>JASDDO010000014.1:669700089-672200089 GCA_030015575.1 Agapanthus africanus
CTCTCCCGGTATAGGGAATTGATGTTGCGCTATGCTCGATTAGCTATAACAGCAAGTCCTTGGCCAGGGCTGATGAGATTTACTGGTAAGTGTTATCAGTAGTTTCTCGAACGGTTATAAGCCACACATCGGCATGACTTATCAAGTTACTGGGGTCTGACGATTCCACCCCTAGACTCGATATGCGACATATCAGACGAAGAGACCGGACTGTACGGTAAGTGTTGCTTATAGGCTTTGCGGGAGTTTGGACAAGTTTGCTTGTTGATCTTCTATTCTCTCAATACTTGGGTAGCCGTTACGTCCAGCTAGTACCGCTGACGGTTTGTGGGTATCTGATGTGATCATTACCTACTGCTGGCTTACCACACAGAGGTTTCCTAGCTCGAGGGAAACGAAGTAGGGCACATATGATGATATGTGCAGGAGATTGATTAAATATATATATATATATATATATAAATATATATATATATATATATATATATATATATATTAACTAGTATTGAATATTAAACGGTTATATATGATATAACCGGATTATTGAATCAAGTGTTGATTTAATGATATGATATACATATAAATAAGATATTAGTCGGTTATATATGATATGACCGGATTATTGAATCAAGTGTTGATTTAATAATTTGATATATGTTTTTATATTTGATATATTAATATATATTAACTAATATAATGCTTACTAAAGATTTTATTCTCTTCAAATACATTTAATATATATGTGATATATATTTATATATGTATTTGGATTATGTATCATGGTTGATGATACATAGAACATGGGTGTATGTAACAATCCTAACTTTCTGTACAACTTTTTTTCAAAAATACAGAAAGGAACCCCTGAGCCTGAGCACAAATTATAAGTTTGATTTGCTTTTGAACAGCAAGAAAGTACTTGTAGCACATTGGTAAAGCTTTGCACTGTTGTGGCGTAGCCCTTGTGACCCCAGCCACATTATCTTTTTAGTTATTTTTCTTTTAATTTTTTAGAAGCCCAAGAGTTTGCACGAGCACTGCACGTAAACTGAAGGGTCACACTTAAAACAAACAGGTGCAAATTAGTATTCAGATCGACTTGGACACGTGGCGAGAATCCGAGCCCCCACCTCCATGATCCGACCGGCGAGAATTCGCCACGGGCCGCCGCCGCCGGTTCTGTTGAGCCCAAACCCCATTTTTTTTGTAAACCCTAGACCCTTGGACTCCCCCCTTAACTTCAGTATTGCTTATTTACTCTGCACATTTACAGAGAATAATAAAACCCTTCAAATTCTATTTTAATGCAAAATTTAAATGCATTATTCATCACCCCCTAAACCCTAAATTTTCCTATAAATACCCACTCCATTCTATACCCTCTCACTCAGAATTCTCTTAAAAAAACTATACCAAAATCCCAAGTCTTTTAGTGTACAAGTGGAGTTAGTGAAGGGCGAAGTTCCGACGAACTTCCGAGGAGATTCCGGCGACGAATCAACGCCCCGAAGCCTTCGTTAGGAACCCCTCTCTCTTCTATAGTCCAACAAGCCAGTAAGTCCCATCTTTTCTCTCATATTTTTTCTTTAAAAAGTTCCATTTCTAAAACCCGACGGAAGCGGAGTTAGTCTGACTTCCGATTCGGTTTTCTTTAAAAACTACACTTTTCTTTAACAAGATAAAAACATATTCTCATATGTTGATTAATAAACATTAAAAAACTCAATAAAACAAGTTTCACATCAAAATAATCATTTTTGTGACAATTATCACATTTTTACATAAAAATACCACAAACTATTCATTTCGACATTATGACCTTTATTCCTTGCTATACCTTTAGATAGTTCATGAGGTAATGACCTACCTCATCATAACACACATCTCTATCATAGCACGATAAAGTTTTGGGAACATAGAATACAGAAAATACGACTTTACAAATAAATACACTAAACTTACAAAACCGTTTTCAATAAAAAGATGTATTAACAATTTCCATGCAATTGTGCCTCTACAACCCATTTTGGGGACCCCGTTCGGGATGGTGCGGACTATCGCACATCCTCGGGCTTAGTAGAGCGAGATGCAGACCTCCGCAAGGAGCATTCGATCTCGATGGAATTTTTATACATTTTTCATTAAAAAAATAAGATTTCTACAAGAGAATAAATAATTATTTTTATTATATATATATATATATTATCAAAATATCTATTTTAATTATATAAATATTCAAAGTTTTCCAAATCAAAGGAATCACTATTACATAAAAATACCATCCAAATACAACACAGATACAATATTTCAAGAAAATATCATATACTATCAAACTAGGTTCTATTCACTAGAAATTTCACATTTATAAAATATACATCTATGTAAACCTTAAAGACGATGATTAAATACTTGAGGAGTGATCATTTGAAAATATTGCATTCTTAACACATCAATTTCCCTACTTTTTGTAGCCATCTAAAGGTGTTTAGTATAAATATAACATATATTAGCAATTCGCTTGCACAATACCAAATAACATGTGTTATACATTATAACCGGCATTATGAGGGAAATTGTATGTTTATTACTACACGCATTATCTTTTGTATATCAACACTTGTCTCAAGATTGTGTGCAGGAAATTCTCCAGGTTAAAGAGCTGGAACTGCTAAAAGTGCTGATAAAACGCATCAAGTCAAAGACTTGAAATCTGGCAGTAAATAAGAAAGTATAAAAATATTCCAGAGATCAGGAAAGTGCCATAAAGCCAACATGAAACAACACTGGAAATTCCATCCAGCAACTCCACTAAACGACCGTGGATCCGCGGCCGAGTCAGGCCGATCCGCCGCGGATCCGCGGCCGTTCTGACTCATCGGCGGTTGGTAATTTTCACAGAGGTCTCTTTTAACCGCCAAACTTCTTCAAGACGCTTCAAATCTCCAGAAGTTTCCCTCCAACAGAAAGGCTTCTCATGCAATCTAGCTAACTACCTTAATCTAAAAACTTCTACCTAGCTTCCTATACAAGCCTCATAATAACCAAGCTTCCAAGGGAAGCTAGACCTAGTTTCTAGGGGAAGCTAAAGGGAAAACTATAAAAAGGGACTTAGTGCTTCATTACAAAGGTTGTTCATTAATTGAGTGGTTGAATATTGAGCCAAATTTCCGCAAGTTGAGTGACACAACTAGCAACTCAAAACCATAGCCTAAATCCAATTTCAAAACCAAATCAAGATCCATCGAGAAGCGAACCAAGAAAGCCTTCAACGAGCCTTTGAAGCAACGCCGACCTTCATCCGAGCAAGAGATCACGACGATCCGCGACTCAAGAAGATCGATGCGAAGCGAGCTTCGACGGAATCTAGTTACCTCTTCAAAAGGAGCGATCGAGAGCAACATCTTGTAACCTCGAATTGAGGGAATGTGTAATTAGTCGTCGATTCAATAAAGGTAATAATTGTACTTCTTGTTTTCTTTACACTCTTGCGTTATGAAGCTTCTTGACCTTTGATTCATTTATTTTCATGATGCTTGAGTAAATTCCCCCGCTTGTGGAGGATCCGAGAGAATTGATAGATCTAATGATAATCAAATCTTAATACTAGTCTTAATTCTTATGAGATTTGTGAACCTTAGCAAAAAGAATCGTTGATGGCCTAATTTGGAGCGAAATGACTTCTTGATTATTTAGTTGCAAGTTAGGGATCAAACTATCGGTGATTTTCTTTGCTAGAGGCTAGATCCGAATGATTATGATTGAAAAGACAAGGGATAGTGAAGGAGAAACCCTAGTTTCTTCAATTGATCCCTAATCTTAAATCACCATCATCAATCTAGCTACAAATATTCAACAGATAAGATTAGGAATTATTAGAGTCATCATTAGCTATTAACTCAATCGGATCCTACAAGCTATTCTTCATATCTTGATAATTAAATTGATTGGGACATTTCTTGATTCTTGATTCTAGGTCTAAATTCTTTATGTTTTCTTAAAATCAAATCTCACAAATCTTGAATCATTTGCTTTTATCTTTTATTTTCAACTCAACTAAAACGATTTCGAACAAATCACACTTTCTCAGTGGACGGTCCGTTCTCATTGACGAAACTACAATAGACACTGTCAATTGATTGCGGTATAAATTTCTTTGGTTGTGAAACATTTCTAAATACACATGAATAAACGATCAATCAAATAGCACCGTTGTCGGGGATAGTGTTCTAATTTGTTCGTTTTTGTAATTTGAGTTGGAAAATTTATTATTCCATCAGAAATTTTAGATCAAAATTCGCAACAAGCGCTTAACGATTTATTGTGATTTGTTGCAAGGAGATCTGGAATCTGTGGAGCGAGAGGAAAAATTTTCAGAGCATCTCAGGGAGTTCAGTGAGGCAACAAAAGCATCTGTACCAATTTTTGTGCAGGGATCTCATTAACTGACCGCGGAACCGCGGCGTTTGATAGCATCTTGCGGCGGATTCGCGGCGGGAAAGTTGTTTCACTGCTTCAAACTTCTCAGGTATACTTCTATCTTTCTTATCTCGTTCCTGCTCTGTCCATTAACCAATTTCTGCAGGATTCTTTACAAAAATTCGCAGCGCCGCAGAAAGAAAAATTGTCGCGTGTTTGATCTTGGTTGTTTGCATTTTAACACGGAAATTAAGGGGCAAAGACTAAATTCAGATTAGGTGGGGAGTTCATTACCCTTCCTAAGACCCAAAAATCACAAACTTGCATCCGCATCACCCTCATTAACTAAAAAATATCTAGACATGACTCTAAGGACCGTCGTGCTCATTTAGGACAGAAGGAGGTCGTGGGTAATCTATTGCTTATTTGCGTTTTTTTGTGCTGTCTAAGGCAAGTGTGTTTAAGGAAAGTGGTTACTTAATTAGGCCCACTACTTACGTAGTGGAGAACCTCCCGCTTACCTGGCACTTACCTGGCCACAGTAGGGGCAAAGAGGCAGTAGAGGATCTATCTTGCGACTTGTCTTCTGGAAGTCTAGGAGCGGTCTAGAGACTTGACCTAGGTGACCACTAGATTTAGGGTTGCTTGTGCATTGTTTGTGTGAATTTTTCAAAAATCCGTCCTTTTCAAAACAAACACCAAACTCATCTTTTCCTTAATTATCACAACGCTGCCACTTGTGCTAAACCATTTAGTACATGCTCGGCTGGACACGGGATTCTAGTGCTCGTCTTGTCCACGTTCCTCCTATCGACTCCGAAGTCGGTATTTCTACATCTACTTTTTCTTCACCCACTACCACACCCACTTTGATGGACGGTTCTCCATCGAACTTCTTTAACACTACTCTGCCACCGTCCACAGGTGCGCAGAATCCGTCCCGCATCTCTCTCCAAGAGAGATGTTACCCTATGCGAGGTTCTCTTTCGACCTGTCTCACCATTCCACCAGCCAATAGGGACAATTTTGAAATCAAACCACAATATATCAATCTTTTACCAAAATATCACGGTCTCGAGTCTGAAGACGCATATGTCTTTATTACCAAATTTGAAAATGTATGCGCTATGATGGGTACTTCACAGCTTTCTGTGGATGTTATGAGATTACGTCTTCTCCCATTCACTTTGTGCGATATAGCCGAGAAGTGGCTTTATAACACAGCCTCACATTCTATTTCGAACCGGGAAGAATTCGTAACAGCTTTCCTAAAGAAATTCTACCCCAATCATAAAACAGCCCGAGTCCGTAGCGAAATAAATCAATTTACCCAGCTTCCAAATGAACCATTCTCGAAGTGTTTTGAACGCTTCAAGGATCTGTTAGTTCAATGTCCTCATCACAGAATTCCTAGATGGGATCTATGCTGAATCATATATGAGGAGGGCATTAATCCTACAACAAAACAGACCCTTGAATCAATGTGTCAAGGAACCTTCATGAATAAAGATGATGGTGAAGCTTGGAGATTTTTAGAAGATTTCGCTGAAAGAACTTTACAGTGGGAGAGTGTAAACCAGTCATCGTCTAGGGGTGGTTTCATCAACTTGATATTTCTATAGGAGTTAGAGCTGAAATGGCAGCAATGCAAAAGAAACTCGAAGCTATAGACATAAATTTTTAGCAGCCTCCCTAAATCAGATGTCACTCTCCAAAACTGTCTGTAGATGCTGTTCTGATCCATCTCATCTTACGGAAGAATGTTCTTTAAATTCTCTGTTTCAAGGTCAAGAGAATACCAATGCTGCTTTCCAGCAAAGACCTAGAAATGATCCGTATTCTTCCACTTATAATCAGGGTTGGAGGAATCACCCTAACTTTGCTTGGAACCAATCACAAACTCAAAACACGGTTCCAAACCAAAATAATTTTCAAAGGGGTCCTCCACCACAACAGCAACCACTTCAAATAAGTCAGCACCCCTACCAATCACAAAAATTTCAAACTCCGGTTAATACACCTGCACCGTATAATTCTTTGCAAATGTCCGGTACTGATAACTCATCTCCACTCGAACAAACCATGAATTTGCTTCTAACAAATATCATGCAAGTTTCGGCTGAGATGAAGTCTTCCGTCGATAAAATCCAGAAAAACTCTGACTCCCAAAGTGAGAGTATTAAATCGATGGAAGCACAAATTGCCCGTATAAATGCCGAATTAAGTGTTAGAGAGAAAGGGAAACTTCCAGCTCAATCTCTACCAAATCCAGGCTATTCACATCATGTGAACGCTATCACCACATTGAGATCTGGAAGAGTGCTTGACAACCATGTTGGTGAAGAGATTGATAATAATGAAGAATCAATCGATGATACCCCGGCTGAGACTTTTCCTTCCACTTCTATTTCTGACCCCAGTTTTTCTACCCCGCCGCTTTCTTCCGAGCCTATTCTCCATTTTCCCCACGGCTCGAACCCTCAGCATACCTTTTCTAGTCCACCAAAGACGATCCCCACTCCTATTCTGGGATTTTTTCTACCCACATGATCTTCTCCAATATTGGGAGCCGCTCTTATTGCTAAAGATCCTTATCCGAATCGGTTATGGGGAAACAGACCAAGTCCGCAAATGGAGAAGATCACTGAAATTTTTAAACAGGTTAATATTAATATCCCTCTCCTAGAAGCTATACAACAAGTCCCGGCTTATGCGAAAATTCTCAAGGACTAGTGCGCTAGGAAGAGGAAGACTCAAGTGCCAAAAAATGTGTTCATGTCGAGTACTGTAGACATGGCTTTTCCCCAATAATTACCTAGAAAACGTAAGGACCCTGGCTGTCCTACAATTTCTATTTCTATTGGGGGTAAACACATTAACCGTGCTCTACTTGACCTTGATGCAAGTGTTAACCTACTTCCTTTCTCAGTTTATTAGCAGTTAGGGATTGGAGAGTTGAAACCAGCTCACTGCACTCTCCAGATGGCAGACCGATCAATCGCCAAACCTAGGGATGAACTAGAGGATGTGTTGATAAAAATCGGGGAATTTGTATTCCCTGTGGATTTTATTGTTCTTGATACACAGCCTGTAGTGAACCCACGGAATCAAATTCCGGTGATCCTTGGTCGCCCCCTTTTGGCCACTTCCAATACTATAATCAACTGTCGTAATGGTTCTATGACCTTATCCTTCGGGAAGATGTCAATTAAGCTGAACATTTACAAGTTGGGAAGTGAACCCTCCGAACCTACTGCTCATGCATGTTCTTTCGAATTAATGGATGTCGACGGCAACGAATTTGATCAGCCTCATGATACTGATCTAGACTCTTTTCATATGTTGTTGTTTGACCCAACTATGTATCATACACATACAGACTCTTCCACCGAGTTGTCCGGGTCAACATCTAACACTGATTATGAACTGTTTTTGGAGTCTGAAGATCACCCCGCACTTTTTGATGCCATTATTCTTCGGGAAATTGATGAAAGTTTTGAGGAAATTTTCGCTGATGAGTTCGCATTTTTAGCAAACATGGGTGTTGAGATGAATCATCTCCGAAACAAAAAAAATTGAACCTCCACCCCTTCTTCTGAACAATAAAGAGAATGCGAGTAATCCATCACAATCACCGTGTCGTCTCTCCAAATTGAGACGCAAACCCTCTCCTTCACACCACTTAACTCTTCCCCACTTCTTCCTGGCTCCATATAACACGTTCTTCCACCAACCGGTGCACTACACTGATAAAATCTTCGATTGGTTGGTGTTAATTTTCGGTCTTTGCAAAGCTTAGCATTGACCAATAACTTTGACCCCCTCTTGTGATTTTAAATGCTTGACATTGTTTAACTCAAGTTTGTGGGGGGGGGGGTATAATCTGGATCTTGAAAATAAAATTTTTACTCAAAATGGTGAGCCAAAGAATAAGTTTGGGGAAAGTTTTTCACGATCATATTTATTGCCCCCATTGATAAATTTCCTCACAAGCTTACAGGTTTTTATGATCTAGCAGAAGACAATAGTGAGGACACTGTTGAAAACAAGTTTGGGGGAGGTTTGTGTTTATTTACGCATCACTTTGCATCATACTTTGCATAAGCAAAAAACATATAAAAATAAAAATATTTTTTTTTTACATAAATAAGATAATAAAAGATTAGATAGTGAAAAATTACATCCAAAAGATTAGAAAAATTTAAGAAAACCAAGAAAATTAGAAATTTTCTTAAACGAAACTAGTAATAAATAGTTATGAGCCGTTGTCCCAAGGGTTAGTAAGATGAAAGAATTCACTAATCTGAGGATAAAAATAAGTCTGAAAAATAGTTCCTATTCTGGAAGCCAAACATTTGAATATTGATACCCTACTATACGCACTTACACACATCTTGAAACTCGGGATAGTAGAGAATACCTTGAAATGCTCTTGTCTAAAAGCCAAAGTATGAAGGAAATTATAAATAAATAAAAATATAAAATGGTGAAGAAAAATGAACACTGGTTTTGTTATCACCAAGGCAGCATAAAAAAAATATAGCGAGGGTGCTTCATCACGTAGTGCCTTAGACCAACTGGTTTGGGAGTCATTGCCAAGCCTTAGGTGTTGTAAGACGAGGAAAATACTAAATACGCCTAATCAGCGAGCACATGAGTAATCGGTCGGTTAGTACCTCAATAAGTATTAATGATCGCATGAAAATGTGTGAGCAAGTTCATCTAAATATTCACCGATTAAAAAGTACTGAAATTGATGGACAAGAGTATGATAGCTTGAATTGAATTCTCCGAGTGTAGGGATGTTCTTTACACACACGTAGGGGTATATGATCGATGTTTGGAAAAAAAATAGGAATGAAGAATAAAGACGATATTTTATTGAGGGATGATGTGATTTCTAACATTTTTTCATGACTATTAAGATAGGGCTCATGACAACTGAAAAGCTAGTATAGTTGGAAACTCTAATTTTCAAAGTTTTTCTTTTACAATTCTTATTTTTATATGTAAATTTCACAGTCTTCCTTTTATTATGGGATTTTGTGGGTGCAATCCGCTGAAAACCCTCAGGAGACAACACTCCTCCTACTAGGGACACCTATAGGTTTAAAGGCTTGTTGCACGTGCTCAGTGCAATCGTTTTGCCTACGAAAGTGTGCTAGTTAGTTTTTCCTTTTTTTTATATATTTTTTCCTTCTCTTGAATAAAACAAGTTTGCTCGAGATGACCAAAATTAAGTTTGGGGGAATTTGATCAGTCGAAAATATTGCATTCTTAACACATCAATTTCCCCACTTTTTGTAATCATCTAAAGGTTTTTGGTATAAATATAGCACATATTAGCAATTCGCTTGCAAAATACCAAATAATATGTGTTATACATTATAACCGGCATTATGAGAGAAATTGAAATTGTGTGTTTATTACTACACGTATGATCTTTTGTGTATCAACACTTGTCTCGAGATTGTGTGCAGGAAATTCTCCAGGTTAAAGAGCCGAAACTGCTAAAAGTGCTGATAAAACGCATCAAGTCAAAGACTTGAAATCTGGCAGTAAACAAAAAAGTATAAAAATATTCCAGACATCAGGAAAGTGCCATAAAGCCAACATGAAACAACACTGGAAATTCCATGCAGCAACTCCACTAAACGGCCGCGGATCCGCGGCCGAGTCAGGCCGATCCGCCGCGGATCCGCGGCCGTTCTGACTCATCGGCGGTTGGTAATTTTCACAGAGGTCTCTTTTAACCGCCAAACTTCTTCAAGACGCTTCAAATCTCCAGAATTTTCCCTCCAACAGGAAGGCTTCTCATGCAATCTAGCTAACTACCTTAATTTAGAAACTTCTACCTAGCTTCCTATACAAGCCTCATAACAACCAAGCTTCCAAGGGAAGCTAGACCTAGTTTCTAGGAGAAGCTAAAGGGAAAACTATAAAAAGGGACTTAGGGCTTCATTACAAAGGTTGTTCATTAATTGAGTGGTTGAATATTGAGCCAAATTTCCGCAAGTTGAGTGACACAACTAGCAACTCAAAACCCTAGCCCAAATCCAATTTCAAAACAAATCAAGATCCATCGAGAAGCGAATCAAGCAAGCCTTCAATGAGCCTTTGAAGCAACGCCGACCTTCATCCGAGCAAGAGATCACGACGATCCGCGACTCAAGAAGATCGATGCGAAGCGAGCTTCGACGGAATCTAGTTACCTCTTCAAAAGGAGCGATCGAGAGCAACATCTTGTAACCTCGAATTGAGGGAATGTGTAATTAGTTGTCGATTCAATAAAGGTGATAATTTTACTTCTTGTTTTCTTTACACTCTTGCGTTATGAAGCTTTTTGATCTTTGATTCATTTATTTTCATGATGCTTGAGTAAATTCTCCTCTTGTGGAGGATCCGGGAGAATTGATAGATCTAATGATGATCAAATCTTAATACTAGTCTTAATTCTTATGAGATTTGTGAACCTTAGCAAAAAGAATCGTTGATGACCTAATTTGGAGCGAAATGACTTCTTGATTATTTCGTTGCAAGTTAGGGATCAAACTATCGGTGATTTTCTTTATCAGAGACTAGATCCGAATGATTATGATTGAAAAGACAAGAGATAGTGAAGGAGAAACCCTAGTTTCTTCAATTGATCCCTAATCTTCAATTATCATCATTAATCTAGCTGCAAATATTCAATAGATAAGATTAGGAATTATTAGAGTCATCATTAGCTATTAACTCAATTGGATCCTACAAGCTATGCTTCATATCTTGATAATTAAATTGATTGGAACATTTCTTGATTCTTGATTCTAGGTCTACATTCTTTATGTTTTCTTAAAATCAAATCTCACAAATCTTGAATCATTTTCTTTTATCTTTTATTTTCAACTCAACTAAAACAATTTCGAACAAATCACACTTTCTCAGTGGACGATCCGTTCTCATTGACGAAACTACAATAGACACCGTCAATTGATTGCGGTATAAATTTCTTTGGTTGTGAAACATTTCTAAATACACACGAAGAAATGATCAATCAAGGAGTATTTTGAAATTATGCCAAAACTATTTTTACATAAAACCCCCTCAAGTTATATTAAATTACAATAAAGACCCTAGTAAACATAGGTTTAAGCTGGACCAGTCTCTTGAGCCTCAAGGCGACGGAGATATGGGTGCTTGCCTATTTAATGTAGACAACCTAACAAACGGTGTTATAAATACGGTAATTGTCTTGGAACAAGACACAAATCATGCCGTCCTTGTGCAGCGGTTACCGAAAATATCAAAACAATCAAGATTTCAAGTTCTTCTTAAAATTGTATGACTCAGACTGAGTCTAAATATTATCAATCTGACTTGAATATGATTCAAGTATAAAACCAAAATTCAATATGAATCCATATATTCAATCTATTCAATTTATATAACTTGACCGAACCGAACCAAGGATATACTCCATTTACATGTTCATCCATTATATCCGTTTCATTACTGATATCATAGTTTCGGAAAGTCATCCATCTATACAATTATAATACAAGACAATACAATACAATCAATACAAAAGACATCGCGGGGTTTATAAGGGATAGATTGGTACAGAAAGTGTTAAAAGTGGCACAAGACTGTAACCATAAGACACCTAACCTGAATCTACATTGCCGTTGTACCGTGGCTGAACGGTTCCTTGCACTCCGTATACCTTAGTCTCCGGGATAGTGGGACACTTCTCGTATACACTGGCATTTTCTATACCAAGCTACAAACAACAACGTTAAAAATATAATACAACTTTAAAAGTTACATTCTCCTTCTGTCTCTTCTTACTTTTGGGACTTACCGAACGATTGTTCACTGACGACATTCCTTTTCTTCTTTCTTTGGAATGTTGTCGGGTAGATCGGACCTTCTGGAGACAGAGCCCACCAGCGACGAAAGTTCGCTGACGGGCATTCCAATCATCTTTGTTTCTTGAAATGTTCGTCGGTTACTGTGGAGACTGAGGAGGTGAACACCACCGAGAAGGAGCACACGATCAGATCACGACTCATGACTAGACTAGCTATCTTTTTCAGTTTATGTATGCCACATGTTTAGGTATTTCTCTTCTTGTATTGTATTTCCTTTCAGTTGAACTCATGTATTGTAAATGCTTCAAGTTGAATGTAAATAAAGTTGTTGAAATTTAAATCTCATGTTTATTTCTTGTCATTCTATATTGCTTATTTTACGCTTAGCATATTTATTCCGGGAAATTACCTTCTCGAAATAAATACGTCGCGGACTTGCCACGTTACCATTTCCGTCTATTGGGAAGCGGGGCGTGACATTGTTTCTAGATAGATGATTCATTTTCTTTATTTTTGAAATAAAGAAATGAGTCATAAAAAGTGATAGAAGTGTAAAGATTAGTGGAGCCTTCTAGGTTTTCTTTATGGATAAAGATGGCTAACTCTCTGTGTGTGTGTGTGTGTGTGTGCGCGCGCGCGCGCGTGTGTGTGTGTAAGCTAGTTCATTCTCTCTCTCTCTCTCTATTTTTCCTTAGAGAAAAAGAGAGAACGCTAGAAAGAAAAATATTGTGAGCTAAATCTACATCTTCTTCCTCTCTTATTTCTAGCAAACTTGTGAGTGCAAGTTGTTTCACAAGGATTCACTTGGTGAAGTAGTAGCTTGGGTTGAGTCATCTCAAGTTGGATCATCTTCGACGAAGGAGATCGATTTTCAAGCGCATTCCCGATGCCTAGGAGCCTAAATAGATTACATGGATCATAGTAGGGGACTTCCGCAATCGAGCGGACATGCTACAAAGGTAGCTAGCTCCCAAAACTCCTAGTCTAGCTCTTTATGTTTGCAAGTTTTGGTCTTTGGGTGATTTTAGGGTTTTGGGTGTTTTTACTCTCTAGTTTTTTTTAAATTATACTTCCGCTTTGTTTAAAATTGTAGCATGCAAAGCATGACACCCCAACAATATAAGGAAGCGAAGCAAGCCAAGGATGGTGCAATATCTGAGTTCGTTGAGTTAGATGGAACTCAGGAGAGCAGTCGGGTGCCTATAAGTAGAGATGAGAATATGGAAGAGACGAACACTGTAGTGCAGGATCGAGTTCAAGAACAGGTTGAAGACCAAGTTCAACAACCAGCTGTATCAATTCTGAGAAGAACTACACGAGAGAGAATGCTACCTGAAAGATTAGTGACCGACTTCATACTGTACACAGATTCGAGAGAGCCTGAATCCTTTATAGATGCAACGCAAGACGGTGCTAGCAAGCAGTGGGATCATTCTATGGATGAAGAGATGGATTCTTTGAAGAAGAACCGTACATGGGATATAGTGAGCTACCCAAGGGTCGAAAAACGTTGCTGAATAGGTGGGTGTACAGGATCAAGGATGAGGTTTATGGTATGAAGCGATACAAGGCTCGCTTGGTAGTCTAAGAGTTATGCGCAACAGCTTGGGACAAACTATCAAGAGATATTTTTCCCAGTGTTGAAGATGATTTCAATTTGGATGATACTCGGTATCGTGGAGGTGGAGGATTTTCACTTAGAGCAGCTAGATATGAAAACAACATTCCTTCATGGAGATTTAGAGGAGGAAATCTATATGATGCAGCTACCGGGATACGAGATGAAAGGGAAAGAAAACATGGTTCGTAGACTACGAAAGAGTTTGTACAGACTCAAACAAACTCTAAGGCAGTGATATCTAAAATTCGATCAGTTCATGTTAGAGACAGAATTTGTGCGACGTGATTCAGATCACTGCGTCTACATTTAGACTTTTGAGGATGGCGACTACATTATTTAGTCACTTTACGTGGATGATATGTTGTTAGCGGGTTCGAATTTTCAGAAAATTCAAACTCTGAAGAAGATGATGGCTGAAAAATTCTTTATAAAGGATTTGGGAGCAGCCAAGTAAATTATGGGCATGAAAATCATGAGAGACAGACAACAACGAAAGTTGTGGCTATCGCAAAAGAACTATATGAAGAAGGTTTTGAAGAGGTTTAATATGGACAAATCAAAGCCGGTGAGTATGTCTTTAGAGAAGCACTTCAAACTCAGTGTCAAGCCCCGCTTCCCAGTGTACGGAATCAAAGATGTGACGGGCCGCAACGTATTTACTAAGAAATAAATACGTTAAGCGTAATTAAGCAATATATATAATGCAAAAGAATGACAAGAGATATAAAAATGAACGGCAACTTTATTTACATTCACTTTACATACAACTGTTTGAAAATGATAAGATATAATGATAAAAAAATAATGTCTAAACCGTGGCATACAAGATGAAAATAAATACAAGGAGAGCTAGAAGTCTGGCTGGGCAGTGAACTGGTCCAAGTCCTCCTGGCTAGGCTCGATCTCCTGAGAGTCCGGTCCTCCTGATGAACATTCCAAAGAAAGAAAAGACAGTAATGTCGTCAGCGAACTAGCGCTCGGTAAGTCCCAAAAAAAGGAATGGAATAGAATAAGTAATGTTAAATGAAACTGTTAAGTTCTACAGGTATATGATTGTTATTCTAACGTAGTTGTTTGTAACTTGGTACATAAGGTATTTGTGTATACGAGAGGAGTCCATCTTACCTCGTGGACTATGGTAACATGTAGTACAAGGCCCCGTCATAACCTACGGGACAACGGCACGAGAGTTCATGTAGGTGTCTTTTAAGTGACCATCTCGTGCCACGCTATACGTTTCGTACCAATCTACCCTATTATCCCCGCATAATTTATTGTATAGATTATATTTACAAGTCTTACCGAGACCATGAATACAAATTGTTCAAGTAATCATGTTCAGCATGTAATCATGTATTCAAGAAGTCATGTCAAGTTATAACCATGGTTCGGTCAAGTCAAGTCAAGCATTCATGTTGATATTGATGTTTGAATTCAGATATTCAGGTTCATTTTCAAGTATTCATGTAAGACTTTGAATTCATGTTTGAATTGGACTCTGATTTGAGTTTGGATTCAGATTTGAAATGGACTCAGGTTTGGGTTAGACTCAGACTGAGTCAGACACTTGTAACATATTTAGATCCTGAATTAAGTTCGGGAGTTATCGGTAACTGCTGCACATGGACGGCAGGATTTGTGTCTTTTTCCAAGACAATTACCATTGATAACTCCATTAAGTTTTCTACCTTAAATATGCAAGCACTCATTTTCTCCGGCTCGCTGGGGCTCAAGAGAATTGATCCCGCTTAAACCTATATTTACTAAAGTCCTTAAATATTGATTTATATAACTCGAGGGGGTTTTATGAAAAATATTTTTAATAGAATTTCAAAATAAATCTTGAGAATTTATTTATTTTATTTAGGGTTTTCTTGGATATGAATTTTAAGGATTTGAGATATTTTAGTGATAATTGCTTAGCTTGGAAAGTTCATGGTATTTTATTGTAAAACTTGTTTTTTGTTGGTATCTTGATGGTATTTTAGTGAAACTTGTAAATCTTTCATTTAAAAAAATGTAAGTTTATTATATTTTGAAAATAGATGGATTTGTAATTTTTATATAATTATTAAAAATTAATTTTATTTAATTAGAAAATTGTGTTTTTCTTAAAAACTGTATTTAAAAACTTTAAAGACCGAATACTCTGTGAGGAGGTCTACATCTCGCTCTACTAGCCCAAGGATGTGCGATAATCCGCACCATCTAATAGCGGGTCCCCTAGCAAGGGTTGTAGAGGCATAATCGCAAATGAATTTAAAATACTGTTTTAAAAGAAATCCGGTTTTTATAGTAAGTGGTATTTTCTTGTAATAATGTATTCGTAACAAAAAATCACAAAAAAGAGGTATCATGCTATAGAACCATGTGTGTATGTGAGGGATAGATTGTTACCCCGTGAAGTTTTCCTAAAGGTATTGTTTTAACAAACTAAAAGAAATGATATTTAAAGTTCATGGTATTTAAATGACAAACTTAAATTAAAGTTATCTTATACGAGAATTTTTTATGGAATTTGATTCTAAATAATTATGGTTTAAGGTTACAAGTGATGTGTACAAATTAGATTGAACAAAGTATTAAAGAAAAGGAGTTTTCTAGGTTTTAGAAAAAGATATCGGTATTAACTCCACCTACCGATATACGTTTTGAAATAGAATTTAAAAGAAGAGGAAGAGATATTGAGAAAGACTTACTACTTGGTTATATTAATAAGAGGTAGAAGAAGAGATTGTTGTTGTCATGGCGTTGCGGGAGCTCCGGAATAGTTTTGATTCTTCGCCGGAAGTTGACCGCTTGCTAACTCCTCTTTACTCAACTTGTACTTAGAGAATTTTTGAGAGTTTTGGCTAGAAATTTCAGAATAATGCTGAGCCAAAATATGGTGTGGTATTTATAGTATTGAAGTAGGATTTTGGAATTAAAATAGTGGATTAAAATGCATTGAAAAGATGATAAATGATGAAAAGAAGGGTCTCTGTTTGATTTGCAGGGAAATCAAACAATGCAGGGATGTTAGGGATAGGTGAAGGGGTTAGTGTGCAAAGCACGGAGGAGTTTGGGCCAAGATCGACCGTCGGTGCCAGTTTTTGATAGGATTTGGCCGATCGATTTGTAGCATAGGGGCTCTGGATTTGTGCCACGTGTACATTTCAGTGTTTACTCCATTTTCCACACATTTGATTTTTCTGTCTTTTCATTTTTCTGTGTATTGCACGTGTAAACTTTTGGGCTTCTAAAAATTTAAAAAGAAAAATCAGAAAAAAATATTGTCTCTGATGGGGATCGAACAAAGGGGCTATGTCACAGCAGTGTAAGGGTTTTACCAGTGAGCCACAAATTGTTTCTTGCTGTTATTTAACAAAATTTACTTATAACACAAACTCAGGCTGTATAACTCATTTTCTGTACATTAAACTAGAAAATTCCGTACAGTATATTCAGAGTCGTTACATTCTACCCTCCTTATAAAAATTTCGTCCTCGAAATTTATATTTACATAGGGACTAATTTACAAATAAGTGAGGGTATCTTGCACGCATGTCTTCTTCTCGTTTCCATGTTGATTCTCCTGGCGAATATTTTCTCCACATCACTCGGACCAAATTTACTTCCATATTCCGCAGTGTCTTCACCTTTCGGTCCAGGATCTCAACAGGTTGTTGCTCCCAAGTCAAGTCAGTCTGGACTGTGAGCTCTGAGTGATCTAGGATGTGGCTGAGGTCGTTCACATATCTTCATAGTTGAGATATGTGGAACACGTTGTGCACTCCTTCCAATGAGGGTGGTAGTGCCAAACGGTATGCCACTTCTCAAACTCGTTCGAGAATGTCGAACGGTCCTATGTATCTGTGACTGAGCTTACCCCTATTGCCAAAGCGGATCACTCCTCTGTTTGGAGAGATCTTCAGAAAAACATGGTCTCCAGGTTGGAACTTCAGGTGTCGGCGCTTTACATCAGCCCAATACTTCTATCGATCTTGAGCTATGTGCATTCTTTCCCTGATCGTGCGAACTACGTCCACAGTTGCCACGATCATCTTTTGTCCAAGGAGTTCACGATCTCCGATGTCGTCCCAACTTAGTGGTGAACGACACTTCCGTCCGTAGAGTGCTGCGAATGGTTCCATTCCAATACTAACCTAATAGCTGTTGTTGTATGAAAACTCCACAAGGTGTTGGTGATCTTCCCATGAACCTCCGAAGTCTAACATACAAGCTCTTAGCATGTCCTCCAGAATCTGAATTGTTCGCTCGGACTATCCGTCCGTTTGTGGATGGTAAGCCGTGCTGAAGTTCAGACTCGTTCCCAGGCTAGCTTGCAGACTCTGCTAAAACTGTGATCGGAATCTGGTATCACGATCGAAGACAATGCAAACTGGTACTCCATGTAATCTCACAATCTCCTGCATGAGTTCATGGTATCAACTATAGTACATATTGAAGAGTTAAATCTTACTTTAGATTCATGCTCATCTCCATGTACTTCTTTGCTAACGTCTCAGTAGATTGGACAACTCGAAAGGGAATAAAGTGAGCCGACTTGGTAAGTCTATCCACGATAACCCATACTGCATCGTTATCCTTCGTGCTGCGAGGGAGAGAAGTCACGAAGTTCATGGTAATGTGCTGCCATTTCCATTCTGGGATTGGTAACGGCTGAAGTAGACCAGCAGTTCTGTGATGTTCAGCTTTTACTTGCTGACACACCAAACACTTGGCTACGCTTCTGGATACTTTTCTCTTCATTCCACGCCACCAGTAATGTTGTCGTAGATCCTTGTATATTTTTGTACCACCAGGGTATAAAGAATAAGGGGAGCTGTGAGCTTCTTTCATCAACTCTTCTCGAACTATGCCGTTTGGTACACACAATCGACTTCCATATCTCAAGGATCCTTCTTCGTGGATAATGAAGTCAGTTCGAAGTCTACTTTCTACTTTTTCTCGGATCTTTTGTAGCTTGGTATCATTTGCTTGAGCTGCCTTGATCTGATTGACAAGAGTGGACTGGACTTGTAAGTTCATCAAATACGAATCGTTACCTGGCATAACTACTTCGATTGCCAATCCATGCAATTCATGTTGTAGCTTCCACTGAGCGGTGAGATTCATTGCTAATGGCTGGCAGCTAAGTGCATCAGGAACTATATTCATCTTCCCAGGATGATACTGTAGGTTGATGTCTAAGTCCGCCATGAATTCTAGCCATCTTCTCTGTCGCATATTCAATTCCTTCTGAGTAAATACATACTTCAGACTCTTGTGGTCGATATATATATCCACTCTTTCTCCCAGAAGATAGTGGCGCCAAATCTTAAGTGCAAAGATAACGGCCGCTAACTCCAGATCATGTGTTGGATAGTTGCGCTCGTGAACTTTCAGCTGTCTTGATGCAAAAGCTACAACCTTTCCATGCTAGTGTAGAACACAACCTAATCCCTTACCGGATGCATCGCAATGCACAACAAATCCTCCAGATTGATCCGGTAATAGGAGCTGAAGTTAATCTTGACTTGAGTTCTACAAAAGTGTTTTCACATGCTTTTGACCACACGAATGCTTCATCTTTACGTGTGAGCTTGGTCAGGTTTGCTACAATCTTCGAAAAGCCTTCAATGAATTTTCGGTAGTATCCTGCTAATCCCAAGAAACTTTGTATATCCTTCACTGTCTTTGGTGTCGGCCACTCGCTGACAGCTGACACTTTAGCTGGATCTACTGAGATTCCTTCGTCTGAAACG
Source organism: Agapanthus africanus (assembly GCA_030015575.1). Lineage (NCBI taxonomy): Eukaryota > Viridiplantae > Streptophyta > Magnoliopsida > Asparagales > Amaryllidaceae > Agapanthus > Agapanthus africanus. The sequence continues at coordinate 669,719,727 of JASDDO010000014.1, forward strand.
ATATGTCCGAGAAATCTGACTTGATCTAGCCAAAATTCACACTTGCTGTACTTGGCGTAGAGCTGATGTTGTCGCAATGTCTCCAGGACAATCCGTAAATGCTCGGTGCGTTCTTTCTGATTCTTTGAATATACCAGGATGTCATCGATGAAGATAACAACAAACATGTCTAAGTACTCTCGGAAAACTTGGTTCATCAGATTCATGAAGATAGCAGGTGCATTGGTCACTCCAAATGGCATTACGAGATACTCATAATGACCATATCGAGTCCTGAACGCCGTCTCTGGAATATCGAACTCTTTGACCTTCACCTGATGATAACCCAAACGAAGATCTAGCTTCAAAAATACATAAGACCCACTTAGCTGATCGAAGAGATCATCGATGCGCGGTAGTGGATACTTGTTCTTAATCGTCACTTCGTTCAGAGCTCGGTAATCTACACACATCCTGTATGAACCTTATTTCTTCTTCACCAGTAATACCGGAGATCCCCAATTTGAAGTACTGGGACGAATCCAACCTTTCTTCAGGAGTTCGTCCAACTGAACGCGGATCTCCTTCAATCCTTCTGGACTTACAAGTACAGAGCTTTGATTACCGGTTGCGCACCGGGTAGTAAATCGATGCTGAATTAAAGAGCTCAATCGGGAGGCAAACCTGATATATCTTCCGGGAATACATCCTCGAACTCTCGAACTACTTCTGGCTTCGATTCTTCCACTTGTAATGTTGCAAACACTGCCTTCTTTGGTTTTGCTTTGTAGGTGCTAGGTTCCAGGGTACGGTCTCCACTCTTGAAATAGAATACTAGATGATCTGGTATTTCGAACACTACCCTCTTTTGGCGACAGTCGATGGTAGCGTAGAAAGTTCCCAACCAGTCCATTCCCAAGACTATATCGAAGTTCGGTATGTCCAGCACGTTGAAGTCCGCATAAAATTATCTACTACAGACGACCACTAGACACAGATCGTATCCTAAAGCTGCTTTTAGAACGTCGTTCCCTGAACTGACATTCCAGCTGGATACGAGCGGTTTAACTGGAATCACATGAGTTCGGACAAACCGTTGTGATATAAAGCAATATGATGCTCCAGTATCGAAGAGTGCTAGAGCAGGTAGGGAGGCTACTAAGATTGAACCCAAGTTGTGTGGGATATGTTTAGGTATAGGCAAAAGTATATTGATATATAAGGATTGAAAATGTTTGAAAGATTGAGAGTTACCAATGATGACTTGGTATGTGGCTTCGGCTTCCTCAACCGTCATTATGAAAGCCTGACGTTGGGGTATATTCCTTCTTGCTGGAGGCATATTTCTCTGTCCTTGGGACACGTTTCTCTATCCTTGAGGCATGTTCCTCTGCGCCTGATGGAATTGAAGATGAGGCTATACAGGAGGTCCATATGGAGGTGGAGCAGGGAGAGCAAGATGGGGTGCAGGAGCCTGAATGGCTGGCCGCTGCGGAAATGTGATAGCTGGTCTGGGGGCTAGAGCTGTGTTGAAACGATATGGACATGCTCCTATGGCGTGAGCAGATGCGCCACAGCTATACACAGGCCATTTGCACGCCTACAGTTCTTCGCCGGGTGTCCTGTCCTCTTGCAGTAGAAGCAATAGTCTAGACTGGGCCGGTTAAATATTCCTCCCGGTCTCCTGGGTGCAAAAGTTGACCTAGAAGAGGCTCCTCCTGTCATTTGTATGGTAGGGCGTTTCACACCGGCAGTCTGCGGTTTTTCCTTCTTCTTCACAACTACCTCATAGTATCGGGCAGCCTTCAAAGCGAGATCATGGGTTGAGAAATCCCCTGTAGCGAGTGCAGCTTAGATTTCCGGGTCCAATCCTTGCTGAAATCATCGTGCCCGGCTCTCAGCAGTCGGGATGAGGTGTGCCTCGAACCTGTTACGACCTTATGTTAGCAGTGTAATGAATGAAATTAAGAATTTGAATTTGAGACGATATCTTACCTACTAAGTATGGTAAACTCAGCACCGTATTCATCCACTGACTTGCTCCACATCAAGTCTTGCTGTAAGTGGATGAACTGTTGTTCTATGTCGAAACGGGCAGTCTCAGGGAAGTATTTCGTATCGAACAGATCGCGAAACGTCTTCCATTCAATCGACTGGGTGAGATGGCTTTCTTCAGCCTTCCACCAGATTCTGGCGTTGTCTGTTAGTTGCAGCTTCGCAACTCTCACCCAAGCAATCTCTGGCACTTTTTCGGCTGCGAGATCATCTTCTATTAACTGAGCTTAGTGGTAGAGCGGACGGCTGTTAACTGACTGGTCGTAGGTTCGAATCTCCTGCCTCCAGTGGGCTCTTTTTCCTAAAGAAATGTTTTGGGTGCAGGGCCCGGAATTGCTTGACTCCGGGTGCCTCGGCTTCTGGACGGTGCATGAGGATAGCAATCTGCTGCTGCTGACCCTCCAGGAGGCTCTTGATTGCCTCAAGCAGTACCGTTTGTTCGTTGATGGGAGCTGCAACGGTGGGTGGTTATGGTAAGATAGGCGGTGGGGTGTTGCTATTGACGTTCGTGCTGGTGTTGTTGGGAGAATCTATGACCTTGATAGAAAAAGAAAGGTTATGATAGATTCAAAAAATTTGAAATGTAAGGAATGCATAGTTGTTAATTCTTATAATTCTTGTGATGTATATTGTTAAGGACTTCATGCAAAACTCACCTATATGGGCCACCAACAAAACCTGTCACGCCCCGCTTCCCAGTGTACGGAATCAGTGACGTGACGAGCTACAACATATTTACTAAGAAATAAATATGTTAAACGTAATTAAGCAATATATATAAAATGCACAAGAATGACAAAAGATATAAAAATGAACAGCAACTTTATTTACATTCACTTTACATACAGCTGTTTGAAAATGAAAAGATACAATGATAAAAAAAATAATGCCTAAACAGTGGCATACAAGATGAAAATAAATATAAGGAGAGCTAGAAATCCGGCTGGGAAGTGAGCTGGTCCAAGTCCTCCTGGCTAGGCTCGATCTCCTGAGAGTCCGGTCCTCCCGACGAACATTCCAAAGAAAGAAAAGACAGGAATGTCGTCAGTGAATTAGCGCTCGGTAAGTCCCAAAAGAAGGAATGGAATAGGACAAGTAATGTTAAATGAAACTGTTAAGTTCTACAGGTATATGATTGTTATTCTAACGTGGTTGTTTATAACTTGGTACAGAAGGTATTTGTGTATATGATAGGAGTCCATCTTACCCCATGGACTATGGTAACATGTAGTATAAGGTCCAGTCATAATCCACAGGACGACATGAGAGTTTATGTAGGTGTCTTTTAAGTGACCATCTCGTGCCACGCTATACGTTCCGTACCAATCAACCACATTATTCCCGCGTAATGTATTGTATAGATTATATTTACAAGTCTTGCCGAGACCATGGATACAAATTGTTCAAGTAATCAAGTTCAGGATGTAATCATGTATTCAAGAAGTCATATCAAGTTATAACCATGGTTCGGTCAAGTCAAGTCAAGTATTCATGTTGATATTGATGTTTGAATTCAGATATTCAGGTTCGTTTTCAAGTATTCATGTTAGACTTTGGATTCATATTTGAATTGGACTCTGATTTAAGTTTGGATTCAGATTTGAAATGGAATCAGGTTTGGGTTAGACTCAGACTGAGTCAGACACTTGTAACATATTTAGATCCTGAATTAGGTTCGGGAGTCATCGGTAACTGCTGCACATGGACGGCAGGATTTGTGTCTTTTTCCAAGACAATTACCATTGATAACTCCATTAAGTTTTCTACCTTAAATAGGCAAGTACTTATTTTCTCCTGCTCCCTGGGGCTCAAGAGAATTGATCCCGCTTAAATCTATATTTACTAAAGTCTTTAAATATTGTTTTATATAACTCGAAGGGGTTTGATGAAAAATATTTTTAATAGAATTTCAAAATAAACCTCGAGAATTTATTTATTTTATTTAGGGTTTTCATGGATATGAATTTTAAGAATTTGAGGTATTTTAGTGATAATTGATTAGCTTGGAAAGTTCATGGTATTTTATTGTAAAACTTGTCTTTTGTTGGTATCTTGATGGTATTTTAGTGAAACTTGTAAATCTTTCATTTTAAAATATGTAAGTTTATTATATTTTGAAAATAGATGGATTTGTAATTTTTATATAATTATTAAAAATTAATTTTATTTAATTAGAAAATTGCGTTTTTCTTAAAAGTCATATTTAAAACCTTTCGAGACCGAATACTCCGTAAGGAGGTCTGCATCTCGCTCTACTAGCACAAAAATGTGCGATAATCCACATCATCCAATAGCGGGTCCCCTAACAAGGGTTGTAGAGACATAATCGCAAAGAAATTTAAAATATTATTTTAAAAGAAATCCGGTTTTTATAGTAAATAGTATTTTCTTGTAATAATATATTAGTAACAAAAATTCACATAAAAGAGGTATCGTGCTATGGAACCATGTGTACGTCAGGGGTAGGTCATTACCCCGTGAAGTTTTCGTAAAGGTATTGTTTTAACAAACTAAAAGAAATGATATTTAAAGTTCATGGTATTTAAATGACAAACTTAAATTAAAGTTATTTTACATGAGAATTTTTTATGGAATTTGATTCTAAATTATTATGGTTTAAGGTTAAAAGTGATGTGTACAAATTAAATTGAACAAAGTATTAAAGAGAAAGAGTTTTCTAGATTTTAGAAAAAAATATCGGTATTAACTCCACTTACCGAAGAAGAGGAAGAGAGATTGAGAGGGACTTACTACTTGGCTATATTAAGAAGAGATTGTTGTTGTCGTGGTGTCGTGGGAGCTCCGGAATAGTTTCGATTCTTCACCGGAAGTTGACCGCTCGCTAACTCCTCTTTACTCCACTTGTACTTAGAGAATTTTTTAGAGTTTTGGCTAGAAATTTCAGAATGATGCTGAGCCAAAGTGTATGGTGGTATTTATAGTGTAGAAGTGGGGTTTTGGAATTAAAATACATTAAAAAGATGATAAATAGTGAAATAAAATGTCTCTGTTTGATTGCAGGGAAATCAAACAGTGCAGGGATGTTAAGGGTAGGTGAAGTGGTTAGTGTGCAAAGCATGGAGGAGTTTGGACCGAGATCAACTGTCGATGCCGGTTTTTGATGGGATTTGGCCGGTCGATTTGTAGCATAGGGGCTCTAGATTTGTGCCACGTGTACATCTCAGTGTTTACTCCATTTTCCATATGTTTGGTTTTTCCGACTTTTCATTTTTCTGTGTATTGCACGTGTAAACTTTTGGGCTTACAAAAATTTATAAAGAAAAATCAGAAAAAAAAATATTATGGGGATCGAACACAGGGGCTACGTCACAGCAGTGCAAGGGCTTTACCAGTGAGCCACAAGTTGTATCTTGCTGTTATTTAACAAAATTTACTTATAACTCAAACTTAAACTGGAAAATTCCGTACAGTAAACTCAAAGTCGTTACACTTAGTAAAGATTTATGCTCGAAAACTCAAGAGCGGAAGGATGAAATGACACGAGTACCATATACATCTGCGGTTAGGAATTTGATGTATGCAATGGTGAATACAAGACCAGATATTGCACAAGAAGTGGGAGTTGTATGCAGGTACATGCAAAACCCGGGAAAGGAGCATTAGAATGCAGTGGAGTAAATATTGAAATAACTCAGGGGAATATACAGTCATTATTTATGTTTCGGAGACGACTCTCTAAATGTGCAAGATACGGACTACTCAGGTGATCGAGATAGTGGGAAAAGCACAACAGGGTACGTATTCATGGTTGAGGGAACAACAGTCAGTTGGGTCTCCCAGTTGCAAAAGGTTGTATTATTGTCAATGACGAAGGCCAAATATGTGATCATCACGGAAGCCAGCAAAGAGATGATATGGTTACAAGGATTACTCGAGGAATTGGGTTAAAAAAATTCAACACCTTGTGGAGCAACAGTCAAAGTGCAATACACTTGGCCAAGAATGCTACATATCACTCTTAGACGAAGTACATTAAGGTGCGGTACCATTTTATACGCATGGCATTGGAAGATAGTGAGTTGACACTGCAAATGGTCACGAGAGAAAAGAATCCTGCAGATATGTTCATCAAGGTCATAGATAGAGATAAGCTGGATCTCTATTGTATGTTAGCGAACCTCTCCGTGAAGATTTGATGAAGAGAGAGCGGATAGCGGAATCGTGTAAGGTCTACTAGTTTTGGAAATCAAGATGGAAGAATCTCCAAGTGGAAGAATGTTATATTATGGAGTTTCTTCCTGAGAGTTGATCTTGAGCCGGCTCAGGGAACGTTGAGACGGCTCATAAGTGCTCCAGAATTGTCACAACTCTCTGGATGTATGAGACGGCTGTTAAGCCGACTTGACCCTATTCTTAAGACGGCTCAAGTCTTTATGAGCCGGCTCACAAGATGACGGAATTACCCAATATTCTATGTGTATATGAGCCGGCTCATGGGCATGTTGAGCTAGCTCAAGGAGGCAGACATGGTCTGTTATGGAAATCAAATATTTTGGTAATTTCTGGGTTCATCTTTAATCTGTATAACATTAGGATTAAGTTACAAATAGGGTCTCTCATATGATATTTTGTAAGAAAAATTAAAAAGCTATTGAGACTATTGTAAAGAGACAGAATGATGGCTACAAATATATAGAAATTTGAGAGAAATCTTCTAAGAGTGCTCGTGGGTGTAATACTCGATTAAAGATCTAGTAGAATTTCGCAGATTCCGCTCTGCCAGGGACTAGCCATACGGTGGGTGAATCTCGTTAACAAATCCCTTGTCTCTTTTGGTTAGTGATTCTTTTATTCTCGTGTATTTTTGTGTTTTATCTTTCATTGTTGATTGCGTGGATTGACCGTTAACATTGTTCCGTGTATTGTCTTCTCTGCGATATTATATTATATCCACAACATAATCTTCCATGTCCCGTCATGATGCGGAAGAGAAGAGATGTGGTAGTGCTTGAGTAAGCTTGAATGATGTTAGTGGTAACTTGGACATGGTTGTATTAGACAATTTTTTGCTTGCGACGGAGGGATGAAAATTGGGGTTGATGGGTTTAACAATTGTGAGAATTGAAGGTGAAATAGTATGGTTTGAAGGAGAATGAGAAATTGGGCATGTGGTACCAGAGTGAACGAAAGTTTTGCAATGTAAACATTGAGGTGGTTTCCAATCATAAACGATTGGTTGCATATTGATATGTCCTTTATGTCAGAGAAGGATTTCTTTCGGTAATTTTTTTTTCCGGTTTTACTTCAACACAAAAGCGAGCAAACTCCATACGTATTCCGTTGGATGTAAGTTCATCCATAAAAAGTAGAGTTCCAATGAAACTTCCAAGTTTTGGTAGAGCACGGTTGGTGTACTATTCCGGCGGAAGATTGGATAGTTTCACCCAAATTCGAATTGTAGCAAAATTTTCCTTTGTAATTTTCATTCTCGGTTCTCATTCTTTAAGAATTAAGGGACTCCTACCAACAAGCGGCATCTCTAATAAGAACCATATCTTCTAGATTAGAAAATTTAAAGAAGAAGAAATCTCCTTTCAAAACAGATATTTGCACGCTATCCTGAAATCGCCATTGTTTTCTAAGAGTCTCGACAAGATGATGATAATAAGGTCTTTTTCCAAGACAATAATCGACACGAGAAGGATCCCACTTCTCTTTTTGCTAATGCTACATCCTCATCGGTAAGTTCAATGGGTCCATCCCTATTTGGCGGAATAAAATTAAGCGATCGTTTCCCGTTAGCAGTAGAAGATGTAAGTGTTTCTTTCCAAATTTTTTAGTGGTTGTAAGATTAGTGGAACATTTTGAGATGGTTAGGTATTCGAATTGATTGGTAGAATATGCATTGGTACGGAATTAGAGGGTAACTAGCATACGGGCAATGGTTGTTCATTGGTAGACAAAGATGAGGATGCAAGATTGGTATTGTGTTGTTTCAAGCTTTCATTAGATAGATAATGGATGCGGCCTCTACAAAGCAAGTAGTAGAATCTCAATCACATTCGGCGAGGAATTCGGAAGAAAGCGGGAGAGATTTCGAAGTATGAAAAGTCTCGTCATTTTTCGAAGCTTTTCCATTTTTCTTCCCAACATGATTGGGTTTAGGCATGTTGGCTTTTGAATTCAAATTAAGCAAAAATTTAGAAACCCCACGAAGCATAGAGAAAGTGCGGGAGAAAAAGAAGAAAGGTTGGAGAAAATTTGGTTGAGCGATTTCCACAAACACCTTGAAGGTGTTGTGGAGAAAGTTTCATATGAAGAGAAAAGGAAGATACTTGAAAAGAGAGGAATATAAAGAAGAGGTAAAAAGAATGGAGGTAAGTATGTAATCAAAAGGAAGGAGTTGTTTGGAGATCAAGTGATTGTAAGAAAAGAAAGAAGAAAGCAAAAGATGGAAAAAGAAAGAGAGAGAGTGTTCATGGTGAAATTTTAGCTAAATCAAAGGAAGATGAAATGGATGTAGGTGTGGATTCTCATGGGAGATTAACCTATGCTCAAAATGAGATGGAGATTAGAGGTATTCGTTTAGTTGCCTGTTATATATAAATAAGTCACACATATCACAGAAGACTGCATAAATATCACATGCAACTAGATAGCAGGTAACTATACAGGTACCACAAACAAAGGTTTTCTGACAACCGAAAACTTTTTTACGGGTTTTGACATGCGCTTCGGGGCTAGGGGATTTTTCTTAGCAAGAAAACCTGCTAGGGGGATTTGATAATTTACCCTTTTCCTTTTGGGGTTAATTGCACAAAACACTCTTTAGTTTACCATATGGCACTTGGACACCCTCAAGGAAGCCACAAACACTCTCTCCGAGCAGTACATCGAGCGAAACTCTAAAATAAAGGTGCATATCCAATTCTAAGCAGCAAAAACAAGTTATGAAGAAAAAAGTTCATATTTTCGCAAGGGGCCTATACGGCTCCGCAAGCCTATTTATATTAAATTTTTGTTTTTACGCTCAGTAAATATCTATCAAAAAGATAAATAAAACATGTGTCGTCCATGAAATCCGAACAATACCCAACATGAGTTACATCTTAAAATTAAAAAAAAATTCTTCGGAGCCATATTAGGATTTGACACTTGGCTGCTCATCATTGCAAAAGAAACCATAAGCATCCTAACGATCTGATGAGCATTATTCAATTAGATTAGATAATAAACTATACTCCATTTGCTAGGTAACAACTTAGCTACTTATCATTAGTATAGCAATAATAAAATTATTATAAAAAAAACTAAATAAATATTTCCAACAAAACGATCCCAAAATGGGCCCACAAAGCCAGCCTCTACGTGGGCCCCACCAACGTCCAAAGCCCGGGATCCAGCCGTTACGCTCCTTCCATGGCCACCCGTTGCGCTCCTTCCATTTAAAAACCCCCTACGTCTCTTCAATAATCCCCCCATTCTTTCTCACTAACAGAAAAAAAAATTAGGGTTTGGGTTTGGAAATGGATCCAAACCCGCAATCTCCTTCACGCAGCCTCCGCTGCTGCTGCTTCCCCGTCGCCTGGCAACGGATCCGCACCGCGGAGGAGAAAACCCGACCCGAAACCCCCCAGGCTCGGAGATGGTGGAGGTCGGCCGTGGAGGCCCTGATGAAGGCCCGCGAGTGGTCGGAGATCGTCGCCGGGCCCAAATGGAAGACCTTCATCCGAAGGATCAATCGGAGTAGCGGCGGCGGCGACAGCGGGAAGAGGTTCGGGTACGACCCGCTAAGCTACTCCCTCAACTTCGAGGCCAGCCCCGATAGGGATTTCGGGTACTCGACCCGCTTCGTCGCGGCGCCGATACCCGGTAAGGATTCGGTGAAGGCCGAGCCTCGTTAGGGTTTTGGGATTATATTTTTTGAGGGTGGTTTTTGCAAATGTGTAGTTAAATAATGTGATATTGTTGTTGTTCCGGGGCTTTATATTGGCTGGGATTCATTCATTGTATGAGATTTTAAGATTTTTGTTATATATCGTGTTTTTCTTATAAGGAAAAAATTTAATATGCTTAATTTTTTTTTTCTTTATTTGGACGGTCATGTGATTGCAGTCATGGGTTACGGTCGACCCACTCCATTTTTTGACTTTATATAATTTTGTGGCAGAGGTCACAGTAATCTAATTTCCTTAGAAAAATGGAATATACTTCGCTACCGTAGAGACCGTGACAACACATTATTTATCGGTGCATTTATAGATTTATTTTGGAAATTCAAGAATGTTAGGAGATATGGTTTATGAGATGATGTATGAGTATTATATAATTTAATCTTTAAAGGATTATTATAATGATAATAATTGTATCATGAAAATATTGTGAAATATATGATTAACTTGGTATATAAAGATAACTAAAACTGGCACTGGTTGTCCCAACCGATTTCTGCAATCTCAAACTCATCATAAAACAGCACAGGTTGTAAAACTAGAAGAGGATAAGTTTAGGTAAGACTCGTTCAACAAGTGTAGTTTGGATGCTTGATCACTGAATGATAAATGAGTTCATTATAAACATGTAGATTGAACGTTCTTTCTTATACAGATCGAGAACGCTTAATGGGAGCAGTATAGCTATTTTTTTCCTTCTTGCAGTAAGTGAAAAAGTCAGAGATTTGAAAGAAAGATAAATCAGTAGAGAGAATGTGAAAGCAGAGTAGTCAATAGCCCATCACATCTCCCTAGAACCAGCTGGAAAAAACTTAATGGAGTTGGAGTGTCAGATATATAGTCTGAACAGTCCTAATAGTTTCCCTCAACCTTTCTTATGAGTTAGAACATCCCTGAAGTAATCACTGCTTGCCTTTTACTTTTACTCTTTATCTTTATCCCTGCCTGCCTTGAGGTTTGAGTTTCTCTCGAGCATCAATGGGGGCAGTTTATGAATTCTCGGTATCAATAGTAGCTCTTCTTTCTTTATTCCCGATGTAAGTGTAAAAGTCTTTACCAGTGACAGTCCTTCCGTTTTTCCCTTTGTAAGCCAGTCTAAGGTAAGACCTTTTGTCAGCCCTATTGGTTTCTTTTAATTTTGGAAATTCCGATCCCTTTTATAAGATAGTCAATTGAGAAAATGAGAAATATCAATTATATGAGAATGTACTTACTTGAAAATCTCATTTCTTAACCTAGGCAAATTGAGAAAATGAGAAATGCCAACCATATGAGATAAGATGGAACCGCAAATCGACATGCAGCGCCAAGAGAAATTGAGAAAATGAGAAACGCCAGCCATATGAGATAAGATGTTTCTCATATGAAAAGTGAAAGATGCCATCTCTTCTTTACAGTCGAGCAAGTATTCACTACCTTTGAGAACATGCCATTACTATTTGTAGTGGACTACACGCAGACTTGTTTGTGACGGGCCTACAATCTGGGACGGGAGCCGCTGCCCTTCGTCGGAAGTCTTGAGCTTACGTCGTAGCAGAAGATCAGATCCCTCCGTCTTTCATCTGGTTGAGCTCCACCCATGGTTTCATCCATGAGGATAGGAGAAAATAACGCTTAGCGGAGGAAGTACATTATACTTCCTCCTAAAAGATTTAGATTCTTTTTTTATTACATATATACGCATTTTCTAGGAAATAATGAGAGACAAAAAAGCTAAGGGCACTGCATCTAAGTTCTTAGTCTTGGAATTAATCTACCTGCATCGGAGGGAGAAGCAGAGTCGGGAACGGGAGGGAGTCAATTATAGAAAGAGTAAAGACAGATATTGGATAAGTTTCAAAAGCTTCGACCATATCAACTATGATGCTCTCACTATTGCCGGTCCTTCCACCAATGAATGCTGGCACGTGCTACTTCCCAAACCTCCGTGTCTAGGCCTTACCGAAAAAGACTGGATGCAAATGATTTACCATCCATCCCACTCATTCAATAAATGCCTGCGGTGAGACTCGACACACAACAAAAGAAAGGGGTGGAGAGAGTTGATCACTGAATGATAAATGAGAGATCATTTCATTATAAACATGTAGATTGAACATTCTTTCATATACAGATGTCAGAACTATACAGATGTTGGAACATAAACATAAACGATAGTCATGTTGCAAGTACACACACATAGTTAGAACTCTGCTGAACGAAACAAGCAATGACGTTCCAGATACGGTTGTTGGATCAGCAGATGGTACAATCAACCAAACACGCCCTAATTATGATTGAGCAGCCATGGAAGATAATTACACTATTTAATACCCATAACAGATTACATCAAACTAATACACAAAATACACATTTAAGTCCATAGCAAAACTACCTTAAATATATTGCATTATATTTCAATCCATTTTCCCCCAAGTTCCCCATCCTCTTGCCTTCCTAGTTCCCACTGGCCTTGGAAGCTTTTATACCCAACAAAACATCACACATCACCCAAGGAAAACTCAAAAACCTAGCCCCGTCACCACAGTACTTTGGATGATAACTCACATGATACCAAGACGAAGCCAACCTTGAAGCCTCACTTTCGCCACAGGAACTCCGAAACCAACCTTCAACCTCCTTATGCAAACTCTTCACGGCAACCAAAGCCCGGTCCTTCATATCCTCGTATTTCCTCTTCTCCTTCAGATACATCAACCGGCTCCTGATAAAACCCGTCAATAGCTCATCCTCATGCTCCACGTCGTAATATCTCATCAAAGCACACAGTTTCTCTGAATATTGACTATAGTGCTCTTCTGCCACACCCAGAAAGGTCTCGAAGCCGTCTACTTCGAGATCAGAATCGTAGAGCAGTTCTGTCGACATAAATTCTGTGGCGTCGTCTGGGGCGGCTCTATATAGTTTTCCCAGGACTCCGGTTGATTTGTAAAATGGTTTTTCGAATCTTTCCATGAAATCAGGGTATTTTCTAGGTCTCAGGTCGTTGGGCATTTCAGCTGGGGCTCCGGTTTTGGCGTAGTCAACCGCCACTGAATGGAGCTTTGCAAGCTGGAGGCATTTTGCGCTGAGGGCTTTGTTTGGTTCGGAATCGGTAAGGACCAAGTGGGCGGTTGAGATGGCACCAAGACTGTCGTTGATCATGTAGTCGATGAAGAACTTGTGGACTTCCTGTGGTTGGATGCATAAAGTAAGTCAGAGCTAGCTTCCAGAGAAGACGAAATAAGGAATAACTGATAGATATGGTTCAGACAATGTGCAACTAACACCAATGTGCAAGTTAAGCAGAGCGACATAATCTCTACTCTTTTGATGAAAAATTGTTGGGGGCTCTTCAATCCAAATTCATTGATACAAAGAACAAGAATTTAAGAATATACATGCCAACATTTAGTAACACTATTCCCTCTTTTTTCTCTCCCACTACCTTCTCTTTAACTACTATGTTCCCTGCTTTTCACGTGCATTGCACATGCTTAAAATCGGAAAAAGGTTCCTGCTAATAGAAAATAATTGCCAGGGTTTTCTGCTTGGCCCTCTGTTTTACACTAATCTCGACCATTGATCCAGATTTTGGATGAATCTGGACCGTTCATGACAAATGGATGGGTGTTATTGTCTTGGAAATAGCAGGGACTCCGAATCCCATAAAATCTAGTAGTTGTTAATGGAGGGATGAGTGGCAGGGCAGTTGACAAATTTGTAGTTAATGGAAGAACAAGGGCTAAAGAGGGGCCTAACAAACATGGATGGAAGCAGTTAAAAAGAACATAACTTGTAATCTATCAAGTAGATAGCTCTCAATGGTGCTAAATGAAAAGTAAAATGGATTCATGTAGCAATCCTTAACAATTGGGATAAAGTTGTTTTTTGTAGTTGTTTATGTAGATGAGCAAGATCAGGAATACTGTACAAAGGAGCAGAGGCTGGAATACTATAGCAATGTCTATTTCCAGTATCTGCATGATTCTGAACATAATGCATGATACTTATAGATGATTTAGTCAACTCAACAGGGTTGTAAGTATTTATACAAGTTTGGGAAGAAATTAATTTTAATAGAACCTCCCTTCACATGAAGATCGGATTATTATGATTTGTCATATAAACATACTGTTTACACCAAAGTTCGGTCGGGCCACTGAGCTTTATTAAGGCAGATTGATCCAACGGCTGAAATGTATGCAGGTAGCCAAGTACTGGCTGTGGCTACAAAAAAGGAACTGGCCGAAACAACGGCTATGGGAAGATGTGCATGAGAGCGTGGGAGATTGCGTTGTGCAGTTAAGGCGACACACCCACGATTATCAAGGGTAATGGGGAGCGGCAGCCATAATTACGGGCTAATTGCTACTCGTCAAGGCAACTCCAACTGTCACGCCCCGCTTCCCAAAATACGGAATATGAGGGGTTGACAAGGCCAGCCATGCTCCTACGGTCAAGGAAATGTCCTGCCGTAGTCACACTTCGGCTTCTAGCTTTACGTGGTAAACAGTAAATAATGCACAGGTAATGAGAAATGCAGTAACTTGATCAAAACAATATAAAGAACCGACCTGATGGGAAACAAAAGGGTATAACTCTGGATAGCAAATCAAGATGTCCGTGATGTACGTCTGGTCCTGGTCCGGGCTAAATCCTCTCCCCATACTGAACATGCATACTCAGGTCGTCAGAGCGACACAATAGCAATATAATATATAGATACAAGTGACAACTCGAACAGTGATAATAGATATATATGACAGTAAATCAATGACAGTATAGGTATGAACATGCAGTAATCAATGCAGTGGAACAGTAAAAGCAGTGAAATAATATGCCAAGTATGTCAACACAGTGAGTGAGTATGTCGATGCTATCACCCCTATCAGTCTCTAAGTCTCACTGTACATGTCACTAAGCCTATCGTCAGTCCAAGTGTGAGAGTCAACCACTCGCGAGTGTCCTCCACCCAAAGGTAGAACCCAAGGGTAAGGAACCACGAGCCCAACATGTAACTCACGGCAATAATCATGTACCATGTAAATCTCCATTTATCTCCATATATATAAGCCGGCATGGGACTCCCAAGATTCTGTTGAACTCACACTCAAACTACCCCACACCCTGTGGTTTACATCAAACGCTAACCATAACCTCAACTATCAATCGGTCTGTGACAAGTCTGCACGAGAACTGGAGACAGGATCCCCATCAAGCACGTCCCGACTAATATCTAAGGTAAATGGCAGTGTCTAACACCCATGCAAGAGCTCCCATAAGTGTCTCATATCACTTATAGTCACACGTACACGCGTCCCACGGGTGTCGACAATGCAATAGGATAATAAGGTTCACTCATTGTGTACAAGTACGTATCACTTATTCACTCATGCACGAATACTTACGTACTTGCCACAATCATCACTAATACGTAACACTGGGTATTGCACGTTATCACTAGGTTATCAATACAGTGACATGTGTATGATAAGATCCGTAAACAGTATGTAAAGCATGATTAGGATGTCATGAATCAGTAATCTACCATTTGCATAATTTATCATAAATCATACGGTTACAATTTAGTGAAATGATGAACGGGGAATAAATAGTATGTTTGATCATCCATCCAGCGAATTCAGTTTCACGCCAATCGAGTTTCAGGATCATTAGTTATGGCCATTTCCTTTTAAGCGTTCACGGCTGGAAACCCGGTTTCAGAATCGGAAGTTCGTTTCGCAATGCATTTTAATCCCAATTGGGATCAGATTTTAGCGACGCTACAGTTGAGTGAAATCTAGGGTTTTCAGCAAGGTTTTCAACGCAACAGATGGATCCTCAATCGCGTCTGTACGTTAAGAGTTATACGCTGTTCAAATACTAGTATGTCAATCCTGATTCTGTTGGGACTGTTATACGTCCCGATCTTTTAAATTACAGATTAAATAACAAACGATAACGAAACAGAATGAAACCACTTATGTTGTCTAGCTAACAGATTCACCTTTAATAAACAGTGGAGTTCCGCAACCTACGAGTTAAGGAAACAGTGTGGTGCTCATTACGGGACAGCACACAGTAAACAGAGTCGCTCTGGACTGCAGTCCAGAGTCGCACTCCAATCTAATTATTGTCACATTTTAAGTACAGAAACCATGAGAACCTTGCATAGGGTTATAATTCGTCGAGTCGGCTTCGATTTAAGCCCTCGAATGCATCATTCCAGTATGTATATAATTTATGGTGATTTTAACGGTTTTCAGGTACGGGGAATTTCCAGTTTTACGGATGTATTTGGGGGTATCCGTTTTAGTCATTAACGGTCATATTTTCCAATGAAATTCACACACTAGATTCACAGCCATACGGGTCAGACTATACAATTGAGTTCCGCCAAATTAAATGATGATTTCCATTGAGATCATGCATCGAACAGTTGCGTCACATAATTTATCGAGGATAGTAAGTATGGAATCTATAAAATTATAGTTCGTAACTAATACCAATTAGCATGTAGCAAGTATGAAACTTGCCTGGAGACGATGAATTGATGGCACGGTATGCACGGGCACGACACACGCGGCAACAACGGCAAGAGTTTGGCCTCAACTGCGGTTTGGCCTCGGCTAGACGTGGAGTTTGGGGGCCCTGATGTGCAGCGGGTGGTGACGGAGATGGCAGGAAGGAGGCCGGCGGCGTCGCGGTAGAGCTCCAGTGGTGCCACGGATGTTGGGTGAGCTCGGTTGGGTTGGCTTTGCTCGAGGTTTTGAGATATGAGGATCACGAGGAGTTGCAGAGGAAGGAGATGGGGTTGGGTCGATGGTGGTTCGCTCCGGCGATGGGTTTAGGTGAAGGAACAATAAAGCTGGTGGTATTGGGTTTGTGTAGTTGATGGGTTCGGCGGATGCAGAGCTCGAAGGAGGAGATGGAGGCTCGGGCGATGAAGAGTTTGGGAAGGAGATGGGTTCTTGGATGGTGGCTGGAGGCAGGAGACGTGGAGGCGAGCGACGGTGAGGGAATGGCGATGAGTGCGACACGCTGGTGTGGGCGCGGGTTCGAGGGAGAATGAGATAGAGAACGAGAGAGAAAAATTTGAGAGAGTGGGGAGAGGGCGTGAGGGAGATCGGGCGACGAGATTAGGGAAGCCGCGAGGGTAACGGCGCACGTCTTGGGCGTGGGCGCGGACGACGTGGCCGCTGGCGTTAGCGACGTGGGCGGAGGTGCAGTAATGGGCGTGAAAAACGCAACGGGAGGGAAGATGGAAAGGGTGTGGGCCGGGTCGGTTTGGGTGAAGGCGGGCTTGGGCTTGGGTTTAAAATAAATTCCTTTTATTAAAATGCTGGGTTTAGGAGATGGGAAAAGGCCTGGTTTTATTTTGAATAGAAAATTGGGCTGCAGGGATTTTGAAAAGAAAATGGGTGTTGGGCTGGGAAAAAGTTATTCAGTTTAATAAATAATGAAAAGGATTGGGCTGAGGTAAAATATAAGGGAAATTTGAGGAGAGAAGAGGGAATGGGCTCGGGCTGAAAATAAAACAATAAGGGATTTAAGAAAGGGCCGGGGGATTTAAATAGTAAAGGAAAAATAGAAGTAAAGAAAATTTGAAGTTGGTCTGAGAGGTTAAAATAATAGGGAAAAGAGGGATTTTAATAATAGGGAAAAGAAAGGGCCGGCTTGGAAATAGCAATAAAAGGGTTTGGGAAAAATATAAAATAGAGAGGTAATAGAGTTTTTAAACTAAAATAATTTTAAATATAAACTAACGAATTTGTAAGTGACAATTTTCATAAATACGGATATTGGTATAAGAAGGGGCTGGGTGTTACACCAACTGATCAACCAAATATCTTCTTTTACCAAGTGGGATTTATCCTTATATTTCTGATAAAATTACATATTTCACCTTGGCTGTATGCAAATTTTCTTATAGCTTACACTTCCTGCTGCTTACACTTGGTAAACCGAAAAAATAGAAAACTTAAGCGAACTAAAACACACTTCACTCAGTTTTTGCTGTATAAAGAATAAAAGTAACCATAACGTGCCTATTTTAGGGTCATGTCTGCGAAATAATCCATCCAACAAGATCATGCATGTAAACATGTAAGAAAGGGAAATATATAATTTTGTAATAGGAGCAACACCTATGAAATAGAGTCGCCTATTGTTGATCTAACACTTAATTTAACAATCCATTTAAATAGTCTGTTTCTTTCCATTAATCATAGTATAAAAAGATAACACCAATTATGTCTTAAATCAAAAGAAAAATTAAATTGGAATTTCCATAATCGTACCTCTAGTGTAACTTTGTGATCCATTACACGTGGTCTTCGTGCAATGTAGTCCATGGGTGCTTCAGTCTTTGGTGGAATAAGTCTTTCGTCCCAGGATATGGAGAATAAATCTCCATCCAAATCACCACCAGAGCATTCATTTGGATGAGGCCTGCACAATGCAGGTAATTGCTAAATATATCACATCGTTACAAGTCTTATGACTTTCTGTTGCTATACAACGGTAAAAGATGATCATCAAGGACGCATGAAAAACAAGGGTTAGTTCAAACTATCAAGTTGAAACTCAAAGTATATGGAACATAGGCTAGTTACCAAAATCTAACCTTCTGCAGGATACATAATTTATTATAAGAATCAGATTCAGTAAAAACTTTAATATGTTTTAGCAATTAAGAGTACTCTATCTTGATCTACCCACTGACCCAAATATACAAATCATCTACTAATCTTCTATTATAGTGTGTAATTTAATCAGCAGCCCAAACATCCCGATTAAATTCTCGAATAGCTACCCAACACTTGCACCAATTATTATCATCACCCAAAAAAAATACCAAATGGCATAATAAATTAAAAAGATCAATACATTTTATAGAAACATTTCTCTATTGTTAAGCCATGTTAATAATTACCCTCATCCATGTTGATTAATGTATGTGCATACAAGTTATTCAGGTAGAAAATAGCTTTTAGTGATAACACGACTCTTTTAAAAATAATAATAAGATAATATAACACGTTTCTTACCTCTGTCCTTTCTGAGGGAAGACAAGGCAATCAACCAAGCCCATATCATCCAATTTAGGATCATAAACAGCCTGCAGCACTCTAATATCACCAGGGTGCAGACAAGGATTTTTCGTGACCACCACCTTTCCAACAACTCCTCCTGTTGACATGTCAACTTTTTCTAAGAAAGATTGATTTGGATTTTTCAGCTCTTCATCAGTCAGTGTAACTCTCAAAAACACTTGACCGCAATTTAGCATGCCTAATTCATCTAGACAACCAACTAGGACTCGTCCTCTTGGAACAAATATCCGGCACCTACTTCTCAAATCAGATAACTGATATTCCCGATAGGCTTTAAGCAGCATTTGAAGATAAGGCTCTGAATCCGGATTATAAGCATGTGTTAACATCTTAATAGCTGTGTTGACTCCAGATCCACGCATTCTCTTTAGAATTTTTAAAGCAGCCTCTCTACTTGTTAGCATATTATCTAAGAGCCTCATCTGGTCCTGCTGCAGCAATTCAAAACTTTCATCATCTACTCCTAACGTGGACAGTAGAGATACGATTTCACGATTCAAATAGCACGGCTGGGATTCACTGCACCTTGTCACGCTAAGCATAGTGTTGGTTGATTTAAATTTTAGCATACTTGGCCTCAGTGAAAGCTTGCAGAAAGAAGTGCGGTCAACAGCTAAGACTCCCTTATACCCTCCGTATCTAATTTGGAATGCTGATGGAGTATAGCTCAATCCACACTTTTTTGCAACTTGCCTCGCGAATGATAGAGAAATTTTTCCAATCCCATCAGAAAAGCAATATTTGATGCCGTCAGTGGTCGTTTCAATGTCGGGAATAACTCTGACATCATGGGAGGGAACATAAAATGTTGGCGTAGACGAGCTAAATAGTTGACCCATTCTTGCTGCACACTTGGAGACACTATATATTTCATTGAAGTGTCCCATCCATTCTCTGATTGCATCGGTAGTCACAAAATCATTGGACGCAAACATCCAAACTGAATTATCACGAAGCTGGCTTGCAGAAAACGCCAAAAACTCAAACTTCTTTGAGCCAATGGATATCCCATCTCTGAGAACGGATAATACGCGGTTGTAAATACCAGTTCTATAAGGTTTCGAGAATATAACTTGCTTGATCCTTGTCGAAATTGCTTGAGGGAAGCTTGCATCGATCTTCATCCATAAAAGTAACTCTAAGGAAGTCGGAAGAATATGCAGAATAATGCTTTACTACATAGTTACAGGTTTCAAGTTCAGGGCCCAAACAGTAAACTTTGGATGGAGTTACCAGAACTCTATGGATGCTCATCAAGTTTTCTCGATTACTGCTTTTGTTGGATAACGAGCTTTCTTGCTTTTCGAGAGAAGATAAATGATTTTGAATGAAATATATGGGCTCGTAGCATGTTGAAGTCAACTTATGCATCTTCTGAAGGATCTTTGTAGCAACATCTAAAGATAGTCCACTTAAAATGTTAAACAGATTGAAGTTGACATTGGCAGAAGAGATCTTTTGCAAGTGAACCAGAGAATTAATCTGGAGAAGGACTTCAAATGGCACTGTGCAATCACCAGGACAGCTTATGATGGGGACCAGTTTTGACGAAGAAGAAAACACTTTCCCATGTGTGAGGGCTAGATTCCCCATTTCTCTATAAAATGGTAAACTCTTGAGAATTTGTGAAGACGATAATCCATTCATAAGTTCCAAGCAAATATAATAAGACCTCCCAATGATGCTTGTTGCTGAAAAATCCAGTGCACGAACCCAAAGATAGTTAACATCTTCTTTGCAAAAATGGTACTGAGGACTATTCAATTTTGTATTCAATGAAGGCCCATACATCTTGTGATATATTTTAGGTGCATACTTGAGCTGAGAAATTACAGATTTAACTTACCTATCAGTAAATGTTAAATATCATTGAAAAAAGGGAAAACAAATAAAGGAACGGTTAAAACACCATAACTTAAAGCGAGAGGCTCAAAATAATGTGGAAATAACATAAACCAGTTGTAAACTAAAATCCACAATCAATTCAGAGGTTACGCAATCAAAACTGTTGATGTGTTTATCAGGTATCATTTTAAGCAGTTCAAATTACTACCTATGATGTAGCACAGGTGTGTGTTGCCTATTAAACTTGTTTACTTTGGAAAAATTAATTTTTATGGCTCATTTTATCAATATGTTCGCTTCCCCAACGCTTTATGCTCCATGTATGAAGTAAAAGCAATGGCCTCCCTCCCTCCTCTTGGCGTGCATATTGCATTTTTGTTGTAGTTTACTCCCCCAACACTAATCCTAGCTCCATCCTTCAATTAAGGG
Source organism: Agapanthus africanus (assembly GCA_030015575.1). Taxonomy (NCBI): domain Eukaryota; kingdom Viridiplantae; phylum Streptophyta; class Magnoliopsida; order Asparagales; family Amaryllidaceae; genus Agapanthus; species Agapanthus africanus. The sequence goes on from JASDDO010000014.1 coordinate 669,741,046, forward strand.
CTTAATTTATTAAAGTTAATGGACCCCCTCAATTTTTCTTCCAGCTTGAAGTTATATTGATTGTTTTCCTAATATATGCAAACCGATGTACCCAAAATTGAAACTATCACAAACCCATTATAGGATATCCGATGTCAAGAATCACTCTCCGAAGTAGGGGAAAAAATCATTACGAAGATGAGAACTTTCCCACCACAAAAACGCACACTAAAAGTAAGAAATCGAAGAAAAGCGGAAAAAAGAAGCAAACTTTCACCTGCAACAGCACGGCATTCGATTCCGTTGCGCCACCAACAACACACCCATAGCTATTAACCACATCCCCAAACAAAACCTCAAGCTTGTACTTTTCGCCGCCATCCTCCAAACAAATCATCAGCATCATCCCTCCTCTATCATCCACGACCTCAACCCTAACCCCCTTCCACTCCCCCAAGACCTCCATCTCCGTCTCCCCACTCAAAACCCCAAACCTCAGCCTCACATCCTCGATCAATCGGTCCCCGGCGCCTCTTGCGACAATGTCGTTGTGCGATTCGATGATCGAGAGCTGCGATCGCTGGAACAGGAGGCTGGAGAGGGCTAGGGCTTTCTGTGCGGCGGCGATGGAGTCGAACTGGACCTTTCCGCGGCCTCTGGACTTCCAGTTGGAGTGGGCGGAGGAGATCTTGCAGGAGAAGACGGGGCCGACGGCGGATTCGAGGAAGGAGACGAGGTCGCCGGCGGTGGCGGAGCGTGGGATGTTGTTGACGAGCACGGTGGCGCGTTGGGTGGCGGCGGTGGTGACGGCGGTGGGTTCGGCGGCCATTGCCGGAGCTAGGTTTTGGGGAAAGAGGAGATAGGGTTTTAGGAAGTAGTACTTTCCTTTTATTTCATTTGGTAACCCAACTTTTTCCCAAATTAACCCTAATTTAAAAATTAATTTGACGAGGCCAAAACTAGTTGTAAGAATAGGCCTCCGTACACCGTGGGCGTGTAGAGACGGTTATAATAAAACAGAAAAGGCTAAACCGCGAATTTCTTTGGATGTTTTCCCTTTAATGAAAAGGCTAGAAATAGTTTTAGGTTGTATATCTTGGCTGAAATTTTTTATACTATACTTTAAAATATATATATGATTGTATTAGTTTAATTTGTTATTGATTTATTATCTTAAAAGATTTCAGAAGTTAATATATAATTTTTTAAATATTTTGCATTGGTTGTATTTTATTTGTTGAGTTTGTTGGTGAACATAAATTTCAAATTTGTTATATCTTAAACTAATACAACATAAATTTATATTCATGAACAAACTTAACAAATAAAGATGCCCAATACAAAATATTTTAAAAATCATATATTAACTTCTCAAATCTTTAAGATAATAAATTAATAACAAATTAAACTCATAAAATCATAGATATATTTTAAACTACAGAATAAAATATTTCAGTCAAGATATATAAAAAAGCCTTTTCTAATAGTGTTTTCATTTCAAAGGAAACGCTATTTTTTATAGCGTTTTCTATTTTGCTATAACTGTCTCCGCGAGCTCACATTCCAGACGAGCTCACATCCTAAGTGGCATATGGAGGTCTATTCTTGTAAATAGTTTTGACCCAATCTTATTTTAGGAATTATTTTTAAAATTAAGGTTAATTGGGGAGAAAATTCTTTTTTAAGTGGCTGAAAATTGTAATAAATCAATGGCAGGGGCTTTTGTGTAACAGATGAAAACTTCGGATGGTTTTGATTTACTGTCATGTCATGATGGTGCAGATGCCCACTGTTGTCTAAATATTTGCAGGTCACACATGACTAAATCTTATGCGGACCCAGCTTGTTTTACTGATCGCGGCTACATCAATCTTTTACAATAAACAAACTGTCGATCGCATGCATCTTTTGTTTGTATTTCTTTTTTAGTGAGGTAGATTTTATAAAACACGATCGAATTTTCATGGTTTGTGAGATAGCACCATCAAATTTTAAAAATACCATGAACCCTCTTGAAATTATATGAAAATGTTAGTTTCGTCACTTCATTTTAAAACTTGAGCGAATTGAATAACCCAAAACGTGCATATGAATTGAATAGGCTCAAAATGAACTTAATGTGGCATTTTTCGACAGAAATGTCCAAATAAAAACACCCTGTAGAGGAATTCATGGCACTTTTTAAAGTTCGATGGTGATATCTCAGGTCCCTGAAAGTTGGATGGTGATTTATGGGATTTATTTTTATTATTTTGTTAATGTTTTTGTTTTCAAGAAAAGATTCAAACTAGAAAACTGGCAATCTACTTGAATTAAAATAAAACAGAAACCGTCAACCTGGAGTGAAAAGCATCATCGTTATTATCGTTTGTGCTTACGCTCGGATAGATGTATTTTAGAGAAAAACTATTGCCATGAAACATCAGCCATTACACAATGAGCATCGAAACAACCTAGCCTGTATTTCTAGTAGGAAAATTTTCTTTTCTGCATGTACTTGAGTTGATTTGATGGAAAAATTCCACATTAATGAAAAAAGAGCTTAAACAATCATTGAACTAAAGCTCATTTTGTCGAGCTTTTAATAATATATCTGAAAATATTAATCCATTATTACTACAAAAATATTTTCTTTTATTTATTTCAATTTGATAATTAGGCATAATGGAAAAAGACCACATACGATGCTTTCCTATCGTTCAAGGAGCCACTTTCTCTGAAAAGTTAACGAAAATTTGCAACCATTATAGCAAGAAGAAAAGTCGGACTACGCTTGCTAAGAGAGCATGGCTTAACATATTATATTATTCTTAGAGTAGTTGTATGTGCCCTACATATTCAATACAATTCTTGTAATATTTATTAAATATTAATATGATTTTATAGTTAAACTAATAGTAATTGATTAACTTGGTCATATATATATTTATAATTGTCATGATATCCCTATAAATCATAGTGTTAGATTATACATTGTGATATGTCACTTGCATAGAGTCACGGTCTAATCTAGTGATTTCTGAAATGATTACTTAGCTGATAACTAGTATGGGATAGCTAGATTTATAACATGTTATCATGCATGACACTGACGTGTTAGATATGGTGATGTGTCTCAGTCATCGAGAATGGAGATTCTCCATGTGTGTGTCATGATCACGTATTATGATACATGTAATACATGACCACGTTTGAATTCTCTAAAATATGACATCCATGAGATAGAGAATTTAAACAGTTACATAATCCATTTGATAACATTGTTGTTTTCGATCTGTCATTTAGTAAGTTTTGATATGATGATACTTCTTATCGTCTGATATGAATAACAAACCTGAAATATTTAGTTGCTTAAATACATTTAGGAGGATAATGAATGTCTAGATAGAATTCGACATTCTAATGTTGATAAGAATAAATTTACTGTTCATTCACATGAATACGTAAAAATATTGTCGACGGATGTTTTGAGAAATATTTTTCAAAATCATATTATAATACTAATATTTATTTTCGAAATGAATTTGTGTTCATGAAGAATGAAACTTTAGGCTTAAGCAATTAAGTGAACATGTCCTGCTCATTTAATGGCTTAAGAATAAGTAACTTAATGTCGGAAAGGATTGCATATAAGTTGATATATATTGTCTTCTCTTATTATGGTAGAGCTTTTATGAACAGTTGGAAAGATAGGTGTTTGACTATTAAATTAAAACTATTAATTAATTATGAATTAATTTAGTTAATAATTGGCTCTTGATGTGAGATCCAATCGGTCTAACCTATAAGTCTTTCGGCGGAAAATTTAGACACAACTATAAAAGGAATATTATTAATAATTTAATTGTTGTATTATTAATATGTTGGTTTTTAGTACACGCCGAATATTAAGGCCACAACTCTATATAAAAGGGGCAATGATTTTCCATGAGAGATAGATTTTGAATTATGAATATTTTCTCTTAAAACTATTTGGATGCCTGTTAGGCCATGAAGGTGTCTCTTTCACAAAGGTTAGTGGGCTTCAGTTGGAGGCATTTGTATTTGAGGAGGCTACCAAAAGGTACCTTGTTCATGTAATGACCCCAATTTTACTATACTTTTGTATTTTCTTTTTTTAGCAAAATATTGTATTTATTTATTCGTAGTATTTTCAATATATTTTATTTTCTATTAAATATATAATTTTATTATTCCACCTATTTTTCCTAAATATATTTCTATAAAACTAAATTTTAACCTTTTTGAAATTAAACACAAGACCTAATTTAGCCCATAACCCAAATCAAATCTCATTTTCATTTTCTTTTATAAAACTATGAACCCAAAACCCCGCCTTCTTTTCAAGCAACAGCATATATTTAATTCTTGTTAAATTTGTGCATGAATAATTTTGTAGCTCATAGGTTAAATCCTTACATTATTATTCTATAGGCCACATGTTTGATTTTTAGGTCCTGCAATCATTTTTATTTATATATTTATTCTCTCATAATTTACAGATGAGACCTTTCATTTTCTTTAATTTCCAAATGAATGAGCGCACTTTCAATTTCTCTTTAACTTCCATTATGAATTCATATTAATTTGAATTAATATGATATAATTTTTTTATATACTCATCTTACTTTTTTATTCTTTTTTCTCATAAAAAATTAGAAAGAAGAATAACCCATCTTCTTTCTTTCTTCTTCACAAAATATTATTCATCTCCTTCTCTCTCTTCATCTAGAGTACTTAAAAAAGAACATGAAGAAGTATTCAAAAGATCTCGTTAGTAACGCGAGACTATCGTCGGATAGACAAATCCGGTGACGATACTGGTTTGTGCATGTAAGTTCCCTCCGTCTTCCCCCCTCCCTCCCTCCCTTTCTCTGTCACACCCTGCTTCCCAGTAGACGGAAATGATGACGCGACAGACCGCAACGTATTTACTAAGAAATAAATATGTTAAGTGTAATTAAGCAATATATAAAATGAATAAGAATAACAAGTGATATAAAATAACAGCAATTTTATTTACATTCATCTTTATATACAACTTGTTAGTGTTTATGCCCTAGAGGCCATTACTGTATCATACTCGTTTGTATATTACTTAATAGAAACTTGGGATATTCACAGTTGTATTAACAGTCTTGCTAAAAATGGTAGTGTAACGTTTTAGAAATCGTTATGCGATTTTTTCCGTTTTAGGGTAAAATTGTCGGTATTTTCTGTTTTAACCCGACTGTGATCAAACGTCCATATAGGCTTGCCAGCACCTAGTTTAGCTAAAATAAATCTAGTGCGCGAGCTTTGGGGGTATATGGGAAGTTTTGGTTTAGATAGAATTTTTCCCTATTTTAATATTATTTTTATGTGGTATTTACATTTTGGGTTTGGGAAATTTCTACAAAATTTGTATCATTTCAAATTAAGCAAGCTTGAGTAAAACAAAACCTCCAACTAATATCTAGATCTTTTGTGCTAAAAGGATTAAGTTTTAAAGAAAAGAAAATGAATGGGAGAGGTGGCATGTGCATGCATATGCATTTATGTGCATTTATTGCAAGACTTGGCTAGAAAATTTCACACAAATCCCTCACCTTCCTCACTTGGCCAAGAACCTTCCTCCTTCTTCTGCCCTTGACTTTTTCTTTCACCATTTGCATCAATTCAAGCTCAATAAATCTTCAAAATTCCCAATTTAATCTCACATCAAGACTTGTTTTTGCCTTCATGATCACTTGGAGTTAGGAAAGCTTGGATTTTGGGAGCAAGTATTGATAGGTATAATTCCTAAAACTGTTAAATAGAAGTTTTTATGGTGTATAGCTCGTTGGTTGTTGCGTAGGACACTTAAAGTATCGTTTCGTACCAATATCGTATTCTTGTGTCTTTTTAGAGCCTCTGTGAACTGCTGTGACCTGGGATTTTTACTGATTGACCAAACAAGTTTATAGTGATGTACTAGTGAACCTAAGATCCCACCTAAGACACGAGACCCACCCCACCGGCTTTGGCCGGCGACCTAAGCATGAATTCCGACGACACCGGTTTTGGAGGGGAGTTGGGTGTTGGGTTTTTTGTGGGTAGCTATCTGCTGTTGGTTAGGGGTGTTTGGTACTGTTTAAATTTTTAATATTTACAATATGCAAAATATGGGATCGTTTTCCTATAATCTAGTGTTTTGAGTCCGCGCGATACGTTATCCGACACGCTCCGTGCACGTTGTGCTGGTTTTGCTCTTGGATTGGTTTCGTCGTGTCGCTACGTACGTTAGCCACAATACGAACACTTGAGAGTATGTTTTGTGTTGTCGCATCGGTAAAACGTAGTTTGTATGTATTTTTGGTCGTTTGCTAATATACACTTGCTTTATTGTTATATGTGCTCAGGATCGCAGGCGGGGACTTCGGACGCTGCGAAGAGAGGAAAGCAGGTGCTTGGCTTTACTTAGCCCGGATCGTTGGTGAGTAGACTTAACATCTACAGGGGGATCGCCCGCATGGCGTTATGCGTCTGGACTAGATCAAATGATATGACCTTTAGTGTTTAGTATATGGACTCGTTGTGCATGTGTATTTCGTTGCATATCTCATGTACTTATTGTATTTGGACATAGTACTAATGAGACACAACACTATTATTGACGGTTCATGTTGCACGAGCACTGATTGTATGCCACTCACACCGTCAATAATTGCCATGATACGCACAACACCCTTATAGATGTGATATTGGATTGCTTAGGGACATTGAGACACGATCCTTATTTTTATTGTGCATGACATATAGCATACCTGTATACCAACATGCTCACGCATATGCCCTGACATGCTTACATGCTAGTTATCCATATACCTATATGGTATTGTACTCTTGTGATATGCATATACATATATGAGACATAACTACATGTACATCTGGCATACATACATACATATATCTGGAGGGTATTATGGATCAGCATAGAGACATACCTTACTACAGATACTTTTACATCATACATGCTTACATATGGACACACATATCTTGCTATACCGACATGATTACGCATACCTTGTTATAGCTACATGTTCACCTGTATATGATGTTGCATCTGATTTCGGAGAAGTCAGGAACCGCATGATATATATTTAATAACTTGTTGCAGTTAAATAGCGGTTTTCCTATATATGCTCATATTACTGTTTCATGCTGCATATGTTACATTCTTAGATTTCATATGACGTTCTCTGATATTGTTACTCCTAGGTATATAACAGTGGAGTGGAACACTGTTATATATGCATATACATATATGTTAGTGGAGTGGGACGCTAATATATATGTATTGATTCATGCCGTTATACTTATTCATTACTTGATATTTTCTGGATTTGAGGACCGTGGCTGTTTCATGAAATTATGCATTATTTGAAAAACCCGGTTTCTCTTGATATGATATTTCAGCTTCCACCATGAGATTTCTCGGTTCTGAGCTTATATATACCCCATGCGAGGAGTAGTTGTGGGTCGTGTGCGGGTACATGGTGGAGCCCGGTTGGTTTCCCAGGGCAAGAAGATCGAAGGTCCATGCCGTTGAGCCCGGCTGGGGGCGTTTGCCATCCGGTGATACTATTTGGACTCGACGTATATTTGGGGAATATCGATCGAGGTTATGTACGTACATGCCTTGCAGATTGCGGGTGGTGCTTACCCAGGTTATTAGGATGTACGTACATGACATTGGAGGGCCAGTCCCAGGTGATGGCGCCTCAGAGGTCAGTATTTCGGTGTCGATGCTAGACACTTGTTTCATGATGTTTTTGGGTGTCGATGCTAGACAATCACCTTATATGAAACTTATTTGATACTGATGTTATACGTACGGGATATGTGAGATATACTGATGTTGTACATACGGGATATGTGGGATATACTGATGTTGTACATACAGGATATACGAGATTTACTTGATATGAGAGCCAATTTGGGGGCTGATTTGAGGAACTTTGGGATTTAGATTGGCTTGATGGACTTTGGTCCTGTCACGAGGTCAGGATTCCGTGATTTATGACATGTGTTATTCCATACTCCTCATTTACTTTATATGTATTGTTTCATGTATTGTAGTACCTGCTAGAGTACTTTTCATGACTATTGCATATACATACTGCCATCTTATTGCTATCAGCTTGCATGTATTAGATTCGCGTTGTACGTGCATACTTGCGATTACCTGCATATGTTATTTACTATTCACGAGTTGGCAACTCACCTCCGTTGTGCCACAGTATTTGCAGGTGTTTTCCCAGGGCAGTCGCAGCAGGCTTTCCATCTTTCATATTGTCTTTTGCTGCAGATACCGCTTCGGCTGACTGTGCACGGTTTTGCTATAGGTGGGTTTTTGCGGCTATCTATTGTGGTTATTGTTATCTTGTACCTTTTACTCTCCATCTACCATTATCTTGTATGACTTAGAGACTTAATGTGAGGACGATATTGTATATTATTTTGTGACTTGGAGGTTTTTATGCAGTTTTATTTATATCGTCTCTTTCTTCGCTATGGCGACGTATATCTGTTGCGGTGATTGTTTTCCGCCGTTGGGCGTGTATTTTGCTCCCGTTTGGGATGCTTTTACTTATATTATGTTGTACCCATTTTTGGGGGCTTGTTGTACAAAAGAGGTGCTGTCAAAATTTTAAAGGAAATAAGTTGGACTTTTAAAGAATTTAGGTTGAGATTTCAAAGGTTTTGAAAATACTATTATTTCTTACTACTTTTGATGGTTTAGATTGCTGGGTTTTCGGTTTACTTAAATTGCGTTACACATGTAGACGTTGCGTAGTTTAAGGGCCATTACGTGCCATTTTCGGGTCGTGACAAAGTTGGTATCAGAGCGCTAGGTTTTACCTTTCGGAGTGTAGGATGACCTTGGTATGATAGAGTAGGTAGCTTAAGCAGAGTAACATAGCGTATGTATGTTCCGTGGTATACTTACGACACGGTACTCCGCCTAAAGTGACCTAAGTACTAATTGCTTGAAATTCCTTCCTTGATGATACATCCTTATGATTCGACTTCCGTGTTCAGATCGAATCCTATTTTCATTTATAGCCTTATGCCGCCGATGATTTTGGGGACTCAGAGTGATGCAGCGAGAGCCGAGGTCAGAGTTTACTCATGTGGGACGAGGACTGATCAGGATGGCACGCTCGTTGCACCGAAGCAGATGGATCCGCCTTCGATAGATCATATTGATAGGCTTGTGGCAGAGATGCAGGACATGCGCCAGATGATGAGTTCATTGGTTGAGGCCATTCGAGCGCAGCGACAGGAGGTTATCACCCCTGTTACCCAGTTGTTCCTTGCGAACAGCACACAACTTTCTGTCACCTACACATCACCAGTAGATGCAGCCCCAGTTGACGAGGCACGTTTTCCGGAGACTTTGGGAGTTTCGGATCAGAGGAGGGCTCATGCAGATGTGCCAGCCCATAGACAAAGGTTCAGTTATCGAGAGAGGTTTCGTGCGCGTCGTGGGAGTACAAGAGGCTTGAGACGAGGATAGACGTCTAGCTCTTATCCCCAGGATGGTCAGCAGTTTTCTTCCGGATGTTATCGATTTGGGAGTTTGTGTAACACCCGAGCCCAATAATGCTATTTCTATTGCTAGTTGAGTGTTATATATTGCTCATTCCAATTATCCTGATTATCTGGTGTTTATTGCTAAATTTTAACCGACTAAGTCATTTTGGCACATAACAAATTTTAACACCTAAATGAAATTAAAAATATCCATGTTGGCCTACTCGTCGCCACTAGTCGCGTGGTAGCGTCCGCGTGTCGAGATTCCGTCCCGTTCGGTGAAACGGGCAAGTTTGGACGACTACGTGCGCGTGCAAGTGTCCGACTTGGGGGAATGCATTTTAATCTTGAAACACCTCTTTTCAAAATTTGGAACTCGCTTAAAATCCTATAATTTGAATTTGAAATATTTGGGCGCAATCCGGGCGCGATTTGGAAATGTTGCATTTAGCGCCAAAATCCAATCTAATTAATTAAACTAAACTATAAGGATATATTTGAAATTTAACTGTTACAGATTTTTTTTAACCAATCAAATATTTCTAAAATCTCTTTTAAATCCTTTGGATTTGCCCTGGCCAATCACGAAAGACTTAAGTCTCTCGTGGGCCCCCTTCCCCCCTCTCTCTCTCTCCGTCTCTCTCTATCTCTCTCTAAATTCTCATTCTCTCTCTATCTCTAACCCTCTCTCTACCTCTCTCTGTAACCAATCTCTCTCTCTCTCTGTAACCAATCACTCTCTCTCTCCTCCTATATATTACGCAGCCGCCTCCTTCTTCTCCTCCATCGCGAGAACAAACCCCGAACCCTAACCCTAGCCTCCTCGTGCCTGCGCCGTCGACCTCCCCGCGACCTCGCCATCGCCGTCCTCGCCTCCATGGCCTTACCGCACCCCTACCTCCTTCCTCCGTTCTCTTTCCGCGCCTGCACCCAACCCCCGACGCCACCACTAGCCACAGATCTCGCCGTCGCCGCCGCCTCCCATCGCCGACGACACCAGAATCCTCCTCCCTTCACCCTCGTCGTCGTCTTCCTCCTCCCCTCGCCGGACCACCACCAGAACCCGAGCCCGACCCTAGCACCAATCCCCGGGTCGCCGGAAAACGTGCCGACGATCCTCGCCGTCGTCACCAAAGCCACCTCCGACCACCTCCTCTTCCCTGCGACCAGAACCCGGCCTTTACCTCCCCTCATCGCATAGCACCACCATTTCCAACGAGCCCAGAAGCTGTCCAGCCTTCGCTGCCATTGCCGCTGCTTCGCCGGCGTCCCATCGCCGTCGAACCCGTCACGGTTGCCACCTTTGCCATCCCTGTAAGCATCTCTTGACTTTCCTTTAAGGTTAGACCCCCCTCGCTGGTCCTTGTTTGCGTATATCGTATGGTTGCTAACTTGTCGTCGTTTTGACTTTTGCCGGATTCCGACCGTGCCGTCGTTTGGACCCGATGCTCCAGCAAAGTACTCTGGTCCGTGTGGTCCCGCTGTTCGCTGTTGGGACTCGATCCGTAGTCCGTGCACCCGTCTCGTGTTTTCTGCCGACATTGCATCCGTGCTTTCCGGTTTGCGGAACCGTCGAGGAAGTATCCGAATACTTGCTTTAACATGCTAGTGCACAAGATCAAGTCTTGCTATACACTTGATTTTCATATCATTTTATAACTTAGAATTGACGGTTACAATTATTCTTAACATTGAATCGGTATAGTAGTTTCTTGTAAGTAATCGGTCTGCTATCAAACCACACCTTAACTAACTAAACCAAGTAAATCGTCCTTGCTTCATTTGTTAAACCACCCATGAGACAATTATTATGCTTTAGTTTAAATTCATGTAGCTTCATTGCCTTATGTTGTTGATATTGCTTCACCTTGTGACTATTGCACCCAAGGGTGCTTGAACCTGTTAATAAGAGAATACAAAGCACCACTGTGTTTACATGGAATAATATTGTTATTTACTGGTTCCTGCTGTTGTTCCGTATTCGTTTCTATACCTGTTATGAGCATACACCTGACACATGTACTGATACACCGGACATGACACCCTGTACATACTGACTCAACCTATTGTACTACGACCTGACTTATTACATAATTTCATGCTTAATGCCAACAAACCTGACTTGGGGTCCTCATGGACCATTCCTGCTGTCTATCCAGACAGACCTGCTTTTACCTGATTCTGTGTTGGCATTAGTCCTTGACTACTGAATACCTGACCTGACATACATAACTTGGGGGTATGGGGAAATCAAAGATGAACCTGACTTGTAACTCGACAGTTCACTACCAGTTCGAGTGTACACATTCCTATTTTGTGCCTAGCGGCATGTCTCGGTTTCGGCTGAGAATATTGTGGCCGTGATCCCGGGTATGTACGGGGTACTACCGAGTGTACACTTTCCTGTTTTGTGCCTAGCGGCATGTCTCGGCTGTAGCCGAGAATATTGTGGCCGTGGTCCCGGGTATGTACGGGATACTATTGAGTTACATCGACGAGACATCAATTGATTTCAAAGACTATAGAGTAGAAACCTGATAGGACAGTTTAGTTACCACTGCACGTTACCGCTGCACTGCTATTCCACAGTACTGCTTTATTCATGTTCATACCTGCATTGTTTATTACCATGTTTATGTTATATTATTGGTTGACATGACGCGCTGACGTCTGGGTTTTGCATGGCCCAGATTCCTTACCACTGTCGACGACCGAGCAGGAGTACTTCAGCCAGCAGGCTGAACTGTGAGTTCCTTAGTGATTAGTTTATTTATTTCATTTCATTTCCAGATGTGAGCCCGCATTATGGGACGTACTGTTTATTTATTGTATTGGTTCATTTGCTTCCGCACTTATTGTTTATTGATTCTTGTTATTATGGATTTGGACATGTGTTAGATTAGTTTATTATCTTGTTCTTGATATCCCTACAACCGTAATGTGACTGTGGATGGATACTTCCTACCCACAGGTAGCATGGTTGGCTATGTTACGTGCCCAATCTTGCGTACTCTGGGAAGCGGGACGTGACATGGTTTTTTTGGTATCAGAGACATAGGTTAATTGGGTTGATTCTTTGTAGTTGGGTATTGCACCCGATACACGAATCATAATACCCGCAATTAGGAACATGTCCTACCACCTTGATCGTTTTACCATCCTTGAATCATTCTATTCTTCCGGATTATGTCGACATGCAAACTTACTTTGCATTGTCAACTCGAAAACCTAATTTCTTGTTATCTCTGGGACTTAGGCGACTTGGGTGGAGTTAAGTAATTGCGGCTATGATACCGCGGCATAGTTACAATGCAGTACTCTATTTAAGTATCTTGGAGTTCTAGCCCGGATTTATATATTGAATCTATCATCATGCTAATGTTGTTTGTTTTGATTTCAGGACCATGGCAGATAAGAATTTCAAGACGTATCAGAGGCGTGTGGATGAAGCCGCCATGTTAGGAGTGATACGTGGGATGTTGGAAAATCAAAAGAGGCAAACTGAGCTGATCCAGCAGCAAGCGGATACATTTCAGGAGGGTTTGCAGGACATTCGGCAGTCTGTAAACACCGCTGTAGCGAAGCCAGTTGACCGAGTAGGGACCGTGGCAGATTTCAGACGGTTGGGTCCTACTACTTTCACTGGTCTGGAGGAGCCGTTGCCAGCCGAGCAGTGGCTAGTGGACACGGAGAATTTACTGATTGCGGCACAGATCCCTGAAGACAAGAGAGTTGATGTGGTGCGCATTCAGCTGGTGGATTACGCCCGAGAGTGGTGGCTTGTGGAGGAGACCCGCTTGTCCAAGCCAATCAGTTGGGCGGATTTCTCTAAAAGTTTCTTGGAGAAGTTCTTCCCGCGGACTGCACGGGAGGAAATGGAAGAGAAATTTATTGGGCTGAGACAAAATGGAGCAGCTGTGGATGTACATGCAGCGGAATAGACGAGACTCAGCCGCTTCGCTGGACCCTTAGTCGCCAAGGAGGCTGACAGGGCGCGAAGGTTCTTGCGCAGTTTGGATGTGGACATCCAGAGGCAGATTGTCTCCCTGGGTTTGACCACTTTCTCGCAGGTTCTTACGGCAGCCAGAGAGCAGCAGAGTTTATCAGGATCGAAAGGGACCCTTCAGCAGACAGCAGTTGCGGCCAGAAAGCCCGCATTTGTACCTAACCGAGATCATGGGCGCAGAGGTACTCCAGTGGACCGTCGAGGTGTAGCGCCAATGAAGAAGCCTGTGGTCGTTGACCGAAGAAAGAGCATGAATTGTAACTACTGCAATTTACTGGGCCACATGCAAAAGGATTGTCGAAGGAGGCTGGGACTTTGTTTGGTTTGTGGAGCGGCTGATCACGCAGTTGGTGCATGTCCGTCGAAGCTTCGCACGAGAGATGATATACAGAAGCCTCCGCAGAGACCGTTTCAAGGGCAAAAACAGCTGACTCAAGGACCTAACCAGGCTCGAGCTTTTACCTTGACAGCTGAGGAGGCTAAGGCATCAGGAGAAGTGGTTTCACGTACTTTACTCGTTCATGGTTTTCCCGCATTGGCATTATTTGATTCCTGAGCATCCCACTGTTTTATGTCATCCAAATTTACAACTACACACTCGATTACCTGCACGACCACGTCTAGTTTCTGGGACATACACACTGGGAATGGGAAAATCATAGCTAGTAAGGAATGTAGAGATTGTACAGTTGTTGTTTGCGGACGGGAGCTTTTTGCAGATTTCTTGGTGATAGATACGGGCAGTTATGAAGTAGTCTTGGGAATGGATTTTCTTGGCACTTTCCACGCACGCATTGACTGTAGGGCAAGGAAAGTAAATTTCCAGATTCCCGGACACCCTGAGTTTGCTTTCACTGGAGGAAGCAGCTCCGTCGGGCCAGTCGAGTTTAGGGCTAGGTCGACGAACAGTGTTCTTGCGACAATGGAAGTGAATAGTAATGAAGAGCCGGCAGTTGTTCGCGACTTTATGGATGTATTTGCAGATATATCGGGCTTACCGCCGAAGCGAGATGTGGAGTTCGCGATTGACCTTATTCCTGGTGCAGCGCCAGTATCGAAATCTTATTATCCGATGGCACCGGTGGAATTGGAAGAAGTTAAGAAACAAGTTGGTGAATTACTCGAGAAGGGTTGGATTCGAAGCAGCAACTCGCCTTGGGGAGCTCCAGTTCTTTTAGTAAAGAAGAATGATGGCACGAGAAGGATGTGCATTGATTATCGAGAATTGAATCGGGTGACTATGAAGAACAAGTACCCGATCCCTCGCATTGGAGAACTTTTTGAGCAGCTTAGTGGCGCGAGGGTATTCTCGAAACTGGACTTGCGATCAGGATATCATCAGGTCCGAGTAAAAGCAGAAGATATTTGCAAGACGGCGTTTCGAACTCGATATGGACATTTCGAGTATTTGGTGATGCCCTTCGGAGTGACTAATGCGCCGGCAATATTCATGGATTTGATGAACAGAATCTTTTCACCATTCTTGGATCAGTTTATTGTAGTATTCATTGACGATATTCTGGTGTACTCGAAGAGTCCGGAGGAACATGCTGAGCATTTAAAGATCGCACTGCAGACGCTGAGACAGGAGAAATTATTCGCGAAGATGAGTAAGTGCGAATTCTGGCTGGAAGAAGTGAAGTTTTTGCGGCACGTCGTGTCGGGCGATGGAATCGCCGTCGATCCCGAAAAGATTGCAGCAGTTCGAGATTGGCCAACTCCAAAGAATGTTGCGGAGATAAGAAGTTTTCTTGGACTCGCCGGTTACTACAGAAGATTTGTGGAGAACTTCGCTCGTGTAGCTGAGCCGTTAACCAAGCTCACGCGCAAGGAGGTACCGTTTGTTTGGACGGATGGATGTGCATTGGCCTTCGAGACGTTGAAGCAAAAGTTGATAACCGCCCCTATCCTGACCGTACCAGATAATTCGGGGGGACTGGTGATTCACAGCGACGCATCCGGAAAAGGATTGGGATGTGTTTTGATGCAGAATGGGAAAGTCGTCGCTTACGCATCGAGACAACTGAAGACTCATGAGAAGAATTATCCGACTCATGAATTGGAGCTTGCGGCCGTGATTTTCGCTTTGAAGATTTGGAGACACTACCTTCTGGACGAGAGAGTCGAAGTCTTTACCGATCACAAGAGTTTGAAGTATGTGTTCACTCAGAAAGAGTTGAACATGAGGCAACGCAGATGGCTGGAGCTGATGGCCGACTACGACCTCGATCTTAAGTACCATCCGGGAAAAGTTAACGTCGTGCCAGATGCGCTAAGTCGGTTACCAGCAATTCAGGTATTGACCGCACAAAGGGATATCGTTGCGGATTTTCAGAGATTTGATTTGGAGGTTGTACTACCACATGCTACGGGACAGTTGATGCAGTTGCAAGTACAGTCGTCCTTAGTTGAGAAGATTAAAGCGGCACAATCGCAGGATCCTAGACTGCAAAAGTTTCGAGAGCAGGTTGAAGCCGGACTGCGAACCGATTTACTAATCCATGAAGACGGTTCGTTGAGGTATGGTAGCCGTGTGTGTGTACCAAAAGGGGATGTGCGTGAAGAGCTTATGAAGGAGGCACACAGTTCAGCTTACTCTGTACATCCAGGAGGGACAAAGATGTACCGAGATATTCGACAGCACTTCTGGTGGGAAGGTATGAAACGGGAGATTGCTCGCTTCGTGGCTAAGTGCTTGGTGTGTCAGCAAGTCAAGGCTGAACACCAACGGGTTGCTGGTTTATTGCAACCACTTCCGATTCCTCAGTGGAAGTGGTAACATATAACCATGGATTTCGTGACGGCTTTACCGCGGAGTCCAAAAGGCAACAATGCAATATGGGTGATTGTCGACCGGTTGACCAAGGCAGCTCACTTTATTCCTTTTCGGGTTGGTCAATCGACGGAGACTTTGGCAGAGCGGTACATGCAGGAAATTGTGAGATTGCATGGAGTACCGGTAAGTATCGTGTCCGATCGGGACACTCGGTTCTTGTCGCACTTCTGGAGGAGTTTACAAGAAAGTTTGGGGACTCGATTGAAGTTTAGCACAGCTTATCATCCTCAGACTGATGGACAATCGGAGAGAACGATCCAGACCCTTAAAGATATGTTGAGGGCTTGCATGTTGGACTTCAAAGGTTCTTGGGAGGATCATCTACACCTGGTGGAGTTTTCGTACAACAATAGCTTCCAAGCGACTATTCAGATGGCTCCGTTTGAAGCGTTGTATGGTCGTAAGTGCCGTTCACCGGTTTGTTGGGATGATATTGGTGAACGAAGGTTACTAGGACCAGATTTGGTAGTACAGACAGTCGAGAAGGTGAATACAATCAGGAAGCTCAAAACAGACAGAAAAGTTGGGCTGACACGTCAAGAAGTCCTCTAGAGTTCGCCGTGGGTGATTTGGTATTCCTGAAGATATCACCGACTAGAGGGGTGATTCGCTTTGGAAGTCAGGGAAAGCTTAGTCCTCGATTCGTTGGACCCTTCGAGATATTGGAGCGTGTTGGAGAGGTAGCGTACCGTTTGGCGTTACCACAGTCATTGGCAGGAGTGCACGATGTGTTTCATGTGTCTCAGCTACGGAGGTATGTTCGTGATGAAACACACGTCTTGGATCATTCGGAATTGACTGTACGGGAGGACCTAACTTTTGAGGAGCGACCAGTTGAAATCAAGGATCGAAGAGAAAAGGTTCTTAAGAGCAAGGTTATCCCTCTTGTACTAGTTTCTTGGGGTAATCGATTGCATAGAGAATCCACTTGGGAGCGAGAAGACGAGATCCGACAGAAATTTCCTCACCTTTTCCTGTAGTTAGCTATCTTGTATTCTTGGAATTTCGATGACGAAATTCTTTTTGTAGTTGGGTATGATGTAACACCCGAGCCCAATAATGCTATTTCTATTGCTAGTTGAGTGTTATATATTGCTCATTCCAATTATCCTGATTATCTGGTGTTTATTGCTAAATTTTAACCGACTAAGTCATTTTGGTACATAACAAATTTTAACACCTAAAATGAAATTAAAAATATCCATGTTGGCCTACTCGTCGCCACTAGTCGCGTGGTAGCGTCCGCGTGTCGAGATTCCGTCCCGTTCGGTGAAACGGGCAAGTTTGGACGACTACGTGCGCGTGCAAGTGTCCGACTTGGAGGCATGCATTTTAATCTTGAAACACCTCTTTTCAAAATTTGGAACTCGCTTAAAATCCTATAATTTGAATTTGAAATATTTGGGCGCAATCCGGACGCGATTTGGAAATGTTGCATTTAGCGCCAAAATCCCAATCTAATTAATTAAACTAAACTATAAGGATATATTTGAAATTTAACTGTTACAGATTTTTTTTAACCAATCACATATTTCTAAAATCTCTTTTAAATCCTTTGGATTTGCCCTGGCCAATCACGAGAGACTTAAGTCTCTCGTGGGCCCCCTTCCCCCCCCTCTCTCTCTCCGTCTCTCTCTAAATTCTCATTCTCTCTCTATCTCTAACCTTCTCTCTACCTCTCTCTGTAACCAATCTCTCTCTCTCTGTAACCAATCTCTCCCTCTCCTCCTATATATTACGCAGCCGCCTCCTTCTTCTCCTCCATCGCGAGAACAAACCCCGAACCCTAACCCTAGCCTCCCCGTGCCTGCGCCGTCGACCTTCCCGCGACCTCGCCGTCGCCGTCCTCGCCTCCACGGCCTTACCGCACCCCCTACCTCCTTCCTCCGTTCTCTTTCCGTGCCTGCACCCAACCCCCGACGCCACCACCAGCCGCAGATCTCGCCGTCGCCGCCGCCTCCCATCGCCGACGACACCAGAATCCTCCTCCCTTCACCCTCGCCCCGACCTCGTCGTCGTCTTCCTCCTCCCCTCGCCGGACCACCACCAGAACCCGAGCCCGACCCTAGCACCAATCCCCGGGTCGCCGGAAAACGTGCCGACGATCCTCGCCGTCGTCACCAGAGCCACCTCCGACCACCTCCTCTTCCCTGCGACCAGAACCCGGCCTTTACCTCCCCTCATCGCACAGCACCACCATTTCCAACGAGCCCAGAAGCTGTCCAGCCTTCGCTGCCGTTGCCGCTGCTTCGCCGGCGTCCCATCGCCGTCGAACCCGTCACGGTTGCCACCTTTGCCATCCCTGTAAGCATCTCTTGACTTTCCTTTAAGGTTAGACCCCCCTCGCCGGTCCTTGTTTGCGTATATCGTATGGTTGCTAACTTGTCGTCGTTTTGACTTTTGCCGGATTCCGACCGTGCCGTCGTTTGGACCCGACGCTCCAGCAAAGTACTCTGGTCCGTGTGGTCCCGCTGTTCGCTGTTGGGACTCGATCCATAGTCCGTGCACCCGTCTCGTGTTTTCTGCCGACATTGCATCCGTGCTTTCCGGTTTGCGGAACCGTCGAGGCAAGTATCCGAATACTTGCTTTAACATGCTAGTTCACAAGATCAAGTCTTGCTATACACTTGATTTTCATATCATTTTATAACTTAGAATTGACGGTTACAATTATTCTTAACATTGAATTGGTATAGTAGTTTCTTGTAAGTAATCGGTCTGCTATCAAACCACACCTTAACTAACTAAACCAAGTAAATCGTCCTTGCTTCATTTGTTAAACCACCCATGAGACAATTATTATGCTTTAGTTTAAATTCATGTAGCTTCATTGCCTTATGTTGTTGATATTGCTTCACCTTGTGACTATTGCACCCAAGGGTGCTTGAACCTGTTAATAAGAGAATACAAAGCACCACTGTGTTTACATGGAATAATATTGTTATTTACTGGTTCCTGCTGTTGTTCCGTATTCGTTTCTATACCTGTTATGAGCATACACCTGACACATGTACTGATACACCGGACATGACACCCTGTACATACTGACTCAACCTATTGTACTACGACCTGACTTATTACATAATTTCATGCTTAATGCCAACAAACCTGACTTGGGGTCCTCATGGACCATTCCTGCTGTCTATCCAGACAGACCTGCTTTTACCTGATTCTATGTTGGCATTAGTCCTTGACTACTGAATACCTGACCTGACATACATAACTTGGGGGTATGGGGAAATCAAAGATGAACCTAACTTGTAACTCGACAGTTCACTACCAGTTCGAGTGTACACATTCCTATTTTGTGCCTAGCGGCATGTCTCGGTTTCGGCTGAGAATATTGTGGCCGTGATCCCGGGTATGTACGGGGTACAACCGAGAGTACACTTTCCTGTTTTGTGCCTAGCGGCATGTCTCGGCTGCAGCCGAGAATATTGTGGCCGTGGTCCCGGGTATGTATGGGATACTATTGAGTTACATCGACGAGACATCAATTGATTTCAAAGACTATAGAGTAGAAACCTGATAGGACAGTTTAGTTACCACTGCACGTTACCGCTGCACGGCTATTCCACAGTACTGCTTTATTCATGTTCATACCTGCATTGTTTATTACCATGTTTATGTTATATTATTGGTTGACATGACGCGCTGACGTCTGGGTTTTGCATGGCCCAGATTCCTTACCACTGTCGACGACCGAGCAGGAGTACTTCAGCCAGCAGGCTGAACTGTGAGTTCCTTAGTGATTAGTTTATTTATTTCATTTCATTTCCAGATGTGAGCCCGCATTATGGGACGTACTGTTTATTTATTGTATTGGATCATTTGCTTCCGCACTTATTGTTTATTGATTCTTGTTATTATGGATTTGGACATGTGTTAGATTAGTTTATTATCTTGTTCTTGATATCCCTACAACCGTAATGTGACTGTGGATGGATACTTCCTACCCACAGGTAGCATGGTTGGCCATGTTACGTGCCCAATCTTGCGTACTCTGGGAAGCGGGGCGTGACAGTTTGGGTCATCGGGTTCGAGTTTGTACTGAGCCACGTAGTCACGAGGTAGGTATACCGTAGAGAGGAGGAGTTCTTCCAGTTGCGGGTAGAGGGCAGACTCGGGAGTTTGCTTCTACTCATCGGGACGCGCGGGCGTCCAATGCCGAGTTTTCAGGTATTCTAAATCTGCTTGTTCTTTTGTTTCGTAGATTTGTTTTTAGTTGGGATCTATGCACTTGTTGTTTTACACACTTTATGCCTGGTTTGGGCTGAGATTTGTGTATGCTAGCTCAGTCGTTGTTGTGTTATGTAATACCCGGTTCTCTTTTGTACGCCAATGTCCGTATTTATATAAATTACCACTTACAAGTTTGTTAGTTTACATTCAAAATTATTTTTAGTTAGTTTAAATACCTTATTACCTATCTAGTATATTCTTTCCCCGATTCTTGTATTTGCTATTTCCGCCCTTTTCCCTAGTTTCCCTATACTTATTTATTTCCAAACCCAAGCCCATTCTCATCATTATCCTTACCTTCCTCCAGCCCATTAACAAACCAAGTTCTTCAAAACTATTTAGTTTAAACCCTCCAAATCTATTCAAAGTTCGGCCTATGTTTTCCCTCATCAGCCCATTCTTTCTTTTTAAATAAACCTATTTTTGAACGAACCCACAGAACCAGTCCACACTAATAATTATTTTATTTTTAGTTAAACCTCTGGCCCGTTCCCTTTTCTCTAATTCTTTTATTATTAATTCCTTTGGCCCGGCCCACTCCCCGCAGCCCGCGTCCACGCTCCAACCCGCGCCCGCTTCGCCCTCAACCTGACCCGACCTTACGCTACTGTTCATCTCCTTTTTAAATCCTCCAACGGCTCTTTCCTTAACTCCCGCTCGCGAGCGCGTTTCTCGCCTCCGCCGTCGCCCTCGCTCGTGCGAGCGTTACCCACGACGCGCGCGTTTTCCCCCACGACCCTCTCCCCTCTACCCACTACACCCTCAATCACTCGCTCCCCTCCTCTCTTTCCTGTTCTTCCTCCTCTCTCATCCACTCCCGCACCCACTCCTTTTCACCGGCAACGACGATGACGACCAGTTCTCAACGCCGCGACCACCACTGCCGCACCCTCCTCTTCGATCATCCCCGATCACCACCACCTCCTCCACCCTCGATCACGAGCACCCACTTCCTCTCTCTCACTTCCCTGCACACCGAACACGAGCCCTGCGCCCCTCGCCGGCGAGCCCCTCTCTACGTCTCGTCGACGACGACGGCAATCCTCGCTCAGTCCTCCCCCACCAACACGACTCCACCTTCGTCGACCCGAGCCCTGCCGAGCACCCTTGCACCCAACCCATTTCACCTGAGCCGGCCACTTGCTACCCGCCGACGAGCCCACTGCATCGTCGACCACCACCATCATCCCTGCTTGTCTCTCTCTCAGCTCTCTCGCTCTCAGTCTTTTTCTCTCCCTCGCTCTCAGTTCTCTCTCGTAGCTCTCATCTCTCAATCTCTCACTCTACCTCTCTATTTCCCTCTCTCTCGATCTCTCACTCACTGCATCTCTCTCTCTGTCTTTTCTCTCTAACTCTGTCTCTCTCTCTCACTCACTCAGTTCCCTCTCTCTCACCCTCTCTCAGTCTTCTCTCTCTCTCTCTCTCTCTGCTATTTTATCTCTCTTCCTTTCTCTCTAATCGATCAAGCAATCACCTCACCCCCAACTGCAGCCGTCGGCTATTGCCTGAGCACCGCTGTAACCATCAAAGGAGACACAACATCGCATGAACACACAGCAAACCCCATACCTGAGCACGAGCACGAGCCGAGGTCGCGAACCTTGCACGCGCCATTCATCGCGCGTTCGTGCCGTTATCATTGCCGAGCATCACCAAGACGTCTCCAGGCAAGTTCTTTACTTGCTTACATGCTATATATCCTGGTTATAATCGTTAATTTCATAAATCATAGTGTTACACTTTTGGGATTAATATTGTACCATACCTGTTCGACATTTGTTCCCAATGAAAATACCCATCAAATTTAGCGGAACTAAACGGTATTGTTTGGCCCGTATAGCTGTGAACTTAGTGTATGAATTTCATTGGATAATTCGATCGTTAATGACCAAAACAACTACCCCCAAGTTTAACCGTAAAAACTGTAATTCTATTGTACCTGAAAACCGTTAAATTCACCATAAATCATATACATACTAGAATAGTGCGTTCGAGGGCTCAAATCGAAGCCAACTCGACGAAATTTAACCCTATGCTAGTTTCCAGACATTCCTGTACTTAAACCGTGATGATAATTGTATCGGAGTGCGACTCTGGACTGCAGTCCAGAGCGACTCCAGTCGTGCTTGCTGTTCCGTATTGGATACCATAGGATTTCCTTAACTCGTAGGTTGCGGAACTCTGCTGCTTATTATAGGTAACTCTGTTAGCTAGACAACACAATTGGTTTCATTCTGTTTCGTTACCGTTTGATATTTAATCTGTAATTTAATATATCGGAACACATAACAGTCCCAACAGAATCAGAATTGACATGTTAATATTAAACAGATTATAACTCCTAATGTACAGATGCGATTGACGATCCGTATATTGCGTTGAAAACCTTACTAAAAACCCTAGATTTGATCCAACTATAGCGTCATTAAAATCTGATCCCAACTGGAATTAAAATGCGCTCGAAACGGACTTCTGATTCTGAAACTGGATTTCCAGCCGCGAGCGCTTAAAATGAAATGGTTATAACTATTGATCCTGGAACCCGATTGGCTTGAAACCAATTTAGATGGATAGCTAACTGAGCATACTAATTACTACCTGTTTATCGTTTCGCCAAATTATATACGTACGTTTCATGATAAATCGTGCAAGTGATAGACTATTGTTTTTATGACACCGTAATTGTGATTCTTATACTGTTCATGCATCACAACATACCCATATCATTGTAGTGATAACCTAGTGATATTGTGTATTTACCCAGTGTTAGATTCTAGCGATGATTGTGGCAAGTACGTCATTGTTCGTGTATCCGTGATTGAGTGAAAGTGATACGTACTTGTACACAATCAGTGACCCTATTATTCTATTGCATTGTCGACGTCTGTGGGATGCGTGTACGTGTGACTATAGGTGGTATGGGACACTTATAGAAGCGCTTGCACGGGTGCCACAGATAAGGCATCCGACACTGCCATTTATCTTAGGTATTAGTCGGGACGTGCTTGATGGAGGTCCTGCCTCCAGTTCTCGCGAAGACTTGTCACGGATCGATTAGTATTTAGGGTGATGGTTAGCGTTTGATGTAGACCACGGGGTGTGGGGTAGTTTAAGTGTGAGTTCAACAGAATCTCGGGAGTCCCATGCCGGCTTATATATTTAGGGAGTTATATGGAGATTTACAGGGTACGTGATATATACACCGTGATATTCTTGTTACATGTTGGGCCCGTGGTCCCTTGCCCTTGGGTTCTACCCTTGGGTGGAGGACACTCGCGAGTGGTTGACTCTCACACTTGGACTGACGATAGGCTTAGTGACCTGTACAGTGAGACTTAGAGACCGATAGGGATACTGGCATTTATATTCCTTATATACTGTGTTGGCATACGTGACATATTGTTATACTGCTTTACTGTTCCGCTGCATTGATTACTGCACATTCATATTCTTGCTGTCATTGATTTACTGTTATTCATATCCATTTACCACTGTTAAGAACTGTCACATGATTATATATATATTATATTGCTATTGTGTCGCTCTGACGACCTGAGTATGCATGCTCAGTGTGAAGAGGAGATTTAGCCTGGACCAGAACTAGACGTGCATCACAGACTTCTTGACTTGCCATTCCGAGGTACTTTTATTTGTTCCACTTCAGGTCAGTCTTTACATTGTTCCTTTCAGTTACTGCATTTCTCATTACCTGCGCGTCATTTACTGTTTACCATGAAAAACTAGAAGCCGAAGTGTGACTACGGCAGGACATTCCTTGACCGTAGGAGCATGGCTGGCCTTGTCTACCCCTCGTATTCCGTATTTTGGGAAGCGGGGCGTGACATGGTTTAGTTGGTATCAGAGACAGGTTTTGCTTCGATTGGGATTGCATTTTTCCGTGTAAAGTTTGGCAATCTAAGATATCCCTCGGTCTAGGTTGTAAACTTGTCATTCTTGATCCATATTCACATCGTGTGTTCAGCTATCCATTCGCTATGGTTTCGGGTGACCTGGCAAGATTACGTGGTTGCAATTGCACTACCGTATTCTGTTTAGGTGACTTAAAGTCATACAGTTGATTCTCCACTTGTAATAAATTCATCACCTCTGATATTCTTGAATCCTTGTCCTATCCATATCATATTTTGATTCATTTAGCGTGTGACTTATATCATTCTCGAAATTGTTGTTTCAGGATCATGTCTTTCAATAACTCTTCATCTATCTCCACTCCCCAGAATCAGACCGTTGAGATTCGGAGCGTACTGCAAGGTCTAAAGAAAGCCCAAGAGCGAACAAATGACTTGTTGGCTGAAGGACTGAGAAGACAGGTGAATCAGGCACCAGCGGGAGTCTCCTATCATAAAGGGATCCCTATTGGACGAGGAAAGGAGAAGAAGATGAAGCGTCAACAGAAGTATCAGAAGAACCCTTGCTGTGGATATTGTAAGAGGCCAGGACACCTTCAGAGGGATTGTCGCCGCGCCCAAGGGAAATGTCTGATATGCGGTTCCAACAAACACCTCATCAACGGCTGCCCAGAAAGGAAAGAACTACAAGGAGGAAACTCATCCACACTCCCCACTTCTGCCAAGTGAGGATTATCGCGTAGTTCGAACTTCGACTATAAGGCGGAACTAACGTAGGATCCAACTCGCGTGACGAGATTGCAGCGGTCTAGCGATCAAAGAAGAATTTTATGATTTCTACTCTCAGTAATAATGTTGTCATCTTCTTATGAATATTTCTTTCCGTTTGAATCTTTGTATCCGTTGAATTGTAGTTGAATGCAATAAAATTTGAATCATAATATATGTATCATTCTCATGCTTTCTCTATGTCAAATTCTATTTATTATCACAGTATTTTCATTCTGATCTTTCATTTCCTGCAACCGCATATTTTCCTATATTTCGTACCCTGAGTTTCCCTTGATGTATTCCACTGTCTAATCATGACTTCTCTTTTCAGCCCATGGCCCATCCTGGAGCAGCGCTGCATCTAGACGAGAATGCACAGTCGTGCGTTTCCTTAGATCACACACTAACGAGTTCCGATGATGAGGTCAATGGTCCCCAGGTCAACTTCGAAAACAATGATTCAGAGGACGAAGGAGCAGCCGTCCCAGAGTTCGACATGATAGCTGATTCTAACGAAGAAGAAGGAGATCCCGAAGAGAACCCTATAGAGGAAGACCCGATAGAAGAAGATCCCGATGAGGACCCGATAGAAGAAAATCAAGTTGAGGAAAATCCCGTGGAAGAAAACCCAGAAGGAGAGGATCACATGGAATCGGACCTCGATGAAGAAGCTCCATCCGGAGAAGAAGGACCAGAAAATCAGGACCCTGCTGTGGAAGAACTTCCAGTGGCAATGCCTGCAAGACGATATGGAAATGGACGCCCCTACCTGAGTGCGCGAGCCTACCGCAACCTACTGAACCTCCACAACCGTGGCTGACGGAATTTCTTTTGGTGTTGTCTTTCTGGCCAAATAAACTGTGTATGGTTTGGGGCCACTTTTCGTCTTTGAGAATGCCTTGTTTCAGATTTGCTTGAATAAAATAAATCTTCTGAATTCGTAAACCTTTTGATTATTGGTTCGCTTAATATTTGTTTATCTCCCATATCCATTTATTTTTCTGCTGAGTTCCCTGACTGTCCACCCCCACTCATTGTATAGTTCTCACCCTCGTGTCGATTTGAGAGTACCGCACCTGATCCTTGGAATGAGCCACCCTTCATTCCTCGTCTGTGCCCCGTTTGAGATCCTTCGAGGAGGAGAAAGTTTTAGGGAATTTTCCGAGTTCACTAACCCTTCAAATTTTGATATGTGTGGTGTACCGACTGTGGTTTTTTCCCATATTTTCTCTCTGGTATTTCCTTCATTACTCACCCTTATTTCCTGTGCTGACCCTATCCCAATCTCCTTAACATTCAATCTAAAGCCGCCATACTCCAACCACTGAATGATCCATATTTTCTTGTAATCCTTACCCTAGCTAGCCCTATACATTTTATGTGTTTTCCTATTACTCTCTCTCTATATATACAGGGACTTTATTATTCAAAATTTAGTTTTCATTATTTTAAATTTATCAAAGAGTACGTGTTATTGATTTCTCCGTTTTACGTATTTTAAATGCATTATTATTATTCCCATTTTCAGTAGCGCGACCTTACACCGCGCATATTCTTGTTCCATATTTCTTATTTTCACTATATGAGTTTCCTACGTTAATTAACCGATACAATTTCCCTAAGATGTTTTAACCTACCGACTAATTTTCGCTATTTATTTGTCGTTACTTTATTTTCGAGTATTGTGTTTATGGTTACTATTATCAAGGTTTGTGCCTTATACTATTTATTTCTGACGTACTACTTTTGATATACTTACATATGCATATAATTGAGTTTCGATTTTTCGAGTATGTCTTGAATATCTTTGTTCATCATTGTTGTTATTCTCACAGGTTATCTTTGTAGTTGTTCTTGTTTTATACTTATTCAAAACGGTATTCTGTATGATGTTCTCACATATATAAACCTTCAAATTTCTTCATCCGACTATTTCAAATAAACCTGATGTGTTAGTTGCAATATAATAGCTTTCGCCTATGTTATATTATTTATCGTTTATTTTAAATTTCGAGGACGAAATTTTTGTAAGGGTGGTATGATGTAATACCCGGTTCTCTTTTGTACGCCAATGTCCGTATTTATATAAATTACCACTTACAAGTTTGTTAGTTTACATTCAAAATTATTTTTAGTTAGTTTAAATACCTTATTACCTATCTAGTATATTCTTTCCCAGATTCTTGTATTTGCTATTTCCGCCCTTTTCCCTAGTTTCCCTATCCTTATTTATTTCCAAACCCAAGCCCATTCTCATCATTTTCCTTACCTTCCTCCAACCCATTAACAAACCAAGTTCTTCAAAACTATTTAGTTTAAACCCTCCAAATCTATTCAAAGTTCGGCCTATGTTTTCCCTCATCAGCCCATTCTTTCTTTTTAAATAAACCTATTTTTGAACGAACCCACAGAACCAGCCCACACTAATAATTATTTTATTTTTTGTTAAGCCTCTGGCCCATTTCTATTTATTTTCCCTAATCAATTTCTTTTATTCCTAACCCAACAGTCCCTGGCCCGTTTCCTTATCTCTAATTCTTTTATTATTAATTCCTTTGGCCCCGCCCACTCCCCGCAGCCCACGTCCACGCTCCAACCCGCGCCCGCTTCGCCCTCAACCCGACCCGACCTTACGCTACTGTTCATCTCCTTTTTAAATCCTCCAACGGCTCTTTCCCTAACTCCCGCTCGCGAGCGCCTTTCTCGCCTCCGCCGTCGCCCTCGCTCGTGCGAGCGTTACCCACGACGCGCGCATTTTCCCCCACGACCCTCTCCCCTCTACCCACTACACCCTCAATCACTCGCTCCCCTCCTCTCTTTCCTGTTCTTCCTCCTCTCTCATCCACTCCCGCACCCACTCCTTTTCACCGGCAACGACGACGACGACCAGTTCTCAACGCCGCGACCACCACTGCCGCACCCTCCTCTTCGATCATCCCCGATCACCACCACCACCTCCACCCTCGATCACGAGCACCCACTTCCTTTCTCCCACTTCCCTGCATACCGAACACGAGCCCTGCGCCCCTCGCCGGCGAGCCGCTCTCTACGTCTCGTCGACGACGACGGCAATCCTCGCTCAGTCCTCCCCCACCAACACGACTCCACCTTCGTCGACCCGAGCCCTGCCGAGCACCCTTGCACCCAACCCATTTCACCTGAGCCGGCCACTTGCTACCCGCCGACGAGACCCACCGACGAGCCCACTGCTTCGTCGACCACCACCATCATCCCTGCTTGTCTCTCTCTCAACTCTCTCGCTCTCAGTCTCTTTCTCTCCCTCGCTCTCAGTTCTCTCTCGTAGCTCTCATCTCTCAATCTCTCACTCTACCTCTCTATTTCCCTCTCTCTCGATCTCTCACTCACTGCATCTCTCTCTCTGTCTTTTCTCTCTAAATCTCTAACTCTGTCTCTCTCTCTCACTCACTCAGTTCCCTCTCTCTCACCCTCTCTCAATCTTCTCTCTCTCTCTCTCTCTGCTACTTTATCTCTCTTCCTTTCTCTATAATCGATCAAGCAATCACCTCACCCCTAACTGCAGCCGTCGGCTATCGCCTGAGCACCGCTGTAACCATCAAAGGAGACACAACATCGCATGAACACACAGCAAACCCCATACCTGAGCACGAGCACGAGCCGAGGCCGCGAACCTTGCACACGCCATTCATCGCGCGTTCGTGCCGTTATCATTGCCGAGCATCACCAAGACGTCTCCAGGCAAGTTCTTTACTTGCTTACATGCTATATATCCTGGTTATAATCGTTAATTTCATAAATCATAGTGTTACACTTTTGGGATTAATATTGTACCATACATGTTCGACATTTGTTCCCAATGAAAATACCCATCAAATTTGGCGGAACTAAACGGTATTGTTTGGCCCGTATAGCTGTGAACTTAGTGTATGAATTTCGTTGGATAATTCGATCGTTAATGACCAAAACAACTACCCCCAAGTTTAACCGTAAAAACTGTAATTCTATTGTACCTGAAAACCGTTAAATTCACCATAAATCATATACATACTAGAATAGTGCGTTCGAGGGCTCAAATCGAAGCCAACTCGACGAAATTTAACCCTATGCTAGTTTCCAGACATTCCTGTACTTAAACCATAATGATAATTGTATCGGAGTGCGACTCTGGACTGCAGTCCAGAGCGACTCCAGTCATGCTTGCTGTTCCGTATTGGATACCATAGGATTTCCTTAACTCATAGGTTGTGGAACTCTGCTGATTATTATAGGTAACTCTGTTAGCTAGACAACACAATTGGTTTCATTCTGTTTCGTTACCGTTTGATATTTAATCTGTAATTTAATATATCGGAACACATAACAGTCCCAACAGAATCAGAATTGACATGTTAATATTAAACAGATTATAACTCCTAACGTACAGATGAGATCGACGATCTGTCTATTGAGTTGAAAACCTTACTGAAAACCCTAGATTTCATCCTACTGTAGCGTCGCTAAAATCTGATCCCAACTGGGATTAAAATGCGCTGCGAAACGGACTTCTGATTCTGAAACTGGATTTCCAGCCGCGAGCGCTTAAAATGAAATGGTTATAAGTATTGATCCTGGAACCCGATTGGCTTGAAACCAATTTAGATGGATAGCTAACTGAGCATACTAATTACTACCTGTTTATCGTTTCGCCAAATTATATACGTACGTTTCATGATAAATCGTATAAGTGATAGACTATTGTTTTTATGACACCGTAATTGTGATTCTTATACTGTTCATGCATCACAACATACCCATATCATTGTAGTGATAACCTGGTGATATTGTGTATTTACCCAGTGTTAGATTCTAGCGATGATTGTGGCAAGTACGTCATTGTTCGTATATCCGTGATTGAGTGAAAGTGATACGTACTTGTACACAATCAGTGACCCTATTATTCTATTGCATTGTCGACGTCTGTGGGATGCGTGTACGTGTGACTATAGGTGGTATGGGACACTTATGGAAGCGCTTGCACGGGTGCCACAGATAAGGCATCCGACACTGCCATTTATCTTAGGTATTAGTCGGGACGTGCTTGATGGAGGTCCTGCCTCCAGTTCTCGCGAAGACTTGCCACGGATCGATTAGTATTTAGGGTGATGGTTAGCGTTTGATGTAGACCACGGGGTGTGGGGTAGTTTAAGTATGAGTTCAACAGAATCTCGGGAGTCCCATGCCGGCTTATATATTTAGGGAGTTATATGGAGATTTACAGGGTACGTGATATATACACCGTGATATTCTTGTTACATGTTGGGCCCGTGGTCCCTTGCCCTTGGGTTCTACCCTTGGGTGGAGGACACTCGCGAGTGGTTGACTCTCACACTTGGACTGACGATAGGCTTAGTGACCTGTACAGTGAGACTTAGAGACTGATAGGGATACTGGCATTTATATTCCTTATATACTGTGTTGGCATACGTGACATATCGTTATACTGCTTTACTGTTCCGCTGCATTGATTACTGCACATTCATATTCTTGCTGTCATTGATTTACTGTTATTCATATCCATTACCACTGTTAAGAACTGTCACATGATTATATATATATTATATTGCTATTGTGTCGCTCTGACGACCTGAGTATGCATGCTCAGTGTGAAGAGGAGATTTAGCCTGGACCAGAACTAGACATGCATCACAGACTTCTTGACTTGCCATTCCGAGGTACTTTTATTTGTTCCACTTCAGGTCAGTCTTTACATTGTTCCTTTCAGTTACTGCATTTCTCATTACCTGCGCGTCATTTGCTGTTTACCATGAAAAACTAGAAGCCGAAGTGTGACTACGACAGGACTTTCCTTGACCGTAGGAACATGGCTGGCCTTGTCTACCCCTCGTATTCCGTATTTTGGGAAGCGGGGCATGACATGTTAACTTCTGTCAGCGATTCTTTTGTTGCACGGCACGTGTTTCAGTCGTGTGCCAATCGGATAAGAGATAGAGATTCGTCCGTCGTTGTGATCCTTCTAGAGATGTTGGATTTGACGTTCTCCTGGGCACAGGCTGGTTAGCTACGTGCTAGGCGTCTGTGGACTACCGTGAGGAAACAGTAAGGTTTTGTTTTCCTGGCGAGTCAGTTCTTGTTGTGCAGAGGGACAGTGGTGCCACCTCTCACAACTTGAATTCAGCCTTTTTCGCTTGTCGGCTTTTTGAGGAGTGGATGTCGAGGATTCTTTGTTTCCATTCATGACACCGGAACCACAGTGAGTTGTTAGACCGGGTTCTTTTCGTGTGAGAGTTTGTCGACGTTGTTCCAGATGAGCCGGCGGAGCTTAGGGAGCTTGAGGATCAGCTGCAGAGTTGTTTTGTTGAAAGACTTGTTCGTCCAAGTGTTTCGCTTTGGGGAGCTCCTATTCTGTTCGTCAGGAGAAGGGCGGCAGTTTGAGGTTGAGTATTGATGGATCGTCAATTGAACCGGCTTACGGTGCGGATATGTATCCTTTACCTCGCATTGACGATTTCTTCGATCAGCTCTAGGGTGCGAAACATTTTTTTAAGTTTGCTTTGGAATCAGGTCATCATTGGTTGCGGGTTCGGAGTGATGACATTCCGAAGACTGCTTTTGTGCGTACTACGGGCAGTATGTGTTTTGGTGGTGTCGTTGGACTCACCAATGCCCTAGCAGCATTCGTGATGTGATGATCCAGATTTCTTCAAGCCGTTCCTCGACCAGATTATTGTTGTGTCATTGATGACATTGTTGGATATATGTATGCCCTAGAGGCCATTATATGATAGTGGATGTATTTTTACATGTATATATATATATATATATATATATATATATATATATATATATATATATATTCAGTGTACATTCTTGCTTGACATGATAGTATGCTATCTGGTTCTTCTTTATCTGACATGTTGATTTGATCAAGCTTGTATTCATTCATACATGTTGATAAAGCCCTGAGGATATTGACTTGACTACTGTGATTATGATAGAGATCATACTAGTGGGACATCTGTAGTTTATAAGCATATCCTGAAATGTCCCTAGTCATAGGTGTATCGAGATGGGGCATCGATATACCAGAGTAGACTAGCGTATATGATACTAGACCCATATGATGGGCGATGGATGTTCCCACATTCATCGATGTTTGACATCGAGATCGTATACGGGTGCTCAGTGGTGACTGGGTACACTGGACAGACTCACCGAGAACTCCTATATGGAATTATATCTATCGTCGGATAGCAGTTCTCAGGTGACACTGGTGCAGGTTAGTCTGTAGACCCGAGATCGTCATAGAGTCTTGTGTGTTCTCCCGCTGTACTTTGATTACCACCCTACCACGGCTCTACTGAGTCGTGCAAACAGGTGGCCGTTGGGTACAGTCCCGAGACATACGAAGGCGATGAGCGATAGGAGGGGTTTCGTCTCTCCCGGTATTGGGAGTTGATGTTGTGCTGTGCTCGATTGGCTATATCAGTAAGTCCCTGGCCAGGGCTGTTGATATTTACTGATAAGTGTTATCAGTAGTTTCTCGATTTGTTATAGACCTTTCATCGGCACGACTTATTGAGTTATTGGGGTCTACGTTACCATCCCTAGACTCGATATACAACATATCTGACGAAGAGACCGGACTGTACGGTAGTGTTGCCGGTTGGCTCGACAGGAGTTGTAACAGGTTCGCTTATTTTCTTCTGATCGCTCAATACCTGGGTGGCCGTTACGTTTAGCTGACCGCTTGCGGCTTGTAGGCATTTGATATGATCATTACCTACTGCCGGAGTATTGATGAGTCTTAGAGTCCCACAATGAAGTTTCCTGGCTCAGGCGAAAAGATGTGATGTGCATATGAGATATGCGTGGGGACCCGATTAAATACGGATATGTGATACCGTATATTAATCGGGCATTTTCTATTACTCGGGTCGTATGTGATATGACCGGTTTGCAAAATCAAGTGTTGATTTAACAAATGACTTTTAGATTAATTCTTTAATCAAACTCTTTTTCTATTTTTGTATGCATGCATATATGCACATGATGATGTGCATGGATACATACATACATACATTGTATCATGGTTGTTGATACATGTTTGGTGGCAATGCAAGACTCACATTGTAGAATTATCTATTTTATTTATCATTTAGAAAAAGAAATGGGATAATTCACACAAGGTTTATACTTATCATCTTTGACCATGCTTCAACCACCATTTAACCTTGAGTTAATTATCCGTTCATCTTTAACCCATTTCATAAAAATCTAGATGATTCTAACCATGGTTGAAGTGAGAAAGGATTAAGATATATTATTCTTTTCTCACTTCAATTATTCACTCTCTCATATATTTTCTTGTGAGAAAAAGCAAAGCCACCATCTTCTTCTTCCTCTCTTGATTATTTTCTTAAGTGAGGTTAATAAAAAGAAAGAGTTTTGATCAAAGAATACAAACCACATCATCATACTACACACATCTAGTCGGTTTGTGTAGGGTGTTTGCTCTACTCCATTGATACATCGAGTAAAGCAAGGAGCTTTGGGCAAAGGAGCTTCGGGCAAAGGAGTTTCGGGTGGATCGTCATGGACTTAGAAAACCTCAGGCGAACCTTTTCCAACCCTCAAGTAGCCAAGGAGTCTAGCGTAGGGAGCTACAAAGGTTGTACTCTCAAAACCCTAGCCTTTATTACTTGTGATGTTGTCTTTGTAATGAAACCCTAATTTTCTAGTGATGATTCTTTGTATCTTCACTTAGCACCTTAAAAATTTGATTTTGAGACATTTGATGCTTCCAAACCCTTCATGAGGTGCTAGGTAAACCTAACATTGGTATCAGAGCCGACCTAGAGCTTTAGGCGACACTTTAGCGAAGTTAAAACTCCGATCGAACCTAAAATACAGCTTTTTGAGCCTTCTCTGGACATTTTTTCCAAACTGTGTTTTTTCAGTATTAAAAATCCTTAAAAAATTCAGCAGGTAAATCTAAGCACCACTGTAAAAAAACGGAGTCATGAACAGTAAATTCCACCGCGGAACCGCGGCCATAGCTTGCTTGGGCCGCGGCTCCGCGGCCGTACAGATGAGTCATTGCTTTGGGTTTGTACAGTAATCTTCCTACCTGCTTGTAGATATTTTTGAGTATTTTTAATCTGATTCATGTGTTGAATGTTCTGGGGATGGTTTTGGATTCGGTGATTCGATCAGAATTTTAATTTCGTGCCTTTTCGGATAATTTAGAAAGTATTAAAAGGTTCGAACGGATATCATTAACTCACTTTTTCCCGACACGAAAAATTTTCAAGTGTTGAATCTTTTCTTGAGTTTAAATCTTTCGGAAATACGTGCAAGTTTTGTGGTGGACCCTCTAGAAGACAACAAACCTTAACTCGATTATGTGACCGTCTTGAACTGCCTTTTGAACATTAGGGTTTGAGGCAGTACGGCGTGCCACATGTGAGGCGTTGGCTTGACCCTTCTACGGCTGGACCGCTACTACTGTGACACATTCCGGGTTTTTTGAACTCCGCTCAAGTGTTGAGCTTTAGGAAATTTTGGGTATTTGATTATTCGATCGAAATGTTTAATACTGTCTATTTATCTGGAATGTGATACAATATGTGGAATTCATATAGTTAGGCATGAAATGCGAAGTATGTGATATTTCGGATTTACGATGTCTAAAGAGAATGTAGATTCCAAATGTTGTAGTTTTACACTTTCTTTTCTGTGACCGTAAGTGTAGTATGTCCCATATCGCCGGTTTCGTTGCTATACATCAACGACAATCAGGGTATGCATACTTAGTTACGTTGATGATATATGATATTATGTGTTGCTGAGATATAATGTGCAGGATTGTCGCGATTGAATAGCCGGGGGTTTTATATGAGATGAGAGTTTTATTTTCATTCATGTAAAATTCAAATGTAATGTAATATTCTTTTAATTTGGGGCACTTCCGGGTTGAGGTTGATGTCACCAGTGTTGTATATTATTTACTTTTCCGCATTAGGCTAGACCCAAGGAGGGGAGCACAAGTGACCGGGTTCTGGGGTTCAGTGGGAGGCCATCTCGAGGAGTCGAGACCGGGTCTCCTAAACTCCAGGATTGGTAGGGTCGCTTTCCGCTCTCGTAGGGGTCTAGGGGTGTGGGCTTGGCTATTCATCGCGACTGTGGAATCCGTATTTTCTATTGTTGGCTAAATACTAAATACGGACGTCCTAGTATATCCCACATTCTATCTATATTTCTGCTGCCTGTGTTCTGTGATATCTGAGACGAGATATATTATATATGAGATATATAGTAGGCGTTGCTTATGTTTTACACCCGCGCTAGTCCAGTCCCGGTATACCGTTAGTTAAGTAACCTAACGGTGCATAACGGAACATTGCGGCGGATGCGGATGGCATAAGCGTACGTTGTATTTTCGTTTCTTTTCTGTGATTGGCTTAAGGACTTAAATGATGGGACTACATTAATATGATTAATGTAAAGAAAATAAACCTAAAAAGATGTTGTAGAATCGGATTTGAAAACCACTCGGCTCTTTATGAAAAAGCTATATTTCAAAAACTGCGGAGCTCAAGCCACTCCTTTTGAAAACCATTTGATTCTACAACGATATCTAGTTCAAAGCGTTAAAGATTTTCTTAAAAATCATTCGCAACCCTCCGTCATTTTAGGAAGTAGAGTACTTAGTATTCGTGCTATGTTCGTTGACCTTAGCCAAGGCGTAGTGTACGGTAGCTAAGTGATGTCTTCCTACAATGCATATGATGCAGATTAATCAGGACAGGCATATGACTTTGTTGACCTTAGCCAAGGGTCATGTAAACGGGTCTGATTAATCAAGAAATGACGGGTTGAACTTGACTAGTGCTTGTGATTTGTTGACCATAGCCAAGGTCATGAGTGCTAGGGGTAAAAATCATATCGGGAATTTCAAGTGTTGAGATTTGCAATGAGATTGCATACCTTCCATATGATGGTTGGATCTCGATCCCACTGTGGGCAATAGTTGCTCCCAGGAGAGTTTTGCAGTTTACAATTAGCTAACTCATTAGGTGTCTAGAAAGGTGTTAACGGGGCTATGCCTCTGGGAAAACGAGGTTTACTTTAATTAAGTTCGTGCGAAAGCACGGGGAACCTCCCTCAAGTACCGACACTGGCCTGGCTGAACGGTTAGCGAAGTTGTAGACTGTAATTAATCCTGGCTAGTTTTCTTTTTAAGGTTTGAAAGAAAAGCTTGATTAAAACAGTGGGAGACATCGATTAGACAAGATAATAACCAATCTGATCTTTGCAAGAGCTTTCGCTGAGTGTATTCTTTTCTCTCTCTTAATGGCAGATACCAATGACTGGACTCAAGCTTCTACTAGATAAAAATAAACTGAATGGGACCAATTATAAAGACTGGCTGAGGAATCTGAAAATAGCCTTGACTTATGATAAAGTATCATATGTCCTCACGGCTTCAGCCCCGCCCGTCCCAGGTCCAAAATCCTCAGTTGCGGACAAAGAAGTCCGCAAGACATGGGACGCTGACTGTGCCACAGCCAAATGCCTCGCGCTTGCATCGATGGACAACACACATCAAAAGCAGCACGAGAATATGGACATTCAAGCCATATTTCTCCATACAAAGGAGTTGTATGGAGAGCAATCCCGCGTATTACGATACGAAGCATTAAAGAAATTGTTTCAGATGCGAATGGCCCCTGGCACACCGGTAGGAGACCATGTTCTGAAGATGACAGCTCTCATAGAAGAGCTTGAGGACATTGGATGGATGATGGACAATGAACAATATACGGATATTATTCTGCAGTCCCTCCCCTCCACCTTTGCTCAATTCATAGTTAACTTCAACATGCATAACATGGAGAAGGAACTACCTGAACTCCTTAATATGTTAAGGAGTGCAGAGAGCACACTGAAATCAGTGAAAACTCCCATTTTGACTGTTGGACAGTCTTCCTCTTCTCGCCCAAAGGCTAAAGCCAAGGGAAAGAAAAAGAAGAAGCCCACCAATCCTAAGGGTGGGGTTAAAAAGGTTAAGGGGAAGGAAAATTCCAAAGCTGGAGAATCGGGTAAAGGGGAATGTTTTCATTGCCACAAAACAGGACATTGGAAGCCAACTGTACGGAGTACTTGAATCTCAAGAAGAAGCATGGGGATGCTTCCGCTTCAGGTGTGTTTGTGACAGAAAACTGTTTTTCAATAGACTCTGCTTCCTAGGTATTAGATACCGGTTCAGGTTCTCACATTTGCAATTCTATGCAGGGGCTGAGAAATAGCAAGGTTTTGAAGACAGGTGACCATACTCTCCGCGTTGGAAATGGTTCCAATGTACATACAGTCGCAGTGGGAGAGTATCACTTGGGGTTGCCATCTGGGTGTATATTGGTTTTGAACCCATGTTATTTTGTACCAAGTATACTTTGTAATATAATATCTGTTTCTTTGTTAGACAATGAAGGATATAACTTTATATTGCAGAATAATGTTATGAACATTCACCTGAATCAAATGTTGGTTGGGTATGGTACGCTTAATAACGGGATATACGTCCTAAATCAACACACAGTTTTCAGCATACAACACACTAATAAAAGAAAACTTTCAGAAATAAATGAAGCTTTTCTTTGGCACTGTAGACTTGGTCATATTAACGAAACATGACTAAACAAGTTACACAAAGATAGATATTTAAACCCTTTTGAATATAAATCTTATGCGACTTGCCAGTCTTTTATCAAGGGTAAAATGACCAAAACTCCGTTTACCGGACACGGAGAAAGAGCTACCGAGCTCCTAGGCCTCATACATAGTGATGTATGTGGGCCAATGTCTACACAAGCTAGAGGCGGTTTTTCTTACTTCATTACCTTCACTGACGATTTCTCAAGATTCGGTCATGTATTTTTATTAAAGCACAAATCCGAAGCTTTCGAGAAATTCACTGAATATAAACAAGAAGTAGAAAAACAAACCGGCTTGAGTATCAAAATGCTTCGATCAGATCGAGGTGAAGAGTACCTCAGTACAGAATTTGCAAACTTCCTAAAAGAGAATGGGATTCTCTCTCAACTCACTCCTCCTTACACACCACAGCACAACAGTGTGTCTGAACGACGGAATAGGACCCTATTAGATATGGTCCGATCCATGATGAGTGATGCTGAGTTACCTGTCTCATTTTGGGGGCATGCATGGGAGACTGCAGCGTTTCTGCTGAACAGGGTTCCAACCAAAACCGTGTCTACCACGCCATATGAGATATGGCATGGGAAGAGACCATCTCTTAAGAGAATTAAGATTTGGGGTTGCCCGGCCTATGTTAAAAAGCAGAATCCAGACAAACTCGAGACACGGTCGGTCATGTGTAACTTTGTGGGATATCCAAGGAACTCTTATGGATATCTATTCTACCACAAAAAGGAACAAAAGGTGTTTGTTTCTCAGCATGCCACATTCTTGGAAAAAGAGTTTTTCACAGATAAAGATGATGGTAATGTGGTGGATCTAGAAGAGGTTCTAGAGACACAAACTACAAATGCCAACTTGGTTGAACCGGCTGTTGCAATAGAAACTGAGGAACCTCGGCCACTCCGCAGGTCTGGTAGGACTTCTTGCCCACCGGAGAGGTACTACGGTTTCCTCATTGATGGTGACAGAGAAGACTGCATCATGGAGGATGATGATCCTACCAGTTTTCAGCAAGCTATCATGAGTGGAGACTCTGTGAAGTGGCTAGATGCCATGAGATCCGAAATGGAGTCTATGTACACCAACAAAGTATGGACTTTGGATGTTGTACCCCCTAGGGTAAAACCTGTGGGGTGCAAATGGATCTTTAAAAGAAAGATTGGTGTAGATGGGCAGGTAGAGACCTATAAGGCAAGACTTGTGGCGAAGGGTTTTCGTCAAAGACCAGGTTTGGACTATGACGAGACTTTTTCGCCCGTAGCCATGCTTAAATCCATTCGAATCCTACTTGCTATTGCTGCTCACTACGACTATGAAATCTGGCAGATGGACGTTAAAACGACATTTCTAAATGGAGATTTAGAAGAATGCGTTTATATGGATCAGCCGGAGGGCTTCATTGACAGTGGGAGCAGCAGGAAGGCATGTAGATTGCTTAAATCCATATATGGGTTAAAGCAGGTATCACGGAGTTGGAACATCTGTTTCGATGATGTTATCAAAGAGTTTGATTTCATCAAAAATCCCGATGAACCTTGTGTTTATAAGAAGGCTGTAGGGAGAGCTGTCACATTTCTCGTATTGTACGTGGATGACATTCTTCTGATAGGAAATGATATTCTTATGCTGCAGTCGGTCAAATCTTTCTTATCACTAAGGTTCTCCATGAAGGACCTGGGTGATGCCATATACATTCTGGGCATTAGGATCTATAGGGATAGATCCAAGAGGTTATTGGGATTGTCCCAAACCAGGTACATCAACACCATCCTAAAAAGATTTAGTATGGAAGACTCCAAGAGGGGTGCCTTACCCGCTTGTCATGGGGTCACTCTCTCCAAGGACTCTTGTCCAAAGACCGATGAAGAGAGAGCTCGCATGAGCATTATACCCTATGCTTCGGTAGTAGGATCTATAATGTATGCGATGTTATGTACACACCCAGATGTAGCTTATGCACTTAGTGTAGTAAGCATGTATCAATCTAACCCAGGGTAGAATCACTGGATAGCTGTGAAGAACATTCTTAAGTACTTACGAAGGACTAAAAAATTGTTCTTGGTGTATGGTAATGGAGATCTCCAAATGGAGGCCTTTACCGATTCGAGCTTCCAGAGCGATAAGGACGACAACAAATCTATCTCAGGGTTTGTATTTACCCTCAATGGAGGGACGGTAAGTTGGAAGAGTTCCAAACAGGATACCGTTGCAGACTCTACGATGGAGGTTGAGTACATTGCTGCAAATGATGCCGCCAAGGAAGCCGTCTGGATGAGGAAGTTCGTCTCGGAGCTAGGAGTAGTTCCAACCATTATTGATCCAATACCATTGTATTGTGATAATAATGGGGCTATGGCGTTAGCCAAGGAGCCCAGGTCCCATCAGCATCCAGACACATCCTGAGGCGCTTTCATTTGATCCGGGAAATTGTAGATCGCCGTGAGATCGAGATTAAGAGAGTAGGCACAAAGAATAACGCCGCGGATCCACTCACCAAGGCCTTCCCTCGGCCGCAGCATGAGTGAATTTTTGAGATGTTGGGTATGAGATACGCCAATAACTGGTCTTAGTGCAAGTGGGAGATTGTTGGATATATATATGCCCTAGAGGCCATTACATGATAGTGGATGTATTTTTACATGTATATATATATATATATATATATATATATATATATATTCAGTGTACATTCTTGCTCGACATGATAGTATGCTATCTGGTTCTTCTTTATCTGACATGTTGATTTGATCATGCTTTTATTCATTCATACATGTTGATAAAGCCCTGAGGATATTGACTTGACTACTGTGATTATGATAGAGATCATACTAGTGGGACATCTATAGTTTATAAGCATATCCTGAAATGTTCCTAGTCGTAGGTGTATCGAGACGGGGCATCGATATACTAGAGTAGACTAGCGTATATGATATTAGACCCATATGACGGGCGATGGATGTTCCCACATTCATCGATGTTTGACATAGAGATCGTATACGGGTGCTCAGTGGTGACTGGGTACACTGGACGGACTCACCGAGAACTCCTATATGGAATTATATCTATCGTCGGATAGCAGTTCTCAGGTGACACTGGTGCAGGTTAGTCTATAGACCCGAGATCGTCATAGAGTCTTGTGTGTTCTCCCACTGTACTTTGATTACCATCCTACCACGGCTCTACTGAGTCGTGCAAACAGGTGGCCGTTGGGTACAGTCCCGAGACACACGAAGGCGATGAGCGATAGGAGGGGTTTCGTCTCTCCCGGTATTGGGAGTTGATGCTGTGCTGTGCTCGATTGGCTATATCAGTAAGTCCCTGGCCAGGGCTGTCGAGATTTACTGATAGGTGTTATCAGTAGTTTCTCGATCTATTATACACCTTTCATCGGCACGACTTATTGAGTTATTGGGGTCGACGTTACCATTTATAGACTCGATATGCAGCATATCTGACGAAGAGAACGGACTGTACGGTAGTGTTGTCGGTTGGCTCGACGGAAGTTGTAACAGGTTCGCTTGTTTTCTTCTGATCGCTCAATACCCGGGTGGCCGTTACGTTTAGCTGACCGCTTGCGGCTTGTAGGCATTTGATATGATCATTACCTACTGCCAGAGTATTGACGAGTCTTAGAGTCCCACAATGAAGTTTCCTGGCTCAGGCGAAAAGATGTGGTGTGCATATGAGATATGCGCGGGGACCCGATTAAATACGGATATGTGATACCGTATATTAATCGGGCATTTTCTATTAGTCGGGTCGTATGTGATATGACCGGTTTGCAAAATCAAGTGTTGATTTAACAAATGACTTTTAGATTAATTCTTTAATCAAACTCTTTTTCTATTTTTGTATGCATGCATGTATGCACATGATGATGTGCATGGATACATACATACATACATTGTATCATGGTTGTTGATACATGTTTGGTGGCAATGCAAGACTCACATAGTAGAATTATCTATTTTATTTATCATTTAGAAAAAGAAATGGGATAATTCACACAAGGTTTATACTTATCATCTTTGACCATGCTTCAACCACCATTTAACCTTGAGTTAATTATTCTTTCATCTTTAATCCATTTGATAAAAATCTAGATGATTCTAACCATGGTTGAAGTGAGAAAGGATTAAGATATATTATTCTTTTCTCACTTCAATTATTCACTCTCTCATATATTTTCTTGTGAGAAAAAGCAAAGCCACCATCTTCTTCTTCCTTTCTTGATTATTTTCTTAAGTGAGGTTAATAAAAAGAAAGAGTTTTGATCAAAGAATACAAACCACATCATCATACTACACACATCTAGTCAGTTTGTATAGGGTGTTTGCTCTACTCCATTGATACATCGAGTAAAGTAAGGAGCTTTGGGTCAAGGAGCTTCGGGTGGATCGTCGTGAACTTAGAAGACCTCAGGCGAACCTTTTTCCAACCCTCAAGTAGCCAAGGAGTCTAGCGTAGGAGCTACAAAGGTTGTACTCTCAAAACCCTAGCCTTTATTACTTGTGATGTTGTCTTTGTAATGAAACCCTAATTTTCTAGTGATGATTCTTTGTATGTTCACTTAGCACCTTAAAAATTTGATTTTGAGACATGTAATGCTTCCAAACCCTTCATGAGGTGCTAGGTAAACCTAACAGACATTCTGGTCTATTCTAATGAATCGTGAGGAACGTGAGCAGCACTTGAGGATTTGTTTTGCAGATACTAGAAGAGCACCAGCTGTTTGCTAAATTCTCAGAGTGTACCTTCAGGCTTGATTGTGTTGACTCCTAGGTCTTGTTGTTATGGGAGACGGTTTTCATAGGGTCCCGAGGAAGATCGAGGCCGTACAGCTTTGGCCCAGACTTGTGTACGGACGGAGGTCCGCAGATTTTTGGGCTTAGCAGGTTTTTACCGCCGTTTCGTGCAGAATTGTTAGTGTATCGCCGCACCGTTGACTGAACTGACCGGGAAGGAGGTTCTTTTT
Organism: Agapanthus africanus; assembly: GCA_030015575.1. Classification (NCBI taxonomy): domain Eukaryota; kingdom Viridiplantae; phylum Streptophyta; class Magnoliopsida; order Asparagales; family Amaryllidaceae; genus Agapanthus; species Agapanthus africanus. Next base: position 669,783,981 of record JASDDO010000014.1, read on the forward strand.
CTGTGGACTGAGGCATGTGTGCGAAGTTTTCGACAGTTGAAGACTCGGGAGACGACTGCACCAGTTCTTTCTTTGCTTTCTGGTTCGGGCGACTTTGTTGTTTAACTGTGATGTTTCGCGAGTGGGGCTCAATTGTGTACTGAGGTGACACTATAGAGTTATCGCTTATGCTTCCCCAACAGTTGGAGGAAGTACGAGCAGTATATCTCACTCATGATTTGGAGATGACCGAGGTGGTTTTGCGTTGAAAATTGGGGACACTACTGTTCGGAGAGTCGTGTCAGATTTTCACGGACCACCAAAGTTTAATATACATCTTCCTGCAGTGGGTTTTGATTATTGAGACAGCGCCGTTGGATGGAGCTTGTGGAGGATTGTGTTTGTGAGATCCTTTATTACCCGTGGCAAGGCGATTGTGGTAGCTACTACTTGAGTCGTAGGCCCGGGGTTAGCTTGACCCAGTTGTGCGCAGATCAGAGACAGTCTTCTGCAGATTTACAGTTCTTATGCAATCGTTGAGTACAACTAGGTTCTCCTCTACTGAGGGGACAACTTACTCATGTATGCGCCCGACCACTTTTACTTAATCGTTTTCGTGAGGCACAGCCCACCGATACTCGTTGTCTGTGATACTTGAGCATGTTCAGCAGGGTAATGATTCGGAGTCCTTGATTTATGACTAGGGTGTGCTACGTTTAAGGACACGTTTGTGTGTACCTGGTGTTGATGGGTAGAGACGCGAAATTTTAGAGCAGGCACATCAGTCAGCTTCCTGTGTTCATTCAAGTCCACTAATATGTTACGTGACTTGTGAGATAGTTACGGGTGGGCAAGGATTGAAGAGAAGTTTCGGATTTCGTTCAAGGTGTCTGTCTTGTTGTTAGGTTGTGTCGATCGCCATTCTGTTTTTCTGACTCTGCGTGAGTAGGATTTTTGGACCCCAGCTAGTCTAGAGACTTCGGAGAGGATCCAGTTGGATCAGGTTAGGATGAGGACAGCCCAGTGCAGACAGAGGTCTTATGTCGATCGTGGTGGTCGCAGACTTGAGTTCGCCGTGAGAGATCATGTATTCCTATGGATTTTTCCCGATAAATGACGTGTTGAGTTTTGGGAAGCTTATCCCAGGATTGTAGGTCCTTTTGAGATCCTTTTAGCAAGTTAGTTCCGTTGCCCTTGATTTGGCACTTCCGCCCAGATTATTGAGTTTTCACCCCGTATTTCTTGTGTCGATACTTTGCAAATACTTTCATGACCTTTCGCACATGATTCAGCACCAGACCATTTAGCTTAGACGCGATCTTTTTGTTCACCGGCAGCCATTTGTGTTAGTGGCTCGGCAGGTGAAGAAACTTCGGTCAAGGGTCTTGCCATCTATGGAGGGTTTCCTTGGATATAGCTGTATAGTGAGGTAGTCACTTAGGAGGCTGCGGGAGAGATTTGGGAGTTTTGTACTCATCTTTTTAAAGGTACGCTTAGTGAGAATTTTAATTCGGGGACCGAATTTCTACAGGGGGGAGATTGTAACGTTTTAGAAATCGTTATGCGAATTTTTCCGTTTTAGGGTAAAATTGTCGGTATTTTCTGTTTTAACCCGACTGTGATCAAACGTCCATAATGGCTTGCCAGCACCTAGTTTAGCTAAAATAAATCTAGTGCGCGAGCTTTGGGGGTATATGGGAAGTTTTGGTTCAGATAGAATTTTTCCCTATTTTAATATTATTTTTATGTGGTATTTACATTTTGGGTTTGGGAAATTTCTACAAAATTTGTATCATTTCAAATTAAGCAAGCTTGAGTAAAACAAAACCTCCAACTAATATCTAGATCTTTTGTGCTAAAAGGATTAAGTTTTAAAAAAAAGAAAATGAATGGGAGAGGTGGCATGTGCATGCATATGCATTTATGTGCATTTATTGCAAGACTTAGCTAGAAAATTCCACACAAATACCTCACCTTCCTCACTTGGCTGAGCACCTTCCTCCTTCTTCTGCCCTCGACTTTTTCTTTCACCATTTGCATCAATTCAAGCTCAATAAATCTTCAAAATTCCCAATTTAATCTCACAAAACACATCAAGACTTGTTTTTGCCATCATGATCACTTGGAGCTAGGAAAGCTTGGATCTTGGGAGCAAGTATTGATAGGTATAATTCCTAAAACTATTAAATAGAAGTTTTTATGGTGTATAGCTCGTTGGTTGTTGCGTAGGACACTTAAAGTGTCATTTCGTACCAATATCGTATTTTTGTGTCTTTTTAGAGCCTCCGTGAACTGCTGTGACCTGGCATTTTTATTGATTGACCAAACAAGTTTGTAGTGATGTACTAGTGAACCTAAGATCCCACCTGAGACACGAGACCCACCCCACCGGCTTTGGCCGGCGACCCAAGCATGAATTCCGGCGACACCGGTTTTGGAGGGGAGTTGAGTGTTGGGTTTTTTATGGGTAGCTATTTGTTGTTGGTTAGGGGTGTTTGGTACTGTTTAAATTTTTAATATTTACAGTATGCAAAATCTGGGATCGTTTTCCTATAATCTAGTGTTTTGAGTCTGCGCGATACGTTATCCGACACGGTCCGTACACGTTGTGCTGGTTTTGCTCTTAGGTTGGTTTCGTCGTGTCGCTACGTACGTTAGCCACAATACGAACACTTGAGAGTATGTTTTGTGTTGTTGCATCGGTAAAACGTAGTTTGTACGTGTTTTTGGTCGTTTGCTAATATACACTTGCTTTATTGTTATATGTGTTCAGGATCGCAGGCGGGGACTTCGGACGCTGCGAAGAGGGGAAAGCAGGTGCTTGGCTTTACTTAGCCCGGATCGTTGGTGAGTAGACTTAACATCTACAGGGGGATCGCCCGCATGGCGTTATGCGTCTGGACTAGATCAAATGATATGACCATTAGTGTTTAGTATATGGACTCGTTGTGCATGTGTATTTCGTTGCATATCTCATATACTTATTGTATTTGGACATAGTACTAATGAGACACAACACTATTATTGACGGTTCATGTTGCACGAGCACTGATTGTATGCCAGTTACACCGTCAATAATTGCCATGATACGCACAACACCCTTATAGATGTGATATTGGATTGCTTAGGGACATTAAAATACGATCCTTATTTTTATTGTGCATATGACATATAGCATACCTGTATACCAACATGCTCACGCATATGCCCTGACATGCTTACATGCTAGTTACTCATATACCTATATGGTATTGTACCTTTGTGATAGGTATATACATATATGAGACATAGCTACATGTACATCTGGCATACATACATACATATACCTGGAGGGTATTATGGATCAGCATAGAGACATACGTTGCTACAGATACTTTTACATCATACATGCTTACATATGGACACACATATCTTGCTATACCGACATGGTTACGCATACCTTATTATAGCTACATGTTCACCTATATATGATGTTGCATTTGATTTCGGAGAAATCAGGAACCGCATGATATATATTTAATAACTTGTTGCAGTTAAATAGCGGTTTTCCTTTATATGCTCATATTACTGTTTCAGGCTGCACATGTTACATTCTTGGATTTCATATGACGTTCTCTGATATTGTTACTCCTAAGTATATATAACAGTGGAGTGGGACGCTGTTATATATGCATATACATATATATTAGTGGAGTGGGACGCTAATATATATGTATTGATTCATGCAGTTATACTTATTCATTACTTGATGTTTTCTGGATTTGAGGACCGTGGTTACTTCATGAAATTATGCATTATTTGAAAAACCCGGTTTCTCTTGATATGATATTTCAGCTTCCACCATGAGATTTCTCGGTTCTGAGCTTATATATACCCCATGCGAGAAGTAGTCGTGGGCCGTGTGCGGGTACATGGTAGAGCCCGGTTGGTTCCCCGGGGCAAGAAGATCGAAGGTCCATGCTGTTGAGCCCGGCTGGGGGCGTTTGCCATCCGGTGATAGTATTTGGACTCGACGTATATCTGGGGAATATCAATCGAGATTATGTACGTACATGCCTTGCAGATTACGGGTGGTGCTTACCCAGGTTATTAGGATGTACGTACATGACATTGGAGGGCCAGTCCCAGGTGATGGCGCCTCAGAGGTCAGTATTTCGGTGTCGATGCTAGACACTTGTTTCATGATGTTTTTGGGTGTCGATGCTAGACACTCACCTTATATGAAACTTATTTGATACTGATGTTGTACATACGGGATATGTGAGATATACTGATGTTGTACATACGGGATATGTGGGATATACTGATGTTGTGCATACAGGATATACGAGATTTACTTGATATGATAGCCAATTTGGGGGCTGATTTGAGGAACTTTGGGATTTAGATTGTCTTGATGGACGTTGGTCCTATCACGAGGTCAGGATTCAGTGATTTATGACATGTGTTATTCCATACTCCTCATTTACTTTATATGTATTGCTTCATGTATTGTAGTACCTGCTAGAGTACTTTTCATGACTATTGCATATACATACTGCCATCTTATTGCTATCAGCTTGCATGTATTAGATTCGCGCTGTACGTGCATACATGCGATTACCTGCATATGTTATTTACTATTCACGAGTTGGCAACTCACCCCCGTTGTGCCACAGTGTTTGCAGGTGTTTTCCCAGGGCAGCCGCGGCAGGGTTTCCATCTTTCGTATTATCTTTTGCTGCTGATACCGCTTCGGCTGACTGTGCACGGTTTTGCTATAGGTGGGTTTTTGCGGCTATCTATTGTGGTTATTGTTATCTTGTACCTTATACTCTCCATCTACCATTATCTTGTATGACTTAGAGACTTAATGTGAGAACGATATTGTATATTATTTTGTGACTTGGAGGTTTTTATGCAGTTTTATTTATATCGTCTCTTTCTTCGCTACGGCGACGTATATCTGTTGTGGTGATTGTTTTTCGCCGTTGGGCGTGGATTTTGCTCCCGTTTGGGATGCTTTTGCTTATATTATGTTGTACCCATTTTTGGGGGCTTGTTGTACAAAGGAGGTGCTGTCAAAATTTTAAAGGAAATAAGTTGGGCTTTTACAGAATTTAGGTTGAGATTTCAAAGGTTTTGAAAATACTATTATTTCTTAATACTTTTGATGGTTTAGATAGCTAGGCTTTTGGCTTACTTAAATTGTGTTACGTCTGTAGACATTGCGCAGTTTAAGGGCCATCACATACCATTTTCGGGTCGTGACAGGTAGTATGCTACTTGGATTGTTTCTACTTTAATATATACATGTGTTTCTTTTAACATATCGCTTATACATATTAGTAGAGCTCTTAGGATTTTTGATTGGTTACCAGCGTTGTGATGGAAGTTACACTAGTGGGGGCTGGGTAGTCTATAAGCACATCCTATACAGGTCCCTGGTCGTAGGATTATCGAGACGAGGCATCGATACTCCGGAATAGACTAGTGTATACGCTTCTCATCCCAGCATGGGGAGATTGTCTGTCCCACAGCCATCAGTACGTCGTACTGGAGATAGTATGCAGGTGCTCGTTAGGTTACGGGTACACCGGACAGGACTCACCGGGAACTGCAGGTTGGTATTATACCCATCGTTAAATAGCAGTTCCCAGGTGACATAAGTACAGCTTAGTCCATCGACTTGACACTGCTACTTCGCCTCGGGTGTGTTCCCACTGTTCTTAGATTACTACCCTACCACGGCTCAAAGGAGTCGAGCAAACATATAGTAGTTGGGTGCAGTCCCGAAGCACTTGGAGGCAGTGGCGGTTAGACAGGATTCGTCTCTCCTGGTATTGGGGGTTGATATCGCGCTGTGTATGGAGAGCCATTACGCAAAGTCCCTGGCCAGGGCAAGCGAGATTTACTGGTAGGTTTCAGTAGTTTCTCAAGGTGTAATGGGCTTCACTCTGACATGACTTATACCGCTATTAGTGGTCTGACGTTTACCGCCCCTAGGTCCGATATGCAATAGTCCTAGACGAACAGACCGGACTGTACGGAGATTGTCACATCAGGCTCAGTAGGAGTTCGGATGGGTTTCCTCATCGTCCTTCTTATCGACATCTACCTGGGGACCGTTACGTACAGCTAGTACCACTTATGGCCTGTGGTTAAACCCACACAGAGAGTTTCCTTGCACCGGGTAAAAGGTGTAGATGCCGTATGGTTTTACGGCAAGGCCGCGATCACTTACGTACACTTATGCACGTACTATGACCGGGCAGATAATACTAGCGGGCTTTGGTTTAAGCCAGATTCTAGTATTATACAGATGGATTTATTTAGTTAAAGATTATCCTGTTTTTCGGAAACACGGATGGGAGGGGTAGCCTCGTAATTTGTCGGGAAGTTTCTAGAAGAAGGTGACTCATTAAGGTTTCTATCTTTTGATTAAAGCTTAAATAAGGTGGAGGAAATGAGGTGTATGTTTGCATTAAATGAACCATGACTCATGAGGTGATTCACTACTTGAATTAAATGAAGCATGCTAAGATATTTACTAGATATTACTTGATAGATATTTGTATGCTTCATATTATTCAGTCATGAGTAATGCTTCATCATTATTCATCATAAAACACTTCTCTCTCCTCAAGTCTTCATATTCTTCCTCAAACCCTAAAAGCTCTCATGTGTTGAGAATCCTAGGGTTTAAAGTGACTAAGTAATTCATCTAAATACTCTACACCCTCTAGGACTTCTAGATTAGCAAACTAAAAGCCGTAGTTATCTCAGATTCGAGATAGGAGCTCGGACTATAGACTCTCGGGTGGATCATCTTTGACTCGAGGAGGCCATTGAGGTGCCCATGTTCCATAGAGCCTACGAGATATGGAGGACAGCGATGAAGACCCGAAGGACAAGTAACGTGAGGTATAACTTCGAATCCGAGTAGTTAAACCTCAAGTAGTTTGCTAGCTACGGTTTGTGTTTGATCCTTGGTTTGAGTCAATGTTGCGAAGCTCGTAAAAATCATTTTTTGCTAATTCCGCCTCCCCGCGGACACGCAGGGTGCGTGACATCGACTTACAGTGGTATCAGAGCCTTTCACAAACCTTAGATAGCTTGTAGCGATGTTAGAATTCCGCCGTTTTTGTCGCCGGAAAACTGTCGACAAAAACAGTTTTGAAAAGTGAGGTTTTGAGTTGTTTGCACACCCCGCGGGCTCACGATTTGAACCGAGAAGCTGCAGGGTAAAGCGTACGTACCCCGGGAGGACCAACGGCCGGTAACACCCCCCAAGACCACCAATTGGTGGCCTTAGGGGCTGCTGACCTGAGAGACCAGCAACTGGTCTCTCAGGTCTGTCCTCCAATGGGGGCCACCTCATGGTGGCTTCCAGGGGTGGGCGCCCCCCCGAAGCCCCCCCACTCGACGTATTATCATGTATCTTCGTCTCCGTGAAGATTCGGGCGGGTTTCGAGTTCGTTTCGACTCCCGGATTGGCTCAAAACTTTCAGCTTTTGAAATTTAGCTCACTGGATTTTTGGGTTTTGGAAAATTGGATGTGTTTGCTAATTGCATGCAGGATTCTAATGTCTTTGTTACTTTACAAGCTTAGTGATATTTATATGTGTTCGTAAACCTCCGCTAATTGCTAGTATGTCGGTTAGTTAGGGGTTGCACATTTCAGTAATGGACATGTTGGTTTGTGTATATGAACTTGTTGGATTGTCGTGGATGAATAGCCGGGGATGTGAGATGAGGGTTTTCATTCTTTCATTCAAATGTAAATTGTAAATTTGTTGTAATATTATTTCGCGGGGCACATCCGGGTTAAGGTTGTAGCCACCATTATATTATTTCGTTTACTGTTTTCTGCTCCCAGGATAGACCCAAGGTGGGGTGCACAAACTACCGGGTACTTTGAATTGTTTAGTGGCCTACTCACGTCGTTGAGGGAGACCACTTCACTTCGGGTACTTGGCGGGCAGTTTGCCGTACCCATAGGGGTCTAGGGTGGGGTTTGGCTATTCATCACGACCGTGTAATTCGTCTTTTGTTGCAGGCTCAAATGAAACACGGATTCCTAGTATATCCAATATGTTCATCTGTGATTTGGAATGCATATTATTGCGTCTGAAGAATGTACAATATCTATATATGATATCTAGTAGGCGTTGCTTATGTTTTGCGTCCGCACTAGCCCAGCCCCCGCTCTGTCATTAGTTAAGTAACCTAACGGGTGAATGACGGGACCCAGTGGCGAATGCGGATGGCATAAGCGGACGTTGTATTTTCGTTGTTTTCTGCAATGATAGGATAAATGATGGGACGCATTATATTAATGCAAAGAAAATAAACTAAAGTTGAATCGTTGTAACAAATTTAAAAGAAACCACTTGGTTATTTTAAAAAGAGCAGAATTTTTAATTGCAGAGCTTTAACCACTCCTTTTAAAAAAGCTATCATGTTCCTTCGATTATATCAAGTTCACTACGTTCACGGTTTTGCCAAAACCAGTCGTAGCCCTCCGTCATTTCATATGGATGGTCAGTAGTATTCAAGCTATGTTTGTTGGCCTTCGTCAAGGCATAATGTTTGGTAGCTGCTGGGGTATTCATATGTAGCATAGATAGATGAGTTGGTTTGGGACAGTCGTACTGCCATTTGGCCAATGTCAGGGGTATGTACGGGTGGTTTCAAATTAACAAGATAATGATGGGTAGAACTTGACATGTGACTTATGATTTGTTGGCCTTCGTCAAGGTCATAAGAGCATGGGGCAAAAATCCACATCGGGAGTTTCTAAAGAAACTGAAACTTGCTAGTGTTGCATACCATTTGGAGTTTGATAATGTTGGTAGGATTCTTTCAGCATTATCACACGATGATATCTGGATCCCGATCTACTGTGAGTATATGCTACTCATCAGGAGATTCGTCACTTAACGATCAATGCTATAAACTAAGTAGGTGTCTAGAACAGTGTCAGTGGGGCTACGCCTCTAGAGAAAAGAGGTTATTTAATTAAGGAACTTCGCAAAAGCGTCGTAAAACCTCCTTCGAAGTACCGACACTAGCCTGGATGAACGGTTAAGCAAGTATTGTACGGTGAGATCAGTCCTGAATAATTCTTCTTTTATGGTTTGAGAAAGGATTCGAGAAACAGTGGGAGCCATCCAGTTTAGATAAACTAAAAACCAATCTAAACTTGCAAGAGTATCATGCTAAAGTGTTTTCTTCTCTCTCTCAACTGTAGAGACCATGTGACCATGACTAGGTTACATCTAGATAACAAGTTGACTGAATCTGACTTTTATGACTGGAAAAGGTCTGTCCAGATGTCCATTGCCTATGACAAGCTGGACCACCTTATTACTACTCAAGCCCCCGCCGTCCCAGGTCCAGTTTCCACCGTCGTGGATATGGATATCCGTCAGACAAAGGAAAAAGACAGTGCGAATGCCAAGTGCCTCGTGTTGGCTTCAGTACATGGTGTATACCAGAAGCAGCACGAGAAGATGGACTCGGTTTCCATCTTCCTCCATAACAAAGATTTATATGGAGAGCAATCTCGTATCGCAAGATATGAGACTTCGAACGAATTGCTTCAAGAGAGGTTGGCTGTCGGGTCATCTGTAAGGGACGACGTCCTTACGATGACTAGCTATATTGATGAGCTCACGGACCTGGAGACCACGTTGGGAAACAAGTCATATGCTGACTTATTTCCACAGTCCCTACCCTCTACTTACACCCTGAAAGAAACCAGAGAGACACCCTCTCTGCTTAATGGGGGACCTTCTTCTTCTGCATCCAGGGCGAAAGAAAAGGGTGAAAAGAGGAAAACCTCCACAAAGCCGATATACGGTGTCAGTGAAGTAGAAGGAAAGTGAAGAGCAAAAGTTTCGGGACTTGGTGTAGGTAAGGAGGGATGTTCCTATTGTTATAGGAACGAGCATTGGCAGAAGGATTGCAGGGCTTTGGAAGCCAGTAGCCAGGATTCGAAACTTGTTGTGGCTTCTGCCTCGAGTGTGTTTGTAATTGAGAACCGTTTGTCAATTAACTCTACTTCCTGGGTACTAGATACCGGAGCAGGATCTCATATCAGTAATTCATTACATACTTTGAAAAACCGTAGAGTTATTAGGGTAGGCGATTTGTCTCTCAGAGTTGCGAACGGAATGAGCGTGGACGCTAAATCCGTGGGAGAATATTGCCTAGGTTTAACAAGGGGCAGATATTGATTCTACATAACTGTTTGTATGTACCTAGTTTGACTTGTAATATCATATCAGTGTCCTCACTTTCGAGAGAGGGATATGATTTTACATTCGTAAGAGATGTGGTTCACATCCACCTAAATTAAGTTCTGATTGGGTCCGGTACATTAGATGACGGTATATATGTATTGAATTAAGCTCAGGTTTTCAATGTCCAGAACACACTTAAAAGAAAGTCTCCGGAAATAAATCAGGCTTTCTTATGGCATTGTAGACTTGGTCACATCAATGAAACACGGTTGACTAAGTTACATAGAGAAGGATATTTGAATCCGTTCGAATATCAGTCTTATGCTACTTGTGAATCTTGTCTCATGGGAAAGATGACAAAGACTCCGTTTACTGGACACGGAGTAAGAGCGAGCGAGCTCTTGGGACTCATACACAGCAATGTGTGTGGTCCAATGTCTACACATGCGCGAAGTGGTTATTCCTACTTCATTACTTTCACGGATGATTTCTCTAGTTATGGACATATCTTCTTGATGAAGTATAAATCCGAGGCTTTCGAGAAATTCCAGGAATACAAGAATGAAGTGGAAAACCAAACAGGCAAAAGTATCAAGACACTGAGATCTGATCGAGGTGGTGAATACTTAAGTGCCGAGTTCCTGGGTTACTTAAAAGAGAATGGAATTCTCTCTCAGCTTACTCCTCTATACACACCACAACACAACGGTGTATCAGAAAGGCGGAATCGAACCCTATTGGATATGGTTCGTTCCATGAGGAGTAAGGCTGAGTTACCACAATCTTTCTGGGGTTATGCACTAGAATCAGTTGCATATCTTTTGAACAAGGTTCCAACCAAGACTATGCCTACCACACCATATCAGATGTGGAGTGGGAAGAAACCCTATCTTCAGTACCTGAAGATATGGGGATGTCCAGCTTTTGTTAAAAAGCAGCATGCGGACAAGCTCGAGGCACGCTCAGTACAGTGTAAGTTTGTGGGATATCCAAAGAACTCCAAGGGGTATTGTTTCTATTATGCAGAGGAACAAAAGGTTTTTGTTTCTCATCATGCCCACTTCTTGGAAGCTGAATTTTTAGAAAATCAGAAGAGTGGGAGCGCAATAGAACTGGAAGAAATTCCAGAACCATAGGTTGTTACTGAAAGTTTGGTAGAACAAGAAGGTTCAGAAGAAAGGGACATCCCAGCGCTTATCCGCAGAAGTAGTAGGCAGTCTCATCCGCCCGAGAGATACTACGGTTTTCTCATAGACGGGGATATAATAGATTGCATCATTGACAATGATGACCCTACTAGCTTCGAGCAAGCCATTCAGAGCGGCTACTCAGTAAAATGGCTGGATGCAACGCGGACCGAAATGGTGTCCATGTACACCAACAAAGTATGGACTTTGGATATTGCTCCAGATGAGGTAAAACCCGTAGGATGCAAATAGATCTTCAGAAAGAATATTGGTGTAGATGGACAGGTTGAAACCTATAAGGCTAGACTTGTTGCAAAGGGTTTTCGTCAAAGACCTGGTTTGGACTATGACGAAACCTTTTCTCCAGTGGCTATGCTCAAATCCATTCGGGTCCTTCTTGCCATTATTGCTTTCCATGATTATAAGATCTGGCAGATGGACGTAAAGACGGCTTTTCTAAATAGTAATTTGGAAGAATGCGTCTATATGGATCAGCCAGAGGGATTCATTCAGAGTGGGAGCAGAGGTAAAGTGTGCAAGTTTCTTAAGTCCATTTAAGGACTAAAGCAGGCATCGCGGAGTTGGAATATCTGTTTTGATGATACAGTCAAAGAATTCGACTTTATCAAGAATCCAGATGAACCATGGATATACAGTAAGATTGTAGGGAGAGCTGTAGTATTCCTCGTCTTGTACGTGGATGACATTCTCCTAATAGGAAATGATATTCCTATGCTACAGTCAGTCAAAGGATTCTTGTCACAGAAGTTCTCCATGAAGGACCTGGGTGATGCCACCTACATTCTGGGGATCCAGATCTATCGAGATAGATCAAAGAGGATGTTAGGACTTTCGCAGTCCAGGTACATAGACACCATATTGAAAAGATTCAGTATGGAAGATTCTAAGTGCGGTGACCTACCGGCTTGTCACGGAATCACCCTCTCCAAAGAGATGTCTCCAAAGACTGATTTGGAAAGGGCTCGCATGTCGATTATACCCTACGCTTCTGCGGTAGGCTCTATAATGTATGCGATGTTATGCACCAGATCAGATGTAGCATACGCATTGAGCGTTGTAAGCCGGTATCAGGCAAACCCAAGGGAGAAGCACTGGATAGCAGTAAAGAACATTCTCAAGTACCTGAGAAGGACTAAGGAGATGTTCTTGGTGTATGGCGGAAAGGACCTCCAGATCGAGACCTTTGCTGACTCTAGCTTCCAGAGTGACAAGGATGACTCCAAGTCCATGTCGGGTTATGTCTTTACCCTCAATGGAGGGGCGGTCTCTTGGAAGAGTTCCAAGCAGGACACCGTTGCTGACTCAACGATGGAAGCGGAGTACATAGCTACTTGCGATGCCGCAAAAGAAGCTGTCTGGATGAAGTAGTTCCTCACAGAACTTCAGGTGGTTTCTACCAGTGTTGATCCAATACCTTTGTATTGCGACAACAGCGGCGCTATAGCTTTAGCGAAGGAACCCAAGTCCCATCAGAAGTCCAGACACATCTTAAGGCGGTATCACCTGATCAGGGAGATCGTAGATCGCCGGGAGATCGAGGTGAAGAGAGTAGATACGGAGAATAACACTGCTGATCCATTCACTAAGGCCATTCCTCAGACACAGTTCGAGAGGCTATTCGAGATGATAGGTCTGCGATATGCCAGTACATGGCCCTAGTGCAAGTGGGAGATTGTTAGTGTTTATGCCCTAGAGGCCATTACTGTATCATACTAGTTTGTATATTACTTAATGGAAGCTTGAGATATTCACAGTTGTATTAACAGTCTTGCCAAAAATGGTAGTATGCTACTTGGTTTGTTTCTACTTTAATATGTGCATGTGTTTCTTTTAACATATCGCTTATACTTATTAGTAGAGCCCTTAGGATCTTTGCTTGATTACCAGCGTTGTGATGGCAGTCACACTAGTGGGGGCTGGATAGTCTATAAGCACATCCTATACAGGTCCCTGGTCATAGGATTATCGAGACGAGACATCAATACTCCGGAATAGACTAGTGTATACGCTTCTCATCCCAGCATGGGAAGATTGTCTGTCCCACAGCCATCAGTACGTCGTACTGGAGATAGTATGCAGGCGCTCGTTAGGTTACAGGTACACCGGACAGGACTCGCCGGGAACTGCAGGTTGGTATTATACCCATCGTTAGATAGCAGTTCCCAGGTGACATAAGTACAGCTTAGTCCGTCGACTTGACACTGCTGCTTCGCCTCGGGTGTGTTCCCACTGTTCTTAGATTACTACCCTACCACGGCTTAAAGGAGTCATGCAAACAGGTAGTAGTTGGGTGCAGTCCCGAAGCACTTGGAGGCAGTGGCGGTTAGACAGGATTCGTCTCTCCCGGTATTGGGGGTTGATATCTCGCTGTGTATGGAGAGCCATTACGCAAAGTCCCTGGCCAGGGAAAGCGAGATTTACTGGTAGGTTCCGGTAGTTTCTCAATGTGTAATGGGCTTCACTCCGACACGACTTATACCGCTATTAGGGGTCTGACGTTTACCGCCCCCCTAGGCCTGATATGTGATAGTCCTAGAAGAACAGACCGGGCTGTACGGAGATTGTCACATCAGGCTCAGTAGGAGTTCGGATGGGTTTCCTCATTGTCCTTCCTATCGACATCTACCTGGGGACCGTTACATACAGCTAGTACCGCTTACGGCCTGTGGTTAAACCCACTGCCAGCGTAGTGTCGAGTCTTTAGAGTCCCAGACAGAGAGTTTCCCTGCACCGGGCAAAAGATGTTGAGGCCGTATGGTTTTACGGCAGGGCCGCGATCACTTATGTACACCTGTGCACGTACTGTGACCGGGCAGATAATACTAGCGGGCTTTGGTTTAAGCCATATTCTAGTATTATACAGATGGATTTATTCAGTCAAAGATTATTTGTGTTTTTCGGAAATACAGATGGGAGGGGCAGTCTCGTAATTTGTCGGGAAGCTTCTAGAAGAAGGTGACTCATTAAGATTTTTATCTTTTGATTAAAGCTTAAATGAGGTGGAGGAAATGAGTTGTATGTTTGCATTAAATGAACCATGACTCATGAGGTGATTCAGTACTTGAATTAAATGAAGCTTGCTAAGATATTTACTAGATATTACTTGATAGATATTTGTATGCTTCATATTATTCAATCATGAGTAATGCTTCATCATTATTCATCACAAAACACTTCTCTCTCCTCAAGTCTTCATCTTCTTCCTCAAACCCTAAAAGCTCTCATGTGTTGAGAATCCTAGGATTTAAAGTGGCTAAGTAATCCATCTAAATACTCTACACCCTCTAGAACTTCTAGATTAGCAAACTAGAAGCCGTAGTTATCTCAGATTCGAGATAGGAGCTCGGACTATAGACTCTCGAGTGGATCGTCTTTGACTCGAGGAGGCCGTTGAGGTGCCCATGTTCCATAGAGCCTACAAGATGTGGAGGACAGCGATGAAGACCCGAAGGATAAGTAACGTGAGGTATAACTTTGAATCCGAGTAGTTAAATCTCAAGTAGTTTGCTAGCTACGGTTTGTGTTCGATCCTTGGTTTGAGTCGATGTTGCGAAGCTCGTAAAAATCATTTTTTGCTAATTCCGCCTCTCCGCGGACATGTGGGGTGCATGACATCGACTTACAGAACTGTTTGAAAATGAAAAGATATAATGATAATAAGCAGTGCCTAAACAATGGCATATAGGAAAGTAAGTACAAGAAACTAGAAGTTAGGCTGTGCCACGAGCTAGTCCAAGTCCTCCTGGTTAGGCTCGATCTCCTGAGAGTCCGGTCCTCCAGATGAACATTCCAAAGAAAGAAACAGAAAGGAATGTCGTCAGCGAACTAACGCTCGGTAAGTCCCAAAAGAAGAAAGAATATAACAAGCATTGTGAAATGAACAGGTGAGTTGTACAAGTATATTATTGTTATTCTAACGTGGTTGTTTGTAGCTTGGTACAGAAGATATTCATGTATATGAGAGGAGTCCATCTTACCCCATGGACTATGGTAACATATAGTACAAGGCCCCATCATAACCCATGGGACAACGGCACGAGAATTCATGTAGGTGTCTTTTAAGTAACCTCTCGTGCCACGATATACGTTCCGTACCAATCTACCCCTTTATCCCCGCGTAATGTATTGTATTACAAGTCTTGCCGAAACCATGGATACAAATGTTCAAGTATTCATGTTCAGGATGTAGTCAAGTATTCAAGTAGTCATGTCAAGTTATAACCATGGTTCGGTCAAGTCAGGTCAAGTATACATATTTGATATTGATATTTGGATTCGAGTATTCATGCTCTTGATCAAGTATTCAAGTTTGATTTTTGGATTCAGGTTTGAATTGGACTCAGACTGAGTCAGACACTTGTAAACAGATTTAGCTCTTGAATTAGGTTCGGGAATCATCGGTAACTGCTGCATATGGACGGCGGGATTTGTGTCTTTTTCCAAGACAATTACCATTGATTACTCCGTTAGGTTATCTACTTAAATAGGTAAGCACTCACTTTCTCCGGGTCCCTGGAGCTCAAGAGAATTGATCCCGCTTAAACCTATATTTACCAAAGTCCTAAAATATTGTTATATATATATATATATATATATATATATATATATATCGATGGGGTTTTATGAAAAATATTTTTAATATAGTTAAAAGGTAAACCTCGAGAATGATTAGTATTATTTAGGGTTGTCATGAGCATGGATTTTAAATATTTAGGGTATTTTAGCGATATACACTTAACTTGGAAAGTTCATGTTATTTTATTGGAAAACTTGCCTTTTTGGTATCTTGATGGTATTTTATTGTCATTTGTTAATTTTTCATTTTTAGAAAAACATAGGTTTATTATATTTTGAAAATATGGATTTATAACTTTATATAAATTTTTTAAAGAAAAATAATTTTATTTTATCTAGAAAATTCGTATTTCATAAAAACCGTATTTAAATCCTTTCAAGATCGAATGCTCCGTGATGAGGTCTGCATCTCGTTCTACTAGCCTAAGGATGTGCAATAATCCGTACCATCCGTTAGCGAGTCCCCTAAAGAGGGTTGTAGATGCGTAATCGCAAAAGATATGAAATACCGCTTTAAAAGAAAGGCGGTTTTTAACTTATCTGGTATTTTATTGTAATATTATTCATGGAAACGAAAATACATACAATGAATATCGTGCTATGAAACCAAGTGTGCATGTGGGGTAGGTCGTTACCCCGTGAAGTTTTCCTAAAGGTATGTTTAAGCAATTTGTCGAAAAGATGATATAACAAAGTTCAAGGTATTTTAATGAAAAAGTTAAATTAAGATTATTTTACATGAGATTCTAGGTTAAAATTTATTCTAAACATTTATATTTAAGGTTACAAGTATTGTGTAAAAACTTGGTTGATCAATGAATAAAAGAGAAGGCGTTTCTTGGGTTTAGAAAAAATGATATGGGTATTAACTCCACTTACCGATATAAGTTTTAAAAATGGAATTTCAATGAAGAGGAAGAGAGATGGAGAGGGACTTACTGTTTAGAAAGCTCAAAGAGAGGTTGAAGAAAAGAGGATGAGCTTCGTGGAGTCGCAGGAGCTCCGGAATAGGCTTCGGTCTTCGCCAGAACCAACTTGCTTGCTAACTCATCTTTTACTTCACTTGCACTAGAAAATTTTTAGAGAGTTTTGGTTAGAATTTTCAGAATGGTGCTGAGCCAAGGTAGGGATGGTATTTATAGTGGAGAATCAGGGTTTGGGAATTAAAAGTGTGGATTAAAATTATTAAAATTGTGAATTGAAAGGTCTCTGTTTGATTGTAGGGAAATCAAACAGTGCAGAGGAGTTAGGGGTAGGTGAAGAGACGAGTGTGCAAAGCCCGGGGTAATTTAGGCTTCATCCAACCGTCCCCGCCGGTTTTCCTGAGCATATGGCCGGTCGATCTCGAGGCATTTGCCTCAAGATTCGTGCCACTTGATCAACACGGTATTTAAACCCTTTTGTACAAGTTTGATTTTTCTGAACTTTTCATTTCCCTGTGTATTGCACGTGCAATCTTTTGGGCTTCAAAAAAGTAAAAAAAATTCAGAAAAAATAATTGTGTCTGATGGGAATCGAACACTGGGACTACGTCACAGCAGTGCAAGGCTTTACCAGTGAGCTACAAGTTGTTTCTTACTGTTATTTAACAAAAGTAACTTATAACTCAAACTCAGGCCGTAAAACTCATTTCTTGTATATTAACAGTAAAATTTCTGTACAAGATTTTAGAGTTGTTACATTCTACCCTCCTTATAAAAATTTTGTCCTCGAAATTTACATTTACATATGGACTAACTTTCAAAGAGGTTAAGGTATCTTGAACACATGTTTTCTTCTCGTTCCCATTTTGATTCTCCTGGCGAATCCTTTCTCTACATCACACGGACTAAATTTACTTCCTTGTCCCGCAATGTCTTTACCTTTCGGTCCAGGATCTCAACAGGTTGTTGCTCGCAAGTTAGGTCCGTTTGTACTGTGAGCTCTGAGTGATAATGTATGTGGCTGGGGTCGCTCACATATCGTCGTAGCTGGGATATGTGGAACACGTTGTGCACTCCTTCCAATGAGGGTGGTAGTGCTAAACGGTAGGACACTTCTCCAACTAGTTCTAGTATGTCGAATGGTCCTATATATCTAAGATTTAGCTTACCCCTCTTTCCAAAGCAGATCACTCCTCTATTTAGAGAGATCTTTAGAAAAAAATGGTCTCCAGGTTGGAACTCCAGATGTCAGCACTTTGCATCTGCCCAATGTTTCTGTCTGTCTTGAGCTATGCGCATTCTTTCTCTGGTCATGCGAACTATGTCCACAGTTGCCACAATCATCTCTGGTCCAAGGAGTTCACGATCTCCGATGTCGTCCCAACTTAGTGGTGAACGCCACTTCCGTCCGTAGAGTGCTGTGAATGGTTCAATTCCAATGCTTTCCTGTTAGCTGTTGTTGTATGAAAACTCCACAAGGTGTAGGCGATTTTCCCACGAACCTCCGAAGTCTAACATACAGCTCTTAGCATGTCCTCTACAATCTGAATTGTTCGCTCAGACTGTCCATCCGTTTATGGATGATAAGCCGTGCTGAAATTCAGTTTCGTTCACAGGTTAGTTTGCAGGCTCTGCCAAAATTGTGATCGGAATCTGGTATCACGATCGGAGATGATGCAAACAGGTACTCCATGTAATCTCACGATCTCCTGAATGAGTTCATGGGTATCAAAAATAGTACATCTTGAAAGTTTAAATCTTACTTTAGACTTATGCTTACTTCCATGTACTTCTTTGCTAACATCTCGGTTGATTGGCCAACACGAATGGAATAAAGTGAGCCGACTTGGTGAGTCAGTCCACAATAACCTATACTGTGTCGTTACCCTTCGTGATGCGAGGAAGGGCAGTCATGAAGTCCATGGTAATGTGCTGCCATTTTTATTCTGGGATCGGTAACAGCTGAAGTAGACCAGCAGTTCTGTGATGTTCAACCTTCACTTGCCGACACACCAAACACTTGGCTATGCTCCTTTCTACTTCTCGCTTCATTCCATGCCACCAGTAGTGTTGCCGTAGATCCTTGTACATCTTTGTACCACCGGGATGTACAGAATAAGGAGAGTTGTAAGCTTCTTTCATCAACTCTTCTCGAACAGAGCCGTTTGGTACACATAATCAACTTCCATATCTCAAGGATCTGTCTTCGTGGATGATGAAGTCAGTTCGAAGTCCACTTTCTACTTGTTCTCAGATCTTTTGTAGCTTGGCATCATTTGCTTGAGCTGCCTTGATCTGATTGACAAGAGTGAACTAGACTTGTAAGTTCACCAAATACGAAGCGTTACCTGGCATAACTATTTCGATCACCTATCCGTGCAATTCCTGTTATAGCTTCCACTGAGTGGTGAGATTCATTACTAATGGCTGGCGGCTAAGTGCATTAGTAACTACATTCACCTTCCCAGGATGATACTGTAGGTTGATGTCGAATTCCGCCATGAGTTCTAGCCATCTTCTCTGCCGCATGTTTAATTCCTTCTAAGTAAATACATACTTCAGACTCTTGTGGTCAGTGTATATATCCACTCATTCTCCCAAAAAATGGTAGCGCCAAATCTTAGTGCAAAGATAACGGCTTCCAACTCCAGATCATGTGTGGGATAGTTGCGCTCATGAACCTTTAGCCGTCTTGATGCAAAAACCACAACTTTTCTATGCTGGTGTAGAACGCATCCTAATTCTTTACCGGACGCATCCCAATGCACAACAAATCCTCCAAATTGATCCGGTATTACGAGAATAGGAGCAGAGGTTAATCTTGACTTGAGTTCTATAAAAGCGTTTTCATATGCTTCTGACCACACGAATGCTTCATCTTTACCTATGAACTTAGTCAGGGGTGCTGCAATCTTTTAAATGCCTTCAATGAATCGTCGGTAGTATCCTGCTAATCCCAAGAAACTTCGTATATCCTTCACCATCTTTGGTGTCGGCCATTCGCTGACAGCTGACACCTTAGCTAAATCTACTGAGATTCCTTCATCTGAAACGATATTTCCGAGAAATCCAACTTAATCTAGCCAAAATTCACACTTGTTGTACTTGGCATAGAGCTGATGTTGTCGCAATGTCTCCAGGACAATCCGTAAATGCTCGGCGTGTTCTTTCCGATTCTTTGAATACACCAGGATGTCGTCGATGAAGATGGCAATGAACCTGTCTAAGTAGGAAAACTTGGTTCATCAGATTCATAAAGATGGCAGGTACATTTGTCACTCCAAATGGCATTACGAGATATTCATAATGACCATATCGAGTCCTGAACGCCGTCTTCGGAATATCGAATTCTTTGACCTTTACCTGATGATAACCCGAACGAAGATCTAGCTTCGGAAATACACAAGACCCACTTAGCTGATCGAAAAGATCATCGATGTGCGGCAGTGGATACTTGTTCTTGATCATCACTTCGTTCAGAGCTCGGTAATCCACACACATTCTGTATGAATCTTCTTTTTTCTTCACAAGTAACACTGGAGATCACCAACTTGAAGTACTGAGACGAATCCAACTTTTCTTCAGGAGTTCGTCCAACTGAATGCCGATCTCCTTCAATTCTTCTATACTTAGCCGGTACGGAGCTTTGATTACAGGTTGCGCACCAGGTAGTAAATCAATGCTAAATTCAAGAGCTCGATCGGGAGGCAAACCTGGTATATCTTCTGGGAATACATCCTCGAACTCTCGAACTACCTCTGGCTTCGATTCTTCCGCTTGTAATGCTGCAGCCACTGCCTTCTTTGGTTTTGCTTTGTATACGCTAGGTTCCAAGGTACGGTCTCCACTTTTGAAATAAAACGCTGGATGATCTGGTATTTCGAACACTACCCTCCTTTGGCGGCAGTCGTGAGTAGCGAAGAAAGTTCCCAACCAGTCTATTCTCAAGACAACGTCGAAGTTCGGTATGTCCAGCACCTTGAAGTCCGCATAAAATTCTCTACTGCAGATGACCACTAGACACAGATTGTATCCCAAAGTTTCTTTTAGAACGCTGTTCTCTGAACTGACATTCCAGCTGGATACGAGCGGTTTAACTGGAATCGCATGAGTTTGGACGAACCGTTGCAACATAAAGCAATATGATGCTCCAGTGTCGAAGAGTGCTAGAGCAGGTAGGGAGGCTACTAGTATAGTACCTAAGTTGTGTGAGTTTGGGTTTAGATATAGGAAAAGTATAATGATATACAAGGATTGAAAAGGTTTGAAAGGATTGGGAATTACCAGTGATGACTTGGCCTGTGGCATCGTCCTCCTCGACCGTCATTATGAAAGATTGACGTCGGGGTACATTCCTCCTTGCTGGAGGCACATTCCTCTATCCTTGAGTCACGTTTCTCTGCCCTTGAGGCATGTTTCTCTCTGCCTGATGGAATTGACGTTGAGCCTGTGCAGGAGGTCCACGTGGAACTGGTGCAGGGAGAGCTAAACAAGGTGCAGGAGCCTGAATGGCTGGCTGCTGCGAAACTGTGATTGCGGGTCTGGTTGCTGGAGCTGTGTTGAAACGATATGGACATGCTCCTATGGCTTGAGTGGATGCACCACAAACCAAACACAGGCCATTTGCACGCCTGCAGTCTTTCGCCAGGTGTCCCATCCTCTTGCAGTAGAAGAAAAAGTCTAGACTGGGCCAGTTAAATGTTCCTCCCGGTCTCCTGGGTGCAAATGTTGGCCTAGAAGAGGCTCCTCCTGTCATCTGAGTGGTAGGTTATTTCACACCGGTAGTTTGCGGTCTGACCTTCTTCTTCACAACTGCTTCATAGTGTCGGGCAGCCTTCAAAGCAAGTTCATGGATTGGGAAATCCCATGTAGCGAATGCAGCTTGGATTTCCGGGTCCAACCCTTGCTGAAATCGTCGTGCCCGGATCTCAGCAGTAGGAATCAGGTGTGTAGTGAACCTGTTACGACCTTGTGTTAGCAGTGTAATGAGTGAAATCAGGAATTTGAATTTGAGACAATATCTTACTTGATAATCATGGTAATGTCAGTATTGTATTCATCCACAGACTTGACCCATATCGAGCCTTGTTGTAGATGGATGAACTGCTGCTCCATGTCGAAATAGGAAGTCTCAGGGAAATACTTCGCATCGAACAGATCGCGAAATGTCTTCTACTCGATCGGTTGTGTGAGACAGCTTTCTTCAGCCTTCCACCAGACTATATCGTTGTTTGTCAGTTGCAGCTTCACAACTCTCACCCAAGCAATATCTGGCACTTGAGCTGCTGCCAGATCATCTTCAATTGATTGAGCCCATTCTTCCGCCTCTAGTGGGCTCTCTTTTCCTGAGAAGTGTTTTGGATGCAGTGCCCGAAATTGTTTGACTCCGGATGCCTCAGTTTCGGGGCGGTACATGAGGATAGCAGTCTGCTGCTGCTGACCCTCCAGAAGGCTCTTAATCGCCTCGAGTAGTACTGTTTGCTCGTTGATGGGAGCTGCATTGGTAGGTGGTGGTGATAGATTAGGCGGTGGGGTGTTGCCATTGACGTTCGTGCTAGTGTTGTTGGGAGAATCCATGACCTTGATAAGAAGAAAATGGTTAGAATAGATTCAAGAAATTAGAAATGTAAGGAATGTATAGTTGCTGATTCTTATAATTCTTGTGATATATTGCTTAACATTTCATGCAGAACTCACCTGCATGGGCCGCTAACAAAACCTGTTACGCCCCGCTTTCCAGTAGACAGAAACGATGACGTAGCAGGCCGCAACGTATTTACTAAGAAATAAATATGTTAAGCGTAATTAAGCAATATATAAAATGAAAAAGAATCACAAGTGATATAAAATAACAGCAATTTTATTTACAATCATCTTTACATACAACTGTTTGAAAATGAAAAGATACAATGATAATAAACAGTTCTTATACATTGTCATACAAGAAAGTAAGTACAAGGAACTAGAAGTCAGGCTGTGCCGCGAGCTGGTCCAAGTCCTCCTGGCTAAGCTCGATCTCCTGAGAGCTCGGTCCTCCTGACGAACATTCTAAAGAAAGAAACAGAAAGAAATGTCGTCAGCGAACTAACGCTCGGTAAGTCCCAAAAGAAGAAAGAGAA
Organism: Agapanthus africanus; assembly: GCA_030015575.1. Classification (NCBI taxonomy): domain Eukaryota; kingdom Viridiplantae; phylum Streptophyta; class Magnoliopsida; order Asparagales; family Amaryllidaceae; genus Agapanthus; species Agapanthus africanus. Next base: position 669,807,011 of record JASDDO010000014.1, read on the forward strand.
TATAACAAGTACTGTGAAATGAACAGGTGAGTTTTAAAAGTATATGATTTTTATTCTAACGTGGTTGTTTATAGCTTGGTACATAAGGTATTCATGTATACGAGAGGAGCCCATCTTACCCCGTGGACAATGGTAACTTGTAGTACACGGCCCCGTCATAACCCACGGGACAACGGCACGAGAATTCATGTATGTATCTTTTAAGTGACCTTTCGTACTACGATATACGTTTCGTACCAATCTACCCCTTTATCCCCGCGTAATGTATTGTATTACAAGTCTTACCGAAACCATGGATACAAATATTCAAGTATTCATGTTCAGAATATAGTCAAGTATTCAAGTAGTCATGTCAAGTTATAACCATGGTTCGGTCAAGTATACATGTTTGATATTGATGTTTTGATTCGAGTATTCATGATCTTGATCAAGTATTCAAGTTTGATTTTTGGATTCAGGTTAGAATTGGACTCAGACTGAGTCAGACACTTGTAAACATATTTAGCTCTTAAATTAAGGTCGGGAGTCATCGGTAACTGTTGCACATGGACGACAGGATTTATGTTTTTGGAAATAGACAAGCACCCACTTTCTTCAGGTCCCTGGGGCTTAAGAGAATTGATCCTGCTTAAATCTATATTTACTAAAATCCTTAAATATTGTTATATATATATATATCTCAAGGGGGTTTTATGAAAAATATTTTTAATATAGTTAAAATGTAAATCTCAAGGGCGATTAGTATTATTTAGGGTTGTCATGAGCATGGATTTTAAATATTTGGGGTACTTTAGTGATATACACTTAACTTGGAAAGTTCATGGTATTTTATCGAAAACTTGCCTTTTTGGTATTTTGATAGTATTTTATTGTCATTTATTAATCTTTCATTTTTAGAAAAATATAGGTTTGTTATATTTTGAAAATATGAATTTATAACTTTATATAAATTTTTAAAGAAAAATAATTTTATTTTATCTAGAAAATTCGTATTTCTTAAAAACCGTATTTAAATTCTTTCGAGATCGAATGCTCCGTGAGGAAGTCTGCATCTCGTTCTACTAGCTCAAGGATGTGCGATAATCCGCACCATCCGTTAGCGGTTTCCCTAAAGAGGGTTGTAGATGCGTAATCGCAAAGGATATGAAATACCGCTTTTAAAAAATATCCGGTTTTTAACGTATATGGTATTTTATTGTAATATTATTCTTCGAAACGAAAATACATACAATGAGTATCGTGCAATGAAACCAAGTGTGCGTGTGGGGTAGGTCAATACCCCGTGAAGTTTTCCTAAAGGTATGTTTAAGCAATTTGTCGAAAAGATGTGATAATAAAGTTCAAGGTATTTTAATGAAAAAGTTAAATTAAGGTTGTTTTACATGAGATTCTAGGTTAAAATTTATTCTAAACATTTATATTTAAGGTTACAAGTATTGTGTAAAAACTTGGTTGATCAAAGAATAAAGGAGAAGGCGTTTCTTAGGTTTAGAAAAAATGATATCGGTATTAACTCCACTTACCGATATAAGTTTTAAAAATGGAATTTCAATGAAGAGGTTGAGAGATTGAGAGGGACTTACTGTTTAGAAAACTCAAAGAGAGGTTGAAGAAGAGGGGATGAGCTCTGTAGAATCGCGGGAGCTCCGTAATAGGCTTCGGTCTTCGCCAGAATCAACTTGCTTGCTAACTCCTCTTTTACTTCACATGCACTAGAAACTTTTTAGAAAGTTTTGGCTAAAATTTTCAGAATGGTGCTGAGCCAAGAGAAAGGGTGGTATTTATAGTGGAGAATTAGGGTTTGGTAATTAAAAGTGTGGATTAAAAGCATTAAAATTGTGATAAATTATGAATTGAAAGGTTTCTGTTTGATTGCAAGGAAATCAAACAGTGCAGAGAAGATAGGGATAGGTGAAGAGACGGGTGTACAAAGCCCGGGGCAATTTGGGCTTCATCCAACCGTCCCCGCCGGTTTTCCTGAGCATATGGCCGGTCGATCTTGAGGCATTTGCCTCGAGATTCGTGTCACTTGATCAACACAGTATTTAAACCCTTTTGCGCATTTTTGATTTTTTTGAACTTTTCATTTCCCTGTATATTGCACGTGCAATCTTTTGGGCTTCCAAAAAGTAAAAAAAAAAATCAGAAAAATTAATTGTGTCTGATGGGAATCAAACACTAGGGTTACGTCACAGCAATGTAAGGCTTTACCAGTGAGCCACAAGTTGTTTCTTGCTGTTATTTAACAAAAATAATTTATAACTCAAACTCATGTCGTAAAACTCATTTCTTGTATATTAATAGTAAAATTTCTGTACAAGATTTTTAGAGTCGTTACATTCTACCTTCCTTCTCACCCTCTTTATCTTGTTTCCTTCCTTCGTCTAGACTTGCATGATTATCTGTAAGCTTTGGTTGATTTTTAGTAAAAGATATTTGTTATGAAAAATATGTGCATGAATAATTGTCTATATATTCTACATGTTATGTTTAGATACTTGTGGTATTTATCCGTAGTCTATAGTAATTGTCTCATACTAATATCATTCTTTTAAATAAAAGTAATGTTGTAAGTAGTATCTCATTAGAATTTAAAAATGATATATGTGAAAAGTTTTTATGCTAGTTTCATGAAAGGTCGTATGTATTTCTTTTATAACCTGATTACATGATTGAAATATCGATGATATCCTACAATTTGTGACATGATTTTTATAGAATCATTGGTATATTTTCTCATGTATATTCTTAACCAGAATGTTAGTAAGTATAAAGAAAACAAAGTTGCAGATTAATACCATAGCTTTATTGTTTTTAAATACGATCCTAAATACCTTTATTTTTAAAATAATTTTTTAGAATTAATTTCCACTTCTGGAAATTCTTGGAATATTAGGATAAAATAATAGATAGAATTCTAAATCGATATTAAAAATTTCATATCAAACCGAATAATGGTTTAAGAGTTATGTAGTTTTTTATTCACTGTTTTTAAAACCAGAAAACTGCCATTAAAGGTCTTCTTTGAGAGACCATAACTCGGTAATCGTTGATCCAAATTAAGCGTTTTCAAATATTTTGAACATACACATCGAAAGATATATATTTTCTTAGTTTTAAGTTTTTACTGAAAACCAACGTAAAATATATAAAATTGCGTTACAATATTAAGCAACGAATCTGGACAGAATATGTCCTGATTCACATACTTTTTTTTAAATAGGGTATAACTCGAACTCCCGATGTCCGTTCGCGACAAAATTTAGATGTGTAGATGCAAAATTGATAGAGCTATAATTTCCTGTATATTAGATTACTTAGAAACGCATGAAACAACCCGATATAGGATTTAAAATATAACATATAGTTGCTGTCCAGAAATCTGAATTTCTGTTTTAAACGCTGATATTAAAATGATCATAATTAGAGCTTCAGAAATCCAAGTCATGTAAATTTTAGAGTTTTGGATAAGTATATCAAAAGAACTATAATTTTCTAATAATTTTCGTAACATGAAAGCTGAAGGAAATTGACCCAAACTATATTTTAAAATATGTGACGGTGCTGAATAGATTCTAATCTGTTTTGCGCGACGATACGAAAAAAGATATATCTTCCAAACCGGTAGTCGTATTTAAGCGAGACTAGAACTCACGTGTGCATAACACTTAAGGCTATATTTTCGTTTATATTCTGACTTCAATTGACTTGATTAAGTAGTCGTACATATCACATATTTACAACATTATTTTTTTTACGTTACTTGTATACTTATCTCATATCATATTCTGTGATTGCTTATTTATTTTTATCTATATGTCTTGTGATTAAACCATTACATACTAGAATTGACTTGATCTTGAACTTGAACATTTAACTTGACTCGTACCATGATTGCAACTGGCATGACTCGCATTCTACTTGACTTACTCAACTTCATTCTTCACCTTTTGTAATCTATGGTTTCGATCAAGACATGTTATAATCAACTAAATCAATATAACAGTTATAATCTATTACACTCGAGGTGTTTTGGATAGTTTCATGTGTTAATCCAACGGAACTTCAGGAGTCCCGTATTAACCTACTCGAATTCTATTTACTCGAATTTCAGTCGGGTCGACTACTCCACAGTTTGAAGTCCCGATACTAACACATGAAATGGGCTCGTGTTTCCTTACTCTTGGGGACCCACTCTTGAGCTCGTGAATATTTCTAAGGTTGCGTTGATATTCACACTTGGAACTTAACGTTAATATAGTGACCATATAGAGACCTATAGGATATATACTCATGTTCACTTCCACAGACTTTTACTCGTCATTTACAATACTTCATTTTATGTTATACTTGTTTACAAGTGAATGATTTATATCCATGCTATACCATATATCGCATTACACCTTGCATTTCATTTATATACATCACACCATTCTTTTGGGGGCTTACCGAGCATTAGTTCGCTGACGGGCATTCCACACATCTTTTTTCTTTCTTGAAATGTTTGTCAGGTGGTATTGAGACATGAGAGATAGAAGCAGTCAACGAGGAGTATTTTCATCTCACATCTCAAGTGGACAAATAGAAGCACAACCAGTTCGTATCACAACCAGATGTCTGGTGTCACGACCCGAAAGTGGCACGTGACCGGCACTTAAATCATGTGACATCTAAAGATGTCGACGCAGTCCCGCCGAAAACCCGGAATCTAAACCTTTTTACGAAAATATTGGAGGTGAGGTTTTAAAATAGTCATTTGATGGAATCAGTTTAAAATAAAAATTTAAGTCTAAATAAGTATGTTTGAAAAACATCTATCACGTTTTACAAATCGGCAGCATCTCCTTGTAAATTTTGAATAAAACCCGATACAAGTATAATAATATAAAAAACATCCCAACGGGTGCTAGCTTCCATACCCAAACGGCGGAGCAACCACACAGAATATACGATGCCCAATGGCAAAAAAAAGAAAAGCGAAACAATAAACAACAAGAATAAAAAGTCGACTCTAACGAGTGCGACACCCACAAACACATAACTCTAAGTCTCACTTCTAAGTCCACAATTATATAAGTTCTGGGTTGATGGAGTTTTAACTAGATACAAAAGAATATATATACACAAGTGTGGAAACGATACAACAGTAGCCCCCTACCAAAGCAAGCACCGAAGAAAGAGTGTGCCGCAAGCCGCTGATGCTCCGAGCGGTATCCTGCAAGAAACTAGGGCACAACAGGGGTGGGTTGCCAACTCAATAAATAAAATTATATCACAAGGTAGAAATCGAAATGCAAAACGATATACCTAGGTCATAAAGTATAGTACTATCATATCATGTACTAAAATATATATAATGCAAAAGTACAATAAATGCATCACTATCAATCGCGTGACCCGAAAATGTAACATCTCATATGTATATAACATGCACCCAGGTATAAGCCTATCAGGTAGCCGAAATATGTATGTAAAACCCCTTCTTAAAATAGCCGCGGGATACGTATATCACAACATAAAAGTAGACGTGATAGTACGAAGTATAATAGGTATTTTATTTAAGATATACGTCCTGCTGTTTAGTAAAGGGTTTTAAGAGGTTTATAGTTTGAAAGATCCTCGGGTCATCCGAGACATGTCAAAATAATGAGATTATAGCTCGTTTATAAACCCTTTTATATATATCAACATCTAAAATAGTATTCAGGTACTGTCCCCCGGATCAGTCCTGATCGGCTACAATAACGCATAAATTATAACGGTATATCTCGAATGATCGCAAAATATCAATATATGGGTGTCCAGCATCGACACCCTAAATCATCAAATCTCCCGTGTCGATCACCGACACACAAATCCAGATATCGTCGACACCGACTCAACAAATCGGTCGCCCCTTGATATCCCTAGCCCCGGTCAGTATCCCCTGGATATCCGCCGTGCTCATATCTATCTCCGGTATCGAGTGTCCTCGCTAGGCTCCCCACCTCTATCGCGGCCTTTCTTCCCCTCGGTCTCGACTGAGTCCATCATGTATCCCACTGTATACTCCCTCACTAAGTCCAGATATGTAGCACGTCTGTAACCGTAAAGCTCCCCCACTTGGTTCGGAATAAAATCAAATCAGAAAAACATCAAGCTCATGGTGGATGTCAGCTCATCGTATCCAGAAATATCAAGTAAAGAAGAAGAAGAATTGCATATATCACATGATATTATATATATATATATATATATAGCAGCGTCCCATACCATTGATATATATCATCAAAAGTAAAAACATCATAAAAACTCATAAGAATCAAATACGAATACCTATGGTACTGGTATTCTCAATAACTCACGAGGTAATAAATGCACTGTACGTAAGTTTGGTCAGTCGTGCAAACAAACGTAACAGTTCAACCGTGTCATGGCAATACTAATGATGTATAGTGTAGCATACACATCTATGCTCGTGTAGCATAGCAATCATTAGTATTTGTATAAGCGCTCTATAAGTGTTTAAAGCAAAAAGTAATTCTACCCATATCCGTAGCATATAATTAAAATCCTATTTCCCGGATATAGGGAATTCATAACGTCTCGTATCGGCATTTACATACACATCGCATGGTATAGCGGTCCTACAGTGTCATGGCAGTACCAATGAGGTGTAGTGTAACATATGCGTCTGCGTGCGTGCAATATAGTACTCATTAGTAGTTGTGTAGTGTTCTATCAGTGTGTTCATATAAAAGAGAACGTATATAATCGATAAGCGTATCGCGAACATGTAAAGGAAATCTAAGCTCATTGCGTAATTATTACACGTAACTAATTGCTATGAGCTATACTGTTATCTTTGAAAATGGAACGAAACGTTATTTTGAAATAAGGAAGCTGCATTAAGTTAAAATAGATATTCATTTTGGAAAATGGCATCGCGTCCTTGTCATTTATCGTTTAAAATGGAAAATGAATCGTTGGTTTTTAAAAGAGTGTAGCTCAATCAAACGTAACGTCCCAAGTCGGGATAACTTATGACTCCACGAGTCCAAATGACGCTTGGCCGTAATCGGCACACTCTACTCATCATCACAAGTACGGTATGACCTCTCGTACAATGTCCATCCAATATCATATCCATATCGTATGGATCTATCGTCACGTACGTATGTCATCATAACCATATATCAAATATAACCACATGTATAACTTACTAGATGCGAGCTAATATCAATACAATTAGCTAAGTTATCTAACATATCATAAAAATCTAACTATATAGCATAACTATCTTAGTTAAATGGTTGCGGGGGTGCTATACGCCTTCCACCCGACTTCCCCCATAGATATAAATCTACTCACTGTTCCCGCCAAAAATTTCGGCCAAGAGCTATTTGTTCCCTTATAACCCTTATAAAAAAGGGAGAGAATAAAAAGGAAAAGAATTGACGGTTGTACATCACGTGTTAAACACGTGAGCGCTTATATGCAAAGCATATAAGCACTGAAAGAAAATAACAAAAGGCCAAACAGGCCTCACCTGTTAAACACGTGAGTGCTCATATGCAAAGCATATAGGCGTTGAAAACACATAACTAAGGGGCAAACAGGCCTCACGTGTAAAACACGTGTGCGCTCATATGCAAAGCATATGAGCGCCGAAAATAAACATGCTAAAACCCACACTATGGGTCATGTGTTAAACACGTAAGTTCTCTTGCCGCTCACATGCAAAGCATGTGAGCGCCCCAATTTAAAATACTCCTATCAAATTTTAGAATTAAATTCTATTTCGGAAATATTTTCTTGATCTTCCTCAAACTAGAAAGATCTTCTCTGTTAAATAGAGGACCCTTAGATCAAAGATCCAGCGGTGATCATATGATAGAATAAAATTCTATCATAGGAAAATATTTTTCTAATCTTGTTAATCTAACAAGATATTCATTTAACAGAATTAAATTCAACATTCTTAATCTTGTTAAACTAACACGGTATTCACATGACAAGAATAAAATTATATGTTAGAATAAAATTCTAATCTTGTTAAACTAACAAGATATCCATATTAAGAAAATATATTTCTGATCTTGTAAACTAAAAAGATATGATAGAATAAAATTCTAATCTTGTTAAAACTAACAAGATATTCATAATCTTGTTAAACAAACAAGATATCTTTTCTGTTAAACAGAGAGCTTTTGGATTAAAAATCCAACGGTGAATAAAATTCACCGATTGATCTAAAAGACCATGGAATCAATCATGATCTCTCAATAAGAGATTTTCTCAACAAATTAATTTTTTCCCTTCTCCTATAAATAGGAGCAAGGATATTAAATCCAAAAAAGAGGAGACCACCCCATAAGCTTCTAAAAAAATATACAGAAGCCTCCCAAAAGCCCCCACAAAACAAAATAGAATTTAATTCTCAAATGAAGAGTTTAACTCTTCTCAAAGAACTTAGTTCTTTCTATGGATCTGAGACCCGCAAGACAAATCTCCCACAAGTTGAGAATTTAATTCTCATCGGAAAGATCTTGTTCTTGAGAATCAAAGATTCATGGAAGAACGAATTTGAAAAGGAAGAAGATGGAGTTCAAATCAAGAACTTAGTTTTTTCAAATCAAGAACTTATTTCTTTAAAGAACTCGATTCAAGATCCTCAAAATACTGATCTTGGTGATCCTTAATGGTCAAAACACCATTGAAAGAGATTTAACCTCTCGGAGAAGTTGGAGTTCAAATCAAGAACATGGTTTCTTCAAATCAGGAACTCAGTTCTTTAAAGAACCCGATTCAAGATCCTAAAAATAATGATCTTGGTGATCAAAATACCATTAACAGATAAACATCGGCAGAGATTAAATCTCTAAAAGAACTCAGCGTTTCACGTGAAAAGCACGTGAGCACTCAAGGCCAAGTTATATAGCTCCTCACGTGAAACACACGTGAGCGTCGGGAAAAGTTAGTGCTTAGCACTATTGGAGCACCTCAGTTGAAACACACGTGAGCGCCACAAAAGTTAGTACTTAGCACTATTGCAGCACCTCATGTGATATACACGTGAGTGATCTATGCAGCTAAGTGCTCAGCACTCCCGGGTATTACAGAAACCCAATCTTAGCCTGATGATCTTTCACTAATGATCTTCTGACGGATATTCATCTCACATCTCTCCTCAAATCTGGAAATTGGTTTAAGGTTACATCTCTCCACACCTCTGATACACGTCATTGTAATTCTTCAATGTCTTCAGAGAGGTGGCGAGTCCCGACAACCAACAACTCTTTGGCGCACTCCCAAACCGATGGGCACATCCCAATACGGACCGCAACGTCCTTAAACTAGCTACGGACCGAAACGTCCTTAAACTAACAATGGACCAAAACGTCCTTAAACTAAAACAATAGAGTCCAAATGCTCTTTTGTTGGATCTGAATAATCCTAAAACCTTATTAAGTGGATCTTAGTCTCAAATTGGACTAACGTATCCTTAACAAAAAAAATAATCGAGCTCCAACTGCTCACAAACATTTATGTTGATATTAATCTCAAACTAGATTAACGATCCTTAAATAAAAACCCAAATCTAAAATATACAGATTTGGACTAATCATGCCCTACGGGCGACGACATAAATTAGTTTCCGTATACAATCCACGGGCAACCAAAAATAAAACAAACACATACGATACGAAGTGAACTTCCGGAGCAGGAGAAAGAGGTTATCGCTATGCGGTAACGTAATTAACTGCAGGGGCTTGCGCCTGTAGGGAAGAGCATCTCCACAAGCAAAAACCTCTCAGAAATGAGAGGGAATCTGATGAAGTCTGCTACAACGGCCGTATCCGTCCAAACCTCCGATACACGGTGCCATAAATCAACTTGGCATCTTCGGAGAGGTGGACAGATAAAACCAAATAGTATCTGCCCCCAAATTCAGGCAAGATGATCCATCCTGGTTCGTCTCTATTTTCCTTAAGCCAAAGATGAGCATTTTCTTCATCTGTCAACTCGTATCGAACTGCTACTCGTAGAAAATGGAGTTCTATTTCTAAAGGGATCACTGCTTCCATACCGAATACCAATGCGTATGGTGTTGTATTCGTGGTCGTTTTGAACGTTATTTGGTACGCCCAGAGAGCTTCATGCAGCCTTTCATGCCAGTCTCTTTTGTTTCTGGACACCGTTTTCTTTATAATTTTTGTCAAGGTCTTGTTGAAAGCTTCAGCTAGACCGTTGGCCCTAGGGTTATAGACTGAAGAGTGTCTCTAATCTATTTTATGCTGTTGAGCGAAGAGGCTAATTTTATGACTTCTATATGCTGGCCTATTATCCAAGATAATTCGTCGCGGAGTGCCGAACCGATAGATGACATGTGTCCTGAAGAAATGGAGGATATTATCTATCTTCACCTCCCTTAGTGATACTGCTTTTGCCCACTTAGAGAAGTAGTCGGTCTTTGCCAATATAAACCGATGTCCTTTGGACGACGCCGGTTCAATGGGGCCAATTATATCGGTTCCCCACATTTCGAACAACCAGCTAGCCACTGTTGAGTGTAGCGGATTTGGATGTTGGTGGATGAAGTCCCCGTGGATTTGGCATGAGTGACACCGCTTCGCATATTCGAGACAGTCCTAAATCATTATGGGCCAATAGTAACCCATTCTTTTGATCTTCCGCTTCATCTTTGGCCCAGCTTGGTGAGAACCGCAGAGTCCTTCGTGAATTTCTTGAACGGCTTTCTTTGCTTCCTACTGCCCCAGGCATCTTAGCCATAGACAATCGAATGATCTCTTATATAGAGTATCATTGACGAAGGCGAAATACAAAGCTCGTTTCATGAGCTGATGTCTAAACGGCGCATTTTCGGGCATTCGTCGGGACTTAAAGTATTCTATGAAGACTTCCCTCCAGTCCTTGACCTTTTTTCGTCCTCTATTTGAAAAGCTACTTGTTCGGTCATTTCTTTTCTTTTGGATGACTCTATCAGATCTTCCGAAGATATATCTGTTGGCGTGAGAACCCTGCGGCTTTGCACAATGAACTTTACGTCATCGAGGTCGTCATCAGCCAGTTCCTTAGCCAATTTAGCCAACGCATCTGCCTTGCTGTTTTATGAACGCGGTATACTCTCCAGGATGTAGGAAGGATTTTTGTTAGCAGTTGCTGCACTCTTTCGCCATACTTTATCAGCTCTGTCTTGCACGTCTGATAGTCGCCATTTACTTGGCTAACGATCAGCTGGGAGTCTCCATATCTGAGGAGGTCTTTGATTCCCATGTCGATAACGATCTCAAGACCTGCTATCAAAGCTTCATATTCAGCTTCGTTATTAGTCCTCGGCTCCATTAAGAAAAGGGTGTAACGCAATATCCCTCCTTGCGGAGTCACGAAGATAAGGCCCGCTCCAGCTTTCATAATGGGGGCATTTTGCTTTTGCCTTTCACAGAAGATTCTCCATCGAAGTAGAGTTCCCATTGGGAATCATTTTCTTCCTTCTCTTCTTCGATTGTGCCGAACGCATGTTCATCCGACAACTCGCAATTTAAGGGGGAGTCGGCTGGTATCGAATACTCCGCGAGAAAGCCGGCAATGGCCTGGCCTTTCACTGCTTTGAGGGGTCAATACATTATCGAGAACTCCATCAGGAGGAGGGCCCATTTGGCAAGCCTTCCTGTTAGTATGGCCCTTGATATCAGATATTTGAGAGGATCCACCTTTGATATGAGATTGGACCTCATGTGCCAAGGCATAATGTCTGAGCTTCATTATCGTGAAGATCAGTGCTAGGCAATACTTTTCGATGGGGGGGTAGTTGTTTTCTGCCCCAAGGAGAACTCGACTCAAATAGTACAGAGCTCTCTCCTTTCCCTGATCGTTTTTTTATGCCCATAGCACGCCTAGAGAACTTTCAAGGGCTGTTGTATATAGGATAAGGGGTTTTCTCTTAACCGTAGCGGTCAATACCGGCGGATTTTACAGGTATTGCTTGATTCCGTCTAGTGCATTTTGGCACTTTTGATTCCAAACGAACGTGGTCCCCTTCTTCATCAAATGACTGTAGGGACGTCATTTTCCGGAGAGGTTGAGTATGAACCGCCGGATATATGCGAGCTTTTCTTGAAGAGATCGTAATCGTTTAAGAGTTCTTGGCGCGGACATTTCTATAACCGTCTTGATCTTTAAGGGATCGATTTCGATACCCCGGTGCCGTATGATGAATCCTAGGAATTTGCCTGAGGAGACTCCAAACGCACATTTTAGAGGATTCATCTTCAGATTATACTTCCGAAGATGTCAGAACACTATTTTTAGATGTTCCCAATGCTCCTCGTAAGATCTGATCTTTACCACAAGGTCGTCAATGTAGCATTCGACAATCTCATGGATGAGGTCATCGAAGATCTTTTTCATGGCCCTTTGGTAGGTAGCGCCAATGTTCTTTAAACCGAAAGGCATCACCTTATAACAGAATATGCCCAGCGGGGTCCAGAAGGTGGTATGTTTTTTGTCTTCACGATGCATTTTTATTTGATTGTATCCTGAAGATCCATCCATGAAGGAGAAGACCTCATGGGTAGACGTGTTATCGATCATCATCTCAGTAACAGGTACTGGGAAGTCGTCCTTCGGGAAAGTTTTGTTGAGATCCCGAAAGTCCACGTAGATGCGCACCGTCCCATTCTTCTTCATCACTGGAATGATGTTAGCGATCCAGTCGGGATATTGAACTTTTTGGATGAAACCGGAGTCGATTAGTTTCTTGACTTCAGCATTGATACTCATCTCAAATTCGAGCCGCATTCTTCTTAGCACCTGTTTAACTGGCTTTATGTCCAGCGATATGGCCAGTTTTTGTACCGCCACTTTTAGATCTAGACCTGGCATCTCTGAATAGTTCCATGCGAAGCAGTCTTTATACTGCATGAGCATGTCCTTTAACGTAGCTACCTATTTTTCAGATAGTAGCTCACTGACGAGCGTTGGCCTTGGATCTTTTTCCGTCCCTAAGTCAATTTTTCTCAGGTTGTCTGCCGTAGTGTGTATCCCATCTTCCAGCTCTTTTGGCGCTAGTGGAAACTCTGAGATCGCCTCATCCACGTCTTCATTTGTGAAGCACATATGGAGGTCATCCATAATCTCGTGCCCTCCCTCTTTTGAGAGTGTTATCATATGGCAGGTACGAGTCCGCTTCTCTTTTTATGGTTGAGTTGTTCCTATCCTCATGGTATAGATTCTCTTTGGCTCATGCTTTTGCGGCGAGGTTACCCTCCAGCTGTCGGATAAAGCAAACCTGCTTTGTTGATACTGGTCTTCTACCCAGTCTTTGAAGGTGAAGCAGTCTTCAAGTGGATGAGATAGGAGCAATAATCCGGATGATAGACCTCATTTATTTGTTCGGGAAGCCGAGACTTCGAGAGCATCATCACTTGATGCTTCATGACAATGTTGAATATTTTCCTTGTCTTGTCTTATGGGAAAGAGTATTCCCGACCCATCTTCTTTATAAAGGACGGGTTCCAATCGACCTTTTTCTCGATTGCACGACCTCTTGGATCCGCTTCGTTGTTTTCTAACGTTATTTGCGTTCTTTTACCTGTTTTTTCCTTTATTTCGGGATTTTCCCCTTTCGTGAGGACATACAGCGGGCCGGGGATGAAGATCATTATAGTCTTCCTTCTCCGCGGATTGCTGATTGAGGCGCTGCGTTCTAGCCTTTTCATAAATGGCCATTTCACGGCCATGATCGTCTCGGCTCCTTTGACAAACTTCTTTTATTAACTTGTCTATTTATTCTTCGAGCGACGAATTTAACGTTCTTAGAGCGGGCTCACGCTCTGTTTCAACGTCGCGGCCATTCGGAAGAGCGTTTCCCCCTTCGCGGTAGCTGTTTATGACGCGGCAGCTATGGAATTGCTCCCGTTTCTTGGACCGAACGTATCCGAGCCTGGTTGTCTCCATCTTCCCGTTGGGCATCTTTCGCTGAGTCCCGGGAATATCCCAAATCCTTTTGTAGAATTGGGCTTGTCGAACAGTTTGTTCGAGAGGTACACCTTGGCATCTTAACAACCTTTTCAATCCCTCCGCATAGTATCTTGGCAGATGGATTGGTTGAAGCCTGTCGAGTGCAAAATCGGCACCATGCTAGACTTCTATTTCTACTTTGGTCTCCGTAGATTGGTAGAAGTGGATCGCCTTTTCACCTCTTCGTCTGGGAGGGACGTAGAAAGTGTGTAGTTCTTATACAGTGTATGTATCGAGCACATCAAGTTCTTTATAATGCCGAGGCGGAGCCATTGTGATTTGCAGATTCTGATCTGCTTCGTCGAGGGTTTGCACTGACGGGCGGATGGAGAACACTGCATTGGCCTCATCCTCAGAGTTACTTCCAAAGATCAGAATAGGGGTAGAAGGTCCGGGCCTATTGTTTTCTTTCTGGGTTTGCCCCGAGTAGACTATTTCTTCATCTTCCTCGGAATCGCTCCCAAAGATCGGGATAGTGGCGGCGGACTTCTGTTTATCCTCCGGCTTATGACACCTTTATGTATCTGCGAAGTCTGGTAGGAAATACTTTGCGTTTTCATATTTCCGGACCTCGTTTACGGAGAACAGATTTAGCTCCCCTGTGACGGTGCATTCCAAACCGTCCTTGAAATACTTCATACACTGATGTTGTATAGAACGGATAACGTTGTACACATGCAACCAGGGCCTACCGAGCAAAGCGTTATAGCAAGTCTTGGTGTCAATGACGTGAAATTTGATGTCAGTGACGAGCAACCCAAAGTGTAACGTCAGTATTACGGACCCAAGCGTCCGTGAAGACTGTGAGTCGAACACGGAGATTGTAATTTTGTCTCGGGCCAAGTGCTAAACATTCATGCAAATCTCCTTCAGCACTTTCACGTTGAGAAGATTGACAGAGGATCCATTGTCGACAAGAATTTTCCTTATTTTGATGTCGTGGCAGTACCCGGTGACGTATAACGGGCGGTTATGTTCACATGTACCGAGAAAGAGATCTTCATCGCTGAATGTAATGTCAGCTGTGTGAACTTCTTCCAGCTCGTCCTTCATCTTCTCTTCTGCAAGAAAAGTTTGGAACTGATCGGGCTCTTATAATGCCTTGATCAAAGAATCTCTTGCCTCTTTGGACAAGAGGAGAGCATCCAGTATGCTCAGTTGTGAGGGTATTTTTCTAAAATGTGCTAGGAGATTGTAATCCACCTTGTTTTTCCTAGGTGGGCCCCTCACTTCGAGCTCTTTGACAACCCCATCATCGAGGGCAATTTCCTCAGATATTTTTTCTTTCCCTTTGTCTTTTTTGCTCGAACCTTTGTTTATAGGTCTGAGGTTCTTTTCAGGCAGCGTACAGTTACGCAGCTGAATATTCTCGCAGTTTTTCTTCTCCTCTTCTTTTTCGGAGGTAGAGTCTTTAAAGAGAGGGCTGAGAGGTGTTTCGTCCTTAGAATCGCTCCCGAAAGTAAAAACTTGGGGGTTTTCCTCCTTCCGGACTGGTACCTGTAGGGTGTTTTTCGTTACCCCATTGAGATGGGAATGCGCGTGCGCTTGTCAGGCGCATTATAGATTCCCCCTGCCTAGGGTAGGCTAGAGTTTATTGATTGTGAGGATCCGAATCTCCGGCAGCCGCAAACTAAGCTGCCGTTAATTACGCCTCGCCTTTGGAGGGAGGGAACCTCCGATTAACGGGTTAAACTGTTCATGCGAACTCAATGTGCAGTGTACGCGTGTTGTGTTTTGAAAGAGGGGTTTTGGATATATCGGGGGGCCCACAGAGTTTTTACAGGGGGCCCGCTGTAAGTCCATGACGCACACCCCACGGCTTGCGGGGAGGCGGAATACTTTAAAAACGTTTTTCTCGCTATAAAAGAAACTTGTTTCAACTTTGCATCATGAACTTGTTCCACTTTTGGATCTTGTTTGAACCTTAGCTAACATAAAACTAGACTAAGAGAGAGAGCTAACTACTAAGTAAAGGAGTTATACCCTCGTTCCTAGTCCTTCGGGTCTTCAAGTTGCTCCTTGCTCCTTG
This sequence comes from Agapanthus africanus, assembly GCA_030015575.1. Classification (NCBI taxonomy): domain Eukaryota; kingdom Viridiplantae; phylum Streptophyta; class Magnoliopsida; order Asparagales; family Amaryllidaceae; genus Agapanthus; species Agapanthus africanus. Next base: position 669,823,062 of record JASDDO010000014.1, read on the forward strand.
GTTCAAGCTCCTTCTTCTTGATCTCCTTGCTTTGGCTTTTGAACGATCTCGGTTGCCGGTCTCCTTTGTGTCGAAGATGGATCCACCCAAGGTCTATGGTCAAGCTCCAACCTCCATGAGATAACTTAGTGATCTAACTTGCTAAGAGAGAAGACTAAGTTGATGTAGAGTGAGTGTATTAGATTACTTGATCTCAAAGCTCGTTGTTTTGCAATACATGCAAGTGTATGAGCTTGAGGAAGAAGGAGAGAAGAAAACCTAGGAGAGAGAATGCTTTTATGATAATAGAAATGAGAAGAGAGAATGGTTAAGTCTTGAGCCAATAATTCAACCATGGCATTATTAAATCATATAATCTACAACCATGCTTGAATAGTGGCTCCAAATGAAATAAACAAATACTTAGCCATTCTTCAATCCATGCCTCCTAATTTCCACCTCATTAATTCTTTAATGAAAAAGAATAAAACAATAATGAGGTGTCTCCTTCTAGAAGGTCAATCTTGTGAATTTACAAGAATGCCCTTTTTCCGTATTTTCATACCCGTATCCGTATTCCGAAAAATACGGATACACCGAGATCAGTATAATCCAATACTACAATACTAGTATCCGGCTTAAACCAAAGCCTATCAGTATAATCCGTCCGATCGTCATTCGAGTAGCCAGTACACGAATGCGATCGAAACCCTGCCGTAAGACCATACGGCGTCTACATCGTCTCGCCTGATCCAGGGAAACCCTCTGTGTGGGACTCTAAAGACTCGACAGTACGTTGGCAGTGGGTTTAACCATAAGTCCGTCAGTGGCACTAGCTGTACGTAACGACAACCCAGGTATGTGTCGAAAAGGAAGCCGATGAGCGAACTCGTCCATAACCTCTACTGAGCCTGTCCGTGACAATATCCGTGCAGTCCGGTCTGTTCGTCTAAAAGTATCGCATGTATGGTCTAGGGAGGTGGTGAACGTCAGACCCCTGACAACCATACAAGTCGTACCGGTATGGCTCAAGACCATCCGAGAATCTACTGGTTGGTCCACCAGTAATTCTCTATCGCCCTGGCCAAGGACTTATGGTAATGACCAACCAATCACAGTGCGATATCGACTCCCTATACCGTGAGAGACGAATCCCTAACAGTCGCTCACTGCCTCCATGCGGCTCGGGACTGTACCCAATTAAAACCTGTTTGCACGACTCCTTTGAGCCGTGGTAGGGTAGTAATCAAAGTACAGTGGGAACTCACACGAGACAAATGACGACCTCAAGTCGACAGACTATCTGCACACATGTCACCTGAGAACTGCTATCTGACGCTAGGTATAATACCATCCAGTCGGTTCTCGGCGAGTCTTGTCCGGTGTACTCACACTCAGTGAGCATCTGTATACAATCTTAGGTGCACATCACCAATGGCTGCGGGACTAATCCATCTCCCCTCGTCAGGGTCTAGATATGTATACACTAGTCTACTCTGGAGCATCGATGCCCAGTCTCGATACTCCTGCGACTAGGGACATTCAAGGATGTGCCTATTGACTATCCAGCTCCCGCAAGTATGACTGCCATCACAACGCCGGTAGTCAGGCAAACACCCTACGGGCTTTATCAACATGTATATAAATACAAAGTAAAATATATCACACGTTAAGATAAAGACAAACCAAATAGCGTACTATCATATCAAGCAAGATTGTCATATACATACATATCCCTAGCATCCTATACAATGAAGGCCTCTGGGGCATATATATCCAACAATCTCCCACTTGCACTAAGGCCTGTAATTGGCGCAATGAGTACCCACTGTCTGCACTACATCCAGTTGCTGGCGTATCGCATGCCCAACATCTCAAACAGCCTCTCGAACTAGACTTGAGGGATGGCCTTGGTGAATGGATCTGCCGTGTTGTCTTTTGTGTCCACTCTCCGCACCTCGATCTTCCGGCGATTCACGATCTCCCTGATCAGGTGATACCGCCTCAAAATATGCCTGGATTTCTGATGGGACCTTGGTTCCTTCGCTAATGCTACAGCCTCATTGTTATCATAATACAAAGGTATTGGATTGACAATGGACGGAACCACCTGAAGTTCAGAGATGAACTTCTTCATCCAGACATCCTCTTTCGCGGCATCGTTAGCAGCTATATACTCAGCCTCCATAGTTGAGTCTGCGACGGTAACTTGTTTGGAACTCCTCCAACATACCGCCCCTCCATTGAGGGTAAACACAAAACCCGAAACGAATTTAGAGTCATCTTTGTCACTTTGGAAGCTGGAGTCGGTAAAGGCCTCGACCTGTAGGTCCCCATTACCGTAAACCAAGAACATCTCCTTAGTCTTTCTCAGGTACTTGAGAATGTTCTTTACCGCTATCCAATGCCTCTCACCTAGGTCAGACTGATACCTGCTTACCACACTAAGTGCGTAAGCTACATCTGGTCTGGTACATAACATCGCATACATTATGGATCCTACTGCCGAAGCGTAGGGTATAATGCCCATGCGAGCCCTCTCTTCATCAGTCTTTGGAGACATCTCTTTGGAGAGGGTGATCCCGTGACAAGCGGGTAAATTACCGCGCTTGAAATCTTCCATACTAAATCTCTTTAGTATAGTGTCAATATACCCGGACTGTTAAAGTCCCAACATCCTTTTGGATCTATCACGATAGATCTTAATGCCCAGAATGTAGGATGCAGCTCCCAAGTCTTTCATGGAGAATTTCTGTGACAAGAAGAGCTTTACTGATTGTAGCATAGGGATATCATTCACTATCAGTAGTATGTCATCGACGTACAAAACGAGGAAGAATACTACTCCTTCTACAATTTTCCTATAAATGCATGGTTCATCTACATTTTTGATAAAGTCAAATTCGTTGACCGTCTCATCAAAGCAGATGTTCCAACTCTGCGATGCTTGCTTTAATCCATAAATAGATTTAAGCAACTTGCACACCTTTCCGCTGCTCCCACTGTCTAAGAAACCTTCTGGTTGATCCATGTAAACACTTTCTTCTAAATGTCCATTTAGAAAAGCTGTTTTTGCGTCCATCTGCCAGATTTCATAGTCATGGAAGGCAGCAATGGCAAGCAGGATCCGAATGGATTTAAGCATAGCTACTGGGGAAAAGGTTTCATCATAGTCCAATCCTGTTCTTTGACGAAAACCTTTTACAACGAGTCTAGCTTTGTAGGTTTCCACTTGTCCAAATGCACCAATCTTCTTTTTGAAGATCCATTTGCATCCAACTGGTTTCACCCCGGGAGGAGCAACATCTAAAGTCCAAACTTTATTGTGTACATGGATTCCATTTCGGATCTCATAGCATCCAGCCACTTCACCGAGTCTTTACTCGTAATAGCCTGCTGAAAATTAGTAGGCTCATCATCATCGATGATGCAATCCTCTCGATCCCCATCTACAAGAAACCCATAGTATCTTTCAGGAGGAAGAGAAAGCCTACCAGATCTGCGGAGCGGCGTTGGTTCATCGGGCTCTATTGAAACCTGAGGTTCCACTAAGTCCTCGGCAGTAGTTTGAGGTTCTGGAATTTCTTCCAGCTCTACCGCGCTCCCACTAATTTCTTTTGCAAGAAATTCGCTCTCTAAGAAGACAATGTGGCGAGCAACAAACACCTTTTGTTCTTCAGTGTGGTAGACAATATATCCCCTTGAATGCTTGGGGTATCCCACAAACTTGCACAAAACCGATCGTGCCTCGAGCTTGTCCGGATTATGCTTTTTTAACAAATGCCGGACACCCCCATATCTTGATATACTTGAGACATGGTCTCTTCCCGCTCCACATTTCATATGGAGTGGTAGGCACAGACTTAGTCGGAACTCTATTCAATAGGTATGTTGCTGATTCTAGCGCAAAACCCCAGAAGGAAAGTGGCAACTCAGCACTACTCATCATTGAACGCACCATGTCCAGTAGCGTGCGATTCCTCCTTTCTGATACACTATTATGCTGAGGTGTATAAGGTGAAGTAAGCTGAGAGAGAATTCCATTCTCTTTTAAGCATTCAAGGAAACTGGTACTTAAGTATTCTCCACCTCGATCAGATCGAAGTGTCTTGATGCTATTACCAGTCTGTTTCTCTACTTCATTTTTATACTCCTTAAACTTCTCAAAAGCCTCGGATTATGCTTCATTAAAAACACATGTCCATACCTATAGAAGTCATCAGTAAAAGTGATGAAGTAGGAGTGACCGCTTCGTGCATGTGTAGACATTGGACCACATACATCACTGTGTATAAGTCCCAAGAGTTCCGTTGCTCTTTCTCCGTGTCCGGTGAACGGAGATTTGGTCATCTTTCCTTTGATACATGATTGACAAGTTGCATACGATGAATATTCAAACGGATCTAAATATCCATCTTTATGTAACTTAGTCAACCTTGTTTTATTTATATGACCAAGTCTACAATGCCATAGGAAGGCTTGGTTTGAATCTGGGGCCTTCCTTTTAAGCGTGTTTTGAATATTAAAAACTTGAGGTTGATTAAGTATGTATATGCCATTTTGCAGTGTGCCAAACCCAATCATTTCTTGATTTAGGAGAATGTTCATGACATTTCTTTCAAGTGCAAAATTATATCCTTCATTAGATAACAAAGCTACTGATATAATATTACACAGCATACTGGGAATACAAAAACAGCTGTACAACACCAAAATGTGCCCACTAGTCAACCCCAGGTGTATTCCCCCATTGCAACAGCATTTACGTTCATTCCATTGCCCATTCGGAGGGTCATATCGCCTGTCTTCAGTGCTCTACGGTTTCTCAGAGCCTGCAAAGAATTACACATGTGAGAACCAGAACCGGTATCAAGTACCCATGATGTAGAGTTTACTGAAAGACAATTTTCGATTACAAACACACCTGAAGCAGCAGCAGCAGCTTGCTTCGTGTCCTTGGTTTTGTAAGCCATGCAATCCTTCTTCTAGTGCCCTTGCTTATGACAATAGTAGCATTCGTTCTTATCCGCCTTCACCCTTCCTGCCTTGTTCGTTCCTTGCACCTTCTTGACCCCACCTTTCGGTTTGGTGGCTTTCATCTTCTTCTTCCCTTTAGCTTTCGCTTTAGATTTAGAAGAGGATGATTGGCCAGCATACAGAATGGGGGTCTTCTCATTTTTCAAAGAGGTCTCTGCTACCCTCAGCATGTTGAGGAGCTTTGGAAGATCAGCTTCCATTTCGTGCATATTGAAGTTCAGCACGAACTAAGAGAAGGTGTGGGGAAGGGACTGCAAAATCAAGTCGATGTACAAATCATTCTCTAGCACGCATCCCAGGTTTGCGAGTTCCTCAATGAGGCTGATCATTTTCAGGACGTGCTCTCCTACAGGTGATCCTGGATTTAACCTCATCTGGAACAGTTTCCTTAAGGTCCCGTACCTCGCGATACGGGAGTGCTCTCCATACAATTCCTTGCAATGGAGAAAGATGGATATAATATCCATACCCTCGTGCTGTTTCTGGAGTTCATTGTTCATGGAAACCAGCACGATACACTTAGCTCTCTCACAGTATAGATCCTAAGTTTTGCGAACCTCCTTGTCCGCAACTGAGGAATCTGGTCTTGGGATAGGGGGAGGAACAGCGGTGGTAACATATGCAACTTTGTCATAAGTCAGTGCAATGTTGACGTTCCTTAGCCAATCTTTATAGTTTGGCCCGATCAGTGTATTCTTTTCAAGTAATAGTTTTAGTCCCGTCATGGTAGCTGCCAGAGAGAGAGAAAAGAAACACTCAGCATATGCTCTTACAAGTTTAGATTGGTTTATTAGTTTATCTAAACAGGATGGCTCCCACTGTTTTCTTAAATCCTTCTTCAAACCCTAAAAGAAGAATTAGTCAGGATTAATCGCACGTCACAATACTTGCTTAACCTTTCAGCCAGGCCAGTGTTGGTACTTCGAGGGAGGTTTTCCAACACTTTCGCGAAGTTCTTTAATTATATAACCTCTTTTCCCTGGAGGCGTAGCCCCACTAACACTTTTCTAGACACCTACTTGGTTTATAGCATTGATTGTTAAGTGAGAAAATCTCCCAAGAGTAGTCCTACTCATCAGTGGGATCGGGATCCAACTATCATCGCATGATGCCCTAGATGGAAGCCACTCTAGTCACCACACTCCAGAAGGTATGCTAAATCTGCAAGTTTGCTTTATGTTTGAAACTCCCGATGTGATTTTTACACCAAGCTCTTATGATCTTGACGTAGGCCAACAAATCATAAGATGCAAGTCAAGTTCTACCCGTCGTTGTCCCGATTAATTTAGATCCATCCGTACTCGCCCTTGACGTAGGCCAACAAGGCTGTACGACTGTCCTAAACTAATGCATCTATCTGTGCAACATATAAGCAACACATTGCTACCATACACTATGCCTTGACGTAGGCCAACAAACATAGCATGAATACGATGCGCTGTTTATTTGAAACGATGGAGGGTTACGGCTGGTTTTTGGCGAAACCGTTAACGTAATGAACTTGATATGATCGAAGGAACCATGATAGCTTTTTAAAAGGAGTGGTTTAAGCTCCGCATTTAAAATTTGCTTTTTGAAGAAAACCGAGTGGTTTTGAAATTGTTCCAACGATTTAGTTTAGGTTTACTTCTTTGCATTAATGAATTAATGTTGTCCCATCATTTAATCCTACCATTGCAGAAAACAACGAAAATACAACGTACGCTTATGCCATCCGCATTCGCCACTGGGCCCCGTCATCACCCGTTAGGTTACTTAACTAACGACAGAGCGGGGGCTGGACTAGCGCGGGTGTAAAACATAAGCAACGCCTAATAAATATCATATATAGATATATCCATTCGTCGCACACAATAATAGGCATTCCAGATCACAGATGAACATATTGGATATACTAGGAATTCCGCACTTCGTTTAAGCCCATGACGAAGGACGGGTTCTACGGCCGTGATGAATAGCCAAAAACCCCACCCTAGACCCCTACGGGTGCGGTAAACTACCCGCCAAGTACCAGAAGCGAAGCAGTCTCCCTCAACAACGTGAGTAGACCACTAAGCACTTCAAAATACCCGGTAGTTTGTGCACCCCTTCTTAGGTCTATCATAGGAGCAAAAACAGTAAAAGAAATAATACAACGGTGGCTACAACCTCAATCCGGATGTGCCCCGCAAAAATAATATTACATCAATTTTACAAATTACATTGAATGAAAGAAAAGAAAACACTCGTCTCACACCCCCTGGCTATTCATCATCGACATTCCAATAAGATTCATATACACAAACCAATCATCACAGATATGTGCAACCCCCACTAATCGTCGTATAGCGATTAGCAGACGTTTGAAAACATATATAACATTACAGAAGAACCGATTAGCTAAAGCAATTAGAATTTCGATCGATTAAGCAAATTTGAATCTACCCCAAGTTCCACAGAGTACACAAAATATCTGGGCAGAAGCAAAATAACCCAAAAATCATAAATCCAGAAAATAAGAAAAACAGAATAAATTTGGACTGAATCGGAGTCGACTCGGCCGCGAATCCGCGGCAGAACGCTGGGTTATGCCGCGGATCCGCGGTGGTCTGACCGATTCATGAGCCCAAATTTCTTCTGTGTTCTTAAAAAACCCTGCCTGTATTTTTAAGCCTTCTGAAAAAAATTACGACCAGATTTCAAAATCGACAGAAAACGGCATTTTCGGACGTGATTTCGGGATTTTTCCGGCGATCGAATTTCTAACACTTTGCTAACAAGTTAGTTAAGGTTTAACTAGGCTTTGATACCAGTGTAAATCCATGACGCACACCCCATGGCTTGCGGGGAGGCGGAATACTTTAAAAACGTTTTTCTTGCTATAAAAGAAACTTGTTTCAACTTTGCATCATGAACTTGTTCCACTTTTGGATCTTGTAAACCTTAGCTAACATAAAACTAGACTAAGAGAGAGAGCTAACTACTAAGTAAAGGAGTTATACCCTCGTTCCTAGTCCTTCGGGTCTTCAAGTTGTTCCTTGCTCCTTGGTTCATGCTCCTTCTTCTTGATCTCCTTGCTTTGGCTTTTGAACGATCTCGGTTGCCGGTCTCCTTTGTGTCGAAGATGGATCCACCCGAGGGATATGGTCAAGCTCCAACCTCCATGAGATAACTTAGTGATCTAACTTGCTAAGAGAGAAGACTAAGTTGATGTAGAGTGAGTGTATTAGATTACTTGATCTCAAAGCTCATTGTTTTGCAACACATGCAAGTGTATGAGCTTGAGGAAGAAGGAGAGAAGAAAACCTAGGAGAGAGAATGCTTTTATGATAATGATAATAGAAATGAGAAGAGAGAATGGTTAAGTCTTGAGCCAATAATTCAACCATGGCATTATTAAATCATATAATCTACAACCATGCTTGAATAGTGGCTCCAAATGAAATAAACAAATACTTAGCCATTCTTCAACCCATGCCTCCTAATTTCCACCTCATTAATTTTTTAATGAAAAAGAATAAAACAATAATGAGGTGTCTCCTTCTAGAAGGTCAATCTTGTGAATTTACAAGAATGCCCTTTTTCCGTATTTTCATACCCGTGTCCGTATTCCGAAAAATACGGATACACCGAGATCAGTATAATCCAATACTACAATACTAGTATCCGGCTTAAACCAAAGCCTACCTGTATAATCCGTCCGATCGTCATTCGAGTAGCCAGTACACGAATGCGATCGGAACCCTGCCGTAAGACCATACGGCGTCTACATCGTCTCGCCTGATCCAGGGAAACCCTCTGTGTGGGACTCTAAAGGCTCGACAGTATGTTGGTAGTAGGGTTAACCATAAGTCCGTCAGTGGCACTAGCTGTACGTAACGGCAACCCAGGTACGTGTCGAAAAGGAGGCCGACGAGTGAACTCGTCCGTAACCCCTACTGAGCCTGTCCATGACAATATCCGTGCAGTCCGGTCTGTTCGTCTGAGAGTATCGCATGTATGGTCTAGGGAGGTGTTGAACGTCAGACCCCTGACAACCGTACAAGTCGTGCCGGTGTGGCTCAAGACCATCTGAGAATCTACTGGTCGGTCCACCAGTAATTCTCTATCAGCCCTGGCCAGGGACTTATGGTAATGACCAACCGATCACAGTGCGATATCGACTCCCTATACCGGGAGTGACGAATCCCTAACAGTCACTCACTGCCTCCATGTGGCTCGGGACTGTATCCAATTAAAACCTGTTTGCACGACACCTTTGAGTCATGGTAGGGTAGTAATCAAAGTACAGTGGGAACTCACACGAGACAAATGACGACCTCAAGTCGACAGACTATCTGCACACATGTCACCTGAGAACTGCTATCTGACGCTAGGTATAATACCATCCAGTCGGTTCTCGGCGAGTCTTGTCCGGTGTACTCACACTCAGTGAGCATCTGTATACAATCTTAGGTGCACATCACCAATGGCTGCGGGACTAATCCATCGCCCCTCGTCAGGGTCTAGATATGTATACACTAGTCTACTCTGGAGCATCGATGCCCAGTCTCTATACTCCTGCGACTAGGGACATTCAAGGATCTGCCTATTGACTATCCAGCTCCCACAAGTATGACTGTCATCACAACGCCGGTAGTCAGGCAAACACCCTACGGGCTTTATCAACATGTATATAAATACAAAGTAAAATATATCACACGTTAAGATAAAGACAAACCAAATAGCGTACTATCATATCAAGCAAGATTGTCATGTACATACATATCCCTAGCATCCTATACAATGAAGGCCTCCACGGCATATATATCCAACACCCGCTACCCGGATAGCGGGCTGGGGGTCAAGTGGGCTAGCAACCTCCTTGCGGGGCAGCGCCCCGTTAGAATTTTTTTCTAACAGGGGACAGGGTTGTAGAGTATGTGTGTGTGTGTGTGTGTATAAAGGGACAAGGCATCCAAAGGATGCGTGGGAGGAAGCGCCAGCACCTCACGTGCGCGGCACATCGAAGCTGGCGCTATCGCCTTGGGCGCTAGCGCTTTGGGGGTTAGCGCATCACGTGCCAGGCACGTAGGCGCTCGGGCGCTAGCGCTTTGGACGCCAGGGCGCTAGCGCTGTGAGCGCTAGCGCCTCACGTGCCAGGCATGTGGGCGCTCGGGCGCTAGTGCTTTGGGCGCCAGGGCGCTAGCGCTTTGAGTGCTAGCACCCCACGTACCAGGCACGTGGGCGTTCGGGCGCTAGCGCTTTGAGCGCTAGCGTCCCACGTGCCAGGCAAATGGGCGCTGGGGCGCTAGCGCTTTGAGCGCTAGCGCCCCACGTGCCAGGCACGTGGATACTTGGGCGCCAGCGTTTTGGGCGCTAGCGCCTCATGTGCCAGGCACGTGGGCGCTCGGGCGCTCGCGCTTTGGGCACTAGTGCTTTGAGGGACTTGGTCCCTGCACTGGATGTTGTACTCCTAGAAAGAAATACTTATTATTTTGTGTGTGTGTGTGTGTATATATATATATATATATATATATATATATATATGAGGAGTTAAACTCCTAAGGTATTTTTGAAGCTGATAAAAAGGGCTTCTCCCCTTAAGCCCTGGATCTTCCCCAAAGTAGGGTCTTTGGAGGTGGGTCTCCTTCTTTCTTCTCTGTCGGTTGGCCGTATCTTGGAGAAAGGGGGTGAGATTTAAAAATCTCCCCTTTTTGAGATCTAATGGAAGATCTGAGTTCCCCTTTGTGGGTTTTGTGGTGAAAAACTATTTAGTTTTGGAAAAGGAAGAGTAAAACTCATGATTTAATTCAAAAGAAAGGAGAAGGTTTAGACGCTTGAGAAAGGAGAAAATGACAGATCTTGATTCTTTTTGGGAGAGAGAAAAAGTTGTTGAGATATTTCATTATCTTTTCCTTTATAGGCTATACACTTTATACATAGCTCCTTGGGATTTACAAAAATGGCATTTTGCCCATCCTATGCCTCATGTGCTATTTCTTTTTGCACATAAGCCACGGGCTTTACAAAAATTTGGCTTTATGCCCATTTTTCTTACATTTATTCGTAAAATGAAATAAAAGAAATACACCAAAATTATTTATTACAAAAATTTTATCTTGGCATGGGGAAGCCGGCGGCTTCATATTCGGGCTCGACTTGGGTGTAATCCGCTGAAAACCTTCAAGAGACAACACTCCTCCTACTAGGGACACCTAGAGTTTTAACGGCTTGTTGCACGTGCTCAGTGCAATCGTGTAGCCTACGAAAGTGTGCTTAGTTTTCTCCCTTCTTTTTCTTCTCTTGAATAAACTAGTTTGCTCGGGACGATCAAAGATAAGTTTGGGGGTATTTGTTCAGTTGATAAAACTGCACATTTGTTATTACATTTTTCCTACTAATTCCATATTAAAAAAAGTCTTTATTATAATATAACATACATATGAAGGCTTATCTGTAAAAATAACATTTTCCATGTGTTGATATATTATAATTAGCATTTGGTAGGAAAATGTATGCAAATAATATCATTGACCAAATCTTAACTCTACTAAATATTATTTGAGTTGTTGTGCAGAATTTTCAGGTCTAAAATCAAGGAAATCAAGTTGTTAAAGCAAACCTGCCTAATTAAGAAACCAAAACTTAGAAATCAAGTCTGGCAGCAACTACGAGAAGATTTCCAAGTTCCAAAGATTCCAAGGATCGCCAAATGTCACACACACGAAGCCCCAAAAATTTGATCAAGGGTCCAGATGAAATGGCCGCGGATCCACGGCCATACCCACTCTTGGGCCGCGGATACGCGGCAAGATTGAGGATGCAATTTTCTAGGGTGAATCTTTACAGTTAACTTCCATATTTGGAAGCAAGAGTTCTGGCTTTGGGACTATAAATAAAGACCGAGAGTCTCTTGGAAAAATCATCAAGTCGACGCGATCACGAAGTCCAAGACGGCTCACGCATCCAGACTGATCATCAACGGTTCATCTACCTCCTTAGAAGAGATCGAGAAGCAACTAATAATTGTAATCATTTTCTAAGGAATCAAAGTGTAATGAATATTGTTGATTAATAAAGGTAGCTTTCTTTTTCTTATTCTATTTCTTCGTAGTTTAATTATGCATTTTCTCTCCATCTCTTTTTCTCCCAACATGCGCGAGTAATTCTCCGCTTGTTAGGGTTCGTAGGATTAGGGTAGGTTAATTAATGATGAAAATACCTAAACTCTTTTTACGTCCTATAAAGTTTATAAACTTTATCAAAAGAATTTTTAGCATCATAATCGGGCACGCTACCAATTCTTTGTTAGCCTCGACCGCGATTAGAGATTAGATTAATGATTGTTTTGGTAAAGGCTAGATATGAACGGAGTTCCGTGTCGAGATAGGGGTTAAGAGTGGGATTCATTTTCCCTCCAGAAACCCTAATCTACACGCATCACTGTCATTCTAGTTTTAAATCTATTAAAGGATAGAAAGAGTAATTTTTAATTAATCATCCATAACTATTAAATCCTAACGAACCCTACAAGCCCCTTCTTATATTAACTACATCCATAAATAATCTAGATCTATATTTTGCATTAACGTAGATCTAGAAACCATTCTACAATATTCTTTATTCCCGCTCTCTCTTTCAACACATCTAAAGTAAGATTAAAATATTCAACGTTTTCCTGAGGACGACCCGTACTCACCTCGGTCTAGCTACGCGTGACACCGTTCTGATTGCAGTTACACTATAAACACACACTTTTTCGAAACAATCAGTGCATTTTCTCCTTAGGGGTCGTGAGGACCCCCAAGTGTGTTTTTTCTTTGTGAGTCGTAAGGATCCTACGAAGGCGTTTTCTTACGAGTCGTAAGGATCTCGCAAGTTTTGTTCTCCTCATGCATCGTGAGGACACACGAGTGGATTTCCCTCATTCCCAGTTTAATGGCTTAGGGGTCGTTTGTTTCTAGTTTAACGACTTAGGGATCATCTGTTCCCAGTTTAAAGACTTAGGGGTATTGTACCGAGTTTAACGACTTCGAGGTCATCTGTCTCCGGTTTAACGACTTAGAAGTCATCTGTTCCCAATTTAACGACTTAGAGGTCATCTGTTCCCAATTTAACGACTTAGAGGTCATCTGTTCCCAGTTTATAGACTTAGGGGTCTATGGCGATCACGGTGGGACTTTGAATGTTGTCTCTCCGGTAGAACTTAGGAGAGATTGAGATCTTTTTACGCTCGTGGATTGTATACGATTTCGTAGGATGTATGATCCAGACCGTAGGGACGGAAGAATTTTGGGACTTTATTGGCATCTACATCGATGCACTGGAATATGGTACCATGAGCGACTCATCATTCGCCGTGAGGGGATCTTCCTCGTTTCCAGTTTAACGACTTAGGGGTCATCTGTTCCCAGTTTAACGACTTAGAGGTCATCTGTTCCCGATTTAAAGACTTAAGGGTCCATGGATCGGAAGCTCGGAATTTTGGGGTTGGGGTTGGCATCAGCGTTGCTAACACTGAAGCACAGGTGCCAGGAGCAATTCATCATTTGCCTTTTCCTGTCGGGAAGCGATGGCTTAAGCAACAGGTTTAGGTCCCTATCACCTAAGGCTTTTCAATTTTATGAGCCGTAAGGGTCCCATAAAAGCATTTTCTCCCTACGAGTCGAAAGGATCCCGTAGGTGCATTTTCTCCTTAGGAGTCGTGGGAAATTCCAAGTGTGTTTTTCCTTTGTGAGTCGTAAGGATCCCACGAAGGTTTGTTCTCCTCATGTATCGTGAGGACACATGAGTGGGAATTCCCAAATGGAGCATAATTCCAAGGGCGGAGACCAGCCGCGTAGCTGGTGGTTGCGGTGCGGCATGGGTATGACGAGAATTATTTGAGCCCGTGGATTGTATACGGTAGTCGGTTTGGGGACCAACCGTAGGGCTGGGAGAATTTTTGGGAAATTGGATTTTGGTTGGCGTCTGCATCGCTGCACTGGAATATGGTACCAGGAGAGACTCATCATTCGCCGTTTGAGAGTTTGGATCTTGGTTGGCGTCTGCATCGCTGCACTGGAATATGATATCAGGAGCGACTCATCATTCGCCTTTTTTACCGCGATTGCTCTATCATTTCAGCTTTTCTTATCGCGAAGGTCGCGATTGCCCTATCATTTCGGCTATTTATTCGTGGTTGCCCCATCATTTCGGATGTTTATTTTCATCTTTATTTTTAGTCGCTGGTTTTTATTGCGAGTTGCCCTATCATTTCGGCTTTTTATTATTTTTGTTTTATTTACACATTTTTACATCCCCAGTTTAACGACTTAGAGGTTGACTGTTCCCAGTTTAACGACGTGGTGGTCATTTATTCCCAGTTTAAAGACTTGGCGGTCTGTTGTTTTCTTATCCCAGCTCCTCGAACTTTGATCTTGGCGGAGTTGTGTTGATGACCGTAGCTCTGTGGCTTGTCGGTACATCTGACGACTGTGAGGCTTTCCCAAGTTTATATTGGTTCTCCACCCAATCTTTAAAAACATAGCAGTCTTCAATGGTATGACTCACCATTCTATGATATGGGCAGTATATGGGATTGCCGGTCATGTTCATTTCATGCGACCTCTTCGGAATAGGCAGTTGCAGACCGTTGTCCAAGGCGTCCATGAATTTTTCGCGGACTTTATCACTCCTAAAGGAGTATACTTTCTTCTTTCTCTCCATTAGAGTAGGTGCCCTTACTGATGCTGGACCCTGAGGACGATCAGTCTTTGGTTCGCCTACTGTCCGCTTACCACGTTCAGTGTACGTATCAGAGGGACTAGAGGCTGACCGCGGCCGTTTTTCGCAATGGTGTTCCAATTTTGGGCCGGAGGGAGTATCGGTTGGCTACTTCCGGATATCAATCCCTAGCTCACGAACCAAAATTTGATTTTTCTGTAATTGCAATCGGGCGACTTGGGTCGTGAGATCTGCCACGACGTTTGCCAGCTCGTCGAATTTTGAATGGATCTTAGCCATCTTCTTGTCCATGTCCTGAAGCTGCTTTTGAATCCATTGGAATAATGCTTGTTCTATAGTCCCAGGTACAACAACGGGATTATCCTTACCGCCTGAACCCGGTTCAACAAGAACCACGGGTTCCTTTGGCTCAATGTCCTTAGCGGGCTCTTCATCACTTGGATCGAGCCGGTGTTGGATGGCAACGGCCACGTCATTGCCATGGCTATAAGGCATAGGAGGACTTGCTCCTCTGAGCTCCATCTTGTAAACTGTATGGGTTGTGTACCCGTCTATTGCTTCTTCATTGGCAATATCGCTCGCCTGGATCATAGCTTCATATTCGGGCTCGACTTGGGTGTAATCCGCTGAAAACCCTCAGGAGACAACACTCCTCCTACTAGGGACACCTAGAGGTTTAACGGCTTGTTTCACGTGCTCAGTGCAATCGTGTAGCCTACGAAAGTGTGCTTAGTTTTCTCCCTTCTTTTCCTTCTCTTGAATAAACTAGTTTGCTCGGGACGATCAAAGATAAGTTTGGGGGTATTTGTTCAGTTGATAAAACTGTACATTTGTTATTACATTTTTCCTACTAATTCCATATTAAAAAAGGTCTTTATTATAATATATCATACATATGAGGACTTATCTGTAAAAATAACATTTTCCATGTGTTGATATACTATAATTAGCATTTGGTAGGAAAATGTATGCAAATAATATCATTGACCAAATCTTAACTCTACTAAATATTATTTGAGTTGTTGTGCAGAATTTTCAGGTCTAAAATCAAGTTGTTAAAGCAAACCTGCCTAATTAAGAAACCAAAACTTAGAAATCAAGTCTGGCAGCAACTACGAGAAGATTTCCAAGTTCCAAAGATTCCAAGGATCGCCAAATGTCACACACATGAAGCCCCAAAAATTTGATCAAGGGTCCAGATGAAATGGCCGCGGATCCGCGGCCATACCCCCCTTGGGACGCGGATACGCGGCAAGATTGAGGAGTTAGAGGATGCAATTTTCTAGGGTGAATCATTTCAGTTAACTTCTATATTTGGAAGCAAGAGTTCTGGCTTTGGGACTATAAATAAAGACCGAGAGCCTCTTGGAAAAATCATCAAGTCAATGCGATCACGAAGTCTAAAACGGCTCACGCATCCAGACTGATCATCAACGGTTCATCAACCTCCTTAGAAGAGATCGAGAAGCAACTAGTAATTGTAATCATTTTCTAAGGAATCAAAGTGTAATGAATATTGTTGATTAATAAAGGTAGCTTTCATTTTCTTATTCTATTTCTTCGTAGTTTAATTATGCATTTTCTCTCCATCTCTTTTTCTCCCAACATGCGCGAGTAATTCTCCACTTGTTAGGGTTCGTAGGATTAGGGTAGATTAATGGATGATAAAAATACCTAAACTCTTTTTACGTCCTATAAAGTTTATAAACTTTATCAAAAGAATTATTAACATCCTAATCGGGCACGCTACCAATTCTTTGTTAGCCTCGACCGCGATTAGAGATTAGATTAATGATTGTTTTGGTAAAGGCTAGATATGAACGGAGTTCCGTGTCGAGATAGGGGTTAAGAGTGGGATTCCTTTTCCCTCCAGAAACCCTAATCTACACGCATCACTGTCGTTCTAGTTTTAAATCTATTAAAGGATAGAAAGAGTAATTTTTAATTAATCATCCATAACTACTAAATCCTAACGAACCCTACAAGCCCCTTCTTATATTAACTACATCCATAAATAATCTAGATCTATATTTTGCATTAACGTAGATCTAGAAACCATTCTACAATATTCTTTATTCCCCCCCTCTCTCTCTCAACACATCTAAAGTAAGATTAAAATATTCAACGTTTCCCTGAGGACGACCCGTACTCACCTCGGTCTAGCTACGCGCGACACCGTTCTGACTGCGGTTACACTACAAACACACACTTTTTCGAAACAATCATGAAGTATTAACGGTCGCATGAAAATGTGTGAGCAATTCCATAAATATTCATGAAATTAAAAAGTACTGAGGTAGATGGACAAGAGTATGATAGCTTGAATTGAATTCTCCGAGTGAAGGGATGTCCATTACACACACGTAGGGTTATATGATCGATGTTTGGATGAAAGGTAGGAATGAAGAATAAAGACGATGTTTTATTGAGGGATAATGTGATTTCTAACATCTTTTCATGACTATTAAGATAGGGCTCATGACAACTGAAAAGCTAGTGTAGTTGGAAACTGTAAATTTTCAAAGTATTTCTTTTATGGTTCTTATCTTTATATGTAAATTTCACTATCTCTCTTTTGTTATGGGATTTTGTGGGTGTAATCCGCTGAAAACCCTTAGGAGACAACACTCCTCTTACTAAGGACACCTGGAGGTTTAACGGCATGTTGCACGTGCTCAGTGCAATCGTGTTTGCCTACGAAAGTGTGCTTAGTTTTCTCCCTTCTTTTCCTTCTCTTGAATAAACTAGTTTGCTCGGGACGATCAAAGATAAGTTTACGGGTATTTGTTCAGTTGATAAAACTGCACATTTGTTATTACATTTTTCCTACTAATTCCATATTAAAAAAGGTCTTTATTATAATATATCATACATATGAGGGCTTATCTGTAAAAATAACATTTTCCATGTGTTGATATATTATAATTAGCATTTGGTAGGAAAATGTATGCAAATAATATCATTGACCAAATATTAACTCTACCAAATATTATTTGAGTTGTTGTGCAGAATTTTCAGGTCTAAAATCAAGGAAATCAAGTTGTTAAAGCAAACCTGCCTAATTAAAAAACCAAAACTTAGAAATCAAGTCTGGCAGCAACTATGAGAAGATTTCCAAGTTCCAAAGATTCCAAAGATCGCCAAATGTCACACACACGAAGCCCCAAAAATTTGATCAAGGGTCCAGATGAAATGGCCGCGGATCCGCGGCCATACCCCCCTTGGGCCGCGGATACGCGGCAAGATTGAGGAGTTAGAGAATGCAATTTTCTAGGGTGAATCTTTACAGTTAACATCCATATTTGGAAGTAAGAGTTCTGGCTTTGGGACTATAAATAAAGACCGAGAGCCTCTTGGAAAAATCATCAAGTCGACGCGATCACGAAGTCTAAGACGGCTCACGCATTCAGACTGATCATCAACGGTTCATCTACCTCTTTAGAAGAGATCGAGAAGCAACTAGTAATTGTATTCATTTTCTAAGGAATCAAAGTGTAATGAATATTGTTGATTAATAAAGGTAGCTTTCTTTTTCTTATTCTATTTCTTCGTAGTTTAATTATGCATTTTCTCTCCATCTCTTTTTCTCCCAACATGCGCGAATAATTCTCCGCTTGTTAGGGTTCGTAGGATTAGGGTAGGTTAATGGATGATGAAAATACCTAAACTTTTTTTTACGTCCTATAAAGTTTATAAACTTTATCAAAAGAATTATTAACATCCTAATCGGGCACGCTACCAATTCTTTGTTATCCTCGACCGCGATTAGAGATTAGATTAATGATTGTTTTGGTACAGGCTAGATATGAACGGTGTTCCGTGTCGAGATAGGGGTTAAGAGTGGGATTTCTTTTCCCTCCAGAAACCCTAATCTACACGCATCACTATCGTTCTAGTTTTAAATCTATTAAAGGATAGAAAGAGTAATTTTTAATTAATCATCCATAACTACTAAATCCTAACGAACCCTATAAGCCCCTTCTTATATTAACTACATCCATAAATAATCTAGATCAATATTTTGCATTAACGTAGATCTAGAAACCATTCTACAATATTCTTTATCCCCCCCCTCTCTCAACACATTTAAAGTAAGATTAAAATATTCAACGTTTCCCTGAGGATGACCTGTACTCACCTCGGTCTAGCTACGCACGACACCGTTCTGATTGCGGTTACACTGCAAACACACACTTTTTCGAAACAATCATGAAGTATTAACGATCGCATGAAAATGTGTGAGAAATTCCATAAATATTCATCACATTAAAAAGTACTGAGGTAGATGGACAAGAGTATGATAGCTTGAATTGAATTCTCCGAGTGTAAGGATGTCCATTACACACACGTAGGGTTATATGATCGATGTTTAGATGAAAGGTAGGAATGAAGAATAAAGACGATGTTTTATTGAGGGATAATGTGATTTCTAACATCTTTTCATGACTATTAAGATAGAGCTCAAGACAACTGTAAAGCTAGTGTAGTTGGAAACTCTAAATTTTCAAAGTATTTCTTTTATGGTTCTTATCTTTATATGTAAATTTCACTATCTCTCTTTTGTTATGGGATTTTGTGAGTGTAATACGCTGAAAACCCTCAGGAGACAACACTACTCCTACTAAGGACACCTGAAGGTTTAACGGCTTGTTGCACGTGCTCAGTGCAATCATATTTGCCTACGAAAGTGTGCTTAGTTTTCTCCCTCCTTTTCCTTCTCTTGAATAAACTAGTTTGCTCGGGACGATCAAAGATAAGTTTGGGGGTATTTGTTCAGTTGATAAAACTGCACATTTGTTATTACATTTTTCCTACTAATTCCATATTAAAAAAGGTCTTTATTATAATATATCATACATATGAGGGCTTATCTGTAAAAATAACATTTTCCATGTGTTGATATATTATAATTAGCATTTGGTAGGAAAATGTATGCAAATAATATCATTGACCAAATCTTAACTCTACCAAATATTATTTGAGTTGTTGTGCAGAATTTTCAGGTCTAAAATCAAGGAAATCAAGTTGTTAAAGCAAACCTGCCTAATTAAAAAACCAAAACTTAGAAATCAAGTCTGGCGGCAACTATGAGAAGATTTCCAAGTTCCAAAGATTCCAAAGATCGCCAAATGTCACACACACGAAGCCCCAAAAATTTGATCAAGGGTCCAGATGAAATGGCCGCGGATCCGCGGCCATACCCCCCTTGGGCCGCGGATACGCGGCAAGATTGAGGAGTTAGAGAATGCAATTTTCTAGGGTGAATCTTTACAGTTAACATCCATATTTGGAAGTAAGAGTTCTGGCTTTGGGACTATAAATAAAGACCGAGAGCCTCTTGGAAAAATCATCAAGTCGACGCGATCACGAAGTCTAAGACGGCTCACGCATTCAGACTGATCATCAACGGTTCATCTACCTCTTTAGAAGAGATCGAGAAGCAACTAGTAATTGTATTCATTTTCTAAGGAATCAAAGTGTAATGAATATTGTTGATTAATAAAGGTAGCTTTCTTTTTCTTATTCTATTTCTTCGTAGTTTAATTATGCATTTTCTCTCCATCTCT
This sequence comes from Agapanthus africanus, assembly GCA_030015575.1. Classification (NCBI taxonomy): domain Eukaryota; kingdom Viridiplantae; phylum Streptophyta; class Magnoliopsida; order Asparagales; family Amaryllidaceae; genus Agapanthus; species Agapanthus africanus. The sequence continues at coordinate 669,843,332 of JASDDO010000014.1, forward strand.
TTTTCTCCCAACATGCGCGAATAATTCTCCGCTTGTTAGGGTTCGTAGGATTAGGGTAGGTTAATGGATGATGAAAATATCTAAACTTTTTTTTACGTCCTATAAAGTTTATAAACTTTATCAAAAGAATTATTAACATCCTAATCGGGCACGCTACCAATTCTTTGTTATCCTCGACCGCGATTAGAGATTAGATTAATGATTGTTTTGGTACAGGCTAGATATGAACGGTGTTCCGTGTCGAGATAGGGGTTAAGAGTGGGATTTCTTTTCCCTCCAGAAACCCTAATCTACACGCATCACTATCGTTCTAGTTTTAAATCTATTAAAGGATAGAAAGAGTAATTTTTAATTAATCATCCATAACTACTAAATCCTAACGAACCCTATAAGCCCCTTCTTATATTAACTACATCCATAAATAATCTAGATCTATATTTTGCATTAACGTAGATCTAGAAACCATTCTACAATATTCTTTATCCCCCCCCCTCTCTCAACACATTTAAAGTAAGATTAAAATATTCAACGTTTCCCTGAGGATGACCTGTACTCACCTCGGTCTAGCTACGCACGACACCGTTCTGATTGCGGTTACACTGCAAACACACACTTTTTCGAAACAATCATGAAGTATTAACGATCGCATGAAAATGTGTGAGAAATTCCATAAATATTCATCACATTAAAAAGTACTGAGGTAGATGGACAAGAGTATGATAGCTTGAATTGAATTCTCCGAGTGTAAGGATGTCCATTACACACACGTAGGGTTATATGATCGATGTTTAGATGAAAGGTAGGAATGAAGAATAAAGACGATGTTTTATTGAGGGATAATGTGATTTCTAACATCTTTTCATGACTATTAAGATAGAGCTCATGACAACTGTAAAGCTAGTGTAGTTGGAAACTCTAAATTTTCAAAGTATTTCTTTTATGGTTCTTATCTTTATATATAAATTTCACTATCTCTCTTTTGTTATGGGATTTTGTGAGTGTAATACGCTGAAAACCCTCAGGAGACAACACTACTCCTACTAAGGACACCTGAAGGTTTAACGGCTTGTTGCACGTGCTCAGTGCAATCATATTTGCCTACGAAAGTGTGCTTAGTTTTCTCCCTCCTTTTCCTTCTCTTGAATAAACTAGTTTGCTCGGGACGATCAAAGATAAGTTTGGGGGTATTTGTTTAGTTGATAAAACTGCACATTTGTTATTACATTTTTCCTACTAATTCCATATTAAAAAAGGTCTTTATTATAATATATCATACATATGAGGGCTTATCTGTAAAAATGATATTTTCCATGTGTTGATATATTATAATTAGCATTTGGTTGGAAAATGTATGCAAATAATATCACTGACCAAATCTTAACTCTACTAAATATTATTTGAGTTGTTGTGCAGAATTTTCAGGTCTAAAATCAAGGAAATCAAGTTGTTAAAGCAAACCTGCCTAATTAAGAAACCAAAACTTAGAAATCAAGTCTGGCAGCAACTACAAGAAGATTTCCAAGTTCCAAAGATTCCAAGGATCGCCAAATGTCACACACACGAAGCCCTAAAAATTTGATCAAGGGTCCTGATGAAATGGCCGCGGATCCGCGGCCATACCCTCCCTTGGGCCGTGGATACGCGGCAAGATTGAGGAGTTAGAGGATGCAATTTTCCAGGGCGAATCTTTACAGTTAACTTCCATATTTGGAAGCAAGAGTTCTGGCTTTGGGACTATAAATAAAGACCGAGAGCCTCTTGGAAAAATCATCAAGTCGACATGATCACGAAGTCTAAGACGGCTCACGCATCCAGACTGATCATCAACGGTTCATCTACCTCCTTAGAAGAGATCGAGAAGCAACTAGTAATTGTAATCATTTTCTAAGGAATCAAAGTGTAATGAATATTGTTGATTAATAAAGGTAGCTTTATTTTTCTTATTCTATTTCTTCGTAGTTTAATTATGCATTTTCTCTCCATCTCTTTTTCTCCCAACATGCGCGAGTAATTCTCCGCTTGTTAGGGTTCGTAGGATTAGGGTAGGTTAATGGATGATGAAAATACCTAAACTCTTTTTACGTCCTATAAAGTTTATAAACTTTATCAAAAGAATTATTAACATCCTAATCGGGCACGCTACCAATTCTTTGTTAGCCTCGACCGCGATTAGAGATTAGATTAATGATTGTTTTGGTAAATGCTAGATATGAACGAAGTTTCGTGTCAAGATAGGGGTTAAGAGTGGGATTCTTTTTCCCTCCAGAAACCCTAATCTACACGCATCACTGTCGTTCTAGTTTTAAATCTATTAAAGGATAGAAAGAGTAATTTTTAATTAATCATCCATAACTACTAAACCCTAACGAACCTTACAAGCCCCTTCTTATATTAACTACATCCATAAATAATCTAGATCTATATTTTGCATTAACGTAGATCTAGAAACCATTCTACAATATTCTTTATTCCCGCGCTCTCTCTCAACACATCTAAAGTAAGATTAAAATATTCAACATTTCCTTGAGGACGACCCGTACTCACCTCGGTCTAGCTACGCGTGACACCGTTCTGATTGCGGTTACACTATAAACACACACTTTTTCGAAACAATCAGTGCATTTTCTCCTTAGGGGTCGTGAGGACCCCCAAGTGTGTTTTTTCTTTGTGAGTCGTAAGGATCCTACGAAGGCGTTTTCTTACGAGTCGTAAGGATCTCGCAAGTTTTGTTCTCCTCGTGCATCGTGAGGACGCATGAGTAGATTTCCCTCATTCTTAGGGGTCGTCTGTTTCCAGTTTAACGACTTAGGGGTCGTCTGTTTCCAGTTTAACGACTTAGGGGTCATCTGTTCCCAGTTTAAAGACTTAGGGGTCAATTGTACCCAGTTTAACGACTTCGAGGTCATCTGTCTCCGGTTTAACGACTTAGAGGTCATATGTTCCCAATTTAATGACTTAGAGGTCATCTGTTCCCAGTTTATAGACTTAGGGGTCTATGGCGATCACGGTGGGACTTTGAATGTAGTCTCTCCGGTAGAACTTAGGAGAGATTGAGATCTTTTTACGCCCGTGGATTGTATACGATTTTGTAGGATGTGTGATCCAGACCGTAGGGACGGAAGAATTTTGGGACTTTATTGGCATCTGCATCGCTACACTGGAATATGGTACCATGAGCGACTCATCATTCGCCGTGAGGGGATCTTCCTCGTTTCCAGTTTAACGAATTAGGGGTCATCTGTTCCAGTTTAACGACTTAGAGGTCATCTGTTCCCGGTTTAAAGACTTAGGGGTCCATGGATCGGAAGCTCGGAATTTTGGGGTTGGGGTTGGCATCAGCGATGCTAACACTGAAGCACAGGTGCCATGAGCAATTCATCATTTGCCTTTTCCTGTCGGGAAGCGATGGCTTAGGCAACAGGTTTAGGTCCCTATCACCTAAGGCTTTTCAATTTTATGAGCCGTAAAGGTCCCATAAAAGCATTTTCTCCCTACGAGTCGAAAGGATCCCGTGGGTGCATTTTCTCCTTAGGAGTCGTGGGAAATCCCAAGTGTGTTTTTCCTTTGTGGTTCGTAAGGATCCCACGAAGGTTTGTTCTCCTCATGTATCGTGAGGACACATGAGTGGGTCTTCCCAAATGGAGCATAATTCCAAGGGCGGAGACCAGCCGCGTAGCTGGTGGTTGCGGTGCGGCATGGGTATGACGAGAATTATTTGAGCCCGTTGATTGTATACGGTAGTCGGTTTGGGGACCAACCGTAGGGCTGGGAGAATTTTTGGGAAATTGGATTTTGGTTGGCGTCTGCATCGCTGCACTGGAATATGGTACCAGGAGAGACTCATCATTCACCGTTTGAGAGTTTGGATCTTGGTTGGCGTCTGCATCGCTGCACTGGAATATGATACCAAGAGCGACTCATCATTCGTCTTTTTTTACCGTGATTGCTCTATCATTTCAGCTTTTCTTATCGCGAAGGTCGCGATTGCCCTATCATTTCGGCTATTTATTCGCGGTTGCCCCATCATTTCGGATGTTTATTTTCATCTTTATTTTTACTCGCTGGTTTTTATTGCGAGTTGCCCTATCATTTCGGCTTTTTATTATTTTTGTTTTATTTACACATTTTTACATCTCCAGTTTAACGACTTAGAGGTTGACTGTTCCCAGTTTAACGACGTGGTGGTCATTTATTCCCAGTTTAAAGACTTGGCGGTCTGTTGTTTTCTTATCCCAGCTCCTCGAACTTTGATCTTGGCGGAGCTGTGTTGATGACCGTAGCTCTGTGGCTTGTCGGTACATCTGACGACTGTGAGGCTTTCCCAAGTTTATATTGGTTCTCCACCCAATCTTTAAAAACATAGCAGTCTTCAATGGTATGACTCACCATTCTATGATATGGGCAGTATATGGGATTGCCGGTCATGTTCATTTCATGTGACCTCTTTGGAATAGGCAGTTGCAGACCGTTGTCCAAGGCGTCCATGAATATTTCGCGGACTTTATCCCTCCTGAAGGAGTATACTTTCTTCTTTCTCTCCATTAGAGTAGGTGCCCTTACTGATGCTGGACCCTGAGGACGATCAGTCTTTGGTTCGCCTGCTGTCCGCTTACCACGTTCAGTGTACGTATCAGAGGGACTGGAGGCTAATCGCAGCCGTTTTTCGCAAAGGTGTTCCGATTTTGGGCCGGAGGGAGTATCAGTTGGCTACTTCCGGATATCAATCCCTAGCTCACGAACCAAAATTTTATTTTTCTGTAATTGCAATCGGGCGACTTGGGTCATGAGATCTGCCACGACGTTTTCCAACTCGTCGACTTTTGAATGGATCTTGGCCATCTTCTTGTCCATGTCCTGAAGCTGCTTTTGAAGCCATTGGAATAATGCTTGTTCTATAGTCCCAGGTACAACAACGGGATTATCCTTACCGCCTGAACCTGGTTCAACAAGAACCACGGGTTCCTTTGGCTCAATGGCCTGAGCGGGCTCTTCATCACTTGGATCGAGCCGGTGTTGGATGGCAACGGCCACGTTATTGTCATGGCTATAAGGCATAGGAGGACTTGCTCCTCTGAGCTCCATCTTGTAGACTGTATGGGTTGTGTACCCGTCTATTGCTTCTTTATTGGCAATGTTACTCGCCTGGCTCTTAGCTTGTTGCCTTAGTCCGCTCTTCTAAGAGAAAGACAGATGTTCGAGAGAATCAGGTTCCCAAAAGACTTCGGTCTTTGTTTCTATGAAATTGGCAGTCGCGGCTTGAATGTTTGTTAACACGTTAGGGGACAACGATATTTCTCCTGCCTTGTACCATTTCTCGACCCAATCCTTGAAGATGCAACAATCTTCAATAGTGTGTCCCAGCACTCGGTGGTATGGGCAAAAGTTGGGATGATCAGTCATGTTCGCTTCACTTAGCCTTTTTGGTTCCGGTAGCCGCAAGCCATTCTTCAGAGTATCTTTGAATATTTTGTGGACCTTGTCTGTTCTGAAAGAGTAAACCTTATTTCTCCTTTCCTCCAAAGTTGGCTCTCGGGATTTGTTAGCCTTCGCTCCGCCTGCTCTCTGCCTAACAAAAGAATCGGTGTTGTTGGAACTTTCGCCTTTTTGGTTGTCGTCCCTCCAAGTTTTCGGTATGTTCGTGAACTGAAGATACTGAGTGGACTCGGGCTTTGAGCGTTCCAACATTTGGACCTTTTTGGTCAGCTCTTGGAATGTTTTAAGGCATGCGGTGCACAGGAAAGGTTTCATCCATTCTTTCAGATTTTCAAAAAGAAGACTGACGGATTGGTCTTACTCCAATGGCGGTTCACATTTGACAGAGAGATTACACCATCGGACTATAAAATCCATGTTGCTTTCGTTATTCTTTGGCTCGGTCCTTACGAGGTCAGCAATGGTGATTTTATCTTTGACACTCATGAACCTTTGCTTGAACATGGATTCTATTTAAGCGAACGTCGTGATCGAGTCATCCGGTATGCTTGCATACCAATCGAAAGCTACATCGGTCAAGCTATTGACAAACTAGCGGAGAAGGAGCGCATCATTTCCCCCAGTATTCGCGCACGATACTTTAAATTGGGCAATGTGCCGGTTCGCATTTCCCGTCCCATCGAACCTTTCAAATTTGGGGATGACATAGCCAATAGGAAACTCTACAAGATCGTACCGAGCAGGATATGGTCTCCCGCTACTGCTGACCTCTTTTTGCTCTCCGGCTTCGGCTACCAATGTTTTGATTTTGTTGGCAACCAAATCCATGATTTGATCTTGAGTTAGCGGGTTGTTGTCATCGGTAGCCAAGACATTTCTCGAGATAGGATGCGACTGACTTTCATGCGGTCCGCCCACTTTTGGATTTGAGGGAATAGGCTTTGGCTGTCTCGGGACACCGTTTCCTGGTTCCTGAACAGAGCCCTGCGCTTGATTGGGCGGCTGAGAAGCAAGTTGGGCCGTGAACTGTAAGACGACGTTTGTCAAGTCGTCAATTTTTGAGTAGAGCTTGGCCATCTCCTTGTCTTTGTTTCTGAGCTGCTTTCGGAGCTCCTGGAGAAATTGCTGCTTTGCGGTCTTAGGATGGAAAGTTGGCTCATCTTCGCTTTCCGAGCCCGACTCCTCATGAACTGAGGGCTCTCTCTGCTTATCAGCTTCACTGGAAGAGCCTTCATTACCTTCCATAGAAGGCTGGTCTTGAAATGTGGTAGCCATATTCACACCAGATTGGATTTGAGATGTGGTGGCCCCATCTTTGCTGCAAAGGTTGTCGCTGGGACGTGTGCCCGCCATGTAGACTGTGTGGATAACACATTCAGCCATCCCCTCATCTTTGACGGGGTAACCCTGTTCTTCGAACCTCATGAAGTTCAGCCTAGAAGAAGCCCCAGCCCTTTTGTTGGCTCTATATCTGAGCCTTTTCTGCCTTAGCTTCTCAATTTTAAGGGCTTGGCAGGCTTCTGCTCTTCGGGAAGCCGCCATAAGCTGAGTGACGGGGAGGCTTGAGAAGACATCCGCCCGCGTATCCGTCGAAGGTATCACCTGGGCTTGCCCGTGACGCCTGGTAACTTCTTTTGTTCTGACAGCTTTGCCCCCAGCTGGGGCCATGGAAAGCCGTTCAGACACCGATTTGCGTTTGGGTTGGAGCACCCTCGAGACCACCACATTTGGCCTCTTGTCTTTCGAGGCCGGTTTGTCGGTTACCGGAGCTTGAGGTGCAGGGATGGCATTAACCGAGACAAACAGAATAGACCCAAATTGTAGCGGAGGCTCTTCCCATTGTCGCCCGAGACTGGCCGGGAGGACCGTCCTGGAGTCCATCTTCATCGTGTAGGAGATGGGAGAGATCGTCCTTGGAGCATTGTTGAAAATTGATTGCTTGAAGACCTGCATGAAAGAGCATTATTTTAGTATAAATTTAGATATGTATATTGATTGAGTTCGCATGAACGTTTAACCCGAAATATGGGAGGAGAGATTGGTCCCACAGGGCGTGCCAGAATCTGTAGGGTGTTTTTCGTCACCCCATTGAGATGGGAATGCGCGTGCGCTTGTCAGACGCATTACAGTTTCCCCCTTCCTAGGGTAGGCTGGGGTTTATTGATTGTGAGGATCAGAATTTTCAGCAGCTGCAGACTAAGCTGCCGTTAATTACCCCTCGCCTTTGGAGCGAGGGAACCTCTGATTAACGGGTTAAACTGGTCATGAGAACTCAATGTGCAATGTACGTGTGTTGTGTTTTGAAAGGGGGTTTTGGATATATCGGGGGGGCCCGCAGAGTTTTTTTCTAACGGGGGACAGTGTTGTAGAGTATATGTGTGTGTGTGTATGTATATATATATATAAAAGGACAGGGCATCCAAAGGATACGTGGGAGGAAGCGCCAGCGCCTCACGCGCGCGGCACGTGGGCGCTGGCGCTATCGCCTTGGGTGCTAGCGCATCATGTGCCAGGCACGTGGGCGCTAGCGCTTTGGGCGGCAGGGCGCTAGCGCCTCACGTGCCAGGCACGTGGGCGCTCGAGCGCTAGCACCTCACGTGCCAGGCACGTGGGCGCTTGGGCGCTCGCGCTTTGAGGGACTTGGTCTCTGCACTGGGAGTTGTACTCCCAGAAAGAAATACTTATTATTTTGTATATATATATATATGAGGAGTTAAACTCCTAAGGTATTTTTGAAGCTGATAAAAAGGGCTTCTCCCCTTGAGCCCTGGATCTTCCCCAAAATGGGGTCTTTGAAGGTGGGTCTCCTTCTTCCTCCTCTATCGGTTGGCCGGATCTTGGAGAAAGGGGATGAGATTTAAAAATCTCCCATTTCCGAGATCTAGTGGAAGATCTAAGTTCCCCTTTGTGGGTTTTGTGGTGAAAAACTATTTAGTTTTGGAAAAGGAAGAGTAAAACTCTTGATTTAATTCAAAAGAAATGAGAAGGTTTAGAACCTTGAGGAAGGAGAAGATCACGGATCTTGATTCTTAGAGAAAAAGTTGTTGAGATATTTCATTATCTTTGCCTTTATTGGCTATACACTTTACATATAGCCTCTTGGGCTTTACAAAAATGGGATTTTGCCCATCCGATACCTCATGTGCTATTTCTTTTTGCACATAAGCCACGGACTTTACAAAAATTTGGCTTTATGTCTATTTTTCATACATTTATTCATAAAATAAAATAAAAGAAATACACCAAAATTATTTATTACAAAATTTTTATCTTGGCATGGAGGAGCCGGCGGCTTCATATTCGGGCTCGACTTGGGCATTGGCCCATTTGACCTGGGCTTGGGCTCACTTGGCTTGGGGTTGATTTTGATTTTGACTTGGTCAACCGGGGTACAATTTTCGACCCCAACAGTACCAACCATATGAAAGTTGTCAGTCGTTTCTTCATGCGCGTTTGTCGTACTATTTTGTCGTCGATGAGCACGAGCTTCGCGCTTCATCCTCTTGAAGTATTTTTGATGGGCAACGTATCCTTGCCACCACTTCTTGAAGGCACTGCATTCCTCGGTGGGGTGGGTGACCCTCCGATGATATAGGCGGTAGTTTAGGCATGCATCTTCTCTATCGAGGTATATGACCACGGGAATGTTCCTTACGAGAGGTGGCAGCTTCATCTCCATTGACAGAGCTTTGGCGAACCGCTTCTTTGTTTTGATCCTGCTCTTATTTGTAGCAGGTGTGCTTTGCTTTGGTTGGAGTACTTTACAACTCGTCCTTGCCGCAACTTCTTTACTCAGAAACTGACGCTTAGCCTTTTCATATATAGCTGTCTCGTGTTCTCGGTCAACTTTGCTTTTTTGAAAGGCTTCGTTTAGCAGCCTCTCAATTGGGTCTTCTTCTGGCAGTTCCGGGGATTTTAGCGCCAATTCTGCCCCTAGTTTCTCTGCGTTGTTTTTTGACGCTGAGGGAGCTTCTTCATCATATAACGACGAATGGGAGACCATGTGGCAACTTGCTACATGATCTTCGGTGTCTTCTGATGAGTCATTTTCCTCATCATTGTCACTATGTTCGTCCTCAAGAATATGCTTGAGGAATTCTTCAAGCGTGACCGGTGTCCGTATCTTCTGATTATACTCCTCCAGCGCGTCAATGTATTTTTGTAGATCTATGTGCTTTTCGTTATACTCGGCAGGCTGCACAGGCTTCTTAGTCTTCTTCTTTTTCTTCGAAGACTTCGAAAGCTTGACTTGGGGATTTTTCCCCTCATCAACAATTTTCAGTGCGAGATGAGATATTAACATCTCTTCGATTATTTTGGGTTCAAGTGGGCTTTTCTACCTGACTGCTAGATATGCCTGTAGATCCTTCAGCATTCTTTTGGTTTTTGCCGAAAGAATGGCTTCCCATGGAGTTTCTTCCACGAGCGAGCATAATACTGTTAGGAATATGTATGCCCTAGAGGTCATTATTGATGATATAGTGGATGCTTGGACATATATAGAGAGGACTTTCTTGCTCGACATAATAGTATGCTATCAGGTTACCTTTATCTTAACATGTAGATGGATATTTATACTGTCTGTCTCTTACATGTTGATAAAGCCCTTAGAATATGTACTTAACTACCAGGATTATGATGAGATCATACTAGTGGGGCCAGGGTGGTCCAAAAGTACTTCCTTTAATCAGGTCCTAGTCAAGGGAATATCGAGACTAGGGTATCGATATTCCAGAGTAGACTAGTGTGTATGTTTCTTGTCCCTTAGAGGGCGATGGTTGATCCCACAACCATTGGTGTATGACATCAAAGATTGTACACAGGTGCTCATTGGAGAATGGGTACACCGAACGGACTCGCCGAGGACTCCTAGTTGGTAGTATACCTATCGTTAGATAGCAGTCCTATGGTGACACCGGTACAGGTTAGTCTGTAGATCCGGGATCGTCATAGAGTCTTGTGTGGCTCCCACTGTGCTTTGATTTCCTCCCTACCATGCTCAAGAGGAGTTGTGCAAACAGGTAAATTTTGGGTACAGTCCCGAGTCACATGGAGGCAATGAGAGATAGGAGGGGTTTCGTTTCTTCCGGTATTGGGGGTTGATGTTGCGCTATGCTCGATTGGCTATAACTGGAAGTCCCTGGCCAGGGCTGCTACTGAGATTTACTAATAAGAGTTATCAGTAGTTTCTCGAACCGTTATAGACCAGACATCGGCATGACTTATCACGTTACTGGGGTCTGACGTTTACCACCCCTAGACATGATATGCGATATATCAAACGAAGAGACCGGACTGTACGGTAGAGCTACTGATAAACTTCATGGAGAGTATGGACAGGCTTACTTGTTGATCATCATATTGCTCAATACCCGGGTAGCCGTTACGTCCAGCTAGTACCGCTGACGGCTTGTGGGTGACTGATGTGATCATCACCTACTGCTGGCATATTGATGAGTCTTTAGAGTCCCACACAGAATTTCCCTGGTTCAGGCAAAACGAAGTAGGACACATATGTGATATGTGCGTGGGCCAGATTAAATACGTGTATGTGATATCGTATTGTAATCTGGTAGTTATCTGTTATCAAGTTCAGTTATATGTGATATAACCAAATTATCGAATAAAGTGTTGATTTGATAATGTGATATACAGATAAATGATATTAGTCGGTTATATGTGATATAACCGGATTATTAAATCAAGTGTTGATTTTATAATGTGTGTTCTCCACCGAAAAACGCGACCGGGACGTTGGGACGTCCGGCCTGAATTTTGGGGGCAGATGCTATTTTGTTTTATCCGTCCACCTCTCCGAAAATGCCAAGTTGATTTATGGCATCGTATATTGGAGGTTTAGACGGATGCGGCCGTTGTAGCAGATTTCGTCAGATTCCCCCTCATTGTGAGGGGTTTTTGATTGTGGGGACGCTCTTCCCTGCAGGCGAAAGCTCCTGCAGTTAATTACACTACCGCATCGCGGTAACCACTTTCTCCTTCTCCAGATAGTCACTTCGTGTCATGTGTGTTTGTTTTGTTTTTGGTTGCCCGTGGATTGTATACGGAGACTAATTTATGTTGTCGCCCGTAGGGCGTGGATTAGTCCAAATCCGTATTTTCTTAAATTTGGGTTTGGGTTGGATTTAAGGATCGTTAATCTCATTTGAGATTAAGATCAACTTAAACGTTTGTTGAGGATACGTTAGTCTAATTTTAGACTAAGATCTACTTAACAGGATCATTTAGATCCAACAAAAGAGCATTTGGACTCTATTGTTTTAGTTTAGGGACATTGCAGTCCAGTGGGTTTAAGGACATCATAGTCCATGACAGTTTAAAGACGTCATAGTCTATAAAGTTTAAAGAAATTATAGTCTATGAGTTTAAGGACCTCACAGTCCATGGTAGTTTAGAGACATCATAGTCTGTAAGGTTTTTGGTTGTCGGGACCCACCGCCTCTCTGAAGACGTTGAAGAATTACAACGACACATATCAGAGGTATGAAGAGATGTACCCTTGAACCAATGTCCCGACTGGAGGGATAGGGCGGTAGCTCATTAGCTGTCTTCGAGGCTGAGATCGGTTTTGGAGATCCTGAGCATGAGGGGCTCAATTGATGGTCCTTGGGAAATTTGGTTTGAATCTGGCTAATATTAGCGTTTCATAGTGTTCAACACTAATATATATTCAGCGTTCACGTGCTCCCACGTGAAGTGTTCAAAATAGTGTTAAACACTAAAATTCAAAGGCGCTCACGTAGGGTCATGTGAGGCGCTTGAAGTAGCATTAATACTTCAAGAATTTGAGGCGCTCTTTCTTTGGGTTTATTCCCTTATTCTTTTCTGAGCGCTATTGGGTCACGTGAGATCACGTAAGACGCCCCAAAAATAGGGTTTATTCCCTTTTCTCTTTTATAAGTGCTGAGCACTTCTTAGGAGTCACGTGGGGTCACGTGAGACGCTTCAAAAATAGGATTTATTCTCTTTTCTCTTTTATAAGTGTTGAGCGCTTCTCAGGGGTCACGTGGGAACACGTGAGACGCCAGAAAGTGAACTGCCTCGGCTTTACTCCCTTTTTATTTTAAGAAGCTTGTTCGTGGGAGCACGCGACCTAAACTTATTCGTTCTCTTTTGATCATTGAGGGGGCTCACATGGACACACGTGATCATGTTGGGTACTTATCTCTTTTACGTGCATGGAGAGTTAAATCCTTTATTTAAGAATTAAATTCTTTTATAGGGTTAAACCCCAATTTTATTTAGAAGATTTAAATTCCTCTGTGTCTGAAAGAATTAAATTCTTTAAACTCAATTCTCCCTTTAAGTTTTGGATCTGCATGGCAGAATCTCCCTGATGAGAATTAAATTCTCAACTTATGAGGAGATCTGCTTCTGCAGATCTTCAACCAGAGGAAGAACTGAGTTCTTATTTAGAAAAGTTAAACTCTTGGTTTGAGAATTAAATTCTCTTTTGTTTTGTGGGAGCTTATAGAATGATCTCCTTACCTCTCTTACCTAGAGTTTCTTTCTTCTCTGAAGAGATCTTCCTCTCTATTTCTCTCTGTTGTATTCTCTCTTCTCTTTTTTTTCTCCTTTCTCTGTTGTTGTATCCCCTCTTTTCTCTTCCTTCTTGGCTCCTATTAATAGGAGAAAGAAAAGAATCTGTTTGTTCAGTCCCTCTCTCATTGAGATATTTTGATTGATTTTATAACCAACATGATCTTTTAGATCACTCGGTGAATTTTATTCACCATTTGATTTTTAATCCAAAAGATATTTTATTTGTTGTTCCTGGCAAATTTTTAGGAAAATATTTCCTTGTATAGAATCTTTCTATAAATTGATGATTTTTAATCACCATTAGATTTTTAATCCAACGGTGCTCCCTTTTACAGAGTGCAATCTTTTTTGTTTGGAAGATCTAGGAAAATATTGTTCCAATTAGATTCCTTTTAATTAGAATTTAATTCTATTAGTTCAGAAGGTTCAAGAGTCTATCACGTGTTGGCACGTGACCTTACCAATTAAGCAATAAATTAGAATTTAATTCTATTGGTTCAGAGGGCTCAGAAACCCATCACGTATTGGCACGTGACCCTACTGATAAAGCATTTCTAATTGTTTATTTCATTCAGCGCCCATAGGCTTTGCCTGTAAAAGGTCACGTGCCTGCACGTGAGACCCGGTCATGTGTGGGCACGTGATGCCCCTTTGGGGGGGTTTCCTTGCTGCTTTATTTGTATTTTATTCAGTTCCCATGAGAGAACAAATGCTTTTAATTCCTTTTAATTAGAATTTAATTCTATTAATTCAGTGGGTTCAAGAGCCCATTACGTGTGGGCACGTGACTTTATCAATTAGGCATTCAGGCGAAAATAGAATCTGCCCATAAAAGGTCACGTGTTTGCACGTGAGGCCCGGTCACGTGTGAGCACGTGATGCCCCATTTGGGGGTTTTCCTTGCTGCTTTATTTTTATTTTATTCAGTTCCCATGAGGGAACAATGTGATATATGTTATATGTGATATAATTATATCTTAACTAATATCATTAGCTCACTAAATATTTTCTTATATGTATTAATATATATATATATATATGTAGCATGACATAAATTTCTATTTTATGAAAATAGAAATGAGGTGGAAAATGGGGAGACTTTGGAAGCATGGTTGCAAGCATGGGCTTTATATTTGTTTATTCATCTTGACTCACTATTCAAGTATGGTTGCAATTATATATTGCAATAATTCCATGCTTGAATGAGTGATGGGTCAAGAGTTGCCATTCATTCACTTGCTCATTCTCAACACTTAGCCATTTTTCTTGAGTTGCTCTCATGCTCTCTAGCTTCTTTTTCTTTCGCAATATCATGGTTCAAGCTTCAACCCTCACATGTGATGTGAACCATGAAGCTTGAACACAAACTTGTGAGCAAAATCAAATCCCCTACTTCACCATCCTACACTTGACTAGTGATCGAGTGTAGCATATTTTCTACGCTAAAGAGTTTAGTGTAGAGGTAGCTTGAGTTGGAGGGACTTCGCATGGATCATCTTCGGCGCAAAGGTCATCGGAGGAAGCTCGTCCAAAGCCTCAAGTGGAGCCCAGTGGAGTCGCGGGACTACTACACAGAGCATGTGAAGTGAAGGACTCAATCTATGAAGGTATATCCATCTTTCACTTCTTCTATTTTCTTGATATCAAACTTTAAACCCTAATCAACTAGCTAAAGATCTTGTTTATTCTAGCTTAGCACCTATAAAATTTGAATTTGGCATGCTTGATGCCATTAGAACCTCATGGTGGTGCTAGGGTAGACTTTCAGATGCCCCCTGCGCATCCACCTTTTTAGGAGTGTGCTTCTGTGGTGGGTTTACCCTCTAGTTCTCAGACAACGCGAACTTCCCCTGTTGATACTAATCCTCGACCCAGTTCTTGAAGACGTAGCAATTCTCAATTGGGTGGCTAACCATTCTGTGATAGGCGCAGTAGTTGAGGTTGTTGAGGTTGCCGGGTTGTGGTGGACGCCTTGGGTCTGGCAATATGATGAGTTCGTTACGCATTGCTGACTCAAATAGTCTCCTCGTCTTACCGCGGAGAAACGAGTAAGCGCGTCCTAGCCTTTCTTTCAGGGATAGGCATGGATATGCGTTGTTTTGGCTAGCAGCCGGTTTTGGGCCACTCGGTTGTTGTTGAGCGTTAGAAACAAAGGCCGATTTCCCTTTACCCTTGGCGTTTCGAGGGTCCTTACTTAAGGAGGAAGCCCCGTGGCCCATCTGGTCTATTTGGGCCAGTTTATCGAACAGAGCCTGGAAGGTTGTTGGTTGTCATGAACTGGTACACGGTCGTTTGAGGATCAAGGGTCCCGATGAACATGCCTATGGCGGGGGATTCTTCAAGGCGTTGTTTGCACTTTGACCAAAGGTTCCGCCACCGGATCGCATATTGGACCCAGGTTTCTCCTGGTTTTACCCTGGCATTGATTAATGCCATGATAGGGGTGCGCTCGCTTGCGCTGGCGAACCGTTGTATGAATAGCGGTTCCATCTCTATGAATATTCTCACGGAGTCATTTGAGAGCTCCGAACACTATTCAAAGGCCTTCTCTGATAGGCTGCCAACGAACCGGCCAAGCAACAGTTTGCCGTCGCCTCATGTGTTGCCGTACAGAGCTCTGAACTGCGCGACGTGCTGATGTGGGTTGCCTGTCCCCTTGTACACATGGAACTTGGGGATCATATATCCCGACGGGTATTTAATTTGGTCATACCAGCCTGGATACGGTCGCCCAGTTCTGACGATTTGGCCTGTGGCTTCATTAGCTTGATGAGCTCGTATTTGTTGAGCGATATAATTATCAAGAGCAGCCTTGGAGATTGTTTCCTCTTTGGCTGCCGATAAGGCCGGAAGAGGATTTGATGTTTCCCCTCTGTCATCCTCGATGATTATCGACGGATCCTCGGCTGGGGGTTCTGGTTGGATCATCATTCCAATCATATCCTGAAACAAGAGTGCCATCTGCTTCATGTTAGCAGCCTGCTCATCAGCTTCCTTGTCCTTTCTTTCAAGCACCCTTTGCAGGAACTCTGTATCGGTCTCCTGCTCCTGGTGTTGTTCGGCTGTCGTGTCCAGGCTTTCTTTCTGCCGGGTAAGTGTTGCCATTTTGGTCAGCATTTCCTGGAGTTTTTGTTGTTGCTCCTGAACTTTAGTCAGCGACCGAGTTTGTGGTCAGTAACCTACGAAAGCGTGGCTTTCTTCTTTCCTAGAAGCCATGTAGGTCGTATGTACGATCATGCCCCCAGACTTGGGGCGTTTGGGTCCATCGCCTTTGGAATTTACCGCAGGCGGTGGGATTTTCTCCGGCCTCATACTTTTGTAGGAGGTCTAAGTTGAAGGAGTCGTTGTAACAGGAACCTGTATAGAAGAAGTCCATCGCTGTATGATGGAGGAATGGTCTTTCTCTTGCCGAGCATTCGATTTCTTCGGTCGACGAGAGTAGTCTTTGTTGATCACAGAGTCCTGGACTTTCCGTCATACTCTATGAATTTAGGAGGAGAGCCGTTGATTAGGGCGCTCCGGTTCTGATTGAAGACCGAGACACCAGATTTGGATGGCCCATTGAGAAGGGCCGTTATGGTCGCTAATCGATCAAAGACAGACCTCTTAGGAGCTTCCTCTTGCTGTGCTGAGGCACCGAAACTCATCAGTAGGAGCATGGTCCCAAAGAACAACCCTGTAGTGCCTTGCGTAACTTGCCCTACCAGCATTGAAAAGATAGAGGCCGCGTTAGGCCCGTAAGTCACTCCCCCAGCTGGGGCGGAGCGAGAGTTGCTATTGCAAGAGGTGCGGTTGGAAGCCATCGATTTTTTCTGCACAGGAGCAAGACACCAAACTTTAGCACCTCAAATCCAAGGGCAACCATAGTGAACCGCGATTTTGTTCGCAAAACACGACACACGAAATGTGGAGTGGAAAGAGGAAAAGGTCCCACCGGACGTGCCAGAATCTATTCACCGCCGAAAACAGAGACGAAATGGAATAGATCGTCTTGCCTAAATCTGGGGGCAGATACTATTTGGATTTATCCGTCCACCTCTCCGAAAATACCAAGTTGATTTACGACACTATATATCGGAGGTTAGGACAGACGCGGCCGTTGTAGCCGACTTTATCAGATTCCTCTCCTTTTATGAGGGGTTTTTGATTGTGAGGATGCTCTTCCCTGCAGGTGCAAGCCCCTGCAGTTTAATTACATTACCGCTTTGCGATAACCACTTTTTCCTGCTCCAGAAGTTCACTTCGTGTCGTGTGTGTTTTTGTTTGTTTTGGTTGCCCGTGGATTGTATACGGAGACTAGTTTGTGCCGTTGCCCGTAGGGCGCGGATTAGTCTAAATCCTTATATTTTAGATTTAGGGTTGGGTCAAGGATTTGCTTGACGGGGTTTTAAGCTTAGGTTGTATATTCCTACAGTTCAGAAATATTTTTGTTTTATTTAAGGACCGTTAATCTAGTTTGAGATTAAGATCAACTTAAATATATAAGTGAGCATTTGGGCTCAGTTTGTTTTCGCTAGGGATACGTTAGTCTTATTTGAGACTAAGATCAACTTAACAACATTTTAGGAACATTTTTACTTAAGATCCAGCAAAAAAACATTTGGGCTCAGCTACAAGAAAAATTCAGAGATTTAGCTAATTTGGGATGTAGTTTGCTTAGTCTTTTCTTTTCATTTTATGTAAAAGTGCTAAGCACTTACTTGGGCTCTGTTTGTTCTACCCCATTGTTTTTATGAAAAAGTGTTAAGCACTTGTTTGAAGCTCGGGCGCTCATATGGGTATCATGTGAAGCATTCAGTTATGGGCGATGCCCAATAAGTGTTGAACACTTTGGTCATTTTGACTAATCACGAAGTGATAAGCACTTTTTATGGCGCCCATGTGAGGAGCATGTGAGGCACCGGGCGCTGCCGAATCAGTGCTAAGCACTCAGCCGTTTTGGCTGTATATGGAGTGCTAAGCACTTTTTATATGGCGCCCACGTGAGGAACATGTGAGGTGCTAGGCGCTGCCCAATCAGTGATAAGCACTCAGCCGTTTTAGCTGTATATGGAGTGCTAAGCACTTTTATTCAGTGCCCACGTGTGTTTCATGTGAGGCGCTGGTCTTCTGTTTTGGACGTCTCACGTGTTTTTCATGTGAGGCGCTGGGCGCTGTTAAAAGGGTGCCCATGTGGGAAACACGTGAGACGCTAGTTTTTTTTTCTTTTTTAGAGATTAATCTCTGTGAATGGCATTTTGACCATTAATGATCACCAAGATCTTCGTTTTTGAAGATCTGGGATCAGGTTCTTCTTTAAGAACTTAGTTCTTTCATAGGTTCTTTTTTCTTTTGTTTTTTTTTTTGGATCTAATTCTTTTTTGAATTTTTTATTCTCAAAAACAAGAACTTCCCAATGAGAATTAAATTCTCAACTTATGAGAGACTTTTCTTGTAGATCTCTGATCCAGAGAAAGAACTAAATTCTTTGAGGAGGGATAAACCCTTAAAATAGGTAAAAGAGATATTTTGATCTCTGTGTTCTCTTTCCCTCGGTTCTCTTTTTGAAAGGGAAGCCTTGCTATTTGAGAATTAAATTCTCTGTTTGTTTTTAAAGCTTTATGTATTTTTTCATAAGCTTATAGGAGTTTTTTTCTTTCTCTGTGTCTTCTTTCTATGTCTCCCTGTGTCTCTCTGTGGTAGTCCTTCCTCTGAGACTCGAAGTCTCGGGTCCTTTATATAGTGGAGGCAGATTGTTAATTAGTTTTGAGAAAATCTCTCATTGAGAAATTCCAATTGATTTAATTGGTCTCAAATTGATTCGGGGAATTTTATCCACCGTTGGATCTTTGATCCAAAAACTTCTGTTTTACAGAATGTTTTTTCTTGTTTTTAACAAGATTGGGAAAATATTTTCCCATATACAGAATTATTTCTGTAAAATGGTGATTTTTAATCACCGTTGGATTTTTAATCCAAAGGTTCTCTGTTTTACAGAGAGTAATCTTTTTTGTTTAGAAAGTTTGAGGAAATATATTCCCAAAAATAGAATTTTATTCTATTATTGGATCATTGATCCAACCAAGAGTATCTTTCTTATTTAGAAAGATTTGGGAGATGTTTTCTCCTAATAGAATTTGATTTTATATTTTGATGATTTATCATCTCCGTTGGATCTTTGATCCAACGGCTTTGTTTAACAGAGAGTATCGTAAAATTTAATTCTACTTGGGCATCAGCGTTCACGTGTTGTGCACGTAGGCACCACTTAAGAATTTAATTCTTAACAAGGTATTCCTATGCTTTGCATATTGGCGCCCGCATGATGAGCACGTGCAGCGCCATATAAGAATTTAATTCTTACTCAGAAAGTACTTCTATGCTTTGCACATTAGCGCCGGCGTGAGGAGCACGCGCGGCGCCGATAAGAATTTAATTATTATCCAAAAGCTTTTCTGTGCTTTTCACATTGGCACCGGCGCCCTCGTGAGAAGTATGTGGGGCATTGCCCCACTAATGAAGGTTTCTTTTCACCTTCTCTTTCTGCTTTTTCCGAGTCAAACTTTCTTTTCCAATGCCTTCTTTTGTCAGAGCTTGGAAATAGTTCCATCATGCACAACATTTTCTGTGCCGAGACTTAAATGCCTCCCTTTATAATCTAAGCAATGCTCATCTTCTCTCTCGCTTTCAGAGAATCAGAGAAGAGTCATGGCTTGCAATCGTACGCATGCTAATCGGCAGCCATGGGAGGTGCCTATCGAGGAAATTGTTCCTCGTTTTTTTTGCACGCTTGGTGAATCCTGCTCTCATGAATGACCAATGTGATACGGTGCTGCACGAGCTCTTGACTCATAAAGGATCTCCTCTCCCCATCGGCTCCATTTGGCTCCGGATGATCTTCCTGTCCGTGCTCAATGACATTCTCCCTCATCCAGCGGAGATAACTCCAGCGATGCTCGACGCAGCAAAGGACAAGATCGAGTGCTTTCATGAGGCACTTTTGATTACCAAGCCTCTGAGGGATCGCTCTGTTCAGCTGCTAAGCCAGATACGTATTCAGCTGCTAAGCCAGATACGGGCTCAGTGAACCATCATGTCTGCCTTTGCCGATGGACACGGCGCTAACTAACAACAACTGAGCCTTTTATCCCAAGCATATGGGGTAGGCTACATGAACCAACATGAGAATCACGCCGGGTCCAGCACATGAATCCTCCGCCTCCACTCACTCCTATCGAACAATATACTTTCATTGAGTCCTTTGGCAACCATATCGTTTTGTATCACCTGCATCCATGTTTTCTTCGATCTCCCTTTTGCCCTTTTGCCATTGCCCATATCGAGAGTATCTATTCGTCGAACTGGTGCTTCCATAGGTCTGCGTCGTACATGGCCAAACCATCTCCGGTTTTCCCGCATCTTCTCCTCCACAGGTGCTACACCAACTTTTGCACGAATATCCTCATTTCGTACCTTATCTTTTCTAGTGTTACCGCACATCCAACGAAGCATGCGCATCTCCGCTACGTGCATCTTCTGTGTATGATACTTCTTAGGAGCACAGCATTCTGTACCATATAATAAGACAGGCCGAATAGCGCTCCGATAAAATTTCCCTTTCAATTTTAACGGAAAGTTACGATCACACAAAATCCATGTTGCACTCCTCCATTTCAACCAACCAGCTTGGATCCTTTGATTAACATCACTATCGATCTCCCCATTCTTTTGGATGATGGAACCTAGATATCTAAACTGGTCACTCGGTGATATCTCTTGCCCTTTCAATGTTATACCAATATGGTTTTGACTTCTCTGGTTACTAAATTTGCAATGCATATATGCTGTCTTGGACCTGCTCAATCTGAATCCCCGAGATTCCAATGTTTGCCTCCATAATTCCAATTTGGTATTAACCCCTGCTTTCGTCTCATTTACTAGAACAATATCATCAGCGAATAGCATACACCAAGGTACCTCATCTTGGATAGTTCTAGTAAGCTCATCCATCACAATGGTAAACAGGAATGGACTTAATGCAGATCCTTGATGTAAACCAATGGTAATCGAAAAATCACTCGTTAAGCCGCCGCAAGTTCTGACATTTGCCACTACTCCATCGTACATATCCTTGATTATGTCAATATACTTGACGGGGACCCCCTTCTTCATCATTGTCCCCTATAATACCTCTCTAGGTACCTTGTCATACGCTTTTTCTAAATCAATAAATATCATATGCAAATCTCTTCTCCTTTCTCGAAAACGCTCGACAAGTTGACGAAGCAAATGAATAGCCTCTGTCGTCGATCGTCCAGGCATGAACCCAAACCGGTTCTCTGTTATCTTAATATCTTTTCTTAGCCTGTGTTCAATCACTCTCTCCCAAAGTTTCATGGCGTGACACATAAGTTTTATTCCATGGTAGTTTGAGCAACTTTGAAAGTCACCCTTGTTTTTGTAGATAGGTATAAGGATACTTTTCCTCCATTCATTTTGCATCTTTTTTGTCTGCCAAATCTTATTAAACAGATCTGTCAGCAATTTAACGCCTATTTCTCCTAAGTATCTCTAAATCTCGATAGGAATCCCGTCAGGATCAACCGCTTTTCTTAAACTCATTCTGTTCAAAGCTTTTTTAACCTCAGGTAGTCTTATTTTACGCATGAAATTACGGTTTATATCTTAAGATTGAATGACAAGTCCATCCAAATTCTTAGTAAAGCTCTCATTTAACAATTTATCAAAATAATCTCTCCATATTTCCTTGATATCCTCATCTCAAACTAAAACCTTATGATTTTCATTTTTGACACATTTCACCGCACATAAGTCTCTAGTCTTCCTTTCCCGCATTCGAGCAATCCAGTATATATCATTTTCAGCCTCTTTACTGTCTAATTTCTCGTACACCTCCTTGTAGACCTTAGATTTAGCTTCCCGAACAGCTTTCTTAACTTCCTTTTTAGCCATTTTATACTTCTCAAATCTCTCCACATCTCTACTTTTCTTCAAATCTTTATAAGAATCCCTTTTAATTTTAATAGCAGCCTTTACTTCTTCATTCCACCATGATGTGTCCTTAGATGGTGGAGCACCACCTCTCGACTCACCAAGTAGATCTCTAGCTACCTTCTTGATACAACTAGCCATTTTGTTCCATGTTCTGTCTGAATCATCTTCCGACTGCCAATCCGCTTCTTGGACTACACGATCTATAAAAGTCTTTTGGTTACCTTCTTTCAATCGCCACCATTTAATTCTAGGATCTACCTTACGTCTAATCTTCCTAGGTCCTCTTCTAAATCGAAAATGTAGAACTAAAAGTCTATGTTGAGTGGTTACACTCTCACCTGGCACTACCTTACAGTCGATACAACAACCTCTATCTATTCTTCTCGTCAGAAAAAAGTCTATTTGACTAGCACTTAATCCGCTCCTAAAAGTGATAAGGTGGGACTCTCTTTTCCTAAATCAGGTGTTTGCTAAGATCAAGTCATAAGATAAGGCAAAATCTAGAATCGAGTCACCTACTTCATTCCTTTGTCCAAAACCAAAACCTCCATGGATAGTATCAAACCCACTACGACTAGTACCTACATGTCCATTAAGATCACCACCAATAAATAACTTCTCTCCGCTAGGTATATTTTGCACCATTTCGTCTAAATCCTCCAAGAATAGACGCATACTAGCGTCATTAAGACCTATCTGTGGTGCATAAGCACTAATAACATTAAGGATGTCTCCACCTAGAATAAGCTTAACCAGTAAAATTTTATCACCTTTTCTCCTAATCTCAACTACATCCTCAAGCAACCGTCTATCTATGATTATGCTACGATTTTTATCTCTACCAGTATACCAAAGCTTATAACCCTAAGACTCTATGACTCTACTCTTTTCACCTACCCACTTAGTTTCTTGCAAACACATAATACCAACTCTCCCCCTAATCATCACCTCCACTAATTCTATTAGTCTACCCGTAAGGGAACCTATGTTTCAGGAAGCTAGACGGATCCTATGAAACCCTTGCTTATTTATCACTACATCCGGGGTCCGATGTAGCGCGTCGTTTCTGGATGACAACCCTTGCTTATTTGTCACTACACCCGGGGTCCGATGTAGCGCGCCGTTTCTGGACGACGACCCTTGCTTATTTGTCACTACACCTAGAGTCCGATGTAGCGCGTCATTTCTGGACGACGACCTAGAAGCCTTTGCATACTTAACATTACATCCGGGATCCGATGTAGCGCGTCGCTGAGTAGGGGACGCCCCAAAGATATTCTTATTATGGTTCGTGTCATAGAATGTGACAAAGTTTTACGTTGGCTGTCACAAGCCTACCACAACCCTCACTATTTCTCATACAGACTTGGGACCGGCAACGGTGGGTTTGGACACGGCGCTAACCGATGGGGAGAAACTCCTCGCGAAGATTGTCGCTTCAACATGGTGGAGAAGGTTGAGAGAGCTTTAGAAAACTTTATTCATAGTTTTGTAAACCCTTATACTTTTGATCCCGTGTTTGGTGATCTATTTCCTGTAGCATAAAATGTTTATTTAAATGCTTTTCTTTTATCGTTGACCACCGAGTGCTTCATTTCTAACACCTGTTCTTCCTCTGATCGTATTGTTGCAATCTACATGTTTGCATGTGCACTTCACCCTTAGGGATTTTCGCTAAGTGCAAACGCCACTGATGTGCTCGCGTCATGCACTAACCTTCCACGCGTGTGTATGAATAAGCCTTCTTTTACACATATCTGTAAACGAAACATAAACCGGTATAAATAATATGGATCTTCTACTTGTATTTCAAACCTGAGCTAATATTTTTATAATACCTGCACAATATCTCAAATCATCTAGTTAGTAGAATTTGTTTTATTTGAGATATTATTCCAACCAATTATATTATATAATATCTTAAGAATATTGAATAGGAATATTTGATATGATATGCATATTTTAATGAATATTTTATTTAAATATGATATGCATATATTTTCCCTAATTATATTAATTATAAATGAAGAAACATATGATAATAATCTTTTTACAAATAAACCCACATATGTTCTTTATTTACAAATAACACCTTTTAGTACTTAACAATAATAGGGAAAATGTTCATACAAATGTGTAATATATTTGACTGATCAACCTTCATCTTTGAAGCTCACCATATGGGTTGTGTGAACTACCATACCCCCAGACTTGGAGCGTCTGGAATCCTGACCCTGAGAGTTTGCCTTGGGCGCTTGAGCTTTATTCGGCCTCTATTTTTTTGTGAGAAATTGCTTAAGGAGGAACGGGAAGAGCAGGAACCGTCTTAGGATAAGTGCTCTTATATTTGAAAGAGCATTTGTCAGAATTTGGCTGATATTTAGAGGAACAGCTGCAAACGATGAATAAGTTCTTCACGTGCTTCCACACCTTATATATGGATGAGGAAAGTTCTTTTGGGGAGCGAACTGTCTTCTGCTCTTATTGGATCCCCACGGGATGATGAGATTTTTTGAGTACTGCGGTGGGAGAATTTTGTCTTGCCCTTCGTAGCAGTTCGAAACTGTTCCCGGTTGGAACAACAGCATTCATCATCAAAGTTGAAGCAGGTGGAGTTGCTGACGAAGAACTGCCCCCAGCTCGTTTTGTATGGTGCTGATATCGACGACGATCTTGTCTTTCGACCGGAGTTTCTTCAGTCTCAGGAGTTTGCTGAACTTGCCCCCTGTTTTCTTTGAGAGCATGACTGTTCTACTCCCTGTGTCAACCTTGGTCTTCGGCAGGTACCAGTTGTTTGGGGACTGATTCCGTCGGCAAAACTGAAGTTTGAGGATCTGTTCCATGGAAGATGGACTTCTTCTGGGCTTCCACCTTCGGTGTTGAGGCACCGAGGGTAGGAGGTGGGAGCATAGACCCAAAGAGAAGCCCCTCCATTTCTTAAAGGACCGGATTGCAGAGATTTGAGGCTGCAAGTGGTCCATACTTGACTCCACCAGATGTGACAGAGCGTGAGTTACGGTGAGTAGAAGCAAACGCCATTTTGCATAGAGACGAAACACCAGTTTCAGTATCCCATCATCCAAGGGCAACTATAAACATATATACCGTGATTATTTGATCGCAGAAAAACACGACACACGAAGTGTAGAGTGGAAAGAGGAAGAGGTCCCACCGGACGTGCCAGAATCTGTTTACCGCCGAAAACCGGACTAAGACGTTAGGACGTCTAGCCTGAATTAGGGGCAGATGCTATTTGGACATATCCATCCATGTCTCCGAAGATACCAAGTTTATTTATGGTACCGTATATCAGAGGTTTGGATAGATACGGCCGATGTAGCAGACTTTATCAGATTCCCCCTAATTTATGAGGGGTTTTTGATTGTGGGGACGCTCTTCCATGCAGACACAAGCCCCTGCAGTTAATTACGTTATCGCGTTGGGATAACAACTTTCTCCTGCTCCAAAAGGTTATTTCGTGTCTTGTTGTGTTTTGTTTATTTTTTTTTGCCGGTAGATTGTATACAGAAGCTAGTTTATGTCGTCGCCCGTAGGGCGCGGATTAGTCCACACCCATATATATGTTGGGTTTGGGTCAAGAATTTGCTTAATGGGGGTCCACGTTGGTAGCTTGGTTTGCCAACGGAAATGAACTTAGGACGCAAATCTCATATAAATGAAGTCCATCGGTTCATGAGATATTTGGGTCTGATTTAAGGATCGTTAGTCATATTTGAGACAATGGTCAACTTAGAAACAAATGAGCATATAGGCTCAATTGATCATTGAATCATATATGAATAGCCTATGGATAGCATACGGTAGTCAGTATGGAGACAGTCCGCAGGACAAACCATATTAGTTTAAGGACATCGCGGTCCAACATCACCGTGTTTGGGACGAATATTAGTTTAAGGACATTTCGGTCCAACATTGCCATGTTTGAGGCGAATATCAGTTTAAGGACATTTTGGTTCATTATTCCCATTTTGGGGACGAATGTTAGTTTAAGGACATTTCGGTCCATTATCGTCATGTTTAAGACGACAAAAGAGAAATTGTTGGTTGTTGGGACCCGCCACCTCTCTAAAGACGTTGAAAAATTATAACGACATATATCAGAGGTGTGGAAAGATGTACCCTTGAACCAAATCCCGTATTTGAGGGAAAAGATCATGGTGGACTTAAGAATCGTTAGTCATATTTGAGACTAAGATTACCTTAAGAGATATGAGATGAATATCATTTTGGATATCATCGATGAAAGATCATTAGTCATGTTTGATACTAAGATCATTTTGGAAATCACAAGCATATGGGCTCGCTTGATTTAAAATCAAAGGGTTTTAATTTCAGAAAACTTAGCTAATTTAGGCTAAAATTGGGTTTCTGTACTATCCAGCAGTGCTAAGCACTAAAATATACAGCGCTCACGTGTGTTTTAGGTGGGGCTCTGGAATAATGCTAAGCACTAGTTTTCTCTGGCGCTCACGTGTGTTTCACGTGAGGCGCCGAGCTTTGGGCGCTTAAGTGTGTTTCACATGAGGCACTCAGCTTTGGCTTCTTTTGAGCACTCACGTGTGTTTCACGTGAGGTGCTAAGTTTTGTGGAGATTTAATCTCTGTTGATATTTTTAAAGAACTTAAATCTCTTTTAATAGTATTTTGACCATTAACGATCACCAAGATCACTATTTTGAGGATCTTGGATCAGATTCTTTAAGAACTAAGTTATTGATTTGAAGGAACTAAGTTCCTAATTTTGAGCGCTCACGTGTGTTTCACGTGAGGCGCTGGGTTCTTAGAGATTTGATCTCTGTTCATATTTTCAGAGAGGTTAAACCTCTGTTAATGGTATTTTGACCATTAACGATCACCAAGATCACTATTTTGAAGATCTTGGATCAGATTCTTTAAGAACTAATTTCTTAATTTGAAAGAACTAAGTTCCTGGAGTATTATGGACTCCATCTACTTTCTTTTCAATTTTGTTTTTCTCTCAATTTTTTATTCTCAAGAACAAGATCTTCCCGATGAGAATTAAATTCTCAACTTGTGGGAAACTTGTCTTGTGGATCTCAGATCCAGAGAAAGAACTAAATTTTTTAGAAGATTTTAACGCTTAGATAGGTAATGAAGATGTTTTAATCTCTGTGTTTTCTTTACCTAAGGTTTTGATGAGGAAGATCTTCTTCTTTGAGAATTAAATTCTCTGTTGTTTTGAGAGCCTTCTGTATTTTTACGGAAGCTTATGGGGTGGAATCCTCATTTTAGATTTGATCTCTTTACTTCTATATATAAAAGAAGAGAAAAATCAATTTGTTGAGAAAATCTCTCATTGAGAGATCATGATTGATTTCATAATCAATCAAAATGATCTTAAAGATCAACCGGTAAATTTTATTCACCGTTGGATTTTTAATCCAAAAGCTCTCTGTTTAACAGAGAAAATTTCTTATTTGTTTTAATAAGATTAGAAAAATATTTTCCTAAGATAGAATTTTATTCTATCGGACGAATATATTGTTAGTTTAACAAGATTAGAAAGATATTTTTCTAACATAGAATTTTATTCTATCATATGAATATCTTGTTGGTTTAATAAGATTAGAAAGATATTTTTCTAATTATAGAATTTAATTCTGTTTAACAGACAAGATTTTTCTGATTTTAGAAAGATCAGGAAAATATTTCCCAAATAGAATTTAATTCTATCACATAGAATTTAATTCTATCAGATGGTTTAATTGGTGATTTTATAATCACTGTTGGATTTTTAATCCAGGGGTCCTCTGTTTAACAGAGAGGATCTTTCTAGTTTGAGAAATATCAGAAAAATATTTCCCCCGTAGAATTTAATTCCGCATAGAATTTAATTCTACCAAAAAGAACACTCACGTGCATTGCACGTGGGGCCCTGACCTATAGCGCTTAAGTGGATATCACGTGAGGCACTACCAAGAGACTGGCAAGTGTGCTCACGTAGATATCACGAGAGGCACTACCAAGATGCTTGCACTAGCGCTCGCACGGATATCATGTGAAACGCTCACGTGTTTAACACGTAAGAACCAATATAAGATTTGATCTTATCTGAAGCAGCACTTGAATGCTTTGCATGTGGGTGCACACATGTTTAACACGTAGGGGCTATCATAGGATTTAATCCTATCCGAAGCCGATACTCAGCTCATGTGCTTTGCACGTAGAGGCCGTCCTCTAGTTTTATAAAAGGAACAACAAGCTTTGAACCAAAATTTTTGGCGGGAACACCTGCCAACTAAGGCTTTTTCCATCTTCATAAGCTGTAAGGATCTCATGAATGTATTTCTCCCTACGAGTCGAGAGAATCTCGTAGATGTATTTTCTCCTTAGAAATCGTAAGGACTCCTAAGCAGTATTTCCTTTTGCAGGCCGTAAGGATCTCATAAGAGTGTTTTCTCTTTGCAAGTCAAGAGGACTTACAAGTGTCGTTCACCATACGGGAAGTATCGTTCACCTTTGGCGGGAACATATTCGTTTGTGCCCATAGATTGTATACAAGAGTTGGTATTGAACTATTTGTAGGGCAGTTTGGGGCATATGATAGCTTAGGAAACAGGTTCAGATCCATGTAACCTAAGACTTTTGAATTCTATGAGCCGTGAGGGTCTCATAGGGGATATTTCTTCTTACGAGTCGTGAGGATCTCGCAAGTGTATTTTGTCCTTAGGAATCGTATGAATTCCTTAGTGTGTTTCTCCATTGTGAGTCGTAAGGATCTCACGCGGGTATTTTCTCCTTTAATTCGAGAGGGCTTTGCAAGTGCCTTTTTTATGAGTTTGCGCCCTTTCGGGTTTTCACAAGCCCGCCGATAGTCCTGCTGTTTTTACTCATGGAGCCCTCTCGGGTTTTCATCCGTGCCCATTTTGCTAGTGGACATACTGTTTTGCTTTTTTGCGAGTTCTTGAACGTAATTTCGCCACAGGTGACCCAAAATTGCTTGCCGGTAGGACTTGGGAGAGATATAGATCGTGTATGCCCGTGGATTGTATATAGTGATCAATATGGAGATCTACTGTAGGGCATAATATCTTTTGGAGGACTGCATCATCGGTGGAGCTTCATAGACAGTATGACTTCAGATGCAGCCTCACAGGTAGGACTTGAGTTGTTATCTTGGCCGGTGGGACTTTAGGTGCAATGTGGATCTCAAGGAGCCCATAGGGCAACATATATGGTGGCAATACATATTGCTCGTGCCCATGGATTGTATATGGTGATAAATTTGGAGATCCACTGTCATGCCTCGCTTCCCAAAAGAACGGTAACGACACATGACTAGGCCCACGACGTATTTATTTAGAGAAGGTCATTTCTCAAAACAAATATGCTAAGCGTCATTTCTCAAAACAAATATGCTAAGCGTAAATAAGCGATATAAAAATGACAAGAAATGACATGATAATGAAAACCCAATTTTATATATTTACATTCCAAAGAAACAAAGATTAAACTAATACATGATGTCTGAACAAGAAACATAAAATGAAAGTGCCTAAACAGATGGCATACTGAAAGTAAAAGATGAAGGGTAAAGATTGGCTTGTGATGCAAGCTGGTCGTAATCCTCAGCAGTAGGTTCCAGCATCTCAATCTCTAGATCATCTGACGAACATTCCAATGAAACAAAAAATGGGTGGAATGCCCATCGGCGAACTTGCGCTCGGTAAGTCCCCAAGTAAGGTGGGATGTGAATGTATATAAATGAAATGCAAGGTGACATATGATATGGTATGAATATAAATGAAATATGAACAGGTATAACATGACAATGTTAAAGGTAACTATGCAAGCATGACAATATAATATGAACATAGCAAACAAATATAGCATGGCCATATAGTGCAGGTATAGTGAACATGAAGTGTACTGTCAATATGTGCTAAAAAGGTCACTAAAAAAATAATCTAACTTAACGTCGGCTCAAGTGTAAATATCAACCAATCTCAAAAGTATGCTCGAACCCAACAGGCTATCGTTCAGGAGTAAGGAATCACGGGCCCAAATCAAGAGAGTAATTTCGGGACCCCAAGCTATAGAAAAGTCAACCCGAATCAAGGATATAGTATCGGGACCCCAAACTGTGGAGGAGTGGACTCGATCAAGAGTGTGGCATTAGGACCCCAAGCCGTGGAGGAGTCGACCCAATCTAAGAGTTCATGTACTAGTGGGACTCTTGAGATTTCGTTGGATTCGTACTTAAACCATCCCAATACCCCGCGTATCTAATCTATAGTTAAAGTTACTAGTTTTGGCCGAATCCATGAATACATAAGAGAGTACAAGTTCAGATTCAGGTTGTATGCAAGTATTCATGTCAAGTTCAAGTATTCGTGTTAGATTATATGCATGGTTCGGGTTAAGTCAAGTTTATTATGTAATAAGTTTAAATCAAATATATAATATCCAATTATGTCTTCATGTACATGCAATAATTCAGAGATCAAGAAAAATAAGGTATACATGTTCGAATAGTATGAAATGAGGCAAATATACTATTCAAGTAACGACCATAAATAATTATGTAAAGAAATATTATGTACGATTAATTACTCAAGTCAATCGAATGCGGAATATAAAGAGAAATATATCTCTAAGTCTTGTGCACGCGTTAGTTCCAGTCGCATCTAAATACGACTACCGGTTTAGGAGATATACTCATTTTCATTTCGTCGTGCAGAACAGATCAGAATCTGTCCAGTACCGTCATATATTTTTAAAATACAGTTTGAATTAATTTCCTTCAGGTTTCAAATTTATAAGATTATTAGAAACTTATAGTTCTTTCGATATAGTTATCCAAAAAACTAAGCTACGCGCGATTTGGATTCCTAAAGCTTTAGTTATAGTCATTTTAGCGTCAAGGTTTAAAACAGAAATTCTGATTTCTAGACAGCCACCATGAGGTGTATTTTCGGGCATATATTGGGTCATTCTATGGATTTCTAGGTCACCGAGTATATACTAATGTTATAGGTCTGTCAATTATGCATCTATACATCTAAATTTTGTCACGAACGGATATCGGGAGTTCGAGTTATATCCTATTTAAACACAGTGTGCGCGAATCAGGACAGATTCTGTCTAGATTCGTCACTTAATTTTGTAACGCAGTTTTCTATATTTTAAGTCGATTTTCAGAGAATCGGTATAACTAAGAAAAGATAGATCTTTCGATATAGATGTCCAAAACACCTAATGTTACTCAATTTGGAAATCGGTAGACTAAATTATGTGTCCTAAAAGTTGACCGATAAAAACAATTTTCAGATTTCAGAAAAATACTGACTAAAAGTGTTATAAGTCCAAAACCGTTGTTCGGTTTGATATAAAAAATTTACTGTAGACCTGAAATTCTATCTAATATTTATCCTAATTTTCCTAGGATTTCAAGATGTTAAAATTAATTTCTAAAAATTATTTTAAGGACCAAAATTATCTAGGATCGTGTTTAAAGGTGACAAAACTACTGGATTTATTTGTAGCTTCGGTTTTCTCTTTAAAAAATAAAAAATTATAAAATAAACGGCACATGCAAGATAGACTTCAAATTGGATATCCTAATATCAATATATGGATCTTGAATTTCGACAAGGTCCTACACCAAGAAAGTCCTAATTTCAAGTGAGTTTATATAAAGTTGTGTTATCGTGCATCGTTTATTTATATTCGGTCCATGATGTTCCTAATTAATGTAAAAATAAATCTATGGCATGGAAGTATTGTTATTCTATAAGAAAATAATGAATAAATATGAAGATTAAGTATAGACAAACAATATTTTTAAAAATATATGTAACTATATTCATTTATATCTATATATCTATGTTTATGCTCTTGATTAGGGACTACGGTCAAGAAAATGAAATCATGGAGGAGACACAACAAGAGAGGAAAAGAGATGGGGGGAGAAGAGAAAGTACTTACAAGATATTGCAATACGGTATAACAACCGTATCGCCGATGCGATAAAAGCCTTGATCGAGACTTCGAAGTTTGACGAACCGGTGCTTCACTGAACTCAAGGAAGATAGGATATTTTAGAATTGATTAAGAGAGAATTGGTTAAAGCAAGATGAAGAAGAGAGGGTATTTGTATTTCAAAAGATTAAATTAGGTTTGATGGTGATAAAAAAACTCTTCATAATAATCTAATTTATTATGACTAAATTGTGGGAGTTGAAAGGAAGAGAAAATGAAAGGTCTCATAGGTATGTTATAAGAGATTTTAAAAAAATAGTAAAAATAATTATAAGTCCCGGGATTCAAACATGCAACCTATGGAACAACAAGTCAAGGTCTTAACCAAGGAGCTATAAGATTACTATTGCATAGAAATAACTAGAAATAAATATATGCATAGTTTCAAAAGAGAATAATTTAAAAGAGAAATGGAATAAATTATTGATTTTTCTTTCTTTCAATAAAACACATTCTCTTTTTCCAAAATTTTCCCTTCAAACCAAAATCGAATGATTTTTTTTATATCAAAATAATTTTTTTTAATCTTTCAAAACCCTTTTTTTTTACAAAACGGATCATTTCGAAACAAATATATATTTTTATTATTTATTAAAAAGTA
Organism: Agapanthus africanus; assembly: GCA_030015575.1. Classification (NCBI taxonomy): domain Eukaryota; kingdom Viridiplantae; phylum Streptophyta; class Magnoliopsida; order Asparagales; family Amaryllidaceae; genus Agapanthus; species Agapanthus africanus. Next base: position 669,875,942 of record JASDDO010000014.1, read on the forward strand.
TTGTGGTAAAAACAGGGTCGTTACATTCACCGTAGGACAACATGCTAGTTTAGGGACATTACGGTCCATCTTTCCAGTTTAGGGACACAGTGATCCATCTTTCCAATTTAGGGATATAGTGGTCCATTATGTTTGTTTTGGTCGGGAAGTTACATAACTCGTCCCTTCCACTGCTTGCTTACTTAGGTGTTGTTGTCTAGCCTTTTCATAAATGACCACTTCATGCCGTAGGCTGTCTTCCCCTCTTGGACTACTTCTTTTATCATCGCGTCAATCGGATTGTCTTGTGGGAATTGCAGAGCAATTTGCACGGTACCTACCTCTGCTCATCAGTGTTGCTTTTTTATGCTAACAAAGTACCTTCTTCATATACAAAAGAACGAGAGATCATGTAGCATCATTCTACCCGCTCTTCCACTCCTATTGAATCTTCTTCTTCCTCAGTATCCTTATTTTTGAAGGGATGCTGAAGAAATTCTTCGAAAATGACCGACGAGCATGCCTTCTGGTTATATTCCTCTAACGCGTCGACATGTCTCTGCAAATCCGTTCGGCTGTCCACATATTCGGGCGGCTACACGGTTTCTTGGTCTTCTTTTTATTTTTCTTAGAAGACTGGATTTGGGGGCTTTTCCCTTTATCCTTCGTTTTCGGAGCGGGACATGGCTTTTACATCCCTTCTATAATTTCTGGTTCAAACGGGTTATTTCACTTGGTTGCAGGACACGCTTGTAGGTCCTTTAGCATCCTTTCTTATCACATGGAGATTCCACCACCAGCGAGCAAGATGCCCCCTGCGTATGTTTCGGGGGAATGAGTTTCTGCGCCCAATCTTTTCAAGGGTAAGACCCGCACGGTCATTATTTTGGCAACAGGATGCTACAGAGCTGCTCGTTTGTTGTTGAGGGTTGGCGACAGAAGCCGCCTTATCTTTTCCTTTTTCATTTCATATATTTTCATCCGAAAAGGAAAGGTCTTGACCCATCTGATCCAATTGAGCCAATTTATCTATAAGCTTTTGGAAGGTCATAAGCTTGAAAAAGGCCATATATAGGAACACCTTCGAATTTGGGTCAATGGTGGCTATAAACATTCCGACGGCTGGAGCTTCGTCGATGCGCTACTCGCATTTAGACCAGAGGTTTCACTATCGGGTAGCATATTGAACCCAGGTCTCGTTCGGTCTAACCCTTTCATTGATCAACGCCGTCATAGTAGTGCGTACATTTGCAGTGGCGAATCTCTGGTAGAACAGTATTTACATCTCATCAAAAGTCTTCACGGAGTCGTTAAGAAGCTCCGAATACCATTCGAAAGCAATACTTGACAGACTACTAACGAACTGACGGAGAAGCAGCATATCATCTCATCCAGTGTTGGTGCACATAGCTCTAAACTGGGCTATGTGTTGGCGAGAATTTCCGGTCTCTTTGTAGATGCGGAACGTTGGAAATGCGTATCCCGAAGGGTACTGCCTCTGGTCGTACCACGCTGGATACAGTCGATCGGCCTTAACCAGCTTATTTGTCACTTCGCTGGCATAGTGAGATTTGATTTGCTGAACGATATATTCGTCCATCTTTGCTTTGAAAATCATTTCCTCCTTAGCAGTTGATAGGGCTTGCAGAGAATTTGAAGTGTCACCCTTATCATCAAAAGGGCCATTTTGTTCATATTAGCGGCCATCTCTGCCGCTTCCTTATCTTTTTCCTTGAGAACACGTTTCAGGTAGTCAATATCCGACTCTAACCCTGTCCTTTCTTTGGGTGCATCCTCTGGGTTTGCATTAAGCGGCGGACTAACGAGCTCTGCCGCTTGAACAAGTATCTCCTGCAGCCTTTCTTCTTGTTGTTGAGCTTTTGTCAGAGACCGGGTATGTGGCATGTGACTATCAGAAGCACGGATTTCATCTTTGAAATTCACCATATACTACATGAAAAACAAGTATTCCATCCCTTGGGAATAAAGTGTTTTCCCTAAGAAATGCGTATTCCCAAGGGAAATATTTGAACTCCCTCGAGAGAAGTCGCTTGCAGCCATAGGCTTACGAATGCCTCTATTCCTGCCTCTATTCCTAAAGGATTGGCCTTTGGGAATAACTTAAACTTTAGGAATGTTATCCCCAAGGGATGAGCACTATGGAATTGAATTTTTTTTTTTAATTTTTTATATTTAATAAGACATTCATCCCCAAGGGATTAGCCCTTAGGAATCTCATCCCAAGGATTCGGTACTTGGGAAATAAGCTATTTTTACTCTCAAGATTTTATAAAATATGCAATCTCGGGATTAGCACCTGAGAATGGGAAAGCGTCGTCTTATTCCGAAGGGAGTATCCCTCAAGAATGTTTGATTATAACGTAAACAAAAATTCAAATATCTCAGGCTTGTCCCTTTCAAATATATATATATATATATATATATAGACAAACAATTGTACATTATTCCTACAAAAATAGGTACATACCAAAGTAACAAAACAACAAATACAATACTCAATTCAACGTAATTGAAGAAGGTTATATAAAACATAAGAACAATCCCAAATGCTTAGCAACATATAACATTTTTTCAACATTTGTCTCAAGGAGGAAAATCTTCTGTTTTCCTTCTAATGAAATAAACCATAAAGATCCCAAGATAAACATAGTAAAAAGAATACTGCTCCTAAGTAAGCAAACCCTTCCTAGTTTCCCACTCATGTCATCCTCATCTGCTTCTTCTTCATGTTCATTTCCAACCTGAAATAAACACAAGTCATTACAAATACACAAGTTAATTAGTACGCAAATCTAAACCAGAATGTAATACACAAATTGAAATCGCACACCAAAACTTTACAATCTATTGACTAAAATTCAATGTGTGCCGACACAAGCATTTCATAGAGAAAGAATAAATTCTAGCATCAATAGCAACACCACTTTTGATTTAATAGTAAATCACAGCTTGATAATCATATATAACCATAGGTATTAAAAATTATATGAAACACCTGATTTTTGCTTGCACCGGAACTTGTTGAGCCCCACGCTTAATTTATTTATTCAATAAATTGTTTTGATCGTCTTGCAGTAGTCTTGGTAGAATATCGGCGACGACCTTTTGTGCCTTTGCATGTTTTTTTTACCATATTACAAGTTAGTGCTTTCAATTCGAGGAATTCAGTTCGGGATACAGGAGGTTGATAGTCTTGATCCATCGATAAAGCTGATGGTGTGGTGTGCTCATACAGGAGGTTGATAATCTAGATCAATGCCCACGTCTCTCTTAAAGTCCACTGCTAGCCAATCAACAACTCTCTGCCAAAAACAAGGGTAAATAAGCATTCTCATTATGATATGTAAACTGAGCCTCGGTTGATCTTCTCTACAGAAGAATGCTCTTCTGCACATGCAAGTGGATTGGTATGTAAGAGAGACCTTTATTTTTTTTAATGGCAAACAAGACACTCGCAACCACATGACTACACATGGAAGCAGGTATAGATGAAATTAAACACATCAATGTGAACAAAGAGAAGGGCCGAGAAGCCAGTGAATGTCAAAATCAACAATTGAATTCAAATACCATCAATAACTGCACAGGAGCATATATATTAGTTTACAGATAATCATGCACCAAGTGGATAAATAACTTACCAAATGGTTTCTACAGATAGGTCGAGAAGGAGGGCGTGTGAGATAGAAATCCGCAAACACACAACCATTCCTTGACAAGTTACACTTGCACGATCCTTATCTTTCATTATTTCTTATTAGGCATAAAAGCATCCAGGCATGTTTGCATTCCTGCATGGACACAAACTCACACAAATGCTTCTATGTCCACACATATCCAAGAATGTAAATTATATAATCTATTTGATAAAGCATAACCTATATAATGGTTATTTGACAAAAGAGCTTCAACTAACCTTGTCAAAATCATCATCACCAAGAGGTGTATCCCCAGAGGTAGAGAGCACCTCAAAGACACCATCTCCAACCTCAAGAACTGCAAACATTATAATATAATTGATCAATGCTAAAAAAAAATTAAAACATATACCAAATTTGAAAGATTGCTTAAAGCTCCAACACCAATTAACTCTGAAAAAGAAAATCAAACTTTCAATAGGAAAACTAACATTTGTTGTGGCTAATCTAACCTAAATGACCTCATGTAATTAATGAACACCACTGTGCAGGACATGCAATTATATGTCCATGCTTTTCTTGCTATTGAAAAACTAACTCTTGTGATGCATGATACACCAAAAACTATGGAATACGCTTCTAACCTTCTAAGAAATTTCAGTACCAATCCTTTTGATGTTGTATGCATCAATTTACCAACCTTACGCATATGGATCAAATATATGCTTAATCCACATATGATATCTCATCAAAATCTTTTTCCCCAAATTCCATGTTATTTGACCAAAAACTAAAACAGATGCTTACTTCACATGTTCTAGAGTTGATAGCATAATGTTATTTATCTTCTTTCACTGTACATGTACTTGCAACTTATCATGAGTCATGACATACATGAAGCACAATCAGGCTCTAATACCTATCTGAAGTACCATTTGATATTTCCCTAACAATATTGCATCAATTTCCCCAAGTTATGCTAGATAAACAGAATTGAATGTGCACATGGTATTTTGTAATAACATGGGAGTTTAGACTCAAATATATACCAACTAGTTTGTAATAACACCGGAGTAAGGAATCAAACATATACAGCTAGTCTGTAAAATTACTTGCACGAACAAATGTATGCATTACTTAATTAGATTTTAAAACAAATTTTAATGGATTTATCTGATCATCTAGTAATTATTCAAAGCCTAGGGCTAAGAGAAAATGCTGACATTGTACCTGAAACATCAAATGTGCCACCACCCAAGTCAAACACAAGAATGGTCTTGTTCTTCTTCTTCTCAAAACCATATGCCAAAGATGCTGCAGTCGGTTCATTGATAATACGAAGAACTTCTAAACCAGCAATATGTCCAGCATCCTTCGTCGCCGTCCTTTGCGAGTCATTGAAGTATGCAGGAACCGTAACAACTGCTTCGATGCATCATCCAAGAACTTCGATGCATCATCCACAAGTTTCCTCAAAACCTAAAAACACAGAAAGTCACTTCGGATGCAAAATAACGCCTATCATAGAAAAAAAATCAACTTTTTCACAAAAGATGAGAAATTTCGACCTGCGCGGAAATCCCCTCGGCGGCGATCTGCTTCCCAATGGCAGGGCACTCCAGCTTCACATTCCCTCACAACCCTATAGCTCACCTGCTTCGACTCCTCATCGACCTCAGCCATCTTCCTCCCAATGAACCTCTTCACCAAGAAGAAGGTGTTCTTGGGGTTGACCACCGCCTGCCTCTTCGCGATCTGCCCCACCAATCGATCCCTGGCCTTGGTGTACGCTACCACCGACAGCATGGTCCGCTGGCCCTCCGCATTCGTCACAATCGTTGGCTTGCCTCCCTCCATGGCCGCCACCGCGGAGTTGGTCGTCCCGAGATAGATGCTGACGACCTTCTCGTTGGCGATCCGGAGAGATCTGATGAAGGTTCTTGCGGATTTGGATGAGGATTTGGGGAAGGGGGGCGGGGTTGAAGAAGAACGATTTGGATGAGAAGAGCTTTTTGGAGGAGGAAGGGAGGGATGCGAACGAGGTGAAGAGTTGGAATTGGGAGGTTGAAGACGCCATTTTTTTGGAGCTCAAAAGCCTAACCCTAGAAATTTGGGATGCGGGAGGATAGGGGAGTGAAAGAGACGACGACTTGAGGAGGAGGGCAAAACGGCGAAGGAGGCACCACCGAGCGGCGACGAACAAGGGTTGGGTTTTTTTTCGTGCAGCCTTGGATTGGGGAAGCAATTTCTCTATCTGCTTCTTAAGAAATGATTTATTACCATAATTTGCTTTAAATTATAAATTGCTTGGGGCATTTTTCTTGAGGAAAGCTAAAATTTTCTCTATTAAAATTTTGGAAACAAAAAATGAAACGCCAAATTATTTTTTTGGTGGGAACAAAAAAATTTCACACATTGCCAAGGGAATTGTCCTTGTCAATATTTATATTTATTATATTTTTTCTTTTTCTAAATAGAGGGAATTATTTGTCAAATATTTTTTAGATTCTCTATCAAGAAGCAGCTGCAGTTGGGATAAATCCCTTGTCAATACTTGAGAAAATAATAGTAAAAAAAATATTTTTAAATGGAGGGAACTTGTTTATCAAATAATTTTTAGATTTTCTCCCAAGAGAAAATTACACTTGGGAAAAATCCTTTGTGCTTGTTTTGAGGAAAAAATAAAAAAAATAAAAACATTTTATATTTATTATATGTTTTTTGTTTTTAAATTGAAAAAAATCACCAGCATACAATTTTTTTAGATTCTCTTGCAAGAATAACTTATACTTCGGAAAAATCCCTTGCAAATATTTTTCCATCCCTTAGGAATAAGTTCTTCGTCAAGGGAACATTGCCATGTGATTGGTATCCCTTGGGAATGGAACTATTACCAAAGAAAATTAGCACCTTGCAATGATTCCTTGGAAATACCCTATTTTCTACTAGTGATAAAAACTGTGTGAACTATACTTCCCCGTGCTTAGGCATTTGGAATCTCAGCCCTTAGAGTTTTCCTTGGGCGCTTGGACTTTATTTGGCCTCTCTGTTTTGAGAGAAACCGTCATAGCAGGAACCACCTTCGGATGAGTCTCCTTATATTTGGAAGGGGGTCATCAATATTTGGCTAACGCTTCATTTGTTTGAACAAAGAAGAAGAGCTGGGAACAACGACGGAGTTCACCTCCTTCCACACCTTATATATAAATTAGAAAAGTCTTTTTGGAGAGCGAACTGGTTTCTACCCTTCTTGGATCTCCACCGACTGTGGAGACTTCTTTAATACTGTGGTGGAGGAATTTTGTCTGACCTTTTGCAGCAGTTCGAAATAGTTCTCGGTTGTAACAACAGCATTCACTATTGGAGTTGAAGCAGAGGGAGTTAGCCCTAATGGGGAGATGCCCCCAGCTCGTCTTATTCGACGTCAGTGACGACGTCGGACATTTCTCGAGGCAGGCACCTCATTTTCTTGCGAGATTTCTTCATCATACCCTCTGCATATCTTAGGACCTTCGGTAGGAGTTGGTCTGTGGAAGACCGACACCTTCGACAGAGCTGAAGCTTAAGAAGCCAACCTGTGGAAAACAGACTTCTTTTGAGTTTCCTCCTTTGGCGTTGAAGCACCAATGGCCGGAGGAGGTAGCATCGAGCCAAAGAAGAGCTCATTCATGTATGCAGTCATATGCACCACAGTGATGCAAAACATCGGGGCTGCGAATGGTCCGTACTTGATTCTCCCGGATAGGGTAGAGCTTGAGTTGCAGTGAGTGCAGTTGGAAGCCATTGATCTCTGCATAGATATGAGACGCCGGCTTCAGTATCCCACCACCCATGAGCAACTATAAACATATATACTGCGACATTGTTCGCAAAATACACGGCACATGAAGTATGGAGTGGAAAGAGAAAAATGTCCCACTGGGCATACCAGAATCTGTTTATCGCCGGAAACCGGACTAAGGTGCGGGAAGCGCGTCCAGCCTTGAATACGGAAGCAGATACTATATGCAACATATCCATCCAGCTCTCCAAAAATACCAAGTTGATTTATGGCATCGTATATCGGAGATTTGAATAGATGCGACCGATGTAGCCGAATTTTTCGGATTCCCCCTCAATTATGAGCGGAAATTAATTATGGGGACTCTTTTTCCTGCAGGTGTAAGCCCCTACAGTTAATTACGTTATCACTACGTGATAACTTTCACGTTCTCCATGTCTATCATTTCATGTCGTGTTATACGTTGTTTATGTTGGGTTGCCCTTGGATTGCATACGAAGACTAATATTGTCGCCCATAGGGCGCGAATTAGTCCAAATCCGTAAATCTCAGATTTGGGTTGAATTTAGATCATGTGTTCTATCAATTCAGAATATATTTGGGTTTGATCTTAAGAATCGTTGGTCGTATATGGGATTAAGATCAACTTAGAAAATATACTTAAGGACCGTTAATTTTGTTTTAGATTAAAATCAACTTAAAATATATGAGCTTATGGGCTCAAGGAATATTGCAGAAGCTTAAGCTTTATAACACTTAATCAATTTGGACTAAGAATTGGCTCTAGAGTATATATACTGGCGCCCAGAAGCTCTGGCGCATGCCGCGTGTTACGCCCAGACAAAGATTTATGAGTCTATAGCACAGTAAATCATTGGCGCATCATGGTTGTGGCGCGTGCCACATATACGATGAGAATTGGCGCATGCCTTCAACTTTTTAGTCTCTGGCGCATGCCCATATTGGCGGATATCTATGTTGGCGCATGCCCTTTATATTGGCGCATCTTTATGTAGTGTATGCCGATTGGCGCATATGCCTCTAGCACATGTCTGCTTAGGGTTTTCATAGAGATTAATCTCTGTTCTTTTGAACCTTAAGTTTCATGAAGCTTAAGCTTTTGTTAATGGCTATTTTGTCCATTAATAATCAACAAGACCAATACTTTATGATCTAGGATCTCTATTTTTTTATCTGGACCACATGATCAGTTCTTTGAAAATTTAAATTTCCTCGTCCATTATCGTTGCACTTTCTTTTATAAAGGGGTTTGGTTCTTTCAAACCCTAAATCTTAAAATCAAAGAAATCCCTCTAATGAAAACTTAAGTTTTCTCGAGACGAAATTTGATCTAAAAATCTTAAAATCAGCAAAAAGAACTTAAGTTCTGTATATGAAGGTTAACCTTCTCATGGATGAAACTTAAGCTTTTATATAGAGATTGGTCTCCTTTTCTCACCTCGGTTGATGATGATGAGAAAGAAGAGGAAAGCTTTTATTGCAGAGAACTTAAGTTTCTGATCAAGCTTATGGGGTCTATTGCGTATATCGCAGAAGCTTATGGAGGTATTCTCTCCCTGAGTTTTTGACTTCTATGGTCCTTCATATAGGTTATAAATATTGTTGGACAAGTAGAGACGATGTCTCTTTGATATTTCTCCAATTGATCTTAAGATCAAACCCGGTTGCTTAAACATCGTTTGATTATAGATCCAGGGGTCCTTGTTAATAAGATTTATATTTTCTTTGTTTAGAAAAATATAAAAGATTTTATCTCTTGTTAAAAAAATCATCTTTCTGTTTTTAAAAAGATAAAGAGCATTTTAAATAGCTTAAGCTATATATTTTAAATCTCTTATTTGGAGATCTTCTAGTCGACCAGATTTATTCTTTTTGTTTAAGGATATAAGAAATTAATTTCCAAATTTAGCTTAAACAATCAAAGAAGCATGGGCTTCAAAGCATTGGCGCTTGCACCAAAAAACATTGGCGCATGCCCACGTATGTAGTTGCGCACGGCAAATATGTGCGCACATGCCGCTGCCCATCTCATGCACCACCTACACATATGCACACGTATATTGATGCGCATGTCATCAAAGTTGCTTTCCATCCATGTACGCACTTGACACTTGCGCAGTATCCTTGGCCTCTTCATTCCAGGTGCGCGCCTAGCATATTTGTGTGCCAAAATTGGTGCGAACACGGCACACTTCTAGATACTTTGAAAAGTTCAAAGAGAATAATGCCAAGATTAAAATATACCATCTGGTTTGATCATGGTGAATAGAGTTTAAGAGATTTATAAAAGAAAATTAGAATTGTTAAAAGTTTGATACTACTGTGTATCCCACAATAAAACGGTGTTTTCGAAAAGAAAACAAAACCTTATTCGATATGATTAAATTAATGATTTGATCATTAATAAGCTTTCTACTTGCTCATTAGACTTTTGCAATAAAAACTGTTAATTATCTATTAAAATAATTCCTGTTAAATGTGTTTTCTACTACATATGAAATATGAAAAGAAAAAAGACCAAATGTATGACATTTGAAAATTTGGAGTTCTACAATTCAAGTTGAAAACATGTATTGGACAAATTGGAATTTGTAATAGATAGATATCTAAATGTAGGCCACCCAAATATACACGAACCATTATGTTTATATTCTAGTTTCATACAATCACCGTTAAAAGAAATGTTTTTATGGAAGACTAAATTGTTGGTCAGTCTTCATGAAAGGTTGTTTCCTTATAGTAAGAGTTTTTGGTTCCAGTGGGAGAAAATCCTAATTTATTAGGATATTCAATAAATTTAGTGGGAGGTTTAAGGGTTTTTTTTTGAAATAATATTATTTTAAAATTATATTATTAAAATAGGGTAGTTTAAATTAAAATTATGAAAGTAGGATGGTTTGTACCCCACCCCCGCTACCCCACCCCTACCCCCGGAATAGGGGACGGGTTCTGGGAACCCGCCCCCTATACATTTGTATAGGGGGCGGGTTCCCAGAACCCGCCCCATTTTGTTTATTTTTTTAATTATTTTTTAATTATTAATTATAATTATTAATTATATAATTATTAATTATATAATTATAATTATAAATATAATATTAATTCTGATTTTAATTATAATTATAATTATATAATGATAATTATAATTATTTTAAAAATTGTTTAAAAATAAATAAACGAAAATAAATTTGGAAAAATATTAAAATTTCATTATATGAATGTTTTTTACAGAATGAATCCGTCAAATTTACAATGTAAAAAAATCCTATCTATTTGTAAAATGTAAATACTATATCGACGGTCAAATTTATAATAACAAAATGAATCCGTAAAATTTATAATACAAAATGAATTTTAATAGGATTTTTACAAATAGATAGGATTTTTTTACGGATTCATTTTGTATTATAAATTTGACCGTCGATATAGTATTTACATTTTACAAATAGATAGGATTTTTTTACATTGTAAATTTGACGGATTCATTCTGTAAAAAACATTCATATAATGAAATTTTAATATTTTTTCCAAATTTATTTTCGTTTATTTATTTTTAAACAATTTTTAAAATAATTATAATTATCATTATATAATTATAATTATAATTAAAATCAGAATTAATATTATATTTATAATTATAATTATATAATTAATAATTATAATTAATAATTAAAAAATAATTTAAAAAATAAACAAAATAGGGCGGGTTCTGGGAACCCACCCACTATACAAATGTATAGGGGGTGGGTTCCGCGGGTTCTGGGAACCCGCACCCTATTCTGGGGTGGGGGTGGGGTAGCGAGGATGGGGTGCAAACCACCCTACTTTCATAATTTTAATTTAAACTACCCTATTTTAATAATATAATTTTAAAATAATATTATTTCAAAAAAAAACCTTTAAGTAATAGTGGAGATACCGATCTACCACCAGAGAATGCTGTTGATGCATTGATTGAATCAAGAAGATTAAATAAAAGTGTTTATTTACTGTAAAGTACATATATGTCTCGATAATATCATGTTTGATGAGTGGTATCAAGAAGAATAATGATTCAATATGAACTTACGAAAAGACAATGTTGGACATGAATTTTAGTAAATAGATTGATATCATAAAAACGGAAATAGACTTCATATTTAATAACAAGGCTTGGACCTTAGTAGATCCACCTAATGGAGGAAAATCTATTGGACGCAAGTGGATATGTTTATTAGAGATTTGAAGTTCATTAAAATGTATAGACATCTAACTGCTTACGGGTTATCGATTATGTGTAAAATTTATCTTCTGTTGTAATAATGAAGTCTATTAAAATCCTATCAGCCATAGCAACATATTATGACTATGGAATATGACAAATGGATGAGAAAGATATTTTCTTGAATGTTATCTTTGTAGAGTGTTTTTCGTCACCCATTGAGATGGATACGCTTGCTTGTCAGCCGTTGTACAGATTCCCCCATCCGATAGTGGGCAAGGGGTTTATTGATTGCGGGGAATCTCCAACAGTCGTAGATAAATCTGTTGTTAATTATCCCTCGCTTTGAGACAAGGGGACCTCCGATTAATGGATCTTACGATCATGCGAACTCAGTGTGAAATGTGTGTTTGAAAAGAAAGAATGCATGTTCGTTCGTTCATTTTTTTTGTTCATTTATACTTTATTATATTTTTTTATTATTATTTTTTTATTAATGATAAAGGTCCGGATGTCCCTAGGAATTGGAAACCCGGATCCGGGTATCTCGGAGGCACCTCCCCCTTTGGGGAGGCCAGCTCCCGTAGGAGGTCGGCTCCTCCCTTCTGGGGAAAGGGTCGGCTCCCATAAAGGGGAGCGGGTACTCCTTTTGGGGGTACCCAGAAGCTTTTGGAGAAGGGTCTGCCCGGGGCGGATGCCCCCGACGACTTGAATTCATTTATTATTATTATTATATTTATATATTTTTTTATTTTTTGTTTTCTATTCTAAATTTATTCTCTTGAAAAGACTGCGGATTTCAATGAAATTTCGGCGGCATAACCGCAGGATTTCGTCAGTTTTTGTTTATTAAAATATAAATCGACGCATATGTTTCCGTTTGGGTGAAGTACGGATGGAAATCTGCATTCAAGAGGGGAGTACGGATCGAAATCCGCATCCCCGAGGTTTCCCCAAGGGAAAAGCCCAAAGGCTTTCTCTTTGGTGGGGCCACCATCAACCTCTCTATTCTTGTAAAAAATGCTCTTGATTTTTATAAATTGGGATTTGAGTCTTAGAATGAGGGAAAAGGGGCTCCTTTTCCCATTTTTAGACCTTAGATCTTGTAGAGAGGGTTTTGGAAGATGGGCACTCCTTCCTCTTTGGATCTTAAGAAGGAAGGAGGTCAAAATGCTCTCCTTTATGGGATTTGATTGAAAAAAAATGCTCCTTTTCAATGGATATATGGGTTTTTGTTATATATTTTTCCTCTTGATTTATTTGAAGAAGAGAGAGAAGAGAGAGGCACAAATCCTAGTATTTTGAGGGAATGGGAAAAACTTAACATTTCATCATCTGGTTGGGTTTAAATACTTATTACAATTTGCAACTTGGCCCTTGGGCTTTACACAATTACCCTTTTGTTTTTCCCATACCCATGTGCTCATTTCATTTCTTTTTGCACATAAATCATAGGTTCTACATAATTTTGGTTTTTTGCCCATTTGTACTACATTTTTACATTTATTTGCATACAAAATATATTTACTACAAATTTCTTTCTTTCTTCTTCGATGGTCGGCCAGCTTCTCTTAGGCTTAAGACAGTTTAGGCATGGGCCCACTTGTTTCGGCTTGAACCCGGGTTGGTTGGACTTGGGTCCACTTGTTTGGGTGTTGACTTTGACTTCTTGATCTGGACTGACCTTAACTTTGACTTCTGACTTTGACTTTAATTTTTTTACTTTTAATTTTTGACTTTAAATTTCAGCAGTGGAGTGTAAATTTTGACCGCAACAATCTTAATGAAGATATTTACACGCAATAACCGAATAGTTTCTGTATATAAATTTAAGAAAACATGGAGTAAATTGAATAGTTCAATATATAGATTTAAACAAACTTTTAGGAATTGAAGTATTCATTTTGATGAAAATGATTAAGAAATTTGATTTCATCCAAAATTCAAAAAAGCTGTGTACATAAAAGCAACAAAATAATTTTATTATGTTCCTAATATATTACTCATTTCAAATGACGTAGGTGCAATGACATCTGTTAAGTTATGGCTTTTAAACAAGTTCTTAATGAAAGAGCTTGAACAAATATTCAGTATTTGAATCTCATATTTTATAAAGATTGAGTAGAGACTCGTAGTTGAAACCTACTTATGTAAATTAGACCCTTACATGGTTTTATGTACAAGATATAATAGAGCGCATAGAGCTTTGCAAGTAGATTATAATCCAATACTAAAAAAGAATATTAGATTAGAGTGAATCATATTTAGACATTTAGCTAAAATATTTAGTTACGATGCAGATTTTTCATAGTATTAAAGAATGCTCCGATTTATATTTCTAATCCGTTTTCAAAAATAGAAAGTCTATTTTGAAATATGTAGAATAGTTTATAGTAGTACATTCCACAATGAAAGCAGAATGTGTAGCGAAAGTGAAAATGCCAAGAAAAAAGTTTGGACAAATAAGTTTGTTGATAACTTGGCATGATTTCATTAGATGAAATTTTAGAGTATGTCCCAAATGTAGAAAGTCTATTTTGAGATAAGTTTATATAGTGATATAAAAAATAGCGACAAAACAACATAAACAATTGACTTGCTTAATCGTTATTTTAAATGATTTTTGACAAGACAGATAACTTTAAAAGTTATTATTGTATCTGATTGGATGTGAAGGTAAGTGGGAGATTACTAGAGTAATTATATGTTCAATAAAATTCTTAAAATATTTATTAAATATTAATATGATTTAATAGTTGTTGGTTATAAATACCCTCAAGGTAATTATTATAATTATAGGAGGACCTATACGGAGAGAAAAATCTTCATCGAGATGATAGTATGTTATCTGGTTTGTCTTTATCATTTATATGCATGTGTTTTACTCATCATCGCGTATCGCTAATACATAATAATAAAGCCTGTAGGATCTTTGCTTGACTACCGGGATTATGATAGGGATTGTACTGGTGAGGCATGGATAGTCCATAAGCATATCCTTAAAAGTTCCTAATCGTAGGAGTATCGAGACTGGACATCGGTACTCCAGTTTAGACTAGTATATACGTTTCTTGACACTGTATGGGTGATGGTTGATCCCATAAAAGTTGGTGTTTGACACCGGAGATTGTATCCAGGTGCTCGTTAGGTTATAAGTTACACCGGACGGACTCACCGAGAACCACTAGATGGTATTATACCTATCGTCAGATAGCAGTTCTCTGGTGACATGGGTACATGGTAGTCTGTAGATCTGAGATCGTCATAGTACCTTGTCTGGTTCCCAATGTGCTTTGATTATTATCCTACCACGGCTTTAAAGAGCCGTGCAAACGGGTTTTAGTTGGGTACGGTCCGAGCCAAATAAAGGCAGTGACCGATCGAAATAACCATAAGTCCCTGGTCAGGACTGATGAGATTTACTGATAAATGTTATCGGTAGTTTCTCGATTGGTTATGAGTTTGATAGCGGCACGACTTATAAGGTTATTGAGAGTCTGACGGTTTCTACCTCCCAAACCCGGTATACGATACTCTTAGACAAAGAGACCGGACCGTACAGTGACTATCACCGATAAGCTCTGCAGGATACGGATGAGCTTGCTTAACGACCTTCCTTTTGTTCAATACCTGGGTAGCCGTTACATGCAGCTAGTACTGCTGACGTGCTCGTAGGTTAATCTGGTGGGGGATTGATCTGAAAGTGTTCCAAATCAATCGGATATGATCCTGACCTACTGCCGGCGTATTGTTGAGTTTTTAGAGTCCCACACAAAGCTTTCCCGACTCAGGCGAAACGATGTAGAGTATGTATGGGGATACATGCTGCAGAGCCAGATTAAACACGTGTATTTGATACACGTACTTTAATCGAGCGTTTTATGATATTAGCCGGTATATATATTGATATAACCGGATTATTAAATAAAGTGTTGATTTAATAATTATATATATATATATATATATATATATATTCTAGTATCATAATTACTTGATTTTTCCTCTCTTTATGTATTTGTATATGTTACTAATACTTATTAATATGTATTCGATACATATTACTTGTGTATAAGATACACATTGAGTATGATATGAGAACTCGGTTTCTTTATTTACTTAAAATATGGAAATGAGTCATAGAAATGAGAAGGGTGTAGAGATTTTTTGAAGTCTCTTTAACTTTTCATTTAGATAAATATTGTTATTTTTTGTTCTCATTATTATTCTCGTCCTCCTCTTCTCTCATGAGATTTTATTTGGAAAGTTGGATAAAGGAAAAGAGAGGAAATTAAGTGAGATTTATTACTACATCTCTAGTCTAGAATTCTTGTCAAGTTTTATACACTAGTTGCTTCTTCAAGGTGCTCACTTGATAAAGCTAAAGCTTGAGTTCGGTTTCCTCGCCTGGATTATCTTCGCAAGTCGATCGGCGAGCAAGCTCGTTCCTAGAGGACTTAGAGCCTAGAAGGGATCTTTCACAATTGGACGAACACGCTACAAAGGTTGTACCACACCAAAACTCCTTATCTATTCTCTTGTTTGTTCTCTTTTGGTTGCTAGATTTAGTGTGGATAAATTCTTGGTTTATGGTTGCTTATGCTTGTTTGTAAATTTTTGTTATCGCTTTCGTCTTGGTCGCAAGTGTTGCGGCGCGAGCACACACAACCTAACAGTTGCACTAATAGTAATTGGTTAACTGGGTCACATGTATTTATAATTGTTATAATATCCCTAGAAATCATACTGTTAGATCATGAACTGTGATATGTCACATGCATGGAGATATGGTCTAGTTTAGTGATTTCTTAAATAAGTACTTAGCCTATATCTAGTATGGGATGACTAGATTTATAACATGCTATCATGCATGACTCCGACATGTTAGATGTGGTGATGTGTTTCAATCACCGAGAATGGAGATTCTCCAGACCATGTTTGAATTCTTTAGGACATGTCATCTATGAGATAGAGAATTTAAACAGTTACATAATCTTTTTGACTTGATGACATTGTTGTCTTCGCTTTGTCATTTAGTACGTTTTGATATGATGGTACTTGTTATCATCTGACAGGAATAACAAACCTGAAATATTTAGCCACTTAAATATATTTAGAAGGACAATGAATGTCTAGATTGAGTCCTACATTCTTATGTTGATGAGAATAAGTTTACTGTTCATTTCCATGAAGGCGTACAAATCATGTCGACAGGTGTTTTGAAAAATATTTTTCAAAATTATATTGTCATAGTAATATTTATTTTCTAAATGAATTTGTGATCACGATGAAAGAAACTTTAGGCTTGAGCAATTAGGTGAACATGTCTTGCTCATTTAATGGCTTAAGGATAAGGGCTTTGATGTCGGAAAGAATTGTATGTAAGTTGATATATATTGTCATCTCACATTATGGTAAAGCTTGTATAAACAGTTGACAAGATATGTTTGACGGTTAAATTAAAACTATAAATTAATTAATTATGAATTAATTTAGTTGATAGTTGGCTCTTGATGTGAGATCCAATTGATCCCACATTTAAGCCTTTCGGTGGAAGATTTAGATACAACCATAAGAGAAATATTATTAATAATATAATTGTTATATTATTAATATGTGGGTTTTTAGTCCCACGTCGGATATTAAGGCTTGAGGAATCGTAGCATAACCCTATATAAAATGGTTAATGGTTTCCCATGAGAGATTTTGAATTATGAATATTTCTTCTTGAAACTATTTGGATGCCTATCAAACCATGGGGGTGTCTCTTCCACAAATATTGGTGCACTTCAGTTGAAGGCTTTTGTATTTGTGGAGGCTACCAAAAGGTACTTTGTTCATATATGATTAGATCATTCTTCGATGAGATCGGGATGAAGCAAAGGTACGCATTTAATTTTTGATAAAAATTGTTTTTAGGAAATTGATGCATGTGTTTTCGCCGCAGGCATGCATATGTTTCCTTCAATTATTTTTATGATTCATTTTATAGAAATCCAACTAAATTGTACCCTTATTACACCATAATTCACAGTAACATCTCATGCAATGGAAGGATCAACCATGGACAAGATACTTAACCTTTTTTTTAATTAAAGAATAAGCAGGATTCAAAACAAGTTTGTCTCGCAAAAATGCTTTAAAAACAAAAGAAAATTACAAACTTCAACCATACAGGGGGTTCACTTGAGAGAAATGAAAAAGAGTATAGCTACAAAGGACTATATAAAGAAAGATATTTAACCTTAATTCATAGGATTACAGTAAATTTATACAAAGGGTATGATAATGCAAATAATAACAGGGTAGGTGATAAAAGTCTAATTAAGGAAAGATATAAAGATCCTTCATGAAAAAGTAGCTTTAGAAAAAGGAACAAGATTAAAAGCCTTAAACCTATGGCGTAAAGATCCGGGTAACTATCCTGTAGAATCCCCATCTGTAGAATCCCCATTTGACATTTATAGGTAGAAACGGCTTATTCACAGGTCATGGACATGAATGGCTGAGGTTAAAACACAAATCAAATCCTAATAACAAGGATACTCCTTGTCTCTTACAAAATCTAAACCATCTGTGCATTTCACACCACGGACGGTGGATATCCAGTTTCAATCTAAAACTGTCAAAAGGGGATTCTGTAGGATCTTTACCACCCCGATAAATAAGAGATTCATTAAACTTTTCTAACTAAATTCAGGCATGAACAATAACTTTTACATCAAAATTTTCTTTTTGATGCACCTTGAGCTCAAACCTGATACTGGAAGCATCAACACAAAGATGGTACACAACATGGCGGTGGAACATGATATCCATGATATCTGAATAAAATTCTTTGCAAGTCATGAGTACACTACATGGTTAGTGGCATATTGATTGGTCCTGCAAACAAATGGGCATCATTTATTCATACTTCTCATGCAATGGGGTGTGTACATTATGAGAAACTAAAGGAGAAGAAAACAATGAGGTTAATAAATGGAGAAGAAAGCATCAATTATTCATTTATTCCTACTAGCAAATGCACGTGCCACGCACGTGGAGAATTATATGCAAATTTAGTAGAAATCAAATTACACTAAATATATCAAATAATTTGGTTGCTTCAACTTTGACTTGTAACCCTATTAAAGAAAAAATACAGCCTTCAAAACTTGGACTTCAAAAAGTTAATCAAGCAGGCTACAACACATTGAAAAAAATATAATAGATTAATTAAATCAAGAAAATGAACAGAAATTAAGTAGGCTACAGCATATTAAAAAATACTATAGTTAATTAATTCAAGAATATGAAAATGCCTTCAAGATGCATGTCTAGCTTACTAATAAGATCAAACAGGATGTCAAAATTAGCTTAATCTCTCTATTAAAGAATTAGAAATATTTGCTAGAAATTCTGAATGCCTGTCCTCTTACAGTCCTAAAAATCAGTTAAAAATTCTCTCTTTCAAGTGGATGTTTTGCACATGTAGAGAACTTAACCAACATTTCAGCCAACCAAGCTCTTCCATGCATTTCTTCATTCATGATCATCATATTCTCAGCTTATCAATAAGTTTGTAGAGTATGCAAAAATAATTAAAAACATAGCTGCATTGGCAATAAGAAGTTCTGAGTTATCTGATGAAAATCAGGCACATATCAACTAATTAACATTCTAAGCAATGATTTATTTTAACTATATCAGGCAAGCATTTTGCGAGTCTATTGTATCTGCATAAACTGTCAGCCGGCTAACAAACATTATCAAGATATTGATATATTGAACGACTAATGGTGCTAGAGATGATCGATAGCATCGAAGAGCAGGTGAACGTGATCGTTGTAGATGTTGGAGAGGGCAGTTGAGGGGTTATTATCTAAAATTATTTGTCATGGTACCTGGGATTTAAGTTTTGTGTGTTCTTTTTCTTTGGTATAATATATGGTGTGTACAGCACCAGCATTCATAAAAATTGGTTTGTTCTTTTATTTAACTTAAATGGTGGGAAATCTCTGTGTATTTCATTAAAGAGAAATTTAATGAAACAAAATACAGATTAAAAGAAATAAAAGAATAAAACAACAAATTTGAACTTTTCTTGTTTGTACTTTTTGCTAAAGTTAAATGCAAGGGAAAAAACCCGCACTTAATTTACTAAAGAGCAATTAAATGAAACTAAGCACAAACTAATCAAAGTGAAAAAAAAAGTGAAAAAAGGAATAAATAAAAATAATGAAATAAGAGATTTTAAGTTTTCTTGTTTGTCGTTTTTTTTATGTTAATTAAATGAAGACAAAATCCCCAAACTTTATTCAAGAGAAATTTGATGGAATTAATTACAAACTAAATGAGAGTAAGAAAAATATATTAATAATAAAACAAGTGATTTTAATTTTTCTTGTATGTACTTTTATATAAAATAGAGAAAATCATTGCACTGTATAATAAAGAGAAACTTAATCAAAATAATAAGTAAAAATTAAAAAGGGATAAATAAAAATAATAAACAAGAGGTAGTCTTGTTTGTATTTTTTTTTACAACTTAAATAGAGGAAAAATCTTTGCACCTTATTGAAGAGAAATTTAATGAAGTACAAACTAATGAGTAAAAAAGATTAACAAAATAAAAAATGATAAATGAAAATAATAAAACAAGAGATTTTAAGTTCTTGATTGCAATTTTCTTAAACTTAAATGGAGACAAAATCCATACATTGTATTAATGAGAAATTTAATAAAACCAAGTACAAACCTATAAGAGTAAAACAGAGTAAAAATATTTTTTTAAAAATTACAAAAAATAGAAGAGAATCCAGAGCTCTCCAACATTGGGAGATTACAATAAAAACATACCAAGTTATAAAATAACCACTATATCATCAATGGAGTCGTACAGCGTGTGTGTGTGTGTAGAAAAGTAAACTACAATTCAAGATGCACCATAAAATTGCCCCCATCGCCATACATGCAACCACTCCTCACCAAACCTTGAGAGCCTCCCAATGCTGACATGTCAATCCCCTCACCATGTCCAGCACCCTTTTTGGAGTAATAATTTTGCCTTCTAAGCATCCTTGGAGTTGCATCCTATACCGGGACTAAAAATTTGCTGTGTAGATTTACGGAGAGAAGAAAGAGAGTGGTTGTATTTATAGAGAAAGTTTGATATAATGGATCATTTGGTTTAATGGAGAGATAATGCATATACATGGGAGAATAAATGACGATGCATGTGAGATGGAGCTTTGGGGTTTTCAAAGTTAATTACATGGTCAATAGTATGAACCGACTGGGCTTAAGCTTAGTTGGTACCTATTTCCTCTCCAATATGAGAGATCACAAGTTCGATCTCCGAAAGGGGTTATTTCAAAAAAAAAGTCAATAGTATGAATATTTTCTTTTTGAAAAAAAAACCTTGTGCTCTTTCAGATTTTAAGTAACAATGCTACAATTATTTTGTGTCTTTGTTAAAGAAGGGACTAAAAAAATTGGAATCGCACTTGTACAAATCCACCATCTTCCCTCGTTCTCTTTAATACCCTAGTCTTTTATTGCCCTTTGAGTTTCTTCTTTATTAATAGTCAAGACTAATAAAATGTAATGAATATATATATAGGAACAATGACAATTATTAATTATTAGTAGAAGAAAGAGAGAAAGGAAAAGAGAAGTCACTGTGGAGGAGAGGAGGAATATGAATAGATATAGATAGATGGAATTTAAATAGAGTGTATAATATATAATATAATAATATAATTTAACTCGTTTTAATTGAAACCATGCATACAGCCCACTGTTTAATTCTCTACCATCCATAAATCCCACTAAAAGTAATGCCCAAACTTAAATGTTAATAATGAACTTAATGAAAGCATTTAAATGTTCATGCTATCACCACCCCATTTTCATATTAGTCTCACTCAAACTCATATTGACTTTTATTATTACTATTAGAAGACACAAATAAAGTAAAAGAATGTATATAACAAAAAGAACTGCGAAGAAGACTACCAAAACTTTACTATTATTTTCTCTTAGTAGAGTACTATAGATATATAGATATAGATTCTTTTCCTAAACCAGCCTAGATTATTTGCATGAAAATGTAATGAATTGGGATGGTCCAAATCATGAGTACAAACAAACCTTAGGATGTTGTTGTTACAAACAAATTCACACCATAGTATCTAACAAGGTTCCCTTCACAAAAATTCAGTGCTTACTCTTCATATAACAATTCCTATCAATATATATCTCAACAATAATAAAGGATCCATTGATTATCACAAAGGAGAAGGCATCCTAATTAATGGATACAACTAGGATCCGGATCCTCTGCTCTCATAGTAAGGTGCTTGGGAATCACATGGTCGGGAATGGGGGTAAAACAGGGGTCCCATGGTTTGTGTGAGGTCAGGGAGTGATCCAACGGCTAGGCGATGGGCAGAGCAGGGTTCTTGGCAAAATAGGATAGCAGAGGATCCTAATCCAATACAACTAGGCTCGTTCAAA
The DNA here is from genome assembly GCA_030015575.1 of Agapanthus africanus. NCBI lineage: Eukaryota > Viridiplantae > Streptophyta > Magnoliopsida > Asparagales > Amaryllidaceae > Agapanthus > Agapanthus africanus. The sequence continues at coordinate 669,898,080 of JASDDO010000014.1, forward strand.
ATGATCGGTTTACTGGAAGACAAATCCCAACTACCGATAATAAACCTGATAGCTGATGCGGATTCACATCGGATGTGTACCAAAAATAGTTATCTCATTGTAAACCTTCAAGACATCATTTTTCAAAAAAAAAAATTGTTTTAAGATGACATCATTTCAACATAGTGATTACGTCTTCCCCTCATCATTGTAAACCTTACAAGACATCATCTTGAGACATCATCCCATACATTGAAACTTTAATAAGACAACATAAATTCATTCACAAGGTTATAGTGCAAGTTAATAAAAGCAATATAAGCGAGAACCTAGAATATGAATTTAATTTTAATAAAGCAAGAAACAAAGTCATAAGCTTTGAAAACAAAGGGTACAATACTTATCTTTCATGTAGTATTCCCTTCACTTCTTCTGGCCATCACCCATGGCAGTCCGCCATCAATCGAGCAAGATTCGAATGAAGAAGCAGAAGAAGAAACAGGAAATTTCCCCTTGTTGCTACCCCACAACCAAATCTTCGACATAGAAAAGCTCTCACCTTTGCTCCCAACACCCAACCTCTTCCCCTCATCATTAACAACCACCCCTTTAGCTCTTTCATGATTTCTATCCCCAACTTTCAACGGAACTCGAAGATTGACATCTCCGACAACATATTGATAAGAACCCATAGAGTAACATCTCCTCGCATCAAAATTGCTGCTGCTACTCTCCCCTACCTCTCTATTAGTTATACTATTTCCATTCAAATTATTCTCATCCATATTGCTCGTGTTGCGAAACTTCCCAAGCCTAACATGCACCATCTCCTCCAAACTCAACACCTCAATATCAAACATTGGATTCTCGATCCCGGTCCCTTGAGAAAATAGTGCTCCTCTACATAAAGGGCAAGTCGAGTTCGACAGAAGCCAGGTATCGATGCAATCAATATGAAATGCATGGCCACAGATCGGAAGAAGCCTAAGCTCGTCGTCTTGGGAGAATTCACAAAGGCAAACCGGGCAATCGAAGGGCTCTTTTGAACCGACGATTTCTCGGTATAAAAACACGGGTAGCGCATCAATTAGGGTTTGGTCGAGGCCGGAATCATGGAGGTGGAAGAGTTGTTGGAGTTGTCTTTGAGTTTCTTGATTGTTACTATCTGAGTGGATAGATGAAGAAGAGGGGTTCTTTTTTATAAGGAATCTAAGCAAGAGGTGTAAAAGGCCGAACATGAAGACGATTACTGCTAAGATTATGATAATGAAGAGGAGTGATGGGCTAATTCTGCTAGGGTTTGATGAGTTTAAAGTTGGTGGGGGTTGAGATGCCTGCAATGGGAGTGAATCTTTGTCAAACACTCCATGGCTACTTGATTTAGCAGACGGGGAGGCTAAATTTAACATCTGTTCGCTTGTTTTGGGAGCAAAAACAAGGCATTTGAGAACATGGGTAGGCTAAAGATTCAAACTTTTGCCATGTTAGAGATCATCCAAGTCAATTGATGAGATGGGTATGCTCAAGTTTCAAACTTTATAGCATCAAATTCACGTGAGGAGCTAAAAGGTTCAAATTTTTCAGAGTTGGGAGGTGGGCAATAAAAAAATCGAATCTTGGAGAGATTCAAGGGAGAAGAAGACGAGAAGGAAGGGAAGCAAGTTATAGATTAAAGAAATTGAAATTTTGCTTTGCTTGTTTTGAGTATATACCCAACTAATATTTATCAAAGAAAAAGATCTTTAAACAGGAGAAAAGTAATAAAAAAAGCTTACCTCTTGTAATTAGGGGATTTCATTGATGTGAGGTGTTTTTTGTTTTATGGAAGAACCCTAGAAGGAGCCAAGGAGGTCACAAATTTCACCAATTTCTTGTTATCTGCTATGTTTCCTATAAGAATTTCCTATAGGGCTTAGATTAGAGTGCATCTATGTTGTCTCTACTGTCATGTCTATCGGTTATGGAAGATGTCATTTGATTTTGTAATTGAATGATTTTAGATAAATCAAACCAAAAAAAACACCTTTCTGCAATACTTATCATTAATTTACAAGTGCAATACATATAATTAAATTGCTATATCGTTATTATTTTATAAACGGGATGCACGTAGTAAAATTAATAAAGAAATTCATCATCGAAATTATTATAATTACGCACGTGCCGAAAAAGCTAGTCTCAATAGTGCATAGCTACATGAATCATAAGTTTCGTAATGTTATCTAAATTGAGAAAAATAGGTTGTGATGATGCTCGATATCGGTGGTCTCCCAGATCAGGACACGCGGTAGATGACGTGTCCCAGAGTATGCAAGAAAGGACTTATAGTGGCCGACCAGACCACACCTACGCTCGTCCCGCCGAGCGAACGCTGGGTCGCCTCCGAGCCTCCTGCACAACTGGCCTCCTCGGCCTCACAACTCGTCTCCGAGCTACCGCAGAACCAAAATACATCGGCTCTCCCGCTCGTCCGCAAGCTCTCCCGCCGAGGTCATCTTCTTCGGTCTCATCAACCGACCAACAGCACCGCTTGCAGGCGTAACCGTCATCCCGCGAATATCGCCATGCGCGAGATCTCCGTCAGCCACATCCCACGTTCCACGCCACCACGATCCCCCATTAACGAGCGTGTCTCGTCATTAATGGGAGGTCCCGCTCATCACACGGGCGTGACGTCGGGAGCGTAACGGCCGGCGTGATTCTCGCGCCTGCCTCGCCTGCTACCACCGCTATATAAACCCCTTCTTCAGACGGTTCAAGTAAACCATTTTAACTCCACTAAGCCATTACTCTGCTCGGGATTCTAGTCTAACTTGATCGTCGGAGGGTCCTCGGTGGTACAACCACCCCAGGACTTCGTTGCAGGTAACTCGGCAACCACCACCTCAAACCCATTGAGATCCACACGCCTCAGGAGCGACAGCCTCCAGATCCAATCTCAACCACCCATCGTCGCCATCAGCAGATCAACGGAAGGCAACATCTGAAGGAGATTTTAGCCTCCATCAGCTGGCGCCGTCTGTGGGAACAAGTTCTTGATTCCACAAAAACAAAAGTTCGCCTTCAGCTCTCAACCTAATGGCGAGCGATCATCACGATGATCCAAGCACCAGCCGTCGCCTCCCTCTCAACGGAGGCGCGGACGAACCTCCTCCGCCGAATGCCATCAACGCCCTCGCCGGCCGGATAGACCGACTCGCGTCCATCGTGGAAGCGCTCGTCTGCGTCCAAACGGCGGGGCAAGATCACCAAGTTGCTGCTCCCCCACCTCGGGACCAGGACCCCTATAGGGGGAGAGAAGACTCCGTCCGCGTCGGCACTGCTGGGCTACCTCCCACGACCGCAGATCTCCCGGGCCAATACGTTCTGAGGCCCGCTGGGCGCCTCGCAGTTCAACACCGAGGTCCGCCGCCAGAGTGCCTCATTCCGAGATCCTCCGCGCACCTGTCCCTCCTGAGGAGATGTCTGTCAGCTCGCCTGTTACCAGGCCTGACCGACACCCCCTCCCTCGACGGGGTCGCGCGGACGAGACTCACCACGGTGGCTCGAAGACTATCTTGCCGGGGGATCTAAGAAACCTCATTGAGAGGAACCGGAGCCGCGGCCAGACGCAGACCTCCAACAACAGAGGCCTGGTATCAGAATGCGCCGAGTCGTCGGGGTACGGCTTGACGCCCTCGAGAATAAGATCGAGAGTCTGCACCGGGAAGGTCACCGTTCGAGCGACAGGGCTAAGTATGCCACCGACTCGCTCACAAAACCGTTCACCGAGGAGCTGCTCGCCATCCACGTCTCCTCCCGCAATAAGCCCCCAAAGGTCTCCCTTTTCGACGGCAAATCTGACCCAAAGGACCACTTGGATGCATTCACCGCGGGAATGAGCTTCCAAGACCACTCCGATGTCGCCCGGTGCCGAGCTTTCCCGGCCACTCTCATCCACTCCGGACAAGGCTGGTTCCGAGGACTCGAGATGCGCTCAATATCGACCTTCGACGAGCTGGCCACACAATTCCTCGACCACTTCGTCAGGAACAGGCGGCAGAAGCGCACAGTTGACCATCTTTTCACGCACAAGAGTGGGAACAAGGAGACGTTCAAGGCATACGTCACCCGCTCTACAACGCCCTTCTCGAGGTCCCAGAGCACCGGGACGAGACGGTCATCACGGCTTTGAGGTCTGGTCTTAGGCATAAGGAGTGGTTATGCTCCTTTGCATTAGTGCAACCTAAGACCATGGCCAAGGTAAAGGCCTGGACCGAGCGCGAGGTCCAGCTCGAATCCGAGGTGAATGCGAATCTCCCCCGGGGCAGAGCAAACCGACCAAAAGAAGATGGCAAGAGATAAGAGAAGGGGGCCTGAGCGGCAAAAGCCCTATCTCCCAAAGTTCCAGGAGTACACCCCGCTTAACGTCTCCCGGGCAGTGCTACTGGAGGAGGCCAAGGGCGAGGGGTTCTTCAAGCTTCCCCCGGTCCTGTGAATGGCCTCAAAGCGAACCCAGGGCCCCAACTATGGCTTTCATAGGTCGTTGGGCCACTCCACGGAGAGCTGCAAACAACTCCGAGACTATATTGAAGAGCCCATCCGTTCGGGGCACCTCGCAGCGTACCTAAGGGACAAGCGGCAAGCCGACCGCGAACAGGAGCAGCGTCCCCCTCCCGCCGAGCTGACCATCGGCCAGATCATGGTAATGTCAGCGGAAGACACGCCTGGTACCCACGAGGCTCGGTACCCTGTGCCGGGCATAAAATGCCAACAGACATCATGGGGGGCTCAAGCTGCGCGAATAAGAACATCTACTAGCATGTGTTTCTTTTTTATGTAAGCAATGTACACCTTCCTTGAGATCTTTTGTTCATGTAATAAAAGGATCAATAAAGCATTGCAGAAAAGAAAAGGAATCTTATTCATTCAAGAGGTACTATAGGCTCCTCAGCCGTACATAAAAAATATATTACAACAGCGGGGGAATGGGGTACAGAGAGCACTGTTCGTGGTATTCTGAAGATATTTCCGTCAGCCGAACCCTTGCGGCGTTTAACCTCTCCCTTCGGTGACCCCCGCTGGTGTCGGCATCGAGCCTCAATTAATAACACTCAAGGACGAGCGCTTCCAAATGATTTAGCCGGCTCGCAAAGATCAGGCCGAAACGCCTCAGAGACCTCAGCTTGCCAATGGCCTCATCCCTTAGCTGCTCAGATAAGGGGTTGTAGAGCCCGGCGACGCCCTCCAGATGGAGTACATCAGCGGCTGGAGGAGGGAGGAACGCCGGGGGAGCAGTCAGCCGATCCTGCCTATAACCAAGTACACCGTATCCTCGGTGCAGTACGGGTCATAGAGGTAGACATCCTTAAAGTTTATGATGTCTTCGATGGTGAAGGGGAAGTCCTGCATCTTTGCGTTTTGGGTGTGAGGAAAGGAGCATCAACAATCTCTCCGTTTTATAGCCCACAATGCCCCCGGAGTTCAACAGTTGCCCGCGACTGTGCCACCACGCGGCAGACATCGCGCCTCTCTATGCGAAATCGAAACGACGTGGCTCTGGCGCTTCACCTCCTCCACGCATTCGTGCCACGTGTCACTCGCGACGGTCCATCTTCCCCAAAGCCCTCACCAAGAGGCAGCCGAGCAGCTGCCCTGCTCGGCTATCCCTGGCTGGTAGCTTCGCTACCTCAACAAACCAGGGATCAAAACCCTCACCAAGAGGCAGCCGAGCAGCCACCCTACTCGGCTATCCCTGGCTGGTATCTTCCCTACCTCAATGAGCCAGGGATCAAAGCCCTCACCAAGAGGCAACCGAGCAGCTACCCTGCTCGGCTATCCCTGGCTAGTAGCTTACCTACCTTAATGAGCCAAGGATCAAAGCCCTCACTAAGAGGCAGCCTTGTAGCTACCCTGCTCGGCTATCCCTAGCTAGTAGCTCCCCTACCCCACAACGCTAGGGATCAAAGCCCTCACCAAGAGGCACCGAGCAGCAACCATGCTCGGCCAGCCTTAAGGACAAAAAGCCCTCGCCAAGAGGCACCGGGCAGTAACCCTGCTCGGTCATCCTTAGTAGGCCAATTACGGCCCCTCCCGCGCTAAGGATGAAAATCCCTCGCAAGAGGCAACCGAACCCACCCTTGTTCGGTTATCCCTGGCTGGTAGCTCTCTACCCCAACAAACCAGGGATCAAAGTCCTCACAGAGGCAACCGGACCCGCCCTTGTTCGGTTATCCCTGGATGGTAGCTCCCTACCAAACCAGGGATCAAAGCCCTCGCCAAGAGGCACCGGACAACAACCCTGTCTGGCCCGTCCTTAAGGATCAAAGCCCTTGCAAGAGGCAACCGGGCCCGCCCTTGCTCGGTTATCCCCAGTCGGTAGCTCCCTACCCAACAAACCAGGGATCAAAGCCCTTGCCAAGAGGCACCGAGCAACTGTCCTGCTCAACCCCGTCCTTAGTAGGCCACTCACGGCCCCTCCCGCGCTAAGGATCAAAGCCCTCGCTAAGTGGCACCGAGCAGCTGCCCTGCTCGGCCCCATCCTTAGTAGGCCACTCACGGCCCCTCCCGCGCTAAGGATCAAAGCCCTCGCTAAGAGGCACCGAGCAGCTGCCCCGCTCGGCCCCGTCCTTAGTAGGCCACTCACGGCCCCTCCCGCGCTAAGGATCAAAGCCCTCGCCAAATGGCACCGAGCAGCTGCCCTGCTCGGCCTCGTCCTTAGTAGGCCACTCACGGCCCCTCCCGTGCTAAGGATCAAAAGCCCTCGCAAGAGGCAACCGGGCCCACCCTTGCTCGGTTATCCCTGGCTGGTAGCTCCCTACCCCAACAAATCAGGGATCAAAGCCCTCGCCAAGAGGCATCGAGCAGCTGCCCTGCTCGGCCCCGTCCTTAGTTGGCTAACTACAACCCTTCCAAAAACTAAGGACATGGACTCAACTGCAAGCATCCGGTCTATCAACGTCTTAGCGATCTACACTTCGACTTCGGGGCCATGGAGATACCGTCGCACCGGTCCTCGCACACTCGGCAAGCGATCAGAGTCAAGTCGACGAGTAATCGCTAGACGAGGAACATGCCGACCATAAAAGCAGTACTGTGCAGATAAAAGCGTCTACCAACAAAAGGAAGTACAAGCACAAACACTACCGCAAAAACAAAAAATCTTTATTCAAAAAGCCAAAGTCTTTACTGTTGGAGATAGTGCCCTCAGAGTCAATTATTAGGTCACAGGTACGTGATTGCAATGATTGATGGAGGACCTATCCCGGTAGGACAGTCTTACTCGAGATGATAGTATGCTATCTGGTTTACCTTTATCATCGTGTACTGTTTCAGGTGACCTGACAAGTTGCTATTACACGTTGATAGAGCCCCTAGGATTCTTGCTTGACCACCAGCAGTATGAGGGTGATCATATAAGTGGGAGCTGGGGTCTATAAGCATATCCTTAAATGGTCCCTAGTCGTGTGAGTTTCGAGACAGGGCATCGATACTCTAGAGTAGACTAGTGTATACAGTCGAGACCCCGACGAGGGGCGGTGGCCGGTCTCACAAGCCACTGGTGTCAGTTGGATCACCTAAGATGTATACAGGTGCTCATTGGGTTATGAGTACACCGGACAGGACTCGCCGGGAACATGCTAGTTGGTCATATACCAGACGTCAGATGGCAGTTCCCTGGTGACATGTGTGCAGGTTAGTTCATCGACCTGGGGATCGTCATTTGTCTCGTGTGAGTTCTCACTGTACTTTGATTACTACCCTACCACGGCTCAAAGGAGTCGTGCAAACAGGTTTTAGTTGGGTACAGTCCCGAGCCACATGGAGGCAGTGAGCGTATCTTCAGGGGTTCGTCTCTCCCGGTATTGGGGGTGAGGTCGCGCTGTGTCTAGGAGAGCCATTACACGAAGTCCTTGGCCAAGGCAGGAGATTTACTGGTAGGTATTCCAGTAGTATCTCAGGGTGTTCTGGGCTACACTCCGGCACGACTTGTACCGCTTTTGGGGGTCTGACTTTTACCAACCCCCTAGGCCCGCCATGCGATACTCATAGACGAACGGACCGGACTGTACGGATATTGTCACTGACAGGCTCAGTAGGGTTGTCGGGCTGAGTTCGCTCACAGACGTCCCTTTTAGTCAATACCTGGTAGCCCGTTACGTATTGGCTTATACCTCTGACGTGCTAGTGGTTAAATCCACAACCAAGGTGTTGACGAGTCTTTAGAGTCCCCCACATTCTGTTACTCAGCTTTCGGGCGAAAGGTTGTAGAGGCCGTATGGAGATATGGCAAGGTCCGATCAGATACGTGCGGTATTGCATGGATCAGGATCGGACAGTTTGTACTATAGGCCGTATGGATATATGGCAGGGTTCGATCAGATACGTGCGGTATTGCACGGATCAGGATCGAACGGATATTACTAGCCGGCTTTGGTATAAGCCGGATCCTAGTATAGTACAGTGTGAATTTTGTCTCATTGCATTTGTATTTCGGTCGGAATACAAATGCGGGTGTGTATGCACAGTATCGGGGTTTTCCTGTAATTTATTACGGGACCAGTTTTATGGAGTTGCCAGTTTGCTTTTCGTTTCGGCCGATTTCCTTTGTATCGTTCATTGGCCGAAGATTGGTGGAGGAGGGCTTATTTGCATTGTTGCAAATAAGCATTTGTGGAGGGGGTCTTTGCACTTTGTGACATCATGATTATTGCACCATACCTTGACTTTCTTTAGTTGATCATGGCTTGACTTTTGCTATCATGGTTGTTGATTGAGTATTGGAATTGTTGTGATCATTTGATTTTTTCTCATCATCATTTGCTTTCCACCCACCCCCTTGTTTTTGCTCTCTCTCTCCAATCACACAAAAAGGGGGGGCCGGCCACTATTGTAGGGAGAGGGATTTCATTTTCATGTGTGGCATTTTTTTTGGCTTTCTAAGAGTGCTAAGAAAAGCTCTCTAGTTCATCTCAAAAATCAATTCCTCCACCATCTCAAAAGGCAACATCCACTACCCCAAAATGAGACACAAGTTCTACACAATATTCTACAGCAAATCTTGGGCACATCAACTAGCCAGCTTCGTGCCCGAGTTGCCTCGGCATTGAGGTGGGAGCCCGTAAAAGAAGTAGGCGATGTGGTGCACTTCCGGCGACGAGGAGGAGACGGGACATTCCGCAAGAGATCGGGACGACGACGAGAAGACCGGAGGACTTGGATCAGTCGGTATATCTCTCTTCCCCATCTTGTAGTTAGCTAGGACTAATTAATGGTTCGATCCGGGTATTAGTGCGCGGCGGTTTGCCAGTTCAAGAAAATTTAAAGTTTATCACCGCTTCCGCATTTGGCCATCGGATTGACGGCCGGGGCGCCGCCGTGCACTTACAGTGGTATCAGAGCCTCGCCATTAACTTAGTCTAGCTTGCCTTAATGTGTTTTTCAGTTTCGATCGATCAAATGTTCCAAAACCCGTATTTCCTTCACGACGGTTTTCTGTTGAAATTTTTTGGTCTCGAAAAATTTTTCAGGTTGTAAAATAGTGATGTACTGGAAATTATAAGGATACTGTAGAAATTCGACACTGTGATTCACCAATGGGAGCGCGGAACCGCGACCAAACCCCCCTTTGGGCCGCGGTTCCGCCGCACAATGGAGTGATCACTGTATCCAATTTCTACAGTTCCTTTCTGGGGTTAAAATTGGGGTTTTGGAATATTAATATTGGGCCCAGAATTTCTTGATGTGCTACAGTAGTGCTTGGGGCCCACTTGTTAAAATTTGATTGATCGGATATTTTAAACACATTATTTCACAGTATTTACATTATATCTGCGACCGTGAATGTCACTCGATCGGTAAATCCAGTATAACTGCTATAGCCCGGTTAGACGGATTTGCGAACGTGACTTTCACGTTGATGTTCTGTTTTTGCTGTGATGTTGCGGATCGGTCATGGGGGATAGCCTGGATGCAATGCTAGTACAGTTGTGGTTGTATTATGTACATTTGATATTGCGGGACGAGCGTCCGACATGTGGACAGCCGTCACTGCCTGATTGTATTATTATTTTGGGGCACGGCCAGGTTGCGGTCGATGTACCCGTTGTATGTATATTTTACTTTCTGTACTAGGATTACCCCGCGGAGGAGTGCACGGATAGCCGGGTTCTAGAGGGCAACAAGCCCGCATCTCATGGCATTGAGACGGAGGGGGCTTCACTCTAGAATTGGCGGGCTATTCGCCGCACTCGTAGGGGGTACAGGTTGACCCAGGAGGGGTGCCCAAGTTACCGGATTCCGTGAAGTGCTGGGTGGTCCATTCATGGTGCTGAAGGGGGCTGCCTCGCTTCAGGTTTTGGCGGGTGACTTGCCGCGCCCGTAGGGGTCTAGGATTTCATTGCACAGGCTATCCACACGACCGGGGGAACGTCGGGTTTCAGTAGTGGCTCTGTGAAACCCGGGGATCCCAGATATCTGTATTGTTTCTGTGATGCTGTACATTTTCTGTGATGTTGCATTTCTTATCACGCCTTGAGCGAATATAATATATTGGTATATATATTAGTAGATGTTGTATATGTTTTGCATCCGCGCTAGTTCAGTCCCCGCTCTGTCGTTAGTTAGCTAACCTAACGGGTAATGACGGGATTCAGTGGCGAATGCGGATGGCATATACGTACATCAGTATATTTTCGTTCTTTTTGGTGTGATCAATTGATGAGACTGCGTTGATTCGGATCAATGCAAGTTAAAAACAAACCTAATCTGATGTTGTTGGAACATTTTTCAAAAAGCTGTTATTGCAAGGACGTTCTCTTTTGTTTTGCATCGTGGTATTCAGTTGGAATATCCTGCTCCTCAGTCGACGAGGCAAGGGCCGAGATCCCTTCACCGGGAGTGACCCCTTGGACAAAAAGTTTGCGTCAGGGCATTGACTTCACTATAGCCGATTGCTTTTGCTTTGCACCGTGGTATTCAGTTGGAATATCCTGCACCTCATTCTACGGGGAAAGAGCCGAGATCCCTTCACCGGGAGTGACCTCTTTAGCAACGGTTTTCGTCACTATATTTTTAAAAGCTATCCGTTCCTTCAACGATATCAAGTTCTTTACGTTAAAGGTTTTCGCCAGAAACCATTTGTAGCCCTCCGTCGTTTCATATGGGTAGTCAATTGTATTCAAGCTGTGTTTGTTGGCCAAAGTCAAGGCACGGTGTTTGGTATCTGTTGGTTATTCATATGCAGCATAGATAGATGCGTTGGTTTGGAACAGTCGTATAGCCTTGTTGGCCAAAGTCAAGGGCTTGTGCGGGTGGATTCGAATCAACCTGGAGAATGACGGGTAGAACTTGATATGTGACTTATGATTTGTTGGCCAAAGTCAAGGTCATAAGAGCATGGGGCAGAAATCACATCGGGAGTTTCAAAAGAACTGAAACTTGCCAGATATGCGCATACCTTCTGGAGTGTGATACCGTGAGCGGATTCCGTCACGTTATCATGCGATGATAGTTGGATCCCGATTCCCACTGATGAGTTGGTTTACTCCTCGAGTGACCCCGACTAATTCTTCTTTCAGGTTTGGAGGAGAATTTGACGGTACAGTGGGAGGATTCCAGATTAGATAAATTGGTAACCATTCTGATCTAGGTTAGAATGCACGCTGAGTGTTTCTTTTCTCTCTCTCTTTGGCAGCGACCATTGACCCAACCCTAAGACTATGACTCAGTGACCAAGTTGACCGAACCTTCTTTAACACTGGCTTTTGGATTGTCAGAGTTGCAAATCTCATTGCCACTCCTACTTTTACCCTTTTCTCCAGGACACCCCGTATTACTACGAACGTCCACTTCCATTGGACAAAACCATCGTATGGTTAGATACGAACTCGAAAGAATTTATTCGAGGATGGTTTCCGGTTCTGGAGGAAACGGATAGGATTATTCAGTTGTCTTTTCCTTTTACCTTCTCTCAGGTTGCGAATACTCCTTGGTTTAGGAGATAGTTCACCTATTACGCAAATTGGATAGTCTTCTTCCAAACCATAGGCAGGTGCCGACCGGTAGGGAATGAAGAAAACCAATTAGCATAACGATGGTGTGCAGAAGGTATTAAGTTAAGACAAAGCAAGGGATTAGTAAGAGGGCAAAGTAAATTGCAACAGATATTCACGACCAAACCAAGTATTCCTTCGCCAATCCTAAATCACCTTTGCATTTCTCCAGGACACTCCGTATCACTACGAAGATCCACAGTTTATTGGATACTCCATCGTATGGTTATATACGAACTCGAAAGGAACTTGTTCCAGTTCGGGGATGGATTCTGGTTCAGGAGAAATAGGAATAAGATTTATTCAGGTGTCTTTTATCTTCACCTTCTCTCGCTTTGCGAGTGCTCCTATGATTAGGACAGTACACCCATTATGCTTATTGGATAGTTTTCTTCCAAACCATAGGCTGGTGCCGAACGGTAGGGAAGGAAGAAAACCATTTGGCCTAAAGGGGTGTGCAGAAGGTAATGACTAAAGACATATGAAGGGATTTGGAGAGGTGGCAAAGAACTATACGGTTACAGTCGTGAATCTGGAAGAGGCATTACTAGGAATACCGGAATACCCCATCGAAACATTTCAATGTTTCAGCTTCACTGTGTACTATTAAAAGAAAACTGATTTCCCGATTAGATACTTACTCCAGGGTATGTATTTACCAGGTTTGATTCTCACATATGCATGGTTTTACAGATGATGAGTGGGAGTAAGTTATTGGGAATTGGGTGATCATCCTCATTATATCGGGATTCGTTGTAATCGGTGATATTTGAGGAAGTCACCTGGGTTGTTTGCCGGACGGCAAATATTTGGTTTTGAATATCCGCTTTTATGCACCAATTTCAAATTGATATATCTGTACGTCTATTTTCATAGAGTGAGGTATACCTTTCTGAAATTATGTCTATGACATTTACCTATATCAGTGGATGGTTAGGTAAGGAGCATTAAACAGCTGTGTAATTCTTCTTAACCATAAGTACAGTTCTCAACCTACGACACACAGTGAATGAGTTATCAGACTCAAGGGACTTATACAGAGTATTGTATGTTGTCCAGGGTCCATCAGGACAGAGGGGTTGGTCATCGTACTATATTCGGTTTACTTATGACTTCTCTAGTTTTTAGACAGGTGTTTCGCGGAAACACAGGGTCTGAATGTTGAGAAGTTATAGGTATTTGAATAGAGTAGAGAACCAGGTATAGCAAGTATCGGGATTCTTCGAAGCAATCGAAGATGTAGACACTTGTACATGGTATTCAGTTGATAGTAATGATAAAGAGATCTTGCTTCTCTTTCAGGTTATTCATAATTGGAAGCATTCCTAAGTTGAGTAACGCTGATCGGCCTCCTTCCTTTTAGTTGACATGCACTGAAGACAGCTGCATGATTTGAATCTGGTTCAATTAAATCAGTGCCTCTGTTTTCTATATTGGATATAGAACAGTTCATATCTTAACGATGTTAAGGTACGGGGAGTTGTCCGGCTTATGATTAAAACCAGACACTGGACAACTCAAGGCACGTTTCTGTAATGGCTGTTTGTGGGTTGACCCAGGCTATGACGAGGGTTGACTTTCTACCATCTGGATGAACAATAGTAATATTGTTCTAGACTCGCCATAGTTTTATTAAAAATGGATTTTTTCAGAAAACAGTAGTGGGAGTATGGTAGAACTGGAAATGATTCCAGAACCATAAACGATTACTGAAGATTTGACAAGGAACCTAAGGATTCAATCTGGATTGACATTCCATTGGCCACTCCGCAGATAAGGTGGGTAACTTCAGGCACCCGAGAGGTACTACGGTAGCCTCAAGGACGGTGACAGGGAAGTTCTTGTTTACCCACAATTACCATTGTTGTTGTTCCAGGCTGCGAGACCCGGCGGGAGGATGAGTATAGCGTCGTTCTAAACTAGTTTTAGAAGTATACGTCTATATGACTCTGCCAGAGGGTTGTCGTAGTCAGTGGGAGCAGCGGAAGCATTGGTGGACAGGTAGCTTATGTCTATTTATAGACTAGAGCAGATGTAGCGGAGATAGATCATCTATTTCTGACGTGACAGTCATAGGTTTGACTTCATCAGAATAGGGGATGGATCTGTTGAGAAGGTAGTAGGGTGTGATATCCTGATATTTGGATGACATACACAGAGTAGGAAAAGAAACTCCTGTACTACGATCGGTTATATTTTGGTCGTCACACAATGGTTTCTCCACAAAGGAAATGGATTTTATATCAGACATACTGGTTACTAGATCTATGGTTTTAGATCTAGATTTGGGTGGTTTCCCAATCAGGGTACTTGACAACATTCTAAGAGTATTTAGGATGGACGACTCCTGTCACGGTAGTGTACCTGCAGGTAATGGAGTCACCCTCTCTAAAGGGGTCTTACAGACTAAATTGGAGAGGGATGTGCATGATTGGCAGATCACTTGCTCAGGCAATTGAGTCAATCATGAGATGTTAAGTACCACACCAGACATTGTTCTTGCACTAGATGCAATAAGCTGACATTAATCCAATCCTGGAGAAACGGTCGGAAGCAGTTTTAGAACATAAGTGGATGTTCTAGGGATATGATAACGACAGCCTCATTCGGGAAACAGTTATCATTCCAGGCTTCCAAGGTGACATGGACGACAAGGAGGTTGTCAGAGTTATAGTTTTTCCTTCTGATGAGGGGCAGTATTTTGGACAGGTGGTCCAAGGCAATACTGAGGGTGGCATGGCGCAGGATACTGATTAAGTTCAGTTGACGATACAGTCTAAGAAATTTGGATTTGGAGTTCAATTATGAGCTAGGTCCCATCAGACATCCAGACACATTCTAAGACAGGTATTGCTCATTTCGGGAGATGGGTTTTCTCCGCGAACTTGAGATATAGAGAGACATAGAAAGAAACAACAAAGCGGATCCACTCACTAAGGCTATTCCTCGAACGCAATAGTTTCGCAAACGAGCTTTGTGAGACTGACTAGTAGAGGAGTTGAGTGTTCGGTATCACACGGGCTGTGAGTATGCGACATCGCAATAATTAGCCTTGAGTGCAAGTGGAAGATTGTTGGAGATAGTGCCCTCAGAGTCAATTATTAGGTCACAGGTACGTGATTGCAATGATTGATGGAGGACCTATCCCGGTAGGACAGTCTTACTCGAGATGATAGTATGCTATCTGGTTTACCTTTATCATCGTGTACTGTTTCAGATGACCTGACAAGTTGCTATTACACGTTGATAGAGCCCCTAGGATTCTTGCTTGACCACCAGCAGTATGAGGGCGATCATATAAGTGGGAGCTGGGGTCTATAAGCATATCCTTAAATGGTCCCTAGTCGTGTGAGTTTCGAGACAGGGCATCGATACTCCAGAGTAGACTAGTGTATACAGTCGAGACCCCGACGAGGGGCGGTGGCCGGTCTCACAAGCCACTGGTGTCAGTTGGATCACCTAAGATGTATACAGGTGCTCATTGGGTTATGAGTACACCGGACAGGACTCGCCGGGAACATGCTAGTTGGTCATATACCAGACGTCAGATGGCAGTTCCCTGGTGACATGTGTGCAGGTTAGTTCATCGACCTGGGGATCGTCATTTGTCTCGTGTGAGTTCTCACTGTACTTTGATTACTACCCTACCACGGCTCAAAGGAGTCGTGCAAACAGGTTTTAGTTGGGTACAGTCCCGAGCCACATGGAGGCAGTGAGCGTATCTTCAGAGGTTCGTCTCTCCCGGTATTGGGGGTGAGGTCGCGCTGTGTCTAGGAGAGCCATTACACGAAGTCCTTGACCAAGGCAGGAGATTTACTGGTAGGTATTCCAGTAGTATCTCAGGGTGTTCTGGGCTACACTCCGGCACGACTTGTACCGCTTTTGGGGGTCTGACTTTTACCAACCCCCTAGGCCCGCCATGCGATACTCATAGACGAACGGACCGGACTGTACGGATATTGTCACTGACAGGCTCAGTAGGGTTGTCGGGCTGAGTTCGCTCACAGACGTCCCTTTTAGTCAATACCTGGTAGCCCGTTACGTATTGGGTTATACCTCTGACATGCTAGTGGTTAAATCCACAACCAAGGTGTTGACGAGTCTTTAGAGTCCCCCACATTCTGTTACTCAGCTTTCGGGCGAAAGGTTGTAGAGGCCGTATGGAGATATGACAAGGTCCGATCAGATACGTGCGGTATTGCATGTATCAGGATCGGACAGTTTGTACTATAGGCCGTATGGATATATGGCAGGGTTCGATCAGATACGTGCGGTATTGCACGGATCAGGATCGAACGGATATTACTAGCCGGCTTTGGTATAAGCCGGATCCTAGTATAGTACAGTGTGAATTTTGTCTCATTGCATTTGTATTTCGGTCGGAATACAAATGCGGGTGTGTATGCACAGTATCGGGGTTTTCCTGTAATTTATTACGGGACCAGTTTTATGGAGTTGCCAGTTTGCTTTTCGTTTCGGCCGATTTCCTTTGTATCGTTCATTGGCCGAAGATTGGTGGAGGAGGGCTTATTTGCATTGTTGCAAATAAGCATTTGTGGAGGGGGTCTTTGCACTTTGTGACATCATGATTATTGCACCATACCTTGACTTTCTTTAGTTGATCATGGCTTGACTTTTGCTATCATGGTTGTTGATTGAGTGTTGGAATTGTTGTGATCATTTGATTTTTTCTCATCATCATTTGCTTTCCACCCACCCCCTTGTTTTTGCTCTCTCTCTCCAATCACACAAAAAGGGGGGGCCGGCCACTATTGTAGGGAGAGGGATTTCATTTTCATGTGTGGCATTTTTTTTGGCTTTCTAAGAGTGCTAAGAAAAGCTCTCTAGTTCATCTCAAAAATCAATTCCTCCACCATCTCAAAAGGCAACATCCACTACCCCAAAATGAGACACAAGTTCTACACAATATTCTACAGCAAATCTTGGGCACATCAACTAGCCAGCTTCGTGCCCGAGTTGCCTCGGCATTGAGGTGGGAGCCCGTAAAAGAAGTAGGCGATGTGGTGCACTTCCGGCGACGAGGAGGAGACGGGACATTCCGCAAGAGATCGGGACGACGACGAGAAGACCGGAGGACTTGGATCAGTCGGTATATCTCTCTTCCCCATCTTGTAGTTAGCTAGGACTAATTAATGGTTCGATCCGGGTATTAGTGCGCGGCGGTTTGCCAGTTCAAGAAAATTTAAAGTTTATTACCGCTTCCGCATTTGGCCATCGGATTGACGGCCGGGGCGCCGCCGTGCACTTACATTTACAAGGGTACTATGGGCTCCCCAGCCTTACAAAAATACCCGAAGGCCTACAAAATACCCGACGCGACGAAAGAAAAGACAAAGAGAAGATGAGGGGCTTCAGGCCCCGGGGCCCGGCGAGATATCGATGAGCTCGACGTCTACCGCGACTGGGGATGCGTCCGTCACAGGAGCCTCGGCGTCGTCCTCGCCGAGAGTCCCTTCCCCGGCAGTGCCCCCGGGGGCATCTCCTGCTCGTCATCCCCGCGGGGATATTCTGCTCGGAGCTCTTCGTCAGCAAACTCCGGCACCCGAGCCTTGACGGCGTCAAGACCCTCGTGCCAGATGAGGGTGGTGGCCGAGGCTAGGACGGTGTAAAACTGCTCCGACTTCTGGAAGTTCTCCACCGCCCGCGCCGCCCTGAGGTTGTCTCTCTTCGCCGCCTCTACCGCAGCCCCCAACTCCGTTCGGAGGGTGCCCACTGACTTCTTCATGGTGCCGACGAGCACCTCGGAGCCCTGAAGCTTGGCCTCGGCGGCCTCGCGGAACCTGGACACCTCCTGCTTCGCGGCCGCCGCCTCTTGCTTCGGCTGCCTCCTGCCTCCCGGCAGCGACCTCGCCCTCAAGGGCAGCGACCCTCGCCATCGCCGCCTCCAGCTCCCGCTTCGAGCTCTCCCCCATCGAGGAGAACTCACCCGCGGTCCGCATCGCCAGAGCTATCTCCTCCACCTCCATCCGGGCGACAATAGAGACGTGCTAGAGAACCTGAAGAAATCAGAGGAGGGTCAGAAAGAAAAAGGGGCACCAAATCTCACAAACAATGAGACGATGTACGAGTGCTAACCTACAGGGCCTCTTGGGCGATGGACGCCAGTTGTGCCTTCAGTGTCCCCCAGCGACCCGGCCCCCGGCCGACCTCTCCATGTCTTGCAGCAAGCTGTCAGCGACGGAAAGCCCCGAGGGCACCTCGAAGCGGAGCTCCCCCTCGTCCACCAAGATTGGAGAGGCCGGGGTCCGTGGAACTGCTCGGGGGAATCTCTTGAGAGACGACGGTGGAGGGCTCCTCTCCACCTCCGAAGCTCGAGCTTCCTCTCCCCGAGCCCTTTTTCTGCTCGGCACCTGGATGGGCCCCGGGGCGCGATCCGCGCTCGAGCACCGGGGCAGGATGGCTGCTGGGGAAGCCAGGACCGACGTCTAACGGGAAGAGCTGGCCCCTCCAGCCTTTGACCCCTTCTTCGGCTTGCGCATAGCTGCTCGGAGGAGGCTCGCGTCTATGGTTTCTGCACAAGACAAGATATAGTGGAATCAACGACGCAAGCAAAGTAAAAACAAATACTAGCTCCTAACTTACCGACGAACTGGGCGGGGCTGAGCCCGGCCCAACTGAAGGCCCGCTCAGAAAGCAGCACATCAGCCCGAGGAATAGGCTCCCACGCCGCCACTCTTGCCATGTCGGGGTCATTGGACGGATTTCCCTGCCAGCACTTATCCCTAGACCACTGGACGGGTACGGGCCAGTTATCACCCTCTGGCAGCCTGACGAAGAAAAACTTCTTCTTCCAATCGTGGATGGAAGAAGGCAGGACGACAACTCCTGACCCGGCTACACTCCCTTCCTAAAGGAGAGGTAAACCCACCTCGGGTCGCCCGTGCGAGTTCCGGGGTGACTCTTGTAAACAAGGGAGGAGGCAAGAATGGACAGACTAAAGGGGATCGCCTGCAACTTCAGCCGAACCAGGAACCCAAGGAGAATTCTCCAGGAGTTTGGCACTAGCTGGCCCGGGGCTAACCAAAAATAATTTAACGCAGCTACAACCTCGAGAGAGAAAGACAGGCGCATTCCGGCCCAAAGGGCTTCCAGGTACAAGGCGATCTCTCTACCCCTCACCTGATCCGCCCTCTTTCCTTCCTTGGCCAATCGTAGCATGTAGCCGGAGGTAATATGGAAATGTGTCCAAGCGGTGACAAGCTCATCCTCGTATCTTACTGAGGACGACGCACCAGGAGCGTCGGCCGCCACCCCTCCAGGAACCGCCCCAGACGCGCTGCCCCGGGAAGAGGATCTGACCCCAAATTCCAGGAGGGGCTCCAACTCAGGGGAAGAATCCCTAATATCTACCCCTACGACATCTACAAACTCTTCAAAACAAGACATCTAACCTGATGAGAAGAAATCCTCGAGAAGAGAAAACGCTGAGATCCGACCTAAAGGGGAGAGCGCCGAGCTAACAAGACTCAGAATCAGGAAAATGGGAAGAGAGAGAGATCCTTAAACAGGCCTCCCCTCGATTTATACAGCCGGCGTCCTCATCCAATGGCGACGGTCGACTCTCGCCAAAACAGTTCACTGCACTCAACGGCCACGATCGCTCCACCTGTCGCAAGCGCATTGGCGGGGTCCTATCGAACGTCAGAAGCCTGCGGCACGTCGCATCAGCCAACTAGCACCCGACATGTAGCCCGTCGCTTCACCAAAGAGCACAAGATCCGGCTCTCCCTCTTTAATGCGAAAGATCTCGCCTTAATTCACTGGCCTCATCCAGAAAAGACAACCAATTGCCCAGAGACACGCCCGACGACATCTTCGGAAAGGAGCTCACCTTGGGTGAACAGGCAAACCGCTCTCGACCCGACCCGTCAACTGGTCGGGACGAGAGTGCGGGGCTAATGATGATGCTCGATATCGGTGGTCTCCCAGATCAGGACACGTGGCAGATGACGTGTCCCAAAGCATATAAGAAAGGACTTACAGTGGCCGACCAGACCACACCTACGCTCGTCCCGCCGAGCAAACGCTGGCTCGCCTCCGATCCCCCTGCACAACTGGCCTCCTCAGCCTCACAACTCGTCTCCGAGCTACCGCAGAACCAAGATACCTCGGCTCTCCCGCTCGTCCGCGAGCTCTCCCGCCGAGGTCATCTTCTTCGGTCTCATCAACCGACCAACAACACCATTTGCAGGCGTAACCGCCACCCCGCGAATCTCGTCATGCGCGAGATCTTCGCCAGCCACATCCCACGTTCCACGCCACCATGATCCCACATTAACGAGCCTGTCTCGTCATTAATAGGAGGTCCCACTCATCACGCGGGCGTGACGTCGGGAGCGTAACGGCCGTCGTGATTCTCGCGCCTGCCTCGACTGCTGCCACCACTATATAAACCCCTTATTCAGACGGTTCAAGTAAGCCATTTTAATCCCACTAAGCCGTTACTCTGCTTGGATCTCTAGTCTAACTTGATCGTCGGAGGGTCCTCGGTGGTACAACCACCCCGAGACTTCCTTGCAGGTAACTCGGCAACCACCACCTCAAACCCATTTTGATCCACACGCCTCATGAGCGACAGCCTCCAGATCCAATCTCAGCCGCCTATCGCCGCCATCAGCAGATCAACGGAAGGCAATATCTGAAGGAGATTTCAGCCTCCATCAGGTTGAGATCGACCGCAGCCATAACGGCATCATGGCTATCGTCGCATGATCCGGCCCTTTGGGATGGGAACTTAAAACAAGCCCCCGCGTCAAGCAACCATAGAGTCATTTAAGTCATCTTAATTTAACTCTAATATCGTAACTATGGACATGTTTGGTTTCATTTAAAGCTTAGAATACTTCGATTATCTAAAATTAAGATAACCAGAGTTTAGAAAACGCCATTCCAATTTAAGTTTCCTAAACTTAGAAAGGCCTATAAAATTAACAGCCCATTTTAGAGTTCAGATAACTCAACAACAGCATTTGGAGGTTTAATACCTCCGAGCCAAACATCCATTATGGTTGAAATTTTAAGTGGGGTAGGACCTTGCAAATTAAAATTCATGGTCGTCTCTTTCTCCACTCAAAATAAACTTCCGGTTTTCCCAGCTGCATGAATAGGGCTGAAGTATTTTTCTAGGCCCACATTGTGACTTTGTAATTCTTGATGTACAGGGGACCAAAGATGACATGTGATTATCATTGGAGAACGAAAAAACGGACAAATTATGATGGAAAGGCACGGAGCAAGTTGCCGAAGAATATCTGTATCATTTGAACCAAATTAAGTCTTAACATACATATAAGAGACATTGATCTTAAGGTCAACTTCCGGAGTCCACAACTTTCAATCTGGAAGTCAGAATCGCAACTTCTATACCTTTTCGGAAACGACATCAAAACCCGACATAATGGCCACCAAGGGAACCTTGCTGGTATTTTGTTTTGTTTTGTTTTCCTCACAATTTTGGGTTCTTTTGAAGGATATGCAGAGGCTCCGATCTTTCCTTGGAACTTTATCGTGCAAATTTCACAATCGTACTAGTTTAACTGTCTTTTTGGGGATTAGGGATTATTTCGTACTTTTGCATTGCGTTTAAGGATGTTTTAGCCTTTTTTTATAGCAGTTTTCTTATTATAATAAAATTTAAAGTTTTCTTTCGGCTCCTACTTCATCAAGGATTTACCTTCTTGCCCAGTAGCATGATAGTTATTCCGCCACGTCCCTAGAAAGATGTCTACCCAGCTAGGTCAAATTATGTTCAAATGGTATCAAGTTTCATGGTTTTGGCATTTAATTACTTTGCAAGTACCATGAGTTATAGACCCATTGAAATGCCCTTGAACCGGATAAAAATTCTAGAAAAAGAAAAACATTTTATGCAAATTAGAGCAAAGAGTAGTTACGCAATTTTACTACACAACAAAATACACAATACATTTAAACACTTGGTGTGAGGGCCACGCACTTAAGTGCAAGACCCGCTGATTTTGTGAGAGTTGTGTAATTTGTTACGTGGAAAAGGATTGTGTAGGACTCTTTTTCCGGTAAAAATATTATGTTTAACTCTAAGAAAAGCAAAAAAGCACGAGGAGAAAACAGCCCTGATGAGTACATGCAGGCTGTGAATAAATCATGTTTAGAATATATAAATCATCTCAACAACCTTGAATTAATACAAGATTTCCTCAATTCAAAATATTCTATGCTCTTAAAATTTGGTGTTGGAGGTCCCTTTGTGACAAACCGTACATGCGCATGCATATGATCACAGATAGAGGCTCTACCACAGTATATAAACTATTAAAAACTCAACAAATGCCAAAGTTCTCTTTACTTGAATTTGATTATGAAAGCAACATTTGAACTTACACCACACTTCCTTATCAATGATATAAACAAAAAATTAAGTTTAATTAACTGAAAAACTAATTACCTATCAAGCCTCTCTTTTTTTCCCAGAATAATAGAGACCATAACCCGATGCAAGCGATGTTCAACCCCCAGAACTCTCACTCAGCTGCAATAAGATTTTACCAACAGGCTATGTTGGCACTCGCGTCAAGTCTCCTTCGAGTCTATCACAGAGACTATAGATTCATTTTCATCTTCCTTTATTGTGTAAATCATCTTCACAATCTCTCTCATGTCAGGCCTGGCATCAATATTTGAGTCTATGCATTTCAATGAAACCTGCAGCAATCTAACCATAGATTCTTCACTCTCCTCTTGAGACACCAACTCTTTATCAAACACTTCAACTGTCCATTCTTCTCTAACCACTGAATCCACCCACTGAGCTAAATCTTGCCCGTCGTTCTGAACCATCTTGCCTGTCAGCAACTCGAGAAGAATCACGCCGAAGCTGTAGACATCGTCTTTGATACCGAGACTTTTCAAACGTAGGAGCCCGTATTCGCTTATGGACGGCTCGTTGTTGTTCATTAAAATGTTGGAGGATTTGAGGTTTCCATGGCCGAATCCGGCTTCTTTGTGCATGAATGCCAAGGCCTTGGCGATCTTTGATGCTACATTTAGCCTTGTGCTCCAAGCGAACGTATCGCCTTCTTCAGTACCTGCGGTTTCGGAGTATGCTGATTTTAATTAGGATGTAACTTGACATATTTCTGTATATATTCATCATGTAGCTAAAATCCGTTAACGACCGATAAACCAATAATTAAAGGTACTTATCTTCAATTTCTAAAGTTTAAGCTATTTATCTAAAAAAAACAATAGTTGTTAAGGGTAAATATGTGAAACTTACCCAACATAATTTTATTTTTATTTTTTTGTATATTTTTGTATATATATTAATTGATATTGTTATTCATCCTATGGATTTGATATTGAGGAATTAATGAAGGCCGGCAACAAAATAAAGCACCTTCTATTAAAAATTGTTTTCAGGCCCAATTTTAAAGGGTCGTTTATTTTAAAACCCATAAAATTTCAAAATTATGGAAAAACCCAAAAGTATAATTTGAATTTATTTTAAAACCAAACCCTTATTTGTATACATATTTGTATATGAAATGCCAATAATACTCTTATAAAATCTCTAAGATATTAAGTATTTTTTTTCCTTTATGTAACTCAATATTTCTATTTTCTTGCCTTCATTTTCATATCCCATCAATTCTATATAAACCCCAATTATTTTTTTTATTAATCCATCTGTTTTGTAAATTGTTTTGGGAAAAAAATAGGAGCCCTCACATCATTAATCTTTTTGGTAAATCGTTTGGGGGAAAAAGTTGCCCATCACATCATCGATTTTTAAGGTATGTAACAAGCTTAATAATTACAAGAACTAGAAAATTTGAGAGCGAAAATGAAGAAATTGAGTAAGGAGATCTCGGATTTGGCCTCAAATTCAGAGATGAGAAGAGAAATTAGGAGAAAGGCAGAGAGGTTGGAAGAGGGAATGGAGAATTGAGAGCGAGGCTTTAGATTTAAGGGAGAAGATGATAAATTGAAAGTGAATATGAGAAAATACAGACCAAAATTAGAAGAGGAGATGACAATGGACAACGAAGATAAAAGAAATTGGAGAGGAGATGCCGGATTCGGAGAGGAGCGAAAGAGATGGGGAATTTTCTTAACAAGCATGAGAGAGGAGAGGAGGGTGAAGAGAGAAAATAAACATACCTATATTTGCCCAAAGGGTTAACTTGGCATTTCAAAAAATAATAATCAAAGAATTCTGCGTATAATCTATTTTGGGTCTCAAATATCTGTATTTTATAAGTATTGAGTTTCTTCACAATTTTGAAAATACGTGTGTTTGAAAGCAAGCCATTCTTTAAAAACGGGCTTAGAAATAATTTTCCAAAAACTATATTTTAGGCTTTATTCCGAAAACTCTTTAAAGATGCAGCAAAAATTATCAAAGTAAGTTAAATTGTAGGCTTTATTTCAGAAAACTACCAAAAACTATAGGCATTTGGTTTATAACTACCAAAAAACTTTCTAGATTAAGAAAAACTACCATGGATAATTTATTCATACAACTTACCATGAAGGAGATCAAAGAGGCTCCCATTAGGCATGAACTCATACGCAACTAGCTTCTCCTGCTTCGAGTGGTAAAACGCGGCGGCCGAAAGAACGCCCCGATGCTTACATCGATCCAGCCGCTCCATTCTCCTATGAAACTCCTCGCCCGATACGCTCCAATCGTTAACTCTCTTCACCGCGAGCAAGCTCCCATCACTCATTGTCACCTTATACAAACTCCCATGTTTCCCTTTCCCTAATAGCTCTGCAGGTGCCTTGAGCAATTCTTCGAACTTCAGGTTCACTCCTACATCTCTAAGCACGATAAGCGAAGTTGAGCTTGGGGTTACAACACCCTCATTCGACGAGCTTATCGAGAATTCCGATCTTTTTGCCTTCTGCCCACTTGAACTATCACTTGGTTCTTTCTTGTTACCAGTCTTTTTCCTGCGAACAAGTTTGTAGGCGATAGACAGAATGATCAAGAGGCCGAGAACTATAAAGCCTGAGAAAATTATCGCGGTTTTTCCGTTTCTGCTCGGTCCTTTATCATCTGAATTTGGAGTCGGAGGAGGAATCGGAGGAGGACAAGTTCGATCAAATGGTTTTCCGCAGAGCCCTGGATTGCCTGAAAAACTACTTAAACCGAAGCCGTCGCCGTCTGTAGGCACGGGACCAGTGAAAAGATTGTTTGATACATTAAATTGCTGAAGATTAGCGAAATCGAAATCGGGTATCGAGCCATTGAGCTTGTTGTTCTGAGCTAAGAATGTAACTAGGCCGGAAATCTCGGCTAAGCCATCAGGGACTTTGTTGGAGAATCCGTTATCGGAGATATCGAATCTCTTTAAATTTTTCAGCGAAGAGAGAGATGGAGGTAGATTACCCGAAAGTCGATTTCCTTTAAGTAAGAGATGTGTGAGTTGAGAGCAATTGGAGATTCCTTGTGGTAAATTTCCTTGAATGGCATTAAACTGAAGACTAACAACATTAAGTGCTTGAGCTTTGCAGAGAAGAGTGGCGTCGATCGAGCCATTAAGAGATAGATCTTCGAGAATTATCTTTCGCACGGAATTTCTGCGATTATTGCAGACTATGCCACCCCATGAATCAATACAAGGATCGGTCGAAGCGTTCCAGCCAAGATTTCGGGAAATTTCAGGGTTCGAAGGCGAGAGTTTTTGAAGAAAGGCGATGAGAGAGAGCTTAACATCGTCCTGTTCGGAATTCGCAGAGTAGAGCAAGAGAATGACAGACATTGAGATGAGCCATGAATTGATTTTCGCCATTGAAGAGTTGAGAAAAATGAGTAATTGGTACAAGGGTTTGCTTCTAATGATAAGGACCGAGTTTCTTCTGTTTTGAGGAAATCTTCAAAATTTTGAAAGCCGACGGTACACAATAATAAAAAAATATTTGGATTTTTTCTATCTGGATTTGTTGAAGGAGAATTTTTCTTTTATTAGAGTTCATTTAAGATAGTTACATTTGTCGATATATCACTTGTACAGAAATATACCAACACTTGAAAGATTATAAAAAAATATCATGGAAAAATTCAAAACAGTGGCAATTTTAGAGACAGAAGGAACAAGCTAAGAAAGAAAATAACAAAAAGTCATCAAATAATTGAGAATAAATACAAGAGAGAATACAAGAAATTCCTCATTTCACATCACCAAAAAATTTGCAGATTGTACAAGCCAATTCAAACAAATCAAGTACCACAATTCACATAAAACAATTTGCAGGTTGGGGGGGGGGGATCACCAGTAAGTAGCCACAGCAGTCGACATTTGGACATCATCTTTCAAATCTGACTATTGAGCAATTTCAATTGATTTTCTAAGTTCCTGTTATTTTCCGGCCAACGAATCGTATAGTATAACATCTACAAATAAATAGCAATGTTAATTATACATTATAAAAGTTGCAGGCCTTAAATGAGGCGTATAAAAAAGATTAATCTGAACAATTTGCGTTGACAGTTTTAAGGGTCAGCATTTCCAGCAATATCATCCTCCTCGCTTTCATTGTCACTGATCTCACCTTCGCTGCCTTCATCGGAAGAAACATTTTCGATCTTCTCCCTCTTTGCATATCTTTCGCAATACTCTGAAAAGAAACGGGGAAACTAATTACAAAGGGGGTCAAAACAAATTTGCCGATCGGATCATTATAGATTTATCTGCCAGAGATTGAACTACCAAGACAAATATAGAATCATATACCAATCTTCGTTAACAAAGGGTATCACAAAGTTTACTTGTAGTGAAATTATGAATAAAATATAGATCACAATGATTTACTTATTTTATGTTAAACAAGTATCTAGAATATTTGCATGTAGAGGATCAATGCGGAAAGCTAGTTTCAAACAACCATTGGATATGATAAGTCTCTTCGCTCTCTATTATCATAGTTTTCTCTGCCACAATTTTGAAACTAATTAAAAGAGGGTCGAGATTATTGGAACTCGAAAAATGGATAGATTTCTTCGATGTAATAATTGTGTAGTCCAGATAATACACTTGCTAAGATAGGAAAATTAACAATGTATGTACGATCGGTTTGCATCTAAATAGAGGCAAGCAAAAGTTTCCACAATATATATACCTTTTACTTTTAGTTCATATTGTTGCTTGTCCTTCAACATGAGCGATGCTGCATCACCATTCAATGGATCTGAAGGATTAGGATAAAGCAAAAGCTGTGGAAGGAAGACCTCAAATATATTGAATAGATCTGCGGAAAACGCAACTTTAGTAGTAAGTGAAAGTCAAAGAAATTAAAGAAATTGTATATATTAGAGAAAACCAGCATTTCGATACAAAGTAAAGCTATCCACCGCAATACATATTCTCATATCGATGCTATTGCACCCGATATTAGCCTTACCAAACATTGGACTCCAAGATTGATTAATAACATCCAAGCATATAGAGCCCGAGCTGTAAGTTTGCAAGTCAATTAGTTAAATCAACTAACCAGTACAGTTATACTTACTTCAGAATAAAAAAATATTATAACCATTGAATATAATGATCACATTTTATCAGCTTAGAAGTTCACTAAAATTTCTAAATTTCATTTTCTGGTAACTAACAATAATAAGATTTAAATCGTGAAGTTCTTAATCAACATGTATATTTCAATGAATATAGAAAGAGGATTGCTCACAGTTCATCGACATTAGGATGAAATATTTTGTTGAGAAAGCCAATAGATGGTGACTTGTAAGGGTAAGCATCGGGAAGTTCAACACGTACTTTCCATACCCCACCTTCATAAGGACCTACAAACACCGAAATCCAATTAGTCTTGAAGGAATAACATAGGGAGCACACAACATCTATATATGAATGTCGACAAATTTAATGTTGTAAAACATGTGTTCATTCTTTACTTGGTTGGCAAGTGCATAACGCATAATCACATAAACGGATTATACACTGCATAATTGGATTCCGCAAAATTATACAGAATTATAATTTTACTTTATATACTTTAGAATATCCTAAAAGCATAGAAGAAGATATGATGAATGAGAGAAAAAAAAGAAAAGAACTAAACCTTAGTTTAGTGAATATTGAATTTTGGATATGCGCGGGGCACATAGCGGGGCACATAGCCCAGTGGTGGGCAATAGGAGTTTGTGGGGGGAGACCCGGGATCTCCCATTTAGTGCTTTGAAGAGGGGCACGCGGGGCCGGTGGGCTTCGTTGCGGTCAAAAACATATTGAATTTTGGATATCAAGTAGGTATGCATATCTTATGCGCCCAACTATATGTTCATTTGTTCGTATTTTTCACACAAGATCGATTATGTGGTCATTCAACCTTTTAATACTATTCTATGCGGTTACTAGACAAAAATTGCCTATTAATCGGCCTTTTAAACCCTGTTTTCCAACGCTGCTTTCTTCAGAATCATATCCCAATATATATCATGACTTAACAGAATATATAAGATCTATACATGTAGAACAATCATGCTTTCAAAGGAATAACATCTCCAAATCAGGTATCATATGAACTACAAATACAAGAAGTTTTGAGCCTAAATGTTACTGTGGGATGCAGCCCACCGTGGAGCTGACATGACAATAACTCGGGTGTTGCATATATGAAGTAATGTGCCATGAAGTAAATCTCATATTAATAAGAGAGAGATGCCACGTCACTTTAAATAAATAGATATCATCCAATAAAGCATTGTTACATTAGCTTCACTGTAGGCTACAGCCTACAATGACACTTTAGGCACAAATTCCTCTAATTATAATCAATAATCAAATTAACTTCGTGGTTTCGCTTAAAAACTTGTTATGGACATTAAATGCCAAAGTAACATATGAAAGCAAAAACCCTCAACCACCAGAAAACTGATTTCTGAGATCATCAACTATTTTCTCAGAATCCGATCCAAAAATTCTCATTCCACACAGTCACTGAAATTTTCTGAACCATTACTTGTTCACTTACGAGGACCAGATAGCGAAATCCAACACAGTCAACCTTCGAAACATAGGTACCATTAAAACAACTGAAAGCAAGAAAGCTAGAATTAATGGATCAAAATTAAAGCCTACAAGCTAAATCAAAGATGCAATACATTTCAGTGGTACACTAGAAGATAAGAAAGGAGATATACTTTCTTTAGGACCATGGAACTCGACATTAAACTCAGTAAGCCCATCGTTGATAGTCTCCACTATATAGTCACTCATCATCCTGCAAAAAGCATAAAGGGAAATGAGTTTGTAAGCTTTACAAAAATAATAACTTAATTACAAATTCTAAATGGTAACTTTTATGGTCCAGGGCTCATAAGACCAACTTACATGTCTCTCACAATAAAAATTAGATATTTTGGCACACACACATTAACATAGTAAAGTGAATCCTTTCCTCTTGAAAGAGGAAGTAATCAAATAAATGTATCGCGTAATTGAGTACAAAAAATCGTTAACAACTTACAACTTCATGACATCCATATCTCGACGCTTGCTTGGAGAAGACATCTTCCAAGAATCTACACCCTATCTTCAACCAGATGAATCCCAACATCAGAATCAGCTTTTGAAGGAAACAGTAGTAACATTTGCTCATTATTATGAAGATAATCGCGCTAACGATTCGAAGCTTAACTATGTCAACATATCCCTATTTAAAAAAGAATGACCCTAAGATACTAAATGTGGCTCAAACAAATATTCAAACATGACATTTGTTAGTTGCATAATATAGCTAGAGACACCAAAAGCTCCACAAAAAGATTATATTTCAGCGATTTCCCATACATGTCCTCACATGTAATCCTCCAATTAATTTAATTCAAGGAAAACCAACTCGTGAAAACATCTAAACTCTCACACAATTTAAAAAAAAGCGTAGGTCTATAATGCATTATTTCAAAGTCACAGACTCCGATAACCTCGCCAAATTCTGTAGCCACTCATCACCAATTCCAAGTAATCTTAAGCCAATTCTAACTTACAAATCAACACACCCAAATCTCAATAGTAGTACATGACGTACGCTCGAAGATAGATCAAACTACTCTTTCACAAAAATCTAAGTAACATAATTCTAACTATTTGCTTCAACGGCAATACAATCACACCACCACATTTACCACACAACCTTTAACAATGTACTCTACAACTGTTTAAAATTGCCCCCTTTGTGGATGTCAAAAAGCCCCTGAGACTATCAAGAAAGTTTAGGGGCTTACAAACAGTTTATCATCACACCGAAACAAAATACGAAGACAGGTTGTTCCAATTTTATCATCCTCATAAAACTTACAAATTTCTTTCAATTTATATAACATCTCAATCCACATACACTTAGTTACCTTCATCTAAAGCTAATCCATCAAAATTTACAAATGGGTATTACATAAATGAATCAATCATATACCTACAAACTAATTTACACAACAATATGAACCTATGCTCCAAAAAAAATGCATAAACAAACAAACAAATGATACAAATGATACAAATAATGAAATGGGTTATCAAGAAAAGAGAGGAACAAAGAGATTCTGTTCTTATACCTGATTGGGAAATTGAGATTTGGAATTTGGGGCTAATATGAAGGGTTGGAGGAAAAAAGAGTTTCTTTTTTAACTCAATTTTTTCCCTATATTTTTCTCTCCCATTATTTTAGGAATGCGATTGAAAAGGAGAAGAGAGAAACCGCGTATTATGGGACACGTGAACATTCCCGTTAAATTCGACAGAAAAATTTCATATTCGATATCCAACTGAGGGTAAAATTTATAAAGCATCATGAGATTTCCGGCGCTGAATTTTGAAAGTATCATGAATCTATCTTGAAATGACGATATAATTTATAAATGCTGTTTTTCTAAGCTAGGTTAAAGTAGAAACTAAATGACCCAAAGACGGAAATGCCCTCCGGTTTCTTTTAAAACAAAGGTATTTTCAAAGTTTAATGACGTTATCTCAAAAAACTTGAAAATTTGATGATGCTTTGTGGAATTTACCCTTCAAACTAATTTTAAAACGGAAAAAGAAGGATGATAATTGTTTCTCATAGTGATGATATGAGAAGTTCGATTTTAAGCACGTGCGATTCATGTGAAAAGAACCAAAAAAAGTATCTAAAGAGAGAAAAGTGGTCAGTGAGAGAGAGGAATAACACAATTTTTTTTCTCATTTTGTTTTCTCTGTAAACAAGGGGAAAACAAGCATCAATCATTTAAATTTGATGCCCTTTCCTTTTCAGCATAAAAATAACAAAGATATTTAAATTTTGGTGTGATTTATACACAAATCATATACTATCTTTTAAATTAGACATATAAACCAAAACCAAAAAAATGATCAAGTTGGCGTCCAAATTTGAATCTCAGGTTTTTTAAGCTATAGAGTTGTTCGACTCTATAATTTTGAGAAGATTTCTCTATATAGACTATAATTCAAGTTGTGACCATATAATCGTTTTCTTGTAATACTATCGGTTAACACATATTGTGAGCATGACTATAACATAAGGGGGAAATTTCTTATTGTCAAATAAGAGATTTTGAGGGTTAGACCCTACACATTTCATCAATCTCAACATCTTTAATTATAAAATGTTAGTATATAATTTTTCTAGAAGTTAGGTATAGTTTCACATTTTAGGAAGTCGAGGAAAAAAAGTGGTAGATTACAATGACAACACTGTGGTGCTGTTTCCTTGAAGATGTGATGTGCAAGCTGTATTTTACTAAACACCAGCCACAATTTGCATCAACTTGCATCCCCTTTTCATGTATCAAACAAAGACATATATTTAAAAGGTGATGAATGTTTTCCTCACATTCAAAAGGCATTAATTGGGTATGCCAAAAACTTGGTCAGCAAGTCACAAAAAGCAAGTTTGAAAAACTAATAATAGACGATAAGATACAACTTGGACTTGGCTGCCTCAAATCCAATATCCGGCTCTTATTATGTTCATGTGTTGCACAATTTATAAAAAGGGAAAAAATAATTAGAAAAATTGTCCTTTCATAATTACACTTTATACCGTTATATGACGTTAACCATCATCCTAAAGGGTTTAAGTTTCCTTACCTGGTTATGTCTTTATCATCATCCTACTGAGGGTCTATTAGTCATCCCGTCAATCAAACACTTTTTATATTCGCATCTTGATGAAATGCTGGTTGGAGACACAGGTAAAAAAATAATTTTCATAGTATCAATATTCAATAGAAGATGTGGGGTAGCCTTCACATGGAAAGGAAAAAGCAGTGGTCAATTTGCATGGTTCTTTGGCAATTTTAAATTGCTAAATGAGTAGTTAATCAGGGTTAGATGTAACATGTTATCATAATCATCACACTTGACACTGAACAAAGACAAACAAATCATCCAAGTGCAGAATATAGACATCAATAATTATATATATATCTCCTTTCCCAAAAAGAAACAAGGGAATTATTGGCTATGAATTGTTATTAAAACATTGACATGACAAATCTGTGATTCTTTCAGAAAAGCATGAGAGTGTTGCCTGCACTAATCTAATGATTCAACTCAAATAATGAAATGAAATGATTTAGGTCAAAGCAACAGCAAATGAAAGTAGCATGAAACATATATATAAAAAGTGACGACAATTGAAGGAAAGGGAATCACACATGATTGCCCTTTAAAATCACATTAAGATTCAACGGGAAAGTAGCATATGTCTTACAATGATATGTATTTACATTTTTACAAATCAGAACCAAAAAACTTGCATACTGCTAGCTAGGTTTTTGCACGTGCTATTATAAATCTCCAGTTTCATGTATATTTTCCGTATATTTATTTATTATATTTTTCAAGATTTTTCCGGTTATTTTATATTTTTATTTATTTTAATTATTATTTTCCTAATCTACCCAAATCCTAGCCCGTTCCCTAACACGCCCGACCCGACCCGACTCCCCATGCCACGTCCCTTTCTTCTCTTCTTCTCCTTTTCTCCCTCCTCTTCCCTCCCCCCCCCCCCCGCGCTCGTCCCAATTTCCCCCCCCAACCCCCACCACGTCGACCTCACCCCAATGGTCATCCCCGAGACCCGTTCCCCTTAACAACCCACAACCCCTTCTCCTTCACCAACCGCTCGCAATCCCCACTCCCCCCCTCGACGCCGCAACTGCTCCCCGAGATCCCGGCCTCCTCCTAACCACCGACCGTCACTTCTCCTCCAAGATCCCCACTTCTCCTCCACGCAATCCAATCACCAAGCTCACTGCCTCTAACTCCAGCAACCCTTCTCGTCCTCGACAAACACTACCTCCATCGTCGACGGAACCTCGTCTCCAACCTCAACCATCCCCTCCCTCCTCCTCCGACTGCGAGGACAAACCCGCTGCCCTTCTCTGTCTCCGAGCCCGACCATCTTCGCCGCCGCTACGACGATCACCCACCCGAGCCCCTCGCTGCCTTGCCACCATCTTCACCTTCTCCGACCCCTCATCTCCTCGCCTAGCCCCATCCAACGAGCAAGCCACCACTACATCCCACCGCTCCACCTCGTCGCCTCCACCAACCCACACCCGAGCATCCATAGCCGCCCACTGCACCCTCGCCGACGAGCTCCGCGACCTTCACCAACGAGCAGCCCCACAACTCTTTCTCACTGCATCCGCCATCACCCCACTGCAACCTCTCTCCTCCACCCAACTACAACCCCGACCATCATCTCACCGGAGCCGACCACCACCGTGCTACCACCCTCCCTGCACCTCCTCACCTTCACCACTGAGCTCAACGACCCACCACTCCCCTCATTACAAGCTCCAATCAACACCAACCTATCGTCGACAGCACGCTCCCTGCCACCTTCATCGCCGTCTCAACCTTCTTGCTATGCCCAGCCGAGCTCCAAGCCGAGCCTTGGTGTTGTCGTGTCGTGCCTAGCCCGTGCGTCGAGACCGTGCCATCCGTCGCCGCGAACGTCGCCAGGTAAGTTAAACACTTGCTTTACATGCTATTTATACTATGTATATATGTACAATCGAAGTTTAATTATATTTCTTGGAGTTTGATAAATGTGGCGACCCGTATTCATGCGTCACACGATGAACTGATCAAATAATGAGCCTAATATCCCGTGGTTGATGTATATAGTTCACAGAGATCGAATCCCGTTCATGTATGTGAGACAAACCAAATCTGCTATAGTTTCAAAATGATGTGTTAAGTGCTCGATGCGAACCTTATGCGAAAATAAAATCTAAAATGGCAGAACTCATGATGTTTAGACCCTAATACTGTTAACAAAAACTCTGTAGAAATTTGGTGGCAAATTGATGTCGTTTTCACACATAAAGTGACGCCCTTAGCGTCTATACCGAAACTCCCCTTTTACCGAACAATTGACACCGTTAAATTCATAATTAATTCCAGAAAAATCCAATCGTAGCGTTCCTGGGTTCGCTGCGAAGGGTACTACATAATCTTTAGCAAGACGTGTATATTTACTATTAGATATATCCTCTGAATATCGAAAACAAAGAACTTACCTGATCTCGGACTGCAGTCCAGAGCAAGAACTTACCTCTTGACATGCATTTACACACCTGAAGTCTTAATTTTTAATTGTGATAGTGTGTGGACCCAATTACCGCTGCATATACAATTGTTTTAGATTTCCAATGGTACTAGTTTCACTAAATTCCAGTATCATTTGGTATTTAAATTATATTTTAAACGGATGATATGTATGGCAGTTTTCTGTCATTTCAGTTTGCACCCTTCATCAGTAATCTGATCATAACTCCTAAAATGAGATGAATATTGTTAATCCGTATGATGCATTGGAAATACAACAGATAAATCTACATATTATCTAACTGTAGAACTGCCTAATTATGCTTCCAACAGGGAGTAAAATGTGTTACGAAATGGATTTTCAGTTCTGAAACTGGATTTCCAGCAGAGAACACTTAGAATGGAATGACCATAACTAGCAAACCTGAAACCCGATTGACACGAAACCAATTTTGCTGTACAGATAATTAAATATATCGCCTACTCCTTCTATATCGTTTTGCTTAATTATGCACATGTGATTTTTCTAATCCAACCGACACCGGTTGCTCATATGTATTCAGTAGTGCATTTACTATATCCCATCATGTTGCATGACTGTCATGCCCTTGTAAATAGTGTTCATTTGTATCGATAACCTAGTGACCGTGTTACATTACCAAGTGATAAATATTAGTGATTGATTGTGGCAAGTACGTTAGTGTAAAAGCGTGATTGAATAAGTGAAGTGACACGTACTTGTACACAATCAGCAGAACCAATTAGTTATTGCATTATCGACGCCTATGGGACATATATAAGTGTAACTATAACTGGCATAGAACGGTTATAGAAGCACTTATATTAGTGTCATAGATAAGACATCGAGCATTGTCCATTTATCTTGGATACCAGTCAAGATATGCTTATGGAGACCCTGTCTCCAGCTCGTGTAGACTTATCATGGAGCGACTTGTATTTGGATTCATAGTCAGTGTTTGATGTAGACCGCAGGGTGTGGGGTAGTTTGAGTATGAGTTCGATCAACAGAATCTCAAGAGTCCCACTGCCGGCATATGTAGTGATTTCGGGAGTTGTATGGATGGTATTTCTGATTCTTAGTGAGCATAATTCGGGCCCGTGTTCCCTTGCCCCTGGGGCTTACCCTTAGGTTAGGGATACTTCTGCAGTGGTTGATGTTCCCATTTGGACTGACGATAAGTTTAGTGACTTGGACATTGAGACTTAGAGACTGATTGCTTTGGTGACATGGACATTGCATTGATTACTAATCTGATACACCTGCTTTATCGTTACATGTACTGGTTATTTCATGCTCGCGTCATTACTCTATGTTACTGCTTCATGTTTATCATAATGCACATATTAAATATTCATATATATTGCTATTGTGTCGCTCTGACGACCTGAGTATGCATGCTCAGAATGAGGAGTGGATCTAGCTCGGATCAGGACCTGCCTTACCTCGAGGATATTGCGGACATCTAGATCAACGGCGCCAGCGCTATCTTTCCCATGACTCTATCTGGTTAGTTTTATATCTATTTTGATAGAATTAGTGACTGCATTTCTCATTACCTGTGCTATGATTACTGATTAACATGTAATGCTAGAAGCCGAAGTGTGACTACGACATGATATTTCCTTGATCGTAGGAGCATGGCTGGCCTTGTCACCCCTCGTATTCCGTATTTTGGGAAGTGGTGCGTGACAGCTATGCACGAGAATGTATTCTAATACGACAGCCCGTAGATTGTCACGCCCCGCTTCCCAAAAGATGAAGAGCGAGACCAGATGGGGTCCACAACATATTCACACTGTTAGGAATTGTTAGTGTATATGCCCTAGGGGCCATTATTATATCATACTAGCATGTATATTACTTAATGGAAGCTTGGGATATTCACAGTTGTAAATAACAGTCTTGCTAAACATAGTAGTATGCTACTTGGTTTGAGTCTACTTTAATATGTGCATATGTTTCTTGTAACGTATCACTTATACATATTAGTAGAGCCCATAGGATCTTTGCTTGATTACTAGCATCGTGATGGCAGTCACACTAGTGGGGGCTGGGTAGTCTGTAAGCAACATCCTATATAGGTCCCTGGTCGTTGGATTATCGAGATAAGGCATCGATATTCCGGAGTAGACTAAGTGTGTACGCTTCTCATCCCAGTTGGGGAGATGGTCTGTCCCACAGCCATCAGTACGTCGTGCTAGAGATAGTATACAGGTGCTCGTTAGGTTACGGGTACACCGGACAGGACTCGCCGGGGAACTGATTGGTTGGTATTATACCCATCGTCAGTTAACAGTTCCCAGGTGACATGAGTACAACATAGTCCGCAGACTTGACATTGCTACTTCGCCTCGAGTGTGTCCCACTATTCTTAGATTGCTACCCTACCACGGCTCAAAGGAGTCGTGCAAACAGGTAGCAGTTGGGTGCAGTCCCGAGCACTTGGAGGCAGTGGCGGTTAGATAGGATTCGTCTCTCCCGGTATTGGGAGTTGATATCGCACTGTGTCAGAGAGCCATTACGCAAAGTCCCTGGCCAGGGCAAGCGAGATATACTGGTAGGTTCCAGTAGCTTCTCAGGGCGAAATGGGCTTCGCTCCGACACGACTTATACAGCTATTAGGGGACTGACGCTTGCCGCCTCCTAGGCTTGATATGCGATAGTCTTAGACGAACAGACCGGACTGTACGAAGATTGTCACATCAGGCTCAGTGGGAGTTCGGATGATTTTCCTCATCGGCCTTCTTATCGACATCTACCTGGGGACCGTTACGTACAGCTAGTGCCGCTTGCGGTTTGTGGTTAAACCCACTGCCAGCGTAGTGTCGAGTCTTTAGAGTCCCACACAGAGAGTTTCCCTGCTCCAGGAGAAACGATATAGAGGTCATATGGTTTTACGACAAGGGTTCGGATGCATACGTGTGTTTACGCACGTACGAATTTTCGGACAGTTTTTACTAGCCGGCTTTGGTTTAAGCCAGATTCTAGTATCGGGTTATTGGATTTATACAGTCTAAAGTTTTTCCGTGTTTTCACGGATTGGAGGGGCATTCTCATAATTTGTCGAGAAGGTTCTAGAAGAGTGGTGACATGAGGGGTTGAGGTGGCTTTTTCATTAATTGCTTTGTGCGACTCATTTATATGATTCATCATATCATTAATGCTTCATTAATGA
The DNA here is from genome assembly GCA_030015575.1 of Agapanthus africanus. Taxonomy (NCBI): domain Eukaryota; kingdom Viridiplantae; phylum Streptophyta; class Magnoliopsida; order Asparagales; family Amaryllidaceae; genus Agapanthus; species Agapanthus africanus. The sequence goes on from JASDDO010000014.1 coordinate 669,935,862, forward strand.
TCTAATGACTCACATGATGAATCACTCTCCTTGATTAAATGAAACATGGTGAATAATCAATTAATTGATATTATTTGATAATTCATTATGTATCATATATTCAAGTGAGAAGGATTTTTGTTCTCATTATCATTCTCACCTTCTCTCCCCTCAAGCTCACTCTCTCTTGAAACCCTAACCCTAACCTCTCATGTGTTGAGATCAAGGGTTAGATAGACTAAAACATCCATAACCTCACTCTATATCCTCTAGGTAGCTTAGATTAGCACTTTAAGCAACCTAGTTATCTCAAGTTTGAGATTAAGCTTGGCGTAGAAGCTTTCGGGTGGATCGTCTTTGATTTGAGGAGGCCGTGAAGTTGCCGATATTCCAAGGAGCCTACGAGGAGTGGATGACAGCGATGAAGACCCAAAGGACACGGTTCTTGAGGTATAATCACTTCACATAGTAGTTTAGAACTTCTATGATAGTTGTTACTTATCGTTTAGCTTCGATTCATGCGGTTAGTCGATGTTTAAGCAAAGAACAAGATCGTTTTTCATATTTCCGCCTCCCCGCAAGTAGTGGGGTGTTGCACATCGACTTACAGTGGTATCAGAGCCTCGCTAAACAATAAATAACTCACCTGCAAAATTGTATGAGTTTCGAACGAAAAAAACAAACCGGAAAACCCCGATATCATGAGTTTTCTGTCGATTTTTAAATGAGGTCCAAAAATTTTTCAGGGACCTTCAGAAAGCCTTAAATGATAGTATAAGAACATCCAAGAAATTTGGGCTCATGAATCGACCAAAGCGCCGCGGAACCGCGGCCGATCCCACCGATCCGCCGCGATTCCACCGCGCTTTAGAGGATTCATCATCCCAATTTTCCTGTATGGGTCCTCTGTGATATTTGGTATTTTCTGGAATTTTTTAATTTTTGCTCAGGTTTCAGATTTACAGAGAAGTATTGGAGAAAAATTAAATGTGTTTAATCGATCGAAATTATACGGTATTTCCTTGTTGGATTATATCTGTGTTTGTATAATGTGTTCGTAAACCTCCCCTAACTGCTAGTATGTCGGTTGGCAGGGGGTTGCACATTTCTGTAATGGATTTTATCTGTTTGTGTATATGAACTGTGTTGGACTGTTGTGATGTATAGCCGGGGTTATGTGATGGGTTATTATTTAATTCATTTGATGTAAATGTAATAAGTTGTAATATTATTTTGCGGGGCACATCCAGGTTGCGGTTGTAGCCACCGTTGTATTATTTCTTTTTACTGTTTTTGCTTCTAGGATAGACCCAAGATGGGGTGCACAAACTTCCGGGTGTTTTGAAGTGTTGAGGCAGACCGCTTCACTTCTGGTGCTTGGCGGGTAGTTTGCCGTACCCGTAGGGGTCTGGGGTGGGGTAATGGCTATTCATCACAACTGTGTAATCCGTTTTTCATTACAGGCTCAAAAGAAATGTGGATTGCTTGCAAATCCAATATTGTTTATCTGTGATCTGGAATGCCTATTATTGCGTCTGACGAATGTACAATATCTATATACGATAGCTATTTAGACGTCACTTATGTTTTACACCCGCGCTATCCCAGCCCCCGCTCTGTCGTTAGTTAAGTAACCTAACGGGTGATGACGGGACCCCGTGGCGAATGCGGATGGCATAAGAGGACGTGGTATTTTCGTTGTTTTCTGCAATGATAGGTTAAATGATGGGACGTATTATTATAATGCAAAGAAAATAAACCAAAGTTTAACCGTTGGAACAAATTTAAAAAGAAACCACTCGGTTATTTTAAAAGAGCGGAATTTTTTAATTGCGGAGCTTTAACCACTCCTTTTAAAAAGTATCAGGTTCCTTCGATTATATCAAGTTCACTACGTTCACGGATTTGCCAAAACCATTCGTAGCCCTCCGTCATTTCATTTGGGTATCCAATAGTATTCAAGCTGTGTTTGTTTGGCCAAAGTCAAGGCACAGTGTTTGGTAGCTATTGGATATTCATATGTAGCATAGATAGATGAGTTGGTTTGGGACAGTCGTACTACCTTGTTTGGCCAAAGTCAAGGGTATGTATGGGTGGGTTCAAATTAACCTAGACAATGACGGGTAGAACTTGACATGTGACTTATGATTTGTTGGCCAAAGTCAAGGTCATAAGAGCAAGGGGCAAAAATCCATATCGGGAGTTTCAAAAGAAACTTAAATTTGCAGAGAGATGCATACCATTTTGGAGTTTGATGAATGTTGGTAGGATTCCTTCAACATTATCTTACGATGATATTTTGGATCCCGATCCTACTGTGAGTACATGCTACTTATCAAGAGATTCATCACTTAACGATCAATGCTATAAACCAAGTAGGTGCCTAGAAAGGTATCAGCGGGGCTACGCCCCCAGAGAAAAGAGATTATTTAATTAAGGAATTTCGCGAAAGCGTTGGAAAATCTCCCTCGAAGTATCGACACTAGTCTGGCTGAACGGTTAAGCAAGAATTGTACGGTGAGAATAGTCCTGGCTAATTCTTCTTTTATGGTTTGAGAAGGGATTCGAGAAACAGTGGGAGCCATCCTGTTTAGATAAATTAAAAACCAATCTAAACTTGCAACAGCATCATGCTAAAATGTTTTCTTCTCTCTCTCTTAATTGCAGTGACCCTGTGACCACACATAGGTTACATCTAGATAACAAATTGACTGAATCTGACTTATATGACTGGCAAAGGTCTGTCCAGATGTCCATTGGCTATGACAAGCTGGACCACCCTATTACTACTCCAGATCCCGCCGTCTCAGGTCCAGTTTCCACTGTCGCGGATATGGATATCCGTCAGACAAGGGAAAAAGATAAAGCGAAAGCTAAGTGCTTCATGTTAGCTTCAGTTGATGGTGTATACCAGAAGCAGCACGAGAAGATGGACTTAGTTTCCATCTTTCTCCATAATAAAGATTTATATGGAGAGCAATCTCATATCACTAGATATGAAACCTTGAACGAATTAATTCAAGCGAGGTTAGCTGACGGGTCATCTGTAAGGGACAACGTCCTTACAATGACTAGCTGTATTGATGAGCTCCAGGACCTGGAGACCGCGTTGGGAAACAAGTCAAACACTGACTTGATTTTACAGTCTCTGCCTTCTACCCTGAAGGAAACCAGGGAAGGAAAAGGAAAGAGAAAGGCAAAAGTTTCGGGACTGGATATAGTAAAACAGGGACGTTCCTATTGTTACAGGAATGAACATTGGCAGAAAGATTGCAGGGCATTAGAAGCCAGTAACCAGGATACGAAGCATGTTGTGGCTTCGACTTCGGGTGTGTTTATGATAGAGAACTGCATGTCAGTTAACCCTACTTCCTGGGTATTGGATACCGAATCAGGAACTCACATCTGTAATTCATTACAGGCTCTGAGAAATCGTAGGGTTATCGGGATAGGTGATATGACCCTCACAGTTGCTAACGGAATGAGCATGGACGCTGAATCCGTAGGAGAATATCATCTTGGAATGACAACTGGGCAGATATTGATTCTGCGTAACTGTTTTTATGTACCAGGTACGACTTGTAATTTTATATCTGTACCCTTACTTTCTAAGGAAGGATATGATTTTGCTTTTACAAGAGATGTGGTTCACATCCACCTAAATCAAGATTTGATTGGGTCAGGTACATTAGAAAACGGAATATACGTATTAAATCAAGCTCAGATTTTCGGTGTCCAGAACACACTTAAAAGAAAGTCTCCGGAATTAAATCAGGCTTTCTTATGGCATTGTAGACTAGGTCGCATCACTGAGAGAAGGTTGACTAAGTTACATAGAGAAGGATATTTGAATCTGTTCGAATATCAATCTTATGCTACTTGTGAATCTTGTCTCATAGGAAAGATGACAAAGACTCCGTTCACTGGACACGGAGAAAGAGCAAGCGAGCTCTTAGGACTCATACACAGTGATGTGTGTGGTCCAATGTCTATACATGCGCGAGGTGGTTATTTCTACTTCATTACTTTTATGGATGATTTCTCTAGGTATGGACATATCTTCTTAATGAAGCATAAATCCGAGGCCTTTGAGAAATTCCAGGAATACAAGAATGAAGTGGAAAAACAAACAGGCAAGAGTATAAAGACACTGAGATCTGATCGAGGTGGTGAATACTTAAGTGCCGAGTTCCTGGGTTATTTAAAAGAGAATGGAATTCTCTCTCAGCTTACTCCTTCATACACACCACAACACAACGGTGTATCAGAAAGGAGGAATCGAACCCTATTAGATATGGTTCGTTCCATGATGAGTAATGCTGAGTTACCGCGATCATTCTGGGGATATGCACTAGAATCAGCTGCATATCTTTTGAACCGAGTTCCAACCAAGACTGTGCCTACCACACCATATCAGATGTGGAGTGGGAAAAAACCCAGTCTTAAGTATCTTAAGACATGGGGATGTCCAGCTTTTGTAAAGAAGCAGCATGTGGACAAGCTCGAGGCACGCTCAGTAAAATGCAAATTTGTGGGATATCCAAAGAACTCCAAGGGATATTATTTCTATTACGCAGAGGAACAAAAGGTCTTTGTTTCTCTTCATGCCTGCTTCTTGGAAACTGAATTTTTGGAAAATCAGAAAAGTGGGAGCGCAATAGAATTGGAAGAAATTCCAGAACCACAAACTGTTACTGAAAATATGGTAGAACCAGAGGTTTCAGAAGAATGGGACATCCCAACGCCACTCCGCAGGAGTAGTAGGCAATCTCATTCGCCCGAGAGATACTACGGTTTTCTCATAGACGGAATAGAGAGGATTGCACTATTGACTATGATGAGCCTACTAGCTTCCAGCAAGCCATTCAGAGCGGTGACTTAGTAAAATGGCTGGAAGCAATGCGGACCGAAATGGAGTCCATGTACACTAACAAAGTATGGACTTTGGACGTTGCTCCAGATGGGGGTAAAACCCGTAGGATGCAAATGGATCTTCAAAAAGAAGATTGGTGTAGATAGACAAGTTGAAACCTATAAGGCTAGACTTGTTGCAAAGGGTTTCCGTCAAAGACCTGGTTTGAACTATGACGAAACCTTTTCTCCAGTAGCTATGCTTAAATCCATTCGGGTCCTTCTTGCTATTGCTGCCTTCCACGATTATGAAATCTGGCAGATGGACGTAAAGACGGCCTTTCTAAATGGTAATTTGGAAGAGAGCGTCTATATGGATCAGCCAGAGGGATTCATTCAGAGTGGGAGCAGCGGTAAAGTATGCAAGCTGCTTAAGTCCATTTATGGACTAAAGCAAGCATCGCGGAGTTGGAACATCTGTTTTGATGATGCTGTCAAAGAATTTGACTTTATCAAAAATCCAGATGAACCATGCATATACAGTAAGATTGTAGGGAGAGCTGTAGCATTCCTCGTCTTGTACGTGGATGACATTCTCCTAATGGGAAATGATATTCCTATGTTACAGTCAGTCAAAAGATTCTTATCACATAAATTCTCCATGAAAGACCTGGGTGATACCACCTACATTCTAGGGATCCGGATCTATCGTGATAGATCAAAAAGGATGTTGAGACTTTCACAGTCCAGGTACATAGACACCATAGTAAAGAGATTCAGTATGGATGATTCTAAGCGCGGTAACCTACTGGCTTGTCACGGAATCATCCTCTCCAAAGAGATGTCTCTCAAGACTGATTTAGAAAGGGATCGCATGTCGATTATACCCTACGCTTCTGCGGTAGGCTCTATAATGTATGCGATGTTATGTACCAGACCAGATGTAGCATACGCATTAAGCGTAGTAAGCCGGTATCAAGCAAACCCAGGGGAGAAGCACTGGATAGCAGTAAAGAACATTCTCAAGTACCTGAGAAGGACTAAGGAAATGTTCTTGGTATATAGCGGAAAAGACCTCCAGTTAGAGGCCTTTGCCGACTCCGGCTTCCAGAGTGACAAAGATGACTCCAAATCCATGTCGGGTTATGTCTTTACCCTCAATGGAGGGGCGGTCTGTTGGAAGAGTTCCAAACAAGAGACCGTTGCTGACTCAACGATGGAAGCAGAGTACATAGCTGCTTGTGATGCCGCAAAAGAAGCAGTCTGGATGAAGAAGTTCCTCACAGAACTTCAGGTGGTTCCTACCAGAGTTGGTCCAATACCTCTGTATTGTGACAACAACGGCGCTATAGCTTTAGCGAAGGAACCCAGGTCCCATCAGAAGTCCGGACACATCTTAAGGCGGTATCACCTGATCAGGGAGATCGTAGATCGCCGGGAGATCGAGGTGAAGAGACAGAGAATAACATTGCTGATCCATTCACAAAGGCCCATCCTCAGACGCAGTTCGAGAGGCTATTCGAGATGATAGGTCTACGATATGCCAGCTCATGACCCTAGTGCAAGTGGGAGATTGTTAGTGTACATGCCCTAGGGGCCATTATTGTATCATACTAGCATGTATATTACTTAATGGAAGCTTGGGATATTCACAGTTGTAAATAACAGTCTTGCTAAACATAGTAGTATGCTACTTGGTTTGAGTCTACTTTAATATATGCATATGTTTCTTGTAACGTATCACTTATACATATTAGTAGAGCCCATAGGATCTTTGCTTGATTACCAGCATCGTGATGGCAGTCACACTAGTGGGGGCTGGGTAGTCTGTAAGCAACATCCTATATAGGTCCCTGGTCGTTGGATTATCGAGATAAGGCATCGATATTCCGGAGTAGACTAAGTGTGTACGCTTCTCATCTCAGTTGGGGAGATGGTCTGTCCCATAGTCATCAGTACGTCGTACTAGAGATAGTATACAGGTGCTCATTAGGTTACGGGTACACCGGACAGGACTCGCCGGGGAACTGATTGGTTGGTATTATACCCATCGTCAGTTAACAGTTCTCAGGTGACATGAGTACAGCATATTCCGCAGACTTGATACTGCTACTTCGCCTCGAGTGTGTCCCACTGTTCTTAGATTGCTACCCTACCACGGCTCAAAGGAGTCGTGCAAACAGGTAGCAGTTGGGTGCAGTCCCGAGCACTTGGAGGCAGTGGCGGTTAGATAGGATTCGTCTCTCTCGGTATTAGGAGTTGATATCGCACTGTGTCAGAGAGCCATTACGCAAAGTCCTTGGCCAGGGCAAGCGAGATATACTGGTAGGTTCCAGTAGCTTCTCAGGGCGTAATGGGCTTCGCTCCGACACGACTTATACAGCTATTAGGGGACTGACGCTTGCCGCCTCCTAGGCTTGATATGCGATAGTCTTAGACGAACAGACCGGACTGTACGAAGATTGTCACATCAGGCTCAGTGGGAGTTCGGATGATTTTCCTCATCGCCCTTCTTATCGACATCTACCTGGGGACCGTTACGTACAGCTAGTGCCGCTTGCGGTCTATGGTTAAACCCACTGCCAGCGTAGTGTCGAGTCTTTAGAGTCCCACACAGAGAGTTTCCCTGCTCCAGGCGAAACGATATAGAGGTCGTATGATTTTACGACAAGGGTTCGGATGCATACGTGTGTTTACGCACGTACGAATTTTCGGACAGTTTTTACTAGCCGGCTTTGGTTTAAGCCAGATTCTAGTATCGGGTTATTGGATTTATACAGTCTAAAGTTTTTCCGTGTTTTCACGGATTGGAGGGGCGTTCTCGTAATTTGTCGAGAAGGTTCTAGAAGAGTGGTGACATGAAGGGTTGAGGTGGCTTTTTCATTAATTGCTTTGTGTGACTCATTTATATGATTCATCATATCATTAATGCTTCATTAATGATCTAATGACTCACATGATGAATCACTCTCCTTGATTAAATGAAACATGGTGAATAATCAATTAATTGATATTATTTGATAATTCATTATGTATCATATATTCAAGTGAGAAGGATTTTTGTTCTCATTATCATTCTCACCTTCTCTCTCTTCAAGTTCCCTCTCTCTTGAAACCCTAACCCTAACCTCTCATGTGTTGAGATCAAGGGTTAGATAGACTAAAACATCCATAACCTCACTCTATATCCTCTAGGTAGCTTAGATTAGCACTTTAAGCAACCTAGTTATCTCAAGTTTGAGATTAAGCTTGGCGTAGAAGCTTTCGGGTGGATCGTATCTGATTTGTGGAGGCCGTGAAGTTGCCAATGTTCCAAGGAGCCTACGAGGAGTGGAGGACAGCGATGAAGACCCGAAGGACACGGTTCTTGAGGTATAATCACTTCACATAGTAGTTTAGAACTTCTATGATAGTTGTTACTTATCGTTTAGCTTCGATTCATACGGTTAGTCAATGTTTAAGCAAAGAACAAGATCGTTTTTCATATTTCCGCCTCCCCGCAAGTAGTGGGGTGATGCACATCGACTTACAGGAATATGTATGCCTTAGAGGCCATTATTGTATGATATAGTGGATGTTTGGACATATATATAGAGGACTTTCTTGCTTGACATGATAGTATGCTATCTGGTTGCTCTTTTTCTTAACATGTACACTTGTATTATTATACCGTCTCTTTGATACATGTTGATAAAGTCCTTAGGATGTTTGCTTGACTATCAGGACTATGATGCGGATCATACTACCGGGACTTGTATAGTCCACAAACACATCCTTTAATTGTTCTTAGTCGAGAGTATATCGAGACAGGACATCGATGTTCCAGAGTAGACTAGTGTGTATGTTTTTTGACCCTGTAGGGGGCGATGGTTGATCCCATAACCATTGGTGTTTGACATCAAAGATTGTACACAGGTGCTCATTAGAGAATAGGTGCACCGAACATGACTCGTCGAGAACTCCTAGATGATACTATACCTATCGTCAGATAACAGTTCTCTGGTGACACTGGTACAGGTTAGTCTGTAGATCTGAGATCGTCATAGTGTCTTGTGTGGTTCCCACTGTGCTTTGATTTCCTCCCTACCACGGCTCAAATGAGTCATGCAAACATGTGGATTTTGGGTACATTCCCGAGTCACATGGAGGCAGTGAGCGATAGGAGGGGTTTCGTCTCTTCCGGTATTGGGAGTTGATATTGCACTATACTCGATTGGCTATAACAGTAAGTCCCTGGACAGGGCTGATGAGATTTACTGGTAATTGTTATCAGTAGTTTCTTAAACCGTTATGAGCTATACATCGGCATGTGTCACGACCCGAAAGTACGGAACATGACCGGCACTTAGACTACGAACGTCTCAAGGCGTACGTATGCTAAGTAAGCCGAAACCCAGAAATCCAAACCAAGAGAAGTAGTAGAGAATAGGAAGAACCATATCAAATCAACCTGTATGCAACATAATATACAACGCCTAAAGGCGAGGATCACAACAGAAATGGAACTCAACCAGCAAGAAACTCAAGAAATATAACATGCTACTCTATGGTCGAAAGAATAACATTACTGGTCTCTATCTCAAAAAAATACAAGTTTGGTTGATGGAATTTACTAGATACAACGGAATAGTATTATACAAGGTAATATGATGGGTACGATACAAGAAAAACCCACCTACTAGCAAGTCACCCGAATGAAACTGAGCCCGCAAAGCCGTAATGAAACCTGTACGGCAAACCTGCAAGAACTGGGGCACAACGGGGGTGAGTTGCCAACTCGTGAATAGAAAAACATCTACGCACAGAAATCACATAAATAACGCAATCCTAGTTCAATGATCATAATATATCCTCAAATATATGAATAACATGCAGCCTATAACAATGGCTAGGGTAATATCTAACCCGAGGGTGATCTCATGTGCCCGTGTTAGTGCCTCAGATAGCAATATATCATATGAATGAGGTATGAATGCATGAAAACAGAATACATGTAAATGAAGAAACTGTTTTCATAAATTAGTGAGATTTCCTTTGTATTTTTAAAATGAGGTATCATAAATGAAATCAGCATCAACAGTGTCTAGCATCGACACAAAACATAAATCTCAATGTCTCAAAACCTCAGGCTCCGGCCATCCGGACTGGCCTGTATCATCAAATCTCAGTACCTCAATATCTCGAAATCTCAATGTCTCAATCTCAATATCTAAGGCGCCGTCAGTCCAGACCGGGCCCTACCATCCATCTCAAGACCACGACGGTATCCTCCGGATATCCGACGCGTCGGGTAAAATCACCGGTAGGTAGTCTCCCCCTGCCAGGCTCATCGTCATCACCATGAGCTTCTTGCCCCGGGGTACCTTACCGGGTCCACCATGTACCCGAAACGGTTCATCCAACTCCTCGAATCAGGTCTCCAAATCTATCAGCAAACTCATGGTGGACGACTCATACATCATGGGAAAAAACCGCGCTTTTTATTTAAAAAAAGAAAGAAGAAGTTTGTATATGTTTTGCGGTTTTCCCTAAATCCAGAAAATCTTATGGAAATCCAAATCCAAAACCTCAATAGCACGTAAAAAGTGAATATATGCATGAGAATCCATGAATGCGGCATAACAATGAATAACAGTATGCATGAGGTAGCAGGTAATAACTATAATGTCTAAACTAACATATAAGGCAAGTACACTAATATCATGTCTAAACTATTAGCTAACAGGCTATGTCAAGCAATAATATTTTCTAAGGTGTACGTGACATGGCAATTACCGATGAAGATGTGTGTGAGCCGGCAAGTAAGTGTACGTGGTACATACGCATCATCGGTAATGGTGCTGGTGTCCTAACCACAAGATATCAACAGTAGAATATGAAGCATAATATAAGCATGTGATGCGGAGCAAACAACAATAATGAGTGGGAGCTGAATACTAGACGCAACGATAATTAATCTGTTTTAACCTAGTATAAGTCCTACAATGGTGCCTTTTGAAATAACACGAATCGTGGGGTTTTGAAAATAGGGGCTACGGTGTTTTTAAGAAAAGATACGTTTTTTTGAAATATCCGTAGGATCCCTTAGGCTGTCTTTAAAAATACGCACGATTCGTAAGCTTTGAAATAGGTAGGAACCGAATCTAATCTAACAACTAACTAAACTAAAGGGCTACGCTACAAGCTAGACTACAGGTAAGGAAACCGCCTAACATCTGAGTCGATACATATACATACCTGTATATATATTAGTCGGTGATCCCGCCTCAATAATATCGTATCCGATACCATATCTATAATCAGACATCCCAAGTCAAGAGTGCGGATCAATCATCAAGATATAGCTCGTACGTAAATCCGTCGTACGGCATCCCCAAATCTGGGTACGGGTCAATATCATATTCCTCACACTATTCCTCTGGTATACTCTTTATCCAAGATCATAGTCTAGGGTACTGACCTATGTCTAGTACAATACAATATCCTCAATATACTCATGATCTGACTACTGATTGACAATCTCGTACAAACCGATATCGTCAGCACATATCATCATCAAGGGGTATACATCGTCCGATACGGCCAAATATCAATATCCTAGCATATTATGCCTCATATCACGATCACATGTCGACCATTTATTTATAACACTATTCACCCGTATCGTCGCCGCAAGATCCGCTATAACACCAGGACGTACCTTAAGTACGAATCCTGCCATATCACCGAGATCACAACCACAAACAAATCTCATCGACTCAGCTCAATCCCAAGTATCATCCTCAATCCGTATGTGAACACATAGTCCCATACCCATGTGAACCCATAACTATAAAGAATCCCATGAGCACATATCAATAGGAATGTATGCAAGTATGTATGTGTGTGTAACACTACCCTAGGGTTCGCAACACTAAAGTAATCCAACACACCAATATCCATCCTAAGCATCGCTATTAATCCCAAATAACATATAATAATTGTTGGTGTGTATACGCATCTGTATACACCACCACGGACTGCGGGGGTGCTATACGCCATCCACCCGACTTCTCCCCGTAGATATAAATCTACTCACCTGGTCCTCGCTAGCCGGTGCCGACGTTGCCACGCGCTTGCTTGTCGTCTCGAAGTCCACATGGGGGTACCTACATATCATAACGCACCATATCTCATTAAAATCCGACTCATGATCAAAACGACGCACGAATCCCACATAGGTCAAAACCTATGGTTGCTTTCACAAATCAACCCAAAAACCCTCGACGTCGGCGTACAACCGCCAAACCATCGAGAAAAATCCAAATACACTCATTTGCACATTCACGAACACTAATTTTAATATAAACTAGGTTAAAACACACAAAAACGCCAATTTCACTCAAAAAGTCACTTTTCCGAAAATCTAGCAAGCACAATTCGCCGTTTTTGTACAAAACACGATGTTTAAATGAATGTAGCGGCCAATATATTTATTAAATATCTTAAATAAGTCATAAAAACCATTTCCATAATTTAAACTCATAAATTTGCATAATTTCCAAAATCCTAGTTTGCAAAATATCAAATTTAACACCCTTTAAAGCAAAATTCACAATTCATCAATTAAGCTTCGTTTTGAATGAACCAAAGTCATTAAACCACTCATTATAATAGTTATAATGACATGAACACTTAATTATATTTTAATCTAAGCATTTGATAATTTTTCAAAAACTCTAGTTAGCAAAAACAAAACTTAATTTAGACATTTCCATGCAACAATATGAAATTTAACTACTAAATTACTTTCTACAAATTCTAAGATGGTAAGCTACCCATCACAACCATACACCAATTCACAATAACCTAACTTGCATTCAAACCCTTTTCTTGAATTCCAAAACGTGCAATTAAACTCACATATCCAAATAACACTTAAATAAATTAGCTTAAGAAATTAGTAACAATTTAAGCAACAAAAATGTTTAGAAATATACCCAAAAGCATATGAAGATCCACAAGCATCCATGGCACTCTAAAATGTTCTCTTTTCACAAGGATCCATGCTTGAAATGCTAAGGAATAATGGGTAAGTGTTGGATTTGGAAAAAAGCTTTGAAATTGTATGGATTTTGAAGTTTTTTTATGGATTTTTGAAGCAAAAATAGAGTGAGAACTTGGGGAGGGGGGGGGGGGGGCTGCTGCTAAGGGATCAGTTTCGGCCAGATTTTGGGGGGAGTGGGTGAGTGAGGAGAGAGAGTGAGGTGGGGAAAGTTGTTTCAAGTCAAAGTCAACTCAATTTATATCATTTTCTACTCTTTTCTTTTCTTTTCTTTTCCTTTTCTTTCCTTTGCAAACCAAGTGGGGAAAAAGTGAGGGCTGCTGAATTTGGCTAAGGGGAGGAGTAAGTGGGGGTGTGTGGGTGTGGGTACGGGTGTGGGGTGATGAAAAATGATAAATACAATACCCCAAGCATCCATTTACGCTAAAAAAAAGCCTTTTTTCTTCAATAATTTCTAAACCGTTTTGGCAAATGATTTCGTTCCAAAAACCACATGATAAAATTTTATTTAATGTTTTATGATGCACAAAATTTGTTTCAACTCATTCCAATTTGTAATTTTCCCTAATTAAATGTATTAGTGACGGCTTAAAATAATAATAAAATAATATTTTTTTTCAGAAAATTTGAAATTTCACCAGCGGCTCAATAAACACCAAATAATAGCAATTACATAGCTAGAAAGTGTATATTTAATTTTTATAATAAGATATTTGTATCTTTTTACAGAAAACCCCTTTGTTTTACCGTTTTTTCGAAATTTCAACGAAACGATTTTCAAAACGTTACAATCTTCCCCCCTTAAAGAAATTCGGTCCCCGAATTTAAATTAAAAATCCCCCAAATACTAAAACATCTAAGAAAACCATCAAGTCGTCGGGGCTCCGAAATTGTAAATACATAAAACAAATCGTTGCGCAGCGCATGCGCTTGAAAAATGAGCATATAACTCAAATCAAAACTCCGTCAAGCATCCCGCAATCATCGGAGTCATGGAGAAGACATCAATGCCCAATCCAAATCAAAACCAATATGACATAACTCGAAACTATACATGTAAATATCGAATCTATATCTGTAAGTATCTGAAGGAAATACATGCCAAATCTCTTTAAGTCGCTGTGCAACGCGTATAACACTGCACAGTGGCAGACGTCTATCATAAGAAAATAACTATATACATATATACCTTTGTTTGAAATGTACGTTCCGCCGTTTTGGAAACAATTTAGAAGGGTCTCCTTGTTTTAAACATTTCGTGTCATATCAGACACGTAGGTAAATACTGAGGCTATAGCTCGCTTTTTGGAAATCCCTTCAATAACTATCAATGAATGCAAAATATATTACTGTCCTCTGACTAGTCCTGCTCAGTACGAAAATACATAGCAATATCATAAAAACGTACTGCTCTATACGAAATCAATCCTAAAATATGCACATGAATGCTACGTGCGTCTGGTGCGCACGGAAATCAAAATCCATGAATGTGCCATACATGCGCACAGAAACAACATCTAAGTGCATCGGGTGTGCACGAAACATCTGTCGTAGGCAACATGTGTGCCTGACAGCAAAATCAGGTGCATCTGACATGCACGAAAAATCTCGATTTAGTGCATCTGGTGTGCACCAAAATCGCATCTCAAGACATGCGCGAAAATTCAAATCAGGTGCATCCATCGTGCACGAAATCATGAAATCCAATATCAAGCGCCGAACGTGCGCAAAATCAATCAGGTGCACAAGGTGCACAAAACAAATATCGAGTATCACAATCGAAATCGAAGTCCAGTGCATCTAAGTGCACAAAAGGCGTATCACTGCACTGCAAGAATATATAAACTATACAGAGTGCAGGAACGAAATCGTGTGCGTGCATACGCACAAAATCAACTCAAATGTCTGAAACCGTAAAATCACAAACATGTGAAACCCAAGCACGAAAACGATATCAAGTGCAACACTGTGCAAGAATCGTAAATTCTCAATCATCAAAATCAAATCATGCGAATAAATCACCCAAAATATCGAAATCGATAATGGCGGAATAGTACCGCTCAAGTGCATCCTCTAAGAATCTCGGGCCAACTGTCGCGGTCACTAGTGGGACGTCTCGTCGATGATCATGAACTCTGTCCTGCTGGTGTGCGTAACCATGACCACTCCTGGGTCAAGGTCTTCACTGTGAATTACCAATCTCACAATCCATCGGCTCATCGGCTCTGTCAAGGCAGCATATCACTGGCGTCGGCCTCTGGCTCTCTGAATGCACGTGACACATCTGATCCTGGGTGCAAGTATCATCGCAGCAGTATCCTGAAAGGAATCCTGCTCACGGTCTCTTCCATGTCTCGTCTCTGCCAACTGTCCGGAAGTCATTGTCCTTTCCTATATCTGCATCTTGCTCTGGAACGACTGCATACTCATCGCGACTCCTTCTGGAAGGTAAGTCCAAGTACCATGCCTCGGCATGCGCATCGCCTCTCTGATGTCGGCGGAGTGGAACGTCATCTCATCTAGATCTGGTGCGAACCTCTTATTCCACTTTTCTCTAATGTCGTCTGCTTTGGACTCGTCTCGTCGCGGCTGCATGGACTGAGCTCCAACGGCTATCCTCGTATCTGGAGTCTCTCAAGAATGCATCTCACCACCTAGCATCCGAATTAAGTCGAGCCATCCGATCGAGTCGTCAAAACCTCACAATCCCCCAAGAGCTCAACCTCTTGGGCACAGTTTAATAGTATCGAGTACATACCACAGCCTCGGTGGTCCAGCCGTAGAAGGGCAAACCCAAGCCTCACTAATGGCGCCGTAGAACTGCCGCAAACCCGAAGGTTCAAAGGCTTTCACACGGTCATTAAGTCGAGTTAGGGTTTCATTCTTCTAGAGGGACCATAGAATTTCCTGCATGTCTTTCCGACTACTTAAAACTTGGAATAATAGGTTTCTGACATTCGATCGTCTCTGTCGACTCTCAACGTCTCCTCGTGAAATCGTCTCCAGCTGGAATCAATCTATCTGATGACCTCGCATCGGGGTAGGCGAACGATCCACAAGTCCTAGTCATTCATCCTCGATGACTAGCGGCCTTCTATCATCTCTTAGTACAACTCGTTCTGCACTAACGCCAGCATCTGGGGCAATATCTCGTCGTTCGCAGCAATAACTAGCTCACTCGTCTGCATGCTGAACCGTGCCTCAATCATCAGGAGTAAGCAACACACCAACGGTCATCTAAATCTGGCTGGCCTCCATCATTGGCTCAATTCTCTAGTGTCGATCAGCACCTCCGAGTAACCTCATGAAGGTGATCCGCCAAACGCTCGTGGCGCGGAAACACAGTAAAAAAAAACACATCTCTGCAATCGTGTGTCGCCGGAATTTCGCCCTGGTCAGTCCTCGTTCGTGACGAGCTTGTGCTGACCGCAACTCTAGCCGTAGCTCTCCCTGCCCGTAATCGTAGCAGCAAAACCAAACTGGTACCGATGAGGCTAGATCAGGAAGGAATATAATACTGAACAAGGAAATGTACATCCTAAGGCTTCTTAAGTGGAGTGGCGTGTCGTAAATATGCCGCGGAACATACCAACGGTACGTCACTCTACTTTAGTCACCTATTCCATCAACCAAGGGTCGTCCTATGCTCCGAAGGTTAAAACCTAATGCTCTGATACCAACTTTGACACGACCCGAAAGTACGGAACATGACCGGCACTTAGACTACGAACGTCTCAAGGCGTACGTATGCTAAGTAAGCCGAAACCCAGAAATCCAAACCAAGAGAAGTAGTAGAGAATAGGAAGAACCATATCAAATCAACCTGTATGCAACATAATATACAACGCCTAAAGGCGAGGATCACAACAGAAATGGAACTCAACCAGCAAGAAACTCAAGAAATATAACATGCTACTCTATGGTCGAAAGAATAACATTACTGGTCTCTATCTCAAAAAAATACAAGTTTGGTTGATGGAATTTACTAGATACAACAGAATAGTATTATACAAGGTAATATGATGGGTACGATACAAGAAAAACCCACCTACTAGCAAGTCACCCGAATGAAACTGAGCCCGCAAAGCCGTAATGAAACCTGTACGGCAAACCTGCAAGAACTGGGGCACAACGGGGGTGAGTTGCCAACTCGTGAATAGAAAAACATCTACGTACAGAAATCGCATAAATAACGCAATCTTAGGTCAATGATCATAATATATCCTCAAATATATGAATAACATGCAGTCTATAACAATGGCTAGGGTAATATCTAACCCGAGGGTGATCTCATGTGCCCGTGTTAGTGCCTCAGGTAGCAATATATCATATGAATGAGGTATGAATGCATGAAAACAGAATACATGTAAATGAAGAAACTGTTTTCATAAATTAGTGAGATTTCCTTTGTATTTTTAAAATGAGGTATCATAAATGAAATCAGCATCAACAGTGTCTAGCATCGACACAAAACATAAATCTCAATGTCTCAAAACCTCAGGCTCCGGCCATCCGGACTGGCCTGTATCATCAAATCTCAGTACCTCAATATCTCGAAATCTCAATGTCTCAATCTCAATATCTAAGGCGCCGTCAGTCCAGACCGGGCCCTACCATCCATCTCAAGACCACGACGGTATCCTCCGGATATCCGACGCGTCGGGTAAAATCACCGGTAGGTAGTCTCCCCCTGCCAGGCTCATCGTCATCACCACGAGCTTCTTGCCCCGGGGTACCTTACCGGGTCCACCATGTACCCGAAACGGTTCATCTAACTCCTCGAATCGGGTCTCCAAATCTATCAGCAAACTCATGGTGGACGACTCATACATCATGGGAAAAAACCGCGCTTTTTATTTAAAAAAAGAAAGAAGAAGTTTGTATATGTTTTGCGGTTTTCCCAAAATCCAGAAAATCTTATGGAAATCCAAATCCAAAACCTCAATAGCACGTAAAAAGTGAATATATGCATGAGAATCCATGAATGCGGCATAACAATGAATAACAGTATGCATGAGGTAGAAGGTAATAACTATAATGTCTAAACTAACATATAAGGCAAGTACACTAATATCATGTCTAAACTATTAGCTAACAGGCTATGTCAAGCAATAATATTTTCTAAGGTGTACGTGACATGGCAATTACCGATGAAGATGTGTGTGAGCCGGCAAGTAAGTGTACGTGGTACATACGCATCATCGGTAATGGTGCTGGTGTCCTAACCACAAGATATCAACAGTAGAATATGAAGCATAATATAAGCATGTGATGCGGAGCAAACAACAATAATGAGTGGGAGCCGAATACTAGACGCAACGATAATTAATCTGTTTTAACCTAGTATAAGTCCTACAATGGTGCCTTTTGAAATAACACGAATCGTGGGGTTTTGAAAATAGGGGCTACGGTGTTTTTAAGAAAAGATACGTTTTTTTGAAATATCCGTAGGATCCCTTAGGCTGTCTTTAAAAATACGCATGATTCGTAAGCTTTGAAATAGGTAGGAACCGAATCTAATCTAACAACTAACTAAACTAAAGGGCTACGCTACAAGCTAGACTACAGGTAAGGAAACCGCCTAACATCTGAGTCGATACATATACATACCTGTATATATATTAGTCGGTGATCCCGCCTCAATAATATCGTATCCGATACCATATCTATAATCAGACATCCCAAGTCAAGAGTGCGGATCAATCATCAAGATATAGCTCGTACGTAAATCCGTCGTACGGCATCCCCAAATCTGGGTACGGGTCAATATCATATTCCTTACACTATTCCTCTGGTATCCTCTTTATCCAAGATCATAGTCTAGGGTACTGACCTATGTCTAGTACAATACAATATCCTCAATATACTCATGATCTGACTACTGATCGACAATCTCGTACAAACCGATATCGTCAGCACATATCATCATCAAGGGGTATACATCGCCCGATACGGCCAAATATCAATATCCTAGCATATTATGCCTCATATCACGATCACATGTCGACCATTTATTTATAACACTATTCACCCGTATCGCCGCCGCAAGATCCGCTATAACACCAGGACGGACCTTAAGTACGAATCCTGCCATATCACCGAGATCACAACCACAAACAAATCTCATCGACTCAGCTCAATCCCAAGTATCATCCTCAATCCGTATGTGAACACATAGTCCCATACCCATGTGAACCCATAACTATAAAGAATCCCATGAGCACATATCAATAGGAATATATGCAAGTATGTATGTGTGTGTAACACTACCCTAGGGTTCGCAACACTAAAGTAATCCAACACACCAATATCCATCCTAAGCATCGCTATTAATCCCAAATAACATATAATAATTGTTGGTGTGTATACGCATCTGTATACACCACCACGGACTGCGGGGGTGCTATACGCCATCCACCCGACTTCTCCCCGTAGATATAAATCTACTCACCTGGTCCTCGCTAGCCGGTGCCGACGTTGCCACGCGCTTGCTTGTCGTCTCGAAGTCCACATGGGGGTACCTACATATCATAACGCACCATATCTCATTAAAATCCGACTCATGATCAAAACGACGCACGAATCCCACATAGGTCAAAACCTATGGTTGCTTTCACAAATCAACCCAAAAACCCTCGACGTCGGCGTACAACCGCCAAACCATCGAGAAAAACCCAAATACACTCATTTGCACATTCACGAATACTAATTTTAATATAAACTAGGTTAAAACTCACAAAAACGCCAATTTCACTCAAAAAGTCACTTTTCCGAAAATCTAGCAAGCACAATTCGCCGTTTTTGTACAAAACACGATGTTTAAATGAATGTAGCGGCCAATATATTTATTAAATATCTTAAATAAGTCATAAAAACCATTTCCATAATTTAAACTCATAAATTTGCATAATTTCCAAAATCCTAGTTTGCAAAATATCAAATTTAACACCCTTTAAAGCAAAATTCACAATTCATCAATTAAGCTTCGTTTTGCATGAACCAAAGTCATTAAACCACTCATTATAATAGTTATAATGACATGAACACTTAATTATATTCTAATCTAAGCATTTGATAATTTTTCAAAAACTCTAGTTAGCAAAAACAAAACTTAATTTAGACATTTCCATGCAACAATATGAAATTTAACTACTAAATTACTTTCTACAAATTCTAAGATGGTAAGCTACCCATCACAACCATACACCAATTCACAATAACCTAACTTGCATTCAAACCCTTTTCTTGAATTCCAAAACGTGCAATTAAACTCACATATCCAAATAACACTTAAATAAATTAGCTTAAGAAATTAGTAACAATTTAAGCAACAAAAATGTTTAGAAATATACCCAAAAGCATATGAAGATCCACAAGCATCCATGGCACTCTAAAATGTTCTCTTTTCACAAGGATCCATGCTTGAAATGCTAAGGAATAATGGGTAAGTGTTGGATTTGGAAAAAAGCTTTGAAATTGTATGGATTTTGAAGTTTTTTTATGGATTTTTGAAGCAAAAATAGAGTGAGAACTTGGGGAGGGGGGGGGGGCTGCTGCTAAGGGATCAGTTTCGGCCAGATTTTGGGGGGAGTGGGTGAGTGAGGAGAGAGAGTGAGGTGGGGAAAGTTGTTTCAAGTCAAAGTCAACTCAATTTATATCATTTTCTACTCTTTTCTTTTCTTTTCTTTTCCTTTTCTTACCTTTGCAAATCAAGTGGGGAAAAAGTGAGGGCTACTGAATTTGGCTAAGGGGAGGAGTAAGTAGGGGTGTGTGGGTGTGGGTACGGGTGTGGGGTGATGAAAAATGATAAATACAATACCCCAAGCATCCATTTACGCTAAAAAAAAGCCTTTTTTCTTCAATAATTTCTAAACCGTTTTGGCAAATGATTTCGTTCCAAAAACCACATGATAAAATTTTATTTAATGTTTTATGATGCACAAAATTTGTTTCAACTCATTCCAATTTGTAATTTTCCCTAATTAAATGTATTAGTGACGACTTAAAATAATAATAAAATAATATTTTTTTTCAGAAAATTTGAAATTTCACCAGCGGCTCAATAAACACCAAATAATAGCAATTACATAGCTAGAAAGTGTATATTTAATTTTTATAATAAGATATTTGTATTTTTTCTTTTTACAGAAAACCCATTTATTTTACCGTTTTTTCGAAATTTCAACGAAACGATTTTCAAAACGTTACAGCATGACTTATCAAGTTACTTGGGTCTGACGATTCCACCCCTAGACTGATATGCGACATATCAGAAGAAAAGACCAGACTGTACGGTAAGTGTTACTTATATGCTTCATGAGAGTTTGGACAAGCTTGCTTGTTGATCTTCTAATCGCTCAATACATGGGGAGCCGTTACGTCCAGCTAGTACCACTGACGGCTTGTGGGTAACTGATGTGATCATTACCTACTGCTGACGTATTGACGAGTCTTTAGAGTCCCACACAGAGATTTCCTTGTTCAAGCGAAACGAAGTAGGACACATATGCTGATATATGCAGGAGCCTGATTAAATACGAGTATGTGATACCGTATTCTAATCTGGCGACATTTGATATCGGTTAGGTTATATGTGATATAACCGGATTATTGAATCAAGTGTTGATTTGATAATATGATATACAGATAAATGATATTAGTCGGTTATACGCGATATAACCGGATTATTAAATCAAGTGTTGATTTAATAATTTGATATAGTTATATATTAACTAATATTATTGCTCACTAATTATTTTCTTCTCTTAATATATATGTTAATATATATATATATATATATATATATATATATATATATTATGAAGCATGGTTGGATTTTCTATTTTGAGAAAATAGAAATAAGAGGTGGAAAATGGGGAGACTTTTAAGGAATGGATGAAGCATGGCTTTGTTCATTATTATATTCTTTTGCATTCACTATTGAAGCATGGTTTGATTTTATTATTGAGAAATAATCCATGCTTCAATAAGTGAGATAGATGAGAGAGCCATTCTTCATCACTTGATCATTTTTTGCCTTAGCTCATTAGCAAGCTCTCTCCATCTTCTTCTTCCTCCACTAAGCTCTACTATTTTCCATGAGTTGGAAAATAAAGAGTTAGAGAATTCCAAGTGAGCTTATAAACCTACTTCATCAATCTACTTAAGATTAGCACTCAAGATTAGGTTGTTTGCTTCACTAATGAAAGATTAGTGAAGAGGTAGCTTGACCTAGAGGAAATTCGGGCAAATCATCTCCGACACGAAGATCGCGAAGTGAGCTCTTTCCTTCTTCAAATGGAGCCTAGAGGAGTCGTAAAGACTACTACCCGGAGCTATAGAAGAGAAGGACTTGGTCTACAAAAGTTGTAGTTTCCATCTCTTAGTATAAAACTTGCTATATGTTCATATAAACCCTAATACTCTAGTTAGATTCTAGCTAAGTGTAGCTTAGCATCCTGAAAATTTTATAATTGCATGCTTGATACCGGTTAAAACCTTGTGGTGGTGTTAGGATACACTTTCACACACCGAGCAGCACTCCTTCTCGACATGAATACACTAAGTGTAACTACATGCAGAAAGATAATAAAAACAAGAATTTAAAATAATAACAATGTCCAAAAACGTTTATTACTGTCCTAAAAACAATAATTGAACACAGTTCGAAAAATTTAAGGAATTAGGAATAAAAAGAATAGCCTTGAACAAAAGAAGGCATACTACAATCGAAGTTAGCGCTCAGCTTGAGAAGAAATGTAGTTTCTATCCTGCTCGCTCGGCTAAACTTCGTACTGAGATTGGTCTCCTACCTCAAAGTCATCTGACGGACATTCCCAAAAAGAAAGAAAACACAGAAAATGGAATGCCCGTCAACGAACTGGAGTTCGGTTAGTTTCCAATTAAAAATAAATAAAGAGTATTAAAAAAACATGATATATAAAAAACAGAAAGAAACAATCAAGCACGTATAAATAGAAATAGATATAAGGCAACAATATCATGATATTTGTTCTCTAAATAGTATTATCATGTTTTAAGTTTATAAGTCTGACTGGTGAGGTTTTTACATGTAACGAGAATGTTCCGTTCCCCCTCGGAACAACAGAAACACGGATTTATGAGATTCATGAGTTAGTAATGCATTGTCCTGTAATACTCGGAACCATGGCGATCATGTATGACCCTGTTACACATAAACACCCCCTTTCGTCGAACCTTCTCATCCTCGTGTCAATTAATTATTTAAGTTCTAGAGTTTGACACAAATGCGGGCATGGATTCATGGATACTTGATAAATTATAGGTTTATGTCAGATTCATGAATTCATAAGTTCATGAGTTTCAAATATTCAAGTGGTTCATATTAGGTTTATGGATTGAAGAATTCATGAAAGTGTATCCTGGCACCACCATAAGGTTTTAACCGGCATCAAGCATGCAATTTTAAAATTTTTTTGGTGATAAGCTACACTAACCTAGAATCTAACTAGATTATTAGGGTTTATATGAACATATAGCAAATACTAAACTACGAGATAGAGACTACAACCTTTGTAGACCAACTCCTTCTCTTCTAAAGCTCCGGGTGTAGTTCCGACGACCCCTCGTAGCTCCACTTGAAGAAGTGCACGAACTTGCTTCGCGATCTTCGTGTCGAAGATAATCCACCCGAAGTTTCTCTAGGTCAAGTTATCTCTTCATTAATCTAGTATTAGTGAAGTAAACGGTCTAGTCTAAAGTGCTAATCTAAATTAGGATGATGAAGTAGGGTGTTTTAGCTAACTTAAATTTATCCAAAGCTCTATAGTTCACATCACATGTGAGGATTAGGGCTTGAGGAGGAGGAAGAAGATAATGGTGAGATTGAAGGAAAAAGAGCTCAAGAAAAAATCTCAAGTGAAGAATGGCTCTCATCTTTCATCACTTATTGAAGCATGAAGAATTTATCAATAAATTTATTATACCATACTTCAATAGTGTTGCAAGACTAATAAAAAAATGAAAATGCCATGCCTCACCAATTCCTCAAAAGTCTCCCCATTTTTCACCTTATTTTTCTATTTTCTCAAAATAGAAAATCCACACACACACACACACATCTCTCTTACATACACGCGCGCGCGCACGCACACACACATATATATTAATATATATAAAGAGAAGAAAATAATTAGTGAGCATAATATTAGTTAATATAATTATATCAAATATAAATATATATCAAATTATTAAATCAACACTTGATTTAATAATCCGGTTATATCACATATAACCGACTAATATCATTTATCTGTATTTTACATTATCAAATCAACACTTGATTCAATAATCCGGTTATATCACATATAACCTAACCGATATCAAATATCGTCAGATTAGAATATGGTATCACATACTCGTATTTAATCAGGCTCCTGCACATATCAGCATATTTGCCCTACTTCGTTTCGCTTGAACTAGGAAACCTCAGTATGGGACTCTTAAAACTCATCAATACGCCAGCAGTAGATAATGATCACATCAGTTACCCACAAGCCGTTAGCGGTACTAGCTGGACGTAACGGCTACCCAGGTATTGAGCGATTAGAAGATCGACAAGCAAGCTTGTCCAAACTCCCATGAAGCCTATAAGCAACACTTACCGTACATTCCGGTCTCTTCGTCTGATATGTCGCATATCGAGTTTAAGGGTGGAATCGTCAGACCCCAATAACTTGATAAGTCATGCAGATGTATGACCCATAACGCTTCGAGAAACTACTGATAACACTTATCAGTAAATTTTATCAGCCCAGGCCAGGGACTTGCTGTTATAGCCAGTCGAGCATAGCACAACATCAACTCCTAATACTGGAATAGACGAAACCCCTCGTATCACTCACCGCCTCTATGTGACTCGGGACTGCACCCAAAATCCACCTGTTTGCATGACGCTTTTTGTAACGTTTTAAAAATAAATAAATAATTAATTAATTAAATAAATAAATCTTTTAGGCGAATTTTCTGATTTTCGGTAAAATAAACCGTATTTTTCGTAAAACTTAACCATAATTATTTTTCATCATAAATTTAAAAAAAACAACCTATTTTAACGATATAATTACTAGTATTTGGTGTTTATTTAGCGACTTATAAATTATTAGTTTATTAAAATATTTTCCGTAATTAATTAAATTTAAATATTAACATAAGCTTTAATTATACATTAAATTAGTGTAAATTACAAAATTGAAATGAGTTAATTTTACAAAGTGAACCATGACATCTTTGAATCAGGTGTGTTTATGCAAAATTCTTTCTCAAATATTTTCATGGTTCCAGATTTTTCGAAGAACAAATGTTTTAAAAGAAAAATTATTAAATAAAGAAATTAGTGAAAAGACATAAATGATGTGTTATTTTGGAGAACTTTCTACACAATTCTTCATTCTTTTCTTTCTCTCTTTTCCCCCACTAGGTTGGCCGGCCTCTCCTCCATGGGCAGCCCCAATTTTTCCCCCATCACTTTTGCATTAAAAATCATCAAAAATTCAACAAAAAATTCCAAAAATAAACCTCAAAATCAATATTCAATCCCTACCATTTTCCTTTGACTTATTTAGCATGGATTTTGGAGTAGAAAACCATTCTTTTGGAGGCATATTTTCATGTTTGGATCTCATGTTGTGGAGGTATAATTCTTATCCCAATGATTAATTGTGGTTAAATGCTTTAATCTAGCATATTTAGTTTTTCTTAATTGATTCTATTTGCAAGTTTAAAATTCAAGATAGGGTTTCTAAAATCAAGTTAGGGTTTTTATTAATTGAGTGGGGTTATAATAAGTAGTTTAACATTTTTATAAAGGAAAAATCTAGTATGGTTGATATATTATAAATTGTTCATTCAAAATTGTTTAAATTAAACAATTTTGCTAACTAGGTTTTTATAAAATATATATTGGTGATATAAAATTCTAATTAAGGTTTTTATCATTATATTGTGGTTTTAATAAGAATATTAACATGTTAAAGGAATGAAAAACCTAATTTAGTTACTAGTTTCAAATTGATAATGGAAAATTGTGATAAATATGCTATTTTTGTTAACTAGGTTTTAGAAATTTCTTAAATAATTGAGATTTAAAATCTAATTATGGTTTCATAACATTATTAACATCATAAATTGTAGTTTAATAATTTGTTTCATACAAAATCAAGATTAGTTGTGGAATTGGGAAGTTTTGCTTATAAGGTGTTGAAATCGGATAAAATTTCAAATTAGAATTTTCAATTTAAGACAAATTAGTGTGATAAAAATATAGTAATGGTTTATATAATCTAGTTATGTTATTTAATAAATATTATGACCATTGGTTTCATTTAAATATCAAGTTTTGAAGTAAAACGGTAAATTGACATTTTCAAGGTTTTGCGAAATAGGACGATTTGATCGATTTTAAGGTTTCGATGATTTAAACCATGTTTTATATTATAAATAATGAGTTTTGAAACTACGAGTTGTTTGTTGGTGTTTTAAATACGAAATAGGGCACATAAGCTGATATGTGCTGGAGCCTGATTAAATACGAGTATGTGATACCATATTCTAATATGGCAATAATCTGATATCGATTAGGTTATATGTGATATGACCGGATTATTGAATCAAGTTTTGATTTGATAATGTGATATACAGATAAATGATATTAGTAGGTTATATGTAATATAACCGGATTATTGAATCAAGTGTTGATTTAATAATATGATATATATTTATATTTGATATAATTATATATTAACTAATATTATTGCTCACTAATTATTTTCTTCTTAATATATATATATATATATATATATATATATATATATATATATATATATATATATATATTATGAAGCATGGCATAGATTTTCTATTTTGAGAAAATAGAAAATGAGTTGGAAAATGGGAAGACTTTAAAAAGGAATGGGTGAAGCATGGTTTGGCTTTACTATTGAAGTATGGTTCATTTCTTTATTGAAATGAATTCCATGCTTTAATAATAGAGTTCATTTTTTATCAAGCCATTCTTGACTTGCATCGTACACTTGTTCTTTTTTCTTACATGAGCTCATTTGCTCTCTAGCTCTCCTTCTTCCTCCTCACCATCATCCCCAAGCTCAATCCCTCACATGAGTTGTGAAAGCTTGAGCTTGTGAGAACCCTAGTGAGCAAAAAAAATCCCTACTTCACCATCCTACACTTGATTAGCAATTAAGCGTACTGTGTTTTCTTCACTAAAGAGTTTAGTGAAGAGGTAGCTTGGATTAACGGAGATTCAAGTGGATCATCTTCAGCACGAAGATCGTAAAGGAAGCTCGATCCAACTTCGAGTGGAGCCTAGTGGGCTCGCGTGGACTACTACATGGAGCTTTTGAAGAGAAGGACACGGTCTAAAAAGGTTGTATCCTCATTCTCTTTATGTAATTTTCTTGATATCAAGCTAAAACCCTAATCATCTAGTTTAGATTTTAGGTTAGTGTTAATTAGCACCCCAAAAATTTAGAAAATAGCATGCTTGATGCTAGTAAAACCCAGTGGTGGTGGTAATAAACACTTTCAATATTCCTTGAATTTCTCAAAAGATTCAGATTTATGTTTCATCAGGAACACATGTCCGTATATTGAGAGATCATCGGTGAATGTGATGAAGTACGAGGAACCATTCCTGACATGTGTAGACATAGGACTGCATACATCACCGTGTATCAGTCCCAAGAGTTCAGTAGCTCTTTCTCCGTGTCCAGTAGACGGGAATTTTGTTGAATTATCCGACTAAGTTATTGAAAAGATTTTTCGATTTGAGACTAAAATGCAAGGTTTATAGGTTAGGCATGAAATTCGGCATATGAGATATTCCGGGTTTATGATGTCTAAGGAAATGCGAATTCTAATTATTGTAATTTTTCATTTCTTTTCTACAACCGTAAGTGTAATATGTGGTGTATCCCCGATCTCGTTGCTATATGTCAATGGAATTTAGGATACGCATATTTACTTACGATGATGACATGTGATGTTATGTGTTGCTGTGATATGTTATATTAGATCGTCGTGAATGAATAGCTGGGGTTTTTTGCATGAGATGAGAGTTTTTCAATTTTCATCAATGTAAAATTTGTATGTAATATTCTTTTATTAGGACTCATCCGGGTTGAGAATGATGTCACTTTTGATGTATATTATTTACTTTTCCGCATTAAGATAGACCCAAGACGGGGAGCACAAGTAACCAGGTTCTAGAGTCTAGTGGGAGGCCATCTCGAGGAGTCGGGACCGGATCTCCTAACTCTAGAATTGGTAGGGTTGCTTACCGCTCTCGTAGGGGTTTAGGGATGTGGGTTTGGCTATTCATCACGACTGTGGAATTCGTGTTTTTCATTACTGGCTAAATTTAAAACACAGACCTCCTAGTATATCCAATATTTTATATGTTGACTTCTGCTGCTGAGTTATGTGATGTGATCATATAACTGCGTGAGACGAATGCTATATATATATGATATATATAATAAACGTTGCTTATATTTTGCACCCGTGCTAGTCTAGCCCCCGCTCTGCCGTTAGTTAAGTAACCTAACGGTGCATGACAGGGCCCCGTGGCGAATGCGGATGGCATAAGCGTACGTTCTATTTTCGTTTCTTTTTTATGATGTTTAGGGAAACATAAATGATGTGACTTCATTAATGAGATTAATGGAAAGAAAAGAAACCTAAAGATATTGTAGAATCAAAATTTTAAAGAAAAGGCAGCTCTAGTTCTTGCTTTGCATAGTGGTATTCCTTGATGAATATCCAGCACCTCATTCGATGAGGAAAGAGCCGAGATCCCTTCACCGGGAGTGATCTCTTTAGCAAAACTAGCAAATGCTACAACTCACTCGGTTTTATTATAATAGCTTCTCTAGTTCTTACTTTGCATAGTGGTATACCTTGATGAATATCCAGCACCTCATTCAATGAGTAGAGAGCCGAGATCTCTTCATCGGGAGTGATCTCTTTAGCAAAACTAGCAAAAGCTACAGAAAACACTCCTTTTCAAATCACTAGATTCTACAACGATATCAAGTTCATTACGTTAAAGGTTTTTCTTCAAAACCATTCGTAGCCCTCCGTCATTTCAGATAAGTGCTATTTAGTATTCGTGCTGCGTTTGTTGACCATAGCCAAGACGCAGTGTACGGTAGATGATTAGTGCTTATCTACCGCATGTGATGCGATTGGATTTAGGTAGTCGTACGATTTTGTTGACCTTAGCCAAGGGTTGTATGGATGGGTTTAATTCAATCACGAAATGACGGGTCGAACTTGGCTGGCGCTTATGATTTGTTGACCATAGCTAAGGTCATAAGTTGCTAGGGGTAAAAACAGATATTGGGTATTTCAAGTGTTGAAATTTGCAATGAGATTGCATACCTTCTATGAGATAGTTGGATCCCGATACCCACTGCGAGTAAAAATTACTCCTGAGAGAGTTTTCCACTTTATAATTAGCCGTTCCAGTAGGTGTCTAAGAAAAGTGTTAACAGGGTTGTGCCCCTGCGGAAACGATATTATTTAATTAGTTTCATGCGAAAGCATGGGGAGACTCTCTCGGAGTACCAATACCTTCCTGGCTGAACGATTGGCGAACTTGTAAGGTGTAATTAACCTCGGCTAATCTTACCTTTTATGGTTTGAAAGAAGATTTGATAATAACAGTGGGAGCCATCCTGATTAGATAAGATAATAATCAATCTAATCTTGCAAAGAGCGCACGCTAAAACGTTTACTTCTCTCTCTCTCTCCAGGTAGTGACCAATGACATGCCTTAATCAAGATAATAATATGGATATATTTCCTACCATACTGAGAAACAAAAAGTGTTTGTTTCTCATCATGCCACCTTTTTAGAAAAGGAATTTCTTGTGAAAGAAATTAGTGGTAATGAGGTAGAACTGGAAGAAGTTCCAGCAACATAAACTATAACTGACGATTTGGTGGAACCGGAGGATTCAATAGTCCCCAACGAACTTCAGCCACTCCGCAGATCTAGTAGGGTTCCTCATCCACCTGAGAGATACTACAGTTTTCTCATAGACGGTGGGAGCGAAGATTATATCATGGAAGATGATGGCCCAACTAGTTTCGAGCAGGCCATCACAAGTGGGGACTCTGTGAAATGGCTGGATGCTATGCGATCTGAGATGGAATCCATATACACCAACAAAGTATGGACTTTGGAAGTTACTCCTGAAGGGATAAAATCCATCGGGAGCAAGTGCATCTTTAAGAAGAAAATTGGCGTAGATGGAAAAGTTGAGACTTTTAAAGCTAGACTTGTAGCAAAAGGTTTTCGTCAACGACCAGGTGTCGACTATGATGAAACCTTTTCTCCTGTCACCATGATTAAGTCCATCAGGATCCTACTTGCCATTGCTGCATACCATGACTACAAAATCTGGTAGATGGACGTCAAGACCGCTTTTCTAAATGGTGATTTAGAAGAGAGCGTGTACATGACACAACCAGAGGGCTTTGTAGATAGTAGGAGCAGCGGAAGCGCGTGCAAGCTGCTTACATAAATCTACAGATTAAAGCAGGGATCGCGGAGCTGGAACATCTGTTTTGATGAAGCTATCAAAGAGTTTGACCTTATAAAAAACATAGATGAACCTTGTATATACAAAAAGGTTGTCAAGAGTAAGGTTGTCTTCCTCGTATTGTACATGGATGACATACTCTTGATAGGAAACGATATTCCTATACTACACTCGGTCAAGATCTTCTTATCACAAAAGTTCTTCATGAAAGATCTAGGTGATGCCTCCTACATTCTGGGGATAAATATCTATAGAGATAGATCTAAACAGATGGTGGGATTGCCTAATCCAGCTACATTGAAACCATACTAAAGATATTTAGTATGGAAGATTCTAAGCATGGTAATTTACCCGCTTGTTCAGGGATCACTCTCTCCAAAGAGATGTCTTCCAAGACTGATTTAGAGAGGGCTCGCATGCAAAGGATACCCTATGCTTCGGCAGTCGGGTTTATCATGTATGCGATATTATGTACCAGACCGGATGTAGCTTACTCACTAGGTGTAGTGAGTAGGTATCAATCAGTTCCTGAAGAGAAACACTGGACAGCTATGAAGAACATTCTTAAGTACTTGAGAAAGACTAAAGAAATGTTCTTGGTGTATGGTAACGGTGAACTCCAAGTGGAGTCCTTTACCGATTCGAGCATTCAGAGTGATAAGGATGACAGTAAATCGGTCTCGGGTTTTGTCTTCACCCTAAATGGAGGGGCGGTATGTTGGAAGAGTTCTAAGCAAGATACCGTAGCAGACTCGACAATGGAGGCTGAATACATCGCTGCCAATGATGCTGCCATAGAGGCTATCTGGATGAAGAAGTTCATTGTTGAACTTGGTGTGGTTCCATCCATTGAGCATCCAATACTTGTGTATTGTGATAACAATGGAGCTATGACTTTGGCCAAGGAACCCCGGTCCTATTAGAGATCCAGACATATTCTTAGGCGGTATCATCTGATCCGGGAGATAGTAGATCGACGGGAGATCGAGATTAGGAGAGTTGACACGAAGGACAACGTAGCGGATCCACCCACGAAGGCCCTCCCCTAGACGCAGTTTGAGACTTTTTGGGATATTCGGTATGAGATACTACAACACATGGTCTTAGTGCAAGTGGGAGATTGTTAAGAATATGTATGCTCTAGAGGCCATTATTATATGATATAGCGGATGCTTGGACATATATATAGAGGACTTTCTTGCTCGACATGATAGCATGCTATCTGGTTGCTCTTTATCTTAACATGTACACTGGTATTATTATATTGTCTCTCTGATACATGTTGATAAAACCCTTAGGATGTTTGCTTGACTACTCGGACTATGATGCGGATCATACTACTGGGACTTGTGTAGTCTACAAGCACATCCTTTAATTGTTTCTAGTCGAGAGAGTATCGAGACAGGGCATCGATATTCCTGAGTAGACTAGTATATATGTTTCTTGACCCTGTATGGGGCGATGGTTGATCCTATAACCATTGGTGTTTGATATCAAAGATTGTACACAAGTGCTCATTAGAGAATGGGTACACTGAACAGGAATCGTCGAGAACTCCTAGTTGGTAATATACCTATCGTCAGATAGCAGTTTTCTGGTGAAACTGGTACAGGTTAGTCTGTAGACCTGATATCGTCAAAGTGTCTTGTGTAGCTCCCACTGTGCTTTGATTTCCTCCCTACTACGGCTCAAAGGAGTCGTGCAAACAGATGGATTTTGGGTACAATCCTGAGTCACATGGAGGCAGTGAGCGATAGGAGGGATTTCGTCTTTCCCGGTATTGGGAGTTGATATTGCTCTATGGCTATAATAGGAAGTCCCTGATCAGGGCTATTGATGAGATTTACTGGTAAGTGTTATCAGTAGTTTCTTGAACCGTTATGAGCCATACATCGGCATGACTTATCAAGTTACTGGGGTCTGACGATTCCACCCCTAAACTCGATATGCGACATATCAGACGAAGAGACCGGAATGTACGATAAGTGTTACTTATAGGCTTCATGAGAGTTTGGAAAAGCTTGCTTGTTGATTTTCTATTCGCTCAATACCTGGGTAGCCGTTACGTCCAGCTAGTACCGCTGACGGCTTGTGGGTAACTGATGTGATCATTACCTATTGCTGGCGTATTGACGAGTCTTTAGAGTCTCACACATAACTTTCCTAGTTCAAACAAAACAAAGTAGGGCACATATACTGATATGTGCAGGGGGCCTGATTAAATACGAGTATGTGATACCGTATTCTAATCTGGCAATAATCTGATATCGATTAGATTATAAGTGATATGACCGGATTATTGAATCAAGTGTTGATTTGATAATGTGATATACAGATAAATAATATTAGTAGGTTATATGTGATATAACCGGATTATTGAATCAAGTGTTGATTTAATAATATGATATATATTTATATTTGATATAATTATATATTAACTAATATTATTGCTTACTAATTATTTTCTTCTTAATATATATATATATATGTATATATATATATGATATATGTATATATATAAATATATTATGAAGTATGGCATAGATTTTCTATTTTGAGAAAATGGAAATGAGGTGGAAAATGAGGAAACCTTTAAAAGGAATGGGTGAAGCATGGTTTGGCTTTACTATTGAAGTATGGTTCATTTCTATATTGAAATGAATTCCATGCTTCAATAATAGAGTTCATTTTTTATCAAGCCATTCTTGAGCTATTCCATGCTTCAATACATGAGCTCATTTTCTCTCTAGCTCTCCTTCTTCCTCCTCACCATCATCTCTAAGCTCAATCCCTCACATGAGTTGTGAAATCTTGAGCTCGTGAGAACCCTAGTGAGCAAACAAAATCCCTACTTCACCATCCTACACTTGATTTGCAATTAAGTGTAGTGTGTTTCCTTCACTAAAGAGTTTAGTGAAGAGGTAGTTTGGATTAGCGAAACTTCGGAAGGATCATCTTCAGCACGAAGATCGCAAAGGAAGCTCGATCCAACTTCTAGTGGAGCCTAGTGGAGTCGTGCGGACTACTACACGGAGCTTTTGAAGAGAAGGACACGGTCTATAAAGGTTGTAGCCTCATTCTCTTTATATAGTTTTCTTGATATCAAGCTAAAACCCTATTCATCTAGTTTAGATTCTAGGTTAGTATTAATTAGCACCCCAAAAATTTAGAAAATAGCATGCTTGATGCTAGTAAAACCCAGTGGTGGTAGTAATAAACATTTTCAATATTCCTTGAATTTCTCAAAAGATTCAGATTTGTGTTTCATCAGGAACACATGTCCGTATCTTGAGAGATCATCGATGAATATGATGAAGTACGAGGAACCATTTCTAGCAGATGTAGACATAGGTGTCATGCCCAGAGGACGCAGCGAGGCCCGATACGTATTTACTCAGAAGTAAACACGCTAAGCGTATCTAAGTGATATAAAGTAAATGTACACAAGAAATATAACAATAGATATAATTAAACATCAACTTTTATTTATTAACAATTCTTTACAAGTACAACTGGAAATGTAAATACAGGAATAGAAAGTAATGCCTAAACAATGACATAACTGAAATGGAAATATGTACAAGTAACTATAGCTCGGGGTCTTCAGTGTACTGCTCTAAATGCTCCTGGCTGGTCTCGAGTTCTAATGCGTCCGATCCACCTGACAATATTCCAAAGAAGAAGAGAAATAGGAATGTCGTTTGTGAACAATCGCTCGGTAAGCCCCAAAGAAGGAGAGAAGTAAAATAGACTTAAAAGAGAGTATATCTAATATAATATTTGATTGTTAGGTTAACATGGTGTTTGTAACTTGGTATAGAAGATGCCAGTGTATACGAGAGTAGTCCAACTTACGCCGTGGACTTTGGTAACCCGTAGTGCAAGGATCTGTCGAAAATACCATGGAACAACGGCATGGATGTAATTACGTCTTAAGTGATCACCTTGTGCCACCTTTAACATATTCCGTACCAGTCTACCCCTTTATAAACCCCGTATTGTTTATTGTATTGATTGTACTGATTGTATTGTTTTGTCTTATAGTAAATGGAAGGCTTGCCGAAACCATGATATCAGTAAATGGAATGGATGTAAATGGATAGTCATATAAACGAAGTATATCCATGGTCAGTCAATATAGATTGATATAATTGAATAGACGGATTCATGGATTCATGCTGTATTTTAGTATTATAATTGAATCACATTCAAGTCAGATTGATTAGATTGAGACTCGGTCCGAGTCAGACACTTTGAAAAGAACTTTAAATCCTGAATTAGTTTTGATGTTATCGGTAACTGCTGCACATGGATGGCATGATTTGTGTCTTTTTCAAAGACAATTACCGTATTGATAATACCGTTATTAGTTTGTCTACCTTAGATAGGCAAGCATCCATATTCTCCGGCTCCCTGAGACCCAAGAGAACCGGTCCCCCTTAAACCTATATTTACCAGGGTTCTTATTGTAAATTAGTATAACTTGAGGGGGTTTCGTGTAAAAATAGTTTTGGTATAATTTAAAAATATACCTCAACTATTTAATTATCGTCTTTAGGGGTTTCATAGATTTATATTTTATAGAAGTGAAATTTCTAGTGAGTAGAACCTAGTTTTCATAATATATGATATTTTATTGAAATATTGGAATTGTTTTGTATTTGGATGGTACTTTCATGTAATGGCAATTCCTTTGATTTGGAAGACTTGGAATATTTATATAATAGAATTAAAATATATATTTTGATAATATATATATATACTTAAAATAAATTTTATTTATTTTATTGTAGAAATCTCATTTTCTAAAGAAAAATACATTAAAATTCCATCGAGATCGAATGCTCCTTTCGGAGGTCTGCATCTCGCTCTATTAGGCCCGAGAACGTGTGATAACCCACACCATCCCAATCGGGCTCCCCAAAATGGGTTGTAGAGGCGTAATTGTAAGGAATTAATTAATACAACTTTTTAATAGAAATGGTTTTGTAAGTTGATGGTATTTATTTGTAAAGTCGTGTTATCCCATGAATATATTCCTAAAACATCATCGTGCTATGTCAAAGATGTGTGTTGTGATGAGATAGGTCATTACCTCATGAGTTATCTAAAGGTAATACAAGTTTTATGTTGTTTTATGTCGGAAATGAAGTATGTGCTATTTTACCGTAAAAATACAATAAAAATTACATAAAGGAATATATTGAAATGAAACTTGTTTTAAAGTGTTTTTTAATGTTTGTTAAACATTATATGAGAATATGGTATTGATTGTTTTAAGAAATATAGAGTTTTTTAAAGAAAACCGAATCGGAAGTCGGATTAACTCCGCTTCCGTCGGGTTTTAGAAATAAATCTTTTTAAGATATTAGAAGAGAGGGGGAGAGGGGACTTACTGGATACAAGGAAGGGGGAGGTAGTAGAAGGTTTAGGGATAGTCGAGGCGTCGTTTCGTCGCCGGAATCTCCTTAGCACGTCGCCGGAATTTCGCCCTTTGCTAACTCCACTTGCATACTATAAAGACTTGAGAATTTTTGATAGTTTTTGTGAGGACATTCTGAATGAGGAGGGGTGAAATATGGTGTGGTATTTATAGGGAGAACTAGGGTTTAGTGTATTGAATTGTAGAATTAAAAATTTGCATTTAAAAGAATTAAAGGGGCGATTCAATGTTCTCTGCAAAAATTGAGAGAAAACAAACGGTATGAGGGAAGTGGGGTAGGCCAATAGGTGCAAGGGGCAAAAGATAGGGAGCATCCCCTACGGAGGGGCCGGTGACGCCGGTAAAAGGGCCAATCTCACCGGTTGGATCCGGTGGTATGGGGCTCGGATTCATGCCACGTATCACTGTCGTTTCATATACCCTCATGCACGTATTTGTTTATTCTGTGTCTCTTCATTTTACGTGTAGTGCACGTGTAAACTTTTGGGCTTCTAAAAAGATTAAAAGAAAATTTAATAAAAAATAATGTGGCTGGGGGGATTCGATCACAGCGGCTACGTCACAGCAGTATAAGGCTTTACCAATGAGCTACAAGTGCTTTCTTGTTGTTCAAAAGCAAAACAAATTTATAACTTGTGCGCATGCTTAGATACTCCTTTTCTGAATTTTGAAAAAAATCATACAGAAAGTTTAGGGTTGTTACATTCTACCCTCCATATAAAAATTTTATCCTCGAAATTTGTAGAAAGAAGGTGTAACAGATTCAAGAAAAGTTTGATGATAAAACCATTGTTAGTGCATGAAAAATCTGTGGAAGAATGAAAGAATGTAAAAGTTTTGGTAAGATTGAAAAAGATGTGGGGGAATTACCAGGGTTACCTTGGTCCACAGTCTCGGCTTCTACGGCCGCTAATGTGAAAGCCTGACGCCGGGGTACATTGCTCCTAGCTGGAGGTACATTCCTCTGTCCTTGGGGTATGTTTCTCTGCCTTCGAGGCATGTTCCTCAGTGCTTGCTAGAATTGACGATTAGGCTGTGCAGGAGGTGGAGCTGGGAGAGCAAGACGAGGTGCACGAGCCTGGATAGCTAGCTTCTGCGGGTAAGTGTTGTGAGTTGAAATTGGGTTACGTCTATAAGGACATGTTCCAATTCCATGATTGGATGCGCCACAAACTAAGCACATGCCTTTTGCGCGTCTACAGTCCTTCCACAAGTGTCCATCACTCTTGTAATAGAAGAAAAAGTCTGGACTTGGCTGATTATTTGTTACTTCCGGTCCTCTGGGTATAAACGATGGCCTTAAAGAGGCTCCTCCTGCTATCTGAGTGGTAGGGTGCTTCACTCCGGCAGATTGAGGTCTGCCCTTTCTCTTCACCACTGCCTCATATCGACGGGCAGCTTTCAAAGCTAAATCATGGGATGGAAAATCCCCTGTAGCTAATGCAGCTTGGATCTCCTGATCTAACTCTTGCTGAAATCTTCTGGACCTGATCTCAGCTATCAGTATCAAGTATGCCGCGAACCTACTGAGCATGGTAAAATCAGCATCATACTCATCCATGGACTTGGTCCACATCGAACCCTGTTGTAGATGAATAAATTGTTGTTCCATATCAAATCGGGCAATTTCTGGGAAGTATTTCGCGTCGAACATGTCGCGAAAAGTCCTCCATTCGATCGGTTGGTCAAGACGGCTATCTTCCGCCTTCGACCAGGCCCGTGCATTGTCAGTGAGCTGCAGCTTCGCAACTCAAATCCAAGCGATCTTTGGCACTTGTGTCGCTGCCAGATCGTCCTCAATACTTTGAGCCTATTCCTCAGCTTCTAAAGGCCTCTCTTTTCCCGAAAACTGCTTGGGGTGCAAAGCCCGGAATTGGTTCACCCCAGGTGCTTCCGCTTCTGGACGGTTCATCAAGATAGCAGTCTGCTGCTGCTGTCCCTCCAGGAAGCAGCGGATCGCCTTAAGCAGTACCGTCTGCTCATTGATCGGAGCAACGACGGTAGGTGTAAACGGTAGAGGTAGTGGTGTATTGTTGAAGTTGGTGCTGGTGTTATTTAGGGAATCTATAACCTTGAAAGAAAAATTTTGGTTAGGACAGATTCAAAATATATGAAATTGGAAGATTCAAGGAATATATAAAGAATGTTTTTAGTTGTTGATTCTTGTGTTATATTGCTTAGGATTTCATGCAGAATTAACCCGCATGTCCATGAAGATCTGACCTGCATGTCCATACAGAGCGGACCTGCATGGGCCACCAACAAAACCTGTCACGTCCTGCTTCCCGGTGTACGACAAGGGGACGTGGAGAGGCCCGCTAAGTATTTACTCAGAAGTAAACACGCTAAGTGTATCTAAGAAATATAAAGTAAATGTACACAAGAAAAGTGACAATAGATATAATTAAACATCAACTTTTATTTATTAACAATTCTTTACAAGTACAACTGGAAATGCAAATACAGGAATAGAAAGCAATGCCTAAATAATGACATAACTGAAATGGAAATATATACAAGTAACTATAGCTTGAGGTCTTCAGTGCACTGCTCTAAATGCTCCTGGCTGGTCTCGAGTTCTAATGCGTTTGATCCACCTGAAAACATTCCAAAGAAGAAGATAAATAAGAATGTCGTCAGCGAACAATTGCTCGGTAAGTCTCAAAGAAGGAGAGAAGTAGAATAGACAGAAAAGAAAGTATATCTACTATAATATTTGATTGTTAGGTTAACGTAGTGTTTGTAGCTTGGTACAGAAGATGCCAGTGTATACGAGAGGGGTCCAACTTACACCGTGGACTTTGGTAATCCGTAGTACAAGGCTCCGTCGAAAATACTACGGAACAACGGCATGGATGTAATTATGTCTTAAGTGACCACTTCGTGCCACCTTTAACATATTCCGTACCAGTCTACCCCTTTATAAACCCCGTATTGTTTATTGTATTGATTGTAATGATTGTATTGTATTATCTTGTAGTAAATGGAAGACTTTCCGAAACCATGATATCAGTAAATGGAATGGATGTAAATGGATAGTCATGTAAACGGAGTATATCCATGTTCGGTTCGGTCAATATAGATTGATATAAATTGAATAGACGGATTCATGAATTCATGTTGTATTGTAGTCTAATACTTGAATCACATTTAAGTCATATTGATTAGATTGAGACACGGTATGAGTCAGACACTTTGAAGAGAACTTGAAATTCTGAATTAGTTTTGATATTCTCGGTAACTGCTGCACATGGACGGCATGATTTATGTCTTTTTCAAAGACAATTACCATATTGATAACACCGTTATTAGTTTGTCTATCTTAGATAGGCAAGCACCCATATTCTCCGGCCCTCTGAGGCTCAAGAGAACTGGTCCCGCTTAAACCTATATTTACTAGGGTCCTTATTGTAAATTAGTATAACTTGAGGAGATTTCATGTAAAAATATTTTTGGTATAATTTCGAAATACACCTCAAGTATTAAATTAACGTCTTTAGGGTTTTCATAGATGTATATTTTATAGAAGTGAAATTTCTAGTGAGTAGGACCTAGTTTTCATAGTATATGGTATTTTATTGAAATATTGGAATTATTTTGTATTTGGATGGTACTTTCATGTAATGGTGATTCTTTTGATTTGGAAGACTTGGAATATTTATATAATATAATTAAAATAGATATTTTGATAATATATATATATATACACTTAAAATAAATTTTATTTATTTTATTGTAGAAATCTCATTTTCTAAAGAAAAATGCATTAAAATTCCATCGAGATCAAATGCTCTTTTCGAAGGTCTGGATCTCTCTCTACTAGGCCCGAGGACGTGCGATAACCCGCACCATCCCGATCGGGGTCCCCAAAATGGATTGTATAGGCGTAATTGCAAGGAATTGATTAATACATCTTTTTAATTGAAATGGTTTTGTAAGTTGATAGTATTTATATGTAAAGTCGTGTTATCCCATGAATATATTCCCAAAACTTCATCGTGCTATGTCAAAGATGTGTGTTGTAATGAGGTAGGTCATCACCTCATGAGTTATCTAATGGTAATATAAGTTTTGTGTTATTTTATGTCGGAAATGAAGTATGTGGTATTTTACCGTAAAAATGCAATAAAAATTACATAAAGGAATATTTTGAGATGAAACTTGTTTTAAAGTGTCTGTTAATGTTTTTTAAACATTATATGAGAATATGGTATTGATTGTTTTAAGAAAAATAAAGTTTTTAAAGAAAACTGAATCGGAAGTCTGATTAACTCCGCTTCCGTCGAGTTCTAGAAATGAAACTTTTTAAGATATTAGAAGAGAGGGGGAGAGGGGACTTACTGGCTACAAGGAAAGGGGGAGGTAGTAGAAGGTTTAGGGATCATCGGGGCATCGTTTCATTGCCGGAATCTCCTTGGCACGTAGTCGGAATTTCGCCCTTTGCTAACTCCACTTGCACACTTAAAGACTTGAGAATTTTTTAGATTTTTTGTGAGGAAATTCTGAGTGAAGAAGGGTGAAATATGATGTGATATTTATAGGGAAAACTAGGGTTTATTGTATAGAATTGTAGAATTAAAAATTTGCATTTAAAAGGATTAAAGGGGTGATTCAATGTCCTCTGGAAAAATTTAGAGAAAACAAGCAGTTGAGGGAAGTGGGGTAGGCCAACAGGTGCAAGGGGCAAAAGATGTGGAGCATCCCCTACGGAGGGGCCGGTGACGCCGGTAAAAGGGCCAATCTCGCCGGTTGGATCCGGTGGTATGGGGCTTGGATTCATGCCACGTGTCCCTGTCATCTTATATACGCTCATGCACGTGTTTATTTATTTCGTGTCTCTTCATTTTACGTGTAGTGCACGTGTAAATATTTGGGCTTATAAAAAGATTAAAATAAAATTTAATAAAAAATAATGTGGCTGGGGGGATTTGATCACAGGGGCTACATCACTGCAGTGTAAGGCTTTACCAATGAGCTACAAGTGTTTTCTTGCTATTCAAAAACAAAACAAATTTATAACTTGTGCTCAGGCTTAGATACTCCTTTTCTGTATTTTGAAAAAAAATCATACAAAAAATTTTGGGTTGTTCCAATAGGACCGCATACATCACTATGTATTAGTCCCAAGAGTTCAGTAGCTCTTTCTCCCTATCCAGTAGGTGGAGTTTTGGTCATCTTCCCTTTGAGACATGACTCGCAAGTTTCATAAGTTGTTAATTTCGAACTGATTCAAATATCTATCTTTAAGCAACTTAGCTAGACTTGTCACATTGATATGACCTAGTCTACAATGACACAAGAGGGCCTCGTTCATTTCTGAACTTTTCCTCTTGTGTGTGTTCTGTATGCTTAGAACTGTCGTTTGATTTAGAATGTATATACCATTACACAACGTACCAAACCCAATCAACACTTGATTTAGGAAAATATTCATAACATTATCCTCTAATACAAAATTATATCCTTCTTTATGTAATAAAGAAACTGATATCATATTTGGTACCTAATAACAGTTGTTCAGAATCAATGTATTACCATTTGGTAATACTAGGTGATATTCGCTAATTGCTTTGGCTGCAACAATTGCACCATTCCCTACTTTTAGAGATATATCACCCTTTCCCAGTTCTCTACCCCTGCTTAACCCATGTAACAAATTACATACGTGGGATTCTGATCCGGTATCCAATACCCAGGACGTAGAGGATACTGAGAAACAGTTCCGGTAATGAACACACCCGAAGAAGATGCATCATTATGCTTATTCTTCGCGGCTTGCGTGGGAATCCTGATATTCCCCTATTCCTTACTCAGACTTATGACAATCATAAGAAAAAGCGGAACCAACGTTCCACAGCTCAGTATAATAAGTGGATTCGGTCAATACATCCATATTATTATCTTGATTAAGGCGTTTCATGGTCGCTGTTAGGAGAGAGAGAGAGAGAGGATAACACTTTTGCATGCGCTCTTTGCAAGATTAGATTGGTTATTATCTTATCTAATCAGGATGGCTCCTACTATTTTTATCAGATCATCCTTCAAACCCTAAAATGTAAGATTAGCCGGGATTAATTACACCCTACAAGTTCGCGAATCGGTCAGCCAGGCAGGTATTGGTACTCCGAGAGAGTCTCCTCATGCTTTTGCATGGAACTAATTAAATAACCTCGTTTCCACAGGGGCATAACCCCATTAACACCTTTCTTAGACACTTATTGGATCAGCTAATTGTAAAGTGGAAAACTCTCTCAGGAGTAACACTTACCCGCAGTGGGTATCAGGATCCAACTATCTCATAATAGGTATGCAATCTCATTGCGAATTTCTATACTTGAAATACCCAATATCTATTTTTACCTTTAACGACCTATGATCTTGACGAAGGCCAACAAACCATAGGCCGCTAGTCAAGTTCAACCCGTTCATTTCGTGATTGAATTAAACCCACCCACACGACCCTTGACACAGGCCAACAAGGTCGTACGACTACCATAATCCAATCACATCATATGTGGAAGATAAGCAATAATCAGTTACCGTACACTACGCCTTGACGAAGGCCAACAAACGCAGCATGAATACTAAAATAGTCCTTGTCTGAAATGACGGAGGGCTACGACTGGTTTTTAAGAAAAGCTTTAGCGTAATGAACTTAATATCGTTGTAGAATCCAGTGATTTGAAAAGGAATGGTTTTTGCAGCATTTGCTAGTTTTGCTAAAGAGGTCACTCCCGGTGAAGGGATCTTGGCTCTTTCCTCATCGAATGAGGTGTTGAATATTCATCAAGGAATACCACTATGCAAAGCAAGAACTAGAGAAGCTATCAAAACAAAACCGAGTGGGTTGTATCATTTGCTAGTTTTGCTAAAGAGGTCACTACTGGTGAAGGGATTTCGGCTCTTTCCTCATTGAATGAGGTGCTGGATATTCATCAAGGAATGCCACTATGCAAAGCAAGAACTAGAGCTACCATTTTGAAAATTTTGATTCTACAACATCTTTAGGTTTCTTTTCTTTCCATTAATCTCATTAATGAAGTCCCATCATTTATGTTTCCCTAAACATCACAGAAAAAAGAAAATAAAACGTACGCTTATGCCATCCGCATTCGCCACGGGGCCCCGTCATACACTGTTTGGTTACTTAACTAACGACAGAGCAGGGTCTGGACTAGCGTGGGTGCAAAACATAAGCAACATTTATTATATATATCATATATATAGCATTCGTCTCACGCAGTTATATAATCACATCACAGAACTCAAACAGCAGAAGTCAACATATGAAATATTGGATATATTAAGAGGTCCGTGTTTTAAATTCAGCCAGTAATGGAAAACATGGATTCCATGGTCCTGATGAATATCCAAATCCACATCCCTAACCCCTACGAGAGTGGCAAGTAACCCTGCCAATTCTAGAGTTAGGAGACCCGGTCTCGACTCCTCGAGATGGTCTCCTACTGGACTCTAGAACCCAGTTACTTGTGCTCCCCGCCTTGGGTCTATCCTAATACGGAAAATTAAATAATATACATCAATGGTGACATCATCCTCAACCCGAAAGTGCCCCAATAAAAGAATATTATATACAAATTTACATGAATGAAAATAGGAAAACTCTCATCTCACGTAAAACCCCCGGCTATTCAATCATGACGATCCAATATAACATATCATAGCAACACATAACATCACATGTCATCAACGTAAGTAAATATGCGTATCCCGAATGTCGTTGACATATAACAACGAGATTGGGGATATCCCACATATTACACTTACGGTCGCAGAAAAGAAATGAAAAACTACAATAATTAGAATTCGCATATTCTTTAGACATCATAAACCCGGAATATCTCATATTCCGAATTTCATGTCTAACCTATAAACCTTGCATTTAAATCTCAAATTGAAAACTCTTTCAATAAGCAGTCGGATAATTCAACAAGATTCCCGACTAAGTGTTTGCGTACTATACGCGATTGCGACAGAGTTTTGATCCGAATCGAAACTCCATGGAAATTGATCAACCGAGACTAAAACGCTAGATTTATAAAACACTAACCAGTTTTCTCAAAACAAATTGTTGTGGATTCCAAATATTGTATCATATATTATCATAATGTAGACGACGTTAAACATTTCGATCGATTTATCAAACACCCAAAAAACCCAGAGATCTCAACAACTTGAGTCTCAATAAAAACATCCAGAAAGTGCCAAATATTACAACAGATCAGCATAAGACAAACGATCCTAAAATACCCCAAACTTGTGGTGGAACAGCGGCCAAACATGGGGCAAGGCCGCGGTTCCATAGCTCTTTGATTGAATTAGGGCTTCGGATTTCTTGGGGCTCCATT
This sequence comes from Agapanthus africanus, assembly GCA_030015575.1. Lineage (NCBI taxonomy): Eukaryota > Viridiplantae > Streptophyta > Magnoliopsida > Asparagales > Amaryllidaceae > Agapanthus > Agapanthus africanus. Next base: position 669,980,154 of record JASDDO010000014.1, read on the forward strand.
AAATACCCTGCACAATTTTCTGACTATTTTTAATCTGAAAAATTCCAACTTTTGAAAAAGGACAGAAACTTGATAAAAATTGGGCTTCGAAAACCGATCGAACACTTTAACGTCGTAAAGAATTCTCCTAATATTCTAGCTTGGCTCTGATACCATGAAAGTGTATCCTAGCACCACTACAAGGTTTTAACCGGCATCAAGCATGCAATTTTAAAATTTTCTTGGTGCTAAGCTATACTAACCTAGAATCTAACTAGATTATTAGGGTTTATATGAACATATAGCAAATATTATACTTGAGATGGAGACTAAAAGCTTTTTAGACCAGGTCCTTTTCTTCTAAAGCTCCGGGTTGTAATCCATACGACTCCTCGTAGCTTCACTTGAAGAAGTGCACGAACTTGCTTCGCGATCTTCGTGTCGAAGATGATCCACCCGAAGTTTCTCTAGGTCAAGCTACCTCTTCACTAATCTAGTATTAGTGAAGTAAACAACCTAGTCTAAAGTTCTAATCTAGATTAGGATGATGAAGTAGGGTGTTTTAGCTCACTTAAATTTATCCAAAGCCCTATGGTTCATATCACATGTGAGGGTTAGGGCTTGGAGGAGGAGGAGGAGGAGGAAGATAATGGTGAGAGTGAAGGAAAAGAGCTCAAGAAAAAATCTCAAGTGAAGAATGGCTCTCATCATTCATCACTTATTAAAGCATGAAGAATTTTTCAATAAATTTATTCAACCATATTTCAATAGTGTTGCAAGACTAATAAACAAATGAAAATGCCATGCCTCACCCATTCCTCAAAAGTCTCCCCATTTTCCACCTCATTTTTCTATTTTCTCAAAATAGAAAATCCACACACACACACACACACACACACACATATCACACACACACACACACACATATATATATTATATATATAAAGAGAAGAAAATAATTAGTGAGCATAATATTAGTTAATATAATTATATCAAATATTAATATATATCAAATTATTAAATCAACACTTGATTTAATAATCCGGTTATATCACATATAACTGACTAATATCATTTATCTGTATATCACATTATCAAATCAACACTTATTCAATAATCCGGTTATATCACATATAACCTAACCGATATCAAATGTCGCCAGATTTGAATACGGTATCATATACTCGTATTTAATCAGGTTCCCGCACATATCATGCCCTACTTCGTTTCGCTTGAACTAGGAAACCTGTATGGGACTCTAAAGACTCGTCAATACGCCAGCAGTAGGTAATGATCATATCAGTTACTCACAAGCCGTCAGCGGTACTAGCTAGACATAACGGCTACCCAGGTATTGAGCGATTAGAAGATCAATAAGCAAGGTTGTCCAAACTCCCATGAAGCCTATAAGTAACACTTTGTAGGGTGTTTTTCGTCACCCTATTGAAATGAGAATATGCGTCGCTTGTCAGGCGTACTACAGATTTCCCCTGCCTAGGGTAAGCGGGGGTTTATTGATTGTGGGGATCCGAATCTCCGGCAGCCACGGACTAAGCTGCCGTTAATTACTCCTCGCCTTTGGAGCGAAAGAACTTCCGATTGACGGGTCAAACTGGTCATGCGAAGTCAATGTGCAGTGTGCGTGTGTTGTGTTTTGAGGGGACTTAGGTATTTCAGGGGTCACACAGAGTTTACGGGGGTCCCGCTACCCGAATAGCGGGCTGGGGGTTAAGAGGGCTAGCAGCCCCCTTGCGGGGTGCGGGACAGCGCCCCATTAGAAATTTTTTTTCTAATGGGGACAGTTGTGTGGAGTGTGTGTATATAAAAATAGGGAAATAGCATCCAAAGGACGCGTGGGCGCCAACGCCTCACATGCTTGGTGTTGGAGATAGTGCCCTTACAGTCAATTATTGGATCACAGGCACGTGATTGCAATGATTGAGGGAGGATCTATCCCAGTAGGACAGTCTTACTCAAGATGATAGTATGCTATCTGGTTTATCTTTATCATCGTGTACTGCTTCAGGTGACCTTACAGGTCACTATTGCGCGTTGATAGAGCTCTTAGGATTCTTGCTTGACTGCCAGCAGTATGAGGGCGATCATATACGTGGGAGCTGGTAGTCTATAAGCACATCCTTAAAAGATCCCTAGTCGTGGGAGTTTCGAGACAAGGTATCGATACTCCAGAGTAGACTAGTGTATACAGTCGAGACTCCGACGAGGGGCGGTGGCCGGTCTCACAAGCCACTGGTGTCAGTTGGTTCACCTAAGATGTATACAGGTGCTCATTGGGTTATGAGTACACTGGACAGGACTCGCCGGGAACATGCTAGTTGGTCTTATACCTGACGTCAGATAGCAGTTCCCTGGTGACATGTGTACAGGTTAGTTCATCGACCTGAGATCGTCATTTGTCTCATGTGAGTTCCCACTGTACTTTGATTACTACCCTACCACGCTCAAAGGAGACGTGCAAATAGGTTTTAGTTGGGTACAGTCCCGAGCCACATGGAGGCAGTGAGCGGATCTGCAGGGGTTCGTCTCTCCCGGTATTGGGGGTGAGGTCGCGCTGTGTCTAGGAGAACCCTTACACGAAGTCCTTGGCCAAGGCAGGAGATTTACTGGTAGGTAATCCAGTAGTATCTTAGGGTGTTCTGGGCTACACTCCGACACGACTTGTACCGCTTTGGGGGGTCTGACTTTTACCAACCCTCTAGGCCCGCCATGCGATGCTCATAGACGAACGGACCGGACTGTACGGATATTGTCACTGACAGGCTCAGTAGGGTGTCAGGATGAGTTCGCTCATCGACATCCCTTTTGGTCAATACCTGGTAGCCCGTTACGTGTGGCTAATACCTCTGACGTGCTAGTGGTTAAATCCACAGCCAAAATGTTGACGAGTCTTTAGAGTCCCCCACAGACCGTTTTCTCAAGTTTCGGGCGAAACGCTGTAAAGGCCGTAAGGAGATATGGCAGGGTTCGATCATGTACGTGCGGTATTGCACGGATCATGATCGGACGGTTAATACTAGCGGGCTTTGGTTTAAGCCGAATCCTAGTATTGTACAGTGTAGATTTTGTCTCATTGCATTTGTATTCGGTCGCAATACAAATGCAGGTATGTATATACAGTAGCGGGGTTTTCCTGTAATTTATTACGGGATCAGTTTTCTAAAGTTGCCAGTTTGCTTTCTGTTTCGGTCATTTTCCTTTGTATCTTTGCTTGGCTGAAAATTGGTGGAGGAGGGTTTATTTGCATTTGTGCAAATTAGCATTGTGGAGGGTGGTCTTTGCATACTTTTGCATCATGATGGTTACACCATCATTTGACTTCTTCACTCATCATGGCTTGACTTTTTTATGACATGGGTTGATGATGGGCTTTTTGAGTGTGGCTTTAGTTGTGATGATTATTTCTCATCATCACATGTTTTTCTCTCTTGCATTATTGATACACACTCACCCCCTTTTTTTGACTCTCTCTCCTCTACATTTTTTGGCCGGCCATGCTCTTGGGGGGCTGTCCAAAAATATTGTGGTGAGGATTTTGTTCTCTTCATGCTTGCAAAATCCCCAAGTTCATCTACAAAAAGTTTATTTCATTACCTCTACCAATACATGGCAACTTCAACCCCTAGAGACACATAGAGTTTTACACTTCATCTACAGCACTTCTTGGGCACGTCGGCTCGCCAACTTCGTGCCCGAGTTGCCTCGGTCCAGAGGTGGGAGCCCGTAAAAGAACCCGGCGATGTGGTGCCCTCTTCCGACGAGGAGATGAAGACCGTAGATTCCGCGGGAAGATCGGGACGACGACGAGAAGACCGAAGGACACGGATCGCTCGGTATATCTCTCTACCCCTTCTCTAGTTAGCTAGGATTAGATTAATGGCTCGATCCGGGATTTTAGTGCGCGGTGGTGCCGGTTCAAAAGTTAAAGAAGATTATCGTTTCCGCATTTTGGCCTCGGATTGACGGCCGGGGCGCCGCCGTACACTTACACTGGTATTAGAGCCACGCCATTAACCTAGTCTACCTTGCTCTAACATGTTTACAAGTTCGATCGATCGGATTTTCAAAAAACCGCGATTTCAAGTGCATCAGTTTTTGTCGAATTTTTTTTGGCTCAAATTTTTTTCAGTGCATTGCAGAAATCAGTGCATGCAATTTTAAGCATTCTGTAAAAATTTGATACGTTGCTACAGTGGGACCGCGGAACCGCGGCCAAACCCCTGTCATGGCCGCGGTTCCACGGCAGGAATTGGTCAACTCCGTACTAAATTTTCATAGTAGCTTTACGACTTGATATTGGGGATTTTGGTATATTATTTTTGGGCCCAGATTTTCTTTGAGTGCTACAGTAGTGCTTGGGGCCCACTTCGGTAAATTTGATCGATCGAAAATTTTAAACATATTAGTTCACAGTATTTACATTATATCTGCGACCGTGGATGTCACTTGATCGGTAAATCCTGTCTAACTGCTATAGCCCTTTTAGACGGATTTGCGAACATGACATTCACGTTGATGTTCTGTGTTGTGCTGTGATGTTGCGGATTGGTCGTGGGGGATAGCCTGAATGCAATGTTAGTACAGTTTTAGTTGTATTATGTACATTTGATATTGCGGGGTGAGCGTCCGACATGTGGACTGCCGTCACTGCCTGTTTGTATATTATTCTTTTGGGGCACGACCGGGGTGAGGTCGATGTATCCGTTGTATGTATATTTTACTTTCTGTACTAGGATTACCCCAAGGAGGGGTGCACGGATAGCCGGGTTCTAGAGGGCAACGAGCCCGCATCTTATGGCATTGAGAAGGAAGGGGCTTCACTCTAGAATTGGCGGGCTATTCGCCGCACTCGTAGGGGGTACAGGTTGACCCAGGAGGGGTGCCCAAGTTACCGGATTCCGTGAAGTGCTGGGTGGTCCATTCACGTTGCTGAAGGGGGCTGCCTCACTTCAGGTTTTGGCGGGTAACTTGCCGCGCCCGTAGGGGTCTAGGATTTCATTGCACAGGCTATCCACACGACCAGGGGAACGTCGGGTTTCAGTAGCGGCTCTATGAAACCCGGGGATCCCAGATATCTGTATTGTTCTATGATGCTTATTACATTTCTGCGATGCTACATTTTATCACGCCTTGAGCGAATATTATATATTGATATATATACTAGTAGATGCTGTATATGTTTTGCATCCGCGCTAGTCCAGTCCCGCTCTGTCGTTAGTTAAGTAACCTAACGGATAATGACGGGACCCAGTGGCGAATGCGGATGGCATATACGTACATCATTATTTTCGTTCTTTATTGGTGTGATCAATTGATGGGACTGCGTTGATTCGGATCAATGCAAGCTAAACAAACCTATTCTGATGTTGTTGGAACATTTTTCAAAAAGCTGTTATTGTAAGGACGTTCACTTTTGTTTTGCACAGTGGTATTCAGTTGGAATATCCTGCACCTCAGTCGACGAGGCAAGGGCCGAGATCCCTTCACCGGGAGTGACCTCTTTAGCAAAGGTTTTCGCCACTATATTTTTATAAAGCTATCCAGTTCCTTCAACAATATCAAGTTCATTACGTTAAAGGTTTTTCGCCAGAAACCATTCGTAGCCCGCCGTCGTTTCAGACGGGTAGCACGTAGTATTCATGCTATGTTTGTTGGCCTTCGTCAAAGCATAGTGTATGGTAGCTGCTTGTTGCCTTTCTGCAGCATAGATAGATGCGTTGGTTTGGGACAGTCGTACTGTCTTGTTGGCCAAAGTCAAGGGTAGGTACGGGTGGGTTCAAATCAACCTGGAGAATGACGGGTAGAACTTGACATGTGACTTATGATTTGTTGGCCTTCGTCAAGGTCATAAGAGCATGGGGCAAAAATCACATCGGGAGTTTCTAAAGAAACTGAAACTTGCCAGATATGCGCATACCTTCTGGAGTGTGATAACGTGAGCGGATTCCGTCACGTTATCACGCGATGATAGTTGGATCCCGATTCCCACTGATGAGTTGGTTTACTCCTCGGGTGATCCCGACTAATTCTTCTTTCAGGTTTGGAGGAGAATTTGACGGTACAGTGGGAGGTTTCCAGATTAGATAAATTGGTGACCATTCTGATCTAGGTTAGAGTGCACGCTGAGTGTTTCTTTTCTCTCTCTCTTCGGCAGCGACCATGACCCGACCCTTGACTATGACTCAGTGACCAAGATTAACCGAACCCTCTTAAACACTGGCTTTTGGTTTGTCAGAGTTGCAAATCTCATTGCCACTCCTACTTTTACCCTTTTCTCCAGGACACCCCGTATTACTACGAACGTCCACTTCCATTGGACAAAACCATCGTATGGTTATATACGAACTCGAAGGAATTTATTCGAGGATGGTTTCCGGTTCTGGAGAAAATGAATAGGACTATTCAGTTGTCTTTTCCTTTTACCTTCTCTCAGGTTGCGAGTACTCCTTGGTTTAGGAGATAGTACACCTATTACGCAAATTGGATAGTCTTCTTCCAAACCTTAGGCTGGTGCCGACCGGTAGGGAATGAAGAAAACCAATTAGCCTAACGATGGTGTACAGAAGGTATTAAGTAAAGACATATCAAGGGATTAGTAAGAGGGCAAAGTAAATTGCGACTGCTATTCACGACCAAACCAAGTATTTCTTCGCCAATCCTAAATCACCTTTGTATTTCTCCAGGACACTCCGTATCACTACGAAGATCCACAGTTTATTGGATACTCCATCGTATGGTTATATACGAACTCGAAAAGAACTTGTTCCAGTTTGGGGATGGATTCTGGTTCAGGAGAAATAGAAATAAGGTTTTATTCGGTTGTCTTTTATCTTCACCTTCTCTCGCATTGCGAGTGCTCCTAGGATTAGGACAGTACACCCATTATGCTTATTGGATAATCTTCTTCCAAACCATAGGCTGGTACCAAAAGGTAGGGAAGGAAGAAAACCATTTGGCCTAAAGAGGTGTACAGAAGGTAATGACTAAAGACATATAAAGGGATTTGGAGAGATGGCAAAGAATTATACGGTTACAGTTGTGAATCTGATAATGGAAGAGGCATTACTAGGAATACCCGGATACCCCATCGAAACATTTCAATGTTTCAGTTTCACTATGTACTGTTAAAAGAAAACTGATTTCCCAATTAGCCCTTACTCCAGGATATGTATTTACCAAGTATGATTCTCACATCTGTATGGTTTTACAGATGATGAGTGAGAGTAAGTTATTGGTAATTAGGTGATCATCCTCATTATATCGGAATTCGTTGTAATTGGTGATATTTTAGGAAGTCACTTGGGTTGTTTGCCGGTCGGCAAATATTTGGTTTTGAATATCCGTTGCTATGCACCAATTTCAAATTGATATATCTGTACGTTTATTTTTATAGAGTGAGATATACCTTTTTGAAATTATGTCTATGACATTTACCTATATCAGTGGATGGTTAGGTAAGGAGCATTAAACAGCGGTGTAATTCTTCTTAACCATAAGTACAGTTTTCAACCTATGACACACAGGGAGTGAGTTATTAGACTCAAGGGACTTATACAGAGTATTGTATGTTGTCCAGCGTCCATTAAGACAGAGGGGTTGGTCCTCGTACTATATTCGGCTTACTTATGACTTCTCTAGTTTTTAGACAAGTGTTTCGTAGAAACACAAGGTCTGAGTTTTGAGAAGTTATAGGTATAAGAATAAAATAGAGAACCAGGTGTTGCAAGTATCAGGATTATTCAAGATGATCGAAGATCTAGATACTTGTGAATGGTATTCAGTTGATAGTAATGATTAAGAGAACCTGCTTCTCTTTCAGGTTACTCATAATTGGAAGCGTTTCTAAGTTGAGTAACGATGATCGGCCTCCTTCCTTTTAGTTAACATGCACTGGAGACAGCTACATGATTTGAATCTGGTTCAATTAAATTAGTGCCTCTGTTTCTATATTGGATATAGAACAGTTCATATCTTAACAATGTTAAGGTACGGGGAGTTGTCCGGCTTATGCTTAAAACCAGACTCTGGATAACTCAAGGCACGTTTCTGTAATGGCTGTTTGTGGGTTGACCCAGGCTATGACGAGGGTTGACTTTCTACCATCTGGAAGATCAATAGTGATATTGTTCTTGACTCACCACAGTTTTAACAAAAATGGATTTTTTCAGAAAACAGTAGTGGGAGTATGGTAGAACTGGAAGTGATTCCAGAACCGCAAACGATTACTGAAAGTTTGATAAGAACATAAAGATTCAATCTGGCTTGACATTCCATTGGCCACTCCGCAGATACGGTGGGTAACCTCAGGCACCCGGGGGGTACTACGGTAGCCTCAAGGACGGTGACAGGGAGGCTCTTGTTTACCCAGACTTGCCATTGCTATTGTTCCAGGCCGCGAGACCCGGAAGGAGGATGAGTATAGCGTCGTTCTAAACTAGCTTTAGAAGTGTACGTGTATATGACTCTGCCAGAAGGTTATCGTAGTCAGTGGGAGCAGCGGAAGCATTGGTGGACAAGTGGCTTATGTCTATTTATAGACTAAAGCAGATGTAGCGGAGATAGATCATCTATTTCTGATATGACAGTCATAGGTTTGACCTCATCAGAATAGGGGATGGATCTGTTAAGAAGGTAGTAGGGTGTGATGTCCTGGTATTTGGATGACATACACAGAGTAGGAAGTGATATTCCTATACTACGATCGGTTATACTTTGGTTGTCACACAGTGGTTTCTCCACATAGGAATTGGGTATAATATCAAGACATTCTGGTTACTGGATCTATGGTTTTAGATCTAGATTTGGGTAGTTTCCCAATCAGGGTACTTAGATAGCATTCTGAAGGTGTTTTAGAATGGACGACTCCTGGCACGGTAGTATACCTGCAGGTGATGGAGTCACCCTTTCTAAAGGTGTCTTACGGACTAAAGGGGAGAGTGATGTGCATGATTGGCAGATCACTTGCTTAGGCAATTGAGTCAATCATGAGATGTCAAGTACCACACCAGATGTTGTTTTTTGCAGTAGATGCAATAAGTTGATAATAATCCAATCCTGGAAAACCAATCGGAAGCAGTTTTAGAACATAAGTGGATGTTCTAGGGATATGATAACAACAGTCTCTTTCGGGAGACAGTTATCATTCCAGGCTTCCAAAGTGACATGGATGATAGATTGGTTGTCAGAGTTATAGTTTTCCTTCTGACGAGGGGCAGTATTTTGGACAGGTGGTCCAAGGGGATACTGAGGGAGGCATGACGCAGGATACTGATTAAGTTCAGTTGACGATACAGTCTAAGAAGTTTGGATTTGGAGTTCATTTATGAGCTAGGTCCCATCAGACATCCAGACACATTCTAAGACAGGTATTGCTCATTTCGGGAGATGGATTTCTCCGCGAACTTGAGATATAGAGAGATATAGAAAGAAACATCAAGGAGGATCCACTCACTGAGGCTATTCCTCGAACGCATTAGTTTCGCAAACTGGTTTTGTGAGACTGGTCAGTAGAGGAGTTGGGTATTCGGTATCACACGGGCTGTGACTATGCGACATCGCAATAATTAGCCTTGAGTGAAAGTGGGAGATTGTTGGAGATAGTGCCCTCATAGTCAATTATTGGATCACAGGCACGTGATTGCAATGATTGAGGGAGGACCTGTCCCAGTAGGACAGTCTTACTCAAGATGATAGTATGCTATCTGGTTTATCTTTATCATCGTGTACTGCTTCAGGTGACCTTATAGGTCACTATTGCGCATTGATAGAGCCCCTAGGATTCTTGCTTGATTGCCAGCAATATGAGGGCGATCATATACGTGGGAGCTGGTAGTCTATAAGCACATCCTTAAAAGATCCCTAGTCGTGGGAGTTTCGAGACAGGGTATCGATACTCCAGAGTAGACTAGTGTATACAGTCGAGACCCCGACGAGGGGCGGTGGCCAGTCTCACAAGCCACTGGTGTCAGTTGGTTCACCTAAGATGTATACAGGTGCTCATTGGGTTATGAGTACACCGGACAGGACTCGCCGGGAACATGCTAGTTGGTCTTATATCTGACGTCAGATAGCAGTTCCCTGGTGACATATGTACAGGTTAGTTCATCGACCTAAGATCGTCATTTGTCTCGTGTGAGTTCCCACTGTACTTTGATTACTACCCTACCACGCTCAAAGGAGACGTGCAAACAGGTTTTAGTTGGGTACAGTCCCGAGCCACATGGAGGCAGTGAGCGGATCTGCAGGGGTTCGTCTCTCCCGGTATTGGGGGTGAGGTCGCGCTGTGTCTAGGAGAGCCCTTACACGAAGTCCTTTGCCAAGGCAGGAGATTTACTGGTAGGTATTCCTGTAGTATCGCAGGGTGTTCTGGGCTACACTCTGACACGACTTGTACCGCTTTTGGGGATCTGACTTTTACCAACCCCCTAGGCCCGCCATGCGATGCTCATAGACGAACGGACCGGACTGTACGGATATTGTCACTGACAGGCTCAGTAGGGTATCAGGATGAGTTCTCTCATCGACATCCCTTTTGGTCAATACCTGGTAGCCCGTTACGTATGGCTAATACCTCTGACGTGCTAGTGGTTAAATCCACAGCCAAAGTGTTGACGAGTCTTTAGAGTCCCCCACAGGCCGTTTTCTCAAGTTTCGGGCGAAACGCTATAGAGGCCGTATGGAGATATGGCAGGGTTCGATCATGTACGTGCGGTATTGCACGGATCATGATCAGACGGTTAATACTAGCGGGCTTTGGTTTAAGCCAGATCCTAGTATTGTACAGTGTAGATTTTGTCTCATTGCATTTGTATTCGGTCGCAATATAAATGCAGGTATGTATATACAGTAGCGGGGTTTTCCTGTAATTAATTACGGGATCAGTTTTCTGAAGTTGCCAGTTTGCTTTCCGTTTCGGCCATTTTGCTTTGTATCTTTCCTTGGCTGAAAATTGGTGGAGGAGGGCTTATTTACATTTGTGCAAATTAGTATTGTGGAGGGTGGTCTTTGCATACTTTTGCATCATGATGGTTGCACTATCATTTGACTTCTTCACTCATCATGGCTTGACTTTTTTATGACATGGGTTGATGATGGGCTTTTTGAGTATGGCTTTAATTGTGATGATTATTCCTCATCATCACATGTTTTTCTCTCTTGCATTATTGATACACACTCACCCCCTTTTTTTGACTCTCTCTCCTCTCCATTTTTTGGCCGGCCATGCTCTTGGGGGGCTGTCCAAAAATATTGTGGTGAGGATTTTGTTCTCTCCATGCTTGCAAAATCCCCAAGTTCATCTACAAAAAGTTCATTTCATTACCTCCACCAATACATGGCAACTTCAACCCCTAGAGACACATAGAGTTCTACACTTCATCTACATCACTTCTTGGGCACGTCGGCTCGCCAACTTCGTGCCCGAGTTGTCTCGGTCCCGAGGTGGGAGCCCGTAAAAGAACCCGGCGATGTGGTGCCCTCTTCCGACGAGGAGATGAAGACCGGAGATTCCGCGGGGAGATCGGGACGACGACGAGAAGACCGAAGGACACGGATCGCTCGGTATATCTCTCTACCCCTTCTCTATTTAGCTAGGATTAGATTAATGGCCGCGGTGGTGTCGGTTCAAAAGTTAAAGTAAATTATCGTTTCCGCATTTTGGCCTCGGATTGACGGCCGGGGCGCCGCCGTGCACTTACACTTGGCACACGGGCGCTGGACGTGGGGCGCCAGCGCCTCGCGTGCTTGGCACGCGGACGCTGGGCACCAGCAAGAAAAAGAGGGGGCTTAGCCCCCCATACAGGGAGTTGTACACCCAATTGATTTTTAGCGTTAAACTCCTAAATAAAGGACAAAAAGGGGCTTAGCCCCTGCACTGAGAGTTGTACTCCCAATTGACTTTTCGAGTTAAACTCTTAAAAAAAGGATTTATTATTATTATTATTATTATTATTATTATTTATTTTTTGTGGGGTTAAACTCTTAAGAGATTTTTGGAGCTGATGAAAGGGGACCCCTTTCTTTTCCATTGAGCCCTGAATCTTTCCAAAGTAGGATTCTTGGAGATGGGTCTCTTTCTTCTTCCTCTTTGTTGGCTGGATCTTGGGGGAAAAGGGGGGTGAGACTTAAAAAATTTCCCTTTTAGAGATCTGATGGGAGATCTGAGCTCCCCTTTGTGGGTTTCAAGGTGAAAAACTATTCTTTTTTAGGAAAAGAAGAGTGGAACTCTTGATTAATTTAAGAAAAAGGAAAAAAGCTTTAGAACCTTGAGAAAGGAGGAGGCACAGAACCCTAATTTTTTGAGGAATTTTGAGAAAGAGAAAAAGTTATCTTTGATTTTTTCATCATGTTGCCTTTATAGGCTACACACTTTACATATGACCCCTTAGGCTTTACCAAATGGCACTTATGCCACCCCATGCCTTGTGCTTATTTCTTTTTGCATATAAGCCATGCGGTTTACAAAATTTTGACTTTCTGCCCATTTTACATACATTTATTCTAAAAATTACATTTAGACTAATTTATTGCATCTTTTTTGGCATGGAGCCGGCCTCTTCCATGCTTGGTCTCGATTTGGGCTTGGGCTCACTTAGCTTGGGCTCGGACCCACTTGATTTGGAGTTGACCTTGGTTTTGACTTGGTCGATCGGGGTGAAAATTTTGTCCCCAACAAAGTGCACCCCATCAATACATGCACATCATATATATGGGTCGTGTGCATGAAATTGATGGATCTTCTTTCGCGTGGAGGTTGACTTGATTTGGATCCCGTTTTGACGACGTGGAGGTCGATGCTGCCCTTTTTGCGATGTGGACGGTCGGTGCTGCCATTTTTGCGACTTGGACGGTCGGTGCTGCCATTTTTGCGACTTGGACGGTCGGTGCTGCCATTTTAGCGACTTGGATGACCGTTGCTGCCATTTTAGCGATGTGGATGGTCGGTGCTGCCATTTTAGCGACTTAGACGGTCATTGCTGCCATTTTGCGACTTGGACGGTCGGTGCTGCCATTTTAGCGACTTGGACGGTCGGTGCTGCCCTGTTTGCGACTTGGACGGTCGGTGCTGCCATTTTAGCGACGTGGACGGTTGTTCCTGCCATTTTAGCGACTTGGACGGTCGTTGTTGCCATTTTTGTGACTTGGACGGTCAGTGCTGCCATTTTAGTAATTTGGACGGTCATTGCTGCCCTTTTTGCGACTTGGACGGTCGGTGCTACCCTTTTTGCGACTTGGACGGTCGGTGCTGCCCTTTTTGCCACTTGGACGGTCGGTGCTGCCCTTTTTGCCACTTGGACGGTCGGTGCTGCCCTTTTGGACGGTCGGTGATTTGATTTGACTTGCTCCGCTTTCTGTGGTGTCGGGATTTGATTTGGTTTGCTCCGCTTTCTACGGTGTCAGGGTTGATTTTGTTTGATTTGATTTATTTTGGGAGTTCCCTACCCATCCAGCGGGACTTTTGAGCTTGGAAGCGCTACCGGGTGCGACATTAATTTGATTTGTTTTATTTCTGCCTTGTTTGGCACGACATTTGAATTTGAGAGGAACTTAGATTTTGGATTTTGTTTGGCATCAGTATTGTTGCACTGGAATAATACCAGGAGCAACACATCATTTGCTCCGGGAGGACTTGGGATTTGGTTTTTGGGTCGGCATCAGCACCACTAACACTGAAGCGTAGTGCTAGGAGCGACTCATCATTTGCCTTGGGAAGACTTGGGATTTGGGTTTTGGGTCGGTATCAATACCGCTAATACTGAAGCGTAGTGCTAGGAGCGACTCATCATTTGCCGCGGGAAGACTTGGGATTTGGTTTTTAGGTCGGCATCAGCACCGCTAACACTGAAGCGTAGTGCCAGGAGCGACTCATCATTTGCCGCAGGAGGACTTGGGGTTTTGTTTTTGGGTCGGCATCAGCACTGCTAACACTGAAGCATAGTACCAGGAGCGACTCATCATTTGCCCTGGGAAGACTTGGGATTTGGGTTTTAGGTCGGCATCAGCACCGCTAACACTGAAGCGTAGTGCCAGAAGCGACTCATCATTTGCCGTGCCCGTTAAGGAATGATGGCTTAGGAGACAAGTTTAGATCCCTATTACCTTAGGCTTTTCAATTTTATGAGCCGTAAGGGTCTCATAAAAGCATTTTCTCCCTACGAGTCGAAGGGATCTCGCAAGTGTATTTCTTCCTAGGAATCGTGAGGATTCCTAAGTGTGTTGCTCCTTTGTGAGTCGTAAGGATCTCATACGTCCTCACAAGGCCGAGAGGACTTTGCGAGTGTATTTCATCTCTTTTCATGAGTTTGCGCCCTTTCGGGTTTTCACAAACTCGCCGGCAGTCCTGCTGTTTTTACTCGCCCTTTCGAGTTTTCATCCATGCCCGTTTCGCTTGTGGAAATACCTTTTTTTTAATACTTTTTTTCTTTCTTTTTTTTCACCGGTGGGATTTTAAATGTAGTCTCCCCGGTAGGACTTGCGAGAGATAGGGGTTATTTACGCCCGTGGATTGTATACGGTTTTACAGGATGTATGATCCAAACTGTAGGGCCGGTGTGCTCAATTCGCCTACGACTTGAAGCATTCACGTGTAGTATTTCTTGAGGTATCAGCCATTGATGGGTGGCATAAGCCTTTCTCCCTCGGCATTTATCAGCTGGCAGGATCCTCCATCAAACACTTTTTCGATGACGTATGGTCCTTCCCAGTTTGACTCGAATTTTCACTTGGCATGTTGATTGGGGATGATTGGTCTTTTGAGGACCAACACCAATTCGCCTTTTTTAAAAGCGCTGAGACGGGTCATCTTATCATAGGCCCGTGATATCTGGGCTCGATACAGCTTCAGATTTTACTGTACTGCAAGCCTCTTTTCTTCGAGAGAGTTGAGCTCTTCGAGCCGAAAGAGGACGTTTTCCTCCTCTGTCAACTCGTGTTGGACGGCCATTCTCAGGCTTGGAACTTCGACTTCGAGCGGGAGGATTGCTTCCACTCCGAAAAGTAGTGAGTATGGAGTGGACTGAGTTGGAGTACGGTGCGTGGTACGATATGCCTACAACGCCTCGTGAAATTTGAGATTCCAGTCTCTCTTGTTGGCTGAAGCATTTTTCCTTAGGAGTTTGCATAGAGTTTTATTGAAGCTTTCTGCTAGCCCATTGGCCCTTAGATTATAGATGGAAGAATATCTCTGGTCTATCTTGTGCTGAATAGCGAACCTTGAGATTTTAAAGCTCTTGAAAGAAGACCCGTTGTCAGAAATGATTCTTCTAGGTGTACCGAAGCGGTATAGGATATTATGTCGGAAGAACGCCAAAATATCTTCTGTCTTGACTTCTTTTAGCGGGACAGCTTCAGCCCATCTGGAGAAGTAGTCAGTGGCGGCCAATATGAATCGGTGGCCTTTAGATGATGGAGGATCATTTGGACCAACTATGTTGGCGCCTCAAACTTCGAAAGGACATGACGTTACCGTAGGATGCAGCGGATTGTGATACTTATGAATGAAGTCACCGTGAATTTGACAGAGATGACACTTCTTTGCATTCTCTTCACAATCCCTTATCATGGTAGGCCAGTAATATCCAAACCGTTTGATTTGAAGCCGCATTTTGGGCCGGATTAGTGAGCTTCGCAGACGCTTGAGTAAACTTCTTTCATGACTTTTTGGGCTTCCGCCGATGACAGACATCTGAGCCAGTGTTGGTCATATGATCTGCGGTATAATGTATTATTTACAAACACGTATCGAAAAGCTTTCTTCTTCAGCTGAATCCTTGCAGATTTTCCTTCAGGCAGCATGTCGTATCGGAGGTACTCTATGAAGGGTTCTCTCCAATCGGGCTCATCTTAGACGATCAGAGCTTCTTCGGCAGGATTGTTCTCTTGTTCTATGCTTCCCTCTTCACGCAAAGAGTCTGGAGGTAGAATTTGTCGGCTTCTGGCTGTTATCAGAATTTCATCCACATCGGGATCAGCTAGCTCCTTGGCTAAGCGAGCGAGTACGTTAGTTTTTCCATTCAATGCCTTAGGAACTCTCATCGGTTCAATGTTGGTGAACTGTTTCATAAGCTCCACCACTCGGCTTCTGTACCGAGCTAACTCGGGTTTGTATATCTTATAGTCGCCACTTACTTGGTTGATAACAAGCTGGGAATTAACGTAGACTCGTAGCCGAAGGATTTCCATTTCTATGGCGAACTCCAGACCAGCTATCAGAATCTCGTACTCAGCCTCGTTGTTTGTGCGAGTCTCGGTGAGAGCAAAAGAACGCCGTAGGGTTCCCATCGATGGCATGATGAACACCAATTCTATCCCTGCTTTTATCTGTAGGACGCTTGATTTGATGGAGGTCCTAATTGACGAGGTTCCGTCGAAGTAGAGCTCCCAACATGGCTCGTCATCCTCGAGGTGCAGCACTTATTCGTCGGGTAACTCGCAATTGAGCGGTGACCCTTCTGGTACGGGATGAGCAGCAAGGAAGTCGGCAAGGGATTGCTCTTTTACTACTTTATGAGGAGTATAGATTATGTCAAATTTAAGCAGCATGATAGCCCATCTTGCCATTCTACCGGTTAGGCTTGCTTTAGTTATTAAATGTTTGAGCGGGTCGACCTTGGAGATCAGCATAACCCGATGAGCGAGAAGATAGTGTCTTAGCTTTTTCACAGCAAATATCAGGGCCAAGCACTTCTTTTTGATCGAGGAATAGTTATGTTCCGTCCCGACTAACGTTCGACTGAGGTAGTAGAGGGCATTCTCTTTTTCCTCCTCGTTGTTTTGGGCAAGGAGCGCCCGAGTGACTCATCTAGCATGGCAGTATAGAGAATCAACAGTTTATTTAAAATAAGAGCAGCGAGCACCGGAGGGTGAAACATGTACTGTTTGATATTTTCGAACGCTTCTTAACATTCGACGTCCTAGACAAAAGGAGCTCCCTTCTTCATGAGCTTTGAGAAAAGCCGATATCTCCCCGATAGGTTCGAGATGAACCTTCGTATGTAAGCAAGTTTGCCTTGAAAGGATCTTAACTGCGTCAGATTCTTTGGAGAAACCATATCTATGATGGCCTTTATCTTTGATGGGTCAATTTCGATCCCCCGATGTCAAACTATGAAGCCCAAGAATTTTCCCGACGACACGCCAAAAGCGCACTTCAGAGGATTCATCTTTAGATCGTATTCCCTCAGTCGGGTGAAAATGGTTCTGAGATCTCAGATGTGATCGGCCTTGGCTTCGGTCTTAACGACCAAATCATCAACATAACATTCAACGACTTTATGGATTAAGTCATCAAAGGTTTTGTTCATTGCCCTTTGATATGTGGTGCCTGCATTCTTTAGTCCGAACGGCATCACCTTGTAGCAGTATATTCCAATCGGGTTCGGAATGCTGTGTGTTTCTTGTCCTCGGGCGACATCTTGATCTGATTATATCCAGACTAGCCATCCATGAAAGTGAACAACTCGCAATTTGAGGTATCGTCGAACATCATTTTCATGACCGGAAGCGAGAAATCGTCTTTAGGGCATGCCTTATTGAGATCCCTAAAATCGACGCAAACTCGTATCTGCCCATTCTTCTTTTTCACTGGGACGATGTACGCGATCCAGTCCGCTTATTTCTCTTCCCTGATGAAGCCAGCATCGATGAGTTTCTTGGTTTCCTCGATGACCTTTTCTTCCAGTTCCCTTCTCATTCTTCGAGGAGCTTGTTTGACTGGCTTAGCATCAGGAGATATAGCCAGCTTATGCATGGCCACTTCAGTAGAAAGGCCAGGCATTTCTTTGTACATCCATGCGAAGCAGTCGGCGAACTCATGCAGCAGGGCGACTATCTGCTCTTTCATTTCTTCTGACAAGAGTGAGCTGATGTAGGTCGGCCTTGGATTATCGGGCTTTCCCAAATCAAGCCCGGTTAGCTCGTCGAAGGTTGCTTTTCCACCATCTTCGAACTCTTGAGGGGTTTCTTCTGGCTCGACTAGCTCGTCTTCATCATTTGACTCTTCGCTGGCTTCACTAATATGAAACATACCTTAATATCAGGTTGAATGAAACCTATTCCCCGTCTATCTGGGATTCGTCCATCGATGAGTGCTCGGACCTGAGGCGGGTTCCATAGCCCCTCATAAAACTTTGCTTCAGAGTCCATTTGATATAACCGACATCCACACTTTTTAAAATATTCCCGCATCTCGGGCGCACAATATCTGGGGTTTAGGATGGCTCTTATGCCTCTTTCATAGGGAAGACACGTGATAGACAAATCGTCCGGGTGTATGACAGGATTTGACCCATAAAACAGAATGCCCTTCTGCCCACTCTTTCTTCTGGGAACATAGAAGGTTTTCAGCTGGTCCACGGTGGAGACTGAAAATACGTCGAGCTCTTTGCACATCTGCTCTGGCACCCTTGTGATGGCTAGGGACCCTTCCGTAACTTCGAAGATCTCTCTTAGCTTCGATTTTTGCACGAGAGCCCGATCTGCACAGCTGTTGCAAGACGGATCCTCTTCTTCTGATTCTTCAGTGTCACTGCCTAAATGAGGGCGAATTTTGCTGTCGGATAGGCCTTCGATATCAGACTCGTCTGTATCGCTACCAAGATGAAGGCGTCTTTTATGAACGGACGGACTTCCAACGTCGGACTCATCAGTGTCACTGCCGAAATGCGGACGCACTTGGGGGTTTTGCTTTTGAAAGTGACAGCCGGCTCAGATTTTCTTTTGAGTTTCGGGGCCATTCTGTCTTTGGTCAGCTGTGGCTTAGAACTTTGGAGGTTCACAAAGTACCGAGAATCTTCATATCGGACTTTATGCACACCGAACGGCTGGATGTCTCCATTAATGCGTCTTTCTTCTCCATTTTTAGTATACTTCATGCACTGATAGAGAGTTGATGGAACGATGCCGTAATCGTGAAGCCACGGCCTTCCTAGAAGAATCTTATAGGACATGTCAGCGTCGATCACGTATATCTTGGATTCAGTTTGTAGGTTTCCGAACCTGATTGGTAGAGCTATGGATCCCAGAACTTGCTTTCAATTTTGATTGAAGCCTTGAATGACAATCCTTTCCCTTGACAGGTGTCGGATGTCCATTGATAAACTCTTCAGAGCCCGTAAGTTCATGATGTTCACTGAGGACCCTGGATCAATCAATATGCGATCAATCCAGTCTCTGTCGCTGTACCCTATCATGTAAAGCGGTCGGTTGTGCTGAGCTGTTCCTAATAACAGGTCTTTATCTTTAAATGTGACCGCGGCTGTATGCAGAGTGTTCTGGGTTTCTTTCATATCAATTTCCGCAAAGTGAGCCTGGTACCGCTCGGGGTTTTGTAGAGCGTGAATGAGAACATCTCTAAGCTCCTTAGATAGGACCAAGGCATCGTAGATGCTCAGGAGAGACGGAAGCTTTCGGAGATGAGCCAAGACATTATAGTCCACTGAGGAAGGACTCGAATTTTCATGAGCTGGCTCTTCGCCATTTTCTTCATTAGCGACTTGTTTTTCCTTCCCTTTTAGGGCATTGTCCTGATTTGGCGGTAGAGCCCTGCCGCTTCTGAGCTGGATTTGGTTGGTCTTTGTGGCGAGCTCCTCGTCCTCTTCGGGAAAATAGAGCTCCTCCTCAGAGTCGCTACCAAGGTTAACGACGTAGCAGGTCACTATAGGAATCTCGTTGTCGGAGTCTTCTTCTAGCTCCTCCAGAATTTCAGCTGCTTCTATGGAGAAGAACTCCTTCAGTTAAATCAGAGTTCTTTCCTTTTGTTCATAGTCTTCGAGAGAATCGATGTAATTTTGAATGATCGATCTCTCTGCAGACTCTTTTTCGTGTCGAGCCGCACTTTTCTTATTCTTGAGCTTTTTAGATTTTAAGCCTGATTGAGCCAAATTGGTAGCTGAAACGGAGGGCTCTTTCTGTCCTTCCCATTCCGTTCTGGGCTCTTTCTGAAGTAGCTTTAGCATTTTCTTCATCTTTTTAGACATGTGCATGCTCTATGGAGGCTGCAGCAAGTCAGTTTCATTCCTCATAGTAGCGGGTTCAGCTCTCTGCTCCCAGAAGGCTTCAGCTTGTGTCCGTATAAAGTTGGTTGCAACTTGATTGTTCACTAACACACTCTTAGACAACTCGATCTCCCCAGTCTTGTACTGCTTCTCAACACAGTCTTTGAAAATATAGCAATCCCCGATCGCATGGCTCACTACTCGATAGTACGGGCAATATAGAGGATTGTCGGTCATTTTTGCTTCATGAGGTCTTTTCGACTCTAGCAATTGTAGACCGTTGTTCAAGGCATCTTTGAATATCTTGCAGACCTTTTCCCTTCTGAAAGTGTAAACCTTATTCTTTTTCTCCTCTAAGGAAGTCCCTTCTCCTCCTAGCACTGGCTTTCGAGACCGGTTGGTTTTGGATTCTCCTGCTTTTCGCTTGTCTTCATTATCGGACGCATTGAAGACATTGGTATTGCTGGAATTTCCGCTTCTATGATTGTCGTCCCCCTTGCTCTTCCAAGTCTTGTCTCTTTGAGAGTCTGGGGTAGACTCTTGCTTCGAACGTTCCAGCATTTGGACTTTTTGGTCAGCTCCTGAAACGTCTTGAGGCCTGCTGTACACAAGAATAGGACCATCCAATTGCTGAGGTTTCCAATGAGGAGGCTGACGGACTGGTCCTTCTCTAGCGGCGGTTCGCACTTAACAGTGAGGTTGCGCCATCGGGCGATAAAGTCCATGTTGCTTTCGTTGTTTCCTGGCTTGGTTCTCACAAGGTCAGCAATGGAGATTTTATCACTGACACTCATGAACCTTTGCCGAAACAGAGACTCCATTTGGGCAAAAGTAATGACGGGCCCATCTGGTATGCTCGCATACCAGTCGAAAGCAACACCGATCAAACTATTGACAAACTGACGAAGAAGGAGCTCATCATTTCCCCATGTATTTCTGCACTACGCTTTAAATTGGGCGACGTGCTGATTTGCGTTTCCCGTCCCGTCAAATCTTCCGAACTTGGGAATGACGCAGCCGTTCGGAAACTCGATCAGATCGTACTGTACGGGATATGGTCGCCCACTACTGCCAATTTCTTTCTGAGCTTCGACTTCGGCCGCCAATGTTTTAACCATGATGGTGACCAAATCCATTATCCGATCTTGTGTTAGAGGGATGGTGCTATCTGGGGCCAAGGCATCCCTAAAAGCGGAATGTGGCCGGCTTTCGTACAGCTCGCCCAATCTAGGACCTAAGGGGACAGACATCGGTTGCTTCGGGTTGTCATCACCCGACTCATGAGTAGAGACTTGTGCTTGATTGGGAGGCGCCCGAGAAATTTGAGCCGTGAGCTACATTACAACGTTCGTTAGCTCGTCAATTTTCGAATAGAGCTTGGCCATCTCTTTATCTTTGCTCTTGAGCTGTTTTCGAAGCTCTTGAAGCAGCTCTTGCTCTATGGTCCTGGGGCGGAAAGTCGGCTCTTCCTCGCTGTCCGAGCTTGACTCCACATGGACTGAGGGGTCCTTCTGCCTATCGGCCTCATCAAGAGGGTTTTCATTGTCCAGCGGAGGCAGCTGATCTTGGGAAACGACAATCACATTCAAGCTAGATTGGGCTTGCGATGTGGTGGCCCCATCCTTGTTTTTGCTGTGCAAGTTGTCGCCGGGACGCACGCCCGCCATATAAACCATATGGATAACATATCCAGCCGTCTTTTCATTATTGTCAGCTGATTTTGCGGACTGATATCGTGGCCCTTCTTTTTTGGTAACGGGCAATCGACTGAAGGCGGCTGGCCTGACCGGGTTCTTGAAAGGTGCTGGCGCTTCCATTTTGGCTTTGCCACGCTGTTTTCGTGCGGCACAGAGCCTCTGATAGATTCTTGAAGAGACGGTTGTTTACCCCAATCAGAGCAAATTGTTCAAATTCCAAGGCGGGAGACGAAGCAACGCTTCTGTGTCCCCCAATCAGAGAAAAGCTCTGTTTTGAAATTGAAGTGAAAATTAAAGTTAAAATAAATGAAGCAACGCTTCAGATCCCCTGCGCTAAGCGCAGAGCGCCACGTGTCAAAATCAGACACGCCGGCGCAGGGAGCGCAACGCCCAAGGCAGCGTAGCCAATTAGAGCAAGGCTCTATTTAAAACAAAATTAAAAGAAGCAACGCTTCAGATGCGCTGCGCGACACGTGTCAGCGCAGTTGCGCTTCGCCTTGTGCTGCGCGACACGTGTCGGCGCAGTTGCGCTGCGCGACACGTGTCGGCGCAGTTGAGCTGCGCGACACGTGTTAAGCGCAGATACGTTTGTGCCAAACAGAATTAAAATTCCAGTGAGATCTTTCTGTTCTTATTAAAACAAGAAGATTGTCTTCTGTAAAACAGAAGCCCTTGGATCAAAAATCCAACGACGGAGAAAAATCCCCAAATCATTCAGAGAATGATTTCTTTAACAAATTTAACAAATTAATGGGCATTCTATAAAGGCCCCTAGACCCCAATTTCAAAACATGAACAACACAGAGAATAGAGAGACAGAAACTCAGAAACAGAGAGAGAACTCCTCTAAAGAATTTTGAGAAGAAATTCAGAAAGGAAAAAAAAAGGTAAAACCTTTTAAAAAGAAGAACTTCTTCTGAATAGATCATTGATCTAAGAACAAGATCAAGGATCTTCAATAAAAAAATAAATAATAACAAAGGAATTGCCTTTTTTATGAACCATCGGTTCTGGAATTTTAAAGATTCTTTTCTTGAATCCAAAATTGGATCAAGATATTAAATTGGTGCCTTGCACTTGTAAATCTGCACTGTTGCGCTCCTGGGTTGGCGCAAGCCACCAGAGAGCGCCACGTGTCAGCACCAGAATAACTTGCGCTATGCGCTTTTAAAATAGAGCATTGCTCTCCGAATTTGGCGCAACTCACCAGAGCGTGCCACGTGTCAGCAGCGCAACAATGCAGCGCACTGGCGCAGCGCACTGCGCCTGCGCTCACCAGAGCGTAACACGTGTCACCTTCACATGCGCTTGCGCTCAATAATTGGCGCAAAGCGCCTGACATGCCACATGGCCACTGTCAGTCTGATTAATGTACTGCATTATTTACAGAAGGGCCAAGCCCAATTAAAAAGGCCTAACAGGCCTAAAAAAATGCAATGCATTATTTTAAAAAAGGTAGAGCCCAAACAAAAACAGATACTGTGCATCATTTAAAAGGGACAGAGCCCAAATCAAAAAGGCCTAGCAGGCCAAAAGAAAATGCAGTGCATTATTAAACAGGGGCAAAGCCCTAGCACAGGCCAAAGATAAAAACGTTGAATATTCTCAACTGGACTTAGCCCAATCATGGCCGTAAGTCCTCAAATTAAATTGACTGAGCACGGCTGCTCCCTTAAATCAATTTACATCCGGTTCAAGGGTACATCTTCGAACTCCTCTGATACCTATCGTTGTAATCCTTCAACGACGTCAGAGAGGTGACGGGTCCCGACAACCACACATTAATACGGACTGTGGGGTCCCTAAACCCATGGACTTATGCGTCCTTAAACTAATGGACTAATGCGTCCTTAAACACATCCATACGGACTGTGGGGTCCTTAAACCCATGGACTTATGCGTCCTTAAAATAATGGACTAATGCGTCCTTAAACACATCTATATGGACTGTGGGGTCCCTAAACCCATGGACTAATGCGTCCTTAAACACACCCATACGGACTGTGGGGTCCTTAAACCCATGGACTTATGCGTCCTTAAACTAATGGACTAATGCGTCCTTAAACACACCCATACAGACTGTGGGGTCCTTAAACCCATGGAC
This sequence comes from Agapanthus africanus, assembly GCA_030015575.1. Classification (NCBI taxonomy): domain Eukaryota; kingdom Viridiplantae; phylum Streptophyta; class Magnoliopsida; order Asparagales; family Amaryllidaceae; genus Agapanthus; species Agapanthus africanus. Next base: position 670,003,943 of record JASDDO010000014.1, read on the forward strand.
TTATGCGTCCTTAAACTAATGGACTAATGCGTCCTTAAACACATCTATACGGACTATGGGGTCCTTAAACCCATGGACTTATGCGTCCTTAAACTAATATCCGTCCCTAAAATGGGAACGATGGACCTCTATGTCCCTAAACTGGAACATGGACCTCTATGTCCCAAAACTGGAACATGGACCACTACGTCCCTAAACTGGAACAATAGAGCCCCCAAATGCTCTTTTGTCGGATCTAAGCGATCCCGTTTAAGTCGATCTTAGCCTAAAATATGGCTAACGTATCCTTAAACCTTCAAACAGACTTTAGTCCTAAATTGTACTATAGATCCCCCCAATCAACTTTGGTTCAAGGGTACATCTCCGAACTTCTCTGACACCTATCGTTGTAATCCTTCAATGACGTCAGAGAGGTGACGGGTCCTGACAACCACACATTAATACGGACTGTGGGGTCCCTAAACCCTTGGACTTATGCGTCCTTAAACTAATGGACTAATGCGTCCTTAAACACACCCATACGGACTGTGGGGTCCTTAAACCCATGGACTTATGCATCCTTAAACTAATGGACTAATGCGTCCTTAAACACATCTATATGGACTGTGGGGGTCCCTAAACCCATGGACTTATGCGTCCTTAAACTAATGGACTAATGCGTCCTTAAACACACCCATACGGACTGTGGGGTCCTTAAACCCATGGACTTATGCGTACTTAAGCTAATGGACTAATGCGTCCTTAAACACACCCATACGGACTGTGGGGTCCTTAAACCCATAGACTTATGCGTCCTTAAACTAATGGACTAATGCGTCCTTAAACACATCTATATGGACTATGGGGTCCTTAAACCCATGGACTTATGCGTCCTTAAACTAATATCCGTCCCTAAAACGGGAACGATGGACCCCTATGTCCCTAAACTAGAAATGGACCACCATGTCCCTAAACTGGCAATGGACCGCAATGTCCCTAAACTACCTATGGACCACTACGTTTCTAAACTGGAACGATAGAGCCCCCTAACGCTCTTTTGTCGGATTTAAACGATCCGGTTTAAGTTGATCTTAGCCTCAAATATGGCTAACGTATTCTTAAACCTTCAAACAGACTTTAGTCCTAAATTGGACTATAGACCCCCGCCAATCGACTTTGGTTCAAGGGTACATCCCCGAACTCCTCTGACACCTGTCGTTGTAATCCTTCAACGTCGTCAGAGAAGTGACGGGTCCCGACGGTCGTATGTTAAATAGACCACCAAGTCCCTAAACTGGAACAATAGAGCCCCTAAATGCTCTTTCCGTTAAATTGATCTTAGTCCCAAATCAGACTAACGTACCCTTAACGAACGTTTAAGTTGATCTTAGCCTCAATATGGCTAACGTATCCTTAAACTAAAACACCAAACCCAAATCTAAGTAAATACGGATTTGGACTAATCCACGTCCTACGGGCGACGGCATAACTTAGTCTCCGTATACAATCCACGGGCATCCACAAACAAAACAAACACCCACGACACGAAGTGAAATTCTGGAGAAGGAGAAAGTTGTTACCGCGACGCGGTAGCGTAATTAACTGCAGGGGCTTGCGCCTGCAAGGAAGAGCGTCCCCACAATCAAAAATCCCTCAAGCGAGGGGGAATTTGACGAAGTCTGCTACATCGGCCACATCCGTCTAAATCTCCGATACACGGTACCATAAATCAACTTGGCATCTTCGGAGAGGTAGATGGATAAAACCAAATAACATCTTCCCCCAGATTCAGGCAAGACGTCATTCTTTCCCGGTTTCCGGCGGTAAACAGATTCTGGCACGCCCGGTGGGACCTTTTCCTCTTTCCACTCCACACTTCGTGTGTCGTGTTCGTGAACGAATCGCGGTTTGTTATGGTTGCCTGTGGATTCGAGGTACTAAGATTTGGTGTCTTGCTCCGTGCAGAAAACAGAAGATCAATGGCTTCAAACTGCACTAATTGCAACAACTCCCACTTCGTCCCGTCCGGAGGAGTGACTTACGGGCCCCAAGCGGCCTCCATCTTCACGATGCCGGTGGAACAGGTCACCCAGGCCACCACAGGATTGTTTTTCGTGACCATGCTCCCGCCAGCGAGCTTCACCGTTCCTATGCCAGCACCGGAAGCTCCCAAGAAGTCGGTCTTCGATCGACTTACCACTGCCGCGGCCCCTCTCAACGGGTCGCCCAACTCTAATACTTCAGTTTTCAACAGACTGGGCCAGAGCGTTTACAAGCCCGCGATACCCAAAGCGGCCATCCTAAAGCGGATAGCCATCCCGGCTCAAGCGGACGAAATCATTGGAAAGGCTCCTCCTTCCAAGGAGTCAGTTTTTACAAGGCTGGCTGTTCCAGTTGTTGCTCCAGGCGAAGTCCTCAAAGCTGTTTCCTCTGTCCAGAGGTCTGTCTTTGACAGATTAGACATTGCTTCTCAACGGGTGTCAGTCTTCGATAGGCTAGCACCAATAATAGTCTCTCCTCAAAACAGGGGGCATGAAGAAGCTTATCCAACAACGGAGGTGATCTCATCTGCACGACATGCTCGACGTCGCCACTGGCGCCGAATGAGGAAGGCTGGGGGAAACTCCCCCTCTGGGATAACTCCGCCAGCTCCAACGGTGGGGATCGATGCTGCTGTTCCAACCGGGAACAACTTTGAATTGCTGAACACGGTGCGCAGAAGCTCTCCTACTGCGGTGCTGAAGAGAACTCATTCACCCATGGACGATACTCCAGAGAAGAAGCTGGAGCAGCCCCCTCAACGGCTACCCTCTAAAATTTACAAGGTCTGGCGACAGATCCAGGAGTCGGTGATTGATCAAGACTATCTCCGCCGACAGAAAACGATGAAGGTTCGGCAGGAGAAGGATTACTCCGTCAAGCCACAAAAAGCAACGGCTACTTGGGTGCCCACTACAACGGTCCCCTCAACTTCAACCACTCAAAAGAAAAGGAGGCCGCAAAAAGCCCCTGTGAACATGGCGAACCGTAAACGCGCTCAGCACAAATGCCCCAAGTCTGGGGGCAGGGTGGTGCATACTGTTCATATGGCATCCGGAAAAGAGGATAGCCGCGCTTCGATGGGTCACCGACCGCTCACCCGATCCGTGAAAAAATCCCAGGAGCACCAACAGAAGCTTCAGGAGATGATGACTGCAATGGCCGCACTTACCGGGCCAAAAGAAATCTCGGAGGCATCATCAAAGCAGCGTCATGAACAAGAAACTGACACTGACTACCTACGCAGAGTCCTCGAAAAGAAGGACAAAGAAGCCGCAGATCAAGCGGCTAACATAAAACAAATGGCGCTTCTCTTCCAAGATATGGTAGGGATGATGATCCAACAAGATCTTCCTGCTGAAGATCCTCCGATTATCCTTGAAGATGACAAAGGAGAGACATCGAATCCTCCTCCGGCTCTTTCAGCAGCCAAGGAAGAAACCATTTCCAAGGCCGCATTGGATGACTATATAGCTCAGCAAATACGAGCTCATCAGGCGAATGAGGCGGTTGGGCAAATTGCTAGAACCGGACGACCCTACCCGGGCTGGTATGACCAAATCAGTTACCTGCCAGGATATACGATCCCTAAATTCCATGTGTACAAAGGGACAGGGAATCCACATCAACATGTTGCTCAATTCAGGGCCTTATGCGGCAATACTGGAGGCGATGGCAAATTGTTGCTTCGACAATTCGTCGGCAGCTTAGCGGAAACAGCCTTTGAATGGTATTCGGAGCTACCTAACGACTCTGTCAAAACATTTGCAGAGATGGAGCTACTGTTTACACAAAGATTCGCGAGTGCTAGTGGACGCACCCCGAAAAAAGCACTGATCAATACCAGGATAAGGCTAGGCGAGACGTGGGTCCAATATGCAACACGGTGGCGGAACCTATGGTCGAAATGCGAACAACGTATCGAAGAAGCGCTAGCGGTGGGCATGTTCGTGGGCACTCTCGATCCGCAGGCGACTATATCCCAATTCATGATGTTCTTCAGGCTGACCACTTTCCAGGCCTTGATCGACAAATTAGCCCAAATGGACCAGATGGGCCATGGACCGTCTCCTCCAAAACCGGACTCTCGAAATGAGAAGGGGAAAGGAAAAGCGATCGTCGTCACTAATACTCAACAACAGCCGAGCAAATCAAAGCCGGTTGCTCGCCAAAACAACGTGCGTCCACGCCTATCCCTCGAGGAGAGACTGGGACGTCCTTACTCGTTTCCTCAGAATAAAACAAGGAAACTGATCGAGCTGGCCATGCGCAACGGACTCATCAATCTGCCGAGTCCAAAACGTCTGTTACAGCCAGTCGATCTCAATAATCCCGATTATTGCCCTAACCACCACACGGTAAGTCACCCGATCGAGGACTGTTTCATCTTTAAGGGATGGATCGAAAATCAGTACCTATAAGGCAAGTTCACGCTGTCTGAAAAGTGGAAAGTAAACCCACCACAGCCGCACACTTCAAAGAAGATGGACACACCGGGGGCAGCTTGTTCTTTTATTGAGTACGAAAACGATAGAGAAGACTCATCATACGAATCCGAAGACTATGTAGCGAGTTGTCATGTGATCTCTCACTCATTGATAGATGATGAAGAGGCTCCTTGCGCCGAGAAACCGAGGGCGGACCCTGAACCAGAAATTCTGTGGCCGTCAGACGAGGTGATCGATACCTTCCTGAATGAGATTCGTCTGAAACTTAAAGCCAATCAAGAGCGTGAGATGGCCATATTGGAAGGAGCTAAACGCCGGCGATCAGACGAAAGAGCCGAGGCACTCCCGTCAAATAAAAAGACATCCGCTGCCGATAAAAACAAATTCAAGACGAGGAAAAGGTTTGCTAAGGCCGTATCAATGGGAATGAAGCTACCACCCTCTGAAGGAAACACTGTCGACGGAGTAGAGATACATCCTAAATACTGCTTGTATCATCAGAAGATCATACATCCTACCAAAGACTGCAACTCTTTTAAGTGTTGGTGGCAAGGGTATGTCGCTCAAAAGCAACACTTCAACTGGACAAAGCGTGAAGCTCGTAGACATCAGAAAAATACGATAGATGAGCGCAAAAGAGCCGCCGCCGACTGTCACATAGCCGACTCCAAGGGATCGCAAATTATCACCTTTGGAAGCGACTCTGATGAAGAAGCTGCCCTCAACCCTCTCCTCAAGGAATCCATTTCAAAAATGAAAGAATTGAGGAGTTGCGAGAACGTTCAGCCGTGTAATCGCACGCTACTCAAAAAAAATCTCGGCCCCGCAAACAAAGGATCGAGTAGAAAGGATAAAGGGAAGGGAAAAACAACCCTCGTAGCCAACACTCAACAGCAATCGAGTGGCCCTAGACCGGTTGTTTGCCGAAACAACAAGCGGCAACCCCTCCATGAAAAGTTGAAACGTCCTTACTCGTTTCCTCAAGATAAAACAAGAAGACTGTTCGAGCTGGTAATGCGCGACAGACTCATCAATCTGCCGAGTCCAAAACGTCCTTTGCGGCCAGGCGATGTTAACGATCTCAATTATTGCCCTTACCACCAAACGGTAAGTCACCTGATCGAGGATTGCTACGTCTTCAAATACTGGATTGAAGACCAATACCAACAGGGCAAGTTCGTCATCTCCGAAAACTGGAAGATGAGCCCGCCACAACCACATGCTCCCGAGAAAGACGGATACGCCGGGGGCATCATGTTCATTCATAGGGAAAGCCCTATAGACCGAAAAGTCAGTAAACTAAAAATCCGCCTCTAATACGGCAATGACGGACTGAAACGTCCTTAAACTAATGACGGACCGCTACGTCCTAAAACTAGCTGACGACCGAAACGTCTTTAAACTACTACCGCAGCATCCTCAGGCCGACGAGATAAAAAAAAGGGAATAAAAAAAATAATAATAAAGACGGTATGTCCATAAGCGAAATGGGCACGGATGAAAACCCGAAAGGGCTCCGTGAGTAAAAACAGCAGGGCTACTGGCGAGTGTTTGTGAAAACCCGAAAAGGCACGACCTCGTTAAAAAAAAGAATAAAAAGAATAAAAAAAGAGAAGGTATGTCCATAAGCAAAGTGGGCACGGATGAAAACCCGAAAGGGCTCCGTGAGTAAAAACAGCAGGGCTACCGGCGAGTGTTTGTGGAAACCCGAAAGGGCGCAACCTCGTTAAAAGACACTTACAGGGTCCTCTCGACCTTATAAGGAGTAACCACCCGCGTGAGATCCTTACGACTCACAAGGGAGCAACACACTTAGGAATCCCCACGATTCCTAAGGAGAAAATACACTTGCGAGATTCTCACGACTCGTAAGGAGAACTCTCTTATGGGACCCTCACGGCTCATAAGATTTGAAAGTCTTAAGTTACAGAAACCTTAACCTGTTCTTAAGCAACTCCCACAACCTTCGATATGGCCCTACAAGTGGCTCAATATTGACCCTTGTATACGATCCACGGACGCGAATAAACATTTTCCCTAACCAAGTCCCACCCGTGGCTAGTGATATGTCCATATGGTGAGCAACCCATATAAGTCTTCTCGACTTATAAGGAGAAAACCCTCTAGTAAGATCCTTACGACTTACGGAGGAATATACACTTAGGAATCCTTACGATTCTTAAGGAGAAAACACACCTACCAGATCCTCAAGACTTGTAGGGAGAAATACCTTTGTGGGACCCTTACGGCTCATGAAGTCAAAAGCCTTAGTCGACAGCATCCTAACCCTGTTTGCTAAGCCACCTTTGTTCAACATCGACAGAGGCAAATGATGATTCGCTCCTGGCAATATCCCAGTTGTAGCGATACTGATGCCTAAATCGGTATCAAATTCCAAGTCCTTTCATGGCAAATGATGATTCGCTCCTGGTAATATCCCAGTCGTGGCGATGCTGATGCTAAGATTGGCGTCAGATTCTAAGTTCCACACTCGCAATAAAAAAAATCAGCGAACCATACGTGCATACGAAATAACCGAAATGATGGGGTAACTTGCAATAAAAAGTAACAAGTAAAAATGTATGCATGCAAAATAGCCGAAATGATTGGGCAACTCGCAATAAAAAGCAGCGAGTAAAAATAAAATAAATAGCCGAAATGATTGGGCAACTCGCAATAAAAAGCAGCGAGTAAAAATAAAATAAATAGCCGAAATGATTGGGCACCGCGAAAAATAGCCGAAATGATTGGGAAATCGCGACCTTCGCGATATAAAAGCTGAAATGATAGAGCATCGCGGAAATAAAATAATAGTATAAAAAAATGAATGAAACTAATGCCCTACAGGTAAGATCACATCGATCCCTGTATACAATCCAGGGGCACAAACAAAGAGGGAACCATACCTTCCCAACAGGCTCCACCAGAAAGCGAAGCCAAATCTCGACGGTTCATAGACAACCCAGAGACAACCTCGACATTTGTCGCAATATTGCAGACATAATGTCAATAGATGAAGCAAAGGAAGATCCCTATCTTTAGGGTCTCGACGTCAACATCGACAACTTAGAGATCACCAACGGCGTTTCTCCTCACTCCAACCAGATGCAGACGTGACGTCAATAATCGACCTCAGAGTCGCAACGAAACGGAACCATGGCAAAGTCCCTAGTTCCAAATCTCAATGGTCACATCTGCAGCCTGGAGACCAACAACGGTGAGCCTCCTCATTCCAGCATGACACAGATATTACACCATCAAACGGAGCCATGGAAAAATCCCAGCTCCACCTCAGCATTCGTCTCGATACAGCAGACGAGATGTCAACAACGGCGTTCCTTCGCAGTCCAGCAGGATGCAGACACAATGCCAACAAAAGACCCCATGGTCAGTAAAGCGGAGTGACGACAAAATCCCAGCTCCACCTCAGCATTCGTCTCGTTACAGCAGACTCAATGTCAACAACAATGTCCTTCCTCCAACAGGATTTGGATATGACAAAACAAACGAAGCGAAGGCCAAATTCCTAGCTTCAAGATCTTAACGGCAAGTCATATAAAGCCTGAAAGACAGCCGGAGATCATCTCACACCAGTGCGGAATGGTCACCACCTCGACGTTCGTCTCGACACAGCAGACGTAACATCATCAAACAGCGGAGCCACGGCAAAGTCCCTGGTTCTAAACCTCGACGGTTCACCAACAACCTAGAGACAACCGCGACGTTCATCTCGATACAACAGACGCAATGCCAGCAAACGAAGCGAATGCCAAATTCCTAGCTTCAAGGTCTTAACGGCAAGTCATATAAAGCCTGAAAGACAACTGGAGATCATCTCACACCAGTGCGGAATGGTCACCACCTCGACGTTCGTCTCGACACAGCAGACGCAACATCATCGAACAGCGGAGCCACAGCAAAGTCCCTAGTTCCAAACCTCGACGATTCACCAGCAACCTAGAGATAACCGCGACATTCGTCTCGATACAGCAGATGCAATGCCAGCAAACGAAGCGAAGGCCAAATTCCTAACTTCAGGGTCTTGACGGCAACTCACATTAAACCTGAAAGACTATCGGAGATCATCCCACACCAGCGCGGAGTGGTTATGACTCATCGGGGCTCTCCAAAATGAGCCTAAGCTCAAGTAAAAAGCGGCATGACAAAATTCCCAACGCTTGCTCTTCCGACGGTCAAACTGCCAAGGAGGATTGCTTGAAGACGTCTTGTCCAGCACCCGAAGGGATCAGAGACACGGCAGTCACAGGGCTACTCGAATAGCACGATTGCCTATCGAGGAATATATCAGCTGATGCGACGGTATGGCGGACAAAATCCTAATACCACAGACCCTAACAGACCTTTGTCGTAAAGAGCAAAGGTTAACTGTGACGTTAGGACATCCTTGCGAGAAAGGCTCGATTCATTTCGACTCGTGAAGCAAAGCCTTAGGCGGCGGGAACTAAAAAACCTGCTTCCTAAGCACTGGGACCCTGCAAGTCGTCCCAAAACGGACTCTTGCACACTATTCACGGGTCACACTCTCCAAAGTCGAATCTCGACAAGGAGGGAAACAACCGCTTACGGGTCCTCTCGACTCGTAAGAGGGAAAAATTCTCTTATAGGATCCTTACGACTTATAAGAGAAAACACACTTAGGAATCCTCACGATTCCTAAGGAGAAAATACACCTACGAGATCCTCTCGATCTGTAGGGAGAAAAGTTTTTGTGAGACCCTCATGGCTCATAGAGTTGAAAAGTCTTAGATAGCAGATCTGAACCTGCGGCCTGAGCCATCACCACCTCTTGAAGAAACCAAGATGCTCACTCTATTATCCGTCAACCATGTTTATTAAGACAGAACGCTGATAATAAAAGAAAGAAGAAAGCGACAGAAAGAACGTCCGATGTGCATCTGATCAAGCATTCGAGACACATTCATTCATGCATGTGCAAAAGACTCAGAACGAGAAATAAGACAAGCTGAAATAGAAATTTTCCATTCATATTGCAAAGGGTTCTTACAATCATAAAGAAATAAACAAAGACATTGTCCAAATGATTACATTAGCAAAACCTCAAATCCAGGACATGGATTGAGGATCTCAAAAGTAACCTTGTCCAAAACTTTCCAAGCCTGGCGAACCATCCTGGTGTGCTTTCTTTCGCGAGAACGAGCGTCGGGGTCCCCACTGATGTCCTCCTCCCTCCAATAAGCAGCGAGTATGGCAGACTATTGGAAGGCCTGGTGTAAGAGATCGACAAGATTGTCTCGCCGTCTCTTTGAGATTAAGTTCATCAGGTACACCAAGTGCACCTTATCCTCGGCGGCATCCAACGCCCTAAGTGGCACACCGGAACAGAATAAGGGAAGCGCTTCCCAGATGGCTCCCACAATAAGCTTCAGGAGAGAGGAACGTCGGGGAAGCAATTGACCGTTGTATGCGTCGAAGCGACTCATGATCTCGGCACACTTAGCATTAGTAAATTCTCGATTTTGGGAACGGCCGAGTCGGCGGATGTCCCCGTAGGAGATAATCTCGTCGAGGTCGTACATGTGGGCGTCCATCACTCCTATAAAAGAAGATCGACAAAAATCAGCAACTCTTAAGAGTTCTGCTATATGATTTAAAAGGAGAAAAGCTCCATTAATGAAATGCGAAAATACAAGGAAAATCTTTTAGAGAGCAGAGCTCTATTAATGGAACCCTAATAGGGTTCTCCTTAGTTCTCTTTAGACCCCTTTAGAGAAAAGCTCTGCTAAGTGAAACCCTAAATGGGTCTTCTTTAGATCAGGGATCTATTGAGAGCAAGGCTCTTAAAATTGATTTAATTTAATCCAAATTAATTTTTACCTAAAGTTCTCTAGAGATCGAACTTTTAAAAGTGCTTAAACAAAAGAGCAGGGCTCTGAACAAAATTCCTATGAAGAAATGAAAATCATCTAAGGGACCAAAGGTCTTATTTATAGGCATTGAAGAGCCGTTTCAACTTCCAAGGGATGGCGCGGCGGTTGGAATTCTGCCACCGCTGCGCTCACGTTTGGGGCCACGTAAGAGCAACGGTGGGGGGCATTTATTTACCTCAATCAGAGCAAAGCTCTGTTCAAATTCAAAGGCGAGAGACGAAGCAACGCTTCTATTTCTCCCAATCAGAGCAAATCTCTGTTTTGAAATTGAAGTGAAAATTAAAGTTAAAATAAATGAAGCAACGCTTCAGATCCCCCGCGCTGCGCGCAGAGCCCACGTGTCTAAATCAGACACGCCAGGGCAGGGAGCGCAACGCCCAAGGCAGTGCAGCCAATCAGAGCAAGGCTCTATTTAAAACAAAATTAAAAGAAGCAACGCTTCAGATGCACTGCGCTGCGCGACACGTGTCAGCGCAGTTGCGCTTCGCCTTGTGCTGCGTGACACGTGTCAGCGCAGTTGCGCTGCGCAACACGTGTCATCGCAGTTGCGCTGCGCGACACCTGTCATCGCAGTTGCGCTGCGCGACACGTGTCAAGCGCAGATGCGTTTGCGCCAAACAGAATTAAAATTCCAGTGAGATCTTTCTGTTCTTGTTAAAACAAGAAGATTGTCTTCTGTAAAACAGAAACCCTTGGATCAAAGATCCAACGATGGGGGGAAATCCCCAAATCACTCAGAGAATGATCTTTTTAACAAATTTAACAAATTAATGGGCACTATATAAAGGCCCCTAGACCCCAATTTCAAAACATGAACAACACAGAGAATAGAGAGACAGAAACTCAGAAACAGAGAGAGAACTCCTCTAAAGAATTTTGAGAAGAAATTCAGAAAGAAAAAAAAAGGTAAAACCTTTTAAAAAGAAGAACTTCTTCTGAATAGATCATTGATCTGAGAACAAGATCAAGGATCTTCAATAAAAAAAAATAATAACAAAGGCATTGCCTTTTTTATGAACCATCGGTTCTGGAATCTTAAAGATTCTTTTCTTGAATCCAAAATTGGATCAAGATATTAAATTGGTGCCTTGCACTTGTAAATCTGCAATGTTGCGCTCCTGGGTTGGCGCAAGCCACCAGAGAGCGCCACGTGTCAGCACCAGAATAACTTGCGCTATGCGCTTTTAAGATAGAGCATTGCTCTCTGAAGTTGGCGCAACTCACCAGAACGCGCCACGTGTCAGCAGCGCAACAGCGCAGCGCACTGCGCCTGCGCTCACCAGAGCGTGGCACGTGTCACCTCCACATGCGCTTGCGCTCAATAATTGGCGCAAAGCGCCTGACAGGCCACATGGCCACTGTCAGTCTGATTAATGCACTGCATTATTTACAGAAGGGCCAAGCCCAATTAAAAAGGCCTAACAGGCCTAATAAAATGCAATGCATTATTTTAAAAAGGGCAGAGCCCAAACAAAAACAGATGCTGTGCATCATTTAAAAGGGACAGAGCCCAAATCAAAAAGGCCTAGCAGGCCAAAAGAAAATGCAGTGCATTATTAAACAGGGGCAAAGCCCTAGCACAGGCCTAATAGGCCAAAGATAAAAACGTTGAATATTCTCAACTGGACTTAGCCCAATCATGGCCGTAAGTCCTTAAATTAAATTGACTGAGCACGGCTGCTCCCTTAAATCAATTTACATCCGGTTCAAGGGTACATCTCCGAACTCCTCTGATACCTATCGTTGTAATCCTTCAACGATGTCAGAGAGGTGATGGGTCCCGACAACCACACATTAATATGGACTGTGGGGTCCCTAAACCCATGGACTTATGCGTCCTTAAACTAATGGACTAATGCGTCCTTAAACACACCCATACGGACTGTGGGGTCCTTAAACCCATGGACTTATGTGTCCTTAAACTAATGGACTAATGCGTCCTTAAACACACCCATACGGACTGTGGGGTCCTTAAACCCATGGACTTATGCGTCCTTAAACTAATGGACTAATGCGTCCTTAAACACATCTATATGGACTATAGGGTCCTTAAACCCATGGGCTTATGCGTCCTTAAACTAATATACGTCCCTAAAATGGGAATGATGGACCTCTATGTCCCTAAACTGGAACTTAGACCTCTATGTCCCTAAACTGGAACATGGACTACTACGTCCCCAAACTGGAACAATAGAGCCCCCAAATGCTCTTTTGTCGGATCTAAACGATCCCGTTTAAGTCGATCTTAGTCTCAAATATGGCTAACGTATCCTTAAACCTTCAAACAGATTTTAGTCCCAAATTGGACTATAGATCCCCCCCAAATCAGCTTTGGTTCAAGGGTACATCTCCGAACTCCTCTGACACCTATCGTTGTAATCCTTCAACGACGTCAGAGAGGTGACGGGTCCCGACAACCACACATTAATACGGACTGTGGGGTCCCTAAACCCATGGACTTATGCGTCCTTAAACTAATGGACTAATGCGTCCTTAAACACACCCATACGGACTGTGGGGTCCTTAAACCCATGGACTTATGCGTCCTTAAACTAATGGACTAATGCGTCCTTAAACACATCTATATGGACTGTGGGGTCCCTAAACCCATGGACTTATGCGTCCTTAAACTAATGGACTAATGCGTCCTTAAACACACCCATACGGACTGTGGGGTCCTTAAACCCATGGACTTATGCGTCCTTAAACTAATGGACTAATGCGTCCTTAAACACACCCATACGGACTGTGGGGTCCTTAAACCCATGGACTTATGCGTCCTTAAACTAATGGACTAATGCGTCCTTAAGCATATCTATATGGACTATGGGGTCCTTAAACCCATGGACTTATGCGTCCTTAAACTAATATCTGTCCCTAAAACGGGAACGATGGACCCCTATGTTCCTAAACTGGAAATGGACCACCATGTCCCTAAACTGGCAATGGACCGCAATGTCCCTAAACTACCTATGGACCACTACGTCCCTAAACTGGAACAATAGAGCCCCCAAATGCTCTTTTGTCGGATTTAAACGATCCCGTTTAAGTTGATCTTAGCCTCAAATATGGCTAACGTATCCTTAAACCTTCAAACAGACTTTAGTCCCAAATTGGACTATAGACCCCCGCCAATCGACTTTGGTTCAAGGGTACATCCCCGAACTCCTCTGACACCTATCGTTGTAATCCTTCAACGTCGTCAGAGAAGTGACGGGTCCTGACGGCCGTATATTAAATGGACCACCACGTCCCTAAACTGGAACAATAGAGCCCATAAATGCTCTTTCCGTTAAGTTGATCTTAGTCCCAAATCAGACTAACGTATCCTTAACGAACGTTTAAGTTGATCTTAGCCTCAATATGGCTAACGTATCCTTAAACTAAAACACCAAACCCAAATCTAAGTAAATACGGATTTGGACTAATCCACGTCCTACGGGCGACGGCATAACTTAGTCTCCGTATACAATCCACGGGCATCCACAAACAAAATAAACACCCACAACACGAAGTGAAATTCTGGAGAAGGAGAAAGTTGTTACCACGACGCGGTAGCGTAATTAACTGCAGGGGCTTGCGCTTGCAGGGAAGAGCGTCCCCACAATCAAAAACCTCTCAAACGAGGGGGAATCTGACGAAGTCTGCTACATCGGCCGCATCCATCTAAACCTCCGATACACGGTGCCATAAATCAACTTGGCATCTTCGGAGAGGTAGACGGATAAAACCAAATAGCATCTGCCCCCAGATTCAGGCAAGACGTCAGTCTTTCCCGGTTTCCGGCGGTAAACAACGGTGTCATGCTTTCTCTGTTGGGGTTGGGATACGTCTCTATATAGTATCATTCGAACAGTTGTCTTCCTGATTCTGGTGGTCATGGAATTTTTCTGAACCCACTTCAGAGCTTCAAAGGAATTGCTGACTTTTACAGCCGACTCAGCCATCATCGCGGGGTGACCCTGCTCTTGGAACCTCACAAGATTCCATTTGGTCGGAGTCCTAACCCTCTTGTTGGCTCTATATTTGAGCCGCTTCTGCCTTAACTTTTCTGATTTGAGCACTTGGCAGGCTTTGGCTCTTCGGGGAACCGCCGTAGACCGAGCGATGGAGTGCTTTAGAAATACGCCTAATTGTGCAATTGTCAGAGGTGTCTCCTGTCCTTATCCACGACGTTCGATGATGCGCTTTGTTTCGGTAGTTTTTCCCCCAACTGGAGCACCAGAGAGTCGTTCGGACAGCGTTTTACGTTTGGGCTGTGGTGCCTTGGCGATCACAACGTTCGGCCTCTTGCCCTTGAGACCGGTTTGACCACCGGGTTTGTCATGACCTCCGCTAGATGTGCGCTTCCGGCAGGGTAGATGACGACGGAACTAAATTGACAGAGTGGCTCCTCCCATTACCGGCCGAGACTTGCAGGGAGAACCACGCGGGCATTGATCTTGACCACGTACTGGATCGGAGTCGTGTCAGAAACGAAGCTCATCTTAGGAGACATGATTGCTGAGTTCGAGATTGTGACTGAAAACTTGTTAACCTGTACACACAAAAAAATAACTTCAGTACAGGCACTCGATATATATGTTGATTGAGTTCGCATGAACGTTTAACCCGAAATATGGGAGGAGAGATAAGATCCCACCGGACGTGCCGGAATCTGTATGGTGTTTTTCGTCACCCCATTGAGATGGGAATGTGCGTCGCTTGTTAGGCGTACTACAGATTCCCCCTGCCTAGGGTAAACGGGGGTTTATTGATTGCGGGGATCTGAATCTTCGGCAGCCACGGACTAAGCTGTCGTTAATTGCCCCTCGTCTTTGGAGCGAAAGAATCTCTAATTGACGGATCAAACCGGTCATGCGGACTCAATGTACAGTGTGCGTGTATTGTGTTTTGAGGGGTCTTGGGTATATCGGGAACCACGCAGAGTTTACGAGGGTCCCGCTATCCGGATAGCGGGTTAGGGATCAAGAGGGCTAGCAGCCCCCTTGCGGGGTGCGGGACAGCGTCCCGTTAGAAATTTTTTTCTAATAGGGACAGTGTTGTGGAGTGTGTGTATATAAAGAAGGGAAATAGCGTCCGAAGGACACGCGGGCACTGGACGCGGGGCGCCAGCGCCTTACATGCTTAGCACGCGGGCGCTGGCCACCAGTAGGAAATAGAGGGGGTTTAGCTCCCTATACTGGGAGTTGTACTCCCAATTGACTTTTGAAGTTAAAACTCCTAAAAAAAGGACAAAGGGGGCTTAGCCCCTGCACTGGGAGTTGTACTCCCAATTGACTTTTGGAGTTAAACTCCTCAAAAAAGGATTTATTATTATTATTTTTTTTTGTGGAGTTAAACTCCTAAGAGATTTTTGGAGCCGATGAAAGAGGACCCCTTTCTTCTCCCTTGATCCCTGGATCTTCCCAAAGTGGGATTCTTAAAGACGGGTCTCCTTCTTTCTTCTCTCTGTTGGCTGAATCTTGGGAGGAAAAAGAGGGCGAGACTTAAAAATCTTCCCTTTTAGAGGTCTGATGGGAGATCTGAGCTCCCCTTTGTGTGTTTCATGGTGAAAAACTATTCTTTTTTAGGAAAAGAAGAGTGAAACTCTTAATTTAATTTAAGAAAAAGAAAGAAGGTTTAGAACCCTGAGGAAGGAGAAGGAGGCACAAAACCCTAATTTTTTTAGAGAGAGAAAAAGCTGTTTTTGATTTTTTCATCATGTTGCCTCTATAGGCTACACACTTTACATATAACCCCTTAAACTTTGCCAAATGACACTTATGTCACCCTATGCCTTATGTGCTTATTTCTTTTTGCACATAAACCAGGGAGTTTACAAAATTTTGGATTTCTGCTCATTTTACATACATTTATTTCTAAAAATTACATTTAGACTAATTTATTACATCCTTTTGGCATGGAGCCGGCCTCTTCCATGCTTGGTCTTGACTTGGGTTTGGACCCACTTAGCTTGGGCTTGGACCCGCTTAATTTGGGGTTGACCTTGGTTTTGACTTGGTCGATTGGGATGAAACTTTTGACGCCAACACACTTACCGTACAGTCCGGTCTTTTCGTCTGATATGTCACATATCGAGTCTGGGGGTGGAATCGTCAGACCCCGGTAACTTGATAAATCATGCCGATGTATGGCCCATAACGATTCGAGAAACTACTGATAAGACTTACCAGTAAATCTCATCAGCCCTGACCAGGGACTTACTGTTATAGCCAATCGAGCATAGCGTAACATCAACTCCCAATACCGGGAGAGACGAAACCCCTCCTATCGCTCACTGCCTCCATGTGATTCGGGACTGTACCCAAAATCCACCTGTTTGCACGACTCCCTTGAGCCGTGGTAGGGAGAAAATCAAAGCACGGTGGGAACCACATAAGTCACTATGACGATCTCGGGTTTACAGACTATCCTATACCAGTGTCACCAAAGAACTGCTATCTGACGATAGATACATTACCAACTAGGAGTTCTCGGCGAGTCCTGTTCGGTGTACCCGTTCTCTAATGAGCACATGTGTACAATCTTTGATGTCAAACACCAATGGTTATGGAATCAACCATCGCCCCATATAGGGTCAAGAAACGTACACACTAGTCTACTCTGAAGTATCGATGCCCTGTCTCGACATCCTCTCGACTAGGAACAATTAAAGAATGTGCTTGTAGACTACACAAGTCCCAGTAGTATGATCCGCATCATAGTCCTGGTAGTCAAGCAAATATCCTAAGGGCTTTATCAACATGTATCAAAAAGACAGTATAATAATATAAGTGTACATGTTAAGATAAAGAGCAACCAAATAGCATACTATCATGTCGAGTAAGAAAATCCTCTATATATATGTTCAAGCATCCACTATATCATACAATAATGGCCTCTAGGGCATACATATTCCTAACAATTCAAGTGGTTCATATCAAACAATACGAATGCAAACAGCCGAATTCAGAATAACAGTAGTATAAACAAGAGCAGAAAACCAGTAGATAACAAACTCTTATGAAAACAATGCCAACATGAGAAAAGTAGCCCTAAGTGTTGGGTAAATGTGACCAATTAGATTAATACTGCATCAAGCTATGAATAAACAATATGTATTAACTTTCAGTTGCTAAGTCTTGATAATTTTCCAATTTACTGTAGCTAACAATTTTACCATTATACTATAATGTCATAATCAAAATCCATTATGACTGCAATCTTCTACTAATATATATGCAAGTATTACTTTGTTGCAAATATGCAATATATATGATAGTTAGCAATATGATGCTATCTGCAATAATTATACTGTAATTGATATCTTGTAAGAAGCATTATTATGTGAAACATAAATGTGTAAACATTACATACAATAAATTAATTATGTCAAGTGGCTATAAGGAACTAGATGTACTGATATCAAGAAAGAGGGGTTTGGTACGTTGTTATTATGGTGTCTACGATGACGATGAGGATGATGTTGGGTGACAGCGACGTCGTTGGTGATGACGAGGAGAAATTAGGGGATGCTCGACCAAGATAGGTTGTAGTTGTGGTGGTTCTTGAACGGAGCTTCGACGTTTACCGGCGATAGCTCCGCTAGAACTTGAGAGAAATATATTAATTAGAATGTCGAAAGTTTTTAATAAAAAATATATTTTAGATTTCGTGGTATTTTAGTGACAAAACCCAGTTTTTAAAAGTTTATAGTATTTTAATAAAAAATCCGACTTTTGGAAATTTGAAGTATTTTAATAAAAACTTAATTGAGAATATTTTATTAAAATACCTTTAGATTTTTTATTAAAATACCATAAATTTTTAAAAACTGGGTTTTGTCACTAAAATACTACGAAATCTGAAATATATCATTTTATTAAAAACCTTCGATATTTTAATCAATATACTTCTCTCAAGTCCTAATGGAGCCATCGCCCGTAGACGTCGAAGCTCCGTTCAAGAACCACCGTGACTACAACCTATCTTGGCCGAGCATTTCCTACCTTCTCCTCGTCATCACCAACGACGTCGCTGCCACCCAATATCATCGTCATCGTAGACATTGCAGCAACAACGCACCAAACCCCCTCTTTCTTGATATCGGTACATCTAGTTCCTTATAAACGGTGAGCAGACACGTGATGAGACCCGCGACGTATTTATTTTGAGAAGCTCTTTTCTCGAAACAAATACCGTAAGCGCATATGAACAATATAAAAATGACACAAGAATCAATTTGAAACTTATGAAATTCGAAGGTAAATAGAGTTGTTGGAAATTTCAGTTAGAGGCTTATTCTTTTTTCATTTTTATATTTCTTATATACGATTTAGCGTATTTATTTCGAGAAACGATTTTCTCGAAATAAATACGCCGCGGGTCTGGTCACGTGCATATTCCGGTCATTTTGAAAAGAGGGCGTCAATTGCATACAACCGAACTTAATGCACACTATAGTAATCATTAATAAATATCGTACAATAATATAAACTGTGTTGAAATCTACCATGTAAGCTACTATATTTAAACTTGATAATGTGTATGAAAAAGAAAGTTAATATAAAATATACTCTCCAAAGATTAATACATTATGATATGTGTGTATAATTAATATACTTAATATTCTTAATATGGTTGTTGCATGTCTTATGTTAAATCATGGCAAACATGATACCAATCAAATTTTAGCATCACTATGTCACGGCCCGGAAAAAAGTATGTGACCGGGACTCGAATCACGTGAAGTCTATAGGACTCCACCGTAAGCTAAGTAAGCCAACAACCGGGAATCTAAACCATTTTATGAAAAAGGGGTATAACTGAAATCAAGCTCATTTTTAAAATATAAGTAAAGTTTATTTGAAACACAAATGGGTTTTAGATTAAAATTTGAAAACATTTTCGTCATTTAAAATTTTGGCAGCACTTCCTTTGGAAATTTTGATAAAAATCAGTACATACGCATATATATATCTGCATACCCAACTGGGAGCAATCTTATTGCCCAATCGGCGGAATCACTACCACACAGTAATATACGACGTCCAAAACGAAAATAATCATAAGAACAAGAAAAAAATACTAAAAGAATTATCAAGTCGATTATATCCAAGGTTGCCGTCTAAAAGAACAACATACAAGTCTCATCTCTAAGTCTATAAAAATATACATGTTTTGGTCGATGGAGTTTTTAACTGGATCATAAAAGAATATACATATAGAAGAGGCAATTACGATCCGGAATGTAACCCACCTATCTAGGCAATCACCCAAAGAAGAATAAGTATACCGGCAAGCCACTACTGATCCGAACGGTTGGTCATGCAAGAACCTAAGGCATAATGGAGGTGAGTTGCCAACTCATATGTAGAAAATATCACAAGGTATAAATCGAAATGCATAACGATATACCTAGATTATACAGTATAATACCATCATAGTATGCGATAACGAATATAAATGCATATATATACGTGTTTAGAAAGATTTGAGGAGTATTTCCTCAACCAGAATTTAATTCTGCATTTTGGTGATTTTTAATCACCATTGGATCTTTGATCCAACGGTGCTCTGATTTACAGAGCACAACCTTTCTTGTTTAGAAAGATCTGTGGAGTATTTCTTCAATCAGAATTTAATTCTGCGCTCTGATAATATATCATCTCCGTTGGACCTTTGATCCAAGAGTAAAGAACTTTTAGTTCCAGCATTGGCGCTTTCGTGTTTTACACGTGAGGCTGCTGCCTCAGAGTTTTTGACTCTTGGCGCTGCTTAAGAGTTTTTAACTCTTGGCGTTGGCGCTCTCATGCCTTGTACGTGAGGCATTGCCTCAGAATTTTTAACTCTTGGCGCTGTAGGGTGTTTTTCGTCACCCCATTGAGATGGGAGTACGCGTCGCTTGTCGGGCATACTACAGATTCCCCCTGCTTAGGGTAGGCTGAGGTTTATTGATTGTGGGGATCCGAATCTCCGGTAGCCGTGCATGGCACGCGGACGCTGGGCGCCGGCGCCCCACGTGCATGGCACGGGGGCGCTGGGCGCCGGCGCCCCACGTGCTTGGCACGCGGGCGCTGGGCGTCAGCAGAAAAAAGGACTTGGTCGCTGCACTAGAAGCCGTCCTCCCGATTTGACTTCTCTGAAAAAAGATTAAATTATGGAATTAAACTCCAACAGATTTTGAATGGAGTTAAACTCCTAGAAATCTTTAGAAATGATCAAAGGGGCCCGTTTGCTTCTCTCCCCTTAGGCCCTGGATTATCCTAAGATGGGATTTTTGGAGACGAGTCTCCTTCTTCTTCCTCTCGGTTGACCGGATCTTGGAGAAAGGTGGTGATATTTAAAAATCTCTCCTTTTTGAGATCTGAGCCCGCTTTGTGGGTTTTGTGGTGAAAAACTATGTAGTTTTGGGAAAGAAAGAGTAAAACTCTTGATTTAATTGAAAATGGGAAGTAGGTTTAGAATCCTGAGAAAGAAGAAGGAGGCACAAAAAACCCTAGAGTTTTTAGAGAATGAAATGTTTTTTTTTTATTTCATCATCATGTTGCCTTATATAGGCTTACAAAATTACACATAGCCCTTTGAGGTTTACAAATGTCATTTTATCCATCTCATGTCTCATGTGCTCATTTTTTTTTACACATAAACCATGAGATTTATAGAAATTTGGCTTTATGCCCATTCTCTTACATTCATGCATAAATAATTACATCAAAATTATTTATTACATGATTTTTTATTTCGGTATGGGGGAGGCCGGCCGCGGGGCTCGACTTGGGCATAGGCCCACGTGCTTGGGCTTGGGCCCGTTTACTTGGGGTTGACCTTGACTTTTACCCGGTCAACTAGGGTGCAAATTTGGACCCCAACAGGCGCTGCCTCAGAGTTTTTAACTCTTGGTGCTGGCGCTTTCGTGCCTTGCACCTGAGGCTCTGCCTCAGTTCAGAGTTTGAACAGATCTTTGCTGTCTCTTTGGGGGGAAACAATACGTATATCATCAAGTGAGTGTCCATCATCGACACTCAAAATCATCGTCAACTGAGTGTCCAGAATCATCATAAAACCTGTGTCCAATATCGACACGTAAAATCCAGATATCGTAGGCACCGTCTCGTCAGATCGGTTCTCTCTCGATATCAATAGCCCCGGTCGGTATCTCTCGGATATCCGCCGTGCTCTAATCTATCTCCAGTATCGATCCACCTCGTTAGGTTCCCCGTATCTCCCTACGAACTTCCTGCCCCTCGGTGTCATACCGGGTCCACCATATATCCGTAATCGGTTAACCCCTCTCTCGATTCGGATAATACTCATATTCTCAAAACAAGAAAATTCATGGTGGACGCCAAATCATCATATCAAGAAAAAACCGCGTTTTTAAAACATACTCATATTTTATAATCATATCGCGGTTTCTCAAATCCATAAAAACAGGAATACCATGAAAATACTATTGCATAATAACATGGCAATAATAGAACAAATTAAAAAATGCAGAACAGTGGTATAATGCATGCAGATATGTGATGAGCATGGATCTAAGATACTGACAGGAATATAGTATGATGTGAAATAACATGGCAAGTTCTATATGTGTGCATGGCAAGTTCTATATGTGTACGTATCATGACAATTAGCAATGACGTATGCGTGAAACATATGAGTCTGTGTACGTGCAACATGTAAATCATTGGTAATTGTACAGTATTCTACAAATGTGTTCATATAAACAATGGAAAGAAAGTATAATATACAGAACAGTACGTGGTGTTGAGTGATGAGCAGTAATCTATAATACTAACAGGATATAGTGTGATACGAGCTACATGTCAATTACCGATGAAGTATATGTGTAGCATACGGGTATGTGCAAGTGCAACATGAAATTATCGGTAATGGTGAGAGTGTCCTAGCAAACGAAGTTAAGTAGAGCTAAATGTATAAACGTAGTACATATCATAAGTAATCGAAGCGTGAGCATATACAGAATAAGGAAATCGTAACGTAAACGGGCGTTAAAATATCTAACTACGTATGAGCTATATGATTATAATTTAAAATAGCACGAAACGTTGTTTTGAAAATAAGAGACTACGGTATTTTTGAAATAGATATCATTTGAAATTTCGTAGCGCATTCTTAACATTATCATTTAAAAGTTGGAAACGGATCGTTAGTTTTTAAAATAAGTATAGCTTAAAATATCTCATAAGGTCTTAATCGGGATTTAGTAAGATTCCCGGAGTCAAAAAAGTATCGGCCGTATTCAACAATCTATCCCCATCATATCATATACGGAACCTCTCTCGTACGATATTATCCAATCAATACAATACGGGTCTA
Organism: Agapanthus africanus; assembly: GCA_030015575.1. Lineage (NCBI taxonomy): Eukaryota > Viridiplantae > Streptophyta > Magnoliopsida > Asparagales > Amaryllidaceae > Agapanthus > Agapanthus africanus. The sequence goes on from JASDDO010000014.1 coordinate 670,026,645, forward strand.
TAGTCGCGTACGATAACTCATATCATATCGAGTACGGACATCTAATCGCGTACAACACATAACAATAATCATACAAACACATATTTCTATTTTTGGATGTCTTATAAAAGCGTTTTGAATACTTTTAGTTTTAATTCATTATTATTTAATTCATACCATTTTTGTTTATATTTTTGAATCTTAAATCCCATACGATATTTTATTTTTTATTTGTTTCGATTTATTAAATTTCTCAAGTGTTTGTACATCTTTATTTAATGTATTAAAAAAATAAGGATATATCGAATTCGATTCATTTTAGATTTTATTTATTATTTTTCAATCTTATTTGGCTACAAAAGACATATATTTTCATAAATAAAATTTAGAAAGATCTATTTTTCTAACTGTTCATTAAAAATGTATCTTTTCAAAAAAAAAATTGCCCTTAGATTTTGCTTCCTTTTTATATATAGTTTACAAGAAAAAAAAAAACGCATATAAGCCAACTCATTTTATGATTTAATACTTTTATATTTTTAGTTTTTTTGGAATTTCATATAAATCAAATCCTTGCTTCCTTTTTGCAAACATTTCAATATAATATAATATAATCGATTTACATATAATAATAATTTAATCTTATTAATATTTTATTTGAATATTATGATTCAATCTTATTGATTTAAATAGTTTAAATTTCTAAATGAAAATTAATTCAATGATTTAATTGATATATCCTGACTATTTTTACTTTCATAAACATTTAAATAAAATAAATTTAATGATCTGTTTTATTTTGAAAAGATTTTTATTATTTTAAAAAATAATGGTATAACATAATTTTTCATAATTATTATTTATTAAATTTTGGTTCAATTTTATATTAAACAATCTTATTTAATATTTTAGAATTATATTTTATTCAAAAAACCCATTAAAACAAAAAGAAAATAAAAAGTATAAGAAATATGTTAGAAATTAAAATGGATACTTTCATCTTTTTAATTATTTTCTAAAACTAAATTTCACTAAACAGTATGTATTACATAATTCTCCTATGTTTTATAATGATACAAAATACAGTTTATATTTTTCTAAACCGTTGTGTGATAGTAAAGAATGATGAAACGACAAATTGGAAGAAAAGAAAGATTTGTTAAATTTTTTTCACTGTATCTATTACTATTCTTTTCTAGTATCTTCATTTGCATGCTTTCCTCATAATTTAATCACATCCCAATTTTTCTCTATGTTTTGTTAGACTTTTCATATATTCATCATCTCCTTTCTTTATTTCTTTAATTTATCTTCTTTACCTAAAAAAAAACATATAATTTCTCCTTTCTTTTTATATGCAAGTGCAAAAAAAAGCAGTTAATTTTAGATACCCTAAAATGAATTTGGGTAAAAGGAATTGAAGGAGTGAAGAAAAAGAATAAAAGTTAGGTAAAGAAAATAAATAGTGGTCACCAAGAAGAAAAAAGAGAAGAAATATATCAAAACAAAACAATAAAGGAATGGAAAAAATACTAAAAATTAATTTTTGTTTTCCTCCAAAATATTTAAGGGCTAAATTGTTTTTTCATTCTTCTTTATTAACACTGTTAAGGGCTTTAACGGTTTAGGAAGTATAAGGAGATATGTTGTATCATTTTAAAATGTTGGGTGGTTAGATGATAAATACATGCTCAAAATGTAAGAGTTTTAATGAAATTTAGTTTTTAAATATTTATATTTGAATATACTCGATATGATTTGTTAAGAGAGTGTGTATTCCAAATTGTATCATAAAAGAAAACCTTAGCTAAATACGAAAATGTGGTGATATATGTATAGCTTCGAGTATATATTATTATATTTTAGATTTTTATTTTTATTGATCGATTCTTATCCTCCTACAAAATCAATCACATCAAGATGAAGATATAAGAAGATATGAAATCATAAATTAAACTCATGTCTGAGAAGTAGATACATGATTGATAATGAAGATATTTACATAAACTCTCTTTTTATAAATTTGTGTTTTCACTTTTATTTTCTAGTGTTTTTTCGCAAAAATAATAAAACACAAAAAATACAGGAACAAAAAAATCTATTAGATAAATATAACAAATAATAGTAAGCAGATACTAAGTAGTGTATAAGATTGAGTAACAAACATACATATACAAAATCTCTTTTTATAACTCCTTGTTCTTCACTTTTATTATTTGATACTACTTCTGCAAAAATAGAAAAACACAAAAACCGAAAATCCATCGGATAACCATTATAAATAATGAAAATAAAAGAATTATATAAACCGGATACCATATAAAGTATTGAGATCAAGCAAGTAAACCTAAAGATTAAGGGTGAGAAATATTAATGAAAGTTTAGATATATTTATTTGGAAAGGGTTTGGGTGTTGATCTGTATTTGTAGGAAAGGTTTTGTTAGAGGAATTTTTTAAAATAATAACAACATTTTGATTTGATAACAAACTAAAATAATAATACAGTAAATTTTAGTTAGGACAGGAAGTTGGTTGAGATATAACAAATTATAATAACTTAACAGTGATTTTTTTTTTGTTGTTTTCGTAAATATTGAACTTGATCTCTTGTGAGAATTCTTTTTAGCAAGATTAGAGAAGACAAGGGAAGACGGAGAATATAAAATGCAAGATTAGTTAGGATTGAGATTTGAATAGATTTCACAGACAAAAAAATGTCAAATTGCTTCTAAGAGCGCTGCAGATACTTTTAAGAGTGTTATAGATAAGCTTGGCCTTCCAATGGTATTTACATCAAAATTTGGCAAAGGGATGCTTCCAACATATGTACAGTTATATTTACATAAGAATGTGTTCACAAAATTATTTTTTTAAATATGTACATTTTTTTCAGGCAAAAAAAGCAAGGGGATTTGGAGAACAAGGAAGCAAATTGGCCTATTCAACAGTGTTTGGATCCTTCTCTGGCACAAAACAGCCCTTGCTTTCTTCAATTTTTCTCTTTTTTCTTTTTACATTTTTTTTTTCATTTTATCTTTTTTTGTTCCTTCAATCCTTTTCCATTTTTTTTTTTGGTTTTGTGCTGCGAATCAGCTAGAGATATTCGCCAACGAGGAAGCATCTCGCCAAGACCAAGCTGAACAATACCAAGTACAAGGGGCGTCACATTTTCTGCAGAGACGAGAGCCAATGATCAATGTAATCCTTGCCATCTGCAAATTCAAGAAATGAGAAGGTTATGTTAGATACGTTATCGTAAGGTACGTATATATAAACTCAACGAGGATCATATAAAGAAAAGATTGTAAATGCAGGGGTGACTTGTTCGTGCGGCTGACAGAGAATGAGGAAATATATATAGAAATAACTACAGTTCTGCACTACCTTAGCACGTATTGATTCCTAAGTTGTGAATCACCATTCACACAAAGTCGATATGTGCTAAACACAACATATTCATAAATAAATAGATAATCTCTAGCTATAAGCAAGAAGCAATGGACCACACTCAATCAGGAAAAAGGATATCCATGTTAGCAATCAAAAGCCATGTTTATCCACAACATACATGCACTAAACAAAAGAAAATAATGCATGAGCAACATTTCCATGCTCAACTTTCGTAAGAATTATCCATCAAAACTATTTGCATCGTTTTAAACAACTGTTACTTGTATAATTCAATACAAGAAGTTTGCCATGATCAGTTTATGTTTTAGATTGAAGTATAATTACGTGCAGGTATAGGACAGATTGACAAATGTGAACTCTATTTGCTTTAATCTATGAGATTTCAGTTGAAGGAGACTTAAGATAACACATAAGATTGATTCAGTAATTGTTATTTCAATCAGCACAAGCCATTCATGGATCAAGAAATGAAAGATGTTAATTTGAAAACAAAGTTTCATGTGTGTGTGTGTGTTAGTTATATAAGAAACCGATTGCACCATAGGTCGTTAACATTTACAACAAAAAGAGAACCGACAATCAAGTCCATCAAATCCGAAGCAAATGCCTTGTACTCGAACTCAGGTTCATTCGCATACAGTGTCACTAATTTTTTTGTTAAAAAAATCGAACCGTCTAGCGATGTATAAGCACAACGGGATGGATAACATCAATATACGATTCTTAAACAAATCTACATTTTTTCTAATCAACATTTTAAAAATATAAGAAAGGGTTGGCAAATATTCACTATAGCAGATAATATATCATTTTTCTCCTCCTCCTACGCTTCTTTCCTAGCCTAGAAGGGCCGCCTAGTCAATTAAGATTGAAACAAACCCTTATCTTGTCACAATTTCGACAAATCAAATTCTGCAGAAATTAAGTAAGAATTAGCATAATCAACCATCAACCACATTAATTATGGGTTAATGCTTAAGTAATGAATAATTGGCATTGATGACTCCATATTCAAATTCAATGAACCGTGCCAAATTAGTAGCAGTCACAAGACAATTAACAAAATGGGAAGTAGAATCTCACCAGAAGAAAACATATTTTGACCGCGAACAGCTCCCAACACGACATTCTTCACCTCCTCCGCCTTTTCACACCTCCCCCTCCCATAGCAAGGTACTAAAACCGCAAAGCTATTCTCTGCGTCGCTATCGAAATCGGGCCCGTGTGGCTCCAACCAACCGACCGACCAATCCGAATCATCGGACTCCGAATCGGACATGCAAGCACCGTCCGAAGGCACCAAAACGATATCATACTCTCTATCAATCCTCCTCCTCTCTTCTCTGCTCTGCCATTTTCTCTTAATTCTCCTTGTCGACGATTTGATCCTTGGCCCATTTGTTGATGGGAATTTCAATGAGTCGGGCTCTCGGTATCCCGAAGGGAAATCCGAGGAAGAATTAAGGGTTGAGTTCGGAGTTTCGTGATCTTTTGCACCCAATATCCAGTAAGAGAAGCGAGTAAATGCCACAGCCATTCCTTTTGTGATCTTACTTAAGACCCTGATCAAAGAATTTGTGGAGAAAATAGGATCAGAATCGACAATTGAATAGCTAAAAGAGCCCTTTTTTTAAAAGGGACAAATATCTCATAAACAAAAAATTTCTCAGATCTTGAATCTTGTGATAAATCCTTAGAAACTACAATCCGAGTACGAATCAAGAAAAGGGGAGAGAGCAAGAGCCTAACTTTAATTCGAAGGGAAAATATCTAAAAGTTGCTAAAATCAACGAGTAAAACCCCAAAAAAGATCCAAGGCTTGCCTCTTTCCCCACTTTCCAATTAAATTAAGAAATCAAAAATAGGAGATGGGGAAAGGGGTCCTAATTTTATCAAAAAGTAAAAGAGGGCAACAAATTGCTAAAAATAACAAACGCAAAAACGAAATATCTTGACATTTCCCCCCAAATCAAACAGGATCGCTAGATAAATGGGGAAAAGGGAGACAGAAGGAACCCTAATCTTATCAAATAGGTAAAAAGGCCATGAATTTGCTAAAATTAGCTAAAATAACTTCGAGAGGCCGAGAAAATTCCCCCAAAAAGCCAAATTATGCCTTTTTCCCTTCAATTAAAGCTGCATCACGCGATCAGAGCAGAAAAGTTGAAAAAATCGAACTCTGATCTTATCCAACAACTCAAAAGAAGAAGAAGAAATAAAACACTATAATTAACCCAAAAAACAAATCCAAAGCACTTGCCTTTTTCTCCCAAATCGACCACACCCACGAGATCAACAAAGAACAATCAATCAATTTCCTCAAAAAAGCCCTCGAAATCGCAGAGCAGAAGAAAATAGGAGAAAATGGAAAGATAAAAATTCAGATTTTAATTTCTTCAGCACTTCTCGTCGTTGTCTTTCGCCTCCATTTTATAGCCCTGCGATGATGAGATCTGTTGCTTGGGAATCTCTGCTGAGATCCAACGGCTGAGATTTGCGATGGAGTTTAGACATAGATCTGGGCCGTTGGATGTGGGCCCCGTAGCCCCGCCAATCATTGCGCAGGGTTGGAATCTGGGCCGGATTAGTAGGCCGCACTCGTGGCGTGTATTCACAGGCCCGCCCCTCCTCTGGTGGGCCCCACTCCATTTTTTTCGGTGAATTATTAATTCTTTTTATTCAATTTTTGTTGTTTCGGAAAAATAAGAGGAGATATTAATTGTCCTGTTTTATTGATTTTTTTTTTTGCGATGTTGACATGGGTGTATATATGGTCATCTGCATTCAAACAGAGCAGATCACGTGCATCACGGATATGCTATTTAAGCATCATCTTAAACTCTCTGAACCGTGTCAAAGATCGTCTGACAGCTGATGGTATCTTCATGGTCACCGATACATCTCATATTTGATGTACAATTTTTTAAAAGCCATATGCTCGTCGGGACGTGCCCGGGAGCAATCTCCTGAGCACACTCTCACAAAAGAATGGGTGGGGCCCATGGCCGTGTGCATGTTTTCAGGATTATTGAAGTCATTCCTGAAGAGCATAAATCTGTATTGGTGCATTCGACATCCGGTAAATACAAGAAACACCATCATCCTTTGAATCGGGACAGTTATTGATGATGCTTTATATTGGCGATCTCCCAGATCATGACACGTGGCAGATGACGTATCCCAGAGCTAAGAAGAAAGGGCCTGCAGGGGCCGACCAGACCGCCCCTGTACCCGACATGCAAGCACAAGCTGGCTCACCTCAGAGCCCCCTGCGAATTGGCTTCCTCGGCCTCTCAGCTCGCCCCCGAGCTACCACAGGACCAAGATACCTCGGCCCTCCCGCTCGTTCCCGAGCTCTCCCGCCGAGGCCATCTTCCTAGGTCCCTCCAGCCGACCAACTTCGACGCTCACAGGCGTAACCGTCGCTCCGCAAATCTCGCCATGCGCGGATCCTCCACCGGCAACATCCCACGTTCCACGCCATCACGATCCCCATTAACGGGCGATCCGCTTATTACGCGGGCGTGACATCGGGAGCGTAACCGCCGGCGAGATTCTCGCACCTGCTACTACGTGCCGCCGCCGCTATATAAACCCCCATCGCAGAGGGGTCAAGTAAGATTTTTTCATCCCACTTAGCCGTTACTCTGCTCGCATCTTGTGCTAACTTGATCGTCGGAGGGTCCTCGGTGGTACCAAACTACCCCGGGACTTCCTTGCAGGTACTCGGCGTAAACTCCTCAAACCACCAATCTCCTCAAAACCCATTGAGACCCACACGCAACAGGAGATCACCTCCAAAATCCACCGGGAGATCGACGGAAGACAACATCTGACAGAGACCCGAAAAGAACCTTCATCAGCTGGCGCCGTCTGTGGGAACAAGACTCCACAAAAAAAAAACAAAGTTGGCCTTCCGATCTCCATCCACATGGCAAGCGATCACCCTGAAGATCCAAGCACCCGCCGCCGCCTCCCCCTCAACGGAGGCGCGGGTGAACCTCCGCCGAATGTCATCAACCCCTCCGCCGGCCACCGCCTCGCAAACCCCAGTGGTCGCCGATCCCTCGATCCATCCTAGTCAACCTCGAGGTCCCGCGTCGGAGAGCCTCGCCTCGAACCTCGAGGTCCCGCGTCGGAGAGCCTCGCCTCGAGCCTCGTCGCAACCCTGTCCCTACCAGGGCGGTGGCGGTCAGCTCGCCTGTTTCCAGGCATGACCGGCACCCCCTCCCTCGATGGGGTCGCGCCCATGAGGCCCGCCAAGGCAGCTCGAAGGCAACCTTACCACGGGGCCTAAAGGACCTCGCCGGAAGGAACCGAGACCCATCAAGAACTATGGTCATGACGATAAGGGGACAGTCGAGCGCCTGTGAGACTCAGCACCCCACGCCGGCAATGGAGGCCAATGGCCGCCCGAGCAAAAAGGCCAGGGATTACGAGCCTATCACCTTTGGTGACGGGGATCTCCAAGACATATCCATGCCGCACAATGACCCTCTGGTGATCACGTCCCAAATCCACCGGTACGAGGTCCACCGGATACTTGTCGACTCGGGCAGCTCGGCAGACATTCTCTTCCACGACTGCTTTCTGCGCATGGGGCTCACCCCAGTAGACTTGAAACCGACCTCCCACGTCCTTTCAGGGTTCACCAACCACTCCATCCCGGCGGAAGGGGTGGTCACCCTGCAATTCAACGTCGGGGAGCCCGGCCGCACCCGTACGTTGCCTGTGGACTTCATCGTAGCAAAGGTCCCATCAGCCTACAACGTCCTCCTCGGCTGCCCGACGTTGAATTCCCTCCAGGCCCAGATATCGACCTACCACCTGGCGATGAAGTTCCCTCTTAATTAGGGCGGGATAGGTCGGGTTTACGGAAACCAGCAGGGCGTGAAGGTATGCCTTACCGAAACATCTTCGTCTGAGCAGTCGGCCGACGACGCCGAGGTAAAAGACGACATCGAGGGTTCTATGGACACCCGAGACGCAGAAGGAGGTCCGAAGGACGCCGGTCGAACCACTGACCGAGGTGCCCCTGACAGAGGGGGACGATGAAAAAACCGTCCAGGTCGGATCACTCCTGACAGGGACTCGGCGAGATGACCTGGTCGGTTTCCTCAGAAATAACTCCGACGTCTTCGCCTGGGCGCCTGCTGACATACCTGGGACCGACCCCAAAATCATTTCTCACAAGCTCGGGGTCGATCCTGCGGCCCGACCCGTCAGACAGAAAAAGCGAAGCTTCGCCCCGGTCCAGCTAAACAAACTAACAGCTGATGATTTGGTAAAACCAAAGGATTCAATAGTCTCCAACGAACCTCAGCCTCTTGATTGTTCGCCTGTTTAGTGTGTGCATTTAAAGTTTAAGAATATACCGCAATCAAGACGGTGTCGCTTGGTAGCTAGCCGGTTGAGTACGGGTCGGTCCATAGGGAAAATGTGTACTTTCTTTAAGTCTTAACGAATTAAGTCCTATTTGTGGTAGGTTTTGTTTTAAATCTAAGAATGAGATTAAATTGATTTAAAGTCTTGCTAGGGTTAGGATTAGGTTGGTTTGAAAAAAGGATTCTATTCACTACTTTTCTTGCCCTAGTTAAGAATATAGGTGTTAGGGTAATAGTCAACAAAGGGGGATTAGCACGACTAGGATGAAATGTAATTTCTTCCTTTTGGTCCTTGTCCGTCCTTTCTTGGCTCTTAGCGCCAACCTCTAGTTTTTTCAACCACAACCGGTCTAACTAGGGAATCACCACTATCTTTTAGGATAGGGTGCCGTAGTGAGCGGTGTGTGGTTGGATTAAAAAGAGTCATATTTTAAATATTATATGTGCAAAGAAAGGAGTGAGAGAGATTTTCTTCTCTCAAACCTTTCCTATCCTAACCCTAACAAGTGAGGAATTACTCACTCATTAGGAAAGTTACGATAAAATTCATTTTTATAATTTTTATTTTAATGACCTAATTTGCTGATAATAAAAGACAGATAATAAAATTGCAGAAATTAAATTCAGAAAAGGAATGCTAGATAAAAATAAAAATACCTTACTTTATTGATGACCTCTTCAACGATTACAAGGAAATAAAATTTTTAATCTAGAAAATAAAAAGAGGCATGCCTAATTAGGCTTTCGGGTTTCCTATTTATAGATAGGAGAAACCCTAGGTTTTACATCTGATCTACGTTTGAAATTACAAGACCACCCTAAGAAAGCCGGGTCAAAGCACCGACACCCACCGACATGTGCACCGACACGTGCACTGCACGACCGCGGAACCGCGGAAGAATGCCATGTTTGGCCGCGGTTCCGCAGCCATATTGTGGGGTCTTGAGTCCAACTTCTCAGGGCTGCTTCATGTTGCTATTTCCTTCTGTTTTCTTCACTTGGTTCCTCAGAATATTTTCTACTTTCTTCCAGATTTCCACAGTGCAGAATGTTGTGGACTTTTTTCCATGAGCTTCGCGTTGAAGTCTTTAATCCTGTGCCGCCCTTGTGCTTTGTGCATTGAACTGTCTACTGATTTTCATTTATTCCTTGAACTGTTAGGCGACATCATACGGATTCATTTATTATTGGTCATAGTCTCACATTTGTAACGTCTTTTTATGAATTTCACTGTATTGTTCTGAGAACCTATAACCTGTAACTATTTAGCAGACATGGATCAAAAGTACCTATTTATTTGTAATATGATTAAGAATGGGCGATATAATAATGCAATATTCTGATATGAACACCTCTCCGCGAATCTGGTAGGGTTCCTCATCCACTTGAGAGATACTACGGTCTTCTCGGTGACAGTGGGAACGGGGATTGCATCATGGTAGATGATGGCCCAACTAGGTTCAAGCAGGCCATCACGAGTGGGGACTCTGTGAAATGGCTGGATGCTATGCAATCAAAGATGGAATCCATGTACACCAACAAAGTGTGACTTTGAATGTTGCACCTGAAGGGGTAAAACCCATTGGGAGCAAATAGATCTTGAGAAGATTCTTGGTGTAGATGGAAAAGTAGAGACTTTCAAAGCTATGCTTAAGTCCATCAGGATTAAAGCAAGCATCGCAGAGTTAGAACATCTGTTTTGATGTGGCAGTCAAAGAGTTTGACTTCATCAAAATGGTGGATGAATCTTGTATATACAAGAAGGTAGTAGAGAGTGAGGTTTTCTTAAACGTATTGTACGTAGATGACATACTCTTGATAGGAAATGGTTTCCTATGCTACATTCGGTCAAGCTCCTCTTATCATGGGGATTCTCCAAGGAAGATCTGGATGATACCTATTACATCTTGTGGATTATAATTTATGGTGATAGATCTAAGTGGATATTGGGAGTGTCCCAAATCCAGGTACATTAACACCATTCTAAAGGGGTTTAGTGTGGATGATTCTAAGCATGGTGGTTTGTCCACTTACTCATGAATCACTCTCTCCAAAAAGATGTCTCCCGAGACTGATTTGGAGAGAGCTCGCGTGCAAGAGATACCCTATGCTTCGGCATTAGGCTCTATCATGTATGCGATGTTATGTACCAGACCAGATGTAGCTAAATCACTAGGTGTAGTGATCAAGAATCAATCGGATCTTTGGAGAATCACTGGACAGCTGTGGAGGACATTCTTAAGTACTTAAGAAGCACTAAAATAATGTTCTTGGTTCAAGCTTCCAGAGTGATAAGGTCGACTGAAAGTCAGTCACATGCATTGTCTTTACCCTCAGTGGAGGGACGGTATGTTGGAAGTGTTCCAAGCTAGATACCGTGACATACTAGATGATAAAGGCTGAATATATCGCTACCAACGATGCTACCAAAGAGGTTGTCTGGATAATTCTTGTTCATGAGATGAACATGGTTCCTGTAGGGCTGGCCTAGCACCTCGTCAAGAGTTCGGTAGCATCACACATGCCATAATAAAAAATTTAGAGGTGTTAAGTCAACCCGACAAGAATCGAAACTAGAAGTTTTAGGGATTATACAACTAAACATCACATGCAATTGTAAAACTATCACTAAGAGGAAAGATTACAACCTTTGTAGATCTCCCTCGGTGACTCCTTGGCACTATGAGAGTTTGGAACGGATCGATGGTAGCCTTCCTTGTTCACGATGATCCACCCGAAGTCCCTTTGCCCAAAGCTCCTTACCTTACTTGTTTCGCAAACGAAGTAGAGTAAACACCCTACACAAATCGGCTAGAGGTGTGTAGTATGATGATGTGGTTTATGTTCAATTGAAATCCTTTCTTTTGTCAATCTTCACTCAAGAGAGAAATCTAGAGAGGAAGAAGAAGATAATGGTGGCTAGAGCTTTCTTTCATATCACATATGATAACTTGTATTTTTCACACCCTTGCACTCAATTTTTTCCTTGTTGTGTGCTTCTTGTTTCATATCACATATGAAGCTATTTATAGTGTTAATAAAGGAATAATCACCATTATTCCATTACCACCATAATTATGAGTGGAAATTCTTTTCCTAAAAATTAAGCATGGGTGGAAATTCTTTTCATTAAGTTAATTAAAGTTTACCCATTAAAGAATAATGGAGAATTAGTGGATATTCTTTATATTAACTTAAAATGATAAATACAAATTAAAAGCTTCAATATAAGTCTTATATTGCCATCATTCTTGTATCATCAACCATGATACTATGTATGCATGTATGTGTCCATGCACATCATCATGTGCATACATGCATGCATACAAAAGGATTTACTTAAAGGATTAATCTAAATGTAATTAGTTAAATCAACACTTGATTTTACCAAACCGGTCATATCTCATACGATCGGACAAATAGAAAATGCTCGATTAATATACGTTATCACATAACCGTATTTAATCGGGTCCCGCGCATATCTCATATGCACACCACATCGTTTTGCCTGAGCCAGGAAACTTCATTGTGGGACTCTAAGACTCGTCAATACGCCAGCAGTAGATGATGATCATATCAAACATCCACAAGCCGCAAGAGGTCAGCTAAACATAACGGCCACCCGGGTATTGAAACGATCAGAAGAAAACCAGCGAAGCTGTAAAAACTCCCGTCGAGCCAACTGGCAACACTTACCGTACAGTCCGGTCTCTTCGTCAGATATGCTGCATATCAAGTCTAGGGATGGTATTGTCGACCCTAATAACTCAATAAGTCATGCTGGTGTATGGCTCATAACAGATCGAGAAACTACTGATAACTCTTATCAGTAAATCTCAGCAGCCCTGGCCAGGGACTTCATGTTATAGCCAATCGAGCATAGCACAACATCAACCGCCAATACCGGGAGAGACGAAACCCCTCCTATCGCTCATTGCCTCCATGCGCCTCGACACTGTACCCAAAGACCACCTGTTTGCACGACTCAGTAGAGCCGTGGTAGGGTGGAGATCAAAGTATAGTGGGAGGACACACAAGACTCTATGACGATCTCGGGTCTACAGACTAACCTGTACCAGTGTTCCTGAGAACTGCTATCCGACGATAGATATAATACCACATAGGAGTTCTCTGTGAGTCCGTTCAGTGTACCCAGTCTCCACTGAGCACCCGCATACAATCTTTGGTGTCTCCTCACCAGATGGATATGGGATCATCCATCGCCCATCATATGGGACAAGAATAGTATACGCTAGTCTACTCTGGAATATCGATGCCCTGTCTCGATACACCCTCGACTAGGAACAGTTCAAGGATATGCTTATAGACTACATGTGCCCCACTAGTATGATCCGCATCATAATCACAGTAGTCAAGCATATATCCTTTGGGCTTTATCAACATGTGTAAATGATTAAATCTACATGTACAGATAAAGTAAACCAGATAGCGTACTATCATTTTGAGCAAGAAATTCATCTATCTCCATAGATAATATGTCCAAGTTTCCACTATCCATATAATGGCCTTTAGGGCATACAAATTACTAACAATCTCCCACTTGCACTAAGGCCAGTTATTGGCGTATCTCATACCCAACATTTCAAACAGTCGCTCATGCTGAGGCTGTGGAAGTGCCTTGGTGAATGGATCCGCTGTGTTATCCTTTGTATCTACTCTCCGAATCTCGATCTCCTGGCGATCCACTATCTCCCGGATCAGATGATATCTCCTTAGGATGTGTCTAGATTTCTGATGGGACCTTGGTTCTTTAGCTAATGCTATAGCTCCATTATTATCGCAATACAATGGTATTGGATCAACAATGGTTGGAACTACTCCTAGTTCCGCAATGAACTTCTTCATCCAGACGGCTTCCTTAGCAGCATCACTTGCAGCAATATACTCAGCTTCCATCGTGGAGTCTGCAACGGTGTCCTGTTTGGAACTCTTCCAACTAACCGCTCCTCCATTTAGGGTAAATACAAACCCTGAGATTGATTTACTGTCATCCTTGTCACTTTGGAAGCTTGAATCGGTAAAGGCCTCCATCTGGAGATCGCCATTACCATACACCAAGAACAATTCTTTAGTCCTTCGCAAGTACTTAAGAATGTTCTTCACTGCTATCCAATGTTTCTCCCCTGGGTTGGATTGATACCTGCTTACTATAGCCAGTGCATAAGCTACATCAGGGCGAGTACACAACATCGCATACATTATAGATCCCACGGCTGAAGCGTAGGGTATAACGCTCATGCGAGCTCTCTCTTCATCAGTCTTCGGACAGAAGTCCTTAGAGAGAGTGATTCCATGACTAGCAGGCAAGGCACCACGCTTGGAATCTTCCATACTAAACCTCTTTAGAATGGTGTCTATGTACTTTGATTGGGACAGTCCCAATAACCTCTTGGATCTATCTCTATAGATCCTAATGCCCAAAATGCGCGAGGCATCACCCAGGTCCTTCATGGAGAACCTTTGTGATAAGAATAGTTTGACCGATTGTAGCATAGGAACATCATTTCCTATCAGGAGAATGTCATCTACGTACAATACGAGGAATGTGACAGTACTCCCTACAATCTTCTTATAAATACATGGTTCATCTTCATTTCTGACAAAATCAAACTCTTTGATTGTATCATCAAAGCAGATGTTCCAGCTCCTTGAGGCCTGCTTTAATCCATAGATGGATTTAAGCAATCTACATGCTTTCCCGCTGCTCCCACTATCAATGAAGCCCTCTGGCTGATCCATAAAAACGCATTCTTCTAAATCACCATTTAGAAATGCAGTTTTCACGTCCATCTGCCATATTTCATAATCATAGTGAGCAGCAATAGCAAGTAGGATCCTAATGGATTTAAGCATTGCTACCGGAGAGAAAGTTTCATCATAGTCCAAGCCTGGTCTTTGACGAAAACCTTTCGCTACAAGCCTTGCTTTATAGGTCTCCACCTGTCCATCTACACCAATCTTTCTTTTAAAGATCCATTTGCACCCAACGGGTTTTATCCCAGGAGGCGCAACGTCCAAAGTCCATACTTTGTTGGTGTACATTGACTCCATTTCAGATCTCATTGCTTCCAGCCATTTCACTGAGTCACCACTCGTGATAGCTTGCTGAAAACTAGTAGGGTCATCATCATCCATGATGCAATCTTCTCTATCACCATCTATGAGAAACCCATAGTATCTCTCTGGTGGGTGAGAAGTTCTACTAGACCTCCTGAGCGGCTGAGGTTCTTGAAGTTCTACTGCAACATCAGTTTCAACCAATTCCTCCTGAGCAATTTGTGTCTCTAGAACCTCTTCTAGTTCTACCACATTGCCATTAGTACTTTCCGTAAAGAACTCATTTTCCAAAAATGTGGCATGCTGAGCAACAAACACCTTTTGTTCCTCTTTGTGGTAGAATAGATATCCATACGAATGTTTTGGATACCCCACAAATTTACACATGACCGATCGTGTCTCGAGTTTGTCTGGATTCTGCTTTTTAACAAAAGCCGGATAACCCCAAATCCTAAACCTTTTAAGAGATGGTCTCTTTCCATTCCACATCTCATATGGAGTGGTAGACACGGTCTTGGTTGGCACCCTGTTCAATAGATACATTGCTGTCTCCAATGCATGTCCCCAAAAGGAAATCGGTAACTCAGCATCACACATCATGGATCGTACCATATCCAATAGGGTACGATTCCTCCGTTCTGACACACCATTGTACTGCGGTGTGTAAGGAGGAGTGAGCTGAGAGAGAATCCCATTCTCTTTTAAGAAGTCTAGAAACTCTGTACTTAAATACTCTCCACCTCGATCCGATCGAAGTTTCTTGATGCTCAAGCCTGTTTGCTTCTCTACTTCAAGTTTATACTCCTTGAATTTCTCAAAAGCTTCAGATTTGTGCTTTATCAAAAACACGTGTCCGAATCTTGAGAAATCATCAGTAAAAGTGATGAAGTATGAAAAACCACCTCTTGCAAGTGTAGACATTGGTCCGCATACATCACTATGTATGAGGCTTAAGAGTTCACCAGCTCTCTCTCCGTGTCCACTAAACGGAGTTTTGGTCATTTTACTTTTGATACAAGACTGGCAAGTCGCATAAGATTTATATTCAAACGGATTCAAATATCCATCTTTATGTAGCTTGTTTAGTCTTGTTTCATTAATATGACCAAGTCTACAATGCCAAAGAAAAGCTTCATTTATATCTGAAAACTTTCTTTTACTAGTATGTTGTATATTGAAAACTGTGTGTAGGTTCAGGATGTAAATACCGTTATTTAGTGTACCAAACCCAATCAACTCTTGATTCAGGTTAATGTTCATAACATTATTTTGCAACATAAAATGATATCCTTCATTGTCCAACAAAGAAACGGATATTATATTACATAACATACTTGGTACAAAATAACACGGGTTCAAAACCAAAATACTTCCTGAAGGCAACCCTAGATGATACTCTCCCACGGATACAGCATGTATATTGGAACCATTTCCAACCCGCAGAGTATGATCTCCAACTTTTAAAACTCTACTATTTCTCAATCCCTGCATACAATTGCAGATGTGAGAACCAGAACCGGTATCCAATACCCAGGATGCAGAGTTTAAAGAAAAACAGTTTTCAGTTACAAACACACCTGAAGTGGAAGCATCAGCATGCTTCTTCTTCTTGAGATCAGCAAGATATTCAGCACAGTTGCGTTTCCAATATCCTGACTTTTTACAGTAAAAATATTCTCCTTTTCCACTTCCCATAGCCCCCACTTTGTCTTTCCCCTTCGCCTTTCTAACTCCACCTTTCTGTTTGATGGACTTCTTCTTCTTCTTTCCCTTGGCCTTAGTTTTTGGGAATGAAGAGGAAGATGGCCCAGCAACCGGAGCGGGAGTCCTTGCCGTTTTCAATGTGTTCTCTGCACTTCTCAACATATTGAGAAGTTCAGGCAATGATTTCTCCAAACCATTCATATTGAAATTTACTATGAACGGAGCAAAGGCAGGGGGGAGAGACTGAAGAACAATATCCGTATATTGCTCATTATCCATAGTCCATCCCAGTCCCTCAAGTTCTTCAATAAGACCAATCATTTTCAAAACATGGTCTCCAACTGATGCACCAGCGGCCATTCGCATCTGAAACAGCTTTCTAGATGCCTCGTATCTCAAAGTACGAGTTTGCTCTTCATACAACTCCTTTGTGTGAAGAAAGATGGATTGCACATCCATATTCTCGTGTTGCTTCTGATGGATATTGTCCATAGAAGCAAGCGCGATGCACTTGGCCGTGTTGCAGTCAATTTCCCAAGTTTTCCGGATCTCCCTATCCGCGACAGATGATTCAGGTCCTGGGACGGGTGGGGCTTCAGTATTGAGGACATATGATACCTTATCATATGAGAGTGCAATGTTCAAGTTCCTCAACCATTCTTTATAATTTGGTCCTGTAAGTTTATTTTTCTCAAGTAGAAGCTTAAGTCCTGACATCTGTAACTGCCATTCGGAGAGAGAAAAGGATACACTTAGCGAATTGCTCTTTCAAAGAATTAGATTGGTTATTATTTTATCTAATCAATGTCTCCCACTGCTTTTATCAAATTTTCTTTCAAAACCTGAAAAGAAAACTAGCCAGGAATAAAATTTTCCTAGAAGTAACATTTACTTACAGTGAGATCGAGATCCAACTATCATATAGATGGTATGCAATCTCATTGCAAATTTCAACTTTTGAAATTCCCGATATGGTTTTTACCCCTAGTCACTTATGACCTTGGCTATGGTCAACATATCATAAGTACTAGTCAAATTCTACCCGTCATTTCGTGATTAATTAGACCCACCTATATGACCCTTGACTATGATCAACATAATCACATGAATGTCCTAACTAATCGCATCATATGCTTTGTAGGAATTCATCACTTAGCTACCGTACACCACGCCTCGGCTATGGTCGACATACGTAGCATGAATACTAAGTACTCTGCTTCCTAAAATGACGGAGGGTTGCGGATGGTTTTTAAGAAAACCTTTAACGCTTTGAACTTGATCTCGTTGTAGAATCAAACAGTTAAGAAAAGGAGTGGCTTAAGCTCCGCATCTTTTTGAAACTTGCATTTTTCATAAAAAGCCGAGTTGGTTTTAAATCTGATTCTACAACATCATTAGGTTTCTTTTCTTTACATTAATCTCATTAATGTGATCCCATCATCTAAGTTCCTAAGCCATCACAGAATAGAACGTATACTTATACCATCCGCATTCGCCACAGTGTCCCGTTATGCACCGTTAGGTTACTTAACTAACGGCATAGCGGGGCGGGACTAGCGCGGGTGTAAAATATAAGCAACGTTTATTATATATCATATATATAATAATAATCCATTCGTCTCAGATACTAAGTAATCACATTACAGAATATCAACAGCAGAAGCATATAAAAGGATATCTAGGACGTCCGTATTTTGTATCGAGCCAACAATAGAAAATACGGATTCCACGGTCGTGATGAATAGCCAAGCCCACACCCTTAGACCCCTACGAGAGCGGCAAGTGATCCCGCCAATTCTAGAGTTTAGGAGACCCGATCTCGACTCCTCGAGATGGCCTCCCACTGAACCCTAGAACCCGATCACTTGTGCTCCCCTCCTTGGGTCTATCTTAATGCGGAAAAGTAAATAATATACAATTGATTTATTACATGAATGAAAGATAAAACTCTCATCTCACAAAATACCCCCGGCTATTCAGTCACGACAATCCTGCTCATCATATCTCAGCAACACATAATATCTCATATCATCAACGTAAGTAAGTATGCGTATCCCGATTGTCGTTGACGTATAGCAACGAAAACGGCGATACACCACATACTACACTTACGGTCACAGAAAATAAAATGAAAAACTACAACATTTGGAATCCACAATCACCTTAGACATCATAAATTCGAAATATCACATACTTCGTATTTCATGCCTAACTATATGAATTCCACATATTGTATCACATTTCAGATAAATAGACAATGTTAAACTTTTCGATCGAATATACAAACATCCTAGATTTCCCAAACTGCACAACACTTGAGCCGAGTTCAAAAGTTTCTAGAACATGCCACAGCACCTTATGGACCAACCGTAGAAGGGCCAAACCAACGCCTCACATGTGGCAACGCTAAACTACCACAAACCCTAAGGTTCAGTGATAGTTTTGACGGTCACATAATCGAGTTAAGGTTATGTTCTTCTAGAGTGTCCACAAATACGCTTGCATGTTTTTCGAAAGTTTCGAACTAGGGAAAAATCCAACACTTGGAATTTTTCCAATACGGGAAAAAACTGTGTTTCTAATATTCGTTCAAACATTTCAACACGTTCTAAAAATCTGAAAATCTGAACGAAGTTAAACCTTTTCCAATCGAATCACCAAAACCAATATTTCTCCAGAACACTCAACACTTGAGTGAGTTTTAAACATTTCAGAGGCATGTCCATAATTTATCAGGTCCTGTGCACTAAAAATTTTCCCTTGATCCAACAGAACGGCCGCGGATCCGCCGCCAAAGCCATGCTTTGGCCGCGGATCCGCGCTCCTTTGAAAAGATCATTAAATAATTTTTTTATGGTAATTCTTAAAAAAGCCTGCTGATTTTTTTAGGACCTTCAAATTTGGAAAAATCCAATATTTTAAAAAATTTCCAGAGAGCTGTCAAAATTGGTGTTTCGTGGTTCGATCGGACTTTTAATTTCGCCTGCGCATCGCCTAAAGCTCTAGCTTGGCTCTGATACCACTGTAGGGCTGGCCTAGCACCTCGTCAAGAGTTCGGTAGCATCACACATGCCATAATCAAAAATTTAGAGGTGTTAAGTCAACCCGACAAGAATCGAAACTAGAAGTTTTAGGGATTATACAACTAAACATCACATGCAATTGTAAAACTATTACTAAGAGGAAAGATTACAACCTTTGTAGATCTCCCTCGGTGACTCCTTGGCACTATGAGAGTTTGGAACGGATCGATGGTAGCCTTCCTTGTTCACGATGATCCACCCGAAGTCCCTTTGCCCAAAGCTCCTTACCTTACTTGTTTCGCAAACGAAGTAGAGTAAACACCCTACACAAATCGGCTAGAGGTGTGTAGTATGATGATGTGGTTTATGTTCAATTGAAATCCTTTCTTTTGTCAATCTTCACTCAAGAGAGAAATCTAGAGAGGAAGAAGAAGATAATGGTGGCTTGAGCTTTCTTTCATATCACATATGATAACTTGTATTTTTCACACCCTTGCACTCAATTTTTTCCTTGTTGTGTGCTTCTTGTTTCATATCACATATGAAGCTATTTATAGTGTTAATAAAGGAATAATCACCATTATTCCATTACCACCATAATTATGAGTGGAAATTCTTTTCCTAAAAATTAAGCATGGGTGGAAATTCTTTTCATTAAGTTAATTAAAGTTTACCCACTAAAGAATAATGGAGAATTAGTGGATATTCTTTATATTAACTTAAAATGATAAATACAAATTAAAAGCTTCAATATAAGTCTTATATTGCCATCATTCTTGTATCATCAACCATGATACTATGTATGCATGTATGTGTCCATGCACATCATCATGTGCATACATGCATGCATACAAAAGGATTTACTTAAAGGATTAATCTAAATGTAATTAGTTAAATCAACACTTGATTTTACCAAACCGGTCATATCTCATACGATCGGACAAATAGAAAATGCCCGATTAATATACGTTATCACATAACCGTATTTAATCGGGTCCCGCGCATATCTCATATGCACACCACATCGTTTTGCCTGAGCCAGGAAACTTCATTGTGGGACTCTAAGACTCGTCAATACGCCAGCAGTAGATGATGATCATATCAAATATCCACAAGCCGTAAGAGGTCAGCTAAACATAACGGCCACCCGGGTATTGAAACGATCAGAAGAAAACCAGCGAAGCTGTAAAAACTCCCGTCGAGCCAACTGGCAACACTTACCGTACAGTCCGATCTCTTCGTCAGATATGCTGCATATCAAGTCTAGGGATGGTATTGTCGACCCCAATAACTCAATAAGTCATGCTGGTGTATGGCTCATAACAGATCGAGAAACTACTGATAACTCTTATCAGTAAATCTCAGCAGCCCTGGCCAGGGACTTCATGTTATAGCCAATCGAGCATAGCACAACATCAACCCCCAATACCGGGAGAGACGAAACCCCTCCTATCGCTCATTGCCTCCATGCGCCTCGGGACTGTACCCAAAGACCACCTGTTTGCACGACTCAGTAGAGCCGTGGTAGGGTGGAGATCAAAGTATAGTGGGAGGACACACAAGACTCTATGACGATCTCGGGTCTACAGACTAACCTGTACCAGTGTTCCTGAGAACTGCTATCCGACGATAGATATAATACCACATAGGAGTTCTCTGTGAGTCCGTTCAGTGTACCCAGTCTCCACTGAGCACCCGCATACAATCTTTGGTGTCTCCTCACCAGATGGATATGGGATCATCCATCGCCCATCATATGGGACAAGAATAGTATATGCTAGTCTACTCTGGAATATCGATGCCCTGTCTCGATACACCCTCGACTAGGAACAGTTCAAGGATATGCTTATAGACTACATGTGCCCCACTAGTATGATCCGCATCATAATCACAGTAGTCAAGCATATATCCTTTGGGCTTTATCAACATGTGTAAATGATTAAATCTACATGTACAGATAAAGTAAACCAGATAGCGTACTATCATTTTGAGCAAGAAATTCATCTATCTCCATAGATAATATGTCCAAGTTTCCACTATCCATATAATGGCCTTTAGGGCATACAAATTACTAACAGTTCCTACCATTGAGCGTCCAATAACTGTTATTGTGACAACAATGGAGTTGTTGCTTTGGTCTAGGAACACCAATCCCATCAGCGATTCAGACATATTTTGAGGACAATATCACCTGATCAGGGAGATGGTTGATCTCCAAGGGATCGAGGTGAGGAGAGTTGACGCGAAGGATAACACGACGGATCCACTCACAAAGGCCTTTCCCTAGAGAGACTTCTATAGGAAGTTGAGTATAAGATACTACAACAAATGGCCTTAGCGTAAGTGGGAGATTGTTAGTTATATGTATGCCCTAGAGGCCATTACTGTACATGCGATGTATATTGTAGTGGATGCTTGGACATATATAGGGAGGAATTTCTTGCTCGACATGATAGTATGCTATCTGGTTGCACTTTATCTTAACGTGTACACTTATTGTCTCTCTATTACATATTGATAAAGCCTTTAGGATGAGTACTTGACTACCAGGATTATGATGCAGATCATACTAGTGCGGCAGAGGTAGTTGGTAAGTACATCCTTCAAATGTTCATAGTCGTGGGAGTATCGAGACAGGGCATCGATACTCCAGAGTAGACTAGCGTGTACGCTTCTTGACCCATATGATGGGCGATGGATGATCCCACATCCATTGGTGTTTGACATCAGAGAAGGTATACGGGTGTTCAGTGGAGACTGGGTACCCTGGACGGACTCGCCGAGAACTCCTAGATGGTATTATACCTATCGTCAGATAGCAGTTCTCTGGTGACACTGGTATAGGTTAGTCTGTCGACCCGAGATCGTCATAGAGTCTTGTGTGATTCCTACTGTGCTTTGATTTCCACCTTACCACGTTCAAGAGATCGTGCAAAACGGTGGTTTTTGGGTACAGTCCCGAGTCACATGGAGGCAATAAGCGATAGGAGGGGATTTCGTCTCTCCCGGTATTGGGGGTTGATGTTGCACTATGCTCGATTGGCCATAACAGGAAATCCCTGGCCAGGGTTGCTGAAATTTACTGGTAAGTGTTATCAGTAGTTTCTTGAACCGTTATGGACCTTGCATCGGCATGACTTATCAGGGCTATTGGGGTCTGACTTTTACCACCCCAGGCTAAGATATGCGACATATCTGACAAAGAGACTGGACTGTACGGTAGTGTTACTGATTGGATTCATAGGAGTATGAGCAGGCTTGCTTGTTGATCTTCTGATCGCTCAATACCCGGGTGGCCGTTATGTTTAGCAGACCGCTTGCGGCTTATGGGTGACTGATATGATCACCACCTACTGCCGGCGTATTGACGAGTCTTTAGGTCCTACACAGAGGTTTCCTGGCTCAAGCGAACGAAGTAGGAGGACATATGTGATATATGCGGGACCGAGATTAATGCGGGTATGTGATACCGCATTCTATTCTCGCGATATGTGATATCGGTCGGTTATATGAGATACAACCGGGTTATCGGATCAAGTGTTGATTCGATAAGTTGATACATTTCCTATTAGTCGGTTGTATGTGATATAGCCGGATTATTAAATCAAGTGTTGATTTAATAATTTGATGTATAATTATATATGTGATATATTAATTTACTTAACTAATATTTGCTCACTTAAACATTTCTTTTTCTCACTTGTGTACACTTAGTATATATGTGATATATATTAATGTACATTATTTTGTGTCATGCTTGATGCCACATGCTACATGGGTGTATGAGACTCACACCATGCTTATGTTAATGTTAGGTTTATTTATTTAAAGTTAATCAAAATTTGATGGAAATTAGTCACATGGTTCAAACTTGTAGAAGCTTGTGGAACTATTGACCAAGTCCACTAATTTTGTTTTACTTGTAGATATTTATTAAGCTAACCATTATTGTTAGCCATGATTTAATCTCTACATGAGTTAGTGTATGACACTAACTCACTCATGGTTGCTATTCACACCTCATGTGTTTCATTCTCATCTCCACTTCATCTTCTTCCTCATCTCCAAATGCTTTCTATGGTTTGGTGAGATGGAGAAATATTGTGAGAAAAATAAATCTAAAGTGAGCAAAATTCCTTCTTTATTATCCTCTACTATACTAGGCATTTAGTTTAGGGTGTTTGCTTCACTAAACCCTAATTTAGTGAAGAGGTAGCTGTTCACCGCCGAAAGACGCGATGAAGACGCGGTAAACGTCTTGCCTGAATTTCGGGGCAGATGCTAATTGGTGCTATCCGTCCACCTCTCCGAAGATGCTAAATTGATTTATGGCTCTATGTATCGAAGGTTTAAACGGATGCGGCCGATGTAGCAGACTTCGTCAGATTCCCCCTCGCTTGAGGGGTTTTTGATTGTGGGGACGCTCTTCCCTGCAGGCGCAAGCCCCAGCAGTTAATTACGCTACCGCATCGCGGTAACAACTTTCTCCTTCTCCATATGGTCACTTCGTGTCGTGGGTGTTTGTTTTGTGTTTGGTTGCCCGTGGATTGTATACGGAGACTAATTTATGTTGTCGCCCGTAGGGCGTGGACTAGTCCATATCCGTATCTTTTCTTAGATTTGGGTTTGGGTAGTTGGGTTTAAGGATACGTTAGCCTCATTTGAGACTAAGATCAACTTAAACGTTTGTTAAGGACACGTTAGTCTCATTTTAGACTAAGATCGACTTAACAGGATCATTTAGATCCAACAAGAGAGCAATTGGACTCTAATGTTTAGTTCAAGGACATTGCGGTCGATTAGTTTAAGGACATTACAGTCCATCGTTAGTTTAAGGACATCTCGGTCCAACGTTAGTTTAAAGACATCGCGGTCGAAGTTAAGGACATCATAGTCCATGGGTTTAAGGACCCCACAGTCCGATGTTAGTTTAAAGACATCACGGTCGAGGTTAAGGACATCATAGTCCATGGGTTTAAGGACCGCACAGTCCGATGTTAGTTTAAAGACATTACAGTCGAGGTTAAGGACATCATAGTCCATGGGTTTAAGGACCCCACAGTCCGTAGTTTAGAGACGTCATAGTCTGTGAAATGTGTGGTTGTCAGGACCCGTCACCTCTCTGAAGACGTTGAAGGATTACAACGACAAATATCAGAGGAGTGAAGAGATGTACCCTCAAACCAAAGTGGATTAAGTGATCTGTAGTCCAATTTGGAACTAAGATCAATTAATTAAATTATGAGCACATTGGCTCAGTTAAGTCTGAATTGAGGACTTATGGCCAACTTGGGCTAAGTCCAATTAAATTTGAAGAGTTAGCCCTTTGTTGGACCATTAACACTTGTCTGGGTTCAAGCCCACATTATTTAGCAATGCTAAACAAGAGTTTGAGGGCTTTGGTAACATTTTTGGTCTTTGACTGAGCATTAAACATTATAGCTCTGAATTTTACTCAATTTTGAGATTCAGTTGAGGGGGAGTCTTTTGCCTTTGGAAAATTAGCCAATTTGGCTAAAAATAGTGTTAAACACTAGAGAACAGTAGTGTTAAACGCTAGAAATAAAGCTCTCAAATTAGTGTTTAAACACTAGAAAACAATAGTGTTAAACACTGGAAATAGGATTCTCAAATTAGTGTTAAACACTAAAAGATAATCAGTGTTAAACACTGGAAATAAAGCTCTCGAATTAGTGTTAAACACTAAAGAAGAAGGGGTCACGTGGGGACACGTGAGGACGCCCAAAGGTGGGGCCAGATCTCCCTTTACTTTGTTATGCAAATAAGTGTTAAACACTTTTAATTTTTAGCCATCACGTGTGGGCACGTGATAGGCACTCATGCACTGATTTGTTAAGGCATTTATTAGGGGTCACGTGTTAACACGTGAGAGCGCCCAAAGCCCACATTTCCTTTGCTTTTATTCTCTTTGTTTTGGAGGTCACGTGGGAGCACGTGAGGCATTGCCTCAAAGCTTTTTCCTTCTCATTTTTGGGGATCTTTTCAGGGGCCACGTGGGGCCACGTGACCTTAGTTCTTTGCATGCATGGAGCTCTTTTAAGTCTCTTTATTTTTAAGAATTAATTTCTCTTTAGGGTTAAACCCTAATTATGATTTTGGAGGAATTGAATTCCTATTGTGAAAGAATTAAATTTTTATGTAGGGTTAAACCCTAATTTCCTTTTAGGGGAATTAAATTCCTATATATGTAAAAGAATTAAATTCTTGTATGGGGTGAAACCCTAATTTCATTTTAGGAGGAATCAAGTTCCTGTAAATTTGAGAGAATTAAATTCTCAATTAGGGTTAAACCCTAGTTTTGTCCATCTTGAAGTAATTAAATTCCTGTAATTTTAGGAGAATTGAATTCTCATATAGGGTTAAACCCTAGTTTCATTTTGGAGGAATTAAATTCCTGTAAATTGAGAGAATTAAATTCTCATATAGGGTTAAATCCTATTTTTGTTTTGGGAGAATTAAATTCTCTAAACTCAATTCCCCCTCTAAGTTTTGTACCTGCATGGCAAAATCTCAACCCGATGAGAATTAAATTCTCAAGCTGTGGGGAGATTTGCTTCTGCAGATCTTCAACCAGAGGAAGAACTAAGTTCTTTTGTAGAAGAGTTAAACTCTTAGATTGAGAATTAAATTCTCTTTTTTGTTTTGCGAAGCTTTGATCCCTTTTCTTTTTCTCACCTAGTGTTTTCTTTTTTGAGAATTAAATTCTCCTTTCTTTTCTCTCTGCTATTTGCCTTTAGAAATTTCAAGATCCCAAAATTCTCTATCTCTCTTCTCTTCTTGGCTCCTATTTATAGGGGAAGGAAAAGAATCAATTTGTTTAGTAAATCTCTCATTGAAAGATTTTTTTTGTTTTCATAACTAATATGATCCTTTAGATCACACAGTGAATTTTATTTACCATTGGATTTTCAATCCAAAAGATATTCTGTTTGTTATTTCTGGTGAAATTTAGGGAAATCTTTTCTTGTCTAAAATCTTTCCATAAATTGGTGATTTTTAATCACCATTGGATTTCTAATCCAACGGTTCCCCATAATCCTTTTTCGTTTGGAAAGATTTAAAGAAATTGGAATTTAATCCTATTAAGCTTTCAAAGCCTGTCACGTGCTGGCACGTGACCCTTGGTCACGTGGGAGCACGTGACCCCAAATTGGGTCCTCTTTCAGCCGCTTGTTTTCATTTCTGTCTGCTTAGAGTTTTAACTGTCATGTGTCAACACGTGACCATTGGTCACGTGTGAGCACGTGATACCTCATTGAGGTAATTGTCGCAAATTTAATTCTATTAAGTTATAAGGCTTTCAGAGCCTGTCACGTGCTGGCACGTGACCCTTGGTCACGTGTGAGAACGTGACCCCCAAGGCTTTCACGTTCTGGCACGTGACCCCCAATTGGGTCCTCCTTCAGCTGCTTGTTTTCATTTCTGTCTGCTTAGAGTTTTAACTGTCACGTGTCAACACGTGACCATTGTTCACGTGTGAGCACGTGATACCTCATTGAGGTAATTGTCGCGAATTTAATTCTATTAAGTTATGAGGCTTTCAGAGCCTGTCACGTGCTGGCACGTGACCCTTGGTCACGTGTGAGCACGTGACCCCCAAGGCTTTCAAAGCCTGTCACGTGCTGGCACGTGACCCTTGGTCACGTGTGAGCACGTGACCCCCAATTGGGTCCTCCTTCAGCCGCTTGTTTTCATTTCTGTCTGCTTAGAGTTTTAACTGTCACGTGTCAACACGTGACCATTGGTCACGTGTGAGCACGTGTTACCTCATTGAGGTAATTCCTAATTTTTAATCAGGGAACAAATTCCTCCACAGCTTTGCTCTCACGTGTCTGCACGTGAGTGCAACGCTGTCACTTTTGTGACCGTTGGATCTATCTATGGTATAGGGGAGATGAAACGTTTTCCATCACATCCTATAAATGCAGGGGTCTCTTCAGAAGCGCCTCCACTTTTTCATCTTCTTCCTTTGCTAACTTTTCTTTTGAGAATTTAATTCTCGTTCTCAGAGCTTAGTTCTCCGCTTCGAAAATCTTCAGAGTTTAACTCTGTTCAAGAAAGACCCTTTCTTCAGGTAATGACCTTTGAACGGTTGAAGAACTTTGCAGACATTTTCATTGGATTTTAAATCCACATCAAGGGTTTTTCCCTTTAACAAGAACCCATTTTTTTTAAGTTCTTTAAAAAGAAAACCACTCATTCTTTAATCAATAGACCTTTTAGGGTTTCTCTGATCTTCAGGGGTTAATGGCGGTGTTTGTCTTTTCCATGGAATTTAATTCCATCTCAAAGAGCTTTGGCTCTGATAAGAAATTTCTGGGAATTTAATTCCCCTTTTCAAAATAGGAATTTAATTCCTGTGAAGAACTTAGTTCTTTCCAGAGAACTTCTTGGGGTTTTCTTGCCCTGAGTTATTTCTTTGCAACCAAGAAGAAGAAGTTTGCAGTGGTGTTTTCTGGGAATTTATTTCCCTAGCTTCTGCTTGATTTGTTGCAGAGTCCAAGATGGATTTCTTTTTGAGGAATGTGTAGGGCCATTTGAAATCCACTGTTCATTTATTGAGAATCTTCCTTTTGTCTCATAGTAATTGCTTTGCTTCATTATTAGCAAGCCGCCATCTTGATTTTGTGGGGCCCATGTGTTTTGTAACCAATGGTCCCCTAAAATGAGTATCCTGTCGCTTTCTTCCACTGTCTTTTTATATATATATTTATAATCATATATATATATATACACTGTTGGCTTTGCTTTAACAGTTTCCCCTTATTTTATTTCAGGTACAATGACTTCCGTTCCGTACTTCCCTTTCACTCACTCGGAAGCTGCTTTCCCTCAATCACCATCTGACGAGGACGTAATGGCTATGATTAGGGCTCATGACCCGAATCGCACCAACTTGCTTTTATGGGGGACTTGGTACGGTCACATCATCTGCGGCCGCCGCAGTTTTCTTTGTGAGACACCGATGGAGCCTACCTACCCATTCCTGCCGATGGATCCTCCAAGGACTGTTTTTGCTGTGGAAATGCCGAATTGGACCGCGATGGGACGGCTTGAGCCTTCAACGACTGGTATTCCGAACCATCCGGCCCCAGCCATAGATATTCTGGGACGCCGCATTTGCCAGGGCGAGGCCCAACCATGGGGGCAGATTTACAAAATAGGGCTCACCCCTCGACACCCCACGGGCTACCTTCTTTGGGCTCACTACATCATGTCCGCTCTTCGCACGCGACTGCATAGGGTTGGGCTTTATCAGTCGATATACGCATCTCTTTTCCACTACCAATCCCCACATGTCTGGTGGGTCAAGGCCTTCTTGAACCAATGGAATCTCCCCACCAATACTTTCCTTCTAGGGGACCGCGAAGTTTCGATTTCCTTGGAAGAATTTCGCGAGATCTCGGGGCTGCCAATCAGGGGGATGCTTTATGAGGAATTGCTGCCTCCGGACGAATACGTCTTTGAAACCGAGCCTGCAATGCTTGACGGCCTGTCTACTGAGAACGCCGTCCGCCACAAACGCTCGAGTTTGATCAAGACCTTGGGCATTTTTGACAAACTTTTCACAGAGTCAGAGGAGCAGGGCGTCACTTTTAAGAGTTTTATCGCTTGCTTCCTTCGCGAGGGTGTCCTATCGAAGAGGACTCCGAAGTTTGCGAACATTAATGACCCCTTTGGGTTTGGTTTGAACAGGCGACCGACTAAGGAAGAGGACTTGCCACAGTATTACATTCCTATCATGTCGGCGGTATCTTTCGAATCGATTGCAGCTCCCGGCATGGATGAGGAGACTTTCTTTGTAGGCTTCATCAGCGTCTGGCTTAGCTGGTTCGTCATCCCCATGCATCGCCGTTTTATGAGAGCCTCGGTTATCTACCCTGCTCATCGTATCGCTGAGGGGATACGGCTAGCTGTAGGCCTCCCCGCGCTAGCGCATCTTTATCACGGGTTAGGCGCTGCGGCCAATACCCCAACTCCAGGTGTGGATGTGGTAAATTTTTCTCTTCATTACTTCACATCTTGGATTGAGATGCACGTGTTGGGGGCCTTTGCTGCGCACTAGAGACCCAAATTTTATGACGCCTACACTTTTCCACGACTCATGCGGCTGGTGGGTGCTTCTGCTCCTGACCCGACTCAGTCCGGGGCCATTCGCGTGTTGATCGCTCCTTATGCTAGTACGAGCGGATTGGTATTCGTTGATCGGGTTCTATCTGCTCCTTCATGTCTGATTCAACAACTCCACGACTTGTCGAAAGAGGGGGTACCTTCTTTGAAGCCCAGGGAAGCCACGCACCTGTATGCGATCAGACCAGGTTATTTAGTATTTTGTCAGAACAGTGCGGCCCTCTTTATGCGGTACAACCCACACCGCTTTGCCCGGCAGCTTGGATATGATCAGGGCGTCCCCTTCGAGGCATTTACAGCGGCGCCTAGCCCATCGCCCGAAACTGTTCGTGATGCCGCTTATCACTTTATGCGGCTGAACACTGGTTCTTACTTCATGATCCCTGAAGCTGACCATATCCCCCGATGTGTGGGATCCTTCACGGGTTGGTACCTTCATCGGGTTAGTCCGATTATTGCTGAGGAGAAGAGGGTGCTTCTTGGATACATCGCTCCTATTCCATCTCAAGCTACCGGAGTTCCGCCACGACCGCGTGCACCGGTTCGCTTTCCTTTGAGGGACACCAGTGTTGTGCTTGTTTCAGGGGCGGCGGAAGTGGACCTCACTCCCATAGCTGGTATGCCACCGGGTACTCGGGCTCAATCGAGGGCTAATAGGGAGCCGGTAGCAGTATCATCGTCCGCGGTGTCGACAATGGCCGTGTCGTCCTCGGCAGCACCGCCAAGCGAGGGCGTTGAAGGTGAAGTGGGTCAGCGCCGTGCCAGAGCTCCATGGGGGAGGAAAAGGTCATCTTCGGGGGTCGGTTCTGGATCCAAGCGGCGGAGGAAGACGGCTACTAATCTGCTCGACTCTTTAATTGAGTCTGAGCCTATTCTTCAGGATGAACCGTTGGCCAAGCAAGAATCGGACGTCGGCCTACTTTTCTCGAGTTCATCTGCCGAGGAAGCCGCACAACTGGCTGAGGCCATAAGACGTTCGCAAGATGAATCGGAGAACGTAAGGTTTCCGAAGAAGCCCTACCCGGCCGCCATTTTTTACGAAGACCCCTCATGGATAAGGCGACGATTCATCGGTCCTTTGGAAGAATTGGGCGAAAGGGCCCTTAAACAGGCTGTTTCGGCCGACGCCGAAGACGCGCTTTCGCTGTGGACTGGTGGCCACGAGTCCACCCTCGGACCTCGGCGAGCACACCTCCTTAGGAAGGAGCGTCGGCTTGAACAAGCCATACTGGAAGCTCCCTTGCGCATTGGTATGTTCCTGTATTTCTTTGTGATATTTCATATTGTTTGCATACGTATATATGTATCCTTATCTTTGTACGAACTTTGCAGGGACTTCGGCGGCGGCGGAGGCTCTAAGTCATGTTTTGGCCATAGAGTCTGCTGATATCCCCAGTGAAGCACTAATCAGTGTGGAGGGGGTTGATGCAACTGTCGCTCTTATGGCGGGATCTTCCTCAGTGGTTCCCGCTCCCCAAGCGCTTGCCCTCGCGGGGGAGGCATCTTCGTTGGTCGCCGCTCCAACGGATCTTCCTGAGGGCGACCCGGAGGCTAGGGTGCAGGTAGTCGAGGCTACCGTCCTTTCGTTGGAGCCCGCAGTGGCAGCCGCTGCTCCTCGTTCAGAAGCCGCTGCACCGGCCCGCGTCTCCGATAATGTGCCCGAGGTCATGGAGGAGGCCGCTGAAGCCGCTATCCTTCCAGCTCAGAATGGGAGGAGCGTCGAAGGTAACCTTCTATATTTTAAATTAGTAATCTTTCCATTATCTGAACTCTTTTGTCTTTTCAGAATTGCACTGATTGGTGTCCTCTATTGCTGACCTATCTCCTAGACAGTCTTTTCAGCACCTGTTGGAGATGGTTGCTCCGCAAACGATATCTCCTTAGCGCATCGTTCTCTCTTCCGGGCAAGGTTAGTGTTGTTTACCTTCTTTTCACAGCATTGTTACTATTTCATAAAATGTCATTGATATCTTTTACAGTTCTGGAGGCCGACGACGAGGTTGAGGTCCTTGACGGGCCTGGGGAGCCTTCTGATCCCTTTTGTATGACTGTGGGTAAGTAAAGTCTCAACGTTGTTCTATTTGTTCTTTGCTTACAAGTTTCACTGACTGTTTATAAATCTGAACAACCTTGCCATTTCTCACCGTGCTAGAGTCAAGCATCGCCATGCCACCCGGTACCTATGCTTTGCGTGCCTCGGAACGGATGGCAAAGCTAAGCCTCGCCTCTCTGTCATCCCTAATCGAGGAACTTCGCGCTGGCAGTCTGATCACGGCCGAAGCGTTTGCTGCTGAAGCTAACGGCTCTCTTCCCTTTCTTGCCACCTATCATAGTGAAACAGTGGTGCAAGTCTGAGTTGATTTTTGCCGGCAGGTGGAGGCTTGCTTGCATGTGCTAGAATGTACACGCCTTTCTTCGGAGGTTGTGGCCGCGAAAGCGAGTTTACGGGGCCTAATTGAGCGGTGTGCGGCAAATATGATATCATGTGAGAAGAGGCTCGGCCGCAAGTTTTTAGAGAGGGAGCTGGCTTCTAAAGCGCCGAGGGAGCTTCAAGCCAACCTTACCGCCAAGGCCAATAAAGCGTATGAACTTTGGTGAGTGCTTCAAGAGGCCATCAAGGAGGTGGTAGCCATTGACAAAGCCGCCGTGTTCACTCGTGAAATGGTCAAGGCTCATAAGGCTACTGAGAAAGAGCTTGAAGGACGGCTTGCCTCATATCAGGTCCAACAAGCTCAGGCGGAGGCCCGTCTTCTGACAATACTGAATCACGAAGGCGAGGCTCAGCAAAAAAGGGATGAACTGGCAAATCTGCTAAATCGCCCGCCGACCTGAAGAATTGTAGATATATTTTTTCATTCTTCCTTTGTACATACTCCTGAATGAGAGTACATATTTTTTTGTTCTTTCACGAATTGTACTTTGTATTCATTTTGATTCATGAATAAAAGACATATTTTTCTTCATGATGGTGTGTTCCTTTTCATTAAATGTATTCTGTGGATAGTCTATCTCGATCTCTTTGCAGGACAACGATGACTTAGGATTCAGGGTTAAGGTCTGCCTCCTAAGACTTTTCAACTTTATGAGCCGTGAGGGTCTCATAAAGAATTTTCTCCCTACCGGTCGAGAAGATCCCGTAGGTGTAGTTTCTCCTTAAGAATCGTGAGGATTCCTAAGTGTGTTTTCTCTCGCAAGTCGTAAGGATCTCACAAGAGAGTTTGCTTCCTTACGAGTCATGAGGACCCGTAAGTGATGGATGAGGTTATCATCATTCGCATTTCACAGAATTAGGGGTTGCTCTGGATGCTTCCCACAGGTTCACTGCCGTATTCTGCGAGGACCAGGCTCCGCTCTGGACGTTTCCCACGGGGTCAGGATTGACATAAGCCGCGTTCCACGTAGCCAGGAATCTTGCTCTGGATGCTTCCCACGGGTTCACTGCCATGTTCTGCGAGGACCAGGCTCCGCTCTGGATGCTTCATACGGGGTCAGGATTGACATAAGCCACGTTCCACGTGACCAGGAATTTTGCTCTGGATGCTTCCCACGAGTTCACTGCCGTGTTCTGCGAGGACCAGGCTCCTCTCCGGATGCTTCACACGGGGTCAGGATTGACATAAGCCGCGTTCCACATAACCAGGAATTTTGCTCTGGATGCTTCCCACGGGTTCCCTGCCGTGTTCTGTGAGGACCAGGTTCCACTGCGGATGCTTCACACGGGGTCAGGATTGACATAAGCCGCGTTCTACGTAGCCAGGAATTTTGCTCCGGATGCTTCCCACGGGTTCACTGCCGTGTTCGGCGAGGACCAGGCTCCGCTCTGGATGCTTCACACGGGGTCATTGCCATGCTCTGCGAGGACCAGGATCCGCTCTGGACGTTTCCCACGGGGTCAGGATTGACATAAGCCGCGTTTCACGTAGCCAGGAATTTTGCTCTTGATGCTTCCCACGGGTTCACTGCCGTGTTTGGAAAGGACCAGGCTCCACTCTGGATGCTTCACACGGGGTCATTGCCGTGCTCTGCGAGGACCAGGATCCGCTCTGGACGTTTCCCACGGGGTCAGGATTGACACAAGCCGCGTTCCACGTAGCCAGGAATTTTGCTCTGGATGCTTCCCATGGGTTCACTACCGTGTTCTGCGAGGACCAGGCTCCGCTTTGGATGCTTCACACGGGGTCATTGCCGTGCTCTGCGAGGACCAGGATCCGCTCTGGATGTTTCCCATGGGGTCAGGATTGACGTTAGCCGCATTCCACGTAGCCAGGAATTTCGCTCTATCCGCATTTCACGGAGTCGGGGTTTGACTCTCGGTCATCTGTGCACCGCCGAGTCATGGAACTAGGAGTTGCCGCGGTTCCGCTTTGCTTGATGTTGTGTCTGTCGTAATGAGACGGATGTTGAGATGATCTCCAGGCTATCTGTGAACCGTTGAGATCCCCTTCTTCTTCTGATGAAGCCTGGAGAGGAAAGGTGTGATTCCCTCTTTATTTGCGCCCCTGTATTGTATACAGGGATTGCTGTGATATCACCTGTAGGGCATAAATTTCATTTTTTTATTTCTTTCCGCGATGCTCTATCATTTTAGCTTTTATATCGCGAAGGTCGCGATTGCCCAATCATTTCGGTTATTTTTTCGCGGTGCCCAATCATTTCGGCTATTTTTTTTATTTTTTTACTCGCTGCTTTTTATTGCGAGTTGCCCAATCATTTCGGCTATTTTGCATGCATATATTTTTACTTGCTAATTTTGTTTGCAAGTTGCCCCATCATTTCGGCTATTTCGTATGCATGTGTGGCTTGCTAGCTCTTTTGTTGAAAGCTTGGAATTAGACACTAATTTTGGCATCAGCACCGCTACAACTGGGATATTGCCAGGAGCGAATCATCATTTGCCTCTGTCGGTATCGAACAAAGGTGGCTTATTAAACAGGGTTAGGATTCTGCTGACTAAGGCTTTTGACTTCATGAGCCGTAAGGGTCTCATAAAAGTATTTCTCCCTATGAGTCGTGAGGATCTCGTAGGTGTAATTTCTCCTTAGGAATTGTGAGAATTCCTAAGTGCATGATCTCTTATAAGTCGTAAGGATTTTACAAGAGTATTTTCTCTTTTTAAGTCGAGAGGACTTATAAGGGTTGTTCACCGTATAGACATATCCCTAGTCACGGATGGGACTTCGTTAGGGAAATGTTTATTCACGCCTGTGGATTGTATACAAGGGTCAGTATTGAGCCGCTTGTAGGGCAGTATTGGAGGTTGTGGGGGCTACTTAAGAACAGGTTCATATCCCTGTAGCTTAAGACTTTTGAATCTTATGAGCCGTGAAGGTCTCATGAGAGGGTTCTCCTTACGAGTCGTGAGGATCTCGCAAGTGTAATTTCTCCTTAGGAATCGTGGGGATCCCTAAGTGTGTTGCTCCCTTGTGAGTCGTAAGGATATCACGCGGGCGGTTTCTCCTTACAGGGTCGAGAGGACCTTGCAAGTGTCTTTTAACGAGGTTGCGCCCTTTCGGGTTTTCACAAACACTCGCCGGTAGCCCTGCTGTTTTTACTCACGGAGCCCTTTCGGGTTTTCATCCGTACCCATTTTGCTTATGGACATACCGTTTTTTTTCTTTTTTTTTATTCTAACGAGGTTGCGCCATTTCGGGTTTTCACAAAACTCGCCGGCAGCCCTGCTGTTTTTACTCACGGAGCCCTTTCGGGTTTTTATTCGTGCCCATTTTGCTTATGGACATACCGTTATTATTATTTTTTTTCTTTTTTTTTATTCTTATTCTTTTGTATCAGCTTTGGGGTGCTGCAATCCACCATAGTTTATCGACGTCTCGGTCAACCGTCCGTTTCGGTCCGTTGTTAGTTTAAGGACGTTTCGGTCCGTTGTTAGTTTAAAGACGTTTTGGTCCGTTGTTAGTTTAAGGACTTTTAGGTCCGTGGCGGGCTACTACTTGTAGAGTTTGGGCTTAAGAAGATAGCGAGCGGACGTAGTCGTCGTCATCTATCATTGACTTAAGCCGTGACTTGTCAGGCGTAGTACTTTTTCAGGAAGTGACCGTTTATGGGCCTGAAAGGTCTTTCACCATGCATGTCCCTGAGTAGATAGGTTCCACCCTGGTAGAACTTGTCTATAATATACGGGCCTTCATAGTTCGGCTCGAATTTCCCCCGTTTGGCACGATTGGGGATCATAGGTCTCTTGACCAATAGCACGAGTTCGCCTTGGCGGAATGTTCTCGGCCTAGTCAATCTCTCATATGAACGTGTCATCTTTGCTTTATAAGCCTCCAGATTTTTTTGCGCTATGAGCCGGGTTTCATCAAGGGCATCAAGCTCTTCAAGCCGAAGGTGAGCATTCTCTTCGTCTGTTAGCTCGTAATGAACCGCCACTCATAGAGAGGGTAGCTCTATCTCGAGTGGGAGTACCACTTCCGTGCCGAATACCAATGCGCACGGTGTTGTGTTCGTGGCCGTTTTGAACGTAGTTCGATACGTCCAGAGAACTTCATGCAGTCTCTCATGCCAGTCCTTCTTATTTCGAGACACCTTCTTTTTCACGATCTTCGTCAAGGTCTTGTTGAAAGCCTCAGCTAGACCGTTAGCTCGGGGATTATAGACCGAGGAGTATCTCCGGTCTATGTTAGGCTGTTGTGCGAAGCGGCTGATCTTGTGGCTTCTGTAGGCTGGCCCGTTATCAGAGATGATCTGTCTCGAAGTTCCAAACCGATAGATGACGTGTGTCTCGAAGAAATTGAGGATATTCTCCGTCTTCACTTCCCTCAGCGGTATTGCTTCTGCCCATTTGGAGAAGTAATCAGTTGTCGCCAAAATGAATCGATGTCCTCTGGACGATGCTGGTTCGATGGGGCCGATTATGTCAGTCCCCCACATTTCAAACGGCCAGCTAGCCACTGTCAGGTGTAGTGGATTTGGGTGCTGATGGATAAAGTCCCCGTGAATCTGGCACGAGTGGCATTGCTTCGCATACTCGAGGCAGTCCTGGATCATCGTGGGCCAATAGTAGCCCATCCGTTTGATCTTCAGCTTCATCTTCGGCCCGGCTTGGTGAGAACCACAGAGTCCGTCGTGAGTTTCCTGAATGACTCTCTTCGCTTCTTCAGGTCCCAGGCATCTTAACCATAGAGAATCAAATGATCTCTTGTACAGAGAATCATTAACAAAGGCAAAAGATAGGGCTCGCTTCATAAGCTGATGTTTTGAGGACGCATCTTCAGGCGTTCGACGTGATTTGAAGTATTCTATAAAGACTTCTCTCCAATCCTCAACCTTTTCTTGGTCTTTTGCCTGTAGAGCCATTTTCCCGGTCGCTCCCTTCTCTTCGGACGACTCCGGAGATATTTCTGCCGGTGCAAGAACCTGATGGCTTTGTACAACGATTCTTACGTCATCGATGTTCTCATCGGCCAATTCTTTAGCGAGTTTGGACAATGCATCCGTTTTGCTATTTTCCGCACGCGGTATGCTTTCCAGGGTGCAGGAAGGGATTTGAGTCGGTAGTTGCTGTACTCTCTCGCCGTACTTCACCAACTCTGGCTTGCACGTTTGGTAGTGACCGTTTATTTGACTAACGACCAGTTGGGAGTCTCCGTATATGAGGAGGTTTTCAATTCCCATGTCGATAGCGATCTCAAGACCTGCTATCAAAGGTTCATATTCGGCTTCATTATTCTTCCTCGGCTCTGTTAAGGAGAAGGCGAAGCACATTATCCCTCCTTATGGAGTTACGAAGATGAGGCCTACCCCTGATTTGATTATAGGCGTGCTTTGTTTGCGCTTCTTCATGGAAGATGCTCCATCGAAGTAAAGTTCCCACCGGGTATCACCCCCGTCGATCGTGTCAAACGCATGTTCGTCTGGCAATTCGCAGTTCAAAGGAGAATCGACAGGTATCGGATGCTCAGCGAGGAAGTCGGCGATGGCCTGGCCTTTCATCGCCTTAAGAGGACGATAAGTTATCGAGAACTCCATCAAGAGTAAGGCCCACTTAGCGAGCCGCCCTGTCAATATGGCCTTCGACATCAAATATTTGAGAGGATCCACCTTTGATCTCATGTGCCAACGCATAATGTCTGAGCTTCGTGATTGCAAAGATCAATGCCAGGCAGTGTTTTTCGATGGGGGAGTAGTTGCTTTCTGCCCCCAGTAGAACTCGACTCAAGTAGTAGAGAGCCCTTTCTTTCCCTTGGTCGTTCTCTTGTGCCCATAATGCGCCTAAGGAACCTTCAAGGGCGGTTGTATACAGAATGAGAGGCTTTCCCTTGACCGGAGCAGCTAGCACTGGCGGATTATGCAGGTATTGCTTGATTTCGTCCAGTGCATTTTGGCATTTGCGATACCAGACGAAAGGGGTTCCCTTCTTCATCAGGTGGCTGTAAGGACGGCACTTGCCAGAGAGATTGGCTATAAATCGCCGGATATACGCAAGCTTCCCTTGGAGAGACCGCAATTGCTTGAGAGTCTTTGGCGGGGGCATTTCCATAATCGCCTTGATTTTTGACGGATCTATCTCAATGCCTCGGTGCCGGACGATGAATCCGAGGAATTTGCCCGAGGAAACTCCGAACGCGCATTTGAGAGGGTTCATCTTCAAGTTGTATTGCCGGAGGCGTTGAAATATAATCTTCAGATGCTCTAGATGTTCCTCGTATGATTTGCTTTTAACTACGAGGTCGTCGATATAACATTCGACAATTTCATGTATGAGGTCATCGAAGATCTTCGTTATAGCCCTCTGATAGGTGGCACCAGTGTTCTTTAGACCGAAAGGCATTACCTTGTAGCAGAATATACCCAAAGGGGTCCGAAAAGCAGCATGCTTCTGGTCCTCAGGATGCATTTTTATCTGATTATATCCTGATGAGCCGTCCATGAAGGAGAAAACTTCGTGAGTGGATGTATTATCTATCATCAGCTCAGTGACTGGTACTGGGAAGTCATCCTTCGGGCAGGCTTTATTAAGATCCCGAAAGTCTACACATATGCATACTGTCCCATTTTTCTTCATCACCGGGACGATGTTGACGATCCAGTCAGGATACTGAACCTCTTGGATGAAGCCAGAGTCGATCAGCTTCTTGACCTCGGCGTTGATGCTCATCTCAAGCTCAAGCCGCATTCTTCTCGGCGCTTGTTTGATTGGCTTGACGTCTGGGGATATTGCCAGTTTGTGGACGACAATGTCTGGATCTAGTCCTGGCATCTCGGAATAGTTCCATGCAAAACAATCCTTATGCTGCATAAGCACGTCTTTTAGTGTATTTACCCTTTCTTCAGACAGCAACTCACTGACGAATATCGGCCGCGGATCACTTGTCGTCCCCAAATCAATTTTCTTGAGATCATCTGCAGTGGTATGTATTCTATCTTCCAGCTCTTTCGGCGCCGGTGGAAGCTCTAAGATCACCTCGTCATCGTTGTTTTCGAAGCACCAGGGGAGGTCATCCATGTTCTCGGGCTCTCCTTTTGACTGCGTTATCGCGTAACAGGTACGAGATCGCTTCCAAGATCGATGTTGATCTGGTTCTATTCTCGCTGTATGCGCGGCTTTTGGTTTGTGCTTCTATGGTGGAGTTATCCTCCAACTGCTGGATAGAGCGAACTTGCCGAGCTGATATTGGTCTTCGACCCAATCTTTAAATGTGAAGTAGTCTTCAAGAGGATGTCCTATTGCCCTATGATAGGAGCAATAGTTCGGGTGAGAGACTTCGCCTGCTTGCTCGTGGTGCTTGGACTCCGGCAGTGTCATCATCTGATGCTTTATGGCGAGATCAAGTATCTTCCGTGTTTTGTTCTGGGGAAAAGAGTATGCTTGACCCATCTTCTTTATAAGAGACGAATCCGGATTGCTCGATTCCCGATCGCGTGGCTTCTTGGTCCCGCTTTGTCGCTGTCGAACGCCTTTCCCGCTCTTTGATTTATTTTTTCCTCTGCGTCGGGCCTTTTGTATGACGGGTTGATAAGGAAGAGCATTGTCATTCTCCGTGACCTGCTGAAGGAGGCGCTGTGTCCTGGCTTTCTCGTAAATGGCCATTTCACGGTTATGGTCATCCCGGATCTTTTGACCCGCTTCCCTGATAAGCTTGTCCATTCGTTCTTCGAACGACGGACTTGGCATTTTGATGGTAGGATCTCGTTTTGGTTCAGGGTCAGCGTTTTCTGACGGGGCGTCCTCTTCTTCATCGAAGTCATATATGACGTAGCTACCATGGACTCGTTCCCGTTTCTTGGATTGGACATATCCGAGCCCGACCCTTTCCATTTTCCCATTAGGAAACTTCCGCTGAGTTCCGGAGACATCCCAAATCCTGTTGTAGAACCGAGCTTGTC
Source organism: Agapanthus africanus (assembly GCA_030015575.1). NCBI lineage: Eukaryota > Viridiplantae > Streptophyta > Magnoliopsida > Asparagales > Amaryllidaceae > Agapanthus > Agapanthus africanus. The sequence goes on from JASDDO010000014.1 coordinate 670,066,721, forward strand.
GAGTAGTCTGTCTGAAGGGTACCCCTTGGCGCTTCAATAGCCTTCTCGAGCCTTCCGAGTAATATCTAGGTAGACGGATGGGCTGGAGTCTGTCGAGCAGGGAATCGGCGTCGTGCCAGATTTCTTTTTCCACTTTGGTTTCCCCCGATCGGTAGAATAGGATCGCTTCTTCACCCTTTCACCTGGGAGGGACGTAAAATGTCTGCAGTTCTTGCACACTATAAGATTCAAGTGCATCGAGCTCTTTGTAATGCTCCCGCGGAACCATGGTAATTTGCAAACTCTGATCATTGTTAGCGAAGGCCTGTATTGACGGTCGAGCGGAAAATATAGCGTTAACTTCATCTTCTGAGTCACTGTCGAAGATCAACATTGGGGCGGATAGTCCCGAGTTGTTGCGTTGGGGCGGACCTGAGTAAACTATCTCTTCTTACTCCTCGGTATCACTCCCGAAGACCGGAATAGTGGTGATAGCTTTGTTCTTTGGTTTGTGACATCTTTCTGTGTCCTCAAAATCTGGTAAGAAGTATTTTGCATCTTCCTACTTTCGGACTTCGTTCACGGAGAATGGGTTCAACTCCCCTGTCACAGTGTACTCGAGACCATCTTTGAAATACTTCATACACTGGTGTTGTGTAGAAGGGATGATGTTGTACTCGTGTAACCACGGCCGACCGAGCAAAGCATTATAGCAGGTTTAGCATCAATGACGTGAAACTTGATGTCCGTGACAAGCAGCCCAAAGCGTAGTGTCAGTATTACAGACCCAAGTGTTCGTGATGACTGGGAGTTAAACCCGGAGATGGTGATTTTATCACGAGCGAGGTGCTGAACGCTCATGCAGATTTCCTTCAACACTCTCACATTGAGGAGATTGATGGAAGACCCATTATCAACCAGGATTTTGCCTAACTTTATATCATGACAGTATCCGGAGACATAAAGGGGACGGTTGTGCTCGCACGTCCCAAGGAGGAGATCTTCATCGCCGAAGGTGATATCGGCTGTGTGCACTTCTTCCAGCTCATCCTTCATCTTTTCTTCGGTGAGGAAAGCTTGGAATTGCTCTGGCTCTTATAGCGCCTTGATCAATGAATCTCTCGCCTCTTTGGATAACAGAAGGGCATCGAGAATGCTGAGCTACGAGGGTAGCTTTCTCAAGTGTGCCAGAACGTTGTAGTCCACCTTACTTTTCTTTGGAGGGTCCTTAGCTGTCAGCTTTTCGATGGCTTGGTCATCAAGGATGATATCCTCAGGGACCATTTCTTTCCCCTTATCTTTTCTATTCGTGGGTTCGAGATTCCTTTCGGGCAGCGCACGATTGCGCAGCTGAATATTTTCACAAGTCTTCGGTTCTTCCTCTTTTCCCGAGGTGGATTCTTTGAAGAGAGGGCCAAGAGTCATTTCTTCGTCAGAGTCGCTCCCGAAGGTGAGAACTTGTGATCCCCAGCGTCGACCATGTGACAGTTGCCGGTAGTTCTTTTATGCTCCTCGGTCGTATTTCTTTGCTCCCAACGAGTTTTGCGTTTCATCCTCTTAAAATGTTGCCGGTGAGCAACATATCTCTGCCACCATCTTTTAAAAGCGTTGCACTCTTCGGTGGGGTGCGCGATCTTTCGATGATATAAGCAGTAGCTAGGATGTATTTCTGCTTTATCAAGAGCGTTCGCTTCGGAGGGTGGTAGCTTCATCCCCATTGATACGGCTTTGGCGAACCTCTTCCTCGTCTTGAGCCTGTTTTTATTTGCAACGGAGGCACTTTGATTTGGCGGGAGCGTTGCAACCCTTTCGTCCAGTTGCCGGCGCTTTGCTTTTTCAAATATGGCCATCTCACGCTCTCGGGTAGCTTTGCTCTTAAGCAGCGCTTCATTCAGGAATGCATCAATCATTTCGTTTGATGGCCCTAGAAGTTCCGGCTCAGGACCTGCCCCCAGTTTCTCTGTGTAAGGAGCTTCTTCATCGTTTATCGACGAGTGAGAGATCACATGGCAACTTGCTACGTAATCCTCAGATTCATCCGACGAGTCTTCTCCATCATCTCCGTCTTCAAGGACGTGACTAAGAAATTCTTGGAGTGTGATCGGGGTCCACACCTTCTGGTTATATTCTTCCAGCGCGTCGATATATTTTTGTAGGTCCGTGCGCTTGTCACCAGGCTTCACGGGCTTCTTGCCTTTCTTCTTCTTCTTCGAAGACTTTGACGGCCGGGTGTGAGTGCTTTGGATATCACCACCAATTTTTGGAGTTGGGCGCGGTTTCAGTATTCCCTTGATAATCTCGGGTTCCAGCGGATTCTTCCACCTGATCTCCGGGCATGTCTGGAGATCGTTCAGCATTTTTTTAGTTTTGGCTGAAAGATCGACCTCCCATGGAGCTTCTTCAACAAAAGAGCACGATACCCCCGGTGTGTCCGTCTTCTTAGGAGTGTGCGGTTGTGGTGGGCTTACTTTCCACTTCTCAGACAGCGCAAACTTGCCTTGTTGGTACTGGTCCTCGATCCATCCCTTAAAGACGAAGCAATCTTCGATTGGATGGCTTACCGTTTGATGGTAAGGGCAATAATTGGGACTATTAGTCTTGCCGGGTTGCAACGGTCGTTTCGGATTCGGCAGATTGATGAGCCTGTTATGCACCGCTAGTTCGAACAGTCTCTTCGTTTTGTCCCGAGGGAACGAATAACGACACTTCATTTTCTTATTGTAGTATCGCCGTCTTTCTTCCAGTTGATCCGTTAGTTTTGGGGCACTGGGCTGCTGTTGAGTATTCGCAACAAATGTCGCCTTCCCTTTACCCTTTTCGTTCCGCGGCTCCGGCTTTGGGGGAGACGGTCTATGACCTATCTGGGCCAGCTTGTTGATCAAGGCTTGGAACGTGGTCGGTTTGAAGAACATCATGAATTGTGAAATAGTTGCATGAGGGTCTAGGGTGCCCACGAACATGCCCATCGCTGGTGCTTCTTCAATACGCTGTTCGCATTTCGACCACAGATTCCGCCATCGGATTGCGTATTGAACCCACGTCTCACCTGGCTTCACCCTGGCATTGATCAATGCCATTATTGGGGTGTGTTCACTAGCACTCGCGAATCGCTGGGTGAATAACAACTCCATTTCTGCGAAAGTTTTGACGGAGTCGTTTGGAAGTTCGGAGTACCACTCAAATGCCGTCTCCGACAAGCTGCCGATGAATTGGCGGAGCAAGAGCTTATCATCACCCCCGGTATTACCACATAGAGCCCTGAACTGGGCGACATGCTGGTGCGGATTTCCTGTCCCTTTATATACATGAAACTTAGGGATGGTATATCCTGGCGGGTACTTTATCTAGTCATACCAGCCTGGATATGGTCGCCCAGTTTTAACAACTTGGCCGGACGCTTCATTCGCCTGGTGAGCTTGTATTTGCTGAGCAATGCAGTCATCCAGAGCGGATTTAGAAATGGTTTCCTCTTTGGCTGCTGAAAGAGTTAGAGGAGGATTCGACGTTTCCCTTTTGTCGTCTTCAATAATGATCGGAGGGTTTTCAGCTGGAGGATCCGGCTGTAACATCATCCCGACCATGTCTTTGAAGAGAAGCGCCATTCGCTTTATATTAGCCGCTTGTTCTGCAGCTTCTCTGTCCTTCTTTTCGAGGACTCTGCGAAGGAAGTCAGCATCGGTTTCTTGTTCATGACGCTGCTCCGATGACGCCTCTGGGCTTTCTTTTGGTCCGATGAGTGCAGCCATTGCAGTCAGCATCTCCTGAAGCTTATGGTGTTGTTGTTCTTGAGCCCTTGTTATTGATCGGGTGAGCGGTCGGTGGCCCGTCGAAGTGCGGTTTTCTTCTTTTCCGGAAGCTATGTAAACAGTATGTACCATCATGCCCCCAGACTTGGGGCATTTAGACTCAACACTTTTGCGGTTTGCCGCGGTCACAGGGGATTTCTCCGGCCTCCTTTTTCTTTTGAGCAGTTGAAGATGAGGGATCCGTTGCAACGGGCACCCATACAGCTGCTGCCTTTTGTGGCTTGGCAAGATGGTTCTCTTCTTGTTGGACCTTCACCTTTTTCTGTCGGCGAGGGTAATCTTGATCAATTACTGAGTCCCGAACCTGTCGCCAGACTTTGTAGATTTTGGAGGACAGCCGCTGAGGGGATTGCTCCGGCTTCGTTCCTGCAACATTCTCCACTGATGGAGGAGATCTTTTCAGTACGGCGGTATGAGAGTTCCTGTGCACCTTGTTCAGCAACTCGAAGCTGTTCCCAGTTGGAACAGCAGCATTGACTTCCACCGTTGGAGCTGGTGGAGTTAGCCCAGAGGGGGAATTGTCCCCAGTTTTCCTTACTCGGCGCCAGTGGCGACGTCGAGCGTGTCGAGCCGTTGGGATTATTTCAGCTTGAGGGGTGACTTCTTCATGCCCCCTGTTCTGGTGAGGCGCCGCTGGTACCAGCCTTTTAAAGACCGATGTCCGTTGAGTGGGGACGACCAACCTATCAAAAGCAGACTTTCACGCAGGAGGAGAAGTTTTGATGACTTAGTTCGGGGCGGAAGCTGGAACAGCCAGTCTTGCAAAGATAGTCCCTTTGGCAGGAGAAACCGCCTTGACGACTTCGGGAGCAGGGATGGCTATCCTCTTCGGAATAACCTTTTTCTGGAATTGCAGGCTTCATCACGGGCCCACATGAACTTTGGCCCAATCTGGAGAAGACTGAGGCGCCGGAACTGGACGACCCGTCGAGAGGGCTCGCAGTAGTGATAAGTCGATCGAAGACCGACTTCTTTGGGGCTTCTTGCGGCAACATCGGGGGATTGAAGCTCATGAGCGGGATCATAGTCCCAAAGAACAGTCCAGTGGTGGCCTGAGTTACTTGGTCCACCGACATCGTGAGCAGGGAGGCCGCTTGAGGTCCGTAAGCTATGCCTCCAGATGAGGCGGAACGTGAGTTGCGGTTGCAACTGGAACACTTCACGCAAGTAGACGCCATTGATGTTTCGTTTTCTGCGCCAAGCAAGAAACCAAATCTTAGTACCTCGAACCCAAGGGCAACCATATCAAACCGCGATTCGTTCGCGAACACGACATACGAAGTGTGGAGTGGAAAGAGGAAAAGGTCCCATCGGGCGTGCCAGAATCTGTTCACCGCCGAAAGACGCGACGAAGACGCGGTAAACGTCTTTCCTGAATTTCGGGGCAGATGCTAATTGGTGATATCCGTCCACCTCTCCGAAGATGCCAAGTTGATTTATGGCACCATGTATCGAAGGTTTAAACGGATGCGGCCGATGTAGCAGACTTCGTCAGATTCCCCCTCGCTTGAGGGGTTTTTGATTGTGGGGACGCTCTTCCCTGCAGGCGCAAGCCCCAGCAATTAATTACGCTACCGCATCACGGTAACAACTTTCTCCTTCTCCATATGATCACTTCGTGTCGTGGGTGTTTGTTTTGTGTTTTGTTGCCCGTGAATTGTATACGGAGACTAATTTATGTTGTCGCCCGTAGGGCGTGGACTAGTCCAAATCCGTATCTTTTCTTAGATTTGGGTTTGGGGGGTTGGGTTTAAGGATACGTTAGCCTCATTTGAGACTAAGATCAACTTAAACATTTGTTAAGGATACGTTAGTCTCATTTTAGACTAAGATCTACTTAACGGGATCGTTTAGATCCAACAAGAGAGCAATTGGACTCTAATGTTTAGTTCAAGGACATTGCGGTCGATTAGTTTAAGGACATTACGGTCCATCGTTAGTTTAAGGACATCTCGGTCCAACGTTAGTTTAAAGACATCGCGGTCGAGGTTAAGGACATTATGGTCCATGGGTTTAAGGACCCCACAGTCCGATGTTAGTTTAAAGACATCACGGTCGAGGTTAAGGATATCATAGTCCATGGGTTTAAGGACCCCATAGTCCAATGTTAGTTTAAAGACATCACGGTCGAGGTTAAGGACATCATAGTCCATGGGTTTAAGGACCCCACAGTCCATAGTTTAGAGACGTCATAGTCTGTGAAATGTGTGGTTGTCAGGACCCGTCACCTCTCTGAAGATGTTGAAGGATTACAACGACAAATATCAGAGGAGTGAAGAGATGTACCCTCAAACCAAAGTGGATTAAGTGATCTGTAGTCCAATTTGGAACTAAGATCAATTAATTAAATTATGAGCACATGTTCATATCATAATATTGCATTATTATATTCCCCATTCTTATATATTTTACAAATAAACAGGTGCTTTTGACGCATGTCTGCTACACATTACAGGTTACAGGTTCTTGGATCTAAAACAGTGAAAACGATGAAAAGACGATGCAAAAGCGGACTTTGACCAACAAACATAAGACTCTTGATCAAGCTTACATCAAAGATAAAATTCACAAAATACAAGGCAATGCAAGGTCCAAGATTACAAAGCGAACGGTTAAAAGTCCACCGTAATTATTCACTGGAGATCTGGAAGAAACATATAAGCTATTTTAATAAAAGAACCAAATAATACGAAAGCCCAAAGACAGAAGAGCCCACAAAGGAAATTTCAAGGCCCAATACTTCCTTTTAAAGAGACAGAGACATAAAATTTTACCAAAGCTTGGAGTCTACTTTGACTAGGTCTTCCTAAGGATATTTTGGTAAATGTAAACGTGCGAATCAATTGTAACCTAGGGTTTCCTATCCTCTATAAATAGGAACTCTAAATCATTGTAAAGGCTATGCCTCCCTATGCCTCTATTTATAAGTAAAATTTAGATTTCTTTTGGAGAGCATCGATGCCTCTTTTCATTTCAGAAATTCAGATCTGACAAGTCTTGTGTTGATGTTTGGAGAGAGCCATCTGTAAAATAAGAAGGTAATTTCAATTCTTGCTCTAGGTAATTTTTCATTCTCTGCCCTAAATTAAATTTAATTCCTTGCCCTAGTTAGATAGTTAGATCTTTAATTCAATTGCCCTAAATTAATTTAGTTTTTAGATTTAATTAATCCAGGAACACCCTTCGGAATTAACTCGTAAGAGCGATTAAGAAATTCACAACATCCCTGTGGACCGACCCGTACTCATCGGATAGCTACCAAGCGAAGCCGTTCTTGATTGCGGTTAATAATAGTTTTTGAGATCAAATCAAATGGCGCCGTTGCCGGGGATGGCGTGTTATTTCCTTTTTACGATTTCGGGTTAATCAAAATTCAAAAAGTCATAAAAAAATAAAAATAAAAATATATCATCTGTTATTTTTGGAAAGGGTACTTTGTTGTTTGAATTTTGCAGGATTTGCACACATATTCGGATCTGGAAATCTACAGAAGGCGAATCAGAAAAGGATACATCAAAACAGAGAGGGATTGCAAGTACAGAACAAAAGAAGTTTTTTGGAGCCCTGAAGTCTCCATCCCACCGCTAAACCGCGTCCTAAGCACGCTCCCGTCGCCCTTCCGCGGCCTTCTTGTGACATCAACGCGCGAAATTTTGTCGGTTTGTTTCCTCTTTCTCCCTTCTGCAAATCCCCATATATCTTTTTGCCAAATCTTCTGCAGGATTCTTTACGCTAAAAATCTTCTCCCTTCCAATAATTGATTTTGTGCAGGATTTTTTGCGCCGCGCATAAAATAAAAAATCTGATTGCAAGTGATATTTCAGTTTTGCATATCTTTAAAACTGACTTTAAGGGGCTTTTGACCAATTCAAATTGGGTGGGGATTTCATCACCCTTCCCAGGACCCCAGAAATCACATAAGGCATATGCATTGGCCATCTATTAATTAAAAAATACTAGACTCAGCCCTAAGGACTTCGAGCTCAATAGGACAGAGGACTAGTTATAGGCATCAGCCGTTTATCCTAACCTGACTTTGCGGTGTCTAGGCAAGTGTGTCAAGGCAAGTGGTTACTTAATTAGGATCGTTACTTGTAGCGGGGAGCCTCCCACTTACCTGGCACTTACCTGGCCGCAATTGGCGGTGAAGAGGCGGTTTGAGGTCCTATTTCTAGCACTTTGGAACAGTTAGGAGCTGTCTAGCTGATCTAGGTGACCCTAGAGTTAGGCCTGATTGTGCATTTTTAGTTGATCGAAAGTGTGTCTTAGCCCTTTATCAAAAATCATTTTTGCAAAACAAATAAAAAAAAAATAAGAGGAAATTTTTTATAAAAAGACTTGCAACTTTTTCGCTAAGAAATCCTTGCACCCCAATCTTCTTTCTCTTCTCTTTCTTCTATCATGGGTACCCCACATCATAAATCTTTTGCTGAACTTTGGTATCCCGAACCTAACTTTGCGTCGTACGTCAATTGTTTCGGTCGATTTAAAGAAGATCCCTCCGTGCCCAAAATATCTTTGAAAGATCAAATAGAAGCGTCTAGGAGAAACAGTTCGACTTTGCAACCCACTTTGTGTCAACGAAGTCAACAGTTACCACCTTCACATGTTGATACCACTTTTTCAAGTCCTGCAGTAATTCCTAAACCGATGTCCATTGCTGAGCATATCGCTCAATCTCGTAGCCGATCTTTCACCCCTCTCCCCTCATCTAGTTCTAGGAATCAACAAGTCCATCCACCTTTTTATCCACATGTTGATCCTAATCCTGTCCAACCATCCACTTCCTACCAGTCCTACCCGACCTTCCCACCTTCACTAGACCCTGCTTCTACACAACCTTTTGGGAGTTTCACATATCCAAACAATTTCGAATCTTTTACCGAAACCCCCTCACCACCCAAGTCTAGTTTGGAAGAGTCGTTGGAGGCTTATATTACAGCAACAAACAAAATGGTGAGGAATGTGGAAGCGTCCATGGCCGCCCTTATGCAACCGAGTGAACCGGTAGCTAGTTTCCAACTAGCTTCAAATTTTTCAATGTATAAGGAGGCGGTTGGACAGAGTGAGAATGTGAGAGGATTTCCAAATCAAACCTACCCATACCCAATTGAATCCAACAACTCCAAATTTCAAACATGTGTCCAAAATAACGAGTTGTGTGATTTTGTAGTGCTTGATTTGCCAGATTGTGAAGAACCCCTTTCGAGTGAAACCACACTTAATCTTTTCGATCTTTACACCTCCAATCTAGAACCTGAATTGATAAATATCCATGCTTTTGATGAGGTGTCTAAGAAAATTGATTTTCACTTGATTGAGGATATAGACGCCGGGAATATTTCGGATGATGAACCAGTAGATTTGAATGAAATTTTATGTCCCATTCATCATCCCGAGTCATTAGATGTTTATCCCGAACTTCATATGCGTCTTGATTTTGATGATAATGGCATGGATGAGATAAATATTGAGGAGAATTATGAGGATAGTATTGAGGAGAGTAGTGAGGATAATATTGAGGTTGAACCATTTTTGTTTGATGTGTCGGATTTTCCAATTCATCCTCTTGAACCTTTAATTAAATCACCCTCCCTCCTTTCCATCGTTCCGTCCACGCCTAATATCACGCTTGAAGACCGTGAGCTTGAAAAAATTTCCTTTGAATCTGACACAGTTCTCACAGCCGATAACACGTACGAGTGTTTCACTTTTTCGGACGATATTGATGACTCACCGCCCGAGTTTGAGTCCTTTACATTTTCAGATGAGGTAGTCGAACCATCAGACTCGGTTGCTTACAGTTGCTTCGAACTATGGATGGAATCCTTCAAGTTCGCGACAGATTACTTAGGTGAGAATGAGACTATCCCTAATTCACTCTCTTTCGTCCTTCCTATCATTCCGACCGTACAAGAGACCGTTACGCTTTCATCTCCAATACCAAGTTCGGCGTACCAAAGCTTTCTTGCGAATCTTGAGGGATTTGACCCCATTTCTCGACGGGTTGATAGGTTAGCACAATCGCTTTTAACACATCGGTCATCACAAATTGCGCTAATTTATTCACTCGATTTACACCCTCAAGATCGCGCGACCCTTCTTTCTCCTTTCCGCCATTCTCCTCCTCCACCGAGACCATATTCTACCCTTCTTCCCACACGGTCTCGTGTGTTTCTCATTTCTTTCCTCTACACCCCATTATTTCACCAACTCGGCCATTACCACGATAAGATTTTTGAATGGTTGGTGCTAACCTTTGGCTTGTGTAAGGCCAAGCTTAAGTTTGGGGGGAACCTTGTTGTATATATGTACATATATTTTTTGTTTTCTTTTTATATAAAAAAAAATAAAAAAAATTCAAAACATTAAAAAATATAAAATTTTTTATAAATAAATAAACAGGGGAGTACCAGCATTTTGACCCTCTTGGTGCAGCATGACAGTGAGGACACTGTCAAGTTTAAGTTTGGGGGTATGCTTGGTACGTCTTCTTCCTTCGCATTCATTTGTACATATTTTTGCATTTGCATTCTTATTTTAAAACCCATAAAAATTTAAAAATGGAAAAATTATAAGAATTATTGTATTCAATTTTGGCTTATTTGACTAGAGTTTGACAGATAGGTTAACTAGCTAGGAACAACTAGATCATAGACGTAGTAAATTAAAAACCCTAAAGATAACCTTTCTTAAAGTTTAGCGGTAGAAAGTATATGTCTTTGTAGTTTATTTAGAAATAAGCAAATTTTGAGTTAACTTTTTGGGCTAAGTCGAAACAAAGGAAAAGTATTGATATCTTTATTAAAGTGTAAATTTGAAAAATAATTCCTAACTTAAGTCTAGATCCTGAAAATGTATACCCTACAATTTGCACAATCACGCACCTTGAAACTTGGAATAGTAGATGAGACCTTGAAATGCTCTTGTCTGAAGTCCTTAGTACGAAGAAAATGAAATAAAAAAATACAAGTGTGAATAAAGAATAAAAAAAAATGAACACTGGTTTTTGTGATTACTTAAGGCTGCAAAAATAGAAAAATATTTAGCGAGGGTGGTTCATCACCTAGTGCCTTAGACCAACTGGTTTGGGAGTCACTGCTAAAAAGCCTTGGGTGTTGCAAGACTAGGAAGTACGCTTTAATGTGCAAACACATCTTGTAATCGGTCGTTGGTACCTCAAGAAGTATTAACGGTCACATGAAGGACGTGTAAGCAAAATTCAACTAAAAATTCACCTACTAATAAGTACTTTGGACAAAGGACAAGAGTATGATTGCTTGATTTGAATTTCCAAGTGTAGGGGTGATTTATACACACACGTAGGGATATGTGATTGGAGTTTAGATGAGAGAAAGGAGTGCAGAATAGAACTTGTATCTTTAGTAAAGTTGATAGAAATTCCTAAGTGGAGATGGAACCGTAGAAGGAAAACTTAGGAGATGCCGAAAGCTAAGTAGGTCTGCAAAACATATATAATCTTAAGTTAAATGATAAGGAAGTGTGAAGAATATGGGTGGATAATTTACGAGTCGAAGATAATAGAATTCCTTGTTAGAAAACCTAATTGGAGAACAAAAGTCAATGGGCCGAATTGATAGAATTTTGTGGGTAGTATCCGCTGAAAAACCTCAGGAGACAACACTCCTCCTACTAGGGACACCTAGAGGTTTAACGGCTTGTTGCACGTGCTCAGTGCAATCGCGTTTCCCTGCGAAAGTGCGGTTAGTTTTTTTTGTAGAGAATAAAATAAGTTTGCTCGAGGACGAGCAAAAGATAAGTTTGGGGGTATTTGTTCATATCATAATATTTCATTATTATATTCCCCATTCTTATATATTTTACAAATAAACAGGTGCTTTTGACGCATGTCTGCTACACATTACAGGTTACAGGTTCTTGGATCTAAAACAGTGAAAACGATAAAAAGACGATGCAAAAGTGGACTTTGACCAACAAACAGAAGACTCTTGATCAAGCCTACATCAAAGATAAAATTCACAAAGTACAAGGCAATGCAAGGTCCAAGATTACAAAGCGAACGGTTAAAAGTCCACGGTAATTATTCACTGGAGATCTGGAAGAAACATAGAAGCTATTTTAATAAAAGAACCAAATAATAAGGAAGCCCAAAGACAGAAGAGCCCACAAAGGAAATTTCAAGACCCAATACTTCCTTTTAAAGAGACAGAGACATAAAATTTTACCAAAGCTTGGAGTCTACTTTGACTAGGTCTTCCTAAGCATATTTTGGTAAATGTAGACGTGTGAATCAATTGTAACCTAGGGTTTCCTATCCTCTATAAATAGGAACTCTAAATCATTGTAAAGGCTATGCCTCCCTATGCCTCTATTTATAAATAAAATTTAGATTTCTTTTGGAGAGTATCGATGCCTCTTTTCATTTCAGAAATTCAGATCTGACAAGTCTTGTGTTGATGTTTGGAGAGAGCCATCTGTAAAGTAAGAAGGTAATTTCAATTCTTGCCCTAGGTAATTTTTCATTCTCTGCCCTAAATTAAATTTAATTCCTTGCCCTAGTTAGATAGTTAGATCTTTAATTCAATTGCCCTAAATTAATTTAGTTTTTAGATTTAATTAATCCACGAACACCCTTCGGAATTAACTCGTAAGAGCGATTAGGAAATTCACAACATCCCTGTGGACCGACCCGTACTCACCGGCTAGCTACCAAGCGACGCCATTCTTGATTGCAGTTAATAGATAGTTTTTGAGATCAAATCAGCACATTGGCTCAGTTAAGTCTGAATTAAGGACTTATGGCCAACTTGGGCTAAGTCCAATTAAATTTGAAGATTTGGCCCTTTGTTGGACCATTAACACTTGTCTGGGTTCAAGCCTACATTATTTAGCAATGCTAAACAAGAGTTTGAGGGCTTTGGTTACATTTTTGGTCTTTGACTGAGCATTAAACATTATAGCTCTGAATTTTACTCAATTTTGAGATTCAGTTGAGGGGGAGTCTTTTGCCTCTGGAAAATTAGCCAATTTGGCTAAAAGTAGTGTTAAACAGTAAAGAACAGTAGTGTTAAACACTAGAAATAAAACTCTCAAATTAGTGTTTAAACACTAGAAAACAATAGTGTTAAACACTGGAAATAGGATTCTCAAATTAGTGCTAAACACTAAAAGATAATCAATGTTAAACACTGGAAATATAGCTCTAGAATTAGTGTTAAACACTAAAGAAGAAGGGGTCACGTAGGGACACGTGAGGACTCCCAAAGATAGGGCCAGATCTCCCTTTACTTTGTTCTACAAATAAGTGTTAAACACTTTTAATTTTTAGCCATCACGTGTGGGCACGTGATAGGCACTCATGCACTGATTTGTTAAGGCATTTATTAGGGGTCACGTGTTAACACGAGAGAGCGCCCAAAGCCCACATTTCCTTTGCTTTTATTCTCTTTGTTTTGGAGGTCACGTGGGAGCACGTGAGGCATTGCCTCAAAGCTTTTTCCTTCTCATTTTTAGGGATCTTTTCAGGGGTCACGTGGGGCCACGTGACCTTAGTTCTTTGCATGCATGGAGCTTTTTTAAGTCTCTTTATTTTTAAGAATTAAATTCTCTGTAGGGTTAAACCCTAATTATGATTTTGGAGGAATTGAATTTCTATTGTGAAAGAATTAAATACTTATGTAGGGTTAAACCCTAATTTCCTTATAGGGGAATTAAATTCCCATATATGTAAAAGAATTAAATTCTTGTATAGGATGAAACCCTAATTTCATTTTAAGAGGAATCAAGTTCTTGTAAATTTGAGAGAATTAAATTCTCAATTAGGGTTAAACCCTAGTTTTGTCCATCTTGAAGGAATTAAATTCCTGTAATTTTAGGAGAATTGAATTCTCATATAGGGTTAAACCCCTAGTTTCATCTTGGAGGAATTAAATTCCTGTAAATTGAGAGAATTAAATTCTCATATAGGGTTAAACCCTAGTTTTATTTTGGGAGAATTAAATTCTCTAAACTCAATTCCCCCTCTAAGTTTTGTACCTGCATGGCAAAATCTCAACCCGATGAGAATTAAATTCTCAAGCTATGGGGAGATTTGCTTCTGCAGATCTTCAACCAGAGGAAGAACTAAGTTCTTTTGTAGAAGAGTTAAACTCTTAGATTGAGAATTAAATTCTCTTTTTTGTTTTGGGAAGCTTTGATCCCTTTTCTTTTTCTCACCTAGGGTTTTCTTTTTTGAGAATTAAATTTTCCTTTCTTTTCTCTCTGCTATTTGCCTTTAGAAATTTCAAGATCCCAAAATTTTCTATCTCTCTTCTCCTCTTGGCTCCTATTTATAGGGGAAGGAAAAGAATCAATTTGTTTAGTAAATCTCTCATTGAAAGATTTTTTTGTTTTCATAACTAAAATGATCCTTTAGATCACACAGTGAATTTTATTCACCATTGGATTTTCAATCCAAAAGATATTCTGTTTGTTATTTCTGGTGAAATTTAGGGAAATCTTTCCTAAACTAAAATCTTTCCATAAATTGGTGATTTTTAATCATCCTTGGATTTCTAATCCAACGGTTCCCCATAATCCTTTTTCGTTTGGAAAGATTTAGAGAAATTGGAATTTAATCCTATTAAGTTATAAGGCTTTCAAAGCCTGTCACGTGCTGGCACGTGACCTTTGGTCACGTGTGAGCACGCGACCCCAAATTGGGTCCTCCTTCAGCCGCTTGTTTTCATTTCTGTCTGCTTAGAGTTTTAACTGTCACGTGTCAACACGTGACCATTGGTCACGTGTGAGCACGTGATACCTCATTGAGGTAATTGTCGCGAATTTAATTCTATAAAGTTATAAGGCTTTCAGAACCTGTCACGTGCTGGTACGTGACCCTTGTTCACGTGTGAGCACGTGACCCCCAAGGCTTTCATACCCTGTCACATGCTGGCACGTGACCTCCAATTGGGTCCTCCTTCAGCCGCTTGTTTTCATTTCTGTCTGCTTAGAGTTTTAACTGTCACGTGTCAACACGTGACCATTGGCCACGTGTGAGCACGTGATACCTCATTGAGGTAATTATCGCGAATTTAATTCTATTAAGTTATAAGGATTTCAGAGCCTGTCACGTGCTGGCACGTGACCCTTGGTCACGTATGAGTACGTGACCCCCAAGGCTTTCAAAGCCTGTCACGTGCTGGCACGTGACCCTTGGTCACGTGGGAGCACGTGACCCCCAATTGGGTCCTCCTTCAGCCGCTTGTTTTCATTTCTGTCTGCTTAGAGTTTTAACTGTCACGTGTCAACACGTGACCATTGGTCACGTGTGAGCACGTTATACCTCATTGAGGTAATTCCTGATTTTTAATCAGGGAACAATAGCTTGGGTTGGTGTCTCCTCGACGTAGATCATTTTCGGCCTCGAAGACTTCAAGCAAGCTTGTTCCGTTCATCTTGTGGAGCCTTTCTAGAGTCCGGGAGTTCACTACTTAGAGTGAAGGGACTACTACACAGAGCTATTGAAGTGAAGGACTGGTCTACAAAGGTTGTATTTCTTGTTCACTTTGGATGTAAAGTTGTTTACATTATTTTTTCGTCTAAGTCTCTAGTTAAGATTCTAGGTTAGGATTCTTTAGTACGACAAAATTTTGAAATTGGCATGGACGATACCTCCTGAAACCTTGCTGTCGTGCTGGATAACCCTACATTGGTATCAGAGCCAAGCTATAGAATTAGACGATATTTGTTGGATTACGAAACCGAAACTACTCCGAAACTTGAAACAAGAAAATCTAGTTTCTGTCGATTTTTAAATGGCCTTTAAATTTTTTTTAAGCAATTGCTGAATATTATATGTGATATAACATGAACACCATAGAAATTTGAAGCAATATGGCCGGAATTTGGCCGGCGAGATGTGGGTAAATTCCTAGGTGGCCGGTTCACTAGTGGAGTTTGGGCTTCAAAATTTTATGGTGTTCCAGTCTCTGGGTTTTGGTGTTTCAGGTGTTGCTTGTTTTTCTAAGATTGCATGTGATGTGGTATTACTGTATTGGCAATTCGGAGTGTTTTGTATTCATAATTTTAACATTGTTTCGGGTTATTTAGACGACTTTAAAAAGTTCGAACGGATATCAATAACCCATTTTCTCCCTCGTTAGAAATTTTCTAAGAGTTGGAGTTTTTTCATGTTTAAAATAATCAGAAAATCATGCAGGTGATTCTGTGGACCCTCTAGAAGAACGAAACCCTATCGATTCTGTGACCGTCGGAACTTCTACCAAACCCTAGGGTTTGTGGTAGTTCTGCGGCGCCATAGGTGAGGCAAGGGTTAATCCTTCTACGGCTAGTCCATAGGTGTTGTGGCATGTTCTGGGTACTTTTTAAACTCCGCTCAAGTGTTGAGCTCTTTGGGAAATTTTGGGTGTTTGTTTATTCGATCGAAAAGTTTAACATCATCTATCTATCTGTGATTGTGATACAATATTTGGAATCCACAAAATTAGTTATGTGATAACTAATTTGAATTTTGTAAATCTCGCAATTCAGTTTCATTTGATCGGTTGCCACGGGATTTTGATGTGGATCAAAACTCGGTCGCAATTACGTAGCATACGCGGATACTCGCCGGGTAACCTTACTAGATAGCCACGCTCCATAGCCCCGACCAAGTGACTGTAGGAGAACCTCGTCGCCAAAAGCATCCGTTCGGGTGCTTGCGGTCACGGTGTTCCTCCTAAGTGCATTTCGTCGACGGTATCGGGGGTGCGGCTGTCTACTAAAGTTTCCGACGAGCATTCGATCAGGTTATCGGTAATCTTGTTGAATTACCCGACTAGTTATTGGAAAGTATTTTCAATATCGAGACTAAAATGCGGGGTTTATAATTGTTAGGCATGTGACGTCTAAAGAATTCATTTGGTTGGGCATGAAATCCAAAGTATGTGATACATTGGGTTTATGATGTCTATGGTGGTTGCGTATTCCAATTGTTGTAGTTTTTCACTTTCTTTTCTGCGACCGTAAGTGTAATATGTGGTGTATTGCCGGTTTCATTGCTATATGTCAACGACAATTGGGATATGCATATTTAATTACGTTGATGACATATGATGTTATGTGTTGCTGTGATATGTTATATTGGATCGTCGTGTTTGAATAGCCGGGTTTTTTTTTTATGTGAGATGAGAGTTTTTCATTTTCATTCATGTAAAACTTTGTATGTAATATTCTTTTATTGGGGCACTTCCGAGTTGAGGATAATGTCACCATTGATGTATATTATTTACTTTTCCGCATTAGGATAGACCCAAGGAGGAGAGCACAAGTAACCGGGTTCTAGGGTCCAGTGGGAGACCATTTCGAGGAGTCGAGACCGGGTCTCCTAAATCTAGAATTGGTAGGGTTGCTTGCCGCTCTCGTAGGGGTCTAAGGGTGTGGGTTTCGCTATTCATCGCGACCGTGGAATCCGTATTTTATACTGGCTTAATTTAAAACACGGAATTCCTAGTATATCCAATATTTCATATGTGTTCTTCTGCTGCTGATATTCTGTGATATGATCACTTTATATGTTGAGACGAATGCTTATATTATATATATGATGATATATAGTAAATATTGATACTTTCATTTCTTTTGTGATGCTTAGGAAGCATAATTTGATGGGACTTCATTAATGAGATTAATGAAATAAAAGAAACCTAAAGATGTTTTAGAAACTTGTTTTAAAAACTGGTAGCTCTAGTTCTTGCTTTGCATAGCGGTATTCCTTCTATAATACCCAACACCTTATTCGATAAGGAAAGAGCCGAGATCCCTTCACCGGGATTGACCTCTTTAGCGAAACTGGCAGATGCTACAACCCACTCGGTTTTGTCTTTTGATTGCTTTTTTAGTTCATGCTTTGCATAGTGGTATTTGTGAAATGTCCAGCACCTCATTCGATGAGGAAAGAGCCGAGATCCCTTCACCAGGAGTGACCTCTTTAGCAAAACTAGTAAAAGCCTCAAAAACACTCCTTTTCAAAATCACTCGATTCTACAACGATATCAAGTTCATTACACAAAGGGTTTTCTTAAAAACTTTTCATAGCCCTCCGTCATTTTAGATGAGTACTACTTAGTATTCGTGCTACGTTTGTTGGTCCGCGTCAAGGCGTAGTGTGCGGTAGCTAACTAGTGCTTATTTGCTGCATACGACGCGATTGGATTAGGGTAGTCGTGCGATTTGTTGTCTTGCGTCAAGGGTCGTGCGAGCGGGTTTAATTCAATCAGGAAATGTACGGGTTGAACTTGACTAGCGGACTATGGTTTTTTGGCCTGCGTCAAGGTCATAGGACGCTAGGGGCAAGAATATTATCGGGAATTGTTACATATCCGTATTGTTATACTTATGCCATCAGATTGCATATTTCAGATTATCACTTTTCGTGCATGCATGCGATTATCTGTACAATGTTATTTACTGCTTACGAGTTGGCAACTCACCCCCATTGTGCCACTGTGTTTTGCAGGCTTGACCCTCTGTGTAGTCGCGACAGGGCTTCTTATTGTATCTACTTCTGCAGATACCGCTACTGTTGGTCATGATTTTGGTGTAGGTGGGTTTTGCGGGTATCTGTATGGTTCTATTGTATATCTTATTTTGTATCTAGTACTTCCCATCTACGATTTACATGTATTTGACTTAGAGACGAGATTGTGAGGATCGATATTGTATTATTTATGCTTCTAGGTGTTGTGTTCGTGTGAGCCGGCTTTTTATTTATGTTGCGACGTTGTTTTACCTCTTATTATGCCGTTTTCACTTCTTAATTGCTTATTTCTTCGCTACGGCGTCGTATACATACTTGTTGTGGTTGTGTTTCGTCTTTTGGCGTGAGTTGCTCTCGTTTGGGGATGCCTTTTATATATATTCTATGCTTGTACTTGTTTGGGGCTAGTTTTTACAAAGGAGATGCTGCCGAAATTTTTAAGAAAATAAATTTAAGTTGAGATTTTATAACTTGCAATTTTAAATGTTTTTTCTACTGTCTTATCACTTTACTTCTTTTCTTGGTTTAGATTTCTGGGTTTTTCGGCTTACTTGAATTGCGTTATGCCTTTTGACATCACGTGATTTAAGTGCCAGTCGCGTTCCTAAATTGGGTCGTGATAAAATTGGTATTAGAGTGCTAGGTTTTACCTTTCGGAGTGTAGGATGACCCTTGGTATGATGGAGTAGGTAGCTTAAGCAGAGTGACGTAGCGTGTGTATGTTCCATGGTATACTTAAGACATGGTACTCCGCCTAAGTTCCCTTACGACATATTTTCTTTTAATTCCTTCCTTGATTTCATATATCTTTATGATTCGATTTCTCTGTTCTGATCGGAACCTGTCCTTGTTCTAGCCTGGTTGGTGTTGTTTTTGGAAAAAATGTGTTTTGTAAAGTAAAGTAACCTCAATCAATAACGGTGTCGCTAGTAGCTAGCCGCGATAAATACGGGTCGTACTCAGGAAAACGTCAAACCTTTTACTTATTTTAGACGAGTTGATTGAAAATAGGAAGAATAGTTTTTAGATCTATGATGAACACGGATGTTGAATTTATGAAGAAAAGGCTTGTAGGGTTCATAGAATTTGGTAGTAATGGATGATTAATTAAAGATAACTCCTTTTATCTTTTAATAGATTTAAAACTAGATCGATAGTGGTGAATGCATATTAGGATTTTTGGAGGGAATATGGTTCCAACTCTTAACCCTTATCTTTTCATTGACCTCTATTCATGTTTAGTCTTTACCAAAACAATTGTTAATCTAATCTCAAATTGCGGTTGAGACTATCAATAAATTGGTAGCGCGTCCGATTAGGATGTTAACAATTACTTTGCTAAAGTTTATAATCTTTAAAAGATATAAAAGAAGTTAAGAGATTTTATCATCCACTGATCTACCCTAATCCTACGAACCCTATCAAGCGTGGAATTACTCACGCATGGTTGAGATAGAAGAGAAGATGAAGTAGGAGATCATAATGTAAATGCGGAAAGTAAACTAAACTAAAGATCTACCTTTTTATTAATCAACTATCATTTACAAATCCGTCGAATTTAGAGTACAAGAACCCTAGTTTATGCTCCCGATCTCTGTTCTCGTTGGAAGTAGATGATGCGTCGATTGATCTCCTGGATTCATGGATCGCTATGGACCTCTTGATCGCTTCGGATTCGACAATTTCCAAGTGTAGCTCTCGGTTCTTTAAACAGTCACAGAAGATACAAACTATATCCCATAAGTTCGGATATGCAGGTATCATCCAACTACCAAAATATCAGATCTTACGACCAAGATCTTGCCGCGGATCCGCAGCATATATTGCATTTGGTCGCTAAACCATGGCGGTTTAGTGGATTCATGAGTTGAGATTTATTGTGGTCTCTAGTGTTGACATTTGGAGATTTCTTAGATGTCTACATTCTGCATATCTTATTCTGAATCTCTGCCGTTGTTAAATCTTATGATTTGCTTCAATATTTCGGCAGATTTGATTCGACATCTCGGATCTCCTTGATTCCAGACCTTAGCTAACATCTGCACAATATCTCTGTCACGCCCCGCTTCCCAGTGTATGGGTAAGAAGATGCGACGAGGCCCGCTACGTATTTATTCAGAAGTAAACACGTTAAGCGTAACTAAGCAATATAATGTAAATATATACAAGAAGTCATGAAGTGTAAATGAACAACAACTTTTATTTAAACATTTCTTTACAAGTACAACTGAAAATGTAAATACAGGAATGGAAAGCAATGCCTAAACAATGGCATGGACTGAAAAGAAAATATATACAAGTATCTAGAGCTCTGGGTCAATGGCGAACTGCTCCAAATCTTCAGTACCGGGCTCGACCTCTAGAGATTCCGATCCACTGACAACATTCTAAAGAAAAAAAGAGAAGGAATGTCGTCAGCAAACAATCGCTCGGTAAGTCCAAAAGATAAGTAAGAATAGACAGATGAGAATATAACTGGTATATTGTAATCTTTTTTGTTCTGTTAATACAGTTGTTTGTAGCTTGGTACAGAATATGCCAGTGTATACGAGAGGAGTCCCACTATTCCGGAGACTAAGGTATACGGAGCACAAGGAATCGTTAAGCCACGGTACAACATCAATGGATATTCAGGTTAGGTGTATTAAAGTGAAAGTCTCGTGCCACTTCTAACACATTCCGTACCAGTCCACCGCTTTAAAATCCCGTAATGTCTTTTGTATTGATTGTATTATTTTGTTTTATAGATGGAACACTTGCCGAAACCATGATATCATGTAAATGAAATGGATATAAATGGATAGTCATGTAATCAGAGTATATCCATGGTTCGGTTCAGTCGAGTCATGCTGATATATATTGAATTTTGGTATAAATGGATTCATGTTGAAATGAAGTTATACTTGAATCATATTCAAGGATAGATAGATTGATTGATTTCAGATTAGACTGAGACTCTGCCTGAGTCAGACAGTTTAAAATGAATTGAAGTCCTGAATTAGTTTTGATGTTACCGGTAACTGCTGCACATGGACGTCAGGATTTGTGTCTTTTTCCAAGACAATTACCGTATTGATAACACCATTTTTAGGTTTTCTACCTTAGATAGGAAAGCATCCATATTCTCCAGCTCCCTAAGGCTCAAGAGAACCGGTCCCGCTTAAACCTATATTTACTGGGGTCCTTATTGTAAATTAATATAACTTGAGGGGGTTTTATGAAAAATAGTTTTGATATATTTTCAAAATACACCTCAAGTATTTAATTATCATTTTTAGGGTTTTCATAGTTGTAATTTTTATAAAATGAAATATTCTAGTGGATATAAATCTAACTTGAATAGTATATTCTATATGGTATTATAGTGTAATATTGAAATTGTATTGATTTGTAATGGTAGTTTCATGAAATTTGTGATTCCTTTCATTTAGAAAAACATGGAATATATATAATATATTTAAAGTAGGTATTTATATTCATATATATATATATATATATAGTAAAACTAAATTTTATTTATTAAGCAGAAATCTCATTTTTCTTAAAAATGGCATTAAAAATTCCATCGAGATCGGATTCTCCGTGAGAAGGTCTGCATCTCGCTCTACTCGGCCTAAGAATGTGCGATAACCCGCACCATCCCGATTGGGGTTCTCCAAAACGGGTTGTAGAGGCGCATTTGCAAGGAATTAAATAATACACTTTTAAAAAATCGGTTTTCTGAAAGTTTAGGATATTTTATTGTAAACTTGTAAATTCCCACAATCTAATGTTCCAAAGTCATCGTGGTATATCAAGAATGTGTGTTGTGATGAGGTAGGTCATTATCTCATGAGTTTTCTAAAGGTAATATGATCAAAATGAATAAGCAATGTCGTATGTAAACATGATAATATTTTACCGTAAAACTGAAATAGAAGTTGCAATATATATTATTTTGAGATGAAACTTATTCTAATGTGTTTGTTTATGCTTGCTAAACAATATACAAAAAGATTGTAAATTTGTTATTAAGATAAATGGTGTTTTTGGTTAAATTAGAAACAGAAGTCGGATTAACTCCGCTTTCGACTAATTTTGAAAATAGAATTCGTTTTAAGAGAAGGAGAAGGGGAAGTAGGACTTACAGATTAGAAAGAAAGAGGAGAGGTAGAGGAAGCTTATGGAATCGTCGAAGAGTCGTTTCGTCGCCAGATTTTTCTCGAAACGTCGCCGGAACTTGGCCTTAAGCTAACTCCACCTGTACAACTTTTTGGACTTGAAAATTTTAGAGAGTTTTGATACTAGATTTCAGAATGAGGAGGGCCAAAGTGTAGGGTTGTATTTATAGGGTAGGATTAGGGTTTTGTGAGTGAAGAAAGAATTAAAAATGCATTAAAATTTAGTTAAATAGTGATTTTTAATTCTCTGGATAATTGCAGGGAAAACAAACAGACCGGGGTTAATGGGGGAGGCCAACAGGTGTTAGGGCAACAAAAAAAATTGCATTTTACCCTACCCAAACCGGCGGCGCCGGCCCCTGGGATGATCTCGCCGGTCCAAGTTGAGTGTGGGGTGCTTGGATTGCTGCCATGTGTCCTAGTCGTCTCATATACCTCAGTGCACATGTTTGATTTTGTTGTGACTTTTCATTTTACGTGTTTTGCATGTGTAAACTTTTGAGCTTCTAAAGGTTTGAAAGAAAAATCAATAAAAATAATATATGGCTGGGGGGATTTGAACACAAGGGCTACGTCACAGCAGTGCAACGCTTTACCAATGAGCTACAAGTGCTTTCTTGCTGTTCAAAAGCAATTCAAATACTTATAGCATATACAGGGTTGCAAATACTCATTTGTACATTAACTTTTAAACAAATTCTTCTGTACATTAAAACAGAGTCGTTACATTCTACCCTCCTTACAAAAATTTCGTTCTCGAAATTTACATTTATTTTAAGAACTAATTTACAAACAAATGTGGGTATCTTGCACGCATGTCTTCCTCACGTTCCCATATTGATTCTCCTAGTGAGTGTTTTCTCCACATCACTCAAACTAAGTTTACTTCCTTGTTCCGAAATGACTTCATCTTTCTATCCTGGATTTAAACGGGTTGTTGCTCACAAGATAGATCTGGCTGTACAGTGAGCTCGGAGTGATCAAGAATATGACTGGGGTCACTCACATACCTTCTGAGTTGGGATATGTGGAACACATTGTTCACTCCTTCCAATAAGGGTGGAAGTGCCAAGTGATAAGTCACTTCTCCGACCCGTTCGAGTATGTCGAACGGTCCAATATATCTCGGACTGAGCTTACCCCGTCTTCCAAAGCGAATCACTCCACGGTTTGGAGATATCTTCAAAAGGACATGATCTTCCAGTTGGAACTCCAAGTGATGGTGCTTTGCATTAGCCCAGTGCTTCTGTCGATCTTGGGCTATGCGCATTCTTTCCCTGATAGTGCGAACCACATCCACTGTTTCTACTATCATCTCAGCTCCAAGGAGTTCTCTATCTCTGATGTCATCCCAACTTAATGGTGATCGACACTTCCTT
This sequence comes from Agapanthus africanus, assembly GCA_030015575.1. NCBI lineage: Eukaryota > Viridiplantae > Streptophyta > Magnoliopsida > Asparagales > Amaryllidaceae > Agapanthus > Agapanthus africanus. The sequence goes on from JASDDO010000014.1 coordinate 670,090,545, forward strand.
CCATAAAGAGCCGCAAAGGGTGCCATTCCTATACTTACTTGGTAGCTGTTGTTGTATGAAAACTCCACAAGATGTAGGTGATCTTCCCACGATCCTCCGAAGTCTAGCATACAAGCTCTTAGCATATCTTCAAGTATATGAATAGTTCGCTCAGACCATCCATCTGTTTGTGGATGGTACGTTGTGCTAAGGTTCAGACTTGTTCCCAAGCTAGCTTGCAGACTCTGCCAAAATTGCGATCGAAATCTGGTGCACGATTGGAGACAATGCAAACCGGTACTCCATTTAATATCACGATCTTGTGCATGAGTTCATGGGTATCAGAGAGAGTACACATTGAAGTGTTAAATCTTACTTAGATTCTTACTTACTTCCATGTACTTCTTTGCTAGTGTCTCAGTAGATTGGACAACTCAAAATGGGATGAAGTGAGCCAACTTTGTGAGTCGATCCACAATAACCCATACCGCATCGTTACCTTTCGTGTTGCGAGAAAGTGCAGTCACGAAATCCATAGTGATATGTTGCCACTTCCATTCTGGGATAGGTAACGGTTGAAGTAAACCACCTGTCCTGTGATGTTCAGCCTTTACTTGCTGACACACCAAGCGTTTAGCGACGCTTCTGGCTACTTCATGCTTTATTCCATACCACTAGTAATTTTGTCACAGATCTTTGTACATATTTGTGCCTCCAGGGTGTACTGAATAAGGAGAGTTGTGAGCTTCTTTCATCAACTCTTCCCGCACAGAACCTTTTTGTACACACAACCTGCTTCCATATCTCAAAGACCCGTCGTCGTGTATGATGAAAGTCTGTTTTAAGTCCACTTTCTACTTGTTCTTTGATCTTTTGCAACTTAATATCACTTGCTTGAGTTGCTTTGATCTGATTGACAATAGTAGACTGAACTTGTAAGTTCATCAAACTTGAAGCGTTACCTGGCATGACCACTTCAATCTTCATTTGATGCAAATCTCGTTGGAGCTTCCACTGTGTGGTGAGATTCAATGCTAATAGTTGGCGACTAAGTGCATCAGGTACTACATTCACCTTTCCTGAATGATATTGTAGGTTGATGTCGAAGTCTGCCATAAGTTCTAACTATCTTCTCTGCCGCATATTCAACTCTTTATGAGTAAACACAGATTTCATACTTTTGTGGTCTGTGTATATGTCCACTCATTCACCAAGAAGATAACGGCTCCAAATCTTAAGAGCAAATATAACGGCTGCCAACTCCAAATCATGCGTCGGATAGTTGCGCTCATGAATTTTCAGCTGTCTTGATGCATAAGATACAATTTTACCGTGCTGATGCAGTAGGTGATGATCATATTAGTCACCCACAAGCCGTCAGCGGTACTAGCTGCACGCAACGGCCACCCGGGTATTGAGCGATCAAAAGATCAATAAGCAAGCCTGCTCATACTCCTGCGAATCCAATAAATAACACTACCGTACAGTCCGGTCTCTTCGTCTGATATGTCGTATATCTAGTCTAGGGGTGGTAAACGTCAGACCCCAATAAGTTGATAAGTCGTGTCGATGTGAGGCTCACAACGGGTCGAGAAACTACTGATAACACTTACCAGTAAATCTCCGAATCAGCCCTGTCCAGGGACTTCCTGTTATAGCCAATCGAGCACAGCGCAACATCAACCCCCAATACGGGGAGAGACGAAACCCTTCTTATCGCTCATTGCTCCATGCGACCCGAGACTGTACCAAAAAACCACAGTTTTGCACGTTCTCTTGAACGTGGTAAGGTTGAAATCAAAGCACGGTGGTAATCACACAAGACTCTATGACGATCTCAGGTCTACAGACTAACCTGTACCAGTGTCACCAGAGAACTGCTATCTGACGTGAGGTATAATACCATCTAGGAGTTCTCGGCGAGTCCTGTTCAGTGTACCCAATCTCCACTGAGCACCCGTATACCATCTTTGATGTCAAACACCAATGGATGTGGGATCATCCATCGCCCATCGTATGGGTCAAGAAGCGTATACGCTAGTCTACTCTGGAATATCGATGCCCCGTCTCGATACACCCTCGACTAGGAAAAATTAAATGATGAACTTATGGACTACCCTGGCCCCACTAGTATGATCTCCATCATAGTCCTGGTAATCAAGTACACATCCTAACGGTTTTATCAACATGTGAGAGTAAGACAGTATCACAATACAAGTCTACATGTTAAGATAAAGAGTAATCAGATAGTATACTATCATGTCGAGCAAGAAAGTCCTCTCTCTATATGTCCAAGCATCCATTATAATATACAATCATGTACATCAATGGCTTATAGGGCATACATACAACTAACAACAATGGTAGGCTTAAGCGGTAGAGGTGGTGGCATGTTGTTGAAATATGTGCTGGTATTGTTTGGAGAATCCATAACCTTGAAAGAAAAAATAGGGTTAGGATAGATTCAAAGTATATGAAATTGTAAGATTCAAGGAATATGAAATGTAAAAAATATTTTTAGTTGCCGATTCTTGTGTTATATTGCTTAGGACTTCATGCAGAATTGACCTACATGTCCATGCAGAACTGATCTGTATGTGCCGCCAACAAAACCTGTCACGCCCCGCTTCCCAGTGCAGGATTAGGGTTTTGTGAGTGAAGAAAGAATTGAAAATGCATTAAAATTTGGTTTAATGGTGATTTTTAATTCTCTGGATAATTGCAGGGAAAACATACAGACTGGGGTTAATAGGGTAGGCCAACAGGTGTTAGGGCAACAAAAAATGCATTTTGCCCTGCCCAAACCGGCGGCGCCGGCCCCTCGGATGATCTTGCCGGTCCAAGTTGAGTGTGGGGTGCTTGGATTGCTACCACGTGTCCTAGTCATCTCATATACCTCAGTGCACATGTTTGATTTTGTTGTGACTTTTCATTTTACGTATTTTGCACGTGTAAACTTTTGAGCTTCTAAAAGTTTAAAAGAAAAATCAATAAAAATAATATGTAGCTGGGGGGATTTGAACACAGGGGCTATATCACAGTAGTGCAAGGCTTTATCAATGAGCTACAAGTGCTTTCTTGCTGTTCAAAAGCAATTCAAATACTTATAGCATACACAGGGTTGCAAATACTCATTTGTACATTAACTTTTAAACAAATTCTTTTATACATTAAAACAGATTTGTTACATTCTACCCTCCTTACAAAAATTTCGTTCTCGAAATTTACATTTATTTTAAGGACTAATTTACAAACAAGTGAGGGTATCTTGCACGTATGTCTTCCTCACGTTCCCCGGCAACAGCGCCATTTGATTGATGTGTTTTTAAAAAGAAGTGTTTTGTAAAGTAAAGTAACCACAATCAATAACGGTGTCGGTAGTAGATAGCCGCAATGAGTACGGGTCGTCCTCAGGGAAACGTCAAACCTTGTACTTGCTTTAGACGAGTTGAGTGAAAATAGGGAGAATAGTTTATAGATATATGTTGAACACGAATGTAGAATTTATGAAGAAGAGGTTTATAGGATTCATAGAATTTGGTAGTAATGGACGATTAATTAAAAATGACACCTTTTATCTTTTAATAGATTTAAACTAGATCGATAGTGGTGAATGCAGATTAGGGTTTTTGGAAGGAATATGGTTCCAACTCTTAACCCTTATTTTTTCATTGACATCTATTCATGTCTAGCCTTTACCAAAACAATTGTTAATCTAATCTTAAATCACGGTGGAGACTATCAATAAATTGGTAGCGCGCCCGATTATGATGTTAACAATTACTTTCCTAAATTTATAAACATTAAAAGATGTAAAAGGGGTTAAGAGATTTTATCATCTATTAATTTACCCTAATCCTACGAACCCTATCAAGCGTGGAATTACTCACGCATGGTTGAGATAGAAGAGAAGATGAAAAAGGAGATCATAATGTAAATGCAGAAAGTAAAATGCAAAGAACTAAACTAGATATTTATCTTTTTATTAATCAACTATCATTTACAAATTCGTCGAATTTAGAGTACAAGAACCCTAGTTTATGCTCCCGATCTCTGTTCTCGTTGAAATTAGCTGATGCGTCGATTGATCTCCTGAATTCGTGGATCGCTGTGGACCTCTTAATCTCTTCGGATTCGATAATTTCCAAGTATAGCTCTCGGTCCTTTAAATAGTCACAGAAGTACAAACCCTATATCCCATAAGTTAGGATATACAACTATCATCCAACCACCAAAATATCATATCCTACGACCAAGATCTTGCCGCGGATCTGCGGCATATATTGCATTTAGCCACTAAACCGCGGCAGTTTAGTGGATTCATGAGTTGAGATTTATTATGGTCTCTAGTGTTGACGTTCGGAGATTTCTTAGATGTCTACATTCTGCATATCTTATTCTGAATCTCTGCCGTTGCTAGATCTTGTGATTTGCTTCAATATTTCGGCAGATTTGATTCGACATTTCGGATCTCCATGAATCCAGACCGGAGCTAACATCTGCATAATATCTCAAATCATAGTGTTAGTAATATTTGTTATATTATTGAGATATTATCTTAACCATTTTATATGATATGATATTTTAACATTATTGATTAGGGATATTTGATATGATATGCATATTTAAATTACTAAAATATTATATAAATATTATATGCATATGTTTTCCTTCATAATGTTAAGTATAGTGTATAAACATATGATAAAGAGTATTTTGCAGATAAACCCACATATGTTCCATAATTACAATAAACACCTTTAAGTACTTAACAAAAGTAAAGAAAATGTTCCATCAAATATACAATATTTTCGACTGAACACGGCCACTATGCCGCCAAAGTCTAGAGGGCACAGAGAGCTGCTACCAGGGATGAGGCCAGGGCAGGCTCGTCTGAGATGAGGACTGACCAGAGCGGTACGCCTTTTCTTTAGGAGAAGATTGATCCACCTTCTCCAGATCGTATTGCTAGGCTAGAGGGCAGTATTCAGGACTTACGTCAGATGATCGGATCCTTGATAGAGATCAGTCGAGCACAGAGATCGGATGTTGCTCCACCTACGGTTGTTCCGGGACCAAAGCGGATTCGTACTGATATATCAGCTCATAGGCGGGTTCGCAGAGGCCGTGGCGGATTCTGTATGGGCCAGTTATTTTGCTCTTACCCACAGGGTCAGCAGCCGTTGTTAGGATGTTTCAGGTGTGGGAGTTTGGATCACCGCGCCAGATTTTGTACCGTGAGGCGCCAGGGTGAGAAAGCAGTTCCACATGTTACTTTACCACCTCAAAGAGCATTGCCTCTTGTGCCCGTTGTTGCTTCATGCCAGACCTATGCTCAGAGAAGTCGTATTCGTGGTGGTCTTTTTCAGAGACGACGATGTGGCAGAGGCGGAGGACAGCCGGTTGCTGGTATAGGACATGCCCGAGTTTTTGCGTTGACCCCTCAGGATGCGCAGGCGTCGAATGCAGTCGTGATAGGTACTATTTTAGCGTTTTCTTTTGATGCGTACTTTTTTTTGACCCGGTATCTACGCATTCATTTGTGTCCACACACATTTTGTACCGAGGTTGGGCCGAGAGTCTTCTTTGTTAGAACAGCCGCTTATCGTGATTACTCCCGTTGGTGAGTCTTTTGTTGCGCGAAATGTGTTTCGGTCGTGTGTCGTTCGTATTGGAGATAGAGACTCGTCTGTCAATTTGATCCTTCTCGATATATTGGACTTTGATGTTCTCCTTGGCATGGACTGGTTAGCTACTTGCTATGTGTCTGTGGACTGCCGTGAGAAGACAGCTGGATTTTGTTTTCCGGACGAGTCAGTTCTTGTTGTGCAAGGGGACCATAGTGCCGTCTTTCACAGTTTGATTTCTTCCTTTTGCTCTAGTCGGCTCTTGAGGAGAGGATGTCGAAGATTCTTAGTTTTTATTCGTAATACTGGAGCCACAGCAGAATCGTTTGACCAAGCTCCTATTGTGAAAGCGTTTCCCGACGTATTTCCTTATGAGTTACCTGGATTTCCGCCAGAGCGCGATATTGAGTTTTGCATTGATTTGATTCCCTGCACGGGGCCTATTTCTATACCGCGTTATCGGATGGCCCCAGTGGAGCTTAAAGAGCTTAAGAATCAGTTGCAAGAGTTGCTTGACAGGGGACTTATTCGTCCGAGTGTTTCGCCTTGGGGAGCTCCTGTTCTGTTCGTCAAGAAGAAGGACGGCAGTATGAGATTATGTATTAATTATCGTCAATTGAACTGAGTTACGGTGCGGAATAGGTATCCTTTACCTCGCATTGATGATTTGTTTGATTAGCTTCAGGGTGCGGGACATTTTTCCAAGATTGATTTTAGGTCGGGTTATCATCAGTTGCGGGTATGGAATGATGAAATTCCGAAGACTGCTTTTCATATGTGCTACGGTCATTATGAGTTTTTGGTGATGTCGTTTGGGCTCACCAATGCCCCAGCAGCGTTCATGGATTTGATGAACCGGATTTTCAGACCATTCCTTGACCAGTTCATTATTGTGTTTATTGATGACATTCTGGTCTATTCCAGAAGTCGAGAGGAGCATGAACAGCACTTGAGGATTACTTTGCAGACATTGAGAGAGCACCAACTATTTTCTAAATTCTCGAAGTGTGCATTCTGGCTTGATAGTGTTGACTTCTTGGGTCATGGGGTTACGGGAGACAGTATATAAGTTGACCCGAAGAAGATCGAGGCCGTACCGCTTTGGCCCAGACCTGTATCAGTGACAGAGGTCCACAGCTTCTTGGGCTAAGCTGGTTATTACCGCCGTTTCGTGCAGGATTTCTCGAGTATCGCTGCACCGCTGACCGGACTAACCCAGAAGGGAGTTTCTTTTCTTTAGACTGAGCCATGTGAGCAGAGTTTCCAGCAGTTGAAGACTCGTTTGATGACTGCACCAGTTCTATCTTTGCCTTCAGGATCGGGCGGCTATGTCATTTATTTTGATGCTTCTCGAGTGGGGATGGGTTGTGTGTTGATGAAGCATGACAGAGTTATCGCTTAGGTTTCTCGGCAGTTGAAGAAACACGAGCAGAACTATCCCACTCATGATCTTGAGATGGCAGCGGTGGTCTTTGCGCTCAAGATTTGGAGACACTACTTGTACGGAGAGTCGTGTCAGATCTTCACGGACCACAAGAGCTTGAAGTACATCTTCCAGCAGCGGGATCTGAATTTGAGGCAGTGCTGTTGGATGGAGCTTGTGAAGGATTATGATTGTGAAATCCTTTATCACCCGGGCAAGGAGAATGTGGTAGCTGATGCTTTGAGTCGTAGGCCCGGAGGTAGCTTGTTCCATTTGAGCGCAGTTCAGAGACAGTCTTCTATAGATTGGCAGATCTTGTATGATAGTAGAGTACAGTTCGAGTTCACTTCCGCTGAGGGCAGCTCACTCATGTCCGTGCCCATCCACTTCTGCTTGATCGTATCCGTGAGGCACAGCCCGACGATACTCGTTTGTCTGATATTTTAGAGCATGTTTGGTAGGGTAGAGAGTCAGAGTTTGTGATTGATGATCAAAGTGTGCTACGTTTTGGGACTCGTTTATGTGTACCAGATTCCGAGGGGCTGAGACGCGAGATCCTAGAGCAGGCACATCAGTCAGCATACAGTGTTCATTCAGGTTCCACCAAGATGTATCGTGATTTGAGATATATCTACTGGTGGGAAGGGATGAAGAGATATGTTTCGGATTTCATTTCGAGGTGCCTGAATTGTCAGCAAGTCAAGGCTAAGCATCAGAGACCGGCAGGAGAGTTGCAGCCTTTGCCCATTCCGGAGTGGAAATGGGAGCAGATCTCCATGGATTTCATTGTGGGTCTACCCACGTCCAGTCGAGGGTATGACTCCGTTTATGTGATTATTGACCGGTTGATGAAAGCGGCTCACTTCCTTCCAGTGAAGACCACTTTCGGATATGCTCAGTATAATCAATTGTACATTGATGAGATTGTGTGTTTGTACGGCGTTCCTACATACATTGTATCCGACAGAGGCACACAGTTTACCGGCCGTCTTTGGCAGAAACTTCAGGAAGCTTTGGGTACCCGATTGAGTTTTAGCACCGCTTTCCATCCGCAGACCGATGGTCAGTCAGAGCGGACTATACAGACTCTCGAGGATATGCTTCATGCGTGCGTGCTTGATTTTGGTAGAAGTTGGGATCGTCACTTGCCTTTGATAGAGTTCTCCTACAATAACAGCTTTCAGGAGACGATTCAGATGGCACCTTTTGAGGCTTTGTATGGGAGAAAGTGTCGATTACCATTCTGTTGGACCGAACTCTGCGAGAGCATGATTTTGGGACCACAACTAGTTCAAGAGACTACGGAGAAGATCCAGTTGATCCAGGACAGAATGAGAGCATCCCAGTGCAGGCAGAAGTCTTATGCCGACCGTCGTCGTCGCAGACATGAGTTCGCAGTGGGTGATCATGTATTCCTACGGATTTTTCCGATGAAAGGTGTGGTGAGATTTGGGAAGAAAGGGAATCTTAGTCCTAGAATTGTGGGTCCTTTTGAGATGCTTGAGCAAGTTGGTACCGTTGTCACGCCCCGCTTCCCAAAATACGGAAAACGAGGGATGACTAGGCCAGCCATGCTCCTACGGTCAAGGAATCATCCCGCCGTAGTCACACTTCGGCTTCTAGCATTACATGGTAATTAGTAAATAAAGCACAGTAGTAAAGGAATCACATCACTAATTTATTACATTAAAATTCCATTGTTCACAAATTACAGATAATAAGAACAAATACTAACCAAGTTCAATCTCACGATCACTTTTATAGAAAGCAGTAAAGATAGGAAGTACACCAGACTATATCTCCGTGAACTCGAAAGGTAGATCTGTCTCCTGCGCTGGTCCTTCCACGGAATCTGAGCATGCATACTCAGGTCGTCAGAGCGACACAATAACAATATTATTATAATAAGATGAAACAAGTAAATGAGGTAATACTAGTGAAAGAACAATGCAAGTAATCACTATGTCACTATATGATGCAGAATATGTTCTGTGTCCCTATCGGTCTCTAGGTCATGTTTGAAATCGCATAGTGGAAGGAGGATCATGTTTAACAGGAGTCTCGTACATACCCGAGACAACGGCCCACATGCTCGGGACATAACCCTGTCAGTCGGATCGCTAGATCCTACCTAATATATATATCACTGCTCGAATGATCATCCTCTAAAACACGGTCCCGCTAAATATGATTCTCTTTCCACTTCGATTTCCCCTTTATCCCCAGGTTTTCACTATTTGTGATCTTGATTCAGTCGTGTACAAGTATACCAATGTCACGGTTTTATCACTGTTCACTGTATCACTCACTGTCACGAATATTCACTTTCCATTGGTGTACTCGTCACTCCTAAACCAACATCAACCATGCACGATAATGCAATGTCCACTGACTATAACACGCACTAACACTAAGTATATGGCAAATGGGGGTATGATATATGTATGCATGCCATCATTAAGCTATGAGTACTATGAATCAATAAGCATGTCATTATCTTACAAAAATTGCATAAATTCATATGTTAACAATTCAACAAAATGATGCGAGTAAGATAAATAGAACACTCAGTCAGCAATTCATCAAAATTTGTTTCAGTTCAATCGGGATTCCGGTTTTCAAGATACAGCTGTTTCATTTTAAGTGCTCGCGGCTGGAAATTCAGTTTCAGAACTGAACGTCCGTTTCGCGACACGAATTGCACCCAGTTGGGTTCAGATTTTAGCGATGCTACAGTTGAATGAAATCTAGGGTTTTCAATAGATTATTCAACGCAACAGACGGATCCTCAATCGCGTCTGTACGTTGAAAGTTATACACAGTTTAATATCAGTATGTCACTTCTGAATCTGTTCTGGACGGTTATACGTTCTGCCCTTTTATTTACAGTTTAAAATAACAAACGGAAATGAAATGGAATGGTACCACTTGTTTTGTTTATCTAACAGAATTACCTTTAATATACTGCAGAGTTCCGTAACATACGACTTCAGGAAACACAATGACACACATTTTGGTACAGTACACGATAAACAGAGTCGCTCTGGACTGCAGTCCAGAGTCGCACTCCGATCTAATTATCATCGCAGTTACAGAACAGAAATCATTAAAATTTTACATAGGGTTAAATTTCGTCGAGTCGGCTTCGATTTGAGCCCTCGAACGTATCATTCCAATATGTATATAATTTACGGTGATTTTATTCATTTTCAGATACGAGAAAAATTCTAGTTTTAACGGCATATTTGGGGGTATAAATTTTTGTCACTAACAATCGTATTTTCCAGTGAGATTCATACACGATATTTATCATCATATGGGCCAACAGAAAATATCAGTTTCCGTCAAAATAAACAATTATATTCATTAGAGACTAGCATCGAACACTTAGGTCACATAATATATCGGTAATCGGCAAATTTGTAAACCATATGATTTAGGTTTGTACCACAACTATATTAGCATGAAGCAAGTAAACACTTGCCTGGAAACGTCTCGGGATCGCACGGCAGCAGCGGTGTCACGAATGCGTGATGTACACCGTGAAACGGATTCGCGCGAGCTTGGCTCGAGATGCGGAATTTGCATCGGAGTTGTCCGGAGTCGTTGCACGGTCACTGGAGGTTGAGGGGTGCTTGATGGTCCTTTGCGAGTGCACTGGGGTCGACGACGGTCGACGGCGTCGCTCCGGCGATGGCCGCAGTGAGTGCTTGGAACAAAAGTGGGTTTTGTGTGGTTTTGGAGAGAGGGAGAGGGTAAGCAGTGGGGCTTGGGGCTTGTAGTGATGGTGATGATGCTGAGGAGGTGGAGGTCGACGATGTGGTTCAGGTCAGTTGGGGCTCGCCGTCGTCGAGTGCAAGGGTGGCCGAACTCGGGTGTGGGGTTGTGTACAGAGGTGCTCGGCAGGGGCTCGGGTTGATGAAGGGTGGAGTCGTAGAGGGAGAAGGTTGGTGGAGGAGGAATGAGCGAGGGTTGTCGAGGGTCGTCGCCGGCGGCGAAGTGAGGGAAAAAAATGGTGCTCGGTGAGTTTTTTGTGAGGGAGAGAGATGAGGGATTTTTTTGAAAAATGAGGGAGATGAGAGATAGATGAGGGCGTGAGGAATGAATAAGGGTTGAGAGTCGTGGGTGAACGTTGCAGGAGCGGGGGCATGGGCGTGGGCGCGAGGCGCGGCGGGGAAATGGGATCGCGCGCGGGAAAAGGGCGAGGTTACCGTTGGAGGAAAAGATAAACAGAAGTGGGTCTCGGGCCGAAGAAATGGGCTTGGGGAGAAAAATAAATAATTCCCTCATTAAAATGTGTTGGCTGAGTGAGGAAAGAGTGGGCCGAGGTTTAATTAAAGGATTTATAAAAAGAGTGTGTGGGCTGAAGAGAGGAATGGGTTGGGTACTTTAATAAGGATTTTATTTAGAAAATTTGGTGAGTGGTCTGGGATTAAACAGGCCGGCTGAAATTATTGAAAGGGTTTACTTAAAAAAACTAAGTGGGCTGAGGAAATAATAAAGGGGCCGCTGTTGGAAAAAAAATAAGGTTTAAATATTAAGCTTAAACAACCAATTAAAATACGAGGGGAAAAAGAAAGGTAATCACTGGGATTCAGAAAATAGGAAACTTTTATTAAAATGGAAACGGGGATTTACAACCGCTGCCTATCGTTTGGCACTTTCGCCCAGTTTTCCGGATGTTCACCCCGCATTTCATATATCGATGCTTTGCAAGTACCTTCATGACCCTTCTCACATGATTCAGCACCATACCATCCGGCTGGAGCGCGATCTTTCGTTCACTGAGCAGCCGGTAATTATATTGGATTGACGGGTGAAGAAACTTCGGTCAAAGGTCTTACTATCTGTGAAGGTTATTTAGCGTGGCCTGAATAGCGAAAAGGTCACATGGGAAGCCGAGAGCGAGATGCGGAATAGATTCCCTCATCTCTTCGAAGGTACGTATTGTACGATTTTTAAATTCGGGGACCGAATTTCTTTAATGTGGAAGATTGTAACACCTTAGAATACGATTAGAGTTAATTAAGCGATATAATACGGGTTTTTAATGAAATTTAACCAATAATTATTTTCACATATTTTATTTAATTAATTAATATTTTATTTAATTGTTATAATACTTGCACACATATGTGCATGTTAATTTAGGGTTAAGGAGGTGTTAACCATACTTTACTAGCCATGGCACACTTAACCATTTCATGCCATGCTATACATTATTTATCTATTTTAAGGAAAATGATTTTTATTTGTTTTGAAAATATATGAAGAGAAGAGTTGAAAATTTGAAGGCATGATGAGACATGGGTCATGGCATAGAGGGCGTTTAATGAAGAGAGAGAGAGAGAGAGAGAGAGCGTGGCTCATTCAACCTCACACTCTCACTCTCTCTTTTCCTCACAACTCTTTCATTTTCTTCTCCTCCTCCTCCTTCACCAAATTCTTCACTTGATCCTTATTTTCCTCACTAACCTTAAGCCTAAACTTTCATCAAACCTCACTAAACCCTTCACAACTCATGCTAAAGTCCTATTGTGATGATTTGGAGCTTGATGGCTAGGGTTTCATTCAAGTTGTGGTGAGGTAATGATCTCAAACTGTTAACTAGGCTCTAAGGAAGTTGTTTTGAGTATTAGTTTCAGTTTAAAACCTTAAAGTTATAATTTTATGCAAAATATCGTATTTTTGCTAGTTTTGTGTTTCTGTTGAATTTGCTGTTGTTAGAGTGATCCACAATTTAATCTAACAATACAGTAGCATGATGATAGAGCCTTGAGTGTATCCTAGAAACCTGGACCCCACCCCTCACCTCTGTCCCGACAAGATTCTTGTTTTGGCTGGCGCCGCCGGTTTTTGTGTGGAGTTAGGTGTTGGTTTTTGGTGTGTAGCTCTCTGTGGGTTATTTATGGTATTTGGAACACTTTTTTTTCCTATTTTGTCTGTAGGTAAAATCTGGGACTGTTTAGCTATTTCTAGCGTTACGATATCGTGCGATACGGACTTTTCCGACTTCCGTTACGTGTTTCGTTAGTTTGCAGCCATGGGTTTGGTTTAGGGTGTCACTGCACACGTTAGCCCACTAAGCTAACACTTGGTAGCTTTTGGGAGTCAATGCGTTGGTTTGGTGTTGTTTCCGTATGTTATCGAAAAGTTTCTAATTTCACTTGTTATGATTTTGTGTTATATTAGGATCGATTGCGGGGACTTCGGACGCTGCTTGGAAAGGGAAAGAGGTGATCGGATTCACCTAGCTAGAGATCGTCCGGTGAGTAGATTTAACATCTATGGGGGAATCTCCCGTATGACGTTATGCGTTGAGGGTTAGATTCAGTGATATAACCATATGCTTATATGTATATTTACTGATTGTACATGAGTACCATTTTACACATCCCATTATCTGTTGTGCATGGACATAGTATTATTGGACACTGCACCATTATTAACGATTCACGTTGCATGAGCACCGAATTGTATGTCACACACACACACACCGTTGGTAATTGCCAGGATGTGCACACTATAGAAATTGCCATGGGTAATATAGTATACCGCTTCCATTATTATTAACAATTAGACATTGATTTTTGTTCTAGTGCGCCTATGAATTGCATCATACGTATATGCATACATACATACATTGCTATAGTCACATATATACTCTCATATGATGTTGCATTTCGATTTCGTGGATTTGGGAAACCGCAAGATACCTTTGAAACTTGATATATTTAAAAAGAGCGGTTTTCCATTGATATGCTCACATTACTGTTCCATGTTTGCATACATTGTATTTCATGGATATATGCATCGATATACTGATTTCATGCGATTTCTGGATTTGAGAACCGCAGATATATTTCAAAGGAAATTATAAATCGTTTTAAAAACGCGGTTTCTCGTGATGTGATTTCAAGGCGTCCACCATGAGTTTTCTCGATTCTGAGCTTGTTTTCGAGAACCGATTTGAGGAGTTGGACGAACCTTCTGTGGGTACATGGTGGACCCGGTAAGGTACCTCGGGGCAAGAAAATGATTTTTGTGAAGTAGACGATGAGCCTAGCAGAGAGAGTACTACCTACCGGTGATTGTATGAAAACTCGATGGATATCAAGAGGATACCATTTTGGAGTTATGAGATGAGATAGATATGAGGGCCGATCTGAGTATGCGGCACCTGAGATATTAGGATTTGGGGGTGTCGTTGATGGACGCCGGTTTTCTATGATGATGATTCATTGATGAGGTTTATATTTTATCCCATACTCAGGATTTATTTGACATGCACTGTTTTATGTAGTTGTTGTACCCTGGTGGCGTACCTTGATCATGATTTGTTGCATATCCGTATTGTTATACTTATACCATCAGATTGCATATTTTAGATTATCTCTTTTCGTGCATGCTTGCGATTGTCTGTAGAATGTTATTTACTGCTCACGAGTTGGCAACTCACCCCCGTTGTGCCACGGTGTTTTGCAGGCTTGACCCTCAGTGTAGTCGCGGCAGGGCTTCTTATTGCATCTACTTCTGCGGATACCGCTACTGTTAGTCGTGATTTTGGTGTAGATGGGTTTTGCGGGTATCCGTATGGTTCTATTGTATATCTTATTTTGTATCTAGTACTCTCCATCTACCACTTACATGTATTTGACTTAGAGACGAGATTGTGAGGATCGATATTGTATTATTTGTGCTTCTGGGTGTCGTGCTCGTGTGAGCCAACTTTTTATTTATGTTGCGACGTTGTTTTACCTCTTATTATGCCGTTTTCACTTCTTAATTGATTATTTCTTCGCTACGGCGTCGTGTATATACTTGTTGTGGTCGTGTTCTGCTTTTTGGCATGAGTTGCTCCTGTTTGGGGATGCCTTTTATATATATTCTTTGCTTGTTCCTGTTTGGGGCTAGTTTTTATAAAGGAGATACTGAGTTCAGATTTTATAACTTGAGATTTTAATTGTTTTTTTCCTACTGTTTTATCACTCTACTTCTTTTCTTGGTTTAGATTTCTGGGTTTTTCGGCATACTTGAATTGCGTTACGCCTTTTGACGTCGTGTGATTTAAGTACCGGTCGCATTCCTAAATTGGGTCATGACACGTTGTGCACTCCTTCCAATAAGGGTGGGAGTGCCAAGAGGTACGCCATTTCTCTAACTCGTTCAAGTATGTCGAACGGTCCGATATACCTTAGACTAAGTTTACCCTTCTTGCTAAAACGTATCACTCCTCTGTTCGGAGAGATCTTCAGAAACACATGCTCTCCGGGTTGGAACTCCAGGTGTCGACGCTTTTCATCTGTCCAATGCTTCTGTTAGTCCTGAGCTATCCGCATTGTTCCCCCAATATTTAAACATAATAAAAGAGCTAAGCTCTGTTAAATTTAATGAGGCAGCGCCTCACATGCTCCCTATGAGGGCGCCAGCGCCAACCCCTTAGGATTGAATCCTCGGATGGCGCCATACGTGAAGCTCACGTGGGCGCCAATGTGCAAAACACAGGAGCGCCTAGAATTAAATTCTTAAGTGGCGCCCAAGTACACAACACGTGAGCGCCAACGCCCAAATTAAAATCAAGTAGAATTAAATTCTACAGGGGGATATTTCCTAAAAAATGGGATACTCTTTGTTAAACAGAGCCGTTGGATCAAAAATCCAATGGTGATGATAAATCATCAAATAATAGAATAAAATTCTATTAAGGAAAAATATTCTCCTAATCTTTCTAAATGAACAGAAAATTGTTGGATCAAAAATCCAATGAGATGGGAAAATATTTCCCTATATCTTTCTAAACAAAGAAAGATGTGCTATATATAACAGAGAATTCTTGGATTAAAAATTACAATTTGACAGAATAAAATTCCGTATATGGGGAAATATTTCCCTAATCTTGTTGAAAACAAGAAGACATATTCTGTAAAACAGAAATCCTTGGATAAAAAATCCAACGGTAAGTAAAATTCTCCAAACAAATTTTGAGACCAATTAAATCAATTGGAATCTCTCAATGAGAGATTTTTTCAAAACTAATTAACAATTTGCCTCCACTATATAACGGATCCGAGACTTAAAGTCTCTCACACACACACATATAGAGAGAACCCCCTATAAGCTTATGCAAAAAATACAGAAGACTCTAAATAACAACAGAGAATTTAATTCTCAATGGTGAAGAACACCTTTTTCCTCTTAAACCTTAGGTAAAGAAACCACAGAGATCAAAATATCTTCTTTACCTATCATAGCATACCCAAGGGTTTAACCCTTTTCAAGATCTTAGTTCTTTCTCTGGATTTGAGATCCACAAGACAAGTCTCCCACAAGTTGAGAATTTAATTCTTATCGGGAATATTTTGTTCTTGAGAATCAAACATTCAAAAAAGAACTGGGTTAAAAAAAGAAAAGAACCCATCCCAAGGAATTTAATTCCTCAGAAAATATGGTTTAACCCTAAAAAAAAAATTTCTTGGTGCCATTAATGGTCAAAATACCATTAACAAAGATTCAATCTGTAAAAAGGAAAAAACATTAGCGCCGCGCGTGCTTCCCACGTGGCCGCCTTCAACAGATTCCCAAAACAAAAGGAAATTAGCGGTTCACGTGAAAAACATGTGGGCGCCCAAAATAGAAGGCCAGTGCCTCACGTGAAATACACGTGAGCACTGAGTAAAGTGCTTGGCACTTCATACGAAGCCAAAACGGCTGAGTGCTTAGCACTAATTGGGCAGCGCCTGCCTCACGTGCTCCTCACGTGGACGCCATACAAAAGTGCTTAGCACTTTCCAAAATGGCTAAGTGCTCAGCACTGATTAGGCAGCGCCCAGCGCCGCACGTGCTCCTCACTTGGACACCATAAAAGAAAAAGTGCTTAGCACTATATATATATTCAGTCAAAATAATTGAGTGCTTAGCACTGATTGGGCAGCGCCCATAACTGAAGTCTTCACATGGTACCCATGTGAACGCCAGAGCTTCAAACAACTGCTTAGCACTTTTTCTTAAAAAAGGGGGATGAACAACCAGAGCCCAAATAAGTGCTTAGCACTTTTGAACAAAAAAGACTGAGCAGACTAAGCCCAAATTGGCTAAGTCTTTCTGAAAAGTTTCTTACAGCTGAGCCGAAATGCTCCGTTGTTGGATCTGAAATAAAAATGATCCTTAAAATTTTGCTAAGTTTATCTTAGTCTCAAATTAGACTAACGTATCCTTAGTTAAAATAAATTGAGCTCAAATGCTCATATATTTAAGTTGATCTTAATCTCAAACTAGATTAACGGTCCTTAAATGAAACAAACCCAAATCTAAAATATACGGATTTGGACTAATCCGCGCCCTACGGGCGGCGACATAAACTAGCCCCTGTATACAATCCACGGGCAACCAAAACAAATAAAATACACACGACATGGAGTGAACTGCTAGAGGAAGAGAAAGTGGTTCTCGCAACGCGGTAACGTAATTAACTGCAGGGGCTTGCGCCTGCAGGGAAGAGCGTCCCCACATTCAAAACCCCCCTCACAAACGAGGGAGAATCTGATAAAGTCATGCTACAATGGTCGCATCTATCCAAACCTCTGATATATGGTGCCATAAATCAATTTGGTATCTTCGGAGAGGTGGATGGATAAGTCCAAATAGTATCTGTCCCTAAATTTAGGCCAAATGTCCCAATGTCTCGGTCTCTATTTTCGGCGGAGAACAGATTCTGGCATCCCGGTGAGACCTTTTCTTCTTTCCACTCCACACTTCATGTGTCGTGTTTCGCGAACAAAATCACAGTTCGCTATGGTTGCCCTTGGATTCGAGGTATTAAAACTTGGTGTTTTGCCCCTATGCAGAAAATCGATGGCTTCTCAATGTACTGCATACAACAACAACTCTCGCTCCATCCCAACTGGAGGAATGACTTATGGGCCTAACGTGGCCTCTATTTTTTCAATGCCAGTGGGGCAAGTCACACAAGCCACTACTGGATTGTTCTTTGGGACCATACTCTCACCTATGAGTTTCGGTGTCTCAGTGCCGCAAGAAGAAGCTCCCAAAAGGTCGGTTTTCGATCGAATGGCAACCATAACGACCCCTCTCAACGGGCCGTCCAAATCCAGCGTCTCAGTCTTCAACAGGCTGAGCAAGAACTCAAATGGGCCCGCAAAGAAGCTCATGATACCTGAAGAGGCTACCCCAAAACAGTTAGCTCTCCCAACTCCTGCTACAGTCAAAGCAATCAAAAGTGCCTCCCACATCAGAAATTCGATCTTCGAAAGATTGACTGGCCCTCCCTAAACTTTAATAAGGATGTCGGTCTTCAACAGGCTGACACCAATTTTAGCTTCTCAGAAAAACCAGGGGCGTGATGAAGCCGCTTCCAAAACTGAGGTTGTCCCTTCAACAAGGCACACTCAATGTCGCCACTGGCGCCGAGTGAGAGAAGCTGGGAGCAACTCTCCCTCTGGATTCACCCCACCAACTCTAATGGTGGAAGTTGACGCTGCTGTTCCAACCGGTAACAACTTTGATCCGCTTAAGAGGGTGCAAAAAAACTCTTCAACGGCGGTGCTAAAGAAATCACCCCCGCCTGTAGAAGTTACAGTGCAGGCAAAGACGGAGCAACCTCATCAATGGCTCTCCACGCAAATTCATAGGGTCTGACGAAAAGTCTAGGACTCTGTGATTGACCAGAACTATCTCGTCGACTGAAGAAATCAAAGGCTCGATAAGAAAATGACTACTCCTCCACCATACAGCAGAAGACTTCCCCTAAGCAGGTGCCTGTCATAACGACTCCTTTAACTCCAATCTCCTATAAAAGAACGAGGTTAGAAAAAACTCTATCGCCCGCGGCAAATTCCAAAGGCAATAGACCTAAACGTCCCAAGGCCGGGAGCATATCAATACATACGGTTTACATGGCTTCGGGAAAAGAAGAAAGCCGTGCTTCGGTGAGTCACCGACCGCAAACTCGGTCGCTGACCAAGGCTCAGGAGCAATAGCAGAAGCTTCAGGAAATGCTGACCAAAATGGCAGCACCTACTGGACAGAAAGAAAGTCCAGACAAAGAAGCTGAACAACGCCAAGAGCAGGTGTCACGTCCCGCTTTCCAATGTACGGAAGCAGGTACGTGACGAGGCCGTGACGTATTTATTTCGAGAAGGTCATTTCCCGGAATAAATACGCTAAGCGTAAAATAAGCAATATAAAATGATAAGAGAATGAACATGAGATTTAAAATTCAACAACTTTATTTACATTAAACTTGATTCATTTACAATACATGATTTTAACTGAAAGAAGATACAAAGGATGAAAATGCCTAAACAGGTGGCATACATAAACTGAGAAAAGGTAACCGGTCAAGGCCTGGATATCGGTCTGATCGTGCTCTTCTTCTGAGATGTCTACCTCTTCAGTCTCCACCATATTTGATGAACATTCTAAGAAAACAAAGGTGGGTGGAATGCCCGTCAGCGAACTTTCGCTCGGTAAGTCCCCAAGAAATGAAGTGAAGTATAAAGTGTAAGGATAAAGGAAAAGTTTATTATGAACAAGTGAGTATGAAGTATGTTGTGTCAGCCTGTCGTTTAATGTAAGGTTGGCAAGTTTGTTTAGCATGTAGTTTTATTGTAATACATGTGAACAAGTATGGTAATATATGACAAGTAGATAAACATGACAACATAGCATGAGCATGGCAAACAAATGTAACATGGCCGTATAGGTTAAGTATAGTGAACATGTAGTGAATGTAAACGTCTTAATATGTCTCTACTTGGGTATATTAATTTATGTAAGTTCAAGGGTGAATGTCAACCAATCTCAAGAGTTTTCTCGAACCCAACAGGCTGTAATCCAGAGGTAAGGAACCACGGGCCCGAATCAAGTGGTAGTAACGGAATTTCAACCTAGTGTTGAAGTATTCCAAACTCAACAGGCTGTAATCAAGGAGTAAGGAAACACGGGCCCTTATGATAGCTTTCTTGTGTTAGTAGACATGGATTCATGATCTAGTGGGGCTCCTGAGATTTCATTGAATTCACGCATGAACTACCCCAGCACCCCGTGTATTCTACGTTATAGTTAAATTTACAGGCCTTGCTCGAATCCATGAATACATCAAGTGGCAAGATAGAGTTCATGTCGATATCGAGTATTCATATAAAGTATTCATGTATTCATGTCATGTTGTATTCATAGTTCGAGTCAAGTCTAGTCATGTACTTAGGTTTGATATATATGTTTGAATTCAGGCATTCAGGTTCATGTTCAAGTATGCATTGTAAGTCCACGGTAGCGCCCCGGCCGTCAAACAGACGCCAAATGCGGAACAAAAACTTTTTACAACTGGCGCTATCGCGTACTATAACCCGGATCTGCCATTAAAGCTAAACTAACAAACTACAAAGTGGGTAGAAATGTTATACCGAACGATCCGAATCCTTCGGTCTTCAACCATCATCCCACGCTTTGTTGCGGCTGCTCCGATCTCCTGAATCTTTAATCTTCTCATCCAGGTGGCACCACGTCGACGGATCTTTAAACGGGCTCTCGCCTCTGAACCGAGACAACTCGATCATCAAGTTTGCTAAAAGAGATGACCAAGATTGATGTAGAGAATGAGTAGAACACTTTGTCTCGTTACGTCCAAAACTGTGGACGAACGGTTAATGAAGTTGCCTTTTGGATTCAACTGAAATGAGAAATGAATATCTGAAATTTCCATGAAGCCAAAACTTGTATCTTTTTCAAATCCACAACCATATTCCTCTCAAGGATGTGGCCGGCCACTAAATAGAGGAGGGGGTGAGTGTAGGAGCAAGGGGGGTGACCATAAGCAAAGCTTATCAAGAAGAAAAAATCTTAGCACAAACAAAATGCATTAATGTAATGAATGACTCATCTAAACCTAGTCATCATATAATTAATACTAATGAATGAGTCAGCATCCTTGTCATCACTTCTAGAACCTTCTAGAAGCATGACTCACCCCCATGACTCACCCAAGAATAAAAGATAAATCCACATTTAACCGAATGTTAAATATGGCTGATAGAAAACTGGAAACTGGCAACTTCCAAAAGTGATCCTGAAACGAATTTCAGGATAACCCCGTATCAGTATAAACATACCCGTATTTGTATTACGACCGAATACAAATGCAACTGAGACAAAGATATTATATCTACACAGCATAATACTCGGATCCGGCTTAAACCAAAGCCGACCAGTATTATCCGCCCGAAATATGACACGTGCGAAAACGCACGTGCATTTTCCGAACCTTGCCATAAACCCATACGGCCTCTACAACATTTCGCCCGAACTTGGGAAACTGTCTGTGGGGGACTCTAATGACTCATCAACATACTAGCACTGGGTATAACCTCTAGCACGTCAGAGGTACAAGCTGTACGTAACGGTTTGCCTATGTATTGATTGGAAGGGAAGCTGACGAGCGAACTCATCCCTAAACCCTACTGAGCCTAACAGTGACAATATACATACGGTCCGGTCCGTTCGTCTAAAGAGTATCGCATATCGAGTTTAGGGGGGTGGATAAAGTCAGACCCCCCAATAACGCGATAAATCGTGTCGGCATGAAGCCCATCACCATCTGAGAAACTACTGATCCAAATCAGTTATTCTCCACCACATCGGCCGAGGATTTCTAGTGATGGCCACCCGTGCACTGCACGACATCAACCCCCAATACCGGGAGAGACGAATCCCCGACGATCCGCTCACTGCCTCCATGTGGCCGGGACTGTACCCAACTAAAACCTGTTTGCACAACTCCTTTGAGCGTGGTAGGGTAGTAATCTAAGCACAGTGGGAACTCACACGAGACAAATGACGATCTCAGGTCGAAAAACTAACCTGTACACATGTCACCAGGGAACTACTATCTGACGATATGTATAATACCAACTAGCATGTTCCCGGCGTGTCCTGTCCGGTGTACTCATAACCCAATGAGCACCTGTATACATCTTAGGTGAACCAACTGACACCAATGGCTTGTGAGACCGGCCATCGCCCCTCGTCGGGGTCTCGACTGTATACACTAGTCTACTCTGGTGTATCGATGTCCTGTCTCGAAACTCCTACGACTAGGGACACTTTAAGGATGCGCTTACAGACCCCAGCTCCCACGTATATGATCGCCATCATACTGCTGGTAGTCAAGAAAGAATCCTATGGGCTCTATCATCATGCAATAGTGAACTAAAGCATGTATACGATGATAAAGACAAACCAGATAGCATACTATCATCTCGAGCAAGACTGTCATATCGGTATAGGTCCTGCCTCAATCATTGCAATCATGTACCTGCGATCCAATAATTGACTTTGAGGGCACTATCTCCAACAATCTCCCACTTGCACTCAAGGCTAATTATTGCGATGTCGCATACTCACAGTCCGTGTGATACTGAACATCCAACTCCTCTACTAATCAGTTTCACAAAGCTAGTTTGTAAAACTCTTGTGTTCGAGAAATAGCCTCAATGAGTGGATCCGCCCTGATGTTTCTTTCTATGTCTCTTTTAATCTCTAGTTCGCGGAGAAAGCCATCTCCCTAATTGAGCAATACCTGTCTTAGAATACGTCTGGATATCTGATGGGACCTAGTTCATAAATGAACTCCAAATCCAAACTTCTTAGACTGTATCGATAACTGAACCTAATCAGTATCCAACACCATGCCTCCCACAGTATCCTCTTGGACCACCTGTCCATAATACTGTCCCTCGTCAGAGGGAAAACTATAACTCTGACAATCACTCTGTCATCCATGTCACCTTTGAAGCCTGGAATGATAACCGTCTCCCGAAGAAGGCTGCCGTCATCAAATCCGTAGAACAAACACTTATGTTCTAAAACTGCTTTCTTATATTTCTCCAGGATTGGATTAATATAAACTTATCGCATCAAGTGCAAAAACAATATCTGGTGTGGTACTTGACATCTCATGATCGACTCAATTGCTTAAGCAAGTGATCTTCCAATCATGCAATTCCCTCTCTCCTTTAGTCTCTAAGACACCTTTAGAGAGGGTGACTCCATCACCTGCAGGTACTCCACCATGCCAGGAGTCATCTATTCTAAAATACCATTAGAATACTGTCAAAGTACCCAGATTGGAAAACTACCCAATTCTAGATCTAAAAACCATAGATTTAGTAACCAGAATGTCTGATATTATATCCATATCCTTCGTGGAGAAACAACTGTGTGACGACCAAAGTACAACCGATCGTAGTATAGGAATTTTACTTCCTACTCTGTGTATGTCATCCAAATACCAGGACATCACACCCTACTACCTTCTCAACTGATCCATCCCCTATTCTGATGAAGTCAAAGCCATGACTGTCTCAAAAAATAGATGATCTTATCTCCGCTATAACTGCTCAAGCCTATAAATAGACATAAGCTACTTGCCCACTATGCTTCCGCTGCTCCCACTGACTATGACAACCCTCTGACAGAATAATATATACGTATACTTCTAAAACTAGTTTAGAACGACGCTATACATATCCTCCTGCCGGGTCTCATAGTCTGGAACAACAGTAGTGTCAAGTCTGGGTAAACAAGAACCTCCCTGTCACCGTCCTTGAGGCTACCGGAGTACCTCTCGGGTGTCTGAGGTTACCCACCATATCTGCGAAGTGGCTATTGGAATGTCAAACCTGATTGAATATATAGGTCCTACTAAATTTTCCGTAATCGTTTGCGGTTCTGGAATCACTTCCAGTTCTACCATACTCCTACTACTGTTTTCTGAAAAAAATCCATTTTACTAAAACTGTGGCGAGTCTAGAACAATATCACTATTGATCTTCAAGATGGTAGAAATGTCAACCCTCGTCAAAGCCAGGGTCAACCCACAAACTGCCATTACAGAAACGTGCCTTGAGTTATCCAGGGTCTGGTTTTAAGCATAAGATGGACAACTCCCCTTACCTTAACATCGTTAAGATATGAACCATTCTATATCCAATATAGAAATAGAGGCACTAATTTAATTGGAACCAGATTCAAATCATGCAGCTGTCTCCAGTGCATAACAACTTAATGGAAAAAAGGCTAATCAGCATTACTCAACTTAGGAATCCATCCAATTATGAGTAACCTGAAAGAGAAACAAGTTTCTCAAAACCATTACTATCATTTGAATACTAATCACAAGAATCTATATCTTCGATTTCTTTGAAGAATCCCGATACTTGCGATACCTGGTTCTCTACTTTATTCTTATACCCACAACTTCTCAAAACTTAGACATTGTATTTCTATGAAACACTTGTCTAAAAAACTAGAGAAGTTACAAGTAAACTGAACATAGTACGAGGACCTCCCCTTTGTCCTGATGGACACTGGACAACATACAATACTCTGTATAAGTCCACTGAGTTGAATAACTCATTATCTATGCATCGTAGGTTGAAAACTGTACCCAGGCGATTTCCTCAAATATCACCAATTACAACGAATTCCGATATAATGAGGATGATCTCCTAATTCCCAATAAATTACTCCCACTCATCATCTGTAAAACCATACAGATATGAGAATGAAACCTGGTAAATACATACCCTGGAGTAAGTATCTAATTGGGAAATCAGTTTTTTCTATTAACAATGTATTGAAACATGAAAATGTTTCGTAGGGGTATCCTGGTATTCTTAGTAATGCCTCTTCCATAATCCAATTCATGACTTTAAACCGTATATTTCTTTGCCATCTCTCCAAATCCCTTTATTTGTCTTTAGTCGTTACCTTCTGTACACCATCGTTAGGCTAAATGGTTTTCTTCCTTCCCTACCGTTCGGCACCAGCCTATGGTTTGGAAGAAGACTATCCAGTAAGCATAATAGGTGTACTCTCCTAATCCTAGGAGTACTCGCAACTTGAGAGAAGGTGATGATAAAAGACAACTGAATAATACCTTATTCTATTAAAGGTGAAATAGGAGTGGCGATGAAGTACGCGGTTTTGGTCGTGAATGATAACAGTCGCAATTTACTTTGCCCTCTTTCTAATCCCTTTAATTTGTCTTTAGTTATTACCTTCTGTACACCCTACTTAGGCTAATTGGTTTTCTTCATTCCCTACCTTTCGGCACCAGCCTATGGTTTGGAATAAGACTATCCAATAAGCGTAATAGGTGTACCCTCCTAAACCAAGAAGCCCTCGCAACCTGAGAGAAGGTGATAATAAAAGACAACTGAATAAACTAATTCTATTTCTCCTGAACCTAGATCCATCCTCAAAGAAGTCCCTTCGAGTTCGTATATAACCATACGATGGATCTATCCAATGGAAGTGGATGTCCGTAGTAATACGGGGTGTTCTGAGAAATACAAAGGGTAAAAGAAGGAGCGGCAATGACTTATGCAACTTTAAACAATCCAAAAGCCAGTATTTTAAAAAGGTTCGGTCAACTTTGTCACTGAGTCATAGTCTAGGGTCGGTCAAAGGTCGCTGCCAAAGAGAGAGAAAAGAAACACTCTGCGTGCACTCTAACCTAGATCAGAATGGTTATCAATTTATCTAATCAGGAAACCTCCCACTGTAATCTCAAATTCTCCTCCAAACCTGAAAGAAGAATTAGTCGGGATCACCCGAAGAGTAAACCAACTCATCAGTGAGAATCGGGATCCAACTATCATCGCATGATAACTTGATGGAAGCCACTCAAGTTATCACACTCCAGAAGGTATGCGCATGCCTGGAAAGTTTGCTGTATGTTTGAAAATCCCGATGTGATTTTTGCCCCATGCTCTTATGACCTTGACTAAGGGCCAACAAATCATAAGTCACATGTCAAGTTCTTCCTGTCATTGTCCTGGTT
This sequence comes from Agapanthus africanus, assembly GCA_030015575.1. NCBI lineage: Eukaryota > Viridiplantae > Streptophyta > Magnoliopsida > Asparagales > Amaryllidaceae > Agapanthus > Agapanthus africanus. Next base: position 670,116,436 of record JASDDO010000014.1, read on the forward strand.
GATTTGAACCCACCCGTACATACTCTTGACTAAGGGCCAACAAAGTAATACGACTGTCCCAAACCAACGCATTTATCTATGCTACAAATGAATACTCAGCAGCTACCAAACACTATGCCTTGACTAAGGGCCAACAAACATAGCTTGAATACTACTGACCATCCATAAGAAATGACGGAGGGCTACGGCTGGTTTTTGGCGAAAAACCTTTAACGTAATGAACTTGATCTCATTGAAGGAACCTAATAGCTTTTTATAAAAATATAGTAACGAAAACCTTTTGTTAAAGAGGTCATTCCCGGTGAAGGGATCTCGGCTCTTTCCTCGTGGAATGAGGTGCAGGATATTCCAACTGAATACCGTGATGCAAAGCAACTTGTAATCGACTATAGTGAAGTTATTACCCTGACGTAAACTTATGCCCAAGGGGTCACTCCCGGTGAAGGGATCTCGGCCCTTGCCTCGTCGAATGAGGTGCGGGATATTCTAACTGAATATCACTATGCAAAACAAAAGGAAACATCTTTGTAATAACACCTTTTAAAATTTTTTCCAACAACATCAAATATAGGTTTGTTTTATCTTGCATTGATAAGGATCAACGCAGTCCCATCAATCAATCACACCAGAAAAGAACGAAAATAATGTACGTATATGCCATCCGCATTCGCCGCTGGGTCCCGTCATCACCCGTTAGGTTACTTAACTAACGACAGAGCGGGGGCTGGACTAGCGCGGGTGTAAAACATATACAACATCTAATAGTATATATACCAATATACAATAATCGCTCTAGGCGTGATAATATGCAACATTACATAAAAGTAATAAGCATCACAGAACAATACAGATAATCTGGGATCTCCGGGTTTCACAGAACCGCTGCAGAAACCTGACATTCCCCTGGTCGTGTGGATAACCTGTGCAATGAAACCTAGACCCCTACGGGTGTGGCAAGTTACCCGCCAAAACCTGAAGCGAGGTAGTCCCCACAACATAGTGAATGGAACACCCGGCACTTCACGGAATCCGGAAAATTGAGCACCCCTCCTTGGGTCAACCTGTACCCCCTACGAGTGCGGCGAATAGTCTGCCAATTCTAGAGTAAGGTCCCTTTGCCTCTCAAAGCCATGAGATACGGACCCGTTGCCCTCCAGAACCCGGCTATCCGTGCACTCCTTCGCGGGATAAACTTAGTACAAAAATGAAAAATATACAACGGGTACATCGACCTCAACCTGGTCGTGCCCCAAAAGAATATTATACAAACAGACAGTAACGGCAGTCCACATGTTGGACGCTCGCCTCGCAATATCAAATGTATAAATAAATCCAAACTGCACTATCATTTCACCCTGCTATCCACCACGACATATCCGCAACATCACAGCACAACACAGAACATCAACGCGAATGTCACGTTCGCAAACCCGTCTAAAAGAACTATAGCAATCAGACGCGGTTTACCGATCAAATGACATTCCCGGTCGGAGATATAATGTAAATACTGCATATTAACAAATTTAAAATTTCGATCGACTAAATTTCCCGAAGTGGGCCTCACGTACACCTGCTGTACAGTAACAAAATCGGGGCCCAAAAGAACATTACCAAAAACCCTAATTTCCTCAGTGAAGCTCTCTGGAAAAAACTTGTGCACTGTTCCCACAAAGTCGCCGCGGTTCCGCGGTCAGACCCTAGGTTTGACCGCGGATCCGCGGTGGTCTTATGGGACCACGTGCCCAAATTTTTCCACAATCCTTAGAAAACCCTGCACGCTTTTCTGTGATATGCAAAATTATTTTTAGGCCCTTTACAAAATCGACAGAAACTTGTATGCTTGAAAATTGTGATTTCGGAAATTCCGTTCGATCGATCTTTTAAACGCGTTAGCACAAGTTAGTATAGCTTAATGGTGAGGCTCTGATACCACTGTAAGTCCACGGTAGCGCCCCGGCAGTAAAACAGACGCCAAATGCGGAACAAAAACTTTTTACAACTGGCGCTATCGCGTACTATAACCCGGATCTGCCATTAAAGCTAAACTAACAAACTACAAAGTGGGTAGAAATGTTATACCGAACGATCCGAGTCCTTCGGTCTTCATCTATCATCCCACGCTTTGTTGCGGCTGCTCCGATCTCCTGAATCTTCAATCTTCTCATCCAGGTGGCACCACGTCGATGGATCTTTAAACGGGCTCCCGCCTCTGAACCGAGGAAACTCGATCATCAAGTTTGCTAAAAGAGATGACCAAGATTGATGTAGAGAATGAGTAGAACACTTTGTCTCGTTACGTCCAAAACTGTGGACGAACGGTTAATGAAGTTGCCTTTTGGATTCAACTGAAATGAGAAATGAATATCTGAAATTTCCATGAAGCCAAAACTTGTATCTTTTTCAAATCCACAACCATATTCCTCTCAAGGAGGTGGCCGGCCACTAAATAGAGGAGGGGGTGAGTGTAGGAGCAAGGGGGGTGACCATAAGCAAAGCTTATCAAGAAGAAAAAATCTTAGCACAAACAAAATGCATTAATGTAATGAATGACTCATCTAAACCTAGCCATCATATAATTAATGCTAATGAATGAGTCACCATCCTTGTCATCACTTCTAGAACCTTCTAGAAGCATGACTCACCCCCATGACTCACCCAAGAAGAAAAGATAAATCTGCATTTAACCGAATGTTAAATAGGGCTGATAGAAAACTGGAAACTGGCAACTTCCAAAAGTAATCCTGAAACGAATTTCAGGATAACCCCGTATCAGTATAAACATACCCGCATTTGTATTACGACCGAATACAAATGCAAATGAGACAAAGATATTATATCTACACAGCATAATACTTGGATCCGGCTTAAACCAAAGCCGACCAGTATTATTCGCCCGAAATATGACACGTGCGAAAACGCACGTGCATTTTCCGAACCTTGCCATAAACCCATACGGCCTTACAACATTTCGCCCGAACTTGGGAAACTGTCTGTGGGGGACTCTAATGACTCATTAACACACTAGCACTGGGTATAAGCTCTAGCACGTCAGAGGTACAAGCTGTACGTAACGGTTTGCCTATGTATTTATTGGAAGGGAAGCTGACGAGCGAACTCATCCTTAAACCCTACTGAGCCTAACAGTGACAATATACATACAGTCCGGTCCGTTCGTCTAAAGAGTATCACATATCGAGTCTAGGAGGGTGGATAAAGTCAGACCCCCTAATAACGCGATAAATCGTGTCGGCATGAAGCCCATCACCACCTGAGAAACTACTGATCCAAATCAGCAATTCTCCACTACCTCGGCCGAGGATTTCTAGTGATGGCCACCCGTGCACTGCGCGACATCAACCCCCAATACTGGGAGAGACGAATCCCCGACGATCCGCTCACTGCCTCCATGTGGCTCGGGACTGTACCCAACTAAAACCTGTTTGCACAACTCCTTTGAGCGTGGTAGGGTAGTAATCTAAGCACAGTGGGAACTCACACGAGAAAAATGACGATCTCAGGTCGACAAACTAACCTGTACACATGTCACCAGGGAACTGCTATCTGACGATATGTATAATACCAACTAGCATGTTCCCGGCGAGTCCTGTCCGGTGTACTCATAACCCAATGAGCACCTGTATACATCTTAGGTGAACCAACTGATACCAATGGGTTGTGAGACCGGCCATCGCCCCTCGTCGGGGTCTCGACTGTATACACTAGTCTACTCTGGAGTATCGATGCCCTGTCTCGAAACTCCTACGACTAAGGACACTTTAAGGATGCGCTTACAGATCCCAGCTCCCACGTATATGATCGCCATCATACTGCTGGTAGTTAAGCAAGAATCCTATGGGCTCTATCATCATGCAATAGTGAACTAAAGCATGTATACGATGATAAAGACAAACCAGATAGCATACTATCATCTCGAGCAAGACTGTCATATCGGTATAGGTCCTGCCTCAATCATTGCAATCACGTACCTGCGATCCAATAATTAACTTTGAGGGCACTATCTCCAACATGCATGCCAGACTTTGGATTCATGTTTGAGTTAGATTCTGATTTGAGTTTGGTTTCAAGTTTGATTTAGACTTAAACTTGAGTTAGACATTTGTAAATGATTTAGATCTTGAATCAGGTTCAATAGTTATCGGTAACTGCTGCATAAGGACGGCAGGATTTATGTCGTTTTCCAAGACAATTAGCATTGATAACACCGTTAAGTTTTATATATTAAATAGGCAAGCACTCACTTTCTCCGGCTCCTTGGGGCTCAAGAGAATTGATCCCGCTTAAACCTATATTTTCTAAAGTCCTTAACAGTGTTTTATATAGCTCGAGAGGGTTTTATGAAAAATATTTTTATATAATTTCAAAATATACCTCGAGAAGTTATTTATATTATTTAGAGTTTCCATGAATGTGAATTTTAGGGATTTGAGGTATTTTAGTGATAAATACTTAGCTTGAATAGTTTATGGTATTTTACTGTAAAGCTCGACTTGTATTGATATCTTGAGGGTATTTTGGTGAAACTTGTGAACTTTCATTCTTTTAAAAATGTAAGTTTGTTATATTGAAAATATATGGATTTATAATATTTATATAATTATTAAAAAATAAATTTTATTAAATTAGAAAATGCCTTTTTCTTAAAATCCGTATTTAAAAACCTTTCGAGATCGAATGCTCCGTGAGGTGGTCTGCATCTCGCTCTACTAGCTCAAGAATGTGCGATAATCCACACCATCCAATAGCGGGTCCCCTAAAAAGGGTTGTAGAGGCATATTTGCAATGGAGTTAAAAATACCATTCAAAAGAAAACCGTTTTTATAGTAAGTGGTATTTTAATGTAATATTGTAATCGTAACCAAAACTATGTTTAAAGAGTATCGTGCTATGGTAACATGTGTGTTTGTGAGGGGTAGGTAATACCCCGTGAGGTTTTCTAAGGGTATAATGAACAAAAATACGAAAAGAGAGATATGTGAAGTTCATGGAATTTAAACGAAAAACTTAAATTAAAGTTATTTTGCATGGATTTCTAGGTTACAATTTATTCTAAACATTTATAATAATATAACAAGTATTGTGTAAAAGTTGTATGAACAATATGTAAGAAAAAGGATGAGTTTTTTAGGATTTAGAAGATCGACATCGGTATTAACTCCACTTACCGATGTTCGTTTTAAAAAAAGATTTTCAAAGAGGAAGAAGAGAGATTGGGAGGGACTTACCGTTTGATTATACTAAGAAGAGGTAGGAGAAAGGATTTTTGTCGTTGTGGCATCGCGGGATCACCGGAATTAGTTTCGGTCCTCGCTAGAACTTGATCGCTTGCTAACTCTACTTTACTCCACTTGCACCTAGGAACTTTTGAGAGAATTTTGGCTAGAATTTTCAGAATGGTGAAGGGCTAGGGCATATGGTAGTATTTATAGTGTGAAATTAAAGTTTTGGGATTAAAATGAGGATAAATGTGAATTGAAGAGTCTCTGTTTGATTGCAGGGAAATAAAATAGTGCAGGGGAGTTAGGGGTAGGCCATGAGTTGTTTGTGCAAAGCACGGAGGAGCTTAGGCTAAGATCGACCATCCCCGCCGGTTTTTGATGAAGTTTGGCCGGTTGGATTGGGGCTTTGGGGCTCTGGATTCTTGCCACGTGATCATGCCAGTGTTAACATCTTTTTGGACATGTTTAATTTTTCTTACTTTTCATTTTTATGTGCATTGGTCGTGTAAACTTTTGAGCTTCCAAAAAGTTTAGAAGAAAAAAATCAAAAAAATATAATGTGTCTGATGGGGTTCGAACAGAGGGGCTACGTCACAGCAATGCAAGGCTTTACCAGTGAGCTACAAGTGGCTTCTTGTTGTTCTTAAACAAGATATACTTATAACTTGTACTCAGACTTGTAAACTCCTTTCTGTACATTAAAAAGAAAAATTTTGTACAGAAAATTTAGAGTCGTTACAGCAGGAGACCGATACAGAGTTTCTGCGAAGGGTGCTCGAGAGAAAGGACAAGGAAGACTCTGAGCAAGCTGCTAACATAAAGCAGATGGCTTTCTTATTCCAAGACATGGTTGGAATGATGATCCAACTAGAACCCCCGGCCGAAGATCCGCCGATAATCATCGAGGATGACAGGGGGAAACATCAAACCCTCCTTCGGCCTTATCAGCAGCCAAGAAGGAAACGATCTCCAAGGCCGCCCTTGATAATTATATTACTCAACAAATAAGAGCTCATCAAGCTAATGAAGCTGCTGGCCAAGTCGTCAGAACCGGACAACCGTATCTAGGCTGGTATGATCAAATCAAGTACCCGCCGGGATATACGATCCCTAAATTCCATGTATACAAAGGGACAGGCAACCTTCATCAGCACGTCGCGCAATTCAGGGCTCTGTACGGCAACACTGGAGGCGAAGACAAACTTTTGCTTCGCCAGTTTGTTGACAGCCTGTCAGAAACAGCCTTTGAATAGTACTCGGAGCTCCCAAATGACTCCATAAAAACATTCACAGAGATGGAATTGCTGTTCACACAGCATTTCGCCAGTGCGAGCAAGCGCACTCCATTTACAACATTAATCAATGCCAGGGTAAAGCCGGGAGAAACCTGGGTCTAATACGCGATCCGATGGCGGAACTTATGGTCTAAGTGCGAACAACACATTGAAGAATCTCCCGCCGTAGGCATGTTCAACGGGACCCTTGATCCTTAGATGACTGTGTCCCAGTTCATGACATTTTTCAAACCAACCACCTTTCAGGCTCTGATAGATAAACTGGCCCAAATGGACCAGATGGGCCATGGGCTTTCCCCCCTTAAATAAGGACCTTCGAAATGCCAATAGTAAAGGGAAAGCGGCCTTCGTTGCCAATACGCAACAACAATCGAGTGGCCTAAAACCGGCAGCTTGCCAAAACAACGCGAATCCATACCCATCCTCAGACCCGTGGCATCCACCGCAACCCGGCGTGTCAACAACCCTAACTACTGCTCCTATCACAGAATGGTGAGCCACCAAATTAAAGATTGCTACGTCTTCAAAAATTGGGTCGAAGACTAGTATCAACAGGGAAAATTCACGCTGTCTGATAACTGGAGGGTAAACCCACCCCAGAAGCACACTCCAAAAAAGGTGGACGCGTAGGGGGCATCATGTTCACTCGTAGAAGAAACTCCATGGTAAGTCGTTCTTTTAGCAAAAACCGAAAGAATGCTGAAGGATCTACATGCATGTCCAGCAGTTAAGTGGAAAAGCCCACTTGAACATGAAATCATTGAAGGGATGCTGAAATCATGTCCCACACCGAAAATTGTTGACGAGGGGAAAACCCCCCAAGTCAATCCTTCGAAGTCTTCAAAGAAAAAGAAGAAGACCAAGAAGCCTGTGCAGCCTGCCGAGTATGATGACAAGCGCACAGATCTAAAAAAATATATTGACGCGCTGGAGGAGTACAACCAGAAGGCGCGGACACCGGTCACACTCAAAGAGTTCCTCAAGCATATTCTTGAAGATGAAGATAGTGACAACGATGGGGGAAATGACTCATCAAAAGACACCGAAGAACGTATAGCAAGTTGCCACATGGTCTCCCATTCGTCGTTATATGGCGAAGAAACTCTCTTAGCGTCAGAAAACAACGTAGAGGAACTGGGGGCAGAATCGGCGCTAAAATCCTCGGAACTGCTAGAAGACCCGATAAGCCTTTCAAAAAAGCAAAGTTGACCGAGAACGCGAGACAGCCATATACGAAAAGGATAAGCATCAGCGTCAGGACAAAGAAGCTGCGGCAAGGATGAGTTTTAAAGTACTCTAACCAAACCAAAGTACACCTCCTCTAAATAGAAGCAGGATCAAAACAGAGAAGCGGTTTGCTAAAGCCCTGTCAATTGGGATGAAGCTGCCACCTCTCGTGAGGAACACTACCGGGATCATATGCCTCGATGGATAAGAATCGTATCTAAGCTACTGCTTATATCATTGGAGGGTCACCCACCCCACCGAGAAATGCAGTGCCTTCAAGAAGTGTTGGCAAGGATACGTTGCCCATAAAAAACACTTCAACAGGATGAAGCGCGATGCTCGTGCTCGACGAAGGCAAAATAGTAAGACAAACTGTCATATGGTTGGTACCAGTTCGGAAGGGGAAAAACCCCAAGTTCTTACCTTCGGGAGCGATTCTGAGGACGTAATACCCCTCAGCCCTCTCTTCAAAGACTCTATCTTCGAAAAAGAAGAGGAGAAGAAGAACTGCGAGAATATTCAGCCGCGTAGCCGCACTCTGCCTGAGAAGAAGCCCGGACCTCCAAACAAAGGGTCGAATAAAAAAGACAAAGGGAAAGGGAAAATCCCTGAGGAAATTGCCCTCGATGAAGAAGCGGTCAAAGAGCTCGCAGTAAGGGACCCGCCTAGGAAAAACAAGGTGGATTGCAATGTCCTAGCACATCTGAGGAAAATACCCTCGCAAATGAGCATATTGGATGTTCTTCTCTGGAGGCTTATAAGGCAAGGATGACACGGTCATACGAAAAACTGACCAGGACAAGAACGTTCCGCCAAGAAGAAGTCGTGCTAGTCATCAAAAGACCAATGATCCCCAATCGTGCAAAACGGGGGAAGTTCGAGCCGAACTATGAAGGCCCGTACATATAGACAAAGTCTACCAAGGTGGAGCCTACCTGCTCATGGATATGCATGGTGAAAGACCCTTCCGGCCAATAAATGTCCAATTCCTTAAAAATTAATATGCTTGAAGAGTCATGACTTAGGTCAATGATAGATGAAGATACTTCTGTCCGCTCGCTATCTTCATGAGTTAGAACTCTGGAAGTAGTATCCAAAAAACTCTGCCTCAAACATGGCGACAACGGACCGAGATGTCCCTAAACTAACAACGGATCGAGACGTCCCTAAACTAGTGCGTCGCTTCAAATATGGTGATAATGGACCAAAATGTCCCTAAACTAGCGCATTGCCCAAATACGGCGATGTGCTCTCTTGAGATCTATATTGCAATTGAAGTCCCAACGGCGAGGGTTGCAACTCAAGTCCCGCCGGCAAACAGATGGGCACCTACGGCGAAACTACTTTCGGGAGTTCCATCACTAAAAAAAGGGTATTTCCATAAGCAAAAAGGAGCACGGATGAAAACCCGAAAGGGCGCCGTGAGTAAAAACAGCAGGAATGCCGGCGAGCTTTGCGAAAACTCGAAAGGGCGTGATCTCGTTAGAAAAAAACCTGCAAGAGATCCTTACGACTCACAAAGGAGCAACACACTAAGGAACCCCCACGATTCCTAAGGAGAAGTTACACTTGTGAGATCCTCATGCTCGTAAGGAGAATTTCCCCCTATGAGACCCTCACGGCTCATAGGATTCAAAAGCCTTAAGTTACAGGGATCTAAACCTGTTCTTAAGCCGTCATATTCCCCTAATATTGCCCTATAGGCGGTCCAATATCGACCCTTATATACAATCCACGGGCATAAATAAATATATCTCCCACCAAGTTCCATCAATGACGAGAAATATCCCTATATGGTGAACAACACTTGTAAGTCCTCTCGACTTATAAGGAGAAAACACTCTTGCAAGATCCTTACAACTTACAAGAGAAAATATCACTTAGGAATCCCTACGATTTTTAAGGAGAAAATACACCTACGAGATCCTCACGACTCATAGGGAGAAATACCTTTATGAGACCCCTATGGCTCATAAAGTCAAAAAGCCTTAGCCGACAGGATCCTAACCCTTTTTGCTAAGCCACGTTTGATCAAATCGACAAAGACAAATGATGATTCGCTCCTGGCAATATCACAGTTGTAGCAATGCTGATGCCTAAATAGATGTCAAATTTCAAGTCTTCTCATGGCAAATGATGATTCGCTCCTGGCAATATCCCAGTTGTAGCGATGCCGATACCTAAATAGGTGTTAAATTTCAAGTCCCCTCACGGCAAATGATGATTCGCTCCAGGCAATATCCCAGTGGTAGTGATGCTAATACCAAGATTGGTATCAGACTTCAAATCCCCAACTCAAAAAAGCCGAAATGTTTGGGCAACTCGCAATAAAAATCAGCGAGTAAAAATAAAAAATATATAGCCGAAATAATTGGGCACCGTGATAAATAGCCGAATTGATTGGGTAATCGTGAATTTCGCGATATAAAAATCTGAAAAGATAGAGCGTCGCGGAAATAAAATAAAATTTTCTCTGCCCTGCAAGTATGTCCATATTGACTCTTGTATACGATCCATGGGCACAAATAAAGGAAAAAGGGACCATATTTTCCCATCACGCTTCATCAAAAGGAGCTCCGAGTCTCAACGATACATATACAACCTCAAGACTATCCCTGTGTCCCCCTCCTCATCCCAGCAGGAGCAGACACAACAATCAAATAAAAATTAAGTGACGGCAAAATCCTAGCTTCGGGTCTTAATGGCAACATCTAAAGCCTAGAGATTACCCCAACGTTCTTCTCATTCCAGCAGGATGCAGATGCAACGTCAATAAAAAAGCCAAGGGTCAAAACGAAAATAGAGCCATGGCAAAATCCTAGCTCCAAGCCTCGACGGTACATAAACTACCTAAAGACTATCTCGGCGTTCCCCCTCATTTCAGCAGGATACGAACGCCATTATCAAATGAAATTGGAGCAATGGCATATCCCTAGCTCCAGATCTCGATTACAATATATACAACATAGAGATCATACAGATGTTTCCCGACCTCAGCAAAGAATTGGCGCGACATCATCAAAACAAAAGAAAAACGAAGTGACGGCATATTCCCAGCTTCGGGTCTTGACGGCAACTCATATGAAGCCTAAAAGATCATTGGAGATCATCCCACCCCAGAAAGGTGCAGTTACGACTCATCGAGACTCAAAATTGAGCATAACCTCAAGTAAAAAGCTTATGGCAAATTCCTAACGCTTACTCTTCCGACGGTAATATGATTTAAGAAGATTATTCGAAGTCGTCTTGTCCAGCCCCCAAAGGGATCAGAGACACGACAGTCACGGGGCTACTCGAACAGAGGCTTAAAGACTGCATATCGAGGAATATATCAGCCAACACGACGGTACTACGGACTAAAACCCTAAAACCACAAACCTAACGGACCCCTGTCGTAAAAAATGTGGGTTATTTACATACAACGGTAGGACAAGTTTGCCTGTAAACCCAAGAGAGGTAAACTAAACACACTCCAAAATGAGTACGTAAACTAGAAACTCCGAAATGATTGAATAAACTACAAAACTCCGAAATGAGTACTTAAACTAGAAACTCCGAAATGAGTGAATAAACTACAACACTCCGAAACGAGTAAATAAACTACAAACTCCGAAACGAGTATATAGACTACAAACTCCGAAACGAGTGAATAGACTACAAACTTCGAGTGTATAAACTACTTCGCACCAGATCAAAACATCAAGAAACAGAAGGGTCGAAATTTTAAAAAGTTACATACGATACGCCAACCCAAAAACAGCCATATGCTATGCATTACTCTACCCTACTTCACTCACAGGTATACCTCCATGAGCAAGTTAGTAGGGGGAAGCACTTATTCACATCAGTCCAGTGTTCACCTGTATCTAGATGCATATTTATGTGTGTATAAGCGCGCACCACATATGCGCGTATCATTGGAATTCGTACGCATCAGAAACTCCTAAGGGTAAAGTGCAAAGTATATGTGCAGAGGCAAAATGTCCACATGGATATGTGCTGGGGGTGAAACATTCAGCGGTCAACGATAAAGAAACATATTTAAATAAATACTTTATTCCACAGGAAAAAGATCACTAAATGCGGGATCAAGAGTACAATGGTTTACAAAACTATGAACAAAGTTTACTAAAGCCCTCTCAGCTTTCTCCACCATGTCGAAGCGGCGATATTCGCGAGGAGTCGCTCCCCATCGGTCAGCGTCGTGCCGTCAGTGAAGAAAGATATGGTCCGCTGAGCCCGTATCTGGCTTAGCAACTGAACAGAGCGATCCCTCAGAAAATGGGTAACCAAATCTGCCTCATGAAAGCACTCGATCTTGTCCTCTGCTGCGTCGAGTATCGCTTGAGTCATCTCCACTGGATGAGGGGGAATGTCAGCAAGCACGGACAGGAAGATCATCCGGAGCCAAATTGAGCTGATGGGAAGAGGAGACCCTCTACGAGTCAGGAGCTCATACATCACCGTGTCGCATTGGTCATCCGTTAGAACGGAATTCACCAAGCGTGCAGCAAAATGAGGAACAATTCTTTCGATAGGCACCTCCTATGGCTGCCGACGAGCATATGGATGATTTCAAGCCATGAATCTTGGTCTGTTAAAAATGGTTCTCTCCTTGTAATGAAGAAGAAAAACATTGCTTCAGATTATAAAAAGAAGCATTTAAGTCTAGGCACAGAAAATGTTGTGCATGGTGGAATTATTTCCAAGTCCTGACAAAAAGGGCATAGGAAAAGGATGGGTTGACTTATGAAAAGCGGAGTAAGAAGGCGAAAAGATTCCTTCGTATCCCGTAGCAGCGCCTCACGTGCATGACACGTGAGCACCGGCGCTAGTTTTCTTTTAGGGTTAAGTCCTATAGCAGCGTCTTACGTGCATGACATGTGAGCGTTAGCACAAGTTTTTTTTAGGGTTAAGTCCTATAGCAGTGCCTCACGTACATAACACGTGAGCGTCGGCGCTAGTTCTTTTATATAAAAACACCTCACATGAAGCACAGGTGAGCGTTGGCGTAAAAAAGTGGGGGAGGGGGACTTTGTCATTCATACGTCAAAAGAAATTTATACATCAATAATGAAGATGATGATGCAAAAAAAAACGCTACTACATCATCTAAGGTCTACAATGGCAAGACGCTAAACTTCGGACACAGATTCTCAAACTCAAAAGCAAGTTTGAGCAATGCGCCTTCAGCCTCATCGACCATCTTTTTGTGCATCTTCTCTCGGATGAAAGCGTTGGGGTCACCACTAATGTCCTCCACCCTCTGGTATGCTGATACCATCGCCCTTTGTTGAAAGACGCGGTGCAAGATGGAGACGAGATTATCTCTTCGTTTCTTCGAGATCAACCCCATCATATAAACAGAATGCAGCTTGTCTTCAGCATCATCGAGTGCTTGAAGTGGCATAACCTCAAGGCGTCCAGGTATAGCTTTCCAGATTGACCCAACGACGATATTCAAAAGGGCAGAACGGCGGGGGACCAATCGACAATTGTAATCGTCGAAGTGACGCATCACCTCATCGCATTGGGCATCAGTAAACTCCTGGCCTTGACAGCGGCCTTAGATGCGAATCTCCTCATAAGAGATAATCTCTTCCAGGTCATACAGATTACTAGCCATGGTACCTGAAAAGAAAAACCAGTGGAGAGTTAGCGATTAGCATGTTAAAATCACTACAATGGGCCCCATAAAATTAAGGTGATGGCTTATCAATGATGAGACATGCGCACATTATGAGAATTCGAAAGAATTCTCATTAAATAAATAGTGCCCATTAAACAGCGGAGTTAAAAAATCCCAATATTCCATAAAAGGCGGGCTCTTTAAAACAAATAACAGATTAAAATCCATGAAAAAAGAAGAAGAAGAAGGGATTAAAACGCCAATAATAATAATAATAATAATAATAATAATAATAATAATAATAATAAAATATACAAGAATGGTAAAGGGAATAAAATTCCAAAAGTTCTTAAGATCTAAAATTCCAAAAATTCCAAAAGCTCTGCAAAAAAATGGAATTAAATTCCCGTAAACAGTAGGATTAAATCCCAGAACAATCCCCATACTAAAAAATTCATGAGTTAATTGATGGAATCAAATTCCAGAACAAGTGTCAAGATTGACAGTATGGTAAAACCCTAAATAAAAGAATTAAAGAATCTCAAGTCTTGGATGAGAACATTAAGATCCATGATCTGTAAAAAGAAAGTTTTTTAGATCTCCGAGAGATTGATTAAAAAAAAAGTACTAAACTCTATTGAAACTGATAATGGACTTAAAATCCAAAACTAAGAAAATTTATATGCTCAAAAGGTGTTAAAGGCTAAGCTCTGTTCATAGTTCTTACCAAGATATAGTTCTAGGAGACAGAGATCTAAGCTCTGGGAAACGAGAATTAAATTCTCCAAAGAAAGGAAGGTTCTAGATAGAAGATGATGAAACATTGGTCATTTCAAGGGCCAAAGACCTTATTTATAGAATATGAATGGACGGTTCAACTCCCTAGAAGATCAAACGGTGGAAAAAATGACACTGTTGCACTCACGTGTGAACCATATGAGAACAACGGTGGGGGGCATTTGTTCCCCCAATATTTAAACATAATAAAGGAGCTATGCTCTGTTAAATTTAATGAGGCAGCGCCTCATGTGCTCACCACGAGGACGCCAGCGTCAGCGCCAACCCCTTAGAGTTGAATCCTAGGATGGCTCCGCACGTGAAGCTCACGTGGGCGTCAATGTGCAAAATACAAGAGCGCCTAGAATTAAATTCTTAAGTAGCGCCCACGTGCACAACACGTGAGCGTCGGTGCCCAAGTTAAAATCAAGTAGAATTAAATTATATAGGGGGATATTTCCCTTACAAATGGGATACTCTCTGTTAAACTGAGCCGTTGGATCAAAGATCCAATGGTGATGATAAATCATCAAATAATAGAATAAAATTCTATTAAGGGAAAATATTCCCCTAATCTTTCTAAATGAACAGAAAATTGTTGGATCAAAGGTCCAATGAGATAGGAAAATATTTCTCTATATCTTTCTAAACAAAGAAAGATGTGCTCTATATAACAGAGAACCCTTAGATTAAAAATCCAATGGTGATTAAAAATCACCATTTGACAGAATAAAATTCTGTATACGGGGAAAATATTTCCCTAATTTTGTTAAAAAAAAGATGACATAATCTGTAAAACAAAAATCCTTGGACTAAAAATCCAACAGTGGGTAAAATTCCTCAAACAAATTTTGAAACCAATTAAATCAATTGGAATTTCTTAATGAGAGATTTTCTCAAAACTAATTAACAATTTGCCTCCACTATATATAGGATCCGAGACTTCAAGTCTCACATACACAGACATATAGAGGGAACCCCCTATAAGCTTCTGCAAAAAATACAGAAGAGTCTCAAAAGCAACAGAGAATTTAATTCTTAATAGAGAAGAACATCTTTTTCGTCTCAAACCCTAGGTAAAGAAACCACAGAGATCAAAACATCTCATTTACCTATCATAGCATACCCAAGGGTTTAACCCTTCTCAAGAACTTAGTTCTTTCTTTGGATCTGAGATCCACAAGACAAGTCTCCCACAAATTGAGAATTTAATTCTCATGTGGAAGATCTTGTTCTTGAGAATCAAAGATTCAAAAAAGAAATAGGTTAAAAAAAGAAAAGAAAAAGGAAAAGAACCTATCCTAGGGAGTTTAATTCCTCAGAAAATAGGGTTTAACCTTAAAAGAAATTTAGTTCTTATAAAAGAAAAAGACATAAGAACTTAATTCTTGAAGAAAAAACTAATCTCAGATCTTCAAAACAAAAATCTTGGTGCCATTAATGGTCAAAATACTATTAACAGAGATTCAATCTCTAAAAAGGAAAAAACATTAGCGCCGCACCTGCTTCCCACGTGGGCGCCTTTAACAGATTCCTAAAACAAAAGGAAATTAGTGCCTTACGTGAAAACACGTGGGCGCCCAAAATAGAAGGCCAGCACCTCACGTGAAATACACGTGAGCACTGAGTAAAGTGCTTGGCACTTCAAACGCAGCCAAAACGGCTGAGTGCTTAGCACTAATTGGGCAGCGCCCAGCGCCTCACGTTCTCCTCACGTGGACGCCATACAAAAGTGCTTAGCACTTCATATACAGCCAAAATGACTTAGTGCTCAGCACTGATTATGCAGATCCCAGCGCCGCACGTGCTCCTCACATGGACGCCATATAAGAAAAAGTGCTTAGCACTATATATATATTCAGTTAAAATAACTGAGTGCTAAGCACTGATTAGGCAGCGTCCATAACTGAAGGCTTCACTTGATACCCATGAGAACGCTAGAGCTTCAAACAAGTGCTTAGCACTTTTGCTTTAAAAAATGGGGCTGAACAAACAGAGCCCAAATAAGTGCTTAGCATTTTTGAACAAAAAATATACTGAGCAGACTAACCCCAAATTGGCAAAGTCTTTCTGAAAAGTTTCTTACAGCCGAGCCCAAATGCTCTGTTGTTGGATTTGAAATAAAAATGATCCTTGAAATTTTGCTAAATTGATCTTAGTCTCAAATTAGACTAACGTATCCTTAGTTAAAATAAATTGAGCCAAAATGCTCATATATTTAAGTCGATCTTAATCTCAAACTAGATTAACGGTCCTTAAATGAAACAAACCCAAATCTAAAGTATACGGATTTGGACTAATCTGCTCCCTACGGGCGACGGAATAAACTAGTCTCCGTATACAATCCATGGGCAACCAAAACAAATAAAATACACACGACACGAAGTGAACTGCTGGAGAAGGAGAAAGTGGTTATTGCAATGCGGTAACGTAATTAACTGCAGGGGCTTGCACCTATAGGGAAGAGCGCCCCCACAATCAAAAAACCTCTCACAAACGAGGGGGAATCTGATAAAGTCACGCTACAATGTTCGCATCTATCCAAACCTCTGATATATGGTGCTATAAATCAACTTGGTATCTTCGGAGAGGTGGATGGATAAGTCTAAATAGCATCTTCCCCCAAATTCAGGCCAGACGTCCTAATATCTCGGTCTCTATTTTTGGCGGAGAACAAATTCTCTCGGATAAGTCCAAAAATCAAGTTTTAGCAGTGCGGCTTCAGCTTCATCGACCATCTTTTTGTGAATCTTCTCTCGGATGCAAGCGTCAGGGTCACCACTAATGTCCTCCACCCTCTGATATGCTGATATTATTGCCTTTTTTGAAAGACGCGGTGTAAGATGGCGACGAGATTATCTCTCCATTTCTTCAAGATCAACCCCATCATATACACATAATGAACTTTGTCTTCAGCATCATCGAGTACTTGAAGTGGCATAAACTCAAGGCGTCCGGGTATAGTTTCCCAGATCGACCCAACTACGATCTTCAAAAGGGCAGAACAGAGGGGGAGCAATCGACCGTTGTAATTGTCGAAGCGACGCATCACCTCATCGCATTGAGCGTCAGTAAACTCCCGGCCTTGACAGCGGCCTTGGATGTGAATCTCCTCATAAGTGATAATCTTTTCAAGGTCATACAGACGATCAACCATGGTTCCTGAAAAGAAAAACAAGTGGAGAGTTAGCGATTAGCATATTAAAATCACTACAGTGGGCCCCACAAAATCAAGGTGATGGCTCATCAATGATGAGACATGCGCCTATTGTGAGAATCCGAAAGGATTCTCATTAAATTAATAGTGCCCATTAAATAGTGGAGTTAAAAACTCCCAATATTCCCCAAAAGGCGGGCTTTTTAAAACAAACAACAGATTAAAATCTGTGGAAAAGAAGAAGAAGAAGGGATTAAAACCCCAAAAATAAAAATAATAATAATAAAACATACAAGAACGATAAAGGGAATAAAATTCCCAAAGTTCTTAAGATCCAAATTAGAGCTAAGCTCTACAAAAAAAATGGAATTAAGTTTCCCTAAACATTGGGATCAAATCCCAGAACAATCTCCATGCTAAAAAATTCATGGGTTAATTGATAGAATCGAATTCTAGAACAAGTATCAAGATTGACAGTGGGGTAAAACCCCAAATAAGAGTGTTGGGGTCAAAATTTGCACCCCGGTTGACCAAGTCAAAGTCAAGGTCAACCCCAAGCCAGGTGGGCCTAAGCCCAGGTCAAGCGGATCCATGCCCAAGTCGAGCCCGCGGCCAGCCTCCCCATGCCAACATAAAATCATGTAATAAATAATTTTAATGCAATTTTTTTTATGCATGAATGAGCATAAAGCCAAATTTTTGTAAAGCCCATGACTTATGTGTAAAAAGAAATGGCACATGAGCCATGTGATAGGCAAAAGGCCATTTTGTAAAGCCCAAGAGGCCATATGTAAATATGTAAGCCTATATAAGGCAACATGATGATGAATAAAGGGAACACTTTTCATTTTCTCTAAAAGTCTAGGGTTTGTGCCTCCTTCTTCTCCTTCCTCAAGGTTCTAAACCTTCTCATTTCCTTTGAATTAAATCAAGAGTTTTACTCTTCCTTTTCAAAAACTAAATAGTTTTTCATCACAAAACTGTCACGCCCCGCTTCCTGGTATACGGCGAAGGGGACGGGACGAGGCCGCCACATATTTACTGTGAAGTAAATACGCTAAGCGTATCTAAGCAATATAAAAGTAAATACACAAGAGACAAGAGATATAAACTGAACAACAACTTTATTTATTAACATTCTTTTGTACAATGCATGAAAAGTAAATACAACTGAATAAAACGCAATGCCTAAACAATGGCATAACAGAAATGAAAGTACTGAATGGAAAGTGTACAATGACTAGAGCTCGGGGTCTTCACTAAACCGGTCCAAGTCTTCAGCAGTGGGATTGATCTCTGACCGGTCCAAATCACCTGACGACATTCAAAGAAGAAAGAAAGAGAATGTCGTCAGCGAACATATCGCTCGGTTAGTACCGAAGAGAAAGGAGAAATAGAATAGACAGAATAAGAAGATACCTTTTAAAGTTGTATTATATTGTTATAATGTTGTGTTAACGCTGTTGTTTGTAGCTTGGTACAGAAGGATGCCAGTGTATACGAGAGGAGTCTCTATATGCCAGAGACTAGAGGCAAATGTAAGTACAAGCCTCCGTTATACTACCCGGAACAACGGCAATTGGATTCAGGTTAGGTATCTTAATCTTGTAGTCTCGTGCCACTTTTAACACCTTCCGTACCAGTCTACCCCTTAACCCCGTATTATCTTGATTGTATTGTTGTATTGTATTGCAACTTGAATTGTCATGTAATATAGATTGTATGTTTGGATGACTGACCGAAACCATAATATTAGTAAACGGGTGTAACTGGAGAATCATGTACGTAACTGTAGAATCATGGATGTAACTGTATAATCATGTAAATGGAATGTACATCCATGGTTCAGTTCAGTCTAGTTGATAGATTTAATATATGGAATAATGGATTCATGGATTCATGTTGAATTGTAATATTGAAAATTGTAGATTGTACTTGAATCATATTCAATTCAGATTATACTGAGACTCACTCTAAGTCAGAAATTAGAAATGTAAATTGAAGTCCTGATTGTTTTGATATTATCGGTAACCGCTGCACATGGGCGGTAGGATGTGTCTTTTTCCAAGACGATTACCGTATTGATAACACCGTTGTTAAGTTGTCTACTTTAAATAGGCAAGCACCCACTTCTCCGGCTTCCTGAGGCTCAAGAGATTGGTCCCGCTTAAACCTATGTTTACTAGGGTCCTTAGGGTAATTTATAGAACTTGAGGGGGTTTTATGTAAAAATACTTGTATATACTTTTCAAAATACACCCCAAGTATTTATTATTCGTCTTTAGAGTTGTAATGAATGTAGATTTTATATTGTGATATTTCTAGTGAAAATATCCTAATTTCAGAAATAAAGGTATTTATTTGTAATATTGATTTGTAAGTAATTCATGGTATTTTAGTATAAAATTGATTCTTGTGATATTTTTAGAAAAAGTGGAATATTTGTAATAATTCAAAATAGATATTTTTATATTACATATACTTATATTTATATGAAAATAATTTTAGTATATATAAAATATTCTAGAAATCTCGTTTTCTTAAGATGTCGTATTTTAAATCTTTCGAGACCGAATGCTCCTTGCAGATGTCTGAATCTCGCACTACTAAGCCTGAGTATGTGCGATAATCTGCACCATCCCTAACGGGTTCCCCAAATGGGTTGTAGCGGCGCTTTGCAAAGATTTGTATAAATACTAATCATTAAGGAAAACGGTTTTATTAATTATGGTATTTATTTGTAAAGATGTCGTTTTCCCCGTATTCTATGTTCCCAAGGGTATTGTGCTATATTGCATATGAGTGTGTGAGGAGGTAGGTCATTACCTCGTGATCTACTTAAAGGTATAGCAAAGTTTTGTGATGTTAAATGTAGAATTGAAACTATGTGGTATTTAAATGAAAAATACGGTAAAATGAAATAGAAATTACTTTATGATATGAAACTTGATCAATATGGTTTATTAGTGTTTAATAGTCAACATGAGAGAGTTTAAGCATAATTGTATTAACGAGAAGTGAAGTTTTATAAGAAACCGAATCGGAAATCGGATTTGTTCCGATTCCGTCGGGTTTTGTAAATCCGTATTTTTAGAATGGAAAAGAAGGTTAGAAATGGGACTTACGGGTTTAGGACAACAAGGAGAGGAAGATGGATCGGGAGGAGTCGCCGGTGCGTCATTTCATCGACGGGAGCTCCTAGGATGGTCGTCGGAAGTTCGCCGTAGCTTCGCTTCTTGCTCGTTTTCAAAGTACACAAGGTTTCTTGAAAATTCTTGAGAGTTGGCTCAAAGTTTAGGGTGAGGAGGGTAGTGTGTAGGGTTGGTATTTATAGGTTAGGCTAGGGTTAGGGTAGATGAAGGGTTTAAATTAAAAAAAAGTAAAAATACATTAAAAATTCATTAAAAATAGAGTAAATGGGGAATTCAACAGTCTCTGGAACTGATCCAAATAAATGGAGTGTGCAGGGAGGTAGGGGAGGGGAAGAGTCACATTTTTCCTGTTGGGGACTCGGCCGTCCGGCCGAGTCCGGTCGGCGGAGCCTGCCCGAGTCAGGGGATGGGTAGGTGGGGGGTCGCTTGATTTAGCCTCTCGTATATTTTGTTTTTCATGTGTAGTAGAAATTTTGGGAGTTATCACGTGTTGACTGTTGGACTTCTAAAAAATTCAAAACAAAATAATATTAAAAATAATGTGGGGTATGGGATTTGAACTCTGGTGGCTTGGTTCAGCAGTGCAAGGTATTACCAATGAGCTACAAGCTCTTTCTTGTAATTAAATAGCTAATTAATTACTTATCTTGTGCTCAGGCAATAAATATCCCTTTATGGGTTTCTGAAATTTTTTTGTAAAAACTTGTATAGGAAATTTAGGGTTATTACATTCTACCCTCCTTATAAAAATTTCGTCCTCGAAATTTGTAAAAGGAAAGTGTAACAGATTCAAGAAAGTTTAGTGACTGAAGTACTGACAGTGTGTGAAAAAATAACAAGGTGCTGCAAGGGTTTTAGAATGTGAAAGTAAATTACTAGTGTTACCTTGGTCAACTGTCTTGGCTTCTATGGCTGCTAAGGTGTTAGAAGTACTTGATAGTGTATGAAAAATGTGAAGGAATGAAAGAATGCGAAGGTTTTGGTAAGATTGTAAAAGAGGTGAAGGACTTTTGGGTTAGGACGGATTCAAAGTTTATGAAATGATAAGATTCAAGAGGTATGAATTGTAAAGAATGTTTTAGTTGCTGGTTCTTGTGTTTTATATTGCTTAGGATTCTATACAGCTCTGACCTGGATGGGCCACCAACAAAACCTGTCATGCCCCGCTTCCCGGTATACGGCGAAGGGGACGGGACGAGGCCGCCACGTATTTACTGTGAAGTAAATACGCTAAGCGTATCTAAGCAATATAAAAGTAAATACACAAGAGACAAGAGATATAAACTGAACAACAATTTTATTTATTAACATTCTTTTGTACAATGCATGAAAAGTAAATACAACTGAATAAAACGCAATGCCTAAACAATGGCATAACAGAAATGAAAGTACTGAATGGAAAGTATACAATGACTAGAGCTCGGAGTCTTCACTAAACTGGTCCAAGTCTTCATCAGTGGACTTGATCTCTGACGGGTCCAAATCACCTGACGACATTCAAAGAAGAAAGAAAGAGAATGTCGTCAGCGAACAGATCGCTCGGTAAGTCCCAAAGAGAAGGGAGAAATAGAATAGACAGAATAAGAAGATAGCTTTTAATGTTGTATTATATTGTTATAATGTTGTGTTAACGCTGTTGTTTGTAGCTTGGTACAGAAGGATGCCAGTGTATACGAGAGCAGTCTCTATATGCCAGAGACTAGAGGCAAATGTAAGTACAAGGCTCCATTAGAAGGCCCGGAACAACGGCAATTGGATTCATGTTAGGTGTCTTAAATCTTGCAGTCTTGTGCCACTTTTAACACCTTTCGTACCAGCCTACCCCTTAAACCCCGTAGTGTTTTGATCGTATTGTATTGTAAACTGTACAGATTGTATAATTGGATGACTGACCAAAACCATGATATCTGTAACAGATGTAACCGTAGAATCATGTAAATGGATGTAAACTGGAGATCATGTAAATGGAATGTATATCCATGGTTCAGTTCAGTCAAGTTGTATAGATTGATAATTGGATTCATGTTGAATTGGAATATTGTAAATTGTAGAATGTTGATTGTAGATTGTAATTGAATCATATTCAAGTCAGATTATACTAAGACTCACTCTGAGTCAGACAATTAGAAAAGTAAATTGAAGTCCTGATTGTTTTGATGTTATCGGTATCCGCTGCACATGGGCGGCAGGATGTGTGTCTTTTTCCAAGACGATTACCGTATTGATAACACCGTTGTTAAGTTGTCTACTTTAGATAGGCAAGCACCCACATCTCCGGCTCCCTGAGGCTCAAGAGATTGGTCCCGCTTAAACCTATGTTTACTAGGGTCCTTAGGGTAATTTATAGAACTTGAGGAGGTTTTATGTAAAAATACTTGTATATACTTTTTAAAAGACACCCCAAGTATTTATTATTCGTCTTTAGAGTTGTAATGAATGTAGATTTTATATTGTGATATTTCTAGTGAAAATATCCTAATTTTAGAAATAAAGGTATTTATTTGTAATATTGATTTGTATGGAATTCATGGTATTTTGGTGTAAAATTGATTCTTGTGATATTTTTAGAAAAAGTGAAATATTTGTAATAATTCAAAATAGATATTTTTATATTACATATACTTATATTTATATGAAAATAATTTTAGTATATATATAATATTCTAGAAATCTCGTTTTCTTAAGATGTCGTATTTTAAATCTTTCGAGACCGAATGCTCCTTGCGGAGGTCTGAATCTCGTACTACTAAGCTCGAGGATGTACGATAATCCGCACCATCCCGAACGGGTTCCCCAAATGGGTTGTAGCGGCGCTTTGCAAAGATTTGTATAAATACTAATCATTAAGGAAAACGGTTTTATTAATTATGGTATTTAAATGAAAAAGTGTCGTTTTCCCGTATTCTATGTTCTAGGGTCTCCTAAGTCAACTAGACTGCTCCTAACTGGTCCAAAGCGACAAGTTGTGAGATACCTCAAATCACCTCTTAACCGCCAATTGTGGCCAGGTAAGTACAAGTGAAGAAAGGAGGGATCCGCTCACGTATCACCGTGAGACGGCCTTTTAAAGTTACCTTTCACACTTATCTAGCCTAGACACCACAAAGTCTGGTTTAGATAAACGACAGAATGCCCACAACCTTCCTCTATCCTAATGAGCGTGATAGTTCTCAATTGGCTGAGTCTAGATATTTTTTATTAGCTCAAAGGTTATTTATTTGTAAAGATGTATCAATACTAAATCTTTTAGAAATGGTTTTATTAAGTAAAGGGTATTTCTATACAATACAAACAAGACACTACGGGGTTTAAGGGGTAGATTGGTACGGAAGGTGTTAAAAGTGGCACGAGACTGTAAGACTTAATACACCTAACATGAATCCAGTTGCTGTTGTACCGTGGCATAAGCGGTTCCTTTTACTATACTTGCCTCTAGTCTCTGACATATAGAGACTCCTCTCGTATACATCCAACTTTGGACAAAATCCCAGTCAAGAGAAGATCCAAGACTCAAGAGAGAAGAACCTCTGAATATTTTTAGGGAGTTCAACTCCAAGACTCCAAATCTAAATCCTTTGGAGTTTAACTCCACTCAAAAATCCACCATAGGAGTTTAACTCCCATTTCTGGGGGTAAAAACCCCTTCCTCTCGCTAGTGCCCGAGCGCCCACGTGCCGGGCACATGAGGCGCTAGCGCCCGAGCGTCCAAGGAGCTAGCGCCCGAGAGCCGGACACGTGAGGCGCTAGCGCCCAAAACGCTAGCGCCCGAGCGTCCACGTGCCGAGCACGTGAGGCGCTAGCGCCCGAGCGCCCACGTGAGGTGCTAGCGCCCGAGCGCCCAAAGCGCTAGCGCCCACGTGCCGGGCACGTGAGGCGCTAGCACCCAAAGCGCTAGCGCCCGAGCGCCCACGTGCTGGGCACGTGAGGCGCCAGCGCCCGCGCCCAAGCGCCTAGTGAACTCAAGCGCCCAAGCGCTGCGCTAGCGCCAGTGCCTAGCACTTGCGAGCTAGGCACGCGAGGCACTGGCACCCACGCGTCCTTTGGAAACCCTTTCAAAACACAACACTGCACATTGAGTTCGCATGACCAGTTTAACCCGTCAATCGAAGGTTCTCTCGCCCCAAAGGCGAGGGGTAATTAACGACAGCTTAGTCCGCGGCTGCCGGAGATTCGGATCCCCACAATCAATAAACCCCAGCCTATCCTAGGCAGAGGGAATCTGTAATGCGCCTGACAAGCGCGCGCATATTCCCATCTCAATGGGGTGAGGAAAAACACCCTACAGATTCCGGCACGCCCGGTAAGACCTATCTTTCATTCCATATTCCGGGTTAAGCGTTCATGCGAACTCAATTAATATGCATATCAATTGCCTGTACTGAAATCATGTTTTTGTTATGCAGGTTAACGTTCTCCAATTGCAATCTTCGGACGCAGCAAAGATTTCTCCAAGGATCAGCTCAGCTCTCGACACAGCTCCCATCTCCTACACGATGAGGACGGACG
Source organism: Agapanthus africanus (assembly GCA_030015575.1). Classification (NCBI taxonomy): domain Eukaryota; kingdom Viridiplantae; phylum Streptophyta; class Magnoliopsida; order Asparagales; family Amaryllidaceae; genus Agapanthus; species Agapanthus africanus. The sequence continues at coordinate 670,141,416 of JASDDO010000014.1, forward strand.
CCAGGACGGTCCTCCCGGCCAGTCTCGGGCGAAAATGGGAGGAGCAGCCGCTACCATTTGGCTCTATTCTGTTCATGTCAGCTAATGCCATCCTAGCTCCTCAAGCTTCGGTAACGGACAAACCGGCCTCGAAAGGCAAGAGGCTAAATGTGGTGGTCTCGAAGGCGCCCCAACCCAAACGCAAGTCAGTGTTTGAACGACTTTCCTTGGCCCCAGCTGGGGCAAGGCCATCAACACCAACAAAGCAACAAGGCGTATCGAGCAAGCTCCAGTGGTGCCCCTGACAACTGCTCCATCGGGTGTCTTCTCTAAGCTCCCCGCAAATCGACTCATGATGGCTTCCTGGATGACGGATGCCCGCCAAGTCCTCAAAATTGAGAAGCTAAGACAGAAAAAGCTCAGGTACAGAGCCAACAAAAGGTCTAGGGCTACTGCTAGGCTGAACTTCATGAGGTTCGAGGAACAGGGTTACCCCGCCAAAGATAAAGAGATGGCTGGATATGTAGTCCACACTGTCTATATGGTGGGCACGTGCAGCAAGAGTAAGGACGGGGCTACCACATCTCAAATCCAACCTGGTGTGAATATAGCTGTCACTTCTTAAAACCAGCATTCTCCGAAGGGTGATGAAAATCCTCCCAGTGAGGCTGATAGGCAGAGAGAGCCCTCAGTTCATGAGGAGTCGGGCTCGGAAAGCGAAGATGAGCCAACTTTCCATCCTAAGACTGCAGAGCAGCAACTTCTCCAGGAGCTCCGAAAGCAGCTTAGAAACAAAGACAAGGAGATGGCCAAGCTCTACTCAAAAATTGATGACTTGACAAACGTCGTCTTACAGCTCATGGCCCAGCTTGCCTCTCAGCCGCCCAATCAAGCGCAGGGCTCTGCTCATGAACCGGGAAATGGTGTCCCGAGACAACCGACACCTATTCCCTCAAATCCAAAGGTGGGCGGACCGCACGAAAGCCAGTCGCTTCCTATCTCCGGAAATGTCTTGGCTACCGATGACAGTAGCCTGCTAACTCAAGATCAAATCATGGATTTGGTTGCCAACAAAGTCAAAACATTGGTAGCCGAAGCCGAAGCGCACAAAGATGCTAGCAGTAGCGGGAGGCCATATCCTGCTCAGTATGATCTGGTAGAATTTCCTAGCGGCTATGTCATCCCCAAATTCGGAAGATTTGATGGGACGGGAAATGCGAATCAGCACATCGCCCACTTCAAAGCCTTATGCGGGAATACTGGGGGCAATGATGCGCTTCTCCTCTGCCAGTTCGTTAATATCCTGACCGATGTCGCTTTCGACTGGTACGTGAGCATACCGGATGACTCCGTTACTACTTTCATCCAAATGGAATTTTTGTTTCGACAAAGGTTCATGAGTGTCAGCGATAAGATCACCATCGCCGACTTCGTAAGGACCAAGCCAAAGAATAACGAAAGCGACACGGATTTTATAACCCGATGGCGCAATCTCTCCTTCAAATGTGAACCGCCGATAGAGAATGACCAATCTGTCAGTCTCCTTATCGGAAATCTGAACAATTGGATGGCCCTGTTTCTATGCACCGCGGGTCTCAAAACATTCCAAGAGCTGACCAGGAAAGTTCAGATGCTGGAGCGCTCAAAGTAGGAGTCCTCCTCGGATTCCCAAAATAACAATAGGTCATGGAGAAACCGAAAAGTCAAAAATCGCAAAGGCAGAAACATCGATGATTCTGAATCTTTCAACACTTCGGCTAACCGAAATAAGTTAGGGATGAGCTGGCCTAATGCTAACCAGCCTCGGAAGCCAGTGTTTGGAGAGGGATGAGAATCTCCATTGAAAGAAAAGCTGGATAAGGTCTATTCCTTCAGAAGGGACAATATCCGTAAAATATTCAAAAATGCCCTGAGGAACGGTCTACAACTGCCAGGGTCAAAAAGACCGCAGGAAGCGAATATGACCGACATCCCCAAATACTGCCCCTATCACAGAGTGATAGGTCATGCCATTGAGGACTGCTTCATCTTCAAAGATTGGGTCGAAAAGCAATACATGGCAGGAGAGATAGAACAGTCCAAAGGCGTGTTAACAAACAGTCAAGCCGCGACCACCAATTTCATACAAACGGAGAACGAAGTTCTTCGTGAAACTGATTCTCTCAGACATCTGCCTTTCTCTGAAAATAATCGACGACCACGTCATTAAACTGGGAACAGTCGACCTCTAAGTCGTTAAACTGGGAATGTAAAAAAAAGGTGTGTAAATAAAAAATGTGTAAATAAAAAAAAGAAGTGTAAGTAAAAAATATATATATATATAATAATAAAAAGCCGAAATGATGGGGCAACCGCGAATAAAGCTGAAATGATAGGGCAATCGCGACCTTCGCGATAAGAAAAGCTGAAATGATAGAGCAATCGCGGTAATAAAAAAAGGCGAATGATGAGTCGTTCCTGGTAGCATATTCCAGTGCAGCTTTCACGACCCAAACTTTGGATGTGACCGGCACTTAGATTGTATAATATCTAAAGATATTTACACAACCCGAGTAAGCCGAAAAACCAAGATCAAAATCCTTTTTGCGGAATTTTTATAAATTTTTTAGTTTTTAAGTAAAAATCACAGTTTTATGTAATTAAGATCTTAACAGTAACTCACTAGTGAATTAATAATAAAAACAATTATAAAGTGTTAAGTTTGGTTGCATCCCTAGTTGGGATCAACAATATCAACAGCGGAAATAAATATACAAGTATATAGACATCAATAAGAATCCCAGACATAAATAAAAGAAATATCTTCTAACATAACAACGATCTCACCTGTCAAATAATATACATATAACCATCTCTCATTCTAAGTCATAATACAAGGTCTGATGGAGATTTTTTAGATCCAAAATACAATACCAAAAGTGAAGGTTACTACATATGTAACCCACCTATCAAAAGATGCGATAAAAACTGAAAAAGTGGATCAGCACTGCTGCTAACCATCCACTCTACTCCTGCAAGGAACTGTGGCACAACGGGGGTGAGTTACCAACTCAGTGAATAAAACTAACATATAACGGCTGATAATGTAAATATGACGAACTGTAACTAACTGCGATAAGGATAATTATGATGCATGATAATATGTGGAAAACATGAATCCGTACTACTAATCATATAACCAAAACTGAAATCTCATCATTTATTTCCAAATAAAGTTCATCTTTCTGTGTCCATCATCGACACAAATCTTCCATTTTCCTCAGGCATCATTCCTCGAATGATCCTGTAATCAATAACACCGGTCGATATCATCTAGATATCCGCCGTGTTTCACAACTATCTCCGGTATCGAGTATCCTCGCTAGGCTCCTCCGGCTCAAATGCTGCTATCCTGCCCCTCGGTCTCGACCGGGTCCACCATGTATCCAACTGTATATCTCCCCCACTCAGTCTGGATAATGTAAAAATCCGCGACCGTATATCTCCCCCACTCGGTCCGGAATAAACCAAATCATAAAAACGACATTTCATGGTGGACGTGACACATAATCATGAAAATCACTGATTTTCGTAATAGTATATGAAAATTTAAAACCATAAATCCTTAATAATACAAATGCCTCTTATATCAACTACTAATACTTGAATACAAAATATGATGTCATATATGCTAATTACTACGCCTATTGATACTTAATGTATGATAAGAATCATTTTTAACAGAATAATTTCTAAGTGTGAAGTGACATGTTAATATCGACGAGGTGTAGTGTAACATGTAGATATGTGCATGTGCGGCATAACTCGTCGATAATGGTGCAGTGTTCTAACAAATATTAATCATGGAGGTATATATGTAGATTTAAGAATGCATATGATAAAATCAACATACAAAAGCAAAACTTGAATTTAAATCTAATTACGGGCGTATCACGCCATCTTTACAAAATCCCCCGGTAGATGTTTAGTCTATTCACCGGAATACGTCGAATCGACTCAGATCACCAATCCTTTTCCTTTCCTTACGGCCTCCGAAGTTTCCGTATTCGAATCTAATATCGAAATTAACTTATATAAGAAACGGCTAACTCCGATGCGGCAAAATCATGAAAAAACAGGTTGTACGTATTAATGATACCACGTACGACTATTTTAAACTAGCTAACACCTATACTAACTGAGTTTTTAACCTCTCGCTGTTTGCAACAGAAAACTTAAACGTGTTACGAATTTACCGTGTCGTATTTTAGAATTTTGATCCCTTTTACGATATTAGTTCCGAGATTTCATATTCAGTTAAATTAATTTGATTAAACAATACCAAAATAACCCAACATAGAGACCTACCCCAAAACCCAAATCACCATAGCCCTCCAAAAATCCGGCGACGCCGGATCTGGCCCTTGTCTCGCCAGCCAAAATCCGAGCCTCTGGGTTCGTGCTCCTATGGTTTGCCCTAGGTCCAATATACAACATTAAGGAACTGTTTGGTCAAGTTTATTTTTATCAAAACTATAGCAGATTACAACAGAGCTTAGTTTTGCCTAAAATACGATATTATAGACCTTTGATTTCAAACTTAAACCAAAACCAGAATTAATTCTACTGAGTTAGGAATTTTACCCACTGAGGATGATTGAAAAGCTCCTTTCAAGACACCCAAACCCTTAGCTTCTAGCTCTTAGCTTGATGGTGAGGAAATCCTAGACTTAGCTCTTTTCTTCTCCTTTCTCTTTTTCTTCCTTATTTGCTTTAGTTTTCTTTTTCTTTCTTTTAAATTTTTAGATTTTAATTTTGTTAAATGATCTGAACATAATATATATATGAGAAAAGGGAAGGGTGAGGTGTAGGAGGAGGTGTCACCAAGCAAGGGTGTGCTTGTTTCATGCAAGGAGGTGGTGTAGCAAGGAGAAAAGGTAGGATTTTCATGCAAGGATGAGCTGGATGTATAAGATAAATCCTAATTTGTGGTATTTTGAGGAATTTCTGAACCAAAACATTTCCTAACCCTTTTACACATACACCCTCAACAATTTCAAGTTTGCACATTTTTCCTAAATTTTACAAAAAGACCCTTCACTACCTATGTTATTATATAAACACTATTTTATTAAAATGAAGCTAAATTTATCCCTAAAACCCTTGTAATAGATTAATGTTACATACTAAAATTTCAATTTAACTTGTTTCACATACTACTTATGAAAATGTCCTATTTTGTTTTAATAACTTTTTAAAAATTGGCATTTTATTATTTAATTAATTAATTTTATTTATTTCTAAATTTTCATTATGTTACAATATTCCCCCTTAAGAAAATTCGGTCCACGAATTTAAAACTTAACTAGACGAACCTTCAAAAGGATGTGAAAATTTCTTTCGCATCGCATTCTCGGTCTCCCAAGTGATCTCTTCGCGATTCGTTCCTCGCCAAAGAACCTTTACAGATGGAAGTACCTTTGATCTCAGTTTCTTTGCCTGCCAGTCTAGAATAGCTACTGGCGGCACTGTGTAGGATAAATCCTGCTTAAGCTGTAAGGTCTGATGCTGGATCGCATGAGAAGGATCGTGAAGATACTTGCGAAGCATAGACACGTGAAACACCGGATGCACATCGGGAAAACTCGGTGGAAGTGCTAAACGATAAGCTACAGCATCCACTCTATCCAGAATCTCGTAAGGCCCGACATATCTGGGGCTGAGCTTTCCCTTTCTCCCGCAACGCATCACACCTTTCATCGGAGATACACGAAGGAACACATGATCCCCCACTTCAAACTCGAGTCTACGACGTCTTCGATCTGCATAAGATTTCTGTCTGCACTGGGCCGCTCTCATTCTGTCTCGTATCAGCTGAATCTTTTCCGTAGTCTCCTGTACTATCTGCGGTTCCAAAATGCTACTCTCGCTCAGTTCCGTCCAGCAAACGGCGATCGACATTTCCTCCCATACAAAGCTTCAAAGGGTGCCATCTGTATCGTCTCCTGAAAACTGTTGTTCTATGAGAATTCTATCAAAAGTAGGTGATGATCCCAACTACCACCGAAATCAAGGCTGCAAGCTCAAAGCATATCCTCTAGAATCTGAATGGTCCGCTCCAACTGACCTTCTGTCTGTGGGTGAAAAGCTGTGCTAAAACTCAATCGGATACCAAGAGCTTCTTGAAGTTTTTGCCATAGTCTGCTAGTAAACTGGGTACCCCTATCTGACACTATGCTCGTTGGAACTCCATGCAATCGTACAATCTCGTTGATATAAATCTGAGCATACTGTGTAAACCCATACGTCGTCTTCACCGGAAGAAAGTGAGCCGCCTTTGTCAATCTATCTAAGATCACCCAGATGGAATCATACCCTCTGCTAGTCCTGGGTAGAACCATAACGAAATCCATAGAAATTTGTTCCCATTTCCACTCTGGAATGGGCAAGGGCTGCAACTCCCCTGCCGGCCTCTGGTGCTCGTCCTTGACTTGCCGACAAGTCAAGCATCTAGAAAAAAACTCTACAACTTCCATCTTCATTCCTTCCCACCAATAAACATCCCTCAAGTCATGATACATCTTGGTGGAACCAGGATGAATATGTATGCTGATCGATGGGCTTCCTCTAAAATCTCACGTCTCAGTCCATCCGACTCTGGCACACAAAGACGAGTCCCAACACGTAATACTCCACGGTCATCTATCACGAACTCCGACTCTCTGCCCTGCCTAACTTGATCCATCAACTCCGATATACGAGCATCTGCGGGCTGTGTCTCTCGAATACGATCCAATAACTGAGGACGGTTGCGAACATGTGCTCATTGTCCTCCTGTCGATGTGAACTCAAACTGTATACGGCTATCACATAAAATCTGCCAGTCTGTGGAAAACTGCTTCTACAAGGTGCGCACATGAGATAAGCTACCTCCAGGCCTCCGGCTCAAAGCATCTGTTACAACATTCGCTTTGCCTGGATGATACAAGATCTCATAATCGTAATCCTTCACGAGTTCCATCCATCGACACTGCCTTAGATTCAGATCCCTTTGCTGAAAAATATACTTCAAGTTCTTATGATCTGTAAAATTCTGGCACAACTCTCCATACAAGTAATGCCTCCAAATCTTCAGTGCGAAAACTACTGCAGCCATCTCCAAATCTTGAGTGGGGTAGTTCTGCTCGTGCCTCTTCAACTGTCGAGAAGCATAAGCTACAATCCTACCGTGCTGCATCAACACACAGCCTAAACCTACTCGAGAGGTATCACAATACACCACGAAACCACCTGACTCGGAAGGTAAAGATAATACAGGTGCAGTCGTCAAGCGAGTCTTCAACTGCTGGAAACTCTGCTCACATGCATCTGTCCAAAGAAATGGAACTTCCTTCCTAGTCAATCCAATCAGCGATCCGAGAAAAAGTCCTGCACAAAACGTCTATAATAACCCGCCAGACCTAAGAAACTTCGAACCTCCGTAACTGACATAGGTCTGGGCCAGTGCTGTACCACTTCGATCTTCTTTGGGTCCACACATATCCCATCTCTTGTAACCACGTGACCCAAGAAATCCACACTATCCAGCCAGAAAGCATACTTGGAGAATTTAGCGAACAGTTGATGCTCTTTCAAGGTCTACAACGTGAGGCGCAAATGCTGCTCGTGCTCCTCTCGGCCCCGTGAATAAACAAGAATATCATCAATGAATACTATAATAAACTGATCAAGGAATGGACGGAAAATACGGTTCATCATATCCATGAAAGTTGCTGGGGCGTTGGTGAGTCCGAACGACATCACCAGAAACTCATAATGCCCATAACGTGTGCGAAAAGCAGTCTTCGAAATATCATCCTTCCAAACCCTCAACTGGTGATATCCTGACCGCAAATCAATTTTTGAGAACTAGCCAGCTCCCTGTAGCTGATCAATTAAGTTATTGATACGAGGTAATGGATACCTATTTCGCACAGTAACTCGATTCAGCTGCCTGTAGTCGATGCACAGTCTCATGCTACCGTCCTTCTTCTTTACAAATAAGACAGGAGCTCCCCACGATGATATACTTGGACGAACAAGTCCTCCATCCAACAATTCTTACAACTGGCTTTCGAGTTCATTCAACTCTGTCGGGGCCATCCGATAGGGTGGTATAGAAATAGGCCCCGCACCCGGAATCACGTCGATACAAAATTCAATATCGCGATCGGGCGGTAATCCTGGTAATTCAGCAGGAAACACATCCGGATATTCTCGTGCGATCGGAACCTGGTCCAACGGAATTTCAGTGGCTCCTAAGTCGTGAACAAATGCTAAGAATCCATGACAACCCTTCTTCAAGAGTCGTCCCGCACAAAGAGCAGAAATCATATTGGCAGGAGTTATATTACAGTTTCCTTGCACAACAAAGCTCGGTTCATCCGGAAAACAAAATCTGACCGCTTTCCCCCGACAATCTATATAAGCATGACAAGCGGACAACCAATCCATACCAAGAAGTACATCAAAATCTGACATATCGAGGAGAATTAAATCAACTAAAGAATCCCTATCACCAATACGTACTGAACATAACCTAAATACATGTCGAGCTATAAAAGAATCTCCCACCGGAGTAATCACCACTAACGATAACTCTAACAACGACGACTCTCTCCCCAGAGAAAGTGCAAGGCGTGAAGATACAAAAGAATATGTAGAACCGGGATCAAATAAAATATGTGTATCTAAGGAACATACTGCAAGAGTACCTGTCACAACTGCATTGGATGTCGGGGCATCCTGTGGAGTCAGTGCAAAAACTCATGCCTGGCCCCTGCCCGCATCCTGTCGTCTTCTACCTCTATCTCCTCGACCTCTCTGGAAGCGTCCTGCATAACCTTAGCCTTGTGGTGCAACCGTCTGGTGCATAGTGCTAACTGGGGGAGGAAGTATGGCCATGGACGTAGAAGGTGGAGGGGGTAAAGCAGCCTGTGGAGTAACAATCCCGCTATGGCGTGTACACCCTCTAGCCATATGCCCTGGAATTCCACAATTATAACATGTAAATGGAGGTCTCTGTCCAACTGGGTATGAACTAAACATCTGGCCCTAAGTCCAATCTCGACCCAAACTGCGGCCTGGAATGAATCTGCCTCGACCTCCTCGTCCTCTCGAATTACGACCGTCACGACCACGGCCTCTATGAACACGTCTTAGTGCCGATGTATTATTACGAATTTGCCTTGGCCTCTGAACAACCGTACGTGGAGTAAGGGTCGATCTCCGTGCTCGACTAATCTCTAACAAGGATCTGATCATCCGGCGCATCTCTTGAACACTTGCTTCCATCCCAGCTATACGATCAATATAGGGTGGATCAATTTGTTCATGAGAAATAGGCGTACTGCCCAAATTTGTCCCCGTTTCAGACGAGCCCGCTCCAATCTCATCTCTAACAGCGGTACTTTGAGTCCCCGTAGTCGTTAATGACATAGTGACTGGAGTAAGAAACATGATTGATAAGGATATTGCAACCGAATCACAAGATACATGGAATCAAGGAAGAAGTACGAACAATTATCTCCTAAGGTTACTTAGGCTGAGTATCATAGCGTAAATATGCCGCGGAACATACGTACGATACTGCACGCATCTTAATTCACCTACTCCATCAAACCAAAGGTCATCCTACGTAACGAACTCAAATCGATTTACCTTAACTCACTACTCGATTCCGTAAGGTTAATCCTAAGCTCTGATACCAACTTTGTCACGACCCAAAGTTTGGATGTGACCGACACTTAGATTGTATAATATCTAAATATATTTACGCAACCCGAGTAAGCCGAAAAACCAAGATCAAAATCCTTTTTGCGGAATTTTTATAAAAATTTTAGTTTTTAAGTAAAAATCACAGTTTTATGTAATTAAGATCTTAACAGTAACTCACTAGTGAATTAATAATAAAAACAATTATAAAGTGTTAAGTTTGGTTGCATCTCTAGTTGGGATCAACAATATCAACAGCGGAAATAAATATACAAGTATATAGGACATCAATAAGAATCCCAAACATAAATAAAAGAAATATCTTCTAACATAACAACGATCTCACCTATCAAATAATATACATATAACCATTTCTCATTCTAAGTCATAATATAAGGTCTGATGGAGATTTTCTAGATCCAAAATACAATACCAAAAGAGAAGGTTACTACATATGTAACACACCTATCAAAAGATGCGATAAAAGCTGAAAAAGTGGATCTGCATTGTTGCTAACCGTCCACTCTACTCCTGCAAGGAACTGTGGCACAACGGGGGTGAGTTGCCAACTCAGTGAATAAAACTAACATATAACGGCTGATAATGTAAATATGACGAACTGTAACTAACTGCGATAAGGATAATTATGATGCATGATAATATGTGGAAAACATGAATCCGTACTACTAATCATATAACCAAAACTGAAATCTCATCATTTATTTCCAAATAAAGTTCATCTTTCCGTGTCCATCATCGACACAAATCTTCCATTTTCCTCAGGCATCATTCCTCGAACGATCATGTAATCAATAACACCGGTCGGTATCATCTAGATATCCGTCGTGTTTCACAACTATCTCCGGTATCGAGTATCCTCGTTAGGCTCCTCCGCCTCAAATGCGGCTATCCCGCCCCTCGGTCTCGACCGGGTCCACCATGTATCCAACTGTATATCTCCCCCACTCAGTCTGGATAACGTAAAAATCCGCGACCGTATATCTCCCCCACTCGGTCCGGAATAAACCAAATCATAAAAACGACATTTCATGGTGGACGTGACACATAATCATGAAAATCACTGATTTTCGTAATAGTATATGAAAACTTAAAACCATAAATCCTTAATAATACAAATGCCTCTTATATCAACTACTAATACTTGAATACGAAATATGATGTCATATATGCTAATTACTACGACTATTGATACTTAATGCATGATAAGAATCATTTTTAACAGAATAATTTCTAAGTGTGAAGTGACATGTTAATATCGACGAGGTGTAGTGTAACATGTAGATATGTGCATGTGCGGCATAACTCGTCGATAATGGTGCAGTGTTCTAACAAATATTAATCATGGAGGTATATATGTAGATTTAAGAATGCATATGATAAAATTAACATACAAAAGCAAAACTTGAATTTAAATCTAATTACGGGCGTATCACGCCATCTTTACAAAATCCACCGGTAGATGTTTAGTCTATTCACCGGAATACGTCGAATCGACTCAGATCACCAATCCTTTTCCTTTCCTTACGGCCTCCGAAGTTTCCGTATTTGAATTTAATATCGAAATTAACTTATATAAGAAACGGCTAACTCCGATGCGGCAAAATCATGAAAACACAGGTTGTACGTATTAACGATACCACGTACGACTATTTTAAACTAGCTAACACCTATACTAACTGAGTTTTTAACCTCTCGTTGTTTGCAACAGAAAACTTAAATGTGTTACGAATTTACCGTGTCGTATTTTAGAATTTTGATCCCTTTTACGATATTGGTTCCCAGATTTCATATTTAGTTAAATTAATTTGATTAAACAATACCAAAATAACACAACATAGAGACCTACCCCAAAACCCAAATCACCATAGTCCTCCAAAAAGCCGGCGACGCCGGATCTGGCCCTTGTCTCGCCGGCCAAAATCCGAGCCCCTGGGTTCGTGCTCCTATGGTTTGCCCTAGGTCCAATATACAACATTAAGGAACTGTTTGGTTAAGTTTATTTTTATCAAAACTATAGCAGATTACAACAGAGCTTAGTTTTGCCTAAAATACGATATTATAGACCTTTGATTTCAAACTTAAACCAAAACCAGAATTAATTCTACTGAGTTAGGAATTTTACCCACTGAGGATGATTGAAAAGCTCCTTTCAAGACACCCAAACCCTTAGCTTCTAGCTCTTAGCTTGATGGTGAGGAAATCCTAGACTTAGCTCTTTTCTTCTCCTTTCTCTTTTTCTTCCTTATTTGCTTTAGTTTTCTTTTTCTTTCTTTTAAATTTTTAGATTTTAATTTTGTTAAATGATCTGAACATAATATATGTATGAGAAAAGGGAAGGGTGAGGTGTAGGAGGAGGTGTCACCAAGCAAGGGTGTGCTTGTTTCATGCAAGGAGGTGGTGTAGCAAGGAGAAAAGGTGGGATTTTCATGCAAGGATGAGGTGGATGTATAAGATAAATCCTAATTTGTGGTATTTTGAAGAATTTCTGAACCAAAACATTTCCTAACCCTTTTACACATACACCCTCAACAATTTCATGTTTGCACATTTTTCCTAAATTTTACAAAAAGACCCTTCACTACCTATGTTATTATATAAACACCATTTTATTAAAATGAAGCTAAATTTATCACTAAAACCCTTGTAATAGATTAATGTTACATACTAAAATTTTAAGTTAATTTGTTTCACATACTACTTATGAAAATGTCCTATTTTGTTTTAATAACTTTTTTAAAATTGGCATTTTATTATTTAATTAATTAATTTTATTTATTTCTAAATTTTCATTATGTTACAGCAGCGATGCAGACACCAACCAAATTCCAAACTTAAATCCCAAATGGCGAATGATGAGTCACTCCTGGTACCATATTCCAGTGCAGCGATGCAGACGCCACCCAAATTCCAAACTCAAATCCCAAATGGCGAATGATGAGTCGCTCCTGGTACCATATTCCTGTGCAGCGATGCAGACGCCAACTAAATTCCAAACTCAAATCCCAAATGGTGAAAGATGAGTCGCTCCTGGTACCATATTCCAGTGCAGCGATACAGACGCCAACCAAATTCCAAACTCAAATCCCAAATGGCGAATGATGAGTCGCTCTTGGTACCATATTCCAGTGCAGCGATGCAGACGCCAACCAAAATCCAAATCCCCAAGTGGCGAATGATGAGTCGCTCCTGGTACTATATTCCAGTGCAGCGATGCAGACGCCAACCAAATCCCATACCCCAACGGCGAATGATGAGTCGCTCCTGGTAGCATATTCCAGTGCAGCGATGCAGACGCCAACAAAGCTCCGAAATTTTTCCGGCCCTACGGTCTGGATCATACATCCTGCAAAACCGTATACAATCCACGGGCGTAAAAAGATCCCAATCTCTCCCAAGTCCTATCGGCGAGACCACATTCAAAGTCCCACCGGCGATGAAAAAAGGAAAAAGAAAAAAAAAGGGTATGTCCACAAGCAAAATGGGCACGGATGAAAACTCGAAAGGGCTTCGTGAGTAAAAACAGCAGGACTGCCGGCGAGTTTGTGAAAACCCGAAAGAGCGCAAACTCGTGAAAAAGAGATGAAATGCACTCGCAAAGTCCTCTCGACTTTGTGAGGAGAAAATTCTCGCGTGAGATCCTTATGACTCACAAAGGAGTAACATACTTAGGAGTCCCCACGACTCATAAGAAGAAAATACACCTACGAGATCCTTTCGACTCGTAGGGAGAAAATGCTTTTATGGGACCCTTTACGGCCCATAAAAGTGAAAAGTCTTAGGTGATAGGGATCTAAACCTGCCTCCTAAGCCATCAATTCCTAAATCCTCTCGGGGCTAATGATGAGTTGCTTCTGGCATTATTCCAGTGCAGCAATGCAGATGCCAAACAAAAACCAAAATCCCCAAATCCACTCATGGCAAATGATAATTCGCTTCTGATACCATATTCCAGTATAGCGATGCTGATGTCAACCCAAATAAAATCAAACCAACAACCTCTGCGGCGGAATCATGCTCCGTCCCAGAATTTACCCCGTGTCAAAATCATGCTTCGCCTCAGGATATCTACCTTCCCTGCCGGAATTATGCTCCGCCTCGGAATCAAATTAACCAACCAGCTCTGCGTCGGAGTCATACTTCGTCTCAGAGTGTTCCCCGCGTCGAAATCAAGTTTCGCCTCGGTGTACCTGCCTTCCCTGTCGAAATTATGCTTCGTCTAGGAATCAAGTCAGCCAACAAGCTCTGCGCCGGAATCATGCTTCGTCTCAGAGTGTACCCCGCGTCGAAATCAAGTTTCGCCTCGGTGTATCTGCCTTCCCTATCGGAATTATGCTTCTCCTAGGAATCAACCTCTGCATCGAAATTATGCTTCGGTCAGAATGTCTGCCGCTCTTCGGAATCATGCTCCGATCCCTGGAATCATGCTCTCCTCTTCGGAATGATGCTCCGATCCCTAGAATCATGCTCCGCTCTTCGGAATGATGCTCCGATCCATGGAATCATGCTCCGCTCTTCGGAATGATGCTTCGATCCCTGGAATCATGCTCCGCTCTTCGGAATGATGCTCCGATCCCTGGAATCATGCTCCGCTCTTCTGAATCATGCTCCGATCCCTGGAATCATGCTCCACTCTTCGGAATGATGCTCTGATCCCTGGAATCATGCTCCGCTCTTCGGAATGATACTCCACAAATCGGAATTATGCTCCGACTCTTCGGAATGATGCTCCGACCCTGGAATTATGCTCCGCAAATCGGAATGATGCTCCGATCCCCGGGGATCATGCTCCCGGAGGGATGCTCCGCCCCTGGAATGATGTTCTACCTTGAAGTCTAACTTCAAGATCTATCAATTTCATGCACACAACTCATATGCGCGGTGTGCATTTATTGATGGGGCACGTTGTTGGAGTCAAAATTTGCACCCGGTTGACCAAGTCAATGTCAAGGTCAACCCCAAGCCAGGTGGGCCTAAGCCCAGGTCAAGCGGGCCCAAGCCCAGGTCAAGCCCGCGGCCAGCCTCCCCATGCCAACATAAAATCATATAATAAATAATTTTAATATAATTTTTTTATACATGAATGTGCATAAAGCCAAATTTTTGTAAAGCCCATGGCTTATGTGCAAAAAGAAATGGCACATGAGCTATGGGATAAGAAAAATGGCATTTTGTAAAGCCCAAGGGGCTATATGTAAATATGTAAGCCTATATAAGGCAACATGATGATGAATAAAGAGGACACTTTTCATTTTCTCTAAAACTCTAGGGTTTGTGCCTCCTTCTTCTCCTTCCTCAAGGTTCTAAACCTTCTCCTTTCCTTTGAATTAAATCAAGAGTTTTACTCTTCCTTTTCAAAAACTATATAGTTTTTCACCACAAAACCCACAAAGGGGAGCTCGGATCTTCCATTAGATCTCAAAAAGGGGAGACTTTTAAGTCTCACCCCCTTTTCTCCAAGATCCAGCCGATCAAGAGTAGGAAGAATGAGACCCATCTCCAAAAATCCAACTTTGGACAAAATCCCAGTCAAGAGAAGATCCAAGACACAAGAGAGAAGAACCTCTGAATATTTTTAGGGAGTTCAACTCCAAGACTCCAAATCTAATTTCTTTGGAGTTTAACTCCACTAAAAAATCCACCTTAGAAGTTTAACTCCCATTTCTGGGGGTAAAAACCCCTTCCTCTCGCTAGCGCCCGAGCGCCCAAAGCGCTAGCGTCCGAGCGCCCCCGCGCCGTGCATGTGAGGCGCTAGCGCCCCCGCGCCCCCGCGCCGGGCATGTGAGGCGCTAGCGCCCGAGCGCCCACATGCCGGGCACGTGAGACGCTAGCGCCCGAGCGCCCAAAGCGCTAGCGCCCGAGCTTCCACGTGCCGGGCACGTGAGGCGCTAGCGCCCGAGCGCCCAAAGCGCTAGCGCCCGAGCGTCCACGTGCCGGGCACATGAGGCGCTAGCGCCCGAGCGCCCAAAGCGCTAGCGCTAGCACCCGAGCGCCCACATGCCGGGCACGTGAGGTGCCAGCACCAGCCCCCAAGCACCTAGCGCTAACTCAAGCGCCCAAGCGCTGTGCCAGCGCCAGCGCCCAGCGCCTGCATGCTAGGCGCGCGAGGCGCTGGCACCGAAGCGTCCTTTGGACGCCATTTTCCCCCCATTTTACACACACTCCACACTAAAAATACCTCCCCCATTTGAAAAAATTTCTAGCGTGGTGCTGCCCCGCACCCCGTAAGGGGGCTGCTAGCCCTCTTGACCCCCAGCCCGCTATCGGGTAGAGAGACCCCCGTGAAAACTCTACGGGCCCCCCGATATATCCAAAACCCCTTCAAAACACAACACTGCACATTGAGTTCACATGACCATTTTAACCCGTCAATCGGAGGTTCTCTCGCCCCAAAGACGAGGGGTAATTAACGGCAGCTTAGTCCACGGCTGCCGGAGATTCGGATCCCCACAATCAATAAACCCCAGCCTATCCTAGGCAGGGGGAATCTGTTAGGCGCCTGAAAAGCGCGCGCGTTTTCCCATCTCAATGGGGTGAGGAAAAACACCCTACAAAGAGAATTAAAGATTCTCAAGTCTTGGATGAGAATATTAAGAACCATTATCTGTAAAAAGAAAGTTTTTTAAATCTCCAAGAGATCAATTCAAAAAAAAAAGAGCTAAGCTCTGTCGAAACTAATAATGGGATTAAAATCCAAAACTAAGAAAAAATATATGCTCAAAAGGAGTTAAGAGTTAAGCTTTGTTCATAGTTCTTACCAAGAAATCTGGCAGAGTTCTAGAAGACAGAGATCTAAGCTCTGGGAAACGAGAATTAAATTCTCCAAAGAAAGGAAGGTTCAAGAAAGAAGATGAAGAAACGACAGTTATTTCAAGGGCCAAAGACCCTATTATTGGATGTGAAGGGACGGTTCAACTCTCTAGAAGATCAAACGGTGGAAAAAGTGACACCGTCGCACTCACGTATGAGCCAAGTGAGAACACAGGTGGAGGGCATTTGTTCCCCCAATATTTAAACATAATAAAAGAGCTAAGCTCTGTTAAATTTAATGAGGCAGTGCCTCACATGCTCCCCACAAGGGCGCCAACGCCAACCCCTTAAGGTTGAATCCAAGGATGACGACGCACGTGAAGCCCATGTGGGTGCCAATGTGCAAAGCACAGGAGCGCCTAGAATTAAATTCTTAAGTGGCGCCCGCGTTCATAACACGTAAGCGCCATCGCCCAAGTTAAAATCAAGTAGAATTAAATTCTACATGGAAATATTTTTCTAAAAAATGGGATACTCTCTGTTAAACAGACCCGTTGGATCAAAAATCCAATGGTGATGATAAATCATCAAATAATAGAATAAAATTCTATTAAAGGAAATTATTCCTCTAATCTTTGTAAATGAACAGAAAATTGTTGGATCAAACATCCAATGAGATGGGAAAATATTTCCTTATATCTTTCTAAATAAAGAAAGATGCGCTCTATATAATAGAGAACCCTTGGATTAAAAATCCAATGATGATTAAAAATCACCATTTGACAGAATAAAATTCTTTATATGGGGAATATTTTCCCTAATCTTATTAAAAACAAGAAGACATATTCTGTAAAACAGAAATCCTGGATCAAAGATCCAACGGTGGGTAAAATTCCCCAAACAAATTTTGAGACCAATTAAATCAATTGGAATCTCTCAATGAGAGATTTTCTCAAAACTAATTAACAATTTGCCTCCACTATATAAAGGATCCGAGACTTCAAGTTTCAAACATACAAACATATAGAGAGAACCCCCTATAAGCTTCTGCAAAAACTACAGAAGACTCTAAAAAACAACAGAGAATTTAATTCTCAATAGAGAAGAAGGCATTTTTCCTCTCAAACCCTAGATAAAGAAACCACAGATATTAAAACATCTCTTTTACCTATCATAGCATACCCAAAGGTTTAACCCTTTTTAAGAACTTAGTTCTTTCCCTGGATCTGAGATCCACAAGACAAGTCTCCCACAAGTTGAGAATTTAATTCTCATCGGGAAGACCTTGTTCTTGAGAATCAAAGATTCAGAAAAGAACCAGGTTAAAAAAAATAAAGGAAAAAGGAAAAGAACCTATCTTAGGGAATTTAATTCCTCAGAAAATAGGGTTTAACCCTAAAAGAAACTTAGTTCTTATAAAAGAAAAGGACATAAGAACTTAGTTCTTGAAGAAAAACTAATCCCAGATCTTCAAAATAAAGATCTTAGTGCCATTAATAGTCAAAATACCATTAACAGAGATACAATCTCTAAAAAGGAAAAATTATTAGCGCCGTACGTGCTTCCCACGTGGGCACCTTCAACAGATTCCAAAAACAAAAGGAAATCGGCGCCTTACATGAAAAACACGTGGGCGCCCAAAATAGAAAGCCAGCGCCTCACGTGATATACACGTGAGTGCTGAGTAAAGTGCTTGGCATTTCATACGCAGCCAAAACGGCTGAGTGCTTAGCACTATTTGGGCAGCGCATAGCGCCTCACGTGGACACCATACAAAAGTGCTTAGCACTTCTTATACAGCCAAAACGGCTGAGTTTTTAGCACTGATTGGGCAGCGCCCAGCGCCGCACGTGCTCCTCACGTGGACGCCGTATAAGAAAAAGTATTTAGCACTATATATATATTCAGTCAAAATAACTGAGTGCTGGGCACCGATTGGGCAGCGCCCATAACTGAAGGCTTCATATGATACCCATGTGAACACCAGATCTTCAAACAAGTGCTTAGCACTTTTGCTTAAAAAGGGCTGAACAAGCATAGCCCAAATAAGTGCTTCGCACTTTTGAGCAAAAAAACAAAGACTGAGTAGACTAAGCCCAGATTGGCCAAGTCTCTCTGAAAGTTTCTTACAGCTGAGCTCAAATGCTCCGTTGTTGGATCTGGAATAAAATTAATTCTTGAAATTTTTCTAAGTTGATCTTAGTCTCAAATTAGACTAACGTATCCTTAGTTAAGATAAATTGAGTCCATATGCTCATATATTTAAGTCGATCTTAATCTCAAACTAGATTAACGATCTTTAAATGACACAAACCCAAATCTAAAATATATGGATTTGGACTAATCCACGCCCTACGGGCGACGACATAAACTAGTCTCCGTATACGATCCACGGGAAACCAAAACAAATAAAATACACACGACACGAAGTGATCTGCTGGAGAAGGAGAAAGTAGTTATCACAACGTGGTAACGTAATTAACTGTAGGGGCTTGTGTTTGCAGGGAAGAGCATCCCCACAATAAAAAAACCCTCATAAACGAGGGGGATCTGATAAAATCACGCTACAATGGCCGCATCTATCCAAATCTCTGATATAAGGTATAACACCTTAAATGCGATTAGTGGTTAATTATACGTTAATACGCGTTTTTTTGTAAAAAGTTTACCAAAACGGTTTTCAAATATTTTATAAAAATTAATGAATATTTTATTAGAATTTAATTTGGCTTGCACACACATGTGCATGTAAACTAGGGCAAAATTTTGGGTTAAACCATGTTTATGTGGTCATGGGAGCTCAACCATCTTGCTAATTAGAAAATGTAATTAACAAAATTATTAGTTTTCAAAAAAAAATTTAATTTAAATTCACAAATGTTTTTCTTTTGGGGTTGACTTGTGGAGAGAGGGAATGATGGGCTAGGAGGCTTGGGGGACAAAGCATGACAAGAATTTATGGAGGAGAGAGAGAGGGGCATGATTGACTCTCACACTCTCTTCATATTATTTCAAATCAATTTTCTTTCCCTCATATTTTCTTCTCCCTCTCTCTCCCTCAAAAACAGAAACAACTTCTGCCCTCACCAAACCCTCACCCAAATCTACAAGATCTCCACCTCAATTCATCAAAATTCAACACTTCTTTCACACAAGTTGGTCCTACACCCTAAATCAACCCATGGAGCTAGGAAAGCTTGGACTTTGGAGCAAGTTGGTATATGTATAATCCCCTAACTGTTATTTAGCTAGTTTTTAGGTTGTGTTACACTTTAGCTTCAGTTTAGAACATTAAAGTCGTAGTTTTGTGCCGATATCGTATTTTAGTGTCGTTTTAGAGCTACTGTAACCTGCTGTTACCCCGAGACCCTTTATGAAACCCAAACAATGTAGTAGTGTAGTGCTAGGTACCGTGAGTGTGTGAGTGGAGTTAGAACCCAACCTGGGCGGTTTTGGCCGGCGACTAGAGAGGAAATTCCGGCGAGATCGGTTTTTAAGGTGAGTTGGAAGTTGAAACTTTTAGGGTAGGTGTCTGCTGTGGTTTGGAGTCTTTTGGTGTTGTTTGGTTTATGGGTATTTGCAGTGGGCAAGATCTGGGGTAGTTTAGCTATATTTAAGAGTTTTGAGGGTATTGGGTTGTTTTGGTGTTCTAAGTGGAATTTCTGTTAAACTAGGGTTTACAGGGTTTGTTTAACTTAATTAAGTGCTATTAATACTGTTAAACCAAGTCTTTTGTTCCAGTTTGCACTAAAATACCTTTGTGTACCAATTAGTGTTTTTAAAACGTTTTTAAACCAAGTTATAGGATACGTAGAATCTGCTATATCTGGGGTTATTTTATTGACAAGCAAACATATACACTAGACTATAATTTGTGCTAGGGGTGTAATGTAAAAACCTGGACCAGTTTCACCTAACCTTGGCCGATATCAAGCCTATGGTGGCCGGTCCAATTTTGTTGGAATATGTTGAATTTTTGCAGGTAGCTGTCTGTAGGTATTGTAAGAGGTTTGGTCTTGTTTGTTTTTCTTGTTTTTGCTCCAGATAAAATCTGTGACCAATTTACCTATAATTTGTGTAGCGGGACTTGCGCGATACGTGCGTTACGAGTTGGTTGGGTGTTGCCGTGTGTCACAGCGTGTTGCTGTGTGCCGCATCGTGTCGGGGTGGTTTGTGGCTTATGCACACACGTTTTGGTGTTACGTATACACACGCGTTTGGCTGCGACGCTATTTTTTCGTATGGTCTTGATATCACGTTTTTGCAGGATTTTAGCTTATGTGTATTACTTTATGTAAATTCTAGGTTCGCAGGCGGGTACTTCGGACGCCGCACAGAAGGGGAAACAGGTGGTCGGATACGCGTAGATCGAGATCACTGTTAGTAGATTTAACATCTACGTGGAAATCGCCCGTATGACGTTATGCGCTAGGGCTTGATAGGATATTGTAGCGACATATTTTCATTCACATACATTGATTGCGCATGGATACTATTCGTTGCATACTGTATTCCTTGCTATATATGGACTTATAATTAATTGAACACCGCACTGTTACTTACGGTTCATATTGCACGAGCACTAATCTGCATGTTACACACACACCGTTAGTAATTGCCATGACACTCACACTATAGAATTGCCAGGAACAATATATTGTAGCTCACCTCATATATGATTCGACATGATTGTGTTACTTGTGCACATACTCATTTGCATATCCATATTGGTGCATATACACATTGTACCTACCTAGATAAGCTGGTTTTTAGGAAAACTGGGGACCGCATGAGATATTTTTAAAACTGAATTCATTTAAAGAGCGGTTTTCCCTTTTACTCATAGTACGACCTTATGATGCATACATCACATCGCATGGATTTACGCATTGAGTTTGGATTTCATGTGATTTATGGATTTGAGAACCGTGGTATTATTTCAAGAAAGTATGCTTTATTTTAAAAACCCGGTTTCTCTTGATATGATATTTTAGTGCGTCCACCATGAGTTTTCTCGGTTCTGAGAGCTTGTGTGATACCCAATTCGAGGAGTGATAGGCACCGTCTGCGGGTACATGGTGGACCCGGTATAGTACCCCAGGGCAAGAAGATTCGTATAGTTAGACGGTGAGCCCAGCGGAGGGACTACTACCTGGCGGTGACAGTTTGGAAACCCGACGGATATCCGGAGGATACCGTCTGGGGGTTATGACATGAGACATATACTGAGGGCCGATCTGGTATGCGGCGCCTGAAAGACAAGGATTTACGTGTCGATGCTGGACACGAGTATTTCATGATATTTGGGTGCCGATATTGGGCACTCCTGTTCCATGAGATTTACAGGATATGAGGGCCGGATTGAGTGACAGCGCCTGAGTTATGGGGATTTTGGGGTGTTTTTGGTAGACACCGGGGTTTTTCCACGACGATGACTCGTGTTGATGATTTATTTTCCCATGCTCAGCACTCATTTACATGCATTGCATCATGTACCTTTAGTACCTGATAGAGTACCTCGCATGATTATTGTATACCCAGATTACCATATTGATGTTATCTGTTGCACATGTTAGAGTATCGCAGTACGTGCATACCTGCGATTACCTTTATATGTTATTTACTATTCACGAGTTAGCAACTCACCCCCGTTGTGCTACAGTGCTTGCAGGTAGAACCTCAGAGTAGTCGCGGCAGGGCTACATCCTTGTATCTTTTTGTTGCGGATACCGCTACAGTTGGCGTGTGAGCCATTTTGCTATAGGTGGGTTGCGGTTATCTGTTTACACTTCATTGTACTTTTCATTGTATCTAGTACTCTCCATCTAACAATTATGTATTGGCTTAGAGACCAGTTGTGAGGACGATATTGTATATTATTTTTTACTCTGGGTGTCGAGCTCGTGTAAGCCGGCTTTATTTATGCAGTTTTATCTTTCATGCTGTTTTTCACTCATGTTGCTCATTTCTTCGCTACAGCGTCGTATATTATTATTGTGGTGGTTGCTTCCGCCGTTGGGCGTGATTGCTCCCGTTTGGGATGCTCGTTATATTTCATAAGTTGTTTTAACCTTTTCTTACATTGTACCCATTTCGGGGCTTGTTTTTACAAAGGAGGTGCTGCCGAAATTTTGAATAAAATAATTTAAACTTGAAAGATTTTTACTTGCGATTTCCAAATGTTTTAACAAATGTTTTCATCAAATGTTTTCAACACTCACTACTTTTTGTGTTTCGGCTTACTTAGTCACGTTACGCCTGTAGACGTTACGTGGTTAAGTGCCGGTCACGGGCCGAACTTTGGGTCGTAACAAAGTTGGTATCAGAGCCTAGGTTTTACCTTTCGGAGTGTAGGATGGCCTTGGTATGATGGAGTAGGTAGCTGAAGCAGAGTGGCGTAGCGTGTGTATATTCCGCGGCATACTCACGACACGGTACTCCGCCTAAGTGGCCTTAGAACTTATTGATTGAAATTCCTTCAGGATTATATACTTTCTTGTGATTCGATTTCCGTATCCTTATCGAATCCTATTTTTCTTTTCAGCCATTATGCCGCCAAAGACTACGAGGGCGCAGAGAGCGGCCGCGAGAGCCGAAATTAGAGTTGACTCATCTGAGGCGAGGACTGACCCGGGCAGTACGCCAGTTGTACCGGAGTAGACTGTTCCCATTTCGACAGACCAGATCGCCATGCTATGGGCCGGTATGCAGAAGTTGCGCCAGATGATAGGGTCGTTAGTTGAGACACTTCGAGTCCAGCGACCAGAGGTAGTTCCACCCGTTACGGGGACCGCGATGGTACCTACAGTTTAGACAGTTGCACCTGCAGCTACAGAGGTTATCACAGTATCGCTATCCGAATTTATGAGGCTGAAGCCTCCGGTCTTCACAGGCACCGATGCAGCCAAGGATCCACAGTATTTTATCGATCGGATGTCCAGGATATGCCGTTCACTGAGATGCGCCGATGCGAGATGGGTGGAGTTCGCGAGCTTTCGCCTGAAAGGTCTTGCGCAGAAGTGGTGTGAGTCGGTAGAAAAGGGCAGAGCAGCAGGTCTTCCTCCTATGACCTGGACCGAGTTCGTGACGGTGTTTCTTGCCCGTTTCCTTCCACAGAGTGTCAAAGATTCTAGAGCGCGCAGGTTCGAGTCTTTACGTCAGACTCCGGAGATGACAGTGGCAGAGTACGACGTACTGTTTATCGAGCTATCTACGTATGCCCCATATTTAGTAGCTACTGAGGAGATGCGAGTCAAGAGGTTTGTTCGAGGATTGCTTACCCCGTTGTTTCTCTCCATCAGCGCACAGCATTGCGAGACCTATGCAGCCACAGTAGATGCAGCCCTATTAGTCGAGGAGCATCTTGCCGAGACTTCGGTAGTTCCAGGGCTGAAGAGGGTTCGTACCGATAGAGCAGCACGGAGATATCCATTCGGACGCCGTGACAGACGGCGTACAGGTGGCAGAGACTTGGGGTGAGGTCAGATGTTTAGCTCTTATCCCCAGAAGGGTCAGCAGTCATCGCGTGGATGCTTTGGGTGTGGTATTCCCCATCACCGCATCAGAGATTGTACCGAGATACGCCGGAGGGAGGCAGCAGTACCGCATGTCACTTTACCACCTTCACCACCTCATAGAGCGTTGCCTCTTGCACCTGCTATTGCTCCGCGTCAAACTTACGCACAGAGAGGTCGTGGCCATGGAGGGTTCGTTCAGAGAGGACGGGGTGACCGAGGCAGAGGACAGCCAGTCGCAAGTGGAGGGCAGGCACGGGTTTTTGCTTTGACGCGCCAGGACGCGCAGGCATCCAATGAAGTAGTCTCAGGTACTATTTCTGTATGTTCTGTTGACGCACACGCGTTGTTTGATCCGGGATCCACGCACTCGTATGTTTCCATACACTTTGTGCCGAGTTTGGGTAGAGAGTCTGGTTTGCTTGATCAACCGCTTGTTGTGACCACTCCCGTGGGCGAGTCATTTGTTGCGTGGCACGTGTTTCGATCGTGTGTTATTCGTATTGGTGAGAGAGAGTTGCCTGTCGACTTGATCCTTCTTGAGATGTTGGACTTCGACGTCCTCTTGGGCATGGACCGGTTAGCTACGTGCTACGTGTCTGTGGATTGCCGCGAGAAGACAGTTAGGTTTTGTTTTCCCGGCGAGTCGGCTTTTGTTGTGCAGGGGGACCGTGGTGCCGCTCCTCACAGTTTGATTTCGTCTCTTCGCGCTGGGCAGCTTTTAAGGAAGGGATGTCAGGGATTTCTAGCATATGTTTGCGATACTAGAGCCACAGAGGTTCCATCGGACCAGGTTCCGATTGTTAGTGAGTTCCCTGATGTTTTCCCTGACGAGCTTCCTGGGCTACCGCCTGAGCGCGATATTGTTTTCTGCATTTACTTGATTCCCGGCACGGGGCCTATTTCCATACCGCCTTATCGGATGGCCCCGGCGGAGCTTAGAGAGTTGAAGGGCCAGTTGCAAGAATTGCTGGATAAGGCGCTTATTCGACCTAGTGTGTCTCCTTGGGGTGCTCCAGTCCTATTTGTCATGAAGAAGGACGGCAGTTTGCGCTTGTGTATTGACTACCGCCAGCTGAGCAGGGTTACCGTACGGAACAGATATCGTTTACCACGCATCGACGCCTTGTTCGACCAGCTTCAGGGTGCAGGATACTTTTTCAGGATCGACTTGCGATCAGGCTACCATCAGTTGCGGGTTCGACAGGAGGATATTCCGAGGACGGCTTTTCGCACGCGTTACGGCCACTAAGAGTTTTTGGTGATGTCGTTCGGACTCACCAATACCCCAGCATCATTTATGGACTTGATGAACCGTATTTTCAGGCCGTATCTTGATCTGTTCATCATCGTATTCATTGACGGCATTTTGGTGTATTCTCGGAGCCGAGAGGAGCACGAGCAGCACCTGCGGATCACATTGCAGACTTTGAGAGAGCACCAACTATTTGCAAAATTCTCCAAGTGCACGTTCTGGCTTGACAGCGTAGATTTCTTGGGTCACGTGATTACGCGAGATGGTATATGTGTGGACCCGAAGAAGATCGAGGCCGTTCAGCATTGGCCCAGACCAGCATCAGTTACAGAGATCCGCAGCTTTCTAGGACTGGCTAGCTATTACCGACGATTTGTACAAGACTTCTCCCGTATTGCTGCACCGCTGACCGGGTTAACCCGGAAGGGAGTTCCTTTTGTTTGGACTGAGGCGTGCGAGGATAGCTTTCAGCAGTTGCAGACTCGTTTGACCACGGTGCCGTGTTATCATTGCCTTCAGGATCGGGCGGATTCATAGTTTATTGCGACGCTTCTCGAGTGGGACTAGGTTGCGTGTTGATGCAACACGACAGGGTGATCGCATATGCTTCTCGGCAGCTGAAGAAACACGAACAGAACTACCCCACTCACGATTTGGAGATGGCTGCAGTGGTCTTTGCACTCAAGATCTGGCGACATTACCTATACGGCGAGTCATACCAGATATTCACTGATCACAAGAGCTTGAAGTACATATTTCAGCAGCGAGACCTGAATCTTAGACAGTGCCGTTGGATGGAGTTAGTGATGGACTACGATTGTGAGATCTTTTATTACCCGGGCAAGGCGAATATAGTGGCGGATGCTTTGAGTAGGAGGCCCGGGGGTAGTCTATCTTGTTTGAGCGCAGTGCAGAGGTATTCGTCGGAAGATTGGCAGATTTTATGCGACAGCCGAGTGCAGTTCGAGTTCACTCCGATCGGGGGACAGCTTCCGCATGTTCGTGCACGCCCATAGTTTCTTGACTGTATACATGAGGCACAGTACAGTGATGACCGTTGTTCAGAGATCATGGCACAAATTGGACAGGGCGGATTTTCCGAATTCATGATTGATGATCAGGGGATACTATGATTTGGGACTAGACTGTGCGTACCAGATGCTGAGGGACTGCGGCGTGAGATTCTTGAGGAGGCACATCGATCGGTGTACAGTGTTCATCCGGATTCCACCAAGATGTACCATGATATGAGAGATGTTTACTGGTGGGGCGGGATGAAGAGGGACGTCACAGACTTCGTGTCGAGATGCCTGCCTTGTCAGCAAGTCAAGGCCGAGCACCAGAGGCCCGCGGAAAGCAACAGC
Organism: Agapanthus africanus; assembly: GCA_030015575.1. NCBI lineage: Eukaryota > Viridiplantae > Streptophyta > Magnoliopsida > Asparagales > Amaryllidaceae > Agapanthus > Agapanthus africanus. The sequence goes on from JASDDO010000014.1 coordinate 670,168,028, forward strand.
CGTTACCCATTCCGGAGTGGAAATGGGAGCAGATTTTTATGGACTTCATTGTGGGTCTACCCAGGACTAGTCGAGGGTATGACTCCATTTGGGTGATCGTAGATCGATTGACGAAAGCGGCTCACTTTCTGCCAGTGAAGACCACTTTTGGATTTGCTCAGTATGCCCAGATTTACATCGACGAGATTGTACGGTTGCATGGCGTCCCGACGTGTATTGTGTCAGACCGAGGCACCCAGTTTACCAGCCGACTATGGCAGAGACTTCAGGAGGCTTTGGGCACCCGTTTGAATTTCAGCATGGCATTTCATCCGCAGACCGACGGCCAGTCAGAGCGGACTATTCAGACTCTCGAGGACATACTCCGAGCGTGCGTATTAGACTTTGGTGGTAGCTGAGATCATCATTTACCCTTAGTGGAGTTCTCCAACAACAACAGCTTCCAGGATACTATTCAGATGGCACCTTTCGAGGCGTTGTATGGGAGGAGATGCAGATCGCCCGTCTGTTGGACAGAGCTCAGCGAGAGCAGCATTTTAGGGCCGCAGATTGTCGAGGAGACGACCGCGAAGATCCAGTTGATTCGAGATCGGATGAGAGCGGCCCAGAGCAGGTAGAAATCATATGCTGACAGACACTGGCGCAGATTAGAGTTCGCAGTTGGCGATCACGTTTTTTTGAGGGTCTCTCCGATGAAGGGCGTGATGAGATTTGGGCGGAAAGGAAAGCTTAGTCCCAGATTTATAGGTCCCTTTGAGATCCTCGAGCGTGTGGGCACAGTGACTTATCGTTTGGCTCTTCCACCCGACTTTCCGGACGTTCACCCCGTGTTCCATGTGTCGATACTTCGCAGATATCTTCATGACCATTCTCACATGATTCAGCACCAGACCGTTCAGCTTGAGCACGATCTTTCGTTCACCGAGCAGCCAGTAGTGATATTGGATCGGCAGGTGAAGAAACTTTGATCAAAGGTCTTACCATCTATGAAGGTTCTTTGGCGCAACCCGAATGGTGAAGAGATCACTTGGGAGGCCGAGAGTGAGACGCGGAAGAAATTCCCTCATCTCTTTGAAGGTATGCGTAGCTATATTTTAAATTCGGGGACGAATTTCTTTAAGGGGGAAAGATTGTAACACCTTAGAATGCGATTAGTGGTTAATTATACGTTAATACGGGGTTTTTTGTAAAATGTTTACCAAAACGGTTTTCAAATATTTTATAAAAATTAATGAATATTTTATTAGAATTTAATCTGGCTTGCACACACATGTGCATGTAAATTAGGGTAAAATTTTGGGTTAAACCATGTTTATGTGGTCATGGGAGCTCAACCATCTTACTAATTAGAAAATGTAATCAACAAAATTATTAGTTTTCAAAAAAATTTAAATTTAAAATCACAAATGTTTTTCTTTTGGGGTTGACTTGTGGAGAGAGAGAATGATGGGCTAGGAGGCTTGGGGGACAAAGCATGACAAGCATTTATGGAGGAGAGAGAGAGGGACATGGTTGATTCTCACACTCATCTCACTCTCTTCATATTATTTCAAATCAATTTTCTTTCCCTCATATTTTCTTCTCCCTCTCTCTCCCTCAAAAACAGAAACAACTTCTGCCCTCACCAAACCCTCACCCAAATCTACAAGATCTCCACCTCAATTCATCAAAATTCAACACTTTTTTCACACAAGTTGGTCCTACACCCTAAATCAACCCATGGAGCTAGGAAAGCTTGGACTTTGGAGCAAGTTGGTATATGTATAATCCCCTAACTGTTATTTAGCTAGTTTTTAGGTTGTGTTACACTTTAGCTTCAGTTTAGAACTTTAAAGTCGTGGTTTTGTGCCGATATCGTATTTTAGTGTCGTTTTAGAGCTACTGTAACCTGCTGTTACCCCGAGACCCTTTGTGAAACCCAAACAATGTAGTAGTGTAGTGCTAGGTACCGTGAGTGTGTGAGTGGAGTTAGAACCCAACCTGGGCGGTTTTGGCCGGCGACTAGAGAGGAAATTCCGGCGAGATCGGTTTTTAAGGTGAGTTGGGAGTTGAAACTTTTAGGGTAGGTGTCTGCTGTGGTTTGGAGTCTTTTGGTGTTGTTTGGTTTATGGGTATTTGCAGTAGGCAAGATCTGGGGTAGTTTAGCTATATTTAAGAGTTTTGAGGGTATTGGGTTGTTTTGGTGTTCTAAGTGGAATTTCTGTTAAACTAGGGTTTACAGGGTTTGTTTAACTTAATTAAGTGCTATTAATACTGTTAAACCAAGTCTTTTGTTCTAGTTTGCACTAAAATACCTTTTGTGTACCAATTAGTGTTTTTAAAACGTTTTTAAACCAAATTATAGGTTACGTAGAATCTGCTATATCTGGGGTTATTTTATTGACAAGCAAACATATACACTAGACTATAATTTGTGCTAGGGGTGTAATGTAAAAACCTGGACCAGTTTCACCTAACCTTGGCCGATATCAAGCCTATGGTGGCCGGCCCAATTTTGTTGGAATATGTTGAATTTTCGCAAGTAGCTGTCTGTAGGTATTATAAGAGGTTTGGTCTTGTTTGTTTTTCTTGTTTTTGCTCTAGATAAAATCTGGGACCAATTTACCTATAATTTTTGTAGCGGGACTTGCGCGATACGTGTGTTACGAGTTGGTTGGGTATTGCCGTGTGTCACAGCGTATTGCTGTGTGCCGCAGCGTGTCGGGGTGGTTTGTGGCTTATGCACACATGTTTTGGTGTTACGTATACACACGCGTTTGGCTACGACGCTAGTTTTTTGTATGGTCTTGATATCACGTTTTTGCAGGATTTTAGCTTATGTGTATTACTTTGTGTAAATTCTAGGTTCGCAGGCGGGTACTTCGGACGCCGCACAGAAGGGGAAGCAGGTGGTCGGATACGCGTAGATCGAGATCACTGTGAGTAGATTTAACATCTACGGGGAAATCGCCCGTATGGCGTTATGCGCCAGGACTTGATAGGATATTGTAGCGACATATTTGCATTCATATACATTGATTGCACATGGATACTATTTGTTGCATACTGTATTCCCTGCTATATATGGACTTATAATTAATTGAACACCGCACTGTTACTAACGGTTCATATTGCACGAGCACTAATCTGCATGTTACATACACACCGTTAGTAATTGTCATGACACTCACACTATAGAATTGCCAGGAACTATATATTGTAGCTCACCTCATATATGATTCGACATGATTATGTTACTTGTGCACATACTCATTTGCATATCCATATTGGTGCATATACACATTGTACCTACCTAGATAAGCTGGATTTTGGGAAAACTGGGGACCGCATGAGATATTTTTAAAACTGAATTCATTTAAAGAGCGGTTTTCCCTTTTACTCATAGTACGACCTTATGATGCATACATCACATCGCATGGATTTACGCATTGAGTTTGGATTTCATGTGATTTATGGATTTAAGAACCGTGGTATTATTTCAAGAAAGTATGCTTTTTTTTAAAAACCCGGTTTCTCTTGATATGATATTTTAGTGTGTCCACCATGAGTTTTCTCGGTTCTGAGAGCTTGTGTGATTATACCCAATTCGAGGAGTGGTAGGCACCGTCTGCGGGTACATGGTGGACCCGGTATGGTACCCCAGGGCAAGAAGACTCGTATAGTTAGACGGTGAGCCCAGCGGAGGGGCTACTACCTGCCAGTGACAGTTTGGAGACCCGACGGATATCCGGAGGATACCGTCTGGGGGTTATGGCATGAGACATATACTGAGGGCCGATCTGGTATGCGGCGCCTGAGAGACGGGGATTTACGTGTCGATGCTAGACACGAGTATTTCATGATATTTGGGTGCCGATGTTGGGCACTCCTGTTCCATGAGATTTACAGGATATGAGGGCCGGATTGAGTGACGGCGCCTGAGTTATGGGGATTTTGGGGTGTTTTTGGTAGACACCGGGGTTTTTCCACGATGATGACTCATGTTGATGATTTATTTTCCCATGCTCAGCACTCATTTACATGCATTGCATCATGTACCTTTAGTACCTGATAGAGTACCTCGCATGATTATTGTATACCCAGATTACCATATTGATGTTATCTGTTGCACATGTTAGAGTATCGCAGTACGTGCATACCTGCGATTACCTTTATATGTTATTTACTATTCACGAGTTAGCAACTCACCCCCGTTGTGCTACAGTGCTTGCAGGTAGAACCTCAGAGTAGTCGCGGCAGGGCTACATCCTTATATCTTTTTGTTGCGGATACCGCTACAGTTGGCGTGTGAGCCATTTTGCTACAGGTGGGTTGCGGTTCTCTGTTTACACTTCATTGTACTTTTCATTGTATCTAGTACTCTCCATCTACCAGTTATGTATTGGCTTAGAGACCAGTTGTGAGGACGATATTGTATATTATTTTGTACTCTGGGTGTCGAGCTCGTGTGAGCTGGCTTTATTTATGCAGTTTTATCTTTCATGCTGTTTTTCACTCATGTTGCTCGTTTCTTCGCTACAGCGTCGTATATTATTATTGTGGTGGTTGCTTTCGCTGTTGGGCGTGATTGCTCCCGTTTGGGATGCTCGTTATATTTCATCAGTTGTTTTACCTTTTTCTTACATTGTACCCGTTTCGGGGCTTGTTTTTACAAAGGTGGTGCTACCGAAATTTTGAATAAAATAATTTAAACTTGAAAGATTTTTACTTGCGATTTCCAAATGTTTTAACAAATGTTTTCATCAAATGTTTTCAACACTCACTAATTTTTGGGTTTCGGCTTACTTAGTCGCATTACGCCTGTAGACGTTACGTGGTTAAGTATCGGTCACGGGCCGAATTTTGGGTCGTGACATATGGTGTCATAAATCAACTTGGTATCTTCGGAGAGGTGGATGATAAGTCCAAATAGTGTCTTCCCCCAAATTCAGACCAGACGTCCCAACGTCTCGTTCTCTGTTTTTGGTGGAGAACACGTATCTTCTCTCTGATCGTGCGAGCTACATCCACAGTTTCTATAATCATCTCTGGTCCAAGAAGTTCATGATCTCCAACGTCATCCCAACTGAGCGGGGAGCGACACTTACGTCCATATAGTGCTGCGAATGATGCCATCCTAATGCTTGCCTGATGACTATTGTTATATGTAAACTCCACTAGGTGTAGGTGATGTTACCATGAACCTCCGAAGTCTAGCATACAGACTCTCAGCATATCTTCTAAGATCTGAATTGTTTGTTCAGACTGTCCGTCTATTTGGGGATGATACGCCGTGCTGATGTTCAGACTCGTTCCCAGGCTGGCTTGAAGACTCTGCTAAAATTGGGATCGGAATTTAGTATCTCGGTCAAAGACGATGCAAACATGTACTCCATATAATCTCACGATCTCCTGCATGAGTTTATGGGTATCAAGACAAGTAGGGTACATCTTGAAGGCTTAGATCTTACTTTAGATTTTTACTCACCTCCATGTACTTTCTTGCCAACGTCTTGGTTGATTGGCCAACTCTGAATGGAATAAAGTGAGCTGACTTGGTGAGTCAATCCATAATAATTCAAACCGCGTCGTTACCCTTCGTGCTGCGAGGGAGTGCAGTTATGAAGTCCATGGTAATGTGCTGTCATTACCATTCCAGGATTGGTAACAGCTAAAGTAGACCAGCAATTCTGTGGTATTCAGCATTCACTTACTGACATACTAAACACTTTGATACGCGCCTTGCTACTTCTCGCTTCATTTCATGCCACCAGTAGTATTGTCGTAGATCCTTGTACATCTTCGTGCCGCCGGGATGTACAGAATACGGAGAGCTGTGAGCTTCTTTCATCAACTCTTCTCGAACAGGGCTAATGGGTAGGCATAAACGGCTCTCATACCATAAGGATCCATCTTCGTAGATGATGAAACCATTTCAAAGACCACTTTCTACTTATTCTCGAATCTTTTGTAGCTTGGCATCATTTGCTTGAGCTGCTTTTTTCTGATTGATAAGAATGGACTGGACTTATAAGTTCATCAAGGATGATGTGTTACCTGGCATAACTACTTTAATCTCCAATCCATATAGTTCTTGTTGTAGCCTCCACTAAGTGGTGAGATTCATTGCTAAAGGCTGGCGACTAAGTGCATCAGGAACTATGTTCACTTTTCCAGAATGATATTGTAGGTTGATGTCGAAGTCTATCATTAGCCCCAGCCATCTTCTCTGCTGCATGTTGAGTTTCTTCTGAGTAAATACATACTTCGGACTCTTATGGTCGGTGTATATATTCACTCGCCCTCCCAAAAGATAATGATGCCAAATCTTGAATGTGAAGATAACGGCCGCTAATTCCAAATCATGTGTTGGATAGTTGCGCTCATGGAATTTTAATTGCCTTAATGCAAAAGCCATAACTTTTCTAGGCTGATGTAGAACACATCATAATCCCTTACCAGACACATCAAAATATACATCGAATCTGCCAGATCTATCCGGTATTACGAGAATAGGTGCGGAGGTTAACCTCGACTTGAGTTCTACGAAAGCCTTCTAACATGCTTATGACCACACGAATGCTTCATCTTTACGTGTAAGCTTAGTCAGGGGTGCAGCGATCTTTGAAAATCCTTCGATGAAGCGTATGTAGTACCCTGCTAAACCCAGAATACTTATATTTTTGACAGACTTTGGTGTAGGCCACTTGCTTGTAAGTCCATGCTACCTCTCCCGGTACTTTCGAGCATGCGGAATTTGATGAAAAACAATTCTCTAGAGGCGGTAACATGGACTCAAAACGGATCTTTGTTAAACTATCTACGTAACAGCCTAACTAGGAGTTGTTAACTACTCGGTTAGGGGGTTATACCTTTCTTTCTTGAACTCCTTCGTCTTTGACTCTCGATGGTGTACGGATCGGCTTCACTCCGTCGTCTCCTTGCGCCGAAGATCGATCCACCCAAAAGCTTCTACCTTTGGCTTCTTCTTCGAGCTTTGAAGAAACTAGTTCACTCGGTTTGCTAAACCTTATGAACTAGAGTGAGTAGAGGAGAGTGTGTTGGGATTTTTCTCTATGGTTCTTGCTTCTCAACACATGAGACAAGTGAACCATAGACTAGAGAGAGGGAGAGCAAGAGGAAGAGGATAAGAGCTCAAACACAAGAGAGAGAAAGGAAAATGAGAGAATGAGCAAGACTTTTCTCTTTTGGCTCTCATAATCCAAAGCCATCATAACAAATCATAGCAATCAAGTATTATGTGATGGTTTAAGCTACAATAGCCATATCATTTCATGCACTCATTTTGCACAAGAGAAACAAGCAAGCAAAAGTCTTTGCCATGAAATGATAGCCATTGTCATGATGATGGTCAACTAGTCCAACCTAGTCAACCGGTCAACAAAGTCAACAAGTCAACAAAGTCAACCCCTCAACAACCATGTCACTATAATTCTTAATTAATATTATTGTTAATCATATATCATATTCTCATTAGGGTTGAGCAAAAAGTCAATAGTCAACAGTCAACAGTCAACAACCCTAATGAGAATCCTCTGCCTCTGTCTCTCCGTCAACTGTGCATACACACCCGCATCCGCGTTCCGAGGAACATGAATACATACTAGAAAAAACCAATCCCAAAACGTACACTAGGATCTGGCTTAAACCAAAGCCCGCTAGTGTTAACTGTCCGGACACAGTACGTGCACAAGTGCACGGATGTGACCGAACCCTGTCGCAAAACCATGCGACCTGTCGCAAAACCATGCGACCTCTACTCTTTTGCCTAAAAGCGAATAGCTTTCTGTGTGGGACTCTAAAGACTCGACACTACGCTGGCAGTGGGTTTAACCACAGACCGCAAGCGGCACTAGCTGTGCGTAACGGTCCCCAGGTAGATGCCGACAAGAAGACTGACGAGGTCAAACCCATCTGAACTCCTACTGAGTCTGACTGTGACAATCTCCATACAGTCCGATCTGTTCGTCTGATACATCGCATGGCGGGCCTAGGGGGCGGTAAACGTCAGTCCCCTAATAGCGGTACAAGTCGTGTCGGAGTGAAGCCCAGAACACCCTGAGATAACACTGGAAACCTACCAGTATATCTCGCTTGCCCTGGCCAGGGACTACTCGTGTAATGGCTCTCCTAGACACAGCGCGATGTCAACCCCCAATACCGGGAGAGACGAATCCTGTCTAACCGTCACTGCCTCCAAGTGCTTCGGGACTGCACCCAAAAACTACCTGTTTGCACGACTCCTTTGAGCCATGGTAGGGTAGTAATCAAAGTACAGTGGGAACACACTCGAGGCGAAGTGACAGTGTCAAGTCAGCAGACTAAGCTGTACTCATGTACCTGGGAACTGATAACTGACGATAGGTATAGTACCAACCAACAGTTCCCGACGAGTCATGTCCAGTGTACTCGTAACCTAACGAGCACCCGCATACTATCTCCAGTACGACGTACTGACGGCTGTGGGACAGACCGTCTCCCACACTGGGATGAGAAGCGCATACGCTAGTCTACTCCGGAGTATCGATGCCCTGTCTCGATAGTCCTGCGACTAGGGACCTGTATAAGGATGTGCTTATAGATTACCCAGCCCCCACTAGTGTGACCGCCATCACAACGCTGGTAATCAAGCAAAGATCCTAAGGGCTCCACTAATGTGTATAGGTGATATACTAAAATAAACACATGTACACATTGAAGTAGAAACAAACCAAGTAGCATACTACTATATTGAGCAAGATTGTTTATACAAGGTGAATATCCCAAGCTTCCATTAAGTAATATACAAACTAGTATGATACAGTAATGGCCTCTAAGGGCATATACACTAACATTGCTAATAGCTGACACCATAACTAGATCCACAGAGATCCTTTCGCCTGAAACGATATGTCCGAGAAATCCGACCCAGTCTAGCCAAAATTCACACTTGTTGTACTTGGCGTAGAGCTGATGCTGTCGTAGTGCCTCAAGGATAATGAGTAAGTGCTCGGCGTGGTATTTTCAATTCTTTGAATATACCAGGATGCCATCGATGAAGAAAACAAAAAACCTATCTGAGTACTCTCGAAAAACTTGGTTCATCAGGTTCATAAATATGGCGAGTGCATTGGTCACTCCAAATGGCATTACAAGATATTTATAATGGCCATAACGACTCCTTGACCTTCACCTGATGATAGCCTGAGCAAAGATCTAATTTTGAGAAGACACAAGATCCACTTAGCTGATCGAAAAGGTCATCAATGCGAGGTAGCGGATACTTGTTCTTAATTATTACTTCGTTCAGTGCTCGATAATCCACACACATTCGGTATGTACCTTCCTTCTTCTTCACTAGTAACACCGGTGTTCCCCAACTTAAGATACTGGGTCTGATCCAACCTTTCTTCAGGAGTTCGTCTAATTGGATACAGATCTCCTTCAATCCTTCTGAACTTAGTCGATATGGAGTTTTGATTACAGGCTGTGCACCAGGTTGTAAATCAATACCGAATTCAAGAGCTCGATCGGGAGGCAAACCCGGTATGTCTTCAGGGAAAACATTCTCGAACTCTCGAACTATTTCGGGCTTTTCTCCTTCAGCTTGTAGTGAGGACACTTCTGCGGTCTACGGGTTGGCACGGTAGCTTCTTGGCTCTAAGGTTCTGTCTCCACTTTTGAAATGGAAGACTGGGTGATCTGGTATCTCAAAGACTACTATTCTTTGACGGCAGTCAATGGTAGCATAAAATACTCCTAACCAATCCATTGCCAACACAACATCGAAATTTGGTATGTCTAGCACATTGAAATTTGCATAGAATTCTCGGCCGCAAACTACAACTGGGCACTAATCATATTCCAAAGTTTCTTTCAAGACTCCATTTCTAGAACTGGTGTTCCAGCTTGAAATGATAGGCTTAACGGGAATCGCGTGCATTCTCACGAACCGTTGTTACATGAAGGAATGCGAAGCTCTAATGTCGAAAAGTGTGAGTGCAGAAAGGGTGGCTACTAGTATAATACCTAAGTTGTATGATATTGCATTTAGGTATATGAAAAGATAACGATGTACTAGTATTGAAAGGTTGAAAGGATGAGAAGAATTTACCGGGGATGACTTGTCTTGTGGCTTCGACCTCTTCGACCGTCATTGTAAAAATCTGATGTCTCGGCACATTCCTCCTCGCCTGAGGCACATTTCTCTATCATTGAAGCACGTTTCTCTATGCTTGATAGAATTGACGCTGAGGCTGTGCTGGCGCTCCACGTTGAGCTGGTGTAGGAAGAGCTAGGCGGAGTGTAGGTGCCTGAATAGCTGGCCTCTGCAGAGCTTGCATTGTGGGTCTAGGTGATGGTGTTGTCACGCCCCGCTTCCCGGTGTACGGGAAGGGACACGGCGAGGCCGTTACTTATTTACTCAGAAGTAAACACGCTAAGCGTATCTAAACAATATAAAATAAAGTACACAAGAGACATGAATGTAAATAAATAGAAACTTTATTTATTAGACATTCTTTTAAAGGTACAACTGAAATGTAAATATATGAATTGAAAGCGATGCCTAAACAATGGCATAACTGAAATGAAATAAATATGTACAAGTATCTAAAGCTCCAGTTCAAAATCAAACTGCTGCAGATCCTCAGTAGTGGGCTCGGTCTCTAATGTGTCCGAATCACCTGACAACATTCCAAAGAAAGAAGAAAGGAATGTCGTCAGCGAAAAATCGCTCGGTAAGTCCCAAAGATGAGTAGAGATAGAATAGACTGAAAGAGAATATGACTATTAATATTTGATTATAATATTAACGCAGTTGTTTGTAGCTTGGTACAGAATATGCCAGTGTATACGAGAGGAGTACCACTATTTCGGAGACTAAGGTATACGGAGCACAAGGAACCGTTCAGCCACGGTACAACGGCAATGGATATTCAGGTTAGGTGTATTAAGGTTACAGTCTCGTGCCACTTTTAATACATTCCATACCAATCTACCCCTTATAAACCCTGCGATATCTTTTGTATCGATTGTATTGTTTTGTTATATAGATGGATGACTTGCTGAAACTATGATATTAGTAAACAGAATGGATATAAATGGACAGTCATGTAGACGGAGTATACCCATGGTTCGGTTCGGTCAATATAGATTGATATAGATTGAATAGACGGATTCATGGATTCATATTGTATTGTAGTTTATACTTGAATCACATTCAAGTCAGATTGATTAGATTGAGATTCAGTCTGGGTCAGACACTTTGAAAAAAAAATTGAAATCCTGAATTAGTTTTGATGTTATCGGTAACTGCTGCACATAGACGACAGGATTTGTGTCTTTTTCCAAGACAATTACCGTGTTGATAACACCGTTTGTTAGATTGTCTACCTTAGATATGAAAGCACCCACATTCTCCGACTCCCTGAGGCTCAAGAGAATTGGTCCCGCTTAAACCTATTTTTACCAGGGTCCTTATTGTAATTTAGTATAACTTGAGGGGTTTTATGTAAAAATAGTTTTGATAAATTTTCAAAATACAGCTCAAGTATTTAATTATTGTCTTTACGGTTTTCATAGATGTATATTTTATAAAAGTTAACTATCTAGTGAGTAAAACCTATTTTTCATTGTATATGGTATTTTATTGAAATATCGGTATTTTGCATTGAATTGTAATGGTATTTTCATGTAACGGCGATTCCTTTGATTTAGAAAACTTGGAATATATATATAATATAATTAAAATAGATATTTTGATAATAGTTATATATATATTTATTTAATAAAAATAAATTTTATTTATTTTTGTAGAAATCTCATTTTCTAAAGAAAAATACATTAAAATTCCACCGAGATCTAATGCTCCTTTCGGAGGTCTGCATCTCGCTCTACTAGGTCCAAGGATCTACGATAATCCACCCTATCCCAAACGTGGTCCCCAAAAGTGGGTTGTAGAGGCGCAATTGCAAGGAATTGGTTAACACGCTATTTAAAGAAATGGTTTTGCAAGTTTTATGGTATTTATTTGTAATGTCGTATTATCCTATAACTATATTCCCAAAATTTCATCGTGCTATATCAAAGATGTGTGTTGTGATGAGATATGTCATTACCTCGTGAGTTATCTAAAGGTAATACAGGTATTATGTGAATTATGGCGAAATGTAAAGTATGTGGTATTTTACTGTAAAAATACAATAAAAATTGCATAATAGATTCTTTTGAGATGAAACTTGTTTTAATATGTTTTTTAATGTTTGTTAAACTTTATATGAGAGTATGGTATTTTATTGATTAAGAAAAATAGAATTTTTAAGGAAAAATCGAATCGGAAGTCAGATTAACTCCGTTTCCGTCGGGTTTTAGAAATGAAAGTTTTTAGAATAGAAGATGAAAGGGAGAGAGGGGACTTACTGGCTAGAGAACAAGAGAAGAGAGAGGGGAAACTAAGGAAGGTGTCGGGGCGTCGTTTCGTCGCCGGAATCTTCTCGGAACTTCGCCGGAATTTCACCCTTTGCTAACTCCACTTGCACACTAAAGACTTGAGAATTTTTTAGAGTTTTGGCAGAGAATTTCTGAGTGAGTATGGGTGAAATGGAGTGTGGAATTTATAGGGAAAATTAGGGTTTAGAGAGTTAAAGAATGCATTAAAAATTGGATTAAAGGGTATTTTATTATTCTCTGTATGAATGCAGAGTATTCAAACAACATGGGAGAAGTGCGGTAGGCCAAGGGGTGCTCGGGTGAAAATATGAGGAGCATCCCCTATAGGGGGCCTGGCGGTGCCGGTCTCCTACGCTTGAATCGTCGGTCCAAAACCGGTGTTAGGCGCTTGGATTTGTGCCATGTGTCCTTCACGCTTCATATACCCTCGTACACATGTTTATTTATTCTGTAACTTATCATCCTACGTGTAGTGCACGTACAAACTCTTGGGCTTCTAAAAGATTAAAAGAAAATTTAATAAAAAGATAATGTGGCTGGGGGATTCGATCACAGGGGCTACGTCACAGCATTGCAAGGCTTTACCAATGTGCTACAAGTACTTTCTTGCTATTCAATAGTAAAACAAATACTTATAGTGTACACAGGATTGCAAATACCCCAATTATACATTAACTTTTAAACAATTTTCTGTACATTGAAATTGGAGTTGTTACAGGTGATGTGTTACCTTGATATGGGCATGCTCCTATATCGTAAGTAGATGCTCCATAAATCAAATACATGCCATTTGCATGCTTGCAGTCCTTCGCTAAGTGTCCGGTTCTCTTGCAGTAGAAACAGAAATCTGGACCGGATCGGTTAAACGATCTTCCTGGTCTCTTGGGTGCAAAGGTTGGCTTGGAAGAGGCTCCTCCAGTTATATGGGTAGCAGGGCGTTTGATTCCGACTAGTTGCGGCTTACCCTTCTCTTTTACCACATTTTCATAACGGCGGGCTGCCTTCAGAGTGAGTTCATGAGTCGGATAGTCTCATGTTGTTAAAGTCATTTGAATCTCTGGGTCTAAGCCTTATTAGAATCGTCTAACCCGAATCTCATTGGTAGGGATCAGGTATGCCGCGAACCTGATATGATGTCGATGTCAGGATAGTTACGTGTTTTACGGAACAGAATTTGAGACAAATTCTTTACCTGCTAAGCATGATGAATTCGGCATCATATTCATCCACTTATTTTACCTATATAGAGTCTTGTTGTAGGTGGATGAACCGTTGTTCCATCTCAAAACGGGTGGTCTCGGAGAAAAACTTCGCATCAAATAGATCGCGGAACGTTTTCCACTCTCTCGGTTGTGCAAGACGACTCTCCTTGGCTTTCCACCAGACACTTGCATTGTCCGTGAATTGGATTTTTTCCACACGAACCCAAGCTATGTCTAGTACCTGCACTGCTGCAAGGTCGTCCTCGATACTTTGGGCCCACTCTTCATCCTCAAGAGGACTCTCTTTCCTTGAGAAGTTCTTTGGACGCAACGCCCGAAATTGCTTTACCCCAGGTGCTTCCGCTTCGGGGTGATTCATAAGGGTAGCAGTCTGCTGCTGCTGGCTCTCTAGAAGGCTTTTGATGGCTTCCAGAAGCACCGTCTGTTTTTTAATTGGTGCCGCAACGGTAGGGGGAAGTGTTAGGGTAGGCGGTGGTGTGTTACCATTGACGTTGGTGCTGGTATTGTTTGAAGAATCTATCATCTTGATAGAAAATACAGGTCAGGATAGATTCAAGAAATTTTGAAATGAAAGGAATGTATAGTTGTTGATTCTTATAATTCTTGTGATATATTGTTTAAGACTTCACACAGAACTGATCTGCATGGGCCGCCAATAAAACATGTCACACCCCCTGTCATGCCTCGCTTCCTAGTATACGGGCAGAGGACGCGATGAGGCCGCTACGTATTTACTCAGAAGTAAACACGCTAAGCGTATCTAAGCAATATAAGTAAAATGCACAAGAGACAGTGATAATAGATATAATTGAACAACAACTTTATTTATTAACATTCTTTTTACAATGCATCTGGAAAGGTAAATACATGAAATGAAAGCAATGCCTAAACAGTGGCATAACAGAAATGAAAAAAAATACTGAAATGAAATGTACAAGTAACTAGAGCTCCCGGTCGAAGGGTAGCTAATCCAAGTCCTCGAAGGTGGGCTTGATCTCTTGAAGGTCCGAATCACCTGACGACATTCCAAAGAAAAGAAAGAGAATGTCATCAGTGAACAAATCGCTCGATAAGTCCCGTAAATATACAAGAATGGAATAGACAGAATAGAGAGTATATTGTTATAATGTTGTATTTAGTGTTAACGTTGTTATTTGTAGTTTGGTACAGAAGAATACCAGTGTATACGAGAGGAGTCCCACTATTCCGGCGACTAAGGTATACGGAGCACAAGGAACCGTTCAGCCACGGTACAACGTCAATGGATATTCAGGTTAGGTGTATTATGGTTACAGTCTCGTGCCACTTCTAACACCTTCCGTACCAGTCTACCCCTTATAAACCCCGCGATGTATTGATTGTATTATATGTATTGTTTGTATTGTATATTGAATATGGATGGATGACTTGCCAAAACCATGATATCGGTAATTGAACGGATATAATGGATGATCATGTAAATGGAATATATCCATGGTTCGGTTCAGTCAAATTGTATAGATTGAATATATAGATTCATGGATTCATGTTGAATTGTGGTTTTATACTTGAATCATATTCAAGTCAGATTGATTATATTGAGACTCGGTCTGAGTCAGACAATTAGAAAAGAAATTGATGTCCTGAATTATGTTTTGGTGCTATCGGTAACTGCTGCACATGGATGGCAGGATTAAAAGGGAGGGGGCTTTGTGTTGTTGTGAAAGCTCCGAAAACGGCTTCAATCTTCGATGAAAGGAGCTTGGTTGCTAACTCCACTTGCACTTAGGAACTTTTGGAATGATTTTGCTAGAAATTTTTAGAATAGAAGGGAGCTAGGGCATGTGGTGGTATTTATAGTGAAGAATTAGGGTTTGGGAATTAAAATTTTGGATTAAAATGCATTAAAAAGATGCTAAATGGTGCATTGAAGAGTTTCTATTTGATTACAGGAAATCAAATAGTGCAGGGGAGTTTAGGGGAGTCGAAGAGACAAGTGTGCAAAGCACGGAGGCGATTGAGGCATTTTGGACCGTCGGCGCCGGCCATTTGATGAGTTTGGCCGGTCAGATCTTAAGGCCTTGCTTCGAGATTCGTGCCACGTGTCAAATTCGGTGTGTACACCTCATTGCGTCTGTTTGATTTTTCTGAAACTTTTCGTTTCTCCGTGAATTGCACATGCAACTTTTGGACTTCCGAAAAATTAAAAAGAAAAATCTAAAAAAATAATTGTGTTTGGTGGGATTCAAACACACAGGGTATGTCACAATAGTGTAGAGACTTTACCAGTGAGCTACAAGTTGTTTCTTGCTTTTATTAAACAAATCTAACTTATAACTCTTACACATGCTGTAATACTCTTTTCTGTACAATAACAAGAAATTTCTGTACAGTGATTTCAGAATCGTTAGAGTAGCGACTAAAGCCCTCATCACGAGGCCGCCGGGCAGCTTCCTGTCCGGCCCATCCACAATGGTAGCTTCTTTTCCAACAATGCCGTGAATCTAAAGCCCTCGCACAAGGAAGCCGGGTAGCTTCCTGCCCGGCCCATCGACAGCAAGTAGTTTCCTGTCAAACAACGCCGTGGATCCAAAACCATTATCACGAGGCAGCCGGGTAGCTCTAGCCCGGTCCATCCACAGCGGGTAACTTCCTGCCCAACAACGCCATGGATCCAAAGCCCTCATCACGAGACAGCCGGGTAGCTTCCTGTCCGGCCCATCCACAGCGGGTAGCTTCTTGCCCAACAACGCCGTGGATCTAAAGCCCTTATCACGAGGCAGCCGGGTAGCTTCCTGCCCGGCCCATCCATAGCAGGCAGCTTCCTGTCCAACAACGTTGTGGATCCAAAGCCCTCATCACGAGGCCGCCGGGCCGCTTCCTACTCGGCCCATCCATAGCAGGTAGCTTACTGCCTAATAATGTCGTGAATCTAAATCCCTCATCACGAAGCAGCCGGATAGCTTCCTGCCCAGCCCATCCACAGCGGGTAGCTTCCTGCCTAATAACGCCATGGATCAAAAGAGACGAGACCGCCGGGTAGCTTCCTGCCCAACAACGCCGTAGATCAAAAGCCCTCATCACAAGACCGCCGGGCAGCTTCCTGCTCCGCCCATTGATCGTTTGGTTTGTGCTATTCGTTCTATATGTTCTATTTACCGCAATCAAAACGGTTTCTCTTATATCTAACCGGTTGAGTACGAGTTGTCCACTGGGAGATGGTTAGTGCTTCATCTTATTTTAGACGGGTTAAGTAAAGATGTACAAGTTTGTTAAATTCTATCCTAAGTGTTTGTATTTTTATGTTCAAGAGAGCTTATTAGGATCAGGATTGGTTAGTAGAGATAAGAATTAATAATGTGCTTGTCTTGCGCTATTATTGAAATGATGTTGGAATAATCGGAAGTAACGAGAATTAGGGGACATAGGAATGGTATTTGCGAGTTTAAGCAAGTTTTCCAACGCCAAATCCATTCCTAGTGCCCCTTGTTCGTCCGTTCCATGCTCTTATTTCCAACCCTAGGACAAATACACACAACAAGTCTCCAAATTGGTCACAACTACATGTCACGTTGTAGTGCGCTTAAAGGAATTTTTGGCTTAGGTCGCGGCTATATATTACTTATAGTGCGTCTAAGGGAGAAGGTTGTGTTTGTTTGGTCTAAGATCGATTTCAAGTTGTCTGGCGAAGAGAACCATAAGGGATTTTTCCATCCCTCATACCACCCTTCCTTAACCCTAATAAGCGAGTAAACTACTCACACATGAAAATAAAATAAAACAAGAAGAAGAGAAGAAATAATGGAAGAATACGATTAGAACAAAAATAACAAGCTAACTACTTGGCCCTCACCTAAGAAAGGAACTCTATTGAGTATCATGGCTTAAAAATAGAGATGAGAAGAGAAGAAGAAGAACGAATAAAGAAAAACAGCAACTACTTATCAAAGAAAAAACCTAATTAAACAAATAAGAAAATAACAAACATGTAATAAAAATACAAGCTAAATAAAACTCTCATCTTCATTATTTTTCCACTCAAAAGTTCTCACTATATTTCAATGGAGAAAGGATGAAGAAGAGGAAATTACACTAAACTAAACTAATCCTAAGAAAAGAAAAGCATTTTTGGTTTGGCTCTGATCTGGAGTATATATAGGCAGAGAAGTAAAACCCTAGAGGTATACTGAGTCCTTATACAATTACAAAAACACCCTTGAAACTTGGTCACGAGACACTACTATAGGGCCGTGGATCTGCCACCAATAGGGGGAAAATTTCGCTGATCCGCGGCCATTTTGTGGAATTGGCATGCCGTTTTTTTTGTGCTTTCTTGTGTTGCTTTCTTCTTCTGTTTTACTGGTTCAAATTTGCAAAATAGTTCCAAAAATATTCTCAGATTCACAATAGTCCAAAATGGCAACTATTTTTGTCTTTTGGCCTTGATCACCCTCGAGCTCCGCGTTGCCACCTTGATCCTTGTGCCGCCACTCTCATGCTCTATGCTTGTCCCAGACATGAATGACCATCGCTTGATCTTGTCCCTTATACTGGTAAGCGGCACCTGACGGGCGTGGATGACCAGAACCCGAATTTTATCTGTTTTTGGCAGTTGTTCTGAATTTTGTCATAACTGTAGAGATTATGCGTGATTTGCGTTGTTCTGGATTGAGAACCTATAACCTGTAATCATGTAGCAAACACGGATCAAAAGCACCTACCTATATACAAATGTGCATAAGAATGAGCAGTATTAAATGCAGTATTCTGGTGTGAAGAAATACCCCCAAATTTATCTTTTGCTTGTCCCGAGCAAAACCATTTTATTTTCAAAAAGTCCTAAGCTCACTTTCATAGGCATCACGGTTGCACTTAGCGTATGCAATAAGCCATTAAATCTCTAGATGTCCATAGTAGGAAGAGTGTTGTCTCTTGAGAGTTTTCTGCGGATACAACCCACAAAATCCCGTCAAGCTAGTTTCATAAGTTAATCTTGACTCTAATTCTACGGTTTAGTATCTAAGTTAGAAACTCTATCATCCTAAATTAGAAATATCCATCCATTATTCTTCACACCTCCTATTCATTCAACCTAAGATCATATACGTTTTGTCGGTTTATAAAGATCTCAGTATCTCTTGAGTTTTTCCTTTTAAAACGCAGTTTCCAATCCGGAATTTTTATCATTTTTACAGAAAATATAAGACTTATTCTTTATTCCTATATCTCTTCCAAGTATCGATCGTACACCCCTACGTATGTGTAAATTTTCATCCCTACACTCAACAATTCAATTCAAGGTATAGTACCCTTACCCTAATACCTAGTACTACTTCTTTTTATTAATGATGGCCGAATTTGCTCACACACTTTTCATGCGACTACTAATACTTCCTGAGGCACTAATCAGCCGATTACTGAATGTGAGCTTATTAAAACGTAAATAGCAGTTTTCAGGTCATGCAATATATTTTTTTTCTTTTTCTTTTTTTTTCTTTTCTAGACTGGATATATTTTTTATTGACGCTCTTTAGGTGGCTAGCTACAATACCATTTTTTCTTTCATACTAGGCTTTCAAGCAAGAGTATTTTTATGTATTCTCTACTATCCCGAGTTTCAAGGTGCGTGTAAGTGCAGTTTGTATGGTATATATTTTCTGAATTTGGACTTAAAAATAGAAACTATTTTTCAAAGTTATCCTTCAATAAAGCTTTCAATACTTTCCCCTCATCTCACCTTAACTCAAGAATTGAACTCAAGATTACTTCTAAAAAAGCTGTAAGGACGTATATTTACCATGGTTAAACTGAAGGAGCGTTATTTTTAGGGTTTTCAATTTATAAGCCTAGGATTTAGTTATTTCTAACCAATCAAACTAAATTTTCGAAATAAAATTTAAATTACCCTACTAGTTAACTTGACGACAAAGTTTTTTATTTTAGAAAAAAATTCAGTTTTTATGGGTTTTCAAATGAGTATGAAAATAAAAAATATACACATGAATACAAATATAGAAAGCTTACCGAGGACACCCCCAAATTTAAACTTGACAGTGCCCTCACTGTCATGCCACACAAAGATGGTCAAAATTGTTGAGGGGTCAAAATCTGTCGGTTCTCTTTTTTTTGCTTTTTTAACTGGAAAAAGAAAACAAAATATATATATACAAAAAAATTCCCCCCAAATTTAAGTGAAATAGTGTTATCACCGTTTAAACGTTGAAGTTCAGAGTTAGGGGGAGGGAACATCATCAATCTATATAAGGCCTTATACAGACCAAAAGTTAACCCCAACCATTCAAAAATTGTACCGTGATGATACCAAGGTTGGAGAAAGAATGTGTAGAGGAAAAAAATGAAGAATACACGAGACCATGTGTAGGCGGAAATAGGGTACGGTCTCGGTAGATGAGAAGATGAACGGGGGGAAGAAAGAAATGGAGCACGGACTTGATGTTGAAATTTGATTGAATAAATTAGTACAGTTTGTAATGGTGTGAAAATAGAATTTTCTGACTGTATTAATTTATTAATCCGTTGAGAAATGGGGTCAAATCTCTCAAGATTCGCAAGAAAGCATGGGCCGATTGAACTTGGGAAACCAGATATGAGAGATAAAGTTGATACATCGTCTTACAATTTGGAAATGATGGAAAAGATAGAGGGAAGTGATTGAGGAATAGTGTCGGTTAAGTGTTTAGGAGGATGTTCGTAGTCAATAGAAGGGACATGATGAATCGGAACATCCGACTCACCCAAAATAACGGGCTCATTCTCTATGATATCCTCAAAATTCTCCTCAATATGCAGCTTATCCATGCATTCATCATTATCAATAACATTGAGACGCACAAGGGGTTTGGGAAAAAAAGTTAATGGTTCGGGATGATACCCACGCGGAGTGGAAGGAACATGATGAATTGGTGAAAAAAACTCATCCAAAATTGTGGGTTCATCATCCAAATTATCCCCATCGTCGATATCCTCAATCAAGTGAAAGTTAAATTTCTCAGACACCTCATCAAAAGCATGGTTTTCAATATGTGTATTACAAATCGCACTTGGTTGATTTTCCAGATTAGAGATGTAGAGATCAAAGGGAGTGGTAACGATTTCACTTGAACTGGAACCTTCACAATCGAGTAAATTAAACACTACATAGCCGCACAACTCATCAAACATGATATCCTCAATTGGTGAATCATTTGGTGTACTCGATAGATTTTCGAAACTGGACCTGTAGAATTTAATTGGGGATGGGTAGGTTTGATACTGAAGGGTGGATTGCTCACTTTTACTACTCAAATGATCAAATTGTCCTATCGCCTCATCATATATTCTAAAATTTTGAGCTAGTTGGGAGCTAACTGCTAGTTCGTAAGGTTGTATAAGTGTGGCCATGCATGCATTCAATTCCTCTATCTGTTGGCACGTAGCTACCCGAAATTCTTCCAATATTCGTTCAAAACTAAACATGGTCTGTGAAAGGGTTTCAATAAAAGAATCAAATTCGTTTGGATACGCGAAACTCCCAAATTGATGTTCAGAAGAAATGTTTAGAGAAGTTGTAAAAGTCAGGTAGGAATGATAAGAACTGAATGGATGTGTAGAATGGACCTGATTAGGATCAATACTTTGATAAGAAAGTGATTGGAATTGTTTTCCTAAGAAATTTGGAGTGGTGAAAGGAGTGAAAGATCGGTTACGGGATTGTTCAATATGCTCAGCAATGGACATGGGTTTCAGAGTCGACACATGACTCTCAGAAGGGATATCAACGTAAAAAGGCGTGGATGGTTGAAAAGGTTGATACAAAGTGGATTGCGGTGTAACGACTCTGAATTTACTGTACACACTTTTCCAGTTTAATGTACAGAAAATGAGTTATATAGCCTGAATTTGAGTTATAAGTAAATTTTATTAAATAACAGTAAGAAACAACTTGTAGCTCACTGGTAAAGCCTTTGCACTGATGTGACGTAGCCCCTGTATTCGATCCCCATCAGACACATTGTTTTTTCTGATTTTTTCTTTTTAACTTTTTAGAAGCCCAAAAGTTTACACGTGCAATACACATAAAAATGAAAAGTCAGAAAAATTAAACTTGTGCAAAAGGTTTTAAACACTGAGATGTACACGTAGTATAAATTCAGAGCCCCTTTGCCCTAGATCGACCGACGGATCTTCCCCTAGGCAGGCACCGACGGTCGGACCGAGCCTAATGAGGCCTGGGCTTTGCACAATAACCCCATCACCTACCCCTAACACCCCTGCACTGTTTGATTTCCCTGCAATCAAACATAGACCCTTCATTTCAACATTTATCATCTTTTTAATGCATTATAATTCTCCATTTTAATTCTAAAACCCTAATTCTCCACTATAAATACCACCCCACACTTTAGCTCTGTAAGTTGATGTCGCACACCCCACGCACTTGTAGGAAAGAGGAATTTACAAAAAACGATTTTTCATACTATGCAATGTTTACCCCAATCAGAGCAAAGCTCTGTTCAAATTCCAAGGTGGGAAAAGAAGCAATGCTTCTGTTTTCCTCCAATCAGAGCAAAGCTCTGTCTCGAAAATTAAAGTGAGAATTAAAGTTAAAATAAATGAAGCAACGCTTCAGATCCCATGCGCTGCGCACAGAGCGCCACGTGTCAAAATCAGACACGTTAGCGCAGGGAGCGCAGCGCCCAAGGCAGCGCACCCAATCAGAGCAAAGCTCTGTTTAAAGCAAAATCAAAGGAAGCAACGCTTCAGTTGCGCAAACGCTGCGCTGTGCGACACGTGTCATCGCAGATTCGCTAGCGCGGTTGCGCTGCGCGACACGTGTCATCGCAGATGCACTAGCGCAGTTGCGCAGCGCTGTGCGCTGCTTGACACGTGTCACTCGCTGGGGCATTTGCGCTAAACAGAATTAAGATTTTAAAGAAATCTTTCTGTTCTTGTTAAAACAAGAAGATTTTCTTCTGTAAAACAGAAACCCTTGGATCAAAGATCCAACGGTGGGGAAAATTCCCCAAATCACTCAGAGAAAGTTCTCTTTAACAAATTTAATTAATTTATGGGTACTATAAAAAGACCCCTAGACCTCAATTCAAAGGGAGGAACATTTTTGTGAGAAATTAAACAGAGAGAACTCTGAAGAATTGGAGAGAAATCCTCGAGAACAAAAAAAAGGTAAAAAGCCTTTAGAAAAAGAGAAAATTCTCTTATGAACAGATCATTGATCTAAAAACAAGATCAATGGTCTTTAATAAAAAACAAAATAAAAATAGTGCTTTGCACTTTTTATGAACCTCTGGTTCCTGAAATAAAAAAAAGAGCTTGTTTTTTTCTTTGATCTAAATTAGATCAAGAAATCAAATAGTGCTCTGCACTTCCTTTATGAACCATCGGTTCTTGAATCTTAAAGATTCTCATATTAATAGTGCCTTGCACTTATAGATCTGCACTCTTGCGCTCTTGGGCTGGCGCAAGCCACCAGAGAGCGCCACGTGTCAGCATCTGAGCCAGTTGCGCTACGCGCTTTTGAAATAGAGCTTTGCTCTCTGAAATTGGAGCAACTCACCAGAGCGCGCCACGTGTCAGCATCGCAAGCGCAGAGCACTGCGCTGCATGACACGTGTCATCATCACAAGCGCTTGCGCTATTTGATTCTTGGCGCAAAGCGCCTGAAAATGCAATGCATTTCTTTTGTTAAAGGGCCAGGCCCAAGTCAAAAAGACCTAACAGGCCAAACTAAATTGTAAAGCAATAAAAAGGGCAGAGCCAAAGTAAAATTGATGCTCTGCATCATTTATAAATGGGCAGAGCCCAAAATAAATTGATGCTCTGCATCCTTTATGGGCAGAGCCCAAATATAAAAAAAATAATAATGCAATGCATTATTTAAAAATAGGCCAAGTCCTAGTACAGACCAAAAATAAAAAGCGTTGAATATTTTTCAACTGGACTTAGCCCAGTCATGGCCATAAGTCCTCAAACTAAATTGACTGAGCAAAATTGCTCTCTCTTAAATCAATTTACTTCCGGTTCGTGGGTACATCTCCGAACTCCTCTGATACCTATCGTTGTAATCCTTCAATGACGTCAGAGAGGTGACGGGTCCCGATGACCATACATTAATGTGGACCAAAACGTCCTTAAACTAATATTGGACCGAAACGTCCTTAAACTAATATCGGACCGAAACGTCCTTAAACCAATATCGGACCGAAACGTTCTTAAACTAACAATGGACCGCAATGTCCTTAAACTACCAATGGACCCCCATGTCCCTAAACTGGAACATGGACCACTACGTCCCTAAACTGGAACAATAGAGCCCCCAAACGCTCTTTTGTTGGATCTAAACGATCCCGTTTAAGTTGATCTTAGCCTCAAATATGGCTAACGTATCTTTAAACATTCAAACAGACTTTAGTCCCAAATTGGACTATAAGACCCCCAATCAACTTTTGTTCAAGGGTACATCTCCGAACTCCTCTGAACACATGTCGTTGTAATCCTTCAACGTCGTCAGAGAGGTGACGGGTCCCGACGGCCATATATTAAATGGACCACCATGTCCGTAAACTGGTAATCGACCGCAATGTCCTTAAACTACCAATGGACCCCCATGTCCCTAAACTGAAACATGGACCACTACGTCCCTAAACTGGAACAATAGAGCCCCCAAACGCTCTTTTGTTGGATCTAAACGATCCCGTTTAAGTTGATCTTAGCCTCAAATATGGCTAACGTATCTTTAAACATTCAAACAGACTTTAGTCCCAAATTGGACTATAAGACCCCCAATCAACTTTGATTCAAGGGTACATCTCCGAAATCCTCTGAACACATGTCGTTGTAATCCTTCAACGTCGTCAGAGAGGTGACGGATCCCGACGGCCATATATTAAATGGACCACCATGTTCCTAAACTGGAAATGGATCTAGACGATCCTGTTAAGTAGATCTTAGTCTGGAAATTAGACTAACGTATCCTTAACAAACGTTTAAGTTGATCTTAGCCTCAAATATGGCTAACGTATCCTTAAACCAAAACCCAAAACCCAAATCTAAGAAAATACGGATTTGGACTAATCCAATTCCTACGGGCGACGAAATAAATAGTCTCCGTATACAATCCACGGGCAACCACAAACAAAACAAACACCCACGACACGAAGTGAAATTCTGGAGAGGGAGAAAGTTGTTACCGCGATGCGGTAGCGTAATTAACTGCAGGGGCTTGCGCCTGCAAGGAAGAGCGCCCCGACAATCAAAAACCCCTCAAGCGAGGAGGAATCTGACGAAGTCTGCTAAATCGGCCGCATCCGTCTAAACCTCCGATACACGGTGCCATAAATCAACTTGGCATCTTTGGAGAGGTAGACGGATAAAACCATATAGCATCTGCCCCGAATATCAGGCCAAGACGTCTTCACGTCGTCGCCGTCTTTCGGAGGGGAACAGATTCTGGCACGCCCGGTGGGACCTTTTCCTCTTTCCATTCCACACTTCGTGTGTCGTGTTCGCGAATGAATCGCGGTTTACTGTGGTTGCCTGTGGATTCGAGGTACTAAGATTTGGTGTCTTGCTCCGTGCAGAAAACAAAAGATCAATGGCTTCGAGCTGCACTTCCTGCAACTGCAACTCTCGCTCCGTCCCTGTTGGAGGAGTGACTTACGGGCCCCAAGCGGCCTCTCTTTTCAAAATGCCAGTGGAGCTAGTAACTCAAGCCACCACTGGACTATTCTTCGGGACCATGCTCCCACCGATGAGGTTCAATGCCCTAATGACATCGCAAGAAGCTCCAAAGAAGCCGGTCTTTGATCGACCTACCACTGCCGCGACCCCTCTCAACGGGTCGCCCAGTTTCAATACCTCAGTTTTCAACAGACTGGGCCAGAACGTCCGCAAACCTGCGATACCCGAAGCTGCCATCCCAAAGCGGATAGCCATCCCGACTCAAACGGATGAAATCATCGGAAAGGCTCCTCCTTCCGAGAAGTCAGTTTTTACAAGGCTAGCCATTCTGGTTGCTGCTCCAGGCGAGGTCCGGAAAGCTGCTTCCCCTACCCAGAGCAGGGGGCATGAAGAAGCTTATCCAACAACGGAGGTGACTCCATCCGCAAGACACGCTCGACGTCGCCACTGGCGTCGAGTAAGAAAGGCTGGGGGTAACTCCCCCTCTGAATTTACGCCACTAACTCCGATGGTGGGGATCGATGTTTCTGTTCCAACCGGGAACAGCTTTGAATTGCTGAATACGGTGCGCAGAAACTCTCATACTGCGATGTTGAAACGAACTCCTTCACCTGTGGAGAATACTCCAGAGAAGAAGCTAGAGCAGCCCCCTCAACGGTTGTCCTCTAAAATTTACAAGGTCCGGCGACAGGTCCAGGAGTCGGTGATTGATGAAAACTATCTCCACCGACAGAAAAAGACAGAGGTTCGGCAAGAGAAAGACTACTCCGTCAGGCCAGAAGAAGCAACGGCTACTCGGGTGTCTACTGCAGCGACACCCTCAACGCCAATCACTCAAAAGAGAAGGAGGCCGCAAAAAACCCCTGTGAACAAGGCACACCATAAAAGCGCTGAACACAAACGCCCCAAGTCTAGGGGAATGGTAGTGCACACAGTTTATATGGCTTCCGGAAAGGAGGAAAGCCGTGCTTCAATGGGTCACCGACCGCTCACTCGATCTGTGACGAAAGCCCAGGAGCAGCAACAGAAGCTTCAGGAAATGATGACTGTGATGGCTGCACTTACCGAACCGAAAGAAAATTCGGAAATATCATCAGAGCAGCGTCACGAACAAGAAACTGATGCTGACTTCTTACGTAGAATCCTCGAAAAGAAGGACACAGAAGCCGCAGAACAAGCGGCTAACATAAAACAAATGGCACTCCTTTTCCAAGACATGGTAGGGATGATGTTACAGCCGGACCCTCCAGCTGAAGACCCTCCAGTCATTGTCGGAAATGACGGAAGGGAAACATCTGATCCTCCGCCGGCTCTTTCAGCAGCCAAGGATGAATCCATTTCCAAGGCCGCACTGGATGACTATATAGCCCAGCAGATACGAGTTCATCGGGAGAACGAAGCGGCTGAGCAAATTGTTAGAACTGGACGACCCTATCCGGGCTGGTATGACCAAATCAGTTACCCACCGGGATATACGATCCCTAAGTTCCACGTATATAAAGGGACAGGGAATCCGCATCAGCATGTCGCTCAATTCAGGGCCTTATGCGGCAATACTGGAGGTGATGACAAATTGTTGCTACGCCAATTCGTCAGCAGCTTAGCGGAAACAGCCTTTGAATGGTATTCGGAGGTACCTAACGACTCTGTCAAAACATTTGCGGAGATGGAGCTGCTGTTTACACAAAGATTTGCGAGTGATAGTGAATGCACCCCGATAACAGCAATGATAAATGCCAGGATAAGGCCCGGCGAAACATGGGTCCAATACGCAACACGATGGCAGAACCTATGGTCAAAATGCGAACAACGCATAGAAGAGGCACCTGCGGTAGGCATGTTTGTGGGCACTCTTGATCCGCAAGCGACCATCTCGCAATTCATGATGTTCTTCAGGCCAACCTCCTTCCAGGCCTTGATCGACAAATTAGCCCAAATGGACCAGATGGGCCATAGACCGTCTCCTCCAAAACCCGATTCTCGAAATGAGAAAGGAAAAGGGAAAGCGATCGTCGTCGCCAGTGCTCAACAACAGCCGAGCAACTCAAAACCGGTCATTCGCCAAAACAACGTGCGTCCACGCCCATCCCTCGAAGAGAGGCTAGGACGTCCTTACTCGTTTCCTCAAAATAAAACGAGAAGACTGTTCGAGCTGGCTGTGCGCAACAGACTCATCAATCTGCCGAGTCCAAAGCGTCTGTCGCAGCCAGGCGATCTTAATAATCCCAATTATTGCCCTTACCACTAAACGGTAAGTCACCCGATCGAGAATTGTTTCGTCTTTAAGGGATGGATCGAGGATCAGTACCTACGAGGCAAGCTCGCGCTGTCTGAAAACTGGAAGGTGAGCCCACCACAGCCGCACTCTCCAAAGAAGACGGACACGCCAGGGGCAACTTGTTCTTTCGTCGAGGATGAAAATGATGGGGAAAACTCATCAGGTGAATCCGAAGACTACGTAGCGACTTGTCATGTGATTTCTCATTCATTGGCAGATGATGAAGAGGCCTCTTGCATGGAGAAACCGATGGCGAACCCTGAGCCGGAGATTCTACAGCCATCAGACGGGTTGATCGATGTCTTCCTAAATGAAATCCGTCTGAAAGCAAAAGCCAATCAAGAGCGTGAGATGGCCATACTGGAAAGATCCAAGGCATTCCCGTCAGATCAAAAGCCATCCAATGCGGATAAAAACAAATTCAAGACGAGGAAAAGGTTCGCCAGGGCTCTATCAGTAGGAATGAAGCTACCGCCCTCTGAAGAAAATACTCTCGCTGAGGTAGAGATGCATCCTAACTTCTGTTTATATCATCAAAAGATCATACATCTTACCGAAGACTGCGAATCCTTTAACTGTTGGTGGCAAGGGTATATCGCTCAAAAGCAACAATTTGACAGGACAAAATGTGAAGCTCGTAGACGTCGAAAAAATGCGATGGATGAGCGCAAAAGAGCCGCCGCCGATTGTCATATAGCCGACTCTAAGGGAGCACAAATTATCACCTTTGGAAGCGACTCTGACGAAGAAGCTACCCACAACCCCTACCTCGGGGAGTCTATTTCAAAAATGAAGGAATTGAAGAGCTGTGAGAACGTTCAGCCGTGCAATCGCACGCTATTCGGAGAAAATCTCGGCCCCGTAAACAAAGGATCGAGCAAAAAGGATAAAGGGAAGGGGAAAATGACCCTCATCGCCATCACTCAACAACAATCGAGTGGCCCTAAACCGGTCGTTTGCCGAAACAACAAGAGGCAACCCCTCCAGGAGAAGTTGAAACGTCCTTACTCGTTTCCGCAAGATAAAACAAGGGGACTGTTCGAGCTGGCAGTACGTGACAGACTCATCAATCTGCCGAGTCCAAAACGTCTGTTACGGCCAGGCGATCTTAACGCTCCTAATTATTGCCCTTACCACCAAACGGTAGGTCATCTGATCGAGGATTGCTACGTCTTCAAGAACTGGGTCGAAGACCAATACCAACAGGGCAAGTTCGCATTGTCCGAAAACTGGAAGGTGAAACCACCACAACCGCACGCTCCGAGAAAGACGGATATGCCAGGGGCATCATGCTCAGTCATAGAGAAAACCTCATAGATCGAAAAGTCAGTAAACTAAAGATTCGCCTCGAATACGGCGACGACGGACCGAAACGTCCTTAAACTAATAATGGACCGCAATGTCCTAAAACTTGCAAACGACCGAAACGTCTTTAAACTACTACCGCAGCATCCTTAGGCTGACGAGGTAAAAAAAAAGAGAAAAAAAATATGAATAAAAAAAAATAAAAAAAATAATAAATAATAAATAAACGGTATGTCCATAAGCAAAAGGGCACGGATGAAAACTCGAAAGGGCTCCGTGAGTAAAAACAGCAGGACTACTGGCGAGTGTTTGTGAAAACCCGAAAGGGCGCAACCTCGTTAAAGGACACTTACAGGGTCCTCTCGGCCTTGTAAGGAGAAACCACCCGCGTGAGATCCTTACGACTCACAAGGAAGCAATACACTTAGGAATCTTCACGATTTCTAAGGAGAAATAACACTTGCGAGATCCTCACGACTCGTAAGGAGAACTCTCTTATGGGACCCTCACGGCTCAAAGGATTTGAATGTCTTAAGTTACAGAGACCTAAACCTGTGCTTAAGCAACCCCCACAACTTCCAATATTGCCCTACAAGTGGTTCAATACTGGCCCTTGTATACAATCCACAGGCGCGAATAAACATTTCCCTGACCATGTCCCATCCGTGACTGGGGATAT
Organism: Agapanthus africanus; assembly: GCA_030015575.1. Classification (NCBI taxonomy): domain Eukaryota; kingdom Viridiplantae; phylum Streptophyta; class Magnoliopsida; order Asparagales; family Amaryllidaceae; genus Agapanthus; species Agapanthus africanus. The sequence goes on from JASDDO010000014.1 coordinate 670,197,618, forward strand.
GTACGCATGATGAATAACCCTTATAAGTCCTCTCGACTTACAAGGAGAAAACCCTCTTGTAGGATCCTTACGACTTACAGAGGAACAAACACTTAGGAATCCTCACGATTCCTAAGGAGAAAATACACCTACAAGATCTTCATGACTTGTAGGAAGAAATACCTTTATGGGACCCTTACGGTTCATGAAGTCAAAAGCCTTAGTCGACAGGACCCTAACCCTGGTCGCTAAGCCACCTTTGTTTGACATCGACAGAGGCAGATGATGATTCGCTCCTGGCAATATCCCAGTTGTAGCGGTGCTGATGCCGAAATCGGTGTCTAATTTCAGGTTTACGGCGAAAAGCCATTAGGCCGCACATGCATATGAAATAGCCGAAATGATGGGGCAGCTTGCAATAAAAAGCAGCAAGTAAAAATGTATGCATGGAAAATAGCCAAAATGATTGGGTAACTCGCAATAAAAAACAGCGAGTAAAAATAAAATAAATAGCCGAAATGATGGGACAGCTTGCAATAAAAAGCAGCAAGTAAAAATGTATGCATGGAAAATAGCCGAAATGATGGGGCGGCTTGCAATAAAAAGCAGCAAGTAAAAATGTATGCATGGAAAATAGCCGAAATGATTGGGCAACTCGCAATAAAAAACAGCGAGTAAAAATAAAATAAATAGCCGAAATGATGGGGCAGCTTGCAATAAAAAGCAGCAAGTAAAAATGTATGCATGGAAAATAGCCTAAATGATTGGGCAACTCGCAATAAAAAACAGCGAGTAAAAATAAATAAATAGCCGAAATGATGGGGCAGCTTGCAATAAAAAGCAGCAAGTAAAGAAAATGTATGCATGGAAAATAGCCGAAATGATTGGGCAACTCGCAATAAAATGCAGCGAGTAAAAATAAAATAAATAGCCGAAATGATTGGGCACCACGAAAAATAGCCGAAATGATTGGGCAATCGCGACCTTCGCGATATAAAAGCTGAAATGATAGAGCATCGCGGAAATAAAACAAAAAAAAATGATAAAACTTTTTCCCTGCAGTTGAGATCACATCGATCTCTGTATACAATCCAAGGGCGCAAACAAAGAAGGAATCACATCTTCCCTCCCCAGGCTCCATAAAAAAGTGAAGCCAAATCTCGACGGTTCATAGACAACCTAGAGACAATCTTGACATTCGTCGCAATACTGCAGACACAATGTCAACAAGCGGAGCAAAAGGAAGATCCCTAGCTTCAGGGTCTTGACGTCAACAACCGACCTCAGAGTCGCAATGAAATGGAGCCACGGCATAGTCCCTGGTTCCAAATCTTAACGGCAATATCTACGGCATAAGAATCAACAACGACGTTCTTTCGCAGTACAACAGGATGCAGACGCAACGCCAACAAAAGACCTTGCGGTCGAAACAAAGCGAAGCAACGGCAAAATCCGAGCTTCACCTCAACAATCGTCTCGAAACAGCAGACGAGATGTTAACAACGGTGTTCCTTCGTAGTCCATCAAGATGCAGATACAACGCCTACGAAAGACCCCATGGTCAAACAAGCGGAGTAACGGAAAAATCACAGCTCCACCTCAGCATTCGTCTCGATACAGCAGACACAATGTCAACAACAGTGTCCTTCCTTCGACAGGATTCGGACACACTAAAGCAAACGAAGCGAAGGCCAAATTCCTAGCTTCAAGGTCTTAACGGCGAGTTATATAAAGCCTGAAAGACAACTGGAGATCGTCTCACGCCAGTGTGGAATGGTCACCACCTTGACGTTCTTCTCGATACAGCAGACGAGTTGTCACCCCAGCGTTCTCCCTCCAGCAGGATTCAGACGCGACAATCAAACAAACGGAGCCACGGCAAAATTCTAGCTCCACCCCGACATTCGTCTCGATACAGCAGACGAGTTGTCACCTCAGCATTCTTCCTCCAGCAGGGATCAGACGCGACAATCAAACAAACGGAGCCACGACAAAATCCCAGCTCCACCCCGACGTTCGTCTCGATACAGCAGACGAGTTGTCACCCCAGCATTCTCCCTCCAACAGAGTTCAGACGCGACAATCAAACAAACGGAGCCACGGCAAAATCCCTAGTTCCAAACCTCGACGGTTCACCAGCAACCTAGAGATAACCGCGACGTCCGTCTCGATACAGCAGACGAGATGTCACCCCAGCGTTCTTCCTCCAACAGAGTTCAGACGCGACAATCAAACAAGTGGAGCCACGACAAAATCCCTAGTTCCCACCGCGACATTCGTCTCGATACAGCAGATGCGATGCCAGCAAACGAAGCAAAGACTAAATTCCTAGCTTCAGGGTCTTGACGGCAACTCACATAAAACCTGAAAGACTATCGGAGATCATCCCACACCAGCGCGGAGTGGTTATGACTCATCGGGGCTCGCCAAAATGAGCCTAACCTCAAGTAAAAAGCGGCATGGCAAATTCCTAACGCTTGCTCTTCCGACGGTCAAACTGCCTAGGAAGATTGCTTGAAGGCGTCTTGTCCAGCCCCCGAAGGGATCAGAGACACGGCAGTCGCAGGGCTACTCAAACAGCACGATTGCCTATCGAGGAATATATCAGCTTATGCAACGGTACGATGGCCAAAACCCTAAGTACCACAGACCCTAACGAACTTCTGTCGTAAAGAGCAGAGGTTAAATGCGGCGTTAGGATGTTCTTGCGAGAAACGCTCGATTCGTCTCGACTTGTGAAGAAATTGATGTCTTTGCGAGAAATTCTTGAGGCGGCTCAACTCGTGAGATAAAGCCTTAGGCAGTGGGCATAAAAGAAGCCTGTTTCCTAAGCACTGGGACCCTGCAAGTTGGCCCAAAACGGTTTCTTGCATACTATCCACGGGTCTCACTCTCCAAAATCGAATCTCGACAAGGAGGGAAACAACCGCTTACGGGTCCTCTCGACTCGTAAGAGGGAAAAAATTCTCTTATAGGATCCTTACGACTTGTAAGAGAAAACATACTTAGGGATCCTCACGATTCCTAAGGAAAAAATCCACCTACGATATCCTCTCGATTCGCAGGGAGAAAAGTCTCTATGAGACCCCCACGGCTCATAGAGTTGAAAAGTCTTAGGCAGCAGACCTGAACCTGCGGCCTAAGCCATCGCTAGCTCTTGAAGAAACTGAGATACTTACTCCATTATCTGTCAACCACGTTTACTGAGGTAATACGCGGATAATAAAAGAAAGAAGAAAGCGACAGAAAGAACATCTGATAGGCGTTTAATCAAGTAATCGAGACACACTCATTCATGCATGTGCAAAAGACTCAGAGCGAGAAATAAAACAAGCTGAAAGGAGAAATTTTCCATTACAGAGGTTCTTACAATCATAAACAAAAACATTATTCAAATTATTACAATGGAATAACCTCAGATCCAGGGCACGGATTGAGGAACTCAAAAGTAAGGCCATCCAGAGTTCTCCTGGCCTTTCTAATGATTCTCGTGCGTAGCCTCTCGCGCTCCTGTGTGTCAAGATCTTCGGCGAGGCCCCCCAGTCTTCGATAAGCTGCGATTATCGTCGTCTACTGAAAAATTTGATGCAGGATGTCGATAAGGCTATCCCGCCGCTTCTTCGAGATCAGCCCCGACAGGCACACTGAATGCACCTTGTCTTCGGCATCGTCCAGCGCATTGAGCGGTAAGGCCTCGTGAAACCCTGGGAGTGCTCTCTAGATTGCTCCCAGCATGACTTTCAAGAGAGCAGAACGGCGAGGGAGCAGCCAGCCGGTGCGTGCGTTCAGACGACCCATGACCTCTGCATATTGGGCGTCTGTAAACTCTTGTTTTTGTTGACGGCCCTGTGCACGGATATGCTCGTAAGTAATGAGCTCGTGCAGACTGTATAGATGCACCGCCATAATGCCTGAAGGAAACAACATTGGAAGATTAGCAATGAGGAAAAGGTATAGGGAGTTAAAACTCCTCAAGAGCAATGCTCTATAGACAGGAGTGACACCTGTCAAAAACCAGTTATGAGGAGAATTTAAGGAAAATTCCCTAAGAACATTGAGAGCTTTGTTCTGGAAAAAAATGATATAATAATAATAATAATAGTATCAAATGCCATGAAGAACTCTTAAGAGTTCTTCTATATGATTTGGAAGGAGCAAAGCTCCATTAATTAAGAAAATCCAAAGGAAACCTTTTGGAGAGCAGAGCTCTATTAATGGAACCCTAATAGGGTTCCCTTTAGTTCTCTTTAGACCCCTTTAGAGCAAAGCTCTGCTAAGTGAAACCCTAAATGGGTCTTCTTTAGATCAGGGATCTATTGAGAGCAAGGCTCTTAAAGTTGATTTAATTTAATCAAAATTAATATTTTTACCTAAAATTCTCTAAAGTTTGAATTTTTAAAAGTGTTTAAACAAGAGAGCAAGGCTCTGAGTTCTGAAAGTAAAATTCTGAAGATGAAAATCATCTAAGGGACCGAAGGTCCTATTTATAGGCATCAAATGCCCTTTCAACTTCCAAAAGTTGCCACGACGGTTGGAATTCGGCCACCGCTGCACTCACGTTTAGGGCCACGTAAGCGCAACGGTGGGGGGGCATTTTTTTACCCCAATCAGAGTAAAGCTCTGTTCAAATTCCAAGGTGGGAAAAGAAGCAATGCTTCTGTTTTCCTCCAATCAGAGCAAAGCTCTGTCTTGAAAATTAAAGTTAAAATAAATGAAGCAACGCTTCAGATCCCCTGCGCTGCGCGCAGAGCGCCACGTGTCAAAATCAGACACGTTAGCGCAGGGAGCGCAGCGCCCAAGGCAGCGCACCCAATCAGAGCAAAGCTCTGTTTAAAGCAAAATCAAAGGAAGCAACGCTTCAGTTGCGCAAGCGCTGCGCTGCGCGACACGTGTCAGCGCAGATGCGCTAGCGCAGTTGCGCTGCGCTTTGCGCTGCGCTTTGCGCTACGCGACACGTGTCAGCACAGATGCGCTAGCGCAGATGCGCTAGCGCAGTTACGCTGCGCTGTGCGCTGCTTGACACGTATCACGCGCTGGGGCATTTGCGCCAAACAGAATTAAGATTTTACAGAAATCTTTCTGTTCTTGTTAAAACAAGAAGATTTTCTTCTGTAAAACAGAAGCCCTTGGATCAAAGATCCAACGGTGGGGAAAATTCCCCAAATCACTCAGAGAAATATCTCTTTAACAAATTTAACTAATTTATGGGTACTATAAAAAGACCCCTAGACCTCAATTCAAAGGGAGGAACATTTTTGTGAGAAATTAAACAGAGAGAACTCTGAAGAATTGGAGAGAAATCCTCGAGTACAAAAAAAAAGGTAAAATGCCTTTAGAAAAAGAGAAAATTCTCTTATGAACAGATCATTGATCTAAAAACAAGATCAATGATCTTTAATAAAAATCAAAATAAGAGATCAAATAGTGCTCTGCACTAAATTAGATCAAGAAATCAAATAGTGCTCTGCACTTCCTTTATGAACCTCTGGTTCCTGAAATAAAAAAAAAGAGCTTGTTTTTTTCTTTGATCTAAATTAGATCAAGAAATCAAATAGTGCTCTGCACTTCCTTTATGAACCATCGGTTTTTGAATTTAAAAGATTCTTAAATTAATAGTGCCTTGCACTTATAGATCTGCACTCTTGCGCTCTTGGGCTGGCGCAAGCCACCAGAGAGCGCCACGTGTCAGCATCTGAGCCAGTTGCGCTACGCGCTTTTGAAATAGAGCTTTGCTCTCTGAAATTGGCGCAACTCACCAGAGCGCGCCACGTATCAGCATCGCAAGCGCAGCGCACTGTGCTGTATGACACGTTTTATCATCACAAGCGCTTGCGCTCTTTGATTCTTGGCGCAAAGCGCCTGAAAATGCAATGCATTTCTTTTGTTAAAGGGCCAGGCCCAAGTCAAAAAGACTTAACAGGCCAAACTAAATTGTAAAGCAATAAAAAGGGCAGAGCCAAAGTAAAATTGATGCTCTGCATCATTTATAAATGGGAAGAGCCCAAAATAAATTGATGCTCTGCATCCTTTATGGGCAGAGCCCAAATAAAAATAAAAAAAATAATGCAATGCATTATTTAAAAATGGGCCAAGTCCTAGTACAGACCAAAAATAAATAAAAGCGTTGAATATTTTTCAACTGGACTTAGCCCAGTCATGGCCATAAGTCCTCAAACTAAATTGACTGAGCAAAATTGTTCTCTCTTAAATCAATTTACTTCCGGTTCGAGGGTACATCTCCGAACTCCTCTGATACCTATCGTTGTAATCCTTCAATGACGTCAGAGAGGTGACGGGTCCCGACGACCACACATTAATGTGGACCGAAACGTCCTTAAACTAATATTGGACCGAAACGTCCATAAACTAATATCGGACCGAAACGTCCTTAAACCAATATCGGACCAAAACGTTCTTAAATTAACAATGGACCGCAATGTCCTTAAACTACCAATGGACCCCCATGTCCCTAAACTGGAACATGGACCACTACGTCCCTAAACTGGAACAATAGAGCCCCCAAACGCTCTTTTGTTGGATCTAAACGATCCCGTTTAAGTTGATCTTAGCCTCAAATATGGCTAACGTATCTTTAAACATTCAAACAGACTTTAGTCCCAAATTGGACTATAAGACCCCCAATCAACTTTTGTTCAAGGGTACATCTCCGAACTCCTCTGAACACATGTCGTTGTAATCCTTCAACGTCGTCACAGAGATGACGGGTCCCGACGGCCATATATTAAATGGACCACCATGTCCGTAAACTGGTAATCGACCGCAATGTCCTTAAACTACCAATGGACCCCCATGTCCCTAAACTGGAACATGGACCACTACGTCCCTAAACTGGAACAATAGAGCCCCCAAACGCTCTTTTGTTGGATCTAAACGATCCCGTTTAAGTTGATCTTAGCCTCAAATATGGCTAACGTATCTTTAAACATTCAAACAGACTTTAGTCCTAAATTGGACTATAAGACCCCCAATCAACTTTGGTTCAAGGGTACATCTCCGAAATCCTCTGAACACATGTCGTTGTAATCCTTCAACGTCGTCAGAGAGGTGACGGATCCCGACGGCCATATATTAAATGGACCACCATGTTCCTAAACTGGAAATGGATCTAGACGATCCTGTTAAGTAGATCTTAGTCTGGAAATTAGACTAACGTATCCTTAACAAACGTTTAAGTTGATCTTAGCCTCAAATATGGCTAACGTATCCTTAAACCAAAACCCAAAACCCAAATCTAAGAAAATACGGATTTGGACTAATCCAATTCCTATGGGCGACGAAATAAATAGTCTCCGTATACAATCCACGGGCAACCACAAACAAAACAAACACCCACGACACGAAGTGAAATTCTGGAGAGGGAGAAAGTTGTTACCGCTATGCGGTAGCGTAATTAACTGCAGGGGCTTGCGCCTGCAAGGAAGAGCGTCCCGACAATCAAAAACCCCTCAAGCGAGGGGGAATCTGACGAAGTCTGCTACATCGGCCGCATCCTTCTAAACCTCCGATACACGGTGCCATAAATCAAATTGGACTTAAATCCTGTTAAGTAGATCTTAGTCTAGAAATTAGACTAACGTATCCTTAACAAATGTTTAAGTTGATCTTAGCCTCAAATATGGATAACGTATCCTTAAACCAAAACCCAAAACCCAAAACCCAAATCTGAGAAAATACGGATTTGGACTAATCCACGTCCTACGGGCGACGAAATAAATAGTCTCCATATACAATCCACGGGCAACCACAAACAAAACAAATACCCACGACACGAAGTGAAATTCTGGCGAGGGAGAAAGTTGTTACCGCGATGCGGTAGCGTAATTAACTGCAGGGTCTTGCGCCTGCAGGGAAGAGCGTCCCTACAATCAAAAACCCCTCAAGCGAGGGGGAATCTGACGAAGTCTGCTATATCGGCCGCATCCGTCTAAACCTCCGATACACGGTGCTATAAATCAACTTGGTATCTTCGGAGAGGTAGACGGATAAAACCATATAGCATCTGCCCCGAATATCAGGCCAAGACGTCTTCACGTCGTCGCCGTCTTTCGGAGGGGAACATGCAACACTGACTTTAACTCCAGGATCTTTACGGAAACTTTAACTAACTTTTCTACTTGAAGGTTTAACTACTCGGTAAGAGTTTTATACCTCTTTGTTACTTGTCCTTCAGGTCTTCTTCTCCTCCTCTCCTTGAGCTCCTCGAAGATCCGGATCGCTCTTGATCATCGGCCTCTTCATGTCGAAAATGATCCACCCGAGAATCTATATTTCAAGCTCCAACCTCTAAACCGAGGTAACTAAGGTACCTAGTTTGCTAGGCTAGCTAGCTTAGAAGATGTAGAGTGTCTAATGGTATGTTTTATCTCATATAACCCTATGGCTCACAACACATGTGAAGGTTAGGGTTTTTGAGGAAGAAGAAGGAGTAAAAGGATAGAGAAAGGAAATGAGCAAATGAACTAGATCAAAAGCAAGTGAAGAATGGCTCACTCATTATCTCACATGAAGCATGGATTATTTTCCTATTGAAAATAGCAACCATGCTTCAATAGTAACCACAAACCAATAAACAAATGCAATGATCCATGCTTCACCCCATGCCATGAATATCTTCAATTTCCACCTCATTAATCTATTTCCAAAAATAGATAAACTAAATAATGAGGTGTCCCCTTCTAGAAGCATCTCTTGTGAAATTACAAGAATTCCCTCACCGTATATACATACCCGTATTCGTATTCCGAAAAATACGAATACAATGAGATAATAATAATCTAATAATATAATACTAGAATTCGGCTTAAACCAAAACCTACTAGTATTATCCGTCCGAACAACATCCGTGTAGTTAGTACACGTATGTGATCGGAACCGTGCCGTAAAACCATACGGCATCTACATCGTTTTACCTGAAGCAGGGAAACCCTCTGTATGGGACTCTAAAGACTCGACAATACGCTGGCAGTGGGTTTAACCACAAGTCCGTCAAAGGCACTAGCTGTGCGTAATGGCTACCCAGGTATCTGTCGATAAGAAGGGCGATGAGCAAACTCATCCGAACTCCTACTAAGCCTATCTGTGACAATCTCTGTACAGTCCGACATGTTCGTCTAAGATAATCGCATATCGGGCCTAGGGGATAGTAACCGTCAGACCCCTAATAGCGCAATAAGTCATGCGGGGTAGAGCCCAATACACCCTGAGAAACTACTGGAGTACCTACCAGTAAATCTCGCTTGCCCTGGTCAAGGACTTTGTGTAATGGCTTTCCGAACACAGCGCGATATCAACTCCCAATACCAGGAGAGACGAATCTTATCTAACCACTACTTCCTCCCAGTGCTTCGGGACTGCATCCAACTACTACCTGTTTGAACCACTCCTTTGAGCCGTGGTAGGGTAGTAATCTAAGTACAGTGGGAACATACTCGAGATGAATAGTGATGTCAAGTCAACGGACTAACCTGTATTCATGCCACCCGGGAACTGCTACTTGACGATAGGTATAATACCAACCTGTTTGAACCACTCCTAATGAGCACCTGTATACTATCTCCAGTACGACATACCAATGGCTGTAGGACAGACCATCTCCCATGCTGGGATGAGAAGCGTATACACTAGTCTACTCTAGAGTATCGATGCTCCGTCTCGATAATCCTACGACTTGGGATCTATATAAGGATGTGCTTATAGACTACCCAGCCCCCACTAGTGTGACTGTCATCACAATGTTGGTAGTCAAGCAAGAATCCTGAGGGCTCAACCAATATGTATAAGCGATATGCTAAAAGAAACATATGCATATATTGAGATAGAATCAAACCAAGTAGCATACTACCATTTTGAGCAAGACTGTTATTAGATCTGTGAATATCCCAAGCTTCCAAAATGTAATATACAATCCAGTACTATGTAATAATGGTCTCTAGGGCATATATCACTAACAGGCTCAGCATCATTCTAAAATTTCTAGCCAAAACTCTCAAAAAATTTCTAAGTACAAGTGGAATAAAAATGAGTTAGCAAGCGGTCAACTTCCGACGAAGAATCGAAGCTATTCCGGAGCTCCCGTGACGCCACGACGACAACAATCTCTTCTTCTATCTCATCTTAATATAACCAAGTAGTAAGTCCCTATCAATTCCTCTTCTTATTCTTTGATTCCATTTCAAAACATATATCGGTAAGTGGAGTTAATACTGATATCTTTTTCAAAAGCCTAGAAAACTCCTTCTCTTTAATACTTTGTTCAATCTAACTTGTACACATCACTTGTAACCTTAAACCATAATGTTTAGAATAAATTTTAACCTAGAATTCCATGCAAAATAACTTTAATTTAAGTTTTTCATTTAAATACCATGAACTTTAAATATAACCTCTTTTAGTTTTTGTTACAAACATACCTTTAGGAAAGCCTCACGAGGTAATGACCTATCTCTCACATACACACTTGGTTTCAAAGCACAATACTCTTTGACATTATTACAAGAAAATACCACTTACTATAAAAACCGAATTTCTTTTAAACTGTATTTTAAATTCCTTTGCGATTATACCTCCAAAACCTTCTTTAGGGGAACCGCTATTAGATGGTGTGGATTATCGCACATCCTTAGGCTAGTAGAGCGAGATGCAGACCTCCTCACGGAGTATTCAATCTCGAAAGGTTTTAAATACGGTTTTTAAAAAAACGCATTTTTCTAATTAAATAAAATTTAATTTTTAATAATTATATAAAAATTACAAAGTCCATATATTTTCAAAATAAAATAAACTTACATTTTTTTAAAATGAAAGAATTACAAGTTTCACTAAAATACCATCAAGAGACCAACAAAAGACAAGTTTTACAATAAAATACCATAAAATTTTCAAGCTAAGCAATTATCACTAAAATACATCAAATCCTTAAAATTCATATCTATGAAAACCCAAAATAATATAAATAACCCCTCGAGGTTTATTTTTAACTATATTATAATATTTTTAATAAAACCCCCTCGAGTTTTATAAAATAATATTTAAGGATTTTAGTAAATATAGGTTTAAGCGGGATCAATTCTCTTGAGCCCCAGGGAGCCGGAGAAAGTGAGTGCCTGCCTATTTAAGATAGAAAACTTAACGGAGTTATCAATGGTAATTTTCTTGGAAAAAGACACAAATTCCGTCGTCCATGTGCAGCAGTTACCGATGACTCCCGAACCTAATTCAGGATCTAAATAAGTTATAACTGTCTGACTCAGTCGTAGTCTAACTCAAGCCTGAATCCAAACTCAAATCAGAGTCCAATTCAAACATGAATCCAAAGTCTAACATGAATACTTGAACATGAACCTGAATACCTGAATTCATATATCAATATCAAATCTGAATACTTGACTTGACTTGAATGAACCATGGTTATAACTTGACATGACTTCTTAAATACATGATTACATCCTGAACCTGACTACTTGAACAATTTGTATTCATGGTCTTGGCAAGACTTGTAAAGATAACCAATATAATACATTACGCGGGGATAACGAGGTAGATTGGTACGGAACGTATAGCGTGGCACGATATGGTCACTTTAAAAACACCTACATGAACTCTCATGATGTTGTCCCGTGGGTTATGATGGGGCATTGTACTACATGTTACCATAGTCTACGGGGTAAGATAGAATCTTTTCGTATATACAAATACCTTCTGTACCAAGCTATAAACAACTACGTTAGAACATCAAGCATATACCTGTACAACTTTACAGTTTCATTTAACATTCTTGTTCTATTCTGTTCCTTCTTTTGAGAGTTACCGAGCGCTAGTTCGCTGACGACATTCCTTCTATTTCTTTCTTTGGAATGTTCATCAGGAGGACCGAACTCTCAGGAGATCGAGCCCAGCCAGGAGGACTTGGATCAGCTCACTGCCCAACCGGACGTCTAGCTCTCCTTATATTTACTTTCAGTTTGTATGCCACTGTTTATATCATTGTATCTTTTCATTTTCAAACAGTTGTATGTAAAGTGAATGTAGATAAAAGTTGTTGTTTATATTTTTATATCACTTGTCATTCTTGTGCATTTTATATATATTGCTTAATTACGCTTAACGTATTTATTTCTTAGTAAATATGTTGCGGCTCTCCACGCCACCGATTCCGTACACTGGGAAGCGGGGCATGATAGGTTTTGTTGGCGGCCCATGCAGGTCAGTTCTGCATGAAGTCCTAAGCAATATTATCACAAGAATTATAAGAATCAGCAACTATATATTCCTTATATTTTAAATTCCTTGAATCTATCATAACCTTTCTTTTTCTATCAAGGTCATGGATTCTCCCAATAACACAAGCTCGAACGTCAATAGCAACACTCCACCGCCTACTCTACCACCACCACCCACTGTTGTAGCTTCCATCAATGAGCAAATGGTACTGCTTGAGACGATCAAGAGCCTCTTAGAGGGTCAGCAGCAGACTGCTATTCTCATGCACCGCCCAGAAGCCAAGGCACCCGGAGTCAAGCAATTCCGGGCACTGCACCCAAAACATTTTTCAAGAAAAGAGAGCCCACTGGAGGCGGAAGAATGGGCTCAGTCAATAGAAGATGACCTGGAAGTAGCACAAGTGCCAGAGATTGCTTGGGTGAGGGTTGCGAAGCTACAACTAATAGACAATGTCAGAGTCTGGTGGAAGGCTGAAGAAAGCCATCTCACCGAACCTATTGAATGGAAGACGTTTTGCGATATGTTCGATGCAAAATACTTCCTTCCCATTTCAATATGGAACAGTAGTTCAACCACTTACAACAAGGCTCGATGTGGAGCAACTCCGTGGATGAATATGATGCTGAGTTTACCATACTTAGCAGGTAAGATAATGTCTCAATATTCAATTTCCTGATTTCACTCATTACACTGCTAACACAAGGTCGTAACAGGTTTGCGGCACACCTGATTCCTACTGATGAGATCCGGGCACGACGATTTCAGCAAGGGTTGGACCCGAAAATCCAAGCTGCACTCGCTACAGGGGATTTCCCAACCCATGATCTTGCTCTGAAGGTTGCCCGACGCTATGAGGCAGTGGTGAAGAAGAAGGGCAGATCTCAGACTGCCGGTGTGAAACGCCCTACCACACAGATGACAGGAGGAGCCTCTTCCAGGCCAACGTTTACACCCAGGAGACCGGGAGGAACATTTAACCGGCCCAGTCCAGTCTTTTGCTTCTACTGCAAGAGGACATGACACCTGGCGAAGGATTGCAGGCGTGCAAATGGCCTGTGTTTAGTTTGTAGCGCATCTACTCACGCTATAGGAGCATGTCCATATCGTTTCAACACAGCTCCAGCCCTTAAACCTACAATCACAGTTCCGCAGCGGCCAGCTATTCAGGCTCCTGCACCTCGTCTTGCTCTTCCTGTTCCACCTTCATGTAAACCTCCTGCACAGCCTCTTCGTCAATTCCATCAGGCATAAAGAAACGTGCCTTAAGGACAGAGAAACGTGCCCCAGGGACAGAGGAATGTGCCTCCAGCAAGGAGGAATGTACCCAGACATCAGGCTTTCACAATGACGGTTGAGGAAGCCGAAGCCACTAGCCAAGTAATCACTGGTAATTCCCAATACTTTCACATCTTTTCAATTCTTGTATATCACTATATTTCTTCTGTATCTAAAACCAACCTCATAAAACATAGGTACTATACTCATAGCCACCCTTCCTGCACTCGCACTTTTCGACACTGGAGCATCACATTGCTTCATGTCCCAATGATTTATGAGAACACATGCGATTTCCGTGAAGCCACTCATTTCAAGCTGGAATTTCAGTTCCGGGAATGGAGTATTAAAAGCAACTATGGGATTTGATCAGTGTCTAGTTGTAGTTTGCGGACGAGAATTCTACATGAATTTCAAAGTACTGGACATCCCGAATTTCGATGTTGTGTTGAGAATGAACTGGCTGGGAGTTTTCTATGCTATGATTGACTGCCGTCAAAGGAGCGTAGTATTTGAGATACCAGATCACCCAGTCTTCTACTTCAAGAGTGGAGATAAAACTTTGGAGCCAGGAATCTTCCATGCTAAACCAAAGAATGCAGAAGTGTTTACTCTACCGGCGGTAGAAGAAAAGTCAGAAGTATTTCGAGAGTTCGAGGATGTGTTCCCTGAAGATATATCAGGTTTGCCTCCCATCGAGCTCTTGAGTTTAGCATTGACTTAATACCTGGTGCGCAACCTGTAATCAAAGCTCCATACTGGCTAAGTCCAGAAGGATTGAAGGAGATTCGTACTCAGTTGGATGAACTCCTGAAGAAAGGTTGGATTTGTCCCAGTACTTCAAGTTGGGGATCTCCAGTATTACTAATGAAGAAGAAAGAAGGTTCATACAGGATATGTGTAGATTATCGAGCTCTGAACGAAGTGACGATCAAGAACATGTATTCACTACCGCGCATCGATGATCTTTTCGATCGGCTAAGTGGGTCTTGTGTATTTTCAAAGCTAGATCTTTGTTTGGGTTATCATCAGGTGAAGGTCAAAGAGTCCGACATTCCGAAGACGGCATTTAGGACTCTCTATGGTCATTATGAATATCTCGTAATGCTATTTGGAGTGACCAATGCACCAGCTATTTTCATGAATCTGATGAACCAAGTTTTCCGAGAGTACTTAGACAGGTTTGTTTTTATTTTCATCGACGACATCCTGGTGTATTCAAAGGATCGGAAAAAAACACGCCGAGCATTTACGGATTGTCCTGGAGACATTACGACAACATCAACTCTATGCCAAGTATAGCAAGTGTGAATTTTGGCTAGATCAAGTCGGATTTCTCGGGCATATCGTTTCATGCGAAAGAATCTTAGTAGATCCAGTTAAGGTGTCCGCTGTCAGTGAATGTCCGACACCAAAGATGGTGAAAGATATATGAAGTTTTTTGGGATTAGCAGGATACTACCGAAGATTCATTGAAGGTTTTTTCGAAGATTGCAGCACCCCTGACCAAGCTCACACGTAAAGATGAAGCATTCGTGTGGTCAGAAGCATGTGAAAACTCTTTTGTAGAACTCAAGTCAAGATTAACTTCATCTCCTATCCTTGTAATACCGGATCAATCTGGAGGATTCGTCATACATTGTGATGCGTCTGGTAAGGGATTATGATGTATTCTACATCACCATAGAAAAGTTGTGGCTTCCGCGTCGAGACAGCTGAAGGTTCATGAGCGCAAGTATCCAACACATAATCTGGAGTTGGCAGTCGTTATCTTTGCACTTAATATTTGGCGCCACTATCTTCTGGGAGAATGAGTGGATATATACACGGACCACAAGAGTCTGAAGTATGTATTTACTCAGAAGGAATTGAACATGCGGTAGAAAAGATGGTTAGAACTCATGGCGGACTTCGACATCAACTTACAGTATCATCCAGGGAAGGTGAATATAGTTCTTGATACACTTAGCCGCCAGCCATTGGCAATGAATCTCACCGCTCAGAGGAAGCTACAAAATGAATTGCATGGATTGGAAATCGAAGTAGTTATGCCAGGTATCGATTTGTATTTGATGAACTTACAAGTCCAATCCACTCTTGTCAATCAGATTAAAGTAGCTCAAGCAAATAATGCCAAGCTAAAAAAGATCCGAGAACAATTAGAAAGTGGACTTCGAACTGACTTCATCATCCACGAAGATGGATCTTTGCGATGTGGAAGTCGATTATGTGTACCAAACGGCTCAGTTCGAGAAGAGTTGATGAAAGAAGCTCACAACTCTCCGTACTCAGTACATCCCGGTGGTACAAAGATGTACAAGGATTTACGGCAACACTATTGGTGGCATGGAATGAAGCGCGAAGTAGCCAGAAGCGTAGCCAAGTGTTTGGTGTGTCAGCAACTAAAAGTGAACATCGCAGAACTGCTGGTCTACTTCAGCCGTTACCAATCCTAGAATGGAAATGTCAGCACATTACCATGGACTTCATGACCGCCCTTCCTCGCAGCATGAAAGGGAATGACGCAGTATGGGTTATTTTGGATCGACTCACCAAGTCGGCTCACTTTATTCCATTCAGAGTTGGTCAGTTAACTGAGACGTTAGCAAAGAAGTACATGGAGGTGAGCATGAATCTAAGGTAAGATTTAACTCTTCAAGATGTAATATTTTTTATTCCCACGAAACCCATGCAGGATATCATGATATTATATGGAGTACCGGTTTGCATCGTCTCCGATTGTGATTCCATATTCCGATCATAATTTTGGCAGAGTCTACAAGCTAGCCTGGGAACGAGTGAACTTCAGCATGTCTTACCATCCACAAACGGATCGACAGTCCGAGCGAACAATTCAGATTCTGGAGGGCATGCTAAGAGCTTGTATATTAGACTTCGGAGATTCGTGGGAAGATCACCTACACCTTATGGAGTTTTCATACAACAACAGCTATCAGGCAAGCATTGGAATGACACCATTCGTGGCACTCTACGGACGAAAGTGTCGTTCATCACTAAGTTGGGACGACGTCGGAGACCGTGAACTCCTTGTACCAGAGATGATCGTGGCAACCGTGGACGTAGTTCGCATGATCAGGGAAGGAATGTGCATAGCTCAAGATCGACAGAAGTATTGGGCTGATGCAAAAAGCCGACACCTGGAGTTCAAACCTGGAGACCATGTTTTTCTGAAGATCTCTCCAAACAGAGGAGTGATCCACTTTGGTAAGAAGGGCAAGCTCATTCCCAGATACATAGAACTATTCGACATTCTCAAACGAGTTGGAGAAGTGGAATACCGTTTAGCACTACCACCCTCATTGGAAGGAGTGCACAACGTGTTCCACATATCCCAGCTATGAAGATATATGAGCGACCCCAGCCACATCCTTGATCACTCAGAGCTCACAGTCCAGACTGACCCGAGTTGCCAGTAACAACCCGTTGAGATCATGGACCGAAAAGTGAAAACACTGCGGAATAAGGAAGTAAACTTGGTCCGAATGATGTGGAGAAAAGATTCGCCAGGAGAATCAACGTGGAAACGAGAAGAAGACATGCGTGCAAGATACCTCACTTATTTGTAAATTAGTCCCTATGTAAATATAAATTTCGAGGACAAAATTTTTATAAGGAGGGTAGAATGTAACAACTCTGAATTTACTGTACAGACTTTTCCAGTTTAATGTACAGAAAATGAGTTATACAGCCTGAGTTTGAGTTATAATTAAATTTTATTAAATAACAGCAAGAAACAACTTGTAGCTCACTGGTAAAGTCTTTGCACTGCTATGACGTAGCCCCTATGTTCGATCTCCATCAAACACATTATTTTTTCTGATTTTTTCTTTTTAACTTTTTGGAAGCCCGAAAGTTTACACGTGCAATACACATAAAATTAAAATTCAGAAAAATCAAACATGTGTAAAAGGGTTTAAACACTGAGATATACATGTGGCACAAATCCAGAGCCCCTTTGCCCTAGATCGACCTGCGGATCTTCCCTCTAGGCCGAGACCGACGGTTGGACCGAGACCAATGAAGCCCAGGCTTTGCACACTAACCCATTCACCTACTCCTAACACCCCTGCACTGTTTGATTTCCCTGCAATTAAACAGAGACCCTTCATTGCACCATTTTGTTAGTTATATGTATGCCCTAGAGGCCATTACTGTACATTGGATGTGTATATTGTAGTGGATGCTGGGACATATATAGGTAGGACTTTCTTGCTCGACATGATAGTACGCTATCTGGTTGCTCTTTATCTTAACATGTATACTTTCTGTCTCTCTGTTACATGTTGATAAAGCCCTTAGGATGTGTACTCGACTTCCAGGACTGTGATGCAGATCATACTAGTGGGGGACTGGATAGTCCATGAGTACATCCTTGAAAAGTTCCTAGTCGAGGGAATATCGAGACGGGGCATCGATATTCCAGAGTAAACTAGCGTATATCTTCTCGACCCATGTGATGGGCGATGGATGATCCCATATCCATTGGTGTTTGACATCGAAGATGGTATGCGGGTGCTCAGTGGAGACTGGGTACACTGAACGGACTCGCCGAGAACTCCCAGATGGTATTATACCTCACGTCAGATGGCAGTTCTCTGGTGACACTGGTGCAGCTTAGTCTGTAGACCCGAGATCGTCATAAAGTCTTGTGTGTCTCCCACTGTGCTTTGATTTCCACCCTACCACGGCTCTACTGAGTTGTGCAAACAGGTGGTTTTTGGGTACAGTCCCGATTCACATGGAGGCAATGAGCGATAGGAGGGGATTCGTCTCTCCCGGTATTGGGGGTTGATGTTGCGCTATGCACGACTGGCCATAACAGGAAATCCCTGGCCAGGGTTGCAGTGATATACTGGTAAGAGTTATCAGTAGTTTCACGAATGTTATGGACCTCACGTCGGCATGACTTATCAAGCTACTGGGGTCTGACGTTTACCACCCCTAGGCGAGATATGCGACATATCAGACGAACAGACCGGACTATACGGTAAGTGTTACTGGTTGGATTCACAGGAGTGTGAGCGGGCTTGCTCGTCGATCTTCTGATCGCTCAATACCCGGGTGGCCGTTACGTTTAGCAGACCGCTTGCGGCTTGTGGGTGTTTGATATGATCATCATCTGCTACCGGCGTATTGACGAGTCTTTAGAGTCCTACACAGAGATTTCCTGGCTCAAGCGAAACGAAATAGGAGCGCATATGAGATATGTGCGGGACCGAGAATAATTCGTGTATGAGATACCGTATTCCATTCTCGTGATGAATGTGTCGAATAGTTGTATGCGATATAACCTAGTTATCGAATCAAGGATTGTTTCGATAAGCCGATACATAGGATACTAGTCGGTTATATGCGATATGACCGGATCGTTAAATCAAGTATTGATTTAATGATTTAATGCATAATTGTATATTTGATATATTACTTTGCATTAACTAGTATTGGTTCACTTTAAATGGATTTTCTCACTTGGATTGTGCAAGTGGTATATGTGATATACTTTTGTGCACAAGATTGTATCATGTTTGATGATACATGCAAGCTTGGGTTTGTGTAAAGAATTGACCATGGTTATATGAATGGTTAGGGTTTCTTTTTATTTGCTTATTTATTTATTCATTTATTCTTTATTGAAAGAAATAAAATGGTGGCTAAGTTTGGTTTATCTTTGAAGCTTCATGAAGCTTTGAATGGTTGACTATTTTGTTTCTTTCCTTAACCCCAACCATTCACTTTAACCCTAGTTCATTCTCTACATCTAACCATAGTTGACATTATGATAAGTATGATTTATTTTCTATTTTCAAAATAACTTATCATATCATCTTCTTCTTCTTCATCTTCTTCTTCCATGAAGAAAGCTTGCTACATCAATGGTGATTGATGAAAAAGTGTGAGAAATCCAAATCTAAAGTCTACCCACTTCCTATTTCTTCATCCTCTACCTCTTGCCAAGTAGTATAGGGTGTTTCCTTCACAAGTTTTCTTGACTTGGTGAAGTTCGAGCTTGATCTAGAGATGCCTCGACGTAGATCATCTTCGGCATCGTCGTCGATGACCTAGCCCGCTTTTTCTCCGATGAAGCCGACGCTAGAGCCATGGTTCGATTTGGACAGAGGAGAGGACTTCATCACGGAGCCTAGGAGGTGGAGGACTGGATCTACAAAGGTTGTAGCTCCTTCCCTTTAGCTATATTTCCGTTTACTTGCTTGCATCGCCTTGATTTCTAGTTAACGATCCGTATTAGGGTTTGTAGGCACTAGGAATTTTTGATTTGTGCATCTTTGATCACTTGTGAGACTCCATTAGAGTGCCTAAGAACCCTACAGTGGTATCAGAGCCTAGCTAGAGCCTTAAGCGAAGTCCTGACGGAGTTAGAAGTCCGATCGACCCAAAACCCCGACTTTAAAATGCTCTCTGGACAATTCTGTAAAATGTGGATTTTTGTAAATTAAAAATATGCAGAAAAATCAGCAGGTATTTCTAAGAATTACTGTGAAATTCGTGAGTATGATTCCTCTATAGTGCGGCGGAACCGCGGCACAAGCATGGCTTGTGCGGCGGTTCCGCGGCCAAGTGATTACATCATCTGTTTAAATTTTCACAGTAACTCCTAGTTTTTAGTTCTGGTTTTCCTGGTAATATTTTAATATTTATTCCAGAGTTTTATTTTCTGGGTTGTATTGGGAACTCGGTGTATCGATCGGATTGTCTAATTTTGTCAGTGTGTTTTTCCGGGTATTTTTAGAATATGTTAAAAAGTTCGACCGGATATAAGTACCCAACTTTTCCCCTGTCGGGAAATTTCCAATTGTTGGATTTTTCCGTAGTTTAACGACGTTCTAAGTAGTGCAAGTAACGCGATGGACCCTCTAGAAGACAAAAAACCTTAACTCGATTATGTGACCATCTTGAACTGCCCTTTGAACCTTCGGGTTTGGGGCAGTACGGCGTGCCACATGTGAGGCGTTGGCTTGACCCTTCTACGGCTGGACCGTTGGTACTGAGGCACGAACTGAATGCTGTTAGACTTATTTCATGTGTTGGACTGTATCGGGAAAACTTGGGTGTTCGATCGGAAAGTTTAACATAGCCCCGACCAAGTGACTGTAGGAGAACCCCGTCACCGAAAGCATCCGTCCGGGTGCTCGCGGCAGCGGTGTTCCTCCTTGGTGCACTTTGTCGACGGCGTCGGGGGTGCGTCCGCCTACTAAAGTTTGCGATGAGCATTCGATCAGAATGTCGGGAATCCTGTTGAATTGCCCGACTTGACATTGAAAAGAGTTTTCGATAATGAGACTAAAATGCGGCGTTTATAATTGTTAGGCATGCGATGTCTAAGGAATTCATTTGATTAGGCATGCGATGTCTAAAAAGGTTGCGGATTCCAACTGTTGTAGTTTTACACTTTCTTTTCTGTGACCGTAAGTGTAATATGTGATATCGCCGGTTTCGTTGCTATATGTCAACGACAATTGGGATGGACATATTTACTTACGTTTATGACATGTGATGTTATGTGTTGCTGGATATGTTATATTGGATCGTCGTGTTTGAATAGCCGGGGGTTTTTATGTGAGATGAGTGTTTTTCATTTTCATTCATGTAAAAACTTGTATGTAATATTCTTTTATTGGGGCACTTCCAGGTTGCGGAAGATGTCACCGTTGATGTATATTATTTACTTTTTTGCACTAGGATAGACCCAAGGAGGGGAGCACAAGTAACCGGGTTCTGGGGTCCAGTGGGAGACCAACTCGAGGAGTCGAGTCCGGGTCTCCTAACCCTAGAATTGGTAGGGTTGCTTGCCGCTCTCGTAGGGGTCTAGGGGTGTGGGATTGGCTATTCATCACGACTGTGGAATCCGTGTTTTATACTGGCTCGTATTGAAAACACGGACGTCCTAGTATATCCAATATTTCATATGTTTCTTCTGCTGCGTTATCTGTGATGTGATCATGCGATGTTCTGTGCTCTGTTCAGATAGATGTAGTATATAGTATATATGATATATTATATAGACGTTACTTATGTTTTACACCCGTGCTAGCCCTGCCCCGCTCTGCCGTTAGTTACCTAACCTAACGGTGCACGAGGGGACATCGAGGCGAATGCGGATGGCATAAGTGTACGTCATATTTATCTGTGATGTTTAGGTAATTTTAAATGATGGGATATTCATTAATGAGATTAATGAAAGAAAATAAACCTAATTGATATTGTGGAATCGAATTTCAAAATAAAAACAGGTAGCTACAGTTCTTGCTTTGCATCGCGGTGTTCCTTGTAGAACATCCTGCACCTTATTCGATAAGGAAAGGACCGAGATCCCTTCACCGGGAATGACTCCTTTAGCAATAACTGACAGATGCTACACACTCGGTTTGTCTTTTGACCGCTTCTATAGTTTCCGCTTTGCACAGTGATATATATGATATATCCCGCACCTCATTCGACGAGGAAAGGGCCGACGATCCCTTCACCGGGAGTGACCCCTTTAGCAAAACTAGAAAAGCTTCGAAAAACATTCCATTTAAAAACCATTTGATTCCACAACGAGATCAAGTTCAAAGCGTTAAAGGTTTTCGCAAAAACCATTCGCAACCCTCCGTCATTTTAGGAAGTAGAGTACTTAGTATTCGTGCTGTGTTTGTTGACCATAGTCAAGGCACAGTGTACGGTAGCTAAGTGATGTCTTCCTACACCGCATATGATGCGATTAGTTAGGACAGTCGCGTGACTTTGTTGACCTTAGTTAAGGGTCATGTGGGTGGGTCTAATTAATCACGAAATGACGGGTAGAACTTGACTAGTACTTATGATTTGTTGACCATAGTTAAGGTCATAGGTGCTAGGGGTAAAAACCTTTATCGGGAGTTTCAAGTGTTGAAACTTGTAATGAGATTGCATACCTTCTATATGATAGTTGGATCCCGATGCCCACTGCGAGTAATTGTTACTCCTGAGAGAGTTTTGCACTTTGCAATTAGCCGATCAAGTAGGTGTCTAGAAAGGTGTCAACGGGGTTACGCCTCTGGGAAAACGAGGTTTACTGTAATTAGGTCCGTGCGAAAGCACGGGGAACCTCCCTCAAAGTACCGACACTGGCCTGGCTGAAAGATTGGCGAACTTGTAGAGTGTAATTAATCCCGGCTAGTCTTTCCTTTTAGGGTTTGAAGGAAGATTTGATAAAAACAGTGGGAGCCATCCTGATTAGATAAAATATATAACCAATCTGATCTTGCAAGAGCGCACGCTGAGTGTTTTCTTCTCTCTCTCCAGGTAGCGACCATATCACGCCTTAATCAAGATAATAAAATGGATGTATTGACCGAACCCGCTTGTTATACTGAGCTGGGGAACGTTGGTCCCGCTCCAACTTATAATTGTTATAAGACAGAGCAGGAAATAAGGGGAATACCAGATTTCCCGTTCCGCCCAAACGAAGAAAGTGCATGTGATGCATCATCTTCGGGTGTGTTCGTTACAAAGAACTGTTTCTCAGTATCCTCCGCATCCTGGGTATATGATACCGGATCAGGATCCCAGATATGTAATCTGTTACATAGGGCTACAAAATGGTAGAAAAAACTGAGAACGGGTGATAAGTTTCATGAGACGGAAACCGGGGCAAGTGTTGCAGCCAAGTCTGTTGGTCACTGTCACCCTGTATTACCAATACATTGATTCTGAACAAATGCTATTAGATACCGAACCTGATATACAAAATCATATCAATCTCTTTATTTATTAAAGTAATGATAAAATTTTGTATTGCTGGATAATGTTTTGAACATTTCCTATATCAAAAGTTGATTGGTTCAGGCACGTTATCTAAAAGCATTGACGTTCTAAATCAAACTACAGTTCCTTGTATACTGAACACACACAAGAGGAAGAGTTCAGAAATGAACAAATTCTTCTTGAGGCATTGTAGACTAGGTCATATCAATGCGATCCGACTGGCTGAAGTTGCATTTTAGATGCATATTTAAATCAGTTTGAATTTACATCTTGTGAAACTTGCCAGTCATGTCACAAAGATTAAATGACCATAGCTCCGTTTACTGAAAACAGAGAAAGAGTTAGTAAACTCTTGGGACTGATACATGATGATGTATGTAAGGTCTCCTGTCTACACATGCCAAGACTGGTTCTTTATACTTCATTATATTCTCTGATAATCTCTCAAGATTCAGTCATATGTTCCTGTTAAAACATAAGTCCGAACCTTTTGAGGTATTCACAGAATATAAGTTAGAAGTAAAGAACCAATAACCGGGTATAAGTATTATGTCCTATGATGAGATCAGGGAGGAGAATACTTTTGCATGGCATTCCTGGACCATTCTAAAGGAGAATGAGATTCTCTCTCCGTACTACTCCTCTGAATACACCACAGCACAACGGTGTATCAGGGCGGAGCAATCGCACAATATTAGATATCGTGTGCTCTATGATGAGTATTACTGAGTTACCTACTTCCTTTTTGGGGTTGTGCACTTGAGAAGCTGCATACCTATTGAATTAGGTTCGAATCAAATCAGTGCCTACCATTCCATATGAGATATGGTATGGAAAGAACCCATCTCTTAAGCGAGTTAAGATTTGGGGTTGTCCGGCCTATGTTTAAAGCAAAATCCGGACAAGATCGAGGCAGGATCAGTTCTGTTGAACTGGAAAGGTTCCAGCTATACAAAACTGCAGTTGATGATTTGACAGAACCAAAGGATTCTATAGTTCCCGACGAACCTCAGCCTCTCCGCCGATCTAGTAGGGTTCCTCATCCGCCTGAGAGATACCTCGGTTTCTCGATGACAGTAGGAGCGAGGAATGCATCATGAGATGATGACCCAACTAGTTTCGAGCAGGCCATCAAGAGTAGGGACTCTGTAAGAATGGCTGGATGCTTAGCGATCTGAAATGGAATCCTTATACACCAACAAAGTATGGACTTTGGTTGCTATATCTGAAAGGTTAAATCCCCATCAGGAGCAAGTATATCTTGAGAAGATTACTTGGTGTAGATGGAAAAGTTGAGACTTTCAAAGCTAAACTTGTTAAAGATTTTCGTCATCGACCAGGCGTGGATAATGATGAAACCTTTTTCCAGTAGCTATGCTTAAGTCTATCCAGATCCTACTTACCACGGCTACATACCATGACTACGATATCTGGCGGTTGGGTGCCATGACTGTTTTTCTAAATACTGATTTAGAAGAGAACGTCTATAAGAACACAGCCAGAGGGCTTCGTAAACAGTGGGAGCAGCGGAAACGTGTGCAAGTTGCTTTACATAATGAAGCAGGCATCGCGGAGTTGGAATGTCTGTTTTGATGTGATAGTCAAAGTGTTTGACTTCATCAAAATGGTAGACGAACCTTGTATATACAAAAGGGTAGTAGAGAGTAAGGTGGTCATCTTCGTATTGTACGTAGACAACATACTCTTGATAGGAAAAGAGTTTCCTATACTACGATCGGTCAATCTCCTATTATCACTAGGATTCTCCAAATAGGATCAAAGTGATACCTCCTAAATCCTGAGTTTTCATCTATGAGATAGATGTAAATGGATGTTAGGATTCTCACTAGCTGTAGTAAGATAGTATCAATCGATCCTCGGGAGAATCACTGGAAGTGTTCCAGAGTGATAAGGGCGACTGAATGTCAGTCGCAGGCATTGTCTTTACCCTCAGTAAAGGGACGGTATGTTGGAAGAGTTCCAAGCTAGATACCGTGGCAAACTAGACGATAAAGGCTGGTAACATCGCTATTTAAGATACTACCAAAGAGGCTGTTTGGGTGTATATTGGTTCATAGGATGAACTAGGTTCCTACCATTGTGTGACAATGGAACTGAGGCTTTGGCCCTGGAACCCTGGTCCCATCAGTGACCCAGACATAATCTGAGGCAGCATCACCTGATCATGGAGATAGTTGATCTCCAGGGTGATCGAGGTTAGGAGAGTAGACTCAGAGGACAACACGGCGGATCCACTCACGAAGGCCTTTTCCCAAAGAGAGACTTTTAGGGGATGGTTGAGTATGTGATACTGCAACCACTGCTACAGATGGCCCTAGTGCAAGTGGGAGATTGTTAGTTATATGTATGCCCTAGAGGCCATTACTGTACATTGGATGTATATATTGTAGTGGATGCTGGGACATATATAGGTAGGACTTTCTTGCTCGACATGATAGTACGCTATCTGGTTGCTCTTTATCTTAACATGTATACTTTCTGTCTCTCTGTTACATGTTGATAAAGCCCTTAGGATGTGTACTTGACTTCCAGGACTGTGATGCAGATCATACTAGTGGGGGCCTGGATAGTCCATGAGTACATCCTTGAAAAGTTCCTAGTCGAGGGAATATCGAGACGGGGCATCGATATTCCAGAGTAGACTAGCGTATATCTTCTCGACCCATGTGATGGGCGATGGATGATCCCATATCCATTGGTGTTTGACATCGAAGATGGTATGCGGGTGCTCAGTGGAGACTGGGTACACTGAACGGACTCGCCGAGAACTCCCAGATGGTATTATACCTCACGTCAGATGGCAGTTCTCTGGTGACACTGGTGCAGCTTAGTCTGTAGACCCGAGATCGTCATAGAGTCTTGTGTGTCTCCCACTGTGCTTTGATTTCCACCCTACCACGGCTCTACTGAGTAGTGCAAACAGGTGGTTTTTGGGTACAGTCCCGATTCACATGGAGGCAATGAGCGATAGGAGGGGATTCGTCTCTCCCGGTATTGGGGGTTGATGTTGCGCTATGCACGACTGGCCATAACAGGAAATCCCTGGCCAGGGTTGCAGTGATATACTGGTAAGAGTTATCAGTAGTTTCACGAATGTTATGGACCTCACGTCGGCATGACTTATCAAGCTACTGGGGTCTGACGTTTACCACCCCTAGGCGAGATATGCGACATATCAGACGAACAGACCGGACTATACGGTAAGTGTTACTGGTTGGATTCACAGGAGTGTGAGCGGGCTTGCTCGTCGATCTTCTGATCGCTCAATACCCGGGTGGCCGTTACGTTTAGCAGACCGCTTGCGGCTTGTGGGTGTTTGATATGATCATCATCTGCTACCGGCGTATTGACGAGTCTTTAGAGTCCTACACAGAGGTTTCCTGGCTCAAGCGAAACGAAATAGGAGCGCATATGAGATATGTGCGGGACCGAGAATAATTCGTGTATGAGATACCGTATTCCATTCTCGTGATGAATGTCTCGAATAGTTGTATGCGATATAACCTAGTTATCGAATCAAGGATTGTTTCGATAAGCCGATACATAGGATACTAGTCGGTTATATGCGATATGACCGGATCGTTAAATCAAGTATTGATTTAATGATTTAATGCATAATTGTATATTTGATATATTACTTTGCATTAACTAGTATTGGTTCACTTTAAATGGATTTTCTCACTTGGATTGTGCAAGTGGTATATGTGATATACTTTTGTGCACAAGATTGTATCATGTTTGATGATACATGCAAGCTTGGGTTTGTGTAAAGAATTGACCATGGTTATATGAATGGTTAGGGTTTCTTTTTATTTGCTTATTTATTTATTCATTTATTCTTTATTGAAAGAAATAAAATGGTGGCTAAGTTTGGTTTATCTTTGAAGCTTCATGAAGCTTTGAATGGTTGACTATTTTGTTTCTTTCCTTAACCCCAACCATTCACTTTAACCCTAGTTCATTCTCTACATCTAACCATAGTTGACATTATGATAAGTATGATTTATTTTCTATTTTCAAAATAACTTATCATATCATCTTCTTCTTCTTCATCTTCTTCTTCCATGAAGAAAGCTTGCTACATCAATGGTGATTGATGAAAAAGTGTGAGAAATCCAAATCTAAAGTCTACCCACTTCCTATTTCTTCATCCTCTACCTCTTGCCAAGTAGTATAGGGTGTTTCCTTCACAAGTTTTCTTGACTTGGTGAAGTTCGAGCTTAATCTAGAGATGCCTCGACGTAGATCATCTTCGGCATCGTCGTCGATGACCTAGCCCGCTTTTTCTCCGATGAAGCCGACGCTAGAGCCATGGTTCGATTTGGACAGCGGAGAGGACTTCATCACGGAGCCTAGGAGGTGGAGGACCGGATCTACAAAGCTTGTAGCTCCTTCCCTTTAGCTATATTTCCGTTTACTTGCTTGCATCGCCTTGATTTCTAGTTAACGATCCGTATTACGGTTTGTAGGCACTAGGAATTTTTGATTTGTGCATGTTTGATCACTTATGAGACTCCATTAGAGTGCCTAGAAACCCTACACATTTCTCATATTTTTAATGCATTTTTATTCACTATTTTAATTCCAAAACCCTAATTATCCACTATAAATACCACCCCACACTTTGGCTCAGTATCATTCTGAAATTTCTAACCAAACTCTCAAAAAATTTCTTAGTACAAGTGGAGTAAAGAGAAGTTAGCAAGCAGTCAATTTCCGGCGAAGAATCGAAGCTATTCCGGAGCTCCCGCGACGCCACGACGACAACAATCTCTTCTTCTACCTCTACTTAATATAACCAAGTAGTAAGTCCCTATCAATTCCTCTTCTTATTCTTTGAAATTTTATTTCAAAACATATATCGGTAAGTGGAGTTAATTCCGATATCTTTTTCAAAACCCTAGAAAACTCCTTCTCTTTAATACTTTGTTCAATCTAACTTGTACATATCACTTGTAACCTTAAACTATAATGTTTAGAATAAATTTTAACCTAAAATTCCATGCAAAATAACTTTAATTTAAGTTTTTCATTTAAATACCATGAACTTTAAATATCACCCCCTTTTAGTTTTTGTTACAAACATACCTTTAGGCAAAATTTACGAGATAATGACCTACCTCTCACATACACACTTGGTTTCATAGAACGATACTGTTGATTGTATTTTTCGTTGTGAAGACATTATTACAAGAAAATACCACTTACTATAAAAACCGGATTTCTTTTAAACTATATTTTAAATTTTTTTGCGATTATACCTCCACAAACCTCTTTAGGGGACCCGCTATTGGATGATGCAGATTATTGTACATTCTTGGACTAGTAGAGCGAGATCCAGACCTCCTCACGGAGCATTCGGTCTCGAAAGGTTTTAAATACAGTTTTTAAGAAAAACGCATTTTTCTAATTAAATAAAATTTAATTTTTAATAATTATATAAAAATTACAAAATCCATATATTTTCAAAATATAATAAACTTACATTTTTTTTTAAAATGAAAGAATTACAAGTTTCACTAAAATACCATCAAGATACCAACAAAAGACAAGTTTTACAATAAAATACCATGAACTAGTATCACTAAAATACATCAAATCCTTAAAATTCATATCCATGAAAACCCTTAATAATATAAATAACCCCTCGAGGTTTATTTTTAATTATATTATAATATTTTTCATAAAACCCCCTCGAGTTATATAAAACAATATTTAAGCACTTTAGTAAATATAGGTTTAAGCGGGATCAATTCTCTTGAGCCCAAGGGAGCCGGAGAAAGTGAGTGCTTGCCTATTTAAGGTAGAAAACTTAACGGGGTTATCAATGGTAATTGTCTTGGAAAAATACATAAATCCTGCCGTTCATGTGCAGCAGTTACTAATTACTCCTGAACCTAATTCAGGATCTAAATCAGTTACTAATGTCTGACTCAGTCTGAGGCTAACTCTAGCCTGAATCCAAACTCAAATCAGTGTCCAATTCAAACATGAATCCAAAATCTAACATGAATACTTGAACATGAATCTAAATACATGAATTCAAACATCAATATCAAACCTAAATACTTGACTTGACTTGACCGAACCATGGTTATAACTTGATATGACTTCTTGAATACATGATTACATCCTAAACCTGACTACTTGAACAATTTGTATCCATGGTCTCGGCAAGAGTTATAAACATAACCCATACAATACATTACGCAGGGATAATGTGGTAGATCAGTACGGAACGTATAGCGTGGCACGAGATGGTCACTTAAAAGACACCTACAAGAACCCTCGTGCCGTTGTCCCATGGGTTATGACAGGGCCTTGTACTACATATTACTATAGTCCACAGGGTAAGATGGAATCCTCTCGTATACACAAATACCTTCTGTACCGAGCTACAAACAACTACGTTAGAATAACAATCATATACATGTATAACTTTACAGTTTCATTTAACATTACTTGTTCTATTCCATTCCTTCTTTTGGGACTTACCAAGCGCTAGTTCGCTGACGACATTCTTTCTATTTCTTTCTTTGGTGTTTGTCAGGAGGACTGGACTCTCAGGAGATTGAGCCTAGCCAGGAGGACTTGGATCAGCTCACTGCCCAGCCGGACTTCTAGCTCTCCTTATATTTACTTTTAGTTTGTATGTCACTGTTTAGGCACTGTTTATATCATTGTATCTTTTCATTTTCAAACAGTTGTATGTAAAGTGAATGTAGATAAAAGTTGTTGTTTATATTTTTATATCACTTGTCATTCTTGTGCATTTTATATATATTACTTAATTACGCTTAATATATTTATTTCTTAGTAAATACGTTGCAGCCCGCCACGTCACCGATTCCGTACACTGGGAAGCGGGGCGTGACATGTGGTGTCCAATTGGTGTTTCCAGAAGCATCTATCCAATCTTTTAAAGAAATTTTGGGTATGGATGGATCGTTTAAAGTTCTACCATAGCGAGATCCATATAACGAAATATCTGGTTGAGAGTACCGAAATTCGGCAAGAGCAGGTCGGTTAGGGGTGCCCATGATAGAAGTGAAAAATAGAGACGGTGGAAGGTGGGCGAATTTTTATGAAATTTTTGAAATTGTTTTTTTAGAATTTTTGGATTTTTGAAATTTTTGTTTGGTTTTTGAAAAAAAAATGGAATTATAGGACTAAACTTCAAACAATCACAATCACAATATGCACAAACAATACCTAGGGCTAGAGTCTTCAAAGTCCAACTACACCGCTCCAAGACTTCCAAGCGACAAGTTGCAGGATAACTCTTGAATTGCCTCTTCACTGCCAGTTAAGGTCAGGTAAGGACAAGTGATGTAAGAAAGGTTCCGCTCACGAATCACCGTGGAACGGGCCTTTTAAAATTACCTCCTCACTTGTCTAGCCTAGGCACCACAAAATAAAGTTTAGATAAACGACCGATTCCCCGCAACCTTTACTTATCCTAAATGAGCGTGATAAGTCCTTATAGGTTTGGTATAGATATTTTTTAATTAACTCAAAATAATGCATTTGCTTTTTATGATTTTTGGGGCCTTAGGAAGAGTGATGAAATCCCCACCCAATCTGAATTGGTGTTAAAACCTCTGAATGTCCGTATTTATTTAATGCAAACCGATAAACAAAAAAAATTTAAACAACACAATTTTTTTTATTTTAGCGGTGCTGTTTGTGCAAAGAAACCTGTAGAAAACACAGTTCAGTGGAGTTTAGAGGGGTTTCTGGAGATGGAGAAGACGTACAAAAAAAATTGAGGCTCAGAAGCTAAAATTTGGCCGCGGAACCGCCGCCCTTTTCTTGTATCCGACCGCAGAACTGCCGCCGAAATGATGAATTGGAGCTTCAAATTTTTTTTGTGCACTCCCTTTGTTCTGTTCTTCTGGATTCAAGCCTCTGTTTCTTGATTTGTTCACTGGATTTGCCCCAGATTTCCTTGCACACTCGCACAAAAATTATTAAAAATAACAAGATGGGTTTTTTAATTATATTTATGGTTTTGTTATATATAGGGTTTTGAAATTTTATACACACACACACACAAATTAACCCGAATAATAAGAAAAAATACGTTATCGTCTCCCCGGCAGCCATTTGATCGTTAAGTTTGTGCTATGTGTTTTATATGTTCTATTTACCGCAATCAAAACGGTTTTACTTGTAGCTAGTCGGTTGAGTACGAGTCGTCCACTGGGAGATGGTTAGTACTTCTTTCTTATTTTAGAAGAGTTAAGTAAAGATGTACAAGTTTGTTCAATTCTATCCTACGTGTTTGTATTTTTATGTTCAAGAGAGCTTATTAGGGTTAGGCTTGGTTAGTAGAGTTAGGAATTAATCTTGTACTTGTCTTGTGCGATCATTGAAATGATGTTGGAATAATCGGAAGCAACGGGGAGTAGAAGGACATAGGAATGGTATTTGCGAGTTTAAGCAAGCTTTCCAACGCCAAATCCATTCCTATTAGCCCTTTCCGGTCCGTTCCATACTCTTATTTCCAACCATAGGCCAAACACACACAACAAGTCTCCAATTAGGTCACAACTAAATGTCACGTTGTAGTGCACCTACAGGAATTCTCGGCTTAGGTCCCGGCTTTATGTTACTTATAGCGTGCCTAAGAAAGAGGGTTGTGTTTATTTAGTCTAGATTTGATTTCAAGTTGTTTAGCAAAAAGAAGCACAAGGGGTTTTTCCATCCCTTATACCACTCTTCCTTAACCCTAACAAGTGAGTAAACTACCCACACATGAAAATAGAATAAAACAAGAAGAAGAGAAGAAAGAATGGAAGATTATGATTAGAAAAAAAATAGCAAGCTAACTACTTGGGCCTCACCTAAGTAAGGGACTCTATTGAATATCATGGCTTAAAAATAGAGATGAGAAGAGAAGAAGAAGAACAAATAAAGAAAACCAACAACTACTTATCAAAGAAAAAATACAATTAAACAACTAAGAAAATTACAAACAAGTAATAAAAATACAAGCTAAATAAAACTCTCATATTCATTATTTTTCCATTCAAAAGCTCTCACTACATTTCAATGGAGAAAAGATGAAGAAGAGGAGGAAACTACACAAAACTAAACTAATCCTAAGAAAAAAAAAAGCATCTTTGGTTTGGCTCTGATCTGGAATATATATAGGCAAAGAAGTGAAACCCAAAGGGTATACTGTGTTCTTATACAATTACAAAACACCCCTGAAAATTGGTCGCGAGACACTATTATAGGGACACGGATCCGCCTCCATTAGAGGCAAAATTTCACTGATCCACGGCCGATTTGTGGAATTGGCAAGCCGTTTTTCTTGTGGTTTCTCGTATTGCTTTCTTCTTTTGTTTTACAGGTTCAAATTTGCAAAATAGTTCCACAAATATTCTCAGATTCACAATAGTCCAAAATAGCAACTATTTTGGTCTTTTGGCCTTGATTCCCTCGAGCTCTGCGTTGCCATCTTGATCCTTGTGCTACCACCCTCGTGCTCTGTTCTTGTCCCAGACACGAATGGTCATCGCTTAATCTTGTCCCTTGTACTGGTAAGTTTCACCTGGCGGGTGTGGATGACCGGAACCCGGATTTAATCTGTTTTTGGTAGTTATTCTAATTTTTTTCATAACTGTAGAGATCGTGCGTGATTTACGTTATTCTGAACTGAGAACATGTAACATGTAATCATGTAGCAAACATGGCTCAAAAGCACATACCTATATACAAATGTGCATAAGAATGAGCGGTATTAAATGCAACATTCCGGTGTGAACAACCATTCACCACGAGTAGCTTCCTGCCCAACAATGTCATGAATTTAAAGCCCTCATCTTGAAGCAGCTGGGTAGATTCTTATCCAGCCCATCCATAGCGGGTAGCTTTATGCCCAACAGCGTCATGGATCAAAAGCCCTCCTCATGAAGCCGACGGGCAGCTTCTTGCTCGGCCCATTCACCGTGGGTTGCTTCCTATCCAACAAATGTCGTGAATCTAAAGCCCTCACCACGAGGCCACCGGGTAGCTTCCTGCCTAACAACGCTATGGATCCAAAGCCTTCATCATGAGGCTGCCGTATAGATTCCTGCTCGGCCTCAACGATGGATCCTAAGGCCTCGCATTAAACCAGTAGGCAGACCTCTACCCGGCCTACGTACTAGAAGTAGACAAACTCCTAACATAGCCTAAGTAAATAAAGATCTGGTTGGGTCGATAGCCGGCCCAACTCTAACCCTAATCGAATCCGAAGAAAGGATGACACCGAGCTCTGCTAAGGTCAATCTGAGTTCCTAAGAGTCTCCAAGTGGACGTCGGTCTATCTACACTAAGAAGAATAAGCCTAGTGTCCGCTTAACTCATATTACCCCATCTCCGGGGTAAGGGGGAACTCTGGTCTATCCACACTTGGAAAAGTAAAAATAAAAGAGAGACTTTCCAATCAGATAAATCAAAGACGAGCAAAAATATTTCATTAAATTCCAAATTATGTACAAGGTATTATAAGCTCCTCAGTTGTACAAAATTGCTACAAAGTGCCTGTAGGCTTACAAAAAAGGGGAGAGAGAGAGTAGGGAGAGCGGAGACTTCAAGTCATCTTCTCGGTCAAGGTCTCCCCACCGCCAGCCAGCTCGGCGCCTCCGCCAGCCCGCTCGCTTCCGCCCGACTGCTTGGCGCTTCCACTCTTTGGCTCTTCCTCTAGGAGGGGGTACCTCGCGCAGAGCTCCCAGTCATCGAACACGGGAATCATCTCCTTGATGGCGTCGAGGGCGTTATGCTACCCAACAGATGTAGAGTCAGCGAGGTCAACGTAGAACTGGTCAGACATTTTGTAGTCCTCCACAGCCTTCTCCGCCCTCTCCTTAGCCCTTTTTGCTGCCACGTTGGCCGCCCGGGCATCCTATTTGAACGAGTCTTTTTGCTTCCTAATGGCATCAAATTGCTCATTGACTTCACCGACCTGAGCCTGGAGAGCCCGGTTAGACTCGGACAGGACCTGGTGGGACTCTTTCGACCCCGTGGCCTTCGCATCCTCCGAGATCATCCTCGACTCTAGGGAGACGGCGTTATCCTCGGCCTCCTTCAATTTGGCAAAGAGCTCTTCCTCACGTGAAGAAGTCTTCCTGGACTTTTTTATCGCCGGGGCAACTTCCTTGACCTCCATGGCGGTTAGGAGGGCACAGTGTTAAAGGAACTGCAAAAAAAAGGGCAAACAACATTCTTCAGGGACAGAACAGGAGAAAAATTACTTAGAAATTAGCGGAAAGATCACCAACTTGGACGGCCTCCTTAGCTATCGTCGCAACCTGGGATTTCATGGTGCCCCGAGATATCTTAGCCCCGGCCGCTTTCTCCATGTCTGCCAGCAGGCTGTCGGTCACGGAAAGCCCTGACGGCACCTCGATGCAGAAGTCACCATCCCGCACGTGTATCCCGGCCGGAGGCAGCGGGAAACCACCTTCTTGAGTCTCTTGGCAGGAGACTTGGCGGAGGAAGGCGCCTCCGGTCTCACCCGTGGAGCCTATTCTCGGGCTTGTTTTTGCCCTTATGTAACGACTCTGAAATCCCTGTACAAATGTAACTTGCTCAATGTATAGAAAAGTTATTTCAGCCTGATTAAAAGTTATAAATTAATATTGTTCAATAAAAGCAAGAAACTCCTTGTAGCCCACTACTTAAGACTCTCGACTACTGTGACATAGCCTGCGTGTTCGAATCCCATCAGTCTCAATTATTTTTATATTTTTTCTCTTTAACTTTTCGAAAGTCTAAGAGTTTCACGTGCAATACACGGATAATCAAAAAGTTTCAAAAAAAATCAAACAGGATAAATGAGAAGTTAAGATCGATTAAAATACATGGCACGAGTATCAAGACATATGGCCGAGATCTGACCGCCAAAACCAAGCCTAAAATCGTTAGCGGCGGTTGGATGTACCCCAAATCTTTCCGTGCTCGCCCCGTGTGACCCATTGACTCCCCTCTACTCTATTTTATTACTTGTTTTTGCTGATTTCAACCAGAGAACAATGCAACCTTTCACCTACCCATTTAACACAATTTAATCTTTTTTAATTCATACACTCTTTTCTTTTTACCCTATAAATACCACCCCATTCCCTAGCTCTTCCTAATTCTGAAAATCTAGCAAAAATTCTCTAAATTCCTAAGTTCAAGAAAGGGTGAAGATTAGTCAAGTGGAATTAGCTTGAGCTAAGTTTGTTCGTGAAGACCGGAGCCATCCTCAATGCTACCAAGATCCACGAAGACTCCCTCTCTCTTTTTCCTCCCTTCTCAATGCTACAAAACTTGTAAGTTTCCATTTCTCTCTTTCATTTCGACTCATATCGCTTTCTAAAACTATTCGACTAAAGTGGAGTTAGATTAAGTAAAGCTTCTTTTAATAAGCTTTGTCACTCTTGCTATGTTAAAAATTCTATCCTAACCCTTCTAACATCACTTTAAAATTATTCATCAAAATTACTTTTGAATTGTTTAAAAATTTTGGGCTAAATAAATCATACGACAAAATTACACCAAAATACCATGAACTTTACTTATACCTTTTTACATTATCACGAACTATAACCCTAGAAAATTCACGGAGAAACGACCTACCCCATCACATACACTATGGTTTCATAGCACGATATTTTAGATACATGTTTAATTTGAAGGGAAACAATTTTCATTAAAATACCATTACTTTACAAAAATGCTTTTTATCGATATTTTTAAATCTTTTGCAATTATGCCTCTACAACCCTTTTAGGGGAACCCATTTACGGATGGTGCGGGTTATCGCACGTCCTTGAGATAGTAGAGCGGGATACAGAACACCTCAAGGAGAATTCTGCCTCAAAAGGAAATAAAAATACGATTTTTAAAGAATATGACTTTTTAATAAATTAAATCATTTGAAAATTTTCATAAATCATAAATCCATATTTTTCTATGAAAACAAATTTTGAAAAATATATTATTAAAATGAAAAATTAAAATTACACAAAAATACCACCAAGTTTCCAAAATTATAGTTTTCATAAAAATACAATAAACTTTTAAAAGCCAGGTTTCATCACTAAAATACCATTAAAACTAAAATAATTTTTTATAAAAACTCTAAATATTATAAATCACCCTCGAAGTTTATTTTTAAAAAAATATTATAACATTTTTCATAAAACCCCATCGAGAAATGCAAACAATGTAAATACAATATAAACAACAAAAATAAATCTTTAAGGACCCTAAATTAATATAGGCTTAAGCGGTATCATTTCTCTTGAGCCCTAGGGATCCGGAGAAAGTGAGTGCTTGCTTATTCATATTAGACAACACTGCAAATTAACGGAGTTATCAATGGCAATCGTCTTGGAAAAAGACACAGATCATGCCGTCCATATGCAGCGGTTATCCGATTATTCCCGAACTTAACAATTTCAAAAGTTAAATCCATTCATAAGATATTAACTATAACCTGAATACAAACTCCACTTGAATCCAACTCAAACTCAAACTTGAACACTTGATCTTGAACTTAGACACTTGCACTTGAATACGTAAACTTGAACTTAAATAATTGATTTGACTTAAACGAACCATGAATATAACTTAACATGAACTTGGCATGTGTTGGGTTACGCCAGCGCCCCGGCCATCAAACCGTGGCCAAATACGGAACAATTTTTTTTTTAAACCGGCGCTAACGGAACCCATATCTACGGATCGAAAATTAAACCTAATCTAGCAATTAACAAAGGAGTTTAGAAAGTTATACCGAATGATCTGTTTCCTTCGGTCTTTAACCTTTATCCCAGGCTCCTCGAAGCTATCTTGATCAAGTTTGATCTCCGGTCTCCCCCCATCGAAGATGATCCACCCTAGAGTCTTTGCATCGAGCTCCAACCTCATATCCGAGGCAACTCGAGTACCTAGTTCGCTACACTAGATAGACAAGATGAAGTGGAGAGTGTGTAGGATTAGTTTGTCTCAATACACCCTAGATTTCTCAACACATGAGATATGTAGGGTGGAGGTAGAAGAAGCCATGAGAGGATGAGAGTGTGAGGCCAAGAAAACTCAAGTGAGAAAAATGGTTAAGTCTTGTGAGCTATTTGTTGTGAGCCTTTTATCAAGCATGCTAGCAACTCAAGAAAACAACCCAAGAATAAATATCTCATGTCTCACAACAAATATCTCACACCACAAACAAAAATCCAAGCATGACGCCATGAGTCATGCCATGACTCACCACCATGAGTCATGCTTGAATTAATGCTAAATCAAATCTCATCCTCTACCTCAATAAACATTTAAACCTAAATGTTTAATACAAATAGAAATGACAACTTCTAGAAGCAATCTTGTAAAGAATTACAAGAATACCCCTCATCCGTATATACATACCCACATCCGTATTCCGACAGAATATGAATACAATGATACGAAAATAATCCAACAATATAATACTAGGATCCGGCTTAAACTAAAGCCCACTAGTATTAACCGTCCGAATCATGATCCGTGCACAAGTGCATGTATCTGATCGAACCCTGCCGTAAAACCATACGGCCTCTATATCGTTTCGCCCGAAGTAGGGAAACCCTATGTGTGGGACTCTAAAGACTCATCAATACGCTGGCAGTGGGTTTAACCATAAGCACGTCAGCCGCACTAGCTGTACGTAACGGCTACCCAGGTATTGAGCGAAAGGGAGGCCGACGAGCAAACTCATCCTGAAACCCCTACTGAGCCTGACAGTGACAATATCCGTACAGTCTGGTCCGTTCGTCTATGAGAATTGTATATCGAGTCTAGGGGGTGGATAAATTCATATACCTAGTAACACGACATTTAGTGTCGGCATTAAACCCATCACCACCTGAGAAACTATCGATCCTAGATCAGTAATTATCGACTACCTTGGCCAAGGATTTCTGGTGATGGCCACCAGTGCACAACGCGACATCAACCCCCAATACCGGGAGAGACGAATCCCCTGAAGATCCGCTCACTGACTCCATGTGACTCGGGACTGTACCCAACCAAAACCTGTTTGCATGACTCCTTTGAGCCGTGGTAGGGTAGTAATCAAAGCACAGTGGGAACTTAAATGAGACAAATGACGATCTCAAGTCGATAGACTAACCTGTACATATGTCACCTGGGAACTGCTATCTGATAATACCAACAAGCATGTTCCCGGTGAGTCCGTCCGGTGTACTCATAACCCAATGAGCACCTGTATACATCTTAGGTGAACAAACTGACACCAATGGCTTGTGAGACCGGCCACCGCCCCTTGTCGGGGTCTCGATCAGTATACACTAGTCTACTCTGGAGTATCGATCCCCAGTCTCGAAACTCCCACGACTAGGGACATTTAAGGATGTGCTTATAGACTACCCAGCTCCCACGTATAGGATCACCATCATACTGCTGGTAGTCAAGTAAGAATCATCTGAGCTCTATCAACATGTAATAGTGATCTTTAATGCCACCTGAAGCATGTACATGATGATAAAGACAAACCAGATAGCATACTATCATCTCGAGTAAGACTGTTCTAGCCGTATAGGTCCTCCCTCAATCATCGCAATCGCGTGCCTGCGATCCAATAATTGACTTGAGGGCACTATAGCCAACAGCATGAATACCTGAATACATGATTACAACTTGAACATGAACTTGTATTCTTTATATTCATGGATTTGGCCAAGACTTGTAAACTTGAACTATACACTACAATACACGAGGATAAGGGGTAGATTGGTACGGAATGTTTATCATGGTACAAGAGGTCACTTTAAAAGACACCTACGTGAATTTACATGTCGTCGTCCCATGGGTTATGACGAGGCCTTGTACTGTATGTTACCATAGTTCACGAGGTAAGTTGGACTCCTCTTGTATATATGAATAGCTTTTTTTATCAAACTACAAACAACCACGTTAGAATAGCTGTCTTATACATGTAAATGATCATGTTTAGATACTCTCATATACAACCTTACATGTTCACATTTACTTGGTTTCTATTGACTTTATACATCTTTTGGTCATCGTTATTTACTTCTGTTCCCCTCCGAATGGCGGCGCGACGCGGAGACGTCTTGCCTGAGATTCGGGGCAGATGCTATTTGGTTTTATCCGTCCACCTCTCCGAAGATGCCAAGTTGATTTATGGCACCGTGTATCGGAGGTTTAGACGGATGCGGCCGATGTAGCAGACTTCGTCAGATTCCCCCTCGCTTGAGGGGTTTTTGATTGTGGGGACGCTCTTCCCTGCAGGCGCAAGCCCCTGCAGTTAATTACGCTACCGCATCGCGGTAACAACTTTCTCCTTCTCCAGAATTTCACTTCGTGTCGTGGGTGTTTGTTTTGTTTGTGGTTGCCCGTGGATTGTATACGGAGACTAATTTATATCGTCGCCCGTAGGACGTAGATTAGTCCAAATCCGTATTTTCTTAGATTTGGGTTTGGGGTTTTGGTTTAAGGATACGTTTGCCATATTTGAGGCTAAGATCGACTTAAACGTTTGTTAAGGATCCGTTAGTCTAATTTGAGACTAAGATCAACTTAACGGGATCGTTTAGATCCGACAAAAGAGCATTTGGGGGCTCTATTGTTCAGTTTAGGGACATGGTGGTCCATTACTAGTTTAGAGACATAGTGGTCCATTGCCAGTTTAGGAATATGGTGGTCCATTGTTCCCATTTTGGGGACGAATATTGGTTTAAGGACGCGTTAGTCCATGAGTTTAAGGACCCCACAGTCCGTATTACCAGTTTAGGGACATGGTGGTCCAACATTCCCATTTTGGGGACGAATATTGGTTTAAGGACGCATTAGTCCATGAGTTTAAGGACCCCACAATCCGTATTATATGTGGTTGTCGGGACCCGTCACCTCTCTGACGACGTTGAAGGATTACAACGACGAATATCAGAGGAGTTCGGAGATGTACCCTTGAACCGGGTGTAAATTGATTTGAAAGAACAGTTGTGCTCAGTTCAATTTAATTTGAGGACTTACGGCCAGAATTGGGTTAAGTCCATTTGAAAATGTTTAACATTTTATTTGTGTTTGGCCTGTCAGGCCTTTATTTGGGCTCTGCCCTTTTTAATATTGCACTGCATTTTTTTATTTGGTCTGATAGACCTTTTAATTGGGCTCTGCCCTTTTTTAAATAATGCATTCCATTTTTATTTGGTTTGATAGACCTTTTAATTGGGCTCTGCCCTTTTTAATAATGCACTGCATTAAAGGTTCTGACAGTGCCCCCACGTGGCTTGTCAGGCGCTTTGCGCCAATTGAGGAGCGCAAGACGCAAATTCATATGGAGGTGACACGTGTCACGCGCTGGTGAGCGCAAGTCTGTTAGCGCAGTGCGCTGCGCCAGTGCGCTGCTGACACGTGGCGCGCTCTGGTGACTTGCGCCAAACCAAAAGAGCAGTGCTCTGTTTTTAGAAACGCAATGCGCAGTTGTTCTGTGATTGACACGTGGCACTCTCTGGTGGCCTGCGCCAATCCAAGGAGCGCAACAGTGCAAATTTCAAAAGTGCAAGGCACTGTTTAATATCTTGATCAAATTTATATCAAAGATAACAAGTTTTTCTTTTTCCAGAGAGGTTCTACCTCAAATTTCAAGAACCAGTGGTTCATCAAAAGGCAATGCCTTTATATAGATCGAAAGATCTAATAAAGAAGTAAATTACTTCTTCTTATTATTATTATATTTTTTTATCCAAGATCTTGATCTTGTTCTTAGATCATTGATCTTTTTAGAAGAAATTCATTTTTTATTCAAAGGTTTACCTTTTTTCTTTCTTTTTGAATTCTTCTTAAAGTTTTTAGAAGAGCTCTCTGTATCTCTATCTCTGTATGTTTTAGACTTGGAGTCTAGGGGCCTTTATATAGGGCCAATGAGTTTGTTAGGTTGGTTACAGAGATCTTTCTCTGATTGATCTGGGGATATTTCCCCACCGTCGGATCTTTGATCCAAGGGCTCTGTTTTACAGAAGATAATCTTCTTGTTTTTAACAAGATTGGAAAGATCTTTCCAGAATTTTTCTGTTTAAATGCTGGCACAGCTGGCGCAAGCTCACTTGTGCTTGACACGTGTCGAGCAGCGCAGAGCGCAGCGCAACTGCGCTGACACAACTTCTCTGACACGTGTCGCGCAGCGCAGAGCGCAGCGCAACTGCGCTGACACGTGTCGCGCAGCGCAAAGCGCAAGTCAGCTGAAGCGTTGCTTCCTTTATTTTTAAAGTTTAAATTTTAATACAGAGCTTTGCTCTGATTGGGGGAAAACAGAAGTGTTGCTTCATTTCCCGTCTTGGAATTTGAATAGAGGTTTGCTCTGATTGGGTAAACAAATGCCCCCCACCATTGCGCTTACGTGGCCCCAAACGTGAGCGCAGCGGTGGCAGAATTCCAACCGTTTGGGAAGTTGAAACGGCTCTAAATGCCTATAAATAGGACCCTTGGTCCCTTAGATGTTTTTACATCTCTTCATAAGAATTTTCATTCAGAGCCTTGCTCTTTTGTTTAAGCACTTTTAAGAGTTCTAACTCTAGAGAATTTTTTGGGTAAAAATTAGATTAGATTAAATTAATTTTAAGAGCCTTGCTCTCAATAGATCCCTGATCTAAAGAAAACCCATTTAGGGTTTCACTTAGCAGAGCTTTGCTCTATATGTCTAAAGGGATCTAAAGAGAACTAAAGAGAACCCTATTAGGGTTCCATTAATAAAGCTGTGCTCTTTAAAAGATTTTCCTTGTATTTTCTTAATTCATTAATGGAGCTTTGCTCCTTCCAAATCATACAGAAGAACTCTTAGGAGTTTTTCATGGATTTTGGAGGTTAAAGATGGCATTTTATTTTTCGATGAATTATATCGTCTTGCTTAATCAGTCTGTCTTCTAATGTTGCTGCTTTTCTTTTACAGGAGTAATGGACGCCCATATGTATGACCTTGATGAGATCATCTCTTACGGGGACATCCGCCGACTCGGCCGTTCTCAGAATCGAGAGTTCACCAATGTCGAGTATGCTGAAATCATGAGTCGCTTCGACGCATATAATGGTCAACTGCTTCCTCGGCGTTCCTCTCTTCTAAGGCTCATTGTGGGAGCAATCTGGGAAGCACTCCCTCTATTCTGTATTGGTGTGCCACTTGGGGCATTGGACGTTGCCGAGGATAAGGTGCACTCGGTGTACCTGATGAACCTAATCTCGAAGAGACGGCGAGACGATCTTGTCGATCTCTTGCACCAGGCCTTTCAACAGTCCACCATTCTTGCTGCCTATCGAAGGGTGGAGGACATCAGTGGGGATCCCGACGCCCGTGCTCGCGAAAGAAAGCACACCAGGATGGTTCGCTAGGCTTGGAAAGTTCTGGATAATGTTACTTTTGAGTTCCTCAATCCATGTCCTGGATTTGAGGTTATACCCTTGTAAACATTTCAATAATGCCGTTTTTTATTTATTGCCTTGATGTAAGAATTTTCCAAGTATGAATGACAAATCCTTTGCCTCCTTCCTTTTATTTTCTGCTTTGTTATTGGCATATTCTTTGAGTAAGCATAGACTGTAGGCGATATAGAACATTCCGTCTTGAATACTTCGAGGAGTAGTGATGGCTTAGGAGGCAGGTTCAGATCTGTTGCCTAAGACTTTTCAACTCTATGAGCCGTGAGGGTCTCATAAAGACTTTTCTCCCTACGAGTCGAGAGGATCTCGTAGGTGTATTTTCTCCTTAGGGGTCGTGATGACTCCTAAGTGTGTTTTCTCTTGAGAGTCGTAAGGATCTCACTAGAGAATTTTCCCTCTTACGAGTCGAGAGGACCCGTAAGCGGTTGTTTCCCTCCTTGTCGAGATTCGACTTTGGAGAGTGTGACCCGTGAATAGTATGCAAGAGTCCATCTTGGATCGACTCGCAGGGTCCCAGTGCTTAGGAAACAGGTTTTTTTAATCCCTGCTGCCTAAGGCTTTTCCTCACGAGTCGAGACGAATCGAGAAGTTCTCGCAAAGACACTAATTTCCTCACGAGTCGAGATGAATCGAGCAGTTCTCGCATGAATATCCTAACGTCGCAGTTAACCTCTGCTCTTTACGACAGATGTCTGTTAGGGTCTGTGGTACTTAGGGTTTTGTCCGTCGTACCGTCGCGTTGGCTGATGTATTCCTTGATAGGCAATCTTGCTGTTCGAGTAGCCTTGCGACTGTCGTGTCTCTGATCCCTTCGGGGGCTGGACAAGAGGTCTTCAAGCAATCCTCCTAGGCAGTTTGACCGTCGGAAGAGCAAGCGTTAGGAATTTTGCCATGCCGCTTTTTACTTGAGGTTAGGCTCATTTTAGAGAGCCCCGATGAGTCATAACCACTCCACGCTGGTGTGAGATGATCTCCGATAGTCTTTCAGGCTTTATATGACTTGCCGTTAAGACCCTGAAGCTAGGAATTTGGCCTTTGATGCGTTTGCTTTGGCGCGTACGAATCCTGTTGGGGGAAGAACGCTGGGGTGACATCGCGTCTACTGTATCGAGATGAACGTCGAGGTGGTTCCTAGGTTTCCTGTGAACCGTTAGGACCTGGAACTAGGGACTTTGTCGTGGCTCCGTTGTTTTAACCTTGGGTTGTTGATGTTGTATCTGCATCCTGCCGGACTGCGAAGGAACGCCGTTGTTGACATTGCATCTGCTGTAACGAGATGAACGCTGAGGTGGAGCTAGGATTTTACCGTCACTCTGCTTTGCTTGATGTTGTGTATTCTTGTAGAGACACCGATTTCTCTGCGGGCCGGCGCGAACCGAGATATTCTTGTCAAGGACGCTGATTTCCTCGGAGTTGAAACGAATCGAAGTATTCCTGCAAAGACGTTGATTTCTCTGCAGGTCAATGCGAATCAAGATGCTCTCGTCAAGGACGCTGATTTCCCTAAATCGAGGTATTTGCCAAGGACACTGATTTCCTCGGAGTTGAAACGAATCGAGGTATTCCTGCAAAGACACCGATTTCTCTGTGGGTCAACGCGAATCAAGATGCTCTCGTCAAGGATGCTGATTTCCCTGAATCGAGGTATTTGCCAAGGACACTGATTTCCTCGGAGTCGAAACAAATCGAGGTATTCCTGCAAAGACACTGATTTCTCTGCGGGTCGACGCGAATCAAGATGCTCTCATCAAGGACGCTGATTTCCCTAAATCGAGGTATTTGCCAAGGACACTGATTTCCTTGGAGTTGAAACGAATCGAGGTATTCCTGCAAAGACACTGATTTCTCTGCGGGTTGACGCGAATCAAGATGCTCTCGTCAAGGACGATGATTTCCCTGAATCGAGGTATTTGCCAAGGACACTGATTTCCTCGGAGTTGAAACGAATCGAGGTATTCCTGCAAAGACACTGATTTCTCTGCGGGTCGACGCGAATCAAGATGCTCTCGTCAAGGACGCTGATTTCCCTGAATCGAGGAGGTTGATAAGGACATTGATTTCCCTGGGGTTAAGACGAATCGAGGTATTCCTGCAAAGACACTGATTTCTCTGCGGGTCGACGCGAATCGAGATGCTCTCATCAAGGACGCTGATTTCCCTGAATCGAGGAGGTT
This sequence comes from Agapanthus africanus, assembly GCA_030015575.1. Taxonomy (NCBI): domain Eukaryota; kingdom Viridiplantae; phylum Streptophyta; class Magnoliopsida; order Asparagales; family Amaryllidaceae; genus Agapanthus; species Agapanthus africanus. Next base: position 670,242,503 of record JASDDO010000014.1, read on the forward strand.
GCCAAGGACACTGATTTCCCTGGGGTTAAGACGAATCGAGGTATTCCTACAAAGACACTGATTTCTCTGCGGGTCGACGCGAATCGAGATGCTCTCATCAAGGATGCTGATTTCCCTAAATCGAGGTTTTTGAGTTGACTTGATTCCGAGACGGAGTGTTGATCCGGCAGGGAGGTTATTGGTTGACTCTAGGTTGTCTGTAGACCATAGAGTCTTGGAACTGGGAACTTTGTCGTGGTTCCGATTGATGGTGTGACATCTGTGTCCTGCTGGATGGAGGAGGCACACCGTTGTTAGTCTCCATGATGTAGATGTGGCCATTGAGATTTGGAACTATGGACTTTGCCATGGCTCCGCTTCGTTGCGACTCTGAGGTCGGTTGTTGACGTCACTGCTGCATCTGGCTCGAGTGAGGAGAGACGCCGTTGGTGATCTCTAAGTTGTCGATATTGACGTCGAGACCCTGAAGCTAGGGATCTTCCTTTGCTTCGTTTGTTGACATTGAGTCTGCACTATTGCGACAAATGTCGAGGTTGTCTCTAGGTTATCTATGAACCGTCAAAATTTAGCTTCGCTTTCTGATGGAGCCTGTTGCGAAGATATGGTTCCCTCTTTGTTTGTACCCCTGGATTGTATACAGGGATCGATGTGATCTCACCTGTAGGGCAAAAGTTTCATCTTTCATAAGTTTTTTTTTTATTTCTTCCCGCGATGCTCTATCATTTCAGCTTTTATATCGCGAAAGTTGGGATTGCCCAATCATTTCGGCTATTTTTCGCGGTGCCCAATCATTTTGTCTATTTATTTTATTTTTACTCGCTGTTTTTTATTGCGAGTTGCCCAATCATTTCGGCTATTTTGCGTGCATACATTTTTACTTGCTAATTTTGTTGCAAGTCGCCCCATCATTTCGGCTATTTCGTATGCATGTGTGGCTTGCTAGCTTTTTGGCCGCAAGCTTGGGATTAGACACCAATTTCGGCATCAGCACCGCTATAACTGGGATGTTACCAGGAGCGAATCATCATTTGCCTCTGTCGATGTTGAACAAAGGTAACTAAATAAACAGGGTTAGGGTCCTGTCGACTAAGGCTTTGACTTCATGAGCCGTAAGGGTCTCACAAAGGTATTTCTCCCTACAAATCGTGAGGATCTCGTAGGTGTGTTTTCTCCTTGGGAATCGTGAGGATTCCTAAGTGTGTGTTCCCTTGTAAGTCGTAAGGATCTTACAAAATGGTTTTCTCCTTATAAGTCGAGAGGGCTTACAAGGGTTGTTCACCGTATGGACATATCCCTAGTCACGGATGAGACTTGGTTAGGGAAATGTTTATTCGCCCCCGTAGATTGTATACAAGGGTCAGTATTGAACCACTTGTAGGGCAATATCGAAGGTTGTGGGGGTGGCTTAAGAACAGGTTCAGGTTTCTGTAACTTAAGACTTTCAAGTCTTATGAGCCGTGAGGGTCCCATAAGAGAGTTCTCCTTACGAGTCGTGAGGATCTCGCAAGTGTAATTTCTCCTTAGGAATCGTGAGGATCCCTAAGTGTGTGGCTCCCTTGTGAGTCGTAAGGATCTCACGCGGATGGTTTCTCCTTACAAGATCGAGAGAACCTTGTAAGTGTCTTTTAACGAGGTTGCGCCCTTTCGGGTTTTCACAAATACTCGCCGGTAGCCCTGCTGTTTTTACTCACGGAGCCCTTTCGGGTTTTCATCCGTGCCCATTTTGCTTATGGACATACCGTTTTCTTTCTTTTTATTCTTCTTTTCTTCTTCTTCTTCTTCTTTTTAATATAACGAGGTTGCGCCCTTTCGGGTTTTCACAAACACTCGCCGGTAGCCCTGCTGTTTTTACTCACGGAGCCCTTTCGGGTTTTCATCCGCGCCCTTTTTGCTTATGGGCATACCGCTTTTATTTATTTATTATTCTTTTTTTATATATATCGGTTTTGGGATGTTGCAATCCACCGTAGTTTATCGACATCTCGGTCAATAGCTAGTTTTAGGACGTAGTGGTCCGTCATTAGTTTAAGGACGTTTCGGTCCGTCGTTGCCGTATTTGAGGCGGATGTACTTTGATCTAGTGGGAGTGCTTCGACCCTTTTGTCCAGTCGTCGGCGGATGTACTTTGAACTCGTATTTGTTGAGAAATATAATCATCCAGGACAGCTTTGGAAATTGTCTCCTCCTTGGCTGTTGAAAGAGCCGGCGGTGGATTTGACGTTTCTCCCCTGTCATCTTCAAGGATAATCGGAGGATCTTCGGCTGGGGGATCCGGCTGGATCATCATCCCGACCATGTCTTGGAAGAGAAGCGCCATTCGTTTTATGTTGGCAGCTTGTTCTGCCGCTTCTCGGTCCTTCTTTTCGAGGATTCTACGTAGGAAGTCAGCGTCAGTTTCTTGTTCGTGACGCTGTTCTGATGATGCCTCCGGGCTTTCTTTTAGCTCGGTAAGTGCGGCCATCGTATTCATCATTTCTTGGAGCTTCTGCTGCTGATCTTGAGCTTTAGTCATCGATCGCGTAAGCGGTCTATGACCTGTGGATATGCGGCTATCCTCTTTCCCGGATGCCATGTAGACGGTGTGTACCACCATGCCTCCAGACTTAGGGCGTTTGGGTTCACTGCCTTTGACATTTGCCGCAGGCGTGGGGATTTTCTCTGTCCTTCTTCTCTTGTGGGCCATCGAAGTTGAGGGGGTCGTTGCTGTGGGCACCCAGGTGGTTATCGCCTTTTGTGGCTTGATAGGACGGTCCTCTTCCCGCTGAACTTTCATCTTTTTCTGTCGGCGGGGATAATCTTGATCAATTACCGAGTCTTGGACTTGACGCCAGACCTTGTAGATTTTAGAGGACAGCCGTTGAGGGGGGCTGTTCCGGCTTCACCTTTGTAGCGCTCTCCATAGGTGGAGGAGATCTTTTCAGCACAGCGGTCGGAGAGTTCTCGCGGACCTTCCTAAGTGGTTCAAAACTGTTCCCAGTTGGAACAGCAGCATCAATTTCCGCCGTTGGAGTCGGCGGAGTCAGTCCAGAAGGAGAGTTGCCCCCAGCTTTCCTTACTCGGCGCCAGTGGAATATCCCTAGTAGGAGGAGTGTTGTCTCCTGAGGGTTTTCAGTGGATTGCACCCACAAAATTGTATAATAAAAGAGAGATGGTGAAAGTTATATAAAGATAAGAACTATAAAAGAAAAAACTTAAAAATAAGAGTTTTCAACTATACCGGCTTTTCAGTTGCTATGAGCCCTATCTTAATGATGAAAAAATGTTAGAAATCACATTATCCCTCAATAAAACATCGCCTTTAGTTTTCATTCCTAGATTTTCTTCCAAACATTGATCGTATACCCCTACGTGTGTGAACTGGACATCCCTACACTCAGAGAATTCAATTCAAGTAATCATACTCTTGTCCATCTACCTTAGTACTTTTAGATGGAATTTGCTCACACATTCTTCATGCAACCGTTAATATTTCTTGAGGTACTAATCGACCGATTACTCATGTGCTTGCTAATACGGTGTTTTTTCTCGTCTTGCACCACCTAAGGCTTAGCAGTGACTCCCAGACCAGTTGGTCTAAGGCACTAGGTGAAGAGGCACCCTCGCTATATTTTTTTATTGCTGCATTGGCGATAACAAAACCAGTGTTCATTTTTCTTTTCACCATTTTATCTTTTATTCTCCACTTTTATTTCCCTCGGCTTTTAGACAAGAGCATTTCAAGGTATCCTCTACTATCCCGAGCTTCAAGACGTGTGTAAGTGCGAATAGTAAGATATCAACGTTCAAAATGTTTGGCTTTCAGAATAGGAACTATCTTTCAGGCTTATTTTTATCATCAGATTTGTAATTTCCTTCATCTTACTAACCCTTGGGACAACAGCTCATAACTACTTATTACTAGTTTCGTTTAAGAAAACATCTTACTTTCTTGTTTTTCTTAAACTATTCCCATCTTTTAAATATAATTTTTCACTTTCTAATTTTTTATTATCACAATTTTATGTGTGCTTATATATAGTATAATGCAAAGTAGGGCGTAAATAAGCACATGAGCGTTGAAAAACGACTTCTTGGGAGCTTCTTGCGATGGTACAGGAGCGCTGAAGCTCGTTGGCGGGAGCATGGTCCCGAAGAGAAGCCCAGTGGTGGCTTGAGTTACCTGCTCTACTGGCATAGTGAAAAGGGATGCCGCTTGGGGCCCGTAGGTTACTCCTTCATATGGGACAGAGCGAGAGTTGCTGTTGCAGTTAGTGCGGTTTGAAGCCATTGATTTCTTGAGGAGCTTGAATATTCTGCCCCCTGCGTCGACCTTGGTCTTTGGCATGTGCCAGTTGTTTGAGGACCGATTCCGTCGGCAAGGCTGCTGCTTGGGGAGCCTGCCTATGGACGACAGACATCCTCTGGGCTTCCTCCATCGGCGTTGAGGCACCGAGGGTGGGGGGTGGGAGCATCGACCCAAAAAGAAGCCCGATGATTTCTTGAAGAGCCGGATTGCAGAGATTTGAGACTGCAAGTGACCCATACTTGGCTCTGCCAGATATGACAGAGCCTGAGTTGCTAGGGTGGGAGCAAATGCCATTCTTGATAGAGACGAAATGCCGGCTTCAAAATCCACTCCCCTAAAGGCAACCACAAACATACACACTGCGATTATTTGATCGCGGGAAAAACACGACACACGAAGTGTGGAGTGGAAAGAGGAAAAGGTCCCACAGGGCGTGCCAGAATCTGTTCCCCTCTGAATAGCGGCGCGACGCGGAGACGTCTTGCCTGAGATTCGGGGCAGATGCTATTTGGTTTTATTCGTCCACCTCTCCGAAGATGCCAAGTTGATTTATGGCACCGTGTATCGGAGGTTTAGACGGATGCGGCCGATGTAGCAGACTTCATCAGATCCCCCCCCCCCCGCTTGAGGGGTTTTTGATTGTGGGGACGCTCTTCCCTGCAGGCGCAAGCCCCTGCAGTTAATTACGCTACCGCATCACGGTAACAACTTTCTCCTTCTCCAGAATTTCACTTTGTGTCGTGGGTGTTTGTTTTGTTTGTGGTTGCCCGTGGATTGTATACGGAGACTAATTTATGTCGTCGCACGTAGGACGTGGATTAGTCCAAATCCGTATTTTCTTAGATTTGGGTTTGGGGTTTTGGTTTAAGGATACGTTAGCCATATTTGAGGCTAAGATCGACTTAAACGTTTGTTAAAGATACGTTAGTCTAATTTGAGACTAAGATCAACTTAACGGGATCGTTTAGATCCGACAAAATAGCATTTAGAGGCTCTGTTGTTCAGTTTAGGGACATGGTGGTCCATTACCAGTTTAGGGACATGGTGGTCCATTGTTCCCATTTTGGGGACGAATATTGGTTTAAGGACGCGTTAGTCCATGAGTTTAAGGACCCCACAGTCCGTATTACCAGTTTAGGGACATGGTGGTCCAACATTCCCATTTTGGGGATGAATATTGGTTTAAGGACGCATTAGTCCATGAGTTTAGAGACCCCACAGTCCGTATTATATGTGGTTGTCGGGACCCGTCACCTCTATGACGACGTTGAAGGATTACAACGACGAATATCAGAGGAGTTCGGAGATGTACCCTTGAACCGGGTGTAAATTGATTTGAAAGAGCAGTTGTGCTCAGTTCAATTTAATTTGAGGACTTACGGCCAGAATTGGGTTAAGTCTATTTGAAAATGTTTAACATTTTATTTGTGTTTGGCCTGTCAGGCCTTTATTTGGGCTCTGCCCTTTTTAATAATGCACTGCATTTTTTTATTTGGTCTGATAGACCTTTTAATTGGGCTCTGCCCTTTTTCAAAAAATGCATTGCATTTTTATTTGGTCTGATAAACCTTTTAATTGGGCTCTGCCCTTTTTAATAATGCACTGCATTAAAGGTTCTGACAGTGCCCCACGTGGCTTGTCAGGCGCTTTGCGCCAATTGAGGAGCGCAAGGCGCAAATTCATATGGAGGTGACACGTGTCACGCGCTGGTGAGCGCAAATCTGTTAGCGCAGTGCGCTGCGCCAGTGCGCTGCGCTAGTACACTGCTGACACGTGGCGCGCTCTGGTGACTTGCGCCAAACCAAAAGAGCAGTGCTCTGTTTTTAGAAACGCAAGGCGCAGTTGTTCTGTGATTGACACGTGGCGCTCTCTGGTGGCTTGCGCCAATCCAAGGAGCGCAACAGTGCAAATTTCAAAAGTGCAAGGCACTGTTTAATATCTTGATCAAATTTAGATCAAAGAAAACAGGTTTTTCTTTTTCCAGAGAGGTTCTACCTCAAATTTCAAGAACCAGTGGTTCATCAAAAGGCAATGCCTTTATATAGATCGAAAGATCTAATAAAGAAGTAAATTACTTCTTCTTATTATTTTTATATTTTTTTTTATCCAAGATCTTGATCTTGTTCTTAGATCATTGATCTTTTAAGAAGAAATTCTTCTTTTATTCAAAGGTTTACCTTTTTTCTTTCTCTTTGAATTCTTCTCAAAGTTTTTAGAAGAGCTCTCGGTATCTCTATCTCTGTATGTTTTAGACTTGGAGTCTAGGGGCCTTTATATACGGCCAATGAGTTTGTTAGGTTGGTTACAGAGATCTTTCTCTGATTGATCTGGGGATATTTCTCCACCGTCGGATCTTTGATCCAAGGGCTCTGTTTTACAGAAGATAATCTTCTTGTTTTTAACAAGATTGGAAAGATCTTTCCAGAATTTTTCTGCTTAAATGCTGGCACAGCTGGCGCAAGCGCACTTGCGCTTGACATGTGTCGCGCAACGCAGAGCGCTGCGCAGCTGCGCTAAGATAATCTTCTTGTTTTTAACAAGATTGGAAAGATCTTTCCAGAATTTTTCTGTTTAAATGCTGGCACAGCTGGCGCAAGTGCACATGCGCTTGACATGTGTCGCGCAACGCAGAGCGCTGCGCAGCTGCGCTAGCGCAGCTGCGCTGACACGTGTCGCGCAGCGCAGAGCGCAAGTCAGCTGAAGCGTTGCTTCCTTTATTTTTAAAGTTTAAATTTTAAAACAGAGCTTTGCTCTGATTTGGGGAAAACAGAAGCGTTACTTCATTTCCCGCCTTGGAATTTGGACAGAGCTTTGCTCTGATTGGGTAAACAACTTCTTTTATGGACTTACCGAGTGCTAGTTCGCTGACGACATTCCTCTCTATTTCTTTTTCTTGGAATATTCTTCAGGAGGACCGGACTTTGAGGAGATCGAGTCGAGCAAGGAGGACTTGGACCAGTTCTCTACCCTGACTAAATAATAGCTCCTTTCTGCATTTACTTTTTATATGCCAATGTTTAGGCATTTGTTTAAATCATTGTATCTTTTTATTTCCGATGGTTATATTTGAAATTTGAATGTAAATAAAATTTCCGTTTAGTTTTATTACTCTTGTTATTCTTGCACATTTTTATATTGCTTGCATACGCTTGATGTATTGATTAAGGGAAATGACCTTCTTAGTAAATACGTTGTGGGCTTACCGTGTCACCGTTTTCGTCTACTGGGAAGCGGGGTGTAACAACTCCAATTTTAGTGTACATAAAATTCATTTAAAGTTAATGTATACTTGGGGTATTTACAATTCTTGTGAATACTATAAGAATTTCATTTACTTTTGAATAGAAAGAAAGAGCTTGTAGCTCACTGGTAAAGCCTTGCACTGCTGAGACAAAGCACATGTGTTCAAATCCCATCAACCACACATTCTTTTTATTAAATTCTTTTAATATTTTAGAAGCCCAAGAGTCTATACGAGCACAACACGTAAACTGAAGAGTCACACACAAAACAAACGAGTGCACGACAGTAGGCCAACCGACTCCGACACGTGGCCCCAATACGAGCCCCCAACTCGTGACTCGGGCCGGCGAGATGGCAACTCGGGCTAGCGCTGCCAGTCCAACTCGGACAAAACCCAAATTTTCTTTAACTCTGGCGACTCTTAGAATCCCCTCATAACTCCGGTATTATTTATTTTTCCTGCACATTTACAGAGCACAATAAAACTCATATTTAATCCATTTTATTACAAATTTTTAATACACCCATTCACTACCCTAAACCTTAGTTTTTCCTATAAATACCATCTCTCAAATCACCCCTCCTCACTCATAAATCTGTGCCCAAACTCTCAAGAAAATTCCAAGATCCTTTTGTGTGCATGTGGAGTTAGCAAAAAGCGAAGCTCCGACGAACTTCCGGCGAAAACTCAAGGAGTTTCCGACAACGAAACGACACACCGGCAACTCCCACCTGTTTCGCTTTCTCTCCTCTAGCCAATCATTCAGTAATTCTCTTCTCCTTCTTTTCTCTATTCTAAAAACATTCAAAACTAAAACCCGACGGAAGCGGAGTTAATCCGACTTCCGATTCGGTTTTTCCTCAAAAAGTTCTATTTTACTTAAACACAATAATACCAAACTCTTATGTCATGACCATTAAATATTAGCGAAGATAATAGAACAAGTTTGGCATCAAAACCGTAGCAAGTTTTATTCCAATTTTACATTAAAATACCCTTATGTTTCATTTCGACATGCTTGAACTTTTTAAACCGTATTATCTTAGAAAACTCATGAGGTAATGACCTATCTCCTTACAACACACATATCTAACATAGCACGATAGATTTTGGGAACATAGATTTGGGAAAATACGACTTTACATATAACTATCTTCAATTTATAAAACCTTTTTCTATAAAGAAGTGTATTTAACAAATCTTTGCAATTGTGCCTCTATAACCTATTTTGGGAACACGTTCGGTATGGTGCGGATTATCGCACATCCTCGGACCTAGTAGAGTAAGATGCAGACCTCCGCAATGAACATACGATCTCGAAAGATTTTAATACAATTTTCTTTAGAAAATGTGATTTCTATCATAAATAAAACTTATATTTTTAATAAATAAATATATGTAATTAATATCAAAATACCTATTTTTAATATTTATAATATTCCACATTTCCAAAATTCAAGAAAAACATTTCATTTACAAGAAAATACCATACAATTCCAATATTTCAAATAAATACCTTATACTTTAAAAACTTGGTCATATTCACTAGAAAATTCATATTGAATAAAAGAAATATCTATGAAAACTCTAAAGACGATAACTAAATACTTGAGATTTATTTTGAAAGTATAACAAAACTATTTTACATAAAACCCCCTCAAGTTATACTAAATTACAATAAGGACCCTAATAAGCATAGGTTTAAGCGGGACCAGTCTCTTGAGCCTCAGGGAGCCGGAGATATGGGTGCTTGCCTATTTAAGTTAGACAACTTAACAAAAGGTGTTATCAACACGGTAATTGTCTTTGAAAAAGACACAAATCCTGTCGTCCATGTGCAGCAGTTACCGATAGCTACAAAACATAATTCAGGACTTCAATTTCTTTTCTAATTGTCTGACTCAGACCGAGTCTCAATATAATCAATCTGACTTGAATATGATTTAAGTATAAAACCACAATTCAACATGAATTCATGAATCCATATATTCAATCTATTCAATCTATACAACTTGACTGAACCGAACCATGGATATATTCCATTTACATGATCATCCATTATATCTGTTCCATTACTGATATCATGGTTTCGGCAAGTCATCCGTCCATATTCAATATACAATACAAATAATACAATCAATGCATCACGGGGTTTATAAGGGGTAGACTGGTACGGAAAGTGTTAGAAGTGGCACGAGACTGTAAACATAATACACCTAACCTGAATATCCATTGCCGTTGTACCGTGGCTGAACGGTTTCTTGTGCTCCGTATACCTTAGTCTCCGGAATAGTGGGAATCCTCTCGTATACACTGGCATTCTTCTGTACCAAATTACAAACAACATCGTTAACACTAAATACAACATTATAACAATATACTCTCTATTCGGTCTATTCCATTCTTGTCTATTTACGGGACTTACCGAGCGATTTGTTCGCTGACGAAATTCTCTTTCTTTTCTTTGGAATATCGTCAGGTGATTCAGACCTTCAGGAGATCGAGCCCACCTTCGAGGACTTGGATCAGCTACCCTTCGACCCGGAGCTCTAGCTACTTGTACATTTCATTTCAGTATTTTTTCCATTTATTTTATGCCACTGTTTAGACATTGCTTTCATTTCATGTATTTACCTTTCCAGATGTATTGTAAAAAGAATGTTAATAAATAAAGTTGTTGTTCAATTATATCTATTGTCATTGTCTTTTGTGCATTTTACTTATATTGCTTAGATACGCTTAGCGTGTTTACTTCTGAGTAAATACGTAGCGGCCTCTGCCCGTATACTGGAAAGCGGGGCGTGACAGGTTTTGTTGGTGGCCCATGCAGGTCAGAGCTGTATGGAACCCTACCATGCAGTTCAGCACTGTATGGACAACCTAAGAAATATAACACAAGAACCAGCAACTGAAAACATTCTTTTCAATTCTTGCTCCTTGAATCTTATAATTTCATATACTTTGAATCTGTCCTAACCCAAATTTTTTCTTTCAAAGGTTATGGATTCCCCAAACAATACCAGCAAAAATGTCTACAACACTCCCCCACCACTACCACTCACACCTGCCATTGCTGCTCCGATCAACGAGCAGACGGTTCTGCTTGAGGCAATCCGCAGCCTCCTGAAAAGACAGCAGTAGCAGACTGCTATTCTAATGAACCAACCAGAAGCGGAAGCCCCAGGGGTAAAGCAATTCCGAGATTTACACCCCAAGCAATTCTTAGGAAAAGAGAGCCCTCTGGAAGCGGAGGAATGGGCTCAAAGTATTGTAGATGATCTGGCAGCGGCACAAGTGCTAGAGATAGCTTGGGTCCGAGTTGTGAAGCTGCAGCTCACGGACAATGCACGGGTTTGGTGGAAGGTGGAAGAAATCCATCTTGATCAACCTATCGAATGGAAGACTTTCCATGACATGTTCGACGCAAAGTACTTCACTGAGACTGCCAGGTTCGACCTGGAACAGCAATTCTTCTATCTGCAACAGGGTTCGATGTGGACCAAATCAGAGGATGAATACGATACTGGGTTCACCATGCTCAGTTGGTAAGATATGTCTCAATAATTCGTTTTCTCAATATATCACATACTACGCAGCGAACACAATACTTTAACAGATTTGCGGCACACTTGATACCGATGGATTAGATCAGAGCCCGTCGATTTCAACAAGGGTTAGATTCGGAGATCCAGGCTGCATTAGCCATAGGAGATTTTCTGACTCATGAATCGGCTCTGAAAGCTGCCAGCCATTATGAGGCGGTGGTAAAGATGAGGGGCAGATCTCAATCTGCTGGAGATAAGCGCCCTGCCAACCAGATGGTAAGAGGAGCCTCTTCAAGGCCACCATTTGTGCCAAGGAGACCGGGAGTACCAAACAACAGGCCCAGCCCAGCCTTTTGTTCCTACTGCAGAAGAGATGGATACTTGGCGAAAGACTGTCGGCGAGCCAACCTTCTTTTCTTAGTCTGCGGCTCAGCTACTCATGATATTGGGTCTTGTCCCCGAAGACACAACCCAATTGCTGCACCCAGGCAAGCAATCACTTACTAGCAGAGACCAGCCCTTCAGGCACCTGCTCCAAGACTCGCTCTCCCTGCTCCACCACCTAGAGGACAACCAACGGCACCTCCTCCTCGTCTGTTCCATCAAGCTCAAAGGAACGTTCAGAGGAATGCTCCTCCGGCCAGGAGGAATGTACCACGGCGACAGGCTTTCACGATGACCGTGGAAGAAGCTGAGGCCACTGGCCAAGTCATCACTGGTAACCCTTTCTTCTCAAGCTTTTCTTTCAGTCTTAACACCAACCTACATATTTTTCCATATACCTAAAACCTATCCCACATAACTTAGGTACAATTTTAGCAGCTTCACTTCCTGCACTAGCACTTTTTGATACCGGAGCATCTCATTGATTTATGTCGCAACGGTTCGTCTGAACTCATGCGATCCCAGTCACATCGCTTGTATCCAGCTGAAATGTCAGTTCAGGAAATGACGTTCTAAAGGCAACAATGGGATACAGCTTGTGTCCAGTAGGCGTCTGTAGCAGAGAATTCTATGCTGACTTCAAGGTACTGGACATACCGAACTTTGATGTGGTTCTAGGTATGGATTGGCTCGGAACATTTTATGCTACCATTGACTGTCGTCAAAGGAGGGTAGTATTCGAGGTTCCAGAGCATCCGGTTTTCTATTTCAAAAGTGGAGACCGTACCCTGGAGCCAAGTACTGACAAGGAGAAACCAAAGAAGGCAGTGATTGCAGCAACTCAAGCAGAGGAAGGATCAAAGCCAGAAGTGGTTCGAGAGTTCGACGATTTGTTTCCTGACGATGTATCAGGTTTGCCTCCCGATCGAGCTCTTGAATTCAGCATTGATTTAGTGCCGGGAGCACAACCAGTGATTAAAGCACCGTATCGATTAAGTCCGGAAGGTTTGAAGGAAGTCCAAACTTGGTTGGACGAATTATTGGCGAAAGTATGGATTCGTCCCAGCACTTCAAGTTGGGGATCACCAGTATTGCTTGTGAAGAAGAAGGAAGGTTCATACAGAATGTGCATCGATTATAGAGCATTGAACGAAGTAACGATAAAGAACAAGTATCCACTTCCGCGCATCGATGATTTATTCGATCAGCTAAATGGATCTTATGTTTTCTCTAAGTTAGATCTTCGTTCAGGTTATCATCGGGTGAAGGTCAAGGAAGCTGATATTCATAAAACAGCATTCAGAACTCGTTATGGACATTACGAATTTCTTGTGATTCCATTTGGAGTGACCAACGCACCAGCAATATTCATGAACCTAATGAATCATGTTTTCCATGAGTACCTACATCGGTTTGTTGTCATCTTTATCGGCGACATCCTAGTGTATTCTAAGAGTCGGAAAGAACATGTCGAGCACCTACGAATTGTCCCGGAAACTCTATGACAACATCAATTATATGCCAAGTACAGCAAATGCGAATTCTAGCTAAATCAAGTTGGTTTCCTCGGACATATTGTATCAGGCGAAGGAATCTCTGTGGATCCAGCGAAAGTTTCAGCAGTAAGCGAATGGCCGACACCAAAGTCAGTGAAGAACATTCAAAGTTTCTTGGGTCTAGCTGGATATTACAGAAGGTTCATTGAAGGCTTTTCTAAGATAGCAACACCCCTGACCAAGCTCACACGTAAAGATGAAGACTTTGTGTGGTCAGAAGCATGCGAGTAAGCTTTCGTAGAACTCAAGTCAAGGTTGACATCGGCACCTATTCTCGTCATACCGGATCAAACTAGAGGTTTTGAAGTGCATTGTGATGCATCCGGTAAGGGATTAGGATGTGTTCTACATCAGCACGATAAGGTTGTGGCTTATGCTTCAAGACAGCTGAAGATTCATGAGTGCAATTACCCGACGCATGATTTGGAATTGGCAGCCGTTATTTTTTCTCTTAAGATTTGACGCCATTATTTTCTTGGTGAGCAAGTGAATATATACACAGATCACAAGAGTTTGAAATATGTGTTTACTCAGAAGGAGCTTAATATGATCCAGGGACGATGGTTAGAACTCATAGCGGATTTTGACATCAACCTGCAATATCACCCAGGAAAAGTGAATGTGGTACCTGATACTCTTAGTCGCCAACCATTAGCATTGAATCTCACCGCACAGTGGAAACTTCAACAAGACTTGCATTAGATGAAGATTGAAGTATTCATGCCAGGTAACGCTTCAAGTTTGATGAATTTATAAGTTCAATCAACAATTGTCAATCAGATCAAAGCAGCTCAAGCAAGTGATGCTAAGTTGCAAAAAATCAGAGAACAAGTGGAGAATGAACTTAGAACAGACTTCATCATCCATGAAGACGGATTTTTGAGATACGGCGGCAGATTGTGCGTACCAAAAGGTTCTGTTCGGGAAGAGTTAATGAAAGAAGCTCACAGCTCTCCCTACTCAGTACATCCTGGAGGTACAAAGATGTACAAGGATCCGCTTCAAAATTACTGGTGGCATGGAATGAAGCATGAAGTAGCCAGAAGCGTCGCTAAATGTGTGTCAGCAAGTAAAAGCTGAACATCACAGGACTGATGGATTACTTCAACTGTTACATATCCTAGAATGGAAGTGGCAACACATCATAATAGATTTTGTGACTGCACTCTCTCGCAGCACAAAGGGTAACGAGGCGGTATGGGTTATTGTGGATCGACTCACAAAGTCGGCTCACTTCATCCCATTTCGAGTTGGCCAATCAACTGATACATTAGCAAAGAAGTACATGGAGGTAAGAATCTACTTAAGATTTAAACTCTTTATAGTGTACTATCTCTGATATCCATGAACTCATGCAGGAAATCGTGAGACTTCATGGAGTACCGGTCTGCATTGTCTCCGATCGTGACACCAGGTTCCGATCACAATTTTTGCAAAGTCTGCAACCGAGCTTAGGAACAAGTATGAACTTCAGCACGGCTTATCATCCACAAACAGATGGTCAGTCTGAGCGAACTATTCAGATCTTGGAAGATATGCTCAGAGCGTATATGCTAGACTTCGGAGGATCATGGGAAGATCACCTATATCTTGTAGAGTTTTCATACAACAACAGCTACCAAGTAAGCATAGGAATGGCACCTTTTGCAGCACTTTATGGAAGGAAGTGTCGATCTCAATTAAGTTGGGACGACATCAGTAATAGGGAACTTCTTGGACCTGAGATGATAGTATCAACTGTTGATGTGGTTCGTACTATCAGGGAAAGAATGCGCATAGCCCAAGATCGACAGAAGCATTGGGCTAATGCAAAGCGCTGTCATTTGGAGTTCCAGCCGGGAGATCACGTATTTCTGAAGATATCTCTGAACTGCGGAGTGATTCGTTTTAGAAGACGGGGTAAGCTAAGTCCAAGGTACATTAGACCGTTCGACATACTTGAACGAGTCGGTGAAGTGTCTTATCGCTTGGCACTTCCACCTTCATTGGAAAGAGTACACAATGTGTTCTACATATCCCAACTCAGAAGGTATGTGAGTGACCCCAGCTATATTCTCGATCATTCTGAGCTCACTGTACAGCCCGACTTATCTTGTGAGCAGCAGCCTGTTGAGATCCTGGACAGGGAAGTGAAGTCACTTCGGAACAAGGAAGTCAACTTGGTTCGAGTGATATGGAGAAAAGACACTCCAGGAGAATCAACATGGGAAAGGGAAGACGGGATGCGTGCAAGATACCCTCACCTATTTGTAAACTAGTCCTTAAAAAATTGTAAATTTCGAGAACGAAATTTTTGTAAGGAGGGTAGACTGTAACAACTCCAATTTTAGTGCACATAAAATTCATTTAAAGTTAATGTATATTTGGGGTATTTACAATTCCTGTGAGTACTATAAGAATTTGATTTACTTTTAAACAGCAAGAAAGAGCTTGTAGCTTACTGGTAAAGCCTTGCACTGCTGAGACAAAGCACCTATGTTCAAATCCTATCAGCCACACATTTTTTTTATTAAATTTTTTTAATCTTTTAGAAGCCTAAGAGTCTACACAGGCACAACACGTAAACTGAAGAGTCACACATAAAACAAACGAGTGCACTGCAGTAGACCAACCGACCCCGACACATGGCCCCAATACGAGCCCCCAACTCGTGACTCGGGCTGGTGTCGCCGGTCCAAATCGGACAAAACCCAAATTTTCTTTAACTCTGGCGACTCTTGGACCCCCCCCCATAACTCCAGTATTATTTATTTTTCCTGCACATTTACAGAGCACAATAAAACTCACGTTTAATCCATTTTATTACAAATTTTTAATACACTCATTCACTACCCTAAACCCTAGTTTTTCCTATAAATACCATCCCTCAGTTCACCCCTCCTCACTCACAAATCCCTGCCCAAACTCTCAAGAAAATTCCAAGATTCTTTTGTGTGCAAGTGGAGTCAGCAAAGGGCGAAGCTCCGACGAACTTCCGGCAACAACTCAAGGAGTTTCCTACGACAAAACGACGCACCGGAAACTCCCATCTCTTCCCCTTTCTCTCCTCTAGCCAATCATCCAGTAAGTCCCTACTTCTCCTTCTTTTCTCTATTCTAAAAACATTCAAAACTAAAACCCGACGGAAGCGGAGTTAATCCGACTTCCGATTCGGTTTTTCCTTAAAAAGTTCTATTTTACTTAAACACAATAATACCAAATTCTTATGTCATGACCATTAAACATTAGAGAAGATAATAGAACAAGTTTGGCATCAAAATAATAACCGTAGCAAGTTTTATTCCACTTTTACATTAAAATACCCTTATGTTTCATTTCAACATACTTGAACTTTTTAAACCGTATTACCTTCGAAAACTCACGAGGTAATGACCTATCTCCTCACAACACACATATCTAACATAGCACGATGGCATTTGGGAACACCGATTTAGGAAAATACGACTTTACATATAACTACTTTCAATTTATAAAACCTTTTTCTATAAAGAAGTGTATTTAACAAATCTTTGCAATTGCGCCTCTACAACCCATTTGGGGAACCCGTTCGGTATGGTGCGGATTATCGCACATTCTCAGACCTAATAGAGTGAGATGCAGACCTCCGCAAGGAGCATACGATCTCGAAAGATTTTAATACAATTTTCTTTAGAAAATGTGATTTCTATCATAAATAAAACTTATATTTTTAATAAATAAATATATATGTAATTAATATCAAAATACCTATTTTTAATATTTATAATATTCCACATTTCCAAAATTCAAGAAAAACATTTCATTTACAAGAAAATGCCATACAATTCCAATATTTGAAATAGATATCTTATACTTTAAAAACTATGTCATATTCACTAGAAAATTCACATTGAATAAAAGAAACATCTATGAAAACTCTAAAGACGATAACTAAATACTTGAGATTTATTTTGAAAGTATAACAAAACTATTTTACATAAAACCCTCTCAAGTTATACTAAATTACAATAAGGACCTAATAAACATAGGTTTAAGCGGGACCAGTCTCTTGAGCCTCAGAGAGCCGGAGATATGGGTGCTTACCTATTTAAGGTAAACAACTTAACAAACGGTGTTATCGACACGGTAATTGTTTTTGAAAAAGACACAATTACTCCTTTCTCGAAGTTATAAAGCCGTAAGTCCCTCTCATTTTATTATCTCCTAAAAATATATCGGTAAAGTGGAGTTACCTCCAATACATTTTTTTAGAACTTGGAACTTCCTTTTACTTAATACATAGGTCAAACTAACTTTACCACCATATTTGTAACTTTGATTACAATCTTTTAGTTTTGAGTTTAACCAAAATTTTCATGTGAAACTATCATATAACGAACTTTTCATTAAAATACTATGAACTTTAGTATGACCCTCATTTTCAATAATTGTTAAATACCTTTAGAAAAAAATTCACGGGTTAACGACCTACCCCACAAGTACACTATGGTTCCATAGCACTGTACTCTAAACATATAGCTATTTTAAAGAATAAGTTTTTCATTAAAATACCACACCTTTTCAAAACGGGTTTATTTTAATCAATATTTTGTAATCGTAGGCAAATACGCCTCTACAACCCTCTTTAGGGGGCCCACTAATGGATGGTATGCATTATCTCACATTCTTAAGACACTAGAGCGAGATGCAGAACTCCTTACAGAGTATTCGGTCTCGAAAGGAAATAAAAATACGGTTTTTAAGAAATACGAATTTTCTAAATAAAAACTAAATTTTAGAAAATTATATAAAACTATGAATTCATATTTTCAATAAAAACATGTTATGAAACTATATTTTTAAAAATAAAGATTTAAAATTTTTAATAAAATACCCTTATGTTTCCAAAAGAGCTAGTTTTCAATAAAATACCAGAAGCTTTTAAAAAGGTTAACTTTCATCACCAAAAATACCATTTAAATTAAAATCCATGTTCCTGAAAACCCTAAATATTATAAATCACCCTCGAGGTTTATTTTTAAACTATATTAAAGTATTTTTCATAAAACCCCCTCGAGATATGCAAAATAATATTTTAAGGACTCCAGTTTAATATATTTTTTAGCGGGATTAATTCTCTTAAGCCCCAGAGAGCTAGAGAAAGTGAGTGATTGCCTATTCAGGTTAGACAACTTAACGAAGTTATCAATGGCAATTGTCTTGAAAAAAGACACAAATGCTGTCGTTCATATGCAGCAGTTGCCGATTACTCCCGATGTCACGCCCCGCTTCCCAAAAGAGTGGTAACGGCACGTGATGAGGCCTTCGACGTATTTATTCCGAGAAGGTCATTTCTCAAAATAAATACGCTAAGCGTCTATAAGCAACATAAAGAAACAAGAATAAACACAAGATTGAAATCCAACTTTGATTTATTACATTCAGGATTCACAATTGACAAAATATCTGAATATAAGATACGATAACATGATAAGCCTTAATAAGGAGACATACATAAATAAGCTGAAATGAAATGAAAAACTGAATGAAACTAGACGTCCGGTTGTGATGCGAACTAGTTGTACTCATCTTCGACCGCTTCTATCTTCTCTGTCTCAATGCCACCTGACGAGCATTCTAAGAAAGAAAGAAAAATGGGTGGAATGCCCGTCAGCGAACTGACGCTCGGTAAGTCCCCAAAAGGATGTCGTGATGTATATAAATGAAATGCAAGGTGTAATGTGATATATGGTATAGAATGGATATAAATCATAAACATGTAAACAGGTATAGTAGTGTGCATGGTAATGTGTATGTCAACTATATCAGCATAGCAAACAAGTATAATATGGCTGTGGAGTGTAGGTATAGTGAATATGAAGAGGATGTAAGTGTCCTAAAAGTTCTCTAAAAGGGTAAAAATAACTAACGTGAGTTTAAGGTGTGGGTATCAACCAAATCTCAAGAGTGTTCTCGAACCCAACAGGCTGTAATTCAGAGGTAAGGAACCACGAGCCCTTATGATAGTTACTAACGGGACTTCGACCGTCGTCGAAGTATTCCAAACTCAACAAGTTATAATCCAGGAGCAAGAAAACACGGGCCTTCATGATTGTTAGTATTCGTGATTGCTTGTATTCATGATTGTTAGCATATGACTCTTGAGATTTCATTGGACTCACAACTCAAACTACCCCAACACATTATGTATATTAGTCTATAGTTAAAATTATAAGTCTTGCCCGAATCCATAAATACATCAAGTTTTCAAGATTGAGTTCATGGTATTCATGTCACGTTTTAGGTATTCATGTCAAGTTGTATTCGTAGTTTGGGTCAAGTCATGTCAAGCATTTAATTGGATTATGTTAAACATATAATATCTAATTATGTTTTCATGTACATACAACAATTTAAAAATCAAGATAAATAAGATATACATGTTCGAATAGCATGAAATGAGTCAAGTTTATTATTCAAGTAACGACCATAAACAATATTGTTAAGAAGTGTTGTGTACGGCTAATCAATCAAGTCAATCAATTTTAGAATATAAACAGAAATATAGGTACTCCCGAAAAACTTGATTCATCAGGTTCATGAATATAGCCAGTGCGTTGGTCACTCCAAATGGCATCACAAGAAATTCGTAATGACCATAACGAGTTCTGAAAGCCGTTTTGTGGATATCAGATTTCTTGACCTTCACTTGATGATAACCTGAACGAAGATCTAATTTGGAGAAAACACAAGATCCACTTAGCTGATCGAACAGATCGTCGATACGCGGTAGCGGATATTTGTTCTTTATCGTTACTTCGTTCAAGGCTCTATAATCAATGCACATTTGATATGAACCTTCCTTCTTCTTTACAAGCAGTACTGGTGATCCCCAACTTTAAGTGCTGGGACGAATCCATCCTTTCGCTAATAATTCGTCCAAATGAGTTCGGACTTCCTTCAAACCTTCCAGACTTAATCGATAAGGTGCTTTGATCACCGGTTGTGCTCCTAGTACTAAATCAATACTGAATTCAAGAGCTCGATCGGGAGGCAAACCTGATATATCGTCAGGAAACATATCTTCGAACTCTCGAACTACTTCTGGCTTTGATCCTTCCTCCACTTGAATTGCTGCAATCACTGCTTTCTTTGGTTTCGCCTTGTATGTACTTGGCTCCAGGGTACGGTCTCCACTTTTGAAATAGAAGACCGGATGCTTTGAAATCTCGAATACTACCCTCCTTTGACGACAGTCAATGGTAGCATAGAATGTTCCGAGCCAATCCATACCCAAGATGACGTCGAAGTTTGGTATGTCCAGTACCTTGAAGTCGGCATAAAATTCTCTGCTGCAGACGACCACTGGACACAAGTTGTATCCCATTGTTGCCTTTAGAACGCCATTTCCTGAACTGACATTCCAGCTGGATACAAGCGGTGTGACTGGAATCGCATGAGTTCGGATGAACCGTTGCGACATAAAGCAATGAGATGCTCCAGTATCGAATAATGCGTGTGCAGGAAGTGAGACTTCTAAGATTGCACCTAAGGTATATGGGATATGTTTTAGGTATAAGGGAAAAGATATATAGATATGTCTATGAACTGAAAGAGAATTTGAAAGAGGAGTGTTACCAGTAATGACTTGGTCGGTGGCTTCAGACTCTTCCACAGTCATCGTGAAAGCCTGTCACCTCGACACATTCCTCCTTGCTGGAGGAGCATTCCTCTCTCCGTTCCTTGGTCCTTGAGGTGGGTTCCTTTGAGATTGATGGAACTGACGAGGAGGAGGTGCAGCCGGTCCATGAGGAGGTGGAGCAGGTAGTGCAAGTCTCGGAGCAGGTGCCTGGATGGCTGGGCGCTGCTGGTGTGTGATTGCTCGCCTGGTTGCAGTATATGGGTTGTGTCTACGAGGAAAAGACCCAATATCACGAGTAGCTGAGCCGCACACTAAGCAAAGGCAATTTGCTCGTCGACAATCTTTCATCAGATGTCCATCTCTCATGCAATAGGTGCAAAAGGCTGGGCTTTGTTTGGTACTCCCGGTCTCCTTGGCACAAATGGTGGCCTTGAAGAGGCTCCTCCTGCCATTTGATTGGCAGGGCGCTTCATTCCAGCAGACTGGGGTCTGCCCCTCATCTTTACCACTATCTCATAACGGCGGGCAGCTTTCAGAGCCGATTCGTGGGTCAGAAAATCTCCTATGGTTAATGCAGCCTGGATCTCCGGATCTAACCCTTATTAGAATCGTTGGGCTCTGATCTCATCCGTCGGTATCAGGTGTACCGCAAATCTGTTAAAGTATTGTGTTAGCTGTGTAGTATGTGATATTTTAAAATCGAAATATTGAGACGTATCTTACCGACTGAGCATGGTGAACTCAGCATCATACTCATCCACTGATTTGGTCCACAATGAACCCTGTTGCAAGTGAATGAACTGTTATTCCATGTCGAATCTGGCAGTCTCGGGGAAGTACTTTGCTTCGAACATATCGCGGAAAGTCCTCCATTCGATCGGCTAGGTGAGATGGCTTTCTTCCGCCTTCCACCAAACCCGTGCATTGTCCGTGAGCTGCAACTTCACGATACGAACCCAAGCTATCTCTGGCACTTGTGCCGCTGCCAGGTCATCTTCAATGCTTTGAGTCCATTCATCAGCTTCTAGAGGGCTCTCTTTTCCTAAGAATTGCTTGGGGTGTAAAGCTCGAAATTGCTTTACCCCTGGGGCTTCCGGTTCTGGTCGATTCATTAGAATAGCAGTCTGTTGTTGCTGTCCTTCCAGGAGACTGCGGATTGCCTCAAGCAGAACCGTCTGCTCGTTGATCAGAGCAGCGACGACAGGTGTGAGTGGTAGTGGTGGGGGAGTGTTGTTGACATTCGTGCTGGTGTTGTTTGGGGAATTCATAATCTTGAAAGATAAATTTGGGTTGGGACAGATTCAAAGTATATGAAATTGTAAGATTCAAGGAATATGAATTGTAAAGAATGTTTTTAGTTGCTGGTTCTTGTGTTATATTGCTTAGGTTGTCCATGCAGAACTGACTTGTATGTCCATACAGAGCTGACCTGTATGTCCACACAGAATAGACCTGCATGGGCCACCAACAAAACCTGTCACACCCCGCTTCCCAGTATACGGGCAGAGGATGTGACGAGGCCGCTACGTATTTACTCAGAAATAAACACACTAAACGTTTCTAAGCAATATAAAATAAAATGTACACAAGAGACAAGATGTAAATAAACAACAATTTTATTTATTAACATTCTTTTTACAATACAACTGAAATGAAAATACATGGAATGAAAGCAATGCCTAAAAAATGGCATAACAGAAATGAAAATGTAATGTACAAGTGAATCTAAAACTCTGGGTCTTCAGTAAACTGATCCAAGTCTCCAGTGAGTCCGAAACACCTAACGATATTCCAAAGAATAAGAAAGAGAATGTCATCAGCGAACAAGTCGCTCGGTAAGTCTTGTAGATAGATAAGAATAGAATAGACAGAAAGAGGATGTAACTTTTAAAGTTATATTATATTGTTAACGCTGTTATTTGTAGCTTGGTACAGAAGAGGCCAGTGTATACGAGAGGAGTCTCACTATCCTGGAGACTAAGGTATACGGAGTATAAGGAACCGTTCAGCCACGGTACAACGGCAATGGAGATTCAGGTTAGGTGTCTTATGGTTGCAGTCTTGTGCCACTTCTAACACCTTCCGTACCAATCTACCCCTTATGAACCCCGCGATGTCATGATTGTATTGATTGTATTGTATTGTAAATTGTATAGATGGATGACTTGCCGAAACCATGATATCGGTAATGGAATGGATATAATGGATGAATATGTAAATAGAATATATCTATGGTTCGGTTCAGTCAATACATATTGATATAGATTGAATAGATATAGATTGAATAGATGGATTCATATTGAATCATATTGTATTGTAGTTTGTACTTGAATCACATTCAAGTCAGATTGATTAGTTTGAGACTCAGTCTGAGTCAGACACTTTTGAAGGAACTTGAAATCCTGATTTTTTTGGTGTTATCGGTAACTGCTGCACATGGACGGCAGGATTTGTGTCTTTTTCAAAGACAATTACCGTATTAATAACACCATTGTTAAGTTGTCTACCTTAAATATGCAAGCACCCATATCTCCGGCTCCCTGAAGCTCAAAAGACTGGTCCCACTTAAGCCTATGTTTACTAGGGTCCTTATTGAAATTTAGTATAACTTAAGGGGGTTTTATGTAAAAATAGTTTTGGTATAATTTCAAAATACACCTCAAGCATTTAATTATCATCTTTAGGGTTTTCATTGATATATCTTTTATAAATGTGACATTTCTAGTGAATAAAACCTAATTTCATAATATATGGTATTTATTTGTAATATGAATACTGTTTGAATTATCATGGTAGTTTCATGTAATATTGGAATCCTTTTCTTGAGTTTTGGAAACATAGAATAATATATATCTTTAAAATAAGCATTTTGGTAATAATTATATATACATAATTAATGAAAATAATTTTATTGTTTTCTTATAAAAATCTCATTTTCTAAAGAAAAATGTATAAAAATTCCATCGAGATTGAATGCTCCTTACGGAGGTCTGCATCTCGCTCTACTAAGCCCGAGGATGTGCGATAATCCGCACCATCCCAAACGGGGTCCCCAAAATGGGTTGCAGAGGCTCAATTGTATAGAAATATTTTAATACGTCTTTTAAAGAAAACAGTTTTATAAGTTAAAGGGATTTATTTGCAAGGTCGTATTTCCCGTATTCTATTATCCCAAGATTCATCGTGCTATGATAGATATGTGTGTTGTGATGAGGTAGGTCGTTATCTCGTGAGTTTTTTTAAAGTAATACGGTTAAAAGGTATAAGCATGTCTAATTGAAACATGATGGTATTTTAATATAAAAAATGAAATAGAACGTGTTACGGTTATTATTTTAATGTCAAACTTATTCTATTGTTTTTGTTAATGATTACTAAATAAGATATCAAAATTTGTAGGTTTGCTATTATGAAAAGTTTGTATTTTTTTAAAAGAAAAGGGAATCGGAAACCGGATAACTCCGCTTCCGACACGTTTTAAGAATGAAGAGTTTGGGAATAGCAAAAGAGAGAGAGAATGGGGACTTACTGTCTTTGATGAGAGGGGAAAGGTAGGAGGAGGTCTAAGATTCGTCGGTGCTTCGTTTCGTTGCCGGAAACTTCTTGTATCGTCGTCGGAACTTCGTCGAAATTTCGCCCTTTGTTAACTCCACTTGTACACTATGGAAACTTGAAAATTTCTTAAGAGTTTTGGCAGGGAATTGTGAGTGAGGAGGTGTGAAATGAGGGTGGTATTTATAGGAAAAATTAGGGTTTAGGGGGTTTAAAGAATGCATTGAAATATGCATTAAAAATGGGTTTAAATGGGGTTTTATTGTTCTCTGGATGAATTCAGAGAAAACAAACAGTATGAGGGAAGTGGGGTAGGCCAACAGGTGCAAGGGGCAGAAGATGGTGAGCATCCCCTACGGAGGGGCCAGTGACACCGGTATATGGGCCAATCTTGCCGGTTAGATTAGGTGCTATGGGGCTCGGATTCTCGCTACGTGTCTCTGTCGCCTCATATACCCTAGTGCACGTATTTGTTTATTCTGTGTCTTTTCAGTTTACGTGTAGTGAACGTGTAGACTCTTGGGCTTCTAAAGGATTAAAAGAATTTTAAATAAAAAAGAATGTGTGGCTGATAGGATTTGAACTCTGGTGCTATGGTTCAGCAGTGTAAGGTCTTACCAGTGAGCTACAAGCTCTTTCTTGCTGTTCTAAATCAAAACAAATCCATATAGCTTTCACAGGAATTGTAATTACCCCAATTGTACATTAACTTTAAATGAATTTTATGTACACTGAAATTGGAGTTGTTACAGGGCCAGCGGTAGCAGACTGCTATTCTCATGAACCTCCTGGAAGCCGAAGCACCTGGAGTAAAGCAATTTCATGCGTTGCATCCAAGAAACTTTTCAGGAAAAGAGTCCTCTTGAGGCTAAAGAATGGGCCCAGAGTATCGAGGACGACCATGCCGCAGCACAGGTGCCATACATAACTTGGGTTCATGTGGCCAAGCTCCAGCTCACCGACAACGCAAGAGTCTGGTGGAAAGCCGTCTCACACAACCCATAAAGTAGAAGACGTTCCGCGATCTATTCGATGTGAAGTTCTTCCCCGAGACTGCCTGTTTTGAGATGGAACAACAGTTCATCCACCTACAACAAGGCTCTATGTGGGTAAAATCAGTGGATGAATATGATGTCGAATTCATCATGCTTAGCAGGTAAAGAATTCGTATCAAATTCTATTCCGTAAGACATATCACTATCCTGACATCATCTTCTTATTAGTTTCGCAGCACACTTAATCCCGATCGATGAGATTCAGGCTAGACGATTCCAACGGGGCTTAAACCCGGAGATTCAAGCGGCATTAGCCACAGGCGACTATCCAACTCATTAATTCGCCCTGAAGGCAGAACGCCGTTATGAAGCTGTGGTCAAGAAGAAGGGTAAGCCTCAAGCAACCAGAATCAAACGCCCTGCTACACAGATGACAGGAGAAGCCTCTTCTAGGATGACTTTTGCACCCAAGAGGTCAGGAGGATCGTTTAACTGGTCCAGTACAGATTTTTTTTCTGCTGTAAGAGAACCAGACACTTGGCAAAGGACTGCAGGCGTGTAAATGGCCCGTGTTTGATTTGTGGCACATCTACGCATGCTATAGGAGTATGCCCATATCATATTAACACAGCACCAGCACCCAAACCCGCAATTACAGCTCCACAGAGGCCAGCCATTCAGGCACCTGCACCTCGCCTAGCTCTTTCTGCACCAGCTCCACGTAGACCACCTGCACAGTCTCATCGTCAATTCTACTAGGCATAGAGAAACGTGCCTTAAGGGCAGAGGAGTGTGCCTCCGGTAAGGAGGAATGTACCGAGACGATAGGCTTTTACAATGACGGTCGAGGAGGCCGAAGCCACAGGACAAGTCATCACTGGTAAATTCCCCCATCCTTTCATTCTTTCAATCCTTGTGTATCGTTATACTTTTCCTATATCTAAACACGATCTCACACAACTTAGGTACTATACTAGTAGTCACCCTTCCTGCACTCACACTTTTCGACACTGGAGCTTCACATAGCTTTATGTCTTAATGATTCGTGAGAACGCACGCGATTCCCATGAAGCCACTCATTTCAAGCTGGAATGTCAGTTCCGGGAATAGAGTCTTGAAGGCAACTTTGGGGTATGATCAATGCCCAATTATAGTTTGCGGTCGAGAATTCTACACAAATTTCAAAGTACCAGACATACCAAATTTCGATGTTGTGTTGGGAATGGATTGGCTGGGAGTATTCTATGCTACTATTGACTGCCGTCAAAGGAGGGTAGTATTTGAGATACTAGATCACCCAGTCTTCTATTTCAAAAGTGGAGATAGAACCTTGGAGCCAGAAAGCTACCATGCTAAACCGAAGAATACAGAAGTGTTCTCTCTACCTATGGAAGAATAAAAGCCTGAAGTAGTTCGAGAGTTCGAGGATGTGTTCCCTGAACCCCATCGAGCTCTTGCATTTAGTATTGATTTACAACCTGGTGCACAACCTGTAATTAAAGCTTCATACCGATTAAGTCCATAAGGATTGAAGGAGATCTGTATCTAGTTAGACGAACTTCTGAAGAAAGGTTGGATCCGACCCAGTACATCAAGTTGGGGATCTCCGGTGTTACTCGTGAAGAAGAAGGAAGGTTCCTACAGGATGTGTGTAAATTATCGAGCTCTAAATGAAGTGACGATTAAGAACAAGTATCCACTACCACGTATCGATGACATTTTCGATCAGTTAAGTGGGTTTTGTGTCTTTTCAAAACGAGATCTTCGTTCAGGTTACCATCAAGTGAAGGTTAAGGAGTCCGACATTCCGAAGACGGCGTTTAAGACCCGTTATGGCCATTATGAATATCTTGTAATACCATTTGGAGTGACCAATGCACCTGCCATTTTTATGAACCTGATGAATGAGGTTTTCAGAGAGTACTTAGACAGGTTTTTTGTTATCTTCATCGACGACATCCTGGTGTATTCAAAGAATCGGAAAGAATACGCCGAGCACTTACGCATTGTCCTGGAGACATTACGACAACACCAGCTCTATGCTAAGTACAACAAGTGTGAATTTTGGCTAGATCAAGTCGGATTTCTCGAACATATTGTCTCAGGAGAAGGAATCTCGGTGGATCCAGCTAAGGTGTCAGCTGCCAGCGAGTGGCCGACACCAAAGACGGTGAAAGATATAAGAAGTTTCTTAAGATTAGCAGGATACTACCGACGATTCATTGAAGGCTTCTCAAAGATCGCAGCACCCCTAACCAAGCTCACACATAAAGATGAAGCTTTCCTGTGGTCAGAAGCATGTGAAAAGGCTTTTGCAGAACTCAAGTCGAGATTAACCACTGCTCCTATCCTCGTAATACCGGATCAATCTGGAAGATTCGTCATGCATTATGATGCGTCCAGTAAAGGATTAGGATGCGTTCTACACTAGCATAGAAAGGTTGTGGCTTTTGCATCAAAATAACTAAAGGTTCATGAGCGCAACTATCCAACACATGATCTGGAATTGGAAGCCGTCATCTTCGCACTCAAGATTTGGCGCCACTATCTCTTGGGAGAACGAGTGGATATATACACTGACCACAAAAGTCTGAAGTATGTATTTACTCAGAAGGAACTCAACATGCGACAGAGAAGATGGCTAGAACTCATAGTGGACTTTGACATCAACCTACAATATCATCCTAGAAAGGTGAACGTAGTTCCTGATGCACTTAGTCGCCAGCCATTAGCAATGAACATCGCCTCTCAGTGGAAGCTACAACAAGAACTGCATGGATTAGGGATTGAAGTAGTTGTGCCAGGTAACGCTTCATCTTTGATAAACTTACAAGTCCGGTCTACTCTTATCAATCAGATCCATGCAACTCAAGCAAATGATGCTAAGCTACAAAAGATCCGAGAACAAGTAGAAAGTGGAATATGAACTGACTTCATCATCCAGGAAGATGGATCCTTGCGATATGGAAGTCGTTTATGCATGCCAGTTGGATCTGTTCGAGAAGAGTTGATAAAAGAAGCTCACAGCTCTCCTTATTCTGTACACCCCGGTGGCACGAAGATGTACAAGGATCTACGGCAACACTACTGGTAGCATGGAATGAAGCGCGAAGTAGCTAGAAGTGTAGAAAGTGTTTGGTATGTCAGCAAGTGAAGGCTGAACATCACAGAACTGCTAGTCTACTTCAGCCATTACCAATCCCAGAATGGAAATGGCAGCACATTACCATGGACTTCGTGACTGCTCTCCCACACAGCACGAAGAGTAACGATGCAATTTGGGTTATTGTGGATCGACTCACCAAGTCGGCTCACTTTATTCCATTCAGAGTTGGCCAGTCAACCGAGACGTTAGCAAAGAAGTACATAGAGGAGATTGTGAGATTACATGGAGTACCTGTTTGCATCATCTCCGATCGTGATACAAGATTCCGATCATAGTTCTGACAGAGTCTGCAAGCTAGCCTGGGAACGAGTCTGAATTTCAGCACGTCATATCATCCACAAATAGACGGACAGTCCGAGCGAACAATTCAGATTCTGGAAGACATGCTAAAAGCCTGTATGCTAGACTTCGAAGGTTCGTGGGAAGATCACCTACATCTTGTGGAGTTTTCATACAATGACAGCTATCAGGCAAGCATTGGGATAGAACTATTCGCAACACTCTACGGGCGGAAATTGCGTTCCCCGCTGAGTTGGGACGACGTTGGAGATCGTGAACTCCTTGGACCAGAGATGATCGTGACAACTGTAGATGTGGTTCACACGATCAGGAAAAAGATGCGCATAGCCCAAGACCGACAGACACATTAGGAAGATGCAAAGCGCCGACACTTGGAGTTTCAACCTAGAGAACATGTATTCTTTAAGATCTCTCCAAACAGAGGAGTGATACGTTTTGGAAAAAGGGGTAAATTAAGCCAAGGTACATAGGACCGTTCGACATACTGGAATGAGTTGGAGAAGTGGCATACCATTTAGCACTACCACCCTCATTGGAAGGGATGCACAACGTGTTCCGCATATCCCGGCTACGACGATATGTGAGCGACCCCAACCACATACTTGATCACTCAGAGCTCACAGTACAAACCGACCTAACCTGCGAGTAACAACCAGTTGAGTCCTGGTCTGAAAGGCGAAAACATTACGGAACAAGGAGGTAAACTTGGTCCGAGTGATGTGGAGAAAGGATTCGCCAGGAGAATCAACTTGGGAAAGAGAAGAAGATATTCATGCACGATACCCTTACCTTTTTGAAAATTAGTTTCTATATAATTGTAAATTTCGAGCACGAAATTTTTATAAGGAGGGAAGAATGAAACGACTCTGAAATCGTTGTACGGAAATTTCTTGTTATTGTACAAAAAAGAGTATTACAGCCTGCGTAAGAGTTTTAAGTTAGACTTGTTTAATAAAAACAAGAAACAACTTGTAACTCATCGGTAAAGCCTCTACAATGCTGTGACATAGCATGTGTGTTCGAATCCCATCAGACACAATTATTTTTTTAGATTTTTCTTTTTAATTTTTCAGAAGCCCAAGAGTTGCACATGCAATTCACGGAGAAACAAAAAGTTTCAGAAAAATCAAACAAGTGCAATGAGTTGTACACACCCAACTTGTCACGTGGCATGAATTTCGAGACAAGGCCTCAAGATCTGATCGCCTAAACTCACCAAATGGCCGGCACCAACGGTGCAAAATGCCCCAATCGCCTCTGTGCTTTGCACACTTGTCTCTTCGACTCCCCTTAACTCTCCTGCACTGTTTGATTTTCTTGCAATCAAACAGAGACTTTTCAATTCACCATTTACCATCTTTTTAATGCATTTTAATCCAAAATTTTAATTTCCAAACCCTAATTCTTCACTATAAATACCATCTCATTCCCTAGCTCCCCTCTATTCTTAAAATTTCTAGCAAAATCATCCCAAAAGTTCCTAAGTGCAAGTGAAGTCAAGTGGAGTTAGTAACCAAGCTTCTTCCATCGAAGATCGAAGCCATTTTCGGAGCTTCCGCGACGCCACGAAGCCCCCTCCCTTTTCCTTACTCCCTTCTCGAAGTTATAAAACCGTAAGTCTCTCTCATCTTTTCTTCTTTTCATTTCAAATCATCTCCTAAAAATATATCGGTACAATGGAGTTACCTCCGATACATTTTTTTTAGAACTTGGAACTTCCTTTTTCTTAATACATAGGTCAAAATAAATTTACCACCCTATTTGTAACTTTGATTATAATCTTTTAGTTTTGAGTTTAACCAAAATTTTCATGTGAAAATATCATATAACTAACTTTTCATTAAAATACCATGAACTTTAGTATGACCCTCATTTTCAATAATTGTTAAATACCTTTACGAAAACTTCATGGGGTAACGACCTACCCCACACGCACATTATGGTTCCATAGCACGGTACTCTAAACATATAGCTATTTTAAAGAATAAGCTTTTCATTAAAATACCATACCTTTTCAAAACGGGTTTCTTTTAATCAATATTTTGTAATCCTTGACAAATACGCTACTACAACCCTCGTTAGGGGACCTGTTAATGGATGGTGTGGATTATCGCACATCCTTGGGACAGTAGAGAGAGATGTAGAACTCCTCACGGAGTATTCGATCTCCAAAGGAAATAAAAATACGGTTTTTAAGAAATACGAATATTCTAAATAAAAACTAAATTTTGGAAAATTATATAAAACTATGAATTTGTATTTTCAATAAAAACATGTTATGAAACTATATTTTTAAAAATGAAGATTTGAAAATTTTAATAAAATACCATCAAGTTTCTAAAAGAGCTAATTTTTAATAAAATACCACAAACTTTTAAAAAGGCTGAGTTTCATCACCAAAAATACCATTTAAATTAAAATCCATGTTCATGAAAACCCTAAATATTATAAATCACTCTTGAGGTTTATCTTTAAACTATATTAAAGTATTTTTATAAAAACCCCTCGAGATATGCAAAACAATATTTTAAGGACTCTGGTTTAATATAGATTTAAGCGGGATCAATTCTCTTGAGTTCCAGGGAGCCGAAAAAAGTGAGTGCTTGCTTATTCAGGTTAAACAATTTAACGGAGTTATCAATGGAAATTGTCTTGGAAAAAACAAAAATCCTGCCGTCCATGTGCAGCAGTTGTCGATTACTCCCGAACTTAAGATGTTGCAAGAACAAAGTCCTTTCATAAGATTCTAACTCCAACATGAATTTAAACTCAAACCTGAATCCAAACTCAAACCAAAATCCAAAATCAAACACAATCTTGAATACTTGATTATGAACCTGAACACACGAATTCAAATATCAAACTCAAACTTGAATACTTTACTCGACTTGATCGTACCATGGTTATAACTTGACATGAACTTGACATGACTACCTGAATACATGATTAAATCTTGAACATGAACCTGTACATTTTATATCCATGGATTCGTCCAAGACCTATAATCTTAACTTATACAATATAATACGTGGGGATAAAGGAGTAGATTGGTACGGAACGTATATCGTGGAACGAGAGGTCACTTAAAAGATATCTGCATGAATTCACGTGCCGTTATCTCGTGGGTTATGATGAGGTCTTGTACTACATGTTACCATAGTCCACGGAGTAAGATGGACTCCTCTCGTATACATGAATATGTAAGTCTACGGTAGCGCCCCGGCCGTCAAACCGACGCCAAACGCGGAACAAAAACTTTTACAACTGGCGCTAGCGCAGACTATTACCCGGATCGTGCCATTAACATAAACTAGCAAACTACAAAATGATAGAATGGCTATACCGATCGATCCGTGTCCTTCGGTCTTTAGCCATCATCCCACGCTCCTCGCGGCATCTCCGATCTCGTTCGATCTCCGGTCTCCTCGTCGGAGTGGAACCACGTCAACGAATCTTTATACGGGCTCCCGTCTCTAAACCGAGGCAACTCGGACATGAAGTTTGCTAGCCGACATGTCCAAGATTGAAGTAGAGAGAGTGTGTAGAATAGTTTGTCTCAAGGTAAATGAAGTTGCCTTTTGAGTTGTGATGGAAATGAGCAATGGATTTTGGTTTGAAAAAAACAAGCACACCAAATTGTGCTTGGCCACATGTGCAGCCCAAAGTGCTCGGCCACATGTGCATAATGCTCACTGTGAATGAATGAGGGGGTGAAAGCGAAAAGAATTAAGTGATTAGAATAAAGAAAATATCCAACACTAAATATCCTAAGCACAACAAAAAGCTTTAATGAATTAGCCACCTCACATTATTAACCATGCCATTCTAGAAGCTTAGCAAGTGACTCACCAAATGACTCACCCTCAAATTGCCACCTCACCAAATCACTTATCCAAATGAAGATTTCGGCCATGATGGAATGAAAAGGAAATGGCCAAAAACAAAGCTCAAACACCAACCTATAATTAAATATTAAATCTAATGTTTAATCGAGAGAAGAAAAACTGGCAACTTCAAAAGTAATCCCGTAACGAATTACAGGATTACCCCACAACTATATATACATACCCGCATTGTATTCCGACCGAATACTAATGCAAGGAGACGAAAAGTATTCCTACACAATATAATACTAGGATCCGGCTTAAACCAAAGCCCACCAGTATTAACTGTCCGAAGCATGACACTTGCACAAGTGTACGCGTATGTTCGAACCCTGCCATAAAACCATACGGGCTCTACAACGTTTCGCCCGAACTTGGGAAACTCTCTGTGGGGGACTCTAAAGACTCGTCAATACTCTGGCAGTGGGTTTAACCACAAGCCGTCAGTGGTACTAGCTGTACATAACGGCTGCCCATGTATTGAGCAAAAGGGAGGCTGATGAGCGAACTCATCCGGGAATCCTACTGAGCCTATCAGTGACGATATCCGTACAGTCCGGTCCGTTCATCTATGAGCATCGCATATCAGGCCTAGGGGGCTGGTAACGTCAGACCCCCAATAGCGGTATAAGTCGTGTCGGAGGGTAGCCCTGAACACCCTGAGAAACTACTGGAATACCTAACAGTAACTCACCTGCCTTGGCTAAGGACTTGGTGTAATGGCTCTCCTAGACACAGCGCGATCTCACCCCCAATACCGGGAGAGACGAATCCCCTGTCGATCCGCTCACTGCCTCTATGTGGCTCGGGACTGTACCCAACTAAAACCTGTTTGCACGACTCTTTTGAGCCGTGGTAGGGTAGTAATCTAAGCACAGTGGGAACTCACACGAGACAAATGACGGCCTCAGGTCGATGAACTAACCTGTACACATGTCACTAAGGAACTGCTATCTGACGCTAGGTATAATACCAACTAGCAGGTTCCCGGCGAGTCCTGTCCGGTGCACTCATAACCCAATGAGCACCTGTATACATCTTAGGTGAACCAACTGACACCAATGGCTTGTGAGATCGGCCACCGTCCCTCGTCGGGATCTCGACTGTATACACTAGTCTACTCCGGAGTATCGATGCTCTGTCTCGAAACTCCCATGACTAGGGACCACTTTTAAGGATGTGCTTATAGACTACCCAACTCTCACGTATATGATCGCCATCATACTACTGATAGTCAAGCAAGAATCCTAAGGGCTCTATCAACGTGTAATAGTGATCATGTCACCTAAAACTGTACACGATGATAAAGGCAAACCAGATAGCATACTATCATCTCGAGTAAGACTGTCCTACCGGTATAGGTCCTCCTCAATCATTGCAATCACGTGCCTGCGATCCAATAATTGACTTTGAGGACACTACTTCCAACAATCTCCCACTTGCACTTAAGGCTAATTATTGCGATGTCGCATACTCACAGCCCGTGTGATACTGAACACCCAACTCCTCTACTAATCAGTTTCACAAATCTCGTTTGTAAAACTCTTGTGTTCGAGAAATAGCTTCAGTGAGTGGATCCGCCCTGATGTTTCTTTCTATGTCTCTCTTAATCTCAAGTTCGCGGAGAAAGCCATCTCCCGAATTGAGTAATACCTGTCTTAGAATATGTCTGAATATCTGATGGGGCCTAGTTCATAAATGAACTCCGAATCCAAACTTCTTAGACTGTATCGTCAACTGAACCTATTCAGTATCCTGCACCATGCCTCCCTCAGTATCCTCTTGGACCACCTGTCCAAACTACTGCCCTCTTCGTCAGAGGGAAAACTATAACTCTGACAGTCACTCTGTCATCCATGTCACCTTGGAAGCCTGGAATGATAACCGTCTGCCAAAGGAGGCTGCCGTTATCAAATCCCTAGAACATCCACTTATGTTCTAAAACTGCTTCCGAATGTTTCTCCAGGATTGGATTAATATAAAGTTATTGCATCTAGTGCAAAAACAACATCTGGTGTGGTACTTAACATCTCATGATTGACTCAATTGCCTAAGCAAGTGATATGCCAATCATGCACATCCCTTTTCCCTTTAGTCTGTAAGACACCTTTAGAGAGGGAGACTCCATCACCTGCAGGTACACCACCATGCCAGGAGTAATCCATTCTAAAACGCTTTTAGAATGCCGTCTAAGTACCCAGATTGGGAAACTACCCAAATCAAGATCTAAAACCATAGATCTAGTAACCGGAATGTCAAATATTATATCCATATCCTATGTGGAGAAACAACTATGTGACAACCACGGTATAACCGATCGTAGTATAGAAATTTCACTTCCTACTCTGTGTATGTCATCCAAATACCAGGACATCACACCCTACTACCTTCTTAACAGATCCATCCCCTATTCTGATGAAGTCAAACCCATGACCGTCACATCAAAAATAGATGATCTATCTCCACTATATCTGCTTTAGTCTATAAATAGACACAAGCTACTTGTCCACTATGCTTCCGCTACTTCCACTGACCACAACAACCCTCTGGCAGAATCATATACACGTGCACTTCTAAAGCTGGTTTAGAACGACGCTATACTCATCCTCCTGCCGGGTCTCATAGTCTGGAACAGCAGTAATGGCAAGTCTGGGTAAACAAGAACCTCCCTGTCACCGTCCTTGAGGCTATCGGAGTACCTCTCGGGTGCCTGAGGTTACCCACCATATCTGCGGAATGGCTAATGGATTGTCAAACCTGATTAAATCTTTAGGTCCTATTAAATTTTCAGTAATCGTCTGCGGTTCTGGAATCACTTCCAGTTCTACCATACTCCCACTACTGTTTTCTGAAAAAATCCATTTTACTAAAACTATCGCGAGTCAAGAACAATATCACTATTGATCTTCCAGATGGTAGAAAATCAACCTTCGTCATAGCCCGGGTCAACCCACAAACTGCCATTACAAAACATGCCTTGAGTTATCCAGAGTCTGGTTTTAAGCATAAGCCGGACAACTCCCCGTACCTTAACATCATTAAGATACGAACCATTCTATTTCCAATATAGAATCCGAGGCACGGATTTAATTGGAACCAGATTCAAATCATGCAGCTGTCTCCAGCGCATGTCAACAAAATGGAGAGATGCCGATCAACATTACTCAACTTAGGAGTGCATCCAATTATGTGTAACCTGAAAGAGAAACAAGTTTCTCAAAACCATTACTATCAACTGAATACCATACACAAGTATCTACATCTTCGATCACCTTGAAAAATCCCGATACTTGCAACACATGGTTCTCTACTTTATTCTTGTACCTATAACTTATTAAAACTTGGACCTTGTATTTCTACGAAACACATGTCTAAAACTTGAGAAGTCACAAGTAAACAGAATATAGTACGAGGACCAACCCCTCTGTCCTTATGAACACTGGACAACATACAATACTTTGTATAAGTCCGCTGAGTTGAATAACTCAAACCCTGTGCGTCGTAGGTTGAAAACTATACCCAGGCGATTTCCTCAAATATCACCAATTACAACGAATTCTGATATAATGAGGATAGTCACCTAATTCCCAATAACTTACTCCCACTCATCATTTGTAAAACCATACAGATTTGAGAATCATACCTGGTAAATATATACCCTGGAGCAAGTGTCTAATTGGGAAATCAGTTTTCTATTAACAATGCACAGTGAAACTGAAACATGAAAATGTTTCGTAAGGGTATTCAGGTATTCCTAGTAATGCCTCTTCCATTATCCAGATTCATGACTGTAACCGTATATTTCGTTGCCATCTCTCCAAATCCCTTTATTTGTCTTTAGTCGTTACCTTCTGTATACCATCGTTAGGGTAAATGGTTTTCTTCCTTCCCTACCGTTCGGCACCAGCCTATGGTTTGGAAGAAGACTATCCAATAAGCGTAATAGGTGTACTCTCATAATCTTTGGAGTACTCGCAATCTGAGAGAAGGTGATGATAAAAGACAACTGAATAAAACCTTATTCTATTTCTCCTGAACTGGAGAAAAGCAAAGGTGAAGTAGGAGTGGCGATGAAGTACGCGGTTTGGTCATGAATAACAGCAGTCGCAATTTACTTTGCCCTCTTTCTAATCCCTTCATTTTTTCTTTACTCATTACCTTCTGTACACCCTACTTAGGCTAATTGGTTTTCTTCATTCCCTACCTTTCAGCACCTGCCTGTGGTTTGGAAGAAGACTATCCAATAAGTGTAATAGGTGTACCGTCTCCTAAACCGAGTACTCTCAACCTGAGAGAAGGTGATGATAAAAGACAACTGATTAAACCAATTCAATTTCTCCTGAACCTGAATCCATCCCTGAAGAAGTCCCTTCGAGTTCGTATATAACTATACGATGGATTTATCCAATGGAAGTGGATGGTCGTAGTAATACGAGGTGTTCTGGAGAAATGCAAAGGGTAAAAGAAGGAGTGGCAATGATGTATGCAACTCATACAATCCAAAAGCCAGTATTTTAAGAAGGTTCGGTTAACTTGGTCACTGAGTCATAGTCTAGGGTCGTGTCATAGTCGCTGCTAAAGAGAGAGAGAAAAGAAACACTCTGTGTGCACTCTAACCTAGATCAGAATGGTTATCACTTTATCTAATCAGGAAACCTCCCACTGTACCGTCAAATTCTCCTCCAAACATAAAAGAAAAATTAGTCGGGATCACCCGAAGAGTAAACTAACTCATCAGTGGGAATCGGGATCCAACTATCATTGCATGATAACGTGAAGGAATCTACTCACGTTATCACACTCCAGAAGGTATGCGCATGCCTGGCAAGTTTCCTATATGTCTGAAACTCCCGATATGGATTTTTTCCCCATGCTCTTATGACCTTGACGAAGGCCAACAAATCATAAGTCACATGTCAAGTTCTACCCGTCATTGTCCAGGTTAATTTGAACCCACCCGTACATACCCTTGACGAAGGCCAACAAGGTAATACGATTGTCCCAAACCAACGTATCTATCTATGCAACAGAAAGGTAACAAGCAGCTACCATACACTATGTCTTGAAGAAGGCCAACAAACATAGCATGAATACTAAGTGCTATCCGTCTGAAACGACGGAGGGCAACGGCTGGTTTTTGGCGAAAAACCTTTAACGTAATGAACTTGATCTCGTTGAAGGAACCTGATAGTTTTTTACAAAAATATAGTGGCAAAAACCTTTGCTAAAGAGGTCACTCCCGGTGAAGGGATCTC
This sequence comes from Agapanthus africanus, assembly GCA_030015575.1. Taxonomy (NCBI): domain Eukaryota; kingdom Viridiplantae; phylum Streptophyta; class Magnoliopsida; order Asparagales; family Amaryllidaceae; genus Agapanthus; species Agapanthus africanus. The sequence continues at coordinate 670,280,269 of JASDDO010000014.1, forward strand.
GGCTCTTTCCTCGTAGAATGAGGTGCAAGATATTCCAAACTGAATACCACGATGCAATGCAAAATGTAATTGGCTATAGTGAAGTTATTACCCTGACGCAAACCTCTGCCCAAGGGGTCACTCCCGATGAAGGGAGCTCGGCCCTTGCCTCGTCGAATGAGGTGTTGGATATTCATAACCGAATACCACTGTGCAAAACAAAAGATAACGTCCTTGCAATAACAGCTTTTTGAAAATTATTCCAACAACATCGAAACAGGTTTGTTTTCCTTTGCATTGATCAAAATCAACGCAGTCCCATCAATTAATCACACCAAAAAAGAACGAAAATAAAATGTACGTATATGTCATCCGCATTCGCCACTGGGTCCCGTCATCACCCGTTAGGTTACTTAACTAACGACAGAGCGGGAACTGGACTAGCGCGAGTGTAAAACATATACAACATCTACTAGTATATATACCAATATACAATAATCACTCCGGACGTGATAAATGCAACATCACAGAAAAGTAATAAACATCACACAACAATACAGATAATCTGGGAGCCCCAGGTTTCATAGAGCCGCTACTGAAACCCGGCGTTCCCCTAGTCGTGTGGATAGCCTGTGCAATAAAATCTAGACCCCTACGAGTGCGGCAAGTTACTCACCAAAACCTGAAGCGAGGCAGCCCCCTTCAGCAAAGTGAATGAACCACCCGGCACTTTACGGAATCCGGTAACTTGAGCACCCCTCCTTGGGTCAACCTGTACCCCTATGAGTGCGGCGAATCGCCTGCCAATCCTAGAGTGAAGCCCCCTCCGTCTCAAAGCCATGAGATGCGGGCCCGTTGCCCTCCAGAACCCGGCTATCCGTGCACTCCGTCGCGGGGTAATCCTAGTACAGAAATGAAAACATGTACAACGGGTACATCGACCTCAACCCGGTCGTGCCCCAAAAGAATAATATACAAACAGGCAATGATGGCAGTCCACATGTCGGACGCTCGCCCCGCGATATCAAAAGTACAGATAAATCCAAACCGCACTAACATTGCACCAAGCTATCCACCATGACAAATCCGCAACATCACAGCACAATACAGAACATCAACGTGAATGTCACGTTCGTAAACCCGTCTAAAAGGACTATAGCAATTAGACGAATTATACCGCTCAAATGACATTAACGGTCGCAGATATAATGTAAGTACTGTAAACTAACATATTTAAAATTCCGATCGACAAAACTTCCCGAAGTAGGCCCCAAGTACAAATCCAGTACTCAAACAAAATATTCCAGAAACCACAATTCCACATGAAAGACACCCAGAAGAAAAATGGTGCACTGAAGCCCCAAAACGGAGGCGGAACCGCGGCAAAACCCATGGGTTCTGCGGCGGTTCCACGGCGGTTTTGTGGGACCAGTCTACCAAATTTCTTCTACAGTCTTAGAAAAGCCTGCTCGATTTTTTGACATACTCAAAATAATTTTTAGACGACAAAAAAAATTCGACATAAACTTTAACTTTAGAATCGCGGTTTTGGAAATTTCGTTCGATCGATATTTTAAACATATTAGAACAAGCTAGTATGTGGCGTGGCTCTGATACCATGTAAGTCTACAGTAGCGTCTCGGCCGTCAAACCGACGCCAAACGCGGAAAAAAACTTTTACAACTAGCGCTAGCGCAGACTGTAACCCGGATCGTGCCATTAACATAAACTAGCAAACTACAAAATGATAGAATGGCTATACCGATCGATCCGTGTCCTTCGGTCTTTAGCCATCATCCCACGCTCCTCGCGGCATCTCCGATCTCGTTCGATCTCCGGTCTCCTCGTCGGAGTGGCACCACGTCAACGAATCTTTATACGGGCTCCCGCCTCTAAACCGAGATAACTCGGATATGAAGTTTGCTAACCGACATGTCCAAGATTGAAGTAGAGAGAGTGTAGAATAGTTTGTCTCAAGGTAAATGAAATTTCCTGAGTTGTGATGAAAATGAGCAATGGATTTTGGTTTGAATAAAACAAGCACACCAAATTGTGCTCGGCCACATGTCCAGCCCAAAGTGCTCGGCCACATGTGCAGAATGCTTACTGTGAATGAATGGGGGGTGAAAGCTAAAGGAAATAAGTGATTAGAATAAAGAAAATATCCAACACTAAATATCCTAAGCACAACAAAAAGCTTTAATGAATTAGCCACCTCACAATATTAACCATGCCATTCTAGAAGCTCACCAAATGACTCACCAAATGACTCACCCTCAAATTGCCACCTCACCAAATCACTTATCCAAATAAAGATTTCGGCCATGATGGAATGAAAAGGAAATGGCCAAAAACAAAGCCCAAACACCAACCTATAATTAAACATTAAATCTAATGTTTAATCGAGAGAAGAAAAACTGGCAACTTCAAAAGTAATCTCGTAACGAATTACAGGATTGCCCCACAACTGTATATACATACCCGCATTTGTATTCCGACTGAATACTAATGCAACAAGACGAAAAGTATTCCTACACAATATAATACTAGGATCCGGCTTAAACCAAAGCCCACCAGTATTAACTGTCCGAACCATGACACGTACACAAGTGTACGTGTATGTTCGAACCCTGCCATAAAACCATACGGGCTCTACAACGTTTCGCCCGAACTTGGGAAACTCTCTGTGGGGGACTCTAAAAACTCGTCAATATTCTGGCAGTGGGTTTAACCACAAGCCGTCAATGGTACTAGCTGTACGTAACGGCTGCCCATGTATTGAGCAGAAGGGAGGCTGATGAGCGAACTCATCTAGGAACCCTACTGAGCCTATCAGTGACAATATCTGTACAGTCCGGTCCGTTCGTCTATGAGCATCGCATATCGGTCCTAGGGGGCTGGTAACGTCAGACCCCCAATAGCAGTATAAGTCGTGTCGGAGGGTAGCCCTGAACACCCTGAAAAACTACTGGAATACCTACCAGTAATTCTCACCTGCCTTGGCCAAGGACTTGGTGTAATGGCTCTCCTAGACACGGCGCAATCACACCCCCGATACCGGGAGAGACGAATCCCCTGCCGATCCGCTCACTGCCTCTATGTGGCTCGGGACTGTACCCAACTAAAACCTGTTTGCATGACTCCTTTGAGCCGTGGTAGGGTAGTAATCTAAGCACATTGGGAACTCACACGAGTCAAATGACGGCCTCAGTTCGATGAACTAACCTGTACACATGTCACCAGGGAACTGCTAGCTGACGTTAGGTATAATACCAACTAGCAGGTTCCCGGCGAGTCCTGTCCGGTGCACTCATAACCCAATGAGCACCTGTATACATCTTAGGTGAACCAACTGACACCAATGGCTTGTGAGATCGGCCACCGCCCCTCGTCGGGGTCTCGACTGTATACACTAGTCTACTCCGGAGTATCGATGCCCTGTCTCGAAACTCCCACGACTAGGGACCACTTTTAAGGATGTGCTTATAGATTACCCAACTCTCACGTATATGATCGCCATCATACTACTGGTAGTCAAGCAAGAATCCTAAGGGCTCTATCAACGTGTAATAGTGATCATGTCACCTAAAGCTGTACACGATGATAAAGGCAAATCATATAGCATACTATCATCTCGAGTAAGACTGTCCTGCCAGTATAGGTCCTCCTCAATCATTGCAATCACGTGCCTGCGATCCAATAATTGACTTTGAGGGCACTACATCCAACATAATACCTTTCTTATCAAACTATAAATAACCACGTTAGAATAATTATCTTATACATATGAACAATCATATACAACTTTACCTGTCCATTTCACATTATATACTATCTTCTCTTTCATCTTTTGGGACTTACCGAGCGCTAGTTCACTGACGACATTTCTCTCTGTTTTCATTCTTTGGAATATTCGTCAGGAGGGCCGGACTTTGAAGACGTAGAGCCGAGCCAGGAGGACTTGGACTAAATTGCAGCTTAGCCTGACTGCTAGCTCCTTTTAGCCTGTACTTACTTTCAGTATGATATTGTTTAGGCATTTGCTTTTATTATTGTATCTTTTATTTTCAAACAGTTGTTTGTAAAGTTGAATGTAAATAAAGTTGTTGTTTCATTTTATTTCTCTTGTCATTCTTACTCATTGTTATATTGCTTAATTACGCTTAACGTATTTTCATAGTAATATGTTGTGGGCTTGCCAAGTCACCGTTTCCATCTACTGGGAAGCAGGGTGTGACAGCTACTTATGGGCATATCCGCGCTTCATTTACTTGAGTAAAAGGTTGGTCTTTGCACGACGGGCGGGAAGCTACCCGCCGACCTTGCGGGGCATCTTAACTCAGAAACAAAAAGAAGCAGTTTAGATTGTAGGGACGCTAAAACCTTTATTTATTAAAGAAAATACAGATTCATTGATACTTTTTAAACTTTCCTGCATTGAATGACTGGATACGGCGAACCGCCCATGTTGCTCGGACTCAGGTCAGTTGGTGACGACTATGAACTTCCTGATTGTCAACTCTCCGGCTTCCAGTTGGTCGGTTTCCCCCCTATCTGCTTGACGTTTGTCTCGCAGGTATTTTGCCAAGTGATCAGAGTGGATCGGCTCCTCGATATAATCGTGCAGCTGTTTGCAATCCTCAGTCGGATGTCCTTGTGTCCGATGATAGGGACAATACAGGCCGCAGAGTCGTTTTCCCGGCTTTCGTGTCATTGATGGCAGATTGAAGAATTTTTCGCTCTTCGCCTTTTTTAGAAGCTCGGCCTGCGAGACATTGAGAGGTGTGTAACCTCGGAGTGTAAGGTTTCGACCGATCAACCTTCTTGTCTTTTTCCCGGTCCCTTTCTTTTGGCCCGTCCGATCTCCCCAGGAAAGATGAGCGTTAACCTCTGATTCGAGCTGAATATCCCGTTCTGTCTAGACTTTTACCTCGGCCAAAGCCTTAGGTTGCGCCAATGCAAAAGAGCAGTGCCGCTCTTTATGCCTAATACCAGACCTTAGGATGGTTATGACTGTCTCATCCCGGTGCTCGGGTACCTCCAGAAGAGCATTATAGAAACGGGTAATATAGTCTTTGAAAGACTTCCTATCCTCGCACTTGACGGTGAACAGGCAGTCAACCAATCTCTTCTTTCGTCGGTTGCTGACTAAGTGACTGAGGAACTGAGTAGCCAGCTCGTCGAAAGTGGAGATCGAGTACGGAGTCAGGCCGTGGAACCAGTCTCGTCTTGCTCAGATGAGGGTGGTGGGGAACGCTCGGCACTGAGCGGCTTCCGAGTTATCCTGATAGCTCATGCCCGCGGTGAACATGTACAGGTGGTCTTTTGGGTCGGACTTCCCGTCGAAAAGAGCAACTTTGGGCGGCTTGTTCCGGGAAGAGACTCGCTCTCTCAACAACTGCTCAGTGAAGGACTTTGTGAGAGAGTACGCGGAGTATTTTGCCAATCCGTCGGACGAACGGATGGTGAGTCTCATGTCTTCAATCTTTTCCTCGATGATCTCGATTCGCTGCTGGTACCCCGAGAATTCTCCATAATCGGAATGTCTGTTGTCTCTGCTTCGGACTTGGGCGATAGAGTGGCTTCGGCTTCGCTCTATCACGCCTCAGATTCTCGGGGTGAACCCTTCGTGGTTCCCCCCGACGTGCTCCATGAGCGCAGCCTCGGTGATCATGGTGACGTCGGTTGTTCCTGGAATCAAATGTTCTGACCGACGTCGTCTCGGAGGGCGAAGGAACGCGGCGAGCATTGAAACGACTATTCGATTGGTCCTGAGACCTCAACATTGGATTGTTCGGCACCCAACGAGTCATGGAATCATTCCTTGTATGGGGTTCGAGACTGCCGGAATCGGCACGCCGGTGTTCCATGGTGTCAGGATTAGCACGAGTGAGTACGAGGACTTGAATGCATCCATCTATTGCCTCGTGCATGCATCTGTTCTGAGGAGCAGGGGCGGCGTTTGCCGGGCATAGCTGGCAGTTTGGACACGGGCGAGCGTATCCACCTTCACTGTCAGTAGGTCGATCCGTGCTGATAAGGCTTCGACGATGTTGGAAGGAGGAGTGGAGCCGTCCCCGTCCCCGTTGCAGAGGAAGGGATGGCTCATCCTAGGATCTTCATTGCAATGATCGCTGGCCATCGAATCGAAGACGGAAGATCAACTTTTTTTTAGTAGAAAATGAAACGCTTCCCACAGACGGCGCCAACTGATGGAGGTCAGGGTCTCCCTCAAATGTTGTTCTCGGTTGATCTTGTGGTGAAGGATGAGCGTGTGGATCTCAATGGGTGGTTGTCGACGTTGTGCTACCTGCAAAGGAAGTCCCGGAGTGGGAAACCACCGTAGGACCCTCCGACGATCAAATTAGTACCATGGAATAATTGGGCAAAATAGCGGCGTATTGAATTGAGTTTGAGTTATCTGAATCGTCTGGAGGAGGGGTTTATATAGGGGTCGCATTGGAGCGAGCCATGCGAGATTCTTACCGTCTGTTTCGTCCCTGCGTTACGTTCGCGTTGATGGTGGGATACATCCATTAATGGCGAGATACGCCAGCGGGAGATGTAGAATGTGGAGCGGCAGAGATCTTTCGCGGCGAGAAACACAGAGTCGTTACGGGGGCGCTCGTGCTCCATACTCCTGACGAAATAGGGATGCTGAGGAATCTCAGCTATAGGATAGCTCAGAGACGAGCAAGTGAGATGAGAAATCTCAGTTATAGAATAGCTCGGAGACGAGCTATTGGTTGACGGTTAGCCGAAGAAGGAACGTACCCCGGGGAGGTCTCCAAAAGATCGGGTGCCGTCTCCGAGGCGAGACGCCAAGGAATGTCCCCAATATATCATACTTATTCCAGCTCCATGGCCCCTAGGAATCTAGTGGACTTACGTGGACGATACGTCATCTGTTACGTACCGTGATATGAAGAATTCCCACTTTTGAGTAGCATCTCTCGCTCAACTCAATAGGAGTGAGTGGAGGCAGTGGATTCAGGTGTTCGATCTGGGCGTGATTTTCATGTTGGTTCATGTAGTCTATCCTGGGATAAAAGGCTGGGCTGGTTGTTGTTGTTGATACTCATCTGCAATTTTAGTAAATTAATATTGCTTATTTGTCAAAACAGAAGTTTTTGTTAATTAAAACCGAAAAAATGAATTGAAGTTATTTTGGGCGCAAACTGCAAGAAATTTATCGAAACCCTAAACCCTAACAATCAAAATCCCCTCCTCCTCCGGCCACAGAAACACCAACTCCGGCGATGTTGGCAGAGGGAAGCACCGTGGATCCGTTGCCGGAGTTGAATCGGGTCCTGTGGTGATTTTTCCCCTAATGTATTTTTGAATTTGCATTTTATATAATTCTGTCCTTATGCTTCCCAACATTGTGACATTTGCAAAACGTCTCATTATTCACTAATTTAAGCTAAGCTAATTGATTCTTTAAGAAGTTGATAGGGTATTGAGTTTGCCTTTTGGATAACATTAATAAAAAAACATGAAATATTATGCTAGCCCAAAAATTGCAGCTTTTGGGAAAAAACAATTTTAAAATTTAATTTCTTTGATGACTATATCATACAATTCTTTGGATTGAAGGGCGAATCGATGCTACCACGTATTATTGTTACTTATTTCTTGTTATGGTTATTTGTTGCTGCTCAAATTTTCATAAAAGCATCAAATTCCATGCCTTCTTTGAAGTCGGCATAAATGATAATTATGCATTAGTTTTGGTGTATGTCATTAGGCTTTTAGGTTATCCATGTTTTGGGTAGTAATAGTTCATCTCTTTGTTGTTTATATACATTTAACACCTGAATTATTATCAATTCTGGTGGCTTTTATGAAGTACTTTTCTTAGTTAAGAATTTAGCATTTGCCTATGCCTAAAGTTATCAACTTGTCTTTGCTTTACGAATTTCTAGGCGAATGTTTTTCTTAGGCAAGAAAAATAGATATTCGTTCCAGTTCGATCTGATGTCTATATGTAGCTTGAGAGCCAATATTTGGTTAAGAAAGAGTTTTGTTCGTGAGGATTGAACTTTAAATTGTTTTTTAAAAAATAAAGTTAAGCAGATAAAAAGACCCCCTACAAGCATATGAAGTCGTGTTTTCAGTTCCTATGTCTGCCTTCACACAATTTCTGGAAACCATGTTTTAAAATATCCCTGATCACTGCTTTTTGTTGATTTCAATTCTCTGAAGTTATTTTTGTACTTGTGTAGTCTTATGACTCTTATCATGTACAATGAGGGATCGCCAGTCATGGTGTTACTTCCTGCGCGTCCTTTCATGCATCTGTTATTGGTGGCGTGCGAGAAGTTTCGCAATATTTTTTTAGCAGACCTTGTTTGATATAAACTTAAAATATCCTTGTTGGCATTTAAAATCTCTGAACATACATTTGTACTCTCCTTGTGTACAATGAGTGTTATAACGTTTCCTCTCTCATGTTCTTCCATGCTTCAGTTAGTACCTGTGAAAGTTATTGCAATCATTTTTAGCACAATACATGCTTTTGGACTTAATGATACCTATGTAATAATAACTCATTAATGCAGGCTTTATAATATTTACTAAAGCTCTGATGAAGGCCATTGATCATGAGCTTGAAGTTGCGTTGCGGGTGCATAAAGCGCGTTAGGAATACGAGCACCAATTACAGGAGTAAGTCCTTTGATTCTGTTGCAGAAGCAGAAGCTATTTTCCATTATTCTTATGCAGTGTGATGAAGCTAGTTGTTCAAGTAAAAAATTACTCTTTTATTATATGTACTTTAGATGTGCCTGATTGATATTCAGTTACGAAATACCGAAATATTTTAAATCTTCGTAATTCAGCAAGCACATTAGTCGCATGATTCTAACTTTTGTATCCGTTTTCTCTTTATTCTCGTACTTTTTTTAGCTTCACTTCCATAGTTATTTTAATTTTGTATTCATTCTTCCGTGACCAGATATTGTACTTGTGTGCATGTATTTTTTGTGTATAAGAAAAATAAAACTAACTCGCCGACAATGAGTGAAATTCTTTTTAAAAATATATATTGAATAATTAGCAATCTCATACATGGCTAAGGCCCAATCGTTCCTCCGCGAACAAAGCTTAGTCCAAGTCGATATTCTTTTCTTGCGTCCAAGCCTGACATGTTTTGGAACTGTACTTTTATACTTAGTTTTGTACAACTTCAGCTAGAGTTGAACTGTTAGTGCCAACATTGTTTTTATAGTATCTGTATGTGAAATCGGCGCATTGCGTCTCGTTGAATTCAATAGAAGCCAATACCAAGATGTTGGGAATATTGTTTTGCTACCAAATAAGCCTTGTGTTTTTAGATCGATATTTGGTCTTGTAGAATGTAGATGCATTTAGGATTGATCACTTTTTTTACTTCTGGTTCCCATGTCTTTCTTCTTGCGTTGCAATTTTCCAAGTCATTGCTTTGATATAGTCTTTATCTTTTATAATTTTTCCAAACTTTTGTAGTTCATCGAGAAAAATGCCATGTTTCAAGAACAATAAATTCTAGGGGAAAAAAATCAAAAAACACCTTCATTGTAGTCATCATGTGAGCCTTTTTTGGTCTCGTTCAATGCCTCCATCGGCATGGATCTTGGAGTTGTCATTTGCATTCTTTGAGCCTTGATCTTGGCATCTGTAGTTACTGGCAACTTTGTTTTTCTACAAAAGACTTTAAGTTGAACATAGATTGAACAAAACTCTTTTTCAGAAAAGAAATACACGTCGTTCTGTGATAATCATATCAACAAATAGTGGAATGTTTCTCTTACCTCTTGATCCTGTGTCTGCACAAACATCACCAATTCTTCTGCTGGGGGTTTACGCTTTCTCTCGCCAAGAAGGTTCTACGAATTGCATTCTATGATTTATTTCCATAAATGCATCATTCACAAACCTTTTCTTCACTATTTATACGTAGAATCTTATGAAATCATATTCGTTATCTGATAACTAGCAGAGCCTACCAAGTAGTAGTTGTCATAACTTTAATGTGATTTTTGAGATTCACCGATCTCTTCTATTTCTATGCAACAATTTTTAGAAAAACTCGATTTGGAAAAATTTTAATTCTCTACATTGCCTGCTTATTTTTGTAATAAACAATCATGCATTCATCGTTTACAGAATCACTATTTTATATTTTTCTTAAATTAATAACCCGGCATTTTACAAATGTTGTGTTTGCATTTCAACATAATAAAATCAGTGATATTTTTATGGGAAATTTCACCAGAACGAAAATTTTAAATTTTCTCCCGAAAATGCCCTTTCATCCTCTTTTAACATCCACTACTATTTTGGTGATTTCATAAAGAAATTAACGGCAGGAGAGTCGGGGAGGGGTCGGGGGGGACGATTTGTTCTAGTGAAATGATATATACATCTTAATGTCGATAAGTCTAGATTTTGTATTTCGGAACCCTAAACTTCTCAACTGCTCGGAAGTATCAGAACGGCACCACTTCCAACCATTAGCTTGCCATATATATTTTAGCTAGCACAACTTACAATAGACCATTTTGGGGTACATATATGGGCTTTAGAGTGAACACGCATTCCCTAAAACTCATGAGAATCAGCCTTACTCACATTGACATAATACGAAACTGAGCTACTTCCATACTCCTCATTCTCCTCTTTTGCCATCGGCATCTCATAGTATCCCACAGACGCCGTGGGCCCATCGGGCGGCGGCGGCTCCACCGAGGGTAGCTTGGAGAGGAGCGCTTCGAGGCTGCTCATCGATGGTGTGATCCTCATCGACTGCTGCTGATGGTGATTTAAGTAGTAGTCGTGATGGAGTTCCATGGGTGGTGGTGGTGGTTGTGATGGCCCGCCGCTGTAAGAAGGCCAGTGCTCTGGTGTCACGGTGACGGGGATGCCGGAGGATGAAGGGTGAGGGAGGAGGACCCCTGGGATGCTCTCTAGGTATGTGAATTTCTTGCGGAGGAGGACTATGTAGCTTAGATCTTCGGCTACCTGTCAAATACAAAAAGGGTAAATTGCACAAAACGCCCTTAAACTTTTTATGCTTTTCATTGAACACATAAGAAAATGTATTACAAATTACATAGAACGCCATCCGAAAGTTGCATTAAAACACCATCCTAGTGGCGGTATTTGTATTATATAACGTTTAATGGTAGTGTAGTCAACCCTCATCATAACTTTTGAGTTTCGGTGAGTGCAAATGGTAGTGTAGTCGAAAGTAGGGTGTTCCTCCATGTATTATCTTTCGAACTATTATAGTCAATTTAATAACGCATTCGCAGATTCACGGTCTGAATTTGTTAGTATTTGGTACAGTGACGTAGGTGACTCATCCATGAGCTGGTACAGCAAATTGATAGACATGCCCATGCATTGAAATGCACACGTGTGCATTGAGAGAGAGAGAGAGAGAGAGAGAGAGAGGAGAGAGAGAGACCATGTTGAGAGATCCAAGCTGCACAACTCCTTCTCTGACTGCAATTAGAGCAATGGTCTGTACAAAGGGAAGCAAGTAGAGGAATAATACAGTGGTTAATCAAAAAATGGGGAACAATTTGCATGTAGTAATATAGAAATGATGTGTGTGCTGGAAATGAACCTTGATCCCAGCTTGGAACTGAGCCTCCCATGTCCTTGGATGCTGAAGGGCAAAGATGAATTAAAACAACTTAAATGTTATTGTATAATGAATGGTTAGTTAAGGACCCACTTACAGAATCAGCTGGATTATTCCATGAAGACAAGAAATTGATCTCTTGCTCTTGAGGCTCCATGAACACCCACTTATGGCTGTGATCTGCGGCAACCTTCCCAATTACGCTGCCGAAAACAAAACCAAACTTAAAAATTTTGCAGCATGCATACATCTATAACCATGAACTCCGTCTATAATTAAACTCACCCTTCTCCATAGTTGTAAATCTCATGTGACATCTTAAAGAAGAGCTCAGGTTGCAGGCTCTTCATGACCTGGCCTTCTTCCGACGAGCCCGGGTCGAGCCCGGACCGGGCTGCAAAGTTGCAGAACCCATCTTCCCATACAAGTATCCTGTTTCGGATTCATTTTGATAAGTTCCAAATTCCTAAATTTGGTTACATAAACTTGTTCTTACCAATTCCTTCGGTTTCCTCGAGTCCGATCATACATTCCTCCTTGGAGATCCCATCTGCCCCAAAAAAAATTGAGGATTATAATTCGATCGTAGATAAGAAAAATTATAATCTTGTAGGTGTTGGTCATACTTGGGTGGTGGGTAATTCCTAGGCAAGATCCTCCAGAAAACGGCATAAACCCACTGGGAGTTATCATGAATGCACAAGCTCCTTAGTGTGTGTTGAAGGAGATGAGTGACAGCTAAAGGGTTGAGCTGTTGTTCCTCCATTACAAAGAGAAAGAGAAAGAGAAAGAGAAATGAGAAATCTCTTACTCAGGAACCAATCAAATCTCAATTTTCTCTTGTGAGAAGAAATATTCGGAAGGATGCATTCCCATTTATATGTACTCCAAAAGAGATGACACACACACACACAGTATTTCATCATGAGGTTAATTTTTTTATTTTAATAAAGGTGATCACTGTAAAGTGAAGGAGGCCCCACATCTGGCTTCCCAGTTCCCAACGGTCTCCACCCTAAGGTCCGTAACCTCGTCTTTCTAAATAGTTCATCATTACATGGTGCAAACCATTTGCAAGCTCTTGGATGGCATTGTGATTTGTGTAAGGAAAGACATCTAAAGGTTTGTTGCATAGAAGTTTTTTCCTTCAATTTTTCTTCCTTGCTTTCAAACTTAACACAATTATTGTATATGATGAAGACAAAGGACTAAATCTTTTGTTACACCAAGAAATGAGAGATTTCACTTTATATACTTGATACCTGTAATTATTCCAGTTTAGAAAAAGAAAGGGATTTATACAAGAATCTCTTTCTCAGTCTCATTGGCTATTATGACAATTAATACCATATGATTTTATTAGTTGATATACTTGTGAACTCATCTATGAATTGTGAGATTAGAATTTCTACTTCAATATTTAGAGGAATTCTTCCATTGTTTTCTAATGTCTTATCTTTTGTGTCGGTGGATTGTTCTGGTTGCCTTCTATGAAGTAGTCATAATTTCGGGCAAGAATAATGGAGGACAAAGGCCCTATACGAGAAACCCTCCGATGACATCGAAAAAAGTATATCTTCCACCGTTTTTTTCGACGATCAGCACTGCCCATCTTGATCCTTATCATCTAAGATAAAGATGCACCAAATTTCATGTGATTCTAACACATTTTCATCGTTGATCTAGTGATGTGAAAATGCTAAAAAAATGTTTCATTATCGGAAAACCCTTAATTTTGCACTCACTGGTGCAAAAATGTTAGAATCACATCAAATTTGGTGTATCTATATTTTAGTCAAAGAAGATGCAGATGGTGAATAGACTTTTTCAACGCCATTGGCGGAAATCATCTCCATGGCCTTTGTACTCCATTACTCTAACATAGATAACTTCATATGCAGAGGCCTCTTTTATATTTGCTACATTTTTCTATGACTTGTTTTGAATGCACTTTCTTTACTTCTATATATTTGTATGGTCACTCATCCACCTGACCATTATCTATATTTATGTCTTGGAATTTTTTTTGAGTATATGTATAATTTTCATCTATAGGTAAATACATGGGTGCATATGAAGTAGTACTTGCATGATCTCAATGAAATTAGAATATATGGTCCCTCATAGCTAGCCCTCATATAAAGTACTTTAGGGTTAACAGGAAAAGGAAGGCTCAGAGAGGAGAAAGATAGCTCTCTGAGCCATTGGAAATGGAGCTAGTGTTGTACCCTGTCCCTGCTGAGATTTTTTTTTGCATGATGATGACCAAGGGGTGAAATTTTTTTTCATAGCAAAGGCTTTTCTTCTCTTTTCTTTTTCAACTGACATGGAAAGCAGAGCAAAAAGAAAGAAGTCAGGACTTTGGGGGAGAGCTCTTTGACCCACCCCCCAATCATAATAGCACAAAACCCTAAGTCTAATAAATCTCCATCATTCCTTTGCACTGACCCTTCATGGATCCTGCAATAAAGAACTTGCAATAGTACACCCACCAAGGATTTTTGAGGGTCCTGTACCCTGTTTTTACCATTTACGAAAAGCTTTACCAAAATTTCTTCATGACAAACACATACACACACCATCTTCATAATTTTCACTGCCTGTTTTCTTTTCTGGATTTCAGTAAACAACCCTTAACCATCGTAGTTTTTCGCTAAACATCATAAAATGTTTCTTTTACTACAGTAAATTACTTTATATGGTAGTACTTTAAGGGAGCTTACTGTAATAAAAGAAACTCGAAATGCTCATAAGATCAGGATAGCTTACTGAAATATAGATTAATAGAAATTAGAATTTTCCTCTATTCTTGATTAGTACACCGCCAAGATCCTCCATTGCCTATGATTTTCTGAAAAAAAAATTGAAATTAATTCGTGTTTATTTCTAACAGGTTGTATCCTGCAACAATTGGACATTCTAGAGTTCAGGGCCCAGATGAGGACTCGGGAAGGACAAAGATATCGAAGATGGACAAACAATTTAGATGAAGATGACAATCATAAGATTACGAGCTGCTGTGCTATTTTCGTTTATCTTTTCTTTTGGTTAGACAATTTGTGTAATCATAAAGACTTTCAATGAATTCAAAAGGATAATTATTGCCGGTCAATAAGTAAAAATTTACGAAAAATGCTTGGATGAGAAAGATTACCAAAGTGTGTGAATAATTTGTACTTTATTTGAATATGTTCAAAGAAGAAAGGAAAAGCATATGTGCATGGCTCTAATCCGTTTGAATGTGACATGAACAAAAGAGACATGTTGTGTAGCATGGATTACTTAGGTAGGGGATGCCTATTCTTATTATTGTTATCATCATTATTATTTTTAACCATAAGACTAGTTATCATGCAACCCATAATATCAATTCAAGGACCACAATGTGGATAATGAGAACCATGTTCTAAATCTAAGCATATACAGATGGACCAAAAAGGGTATGGTATTATCATTTAAATTTAAATTTTTTTTAATGGATATTTTGAAACTGAAAAGGTAATGGTAGGGAATGGAGAGCCGAGTATGGGAGAAAGAGTCTGGTCAATATCACCAAAATTTTAATAATATTACACAAGTTGGTATGTTTCTGATCTTCCATCATTTTTCATTATCTATAACTTTTTTTTAAAAAAGTAATTGGAGCATGCTAGCTAGCCAGGTAGAATCGCAATGAGCACCGTATCTTGCATAGTTTTTCAGTGAAAATTTGGATGCAGAGGGGTATTGATGGAGGCTGCGATCTGCTTCAGATGTTGTCCTCCGTCGATCCTGTAATGGCGGTTTTTGACGATTGAGATTTGATTTGGAAGTTGTTGAGCATGTTGATCTTACTGGGTTGGCGTTTGAAGCCGAGCTATCCGCAAAAAAAGTCCCCGGATGTGTGACCACCGTAAGACCCTCCGACAATCAAGTTAGTGTCGGAGAATGAGTGCAGAGTAACGACGTATTGGAATGAGTTCGAGTTACCTGAGTTATCTGAGAGAGGGGTTTATATAGTGGTCGCGTGGAGCGAGCAGGCGCGAAATCACCGCCGTCAGTTGCGTCCCTGCATTATCCTCGTAGTAATGGCGGGATACGCCCATTAACGGGGGGACCCGCAAGCGTGGGACGCGGAACGTGGAGAGGCGGATATCTCGTCCTGGCGGGATACGCGGAGCCGTTGCGGGGACACTTGGGTTCCGCGCTCTCGATTGATCGGGAAAGCCGAAGAAGCTCGGTCTGACATATGGCTCGGAGACGAGTAAGGAGACCAAGAAAACTCGGAGACGAGCTGTTGGCCGTTTGCTAGATGAAGATTGAAAACACTTAGGAAGGTTTCCTGAAAGGTCGGATACGTCCTAGGAGACGAGGTAGAACGTCCCTAACGCAACTCATTTATTCCACCTCCGTAGCCTTCGGGACACGTCATCCGCCACGTGTCGTAATCTGAGGAAATACCACTTATGAGCATCATCAGGTATGCATTTTAGATCAGAACGACGATAAAGGTATATTGATAACAATCTTAACTGAAAAATTATCCATCAGCCACAAGTCTTCAATTCAATTAACCTGAACACATTTATTTAAAATCACACATGTGCAAAATTAATGCAAATCATGAGAAGAAATATTCTACCAATCTCTGCAATTTATATGGGGGACTCTCACTCTTTATCAGTTGGTGATTATTTTGCAGCTGGAGGGCCAAATGTCTTAAAAGGGCAAGATCTTTGCTGGATGCCATAATCCTCAACTCGCTATAGTTGGCAAAGATTTATGTTTGCAAGTGAATGGAACAGGTGATAAAAGATTACATATTACTCTTAAATTGTCCCAAAAAAATATAAATAAATTATGAGGAAACGGGACCTGCCCAAAGCTGCAGTGTCTAAGACCACATGCTCATAGACATTTTTGCACATAGCCCCTCTAGGCTTGCAGTTATGGGCCTGCATCCCTTATAGCCATAAATTATACATGATTAGACTGATGCAATTAAGGAAATCACCACCATCAACATCTAAAGTATATTTCCATAGGAAAAAAAATTCAAGTTACATTCAACCTCTAAAGTACAGATGAAGTGCAAGAGTCAAAAAAGTACATATTTCACATAATTGCAACAAAAAAACATGTGACATAAATATAAAAACATCAAAGTTTTGGCATGGTCAATATTGTTGCTTCAAGGACTTGTGCCAACTACAGCTTCTCCATTGAGCAAAGCTCCAAGGCTTGCATGTGGAGGAGCTTATTTCTAGTCACAATCCGAGCTTCCAAAAGCTTCATATCATTTCTGCAGCAAAATGGAGATTCTCTTTGGTTTTTCTAGCAACATTCAACACAAAATTTAAAGAGCAACAATGAAAATTTGGCTAGATACATGAATGATGGTACTTAAATGCATTGAATGAAAGAAAGAAAGAAAAATTTATAACATGACAAGTGTACATCAACTCTATTTTTCTACAGCTAAAAAAAACGAAGACCGTGGTGACCATGGCATCAATGCACTTCCAGAAAATGACATCAGGGGACTCATACGTGGTACATGTGCTGCACAATTTGATGGATGCACAGTTCACCTCAAGGCATAGACTACTATGTGTTTGCTCATAGCTTCGCTTGGCTCATATAGGGATGTTTACTAGTGACTTGGCTTTTCCCATTCTGTAGCTTTTTGAAAACTAGTTTGTATTCTTCTTCAGCATCAATAGATCTTCTCATGAGAAGAGAGCAAGTGGAGGGATAGGTCATGGAGAGGATCCAATGATAAGATGTCTACAACTACAAGCTCATAAAATCTAACGGTTTATAGCATGGGGCATACAGAGGAGCGGTCGGTTTCGGTCCCATGATGGGTGTTTAGATTATATCGATGTACCTATACAACAAAATAAAATCCAGAGCAGATGATCTTGATTAACATGAGATCATGTTCCTCCACTCTTCTTCTCTCCTATTTTTCCCTGCTATTATCAGATCCTGGCCACAAATCACAGATCAGAAAAACACAAACTCATGAACCCCCAAGTTTACCAATTTGTTACCGTTGGATCTAATAGTTCCTAATAGAAGAGGACTGGTAATAGGAGACGCTCCACCACCACCAATAACGCAAACTCGTGAATTCCAAAACACGACGTGATGCCTTCCTCCACCATCACCACCACCAACAACAAAATCTATCTTAAAAATTTCGGGTTTGCTACATGAATCCTCCCCCCCCCCCCCCCCCCGAACAAGTGAATTATAACAATTAAATTGTCAAATTTAATTATTAGCATCAATATTTGTTTCCTGCAACTTTGTCGCTTCTCATAATTTGGTATAATTGTCATCTTTAAGTTGCTCATATTCAGCATCTTTTGTGGTATTGGTGTAAATTCTTACGGATAAACTCATTTCTTATCCTTCGTCTCAATTATTGTTGTTAATTCATCTCAACATTTTCACTTTAGCTGCACTATGTTTCCTTTTTTATTTTGACAACATACCCAAAAGAAAGCATGCTTTATACCAACCAACCAACCAAATGTTTGCCATTGGTTGATGGGACTAAGATTTTGATGGCAATGGCTAGGGTTTCTAGTTGGGCATCATTGCTAGGAAAATAATAGAGGGATGCTTCCTCATAAGATGTGATAGAGACTTTGGAACATTAGAAGAAAATAAGTATCTCACCTTTGAGTGTAGGACATGTGATTAAGCACCATTGTCCCTTCCCTTGAGTATGACATGAGGGGCGTCCACCATGGTTTTTTAATTGCAAACTGTATCAGATTGATAGCAATTAAGTGTTTCAGGAGTTTAGATCAAATACTCCAAATCAACACCTAATATTTAGCTCAATGCAGACTGGAACATGCAGGATATATGCTGGTTATAGTTTTGCTGGTTCCAGTCTAGCTAATTATGAGGTGGGCAACTTTATCATTTTAACTCATCCCCATCACCATCTTGAATGTTTTTCTCATGATAATAATTTTAGTGAAAGACGGCTCACTATCGGTGCTCAACTTTTGCGTCAAACTCATGATCGAGGAAACAAGAGCGCCTTAATTCTAAATAGTCAGTTGACGTCCTCCAAACTGTTGTAGATTGAAAGGCGAAGTCTAGAAGAATGCGAAAGAAGCATTTAACTCCGCAAAATGGTTAGCAAGCTGAAATTGAGATATGACTAAAACCCCATGACAATAATTTCTTTCAAAATTGACGAGTTGCTCTCTTGGAGGCATCACAATAATGTATGCAATCGGGTTAATAGCTCTACAAACAACCGAATCAGATTGAATCAGAAAATGAAAATATTTCTAAAAATCATATGTTTGATGTTTAATCACAACTGTAAGCCACAAAGGATAACAGAATTTAATATGGACAACACAGGAGAGATTCCATTTTTGAACTTACCAAAGCAACGAGGAAGCCAAACTCACATCCCTCAAATTAGGGGCCCAGATAGGCTCATAAACTGTGTCATGAGAAAGGAGATGAGGTCTCTCAACAACCAAAAGAGTCAAATCAATCATAGGACTTGGTCCCTCATGGCTCCCTCAATCAACTACTAATACCACCACATTCTTATTTTTCCTCTACTATATGATGCTTTTTAGAACCTAATGTCAACTCACCTTCCAGTTTCCTTCTCTTTACAGTAGGAACTTCACATGGGAGTTGTATGGAAAAAGTTTGATTGATGGATTCTAACCAAACAAGAAACAGGTGGATTGCTTGGGGTTTGGTAACATGAACTAATAAGGCTATATTGCAGGAAACCCCAGCACTTTTGTCCGATTAGCAGGAAACCACCCTCAGCTCGGAAAACCTGCACCCCCCCCTCCTAACGGTTATTAACCTTTTATGTTCCAACTAACTTTTAATCCCCAAAATACCCCCTGGTTAAGTTATTCATTACGACCGGTAAGAGAGATAGAAGTTCACGGGCATTTTGGAATAGTACCCCATTAGGGCCGATGGGTTAAAGTACAGGTTTTAAAAACTAAGGGACGTTTCCAGCTAATCGGGCAAAAGTATAGAAGGGTTCCTGCTGTTTAGCTAAAAACAAGAGAGTATAAAAAAAGATTCGCTGCTGAATCCATGGGCAGGCAAGAGACAACCTGGCAGAGCCGCATCAAATCGAGGCATGGAAAGACTTCCTCGGTAGCTGTCAAAGGGCGCCGCTGCCGCCGTTTCTAGGACTGACCGACGCCGCCTCAAACCATTCAAACTATCCAGATTAAAATCCACCCAAATGAAAAACTAAATCATATTTTTTAGAAGAAAGATTGCTGCACAAAATGTTCAAAGCTCTAATGATAAAACTAATTATAATTTAAGAAAAAGATAATGTAAATAATGGCAATCACATCAACAAGTGGCATTGTTGGATTATCTCTTGCAGGTTGTCAGGAGAGAGATGGAAATTATGGAGCTCCAAAAGGAAGACGGAATCTCAGGACTTGCTAGTGATGGCTGCCCAATTATTGGCTACAATACTTGCAGCTTTAAAGAGCTTTGTTCGAGTGGGGTCCAGGAAAGTGATCAATTTTGGTCTTAATTTCAAACCAAAATATTATCTTCTCCTGACAAAAGAGAAAACAGGACCATGAGCATCTTCTAGCTAGTCATGACAGAGGTTGG
Source organism: Agapanthus africanus (assembly GCA_030015575.1). Classification (NCBI taxonomy): domain Eukaryota; kingdom Viridiplantae; phylum Streptophyta; class Magnoliopsida; order Asparagales; family Amaryllidaceae; genus Agapanthus; species Agapanthus africanus. Next base: position 670,300,505 of record JASDDO010000014.1, read on the forward strand.
AGGTTGTTTTAGTGATGGAGATTCACATAAATACCTACCAAAATATATTTGAAGCTTCCTCATAGTGGTTGATGACAAGCAATACAGTGAAATCAAGTAGTAATACATCTCGAACGAATTCATAAATTATTTGATAGCAGTTATGTTACGTATGTGCTAAATGAATTCAAATGCACAATCATAACTACCGAAGATTGTCGGGAGCGTATCAATTAATGAATTATTGTTCTAAACTATATGCTTCAGCCAAATAATTTTTATGAAGAAATGGATGTACACTCATTTTCTTTACTAACGAATGATTGTTCATTATGATGTGATTCACCAAAACATTGTACTTAAAGTAGGGTACATGGTTGCAGGCTATTCTAGATTATAAAATACCCATGCATGACTGGAAAGTTTGATAAAAATGAATATAGGACTGCCAATGTTTTATGAGCGGAATGTCGGCAATTAAGAAAGAATATGCCTAGAAAAAAGCCAGTAGCTAAGAATGCCGATATTGTTGAGTGACAAAAGTCACAATACATTACAGGATATAATGAGTTTGCATTTGTGGGAAGTTAGAGGAACCCATTGGGGATAAAATGATTTAAATGAGTCGAGCATGTGTAATATAGATCGATAAGTGCTTCAATTAAAGGTGGCATGATTGCAAGTTAGTGAAGCAGCAAGGTATAGATACATAGAGAGTTAAAAAGGAAATGTCAATAGCTAATTTAATTGAGGAGATGGCCTTAAATAATAACTCATGAAGATTCTCAACCCAAATTTTGGGTAAAGAATTCTTGTTTGGTTTTAGTATTACTATAGATAACACAATCAGAATCTTATCATAAAGATGATTATATATCATTTAAAAGCTTATAGTTTCTAGTGTTTAATGTCAAATAACAAACAAGTGCCACATTATGTTCTCATAAACCTCGACCACCAACTTCAACTGCCTTTTATTTTTATTTTTTTTATTTTTTAAATGCCACGTTATTTTTTCATAAACCTGCCCCACCAATTTCAAATACCTTCTTGATATACTCTTGGGCTAAATTTGTTTGGTTCCACAAATCCGTTCTGAATAACTCTCTTTGTCTATGGCAAGGCATTTCTTAAATATTCAAAACTCTTGATCTACTTCAAGCAAACATCTATACAAAGATAGTTGGTGGTCTGAGCTTCATTAGCATGTTGCGGCCTTCACAATCCACCCTCCAATCTACATGACATCATAGATTTCATTCAATTGAAGTTCTCGAGTAAGATGCGAAATGGGGCACTCCTTTATACTCCTTTATATGATAGTTGTAAATATTCCTTGGCATCTTTGGAAAGGAGAGGAACTATAATAGAATTTTTAGGTCACAATGTAGGCCTAAAGAGATTGTTCTTCGGGATATTGTCTCCAATACTTCTTTAAGAATGACAACGTTCTTTGATGCTAAAGATTTTAACAATGGACCAATTGCTCGATATTGGAGTGTATTATCTTGTAATAGCTTTGATCTTGTATCATGGTACTTAATTTTCTTTTGTAACTATATTTTATTATGAATAATATTTAAAAAAATTAGCCTTTTTTCCTTCACCTTTGGCAAAAGAAACTTCAGATACCTTTAAAACATAGAACTCTTGATCTTTAACATGGTCAAGCATCATTCTTCAGTTCATATAATTAGTGTAGTATTCTCATACATTTGGTTTTATTCCTCGTACTACTACACTGTCACAAACTTGAAGCCAAATGGAGTGTAGTAGATGATGATATAACATTCAAAAGCCCAGATTCAAACTTAAGAATCAGGCATGAAGTTTCTTTTCTGTTAAAATTTTTGTTAGGCAAGGGAAAGAATGTAGGACACTGTCCTAAACTTGAGCCTCAAGAAACAGTGTTGTTAGGTGTTCACATTGGTAAGCTGATGAAGTGCTAGGCAAGGCTAAACATCAGCAGCAGTGCTGATGTTATCTCTTGCTTAGCCATCTCCTTGTTAAATCCATGGAAGAGCACATGCAGAAAGATGCAAGGTCATCTTTACTAGGACAAGTGAAGAGTTAATTCAGAAACTTCTTATTTGAGTTTTCTTAGTGAAATCAACATTCTGTTGGAATTTTGAACAAATACTTTTAAGAGTATGAATATTTCTTTAGCAAGCTGGCCTAGATTTCGGCAATCGATGAAGAAAGATTATTCATTGAATAAAATATGTAGCCTTTTGTAATCCTATTATGGAGTGTGCGTATTTTTCTTGGAGACTTAATTTTATTTTGTATGGACATACATATGAACAATGTGGACATTTCTTTTATTAGCAATGTGATCATTTGAGAAGTAGAATCAACTATCAAGTTGACAATAAGCATGATAATGCATTTACTGTTCTACCATAATTAAAAAATGTTAGTTTTAGTTACATGAATTCAATTCATTGTTCCAACAAAGAGAAAATAATTGTTAATACAACAATTTCTACTATATATAAAAGATATTATGACTGATAACATTCACTTAGGATGTTTGGAGAAGAGTTTCCACAATGCCAATGAGCTGGTGCCATAAACCGAAATAAGTCTTAGTTTTTTGTTTCTCTCTCATTGTGTGGAACACTAAAAGGCAATGCTTCCAAGGGGCAAATGCCAATCACATGGGGAGTACAAAGGATGGGAATAAGATCTATGATTAGGATTCAATGAGACAGAAGACACCATAAAATCAGGAACAAAACCTAAAAAGTTTAAAACAGATGAAGACAAGGGGTGCATGGAGTTGGCAGTAGATAAGGTAAGGGAAAAGTAGCAGGGTAAGGTCATTACTAGGTATAACAGCTCGCATAATTTAACATTTTCTTTTTCTAAGGAAAAGAAATATTTGAACAAAAGTATGGTTTGATTTTAAAAGTAGTTAAATAAAAATCCAACAGCTAATAACAAGATTACCTCGAATGGCTTCACTTTTTTGAAGCCTTGAATTGTTCTCCAAAATAGTAAGCACTGCCGACCATCAAAGCAACGGTCGCGCCCTGAACTACAACTCGAGCCCTCATTAGTTTCTGGCCTAACTGAGAGTTCCCTTGCCTGAAGCTAATCAAGCCAGCTGTAAGCACACCAGCTGTGACAAGTGTCCCGGGATGAAACTCGATAAAATCAGAATGTAAACGGTTAAAAACTGGTGTGCATTTGATTAATTCAGTAGGCATCTATGGTGAAAGAAAAGAGTTGCAGTGAAACAAGGAAGCAAAGGGCTATTTCATAAATTGGGCGCTACGCGCTAATATTCCTTTCGATATTTATGAACTGGATTCGCGATGTGGTATATTAAGAAATAATCTAATAATTAATTAGAAGCCAGCGATCAACTAGAATTTATGAAATGGAAAATTAAGGTTAACATAAATAACAGCAGGCATTAAAATGTGCTCTATGTAGATCAACCTGGAACTAGTTATATTAAAATTTGGCTATGCTAATTCAATTTATGGCTTAAATTAAGTGAACAAGAAGCATCCTGATTATAAGCAAATAATTAAGTTGCATATTCATTTAAATAAACAGCTCACTTACAATTGTGTATGAAATTTGTTATCTACCCACATTTATTTTGCCTTTTCAAGCAAATCATGTATCCAATGGAGACCTCTCCACACCCAAAAGCCTTGTTTGGCCACAGCCCATCAGCTTAACTTGTTATTATAGCATCAAACAACTTTGTAAAAAACTAATTTTCTGCTAGATTAAAAATTTCAGTATTATCACCTCTTTCTATCTCACAGTACATGATTTGTGGTTATATAAGCTAGCGAGTCGATGGTTGTATAAAAGTCTACTAATATAAATCGTGCCCGCACAAGAGTTCTTCAATAATTGACCATTCGGTTAAGTAGATCCTCTTATGGTGACAAAGTACTAAATACAGTATCTGCACCACTTTCCTTACTTACCATTTAAAGCTTGCCCTAAAGGTTGAATCGTAATCAAGATAGAACAATCAATAATCAATTGCAATGGCAGACCCAGGAATCTGGGTCAGGGGGCACCCCATGTAGAAAAGTTTCATTAAAAATTCCTAGTGAATATATCAAAGTTAGTTTAATTGAAAATATATAATATAGTTTTAAATTGATATAATAATATAGTAAAAAAATATTATCGCGATAACATTTTTGGAATACTTTATATCGTAAGCTATAACATACAAATCACGCTTTTGGAGAAATCGAGATAAAGTAATTTTACTACAAATTTGGTGCACGTGTATGCACTTGAGAGTTTTGTGCATGAAGCAATCGCAAAGTGCAAATTTATATTAGAGAAATAGAATAACAATGTTGTTGATGTGAAATGCTTGAAGTTATTAAAAAATTGATTTTTTCATGGTAAAAAGAGACGAGAACACATTAAATTATTTGAATTGGTTATAATAGTAGTGATGATCTATGAAGCAAGATTTTATTTAAAATATTAAATAATCTTCTCATTTTTCTTAAGACCCAACATTTTTTTCACAAAAAAGTAAGCAATAGTATTTAAATGCTCAAGTTAATTAAAACAAAAAATAAATCATGCCCACAATGGGAATTGAACCCCGGATCTCTCTCTTAAAAAATATCACACACAATCACTTGAGCAATAGTTCCGTTATGTTGTCTTTTTTAGCAAAATCTTAGTGGGGACACGTGCCCATGCTGAGATGTATGTGGGCCCACCCTTGATTAATTGTATAAAGACCTTTTCCAAGGTCAAACAACAATTGATGTTTATAATGATGCTTTGCAGTAGAGAAATGTTCCCACCTTGCTCCGGCTATCCATCTCTTGGAAAGGTCAAATATATCCTGTCTTGGTGCAAAATTGTTCAACTGAAGTGGCTTTAAACCAACCACAAAGCAAAATTAATAGTGAAATATCGTATTATTTACGTTATCAACGTGTTATTAGACATCAACTTGATTAATGATTACTAATGGAATATTCAAAGTTAATGGTATTTGGGTGTTAAAATCTATTAATATTCATGGTAGTTTCTTGTAATTTATCCCTTCTCGTATAGACTGTAAACGACAATGACAAACCAGCATTAATTCCATTTGACCACCTCCAAAATTCAAACCAAATTTCTTCTAATGATTCCAGAAAAACTCAAAGTGCTGCTAATATAGTAAGAAAATGATGAGAAATACAACTCTCAAGTTGAGGCCCTATCCAGATATGGAGTTAGGATAAGTGGAGTTTATTTTGAAGGGGAGGTTGAGAGGATGCAAACTATGGTCTACAAGCCCCAAACTCCAATTAAAAATAACTCTATCTGTTTTATAAGAGACGTGTTGGGGAAAATGGAGTTTAGAAAGCTCAAATCCAATTGGAGTTTAGATAACTGCGATTATCAAAACTTTGGCTATAGCTATCTCTCGACTCCAAAATGAATGCCAAATAGGGCATAGTTAGCATTTTGGAGTTTACTTTTGCTAACTTTATGAAACTTCATTCCCATACAGGATTTTTACACTTGAATATATCAGCTTCATTTGAATGTGAAGAAGATCAACACAAGGTTGAATGTGCTATGTGCGATGTACACCCCCCATGAAAGTATTGCATCAACCCCTCAAACAACAAATTAATTTTCAACACAAACATCGAAGCATCATTTTTTGAGCTAAAATAGTTGAAACTCAACAAATCAAACAAATGAGCTATATGCAAAAATCGCGATATTGACCATGTCACACTAGAATCTAACTTACTCAATTATCTCCTAATTCCAATATGAATTCACCAAACAAGGTATCAATTTCTGGACCCAAACCATCAGCAGATACAGCATATCAATTAGCGGTTGCAAGATGCGATTTTTACGATCAAAATAGCATAAACTCAACAAAGCAACAAATGGGTCGCTTTCAGTTTCCCCATACCTCCCATATTTATTCACAAAACAAGATAAAAACAAAAGAAAGATCGCAAATTTAAGAGGGGGCAATTGAGAAATTACCAGGGAACCAAGGGATTTTTTATGGGTTTCTTCTGATCGAAGATTTGATCGAGCTGCTGTGTCGGCGGCGCCCATCTCCTCCGATCTCTTAACAACAGCTTGGAGAAAGGGAGGATTTTTTTTTTGGCAAGAAAATAAAAGGTGGAATTCCTTTTGCATTTAGCGGAAGACAAATATGGAAATGAAGGAGTAAAACTATAAAGCTCAGAAAAGATAAGGGTGGATTTACAAAACGGCTCATCGGGAATCTTAATATACCAGCTTAGGGATGTATCCCATCGGATATGTAGCGGATGCAGATGTTACCATATCCAGATACTGTGGTACGGATACAGATAGTTATTGGAATTAACTATCCTTAGTTGTCAAAAGCCGAATACAAATACGGATATAAAATAAATAGGGATGTAAACTGACGGATGTCGGATCTCGTCTAGATGTTACCTTCCGTAGATCTGCTGCAAGCGACGATGGACGGCTGAGATTGAGTTGGAGGTTGCCTCCTGAAACGTGTGGATCTTAATGGGTTTGAGGCGGTTGAGGCCGAGCTACCTGCAAGGAAGTTCCGGGGTGGTTGTACCACCGAGGACCCTCCGAAGATCAAGTTAGATCAGATATTTGAGCAGAGTAACGGCCTAGTGAGGAAAAAATGACTTACTTCGATCGTCTGAAAGAGGGGTTTATATAGTGGTGGCCACGGGAAGGCAGGCGCGGGAGTCACGCCGGCCGTTACGCCCATGGCGTCACGCCTGCGTGATAGACGGGATCCCGCATTAATGACGAGACATGCTCGTTAATGGGGGATCGTGATGGCGTGGAACGCGGGATCGTGGGCGGCGGATATCTCGCGCATGGCGAGATTCGCGGAGGCGCCTGTGATCAGTGCTGTGGGTTGGTCGGTGAGACCGGGGAATATGAGCTCAGCGGGAGGCTCGAGCATGAGCGGGGGGCCGAGGCTTCTTTGTTCTGTGACAGCTCGGAGGTGAGCCGTGGGTGGTCTGGAAGGCCACCGAAGGTCGGGAGACTCCTCGGTCCGGAGGATGGCTCGGAGGCGAGCGCGGGGGGGGGGGGCGGGGGGGGCGGGGGGGGCGAGGAAGCTCAGCTCAAAGGAAGGCTCGGAGGCGAGCCGGATGACCGAGGAAGCTCGGGCCTGTAATAGCTCGGAGTAGAGCAAAGGGACAGTTGGCTTGGCTACTGAAGTGCTGGAGGCAAGGAGTGGGGTGCAATCTCGGAGACAGGGTTTGAGGGAAGCCCCCACTATAGCACACTGGTTCCCCCTCCGTGGCCCTAAGGGGCCTAACTGGCTTACGCATATGACGCGTCATCCGCCACGTGTTATGATATAAGGAATTACCGTTATTGAGCATCATCATTAGCCCCCCACTCTCGTTCCGATCTATTTGTGGGTCGGGTCGAGAGTGGACTGCTTGGTTCTTTCCGTGCGGCTTGGCGCTGGTAATTCCTCGTGGTGGATTGTTCGGAGACGACACGGCGTTCTTGTTGTCGTGCATCGAGTATGAGTCGAACGAAGGACAAATGTGGGAAGGTCGGTATCCTCCCTTTGCCGGAGTTGAGGCGCTGATCGCGCGTTGAGTATGGGTTTATTCGGCGGGTCTTGGATCCGTGTCTTTGTAGGGTAGGAAGCTACCCGCTGCGGATGCGCCAAGCAGAAAGCTACTCAGCAGCCTCGCGAGGAGGGCTTTGGACCCACCGCGTTGATAGGCAGGAGGATGCCCGCTGGGGATGCGCCGAGCACACCGAAACTCGGCGGCCTCATGAGGAGGGCTTCAAATTCTCAGCGTTTGGTGGGCAAGAGGCTTCCCGCTGGGGATGCGTCGAGCAGGCAGAAACTCGGCGGCCTCGCGAGGAGGGCTTTAGATCCTCAGCGCCTGATGGGCAGGAGGCTGCCCGCTGGGGATGGGCTGAGCAGGAAGAAACTCGGCAGACTCGCGAAGAGGGCTTCGGATCCTTAGCATCTGATAGGCAGGAGGCTGCCCGCTGGGGATGCGCCGAGCAGGAAGAAACTCGGCGGCTTCGTGAGGAGGGCTTCAGATCCTCAGCGTCTGATGGGCAGGAGGCTGCCCGCTAGGGATGCGCCGAGCAGGAAGAAACTCGGCGGCCTCGTGAGGTGGGCTTAAGATCTTCAGTGTCTGATGGGCGGGAGACTGCCCGCTGGGGATGCGCCGAGCAGGAAGAAACTCGGCGGTCTCGTGAGGAGGGCTTCACATCTTCAGCGTCGGTGGGTAAGAAGTTACTCGCTGAGGGTTGGCCGAGCAGGGCAGCTGCTCGATGGCCTCTTGGCGAGGGCTTTGATCCTTGGCGTCGGTGGGTAGTGAACTACCAGCCATGGATGACCGAGCAGGGTAGCTGCTCGGTCGCCTCTTGGCGAGGGCTTTGATCCTTAGCACGGGAGGGGCCGTAAGAGGCCTGCTAAGGATGGGCCAAGAAGGGTTGCTGCCTGGTGCCTCTTGGCGAGGCTTTGATCCTTGGCGTCGGTGGGTAGTGAACTACCAGCCATGGATGACCGAGCAGGGTAGCTGCTCGGTGCCTCTTGGCGAGGGCTGTTAGTTATATGTATGCCCTAGAGGCCATTACTGTACATGAGATGTATATTATAGTGGATGCTGGGACATATATAGGGAGGACTTTCTTGCTTGACATGATAGTACGCTATCTGGTTGCTCTTTATCTTACCATGTATACCTACTGTCTCTTTGTTACATGTTGATAAAGCCCTTAGGACGTGTACTCGACTTCCAGGATTATGATGCAGATCATACTAGTGGGGCCTGGGTAGTCCATGAGTACATCCTTCAATGTTTCTAGTCGTGGGAATATCGAGATGGGGCATCGATATTCCAGAGTAGACTAGCGTATATCTTCTCGACCCATGTGATGGGCGATGGATGATCCCATATCCATTGGCGTTTGACATCAGAGATGGTATACGGGTGCTCAGTGGAGACTGGGTACAATGAACGGACTCGCCGAGAACTCCCAGATGGCATTATACCTCACGTCAGATGGCAGTTCTCTGGTGACACTGATACAGCTTAGTCTGTTGACCCGAGATCGTTATAGAGTCTTGTGTGTCTCCCACTGTGCTTTGATTTCCACCCTACCACGGCCCTACTGATTCGTGCAAACAAGTGGTTTTTGGGTACAGTCCCGAGTCACATGGAGGCAATGAGCGATAGGAGGGGATTCGTTTCTCCCGGTATTAGGGGTTGATGTTGCGCTATGCTCGACTGGCCATAACTGGAAATCCCTGGCCAGGTTGATGTGATTTACTGGTAAGTGTTATCAGTAATTTCACGCTCGTTATGGACCTTACATCGGCATGATTTATCAAGCTACTGGGGTCTGACGTTTACCACCCCCAGGCGAGATATGCGACATATCAGACGAACAGACCGGACTGTGCGGTAAGTGTTACTGATTGGATTCGCAGGAGTGTGAGAAGGCTTGCTCGTTGATCTTCTGATCGCTCAATACCCGGGTGGCCGTTACGTTTAGCAGACCGCTTGCGGCTTGTGGGTGACTAATATGATTACCACCTACTGCCGGCGTATTGACGAGTCTTTAGAGTCCTACACAGAGGTTTCCTGGCTCAAGCGAAACGAAATAGGAGCACATATGAGATATGTGCGGGACCGAGAATAATACGAGTATGTGATACCGTATTCTATTCTCGCGATTTGTATCATCGGTCGGTTATATGCGATATAGCCGGGTTATCGAATCAAGTGTTAATTCGATATATTGATACACATGATATTAGTCGGTTATATGTGATATGACCGGATCATTAAATCAAGTGTTGATTTAATGATTTAATGAATAATTATATATTTGATATATTACTTTACATTAACTAGTATTGGTTCACTTAAGATTGCTTTTCTCACTTGATGTGCACAAAGTGTATATGTGATATATTATTGTGTACATGTTTGTATCATGATTGATGATACATGTAAACATGAGTGGGTGGGTGACATACACCATGCTAATTATAATTTAGATTTTTATTCATCTTAATTATTCAAAATGGTGGTATCTTTTGTCATGACTTGAAGCTTCATGAAGCTTGAAGCATCTTTGACAAAGTCCACTTATTTTGTCTCAATTAAGATATTTATTAACCAAACCATTATAATTAGCCATGGTTATGTCTCTACAATGGTTAGTGGATGATACTAACTCACCCATGGTTGCATAATTGATTATATTAATTTCACTTGAGTTTTCATTCTCATTCTTTTTCTTCTTCTTCATCCAAAAGAAAACCATTGCTGGGTTTTTTCTAAGTGAAGAAACAAAGTGAGAAAAATAGATCTAAAGTGAACCCACTTCCTATTTCATCATCCTCTACTACTTGCCATTTAGTTTAGAGTGTTCTCTTCACAAAGTTTATGACCAAGCGAAGGGTTAGCTTGGGTTTGAGTCTCCTCGACGTAGATCATCTTCGGCCTCGAAGACTACGAGCAAATCCGTTCATTTCTCCGAGGAAACCATTAGTAGAGTCCGGGAGCTCGATGATCGCAGTGAAGGGACGTCAACACGGAGCTTTAGAAGTGAAGGACCGGATCTACAAAGGTTGTATTCTAGTTCACTTCTCTTTGTAATGTGAGATTACAAGTTTTTGTTACCCTATTTTTCTAGCATGATTTTTAGTTTGATTGCTTAGCACCCCCTTAAATTTTTGTTGTAGCATTTGTGGTGCTTGCAAACCCTAGGCTAGGTGCTAAGGAATCCCAACATGGTATCAGAGCCTAACTTGAAATCTAGACGATGTTAGAAGTAATACGAAACCGAAACAAATCCGTAAACACACAATTTCTGGAACCCTGCACATATTGCTCTCTGTTGATTTTCAAAAGGTCTGTAAAAATTTTGCAAATAAGTGCAAAGTGATGTATATGATACCTTTAGTGCACAGAACAAAAACGAGGCCAAGACCTCGGATTTCACCCGAGCACCCTCACCAAAATTCCGGTGAGGCCGGCCCCAATTGCTCCCCTTGGTGTCGTTTTTGTTTTGTGCCTTGATGTGCTCATTTTGGGGTTTCAGGTATTGTTTGCTTGGTCCAAATTTTCATGTGATGTAAATTTGGCTATAGGACCAAAACAGAGTGTTTCGTAGTCGTATAATTTAACATTATGATGGTAACCTAGGCTATGTTTGACGGTTCGAACGATCTTCAAACATCACCCCATGCCCCCTCTGAAATTTCCAAGTGTTGGAATTTTTCTAAGTTAATTATATTCAATATTCATGCAAGTAACTCTATGGACTCTTTAGAAGAACAAAAACCTTAACTCGATTCTATGCCCTCAGAACCGCGACTTGAACCCTAGGGTTTGCCGTGGTTCCACGGTTACATAGGTGAGGCGTTGGTTTGACCCTTCTATGGCTGGATCATAGGTACTGTGGCACATTTTGGGTACTTTAATTTCGCTCAAGTGTTGAGCTCATTGGGAGATGAGGGTGTTGTTTGATTCGCTCGAAACGTTTAACATCGTCTAGTATATTGTGATACAATAATTGGAATCAACAACATTTGAATTTTATAAGTCTAGCAATTTAGTCTCATTTGATCGGTTGCCACGGGATTTTGATGCGATCAAAAGTCCGTCGTAATCACTTTGTGTATTCGGATACTCGCCGGATAACATTACTAGATAGTCACGCCCCATAACCCCAACCAAGTGACTGTAGGAGAACTCTGTTGCCAAAAAGCATCCGTCCGGGTGCTTGCGGCCGCGGTGTTCCGCCTAAGTGCACTTCGTCGTCGGTATCGGGGGGTGCGGTCGTCTACTAAAGTTTCCGAGGAGCATTCGATCGGGATGTCGGGAATCTTGTTGAATTGCCCGACTGATTGTTGGAAAGTGTTTTCAATATCGAGACTAAAATGCGGGGTTTATAATCTTTAGGCATGCGATGTCTAAGGAATTCATTTGGTTAGGCATGCGATGTCTAAGGTTGTTGCGGATTCCAACTGTTGTAGTTTTTTCACTTTCTTTTCTGCGACCGTAAGTGTAATATGTGGAGTATCGCCGGTTTTGTTGCTATACGTCAACGAAAATTGGGATACACATATTTACTTACGTTGATGACATGTGATGTTATGTGTTGCTGGATATGTTATATTGGATCGTCGTGTTTGAATAGCCGGGGTTTTTTTTATGTGAGATGAGAGTTTTTCATTTTCATTCATGTAAAACTTGTATGTAATATTCTTTTATTGGGGCACTTTCGGGCTGAGGAAGATGTCACCGTTGATGTATATTATTTACTTTTCCGCATTAGGATATACCCAAGGAGGGGAGCACAAGCAACCGGGTTCTAGAGTCCAGTGGGAGACCATCTCGAGGCGTCGAGACCGGATCTCCTGACTCTAGAATTGGTAGGGTTGCTTGCCGCTCTCGTAGGGGTCTAGGGATGTGGGTTTGGCTATTCATCACGACCGTGGAATCCGTGTTTTATACCGGCTCAAAATAAAATACGGACATCCTAGTATATCCAATATTTCATATGTTGTTTTCTGCTGCGTTATCTATGATGTGATCATTTGATATGTTGAGATAGATACTGTATATAGTATATATGATATATTATATAGACGCTGCTTATGTTTTACACCCGCTCTAGCCCTGCCCCGCTCTGCCGTTAGTTACTTAACTTAACAGTGCATGACGGGACATCGAGGCGAATGCGGATGGCATAAGCGTACGTTATATTTATCTGTGATGTTTAGGTAAACTTAAATGATGGGAAATTCATTAATGAGATTAATGAAAGAAAATAAACCTGAAAGATGTTGTGGAATTGAATTTTCAAAAATTAGGTAGCTCTAGTTGTTGCTTTGCATAGCGGTATTCCTTGTAGAATATCCAGCACCTTATTCAATAAGGAAAGAGCCGAGATCCCTTCACCGGGAGTGACCTCTTTAGCAATAACTAGCAGATGCTACAACCCTCGGTTTTTTCTTTTGACTTCTTTTCTAGTTCTTGCTTTGCATAGTGGTATTGTGAATATCCTGCACCTCATTCGACGAGGAAAGAGCCAAGATCCCTTCACCGGGAGTGACCTCTTTAGCAAAACTAGCAAAAGCATCAAAAACACTGTTAGTTATATATATGCCCTAGAGGCCATTGTTGTACATATGATGTATATTATAGTGGATGCTTAGATATATATAGAGAGGACTTTCTTGCTCGATATGATAGTATGCTATTTGGTTTCACTTTGTCTTAACATGTTGACTTGTATTGGTTTACTGTCTTGCTCTCACATGTTGATAAAGCCCTTAGGATATGTACTTGATTACTAGGACTATGATAAGATCATACTAGTGGGGCCAGGGTAGTCAACGAGTACATCCTATAACTTTTCCTAGTCGAGGGTGTATCGAGACAGGGCATCGATACACCAGGGTAGACTAGCGTATACGCATCTTGACCCATATGATGGGCGATGGATGATCCCATATCCATTGGTGTTTGACATTAAAAATGGTGTACGGGTGCTCAGTGGAGACTGGGTACACTGAATGGACTCGCCGAGAACTCCTAGATGGTATTATACCTATCGTCAGATAGCAGTTCTCCGGTGACACTGGTGCAGGTTAGTCTGTAGACCCGAGATCGTCATAGAGTCTTGTGTGATTTCCACTGTGCTTTGATTTCCACCTTACTACGTCCAAGAGGGCATGCAAAACGGTGGCTTTTGGGTACAGTCCTGAATCACATGGAGGCAATGAGCGATATGAGGGGTTTCGTCTCTCCCGGTATAGGGAGTTGATGTTGTGCTGTGTTCGATTGGCTATAACTGGAAGTCCCTGGCCAGGGCTGATATGGAGTGCTACTGGTAAGAGTTATCAGTAGTTTCTCGACCTGTTATGAGCCTCATATCGACACGACTTATCGGTTACTGGGGTGTGACATTTACCACCCCTAGACTGGATATGCGACATATCAGACTAAGAGACCGGACTGTACGGTAGTGTTACTGATTGGATTCACAGGAGAATGTACATGCTTGCTTGTTGATCTTCTGATCGCTCAATACCTGGGTGGCTGTTACGTTTAGCCGACCGCTTGCAGCTTGTGGGTGTTTGATATGATCATCACCTACTGCCGGCGTATTGACGATTTTTTAGAGTCCTACACAGAGGTTCCTGGTTCAGGCAAAACGGAGTAGGAGCACATATGTGATATGTGCGGGACCGAGAATAATACGATATGAGATACTGTATTCTATTCTTGCGATATGTGATATCGGCCGGGTATATGTGATATAGCCGGGTCATCGGATCAAGTGTTGATTTGATAAATTGGTACATGTTATATTAGTCGGTTATATGCAATATAGCCGGATTGTCGGATCAAGAGTTGATTCGATAATTTAATGTATAATTATATATGTGATATATTACATTACGTTAACTAATATAAGCTCGCATTATTGATCCATTTTCTCACTGGATAATACATTGATATATATGCGATATATGTTAATTGTATTATTTTCTTTTGTTACAAAATATATTATATATGTGATATATAATATTGTAGCATGTTAGGGTTACAAATGCAACATGGTTGTTGAGTTTAAACCAAGTTAGGGTTTGGATTAGGGTTAGCTTTTGGATGAGCTTTCATGAAGCTTCATTAAGGTTTGACTTTGTCTTCATCCTTGATATTTTGTGTAGATATTTGTTAACCCAACCCAAATACTTAACCATAGTTTATTCTCTACATGAGTTAAAGCCTTCATTCTTAACTCATGGTTGCAATTGTAACCACAACAATAATTCATTATTCATCACAAAAGGATTTTTTCTTCTTCTTCTTCCTCTTGAAAAAGCTTTCTAGCTTTTTGAGTTGTGGTGATTATTAGTGAGAAATTGAAAACAAAAGAGAGCAATATTCCTACTTCATCATCCTCATCTATTCTAGCCACTTAGATTAGGCTGTTCACTTCTCTAATAACTTCATTAGTGAAGTGTAAGCTTGGGTTAGAGATTCTTCAAGGTAGATCATCTTAGATCAAGAAGACTTCAAGCAAGATGCATCATTTACCTTTTGGAGCTTCACGAGAGTCGGCGTTCTTGATGATCGCAGCGAAGGGACCTCAACACGGAGCTTATGAAGCGAAGGAACGGACAACAAAGGTTGTAATCCTACTCTCTTTACTTCTTTGTATGTGATACAAACTTGTTACCCTAATAATTCTAGCATGATTCATAGTTTGCTTGCTTTGCACCTCTCTAATTTTTAAAGTGGCATGAGTGATGCTACCAAACCCTAGACTAGGTGCAAGAGAAGCCCAACAGTGGTGTCAGAGCCAAACTAGAATTCTAGACACGGTGTTATAAAAATTACGAAAATGAAATCCACTCTGAAATACGATATTATGAACACCTCATTTTGCTCTCTGTAAATTTTCAAAAAAGTCCTTTAAAAATTTTCCAAACAAGTGCAGAATGATCTATGGACCAAAGTAAGAACATGGGAGAAATACGGAGGGAGGGGCTCGGTTTTGGGCCGATCCCCAGGCCAATAATTCCGGCCAGGCCGGCCCCTTAGGCTCCACTCCTCTCCGTATTGCCCCTGTGCTCTCATGTCTCCATTTTGGGTTTCCTAGTATTGTTTATTTAGCCCAATTTTCATGTGATGATTAGTTTGACCTAGGGCTAATTCGTAGTGCTTCGTAGTCGTAAATTTTAACACTGTATTGGTAACCTTGACTATTTTTAGCAGTTCGATCAAACTTCGCACACCACATTTTGTACCCCGCTGAAATTTCCAAGTGTTGTAATTTTCCGAAGTTGATTGTACTCGTAAAATCGTGCAAGTACCCCTATGGACCTCCTAGAAGACTATAATAACCTTAACTCGATTCTATGCCCACGGAACCGCGAACGAACCTTCGGGTTTGCCGTAGTTCCGTGGTGTCATAGCTGAGGCGTTGGTTAACTCCTTCTACGGCTGGTCCATAGATACCGTGGCACGATTTTTGAGTGTTTTAATTTTGCTCAAGTGTTGAGCTCACGGGGGTAATTTGTGTGTGTATATCGATTCGATTGAAACGTTAAACATCGTCTTGATATTCTGTGATTGTGATACAATATGTGGAATTCATATAGTTAGGCATGAAATCCGTAATATGTGATATTTCGGGTTTACAATGTCTAAGGTGTTTATGGATTCCAAATGTTGTAGTTTTACACTTTCTTTTCTGCGAGCGTAAGCGTAGTATGTGGTGTATCGCCGGCTTCGTTGCTATACATCAACGACAATTAGGATACGCATACTTGCTTACGTTGATGATATGAGATATTATGTGTTGCTGTGATATGTTATATTGGATTGTCGTGTTCTGAATAGCCGGGGGTTTTATGTGAAATGAGGGTTTTTATTTTCATTCATGTAAAATTCATTGTATGTAATATTTTAGGGCACTTCCGGGTTGAGGATGATGTCACCATTATATATTATTTACTTTTCCGCATTAGGATAGACCCAAGGAGGGGAGCACAAGTAATCGGGTTCTAGGGTCCAGTGGGAGGCCATCTCGAGGAGTCGAGACCGGGTCTCCTAACCTTAGAATTGGCAGTGTTACTTGCCGCTCTCGTAGGGGTCTAGGGATGTGGGTTTGGCTATTCATCGCGACCGTGGAATCCGTGTTTTATACTGGCTCGATGTAAAACATAGACGTCCTAGTATATCCAATATTTCATATGTTATCTTCTGCTGCAATGTTCTGTGATGAGATCATATTACTGCCTGAGACGAATGCTTATACTATATATATATGATGATATATAAATATTACTGCTTTCGTTTCTTCTGTGATGCTTAGGAAGCATAAATGATGGGATTTATTAATGAGATTAATAAAAGAAAAGAAACCTAAAAGATGTTGTAGAATCAAATTTTCAAAAATGGTAGCTACAGTTTTTGCTTTGCATAGTGGTATATGTGATATATCCTGCACCTTATTCGATAAGGAAAGAACCGAGATCCCTTCACCGGGAGTGACCTCTTTAGCGAAACTAGAAAAGCCTAAAAAACACTCCTTTTCAAAATCACTTGTTTCTACATCGATATCAAGTTCATTACGCTCATGGTTTTCTGAAAAACCTGCGTAGCCCTCCGTCATTTCAGATAAATACTACTTAGTATTCGTGCTACGTTTGTTGACTATGTTAAGGCGTAGTGTGCGGTAGATAATTAGTGTTTATCTTCTAAAACATGAGATGTGATTGGATTAGGGTAGTCGTATGACCTTGTTGGCCTTTGTCAAGGGTCGTGCGGGTGGGTTTATTTCAATCAAGAAATGACGGGTTGAACTTGACTAGCTTCCTATAGTTTGTTGGCCTTTGTCAAGGTCATAGGGGGTTAGGGGTAAAAACATTATCGGGAATTTCAAGTGTTGAAATTTGCAATGAGATTGTATACCTTCTATGAGATAGTTGGATCCCGATACCCACTCCGAGTAAGAGTTACTCCTGGGAGAGTTTTACACATGACAATTAGCCAATCAAGTAGGTGTCTAGAAAAGTGTTTATGGGGTTATGCCTCTGGGAAAACGAGATTTACTTTAATTAGGTCCGTGCGAAAGCACAGGGAACATCCCTCAATGTACCAGCACTGGCCTGGCCGAAAGATTGGCGAACTTGTAAAGTGTAATTAATCCCAGCTAGTCTTACCTTTTACGGTTTGAAGGAAGATTTGATAAAAAGCAGTGGGAGCCATCCTGATTAGATAAGATAATAACCAATCTAATCTTGCAAGAGCATACGCTAAACTGTTTTCTTCTCTCTCTCTCCAAGTAGCGACCCTGTCAGACCTTAATCAAGATAATAATATGGATATATTGACTGAACCCGCTTATTATACTGTGCAGGGGAACGTTGGTCCCGCTCCCACTTATAATTGTTATAAGTGCGAGCAGGGAATAGTAGAATATCTGGATTCTCACGCCACCCAAACGAAGAATGTAACACCCGAGCCCAATGCTGCTATTTTCTGTTACTGGTTGAGTGTTTGGCATTGCTCATTTCATTTATCTTGCTTGTTTGGTTCTTATTGCACAATTTTAACCGGCTAAGTCATTCTGCATATAACAAATTTTAGCACCTAAAATAAAATTAAAAATATTCATCTTGGCCTACTTGACACCCTTAGCCTCGTGGTAGCGTTCGTGCATTGTGTTCTCGTCCCGTTCAGTGAAACGGGCGAGTTTGGATGGCTACGTGCACGTGCGTGTGTCCGTTTTGTGAGTATGCTTTTTAATCATAAAACATTTCATTTTAAAATTTGGAACCCGCTTAAAATCCTATTATTTGAATTTCGAATTTTTGGACCCAACCCGGGCGCAATTTGGAAATGTTTCATTTGGCGCCAAAATCCTAAATTTTAATATTATTAAAACCATCACATATATTTTTCTAACTAACCTGATATCTTACTGTTCATTACCTATCTTTTAAATCTTTAAGTTAACCATATAATATTTTTATAATCTTTTATATCCTTCTCAATTTATTCTCTCAGCCAATCACAACCTCCCCTTTAACCCCGTGGGCCCCACTTTCTCTCTCTCTCTCTCCACCTTTTCCTCTCTCTCTCTCTCCCTCATATATTCTCTCGTACTTCTCTTTATCATTTTTCTCTTCTTGCTTCATGTCTCGTTTCTCATTTCTTTTAACTGTTCTTTTGTTGCCGGAATTCCGTCGTGCCGGTGACGTTTCTCGACGCTCCAGCGAGATGCCCCGACCCGTGTGGTTCCTTTGTTCGTCGTTTGGGTTCATTCCGTGAACCGTGCGCCGTCGCGAGTTTTCCCCGCCGACGGTTAACGTTCCGTTTTCCCGATTCGCGACCCATCGAGGCAAGTTAATCTTGCTACATGCTATATACTTTTATAATCTTCATTTTATAATGTTATACATTTGAAAATCTTATAGTTTACATATGAAATGTCGTTGAAAAATCGGATATGACAAATCTGAAATTTACTGTACACCTTATCTTATAAAATTCATTATAAATCATAGAAAAATCATTAGTATACGTTCTTTAGTTCGTTACGAAGCTAATTCAGAATACTATAACTCTATGAAATATTTACTTGCAAAATAAATTGTTTAATTAACGTAAAATGCAAATGAACACGTCTCTAAACTGCTGTCCAGGGAAATTCCAGCAGCAAACTTTCAACTTTGAATATTCATAACTTTTTGTAGGGATAACCTGAGATACTTATACTTATAAAACTGAAAACCTTATTGAATTATCTTTGTTTTGGTATAAGATACGTCTCTTTTGGAGAACATTTGTTATTTTTAAGCTATTTTACAAATTAGGGTGACGCTAAATTTCTGAACGGAACCTTCTTGTGCATGGTTAATCAATACATCTTTTATGGTTACTAATCGCTTTGAATATGCTATCCATATTAATATTATTATATCAATATTTATATCACATATTGTTTAGTTGTACATCCCACATTACCATTTTACAGTTTTATAACTTTTCGGATACCCGTTTGCATCTATCGCATTTAAGATACATATAATTGCACGCATAGATCACACTATTACATAATAATGTGATATTAACACTCCATGTTTAATAAATTGCATCCTAATTAATATTGGAACTATAAATGTAACCCTAATCGATAACTGTGCATCCATATCCTTGAAATTATATTTATTTACATATCATATTACATGTTCCAGTTTATTGTTCTGATAGTACTCATGCTTGTTTATTTATACATATGCTTATGTTAGTTTGATTATGAGCACCCACATGACATCTTGTGCTTCCTGACATGACCTGTTACACTTCCTACTTGACATGACATGGTACCGTACACTCTTGACATGACACGACACCCTATACATATCGACTCATCCTGTTGTACCATGACACTACTTGTTTCATGATTTCATGCCTAATGCCGACAAACCTGACCATTCCTGCTGTCGATCCAGACAGACCTACTTTTACTTGATTTTGTGTTGGCATTAGTCCTTGACTACTGAATACCTGACCTGACATACATGGTTTGGGGGTATGGGGAAATCAAAGGTGAAACCGACTTGTAACTCAACAGTTCGATACATTGTTCTGATCAGTCTTACGGGCTTGGCCAGTCCGGGAGTGATGATGCTGACATCACTCGTCCATCCTACTACCTTTTACTGCTTAGCGGCACGTCTCGGACTCAGCCCCGAGGATCATGACCGTGGTCCCGGGCACGCACGGGATACTATTGAGTTACATCGACGATTCATCAATTGGTTTCAAAGACTATAGAGTAGAAAATCTGATAGGACAGTTTGTCACCATTGCACATCACCCTGCTTGTTACTTCTTATTACTGCTTTATTCATGTTCATGCTTGCACTATGTATCACCATGTTTACATTATACTTGATGTCATGACGCGCTGACGTCTGGGTTTTGCATGGCCCAGATTCCGTACCACTGTCGACGACCGAGCAGGAGTACTTCAGCCAGCAGGCTGAACTGTGAGTTCCTTAGGGTTTAGTTTATTTATTTCATTTCATTTCCAGATGTGAGCCCGCATTATGGGACGTACTGTTTATTCATTGTATTGGATCATTAGCTTCCGCACTTATTTTTTATTGATTCTTGTTATTATGGATTTGGACATGTATTAGATTAGCTTATTATCTTGTTCTTGATATCCTTACAACCGTAATGTGACTGTGGATGGATACTTCCTACCCACAGGTAGCATGGTTGGCTATGTCACGTGCCCAATCTTGCGTACTCTGGGAAGCGGGGCGTGACATGGTTCTTTTGGTATCAGAGCCATAGGTTAGTTGGGTTGATTCTTTTGTAGTTGGGTATTGTACCCGATACACGAATCAGAACACCCGTGATTAGGAAACATGTCCAGCCACCTTGACCGTTTTACCATCTTTGAATCATTCTTCCAGATCATGTCGACATGCAAACTTACTTTGCATTGTCAATTCGAAAACCTAATTCTTTGTTATCTCTAGGACTTAGGCGACTTGGGTGGAGTTAAGTAATTGCGGCTATGATACCGCGGCATAGCTACAATGCAGCACTCTATTTAAGTATCTTGGAGTTCTAGCCTTGATCCATATTCAGAATCTATCATCATGCTAATATTGGGTGTTTTGAGTTCAGGATTATGACAGGTAAGAAGTTGAAGACGTACCAGAGGCGTGTGGACGAAGCCGCCATGTTAGGAGTGATACGTGGGATGTTGGAAAACCAGAAGAGGCAAACTGAGCTGATCCAGCAGCAAGTAGATTCATTTCAGGAGGGTTTGCAGGCTATTCAGCAGTCTGTAAACACCGCAGTAGCGAAGCCAGTCGACCGAGTAGGAACCGTGGCAGATTTCAGACGGTTGGGTCCTACTACTTTCACTGGTTTGGAGGAGCCGTTACCAGCCGAGCAGTGGCTAGTAGACACGGAGAATTTACTGATTGCGGCACAGATCCCAGAAGACAAGAGAGTAGATGTGGTGCGCATTCAACTAGTGGATTACGCCGAGAGTGGTAGCTTGTGGAGGAGAACCGTTTGCCCAAGCCAAGCAGTTGGGCGGATTTCTCTAAGAGTTTCCTAGAGAAGTTCTTTCCGCGGACTGCACGGGAGGAAATGGAAGAGAAATTTATTGGGCTGAGGCAGAATGGAGCACCCGTGGACGTGCATGCAGCAGAGTGGACGAGACTCAGCAGTTTCGCTGGACCTTTAGTCGCCAACGATGCAGACAGGGCACGAAGGTCCATGCGAAGCTTGGATGTGGACATCCAAAGGCAAACCGTCTCCCTGGGTTTGACCACTTTCTCACAGGTTCTTACGGCAGCTCGAGAACAGCAGAGCATATCAGGAAAATTGGGAGTTCACAGCAGACAGCAGTTGCGGTAAGGAAGCAGTTCTGTCGGGCCGGTCGAGTTTAGGGCTAGGCCGACAAACAATGTTCTTGCATCAATGGAAGTGATGAAAGTAAAGAGCCGGCAGTTGTTCGCGATTTTATGGACGTATTTGAAGATATATCGGGCTTACCGCCGAAGCGAGATGTGGAGTTTGAGATTGACCTTATTCCTGGTGCAGCGCCAGTATCAAAGTCTTATTATCCGATGGCACCAGTGGAATTGGAAGAAGTTAAGAAACAAGTTGGTGAATTACTTGAGAAGGGTTGGATTCGAAGCAGCAACTCGCCTTGGGAGCTCCAGTTCTTTTAGTAAAGAAGAAGGATGGCACGAGAAGGATGTGCATTGATTATCGAGAATTGAACCGGGCGACTATTAAGAACAAGTACCCGATCCCTCGCATTGGAGGACTTTTGAGCAGCTTAGTGGCGCGAGAGTATTCTCGAAACTGGATTTGCGATCCGGATATCATTAGGTCCTGCAGATGTTGAGGCAGGAGAAGCTTTATGCGAAGATGAGTAGTGCGAATTCTGGCTGGAAGAAGTGAAATTTCTGGGACATGTCGTGTCGGGTGATGGAATCGCCGTCCATCCCGAAAAGATTGCAGCAGTTCGAGATTGGCCTATTCCAAGGAATGTAGCTGAGATAAGAAGTTTCCTTGGATTAGCCGGATACTACAGGAGATTTGTGGAGAACTTTGCTCGTTTGGCAGAACCGCTGACCAAGCTTATGCGTAAGGAGGTACCTTTTGTATGGACGGATAAGTGTGCGTTGGCTTTGAGACGTTGAAGCAGAAGTTGATAACCGCCCCGATCCTGACCGTACCGGATAATTCAGGAGGACTGGTGATTCACAGCGACGCATCTGGAAAAGGATTGGGATGTGTTTTAATGCAGAATGGGAAAGTCGTCGCTTACGCATCGAGACAACTGAAGACTCATGAGAAGAATTATCCGACTCATGACTTAGAGCTTGCAGCTGTGATTTTCGCTTTGAAGATTTGGAGACACTACCTTTTAGGGGAAAGAGTCGAAGTTTTTACAGATCATAAGAGCTTGAAGTATGTGTTTACATAGAAGGAGCTTAACCTGAGGCAGCGTAGATGGTTGGAGCTGATGGCTGACTACGATCTTGATCTTAAGTACTATCCGGAGAAGGTTAATGTTGTGCCGGATGCGCTTAGTCGGTTACCAGCAATTCAGGTGTTAACTACACAGGGGGAGATCATTGCAGATTTTCGAAGATTTGACTTGGAGGTTGTGCTACCACATTCTACGGGACAGTTGATGCAGTTGCAAGTACAGTCGTCCTTGGTTGAGAAGATTAAAGCGGCACAATCGCAGTATCCTAGACTGCAGAAGTTTCGAGAGCAGGTTGAGGCTAGACTACGAAGAGATTTACTGGTCCACGAAGATGGTTCGTTGAGGTATGGTAGCCGTTTGTGTGTGCCAAAGGATGATGTACGTGAAGAGCTTATGAAGGAGGCACACAGTTCAGCTTACTCTATACATCCGGGAGGTACAAAGATGTACCGAGATATTCGACAGCATTTCTGGTGGGAAGGCATGAAACGGGAGATTGGTCGCTTCGTGGCTAAGTGCTTGGTATGTCAGCAAGTCAAGGCTGAACACCCAAGGGTTGCTGGTTTGTTGCAACCACTTCCGATTCCTCAGTGGAAGTGGGAACATATAACCATGGATTTCGTGACGGCTTTACCGCGGAGTCCAAAGGGCAACAATGCAGTATGGGTGATTGTCGATCGGTTGACCAAGGCAGCTCACTTTATTCCTTTTCGGGTTGGTCAATCAACGGAGACTTTGGCAGAGCGGTACATGCAGGAGATTGTAAGATTGTATGGAGTACCGGTGAGCATCGTGTCCGATCGGGACACTCGGTTCTTGTCACACTTCTGGAGGAGTTTACAGGAAAGTTTGGGGACTCGATTGAAGTTTAGCACAGCTTATCATCCTCAAACTGATGGACAATCGGAGAGAACGATCCAAACTCTTGAAGATATGTTGAGGGCATGCATGTTGGACTTCAAGGGTTCTTGGGAGGATCACCTACACTTGGTGGAGTTTTCTTACAACAATAGTTTCCAAGCGACTATTCAGATGGCTCCGTTTGAAGCGTTGTATGATCGTAAGTGCCGTTCACCTGTTTGTTGGGATGATGTTGGTGAACGAAGATTACTAGGACCAGATTTGGTGGTATAGACAGTCGAGAAGGAGAATACAATCAGGAAGCATATGAAGGCAGCTCAAGACAGACAGAAAAGTTGGGCTGACACGTCAAGAAGACCTCTAGAGTTCGCCGTGGGTGATTTGGTATTCTTGAAGATATCACCGACTAGAGGAGTGATTCGTTTTGGGAGTCGGGGAAAGCTTAGTCCTCGATTCGTTGGACCCTTTGAGATATTGGAGCGTGTTGGAGAGGTAGCGTACCGTTTGGCGTTACCACAGTCCTTGGCAGGAGTGCACGATGTGTTTCATGTATCTCAACTACGGAGGTATGTTCGAGATGAAACCCAAGTATTGGATCATTCGGAGTTGACTGTACGGGAGGACCTAACTTTTGAAGAGCGACCAGTTGAAATCAAGGATCGGAGAGAAAAGGTTCTTAAGAACAAGGTTACCCCTCTTGTGCTAGTTTCTTGGGGTAATCGATCGCATGGAGAATCCACTTGGGAGCGAGAAGACGAGATCCGACAGAAGTTTCCTCACCTTTTCCTGTAGTTTTCTATCTTGTATTCTTGGAATTTCGAGGACGAAATTCTTTTGTAGTTGGGTATAATGTAACACCCGAGCCCAATGCTGCTATTTTCTGTTACTGGTTGAGTGTTTGGCATTGCTCATTTCATTTATCTTGCTTGTTTGGTTCTTATTGCACAATTTTAACCGGCTAAGTCATTCTGCATATAACAAATTTTAGCACCTAAAATAAAATTAAAAATATTCATCTTGGCCTACTTGACACCCTTAGCCTCGTGGTAGCGTTCGTGCATTGTGTTCTCGTCCCGTTCAGTGAAACGGGCGAGTTTGGATGGCTACGTGCACGTGCGTGTGTCCGTTTTGTGAGTATGCTTTTTAATCATAAAACATTTCATTTTAAAATTTGGAACCCGCTTAAAATCCTATTATTTGAATTTCGAATTTTTGGACCCAACTCGGGCGCAATTTGGAAATGTTTCATTTGGCGCCAAAATCCTAAATTTTAATATTATTAAAACCATCACATATATTTTTCTAACTAACCTGATATCTTACTGTTCATTACCTATCTTTTAAATCTTTAAGTTAACCATATAATATTTTTATAATCTTTTATATCCTTCTCAATTTATTCTCTCAGCCAATCACAACCTCCCCTTTAACCCCGTGGGCCCCACTTTCTCTCTCTCTCTCTCCACCTTTTCCTCTCTCTCCCTCTCCCTCATATATTCTCTCGTACTTCTCTTTATCATTTTTCTCTTCTTGCTTCATGTCTCGTTTCTCATTTCTTTTAACTGTTCTTTTGTTGCCGGAATTCCGTCGTGCCGGTGACGTTTCTCGACGCTCCAGCGAGATGCCCCGACCCGTGTGGTTCCTTTGTTCGTCGTTTGGGTTCATTCCGTGAACCGTGCGCCGTCGCGAGTTTTCCCCGCCGACGGTTAACGTTCCGTTTTCCCGATTCGCGACCCATCGAGGCAAGTTAATCTTGCTACATGCTATATACTTTTATAATCTTCATTTTATAATGTTATACATTTGAAAATCTTATAGTTTACATATGAAATGTCGTTGAAAAATCGGATATGACAAATCTGAAATTTACTGTACACCTTATCTTATAAAATTCATTATAAATCATAGAAAAATCATTAGTATACGTTCTTTAGTTCGTTACGAAGCTAATTCAGAATACTATAACTCTATGAAATATTTACTTGCAAAATAAATTGTTTAATTAACGTAAAATGCAAATGAACACGTCTCTAAACTGCTGTCCAGGGAAATTCCAGCAGCAAACTTTCAACTTTGAATATTCATAACTTTTTGTAGGGATAACCTGAGATGCTTATACTTATAAAACTGAAAACCTTATTGAATTATCTTTGTTTTGGTATAAGATACGTCTCTTTTGGAGAACATTTGTTATTTTTAAGCTATTTTACAAATTAGGGTGACGCTAAATTTCTGAACGGAACCTTCTTGTGCATGGTTAATCAATACATCTTTTATGGTTACTAATCGCTTTGAATATGCTATCCATATTAATATTATTATATCAATATTTATATCACATATTGTTTAGTTGTACATCCCACATTACCATTTTACAGTTTTATAACTTTTCGGATACCCGTTTGCATCTATCGCATTTAAGATACATATAATTGCACGCATAGATCACACTATTACATAATAATGTGATATTAACACTCCATGTTTAATAAATTGCATCCTAATTAATATTGGAACTATAAATGTAACCCTAATCGATAACTGTGCATCCATATCCTTGAAATTATATTTATTTACATATCATATTACATGTTCCAGTTTATTGTTCTGATAGTACTCATGCTTGTTTATTTATACATATGCTTATGTTAGTTTGATTATGAGCACCCACATGACATCTTGTGCTTCCTGACATGACCTGTTACACTTCCTACTTGACATGACATGGTACCGTACACTCTTGACATGACACGACACCCTATACATATCGACTCATCCTGTTGTACCATGACACTACTTGTTTCATGATTTCATGCCTAATGCCGACAAACCTGACCATTCCTGCTGTCGATCCAGACAGACCTACTTTTACTTGATTTTGTGTTGGCATTAGTCCTTGACTACTGAATACCTGACCTGACATACATGGTTTGGGGGTATGGGGAAATCAAAGGTGAAACCGACTTGTAACTCAACAGTTCGATACATTGTTCTGATCAGTCTTACGAGCTTGGCCAGTCCGGGAGTGATGATGCTGACATCACTCGTCCATCCTACTACCTTTTACTGCTTAGCGGCACGTCTCGGACTCAGCCCCGAGGATCATGACCGTGGTCCCGGGCACGCACGGGATACTATTGAGTTACATCGACGATTCATCAATTGGTTTCAAAGACTATAGAGTAGAAAACCTGATAGGACAGTTTGTCACCATTGCACATCACCCTGCTTGTTACTTCTTATTACTGCTTTATTCATGTTCATGCTTGCACCATGTATCACCATGTTTACATTATACTTGATGTCATGACGCGCTGACGTCTGGGTTTTGCATGGCCCAGATTCCGTACCACTGTCGACGACCGAGCAGGAGTACTTCAGCCAGCAGGCTGAACTGTGAGTTCCTTAGGGTTTAGTTTATTTATTTCATTTCATTTCCAGATGTGAGCCCGCATTATGGGACGTACTGTTTATTCATTGTATTGGATCATTAGCTTCCGCACTTATTTTTTATTGATTCTTGTTATTATGGATTTGGACATGTATTAGATTAGCTTATTATCTTGTTCTTGATATCCTTACAACCGTAATGTGACTGTGGATGGATACTTCCTACCCACAGGTAGCATGGTTGGCTATGTCACGTGCCCAATCTTGTGTACTCTGGGAAGCGGGGCGTGACAAAGAATAAGCATGTTGATGCATTTTCTTCAGGTGTGTTAGTTATCGAGTACTGTTTCTCAGTTCACTCTGCGTCCTGAGTATTAGATACCGGATCAGGATCCCACATATGTAATATGTTACATGGGCTACGGAAAGGTAGAGAACTGGGAGAGGCTGATCATTCCGTAAGAGTAGGGAATAGTGCAAATGTTGCAGCCAAAGCAGTTGGCGAATATCACCTTGTGTTACCAAATGGTAAGATAATGATTCTGAACGAATGCTATTACATTCCGACCCTGATATGCAATCTTATATCAGTTTCTTTATTGAGTAAAGAGGGATATAATTTTGTAGTACAGGATAATGTTATGAACATCTTCCTGAATCAAAAGTTGATTGGATCAGGCTCATTAAATAATGGCATATACGTTCTCAATCAGACTACAGTACTTAATGTACAAAACACACACAAGAGGAAGAGTTCAGAAATGAACGAATCCTTCTTGTGGCATTGTAGACTAGGTCATATCAATGCGACACGGCTAACTAAGTTGTATAAGGATGGATATTTGAATCTGTTCGAATTTTCATCTTATGATACTTGTCAGTCATGTCTCAAAGGCAAGATGACCAAAACTCCGTTTAGTGGACACGGAGAAAGAGTTACGGAACTCTTAGGGCTGATACATAGTGATGTATGTGATCCCATGTCTATACATGCCAGGAACGGTTCCTCATACTTCATTACATTCACTGACGATCTCTCAAGATACGGACATGTGTTCCTGTTGAAACAAAAGTCTGAAGCTTTTGAGAAATTCAGAGAATATAAGAACGAAGTAGAGAACCAAACGGGCAAAAGTATTAAGATCCTTCGATCTGATCGAGGAGGAGAATACTTGAGCAATGAGTTTCTGGACTATCTAAAAGAGAATGGGATTCTCTCTCAGCTTACTCCTCCCTATACACCACAGCACAATGGTGTATCAGAGAGGAGGAATTGCACCCTATTAGATATGGTGCGCTCTATGATGAGTACTGCCGAGTTACCTGTTTCCTTTTGGGGTCATGCGCTTGAGACAGTAGCATACCTATTGAATCAAGTTCCGTCTAAATCTGTACCTACCACACCATATGAGATATGGAGTGGGAAGAGACTATGTCTTAAACGTGTTAAAATATGGGGTTGTTCGGCCTATGTCAAAACACAAAATCCGGACAAACTCGAGGCACGGTCAGTTCTTTGTAAGTTTGTGGGATATCCTAAACATTCACATGGATATTTTTTCTACTACGGCGAGGAACAAAAGGTATTTGTTTCTCGACATGCCACCTCTTTAGAAAAGGAATTTCTTGCAAAAGAAATTAGTGGCGAAGAGGTAGAGCTGGAAGAAGTTCCAGCACCACAAAATACAACTGAAGATTTAGTGGAACCAGATGATTCAGTAGTTCCCAACGGACCCCAGCCTCTCCGCCGATCTAGTAGGGTTCCTCATCCACCTGAGAGATACTACGGTTTTCTCATAGATGGTGGGAGCGAGGATTGCATCATGGAAGATGATGACCCAACTAGCTTCGAGCAGGCCATCACGAGTAGGGACTCTGTGAAGTGGCTGGATGCAATGCGATCTGAGATGGAATCCATGTACACCAACAAAGTATAGACTTTGGAAGTTGCTCCTGAAGGGGTAAAACACATTGGGAGCAAATGGATCTTTAAGAAGAAACTTGGTGTAGATGGAAAAGTGGAGACTTTCAAAGCTAGACTTGTTGTAAAGGGTTTTCGTCAACGACCAGGTGTGGATTATGATGAAACCTTTTCTACAGTGGCTATGCTTAAGTCCATCCGGATTTTACTTGCCATTGCTGCATACCATGACCACGAAATCTGGCAAATGGATGTTAAGACCGCCTTTCTAAATGGTGATTTAGAGGAGTGCGTGTACATGACTCAGCCATAGGGCTTCGTAGATAGTGGGAGCAGCGGAAAGGTGTGCAAGCTGCTTAAATCCATCTACGGGTTAAAGCAGGCATCGCGGATTTGGAACATCTGTTTTGATGTTGTAGTCAAAGAGTTTGACTTCATCAAGAACGTAGATGAACCTTGTATATACAAGAAGGTTGCAGAGAGTAAGGTTGTCTTCCTCGTATTGTACGTGGATGGCATACTCTTGATAGGAAATGATGTTCCTATGTTGCACTCGGTCAAGCTCTTCTTATCACATAGATTCTCAATGAAAGATCTAGGTGATGCCTCCTGCATTTTGGGAATCAAGATCTATAGAGATAGATCTAAACGGATACTGGGATTGTCCCAATCCAGGTACATTGACACCATACTAAAGAGGTTTAGTATGGAAGAATCCAAGAGTGGGAACCAACCCACGATCTATGGACTCAATCTCTCCAAAGAGATGTCTCCCAAGACTGATTTGGAGAGAGCTCGTATGCAAGGGATACCCTATGCTTCGGCAGTAGGCTCTATCATGTACGCGATGTTATGTACCAGACCCGATGTAGCATACTCACTAAGTGTAGTGAGTAGGTATCAAGCAGATCCAGGAAAGAGTCACTGGACAGCTGTGAAGAACATTCTCAAGTACTTGAGAATGATTAAGGAGATGTTCTTGGTGTATGGTAATGGAGAACTTCTGGTGGAGTCCTTTACCGATTCAAGCTTCCAAAGTGATAAGGACGACTCTAAGTCGCACTCGGGATTTTTCTTTACCCTAAATGGAGGGGCGGTTTGTTGGAAGAGTTCCAAGCAAGAAACCGTGGCAGACTCGACGATGGAGGCTGAATACATCGCTGCCAACGATGCTGCCAAAGCGGCTGTCTGGATGAAGAAGTTCATCACTGAACTTGGTGTGGTTCTTTCCATTGAGCATCCAATACCTTTGTATTGTGATAACAATGGAGCTGTGGCTTTGGCCAAGGAACCCAGTGTAGGGTTCCTTTGCACACTCATGAGGTTCCACAACTGATCAACCATGTCAAAATCAAATTTTTCATGTGCCAAAGAAACCCTAATGCTAGATCGTTAACTAGAGGTAAGGCGATACTAAGCAAGTTAACAGTTTAACTACAAGAGAAAGTGACTACAACCTTTGTAGATCCTGTCCTCCACCTCTTTAGCTCCGTGATGACGTCCCTCCGCAGCGACCATCGGGATCCTGTACTCTAGCGTTGGTTTCATCGGAGAAATGATCGGGCTAGGTCGTTGACTTCGATGCCGAAGATGATCTACGTCGAGACGACTCAAACTCAAGCTCCATCTTCACTAGGTCATGAAACTTGTGAAGAAAACACCCTATACAACATGGCAAGTGGTAGATGATGAAGAAATAGGAAGTGGGTTCACTTTGGATTTGGATTTCTCACTTGATTTCATCACTTGGAAATTTTCAAGAATGGTTTCTTCACTTCATGAAGAAGATGAAGAAGAAGAAGGAAAAAGAATTATCTTGAAAATAATAAATCAAGTGAATCTTATCATAATGCAACCATAGCTGAAGTAAACACATGTAGAGAATAAACTAGGGTTTAGGTGTAATGGTTAGGTTAAGGAAAAAACAAAATGGTTAAGACTTTCAAAGCTTCATGAAGCTTCAAGAATAAAACAAAGCAAGCCACCATTTTATTTTTGCCAAAAATAAATAAATGAAATAAATAAATAAGTTAAAACCCTAACCATTAACCTAAACATAGTTTAAAGCATACACACACCCAAGTTTGCATGTACCATCAAACATGATACAAACTAGTGCACAAACATATATCATATATACAATGTGTGCACATCAAGTGAGAAAAATAATCTTAAGTGAACAAATACTAGTTAATGTAAAGTAATATATCAAATATATAATTATACATTAAATCATTAAATCAACACTTGATTTAATAATCCGGTCATACTGCATATAACCGACTAATATCAAGTGTATCAATATATCGAATCAACATTTGATTCGGTAACCCGGCTATATCTTATATAACCGTCCGATGATACAAATCGCGAGAATAGAATTCAGTATCACATACTGGTATCATTCTCGGTCCCGCACATATCTCATATGCGCTCCTATTTCGTTTTGCTTGAGCCAGGAAACCTCTGTGTAGGACTCTAAAGACTCGTCAATACGCCGGCAGCAGGTGATGATCATATCAAACACCCACAAGCCGCAAGCGGTCTGCTAAACGTAACGGCCACCCGGGTATTGAGCGATCAGAAGATCAACGAGCAAGCCCGCTCACACTCCTGTGAATCCAACCAGTAACACTTATCGTACAATCCGGTCTGGTCGTCTGATATGTCGCATATCTCGCCTAGGGGTGGTAAACGTCAGACCCCAATAGCTTGATAAGTCATGCCGATGTAAGGTCCATAACAAGCATGAAACTACTGATAACACTTACCAGTAAATCAGTGCAACCCTGGCCAGGGATTTCCAGTTATGGCCAGTCGAGCATAGCGCAACATCAACCCCCAATGCCGGGAGAGACGAATCCCCTCCTATCGCTCATTGCCTCCATGTGAATCGGGACTGTACCCAAAAACCACCTGTTTGCACGACTCAGTAGAGCCATGGTAGGGTGGAAATCAAAGCACAGTGGGAGACACACAAGACTCTATGACGATCTCGGGTCAACAGACTAAGCTGTACCAGTGTCACCAGAGAACTGCCATCTGACGTGAGGTATAATACCATCTGGGAGTTCTCGGCGAGTCCGTTCAGTGTACCCAGTCTCCTCTGAGCACCCGCATACCATCTCTGATGTCAAACGCCAATGGATATGGGATCATCCATCGCCCATCATATGGGTCGAGAAGATATACGCTAGTCTACTCTGAAATATCGATGCCCCGTCTCGATATTCCCATGACTAGGAACATTGAATGATGTACTCATGGACTACCCAGGCCCCACTAGTATGATCTACATCATAGTCCTGGAAGTCGAGCACACATCCTAAGGGCTTTATCAACATGTAATAGAGAGACTGCAAGTATACATGTTAAGATAAAGAGCAACCAGATAGCGTACTATCATGTCGAGCAAGAAAGTCCTACCTATATATGTCCCAGCATCCACTACAATATACATCCTATGTACAGTAATGGACTCTAGGGCATACATATAACTAACAATCTCCCACTTGCACTAGGGCCATCTGTAGCAGTGGTTGGAGTATCTAATACTCAACCATCCTATATAAGTCTCTCTCTGGGAAAAAGTCTTTGTGAGTGGATCCGCCGTGTTGTCCTCTGAGTCTACTCCTAACCTCGATCACCCTGGAGATCAACTATCTCCATGATCAGGTGATGCTGCCTCAGAATATGTCTGGGTCACTGATGGGACCAAGGTTCCTGGGACAAAGCTACACTTCCATTGTCACACAATGGTAGGAACCTAGTTCATCTCATGAACCAATATGCACCCAAACTGCCTCTTTGGTAGTATCTTTAATAGCGATGTTACCAGCCTTTATCGTCTAGTTTGCCACGATATCTAGCTTGGAACTCTTCCAACATACCGTCCCTCTACTGAGGGTAAAGACAATGCCTGCGACTGACATTCAGTCGTCCTTATCACCCTGAAACTTTTCCAGTGATTCTCCCCATGATCGATTGATACCAACTCACTAAACTTAGTGAGAACCCTAACATCCCTTTAGATCTATCTCATAGATCCAAATCCCAGGATTTAGGAGGTATCATCTTTATCCTATTTGGAGAATCCTTGTGATAAAAGGAGATTGACCGTGCGTAGCATAAGAAACTCTTTTCCTATCAAGAGTATGTTGTCCACGTACAATACGAGGATGACCACCTTACTCTCTACTACCCTTTTGTATATACAAGGTTCATCTACCATTTTGATGAAGTCAAACTCTTTGACTACCACATCAAAACAGACGTTCCAACTCCGCGATGCCTGCTTTATTCTGTAAAGCAACTTGTACATGTTTCCGCTGCTCCCACTGTTTACGAAACCCTCTGGCTGTGTACTTATAGACGTTCTCTTCTAAATCTATATTTAGAAAAGCAGTCATGACACCCAACCACCAGATATCGTAGTCATGGTATCTAGCAATGGCAAGTAGGATCCGGATGGACTTAAGCATAGGCACTGGAAAAAGGTTTCATCATTATCCACGCCTGGTCGATGACGAAAAACTTTAACAAGTCTAGCTTTGAAAGTCTCAACATTTCCATCTACACCAAGTAATCTTCTTAAGATATACTTGCTCCTGATGGGGATTTAACCCTTCAGATAC
Source organism: Agapanthus africanus (assembly GCA_030015575.1). NCBI lineage: Eukaryota > Viridiplantae > Streptophyta > Magnoliopsida > Asparagales > Amaryllidaceae > Agapanthus > Agapanthus africanus. The sequence continues at coordinate 670,334,330 of JASDDO010000014.1, forward strand.
AGCATCCAAAGTCCATACTTTGTTGGTGTACATGGATTCCATCTCAAATCGCTAAGCATCCAGCCATTCTTACAGAGTCCCTACTTTTGATGGCCTGCTCGAAACTAGTTGGGTCATCATCTCATGATGCAATCCCCGCTCCCACTGTCATCGAGAAACCGAAGTATCTCTCAGGCGGATGAGGAACCCTGCTAGATCGGCGGAGAGGCTGAGGTTCGTTGGGGACTATTGAATCCTTTGGTTCTATCAAATCATCAGTTGTAGTTTGTATAGCTGGAACTCCTTCCAGTTCTACAGAACCGACCTTGCCTCGATCTTGTCCGGATTTTTCTTTTGACATAGGCCGGACAATCCCAAATCTTAATTTACTTAAGAGATGGGCTTTTCCCATACCATATCTTATATGGAGTGGTAGGCACTGATTTGATTCGAACCTAATTCAATAGGTATGCAACTTCTTAAGTGCATAACCTCCAAAAGGAAATAAGTAACTCAGTAGTACTCATTATAGAGCGTACCATATCTAATATGGTGCGATTGCTCCGCCCCGATACACCGTTGTGCTGCGGTATATTCAGAGGAGTAACACCGAGAGAGAATCTCATTCTCCTCTAGAACAGTCCAGGAATTTATGCACAAGTATTCTCCTCCCTGATCTCATCATAGGACATAATACTTATACCTGTATTAGTTCTCTACTTCTGACTTATATTCTTTGAACTTCTCAAAAGCTTCAGACATGTGTTTCAACAGGAACATGTGTCCGAATCTTGAGAGATCATCAGTGAATGTAAGGAAGTACAAAGAACCAGTCTTGGCATGTGTAGACAGGGGACCTTGCATACATCATCATGTATCAGTCCCAAGAGTTTACTAACTCTTTCTCTGTTTCCAATAAACAGAGCTATGGTCATCTAATCTTTGTGACATGACTGGCAAGTTTCACAAGATGTAAATTCAAACTGATTTAAATATGCATCTAAATGTAACTTCAGCCAGTCGGGTCGCATTGATATGACCTAGTCTACAATGCCTCAAGAAGAATTCGTTCATTTCTGAACTCTTCCTCTTGTGTGTGTTCTGTATACTAGAAACTGTAGTTTGATTTAGAACGTCAATGCTTTTAGATAACGTGCCTGAACCGATCAACTTTTGAAATGTTCAAAACAATATTCAACAAGACAAAATTATATCCTTCTTTAATAAATAAAGAGATTGATATGATTTTGTATATCAGGTTCGGTATCTAATAGCATTTGTTCGGAATCAATGTATTGGTAATACAGGGTGACAGTGACCAATAGACTTAGCTGCAACACTTGCACCATTTTCTGTCTCATGAAACTTATCACCCGTTCTCAGTTTTCTACCTTTCTGTAGCCCTATGTAACATATTACATATCTGGGATCCTGATCCGGTATCAAATACCCAGGGCGCAGAGGATACTGAGAAACAGTTCTTTGTAATGAACGCACCCGAAGGAGATGCATCATAATGCACTTTCTTCGTTTGGGCTGCACGGGAATTCTGGTAATCCCCAATTTCCTGCCCAGTCTTATAACAATTATAAGTTGGAGCGGGACCAACGTTCCCTAGCTCAGTATAACAAGCGGGTTCGGTCAATACATCCATATTATTATCTTGATTAAGGCGTGACATGGTCGCTACCTGGAGAGAGAGAGAAGAAAACACTCTGCGTGCGCTCTTGTAAGATTAGATTGGTTATTTATTTTATCTAATCAGGATGGCTCCCACTGTTTTTATCAAATCTTCCTTCAAACCTTAAAAGGAAAGACTAGCCGGGATTAATTACACTTTACAAGTTCGCCAATCTTTCAGCCAGGCCAGTGCCGGTACTTTGAGGGAGGTTCCCCGTGCTTTCGCACGGACCTAATTAAAGTAAACCTCGTTTTCCCAGGGGCGTAACCCCGTTGACACCTTTCTAGACACCTACTTGATCGGCTAATTGTAAAGTGCAAAACTCTCCCAGGAGTAACAATTACTCGTAGTGGGTATCGGGATCCAACTATCATATAGAAGGTATGCAATCTCATTGCAAATTTCAACACTTGAAACTCCCGATAATGGTTTTTACCCCTAGCACTTATGACCTTAACTATGGTCAACAAATCATAAGAACTAGTCAAGTTCTATCCGTCATTTCGTGATTAATTAGACCCACCCACATGACCCTTAACTAAGGTCAACAAAGTCACACGACTGTCCTAACTAATCGCATCATGCGGTGTAGGAAGACATCACTTAGCTACCGTACACTGTGCCTTGACTATGGTCAACAAACACAGCACGAATACTAAGTACTCTACTTCCTAAAATGACGGAGGGTTGCGGATGGTTTTTATGAAAACCTTTAACGCTTTGAACTTGATCTCGTTGCGGAATCAAATGGTTTTTAAATGGAGTGTTTTTTAGGCTTTTCTAGTTTTGCTAAAGGGGCCACTCCCGGTGAAGGGATCGTCGGCCCTTTCCTTATCGAATAAGGTGCAGGATATATCATATATACCGCTGTGCAAAGAAAAAACTATAGAAGCAATCAAAAGACAAACCGAGGGTTGTAGCATCTTCCAGTTATTGCTAAAGGGGTCACACCCGGTGAAGGGATCTCGGCCCTTTCCTTATCGAATAAGGTGCAGGATGTTCTACAAGGAACACCGCGATGCAAAGCAAGAACTGTAGCTACCTGTTTTATTTTTGAAATTCGATTCCACAACATCTTTTAGGTTTATTTTCTTTCATTAATCTCATTAATGAATGTCCCATCATTTAAGTCCACCTAAACATCACAGATAAATACAACGTACGCTTATGCCATCCGCATTCGCCTCGATGTCCCGTCTGCACCGTTAGGTTAGGTAACTAACGGCAGAGCGGGGCAGGGCTAGCGCGGGTGTAAAACATAGCAACGTCTATATAATATATCATATATAGTATATACAGTATCTATCTGAACAAATCACATGATCACATCATAGATACCGCAGCAGAAAATATCATACGAAATATTGGATATACTAGGACGTCCGTGTTTTATTTTGAGCCTGTATAAAACACGGATTCCACGGTCGTGATAAATAGCCATTCCCACACCCCTAGACCCTTACGAGAGCGGCAAGCAACCCTACCAATTCTAGAGTTAGGAGACCCGGACTCGACTCCTCGAGTTGGTCTCCCACTGGACCCTAGAACCCGGTTACTTGTGCTCCCCTCCTTGGGTCTATCCTAATGCGGAAAAGTAAATAATATACATCAACGGTGACATCTTCCGCAACCTGGAAGTGCCCCAATAAAAGAATATTACATACAAGTTTATACATGAATGAAAATGAAAAACACTCATCTCACATAAAAAAAAACCCGACTATTCGAACACGACGATCCTATATAACATATCCAGCAACACATAACATCACATGTCATCAACGTAAGTAAATATGCGCATCCCAATTGTCGTTGACGTATAGCAACGAAACCGACGATATCACATATTACACTTACGGTCACAGAAAAGAAAATGTAAAACTACAACATTTGGAATCCGCAACCTCCTTAGACATTGCATGCATAACAAATGAATTCCTTTAGACATCGCATGCCTAACAATTATAAACCCCGCATTTTAGTCTCAATATCGAAAACACTTTTCAATATAAAGTCGGGCAATTCAACAAGATTCCCGGCATCCAGAACGAATGCTCGTCGCAAACTTTAGTAGACGGCCGCACCCCCCGATACCGTCGACGAGGTGCACTAAGGCGAAACACCGCTGCCGCGAGCACCCGAACGGATGCTTTTGGCGACGGGGTTCTCCTATAGTCACTTGGTCGGGGCTATGGGGTGTGGTTGTCTATTAAGTTTACCCGGCAAGTATCCGCGTACGCTATGTGATTGCGACGGACTTTTGATCACATCAAAATTTCGTGGCAACCGATCAAGTGAGACTAAATTGCTATGTTTATAACATCCAAATCAGTTATCTCATAACTACTTGTGGATTCCAAATATTGTATCACATTCCAGATAAATAGAAAATGCTAAACTTTCCGATCGAACAATCAAACACCCAAGTTTTCCCGAAACAGCTCAACACATGAAATAAGTTTAAAAACATTCACTTCATGCCACAGTACCAACGGTCCAGCCGTAGAAGGGTCAAGCCAACGCCTCACATGTGGCACGCCGTACTGCCCCAAACCCTAAGGTTCAAAAGGCAGTTCAAGACGGTCACATAATCGAGTTAAGGTTTGTTGTCTTCTAGAGGGTCCATCGCGTTACTTGCACTACTTAGAACGTTCTTAAACAACGGAAAAATCCAACACTTGGAAATTTCCCGGCAGGGGAAAAATTGGGTATTTATATCCGGTCGAATTTTTTAACATGTTCTAAAATTACCCGGAAAAACACATAGACAAAACTAAACAATCCAATCGAATCATCGATTCCCCAAAACAATCCAGAAAACTCAACTGTTGAGTGCAAATTAAAAATTCCCAGAAAACTCAGGAATAACTTAGTGACATTACTGTGCAAAATATGATGAAAGAAGTGACGGTACGGCCGCGGAACCGCGGCGCCTTGATCGACTTAGGCGCACGTTTTGCACAGTGATTCATAGAAAACCCTGCTTATTTTTCTGCATATTTTTATTTAACAAAATTCCACAATTTCAGAAAATGTACAGAGAGGGGTGTAATTTAGGGTTTCGGGGTTCGATCGGGTTTCTAACATCGTCTACACTTCGCCTAAAGCTCTAACCTGGCTCTGATACCACTGTAGGGTTCCTTTGCACACTCATGAGGTTCTACAACTGATCGACCATGCCAAAATCAAATTTTTCATGTGCCAAAGAAACCCTAATGCTAGATCGTTAACTAGAGGTAAGGCGATACTAAGCAAGTTAACAGTTTAAATACAAGTGAAAGTGACTACAAATTTTGTAGATCCGGTCCTCCACTTCTTTAGCTCCGTGATGACGTCCCTCCGCTGCGACCATCGGGATCCTGGACTCTAGCGTTGGTTTCATCGGAGAAATGATCGGGCTAGGTCGTTGACTTCGATGCCGAAGATGATCTACGTCGAGGCGACTCAAACTCAAGCTTCATCTTCACTAGGTCATGAAACTTGTAAAGAAAACACCCTATACAACATGGCAAGTGGTAGAGAATGAAGAAATAGGAAGTGGGTTCACTTTGGATTTGGATTTCTCACTTGATTTCATCACTTGGAAATTTTCAAGAATGGTTTCTTCACTTCATGAAGAAGATGAAGAAGAAGAAGGAAAAAGAATTATCTTGAAAATAATAAATCAAGTGAATATTATCATAATGCAACCATGGGTGAAGTAAACACATGTAGAGAATAAACTAGGGTTTAGGTGTAATGGTTAGGTTAAGGAAAAAACAAAATGGTTAAGACTTTCAAAGCTTCATGAAGCTTCAAGAATAAAACAAAGCAAGCCACCATTTTATTTTTGCCAAAAATAAATAAATGAAATAAATAAATAAGTTAAAACCCTAACCATTAACCTAAACATGGTTTAAAGTATACACACACCCAAGTTTGCATGTACCATCAAACATGATACAAACTAGTGCACAAACATATATCATATATACAATGTGTGCACATCAAGTGAGAAAAACAATCTTAAGTGAACAAATACTAGTTAATGTAAAGTAATATATCAAATATATAATTATATATTAAATCATTAAATCAACACTTGATTTAATGATCCGGTCATACTGCATATAACCGACTAATATCAAGTGTATCAATATATCGAATCAACATTTGATTCGGTAACCCGGCTATATCTTATATAACCGTCCGATGATACAAATCGCGAGAATAGAATTCAGTATCACATACTGGTATCATTCTCGGTCCCGCACATATCTCATATGCGCTCCTATTTCGTTTCGCTTGAGCCAGGAAAGCTCTGTGTAGGACTCTAAAGACTCGTCAATACGCCGGCAGCAGGTGATGATCATATCAAACACCCACAAGCCGCAAGCGGTCTGCTAAACGTAACGGCCACCCGGGTATTGAGCGATCAGAAGATCAACGAGCAAGCCCGCTCACACTCCTGTGAATCCAACCAGTAACACTTATCGTACAGTCCGGTCTGTTCGTCTGATATGTCGCATATCTCGCCTAGGGGTGGTAAACGTTAGACCCCAATAGCTTGATAAGTCATGCCGATGTAAGGTCCATAACAAGCATGAAACTACTGATAACACTTACCAGTAAATCAGTGCAACCCTGGCCAGGGATTTCCAGTTATGGCCAGTCGAGCATAGCGCAACATCAACCCCCAATGCCGGGAGAGACGAATCCCCTCCTATCGCTCATTGCCTCCATGTGAATCGGGACTGTACCCAAAAACCACCTGTTTGCACGACTCAGTAGAGCCGTGGTAGGGTGGAAATCAAAGCACAGTGGGAGACACACAAGACTCTATGACGATCTCGGGTCAACAGACTAAGCTGTACCAGTGTCACCAGAGAACTGCCATCTGACGTGAGGTATAATACCATCCGGGAGTTCTCGGCGAGTCCGTTAAGTATACCCAGTCTCCACTGAGCACCCGCATACCATCTATGATGTCAAACGCCAATGGATATGGGATCATCCATCGCCCATCACATGGGTCGAGAAGATATACGCTAGTCTACTCTGGAATATCGATGCCCCGTCTCGATATTCCCACGACTAGGAACATTAAAGGATGTACTCATGGACTACCCAGGCCCCACTAGTATGATCTACATCACAGTCCTGGAAGTCGAGCACACATCCTAAGGTCTTTATCAACATGTAATAGAGAGACTGCAAGTATACATGTTAAGATAAAGAGCAACCAGATAGCGTACTATCATGTCGAGCAAGAAAGTCCTACCTATATATGTCCCAGCATCCACTACAATATACATCCTATGTACAGTAATGGCCTCTAAGGCATACATATAACTAACACCCAGGTCCCATCAGAAATCCAAACATATTCTGAGGCGGTATCACCTGATCCGGGAGATAGTTGATCGCCGCGAGATCGAGGTCAGGAGAGTTGACACGAATGACAACACTGCGGATCCACTCACGAAGGCCATTCCCCAGATACAATTTGAGAGACTCTTCGGGATGTTGGGTATGTGATACTACAACAGCTGGCCTTAGTGCAAGTGGGAGATTGTTAGTTATATATATGCCCTAGAGGCCATTTTTGTACATATGATGTATATTATAGTGGATGCTTGGATATATATAAAGAGGACTTTCTTGCTCGATATGATAGTATGCGATCTGGTTTCATTTTTTCTTAACATGTTGACTTGTATTGGTTTACTGTTTTGCTCTCACATGTTGATAAAGCCCTTAGGATATGTACTTGACTACTAGGACTATGATGAGATCATACTAGTGGGGCCAGGGTAGTCAACGAGTACATCCTATAACTGTTCTTAGTCGTGGGTGTATCGAGACAGGGCATCGATACACCAGGGTAGACTAGCGTATACACATCTTGACCCATATGATGGGCGATGGATGATCCCATATCCATTGGTGTTTGACATCAAAGATGGTGTACGGGTGTTCAGTGGAGACTGGGTACATTGAACGGACTCGCCGAGAACTCCTAGATGGTATTATACCTATCGTCAGATAGCAGTTCTCCGGTGACACCGGTGCAGGTTAGTCTGTAGACCCGAGATCGTCATAGAGTCTTGTGTGATTCCCACTGTGCGTTGATTTCCACCTTACCACGTCCACGAGGGCGTGCAAAACGGTGGCTTTTGGGTATAGTCCCGAATCACATGGAGGCAATGAGCGATAGGAGGGGTTTCGTCTCTCCCGGTATAGGGAGTTGATGTTGTGCTGTGTTCGATTGGCTATAACTGGAATTCCCTGGCCAGGGCTGATATGGAGTGCTACTGGTAAGAGTTATCAGTAGTTTCTCGACCTGTTATGAGCCTCATATCGACACGACTTATCGGTTACTGGGGTCTGACGTTTACCACCCCTAGACTGGATATGCGACATATCAGACGAAGAGACCGGACTGTACGGTAGTGTTACTGATTGGATTCACAGTAGAATATACAGGCTTACTTGTTGATCTTCTGATCACTCAATACCTGGGTGTCTGTTATATTTAGCTGACCGCTTGCAGCTTGTGGGTGTTTGATATGATCATCACCTACTGCCGGCGTATTGACGATTCTTTAGAGTCCTACACAGAGATTTCCTGGCTCAGGCAAAACGGAGTAGGAGCCATATGCGATATGTGCGGGACCGAGAATAATACGATATGAGATACCGTATTCTATTCTCGCGATATGTGATATCGGCCGGGTATATGTGATATAGCCGGGTCATCGGATCAAGTGTTGATTCGATGAATTGGTATATATTATATTAGTCGGTTATATACAATATAGCCGGATTGTTGGATCAAGAGTTGATTCAATAATTTAATGTATAATTATATATGTGATATATTACATTACGTTAACTAATATAAGCTCGCATTATTGATTCATTTTCTCACTGGATAATACATTGATATATATGCGATACATGTTAATTGTATTATTTTCTTTTGTTACAAAATATATTATATATGTGATATATAATATTGTAACATGTTAGGGTTACAAATGCAACATGGTTGTTTAGTTTAAACCAAGTTAGGGTTTGGATTAGGGTTAGCTTTTGGGTTAGCTTTTGGATGAGCTTTCATGAAGCTTCATGAAGGTTTGACTTTTGTCTTCATCCTTGATATTTTGTGTAGATATTTGTTAACCCAACCCAAACCCTTAACAATAGTTTATTCTTTACATGAGTTAAAGCCTTCATTCTTAACTCATGGTTGCAATTGTAACCACAACAATAATTCATTATTCATCACAAAAGGATTTCTTCTTCTTCTTCCTCTTGAAAAAGCTTTCTAGCTTTTTGAGTTGTGGTGATTATTAGTGAGAAATTGAAAACAAAAGAGAGCAATATTCCTACTTCATCATCCTCATCTATTCTAGCTACTTAGATTAGGGTGTTCACTTCTCTAATTACTTCATTAGTGAAGTGTAAGCTTGGATTAGAGATTCTTCAAGGTAGATCATCTTAGATCAAGAATACTTCAAGCAAGATGCATCATTCACCACTTGGAGCCTCACGAGAGTCGGAGTTCTTGATGATCGCAGCGAAGGGACCTCAACACGGAGCTTATGAAGCGAAGGAATGGACTACAAAGGTTGTAATTCTACTCTCTTTACTTCTTTGTATGTGATACAAACTTGTTACCCTAGAAATTCTAGCATGATTCATCGTTTGCTTGCTTTGCACCTCTCTAATTTTCAAAGTGGCATAAGTGATACTACCAAACCCTAGACTAGGTGCAAGGGAAGCCCAACAAACACTCCATTTTAAACCATTTGGTTTTGCAACGAGATCAAGTTCAAAGCGTTAAATGTTTTCTTAAAAACCATCTGCAACCCTCCGTCATTTTAGGAAGTAGAGTACTTAGAATTCGTGCTGTGTTTGTTGACCTTAGTTAAGGCACAGTGTATGGTAGCTAAGTGATGTCTTCCTACACAACATATGATGCGATTAGTTAGGACAGTCATGTGACTTTTTTGACCTTAGTTAAGGGTCATGTGGGTGGGTCTAAGTAATCACGAAATGATGGGTAGAGCTTGACTAGTGCTTATGATTTGTTGACCATAGTTAAGGTCATAAGTACTAGGGGTAAAAACCTTTTTCGGGAGTTTCAAGTGTTGAAATTTGCAATAAGATTGCATACCTTCTATATGATAGTTGGATCCTGATACCTACTGCAAGTAATTGTTACTCCTGGGAGAGTTTTGCACTTTACAATTAGCCGATCAAGTAGGTGTCTCGAAAGGTGTCAACGGGATTACGCCCCTGGAAAAACGAGATTTATTTTAATTAGGTCCGTACAAAAGCACGGGGAACCTCCCTCAAAGTACCGGCACTAGCCTGGCTGAAAGATTGGCGAACTTGTAGAGTTTAGTTAATCCCGGCTAGTCTTTCCTTTTAGGGTTTGAAGGAAGATTTGATAAAAACAGTAGGAGTCATCCTGATTAGATAAAATATATATAACCAATCTAATCTTGCAAGAGCGCACGCAGAGTGTTTTCTTCTCTCTCTCTCCAGGTAGCGACCATGTCACGCCTTAATCAAGATAATAATATGGATGTATTGACCGAACCCGCTTGTTATACTGAGCTGGGGAGTGTTGGTCCCACTCCAACTTATAATTGTTATAAGACCGAGCAGGAAATAGGGGAATACCATGATTCCCATGCCGCCCAAACGAAGAAAGTGCATGTTGATGCATCTTCTTCGGGTATGTTCATTACATAGAACTGTTTCTCAGTATCCTCTACGTCCTGGGTATTTGATACCGGATCAGGATCCCAGATATGTAATCTGTTTCATGGGCTACAAATAGGTAGAGAACTGAGAATGAGTGATAAGTTTCAAGAGTTGAAAATGGTGCAATTGTTGCAGCCAAGGTGTTGGCAGTTATCACCCTGTATTACCAAATACATTGATTATGAACGAATGCTATTAGATACCGAACCTGATATACAACATCATATCAGTCTCTTTATTTAGTAAAGAAGGATATAATTTTGTATTGTTGGATAGTGTTTTGAACATTTCCTGTATCAAGAATTGATCGGTTCAGGCACGTTATCTAAAAGCATATACGTTCTAAATCAAAGCACAGTTCTTAACGTACAGAACAGACACAAGAGGAAAAATTCAGAAATGAACGAATCCTTCTTGAAGCATTATAGACTAGGTCATATCAATGCTACCCGACTAGCAAAGTTACATTAAGATGCATATTTAAATCAGTTTGAGTTTACATCTTGTGAAACTTGCCAGTCATGTCACAAAGATAAGATGACCATAGCTCCGTTTACTGGAAACAGAGAAAGATTTAGTGAACTCTTGGGACTGATACATGATGATGTATGTAGTCCCTTGCCTACACATGCCAGGATTGGTTCTTTATACTTCCTTACATTCACTGATGATCTCTCAAGATTCGGACAAATGTTCCTGTTGAAACACATGTCTAAAGCTTTTGAGAAATTCAAAGAATATAAGATAGAAGTAGAGAACCAATACAGGAATAAGTATTATGTCCTATGATGTGATCAGGGAGGAGAATACTTATGCATGGAATTCTTGGACTATTCTAGTGGAAAATAAGATTCTCTTTCAGCATTACTCCTCCGTATACACCACAGCACAACGGTGTATCGGGGCGGAGCAATCGCACCCTATTAGATAAGGTACGCTCTATGATGAGTACTAATGAGTTACCTGTTTCCTTTGGGGGTTATGCATTGTGAAGCTGCATACCAATTGAATAAGGATTCAATAGTTCCCGACGAACCTCAGCTTCTCCGCCGATCTGGTAGGGTTCCTCATCCGCCTGAGAGATACTTCGGTTTCTCGATGACAGTGGGAGCGAGGATTTCATCATGAGATGATAACCCAACTAGTTTCGAGCAGGCCATCAAGAGTGGGAACTCTGTAAGAATGGCTGGATGCTAAGCAATCTGAGATGGAATCTATATACACCAACAAAGTATGAACTTTGGTTTCTATATCTGAATGGTTAAATCCCCATCAGGAGCAAGTATATCTTGAGAAGATTACTTAGTGTAGATGAAAAAGTTGAGACTTTAAAAGCTAGACTTGTTAAAGGTTCTCGTCATCAACCAGGCGTGGATAATGATGAAACCTTTTCCAGTGGCTGTTCTTAAGTCCATCCGGATCCTACTTGCCATTGCTACATACCATGACTACGCTATCTGGTGGTTGGGTGTCATGACTGCTTTTCTAAATATTGATTTAGAAGAGAACGTCTATAAGTACATAGCCAGAGGGCTTCGTAGACAGTGGGAGCAGCGGAAACGTGTGCAAGTTGCTTTAAAAGTTAAAGCAGGCATCACGGAGTTGGAACATCTGTTTTGATGTGGTAGTCAAAGAGTTTGACTTCATCAAAATGGTAGATGAACCTTGTATATACAAAAAGGTAGTAGAGTGTAAGGTGGTCATCCTCGTATTGTACACAGACGACATACTCTTGATAGGAAAAAAGTTTCCTATACTACACACGGTCAATCTCCTCTTATCACAAGGATTCTCCATATAGGATCAAGGTGATACCTCCTAAATCCTGGGTTTTGGATCTATGAGATAGATCTAAATGGATGTTAGGATTCTCACTAGGTGTAGTGAGATGATATCAATTGATCCTGGGGAGAATCACTGGATAGCTTCCAGGGTGGTAAGGATGACTGAATGTCAGTCGCAGGCATTGTTTTTACCCTCAGTGGAGGGACGGTATGTTGGAAGAGTTCCAAGCTAGATACCGTGGCAGACTAGATGATAAAGTCTGGATACATCGCTACCAAAGATACTACCAAAAAGGTAGTCTGGGTGTATATTTGTTCATGAGATGAATAAAGTTCCTACCATTGTGTGACAATGGAGGTGTGGCTTTGGCCTAGGAACCCCGGTCCCATCAGTGAACCAGACATATTCTGAGGCAGTATCACCTGATCATAGAGATGGTTGATCTCCAAGAGATCGAGGTTAGGAGAGTAGACTCAGAAGTTAACACGGCGGATCCACTCACCGAGGCCTTTCCCAGAGAGAGACTTTTATGGGATGGTTGAGTATGAAATACTACAACCACTGCTACATGATGGCCCTAGTGCAAGTGGGAGATTGTTAGTTATATGTATGCCCTAGAGGCCATTACTGTACATGAGATGTATATTGTAGTGGATGCTGGGACATATATAGGGAGGACTTTCTTGCTCGACATGATAGTACGCTATCTGGTTGCTCTTTATCTTAACATGTTTACTTACTGTCTCTCTGTTACATGTTGATAAAGCCCTTAGGATGTGCACTCGACTTCCAGGATTATGATGCAGATCATACTAGTGGGGCCTGGGTAGTCCATGAGTACATCCTTCAATGTTCCTAGTCGTGAGAATATCGAGACGGGGCATCGCTATTCCAGAGTAGACTAGCGTATATCTTCTCGACCCATATAATGGGCGATGGATGATCCCATATCCATTGGTGTTTGACATCAGAGATGGTATACGGGTGCCCAGTGGAGACTGGGTACACTGAACGAACTCGCCGAGAACTCCCAGATGGTATTATACCTCACGTCAGATGGCAGTTCTCTGGTGACACTAGTACAACTTAGTCTGTTGACCCAAGATCGTCATAGAGTCTTGTGTGTCTCCCACTGTGCTTTGATTTCCATCTTACCATGGCTCTATCGAGTCATGCAAACAGGTGGTTTTTGGGTACAGTCCCGAGTCACATGGAGGCAATGAGCGATAGGAGGGGATTCGTCTCTCCCGGTATTGGGGGTTGATGTTGCGCTATGCTCGACTGGCCATAACTGGAAATCCCTGGCCAGGGTTGATGTGATTTACCGGTAAGTGTTATTAGTAGTTTCACGCTCGTTATGGACCTTACATCGGCATGACTTATCAAGCTAATGGGGTCTGACGTTTACCACCCCTAGGCGAGATATGCGACATATCAAACGAACAGACCAGACTGTGCGGTAAGTGTTACTGATTGGATTCGCAGGAGTGTGAGCAGGCTTGCTTGTTAATCTTCTGATCGCTCAATACCCGGGTGGCCGTTACGTTTAGCAGACCGCTTGTGGCTTGTGGGTGACTGATATGATCACTACCGACTGCCGGCGTATTGACGAGTCTTTAGAGTCCTACACAGAGGTTTCTTGGCTCAAGCGAAATAAAATAGGAGCACATATGAGATATGTGCGGGACCGAGAATAATACGAGTATGTGATACCATATTCTATTCTCGAGATTTGTATCATCGGTCGGTTATATATGATATAGCCGGGTTATTGAATCAAGTGTTGATTCGATATATTGATACACATGATATTAGTCGGTTATATGTGATATGACCGGATCATTAAATCAAGTGTTGATTTAATGATTTAATGTATAATTATATATTTGATATATTACTTTACATTAACTAGTATTGGTTCACTTAAGATTGCTTTTCTCACTTGATGTGCACTAAGTGTATATGTGATATATAATTGTGTACATGTTTGTATCATGATTGATGATACATGCAAACATGGGTGTGTGTGTGACATACACCATGCTAATTATAATCTAGGTTTTTATTTATCTTAATTATTCAAAATGGTGGCATCTTTTGTCATGACTTGAAGCTTCATGAAGCTTGAAGCATCTTTGACAAAGTCCACTTATTTTGTCTCACTTAAGATATTTATTAACCAAACCATTATAATTAGCCATGGTTATGTCTCTACAATGGTTAGTGGATGATACTAACTCACCCATGGTTGCATAATTGATTATATTAACTTCACTTGAGTTTTCATTCTCATTCTTTTTCTTCTTCTTCATCCAAAAGAAAAACATTGCTGGGTTTTTTCTAAGTGAAGAAACAAAGTGAGAAAAATAGATCTAAAGTGAACCCACTTCCTATTTCATCATCCTCTACTACTTGCCATTTAGTTTAGGGTGTTCTCTTCATAAAGTTTATGACCAAGCGAAGGGTTAGTTTGGGTTTGAGTCTCCTCGACGTAGATCATCTTCAGCCTCGAAGACTACGAGCAAATCCGTTCATTTCTCCGAGGAAACCATCACTAGAGTCCGGGAGCTCTATGATTGCAGTGAAGGGACGTCAACACGGAGCTTTAGAAGTGAAGGACCGGATCCACAAAGGTTGTATTCTAGTTCACTTCTCTTTGTAATGTTAGATTACAAGTTTATGTTACCTATTTTTCTAGCATGATTCTTAGTTTGATTGCTTAGTACTCCCTTGAATTTTTGTTGTGGCATTTGTGGTGCTTGCAAACCCTAGGCTAGGTGCTAAGGAATCCCAACAAGGGCGATCCCGGTTGTGGGTTAGGGAACTACCAGCCAGGGATAACCGAGCAAGGGCGAGCCCGGTTGCCTCTTGGCGAGGGCTTAGATCCCTGGCGTCATGGGGTAGGGAACTACCAGCCAGGGATAAACGAGCAAGGGAGAGCCCGGTTTTCTCTTGGCGATGACTTAGATCCCTGGCGTCGTGGGGGTAGGGAACTACCAGCCAGGGATAACCGAGCAAGGGCGGGCCCGGTTGCCTCTTGGCGAGGGCTTAGATCCTTAAGGACGGGCCGAGCAGGGTTGCTTCCCGGTGTCTCTTGGTGAGGGCTTTGATCCTTAGCGCGGGAGGGGCCGTTGGAGGCCTGCTAAGGGCGAGACGATCAGGGTTGCTGCCCGGTGCCTCTTGGCGAGGGCTTGGATCCTTAAGGACGGGTCGACCAGGGTAGCTGCCTGGTGCCTCTTGACGAGGGCTTTCAGTTGGATCTCTCTCTCGGTCCCAGTTCTTACCTTGGTCATGGTCTTAGGTTGCGCTAATGCAAAGGAGCGGAGCCACTCTTTGTGCCTAAGACCCGATCTCAGAGCTATGACGACAGTCCCGTCCAGAACGGATGAGTGTGGCTGGGAAAGCTCGGAATTGCGCGGTGTCAGAGTTGCCCGACGAGTCATTGAGTTGGTCATCGTGGGGGATTTATGGCCGCCGAGGATAGCAAGGTGGTGCTCGGTCGTATCGGCATGGATGGTGTCTTCTCGACCCCTGTAGGGGCCCCGATCCCAAGATGGGGGAGTGGCGACATGGGGGTTCGCCCAGCCGTTTGGGCATGGATAAAGGTGCCCATGACGGGCGCGAGCCTATCGATCCGTGCAGACAGGGCGTGGATAGCATTCGGGGGAGGAGGCGATCCGTCCGCATCCCCCTTGTGAGTGGGGCGTCGCTAGTGCTTAGATCGCCACGGTGGTCACTCTCCATGAAGTAGATCGGAAGATGAACTTTTGTTGAGTGGAACTCTTTCCCACAGATGGCGCCAGCTGACGGATGTTGGATCTCGTCAAGATGTTACCTTCCGTAGATCTGCTGCAAGCGACGATGGACGGCTGAGATTGAGTTGGAGGTTGCCTCATGAAGTGTGTGGATCTCAATGGGTTTGAGATGGTTGAGGCCGAGCTACCTGCAAGAAAGTCCCGGGGTGGTTGTACCACCGAGGATCCTCCGACGATCAAGTTAGACCGGATATTTGAGCAGAGTAACGGCCTAGTGAGGAAAAAAATGACTTACTTCGATCGTCTGAAAGAGGGGTTTATATAGTGGTGGCCACGGGCAGGCAGGCACGGGAATCACGCCGGCCGTTACGCCCATGGTGTCACGCCCGCGTGATAGGTGGGATCATGCATTAATGACGAGACAGGCTCGTTAATGGGGGATCGTGATGGTGTGGAACGCGGGATCATGGGTTGCGGATATCTCACTCATGGCGAGATTCGCGGAGCCGTGGTGGAGGCGCCTGTGATCAGTGCTGTGGTTCGGTCGGTGAGACCGAGGAATATGAGCTCGGCGGGAGGCTCGGGCATGAGTGGGAGGCCAAGGCTTATTTGTTCTGTGACAGCTCGGAGGTGAGCTGTGGGTGGTCTGGAAGGCCACCGAAGGTCGGGAGACTCCTCGGGCCGGAGGATGGCTCGGAGGCGAGCCGGGAGGGCGAGGAAGCTCAACCCGGAGGAAAGCTTGGAAGTGAGCCGGATGGACGAGGAAGCTCGGGCCTGTGATAGCTCGGAGTAGAGCAAAGAACAGTTGGCTTGCTGAAGTGCTCGGGGTCAAGGAGTAGGGTGCAACCTCGGAGACAGGGTTTGAGGGAAGCCCCCACTGTAGCATACTGGTTCCCCCTCCGTGGCCCTTAGAGGCCTAATTGGCTTACGCATATGACACGTCATCCGCCATGTGTCATGATATAAGAAATTACCGTTATTGAGCATCATCATAAACGGATACAGATTATCTAAATGGAATCCGTTTATCCGATTTTTATCAAATATATATGTCGATTTTTATCTTCGATGACTATCCATATCCGTTTTGGTATCCGCCAAAAATAATTGGATACGGATATGGTAGCACATATATTCTTTTCATATCCGTATCTGATTTAATATTCGACCTTTTGTATTATGTATAAACTATAATTTTTACATATTCATTTTGTAAGGCACACAAAATCCATATATATTTTTCTTTTTGTATTTCCTTTCCTTCAATTAGAAAAACTTTTCTTTAAATATTTATATTATCTTTTCAAAATCTATACATGATCATTACTTATATCGTATTGGTTGAGACGCTGCATTGTCATCCACTTGTAACATTTCAGAAAATAGAAAATAATATTTTGGATTTAAATAATAAAATAATAGATTTCACGGATATTATACGAATATAGACTTGAGTTTCGTAGAATGGTATAATTATATTAATTTATTATTTTGGAAAATAATTGGAATTTAAAAAATGAATTATTATTTACGGAAGCATTCGTTTAATTTAGGATTTTCATATATTAATATATAATTATTTCCATACGAGTTTATTGCTAAATTTAATTGGTGTTTTTTTAATTATGCATTAAACCTAGTTTTATTCTTGTTAACCATGTGTTTAAGTGTCATGACATATTTATATGAGGGGTTAACATTTATTTTTGTTTTTGAGATGGTTTCTTTATAAAAGAAAAGAATTTTAAAAATTAGAAGAGGGAGACATGGGGCATGAGATAGAGAGAGAAAGGGACATGGAGACATGGAGGCATGCCATCCACACACCCATGCTCATGCCAATAGAATGCACGTAACCCTTTTGATTTTTCCTCACATTCTCCCATTTTTCCACCTTCATTTTCTTTCTCACACCCTCTCTCATACTCCCTCACATCTCCCATGGCTGCCCCTCTTCCCAAACACTCCCACTCACTCAACTACTCATAAATCCTCACATAACAAACACTCTCACCCACACAACTACCAACTCATACTCCTTGTAATCAAGAATTCAAGTTAGATCAAGTTTCAAGTCTCCATGTTCTCCAATGGCATCCGACAAACTTTATCACCACCTCAAATCTCATACATAAGGTAAAAGGTTCACCTTCATCAAGTTTTTAAAGTTCTTCCCATGCAAACTAGAATTTTTGTTGTGTTTTTGAGTTCAAACGAGATTTGGAGTAGTTTGAGATCTTTGAAAAATATTTAGCGTATAAAATAGACCTGGTTAGACCATCAGGAGGCATCACCAAGTGAAAGAGGCCATAACTCCATTTTTGGACCGCAAATTGCGACCAAAACAATTAAATCTGTGGCCAGGCTTTTGAAATAGGCATCGGGGTTTGTTCAGTAGGTGTTTTACTATATATACAAGACTATTTTATATGCTAATTTTTCCCAAATTCCCTGAGTCAAAATCTGGGAGTATTTTGAGTTGGTTTTGGCAATGTTTTCCGATATTAGAAACTTCGATTTTGGATTTCCATGATGTGACTTGATCGTTCGATATTCGTACGTCAACTTCAAGCAATATTTTGTTATTTAAGCACGCGTTGACCATATGTTCTAACCTATGCGCCCTTCGCTTGTCGTATCGATTTTGGATATGGATTTCTATGCAATTCGATTCGGGTTTTTATTGGATTTTGGTTATGAACTTGATTTGTAGGTACAAACGCGTGGACTTCCGGGACGACGAAGGAGGGCAAGGCATCCGTCGAGATCGACTAGAGAGAAGCGTTGTAGGTGAGTAAATGTATATCTACGGGGTAAATCAGGTGGATGGCGTATAACACCCCCGCAACCGTAGTACTAGAATACTAGATATATAGTTATATATATAGATATATTAGATATGTATACCTAGTCTACGGGGTTATTAGGATATTATATGCGATAGTAGTAGACTTAGTAGAAAGATGTACCCTAATACTGTTTCTTAGCCTATGAGCTAAATCTACTTATGAAGTATATAAATACATATATTTTGCAAATATGATACGATAAGATGAGGATATGATTCGATTTTGATGATACGAGTCGATATGATTGGATATGATGATATGAGGTGACGTGATATGATATGATATATGATGATATGAGATAAGATGTATACGTGACTATAGATCCATACTATTGATTGATGATATCGTACGATAGATTATACTGTACGTGATATGATGAGGATAGATCGCCGACTTATATATATCGACTCGAGAAATATTGATTAAAATCTTTGTTACCCCAATATTTAAATATAATAAAAGAGCTAAGCTCTATTGAATTTTAATGAGGCAGCGCCTTACATGCTCTCTATGAGGGCATCAGCGCCAGCGCCAATCTTTTAGGATTAAATCCTATGGTAGCACCGCACGTGCTCCCCACATGGGCGCCAATGTGCAAAGCACAGGAATGCTTATTATATAAGAATTAGATTCTTATATGGCGCCGTACGTACTCCTCACGTGAGCGCCAATGTGCAAAACATAGAAGTGCCTATCGTGAATAAAAATTAAATTCTTAAGTAGCACCCATGTGCTCCCTACGTGAGCGCCGACGCTCAAGTCAAAATCATTAGAATTAAATTCTACATGAGAATATTTCCCTAACAAAAAGTTGGGATATTCTCTATTAAACAGAGCCGAAAAATCCAATGGTGATGATAAATCATCAGACAATAGAATTAAATTCTATTCTGAGGAATATTTGTCCTCAATATTTACAAACAAAAAAGATTACTCTCTGTAAAATAGAGAACCCTTGGATTAAAAATCCAACGGTGATTAAAAATCACCGCTTAACAGAATAAATTCTGTATATGGGAAAATATTTCCCTAATTTTGTTAAAAAAACAAGAAAACATATTCTGTAAAACAGAAACACTTGGATCAAAGATTTAACGGTGGGTAAAATTCCCCAAACCAATTTTGAGACCAATTAAATCAATTGGAATCTCTCAATAAGAGATTTTCTCAAAACTAATTAACAATTTGCCTCCACTATATAAAGGACCCGAAACTTCAAGTCTCATATAGAGGAAACCTCCATAAGCTTATGAAAAATACAGAAATCTTTCAAAACAACAGAGAATTCAATTTTCAATACAAGAAGAAGACTTTCCTCCACAAAACCCTAGGTAAAGGAAATAAAGAGATCAAAATATCTCTTTTTACCTATCGAAGGGTTTAACCCTTCTCAAAGAACTTAGTTCTTTCTCTAGATCAGAGATCCACAAGACAAGTCTCCCACAAATTGAGAATTTAATTCTCATCGGGAAGATCTTGTTCTTGAGAATCAAAGATTCAGAAAAGAACTAGATTAAAAAGAGAAAAAAAGAACATGTGTTCTGGGAATTTAATTCTTCCGAAAGTAGGGTTTAACCCTACATAAAGAACTTAGTTCTTATAAAAAGAAAAGAAGAACTTAGTTCTCCAATGAAGGAAAAACGATCCAAGGTCCTCAAAATAGAGATCTTGATGATCATTAATCTCCAAAATGGCATTAACAAAGATTTAATCTTTAAAAAAGAAAAGAGATTAGTGCCTCACGTGTTTCCCACGTGGACGCCCTCCCAATAGCGCCTAGAGCCTCACGTGAAAAACACGCGAGCGCCCAAAGCAGAAGGTCAGTGCCTCACGTGAAACACACATGGGCGCTGACTAAAAGTGCTTAGCACTTCATATACAGCCAAAACGGCTGAGTGCTTAGCACTGATTGGGCAGCGCCCTGCGCCTCACGTGCTCCTCACGTGGGCGCCATACAAAAGTGCTTAGCACTTCATATATAGCCAAAACGACTAAGTGCTTAGCACTGATTGGGCAGTGCCCAGCGCTGCACGTGCTCTTCGCGTGGAAGCCATATAAAAAAGTGTTTAACACTATATATATATAACTGAGTGCTTAGCACTGATTGGACAGCGTTCATAACTGAAGGCTTCACATGATACCCATGTAAGCGCCAGAGTATCAAACAAGTTCTTAACACTTTTGCATAAAAAGGGAGGTTGAACAAACAAAGCCCAAATAAGTGTTTAGCACTTTTGAACAAAAAAAAAAGATTGAGCAGACTAAGCCCAAATTGGCTAAGTCTCTTGCAGCTGAGCCCAATTTCTCTGTTGATTGGACCTTAATAAAATTTAAGGACCTTGAAAATTTTACTAAGTTGATCTTAGTCTCAAATTAGACTAACGTATTCTTAGCTAAAATAAATTGAGCCCAAATGTTTATATATTTAAGTTGATCTTAATCTCAAACTAGATTAATGGTCCTTAAATAAAACAAACCCAAATCTAAAAATATACAGATTTGGACTAATCGGCGCCCTACGGGCGATGACATAAACTAGTCTCAGTATACAATCCACGAGCAACCAAAATAAACAAAAATACACACGACACAAAGTGAAATGCTGGAGAAAGAGAAAGTGGTTATCGCAATGCGGTAACGTAATTAATTGCAGGGGCTTGCACTTGCAAGGAAGAGCGTCCCCACAATCAAAAACCCCTCACAAATGAGAGGGAATCTGATAAAATTTGCTATATCGGTCGCATCTATCCAAACCTCCGATATACGGTACCATAAATTAACTTGCTATCTTCGGAAAAGTGGATGGAGAAGTCCAAATAGCATCTGCCCCCAAATTCAGGCTAGACGTCTGATTAGTCCAAAAACTTGTATTTACCGCAATCAGAAACGGCGTCGCTTCGCAGCTAGCCGGTGAGTACGGGTCGATCCATAGAGACGGGTAAATTTCTTTTATGTGTTTTAACGAGTTGATTCAAAATGTCGTTTTGGTTGGTTTATAAAAATCTATAAAAACTGGATCTAATTAATCTAATTAAGAGTCTTGCTAGGGTTAGGCTTAGGGGAAGTTTTGGAGATTAACGTTTTCCTCACCGCTTTCAATGCCTTCTTTTTTAGATCTATTAGATGTTACGGTAATTATCAATAAAGTGGATCCGAATCTTTTGGGAAGATGTTCTTCCTCTAGATTCGTATCCTTCCTTTGTTGATAATTACCCTAACCCCCATGGAAAACGCACGCAACCGGCCCTTTATACTACGGTTCATCGTTACCTCGAGGGGTAGGATGCCGCAGGGAGCGGTTGTGCGCGTATGCATGGAGTTCTAATTCATTAGGTGAAGGTGGCATTGAAAGGGGTGAGAGATCTCATCTCTCAACCCTTTCCCTAAGGCTAACCCTAACAAGCAAGGAGATTACTCGCTCATTAGGGGATGAGAAGGCATACTAATTAAAAGAAAGAAAGACATAATTTACCTTCCTAAGTTGACGGCTCCCCCCAAACAATATAGAACAGATCTGAATTTAACTCCCAGAAATTCTGAAATTTATTGATTGAAAAGAGGCATAGGTTTTTACAGATCTGGGAATACAATTTATAGGAAAACATGAAGACTAGGGTTACGGACTCTCGTAGACATGCAATTACAGATTTGACCCCTAAAAATCCCAACACCCGCACCGACGCACCGACTCTGGAAATCTGCACCGACACGGGCTTGAACAGGCCGCGGAACCGCGGCAATAGGGAGCTTGGGCCGCGGTTCCGCGGCCCATTGGTGGCCTTGGCTCACCAAACTTCTGTGACTCCTTCCTGTATTCTTGGGCTTCCTATTTCTATATGTATTTTCTCTGTTGGGCTTCTGGGTCTTCTCCAGATCTTCAGTGAAAACTTGTTCGTATCTTTTGACCGTTCACTTGACATTTTGGACCTTGTACTGTTCTTCGACTAGGCTTGACTAGAATCCGTCTAATTGTTGGTCAAAAGTCCATTTTTCTGTTGTTTTGTGTCTTTTTCACTGTATTTGCTCCAAGAGCCTGTATCCTGTAATATGCAACAAACGTGCGTCAAGAGTACCTGTTTATTTATAAAAAGGATAAGAATAGGGGAATGAAAAATGCAATATTATGGTCTGAACAAATACCCCCAAACTTACCTTTTGCTCGTCCTCGAGCAAACTTATTATTTTATTCACTAAAATCCTAACCGCACTTTCGCAGGGAAACGCGATTGCACTGAGCACGTGCAACAAGCCGTTAAACCTCCAGGTGTCCCTAGTAGGAGGAGTGTTGTCTCCTGAGGGTTTTCAGCGGATTACACCCACAAAATCCTATCAATTTGGCCCATTGACTTTTGTTCTTCAATTAAGTTTTCCAACAAGGAATTCTATTATCTTATGCTTGTAAATTATCCACCCACATTCTTCACACTTCCTCATCATTTAACTTAAGATTATATATATACTGTAGACTTACTTGGCTTTCGGCATTTCCTAAGTTTTCCTTCTAGGGTTTCATCTCCACTTAGGAATTTCTATCAACCCTACTAAAGATACAAGTTTTATTCTTCATTCCTTTCTCTCATCTAAACTCTAATCACATATCCCCACGTGTGTGTAAATATCACCCCTACACTTGGAAATTCAAATCAAGCAATCGTACTCTCGTCTATTGTCCAAAGCACTTATTATTTAGTGAATTTTTAAATAAAATTTGCTTACACATCCTTCATGCGACCGTTAATACTTCTTGAGGTACCAACGACCGATTACAAAATGCGTTTGCACTTTAAAACGTACTTCCTAGTCTTTGCAACACCCAAGGCTTTAGCAGTGACTCCCAAACCAGTTGGTCTAAGGCACTAGGTGATGAAGCACCCTCGCTAAATATTTTTCTATTTTTGCAGCCTTAAGTTATCACAAAAACCAGTGTCCATTTTTTATTCTTTATTCACACTTTTTCTTTTATTTTCTTCGTACTAAGGACTTTAGACAAGAGCATTTCAAGGTCTCTTCTACTATTCCAAGTTTCAAGGTGCGTGAATGTGCAAATTGTAGGGTATACATTTTCAGAATTTAGACTTAAGCTAGGAACTATTTTTCAAACTTATACTCTAATAAGAACATCAATACTCTTCCCTTATTTCGACTTAGCCTAAGAAGTGAACCCAAAATTTGCCTATTTCTAAATAAACTACAAGGCATATACTTTCTACCGTTAAACTTTAAGGAATGTTATTTTTAGGGTTTTTAATTCACTAAGTCTAAGATCTAGTTGTTCCTAACCAGTTAACTTATTTGTCAAACTCAAGTCAATTAGCCAAAATTGAATACATTAATTTTTATAATTTTGAAACTTTTCAATTTTTTATGGGTTTTCAAATAAGTATGCAAATGCAAAAATATGTACAAATGAAATGAATGCGAAGGAAGAAGACGTACCGAGCATACCCCCAAACTTGAACTTGACAGTGTCCTCACCGTCATGCTAAACCAAGAGGGTCAAAATGCCGATACTCCCCTGTTTATGTATTTATAATTTTTTTAAGAAAAGCAAAAATATATACAAAAAGGCCCTCCCCCAAACTTCATTTAAACTATGTTAGACATTACTGCCAAACTTTGCATAGACCAAACGTCAACACCAACCAGTTGAAAAATTTATTAGTAAAGAGTATGAGTTGGTGAAAGAATAAGTTGTAGCGATTCACAAAGAATTGGGGAAGATAGAAGTGGTGGTATGGAGGGTGTGGAGGTGAATATACAGGAGGTGGTGATGCATCTAAACGAGAAAGTGAATGATCAGCAATCAGTGGAATGTTGGTATTCTCGTAGCTTCTCAAAAGAAATGGGGGTGGTTCAACTTCTAAAGGAAGAGGTTGACTAACCACAATATCCCCAAGATGTTTCTGTGGGTCCTCTATTGACTTGGCCTATTTCTAAATAAACTACAAGGCATATACTTTCTACCGTTAAACTTTAAGGAATGCTATTTTTAGGGTTTTTAATTCACTAAGTCTAAGATCTAGTTGTTCCTAACCAGTTAACTTATTTGTCAAACTCAAGTCAATTAGCCAAAATTGAATACATTAATTTTTATAATTTTGAAACTTTTCAATTTTTTATGGGTTTTCAAATAAGTATGCAAATGCAAAAATATGTACAAATGAAATGAATGCGAAGGAAGAAGACGTACCGAGCATACCCCCAAACTTGAACTTGACAGTGTCCTCACTGTCATGCTAAACCAAGAGGGTCAAAATGCCGATACTCCCCTGTTTATGTATTTATAATTTTTTTAAGAAAAGCAAAAATATATACAAAAAGTCCCTCCCCCAAACTTCATTTAAACTATGTTAGACATTACTGCCAAACTTTGCATAGACCAAACGTCAACACCAACCAGTTGAAAAATTTATTAGTAAAGAGTATGAGTTGGTGGAAGAATAAGTTGTAGCAATTCACAAAGAATTGCGGAAGATAGAAGTGGTGGTATGGAGGGTTTGGAGGTGAATATACAGGAGGTGGTGATGCATCTAAACGAGAAAGTGAATGATCAGCAATCAGTGGAATGTTGGTATTCTCGTAGCTTCTCAAAAGAAATGGGGGTGGTTCAACTTCTAAAGGAAGAGGTTGACTAACCACAATATCCCCAAGATGTTCCTGTGGGTCCTCTATTGACTTGGCATCATCCATCAATTGCATATGATATTCAATTATAAGGGAACTGATTTCCTCGATGTCCGCCATAGTCCAACTGAAAACTTGCCGCCTATCTTGTAAGACTTTTAAAATAGCGTTCTCTTGCTCGAAGGCTAGAGAGGCTGATATTATAATGGGAAAAGTCTCATTCTCACCTATGTAAGCATATTTAAGGTGAGGCGGTAAGGACATGAGTTCGAGTTTCGGAGGCGAAAGAATCATTGCGGAATCTACCTCGAACTTAAAGGACTCCAACACAGGTTCGAAATCACTGCAAACAACCGATTCGGATGGTTCGACTAACTCATCCAAAAATTCAAAAGACTCATATTCGGGTTGTGAGTCGTCGTCATCCGAAAAAGTGAAACATTCATAATCAATTTCGGTTGTGTCAACGGTGGTAGGCTCAAGGAGGGACGCACTAGTGGCGTCAAAACTGTTTTCATCAAATAGAAATCTTTCAAGCTCGCAGTCCTCCTGCGTGATTTCGTGAATAGAGCAAACTTCTCGTGTACTAGTTTTAGGCACGGGAGGCAGACTTCCCATCTTATAAATATTGAACTCACTAGACATCTTCCCAAAGGATAGAGTCATGGAGCCATTGTGACAGTTTATTACAGCATTGGAAGTGGCCAAAAATGGTCGACCAAGAATCACCGGAATTTGGTTTCTTGGGTTAGCAACAGGTTGTGTATCCATAACGATAAAATCAACGGGGAATATGAACTCCCCGACTTTGATCAACACATCCTCTAGCTGACCCCTTGGATGGATGATTGATCGATCAGCCATTTGGAGAGTACAATGAGTGGGTTTCAACTCTCCAACCCCTAATTGTTCGTACACGGAGTAGGGAATCTGGTTAACACTAGACCCAAGATCTAAAAGTGCTCGATTAATTTTCTTATCCCCAATTGTGATTGAAATCGTAGGACAGTCGGGGTCCTTTCGTTTTTGGGGTAAGGTTTGATGGTGGTTAATAGCATTGCTCACTGCACTAGCCACTAGCACTTTCTTGGGTACTTGAGATGCCTTTCTCTTCGAGGTGCATAAGCCCTTTAAGATTTTCGCGTATGAAGGGACTTGTTGGATCGCATCCAAGAAAGGTATATTTATGCTAACCTGCTTAAATATCTCCACAATCTTCTCCACTTGTGCATTTGGTTTATTAGGACTCAACCTGTTTGGAAATGGAGCATTTTGAAAATTCGTTGAGTCAAATGTCTGTGGAGTAGAATGTGGAGTAGGAACGGATCCCGGTGTAGATGTGTTCATGTTGTGAGAAATGGTCCGTTCAAGCTAGAAGAAGTAGAGCCATGTGAAGGGTGGAGAATAGGCTCTAAAGAAAAAGGTGAAGAAGAAAGTGAAGAAAATGAAGAAGGGGAAGATGATGATGGAGAAAAAGAAGAAGAAGAAGAAGAACCACCGGCGGGGATATCATCACTAGTTCCCACATTATTTTGCAACACTCTTCCGGATCTCAACGTGGTCACCGCATTTACATTGTGATTGGGATATGCGTTTTATGTGTGACCGGGATTTGGCAATGGTTGAGATGGAAGCTTTCCCTTTTCTCTCTCGCTCAACGCATCAGTTAATTGTGCAATTTGTGCCTCAATAGATTTGATACTTTGATCGTGTGAAGCATTGTTAGTCATCAAAGATTGAACATAATTTTCAAATCTTGCTGCGGATTCTGTAGTTTGCTTGAGAAATGCATCAAGACTTTTTTCGAGCGAGATAACCTTATCATCATTTGGTTGAACCAAATTGTTCGTTTGATTTGTATAAGGTTGTTGTTGGAAAGGTTGCTGGTTTTGAGTTTGTGAAGGTGCTTGTTGTTGTTGTTGAGGAGGAGGTCTTTGAAAATTGTTATTTCCTTAGACTTGTTGATTTTGGTTCCAGGCGAAATTTGGGTGACTCCTCCACCCCAAATTGTATGTCGAAGAGTACGGATCGTTTCTTTGTCGTTGCTGAAATGCAGCATTGACTTGATCTTGTCCTTGAATAGATGCATTATAAGGACACTCTTCGGTTAAATGCGATGGATTCGAACAACAAGCACAAACAGTTCGCGTGGGTAAAGCAGGGGCAGAAGAAGACGATGAGATTTTGGTCTCAATGGCTTTTAGCTTTTTCATAAGTGAGGCCATCTCGGCCTTCATAGCAATCGACATATCTACTTGATGTATGCCTGCCCTAGATTGACCAACAGAAGAAGATGATGTGGTCTTGGTACTCTCCCACTGAATTGTTTGCTCACTAAGATCCTCAAGAAACTGCCAAGCTTCGTCGCTAGACTTGGAGAGAAAATGACCTTGAGATATGGTTTCTAGCAACTGCTTCGTTGCCGAGTTCAATCCCTCGTATAATGTTTGGCAAAGTTGCCAACTTTCGATCCCATGATGAGGGCATTGAACAAGTAGGTCTTTAAATCTCTCGAAGCACTTCCAAAATGGTTCGGAAGGAAGCTGTGAAAATTGTATAATCTCGTTTCGGATTCTAGCAGTTTTGTGATGAGGATAGAACTTTTTCAGAAAAGCTCTCACAAACTCATCCCAATTTCTAATGGAATGTGATGCGGTGCTATATAGCCACTTCTCGGCTAGGTCACATAAGGTGAAAGGAATGACCCTTAGCCTTATAGCGTCATCACTCAATTGGGTCGTTTTCATCATAGCGCACACATTTTGGAATTTATTAATAAAAATATACGCATCTTCCGATTCCAATCCATGAAATTTTGGTAGCATATTGATGAAATGTGGTTTTATTTCAAAATTGTCCCCATTTGCCGGTGGGGGTGAAAGACATGTAGGTAAAGAAGTGCGGACGGGGTAGAAGAGATCCTGAAGCGCAACTCGTGCGGGCGCTACAACAAGCGGAAGATTCGGGTTATTCGCACCTGGCGGAGGTGGAATCATTCCCGTCGGTAAGGTATCGTTGGGGTTTAATCCCGACATACCTTCGAAAGAAGAGTTTGAAGATGGAGGTAAGGAAATGGAGGGAATTTCGACTTCGGTGTCGAAAGGTTCGTCGGTCGGTACCAACGAAACACGGACTAATCGGGCGTTAGTATCCCTAGTCCAAAGTGACATACACTAAAGGGGTAGTGTAGTCAGAAAAATAGAAAAAAACAGAATATGGGGGTAAGATAACGTCAATGAAGGGAAATGAGTGGAAGTGAGTTGCAAGTTTTCTTAGCGGCAAGTTGCAAGTTTTGAAAAAGATTTTTCTCTTTTTTTTATGTGAGAGTTTTGCAAAGAAGTTTTGAAAAGAGAAAACTCGTGACACAAATGTATCAACCACACATGCACAATCAGGCCTAGATCTAGGGTTGCCTAGGTCAGCTAGACAGCTCCTAACTAGGGCTAGAAATAGGACCTCAAACCGCCTCTTCACGGACAAGTACGGCCAGGTCAGTGGGAAGGAACCACAAAAGTGGGCCTAATTAATAACCACTAGCCTAGATACCGCAAAGTCGGTTAGGATAAACGGCCGATGCCTATACTAGTCCTTTTCCTGAGCTCGATGTCCTTAGGTCTGAGTCTAATCTTTTTTTTTTTAATTAATTGCGGTCGATGCAAAATGCTTTAGGTGTTTTCTGGGGTCCTGGGAAGGGTGATGAAATCCCCACCCAATCTGAGTTTGGTCAATTAGCTCCTTAAAGTCCGATTAAATTATGCAAAACAATACAATTTCACTTGCAATCAATTTTTAGCGCGGCGCAAAGAAACCTGCAGAAAATCTGTTATTTAGAAGGGGGAGAAAGACTCTTTACGCAAAGAATTCCTGCAGAAATTTTTTTTACAGTGGAGATATGGAGGTTGCAGAGGGGAGAAGGAGAATCAAACCAGCAAAATTTGGTGCGCTGACGTGGCACTAAGAGCGCGGAAACGCGGTCTGGGACCTTCTTTCGCGGCGGAAACGCGGCCTTCTGAAGGGATCACGCTCTGGAAAAATTTGTACTGCTCTGTTACGATATTTGCTCTCTGTTCTGATATGATTTTTTCTGGTTTACCCTCTGTAAATTTTCAGATCCGAGAATCCTTCGCTGTTCCTGCAAGATTCAAAAGATACACCCTTCAAACAGATCAAAGTTGATAATTTTTGTAATTTTTTATATTTTCAGATTTTTATAATTTTTTAAAATTTATATCAACCCGAAAATTCACAAAAAGAAAAATTACGCCATCCCCGGCAACGGCGCCATTTGATTAGTCCAAAAACTTGTATTTACCGCAATCAGAAACGGCGTCGCTTCGCAGCTAGCCGGTGAGTACGGGTCGATCCACAGAGACGGGTAAATTTCTTTTATGTGTTTTAACGAGTTGATTCAAAATGTCGTTTTGGTTGGTTTATAAAAATCTATAAAAACTGGATCTAATTAATGTAATTAAGAGTCTTGCTAGGGTTAGGCTTAGGGGAAGTTTTGGAGATTAACGTTTTCCTCACCGCTTTCAATGCCTTCTTTTTTAGATCTATTAGATGTTACGGTAATTATCAATAAAGTGGATCCGAATCTTTTGGGAAGATGTTCTTCCTCTAGATTCGTATCCTTCCTTTGTTGATAATTACCCTAACCCCCATGGAAAACGCACGCAACCGGCCCTTTATACTACGGTTCATCGTTACCTCGAGGGGTAGGATGCCGCAGGGAGAGGTTGTGCGCGTATGCATGGAGTTCTAATTCATTAGGTGAAGGTGGCATTGAAAGGGGTGAGAGATCTCATCTCTCAACCCTTTCCCTAAGGCTAACCCTAACAAGCGAGGAGATTACTCGCTCATTAGGGGATGAGAAGGCATACTAATTAAAAGAAAGAAAGACATAATTTACCTTCCTAAGTTGACGGCTCCCCCCAAACAATATAGAACAGATCTGAATTTAACTCCCAGAAATTCTGAAATTTATTGATTGAAAATAGGCATAGGTTTTTACAGATCTGGGAATACAATTTATAGGAAAACATGAAGACTAGGGTTACAGACTCTCGTAGACATGCAATTACAGATTTGACCCCTAAAAATCCCAACACCCGCACCGACGCACCGACTCTGGAAATCTGCACCGACACGGGCTTGAACAGGCCGCGGAACCGCGGCAATAGGGAGCTTGGGCCGCGGTTCCGCGGCCCATTGGTGGCCTTGGCTCACCAAACTTCTGTGACTCCTTCCTGTATTCTTGGGCTTCCTATTTCCATATGTATTTTCTCTGTTGGGCTTCTGGGTCTTCTCCAGATCTTCAGTGAAAACTTGTTCGTATCTTTTGACCGTTCATTTGACATTTTGGACCTTGTACTGTTCTTCGACTAGGCTTGACTAGGATCCGTCTAATTGTTGGTCAAAAGTCCATTTTTCTGTTGTTTTGTGTCTTTTTCACTGTATTTGCTCCAAGAGCCTGTATCCTGTAATATGCAACAAACGTGTGTCAAGAGTACCTGTTTATTTATAAAAAGGATAAGAATAGGGGAATGAAAAATGCAATATTATGGTCTGATCAACGTCCCAACGTCTCGGTCCGGTCTTTCGGCGGAGAACAAATTCTGGCACCCTCGGTGGGACCTTTTCCTCTTTCCACTCCACACTTCGTATGTCGTGTTTCGCAAACAAAATCGTGTTTCGCTATGGTTGCCCTTGGATTCGAGATACTATAACTTGGTATCTTGCTCCTCTGCAGAAAATCGATGGCTTCCTAATGCACTTCATACAACAGCAACTCTCGCTCCACCCAACCTGGAGGAGTGACCTGTGGGCCTAACGCGATCTCTATTTTTTCAATGCCAGTGGAACAAGTTACACAAACCACTACTGGATTGTTCTGTGGGACCATGCTCCCACCTATGAGTGTCACGCCCCACTTCCCAGTAGACGAAAACGGTGACGTGGCAAGCCCGTAACGTATTTACTATAAGAATACGTTAAGCGTCTATAAGTAACATAAAAATGACATAAGAATAGACACATGAAAATAAAATCCAACCACTTTATATATTTACATTCTCAACTTTACCGAGTTTAACTGATACAAGAAGACTGAACATAAAAATAAAGTGTTTAAACATGCAACTTACTGAAAAAGAAAAGCGGGAAAGAAAACTAATGATCTGCTTCAGGTATGAACTGGTTGTAATTCTCTGCAATCACTTCCACCTCGTTTGATCCTAAGTCACCTGACGGACATTCCAAGAAATAAAAGATAGGTAGAATGCCTATCAGCGTACTTGCGCTCAGTAAGCCCCAATAGAGATGTGTAATATATAAATCGAGTGCAAGATGACATGTAATATAGTATAAATGGAAATTGTAATATGTGAACAAGTATGATAATGTATATGGCAACTATGTCAGCATGGCAAACAAGTATAACATGGCCATGGAGTGTAGGTATAGTAAACATGAAGTGGATGTCCGTGTCCTATGGGGTCTCTACAAGGTAATATATCCTAACTTCAATTCAAGTGTGAATATCAACCAATCTTAAGAGTATTCTCGAACCCAAGGCTATTGTCCAGGGGCAAGGAATCACGGGCCCAAAACAACGGGACTTCAATTGTTATTGAAGTATTTCAAACCCAACAGACTATCATCCAGGGGCTTGGAAACACGGGCCCTCATTCATGAATTCATGATGTACCGTTTCATCCCGGTACCACAGCAACGTTATTTGTACCGTTTCATCCCGGTACCACGGCAACGTTATTTTAGTAATGGGACTCCGGAAAATTCCGTTGGATTCATACTCAAACTACCCCAACACCCCGCGTTTATTAGTCTGTGATTAATGTTACGGGTCTTGAGCGAATCCATGAATACAAAAGGTGATGTATGATATCAAGTTTTCAAGATTGAGTTTATATAGTCATGTCAAGTGCAAGTCATGCCAATTGTATTCATGGTTCGAGTTAAGTTGGTTCAAATGCACATACCGGGTTCAAGTATTCATAATTGAGTTGTGTCAAGATCAAGTCAATTCTAGCATGTAATAGTTTAATCACAAGTCATATAGATAAAAATAGATAAGCAATCATAGAACATGATATGAGATAAGTACATAAGTAACGCCCAAAAACAATTTTGTAAATATGTAGTATGCACGACTAGTTAATCAAGTCAATTGAAGTCAGAAATATAAACGAAAACATGGCCTTAAGTATTATACACATGTGAGTTCCGGTCTCGTCTAAATATGACTACCGATTTGGGAGATATACCTGTTTTCGTATCGTCGAGCAAAACAGATCATAATTTGTTCAGCGCCGTCATATATTTTTAAAACGCAGTTTGAGTTAATTATCATCTGGTTTCAGGCTAGGAAGATCAATAGAAATTTTAGGTCTTTCGATATACTTATTCAAAAAACCAAGATTCACGTGATTTGGATTTCTAAAGCTCTAGTTATGATCATTTTAATATCAGCGTTTAAAACAAAAATTCAGATTTCTGGACAGCGACTATATGTTATAATGCAAAGCCTATATCGGATTATTTCATACGTTTCTAAGTAATCTAATATACAGGAAATTATATTTCTATCAATTGTGCATCTACACATCTAAATTTTTTCACGAACGGATATTAGGAGTTCGAGTTATTTCCTATGTAAAAACAGTGTGCGAATCAGGACAGATTATGTCCAAATTCGTCGATTAATATTATAACGCAGTTTTCTATATTTTACGTTGATTTTCAGTATAAAATTAAAACTAAGAAAATCTATATCTTTTGATTTAGATATTCAAAACATCTAAAAAAACTTAATTTTGATCAACGATTACAGAGTTATGGTCTCTCTCGAAGACCCTTATTGACAGTTATCCGGTTTTAAAAATATTGAATAAAAACTACGTAACTTCTAAACCGTTATTCGGTTTGATATGAAATTTTTACTGTAAATTTGGAATTCTATCTATTATTTTATCCTAATGTTCTAAGAATTTTTAGAAGTGGAAATTAATTCATAAAAATTATTTTAAAGATAAATATTTTGTAAGATCGTATTTGAAAATGATAAATATATGGTATTTATTTATAAATTTGTTTTCTTGTATGCAAAAATAAATATGAATAATTAAAATTTCAGCGATAAATAACATGAATTAACATATATGAAGCAAACATATGATCCAGTCATGATTAACCGTCTAAAACAATAATACTTAACATGTTATCAACCATTGCATGGAAGATTTTATAACTAAACATATATGCTTTATTTCAAATATTTTTTAATTTAACAAAAAACTTTATCATGAGACTAACTATTTATCTCAAGATTCGACATGATGGAGGCATGGTAAGAGGATAAATTTCAAGTAGAGAAAAGGAGGAGGAGAGGGGACTTACCTACACAAGTCGGTATTGTCACCGTGCTTGTCTATCCGCCGATAGTCTCGCATTTCTAGAAAGACCTTGTTGAGAACTTCTTCATGTTCTTCTTCGAGAAATCTAAATGAAGAGAAAGATGTGAAATGATAGAAATGTGTGATAAAGAAAAGAAAGAGGAGTGACATATAAAAATGGTTTATGGCCACCATAATTCTAATAAATTATAGCTCATAACCATTCTAATTATTTTGGGAGTTAAAAAGAAGATGAAACGAAAGGTCTTATTTGTAGATTATGAGAAGGATAAAAATTGATAAAAAAAATAATTGTAAGAATAGGGTTTTGAACATGTGGCCTATGGAATAGCAATTCAAGGACTTAACCAATGAGCTACAAGGTTATTCCTGCATATATTTAATAAGAATTAAATATACTTCATACCTTGAAAAGAAAGTGGGCTTAGAAAAAGAAAATAAATAAATCAAATAGATTTGTCTTGACTTGGGTTTGGGTTTTGAGAAGTTATAAAATGGATAAAATAGATGAAGTGATAAAATAACATATTTATTAGAAAACAAACTATACTAAAAATAAATAATTGCAATATTTTATTAAAGAAATGATACGCGAAAATATAGGAATTTTATGATCGTTACATTCTTCTCTCCTTAAAATAATTTCATACTCGAAATTACTTAAGAAGGATATGGTAACAGAATAAGGAAACTAAATGTTATCGTATTTTGTCGTCGCTCCATCAATCGGTACTCTAATTGACAAGAGAGCAACATTACATTTAAAAGATGGTCAAAGAAATACAAGGAGACACATAAACGAATTTTAAGAGAGCAAGAAGTAATCTTCAAGAAAATCAAACGAAGGAAGTGAGATTGATTCAAGTATAGCGAGTCGTTACAGTCTACCCTCCTTAAAATAATTTCGTCCGTGAAATTCTCTCGAGAGGTACGTCGCAAAGGTACGGGAAACGCTAAAGATGACATTTTCAAATTTTATCGATCGATAATCTAACCAACTGAACTAATAAGCGTAAGAGATACAAGTAGAAGGGTGAAATAGAGTTCAGCATTCAAAAGTCGAGAGGTTGAATTCAAGGAAGTAAAAAGTAAAGATGGATTCAAGGAATAAAATGAGATTCAAAGGAATTGAAAAGCAAGGAATATAAAAGTTGTTGAATTTCATTAATTCATGCAATATATTGCTTACGATGTTCATGCAGAACTGACCTGCATGGGCCACCAATAAAATCTGTCACGCCCCGCTTCCCAGTAGACGGAGACGGTGACGTGGCAAGCCCGCAACGTATTTACTATAAGAATACGTTAAGCTTCTATAAGCAACATAAAAATGACACAAGAATAGACAAGTGAAAATAAAATCCAACCACTTTATATATTTACATTCTCAACTTTACAGAGTTTAACTGATACAAGAAGTCTGAACATAAAAATAAAGTGTTTAAACATGTAACTTACTGAAAAAGAAAAGCGGGAAAGAAAACTAATGATCTGTTTCAGTTCAGGTGTGAACTGGTTGTAATTCTCTGCAATCATTTCCACCTCGTTTGATCCTAAGTCACCTGACAAACATTCCAAGAAACAAAATATAGGTGGAATGCCCGTGAGCGAACTTGCGCTCGGTTAGTCCCAATAGAGATGTGTAATATATAAATTGAGTGCAAGATGATATGTAATATAGTATAAATGAAAATTGTAATATGTTAACAAGTATGATAATGTATATGGCAACTATGTCAGCATGGCAAACAAGTATAACATGGCCATGGAGCGTAGGTATAGTGAACATGAAGTGGATGTCCGTGTCCTAAGGGGTCTCTACAAGGTAATATATCCTAACGTCAGTTCAAGTATGAATATAAACCAATCTCAAGCGTATTTTCGAACCCAAGGCTATCGTCCAGGGGCAAGGAATCACGAGCTTAAAATAGCGGGACTTCAATTGTTATTGAAGTATTCCAAACCCAATAGGCTATCATCCAGGGGCTTGGAAATACGGGCCCTCATTCATGAATTCGTGATGTACCATTTCAGTCTGGTACCACAACAATGTTATTTGTACCGTTTCCGTCCGGTACCACAACAACGTTATTTTAGTAATGTGACTCCTGAGATTCCGTTGGATTCATACTCAAACTACCCCAACACCCCGCGTTTCTTAGTCTGTGATTAATGTTATGGGTCTTAATCGAATCCATGAATACAAAAGGTGATGTATGATATTAAGTTTTCAAGATTGAGTTCATGTAGTCATGTCAAGTGCAAGTCATTCCAATTGTATTCATGGTTCGAGTCAAGTTGGTTCAAATGTACATACTGGGTTCAAGTATTCATGATTGAGTCGTGTTAAGATCAAGCCAATTCTAGCATGTAATGGTTTAATCATAAGTCATATAGATAAAAATAGATAAGCAATCATACAACATAATATGAGAGAAGTATACAAGTAACGTCCAAAAACAATGTTGTAAATATGTGATATGTACAATTAGTTAATTGTTCACTGCCGGAAACAGAGACAAACTAGGATAGATCGTCTTGCCTGAGTTCTGGAGGCAGATGCTATTTGGATTTATCCGTCCACCTCTCCGAAGATACCAAGTTGATTTATGGCACAATATATAAAAGGTTTGGACGGATGCGGCCGTTGTAGCAGACTTCATCAGATCCCCCTTGTTTGTGAGGGGTTTTTTGATTGTGGGGGTGCTCTTCCCTGCAGACGCAAGCCCCTGCAGTTAATTACGTTACTGCATCGTGATAACCACTTTCTCCTGCTCCGAAGGTTCATTTCGTGTCATGTGTATGTTTGTTTTATTTTGGTTGCCCGTGGATTGTATACGGAGACTATTTTATGTTATCGTCCGTAGAGTGTGGATTAGTCCAAATCCATATATTTTTAGATTTGGGATTGGGTTGATTTAAGGATCGTTAATCCAATTTGAGATTAAGATCGAATTAAAACGTATGAGCATATGGGCTCGATTATTTTAGTTTAAGAACATCGCGTTCCATTATTGGCATGTTTGAGGCAAAATTTTAGTTTAAAGACATTTCGGTCCACCATCGCTATTTTGGAGGCGGATATTAGTTTAAGAATATTTCGGTCCGTTATTGCTGTATTTGGGGGAGAATATTAGTTTAAGGACATTTCGGTCCATTATCGCCATTTTGGAGATGAATATTAGTTTAAGGACATTTCAGTCCATTATCGCCATTTTGGAGGCGAATATTAGTTTAAGGACGTTTTGGTCCAAAGTTCGACTTGCGCGCACGTGTATTTGTTACATGACGAAGCGAACAATGATGATATAGAATCCACCCAATTTGGGGTACGATCCGATTTGAGATGTGCACGTCAGTTTGGAAGTGTAGCAATGTGTTGTTGGTTGTTGGAAACCGCCACCTCTCTGAAGACGTTGAAGAATTAAAATGACATATATCTGAGGTGTGGAGAGATGTACCCTTAAACAAAATCTCATATTTGAGGGGAAAAGGTGGAGGGGCTGTTGTAGACTTAAGAAATGTTAGTCATGTTTGAGACTAAAATTATCTTAGGAGATATAAGATGAATATTCTTTGGGATATCATCAATGAGAGACTACTAGTTATTTTTGAGACTAAGGTCGGTTTGGGAAACCATGAGCAATATGATCTCGGTTGATTTAAAATCACAGGGGTTTAACCTCAGGAAACTTTAGCCAATTTGGGCTGGGATTGAGTTTCTATAATTACCCAACAGTGCTAAGCACTGGGATATACAGTGCTCACGTGAGTTTCACATGGGCACTAGATTAGTGCTAAACACTAAATTCTTGTTGTGCTCACGTATGAAACACGTGAGGCACCACAAATATGGGCGCTGCCCATTAGGTTTTATTTCCCTTTTTTATATAAGTGCTAAGACTTGATACTTGCGGTGCTCACGTGTGAAACACGTGAGGCACGAAAAATATGGACGCTGTCTATAAGGTTTTATTTCCCTCCTTTTATATAAGTGCTAAGCACTTGATTCTTGTGGCGCTCACGTGTGAAACACGTGAGGCACCACAAATATGGGTGCTGCCCATATGGCTAGAGTTCTCGTGCAAAGTACGTGGCCGTCTCTCTTTTTTTTATACTGGGATGCTTTAACACTCACGTGGGAAACACATGAGATAGTTTTAGTTGTTCTCTTCTTTCGTTTGAAGCACTCACGTGGAAAACTCATAAGGCTTCAAAATAGTGCTAAGCACTAACGATTATGGTTTTGATGATTTTGGATCATCACCACTGTTTTTTTATGAAAGAACTAAGTTCTTTATATATATAGGGTTAAACCCTAATTTTTGGAGGAATTAAATTTCTATATGTTCTCGTTCTTCTTCTTTCATCTTTTTTTTATAACTTAATTCTTTTCCCCTGAGTTTTGAATCTGCAGAGCAAAATCTCTCCTATGAGAATTAAATTCTCAACTTGTGGGGAGATTTGCTTCTGCAAATCTCAAATGGGGAAAGAACTGAGTTTTTAAATGAAGGGTTAAACCCTTAGATAGGTAAAGGAGAGATGGTATAGTCTCTGTTTTTTTTACCTAGAGTTTCAATGATGGCAATCTTTTTTTTTAAATTCTCCCTTCTCTCAAGAGCTTATGGAAAGTCTCTGTGTGTATCTCTCTCTCTCTCTCTCGCGCGCTTTTTTTTTGAACTCTCTCTGCCCCCCTTTCCTTAATCTCCTTGTTCCAAGGAGAAGAGAAAAAAAAATTGTTAAGAGAATCTCTGATTAATAGATCATGATCAATCCAAAGTGATCTTTTGGATCAATTGGTGAATTTTATTCACCGTAGGATTTTTAATCCAAAGGTTCTCTGTTCAACAGGGAAGTTTTCTTATTTGCTTAACAAGATTAGGAAATATTTTTCCTAGGATAGAATTTTATTCTATCAGATGGTCGGTAGGCGATTTTATAATCACCATTGGATTGTTGATCCAAGGGTCCTCTGTTTAACAGAGAGGATCTTTCTAGTTTGAGAAAGATCGAGAAAATTTTTCCACATACAATTTAATTCTATCAGATAGTTCATTTGGTGATATTTTATAATAATTGGATTTTAAATCCAAGATTCTCTGTTAGAGAAAAATCTTTCCATATTAGAAAGATCAGGAAAATATTTCCCATATAGAATTTAATTTTATCTTGCATTAGAATGCAGCAAGAAAACTCACGTGTTTAACACGTGATGCCTGTTTGGCCTGCCAATTATTTAAATGAAGCACATATATACTTTACATATAGGCGCTCACGTGTTTAACATGTGTGGCTCTTTTAGCCTATTTTTTTTAATTGCAGCGCCTATATTCTTTGCATATAGGCGCTCACGTGTTTAATACGTGAGGCTTATGGAGCGCCCATATGCTTTGCATATAGGCGCCCACGTGTTTAACACGTGAGACTTGAACAGTGAGGAATTTTTCCCTTTTCTTTCTTCTTTTTTTCTTTTTTTTATATGAGGGAACAAATGCTCCCAGCGTTGCTCTCACGTGGCTTGCATGTGAGTGCGACGCTGTCCACCCTTACAGCTGTTGGATTGCCTAGGGGAACAGGAAGATGAACCACTCCCATCACGTCTTATAAAAAAGGTGTTTGGCTTATTAGACGATTCCCTGTTTCTTCATTTTCTTCATCAACTTTTCCTTGAGAATTAAATTCTCCTCTTCAGAGCTTAGTTCTCTGCCCTAGATCTTTCAGAGTTAAACTCTGCAAAACTCCTTTTTGGGTAAGGATCTTGAACGACGGTTACCTCTGAGGGAAACCCCATTTTCCATATTTTTCTCTGGATTTTAATTCCATCACCAGAGTTTTGCTCTAACCCTAAACCGATCTCTTAGAGATCCAAAAACACTGGGGTCTTAAGGATTATTAGTTCTCCTCCTAGGGTTTACCCTATCATCGATCTTTGAGAATCCTTGGAATTTAATTCCATTTTCTTTGTCTCCCCACAGTGGGGGTTTCTGGGATTTAATCCCATTATTGAAGGAATTTAATTCCATATCACAGAGCTTAGATCTGAAAGACTCATAAACTTTTGGGAATTTCATTCCCTAGTGTTCTTGAGTATTTTTTCTTTTTAGGGTTTTAATATCATTGACACAAATTTGAACAGAGCTCGTTTTTGGAAGATGTTAGGAGTTATTTAAACTCGATCGTTTATTTAATGAGAATCCTTTTGGATTCTCACAGTGATTATCTTACCTCATCATTGGCGAGCCGCCATTTTAATTTCGTGGGGCCCACCGGCTTTGCAGTTAGTGGTCCCATGAAACAAACATCACGTTTTTTTGTTTTTTTTATTTAATGTGTTTTCCTCTCCTTTTTTAAGTACAATGGCCTCACTTCCTTACTTTCCTTACACTCACTTGGAAGTCTCTTTTCCACAGTCGCCATCAGACGAGGAGGTTATGGTGATGATTAGGGCACACGACAAGGACCATATGAGCCTTCTTTTTTAGGGGGTTTGGTACGGTCACATCATCAGGGGCCGCCATAACTTTACCTACGAAGTGCCAACCGAACCCATCCGCTCAATGTCATTGATGGAACGCCCACGGACTGCTTATGCGATGGAGGCAACTATTTGGACCCCCATCGCCCTGCTTGAACCGTCAACGTCCGGAATACCCAATCAACCCCTGATGGCCATTGATATTTTGGGATGCCGGATATGTCAGGGTGAAGCTCGACCCTGGGGGCAGGTGTATAAGGTAGGTGTTATCCAGTGCCATCCAGTGGTCTACCTTTCGTGGGCCCGATACATTCTCTCCTCTCAACGCTCACGGCTGTAGAAGATTGGGTTGTACCAAGAGGTGTATACGTCACTGTTCTACTATCACGCTCCCCACGTCTGGTAGGTCAAGGCCTTCTTGAACCAGTGGAATCTTCCCACGAACACATTTTTTCTTGGGGATCGCGAAGTCTCTATCTCCCTAGAGGAGTTTCGCGAAATTTCAGGGTTGCCGATTAGGGGAGAGCATTACGAAGAATTACTGCCTCATGATGAGTATATATTTGCTACAGTGCCCGTTATTCTTGATGTCTTGACGACCGAGAATACTATTCGTCACAAGAACCTAAGTCAAATCAAGGTCTTGGATATTTTTGAGAAACTGTTCGTGACATCGGAAGGGCAAGGTGTCACTTTAGATGCTTTCATTGTTTGCATTCTCCGCAGAGATGTCTTATCCAAGAAGGCTCCGAAATTCATGAAGATCGAGGATCCTTTCAGATTCATCTTGAAGAAATTGCCGACCAAAGAAGAGGACCTGCCACAGTTTTATATTCCAAGCTCATCGTCCGTAACCTTTGACGCGATCGCTTCCCCTGGAATGGATGAAGAAACTTTCTTTGTTGGCTTCATTGGTCTCTGGCTTAGATGGTTCACCATGCCGATGCATCGCCGTTTTATGAGAGCTTCCATCTTCTATCCTGCCCATCGCATAGCCTGTTTCCCCAATCAGAGCAAAGCTCTGTTCAAATTCCAAGATTGGAAATGAAGTGACGCTTCTGCTTCCCCTAATCAGAGCAAGGCTTTGTATGGAAATTCTAAAGGGCAATAATTGAAGCAACGCTTCAGGTTCTGCACCAGGCGCGCTGCACGCCATGTGTCAAGCACGGGTGGGCTAGCGCTAGGCGCGCTGCGTGCCACGTGTCAAAACACGAGTGCGCTAGCGCTGCGCTACGCACCTCAAATTAGAGCAAAGCTCTGTTTCCAAGATTGGAAAACGAAGCAACGCTTCATGAAAGGTACTAACATCAAATGCGCTTACAATAAGAGTCAAAGACTCTGAAATGGCTCCCGCGTGCAAAGCACAAGAGCGCTAGGCGCCAGAAGCACTAAGCGCCAGAAGCGCTTCATCCTTACAAGAATTACTTGCACATGATTATGGCAAATTAAATTATGCAGCGCATAAAAATCTTACAGAGGAATAACAAAGAATTAAAAACAAGGGAACACTTAACAGATAATAAAATACTTAATTAAAACATCTTTTTATCATTGTTGTTATTATTATTACATTTAAAAAAGATCACCAAACATGGGATCAAAAGGACAGGGGTTCGCAAAGCTAAGGAGGAGATTATCCAGTTCCCTCTCCGTCTTCTCCACCGTGTCGAAACGGCGATCCTCCTGAGGGGTAGCCATCCAACGATCGACGCCGCACTCCTCAGAGAAAGTGGTGATGACAACCCGACGAGCCCGTATCTGGCTCAGCAAGTGGATGGAGCAATCCCTCAGGGCTTGAGTGATTAAGTGCGCCTCGAGGAAGCACTCAATCTTGTCTTCGGCAGTATCGAGCATTGCCGAGGACATCTTTGCTGGAGGAGGGGGAAGATCGGCGAGCACAGACGCAAGGATCATCCGAAGCCAAATAGAGTGTGGGGGAAGAGGAGACCCCACACGAGTCAAAAGATCATACAGTGCAGCGTCGCACTGCTCATCCGTGAGAGAAGGATCCACCAAGCGCGCAACAAAACGATGAACAAGGTCCTGAATGGGCACTTCCCACGGCTGTCTACGAGCATGGGGGTGGTTACAAGCCATAGTTGAGAGGGTTCTTTGGAGATGAGAAAAGGAAGAAGCTTTGCTTCGAGTTATAAAGAACTAGGCACAGGAAATTTTGTGCACAATAGAACTATTTCCAAGATTCGGGAAATGAAAGATTCTAGGGAATACAAGTTTGACTTAAAAAGGAAAGTGAAAAGACACCTCTGTTGAAGCAACGCTTCAGATCCAGCGCTCTGCGCTGCGCGCCACGTGTCAAGCACAGGTGCGCTGAGCAGTTGCGCTGCGCTCTGCGCTGCGAGCCACGTGTCGAACGTAGGTGCGCCAGCGCTGGAATTAAAAAAAATTCCCACCATTAGATCAAAGGATCTAATAATGATGATAAATCATTAATTAACCAGAATTAAATTCTATTAAGGAAATATTTCTCAAAATCTTTCCGAACAACAAGATTGTGCTTTAAGCACCGCTGGATCAATGATCCAATGGTAAATAATAAATTACCAAAAACAGAACAAATTCTGCATGGAAAGATTTCTCAATCTTATTAAAAACAAGAAGATTATCTTCTGTGAAACAAAAGCCTTAGGATCAAAGATCCAACGGTGGGAAATATTCCCCAATCAATCAAGAGAAAGATCTCTCAAAACCGATTTAACAAATCATTTGGCCCTATATAAAGGACCCTGGACTTCAAGTCTAAAAAAAAGGGAAGAGAGGATAAGATAGAGAGAATACAGAAGAACAGAGAGAAAAACCCTCTGCAAAAAAAAGCAAACTCTTAAGAAAAGAAGAGTTTTTCTCCATATTCAAGGTAACGAAAGAACTACGTTCTTGGAAAACAGAGATGAAATCATCTCATAAAAAGAAAAACCCTCTTCTAAAAGATCATAGATCTGAAAAAAGACCAAGGTCTTTGATGATAAGAAGAAAGACCAAAATATCTAATCATAAAAATAAAATAAAATAAAATAAAAGAAGTAAAATACTTCACTAACAGATCTTTTGATCTATAAAGGCAGAGCCTTTTATCAAAACAAGAACCTTTGTTCTTGGATCTTGAGGCAAAGTCTCCTTAGAAGAACGTAAAAGTTGTTCTATGATCTTAAAATCGATCATATGCGCTTTACGCTATTGAAAAGTGCATTGCACTCATGAACTGCGCCTTTTCGCTCATTGGACCGACGCACGGCGCCAGAACTTGCCACGTGTCAACCAGAGACACAATCTGCGCTTTGCGCTCCTGAAACAGAGCGTTGCGCTCATAGACTGGCACTCAGCGCCAAGCACGCCACGTGTCACTCGCTGGCGCGCCAACAGACTAGCGCAAAGCGCTCATAGATGGAAAGAGCAAGTGCGCTAATGAACCGGTGCTTAGCGCGACACGTGTCACCTTCGCGTGCGCTAGCGCAATGCACTCTTTAATTGGCGCAAAGCGCCTGACGCGCCACGTGGCGCACTATCAGAACACCATTTTGTTCCTGATAAATTCTATGCATTTAATTCCAGACAAAATGATAGAGCCCAATGCTTAGCATTATTAAAAAGGGCCGAGCCCAAATAAAGGCTTAATTGCCAGCACAGAAATAAAATGTTAAAACATTTTAATTGGACTTAGCCCAATTCTGGCCTTAAGTCCTCAACTTATTTTGAATTGAGCACATCTGCTCTTTCGACCAAACCACATCGGTTCAAGGGTACATCTCTTCACTCCTTTGATATTCGTCGTTGTAATTCCTCAACTTCTTCAAAGAGGTGACGGGTCCCGACAACCACACATTTCACAGACTATGACATCTTTAAATTGGACTGTGGGGTCTTTAAATCCACGGACTATGATGTCCTTAACCTCGACCGTGATGTCTTAAAACTAACATTGGACTGTGGGGTCCTTAAATCCACGGACTATGATGTCCTTAACCTTGACCGTGATGTCTTAAAACTAACAACGGACTGTGGGGTCCTTAAACTCATGGACTATGATGTCCTTAACCTCGACCGTGATGTCTTAAAACTAACATCGGACTGTGAGGTCCTTAAACTCACGGACTATGATGTCCTTAACCTTGACCGCGATGTCTTTAAACTAACAATGGACCGAGATGTCCTTAAACTAACAATGGACCGTAATGTCCTTAAACTAATTATCGACCGCAATGTCATTAAACTAAACAATAGGGCCCATTTGCTCTCTTGTCGGATCTAAACTATCCCGTTAAGTCGATCTTAGTCTAAAATTAGACTAACATATCCTTAACAAACGTTTAAGTTGATCTTAGTCTCAAATGTGGCTAACGTATCCTTAAACCACAACCCCCAAACCCAAATCTAAGAAGATACGGATTTGGACTAGTCCACGCCCTACGGGCG
This sequence comes from Agapanthus africanus, assembly GCA_030015575.1. Classification (NCBI taxonomy): domain Eukaryota; kingdom Viridiplantae; phylum Streptophyta; class Magnoliopsida; order Asparagales; family Amaryllidaceae; genus Agapanthus; species Agapanthus africanus. Next base: position 670,379,095 of record JASDDO010000014.1, read on the forward strand.
ACAACATAACTTAGTCTCCGTATACAATCCACGGGCAACCAAACACAAAACAAACACCCATGACACGAAGTGACCATATGGAGAAGGAGAAAGTTGTTACCGCGATGCGGTAGCGTAATTAACTGTAGGGGCTTGCGCCTGCAGGGAAGAGCGTCCCCACAATCAAAAACCCCTCAAACAAGGGGGAATTTGACGAAGTCTGCTACATCGGCCGCATCCATTTAAACCTTCGATACATGGTGCCATAAATCAAATTGGCATCTTCGGAGAGGTGGACGGATAGCACCAATTAACATCTGCCCCGAATTTCAGGCAAGACGGACCTACGCGGTCGCGTCTCCATGATTCGGAGGGGAACAGATTCTGGCACGCCCGGTGGGACCTTTTCCTCTTTCCATTTCACACTTCATGTGTCGTGTTCGCGAACCAATCGCGGTTTGCTAATGATTGCCCTTGGGTTTCGAGGTACTAAGATTTGGCGTTTTGCTTGGTGCAGAAAGAAAACGATCAATGGCGTTCACCTGCTCAAAGTGTTCCACATGCAACTGCAACCCACGTCCTGCCTCAACTGGGGGCATAGCCTACGGGCCCCAAGCGGTTTCCCTATTCACGATGCCCATGGAACAGGTCACTCAAGCCACCACAGGGTTGTTTTTCGGGACCATGCTCTCGCCAACGAGCTTCACCGCTCCTGTGCTGACATCGGAAGCTCCCAAGAAGTCGGTCTTTGATCGGCTTACACCTACTGCTGCCCCTCTCAACGGGTCGTCCAGCTCCAGCTCCTCGGTCTTCGCCAGATTGGGCCAAAATTCCTGTGGGCCCACAATGAAGCCTGCAATCCCAGAAAAGGCTACTCCGAAGAGAGTAACCAACACTGCTCCTAAAGTCGTCAAGGCGGCTTCTCCTGCCGAGGGGTCGGTCTTTACAAGACTGACTGTCCCAACTCCCACTCCCGCTCCTGCTACTTAAAGGACATCAGTCTTCAACAGGCTGATGCCAGCAACAACCCCTCACCTGAACAGGGGGCAACATAAAGCCATCCCCGTCACCGAGCTAACTCCATCAGCTCGACACGCTCGACGTCACCACTGGCGCCAAGTAAGGAAGGCCAGGGGCAACTCTCCTTCTGGGTTAACTCCACCAGCTCCAACGGTGGAAATTAATGCTGCTGTTCCAACCGGGAACAATTTTGAGCTACTGAATAGGGTGTGCAGGAATTCTCCTACCGCCATACTGAAAAGATCCCCTCCATCTATGGAAAATGTTGCGGAAGCAAAAGCCAGAACAGTCCCCTCAACAGTTGTCTTCCAAAATCTACAAAGTTTGGCGGCAGGTTTGGAACTCAGTAGTTGATCAAGATTACCCTCGCCGACAGAAAATGGCGAAGGTTCAACAAGAAGAAAGCCATCCTGCCAAGCCACGAAAAGCTATCCGGGTGCCCACTGCTACGGCCCCCTCAACTTTGACCGCTCATAAGAGGAGAAGGCCGGAGAAAATCCCCATGCCTGCGACAAATGTCAAAGGAACTGAGCCCAAACGCCCTAAGTCTGGGGGCATGGTGGTGCATACCCTCTACATGGCATCCGGGAAAGAGGATTGCCGCGCTTCTACAGGCCACCGACCACTCACCCGATCCATCACGAGAGCTCAGGAACAGCAACAACAGAAGCTTCAGGAGATGCTGACTGCAATGGCCGCACTCACCGGACCAAAAGAAAGCCCAAAGGCGTCATTGGAGCAGCGTTATGAACAAGGAACCGATGCTGACTTCCTTCGCAGAGTACTCGAAAAGAAGGACAAAGAAGCCGCAGAACAGGCGGCTAATATAAAGAGAATGACACTTCTCTTCCAAGACATGGTCGGGATGATGATACAGCCGGATCCTCCAGCCGAAGACCCTCCGATCATTATTGAAGACGACAAAGGGGAAACATCGAATCCTCTGTCAGCTCTGTCAACAGCCAAAAAGGAAACAATCTCTAAAGCTGCCCTGGATGATTATATTGCTCAATAAATACGAGTTCACCAGGCAAATGAAGCGGCCGGCCAAGTCATCAAAACTGGGCGACCGTATCCAGGCTGGTATGATCAGATAAAGTACCCGCCGGGATACACGATCCCTAAATTCCATGTATACAAGGGGACAAGCAATCCCCACCAGCACGTCACCCAGTTCAGAGCTCTGTGCGGAAACACCGGGGGCGATGATAAGCTTTTGCTCCACCAATTCGTCGGCAGCTTATCAGAGACGGCGTTTGAGTGGTACTCCGAACTTCCAAATGACTCCGTCAAAACTTTCGCAGAAATTGAGTTATTGTTCACCCAGCGATTCGCGAGCGCAAGTGAATGCACCCCGATAACAGCATTGATCAATGCAAGGATAATGCCGGGCGAAACTTAGGTTCAATACGTAATCCGGTGGCGAAATCTGTGGTCAAAGTGCAAACAACGCATCGAAGAGGCACCAGCGGTGGGCATGTTCGTGGGCACCTTAGACCCTCATGCAACTATTTCACAGTTCATGATGTTCTTCAAACCGACCACATTCCAGGATTTAATCGACAAGCTAGCCCAGATGGATCAGATGGGTCATAGACCGTCTCCTTCGAAACCGGAACCGCGGAACGAAAATGGTAAAAGGAAGGCGACCTTCGCGGCGAACGCCCAACAACAGCCCGGTGCTCCAAGACTAACGGATCAATTGGAGGAGAGACGGCGCTATTATAATGAGAAAATGAAGCGTCCTTACTCATTCCTGCGGGATAAAACTAAGAGGCTGTTCGAACTAGCAATGCGCAACAGGCTTATCAATTTGCCGAATCCAAGGCAACCACCACAACCCAGCGAAGTGAATAATCCCAATTATTGCCCTTACCACCAAACGGTAAGCCATCCAATCGAAGATTGCTTCGTCTTTAAGGGATGGATCGAGGATCAGTACCAACAAGGCAAGTTTGCGTTGTCTGAGAAGTGGAAAGTGAGCCCACCACAACCGCACACTCCTAAGAAGACGGACACACCGGGGGCAACGTGCTCTTTTGTTGAAGAAGCTCCATGGGAGGTGGCTTTTTTGGCCAAAACCAAAAGGATGCTGAATGATCTCCAGACATGCCCGACAATCAGGTGGAAGAATCCGCTGGAACCCTAGATCATCGAAGGGATGCTGAAGCCGCGCCCAACTCCAAAGATCAGTGACGATAGCCAAAGCTCGCACACCCAGCTGTCGAAATCTTCGAAGAAGAAAAAGAAATCCAAGAAGCCCGTGAAGCCTAGTGACAAGCGCACAGACCCGCAGAAGCAGATTGACGAGCTGGAAGAGTACAACCAAAAGGCGTGGACCCCAATCACGCTTCAGGAGTTTCTCCGCCACGTCCTTGAAGACGAAGATGGTGAGGAAGACTCGTCGGATGGATCTGAGCATTACATAGCAAGTTGTCATGTGATCTCTCACTCATTGATAGACGATGAAGAGGCTCCTTGCACTGAGAGACTGGAGGCAGGTCCCGAGCCGGAACTTCTATGGCCGTTAGACGAAATGATCGACGCCTTCTGAATGAGATTCGTCTGAAAAGTAAAGCTGATCGGGAGCGTGAGATGGCCATCTTTGAAAAGGCCAAATGCCGGCGACTGGATGAAAGGGTCAAGACACTTCCGCTGAATCAAGGGACATCCGTCGCGAATAAAAACAAGTTCAAGACAAGGAAAAGGTTTGCTAAAGCCATATCGATGGGAATGAAGCTACCACCCTCAGAAGGAAACACTCTCGGTGAAGCAGAGGTGCATCCTAGCTACTGCTTATATCATCGAAAGATTGCGCACCCCACTGAGGAGTGCAACGCTTTTAAAAGATGGTGGCAGGGGTATGTTGCTTACCGGCAATATTTTAGGCGGATGAAATGCAAAATTCGTCGGGAGCGAAGAAGTACGACAGAGGATCATAAAAGAGCTATCGGCAACTGTCGCGTGGTCAACGCTGGAGGATCACAAGTTCACACATTCGTGAGCGACTCCGATGAAGAGATGACTCTTAGCCCTCTATTTAAGGAATCCACCTCGGGAAAGGAGGGAGAATCGAAGATCTGTGAAAATATCAAGCTGCGCAATCGTACGCTGCCCGAAAAGAATCTCGGACCTGCAAACAGGAAAGATAAGGGAAAAGAGAAGATCTCTGAAGATATCGCTAGATGACCAAGTCATGAAAGAGCTGACCTCCAAGGACCCGCCAAGGAAAAGTAAGGTGGACTACAACATTCTGGCACACTTGAGGAAGTTACCCTCGCAACTCAGCATTCTCGACGCCCTTTTACTATCAAAAGAAGTAAGGGACTCATTGATCAAGGCGCTATAAGAGCCAGAGCAATTCCAAGCTTTTCTCGCCGAAGAAAAGATGAAGGACGAGCTGGAAGAAGTACACACAGCCGATATTACCTTCGGCGATGAAGATCTCTTATTTGGGACGTGCAAGAACAATCGTCCCCTCTATGTCTCAGGGTACTGCCACGATATAAAGATAGGCAAAATCCTGGTCGACAATGGGTCCTCCGTCAATCTCCTCAACGTGCGAGTGTTGAAGGAAATCTGCATGAGCGTTCAACACCTCGCTCGTGATAAGATCACCATCTCCGGGTTTGACTCCCAGTCATCACGGACCCTCGGGTCTGTAATACTGACGCTGCGTTTCGGGCTGCTTGTCACAGACATTAAATTTCACGTCATTGACGCTAAGACATGCTACAATGCTTTGCTTGGTCAGCCTTGGTTAAACGAGTACAACATCATCCCTTCTACACAACATCAGTGTATGAAGTATTTCAAAGATGGTCTCGAGTACACTGTGATAGGAGAGTTGAACCCATTCTCCGTGAATGAAGTCCGGAAATACGAAGATGCAAAATACTTCTTACCAGAATTTGAAGACACAGAGAGATGTCATAAACCGGAGAACAAAGCTATCACCACCATTCCGGTCTTCGGGAGTGACACCGAGGAGGAAGAAGAGATAGTTTATTCAGGTCCACCCCAGTACAACAAGCCGGGACCGTCCGCTCCTATGTTGATCTTTGGCAGCGACTCGGAAGATGAGGCCCATGCTATATTCTCTGCTCGGCCTTCAATACAAACATTCGCTGATGAAGAGCAAAGTTTGCAAGTTTTCATGGTTCCGTCCAAACATCATAAAGAACTAGACGTGCTTGATGCCTATAGTGTCGAAAAGCTACAGATGTTTTATGTCCCACCCAGGCGAGAAGGCGAAAAGGCGATCCTATTCTACCGATCCGGGGAAACCAAAGGAGAGAAAGAAATCTGACACGACATGGATTCTACACTTGACAGGCTCCAGCCCATCCGTTTGCCCAGATATTACACGAACGGACTAAAAAGGGTGTTAAGGCGCCAAGGCGTACCTCTTAAGCGAACTGCGCGACAAGCACGATTCTATAACAGGATCTGGAACGTTCCCGGAACTCAGCGCAAGTTGCCCAATGGGAGAATGGAAACGATCGGGCTTGGATATGTTCGGTCCAAGAAACGGGAGCTACTCCGCGACTGCTAAGTCGTATATGACTTTGATGAAGAAGGGGATGCTCAGTGGGAGAATGCTAACCCTGAACCAGAAAGAGCCCCCGACGTGAAAATGCCCAGTCCGTCGTTCGAAGAACAAATGGAAAAGCTTATAAGGGAAGCCAGTCAAAAGGTCCGAGATGACCACAATCGCGAAATGGCCATCTACGAGAAAGCCAGGACGCAACGCCTTCTTCAACAGGTTGCGAAAGATGAAAATGCTCCTCCCTGTCAACCCGTTGTACAAAAGGCACGACGCAGAGGCAGAAACAAACCAAAGAACGGGAAAGGCGTTCGACGGCGACAAAGCGGTACCAAGAAGCCACGCGATCGGAAGCCAAGCAATCCAGATTCATCTCTTGTAAAGAAGATGGGTCGAGCGTACTCTTTTGCCTAGGACAAGACAAAGAAGATACTTGATCTTGCCATAAAACATCAACTGATCATACTCCCGGAGTCCAAGCACCCCAAGCAAGCAGGCGAAGTCTCTCATCCGGGCTATTTCTCCTATCATAGGGTAATAGGACATCCTATTGAAGACTGCTTTACCTTCAAGAACTGGGTCGAAGATCAATATCAGCAAGGCAGGTTCGCTTTATCCAACAGCTGGAGGGTAACCCCGCCGCAGAAGCATGAACCAAAAGCCGCGCATACCGTGAGAGTAGAGCCAGATCAACATCGGTCTTCGAAGCGAGCTCGTACCTGTCACGTGATAACGCTATCAAAAGAAGACCCCGATAATATGGATGACCTCGCCTGGTGCTTCGAAAACGATGATGACGAGGTGATCTCAGAGCTTCCGCCGGCGCCGAAAGAGCTGGAAGATAGAATACATACCACTGCAGATGATCTCAAGAAAATTGATTTAGGGACAACAAGTGATCCGCGGCCGACATTCGTCAGTGAGTTGCTGTCTAAAGAAAGGGTAGCTACACTAAAAGACGTGCTTATGCAGCATAAGGATTGCTTCGCGTGGAACTATTCTGAGATGCCAGGACTAGATCCAGAGATTGCCGTCCACAAGCTGGCGATATCCCCAAACGTCAAGCCGATCAAACAAGCACCAAGGAGAATGCGGCTCGAGCTTGAGATAAGCATCAATGCCGAGGTCAAGAAACTAATCGACTCCGGTTTTATCCAAGTGGTTCAATATCCAGATTGGATCGCCAACATCGTCCTGGTAATGAAGAAAAATGGGACAGTGCGCATATGCGTAGACTTTCGGGATCTTAATAAAGCTTGCCCGAAGGACGTCTTCCCAGTGCCAGTCACCGAACTGATGATAGACAATACGTCCACTCACGAAGTCTTCTCCTTCATGGACGGCTCGTCGGGATAAAACCAGATAAAGATGCATCCCGAGGACCAGAAGCACACAGCTTTCCGGACCCCTTTGGGTATATTCTGCTACAAAGTGACGCCCTTCAGTCTAAAGAACGCCGGTGCCACCTATCAGAGGGCCATGACGAAGATCTTCGATGATCTCATACATGAAATCGTCGAATGCTACATCGACGACCTCGTGGTTAAAAGCAAATCATACGAGGAACATCTTGAGCATCTGAAGATCGTGTTTCAACGCCTTCGGCAATACAACTTGAAGATGAACCCTCTTAAATGCGCGTTCGGAGTCTCCTCGAGAAAATTCCTAGGGTTCATCGTCCGACACCGAGGCATCGAAATAGATCCTTCGAAGATCAAAGCGATCATGGAAATGCCTCCACCAAAGACTCTCAAGCAATTATGGTTTCTCCAAGGAAAGCTTGCGTACATTCGGCGATTTATAGCCAATCTCTCCGGCAAGTGCCGCCCCTACAGCCACCTAATGAAGAAGGGAACCCCGTTCGTCTGGGATCACAAATGCCAAAGCGCGCTGGATGAAATCAAGCAATACCTGCAGAATCTGCCAGTACTGGCCGCTCCGGTCAAAGGAAAGCCTCTCATTCTTTATACGACCGCCCTCGAAGGTTCCTTAGGCGCATTATGGGCACAAGAGAACGACCAAGGGAAGGAGAGAGCCTTCTACTATTTGAGTCGAGTTCTGCTGGGGGCAAAAATCAATTATTCTCCCATCGAAAAGCACTGCCTGGCGTTGATCTTCTCGATAACGAAGCTCAGGCACTATGCATTGGCGCATGAAGTCCGTCTCATATCGAAGGTGGATCCTCTCAAATATTTGATGTCAAAGGCCATACTGACAGGGTGACTCGCTAAATGGGCCCTGCTCTTGATGGAGTTCTCAATAACCTATCAGCCTCTTAAGGCAGTGAAAGGCCAGGCCATCGCCGACTTCCTCGCTGAGCATCTGATACCTGCCGATTCTCCCTTGAACTGCGAATTTCCAGACGAACATGCGTTTGACACGATCGACGGAAGTGACACTCGATAGGAACTTTACTTCGATGGAGCGTCTTCCATGAAGAAGCGCAAGCAAAGCACCCCCATAATCAAATCAGGGGTATGCCTCATTTTCGTGGCTCCATAAGGATGGATAATGCGTTTTGCCTTCTCCTTAACAGAGCCGAGGACGAACAACGAAGCCGAGTATGAAGCTTTGATAGCAGGTCTCGAGATCTCCATCGACATGGGAAGTGAAAACCTTCTCATATACGGAGACTCCCAACTGGTCGTTAGTCAAGTAAACGGCGACTATCAGACGTGCAAGCCTGAGTTGGTGAAATACGGTGAGAGAGTACAGCGACCGCTGACTCAAATTCCTTCCTACACCTTGGAAAGCATACCGCGTGCGGAAAATAGCAAAACGGATGCATTAGCCAAGCTCGCTAAAGAATTGGCCGATGAGAACCTCGATGACGTAAGAATCGTGGTACAGAGCCGTCGGGTTCTTGCACCGGCAGAAATATTTCCAGAGACGTCCGAGGAAAAGGGAATGACCAAGCCAGCGGCTCTACAAATAAAAGACCAAGAGAAGGTTGAAGATTGGAGAGAAGTCTTCATAGACTACTTCAAATCCCGTCGAACGCCTGAAGATGCGTCCTCAAAACATCAGCTCATGAAGCGAGCCCTATCTTTCGCTTTCGTCAATGATACTCTGTACAAGAGTTCATTTGATTCTTTATGGTTAAGATGCCTGGGACCTGAAGAAGCAAAAAGGGTTGTCCAAGAAACTCACGACGGACTCTGCGGTTCTCACCAAGCCGGGCCGAAAATGAAGCTGAAGATCAAACGAATGGGTTATTATTGGCCCACGATGATCCAAGACTGACTCGAATACGCGAAGCAATGCCACTCGTGCCAGATCTATGGGGACTTTATCCACCAGCATCCGAATCCATTACATCCGACAGTAGCTAGCTGGCCGTTCGAAATGTAGGGGACTGACATAATCGGCTCCATCGAACCAGCATCGTCCAGAGGACATCGATTCATTTTGTCGACAACTGATTACTTCTCCAAATGGGCAGAAGCAGTACCGCTGAGGGAAGTGAAGACGGAGAATATCCTCCACTTCTTCAAGACGCACGTTATTTATCGGTTTGGAACTCCGCGACGGATCATCTCCGATAACAGGCCAGCCTACAGAAGCCACAAGATCAGCCGCTTCGCACAACAACACAACATAGACTGGAGATACTCCTCAGTTTATAATCCCCGAGCCAACGGTCTAGCGGAGGCTTTCAACAAGACCTTGACGAAGATCGTGAAGAAGATGGTGTCCCGAAATAAGAAAGATTGGCACGAGAGACTGCATGAAGCTCTCTGGTCATATCAAACTACGTTCAAGACGGCCACGAACACAACGCCGTACGCATTGGTATTCGGTACAGATGCTGTACTCCCCTTCGAGATAGAGTTACCCTCTCTACGAGTGGAGGTTCATTACGAGCTAACAGACGAAGAGAATGCTCACCTTCGGCTTGAGGAGCTCGACGCCCTTGATGAAACCCGGCTCATATCGCAACAAAATTTAGAGGCTTATAAAGCAAAGATGACACGCTCCTACGAAAGATTGACTAGGCCGAGGACATTCCACCAAGGCGAACTCGTGCTAGTGGTCAAAAGACCTATGATCCCCAATCGTGCCAAGCGGGGAAAATTCGAGCCGAACTATGAAGGCCTGTACATCATAGACAAGGTCTACCAGGGTGGAGCCTATCTACTCATGGACATGCAAGGTGAAAGACCTTTCAGGCCAATAAACGGTCGCTTCCTGAAGAAGTACTACGCCTGACGAGTCACGGCCTAGGTCAATGATAGATGACGACGACTATGTCCGCTCGCTATCTTCCTAAGCCCAAACTCTATAAGTAGTAACCGGCTGACTTTACAGCGGACCGAAACGTCCTTAAACTAACAGCGTACCGAAACGCCCTTAAACTAACAGCGGACCGAAACGTCCTTAAACTAACAGCGGACCGAAACGTCCTTAAACTAACGACGGACCGAAACGTCTTTAAAACTAACAACGGACCACTATGTCCTAAAACTAGCCGTTGACCGAGATGTCGATAAACTATGGTGGATTGCAGCATCCCAAAGCTGATACAAAAAAAAGAAAAAAAAGAAAAGAAAGAAAAAAGAAAACGGTATGTCCATAAGCAAAATGGGCACGGATGAAAACCCGAAAGGGCTCCGTGAGTAAAAACAGCAGGGCTACCAGCGAGTCTTGTGAAAACCCGAAAGGGCACAACCTCATTAGAATAAAAAAAAGTGAGAAAAAACGGTATGTCTACAAGCAAAAAGGGCACGGATGAAAACCTGAAAGGGCTCCGTGAGTAAAAACAGCAGGGCTGCCGGCGAGTTTTGTGAAAACCCGAAAGGGCGCAATCTCGTTAAAAGACACTTGCAGGGTCCTCTCGACTTTGTAAGGAGAAACCACCTGCGTGAGATCCTTACAACTCATAAGGGAGCAACACACTTAGGAATCCCCACGATTCCTAAGGAGAAATCACACTTGCGAGATCCTCACGACTCGTAAGAAGAATCCTCTTATGGGACCCTCACGACTCATAAGATTCAAAAATCTTAAGCTACAGGAATCTGAACCTGTTCTTAAGCAACCCCCACAACCTCCAATACTGCTATACAAGCGGCTCAATGCTGACCCTTGTATACAATCCACGGGCGCGAATAAACATTTCCCTAACGAAGTCCCATCTGTGACTAGGGATATGTCTATATGGTGAACAACCCTTGTAAGTCCTCTCGACTTATAAGGAGAAAACACTCTTGTAAGATCCTTAACATGCACTTAGGAATCCTCACGACTCCTAAGGAGAAAACGCACCTACGAGATCCTAACGACTCGCAGGGAGAAATACCTTTGTGAGACCCTTACGGCTCATGAAGTCAAAAGCCTTAGTCGACAGGATCCTAATCCTGTTCGCTAAGCCACCTTTGTTCGATATTTACAGAGGCAAATGATGATTCGCTCCTGGCAATATTCCAGTTGTACCGGTGCCGATGCCGAAATCGGTGTCTAATCCCAAGCTTGCTGCAAAAAGCTAGCAAGCCATACATGCACACGAAATAGCCGAAATGATGGGGCAACTTGCAACAGAAGAAGAAAGTAAAAAAATGTATGCATGCAAAATAGCCGAAATGATTGGGCAACTCGCAATAAAAAGCAACGAGTAAAAATAAAATAAATAGCCGAAATGATTGGGCACCGCGAAAAATAGCCGAAATGATGGAGCAGTCGCGACCTTCGTGATATAAAAGCCGAAATGATGGAGCAGTCGCGACCTTCGTGATATAAAAGCCGAAATGATAGAGCATCACGGAAAGAATTGAAAAATAAAAATGAAATTTATGCCCTACATGTGATATCACAGCAGTCCCTGTATACAATCCAGGGGCGCAAACAAAGAAGGAATCACACTCCTCCTCCCCAGGTTTCATCAGAAGAAGAAGCTAAACCTCGACGGTTCTCAGATAGCCTGGAGAGCATCTCAACATTCGTCTCATTACAACACACACAACATCAAGAAAAATGGAACAACGGCAACTCCCAGTTCCATGACTCGGCGGTGTACAGATGACCGAGAGCCAGACTTCGTGAAATGCGGATAAAGTCAACCCTTCCTGGCTACGTGGAACGCAGATTATGTCACTTCTGACCCCGTAGAAAACGTCCAAAGCGGATCCTGGTCCTCGCAGAGCACGACAGTGAACCCGTGTGAAGCATCCAGAGCAGAGCCTAGTTCTCGCCGAACACGGCAGTGAACCCGTGGGAAGCATCTAGAGCAAAATTCCTGGCTATATGGAACACAGATTATGTCACTCCTGACCCCGTGGAAAACGTCCAGAGCGGATCCTGGTCCTCGCAGAGCACGGCAGTGAACCCATGTGAAGCATCCAGAGCAGAGCCTAGTCCTCCCCGAACACGGAAGTGAACCCGTGGGAAGCATCTAGAGAAAAATTCTTGGCTAGGTGGAACGCGGATTATGTCACTCCTGACCCCGTGGAAAACGTCCAGAGCGGATCCTGGTCCTCGCAGAGCATGGCAGTGAACCCGTGTGAAGCATCCAAAGCGGAGCCTAATCCTCGCCGATCACGGCAATGAACCCGTGGGAAGCATCTAGAGCAAAATTCCTGGCTACATGGAACGCGGATTATGTCACTCCTGACCCCGTGGAAAACTTCCACAGCGGATCCTGGTCCTCGCAGAGCACGGCAGTGAACCCGTGTGAAGCATCCAGAGCGGAGCCTGGTCCTCGCCGAACACGGCAGTGAACCCGTGAGAAGCATCTAGAGCAAAATTCCTGGCTACGTGGAACGCGGATTATGTCACTTCTGACCCCATGGAAAACGTCCAGAGCGGATCCTGGTCCTCGCAGAGCACGGCAGTGAACCCGTGTGAAGCATCCAGAGCGGAGCCTGGTCCTCGCCGAACACGGCAGTGAACCCGTGGGAAGCATCCAGAGAAAAATTTCTGGCTACGTGGAACGCGGATTATGTCACTTCTGACCCCGTGGAAAACGTCCAGAGCGGATCCTGGTCCTCGCAGAGCACGACAATGAACCCGTGTGAAGTATCCAGAGCGGAGCCTGGTCCTCGCAGAACACGGTAGTGAACCCGGGGGAAGCATCCAGAGAAAAATTCCTGGCTGCGTGGAACGCGGATTATGTCACTTCTGACCCTGTAGAAAACGTACAGAGCGGATCCTGGTCCTCGCATAGCACGGCAATGACCCCGTGTGAAGCATCCAGAGCGGAGCCTGGTCTTCGCCGAACACGGAAGTGAACCCGTGGGAAGCATCCAGAGCAAACATCGGATTATGGAGTCCTTAAATCCACAGACTATGATGTCCTTAACCTCGACCGTGATGTCTTAAAACTAACATCGTACTGTGCGGTCCTTAAACTCACGGACTATGATGTCCTTAACCTCGACCGTGATGTCTTAAAACTAACAATGGATCGTAATGTCCTTAAACTAATTTTACCTTGGTTCAAGGGTACATCTCTTCACTCCTTTGATATTTGTCGTTGTAATTACTCAACGTCTTCAAAGAGGTGACGGGTCCCGACAACCACACATTTCACGGACTGTGGGGTCCTTAAGTCCACGGACTATGATGTCCTTAACCTCGACCGTGATGTCTTAAAACTAACATCGGACTAGGAGGTCCTTAAACTTAAGGACTATGATGTCCTTAACCTCGACCGTAATGTCTTAAAACTAATAATTGGACTGTGAGGTCCTTAAACTCATGGACTATGATGTCCTTAACCTCGACCGTGATGTCTTAAAACTAACAACGGACTGTGGAGTCCTTAAACCCACGGACTATGATGTCCTTAACCTCGACCGCGATGTATTTAAACTACGGTATCCTGGAAAATGTCCAGAGTGGAGCCCGATCCTCGCAGAACACGACAGTAAACCCGTGGGAAGCATCCAGAGCAACCCCTAGCTCCGTGAAATGCGGATAGGGACAATTTCATCCATCACTTGCGGGTCCTCACGACTCGTAAGGAAGTAAATTCTCTTGTGAGATCCTTACGACTTTCAAGAGAAAACGCACTTGGGAATCCTCACGATTCTTAAGGAGAAATTACACCTACGGGATCCTCTCGACCGGTAGGGAGAAAATTCTTTATGAGGCCCTCACGGCTCATAAAGTTGAAAAGTCTTGGGTGACAAATCCTAACCCTGTTTGCTAAGCCACCGCCACTCTACAAAGAGCCCAAGACTGACAGCTATATGCTATCTACAGACCGCAATTACTAAAATCACATGGCAAAAACATAGCAAGGAGAAGAAAGCGACAGAAAGAACATCTGATTTGCATTTAATTAGGCGTTCGAGGCATACCCATTCATGCATGTGCAAAAGATTTAGTACATAAAAGAGGACACGCTAAAATGAGAAATTTGCCATTCATATTTCAAAAAAGGGGGGCTCTTACAATTATGAAAGCAATAAATGAAAACATCGTCAAGATGATTACAATGGAAAAACCTCGAATCCAGGGCATGGATTGAGAAATTCGAAAGTAAGGTCGTCTAGAGTCTTTCTGGCCTTTCTGACCATTCTCGTGTGCATCCTCTCGCGCTCAGGCGTATCAAGGTCTTTGGCGATGCCCCCCACCCTTTGATAAGAAGCAATTATCGTCGTCTGTTGAAAAATTTGATGCAGAATATCAATAAGGCTATCTCGCCGTTTTTTCGAGATCAGCCCCGACAGGTACACTGAGTGCACCTTATCTTCGGCATCATCCAGCGCATTAAGCGGCATGGCCTCATGAAACCTCGGAAGTGCTCTCCAAATTGCTCCCAGTACGACTTTCAAGAGAGCAGAACGGCGAGGAAGCAACCAACCAACGCGTGCATACAGACGCCCCATAATCTCCGCGCACTGGGCATCTGTGAACTCTTGGTTTTGGTGACGGCCCTGTACACGGATATCCTTATAAGTAATGAACTCGTTCAGACTGTATAAATGAACAGCCATAGTTCCTGAAAGAAACATCATTAGAAGATTAGCAATAAGGAAAAACAGACACAGGGGGTTAAACACCTCAAGAGCAATGCTCTGCACACAGGAGTGACACCTGTCAAAAATAATTATGAGGGGAATTTAAAGAAATCCCCTGAGAACATTGAAGGCTTTGCTATGAGAAGGTGATATAATTCATCAGGAAATAGAATTCCATCTTCAAGATCCATGAAAAACTCTTAAGAGTTCTTCTATATGATTTGAAAGGAGAAAAGCTCCATTAGAGAATTAAGAAATTATAAATAAAATCCTTTTAGAGAGTAAAACTCTATTAATGAAACCCTAAAAGGGTTCTCCTTAGATCAAAGATCTATAAATAGCAAAGCTCTGTTAATGGGTAAAACCCTGGTTTATTAAAAGTTTTAAACTATACCTTTGTTTCGACAGAGTTTTACTTTTGAAAAGTTCTTAAAACTGAAGAGCAATGCTCTGAATAAGAGTAAATTCTCAAGAAAGAAGATGAGAATCATCTAAGGGACCAAAGGTTCTATTTATAGGCATTGAGAGCCGTTTCAACTCCCCAAAAGTTGATCCAACGACTGAGATGCTACCACCGCCGCACTCACGTTTGGGCCACGTAAGCGCAACGGTGGGGGGGCATTTGTTTCCCCAATCAGAGCAAAGCTCTGTTCAAATTCCAAGATTGAAAATGAAGCGACGCTTCTGCTTCCCCTAATCAGAGCAAGGCTCTGTATGGAAATTCTAAAGGGCAATAATTGAAGCAACGCTTCAGGTTCTGCGCCAGGCGCACGGCGCGCTACGTATCAAGTACAGGTGCGCTAGCACTAGGCGCGCTGTGCGCCACATGTCAAAACACGAGTGCGCTAGCGCTAGCGCAATTGCGCTGCGCTATGCACCTCAAATTAGAGCAAAGCTCTGTTTCCAAGATTGGAAAGCGAAGCAACGCTTCATGAAAGGTACTAACATCAAATGCGCTTACAATAAGAGTCAAAGACTCTGAAACGGCGCCCGCGTGCAAAGAACGAGAGCGCTAGGCGCCAGAAGCACTAAGCGCCAGAAGCGCTTCATCCTTACAAGAATTACTTGCACATGATTATGGCAAATTAAATTATGCAGCGCATAAATATCTTACAGAGGAATAACAAAGAATTAAAAACAAGGGAACACTTAACAGATAATAAAATACTTAATTAAAACATCTTTATTATTATTATTATTATTATTATTACTACATTTAAAAAAGATCACCAAACATGGGATCAAAAGGACAGGGGTTCGCAAAGCTAAGGAGGAGATTATCCAGTTCCCTCTCCGTCTTCTCCACCATGTCGAAACGGCGATCCTCCCGGGGGGTAGCCATCCAACGATCGACGCCACACTCCTCAGAGAAAGTGGTGATGACAACCCGACGAGCCCGTATCTGGCTCAGCAAGTGGATGGAGCAATCCCTCAGGGCTTGAGTGATTAAGTGCGCCTCGAGGAAGCACTCAATCTTGTTTTCGTCAGTATCGAGCATTGCCGAGGACATCTCTGCTGGAGGAGGGGGAAGATCGGCGAGCACAGACGCAAGGATCATCCGAAGCCAAATAGAGTGTGGGGGAAGAGGAGACCCCACACGAGTCAAAAGATCATACAGTGCAGCGTCGCACTGCTCATCCGTAAGAGAAGGATCCACCAAGAGCACAGCAAAACGAGGAACAAGGTCCTGAATGGGCACTTCCCACGGCTGTCTGCGAGTATGGGGGCGGTTACAAGACATAGTTGAGAGGGTTCTTTGGAGATGAGAAAAGGAAGAAGCTTTGCTTCGAGTTATAAAGAACTAGGCACAGGAAATTTTGTGCACAATAGAACGATTTCCAAGATTCGGGAAATGAAAGATTCTAGGGAATACAAGTTTGACTTAAAAAAGAAAGTGAAAAGACACCTCTGTTGAAGCAACGCTTCAGATCCAACGCTCTGCACTGCGCGCCACGTGTCAAGCACAGGTGCGCTGCGCAGTTACGCTGCGCTCTGCGCTGCGAGCCACGTGTCGAACGTAGGTGCGCCAGCACTGGAATTAAAAAAATTCCCACCGTTAGATCAAAGGATCTAATAATGATGATAAATCATTAATTAACCAGAATTGAATTCCGTTAAGGAAAGATTTCTCAAAATCTTTCCAAACAACAAGATTGTGCTTTAAGCACCGCTGGATCAAATGATCCAATGGTAAATAATAAATTACCAAAAACAGAACAAATTCTGCATGGAAGGATTTCTCAATCTTATTAAAATCAAGAAGATTATGTTCTGTCAAACAGAAGCCTTAGGATCAAAGATCCAACGGTGGGAAATATTCCCCAATCAATCAAGAGAAAGATCTCTCAAAACTGATTTAACAAATCATTTGGCCCTATATAAAGGACCCTGGACTTCAAGTCTAAAAAAAAGGGAAGAGAGGAAAAGATAGAGAGAATACAGAAGAACAGAGAGAAAAACCCTCTGCATAAAAAAGAGCAAGCTCTAAAGAAAAGAAGAGTTTTTCTTCATATTCAAGGTAAAGAAAGAACCACGTTCTTGGAAAACAGAGATGAAATCATATCATAAAAAGAAGAACTCTCTTCTAAAAAGATCATCGATCTGAAAAAAGACCAAGGTCTTTGATGATAAGAAGAAAGACCAAAAGATCTAATCATAAAAAAATATAATAAATAAAATAAAAGAAGTAAAATACTTCACTAACAGATCTTTTGATCTATAAAGGCAGAGCCTTTTATCAAAACAAGAACCTTTGTTCTTGGATCTTGAGGCAAAGCCTCCTTAGAAGAACGTAAAAGTTGTTCTATGATCTTAAAATCGATCAGATGCGTTTTGCGCTATTGAAAAGTGCCTTTCACTCATGAACTGCGCCTTTGCGCTCATTGGACCGGCGCAAGGCGCCAGAACTTTCCACGTGTCAACTAGAGACACAATCAGCGCTTTGCGCTCCAGAAGCAGAGCGCTGCGCTCATAGACTGGCGCTCAGCACCAAGCACGCCACGTGTCACTGGCTGGCGTGCCAACAGACTAGCGCAAAGCGCTCATAGATGGAATGCGCAAGTGCGCTAATGAACCAGCGCTTAGTGCTGAGCGCAATACGTGTCACTTTCGTGTGTGCTAGCGCAATGCGCTCTTTAATTGGCTCAAAGCGCCTGACGCGCCACATGGCGCACTATCAGAACACCACTTTGTTCCTGATAAATGCTATGCATTTAATTCCAGACAAAATGACAGAGCCCAATGCTTAGCATTATTAAAAAGGGCCGAGCCCAAATAAAGGCTTAATAGCCAGCACAGAAATAAAATGTTAAAACATTTTAATTGGACTTAGCCCAATTCTGGCCTTAAGTCCTCAAATTATTTTGAATCGAGCACATCTGCTCTTTCGACCAAACCACCTCGGTTCAAGGGTACATCTCTTCACTCCTTTGATACCCGTCGTTGTAATTCCTCAACGTCTTCAAAGAGGTGACGGGTCCCGACAACCACACATTTCACAGACTATGACGTCTTTAAACTGGACTGTGGGGTCCTTAAATCCACGGACTATGATATCCTTAACCTCGACCGTGATGTCTTAAAACTAACATTGGACTGTGGGGTCCTTAAATCCACGGACTATGATGTCCTTAACCTCGACCGTGATGTCTTAAAACTAACATCGGTCTGTGAGGTCCTTAAACTCATGGACTATGATGTCCTTAACCTTGACCGCAGTGTCTTTAGACTAACAATGGACCGAGATGTCCTTAAACTAACAATGGACCGTAATGTCCTTAAACTAATTATCGACCGCAATGTCATTAAACTAAACAATAGGGCCCATTTGCTCTCTTGTCGGATCTAAACGATCCCGTTAAGTCGATCTTAGTCTAAAATTAGACTAACGTATCCTTAAAAAACGTTTAAGTTGATTTTAGTCTCAAATGAGGCTAACGTATCCTTAAACCACAACCCCCAAACCCAAATCTAAGAAGATACGGATTTGGACTAGTCCACGCCCTACGGGCGACAACATAACTTAGTCTCCGTATACAGTCCACGGGCAACCAAACACAAAACAAACACCCATGACACGAAGTGACCATACAGAGAAGGAGAAAGTTGTTACCGCGATGTGGTAGCGTAATTAACTGCAGGGGCTTGCGCCTGCAGGGAAGAGCGTCCCCACAATCAAAAACCCCTCAAATGAGTGGGAATCTGATGAAGTCTGCTATATCGGCCGCATCCGTTTAAACCTTTGATACATGGTGCCATAAATCAACTTGGCATCTTCGGAGAGGTGGACGCATAGCACCAATTAGCATCTGCCCCGAATTTCAGGCAAGACGGACCTACACGGTCGTGTCTCCATGATTCGAAGGGGAACATAGCCGAAGGAGCACGATTGGCTGTTGGCATTGCAGGACTATCACACTTATACCATTGTTTAAGTACTGCTGCTAACACTTCCAATCCGGGTGCGAACACCGTGAATTTATCCCTCCATTATTTCACATCATAGATTGAGATGCATGTGTTGGGCGCATTTGCTGTGCATCGACGACCTGATTTCTATGATTCGTACACTTTCCCGTGGGTCATGAGGCTGGTCGACGCTTCTGCTCCTGATCCGACCTAGTTAGGGGCTCTGCGCGTACTACTCAATCCGTATTCAAACGAAGGCGGTATAATTTTCAGTGACAGAGACCTTTCTGCTCCGGCTGGGCCCATTCAATAGTTGTTTGATTTGTCGAAGTGGGGTGCTCCGGCTTTGAAGCCCAAAGAGATCATGCATTTATATTCAATCAGGCCAGGATACTTAGTGTTCCGCTTAAATAATATTGTTCTCTTCATGCGGTACAATCTGCATCGCTTCGCCCAGCAACAGGGTTACAACCAGGGCGTCCCCCTCGAAGCCTTTTTAATCGAGCCCACTCTCTCACTGGAGGTCACTCCCGACGTCATCCACCACTTCATGCGATTGGGTACCGGTTCCTTTTTCATGATTCCCGAGCCTGACTATCTTCCGAGGCCTGTGGGATCCTTCAAGGGCTGGTATCGCCACCGGGTTGGTCCCATCATTGCAGAGGAGAGAAGGGTGCTCTTTGAATGTAAATCTCCTTCTCCCGCTTAAGCCATCAATGCCCTGTTGCGGCCACGGTCGGTTGTTTGCCCTCCTTTATGGGACAGCGGCTCAATGCTCATTCCTAAAGCCGCACAAGCCGAATTAACCCCCCATACTGCCGGTATGTCGATACGTACAAGAGCCGAGATAGTGACTCCTGATAAAGTACCTGCCGTGGCGCCCCAAAAGGCAGATACCAAAGGTGATGTTGGGCAGCGCCGTGCAAAAGCGCCAAAGGGGAAGAAGCGCCCCTCCACTGGTGTTAGCTAAGGCTCTAAAAGGAGAAAGAAATCGGTCGACGGTATACTCGATGCGTTGCTTGAGTCCGAGCCTCTTCACGACAAGCCTATATCTATGCATGAATCAGACTATAACCTCATCTTTCCTGGCACATCTGCCGAGGAAGCCGCTCAATTGGCCGAAGCCTTGAAACGATCATAGGATAAAAGTGAGAATGTGCTCCCCAAGAAAGGAGGCTTTCCCCCTGTCGTTTTCTATGACGTTGATCCGTTATCAGCTAGGCTACTAATAGGTCCTCTAACGATGGAAGAAGAACCGGCTCTGAAACAACCCATCTTGGCCGTTTCTAAAGACGAGGCCTCTCTGAAGACGGGCATGCATTTGTTCTCGATCGAAGCCTGACGAGCGCAATTGATTAGAAAAGAGCAGTGACTCAAGAAGGCCATACTTCAAGCTCCCTGGCGTATTGGTATGCATATATACTTTTTTACGTCTCTTTTGGTAATTAATTGGTACTACTTTCAACTCATTTTATCTTTACAAAAATTTTGCAGGGCCTTTTGCAGCGGGCGTAGTCTTGAGCCCGGATCGCGCCATGGACATAGATTCTACGAATATCTCCCGTGACACACTGGAGGGTGTAGAAGAGATTACTGGAGCTACTATTCCCACTGTAGAGCTTCTGGTGATGGCTTCTATTCCTCCAGCAGAGATTGCCACACCGGAGATAGATCCTATGGATATCTCTAGTAATGCACCGAAGGGTGTAAAAAAGATTGTCGAAACTGCTGTCGCTGCTTTGAAGCCTCTAGCGGTAGCTTTTGTTCCTCTATTGGAAGCTGCCGCGCCGGCCATAGACTTCATGAATATCTCATGTGATGCACCTGAGGGTGTAGAGGTGGTTGCCGAAGCTGCCATCCCTCCAGTTCAGAGCGGGTGAAGTATCGAAGGTAATCTTATATAGATCTACATTTTGTTTAACGACCTCTCCATATATCTAAACCTTTCCTTCCCTCAGAATTGCGGGAGTTGGCGTCTTCTATTATGGACCTTTATCCGAGGAAAACCTTCCAACATTTACTTGACATGGTGGCCCTGCAAGCGATACCTCCACAAAGCATAGTCCTTTCTTCTGGACAGGGTTGGTATTCTTTTGCCTTTTTCCTTTTATATTTTCATAATGATGCTGATGCACCTTCTATTTAAACTGCAGTCCTAGAAGCTGACGACGAAGTCCAAATTCTTGACGGACCTGGGGATTTCTCAAATCCACCTTCCGTGGGTAAGTGACACTTTAGCATTGGCGTTCTTTTACTTGTTGTATGTTTATAAAGGAAATTAACCATCCATATATGCTTACAGCTTTTCCAATCATGACCCTCTTGGAATCTCGGATCTCCATGCCATCAGGCCCTTTCGCCCGACACGTGTCTGAGAGGATGGCAAAATAGAGCATTCATTCACTGGCAATTCTCATCAAAGATCTTCGTGCTGGTAATCCTGTCACGGCCGAAGAATTCGCTGTTGAAACCAATGCTTTTTTATCTGTTCTTTCCACTTATCATGACGAGGCATTAGTGCGTACTTGGGTCGAGTATTGCCGTCGAGTGGAGGCCCGCCTATATGAGATTGAATGCGTACGCCTTCCCTCTGACATCTTATCTATAAAGGTCAGCCTGCATGGATGGATCGACCGATGCGCATCCAATCTCCAGTCATGTGAGAAAAGGCTCAACCGGAAGTTTTCGGCAAGGGAATTGGCTTCAAAGGCTTTAGGGGAACTTCAAGCCCAGCTTACTGCCAAAACTACTCGTGCCTATGAAATTTGGCGGGTCCTTCAGGAGGACATTATAGAGGTGGTGGCTCTTTTTAAAGCCGTTATTTTCACATGCGAGATGGTCGAGACCCACAAGGCCCGAGAAAGAGCTCAAGAGTCGATTTTCTTTATACCAGAATCAATAGGCACAGGCAGGGACTCAGCTCGCGGTGTTGATAGAGCTCGAAGCAGAAGTCCGGCGGAAGAATGACGAACTTGCTGGCTTATTGAACCGCCCACCAGCTTAGAAATTTTTGTCGCTGTATATTTTCTTCTTTTGTCCTTTTGTATCTTGTATTCATTTTGATTTATGAATAAAAGACATATTTCATTTCATATTTGCGCCTCTCTGTCTTGACTTGACGTAAAGTAGTTTATGTACTCATCTCGGAGTTTGTAGTTTATTCACTCGTTTCGGAGTTTCTAGTTTATGTACTCATTTCGGAGTTTTTAGTTTATGTACTCATTTCGGAGTCTCTAGTTTAATCACTCATTTCGGAGTCTCTAGTTTATGTACTCATTTCGGAGTTTGTGGTTTATTCACTCATTTCGGAGTCTCTAGTTTATGTACTCATTTCGGAGTTTGTAGTTTATTCACTCATTTCGGAGGCTCTAGTTTATGTACTCATTTCGGAGTCTCCAGTTTTTTCACTCATTTTGGAGTTTGTTTAGTTTACCTCTTTGGGCTTTACAGGCAAACTTGTCCTAACTTTGTATATAGATAACCTCCATTCTTTGCGACAGAGGTCCGTTCGGTTTTTTGGTACTAGAGCTTTGATCCGTGGTACCATCGTGTTGGCTGATGTATTCCTCGATATGCGGTTTTAAGCCATTGTTCGAGTAGCCCCGCGACTGTCGTGTCTCTGATCCCTTCGGGAGCTGGACAAGACGTCTTCAAGTAATATCCTTAGGCTATATGACCGTCGGAAGGGCAAGCGTTAGGAATTTGCCATTTCACTTTTTACTTGAGGTTAGGCTTAATTTGGAGCCCCGATGAGTCATAACCACTCCGCACTAGTGTGGGATGATCTCTGATAGTATCTTAGGTTTTATATAAGTTGTCGTCGAGACCCTGAAGCTGGGAATATGCCGTTGCTTCATTTTTTTTAACGATGCCGCGCCGATTCTTTGCTGAAGTAGGGTAGACATCTGTAGGACCTCAATGCTGTATGCATTGCAATTGAAGTCCGAAGCTAGGAATATGCAGCACCACAACTGTCATGTCTCTGATTCCTTCGGAGGCTGGACAAGACGTCTTCAAGTAATCTCCTTAGGTTATATTACCGTTAGAAAAGCAAGCGTTAGGAATTTCCCGTGACGCTTTTTACTTGAGGTTAGGCTCAATTTGGAGCCCCGATGAGTTATAACCGCACCCTTCTAGGGTGGGATGATCTCCAATGGTCTTTTAGGTTTTATATAAGTTGCCATCAAGATCCGAAGCTATGAATATGCCGTCACTTCGTTTTTTTCTTAGACGATGTCGTGCCGATTCTTTGCTGAAGTAGGATAGACATCTGTAAGACCTCCATGCCGTATGTATCGTAGTTGAAGTCCGAAGCTAGGAATATGTCATTGCTCCATTTTTGTTTCGACCCTTGGATCTTTTGTTGACGTTGCATCTGCATCCTGCTGGAATGAGAAGGAACGCCGAGTTGGAGATAGGATTTTTCCATTACTCCATTTTGATTTGGCTCTTTGGAGCTTTGTTAACGTCACGTCTGCACCCTGTTGGCATGAGGAGCACGTCGAGCTGGAGTTAGGATATTTCCGTCGCTCCTTTTTAATTTGGCTCCTTAGAGCCTTTGTTGACGTCGCATCTGCATCCTATTAGCATGAGGAGCACGTCGAGCCGGAGTTAAGATTTTGCCATCACTCTTTTTTGATTTGGCTC
Source organism: Agapanthus africanus (assembly GCA_030015575.1). NCBI lineage: Eukaryota > Viridiplantae > Streptophyta > Magnoliopsida > Asparagales > Amaryllidaceae > Agapanthus > Agapanthus africanus. The sequence continues at coordinate 670,402,654 of JASDDO010000014.1, forward strand.
CTTGGAGCCTTTGTTGACATCGCATCTGCACTGAGAAGGAACGTCAGGCTGATCTCTCGGCTGTAGATGTTGCTATCGAGATCTGGAGCTAGGGATATGCCATTGCTCTACTTTATTTTGGTGATGTCATATCGATTCTTTGCTAAAGTTGGGTAGAAATCCAAATGACCTTTATGTATCGCCAGCGAGGTCCGGAGCTAGGAATATACCATTGCTCCAATTTCATTTGACAGTTACGCCCGCACCCTGCTGGAATGAGGAGAACGTCAAGCTGGAGCTAGGATGCTATCACTCCACTTTTGTTTGTTGACGTTGTGTCTGCACCGAGAAGGAACGTCGAGTTGGAGCTGGGATTTTTCCATTACTCCTTTTTGATTTGGCTCCTTGGAGCTTTGTTGACGTGACGTCTACACCCTGTTGGAGTGAGAAGAATGTCGTGCTGATCTCTAAGCTGTAGATGTCGCCATTGAGATCTAAAGCTAGGATTTTTCCATGGCTCCACTTTTATTTGACCCCTTGGGTTCTTGTTGACGTTGCATCTGCACCAAGAAGGAACTTCGAGCTGATCTCTTGACTGTAGATGTTGCTATCGAGATCTGGAGTTAGGAATATGCCATTGCTCCAATTTCATTTGACAGTTACGTCCACACCTTGCTGAAATGAGGAGCACGTCGAGCTGGAGTTAGGATTTTGTCGTCACTTCTTTTTTGATTTGGTTCCTTAGAGCCTTTGTTGACGTCGCGTCTGCATCCTGCTAGCATGAGAAGAATGTCGAGGTGGAGTTAGGATTTTGCCATCACCCCTTTTTTGTTTTGGCTCCTTGGAGCTTTGTTGACGTTGCCTCTGCATCCTGTCGGAATGAAAAGAACGTCAGGATGACCTCTAGGCTGTACATGTTGCCATTATGATCTGGCTCTCCTTTTGATGGAGCGTGGTGGGAAAATATGGTTCCCTTTTTTCATTTGTGCCCATGGATCGTATACAAGAGCCAATATGGACCTACTTGCAGGGCAAAGGAAATTTCATTTTGTATATTTTTTATTTCCACGATGCTCTATCTTTTCAGCTTTTCATATCGCGAAAGTCGCGATTGCCCAATCATTTCGGCTTTTTATCCGCGGTGCCCAATCATTTTGGCTATTTTTCTATATTTTTACTCGCTGCTTTTTATTGCGAGTTGTCCAAACATGTAGGCTGTTTTTATGTGCATATTTTTTGCTCGCTGATTTTTATTGCGAGTTTCCCCATCATTTCGGCTATTTCATATGCATTTTTTTGCCACTCGCTGCTGTTTTTATTGCGAGTTTGGTATCTGATACCAACCTTGGCATCTGCATCACTACGACTGGAATATTGCCAGGAGCGAATCATCATTTGCCATGAAATAACTTAGAGTTTGACACCTGTTCAGGCATCTGCATCGCTACCACTGGAATGTTACCACGAGCGAATCATCATTTGCCTTGAGAGGACTTGGGGTTTGACACCTATTTAGGCATCAGTATCGCTACAATTGGAATGTTGCCAGGAGCGAATCATTATTTGCCTTTGTTGATTTGAACAAAGATGGCATAGTAAGCAGTGTTAGGATACTGTCGACTATGACTTTTTGACTTTATGAGCCGTGAGGGTCTCATAAAGTTATTTCTCCCTACGAGTCGTGAGGATCTCGTAGGTGTATTTTTTTCCTTAGGAATTGTGGGGATTCCTAAGTGTGTGTTCTCTTATAAGTCATAAGGATCTTACAAGAGTATTTTCTCCTTATAAGTCGAGAGGACTTACAAGTGTCGTTCACCATTGGAGGAACTTGGTGGGGAATTGTTTATTCATGCCCGTGGATTGTATACAAGGGTCAATATTAGACCTCTTGTAGGGCAACTTGGGGGATATGACGGCTTAAGAACAGGTTTAGATCCCTGTAACCTAAGAATTTCGAATTTTATGAGTTATGAGGGTCTCATAGAGGGAATTCTCCTTACGAGTCGTGAGGATCTCGTAAGTGTAATTTCTCCATAGGAATCGTGGGGATTCCTAAGTGTGTTGCTCCTTTGTGAGTCGTAAGGATCTCACGCAGGTATTTTCTCCTTACAAGGTCTAGAGGACTTTGCAAGTGCATATGAATTTTTTTATTTTACGAGTTTGCACCAGTTCTAGGTTTTCACAAACTCCCTGGCAGTCCTGCTGTTTTTACTCACGGCGCTCTTTCAGGTTTTCATCCGTGCCCATTTTGCTTATGGATATACCATTTTTTTAACGAGATCGCGCCCTTCCGGGTTTTCACAAACTCGCCGGTAACCCTGTTAGTTGTATGTATGCCCTAGAGGCCAATATTGTACAGATGATGTATATTATATTGGATGCTTGGACATATATAGAGATGACTTTCTTGCTCGATATGATAGTATGCTATCTGGTTGCTCTTTATCTTAACATGTATACTAGTCTCTTTAAACTGTCTTATAGTTACATGTTGGTAAAGCCCTTAGGATGTGTACTTGACTACCTAGACTATGATGCGGATCATACTAGTGGGGACATGGTAGTCCATAAGTACATCCTTCAAAGTCCCTAGTCGAAGGTGTATCGAGACGGGGCATCGATATACCAGTGTAGACTAGCATATACGCTTCTCGACCCATGAGATGGGCGATGGATGATCCCATATCCATTGGTGTTTGACATCAAAGATGGTATACGGGTGCTCAGTGGAGACTGGGTACACTGGACGGACTCGCCGAGAACTCCCAGATGGTATTATATCTCACGTCAGATGGCAGTTCTCAGGTAACACTTGTGCAGGTTATTCTGTAGACCCAAGATCGTCATAGAGTCTTGTGTGATTCCCACTGTGCTTTGATCTCCACCTTACCACGTCCATGAGGGCGTGCAAAACGGTGGTTTTTGGGTACAGTCCCGATTCACATGGAGGCAATGAGCGATAGGAGGGGTTTCGTCTCTCCCAGTATTGGGGGTTGATGTTGCGCTGTGCTCGATAGGCCGTAACAGGGAAGTCCCTGGCCAGGGCTGATTCAGAGATTTGCTGGTAAGTGTTACCAGTAGTTTCTCGACCCGTTATGAGCCTCACATCGGCACGACTTATCGGTTATTGGGGTCTGACGTTTACCACCCCTAGACTTGATATGCGAAATATCAGACGAGGAGACCGGACTGTACGGGAAGTGTTGCCGGTTGGCTCGACGGGAGTTGTAGCAGGTTCGCTTGTTCTCTTCTGATCGCTCAATACCCGGGTGGCCGTTACGTTTAGCTGACCGCTTGCGGCTTGGGGGTGCTTGATATGATCATCACCCACTGCCGGCGTATTGACGAGTCTTAGAGTTCCACAATGGAGTTACCTAGTCCAGGCGAAACGTTGTGGTGCGCGTATGCGATATGCGCATGGACCCGATTAAAATGCGAGTATAGGATACCGTATATTGATCGGGCGGCTTGCTTTTGGTTAGGGTCATATGTGATATGACCGGATTGATAAATCAAGTGTTGATTTATCATTTAACCATTAGTTTCTCACTAGAAATCCTTTCTCATACTTGATGGATGTATGCATGCATGTATGTTCTCTTTTTAGATTCATGCACATATGGATGTACATTCACACATACATACATACATACATCCTTCATAGTTGTATGTACATGGAAATGGTGGCAATATAAGACTCACACCATGGTTTTAAATATGGATTTTATTACATTTGATTTAAAACAAAAAGGAAAAAGGAAATGGTTATGATTGTTTTGTTTTTACACTTTTCTTTTGACCTAACCATTCTCACCCACCTTTTAACCTTGGGTAAACTTTCCTTTTGTGTTTTAACTCAAGTTTAATAATATATTCATTGTTTAAACCATGGTTTGAGATGAGAACAAGAAAATATATATTGATATATTTTCTTTTTCCTTGAACAAAGGTTATTCTTTTTTTCACTCTTGTTAAAAATATAGCCATCATCTTCTTCTTCCTCTCTCATTTGCTCACTAGATTTTTGTAGTGAGCAATATATTCATCAAGTTAGGATTTTGAAGTGAGAAAGAGAACCACAACACCATTCTACACAAGTCTAGCCCACTTTTTTGGAGTGTTAACTTCATTTTGTTCTCTTGACCGGGTGAGGTTGCTAGCTTGGACAAAGCGGACTCCGGGTGGATCATCGGTGACCTAGAGGAGTTCAAGCGGAGCTTTTTGAAACCCCAAGCAGCCGAGGAGTCTAGCGTAGGGAGCTACAAAGGTTGTACTCTCTAAACCCTAGCTTTTCTTTCATATGATGATATGCAAGTTTTTGAAACCCTAATTTTCTAGGATAGATCCTTTATAAGTTTACTTAGCACCCTAAAAACTCCACCTTTGGTACATGTGATACTTCCAAACCCTTCATGAGGTGCTAGGTAAACCTTTCATTGGTATCAGAGCTACTAGGCATTGGATGTCGACGTATGGGGGGTTCTCACTGTGTGACAGTGTGGCGAAGCATAGGCTCTTACCCCCAGGGTGTCCCGAGACCGGAAGGTGTTCCGGCGGGTTGTAGTCCTCGCGAGGGGGCATGCGTAAAAAGTAGCTGCCGAGGGACCCGTTGGTGCCACGGTGACCCCATTGGATGGGGTGGCTGCCTGACCTACATTGGTATCAGAGCCGACCTAGAACATTAGGCGACAATTTTACGAAGTTAAAACTCCGATCGAACCGAAATACGGCCTTTTAGAATGCTCTCTGGACATTTTTTAAAATCTGGTTATTTTCAGAATTAAAAATATGCAAAAAATTCAGCAGGTAAATATAAGAGTTACTGTGAAAAACGAGACCATGAACAGTAAATCTGAGCGCGGAACCGCGGCAATAGACTGCTTAGGCCGCGGTTCCGCGGCCGTTCTGTTGAATCATGGTCTGGTTTTTGTACAGTAACTCATGACTCTGCTTGTTTATTTTTTTGGAGTATTTTTAATCTGAATTTAGTTCTGTAAATTCTGGAGATGGTTTTGGACTCGTCGATTCGATCGGAATTTTGATTTCGTGACTTTTCCGGATATATTAGAATGTATTGAAGTGTTTGAACGAGTATCATTTGCTCGCTTTTCACGGGGTTTAAAATCTTTCGGAAATACGTGCAAGTTTGTTTGTGGTGGACCCTCTAGAAGACAACAAACCTTAACTCGATTATGTGACCGTCTTGAACTGCCCTTTGAACCTTAGGGTTTGGGGCAGTACGGCGTGCCACATGTGAGGCGTTGGCTTGACCCTTCTACGGCTGGACCGCTACCACTGTGACACACTCCGGGTTTTTGAACTCCGTTCAAGTGTTGAGCTTTAGCGAATCTTGGGTATTTGATCGTTCGTTCGAAAACTTTAATACCGTCTATTTATCTGGAATGTGATGCAATATCTGGAATTCATATAGTTGGACATGAAATACGAAATATGTGATATTTTGCATTTACGATGTCTAAAGAGGATGTGGATTCCAAATATTGCAGTTTTACACTTTCTTTTCTGTGACCGTAAGTGTAGTATGTCGATATCGCCGGTTTCGTTGCTATACATCAACGACAATTGGAGTACGCATACTTACTTACGTTGATGATATATGAGATATTATGTGTTGCTGAGATATGATGTGCAGGATTGTCGCGATTGAATAGCCGGGGGGTTTTATGTGAGATGAGAGTTTTATATTTTCATTCATGTAAATTCAAATGTAATGTAATATTCTTTTATTTGGGGAACTTCCGGATTGAGGTCGATGCCACCTGTGTTGTATATTATTTACTTTTCCGCATTAGGATGGACCCAAGGAGGGGAGCACAGGTGACCGGGTTCTGGGGTTCAGTGGGAGGCCATCTCGAGGAGTCGAGACCGGGTCTCCTAAACTCCAGAATTGGTAGGGTCGCTTGCCGCTCTCGTAGGGGTCCAGGGTATGGGCTTGGCTATTCATCGCGACTGTGGAATCCGTATTTTCTATTGTTGGCTAAATACTAAATACGGACGTCCTAGTATATCCCACATTATATCTATGTTTCTGCTGCGATATCTGTGATGTGATCATTAGATATGTTCTGTGATGGATACAGTATATAGTATATATGATATATTATATAGGCATTACTTATTTTTTCACCCGCGCTAGCCCTGTCCTGCTCTGCCGTTAGTTACCTAACCTAACGGTGCACGAGGGGACATCGAGGCGAATGCGGATGGCATAAGTGTACGTCGTATTTATCTGTGATGTTTAGGTGAATTAAATGATGGGACATCATTAATGTGATTAATGAATGAAAAGAAACCTAAAAGATGTTGTAGAATCAAATTTTCAGGGTAGCTACAGTTTTGCTTTGCATAGCGGTATATATGATATACCCTGCACCTTATTCGATGAGGAAAGAGCCGAGATCCCTTCACCGGGAGTGACCTCTTTAGCAAAACTGGCAGATGCTACAACACTCGGTTTGACTTTTGACTGCTTTTGGAGTTTTGCTTTGCACAGTGATATATATGATATATCTCGCACCTTATTCGATGAGGAAAGAGCTGAGATCCCTTCACCGGGAGTGACCTCTTTAGCAAAACTAATGAAAGCCTCAAAATCTCTCCATTTCAAAAATTTACTCGATTCTACAACGATATCAAGTTCATTACGCTCATGGTTTTTCTGAAAAACCTGTGTAGCCCTCCGACATTTCAGATAGATATTACTTAGTATTCGTGCTACGGTTGTTTGGCATTCGTCAAGGCATAGTGTACGGTAGCTATTTACTATTTATCTGTAGCATATGATGCGATTGGATTGGGGTATTCGTACGGCGTTGTTTGGCATTCGTCAAGGGTCGTGCGGGTGGGTTTAATTCAATCAAGAAATGTACTGGTTGAACTTGACTAGCGCACTATGGGTTGTTTGGCATTCGTCAAGGTCATAGTACGTTAGGGGCAAAAGCATTATCGGGAATTTCAAGAGTTGAAATTTGCAATGGGATTGCATACCTTCTATGAGATAGTTGGATCCCGATACCCACTGCGAGTAATTGTTACTCCTGGGAGAGTTTTACACAGGACAATTAGCCGATCAAGTAGGTGTCTAGAAAGGTGTCAACGGGGTTACGCCTCTGGGAAAATGATGTTTACTTTAATTAGGTCCGTGCGAAAGCACGGGGAACCTCCCTCAAAGTACCGACACTGGCCTGGCTGAAAGATCGGCGAAGTTGTAGGGTGTAATTAATCCCGGCTAGTCTTTCCTTTTAGGAAGATTTGATAAAAACAGTGGGAGCCATCCTGATTAGATAAGATAATAACCAATCTAATCTTGCAAAAGCATACGCTAAAGTGTTTTCTTCTCTCTCTCTCCAGGTTGCGACCATGTCATGCCTTAATAAAGATAATAATATGGATGTATTGACCGAACCCGCATGTTATACTGTGCAGGGGAACGTTGGACCCGTTCTATCTTATAAGTGTTATAAGACTGAACAGGAAACAGGAGAATGTCTGGATTCTCACACCGCCCAAATGGAGGACATGCATGTTGATGCACCTTCTTCGGGTGTGTTTGTCATTGAGAACTGTTTTTCAGTTCACCCTACGTCCTGGGTATTAGATACCAGATCAGGATCCCACGTATGTAAACAATTACATGGGCAACGCAAAGGTAGAGAACTGGGAAAGGGTGATCATTCCGTTCAAGTAGGGAATGGTGCAAGTGTTGCAGCCAAAGCAGTTGGCGAATATCATCTTGTATTACCAAGTCGTAATACACTGGTTCTGAATGAGTGCTATTATATACCGAACATGATGTGCAACATCATATCGGTTTCTTTACTGAGTAAAGAAGGATATAATTTTGTAGTACAGGATAATGTTATGAACATCTTCCTAGATCAAAAGTTGATTACATCAGGCTCGTTACATAATGGCATATTCATTCTCAATCAAAATACAGTCCTCAATTTACAAAACACACACAAGAGGAAGAGTTCAGAACTGAACGAATCCTTCTTGTGGCATTGTAGACTAGGTCACATAAATGCGACACGACTAGCTAAGTTGCATAAAGATGGATATTTGAATCCGTTTGAATTTTCATCTTATGACACTTGCCAGTCATGTCTCAAATGTAAAATGACCAAAACTCCGTTTACGGGACACGGAGAAAGAGTTACGGAACTCTTAGGGCTGATACATAGTGATGTATGCGGTCCCATGTCTACACATACCAGGAACGGTTCTTCCTACTTCATTACATTCACTGACGATCTCTCTAGATACAGACATGTGTTCCTGATAAAACACAAGTCTGAAGCTTTTGAGAAATTCAGAGAATATAAGCACGAAGTAGAGAACCAAATGGGCAAAAGTATTAAGATCCTTCGATCTGATCGAGGAGGAGAATACTTGAGTAATGATTTTCTGGATTATTTAAAAGAGAATGAGATTCTCTCTCAGCTCACTCCTCCTTATACACCACAGCACGACGGTGTATCGGAACGGAGGAATCGCACGCTATTAGATATGGTGCGCTCCATGATGAGCACTACTGAGTTGCCTATTTCCTTCTGGGGGTATACGCTTGAGACAGCCATGCACCTATTGAATATGGTTCCTACCAAATCAGTGCCTACTACTCCATATGATATATGGAAAGGGAAGAGACCATCTCTTAAGTATGTTAAGATATGGGGTTGTCCGGCCTATGTCAAAAGACAAAATCCGGACAAACTCGAGGCAAGATCTGTCTTATGTAAGTTTGTAGGATATCCCAAAAATTCACAAGGGTATATCTTCTACCACCCCGAGGAACAAAAGGTGTTTGTTTCTCGACATGCCACATTCTTAGAAAAGGGTTTTCTTATGAAACAGATCAGTGGCATTGAGGTAGAACTGGAAGAGGTTCCAGCGACACAAACTATAACAGAAGACTTGGTAGAACCAGAGAATTCAGTAGTACCTGACGAACCCCAGCCACTCCGCCGATCTAGCAGGGTTTCTCACCCACCTGAGAGATACTAAGGTTTTCTCATTGATGGTGGCAGCGAGGATTGCATCATGGAGGATGACGACCCAACTAGCTTCGAGCAGGCCATCACGAGTGGGGACTCAATGAAATGGCTGGATGCAATGCGGTCCGAGATGGAATCCATGTACACCAACAAAGTATGGACTTTGGAAAATGCTCCTGAAGGGGTAAAACCCATTGGGAGCAAGTGGATCTTCAAGAAAAAACTTGGTGTAGATGGGAAAGTGGAGACTTTCAAAGCTAGACTTGTTGCAAAGGGTTTTCTTCAAAGACCAGGAGTGGACTATGACGAAACTTTTTCTCCAGTGGCTATGATTAAATCCATCCGGATCATGCTTGCCATCGCTGCATATCATGATTACGAAATCTGGCAAATGGATGTTAAGACCGCCTTTCTAAACGGTGATTTAGAAGAGTGCGTGTACATGACTCAGCCAGAGGGCTTCGTAGATAGTGGGAGCAGCGGGAAGGTGTGCAAGCTGCTTAAATCCATTTATGGATTGAAGCAAGCATCGCGGAGTTGGAACATCTGCTTTGACGTCGTTATCAAAGAGTTTGATTTCGTCAAAAACGTAGATGAACCTTGTATTTACAAGAAGGTAGCAGAGAGTAAGGTTGTCTTCCTCGTATTGTACGTGGACGACATACTCTTGATAGGAAATGATATTCCTATGCTGCAATCGGTCAAGCTCTTCTTATCACAAAGATTCTCAATGAAAGATCTTGGTGATGCCTCCTGCATATTGGGAATTAGGATCTATAGAGATAGATCCAAACGGATATTGGGATTGTCCCAATCCAGGTACATTGACACCATACTAAAGAGGTTTAGTATGGAAGAATCCAAGCGTGGGAATTTGCCCACGATCTCTGGAGTCACTCTCTCCAAAGAGATGTCTCCCAAGACTGATTTGGAGAGAGCTCGCATGCAAGGGATACCCTATGCTTCGGCTGTAGGCTCTATCATGTATGCGATGCTATGTACCAGACCCGATGTAGCATACTCACTAAGTGTAGTGAGTAGTTATCAATCTGATCCTGGAGAGAGTCACTGGACGGCTGTGAAGAGCATTCTCAAGTACTTACGAAGGACTAAAGAGATGCTCTTGGTGTATGGTAATGGAGAACTCCAAGTGGAGTCCTTTACCGATTCGAGCTTCCAGAGTGATAAGGACGACTCTAAGTCGCAGTCGGGATTTGTCTTTACCCTTTACGGAGGGGCGGTTAGCTGGAAGAGTTCCAAGCAGGAAACCGTGGCAGACTCGATGATGGAGGCTGAATACATCGCTGCCAACGATGCTGCCAAAGAGGCTGTCTAGATCAAGAAGTTCATTACTGAACTTGGAGTGGTTCCATCCATTGGGCATCCAATACCTTTGTATTGCGATAACAATGGAGCGGTGGCTTTGGCCAAGGAACCCATGTCCCATCAGCGATCTAGGCATATTCTGAGGCGGTATCACCTGATCCGGGAGATAGTTGATCGCCGGGAGATCGAGGTCAGGAGTGTTGACACGAAGAATAACACAGCGGATCCACTCACGAAGGCCATTCCCCAGATACAGTTTGAGAGACTCTTCGGGATGCTCGATATGCGATACTACAGTAGCTGGCCCTAGTGCAAGTGGGAGATTGTTAGTTGTATGTATGCCCTAGAGGCCAGTATTGTACAGATGATGTATATTATATTGGATGCTTGGACATATATAGAGATGGCTTTCTTGCTCGATATGATAGTATGCTATCTGGTTGCTCTTTATCTTAACATGTATAGTAGTCTCTTTAAACTGTCTTATAGTTACATGTTGGTAAAGCCCTTAGGATGTGTACTTGACTACCTAGACTATGATGCAGATCATACTAGTGGGGACATGGTATTCCATAAGTACATCCTTCAAGGTCCCTAGTCGTAGGTGTATCGAGACGGGGCATCGATATACCAGTGTAGACTAGCATATACGCTTCTCGACCCATGAGATGGGCGATGGATGATCCTATATCCATTGGTGTTTGACATCAGAGATGGTATACGGGTGCTCAGTGGAGACTGGGTACACTGGACGGACTCACCGAGAACTCCCAGATGGTATTATACCTCACGTCAGATGGCAGTTCTCAGGTGACACTTGTGCAGGTTAGTCTGTAGACCCGAGATCGTCATAGAGTCTTGTGTGATTCCCACTGTGCTTTGATCTCCACCTTACCACGTCCATGAGGGCGTGCAAAACGGTGGTTTTTGGGTACAGTCCCGAGTCACATGGAGGCAATGAGCGATAGGAGGGGTTTCGTCTCTCCCGGTATTGGGGGTTGATGTTGCGCTGTGCTCGATTGGCCGTAACAGGGAAGTCCCTGGCCAGGGCTGATTCAGAGATTTGCTGGTAAGTGTTACCAGTAGTTTCTCGACCCGTTATGAGCCTCACATCGGCACGACTTATCGGTTATTGGGTTCTGACGTTTACCACCCCTAGACTTGATATGCGACATATCAGACGAGGAGACCGGACTGTACGGGAAGTGTTGCCGGTTGGCTCGACGGGAGTTGTAGCAGGTTCGCTTGTTCTCTTCTGATCGCTCAATACCCGGGTGGCCGTTACGTTTAGCTGACCGCTTGCGGCTTGGGGGTGCTTGATATGATCATCACCCACTGCCGGCGTATTGACGAGTCTTAGAGTCCCACAATGGAGTTACCGAGTCCAGGCGAAACGTTGTGGTGCGCGTATGCGATATGCGCATGGACCCGATTAAAATGCGAGTATAGGATACCGTATATTGATCGGGCGGCTTGCTTTTGGTTAGGATCATATGTGATATGACCGGATTGATAAATCAAGTGTTGATTTATCATTTAACCATTAGTTTCTCACTAGAAATCCTTTCTCATACTTGATGGATGTATGCATGCATGTATGTTCTCTTTTTAGATTCATGCACATATGGATGTACATTCACACATACATACATACATACATACATCCTTCATGGTTGTATATACATAGAAATGGTGGAAATATAAGACTCACACCATGGTTTTAAATATGGATTTTATTACATTTGATTTAAAACAAAAAAGGAAAAAGGAAATGGTTATGATTGTTTTGTTTCTACACTCTTCTTTTGACTTAACCATTCTCACCCACCTTTTAACCTTGGGTAAACTTTCCTTTTGTGTTTTAACTCAAGTTTAATAATATATTCATTGTTTAAACCATGGTTTGAGATGAGAACAAGAAAATATATATTGATATATTTTCTTTTTCCTTGAACAAGGGTTATTCTTTTTTTTCACTCTTGTTAAAAATATAGCCATCATCTTCTTCTTCTTCTCTCATTTGCTCACTAGATTTTTGTAGTGAGCAATATATTCATCAAGTTAGGATTTTGAAGTGACAAAGAGAACCACAACACCATTCTACACAAGTCTAGCCCACTTTTTTGGAGTGTTAGCTTCATTTCGTTCTCTTGACCGGGTGAGGTTGCTAGCTTGGACAAAGCGGACTCCGGGTGGATCATCAGTGACCTAGAGGAGTTCAAGCGGAGCTTTTTCAAACCCCAAGTAGCCGAGGAGTCTAGCGTAGGGAGCTACAAAGGTTGTACTCTCTAAACCCTAGCTTTTCTTTCATATGATGATATGCAAGTTTTTGAAACCCTAATTTTCTAGGATAGATCCTTTGTAAGTTTACTTAGCACCCTAAAGACTCCACCTTTGGTACATATGATGCTTCCAAACCCTTCATGAGGTGCGAGGTAAACCTTTCAAGCCCTGCTATTTTTACTCACGGCGCCTTTTCGGGTTTTCATCCGTGCCAATTTTTCTTGTGGACATACCTTTTTTTTAACGAACGACGGAACTCTCGAAAGTAGTTTCACCGTGGGTAACCCATCTATTTACTGGTAGGATTTGGGGGTGGCTTCATCGCTAAAATAGCTGCGTAGCCAGTAGGACATGAGTTGCAACCTCTTCCGTTGAGACTTCGATTGCAATATAGATCTCAAGGAAGCATATCACCATTTTGGAGGTGAAGTTCTAGTTTAGGAATATCTCGGTCCATTATCGTCATGTTTGAGGCAAATTTTTAGTTTTAAGGACTTCTCGGTCCGTTACCGCCATGTTTGAGGCGAATAATTAGTTTAAGGACTTCTCAGTCCGTTGCCGTCATGTTTGAGGCGAATTATTAGTTTAAGGACTTCTTGGTCCGTTGCCGCCTTGTTTGAGGCGAATTATTAGTTTAAGGACTTCTCGATCCGGTATCGCCATTTATGAGAAGAAGTTTTAGTTTAAGGACATCTCGGTCCGATGTCGCCATATTTGAGGCGAGGTTCTAGTTTAAGGACATCTCGGTCCGTAATCGCTATGTTCGAGACAGATTTTTAGTTTAAGGACATCTCGGTCCGATGTCGCCATATTTGAGGCGAATTTTTGGTTTAAGGACATTTCGGTCCGGTGTCGCCATGTATGAGGCAATGGAGCTTCTTTGTATACTACGCTCAGAGTTTTTGACTCAGGAAGATAGCGAGCGGATACGAGCGTCGTCATCTATCATTGACCTAGGTCATGACTCGTTAGGCGTAGTATTTTTTGAGGAATCGACCGTTTATTGGCCGGAAGGGTCTTTCGCCATGCATATCCATGAGCAGGTAGGCTCCACCTTGGTAGAATTTGTCTATGATGTATGGGCCTTCATAGTTCGGCTCGAATTTCCCCCGTTTTGCACAACTGGGGATCACGGTCTTTTGACGACTAGCACGACCTCGCCTTGGCGGAATGTTTGGCCTAGTCAGTTTTTCGTATGACCGTGTCATCCTTGCTTTATAAGCTTCCAGGTTTTGCTGTGCTATAAGGCGGGTTTCTTCGAGGGCAATTTCATCAGGGATTTTTTATTTCCCTTTGTTCTTTTTGCTCGAACCTTTGTTTGTAGGTCTGAGGTTCTTCTCAGGCAGCTTACGGTTATGCAGCTGAATGTTCTCGCAGTTCTTCTTCTCCTCTTCTTTTTCGGAGGTGGAGTCCTTGAAGAGAGGGCTGGGGGTTATTTCATCCTCAGAATCACTCCCGAAAGTAAGAACTTGGGTTTTTTTCTTCTTTCTGGACTGGTATCAACCATATGACAGTTGCCAGTTGTTTTTTCACGCGTACTTGTCGCACTTTTTTGCCGTCGATGAGCTCCACGCTTCATCCTATTGAAGTATTTTTGATGGGCAACGTACACCACTTCTTGAAGGCACTGCATTCTTCGGTGGGGTGGGCGACCTCCGATAATATAGGCAGTAGTTTGGATGTGAATCTTCTTCGTCGAGGCGTATGCCCCCGGGAGTGTTCCCTACGAGAGGTGGCAGCTTCATTCCCACTGACACGGCTTTGGCGAACCGCTTCTTTGCCTTGATCCTGCTCTTATTTGTGGCATGTGTGCTTTGGTTTGGTTAGCGTACTTTACGACTCATCCTCGCCGCAGTTTCTTTATCCTGATGTTGGCGCTTAGCCTTTTCATATATGGCTGTTTCGCGTTCTCGGTCGGCTTTACTTTTCCGAAAGGCTTCGTTTAACAGCCTATCGATCAGGTCTTCTGGCAGTTCCGGGGATTTTAGCACCGTATCGGCCCCTAGTTCCTCTGTGTTGTTTTCTGACGCTGAGGGGGCTTCTTCGCCATTTAATGACGAATGGGAGACCATGTGGCAACTTACCGCATAATCTTCGGTTTCTTCTGATGAGTCGTTTTCCTCTTCGTTGTCACTATCCTCGTTCTCAAGAATATGTTTGAGAAACTCTTCGAGGGTGACCGGTGTCCGCGCCTTCTGGTTGTACTCCTCCAACACGTCTATGTACTTTTGTATGTTTGTGCGCCTGTCGTCAGACTCGGCAGGCTATACAGACTTCTTGGTCTTCTTCTTTTTCTTTGAAGACTTTGAAGGTTTGACTTGGGGATTTTGCCCTTTGTCAACAACATTCGGTACGGGACGCAGTTTCAGCATCCCTTTGATGATTTCGGGTTCAAGTGGGATTTTCCACTCGACTGCTAGACATGGCTGTAGATCCTTTAGCATTCTTTTGGTCTTTGCTGAAAGAACGTTTTCTCATGGAGTTTCTTCCACGAGCGAGCATGATGCCCCCGGTGCGTCCAAATTTTTAGGAGTGCGCTTCTTTGGTGGGTTCACCCTCCAGTTCTCAAACAGCGCGAACTTCCTCTGTTGATACCGGTCCTCGACCCAGTTCTTGAAGATGTAGCAATTCTCAATTGGGTGGCTCACCATTCTGTGATAGGAGCAATAGTTGGGGTTATTGACATCGCCGGGTTGCGGTGGACGCCATGGGTCTGGTAATATGATGAGTTTGTTACGCATTGCCAACTCAAATAGTCTCCTCGTCTTATCACGGAGAAACGAGTAAGCGCGCCCTAGCCTTTCTTTCAAGGATAGGCGTGGACGTGCATTGTTTTAGCGAACAGCCGGTTTTGGGTCACTCGGTTGTTGTTGAGTGTTGGCGACGAAGGCCACTTTCCCTATACCCTTGGCGTTTCGTGGGTCCATATTTGAAACGGAAGGCCCATGGCCCATCTGATCCATTTGGGCCAGTTTATCTATCAGATCCTGGAAGGTAGTCGGCTTGAAGAACGTCATGAACTGGGACACAGTCGTTTACGGATCTAGGGTCTCGATGAACATGCCCACGGTGGGGGATTCTTCGATGCGCTATTCACATTTGGACCATAGGTTCCGCCACCGGATCACGTATTGGATCCAGGTTTTTCCCGCCTTTACCCTGGCATTGATTAAAGCCGTGATCGGGGTGCGCTCGCTTGCACTGGCGAGCCACTGTATGAACATCCGTTCCATTTCTGTGAATGTTTTCACGGAGTCATTTGGGAGCTCCGAATACCATTCAAAAGCCGTTTCTGACAAACTGCCAACGAACTGGCGAAGCAGTAGTTTGTCGTCGCCTCCAGTGTTGCCGTACAGAGCTCTAAATTGCACGATGTGCTGATGGGGGTTGCATGTCCCCTTGTACACATGGAATTTGGGGATCGTATATCCCGGCGGGTACTTGATTTATTTATACCAGCCTGGATACGGTCGCCCAGTTCTGACAGTTTGGCCGGCCGCTTCATTCGCTTGATGAGCTCGTATTTGTTGAGCGATGTAATCATCAAGAGCAGTCTTGGAGATCGTTTCCTCTGTGGCCACTGATAGAGCCGGAAGTGGGTTTGATGTTTCCCCTCTGTCATCCTCAATGATTATCGGCGGAACTTCGGTTGGGGGTTCTGGCTGGATCATCATTCCAACCATGTCCTGGAACAGGAGAGCCATCTGCTTTATGTTAGCAGCCTGCTCAAAAACTTCCTTGTCCTTTCTTTCAAGCACCCTTCGCTGGAACTCTGTATCGGTCTCCTGCTCTTGGCGCTGTTCGGCCGTTGGATCCGGACTTTCTTCATGCCCGGTGAGTGCTGTCATTTTGGTCAGCATCTCTTGGAGCTTTTGTTATTGCTCCTGAGCTTTTGTCAGTGATCAAGTTTGCGGCCGGTGACCTACGAAAGCACGGCTTTCTTCTTTCTCGAAAGCCATATAGACCGTATGTGCAATCATGCCCCTAGACTTGCAGCGTTTGGGTCCATCGCCTTTGGAATTTGCCGCAGACGGTGGGATTTTCTCCGGCCTCCTCCTTTTGTGGGAGGTCAAAGTTGAAGGAGCCGTTGTAACAGGCACCCGTGTGGGAGATGTCCCTAGCTGTATGGTGGAGGGATGGTCTTTCTCTTGCCGATCCTTCAATTTCTTCGATCGACGAGAGTAATCTTTGTTGATCACAGAGTCCCGGACTTTCCTCCAGACCCTGTGAATTTAGTAGGAGAGCCGCTGATGGGGCTGCTCCAGCTTTGCCTGCACTGTGGTTTTTGTAGGCGGGGGTGTTAGTGTTGTATGCCCTAGAGGCCATTATTGTATCATACTGGTTTGTATATTACTTAATGGAAGCTTGGGATATACACGGATATAGTAACAGTCTTGCTCGAAATGGTAGTATGTGTAGGGTATTTTTCGTCACCCCATTGAGATGGGAATACGTGAGCGCTTGTCAGGTGTACTACAGATTCCCCCTGCCTAGGGTAGGCCGGGGTTTATTGATTGTGGGGATCCAAATCTCCGGCAGCCGCGTACTAAACTGTCGTTAATTACCCCTCTCCTTTAGAGCGAGGGAACCTCCGATTGACGGGTCAAACAGGTCATGCAAACTCAATGTGCAGTGTTGTGTTTTGAAGGGGTTTTGGATATATCGGGGGCCCCACAGAGTTTTTATGGGGGCCCCGTTACCCGGATAGCGGGCTGGGGGTCAAGGGGGCTAGCAGCCTTCTTACGGGTGCGGGGCAACATCCCGTTAGAAAATTTTCCTAACTGGGACAGTGTTGTGGAGTGTGTGTATTTATATATATATACACATATACATAAAGCTAAAAAGGGGGAAAGCATCCAAAGGACGCGTGGGGGCCAGCGCCTCACGTGCGCAGCATGTGGGCGCCGGGCGCCGGCGCCCCACGTACGTGCATGGCAAGCGGGCGTCCGCACTGGCGCCACACGTACGTGCATGGCAAGCGGGCGTCCGCACTGGCGCCACACGTACGTGCGTGGCAAGCGGGCGCTGGGCGCGGGCGCTCCATGCGCTGGGCACGCGGGCGCCCCATGTCAGTAGGAAATGGGACTTTATCCCTATACTGGGAGCTGTGCTCCCGATTTGACTTATGGAGTTGAACTCCTGACAGAGATGACAAGTGGGCTTAGCCCCTGCACTGGGAGTTGTACTCCCAAAAAGAAAGATTTATTATTTTATATATATATATATATATATATTTTTTTTTTTGAGGAGTTAAACTTCTAAGATATTTTTGGAGCTGATGAAAGGGGACTCCTTTGTTCTCCCTTGGGCCCTGGATCTTCCCCAAAGTGGGGTTTTTGGAGGTGGGTCTCCTTCTTCCTCTCGGTTGGCCAGATCTTGGAGAAAAGGGTGAGATTTAAAAATCTCCCCTTTTGAGATCTGATGGAAGATCTGAGCTCCCCTTTGAGGGTTTTGTGGTGAAAAACTATTTATTTTTGGAAAAGGAAGAGTAAAACTCTTGATTTAGTTCAAAAATGGGAAGAAGGTTTAGAACCTTGAGAAAGGAGAAGGAGGCACAAAAAGCCTAAAGTTTGAGAGAATGAAAAAAGTCTCTTTGATTTCATTATCATGTTGCCTTATATAGGCTTACAAATTTTTATATAGCCCATTGGGTTTTACAAAATGACATTTTGCCCATCTCATGCCTCATGTGCTCATTTCTTTTTGCACATGAGCCACGAGCTTTACAAAAATTTGGTTTTATGCCCATTTTTCTTACATTCATGCATTAAAAGTTACATTAAAATTATTTATTACATGATTTCATTTTGGCATGGGGGAGGCCGGCCGCGGGGCTCAACTTGGGCATGGGCCCATTTGATCTGGGCTTGGGCCCGCTTATTTGGGGTTGACTTTGACTTTGACTTGGTCAATCGAGGTGTAATTTTCGACCCCAACAAAATGCCCCCATCAATAAAAGCACATCGCACATGAGTTGTGTGTATGAAATTGATGGATCTTCTTTCGCATGGCACGGCTTGATTTGGTTCCTTCTTTTTGGGAAGCTGGCACTGCCTTTTTTACTACATGGACGGTCGATGCTTGACGTGCCTTTGAGATGGAGTGTCTGTTTGACGTGTCCCAGGCACGGAGTGTCGCTGGTCAACGTGACCCCGGCATGGAGTGTCGCATGGAGTGTCTGGTTGACTTGATTCCAAGGCGGAGCATAATTCCGACGAGGAGGCCGCTTGTTGTTTTGATTCCAGGGCGGAGCATAATTCCGATGAAGAGGCCGCTGGTTGACTTGTCCCCAGCACGGAGTGTCTTTGGTTTTGATGTAGAGGATGATTCCCAGGCGAAGCATAATTCCGACATGGAATGTGGATACTCCGAGGCAAAGCATGATTTCGATACGGGGTACACTCTGAGACGAAGCATGATTCCGCCGCAGAGGTTGTTGGTTTGATTTGATTTGGGTTGACATCAGCATCGCTACACTGGAATATGGTACTAGGAGCGAATCATCATTTACCATGAGTGGATTTGGGGATTTTGGTTTTGGTTTAGCATCAGCGTTGCTTCACTGGAATATGGTACCAGGAGCGAATCATCATTTGCCATGAGGAGATTTCCCTCGTTCCCAGTTTAATGACTTAGGGGTCATCTGTTTCCAGTTTAACGACTTAGAGGTCATCTGTTTCCAGTTTGAAGACTTAAGGGTCTTCTATTTCCAGTTTAACGACTTAGAGGTCATTAGTTCCTAGTTTAACGACTTAGGGGGTCTATTGTGCCTAGTTTAACGATTTAGAGGTCATCCGTTCCCAGTTTAACGACTTAGAAATCATCTGTTCCCAGTTTAAAGACTTAGGGGTCTACTATTCCCAGTTTAAAGACTTAGGGGTCTTTTGTGCCCAGTTTAACGACTTAGAGGCCATCTATTCCCAGTTTAACGACTTAGAGGTCTATTGGATCGGAAGTTTGGAATTTTAGGGTTAGGGTCTGTAATATCTAGTCCTTTTGAATACCAATATCCGTATTTTTGTCACTCCCAAAATTTATTTATTTTATAATTATTATTTGTATTATTCTAAAAACCCAAATCCTAATCTAATCTCATATCTTTTGATTTTCCCTAACCCAAACCCTCATTCCCTTCCTCTTTTATTATCCCCTTTCTTTTTCATTTTTAGCCCAGCCGTTACTTTCCCCAAGCCCAGAGCCGGCCCACTCCTCTAATCCTTTTCTCATTCACTTAAAATCCCAAGCCCGACCCCTTTCTTTTCCCTACTATCTTATCCCTTGGCCCGAGCCCATTTTCCCTCCCCAGCCCATTAAAATAACAATTATCCCACCTCATTTCTTTTAAATCCCTTCAAATCTAAACCCAAATCTCCTCTATAAATTCATATTAAACCACCAAGTTAATGCCTCTTTAATCCCAATTAATTTCCCCCATTAATCCCTTTTAAAATCCTATTAATCACCACTTAATTCTCATTCATTCTATTCCCCCTCTCTCAGCTCACCCACATTCTTTCTCTCTAATTCCCCCTCTCTCTCAATTTCTCTAATTCTCTCTCTCTCTCTCTCTAATTCTCTCTTCCTCTCTCTCTAAATTTCTCTCCCTTTATCAGCGTCTCACCTTCCCTCACATCAAATTAAGGAACAGCGTGAAGCAGTGAAGAAAACGAGGGCACGAAGAGCAGCTAGATCGAGTGAAATTGTCGGATTCCAAAGGACTGAGCCGATGCTGCGTTCGTGGCGCGATCGTGCTGATACCACTGCAGTATTATTTTCGACACGTCCTCAGGCAAGTATTTTACTTGCTTACATGCTATATACTCAAGTTACAATATTTAATTACATAGATCATGAAGTTACAATTTTAGATCAATTGTGTGCCATACCTGTTCGACGTGTGTTCCCAATAAAATTACTCACCTAATTTGACGGAACTCAATTGTATAATCTGGCCCGTATGGCTGTGAATGTAGTCTGTAAATTTCGTTGGATAATATGACCATTAATGACCAAAATGACTACCCCCAAGTTTACTAGTAAAACTGGAATTTTATTGTACCTGAAAACCGTTAAAATCACCATAAATTATATACATACTGGAATGATGCGTTCGAGGGCTCAAATCGAAGCCAACTCGACGAACTTTAACCCTATACTAGTTTCCAGACATTCCAGTACTTAAACTATGACGATATTTGGATCGGAGTGCGACTCTGGACTGCAGTCCAGAGCGATTCCAGTTGTTGTTTACTGTCCCGTAATGAACACCACCATGTTTCCTTAACTCGTAGGTTGTGTAACTCTGCTGTTATTTATAGGAGAATGTGTTAGCTAGACAACACAAGTGGTTTCATCCTGTTTCGTTATCGTTTGTTATTTAATCTGTAATTTAATAGATGGGGACGTATAACAGTCCAGAACAGATTCTGAGATGACATATTAATGTTAAACAGTGTATAACCTCTGATGTACAGATGCGATTGAAGATCCGTCTATTGATTTGAATACCTTACTGAAAACCCTAGATTTCATCCAACTATAGCATCGCTAAAATCTGATCCCAATTGGGATTAAAATGCGTTGCGAAACGGACTTCCGATTCTGAAACCGGATTTCCAGCCGCGAACGTTTAAAATGAAATGGCCATAATTAATGATCCTGGAACCCGATTGGCATGAAACTAAATTCGATGGATAGATAACTGAAAATACTAATTATTACCTGTTCATCGTTTCACTAAATGGTAACCGTATGATTTATGATAAATTATGTAAGTGGTAGATTATCGATTCATGACACCCTAATCATGCTTTATATACTGTTTACGCATCATATCATACACATGTCATTGCATTGATAACCTAGTGATAACGTGCATTACCCAGTGTTAGGTATTAGTGATGATTGTGGCAAGTACGTTAGTGTTCGTGTATCAGTGAATAAGTGAAAGTGATACGTACTTGTACACAATCAGTGAACCTTATTATTCTATTGCATTGTCGACGTCTGTGAGACGCGTGTACGTGTGAATATAAGTGGTATGGGACACTTATGGAAGCTCTTGCATGGGTGTCATAGATAAGGCACCAGACACTGCCATTTATCTTAGGTATTAGTCGGGACGTGCTTGATGGAGGTCCTGCCTCCAGTTCTCGCGCAGACTTGTTATAGACTGATTGGTATTTAGGGTTATGGTAAGCGTTTGATGTAGACCACGGGGTGTGAGGTAGTTTAAGTGTGAGTTCAACAGAATCTCGGGAGTCCCATGCCGGCTTATATATTTAGGGAGATATATGGAGATTTACAGGGTACGTGATTATTACCGTGATATACATGTTGGGCCCGTGGTCCCTTGCCCTTGGGTTCTACCCTTGGGTGGAGGACACTCGCGAGTGGTTGATTCTCACACTTGGACTGACGATAGGTTTAGTAACCTGTACAGTGAGACTTAGAGACTGATAGGGATGATGACATCGATATACATACATATTGTGTTGACATACGTGGCATATCGTTCTACTGCTTTTACTGTTCCGCTGCATTGATTACTGCATGTTCATACCCATACTGCCATTGATCTACTGTTATATATATATCTATTATCACTGTTAGAATTGTCTCATGATTTTATATATATTATATTGCTATTGTGTCGCTCTGACGACCTGAGTATGCATGCTCAGTGTGAGGAGAAGATTTAGCCTGGACCAGGACTAGACGTACATCACGGACATCTTGATTTACCATCCAGGGTTATACCCATTTGTTTCCCATCAGGTCAGTTCTTTACATGGTTTTGTTTCAGTTACTACATTTCTCATTACCTGCGTGTTATTTACTGATTACCAGTTAAAACTAGAAGCCGAAGTGTGACTACGGCAGGACATTTCCTTGACCGTAGGAGCATGGATGGCCTTATCAACCCCTCGTATTCCGTAATTTGGGAAGCGGGGCGTGACATGGTTTAGTTGGTATCAGAGCCCAGGTTTTGCTTCGATTGGGATTGCAGTTTTCCGTGTATAGCTCGACAATCTGAGACATCCCTCGGTCGAGATTGTAAACTTGCTATTCTTGATTCATATTCACATTGTGTGTTCTGCTATCCATACGCTAGGGTTTCAGATGACTTGGCAAGGTTCCGTGATTGTAATGGTGAACTACATCACGATTACACTACCATACTCTGTTTAAGTGACTTGGAGTCATACAGTTGATTTTTCCGCTTGTAATAAATTTCATCACATCTGATATTCTTGAATCTGTGTCCAATCCATATTACATTTTGATTCTTATAGCTTGTGCCTTATATCGTTCTCAAAATTATTGTTTCCAGGACCATATTTTCCAACGAATTTTCCTCTATCTCCACTGCCCAGAATCAGACCATTGAGATTCTGAGTGTACTGCAAGGTTTGAAGGAAGCCCAGGAGCGAACAAACGACTTGTTAACTGAAGGACTGAGGCAGGTGAGTCAGACACCAGCGGGAGTCTCCAATCATAAAGAGATTCCCGTTAGACGAGGAAAAGAGAAGAAGATGAAGCGCCAATTCGTTTCCCCGCGTCAGAAGCAGCAGAAGACCCCATGTTGTGGGTACTGTAAGAGGCCAGGACATCTTCAGAGGGATTGTCGCCGCGCCCAAGGGAAATGTCTGATTTGCGGATCCAGCGGACATCTTATCAACGGTTGCCCAAAAAGGAAAGAGCTACAAGGAGGAGACTCATCCACACTCTCCACTTCGGCCAAGTGATGATTATTGCGCAGTTCAAACATCGAGGATAAGGCGGACCCAGCGCAGGATTCAACTCACGTGACGAGAAGGCAACGTTCTAGTAGTCAAAGAAGAATTTTCATGTTTTCTACTTTCAGTAATAATGTTGTCATCCTCTTATGAATATTTCTTTCCGTTTGAAATCTTGTATCCGTTGAACTTTTAGTGAATACAATAAAACTTGAATCGTAATATATGTATTATTCTCTTGCTTTCTCCTTAATTATACTATTCATTATCACAACATTTTAATCCTGATCTTTCAGTTCCTGCCACCGCATATCCTTCTATACTTCATACACTTAGCTATTTTCTTGATGTATTCCACTGTCTAATCATGACTCTTTCTTTTCAGGCCATGGCCCACCCTGGAGCAGCGCCGCATCTAGATGAGGATGCACAGTCATGCGTTTCCTTAGACCACACACTGATGAGTTCTGATGATGAGATCAACGATCCCCAGGTCAATGTCGGAAACAACAATTCAGAGGACGAAGGAGCAGCCGCCCCAGAGTTTAACATGATAGACGATTCCGACGAAGAGGAAGGAGACCCTGAAGAGAACCCGATGGAGGAAGACCCCGAGGAAGAACCGATAGAAGAAAATCCAGTGGAGGAAAACCCCATGGAAGAGAATCTAGAAGTAGATAATCACATGGAATCGGACATCAACGAAGAAGCTCCATCCGAGGAAGAAGGACCAGAAGGTCAAGACCCTGCTGTGGAAGAACTCCCAATGGCGATCCCTGCGAGGCGATATGGAAACAGACGTCCCTACCTGAGTGCGCGAGCCTACCGCAACCTGCTGAATCTCCACAACCGCGACTGACGGGATTTCTTTTAGATGTTGTCTTCTCTGGCCAAATAAATGTATGTATAGCTTAGGGCCACCTTTTGTCTCTGAGAATGCTTTGTTTAGAATCTTCCGGAATGGAATAAATTGCTGAGTTCGCAAATCTTTTGACCTTCTTAGTTCACTTGCTACTTGATTATTTCTTATGTATAATTACTTTCCCTACTGAGATTTGTTCAACCCTACTCCTTACATTGTTTTAACCCTCACTGAGATTAACTAGTACCACACCCGATCTTTTAGAGGTCCACCCTTCATCATTCATCCGTGCCCCTTTGAGATCCTTCTGGGAGGAGAACATTTGTTGTGAAATTTCCGAGTTAGCTAACTTTTCAAATTGTTGACTCATATGACCTACCGACCGTTATCCTCCCCATACTTTCCCCTGGTAGTCCTTTGTTGCTCACCCTTACTTCCCGTGCCGACCCGATCCCAATCTCCTTGATCCTCAGCCTAAAGCCGCCATATTCCGACCTTCTGAATGAGCCACCTTCCCTTGTAATCGTTACCCTAGCTAGCCCTATACCTCTTTGTGTTTTTCCCTGTTACCCTAACTATATTTAGGGAAACTGTTATTCGAAAATTTAGTTTTCATTGCTTTGTATTTATCAAAGAGTGCATGTTATTGATTACTCCGCTTTATGTATTTTAAGTACGCTATTATTATCCTCGTTTTCTGTAGCGCAACCGTACACCGCGCATATTTTGTTCTATGTTTCTTATTTTCACTATATGAGTTTTCTAAGTTATTTTAAAACTATTTGATCGATACAATATTCTAAAATGATTTAACCTACCGACAAATCTTTCACTACTTTATTGTCGTTCTTTTTCGGGTATGGTGCCTATGTTACTATTATTTATAGTTGTGCTTTACACTTATTATTTCTGTTGTGCTACTTTTAATATACTGATATGTGCATATGTTTGAGTTCCGATTTTATCGAGTACGCCTCGAATATTATTTTTCGTTATTGTTATTTATATTCTCGTATGCATGTAGTTTGCCCTTATAGTTGTTCCTGCCTTATACTTATTTAGACCTATCCTTTTGTATGTTGTTCTTACATATATAGACCTTCAAAATTTTATCCACCCGTTTTAAGTAAGTCACTATGTATTAGTGTTCGATGTGGTAACTTTTTGCTTACTATTTTATAGCTTGTTGTTTCTTTTAAATTTCGAGGACGAAATTTTTGTAAGGGTGGTATGATGTATACCCAGTCCTTTTGAATACCAATATCCGTATTTTTGTCACTCCCAAAATTTATTTATTTTATAATTATTATTTGTATTATTCTAAAAACCCAAATCCTAATCTAATCTCATATCTTTTAATTTTCCCTAACCCAAACCCTCATTCCCTTCCTCTTTTATTATCCCCTTTCTTTTTCATTTTTAGCCCAGCCGTTACATTCCCCAAGCCCAGAGCCGGCCCACTCCTCTAATCCTTTTCTCATTCACTTAAAATCCCAAGCCCGGCCCTTTTCTTTTCCCTACTATCTTATCCTTTGGCCCGAGCCCATTTTTCCTCCCCAGCCCATTAAAATAACAATTATCCCACCTTATTTCTTTTAAATCCCTTCAAATCCAAACCCAAATCTCCTCTATAAATTCCTATTAAACCACCAAGTTAATGCCTCTTTAATCCTAATTAATTTCCCCCATTAATCCCTTTTAAAATCCTATTAATCACCACTTAATTCTCATTCATTCTATTCCCCCCCTCTCATCTCACTCACATTCTTTCTCTCTAATTCCCCCTTTCTCTCAATTTCTCTAATTCTCTCTCTCTCTCTCTAATTCTCTCTTCCTCTCTCTCTAAATTTCTCTCCCTTTATCAGCGTCTCACCTTCCCTCACATCAAATCAAGGAACAACGTGAAGCAGTGAAGAAAAGGAGGGCACGAAGAGCAGCTAGATCGAGTGAAATTGTCGGATTCCAAAGGACTGAGCCGGTGCTGCGTTCGTGGCGCGATCGTGCTGATACCACTGCAGTATTATTGTCGACACGTCCCCAGGAAAGTATTTTACTTGCTTACATGCTATATACTCAAGTTACAATATTTAATTACATAGATCATGAAGTTACAATTTTAGATCAATTGTGTGCCATACCTGTTCAACGTGTGTTCCCAATGAAATTACTCACCTAATTTGACGGAACTCAATTGTATAATCTGGCCCGTATGGCTGTGAAAGTAGTGTGTGAATTTCGTTGGATAATATGACCGTTAATGACCAAAATGACTACCCCCAAGTTTACTAGTAAAACTGGAATTTTATTGTACCTGAAAACCGTTAAAATCACCATAAATTATATACATACTGGAATGATATGTTAGAGGGCTCAAATCGAAGCTAACTCGATGAAATTTAACCCTATAATAGTTTCCAGATATTCCTATACTTAAACTGTGACGATATTTGGATCGGAGTGCTACTCTGGACTGCAGTCC
Source organism: Agapanthus africanus (assembly GCA_030015575.1). Classification (NCBI taxonomy): domain Eukaryota; kingdom Viridiplantae; phylum Streptophyta; class Magnoliopsida; order Asparagales; family Amaryllidaceae; genus Agapanthus; species Agapanthus africanus. The sequence goes on from JASDDO010000014.1 coordinate 670,429,339, forward strand.
AGAGCGATTCCAGTTGTTGTTTACTGTCCCGTAATGAACACCACCATGTTTCCTTAACTCGTAGGTTGCGGAACTCTGCTGTTATTTATAGGAGAATGTGTTAGATAGACAACACAAGTGGTTTCATCATGTTTCGCTATCGTTTGTTATTTAATCTGTAATTTAATAGATGTGGACGTATAACAGTCCAGAACAGATTCTTAGATGACATATTAATGTTAAACAGTGTATAACTTCTGACGTACAGAGGCGATTGAAGATCCGTCAATTGCGTTGAATACCTTACTGAAAACCATAGATTTCATCCAACTGTAGCGTCGCTAAAATCTGATCCCAATTAGGATTAAAATGCGTTGCGAAACGGACTTCCGATTCTGAAACCGGATTTCCAGCCGCGAACGTTTAAAATGAAATGGCCATAATTAATGATCCTGGAACCCGATTGGCATGAAACTATATTCGATGGATAGATAACTGAACATACTAATTATTACCTGTTCATCATTTCACTAAATGGTAACCGTATGATTTATGATAAATTATGTAAGTGGTAAATTATCGATTCATGACACCCTAATCATGCTTTATATACTGTTTACGCATCATATCATACACATGTCATTGCATTGATAACCTAGTGATAACGTGCATTATCCAGTGTTAGGTATTAGTGATGATTGTGGCAAGTACGTTAGTGTGCGTGTATCAGTGAATAAGTGAAAGTGATACGTACTTGTACACAATCAGTGAACCTTATTATTCTATTGCATTGTCGATGTCTGTGAGACGCGTGTATGTGTGACTATAAGTGGTATGGGACACTTATGGAAGCTCTTGCACGGGTGTCACAGATAAGGCACCAGACACTGCCATTTATCTTAGGTATTAGTCGGGACGTGCTTGATGGAGGTCCTGCCTCCAGTTCTCGCGCAGACTTGTCATAGACCGATTGGTATTTAGGGTTATGGTTAGCGTTTGATGTAAACCACGGGGTGTGGGGTAGTTTAAGTGTTAGTTCAACAGAATCTCGGGAGTCCCATGCCGGCTTATATATTTAGGGAGATATATGGAGATTTACAGGGTACGTGATTATTACCGTGATATACATGTTGGGCCCGTGGTCCCTTGCCTTTGGGTTCTACCCTTGGGTGGAGGACACTTGCGAGTGGTTGATTCTCACACTTGGACTGACGATAGGTTTAGTGACCTGTACAGTGAGACTTAGAGACTGATAGGGATGATGGCATCGATATACATACATACTGTGTTGACATACGTGGCATATCATTCTACTGCTTTTACTGTTCCGCTGCATTGATTACTGCATGTTCATACCCATACTGCCATTGATCTACTGTTATATATATATATCTATTATCACTGTTAGAATTGTCTCATGATTTTATATATATTATATTACTATTGTGTCGCTCTGACGACCTGAGTATGCATGCTCAGTGTGAGGAGAAGATTTAGCCTGGACCAGGACTAGACGTAAATCACGGACATCTTGATTTACCATCCAGGGTTATACCCATTTGTTTCCCATCAGGTCAGTTCTTTACATGGTTTTGTTTCAGTTACTGCATTTCTCATTACCTGCGTGTTATTTACTGATTACCAGTTAAAACTAGAAGCCGAAGTGTGACTACGGCAGGACATTTCCTTGACCGTAGGAGCATGGCTGGCCTTGTCAACCCCTCGTATTCCGTAATTTGGGAAGCGGGGCATGACAGGGTCGGCATCAGCGTTGCTAACACTGAAGCACAGGTGCTAGGAGCAATTCATCATTCGCCTTTGCCTGTTGAGGAGCGATGGCTTAGGAGACAGGTTTGGGTCCCTATCACCTAAGGCTTTTCAATTTTATGAGCCGTAAGGGTCTCATAAAAGTATTTTCTCCCTACGAGTCGAAAGGATCCCGCAGGTGTATTTTCTCCTTAGGAGTCGTGAGGACTCCTAAGTGTGTCTTTCCTTTGTGAGTCGTAAGGATCCCACGAAGGTTTGTTCACCTCATGTATCATGAGGACACATGAGTAGGTCTTCCCAATGGAGCATAATTCCAAGGGCAGAGATCGGCCGCTGGATTGGTGATTGCGGTGGGGTATGGGTATGATGAAACTTATTTGAGCCCGTGGATTGTATACGGTAGTCAATTTGGGGACTAACCGTAGGGCCGGGAGAATTTTGGGAAATTGGATTTTGGTTGGCGTCTGCATCGCTACACTGGAATATGGTACCAGGAGCGACTCATCATTCTCCGTTTGAGAACTTGAATTTTGGTTGGCGTTTGCATCGCAACACTGGAGATGGTACCAGGAGTGACTCATCATTCACCGTTGGGGATTTGAATTTTGGTTGGCGTCTGCATCACTGCACTGGAATATGGTACCAGGAGCGACTCATCATTCGCCGTTGGGGATTTGAATTTGGACGGCGTCCACATCGCTGCACTGGAATATGGTATCAGGAGCGACTCATCATTCGCCATTGGGATATTCGGGGATTTAATTTTTGGTTGGCGTCTGCATCGCTGCACTTGAATATGGTACCAGGAGCGACTCATCATTCACCGTTTTTTTACCGCGATTGCTCTATCATTTCAGCTTTTCTTATCGCGAAGGTCGCGATTTCCCTATCATTTCAGCTATTTATTCGCATTGCCCCATCATTTCGTCTTTATTTTCATCTTTATTTTTACTTGCTGATTTTTATTGCGAGTTGCCCCATCATTTCGGCTTTTTTTTATATAATTTTTTTAATTTTTTTTATTTACACATTTTTACATCTCCAGTTTAACGACTTAGAGGTCGACTGTTCCCAGTTTAACGATGTGGTGGTCGAGCTGTTCCCCAGTTTAACGACATGGTGGTCGGATGTTGGAGCTTAGGCTCGATTCTGCAGGAACCACGGGCTCCTTGGGCTTAATTACATGAGCGAGCTCTTCATCATTTGGATCAAGCCGGTGTTGGATGGCAACAACCGCATCATTGTCATAGATATAAGGCGTAGGAGGACTTGTTCCTCTGAGCTCCATCATGAAGACCGTATGGGTTGTGTACCCGTCTATTGCTTCTCCATCGGCAATGTTGCTCGTTGGGCTTTTGACTTGTTGCCATGGTCAGCTCTTTTCAGAGAAAGGCAGATGTCTGAGAGAATCAGGTTCACGAAAGACTTCGGTCTCCGTTTGTATGAAATTGGCGGTCGTAGCTTGACTGTTTGTTAACATGCTTTTAGACAGTTCTATCTCTCTTGCCTTGTATTTCTTTTCGACCCAATCTTTGAAGACGAAGCAGTCCTCAATGGCATAACTTATCACTCTGTGATAGGGGCAATATTTGGGGTCGTCGGTCATATTCGCTTCTTGCGGTCTCTTTAATTCTGGCAGTTGTAGACCGTTTCTTAGGGCGTCTTTGAATATTTTACGGACCTTGTCCCTGTTGGGGTAAAAATTTGCACCCCGGTTGACCGAGTCAAAGTCAAGGTCAACCCCAAGCCAGGTGGGCCCAAGCCCAGGTTAAGCGGGCCCGTGCCCAAGCCAAGCCCGCGGCCAGCCTCCCCATGCCAACAACAAAATCATGTAATAAATAATTTTTATGTAATTGTTTATGCATGAATGTAAACAAAATGGGCATAAAGCCAATATTTTGTAAACCCATGGCTTATGTGCAAAAATGAAATGGCACATGAGCCATGAGATGGCTAAAATGCTATTTTTGTAAAGCCCAAGGGGCTATATGTAAATATGTAATCCTATATAAGGCAACATGATGATGAATAAAAAAAACACTTTTCATTCTCACAAAAAACCTAGGGTTTGTATCTCTTTCCCTTTTCTGAAGGTCTCAAACCTTCTTCTTTCTTTTGAATTAAATCAAGAGTTTTACTCTTCCTTTTCAAAAACAAAAAAGTTTTTCACCACGAAACCCACAAAGGGGAACTTGGATCTGTCATCAGATCTCAAAAAGGAGAGATTTTGAGATCTCACATCTCTTGATCTTCAAGATCCAGCTAACAGAGGAGGAAGAAGAAGAACCCCTTCCATTAACCCCAAAAACACACTCAGGAGTCCAACTCCTCTCTGATTTCTCTTTCGAAAAATCTTTTTTTAGGCTAAAAGCCTCTTTTCCTCGCCGGTGCTCAAGCGCAGAGCGCCCGCGTGCCGACATGTGGCGCGCTTGCGCTCTAGCGCTCAACGCTCGAGCGCAAAGCGCCCACGTGCCGACACGTGGCGCGCTTGCGCTCCAGCGCAAGCGTTCTAGCGCAAGTCGCCCCGGTGCCGACACGTGGCGCGTTTGCGCTCGAGCGCAAGTCTCCCCCGTACCGACACGTGGCGCGCTTGCGCTTAAGCGCAAGCGCTCCAGCGCAAGTCGCCCCGGTGCTGACACGTGGCGCGCTTGTGCTCCAGCGCAAGTGCTCGAGCGCAAGTCGTCCCCGTGTCGACACGTGGCGCGCTTGCGCTCAAGCGCAGAGCGCCCATGTGCCGACATGTGGCACCCTAGCGCCTGAGCGCACAGCACCTAGGCGCACAGCGCCCAAGGTGCTGCCCCACGCATCCTTTGGATGTCTTTTTCCCCTCTTTCTTTTATATATATATATACACATGTATACATACATATATATATGTACATATGCATACATATTTACACACACACATACTCCACGACACTGTCCCTGTTAGAAAATTTTTTCTAACGGGGCGCTGCCCCGCACCCCGCAAGGGGGCTGCTAGCCCTCTTGACCCCCAGCCCGCTATCCGGGTAGCGGGACCCCCGTAAAAACTCTGTGTGGCTCCTGATATATCCAAAACCCCCCTTTCAAAACACAACACACGCACGCTGCACATTGAGTTCGCATGACCAGTTTAACCCGTCAATCGGAGGCTCCCTCGCTCCAAAGGCGAGGGGTAATTAACGGCAGCTTAGTCCGCGGCTGCCGGAGATTCGGATCCCCACAATCATTAAATCCCGGCCTACCCTAGGCAGGGGGAATCTGTAGTACGCCTGACAAGCGCAAGCGTATTCCCATCTCAATGGGGTGACGAAAAACACCCTACAGATTCTGGCACGCCCGGTGGGACCAATCTCTCCTCCCATATTTCGGGTTAAGCATTCATGCGAACTCAATCAATGTACATATCTGTATTTATACTAAAATAATGTTCTTTTATGAGGTTCTTCAAGCAATCACTTTTCAACCATGTCTCCAAAGATGAACTCAGCTCTCAACACGGCTCCCGTCTCCTACACGATGAGGATAGACTCTAGAACGGTCCTCCCGGCCAGTCTCGGTTGACAATGGGAGGAGCCGCTTCTACCATTCGGCTCTATTATGTTCATACCAGTTGGCGCCATCCCAGCTCCTCAAGCTCCGGTAACAGACAAACCGGTCTCGAAAGGCAAGAGGCCGAATGTGGTGGTCTCGAAGGCGCCCCAACTCAAACACAAGTCGGTGTTTGAACGACTCTCCATGGCCCCAGCTGGGGGCAAAGCCATCAGCGCCAACAAAGCAACAGGGCGTCTCACGCAAGCTCCGGCGGCGCCTCTGACAACTTCTCGATTGGGTGTCTTCTCAAGTCTCCCCATCATTCAGCCCATGGCGGCTTCCTGAAGAGCAGAAGCCTGCCAAGCGCTCAAGGCAGAGAAACTGAGGCAGAAGCGGCTCAGATACAAAGCCAACAAAAGGGCTAGGGCTCTGGCTATGTTAAAATTTATGAATTTCCAAATCCCGGACCGCTCCGCGAAACCAGCTGCCAGTGATGAAAGAATGGCTGAATGTGTTATCCACACTGTCTACATGGCCGGACATGAAGAAACGAACCCTCCTCTTCTTCACAGCCATAGTGATGATATGGTTGACGCTACCCAGCATCGGCTCGATCTAAATGATGAAGAGCCCGCTCAGGCCGATAAGCCAGAGGAGCCCGTGGTTCCTACGGAATTGAGCTCAGGCAATAAAGATTACCCGGTTGTCATAGCCGGAACTACAGAACAAGCATTATTCCAATGGCTTCAAAGGCAATTTCAAGACAGGGATGGGAAGATGGCCGATGTCTATTCCAAAGTCGACGAGCTGGCAAACGTCGTGGCAGATCTCGCGACCCAAATCGCCCGATTGCAATTACAGCAGAATCAAATTTTGGCTCATGAGCCAGGGACTTATACTCGGGGGCAGCCAACTGATATCCCTTTCGACCTAAAAGCGGAGCGCTTTCGCGAAAAACGGCCGCAATCAGCCTCCAGTCCCTCTGATACATACGCCGGGGGGGAATCGCCTCTGAAAGAGAAGCTGGAAAAGGTCCATTCCTTCAAGAGGGAAAAGGTCCACAAGATATTCAGGGACGCCCTAAGAAACGGTCTACAACTGCCAGAATCAAAGAGACCGCAAGAAGAGAATATGACCGACGACCCAAAATATTGCCCCTATCACAGGGTGATAGGTCATGCCATTGAGGACTGCTTCGTCTTCAAAGATTGGGTCGAAAGGCAATACAAGGCGGGAGAGATAGAACTGTCTAAAGGCGCGTTAGCAAATAGTCAAGCTACGACCGCCGATTTCATGCAAATGGAGACCGAAGCCTTTTGGGAACCTAATCCTCCCAGACATGTGCCATTATCTGAAAAGGGCGAACCAAAGACCGATCGGCCTCGAGGACCAGCATCAATAAAGGCACCTACTCCAATGGAGAGAAAGAAGAAGGTATACTCCTTCAGGAGGGATGAAGTCCGCAAAATATTCATGGACGCCTTGAACAACGGTCTGCAACTGCTTGTTCCAAAGAGGCCGCAGGAAATGAACATGACCGACAATCCCGTATACTGCCCATATCATAGAGTGGGGGGTCATACCATCGAAGAATGCTATATTTTCAAAGATTGGGCAGAGGACCAATATAAGCTTGGAAAAACCTCACAATCCTCGGATGTATCGGCAAGTTACGGAGCTAGGTCATCAACACAGCTCCGCCAAGAACAAAGTTCAAGGAGCTGGGATAAGCAAAGAGGACCACCACGTCGTTAAACTGGGAACACCTGAGGACCACCACGTCGTTAAACTGGGAACCGTCGACCTTTAAGTCGTTAAACTGGGAATGTAAAAAAATATATATGTATGTAAATAAACAAAAAATGTGTAAATAAAAGAAAAATAAAGAAAAGCCGAAATGATGGGGCAACCGCGAATAAATAGCCGAAATGATAGGGCAATCGCGACCTTCGCGATAAGAATAGCTAAAATGATAGAGCAATCGCGGTAAAAAAAAACAACAAAAAAAAACTGGCGAATGATGAGTTGCTCCTAGTACCATATTCCAGTGCAGCGATGCAAACGCCAACAAAAATCCATTTTTGCAAAATTCTTCCGGCCCTACGGCCAGTCCCCAAATTGACTGCCGTATACAATCCACGGGTTCAAATAATTCTCATGATACCCATGCCCCATCATAATCACCAGTTACGCGGCTGGTCTCCGCCTTTGGAGTTATGCTCCATTGAGAAGACCCACTCATGTGTCCTCACGATACATGAGGAGAACAAACCTTTGTGGGATCCTTGCGACTCACAAAAGAAAAACACGCTTAGGAGCCCTCACGACTCCTAAGGAGAAAATACACCTGCTTGATCCTCACGACTCGCAGGAAGAAAATGCTTTTATGGGACCCTCACGGCCCATAAAATTGAAAAGCCTTAGGCGATAGGGACCTAAACCCGTCTCCTAAGCCATCGCTCCGCCAACAAGAGTAGGCAAATGATGAATTGCTCCCGACACCTCTGCTTCAGTGTTAGCAACGCTGATGCCGGCCCCTACCCCAAAATTCCAAGCTCGCCATCAATAGACCCCTAAGTCTTTAAACTGGAAACAGATGACCTCCAAGTCGTTAAACTGGAAACAGATGACCACCAAGTCGTTAAACTGGAAACAGATGACCTCTACGTCGTTAAACTGGAGACAGATGACCTCCACGTCGTTAAACTGGAAACAGATGACCACTATGTCGTTAAACTGGAAACAGATGACCTCTAAGTCTTTAAACTGGAAACAACAGACCTCTAAGTCTTTAAACTGGAAACAGATGACCACTATGTCGTTAAACTGGAAACAGATGACCTCCACGTCGTTAAACTGGAAACAGATGACCTCTAAGTCGTTAAACTGGAAACAGTCGACCTCTAAGTCATTAAACTGGGAACAAGAGAAATCCACTCATATGTCCTCACGATACATGAGGAGAACAAACCTTCATGGGATCCTTACGACTCCCAAAGGAAAAACACACTTGGGAGTCCTCACGACTCCTAAGGAGAACATACACCTGCGAGATCCTTACGACTCGTAGGGAGAAAATGCTTTTATAGGACCCTCACGGCCCATAAAATTGAAAAGTCTTAGGTGACAGGGATCTAAACCTGTCTCATAAGCCATCGCTCCCCAATCCCAATGGCGAATGATGAGTCGCTCCTGGTACCATGTTCCAGTGCAGCGATGCAGACGCCAACCAAATTCCAAATCCCACACCCCAATGGCGAATGATGAGTCGCTCCTGGTACCATATTCCAGTGTAGCGATGCAGACGCCAACCAAATTCCAAATCCCATACCCCAACGGCGAATGATGAGTCGCTCCTGGTACCACATTCCAGTGCAGCGATGCAGACGCCGACAAAGTCCTGAAATTTTTCCGGCCCTACGGTCTGGATCATACATCCTGCAAAACCGTATACAATCCATGGGCGTAAAACAATCCCGATCTCTCCAAAAAAAAAGAAAAAAAAGAACGGTATGTCCACAAGCAAAATGGGCACGGATGAAAACCCGAAAGGGCTCCGTGAGTAAAAACAGCAGGACTGCCGGCAAGTTTGTGAAAACCCGAAAGGGCGCAAACTCGTAAAAAAAAAAAGAAATGCACTCGCAAAGTCCTCTCGACTTTGTGAAGAGAAAATTCCCGCGTGAGATCCCTACGACTCACAAAGGAGCAACACACTTAGGAGTCCCCACGACTCCTATGGAGAAAATACACCTGCGGGATCCTTACGACCCGTAGGGAGAAAATGCTTTGTGAGACCCTTACGGCTCACAAAACGGAAAAGCCTTAGGTGACAGGGATCTAAACCTGTCTCCTAAGCCACCAATTCCCAAATCCTCTCAGGGCACATGATGAGTTGCTCCTGGTATTATTCCAGTGCAGCAATTCAGATGCCAAACAAAAAAAAACCAGATCCAAATCCTCTCGGGGCACATGATGAGTTGCTCCTGGCATTATTCCGGTGCAGCAATGCAGATGCCAAACAAAAAAACCAAATCCAAATCCTTCCGGGGCACATGATGAGTTGCTCCTGGCATTATTCCAGTGCAGCAATGCAGATGCCAAACAAAAAACCAAATCCAAATCCTCCCGGGGCACATGATGAGTTGCTCCTGGCATTATTCCAGTGCAGCAATGCAGATGCCGACAGAAAACCAATTCCCAAATCCTCTCAAAGACAGATGATGATTCGCTCCTGGTACCATATTCCAGTATAGCGATGCTGATGTCAACTCAAATCAGAACAAACCAACCAATTCCAACATCGACCTCTACGTCGGACAACAGACACTCCGCGCCGGGGAAAAGTCGATCAGCGACACTCCGTGCCGGGGAAAAGTCGATCAGCGACACTCCGTGCCGGGGAAAAGTCAACCCGACACTCCGCGTCGGGGGAAAGTCGATAAGCGACACTCCGTGCCGGGGAAAATTCGATCAGCGACACTCCGTGCCGGGGAAAAGTCAACCCGTGACACTCCGCGCCGGGGAAAAGTCGATCAGCGACACTCCGTGCCGGGAAAAAGTCAACCCGACACTCCGCGCCGGGGAAAAGTCGATCAGCGACACTCCGTGCCGGGGAAAAGTCAACCCGACACTCCGTGCCGGGGAAAAGTCAACCCGACACTCCGCGCCGGGGAAAAGTCGATCAGCGACACTCCGTGCCGGGGAAAAGTCAACCACCGACACTCCGCGCCGAGGAAAAGTCGATCAGAGACACTCCGTGCCGGGAAAAAGTCAACCCGACACTCCGCGCCGGGGAAAAGTCGATCAGCGACACTCCGTTCCGGGGAAAAGTCAACCCGACACTCCGCGCCGGGGAAAAGTCGATCAACGACACTCCGTGCCGGGGACACGTCAACCAGCGACACTCTGCATCGGGGAAACGTCCAACACAGACACTCCACATCAGGGAAACGTCAACCGGCCGATACTCCGCCTCGGGGAAACGTCAAGCAGACACTCAGTGCCGGGGGCACATCGACAACAGACACTCCGTCGCAGGGACACGTCGACCAGCGACACTCTGCATCGGGGAAACACCCAACACAGACACTCCGCATCAGGGAAACGTCCAACAGCGACACTCCGTGCCGGGGACATGTCTACTAAATCGCTCCCGATCAGAGCGTCGACCGTCCATGTCGCAAAAAGGGCAGTGCAGGCTTCCTACAGAGCAGGAACCGGATCGCTCCGGGCAAGGGAAACGTCTACCACGGACACTCTGTCTCGGAGACGCGTCAAGCGTCGACCGTCCAAGTCGTAAAAATGGCAGTGCATCCACAAAAGTGGGAATCAAAGCAAGTCGCCTCTACGTGAAAGAAGATCCATCAATTTCATGCACACGACCCACACATGCTGTGTGCATTTATTGATGGGGGGCAATTTGTTGGGGTAAAAATTTGCACCCCGGTTGACCGAGTCAAAGTCAAGGTCAACCCCAAGCCCAGGTCAAGCGGGCCCGTGCCCAAGCCAAGCCCGCGGCCAGCCTCCCCATGCCAACAACAAAATCATGTAATAAATAATTTTTATGTAATTGTTTATGCATGAATGTAAACAAAATGGGCATAAAGCCAATATTTTGTAAACCCATGGCTTATGTGCAAAAATGAAATGGCATATGAGCCATGGGATGGCTAAAATGCCATTTTTGTAAAGCCCAAGGGGCTATATGTAAATATGTAAGCCTATATAAGGCAACATGATGATGAATAAAAAAAAACACTTTTCATTCTCACAAAAAACCTAGGGTTTGTATCTCTTTCCCTTTTCTGAAGGTCTCAAACCTTCTTCTTTCTTTTGAATTAAATCAAGAGTTTTACTCTTCCTTTTCAAAAACAAAATAGTTTTTCACCACGAAACCCACAAAGGGGAACTTGGATCTGTCATCAGATCTCAAAAAGGAGAGATTTTGAGATCTCACATCTCTTGATCTTCAAGATCCAGCTAACAGAGGAGGAAGAAGAAGAACCCCTTCCATTAACCCCAAAAACACACTCAGGAGTCAAACTCCTCTCTGATTTCTCTTTCGAGAAATCTTTTTTAGGCTAAAAGCCTCTTTTCCTCGCCGGCGCTCAAGCGCAGAGCGCCCGCGTGCCAACACGTGGCGCGCTTGCACTCCAGCGCTCAGCGCTCGAGCGCAAAGTGCCCACGTGCCGACACGTGGCACGCTTGCGCTCCAACGCAAGTCGCCCCGGTGCCGACACGTGGCGCGTTTGCGCTCGAGCGCAAGTCGCCCCCTTGCCGACACGTGGCATGCTTGCGCTCAAGCGCAAGTCGCCCCGGTGCCGACACATGGCGTGCTTGCGCTCCAGCGCAAGCGCTCGAGCGCAAGTCGTCCCCGTGTCGACACATGGCGCGCTTGCGCTCCAGCGCAAGCGCTCGAGCGCAAATCGCCCCCGTGCCGACACGTGGCGCACTTGCGCTCCAGCACCCAGCGCTCAAGCGCAGAGCGCCCACGTGCCGACACGTGGTACTCTAGCGCCTGAGCGCACAGCACCTAGGCGCACAGCGCCCAAGGTGCTGCCCCACGCATCCTTTGGATGTCTTTTTCCCCTCTTTATTTTATATATATATATATATACACATGTATACATAAATATATATATGTACATATGCATACATATTTACACACACACATACTCTACGACACTGTCCCTGTTAGAAAAAATTTCTAACGGGGCGCTGCCCAGCACCCCGCAAGGGGGCTGCTAGCCCTCTTGACCCCCAGCCCACTATCCGGGTAGCGGGCCCCCTGTAAAATCTCTGCGTGGCTCCCGATATATCCAAAACCCCCCTTTCAAAACACAACACACGCACGCTGCACATTGAGTTCGCATGACCAGTTTAACCCGTCAATCTGAGGTTCCCTCGCTCCAAAGGCGAGGGGTAATTAACGGCAGCTTAGTCTGCGGCTGCCGGAGATTCGGATCCCCACAATCATTAAACCCCGGCCTACCCTAGGCAGGGGGAATCTGTAGTACGCCTGACAAGCGTGCGCGTATTCCCATCTCAATGGGGTGACGAAAAACACCCTACAGTCCCTTCTGAAGGAATAGACCTTATCCAGCCTCTCTTTCAGTAGAGATTCTCCTCCCTCTCCGAACACTGGCTTCCGAGGCCGGTTGGCATTAGGCCCGCTCATCCCTTACTTGTTTCAGTTAGCCGAAGTGTTCAAAGATTCAGTATCATCGGAATTTCCGCCTTTGCGACTATCGTCCTTTCGGTTTCTCTATGACCTATTGTTATTTTGAATTCGAGGAGGACTCCTGCTTTGAGCACTCCAATATCTGAACTTTCCCTGTCAGCTCTTGGAATGTTTTAAGACCCACGGTGCATAGAAACGCGACCATCCAATTTTTGAGATTTCCGATAAGGAGGCTGACAGATTGGTCGGGCTATATCGGCGGTTCACATTTGACGGAGAGATTGCGCCATCGGGTTATAAAATTCGCGTTGCTTTCATTGTTCTTTGGCTTGGACATTACAAGATCGGTAATGGTAATCTTATCGCTGACACTCATGAACCTTTGTCGGAACAGAGATTCCATTTGGATGAAAATAGTAACGGAGCCATCCGGTATGCTCGCGTATGTCACGACCCGAAGTTCGGCCCGTAACCGGCACTTAACCACATAACGTCTACAGGCGTAACGCGACTAAGTAAGACGAAACCCATAAATCAAAACCATTAAAAGTAGTGAGTGTTGAAAACATTGGTATAAAAAAAATTTAGAAAACTCGAGTAAAAATCATTAAAGTTTGTTATTTTCTTAAAAATTTCGGCAGCACCTCCTTTGTAAAAACTGGCCCCGAAAATGGGTACAAGACATGATATAAGTAAAAATGGCATATAATAAGAATAAATCATTCCCAAACGGGAGCAATCACGCCTAACGGCGGAAACAACCACCACAATAAAAATATACGACGCCGTAGCGAAGAAATGGACAATATAAGTAAAACAACATAAAAGATGAAACTACATAAATAAAGTCGGCTCACACGAGCTCGACACCAGAGTACAAAATAATATACATCGTCCTCACAATTGATCTCTAAGTCAATACATGAAATGGTAGATGGAGAATACTAGATACAATAAAATGTACAAATGGAAAATAAACGGATACCGTAAAAACCCACCTATAAGCAAAGGGCTCACACGCCAACTGCAGTGGTATCCATAGCAAAAAGATACAAGGAAGTAGCCTTGCCGCAACTACTCTGAAGGAAAACGTGCAAACACTGTGGCACAACGGGGGTGAGTTGCCAACTCGTGAATAGTAGATAACATATAAAGATAATCGCGAGTATGCACGTACTGCGATACTCTAACATGTGCAACAGATAACATCTATATGATGAGCTGGGTACGCAATAATCATGCATAACAAGTGCAATCTAATAACATCTATATATGATGAGCAGGGTATGCAATAATCATGCCCAAGTACTCTATCAGGTACTATGACTAAATGATGCAATGCATAACAGGGAAATGCTGAGCATGGGATAAAATATCATCTACACGGATCATCAACGTGGAAAACCCCGGTGTCTACCAAAAAACACCCCAAAATCCCGATAAGCCAAACGCCGTCACTCTAAGCAGCCCTCATCCTGTAAATCTCATAGAAGCGGGGTGCCCAACATCGGCACCCAAAAATATCATGAAATACTCGTGTCCAGCAGCGACACACAAATCCTCATTTATCGGGCTCCGTCAGTCCGGATCGACCCACGGGCTCTGTCTGCGGATTCGGCCCTCGGCCCCGGCAGTCCGGATCGGCCCACATCCATCTCTCGACTCTGGTCAGTATCCTCCGGATAACCGCCAGGTCTAACCAATCACCGGTAGGTAGTAGTCCCTCTGCCAGGCTCACCGTCTGTATACACAGCATCCCTTTCTTGCCCCGGGGTACCATACCGGGTCCACCATGTACCCGCAATCGGCCTCATCCAGCTCCTCGATTCGGGTTCACATGTCACACGTCTCAGAACCGAGAAAACGCATAGTGGACGCACTGAAATATCATATCAAGAGAAACCGGGTTTTCAAAACAGTGCACATTTTCTTGAAATAATACCACGGTTCTCAAATCCAGAAATCAAAGGAAATCTAAAACTTAATGCGTAAATCCATACAATGTGTCGTATGCCACTAAGAGTAAAAAGGGAAAACCGCTCTTTTAAAAGGATCCAGTTTTGAAAATAACTCATGCGGTTCCCATTTTCTAGAATCAAAGCTAGTATCATCCATGTATGTGAAATATGTATGTATATAGGTATGGATGTCCAAGTGGATATTGTTAGTTATGTATATGCCCTAGAGGCCATTGTTGTACATATGATGTATATTATAATGGATGCTTGGTTATATATAGAGATGACTTTCTTGCTCGTCATGATAGTATGCTATTTAGTTTCACTTTATCTTAACATGTTAACTTGTATTGGTTTACTGTTTTACTCTCACATGTTGATAAAGCCCTTAGGACTTGTACTCGACTACTGGGACTATGATGAGATCATACTAGTGGGGCCGCGGTAGTCGATGAGTACATCCTATAACTGTTCCTAGTCGAGGGTATATCGAGACAGGGCATCGATACACCAGAGTAGACTAGCGTATACGCATCTTGACCCATATGATGGGTGATGGATGATCCCATATCCATCGGTGTTAGACATCAGAGATGGTGTACGGGTGCTCAGTGGAGACTGGGTACACTGGACGGACTCGCCGAGAAGTCCCAGATGGTGATATACCACACGTCAGATGGCAGTTCTCCGGTGACACTGGTACAGGGTAGTCTGTAGACCCGAGATCGTCATAGAGTCTTGTGTGATTCCCACTGTGCTTTGATTTCCACCTTACCACGTCCAAGAGGGCGTGCAAAACGGTGGCTTTTGGGTACAGTCCCGAATCACATGGAGGCAATGAGCGATAGGAGGGGATTCGTCTCTCCCGGTATAGGGAGTTGATGTTGTGCTGTGTTCGATTGGCTATAACTGGAAGTCCCTGGCCAGGGCTGATATGGAGATTTACTGGTAAGTGTTACTAGTAGTTTCTCGACCCGTTATGAGCCACACATCGACACGACTTATCGGTTATTGGGGTCTGACGTATACCACCCCTAGACTTGATATGCGACATATCAGACGAACAGACCGGACTGTACGAGAGTGTTACTGATCGGATTCACAGGAGAACGGACAGGCTAGCTTGTTGATCTTCTGATCGCTCAATACCTGGGTGGCTGTTACGTTTAGCTGACCGCTTGCAGCTTGTGGGTGTTTGATATGATCATCACCTGCTACCGGCGTATTGACGATTCTTTAGAGTCCTACACAGAGGTTTCTTGGCTCAGGCGAAACGGAGTAGAGGCACATATGTGATATGTGCAGGACCGAGAATAATGCGATATGGGATACCGTATTATATTCTCGCGATATTTGGATATGAACCGGGTCATCGGATCAAGTGTTGATTCGATGAATCGGTACATGATATATTAGTCGGTAATATTCGATATAGCCGGATCGTCGGATCAAGTGTTGATTCGATGATTTAATATATAATAATATATCTGATATATTATTATATTAACTAATATTGGCTTGCTTTATTATTTCATTTTCTCAGTAGATGATACATTGATATATATGCGATATATGTTAATTGTATTATTTTCTTTTGTTGCAAATATATAATATATATGTGATATATATTATTGTGACATGATATGATTAATTGTTAAACATGTTTAAGGATGATTAATTGAGGTTAGGGTTTGATTAGGGTTAGATGCTTCAAGTTCCTTCTAGAAGCATTTTTCTTTTGTCATTTGTAAAGATATTTTGGATGACACATTTTTAACTTAACCAAACCCTAACTCTAGTTGTTTCTCTACACATTCTCATCCATTCATCCTTGACCATGGTTATATATCAATCATATGTTTTATTTCTATTCATCACAAAAGAAAAACAATTATCATTATTCTTTTTTTCCATTCTCATCTTCTTGCTTCTTGAAAAGCTTGCTAGATTTTCTTAAGTGATGAAAGAATATGAGAAAATGATATAAAAAGAAAGCAAAATTACTACTCTCTCATCCTCATCTCATCTATCCCATGGGATTAGTGTGTTCTTCTCTTTAAGAGTGAGAAAGCTTGAGTCGTAGCAACTTTAAGGTAGATCATCGGAGATTTGGAATACGACAAGCTAGAATGGATCGTTCGAGTCGTGGAGCCTCTCATGAGTCCGGGAGATCGTGGATCGCGGCAAAGAGACTTCTACTCGGAGCTTGTGAAGTGAAGGAGCGGACTACAAAGGTTGTAATCCCTCACACTTAGATAAAAGTTATCTTATTGCATGTTAAACCCTAATAATCTAGCAAAGATCCCAGCTTTGGGTTGTTCGGCACGTCTAAAATTTAATCCGGGCATGTTTGATGCCTTATGAACCTTCACAAGAGTGCCTAGGAACCCTACAGTGGTATCAGAGCCTAGCTAGAGCATTAGGCGATGTGTTTACGAAGTTAAAACTCCGATCGAACCCGAAACGACGAAACTTGACCCCTTTCTGGAAATTTTTTAAATTTTGGGATTTTTCTGAATTAAAAATATGTAAAAATATCAGCAGGGAATTCTAAGAATTACCATGAAACACGTGCCCACAATTCCACCAACGGAGCGCGGAACCGCTGCAAGAACATGGTCCTCGCGGCGGTTCCGCGGCTGAATTGCAGGATTGGGACACGTGGCTTCATGGTATAGACCGTAGGTACATGCTGACTATTCTGGGTATTTTTAATCTGTTCCAGGTGTTTAAAATTCTGGGGTTTGTTTTGTAATAGTAGACTCGATCGGAATATTTAAATTCGTATTTCTTTCCGGATATTTAGAAACTGTTAAACTATTTGAACGGATATCATTAACTTACTATTTCCCGGTACGGCAAATTTTCAAGAGTTGAAATTTATTCGGGTTTAAATCTTTCGGAAAAATTGTACAAGTTAAGCGGTGGACCCTCTAGAAGACAACAAACCTTAACTCGATTATGTGACCGTCTTGAACTGCCTTTTGAACCTTCGGGTTTGGGGCAGTACGGCATGCCACATGTGAGGCGTTGGCTTGACCCTTCTACGGCTGGATCACCGGTACTGTGACATATTCTGGGATTATTTGAACCCCGCTCAAGTGTTGAGCAGTTTGGGAAATTTTGGGTATTTGATTATCTGTTCGGAAAGTTTAATACTGTCTATTTATCTGGAATGTGATACAATATGTGGAATTCATAGAGTTAGGCATAAAATGCGGAGTATGTGATATTTCGGATTTACGATGTCTAAAGTGATTGTGGATTCCAAATATTGTAGTTTTACACTTTCTTTTCTGTGACCGTAAGTGTAATATGTGATATCGCCGGTTTCGTTGCTATATATCAACGACAATTGGGATGCGCATATTTACTTACGTTGATGATATGAGATATTATGTGTTGCTGTGATATGTTATATTGGATCGTCGCGATCAGAATAGCCGGGGGTTTTATGTGAGATGAGGGTTTTTATTTTCATTCATGTAAAATTCTTTTGTAAAGTAATATTCTTTTATTTGGGGCACTTCCAGGTTGCGGTTGCTGTCACCAGTGTATATTATTTACTTTTCCGCATTAGGTAGACCCAAGGAGGGGAGCACAAGTAACCGGGTTCTAGGGTCCAGTGGGAGGCCATCTCGAGGAGTCGAGACCGGGTCTCCTAACCCTAGAATTGGCAGTGTTACTTGCCGCTCTCGTAGGGGTCTTGGGATGTGGGTTTGGCTATTCGTCGCGACCGTGGAATCCGTGTTTTATACAAGTTCGTATTGAAAAAACGGACGTCCTAGTATATCCAATATTTCATATATGTTCTTCTGCTGCAATGTTCTGTGATGAGATCATATTACTGCCTGAGACGAATGCTTATACTATATATATATGCTGATATATAAATATTACTGCTTTCGTTTCTTCTGTGATGCTTAGGAAGCATAAGCTGATGGGATTTTTATTAATGAGATTAATAAAAGAAAAGAAACCTAAAGATGTTGTAGAATCAAAAATTTATAAAAGGGGTAGCTACAGTTTTGCTTTGCACAGTGATATATGCGATATATCCTGCACCTTATTCGATGAGGAAAGGACCGAGATCCCTTCACCGGGAGTGACTCCTTTAGCAAAACTGACAGATGCTACAAAACGCGGTTTGTCTTTTGATTGCTTTTAGTGTTTTGCTTTGCACAGCGGTATATATGATATATCCTGCACCTTATTCGATGAGGAAAGGGCCGACGATCCCTTCACCGGGAGTGACCCCTTTAGCGAAACTAAGAAAAGCCTCAAAAACACTCCTTTTTCAAAACTTCACTCGATTCTACGACGATATCATGTTCTTTACGCTCAGGGTTTTCTGAAAAACCTGCGTAGCCCTCCGTCATTTCAGATACATATTATTTAGTATTCGTGCTACGCTTGTTGGCCTGCGTCATGGCGTAGTGTGCGGTAGCTAACTAATATATATCTGTTTATGCATATGATGCAGATTCGATTAGGGTAGTCGTGCGACTTTGTTGGCCTGCGTCAAGGGTCGTGCGGGTGGGTTTAATTGAATCAAGAAATGACGGGTTGAACTTGACTAGCGCACTATGGTTTGTTGGCCTGCGTCAAGGTCATAGGATGCTAGGGGTAAAAGTTTTATCGGGAATTTCAAGCGTTGAAATTTGCAATGAGATTGCATACCTCCTATGAGATAGTTGGATCCTGATACCCACTGCGAGTAAGAGTTACTCCTGGGAGAGTTTTACAAAGGACAATTAGTCATTCAAGTAGGTGTCTAGAAAAGTGTTAACGAGGTTACGCCTCTGGGAAAACGAGGTTTACTTTAATTAGGTCCGTGCGAAAGCACGGGGAACCTCCCTCAAAGTGCCGACACTGATCTGGCTGAAAGATTGACGAAGTTGTAGGGTGTAATTAATCCCGGCTAATCTTACCTTTTAGGGTTTTAAGGTAGATTTGATAAAAACAGTGGGAGACATCCTGATTTGATAAGATAATAACCAATCTAATCTTGCAAGAGCATACGCTAAAGTGTTTTCTTCTCTCTCTCTCCAGGTAGCGACCATTTCATGCCATAATCAAGATAATAAAATGGATGTATTGACTGAACCTGATTATTGTACTGAGCAAGGGAACGTTAGACCCATTCTTTCTTATAAGAGTTATAAGACTGAACAGGAAACAGGAGAATATCTGGATTCTCACGCCGCCCAAAAGAACATGCATGTTGATGCATCTTCTTCAGGTGTGTTTGTTATTGAGAACTGTTTCTCAGTTCACCCTACGTCCTGGGTATTAGATACCGGATCAGGATCCCACATATGCAAACAGTTGCATGGGCTACGTAAAGGTAGAGAACTGGGAAAAGGTGATCATTCCGTTCAAGTAGGGAACGGTGCAAGTATTGTAGCCAAAGCAGTTGGCGAATATCACCTTGTATTACCAAGTCGTAATACACTGATTCTGAATGAGTGTTATTATATACCGAACATGATGTGCAACATTATATCAGTTTCTTTATTGAGTAAAGAGGGATATAATTTTGTAGTACAGGATAATGTTATGAACATATTCCTAGATCAAAAATTGATTGCATCAGGCTCGTTACATAATGGCATATTCATTCTAAATCAGAATACAGTCCTGAATATACAAAACACGCACAAGAGGAAAAGTTCAGATATGAACGAATCCTACTTGTGGCATTGTAGACTTGGTCATATCAATGCGACACGACTGGCTAAGTTGCATAAGGATGGTTATTTGAATCCGTTCGAATTATCATCTTATGATACTTGCCATTCATGTCTCAAAGGAAAAATGACCAAAGCTCCGTTTAGTGGACACGGAGAAAGAGTTACCGAACTCTTAGGACTGGTACATAGTGATGTATGCGGTCCAATGTCTACGCATGCCAGGAACGGTTCTTCCTACTTCATTACATTCACTGACGATCTTTCAAAATTCGGATATGTGTTCCTGATGAAACACAAGTCTGAAGCTTTTGAGAAATTCAGGGAATATAAACACGAAGTAGAGAACCAAACGGGCAAAAGTATTAAGATTCTTCGATCTGATCGAGGAGGTGAATACTTAAGCGGTGAGTTCCTAGATTATCTAAAAGAGAATGGGATTCTCTCTCAGCGTACTCCTCCTTATACACCACAGCACAACGGTGTATCTGAGCGGAGGAATCGCACCCTATTAGATATGGTGCGCTCTATGACGAGTACAGCTGAGTTACCTATTTCCTTCTGGGGGTATGCACTGGAGACAGCTGCAGACCTATTGAATATGGTTCCCATCAAATCTGTGCCAACCACTCCATATGAGATATGGAAAGGAAAGAGACCATATCTTAATTATGTTAGGATATGGGGTTGTCCGGCATATGTGAAAACACAAAATCCGGACAAACTCGACGCAAGGTCTATTCTGTGCAAGTTTGTTGGATATCCCAAACATTCGCGCGGGTATATCTTCTACCACACCGAAGAACAAAAGGTGTTTGTTTCTCGGCACGCCACCTTTTTAGAAAAGGAATTTCTTGAAAAAGAAATTAGTGGCTCTGAGGTAGAATTGGAAGAAGTTTCAGCAGAACAAACTACAACAGATGATTTAGTGGAACCAGAGGATTCAGTAGTACCCGACGAACCCCAGCCTCTCCGCCGATCTAGTAGGGTTTCTCGTCCACCTGAGAGATACTACGGTTTTCTCATTGATGGTGGAAGCGAGGATTGTATCATGGATGATGATGAACCCACTAGTTTCGAACAGGCCATCACAAGTAGTGACTCTGTGAAATGGATGGATGCAATGCGATCTGAGATGGAATCCATGTACACCAACAAAGTATGGACTTTGGAAAATGCTCCTGAAGGGGTAAAACCCATTGGGAGCAAGTGGATATTTAAAAAGAAATTTGGTGTAGATGGAAAAGTTGAGACTTTCAAAGCTAGACTTGTAGCAAAAGGTTTTCGTCAAAGACCAGGTGTGGACTATGACGAAACCTTTTCTCCAGTGGCTATGCTTAAGTCCATCCGGATCTTACTTGCCATTGCTGCATACCATGACTACGAAATCTGGCAAATGGATGTTAAGACCGCCTTTCTAAACGGTGATTTAGAAGAGTGCGTGTACATGACTCAGCCAGAGGGCTTCGTAGATAGTGGGAGCAGCGGAAAGGTGTGCAAGCTGCTTAAATCCATTTATGGGTTAAAGCAAGCATCGCGGAGTTGGAACATCTGTTTTGATGTTGTAGTCAAAGAGTTTGACTTCATCAAAAATATAGATGAACCTTGTATCTATAAGAAGGTAGCAGAGGGTAAGGTTGTCTTCCTCGTATTGTACGTGGATGACATACTCTTGATAGGAAATGATATTCCTATGCTGCAATCAGTCAAGCTCTTCTTATCACAGAGATTCTCAATGAAAGATCTAGGTGATGCCTCCTGCATATTGGGAATCATGATCTATAGAGATAGATCTAAAAGGATACTGGGATTGTCCCAATCCAGGTACATTGACACCATACTAAAGAGGTTTAGTATGGAAGAATCCAAACGTGGGAATCAGCCCACGATCTCTGGACTCACTCTCTCCAAAGAGATGTCTCCCAAGACTGATTTGGAGAGAGCTCGCATGCAAGGGATACCCTATGCTTCGGCAGTAGGCTCTATCATGTATGCGATGCTATGTACCAGACCCGATGTAGCATACTCACTAAGTGTAGTGAGTCGGTATCAAGCAGATCCTGGAGAGAGTCATTGGACAGCAGTGAAGAACATTCTCAAGTACTTACGAAGGACTAAGGAGATGTTCTTGGTGTATGGTAACGGAGAACTCCAGGTGGAGTCCTTTACCGATTCCAGCTTCCAAAGTGATAAGGACGACTCTAAGTCGCATTCGGGTTTTGTCTTTACCCTCAATGGAGGGACGGTATGTTGGAAGAGTTCCAAACAGGATACCGTTGCAGACTCAACGATGGAGGCTGAATACATCGCTGCCAACGATGCTGCCAAAGAGGCTGTCTGGATCAAGAAGTTCATTAGTGAACTTGGTGTGGTTCCATCCATTGAGCATCCAATACCTCTGTATTGCGATAACAATGGAGCTGTGGCGTTAGCCAAGGAACCCAGGTCCCATCAGAAGTCCAGACATATTCTGAGGCGGTATCACCTGATCAGGGAAATAGTTGATCGCCGGGAGATCGAGGTCAGGAGAGTAGATACGAAGGACAACACTGCGGATCCATTCACGAAGGCTATTCCCCAGATACAGTTTGAGAGATTATTCGGGATGCTAGGTATGCGATACTACAGCAGCTGGCCTTAGTGCAAGTGGGAGATTGTTAGTTATGTATATGCCCTAGAGGCCATTGTTGTACATATGATGTATATTATAATGGATGCTTGGTTATATATAGAGATGACTTTCTTGCTCGTCATGATAGTATGCTATTTGGTTTCACTTTATCTTAACATGTTAACTTGTATTGGTTTACTGTTTTACTCTCACATGTTGATAAAGCCCTTAGGACTTGTACTTGACTACTGGGACTATGATGAGATCATACTAGTGGGGCCGCGGTAGTCGATGAGTACATCCTATAACTGTTCCTAGTCGAGGGTATATCGAGACAGGGCATCGATACACCAGAGTAGACTAGCGTATACGCATCTTGACCCATATGATGGGTGATGGATGATCCCATATCCATCGGTGTTAGACATCAGAGATGGTGTACGGGTGCTCAGTGGAGACTGGGTACACTGGACGGACTCGCCGAGAACTCCCAGATGGTGATATACCACACGTCAGATGGCAGTTCTCCGGTGACACTGGTACAGGGTAGTCTGTAGACCCGAGATCGTCATAGAGTCTTGTGTGATTCCCACTGTGCTTTGATTTCCACCTTACCACGTCCAAGAGGGCGTGCAAAATGGTGGCTTTTGGGTACAGTCTCGAATCACATGGAGGCAATGAGCGATAGGAGGGGATTCGTCTCTCCCGGTATAGGGAGTTGATGTTGTGCTGTGTTCGATTGGCTATAACTGGAAGTCCCTGGCCAGGGCTGATATGGAGATTTACTGGTAAGTGTTACTAGCAGTTTCTCGACCCGTTATGAGCCACACATCGACACGACTTATCGGTTACTGGGGTCTGACGTATACCACCCCTAGACTTGATATGCGACATATCAGACGAACAGACCGGACTGTACGGGAGTGTTACTGATCGGATTCACAGGAGAACGGACAGGCTAGCTTGTTGATCTTCTGATCGCTCAATACCTGGGTGGCTGTTACGTTTAGCTGACCGCTTGCAGCTTGTGGGTGTTTGATATGATCATCACCTGCTACCGGCGTATTGACGATTCTTTAGAGTCCTACACAGAGGTTTCTTGGCTCAGGCGAAACGGAGTAGAGGCACATATGTGATATGTGTAGGACCGAGAATAATGCGATATGGGATACCGTATTATATTCTCGCGATATTTGGATATGAACCGGGTCATCGGATCAAGTGTTGATTCGATGAATCGGTACATGATATATTAGTCGGTAATATTCGATATAGCCGGATCGTCGGATCAAGTGTTGATTCGATGATTTAATATATAATAATATATCTGATATATTATTATATTAACTAATATTGGCTTGCTTTATTATTTCATTTTCTCAGTAGATGATACATTGATATATATGCGATATATGTTAATTGTATTATTTTCTTTTGTTGCAAATATATAATATATATGTGATATATATTATTGTGACATGATATGATTAATTGTTAAACATGTTTAAGGATGATTAATTGAGGTTAGGGTTTGATTAGGGTTAGATGCTTCAAGTTCCTTCTAGAAGCATTTTTCTTTTGTCATTTGTAAAGATATTTTGGATGACACATTTTTAACTTAGCCAAACCCTAACTCTAGTTGTTTCTCTACACATTCTCATCCATTCATCCTTGACCATGGTTATATATCAATCATATGTTTTATTTCTATTCATCACAAAAGAAAAACAATTATCATTATTCTTATTTTCCAATCTCATCTTCTTGCTTCTTGAAAAGCTTGCTAGATTTTCTTAAGTGATGAAAGAATATGAGAAAATGATATAAAAAGAAATCAAAATTACTACTCTCTCATCCTCATCTCATCTAGCCTATGGGATTAGTGTGTTCTTCTCTTTAAGAGTGAGAAAGCTTGAGTCGTAGCAACTTCAAGGTAGATCATCGGAGATTTGGAATACGACAAGCTAGAATGGATCGTTCGAGTCGTGGAGCCTCTCATGAGTCCGGGAGATCGTGGATCGCGGCAAAGGGACTTCTACTCGGAGCTTGTGAAGTGAAGGAGCGGACTATAAAGGTTGTAATCCCTCACACTTAGATAAAAGTTATCTTATTGCATGTTAAACCCTAATAATCTAGCAAAGATCCCGGCTTTGGGTTGTTCGGCACGTCTAAAATTTAATCCGGGCATGTTTGATGCCTTATGAACCTTCACAAGAGTGCCTAGGAACCCTACAGATATATATACGCATGTATGAGTGTATCAATGTATGTGTGCACCAGTATGAATACACAATGTGTATGTGCACAATATGGATATATCAATGTATGTGTGCACCAGTATGAATATACAATGTGTATGTGCACAATATGGATATATCAATGTATGTGTGCACCAGTACGGATATAAAAGGTGTATGTGCGCAATATGGATATATCAATGTATGTGTACACCAATATGGGTATACAATGTGTATGTGCGCAATATGAATATATCATGTCTAATTAATGATGGGATAATCAAAATGATGTATGGTTCGTATCAATCCTATAGTACGAGTGTCATGGCAATCACTAACGGTGTGGGTATAACATACAAATAGTGCTCGTGCAGCTTGAACCGTTAGTGACAGTGTGGTGTTACATAGCTACTATGTCTATATGCAAAAAAAAATGGGTATGCTACAATACTACATGTGTACAAGCAATATACATATAAATATATATATGTGACTATAATATCCTATCAAGCCCTGACGCTTAACGCCATACTGGCGATTTCCCCATAGATGTTAAATCTACTCACCGTGGTCTCGTGCTAGGTGTAGCCGACTACTTACTTCCCCTTCTTGGCGGCGTCCGACGTACCCGCCTGCGAACCTAGAAACTACACAAAGAATACACATAAGCTAAAATCCCGCAAAAACGCGATATTAAAACCAAACGAGAAACTCGTGTCGCGAACTAAACGCGTGTGTATACGTAACGCGTGTGCACACGCCAAAAACCAACGCGACACACTATGACACACAGCGCACCAACTCAACTCGTATCGTACATGTCGCGCAAGTCCCGCTACGCTAAATATAGGTAATTGGTCCCAAATTTAATCTGGAGCAAAAAGAAGAAAATCAAATAATACCAAATATCTTATAATACCTACAGACAGCTACCTGCAAAAATCCAAAACAATCCCTCAAAATTGGGCCGGCCACCATAGGGGTCATATCAACCAATGCTAGGTGAAACTGGTCCAGGATTTTACACTATATTCCTAGCACAATTCATAGCCTAGTGTATATGTTTGCTCATAAAAAAGATACCCACAGATAAAGCAGATTCTACGTATCCTATAACTTGGTTTAAAAACGTTTTTAAAACACCAATTGGTACAAAAGGGTATTTTAGTGCAAACTGAAACAAAAGACTTGGTTTAACAGTACTAATAGCACTTAATCAAGTTAATCAAACCCTAAAAACCCTAATCTTTACTTAAACCACAAGCTTAGCAATACAACTCACAAAACACTAAACTTAGCTAAACAAACCCAGATTTTGCCCACTGTCATTACTACAAAATCTAACAGTACCAAAACCCCCTAAACCATATAAGATAGCTACCCTAAAAAGTTCAAGCCCCCAGCCCCTCCCCAGGTCGAGGTCGCCGGATTCCTCCCCATAGCCGCCGGCCAAAACCGCGTAGATAGGTCCCAAACTCTAGGTGCACACTCAGGGTAGCTAGGTCTGCGCTCCTACATTGTTTGGGTTAAGCAAAAAGTCTCAGGGTCACAGCAGACTACAAGTATCCAAAACACGACACAAAAATATGATATTAGAGAAAAACTGAAACTTTAAGGTCCTAACTGGAATTATAAGGCACTACAACATACTAACTAACTAATTAACAGTAAGATGAAGACTACCTTCCCAAACTTGCTCAAAACTCCCACTTAAACCACAACTAGCACCAAAAATCACACTAAACACTAACCGAAGCTAAAATAACCACATGCAATCAAAGAAAGGAGTTAAGTTTAAGAAATTTTACCCCACTAGATCCTAGGATGCAGGAAGAAGGAGGAGAAGAAGAAGAGAAGGGGGAGCTGTTGAAAATGCTGCTGCTGCTGATGATGATGCTGATGCTGCTGCTACTGCTTGCTTTTGCTGCTGTTGCTTGGTGCTGCTGCTGCTTGTGCTGCTGCTGCCGCCTGCTGAGTGTGTGTGTGAATGAGAGGGAGAGAGATGTGAGAAAGAGAGTGTGTGAGTGTTTGCAAAAGAAATGAGAGATTATGAGAGTCAACCCCTCTCTCTCCCCTCATTAATTGCAAGCATGGCTCAAGCCATCATGCCCTTTCTCTCTCTCTCTCTCTAAGTCAACCCACAAAGAAAAAATTCATTTTTTAAGAGAAAAACTAATACACTTAATGAAATTCAAATTAACCTAATAAGAATGGGTTAGTCCACCATGGTTGTCTAAATATGGTTTAACCCTAAACTTAACCCTAATTTACATGCACATGTGTGTGCAAGCCTAATTAAATTCTAATAAAATATTCATAAATTTTGATAAAATATTTGAAAATCGTTTTGGTAAACTTTTTACTAAAACCCATATATTAAAGTATAATTAACCACTAATCACATTCTAAAGTGTTACAATCTTCCCCCCTTAAAGAAATTCGTCCCCGAATTTAAAAATATAGCTACGTGTACCTTCAAAGAGATGAGAGAATTTCTTCCGCATCTCGCCCTCGGCCTCCCAAGTGATCTCTTCACCATTTGGGCTGCGCCAAAGCACCTTCACAGATGGCAATACTTTTGATCGAAGTTTCTTCACCTATCGGTCCAATATCACTACTGTCTGCTCGGTGAATGAAAGATCACGCTCGAGCTGAACGGTCTGATGCTGAATCATGTGAGAAGGGTCATGCAGGTATCTGCGAAGCATCGACACGTGGAATACGGGGTGAACATCCAGAAAGTCGGGTGGAAGAGCCAAATGATATGAAACTGGGCCCACACGCTCGAGGATCTCGAAGGGACCTATAAATATGGGGCTAGGCTTCCCTTTCCGTCCAAATCTCATCACGCCCTTCATTGGAGAGACCCTCAGAAAAACGTGATCTCCAACTGCGAACTCTAATCTACGTCGGTGCCTGTCAGCATACGATTTCTGCCTGCTCTGAACCGCTCTCATACGATCTCGAATCAACTGGATCTTCGCGGTCGTCTCCTCAACAATCTGCGGCCCCAAAATGCTACTCTCGCTGAGCTCTGTCCAACAGACGGGCGATCTACATCTCCTCCCGTACAAAGCCTCGAAAGGTGCCATCTGAATAGTATCCTGGAAACTATTGTTGTAGGAGAACTCCACCAAGGGTAAATGATGATCCCAGCTACCACCAAAGTCTAAAACGCACGCTCGAAGCATGTCCTCGAGAGTCTGAATAGTCCGCTCTGACTGGTCGTCGGTCTGCGGATGAAATGCTGTGCTGAAACTCAAGCGGGTGCCCAAAGCCTCCTGAAGCCTCTGCCATAGTCGGCTGGTAAACTGGGTGCCTCGGTTGGACACGATACATGTCGGGACTCCATGCAGTCGTACGATCTCATCGATGTATATCTGGGCATACTGAGCAAATCCGAAAGTCGTCTTCACCGGCAGGAAGTGAGCCGCTTTCGTCAATCGATCCACGATCATCCAAATGAAGTTATACCCTCGACTAGTCCTGGGTAGACTGACAATGAAGTCCATAGAAATTTGCTCCCATTTCCACTCCGGAATGGGTAACGGCTGTAGCTCTCCCGCAGGCCTCTGGTGCTCGGCCTTGACTTGCTGACAAGTCAGGAATCTCGACACGAAGTCTGTGACGTCCCTCGTCATTCCATACCACCAGTAAACATCTTTCATATCATGGTACATCTTGGTGGAACCCGGATGAACACTGTACACCGATCGATGTGCCTCCTCAAGAATCTCACGCCGCAGTCCCTCAGCATCTGGTACGCACAGTTTAGTCCCAAATTGTAGTATCCCCTGATCATCAATCACAAACTCGGAAAATCTGCCCTGTCCAATCTGTGCCATGATCTCTGAACAACGGTCATCACTGTACTGTGCCTCATGTATACGGTCAAGCAACTGTGGGCGTGCACGAACATGCGTAAGCTGCCTCCCGATCGGAGTGAACTCGAACTGCACTCGGCTATCGCATAAAATCTGCCATCGACTGCCTCTGCACTGCGCTCAAACAAGATAGACTACCCTCGGGCCTCCTACTCAAAGCATCCGCCACTACATTTGCCTTGCCCGGATGGTAAAGGATCTCACAATCATAGTCCTTCACTAGTTCCATCCAACGGCGGTGTCTAAGATTCAGGTCTCGCTGCTGAAATATGTACTTCAAGCTCTTTTGATCAGTGAATATCTGGCACGACTCGCCATATAGGTAATGTCGCCAGATCTTGAGTGCAAAGACCACTGCAACCATCTCCAAATCGTGAGTGGGGTAGTTCTGTTCGTGTTTTTTCAGCTGCCGAGAAGCATACGCGATCACCCTGTCGTATTGCATCAATACGCACCCTAGCCCCACTCGAGAAGCGTCACAATAGACCACAAATCCACCCGATCCCGAAGGCAATAATAACACCAGTGCCATAGTCAAACGAATCTGCAACTGCTGAAAGCTATGCTCGCATGCCTCCGTCCAATCAAAAAGAACTCCCTTCCGGGTCAACCCGGTCAACGGTGCAGTAATACGGGAGAAGTCCTGTACAAATCGTCGGTAGTAGCCGGCCAGTCTTAGGAAATTGTGGACCTCCGTAACTGATGTCGATCTGGGCCAATGCTGAACGGCCTCGATCTTCTTCGGGTCCACACATATACCATCTCGTGTAATCACGTGACCCAAGAAATCTACCCTGTCAAGCCAAAACGCGCACTTGGAGAATTTTGCGAACAGCTGGTGCTCCCTTAAAGTCTGCAATGTGATCCGCAGGTGCTGTTCGTGCTCCTCTCGGCTCCGGGAATACACCAAAATGTCGTCAATGAATATGATGATGAACAAATCAAGATACGGCCTGAAGAAGCAGTTCATCAAATCCATAAACGCTGCTGGGGAGTTGGTGAGTCCGAACGACATCACCAAAAACTCATAGTGCCCATAACGCGTGCGAAAAGCCGTCTTCAGAATATCCTCCTGCCGAACCCGCAGCTGATGGTAGCCTGATCGCAAGTCGATCCTCGAAAAGTATCCTGCACCTTGAAGCTGGTCGAACAAGTCGTCGATGCGTGGTAAAGGATATCTGTTCCGCACGGTAACCATATTCAGCTGGCGGTAGTCAATACACAAGCGCAAACTGCCGTCCTTCTTCTTGACAAACAGGACTGGAGCACCCCAAGGAGACACACTAGGTCGAATAAGCCCCTTATCCAACAAATCTTACAACTGACCTTTCAACTCTTTAAGCTCCGCCGGGGCCATCCGATAAGGCGGTATGGAAATAGGCCCCGTGCCGGGAATCAAGTCAATGCAGAAAATAATATCACGCTCAGGCGGTAGCCCAGGAAGCTCGTCAGGGAAAACATCAGAGAACTCACTAACAATCGGAACCTGATCCAACGGAACCTCTGTAGCTCTAGTATCGCAAACATAGGCTAGAAATCCCTGACATCCCTTCCTCAAAAGCTGTCCAGCGCGAAGAGAAGAAATCAAACTGTGAGGGGCGGCACCACGGTCCCCCTGCACAACAAAAGCCGACTCGCCGGGAAAACGAAACCTAACTGTCTTCTCGCGGTAGTCCACAGACGCATAGCATGTGGCTAACCAATCCATGCCCAGAAGAATGTCGAAGTCCAACATCTCAAGAAGGATCAAGTCGACAGGCAACTCTCTCTCGCCAATACGGACAACACACGTTCGGAACACGTGTCTAGCAATTAACGACTCGCCCACAGGAGTGGTCACAACAAGTGGCTGATCAAGAAAACCAGACTCTCTACCCAAACTCGGCACGAAGTGTATGGAAACGTACGAGTGCGTGGATCCCGGATCAAACAACACGTGTGCGTCAACAGAACATACTAAAAAGGTACCTGAGACGACTGCATTGGACGCCTGCGCGTCCTGATGCGTCAAAGCGAAAACCCGTGCCTGTTCTCTACCTGCGACAAGCGGTCCCCTACTAGCAACTGGCTGTCCTTTGCCTCGGCCACCTTGTCCTCTATGAGCAAACCCTATGCGACCACGACCTCTCTGCACATGATCTGACGCGGAGCAACAGTAGGTACAATAGGCAACGCCCTCTGGGGTGGAGAAGGTGGAAACGTGACATGTGGTACGGCTGTCTCGCCCTCACGTGGCTCCGGACAATCTCGCACAAGATGATAAGTACTCCCGCATCGGAAACATCTGGATGGTGCTGGCTGACCCTCTTGGGGATAAGAGCTAAATAGCTGACCTCGTCTCGAGCCTCCGCTACCCCTCGTACCTGAACGGAACCTGTCGCGGTGCCTAAACGGCTGTCTCTGTGTTGACGTATCTGTACGAACTCTCTTCGGCCCTAGAAATACCGAAGTCTCAGCAAGGCGCTCCTCGACTAATAGGGCTGTGTCTAGAGCTGCTGCATAAGTCTCGGAATGCTGTGCGCTGATCATAAGGAACAGTGGGGTAAGCAAGCCTCGAACAAACCTATTGACTCGCATCTCCTCAGTAGCCACTAAATACAGGGCATAAACAGATAGCTCGGTGAACTGCACATCATACTCTGCCACCGTCATATCCGGTGTCTGGCGTAATGACTCGAACCTGCACGCTCGGGCATCCTTGACACTCTGGGGAAGGAAACGGGCTAGAAACACCGTCACAAACTCAGTCCAGGTCATAGGAGGAAGACCTGCTGCTCTGCCCTTTTCTACCGACTCGCACCACTTCTGCGCAAGACCTTCCAGGCGAAAGCTTGCGAACTCCACCCATCTCGCATCTGAGCATCTGAGTGAACGACATATCCGAGCCATCCTGTCGATAAATGACTGTGGGTCCTTGGCTGCATCGGTGCCTGTGAAGACCAGAGGCTTCAGCCTCATAAATTCGGATAGTGATACTGTGATAACCTCTGTAGCTGTAGGTGCAACTTCCTGAACTGTAGGTACCATCGCGGTCCCCGTAACGGGTGGAACTACCTCTGGTCGCTGCGCTCGAAGCGTCTCGACTAACGACCCTATCATCTGGCGCATCTCCTGCATACCAGCCCCTAGCATGGTGATCTGATCAGTCGAAGGAGGAACAGTCTTCTCTGGTACAACGGATGTACTGCCCGGGTCAGTCCTCGTCTCAGACGAGTCAACTCTAATCTCGGCTCTCGCGGCCGCTCTCTGTGCCCTCGTAGTCTTTGGCGCCATAATGGCTGAAAATAAAGTAGGATTCGATAAGGTTACGGAAATTGAATCACAAGAATGTATGTAATCATGAAGGAATTTCAATCAATAAGTTCTAAGGTCACTTAGGCGGAGTACCGTGTCGTGAGTATGCCGCGGAACATACACACGCTACGCCACTCTGCTTCAGCTACCTACTCTATCATACCAAGGTCATCCTATACTCTGAAAGGTAAAACCTACGCTCTGATACCAACTTTGTCACGACCCGAAGTTCGGCCCGTAACCGGCACTTAACCATGTAACGTCTACAGGCGTAACACGACTAAGTAAGCCAAAACCCAGAAATCAAAACCATTAAAAGTAGTGAGTGTTGAAAACATTGGTTTAAAAACATTTAGAAAACTCGAGTAAAAATCATTAAAGTTTGTTATTTTCTTAAAAATTTCGACAGCACCTCCTTTGTAAAAACTGGCCTCGAAAACGGGTATAAGACATGATATAAGTAAAAATGGAATATAATAAGAATAAAGCATCCCCAAATGGGAGCAATCACGCCCAACGGCGGAAACAACCACCACAATAAAAATATACGACACCGTAGCGAAGAAATGGACAATATAAGTAAAACAACATAAAAGATAAAACTACATAAATAAAGTCGGCTCACACAAGCTCGACACCAGAGTACAAAATAATATACATCGTCCTCACAACTGATCTCTAAGTCAATACATGAAATGGTAGATGGAGAATACTAGATACAATAAAATATACAAATGGAAAATAAACGGATACCGCAAAAACCCACCTATAAGCAAAGGGCTCACACCCCAACTGCAGTGGTATCCGTAGCAAAAAATACAAGGAAGTAGCCCTGCCGCAACTACTCTGAGGGCCTACCTTCAAACATTGTGGCACAATGGGGGTGAGTTGCCAACTCGTGAATAGTAGATAACATATAAAGGTAATCGCGAGTATGCACGTACTGCGATACTCTAACATGTGCAACAGATAACATCTATATGATGAGCTGGGTACGCAATAATCATGCATAACAAGTGCAATCTAATAACATCTATATATGATGAGAAGGGTATGCAATAATCATGCCCAAATACTCTATCAGGTACTACGACTACATGATACAATGCATAACAGGGAAATGCTGAGCATGGAATAAAATATCATCTACATGGATCATCAATGTGGAAAACCCCGGTGTCTACAAAAAAACTCCCCAAAATCCCGATAACCCAGGCGCTGTCACTCTAAGCGGCCCTCAATCCTATAAATCTCATAGAAGCGGGGTGCCCAACATTGGCACCCAAAAATATCATGAAATACTCGTGTCCAGCAGCGACACTCAAATCCTCATCTATCGGGCTCCGTCAGGCCGGATCGGCCCACGGGCTCCGTCTGCGGAATCGGCTCTCGGCCCCGGCAGTACGGGTCGGCCCACATCCATCTCTCGACTCTGGTCAGTATCCTCCGGATAACCGCCAGGTCCAACCAATCACCGGTAGGTAGTAGTCTCTCTGCCAGGCTCACCGTCTGTATACACAGCATCCTTTTCTTGCCCCGGGATACCATACCGGGTCCACCATGTACCCGCAATCGGCCTCATCCAGCTCCTCGATTCGGGTTCACTTGCCACACGTCTCAAAACCGAGAAAACGCATGGTGGACACACTGAAATATCATATCAAGAGAAACCGGGTTTTCAAAACAGTGCATATTTTCTTAAAATAATACCACGGTTCTCAAATCCAGAAATAAAAGGAAATCCAAAACTCAATGCGTAAATCCATGCAATGTGTCGTATGCCACTAAGAGTAAAAAGGGAAAATCGCTCTTTTAAATGGATCCAGTTTTGAAAATATCTCATGCGTTTCCCATTTTCTACAATCAAAGCTAGTATCATCCATGTATGTGAAATATGTATGTATATATGTATGGATGTGCAAGTGGATATATATACGCAAGTATAAGTGTATCAATGTATATGTGCACCAGTATGAATATACAATGTTTATGTGCGCAATATGGATATATCAATGTATGTGTGCACCAGTATGAATATACAATGTGTATGTACGCAATATGGATATATCAATGTATGTGTGTACCAGTATGGATATACAAGGTGTATGTGCGCAATATGGGTATATCAATGTATGTGTGCACCAATATGGGTATACAATGTGTATGTGCACAATATGAATATATCATGTCTAATCAATGATGCGGTAATCAAAATGATGTATGGTTCGTAGCAATTCTATAGTGCGAGTGTCATGGCAATCACTAACGGTGTGGGTGTAACATACAAATAGTGCTCGTGCAGCTTGAACCGTTAGTGACAGTGCGGTGTTACATAGCTACTATATCTATATGCAACAAAAATGGGTACGCTACAATACTACATGTGCACAAGCAATATACATATAAATATATATATGTGACTACAATATCCTATCAAGCCCTGATGCTTAACGCTATACGGGAGATTTCCCCGTAGATGTTAAATCTACTCACCGTGGTCTCGTGCTAGGTGTAGCCGACTATTTGCTTCCCCTTCTTGGCGGCGTCCGACGTACCAGCCTGCGAACTTAGAAACCACACAAAGAATACACATAAGCTAA
Organism: Agapanthus africanus; assembly: GCA_030015575.1. Lineage (NCBI taxonomy): Eukaryota > Viridiplantae > Streptophyta > Magnoliopsida > Asparagales > Amaryllidaceae > Agapanthus > Agapanthus africanus. The sequence continues at coordinate 670,464,055 of JASDDO010000014.1, forward strand.
AATCCCGCAAAAACGCGATATTAAAACCAAACGAGAAACTCGTGTCGCGAACTAAACGCGTGTGTATACGTAACGTGTGTGCACATGCCAAAAACCAACGCGACACGCTGTGACACACAGCGCACCAACTCAACTCGTATCGTACGTGTCGCGCACGTCCCGCTACGCTAAATATAGGTAATTGGTCTCATATTTAATCTGGAGCAAAAACAAGAAAATCAAACAAGACTAAACATCTTATAATACCTACAGACAGCTACCTGCAAAAATCCAAAACAATCCCTCAAAATTGGGCCGGCCACCATAGGGGTCATATCGGCCAAAGCTAGGTGAAACTGGTCCAGGTTTTTACACTATATTCCTAGCACAATTCATAGCCTAGTGTATATGTTTGCTCATCAAAAAGATACCCACAGATAAATCAGATTCTACGTATCCTATAACTTGGTTTAATAACGTTTTAAAAACACTAATTGGTATAAAAGGATATTTTAGTGCAAACTGAAACAAAAGACTTGGTTTAACAGTACTAATAGCACTTAATCAAGTTAATCAAACCCTAAAAACCCTAATATTTACTTAAACCACAAGCTTAGCAAAACAACTCACAAAACACTAAACTTAGCTAAACAAACCCAGATTTTGCCCACTGTCATTACTACAAAATCTAACAGTACCAAAAACCCCTAAACCATATAAGATAGCTACCCTAAAAAGTTCAAGTCCCCAGCCCCTCCCCAGGCCGAGGTCGCCGGATTCCTCCCCATAGCCGCCGGCCAAAACCGCCCAGATAGGTCCCAAACTCTAGGTGCACACTCAGGGTAGCTAGGTCTGCGCTCCTACATTGTTTGGGTTAAGCAAAAAGTCTTAGGGTCACAGCAGACTACAAGTATCCAAAACACGATACAAAAATACGATATTAGAGAAAAACTGAAACTTTAAGGTCCTAACTGGAATTATAAAGCACTACAACATGCTAACTAACTAATTAACAGTAAGAAGAATACTACCTTCCCAAACTTGCTCAAAACTCCCACTTAAACCACAACTAGCACCAAAAATCACACTAAACACTAACCGAAGCTAAAATAATGCAATCAAAGAAAGGAGTTGAGTTTAAGAAATTTTACCCCACTAGATCCTAGGATGCAGGAAGAAGGAGGAGAAGAAGAAGAGAAGGGGGAGCTGTTGCAAATGCTGATGCTGTTGCTGATGATGCTGATGCTGCTGCTACTGCTTGCTGTTGCTGTTGTTGCTTGGTGCTGCTGCTTGTGCTGCTGCTGCTTGCTTCTGCTGCTGCTGCCTGCTGAGTGTGTGTGTGTGTGAATGAGAGGGAGAGAGATGTGAGAAAGAGAGTGTGTGAGTGTTTGCAAAAGAAATGAGAGATTATGAGAGTCAACCCCCCCCTCTCTCCTCATTAATTTCAAGCATGGCTCAAGCCATCATGCCCTTTCTCTCTCTCTCTCTAAGTCAACCCACAAAGCAAAAATTCATTTTCTTTTCTTTTTTTAAGAGAAAAACTAATACACTTAAAGAAATTCAAATTAACCTAATAAGAATGGGTTAGTCCACCATGGTTGTCTAAACATGGTTTAACCCTAAACTTAACCCTAGTTTACATGCACATGTGTGTGCAAGCCTAATTAAATTCTAATAAAATATTCATAAATTTTGATAAAATATTTGAAAATCGTTTTGGTAAACTTTTTACTAAAACCCATATATTAAAGTATAATTATCCACTAATCACATTCTAAGGTGTTACAACGTACCAGTCGAAAGCGACATTGGTCAGGCTATTAACGAACTGGCGGAGGAGAAGCACATCATTGCCCCCAGTATTCCCGCATGAGGCTTTAAAATGGGCGATATGCTGATTCGCATTTCCTGTCCCATCAAATCTTTCGAATTTGGGGATGACATAGCCGCTAGGAAATTCTACCAGATCATACTGAGCAGGATATGGTCTCCCACTACTGCTGATATCTTTTTGCGCTTCGGCTATCAATGTTTTGACTTTGTCGGCAACCAAATCCATGATTTGATCTTGAGTTAGCAGGCTACTGTCATCGGTAGCCAAGATATTTCCCGAGATAGGATGCGACTGACTTTCATGCGGTCCGCCCACCTTTGGATTTGAGGGAATAGGCGTCGGCTGTCTCGGAACACTGTTTCCCGGTTCATAAGCAGAACCCTGCGCTTGATTGGGCGGCTGAGAGGAAAGTGAGGCCGTGAGCTGTAAGATGACGTTTGTCATGTCGTCAATTTTTGAGTAGAGCTTGGCTATCTCCTTGTCTTTGTTTCTGAGCTGCTTTCGGAGCTCCTGGAGAAGTTGCTGCTCTGCGGTCTTAGGATGGAAAGTTGGCTCATCTTCGCTTTCCGAGCCCGACTCCTCATAAGCTGAGGGCTCTCTCTGCTTATCAGCCTCACTGGAAGGGTCTACATTACCTTCCAGAGGATGCTGGTCGTGGGAAGTGGCAGCCACATTCATACCAGATTGGATTTGAGATGTGGCCCCGTCCTTGCTCTTGCTGTGCGTGCCTACCATGTAGACAGTATGGACCACATATCCATCCATTTCCTCCTCTTTGACGTGGTAACCCTGTTCTCGGAACCTCATGAAGTTCAGCCTAGCATTAGCCCTAGCCCTTTTGTTGGCTCTGTATTTGAGCCTTTTCTGTCTTAGCTTCTCAATCTTGAGGGCTTGATGAGCATCCGTCATCCGGGAAACCATCGTGAGTCGATTAACGGGGAGCTTAGAGAAGATACCCGATTGAGCAGTTGTCAGGGACACCGCTGGCGCTTGCCCAAGATGCTTGTTGCATTGTTGGTGTTGATGGCTTTGCCCCCAGCTAGGGCCAAAGAAAGTCTTTCAAACACCGACTTGCGTTTAGTTAGTGCTGCCCTCGAGATCACCACATTTGTCCTTCTTCCTTTCGAGGCTGGTCTGTCTGTTACTGGAGCTTGAGAAGCTGGGATGGCGCTAGCAGGCATGAATAGAATAGATCTAAATGGTAGCGGCGGCTCCACCCACTGTCGCCCGAGACTGGCCGGAAGGACCGTCCTGGCGTCCATCTTCATCATGTAGGAGATGGGAGTTGTGCTGAGAGCTGAGATTGTCCTTGGAGACATTTTGTTGCGTCTGAAGATTGCAGTCGAAAGTCGTTAACCTGCAAATAGAAGCATGATTTTAGTACAGTCAAGCGATATGTATATTGATTGAGTTCGCATGAACGTTTAACCCGAAATTTGGGAGGAGAGATCGGTCCCACCGGGCGTGCCAGAATCTGTAGGGTGTTTTTTGTCACCCCATTGAGATAGGAATACGTGCACGCTTGTCAGTCATACTACAGATTCCCCCTGCCTAGGGTAGACGGGGGTTTATTGATTGTGGGGATCTGAATCTCCGGCAGTCGCGGACTAAACCGCCGTTAATTACCCCTTGCCTTTGGAGCGAGGGAACCTCCGATTGATGGGTTAAACAGTTCATGCGAACTCAATATGCAGTGTTGTGTTTTGAAGGGGTTTTGGATATATCGGGGGCCCCACAGAGTTTTTACGGGGATCCCGCTACCCGGATAGCGGGCTGGGGTCAAGAAGGCTAGCAGCCCCCTTGCAGGGTGTAGGACGGCACCCCGTTTGAAATTTTTCCTAATAGGGACAATGTTGTGGAGTGTGTGTTTGTTTGTGTGTGTGTGCGCGCGCGCGCACACACATACACAAACACACATATACATATAGGTAAAAGGGGGAAAAGCGTCTAAAGGACGCGTGGGGGCCGGCGCCCCACGTGCGTAGCATGCGGGCGCTGGGCACCGGCGCCCTACGTTCTTGGCACGCGGGCGCTGGGCGTCAGCAGGAAAATGGACTTTGTCCCTACACCGGGAGCTGTGCTCCCGATTTGACCTATGGAGTTGAACTCCTGACAGAGAGGACAAGTGGGCTTAGCCCCTGCACTGGGAGTTGTACTCCCCAAAAGAAAGATTTATTATTATTATTATTATTATTATTATATATATATATATATATATATATATATATATATATATTTTAAGGAGTTAGACTCCTAAGATATTTTCGGAGCTGATAAAAGGGGACTCCTTTCTTCTCCCTTAGGCCCTGAATCATCCCCAAAGTAGGGTTTTTGGAGGTAGGTCTCCTTCTTCTTCCTCTCGGTTGGCCGGATCTTGAAGAAATGGGTGAGATTTAAAAATCTCCCCTTTTTGAGATCTGATGGAAGATCTGAGCTCCCTTTTATGGGTTTTGTGGTGAAAAACTATTTATTTTTGGGAAAGGAAGAGTAAAACTCTTGATTTAATTCAAAAGGGGGAAGAAGGTTTAGAACCTTGAGGAAGGAGAAGGAGGCACAAAAACCCCTAAAGTTTGAGAGAATAAAAAAAGTCTCTTTGATTTCATTATCATGTTGCCTTATATAGGCTTACAAATTTACATATAGCCTCTTGGGCTTTACAAAATGGCATTTTGCCCATCCTATGCCTCATGTGCTCATTTCTTTTTGCACATGAGCCATGGGCTTTACAAAATTTTTTCTTTATGCCCATTTTTCTTACATTCATGCATAAAAAATTACATCAAAATTATTTATTACATGATTTTATTTTGGCATAGGGAAGGCCGGCCGTGGGGTTCGACTTGGGCATGGGCCCACTTGATCTAGGCTTGTGCCCGCTTATTTGGGGTTGACTTTGACTTTGACTTGGTCAACCGGGGTGTAATTTTCGACCCCAACAGTATGCTACCTGGTTTGTTTATATCTCAATGTGTGCATGTGTTTTCTTAGCATTTATACATATTGGTAGAGCCCTTGGGATCTTTTGCTTGATTACCAGCGTTGTGATGGCAGTCACACTAGTGGGGGCTGGGTAGTCTATAACCACATCCTATACAGGTCCCTATTTGTAGGATTATCGAGACGGGGCATCGATACTCCAGAGTAGACTAGTGTATACGCTTCTCATCCCAGCAATAGAGATGGTCTGTCCCACAGCCATTAGTATGTCGTAATAGAGATAGTATGCAGGTGCTCATTACGTTATGAGTACACTGGACAGGACTCGTCGGGAACTGTTTGTGGGTATTATACCTATCGTCGGGTAGCAATTCCCAGGTGACATGAGTACAGCTTAGTCCGTCGACTTGACACCGATACTTCGCCTCGAGTGTGTTCCCACTGTACTTTGATTACTACCCTACCACGGCTCAAAAGAGTCGTGCAAACAAGTAGTAGTTGGGTGTAGTCCCAAAGCACTTGGAGGTAGTAGCGATTAGATAGGATTCGCCTCTCCCGGTGTTGGAGGTTGATATCGCGCCGTGTTCGGAAGGCCATTACACAAAGTCCTTGGCCAAGGAAAACGATATTTACTGGTAGATATTCCAGTAGTTTCTCAGGGTGTTTTGGGCTATACTCCGAAATGACTTATTACGCGATTAGGGGTCTGACGTTTGCCGTCCCCTAGGCCCGATATGCGATACTCTTAGACGAAGAGACCGGACTGTATGGAGATTGTCATATACAGGCTCAGTAAGAGTTCAGATGAGTTAGCTCATCGGCCTTCTTATCGATACATACCTGGGTAGCCGTTACGTGCAGCTAGTACCGCTTGCGGCTTGTGGTTAAACCCACTGCCAGCGTAGTGTCGAGTCTTTAGAGTCCCACATAGAGGATTTCCCTGAACCGGGCAAATGGTGTAGAGGCCATATGGTTTTTACGGCAGGGCTTCGATCACGTACGTGCACTTGTGCGGGTATGATGATCGGGCGGATAATACTAGTGGGCTTTGGTTTAAGCCGGGTCCTAGTATTATATTGATGGATTATTTTCATCTCTTTGTATTCGTTTTCTTCGGAATGCGGATACGGGTATATATATACGGATGAGGGGCATTCTCGTAATTACTCGGGATTATTTCTAGAAGATGACCTAATTAGGGTTTTTAATTCTTTATGGATTAAACTAAATTGGGTGGAGGAAATGAGGTGTGAACTTAATAAAAGTTCAAGCATGGCTCTTGGTGACTCATGGCATGACTCATGCCATGACTCATCTTGTGATCATTACAAACAAAATATATTTTATCAAGCCATTCTAGATATTTTATCAAGCATGCTTGATATTTATCTAAGGTGTTTTTTATTCATAAAAAAAACCAAGCTTATTCTTGAGTTGTTTCTTCACTCTCTTTTCCTCAAGTGGTCTTCTTCTTCCTCTAAACCCTAATCTCTCATGTGTTGAGAATCCTAGGATTCCAAGAGACAAATCACTCCATCTTCTCACTATACACACTCTAGGAATTCTAGTTTAGAGAATTAGAAGCTGTAGTTTTCTCGGATTTGATGTAGAAGCTTGGACTATAGACTCTCGGGTGGATCGTCTTTGACTCGAGGAGGCTGCCGAGATTGCCTGATCCGTTCTGATCCTTGGAGGTGACGAAGAGGTGGAGGACAGCGAAGAAGACCCTAAGGACTTGGTATCGTGAGGTATAACACTTCTTTCCGAGTAGTTAACCTCACACCAGTTTGCTAGCTAGGGTTTATCATTGATCCTGGAGTTCAAGTCGGTGTTGCGAGCTTTGAAAAATCATTTTTTGTATATTCCGCCTCTTCGCAGACACGCGGCGTGAGCGATATCGACTTACAGTGGTATCAGAGCCTACTAAATCATAGCTAACAGTTCAGACGAAATATAAAACTACGAAACCGAAATAACTCCGAAACATCAAGACAAAGGTCTAAGTTTCTGTCAATTTTTTTCGAGGCTATAATTTTCTTTTAAAACAATTGCAGAGTGCTTTACTAGTTGTGACATGAACACACACAAAAAATTGAGCCAATTTCACCCGTTTTTTCCCGGCCAAAAGGTTGTAAAAACCGGCACCACCTTTTTAGTTGTGGTGAAATTCTTTGAATTTTGGTATGTGTTCTAGTTTCTTGGATCTCAGGTCTCAGGTGTTGTTTGTTTTTGCCAATTTTGGATATACTGCTAACTTTCTGTGATGGAAATACAGAGTGTTTCGAAGTCATAGTTTTAACGTCGTTTAAAGTTTCAAGTTGTGATATATATCTCTCTCTCTCTCTCTGTGTGTGTGTGTCTGTGTGTGTGTGTGGAAACGTCGACTCATTGCTATATGTCGATTAGTCGGGGTTGCACATATCTGTGTTGTTGTTCTTGTTGGTTTATGTATATGAACTTATTGGATCGTCGTGGATGAATAGCCGGGGATGTGAGATAAGGGTTTTCATTCTTTCATTCGATGTAAATTTGTAAAGTGATGTAATATTATTTTGCGGGGTACATCCGGGTTGAGGTTGTAACCACTATTGTATTATTTCTTTTATTGTTTTCTACTCCTAGGATAGACCCTAGGTGGGGTGCACAAACCACCGGATACTTTGAAGTGCCGAGTGGCCTACTCACTTTGATGAGGGAAGTTGCTTCGCTTCAGGTATTTGGCGGGTAGTTTGCCGCACCCGTAGGGGTCTGGGGTGCGGTTTGGCTATTCATTACGACCGTGGAATCCGTCTTTCGTTACAGGCTTAAACGAAACGCGGAATTCCTAATAAATCCAATATGTTCATCTATGGTCTAGAATGCCTATTATTGCATCAGACGAATGTTTATTATATATATGCTATATAGTAGACGTCGCTTATATTTTTCACCCGCACTAGTCCAGCCATGCTCTGGCGTTAGTTAAGTAACCTAACGGTGATAGACGGGGCCCAGTGGCGAATGCGGATGGAATAAGTGGACGTGGTATTTTCGTCTTTTTCTGTGATGATAGGTGTAAATGATGGGACTGCATTATTAATGCAAAGCAAACAAACCAAATTTGAATAGTTCGAACAAATTTTAAAAACCACTCAGTTATTTTAAACAGGAGAATTTTAAATGCAGAGCTTAAACCACTCCTTTTAAAAGCTATCAGATTCCTTCGATTATATCAAGTTCACTACGTTCACGGTTTCGCCAAAACCATTCGTAGCCCTCCGTCATTTCAGTTGAATATTCAGTAACATTCAAGCTATGTATTTTGACCTTCGCCAAGGCATAGTGTTTGGCAGCTGCTTGATATTCATCTGTAGCATAAATAGATGCGTTGGTTTGGGAAAATCGTACTATTATTTTGGCTTTTGTCAAGGGTATGTACGGGTGGGTTCAAATTAACCTAGACGATGACGGGTAGAACTTGACATGTGACTTATGATATATTGGCCTTCGTCAAGGTCATAAGAGCATGGGGCAAAAATCCACATCGCGAGTTTCTAAAGAAACTGAAACTTGCTAGTGCTGCATACCATTTGGAGTGTGATAATATTGGTAGGATTCCTTCAGGATTATCACACAATGATATTTGGGTCCCGATCCTACTGTGAGAATATGCTACTCCTCAGGGGATTTTTTCACTTAACGATCAATACTATAAACCAAGTAGGTGTCTAGAACAGTGTTAGCGGGGCTACACCTCCAGGGAAAAGAGGTTATTTAATTAAGTAACTTCGCGAAAGTGTTGTAAAACCTCCCTCGAAGTACCGACACTAGCCTGGCCGAACGGTTAAGCAAGTATTGTACGGTGAGATTAATCTTGACTAATTCTTCTTTTATGGTTTGAGGAAGGATTCAAGAAACAGTGGGAGCCATCCTGTTTAGATAAATTAAAAACCAATCTAAACTTGCAAGAGTATCATGCTGAGTGTTTTCTTCTCTCTCCTAATTGCAGCGACCAGGTGACCAGATTAGGTTACAGTCAGATAATAAAATGACTGAGTAATATTATATTGACTGGCAAAGGTTTATCCAGATGTTCATTACCTATGACAAGATGGACCACCTCATTACTACTCAAGCCCCCGCTGTCCCAGGTCTAGTTTCCATCGTCACGGATGTTGATATCCATAATACAAGGGAAAAGGACAGTGCGAATGCTAAGTGCCTCGTGTTGGCCTTAGTAGATGGTGTAAACTAGAAGCAACACGAGAAGATGGACTTATTTTCCATCTTCCTCCATAACAAAGTATTATATGGAGAGCAATCTCGTATTGCAAGATATGAGACCTTGAAGGAATTGCTTCAAGCGAGATTGGCTATCGGGTCATCTGTAGGGGACAACGTCCTTACAATGACTAGCTATATTGATGAGCTCATGGACCTGGAGACCACGTTGGAGAACGAGTCAAGTACTGACTTAATTATACATTCCCTACCTTCTACTTATGCCCAGGGGAAGAAAGTTATATTTCCAATTGAGGGCACCCTGAAGGAAACCGGGGAGACATCCGCTCTGCTTATTGGGGAATCTTCCTCTTCTGGATCTAAGGCAAAAGCCAAGGGTGAGAAGAAGAAGACATATACAAAGCCGATAGGCAGTGTCAGTAAGGTAGAAGGAAAGGGTAGGGTAAAAGTTTTGGGGTTAACAGTAGGGAAGGAGGGATGTTCCTATTGTCACGAGAAAGGGCATTGGCAGAAGGGATGTAGGGCTTGGAAAGACAGAATCCAGGATCCGAAGCATGTTGTGGCTTCGATTTCGGGTGTGTTTGTGATTGAAAATAGTTTGTCAATTAACTCTACTTCCTAGGTATTAGATATCGGATCAGGATCTCATATCTGTAATTTATTATAGGTTTTGAGAAACCGTAGAGTTATCAGGGCAGGTGATATGACTCTCAGGGTTGCTAACGGAATGAGCCTGGTCGCTATATCCGTAGGGGAATATCACCTAGTATTAACAAGTGGGCAGATATTGATTCTACGTAACTTTTTGTGTGTACCTAGTCTAGTTTGTAAGCGATGTGGTCCACATCCACCTAAATCAAAGTTTGATTGGGTCAGGTATGCTAAAGGAAAGTATATACGTGTTAAATCAAGCTCAGATTTTCAACATCCAGAACACACTGTTCATATCATAATATTGTATTATTACATTCCCCATTCTTATGCATTTTTATAATAAAACAGGTGCTTTTGACCCATGTCTGCTATATAGTACAGGTTACAGGTTCTTGGAGCGAAAACAGTGAAAAAGACAAAAGACGATACAAAAGAGAGACTTTTGACCAACAAATAAAAGGATCTTAGTCAAGACTACATAAAGAACAGTTCACAATATACAAGGCAACGCAAAGACCAAGATGTCAAAGCGAACGGTTAAAAGACCACTGCAAGTATTCACTGAAAGATATGGAGAATACCCAGAATCCAAATGGAGAAAAGAACCGAAGAAATAAAAAGCCGAAGAAGCCCAGAATCAGCCCTAAAAATTTCATCATCCAACATCACCAATGGGCCGCGGAACCGCGGCCCAACCCCTACCCAAGCCGCGGTTCCGCGGCCATATGGAGCCCGGAGTTCATGAATTTTTTACCAAAATGCGGTGGCGGCGCTGAATAGTCAACCTAAGGGCAAATTTGTAATTGTAGACGTGCGAATCAATTGTAACCTAGGGTTTCTATGTCCTATAAATAGAACCCAAATCATTGTGTTTTCTCATGCCTCTATTCATCAATACAATTTCAGTTTTCTTTGAAGTTGGAGAGCATCAATCGTAAGTAGGTTTATTTTTCTGTTCTAGTTTTAGTTTTAATTTCTGCCCTAGGTAATTTCTTTTCTTGCTCTAGTTTAATATAGTTTAGAATTTTATTAACTTGCAGTAGATCTTTCATCTCTTAAATCAAAAAGAAAATAAAAATTATGTCTTTCGTAGATCCCTCAATGAGCGAGTAGTTTCCTCACTTGTTAGAGTTAGGAATAGGGAAGGGTTTGAGAGATGAAGATCTCTCATCTTTTTTCTTTGCAAATCTCTTATGAACATTAGGACTCCATGCATACTTTCATCTTTCGCTCCCTACGGCACTCTACCCACGAGGTAACGGTGATCCGTAGTATAAAAGACCGGATTTGTAAGTTTTCCATGGAGGTTAGGGTAAAGATTAAGAAAGAAGGACAAGAATCTAGAGGAAGAAACATCTTCCCAAACATCATAATCCCCTTTATTAAAATTTACCATAACCCCTAATATGATATCTAATTAAAGGCATTGGAAAGAGGTGTAGATCTTTATTTACCAAACTTTACCTAAACCTAATCCTAACAAGTTTCTAATCCTAGTATAACTCAACTTCGTTTTTAGATCTAATTAAAAGACCAAACACCATTTGGAATTAGCTCGTAAGAATATTTAGGAGATTTACAACATCCCTGTGGACCGACCCGTATTCACCGGCTAGCTACCAAGCGACGCCGTTCTTGATTGTGGTAATATATTTATGATCGTAAAATCCTCTCTAAATCAAATGGCTCCGTTGCCGGGGATGGCGTAAAATTTCCTTTTTGTAATTTCGGGCTAATATAAATTATAAAAAAAACATAAAAAATTCAAAAATTCAAAAATATAAAAATTCTATCATCTTTTATTGTTTGAAGGGTTTCTCGTATGAATCTTTGCAGGATCGACGGATCTGGAAAAAGCCAGAGTGCGAAACAGAAAAAAGGTATATCAAAACAGAGAGGGATTACAAACACAGAACAGTACAATTTTTTGTGGAGATCTGAAGCCTCCACCGAGCCGCGTTTCCGCCGCGTTACCCCTGTCAGAACCGTGCATCCGCGGCCTGTTGATCTCTTCAGCGCGCGAAATTTTTTCAATTTGTTTCCTCTTTCTCCCCTCTGCAAATCCCCACATATCTTTTTGTCAAATCTTCTGCAGCATTCTTTGCGCTAAAAATCTTCTTCCCCTTCCAATAATTGATTTTCTGCAGGATTCTTTGCGCCGCGCTAAAAAGAAAATTGATTGCAAGTGATTTACTGCTTTGCATATTTTAATCAGACTTTAAGGGGCTTTTGACCAATTCAGATTGGGTGGGGATTTCATCACCCTTCCCAGGACCCCAGAAATCACTTAAAGTATTTGCATTGACCATTCTTAATTAAAAAAATACTAGACTCAGCCCTAAGGACTTCGAGCTCAATAGGATAGGGGACTAGTTATAGGCATCGGCCGTTTATCCTAACCTGACTTTGCGGTGTCTAGGCAAGTGTGTCAAGGCAAGTGGTTACTTAATTAGGACCGCTACTTGTAGCGGGGAGCCTTCCACTTACCTGGCACTTACCTGGCCGCAATTGGCGGTGAAGAGGCGGTTTGGGGTCCTATTTCTAGCCCTTTGGAATAGTTAGGAGCTGTCTAGCTGACCTAGGTGACCCTAGATCTAGGCCTGATTGTGCATTTGTGGTCGATTGCATTTGTGTCAAAAGTATCTTTTCAAAAATCTTTTTGCAGAAGCTCACATAAAAAGAAAAAAGGAAAAATCTTTTCAAAAACTTGCAATTTGTCGCCAAAGAAATCTTTGCACTCACTTACACCACTTCCCCTCATTGACGTTTCCTTACCTCCACATTCTGTCTTTCATCTTTTTTGACTACACTACCCCTTTTAGTGTATGTCCGGTTGGACTAGGGACACTAGCGTCCGATTAGTCCGTGTTTCGTTGGTACTGACCGACGATCCTTTCGACTCCGAAGTCGAAATCCTTTCCACTTTTTCACTTTCACTTGCAAATTCTTCTTCCGAAGGTATGTCGGGATACAATCCTAACAACACCTTACCGACAGGACTGATTCCACCTCCGTTAGGTGCGAATAACCCGAATCACCCGCCAGTCGAGGCGCCCACATGAGTCGCGCTCCAGGATCTTTTCTACCCCATCCGCACCGCCCTACCTACTTCTCTTTCCCTCCCACCGGTAAATGGGGACAATTTTGAGATCAAACCCCACTTCATCAATATGCTGCCAAAATTTCATGGATTGGAATCCTAAGATGCCTATATCTTTATCAATAAATTCCAAAACGTTTGCGCCATGATGAAAACTACCCAATTAAGTGATGACGCTATAAGGCTAAGGGTCATTCCTTTCACCTTATGTGACTTAGCCGAGAAGTGGCTATACAGCACAACATCACATTCAATTAGAAATTGGAACGAGTTTGTGAAAGCTTTTCTTAAAAAGTTCTATCCTCATCACAAAACTGCTAGAATCCGTAATGAGATTATACAATTTTCCCAGCTTCCTTCCGAACCATTTTGGAAGTGTTTTGAAAGATTTAAAGACCTACTCGTTCAATGCCCTCATCATGGGATCGAAAGTTGGCAACTTTGCCAAACATTATAAGAGGGATTGAACCCGGCAACGAAGCAGTTGCTTGAAACTATTTGTCAAGGTCACTTTCTAACCAAATCTAGTGAGGAAGCGTGACAGTTTCTTGAGGACCTTAGTGAACAAACAATTCAGTGGGAGAGCACCAAGACCACATCATCATCTTCTTCTATTGGTCAACCTAGGGCAGTCATACATCAATTAGAGATGTCGATTGCTATGAAGGCCGAGATGGCCGCTCTTACGAAAATGCTAGAAGCGATTGAGACCAAAATCTCATCGCCTTCTCTTGCCCCCGTTATGCCTCCACGAACTGTTTGTGCTTGTTGTTCGGATCCATCACATCTCACAGAAGAGTGTCCTTACAATTCATCTACTCAAGGACATGATCAAGTCAATGCGGCCATTCAGCAACGACAAAGAAATGATCCATACTCTTCGACATACAATCCGGGTTGGAAGAGTCACCCAAATTTCGCTTGGAACCAAAATCAACAATTCCAAGGAAACAACAATTTTTAAAGGGCTCCTCCTCCACAACAACAAGCATCTCCACAAACTCAATTTCAACAACCTTTCCAACAGCAACCTTACCCTAATCAAGTGAACAATTTTGTGACTAACACTTCTTACCCGCCAAACAATTTTGTTCCACCTAATAATGACAAGGTTAACTCTCTCGAAAGAAGTCTAGATGCGTTCCTAAAGCAATCTACACAATCCGCAGCTAGGTTAGAGACTTCTATTCAATTTTTGGTGCAAAACAGTGCCTCACACGATCAAAGCATCAAATCTATTGAGGCACAAATTGCACAACTCAATGCTGCGTTGAAAGAGCGAGAAAAAGGAAAGCTTCCGTCTCAACCACTGCCAAATCCCGGTCACGCATATGTTGCATATGAACAGCAGAATCATAACGTAAATGCTGTGACCACGTTGAGATCCGGAAAAGTGTTGCAAAACAATGTGGGTATTAACCATGACACCCCTGCCGGTGGCCTTTCTTCATCTTCTTCACCTTCTTCTTCTTCTTCGTCATTAGGGCTTATTCTTCATCCTTCACACGGCTCTACTTCTTCTAGCTCGAACGGACCCACTTCTCACAACACGAACACATCTACACGGGGATCCGTTCCAACTCCACAATCTGATCCACAAAAATTGGACTCAACAACTTTTCAAAATGTACCTTTTCCAAACCGGTTGAGATCCAATAAACCAACTCCACAGATGGAGAAGATTGTAGAGTTGTTCAAACAGGTTAGCATAAATATCCCTCTCTTGGATGCAATCCAACAAGTTCCTTCATATGCTAAAATCTTAAAGGACTTATGCACCAAAAAGTGGAAGTCACAAGTACCAAAGAAAGTTTTCGTGGCTAGTGCTGTTAGCGATGCTCTTGTCCAATCTTTACCCCAAAAGCACAAGGACCCCGGTTGTCCTGCTATTTCGATCACAATTGGGGACAAGAACATCAATAAAGCACTATTAGATCTTGGTGCTAGTGTCAATTTGCTACCTTATTCGGTGTACGAGCAATTAGGCATTGGAGAGCTTAAGCCCACTCATTGTACTTTCCAAATGGCCGACCGATCCATCACCCATCCTAGGGGAGAGTTGGAGGTGTTAGTGTATATGCCCTAGAGGCCATTACTGTATCATACTAGTATGTATATTACTTGATGGAAGCTTGGGATATTCACAGTTGTACAGAAAATCTTGCTCGATATAGTAGTATGCTACTTGGTTTGTCTCTGCTTTAATGTGTACATGTGTGTTTCTTTATTATATCACCTATACGCATTAGTAGAGCCCTTAGGATCTTTGCTTGATTACCGGCGTTGTGATGGCGATCACACTCGTGGGGGCTGGGTAATCCACAAGCACATCCTTATACACGTCCCTAGTCGTGGGATTATCGAGATAGGGCATCGATACTCCGGAGTAGACTAGCGTATGCGCTTCTCATCCCAGCACGGGAGACGGTCTGTCCCACAGCCGTCAGTACGTCGTACTTGAGATAGTATGCGGGTGCTCGTTAGGTTATGAGTACACTGGACAGGACTCGTCGGGAACTGGTGGTTGGTATTATACCTATCGTCAGTTATCAGTTCCCAGGTGACATGAGTACAGCTTAGTCCGCTGACTTGACACTGTCACTTCGCCTCGAGTGTGTTCCCACTGTTCTTTGATTACCACCCTACCACGGCTCTACTGAGTCGTGCAAACAGGTAGTAGTTGGGTGCAGTCCCGAAGCACTTGGAGGCAGTGATGGTTAGACAGGATTCGTCTCTCCCGGTATTGGGGGTTGACATCGCGTTGTGTCTAGGAGAGCCATTACACGAGTAGTCCCTGGCCAGGGCAAGCGAGATATACTAGTAGGTTTCCAGTGCTATCTCAGGGTGTTCTGGGCTTCACTCCGACACGACTTGTACCGCTATTAGGGGACTGACATTTACCGCCCCCCTAGGCCCACCATGCGATGTATCAGACGAACAGACCGGACTGTACGGAGATTGTCGCATACAGGCTCAGTAGGAGTTCGGATGGGTTTATCTCATCGGCCTTCTTATCGACATCTACCTGGGGACCGTTACGTACAACTAGTGCCGCTTGCGGTCTGTGGTTAAACCCACTGCCAGCGTAGTGTCGAGTCTTTAGAGTCCCACACAGAGAGTTTCCCTGCACTGAGCGAAACGTGTAGAGGCCGTATGGTTTTACGGCAGAGCTGCGATCACTTACGTACACTTGTGTGCGTGTGGTGTTCGTGCAGGCAATACTAGTAGGCTTTGGTTTAAGCCGGATCCTAGTATTGCACGGATGGATTTGTTTTGTCTTCTGCGCATCCGCATTCTACGGAATGCGGATGCAGGTGTGTATGCACAGTTTTCCGGAGCGATGAAGGAGGAGGTGCCTCATCAGGGTTTTGGCAGTTGGTTCGGCCAAAACCGTTATGTGGCAGGCTCGTTAGGGTTTTGACAGTTGATTCGGTCAAAACCATTTTGAGGCGGACTCATTAGGGTTTTGACAATTCGTTTGGTCAAAACCATTATGAGCCGCGGACATCATTTACTAATCCTTTTAGTGATAATTTTATGATGGCTAATTGCATTGACCATTTGACCACATTGACCTCTCTTGACTTTGTTGACCGGTTGACCGTGTTGACCACATTGACCTTCAAGAGAGGTCTACACTCTTCTTTTCATTTTCATTTTCTTTTTCTTTTTTGATTATGATAATGGTCATTTCAATGTAGCCATCAAACTTTATCTTGATAGGATTGGTAATGATGGTTTAGTGCATTATTGAACCATGGTTCATTTTCTTTAGCTCATATTTCTTTTCTTATTCTCTCTCTTGCTCTTTCTCATGAGAAGAAAAGAAATGTTCCATGGTTGCTAGCTCCTTCATCTTCCTCCTCTTGACAAATTCTTTTGATCTCATGTGTTGAGAGAAAAAGAATTCACATAGACAAACATCACCATCTTTCTCTTCTACACAACCTAGGGTACCAAGACTGGCAATCTTGTTGCCCTAGTTACCTCGGCTCGAGGTGGAGCTCGGTGTACATCTCTCGGGTGGATCGTCTTCGACTCAAGGAGGCCGCGGAGGTGACCAAAGTCCGGATCAACCCTCGGAGCAAGCAAGGAGAAGAACAACAAGTAGAGAAGGAGTTCAAGTTGAGGTATAACCCCTAACCAAGTAGATAAATCTCTAGTTAGGATGCTAGTGTGTTGTTTAGCAAAGATCCGGCTTTTACGGTCCATGTTACCAAGTCTAGAAATTTTTTTGTTTTACCGTTTCCGCAACCCCGAAAGTACCGGGAGAGGTAACGTGGACCTAACAGGAGGATGTGTTAATTAGAGTAGGGGATTTCATTTTCCCCGTTGACTTTATTGTTATGGATACACAACCTGTAGCTAATCCCCGAAGTCAAATTCCGGTGATACTTGGTCGACCATTCCTTGCGACTTCTAACGCGGTGATCAATTGTCGTAACGGTTCAATGAATCTATCTTTTGGCAATATGACAATTGAACTCAACATTTTCAAGTTGGGAAATCAGCCTGCCGAGCCTAATTCTAGCGTAATTGATGTTTGCTCGATCAATGAGATCGCGGAGGAGGACTGTGAGTTTGAAAATTTTATGTTTGATCACAGTAATGTTGACGCCACTAGTGCGTTCCTCCTAGAATCCGACACAGCTTTCACGGCGGACAACGATTATGAGTGTTTCACCTTTGTAGACGATTTTGAAGACTCTCCACCCGAGTTTGAGTCTTTTTCTTTTTCGGATGAGTTAGTTGAACCATCCGACTCGGTTGCGTACACTCGATTTGAACCTTTGATGGAATCCTTCGAGTTTGAAACAGTTACTCCATTGTTACCATCTATTGTTTCACCTCCTAAACTCGAACTAAAGATTTTGCCGTCGCACCTAAAATATGCTTATCTAGGTGAGAATGAGACCCTACCCATCATCGTATCGGCCTCTCTAGCTCTCGAGCAAGAGAAGGCCCTTTTAATGGTCTTACAAAATAATCGGCAAGCTTTTGGCTGGTCTATGGCGGACATCAAGGGGATTAGTCCCCTCATAGTCGAACATCATATACACTTGATGGATGATGCCAAGCCAGTAAGGGATCCACAAAGACGCCTCAACCCCATCATGAAAGAGGCTGTCAAGAAGGAGATTGTTAAATATCTTGATAGTGGTATCATTTACCCTATCTCGGATAGCCAATGGGTTAGCCCCATTCATATTGTGCCAAAGAAATCGGGCATCACGGTCATTACCAATGAGGAAAATTAGTTAATTCCTACTCGCACCCAAACTGGGTGGTGAGTTTGCATCGACTATAGAAAACTCAATGCCGCGACAATGAAGGACCACTTTCCTTTACCTTTCATTAACCAAATGCTAGAACGATTGGCCGGGCATGAGTTCTACTGCTTTTTAGACGGCTGTTTCGGCTATAACCAAGTCCCCATAGCCAAAGAGGATCAAGACAAGACCACCTTTACTTGTCCTTTTGGCACTTTTACTTATCGTCGCATGCCCTTTGGGTTATGCAATGCACCCGCTACATTTCAGCGGTGTATGATGGGGATCTTTTCAGACATAGTTGAAAAGTTTTTGGAGATCTTTATGGATGATTTCTCCATTTTTGGTGACTCCTTCGACGAGTGTTTACGACATCTTGACGCAGTTCTTACCCGCTGTAGGGATAAGAACCTAACTTTGAATTGGGAGAAGTGCCACTTTATGGTACGAGAAGGCATTGTCTTAGGACATGTCATCTCGCAAAACGACATAGAGGTTGATAGAGCAAAAGTTGAAGTCATTTCTAATCTTCCTCCTCCTGAATGCGTCAAAGACATCCGAGCTTTCCTTGGCCATGCCGGTTTTTATAGACGGTTCATCAAGGATTTTAGCAAGATTGCTAGACCCTTGACTCTCTTATTGGCCAAGGACACAACATTTGATTTTGACTCAACTTGCATGGAAGCGTTCGAGTCATTGAAACACTCTCTCATTTCTGCGCCCATTCTTTCATCTCCAAACTGGACGCATCCCTTCGAAATTATGTGTGACGCATCAGATTTTTCCATTGGTGCTGTTCTTGAACATCACATTAATAAGATGCCGCACGTGATTTATTACGCTAGCCGAACATTAAATGAGGCCCAACTAAACTACACAACAACGAAAAAAGAATTTTTAGCCGTTGTGTTTGCACTTGAAAAATTCCGGCCTTATTTAATCGGCTCTCCAGTCATTATGTATACGGATCATTCAGCTCTTCGCCACCTTTTTGAGAAGAAGGATGCTAAATCGAGGCTAATACGTTGGATCCTCTTGCTACAAGAGTTTGACCTTGTCATAAGGGACAAAAAAGGATATGAAAACGTAGTGGCCGATCACTGATTGGTTAAATTTCTTGATTTGTGTATTATTTGAAAATTGTAAAGAAATCACAACCAAAAATTATTTGACCGCAATCAACTACGGTGTCGGATGTAGATTGTGAGTGAGTGCGGATCGTCCACAGGGAAAGTGAGTTCCGTTCAATTCTTGAATTAGATGAGTTGAAAATTTAAGCAAAAGAAAAGAAAACAATTCATGATTTGTAATTATAGATCAAAAAGTAAGAAAAATCTAGATCTAAAAGAAACATTAAAACAAGAAGAGAGATGAGAGATAATTTCCAATCAACACTCAAGATTATAAGAATAGCTCGTAGGAGTAGATCGGATCTCTAGATGTGATGAGATCTAATGATTACTCATTCTTATCCTTTAACGAATTGGTACTAGATCGATGCGAATTCATCGAGGTTTAAGGATCGTGCGGAAAATTAAGGATTTCGCAACTCATCCTTTGTCCTTTCGATGGATCGCATTCAAATTCTAGCTTCTAGTTAATCAAATGTTTAATAGTTGTTCCCTAGTTTCGAGTGAACACGATCAAGAAAGCATCATCTCAAAACTAGGTTATTAATCATTTGATTCACTAGAATTTCCAAACATTGTAGGATTTAAGAATTGTAAAAATATCTAAATCATCATCATCTAAAGATCGTCACAACTCCTACACGAGCGGAGATTACTCAAACATCATGATCACAAACACAATCACAAATTGGGATCTAATCATTTTGCTTGAATTAAAAGATAAGCAAGAATATAGAAAATTCACCTTTATTTATCGACAAATTTCGTTACAACTCTCTTGAATTTACAAAAGGAAGGAACTAGATCGTCAATTTCGGCTTCGCTCGGCTCCTTAAGTCGCGGATCGGCATGGATCTCTTGCTCCGTTGGAATCCGGCGTCGCTTCTAAAGGTTGAAGGCACTCTTGCTTGAATTGATCTCGGGAATTTGATCTTGATTTTTGAATTGGAGTGAATTTGAGACACAAGCTTTTGTCACTAAACTTGTGGGTTGAAGATGGTGATGATTCTTGAACAATTTCCCCTCTAGATCTAGGCTCCTTTTTATAGACCTCCCAAATCTTAGATCTAGAATTGAAATTTGAATTCCCCCCACAAGTTAGTTATCCAAATGATTTAAATTTCCCTCCAAAAAGTTAGTTAGGCTTAAATTTTGAATTTCCCTCCAAGAATTTGTTAAGCCGAGCCTTCTAGAAATGCCACGTGGAACTTCTTAGGTCTTCTGGAAGCTTTGGCCATTAGAATTAGGCATGTGATGAAATTGGGTGCAATGATCTCATTATATGGCCGTGGATCCGCCGCGCCAAGGGGGCTTTGGCCGCGGATCCGCGGTCCTTTATGGGCCTTGGTGATTTCTTTTCACATGGTAATTCTTGGAATTCCAGGTGGGCCTTTATCTGATGTATGGAATTTTATTTAGATTTCTGTATCACTACCAGATCCTCAGCCTTTGAGTTGGTGCATCTTTTATCAGATCTTTTCCCAATTTTGGGCTCTGTTTCCGGAATTTCCTGCATAGACTCCAAGACAAGAGTTGCGCAATACAAGGATGATGCAATCCATGAAAAACACACAATTTCCCTAAAAAGTGCCAGTTTTAGTCTACATTACAAGTAATCCAGTATTTTACATGTGTTTTGCAAATATGTGTGATATGAATACCGGATACCTTTACTTGACTGCAAAAGGTAGGGAAATTGCCGTGTTAGAAATGCAGTATTTTCGACTGATCAATCACCTTTCATGACTTCCTTCTTCGCCTATACTTGAACTTCCAATCACTGATGCTTTTCCCGATAAGCAACTGTTGACCGTTTCTTGTGAACCATGGTTCGCTGTATCGTAAACTATTTAGCCACCGGCTTAATACCCAAAGATTGGTCGAAACAGGATAAACTTCGATTTTTGTCCCAAGAAAAGCATTTTTACTGGGATGAACCTTATCTTTTTAAATACTGTTCCGACCAAATCATTCGTCGATGTGTACCGGAAAACGAGTTTAAGAGTGTGCTGTCTTTTTGCCACGATCAAGCATGTGGCGGGCACTTTGGCCCAAAGAAGACAGCCGAGAAAATCTTGCAGTGTGGCTTCTATTGGCCACGACTCTTTAAGGATGCATATGAATACTGCAAGACTTACTCCCGGTGCCAACACTTGGGCCGGATATCGCGAAGAAACGAAATGCCGCTCCAACCAATTTTGGTTGTGGATGTTTTTGATGTTTGGGGTATAGACTTCATGGGACCATTTCTTAATTCTTTTGGGAATGTGTATATTCTTTTGGCTGTTGACTACGTTTCAAAATGGGTCGAGGCTGTGCCTAGCCGAACGAACGACAACAAGGTTGTTGTTCGATTTCTTAAAGAACACATCTTTTCTCGATTTGGGCACCCTCGAGCGATAATAAGTGATAATGGTTCTCACTTTTGCAATAGGACTTTTGAGTCCTTAATGCGCAAATATTCTATTACCCACAAGCTGTCAACGCCATACCATCCCCAAACATGTGGGCAAGCCGAGGTTTCAAATCAGCAAATCAAGCAAATCTTGGAGAAAACGGTTTCAAATCAGCAATCTCAAACTGATCGATGCACTATGGGCTTGCCGTACTGCATACAAGACCGATCTTGGTATGTCTCCATACCGGCTTGTTTACGGGAAGGCTTGCCACCTCCCAGTAGAGATTGAGCACAAGGCATTTTGGGCTATCAAAGAGTTGAATTTATCATTAGGAGATGCGGGCAGCAATCGAAAGCTGCAATTAAATGAACTAGAAGAGCTGCGGGATGAGGCATATGATAATGCCGTAATTGTTAAAAACCGAACTAAGGTGTTCCATGATAAACACCTTTTGCGAAAAACATTTAAACCTGGTCAACAGGTTTTACTCTATGACACTCGGTTACATTATCACCCCGGCAAGCTCCGTTCTAGGTGGAAAGGACCATTTGTAGTTCGCACCGTTTATCCGCACGGTGCGGTCGATCTTGAAAATCCGGAGGACGGTACTTTATTCAAAGTAAATGGACATCGATTGAAACCGTTCTTCACAGCGGACCATTCGGAGGAGCTCCTGTTTTTGCAGGAGCCGATTAACACCGATTAATTTTCCTCCACTTTCACCCCCGAATGTCCACTCAATTTTTCCAAAACGTTATTTCAAATAAGTTTGGGGGTGTGTATAATATGTAAATATAATAATAAGCAGGAAATTGCCGACATTATCAACCCACTTGGTGCAGCATGACAGTGAGGACACTGTCCAGTTTAAGTTTGGGGGTATGCTCGGTAAGTTTTCTTGCTTCGCATTCATATGTATATTTTTGCATTGCATATTTATATGAAAATCATAAAAATTTGAAGAAGAAAAAATAGAAAAAGGAAAACCCATAAAAAATTGAAAATTTCAAAAATTATAAAAATTCATGTATTCAATTTTGGCTAATTGACTTGAGTTTGACAAATAGGTCAACTGGCTAGGAACAACTAGATCTTAGACTTAGTAAAATAAAAACCCTAAAAAATAACCTTCCTTAAAGTTTAACGGTAAAAAGTATATGTCTTTGTAATTTATTCAGAGATAGGCAAATTTTAAGTTCACTTCTTGGGCTAAGTCGAAACAAAGGAAAAGTATTGATATTTTTATTAGAGTATAAGTTTGAAAAATAATTCCTAGCTTAAGTCTAGATTCTGAAAATGTATACCCTACAAATTGCACAATCACACACCTTGAAACTTGGAATAGTAGAGGAGACCTTGAAATGCTCTTTTCTAAAGTCCTTAGTACGAAGAAAATGAAAAAAAAATACAAGCGTGAATAAAGAAAAAAATGAACACTGGTTTTTGTGATTACTTAAGGCTAAAAAAGTAGAAAAATATTTAGCGAGGGTGCTTCATCACCTAGTGCCTTAGACCAACTGGTTTGGGAGTCACTGCTAAAGCCTTGGGTGTTGCAAGACTAGGAAGTACACTTTAAAGTGCTAACGCATCTTGTAATCGGTTGTTGATACCTCAAGAAGTATTAACGGTCGCATGAAGCATATGTAAGCAAAAATTCAATTAAAAATTCACCAACTAACAAGTGCTTTGGACAACGGATAAGAGTATGATTGCTTGATTTGAATTTCCAAGTGTAGGGGTGATATTTAAACACACGTAGAGGTATGTGATTAGAGTTTAGATGAGAGAAGGAGTGAAGAATGGAACTTGTATCTTTAATAAAGTTGACAAAAATTCCTAAGTGGAGATGGAACCCAAGAAGGAAAACTTAGGAAATGCCGAAAGCTAAGTAAGTCTATAAAACATATATAATCTTAAGTTAAATAATGAGGAAGTGTGAAGAATATGGGTGGATAATTTACGAGTCAATAGAATTCCTTGCTAGAAGACCTAATTGAAGAATTAAAGTCGAAAAGCAAAATTGATAGGATTTTGTGGGTAGTATCCGCTGAAAACCCTATGGAGACAACACTCCTCCTACTAGGGACACCTAGAGGTTTAACGGCTTATTGCACATGGTCAGTGCAATCGCGTTTCCCTGCGAAAGTGAGGTTAGGTTTTTGTCGAGAATAAAACTAAGTTTGCTCGAGGACGAGCAAAAGATAAGTTTGGGGGTATTTGTTCATATCATAATATTGTATTATTACATTTCCCATTCTTATGCATTTTTACAATAAAACAGGTGCTTTTGACCCATGTCTGCTATATAGTACAAGTTACAGGTTCTTGGAGCGAAAACAGTGAAAAAGACAAAAGACGATACAAAAGAGGGACTTTTGACCAACAAATAAAAGGATCTTAGTCAAGACTACATGAAGAACAGTTCACAATATACAAGGCAACGCAAAGACCAAGATGTCAAAGCGAACGGTTAAAAGACCACTGCAAATATTCACTGAACGATCTGGAGAATACCCAGAATCCAAATGGAGAAAAGAACTGAAGAAAAAAAAAGCCTAAGAAGCCAAGAATCAGCCCTAAAAATTTCATCATCCAACATCACCAATGGGCCGCGGAACCGTGGCCCAACCCCTACCCAAGCCGCGGTTCCGCGGCCATATGGAGCCCGGAGTTCGTGAATTTTTTACCAAAATGCGGCGGCGGCGCTGAATAGTCAACCTAAGGGCAAATTTGTAATTGTAGACATGCGAATCAATTGTAACCTAGGGTTTCTATGTCCTATAAATAGAACCCAAATCATTGTATTTTCTCATGCTTCTATTCATCAATAAAATTTCAGTTTTCTTTGAAGTTGGAGAGTATCGATCGTAAGTAGGTTTATTTTTCTGCCCTAGTTTTAGTTTTAATTTCTGCCCTAGGTAATTTCTTTTCTTGCTCTAGTTTAATATAGTTTAGAATTTTATTAACTTGCAGTAGATCTTTCATCTCTTAAATCAAAAAGAAAATAAAAATTATGTCTTTCGTAGATCCCTCAATGAGCGAGTAGTTTCCTCGCTTGTTAGGGTTAGGAATAGGGAAGGGTTTGAGAGATGAAGATCTCTCATCTCTTTTCTTTGCAAATCTCTTATGAACATTAGGACTCCATGCATACTTTCATCTTCCGTTCCCTACGGCACTCTACCCACGAGGTAACGGTGATCCGTAGTATAAAAGACCGGATTTGTAAGTTTTCCATGGAGGTTAGAGTAAAGATTAAGAAAGAAAGGACAAGGATCTAGAGGAAGAAACATCTTCCCAAACATCCTAATCCCCTTTATTAAAATTTACCATAACCGCTAATATGATATCTAATTAAAGGCATTGGAAAGAGGTGTAGATCTTTATTTACCAAATTTTACCTAAACCTAATCCTAGCAAGTTTCTAATCCTAGTATAACTCAACTTCGTTTTTAGATCTAATTAAAAGACCAAACACCATTTGGAATTAGCTCCTAAGAACATTTAGGAGATTTACAACATCCCTGTGGACCGACCCGTATTCATCGGCTAGCTACCAAGCGACGCCGTTCTTGATTGCGGTAATATATTTTTGATCGTAAAAACCTCTCTAAATCACACACTTAAAAGAAAGTCTCCAGAATTAAATAAGGCTTTCTTAAAGCATTGTAGACTGGGTCACATCAATGAAACACAGTTGTCGAAGTTACATAGAGAGGAATATTTGGATCCGTTCGAATATCAGTCTTATGCAACTTGTCAATCCCGTCTCATAGGAAAGATGACAAAAACTCCATTCACTGGACACGGAGTAAGAGCGAGCTCTTAGGACTCATACACAGCAACGTGTGTAGTCCAATATCTACAGATGCACGAAGTGGTTATTCATATTTTATTACTTTTACGGATGATTTCTCTGGGGAAGGACATATTTTCTTGATGAAGCATAAATCCGAGACCTTTGAGAAATTCTGAGTATATAAGAATGAAGTGGAAAAACAAACAGGCAAAAGTATCAAGACACTGAGATCTGATCGATGTGTGAATACATAATTGCCGAGTTCCTGGGTTACTTTAAAAGAGAATGGTATTCTCTCTCAGCTTACTTTTCCATACACACCACAACACAACGGTGTATCGGAAAGGTGGAACAGAACCCTATTAGATATCGTCGTTCCATGATAAGTAACGCCGAGTTGCCGCGATCCTTCTAAAGTTATGCACTAGAATCAGCTGCATATCTTTTGAATAAGGTTCCTACCAAGACTGTGCCTACCACACCATATCAGATGTGGAGTGGGAAGAAACCCTATTTTCAGAATCTGAAGATATAGAAATGTCCAACTTTTGTTAAAAAGCAGTATGCGGACAAGTTTGAGGCACGCTCGGTACTGTGTAGGTTTGTGGGATACCCAAAGAACTCCATGAGGTATCTTTTCTATTACGCAAAGGAACAAATGTTTTTTTCCTCGTCATGCCCACTTTTTAGAAAATCATTTTTTTGAAAAAGGACCAGTGGGAGCGCAATAGAACTGGAAGAAATTCCAGAACCACAAGCTATTACTGAAAGTATGGTAGAACCAGAGGTTTCAGAAGAACAGGACATCCCTGCGCCAATCCGCAGGACTAGTAGGCAGTCTCATCCACCCGAGAGATACTACGGTTTTCTCATAGACGGGGATAGAGAGGATTGCATCATTTACAATGATGAGCTAACTACCTTCCAGCAAGCCATTTAGAGCGGTGACCCAGTAAAATGGCTGGATGCATTGCGGACCGAGATGGAGTTCATGTACACCAACAAAGTATGCAATTTGAACATTGCTCCAGAAGGAGTAAAACCCGTAGGCTGCAAATGGATCTTCAGAAATTGGTGTAAATGGACAGATTTAAACCTATAAGTCTAGACTTGTTGCAAAAGGTTTTTCGTCAAGGACCTGATTTGGATTATGATGAAACCTTTTCTCCTATGTCTATGCTCAAATCCATTCGGATCCTTCTTGCCATTGTTGCCTTCCAAGATTATGAGATCCGTTAGATGGACGTAAAAACGAATTTTCTAAATGGTTATTTGGAAGAGTGCGTCTATATGGATCAGCCAGAGGGTCTCAATCAGAGTGGGAGCAACAGGTAAGTGTGCAAGTTGCTTAAGTCCATTTATGGACTAAAGCAAGCATCGCAGAGCTGGAACATCTATTTTGATGAGACGGTCAAAGAATTCGACTCTATCAAAAATCCATATGAGCCATGCATTTATAGTAAGATTGTAGTAAGAACTGAGGGATTCCTCGTCTAGTACATGGATGGCATTCTCTTGATAGGAAATGACATTCCTATACTACAATCAGTCAAAGGATTCTTGTCACTAAGGTTCTCCATGATTGACCTGGGTGATGCCAACTACATTCTGGGGATCTAGATCTATCGTGATAGATCAAAGAGGACGGTGAGACTTTCACGGTCAAGGTACATCAACACCATACTGAAAATATTTAGTATGGACAATTCTAAGCGCGGTTGTCTACTGACTTGTCACAGAATCACCCTCTCCAAAGAGATGTCTCCAAAGACTGATTTGGAAAGGGCTCGCATTACATTTATACCCTACGCTTCTGCGGTAGGCTCTATAATATATGCGATGTTGTGTACCAGACCAGATGTTGCTTACGCACTCAGGGTGGTAAGCTGGTATCAGTCAAACCTATGGGAGAAGAACTGGATAACAGTAAAGAACGTTCTCAAAATACCTGAGAAGGACTAAGGAGATGTTCTTGGTGTATGGCGGAAAAGACTTCCAAATCGAGGCCTTTGCTGACTCCAGCTTCCAGAGTGATAAGGATGACTCCAAGTACATGTCGAGCTATGTTTTTACCCTCAATGGAGGGGCGGTCTGTTGGAAGAGCTCCAAGCAGGACACCGTTGCTGAATCGACGATGGAAACGGAGTAGTTCGCTGCATGAGGCACCGCAAAAGAGGCAGTCTGGATGAGGAAGTTCTTAACTGAACTTCAGGTGGTTCCTTCCATTGTTGGTCCAATACTTTAGTATTGTGACAACAACGACAGTATAGCTTTAGAGAAGGAACTCAGGTCCCATCAGAGATCCAGACATATCTTGAGGCGGTACCACATGATCAGGGAGATCATTGATCCCCAGGAGATCGAGATGAGGAGAGTAGATACGGAGAACAACACTGCAGATCCACTCACATAGGCCATCTCTCAGACATAGTTCGAGAGGCTATTCGAGATCTTAGGTCTGCGATATGCCAGTATATGGCCTTAGTGCAAGTGGGAGATTCTTAGTGTTATATGCCCTAGAGACCATTATTGTATCATACTGGTTTGTATATTACTTAATGGAAGCTTGGGATATACACGGATATAGTAACAGTCTTGCTCAAAATGGTAGTATGCTACCTGGTTTGTTTCTACCTCAATATGTGCATGTGTTTTCTTAGCATATCTCTTATACATATTGGTAGAGCCCTTGGGATCTTTTTCTTGATCACCAGCATTGTGATGGCAGTCGCACTAGTAGGGGCTGGGTAGTCCATAAGCACATCCTATACAGGTCCCTAGTCTTAGGATTATCAAGACGGGGCATTGATACTCCAGAGTAGACTAGTGTATTCGCTTCTCATCCCAGCATGGGAGATGGTCTGTCCCACAGCCATTAGTACGTCGTACTGGAGATAGTATGCAGGTGCTCATTAGGTTATAAGTACACTGGACATGACTCGTCGGAAACTGTTGGTGGGTATTATACCTATCGTCGGGTAGAAATTCCCAGGTGACATGAGTACAGCTTAGTCCGTCGACTTGACACTGCTACATCGCCTTGAGTGTGTTCCCACTGTACTTTGATTACTACCCTACCAAAGCTCAAAGGAGTCGTGCAAACAGGTAGTAGTTGTGTGCATTCCTAAAGCACTTGGAGGCAGTGGCGGTTAGATAGGATTTGTCTCTCCCGGGGTTGGGGGTTGATATCGCGCTGTGTTCGGAAGGCCATTACATAAAGTCCTTGGCCAAGGCAAGTGAGATTTACTGGTAGGTATTCCAGTAGTTTCTCAGGGTGTTTTAAGCTACACTCCGACACGACTTATTACGCTATTAGGGGTCTGACATTTACCACCCCCTAGGCCTGATATGCAATACTCTTAGACGAACAGACCAGAATGTACGGAGATTGTCACATACAGGCTCAGTAGGAGTTCGGGCGAGTTAGCTCATCGGCCTTCTTATCGATACATACCTGGGTAGCCGTTACATGCAGTTAGTACCGCTTGTGGCTTATGGTTAAACCTACTGCCAGCGTAGTGTCGAGTATTTAGAGTCCCACATAGAGGGTTTCCCTATACCGGGCAAAAGGTGTAGAAGCCGTATGTTTTTTACGGCAGGGCTTCGATCACGTACGTGCACTTGTGTGCGTATGATGATCGGACGGATAATACTAGTGGGCTTTGGTTTAAGCCGAATCCTAGTATTATATTGATGGATTATTTTCGTCTTTTTGTATTCGTTATCTTTAGAATGCGAATACGGGTATGTATATATGGATGATGGGCATTCTCTTAATTACTCGGGATTGTTTCTAGAAGATGACCTAATTAGGGTCTTTAATTCTTTATAGATTAATCTAAATTGGGTGGAGGAAATGAGGTGTGAACTTGACAAAAGTTCAAGCATGGCTCTTGGTGACTCATGGCATGACTCATACCATGAATCATCTTGTGATCATTACAAACACAAGATAGTATATCAAGCCATGCTAGATATTTTATCAAGCATGCTTGATATTTATCTAAGGTGTTTTTTATTCATAAGAAAACCCAAGCTTATTCTTGAGTTGCTTCTTCACTCTATTTTCCTTCAGTGATCTTCTTCTTTCTCTAAACCCTAATCTCTCATGTGTTGAGAATCCTAGGGTTTCAAGAGACAAATCACTCCATCTTCTCACTCTACACACTCTAGGAATTCTAGTTTAGCGAACCAGAAGCCGTGGTTATCTCGGATTTGAGGTAGAAGCTCGGACTATAGACTCTCGGGTGGATCTTCTTTGACTCGAAGAGGCCGTCGAGGTTGCCCGATCCGTTCCGATCCTTGGAGGTGACGACAAGGTGGAGGACAACGAAGAAGACCCGAAGGACTTGGTATCGTGAGGTACAACACTTCTTTTCGAGTAGTTAACCTCACACCAGTTTGCTAGCTAGGGTTTAGCATTGATCCTGGAGTTCAAGTCGGTGTTGCGAGCTTTGAAAAATCATTTTTTGCATATTCCGCTTCCCCACGGACATGCGGTGTGTGCGACATCGACTTACAGGGGGTGATTTCTTTAGCACCGCCATTGGAGAGTTCTTTCGCACCCTTCTAAGCAGATCAAAACTATTCCCGGTTGGAACAGCAGTACCAAGTTCCACCATTGGAGCTGGCGGAGTAAGTCCAGAGGGGGAGTTGCCCCCAGCTTTTCTTACCTGGCGCCAGTGACGATTTCGAGCGTGTCTTGCAGACGGGACTGCCTCAGTTTGGGAAGCGGCTTCTTCATGTCCCTGGCTTTGGTGAGGGACTGTTGCCGGTGTCAGCCTGTTGAAGACTGATGTCCTTGGCAGGGTTTGAGGATGGTCGTCCAATCTTTCAAAGGCCGACTTTCTGGTAAGGGAAACACCTTTGACGATTTCGCCCGTAGCTGGAGTTAGGAGGGCTATCCGTTTTGGGGTAGCCCCTTTAGGTGTAACGAGCCTCTTTGCGAGCCCGTTTTGGTTCTGGCTCAGCCTTTTGAAGACTGAGACATCTGAGCTTTGACTCAGCCTGTTGAAGACTGAGGCATCGGATTTGGACGGTCCGTTGAGAGGGTCCGTTGTGGTTGCAAGTCGATCAAAGATCGACTTGGGAGCTTCGTCTTGCGGCGCTGGGGCGATGAAACTCATTGGTGGGATTATAGTCCCGAAGAACAATCTGGTAGTGGCTTGAGTTACTTGCCCCACCATCATTGAAAAGATGGAGGCCGCATTGGGCCTATAAGTCACTCCTCCAGTTGGGACGGAGCGGGAGTTGCTATTGCAAGTTGTGCAGCTGGAATTCATCGATATTCCCTTCTTCTACATAGGAAAAAGACACCAAATCTTAGTACCTCGAATCCAAAGGAAACCATAGCGAACCACGATTTTGTTCGAGAAACACAACACATGAAATGTGGAGTGAAAAGAGGAAAAGGTCCCACCAGGCGTGCCAGAATCTGTTCACTGCTGGAAACAGAGACGAACTGGGATAAATCGTCTTGCCTGAGTCCTAGAGACAGATGCTATTTGGATTTATCCGTCCATCTCTCCGAAGATGCCAAGTTGATTTATGACACCATATATCGGAGGTTTGGACAGATGCGGCCGTTGTAACAGACTTTATCAGATTCCCTATCGTTTGTGAGGGTTTTTTTGATTGTGGGGACGCTCTTCTTGCAGGCGCAATCCCCTGCAGTTAATTACGTTATCGCATCACGATAACCACTTTCTCTCGCTCTGGAGGTTCACTTCGTGTCATGTGTGTGTGTGTTTTATTTTGGTTTCTCATGGATTGTATACGGAGACTATTTTATGTTGTCTCCCGTAGGGCATGGATTAGTACAAATCCATATATTTTTAGATTTGGGTTTGGGTTGATTTAAGGATCGTTAATCTGGTATGAGATTAAGATCGACTTAAAACGTATGAGCATTTGGGCTCGATTATTTTAGTTTAAGGACATCATGGTCCATTATTGCTATATTTGAGGCGAAATTTTAGTTTAGGGACATTTCGGTCCACTATCGCCATTTAGGAGGCGAATGTTAGTTTAAGAACATTTCGGTTTGTTATTGTCGTATTTGGAGGCGAATATTAGTTTAACAATATTTCGGTCCGCCATTTTGGAGGCGAATATTAGTTTGAGGACGTTTCGGTCCAAAGTTCGACTTGCGCGCACATGTATTTGTACGTGACGAAGCGAACAATGATAATATGGAATGCACCCAATTTTGGGTACGATCTGATTTGAGGTGTGCACGTCAGTTTGGAAGTGCATCAACATGTTGTTGGTTGTCGGGACCCGCCACCTCTCTAAAGACATTGAAGAATTACAACGACATATATCAGAGGTGTAGAGAGATGTACCCTTAAACCAAATCCCATAATTGAGGGGAAAAGGGAGAGGGGCTGTTGTACACCTAAGAAATGTTAGTCATGTTTGGAACTAAAATTATCTTAGGAGATATAAGATGAATATCCTTTGGGATATCATCAATGGGAAACGACTAGTTATTTTTGAGACTAAGGTCGGTTTGGGAAAACATGAGCAATATGAGCTCGGTTGATTTAAAATCACAGGGGTTTAATCTCAGGAAACTTTAGCCAATTTGGGCTGGGATTGAGTTTCTATAATTACCCAACAATGCTAAGCACTGGGACATACAGTGCTCACATGAGTTTCACATAGGCATTATATTAATGCTAAACACTAAATTCTTGTTGTGCTTACGTGTGAAACACGTGAGTCACCACAAATATGGGCGCTGCTCATTAGGTTTTATTTTCCTTTTTTATATAAGTGCTAAGCACTTGATTCTTGTGGTGGTCACGTGTGAAGCACGTGAGACCCCACAAATATGGGCGCGGCCCATAAGGTTTTATTTCCACCTGTTTTATATAAGTTCTAAGCACTTGATTCTTATGGCGCTCACGTGTGAAACACATGAGGCACTACAAATATGGGTGCTGCCCATATGGCTAGAGTTCTCGTGCAAAGTACGTGGCCGTCTCTCTCTCTTTTTATACTGGGGTGCTTTAACACTCATGTGGGAAACACGTGAGGCAGTTTTAGTTATTCTCTTCTTTCGTTTGAATCACTCACGTGGAAAACTCGTGAGGCTTCAAAATAGTGCTAAGCACTAACGATTCTGGTTTTGAAGATTTTGGATCATCATCACTATTTTTTTATAGAAGAACTAAATTCTTTATATATATAGGCTTAAACCCTAATTTTTGGAGGAATTAAATTCTTATATATTCTCATTCTTCTTCTTT
Source organism: Agapanthus africanus (assembly GCA_030015575.1). Taxonomy (NCBI): domain Eukaryota; kingdom Viridiplantae; phylum Streptophyta; class Magnoliopsida; order Asparagales; family Amaryllidaceae; genus Agapanthus; species Agapanthus africanus. The sequence goes on from JASDDO010000014.1 coordinate 670,496,628, forward strand.
CCTCTTTTTTGATAACTTAATTCTTTTCCCCTAAATTTTGAATCTGTAGAGCAAAATCTCTCCTATGAGAATTAAATTCTCAACTTGTGGGGAAGTTTGCTTCTGCAAATCTCAACTGGGAAATAACTGAGTTCTTAAATGAACGGTTAAACCCTTAGATAGGTAAAGGAGAGATAGTATAGTTTCTGTTTTTTTTACTTAGAGTTTCAACGATGACAATCTTTCTCTTTAAATTCTCCCTTCTCTCAACAGCTTTTGGGAAGTCTCTCCGTGTATCTCCCTCTCTCCCTCTCTCTCTTCTTCTTCTTCTTCTTCTTTTTTGCACTCATTCCGTCCCCCTTTCCTTAATCTCCTTGCTTCTATTTATAGGAGAAGATAGAAAAACTTGTTAAGAGAATCTCTGATTGAGAGATCATGATCAATCCAAAGTGATCTTTTGGATCAATTGGTGAATTTTATTCATCGTTGGATTTTTAATCCAAAGGTACTCTGTTCAACAGGGAAGTTTTCTTGTTTGTTTAATAAGATTAGGAAATATTTTTTCTAGGATAGAATTTTATTCTATCAGATGGTCGGTGGGTGATTTTATAATCACCATTGGATCGTTGATCCAAGGGTCCTCTATTTAACAGAGAGGATATTTCTAGTTTGAGAAAAATCGAGAAAATATTTCCACATAGAATTTAATACTATCAGATAGTTCATTTGGTGATATTTTATCATAATTGGATTTTAAATCCAAGATTCTCTGTTAGAGAAAAATCTTTCCATATTAGAAATATCAGGAAAATATTTCCCATATAGAATTTAATTCTATCTTGCATTAGAATGCAGCAAGAAAAATCACGTATTTAACACGTGAGGCCTATTTGGCCTGCCAATTATTTAAATGCAGCGCCTATACTTTACATATAGGCGCTCACGTGTTTAACACGTGCGGCTCTATTTGCCCATTTGTTTTAATTGCAGTGCCTATATGCTTTTCATATATGTGCTCACGTGTTTAACACATGAGGCTTATGCAGCACCCATATGCTTTGCATATAGGCGCTCACGTGTTTAATACGTGAGACTTGAACAATGAGGAATTTTTCCCTTTTCTTTCTTTTTTTATATGAGGGAATATTAATCACGTCAATTGAAGTCTGAAATATAAATGAAAACATGGCCTTAAGTATTATACACACGTGAGTTCCAGTCTCGCCTAAATACGACTACCGGTTTGGGAGATATACCCGTTTTCTTATCATCGAGCAAAACAGATCATAATCTGTTCAGCACCGTCATATATTTTTAAAACGTAGTTTGAGTTAAATTTCATCAGGTTTCACGCTAGGAAAAGTAATAGAAAATTGTAGTTCTTTCGATGTACTTATCCAAAACACCAAGATTCACGTGATTTGGATTTCTAAAGCTCTAGTTATGACCATTTTAATATCAGCATTTAAAACAGAAATTCAGATATCTGGACAGCAACTATATGTTATATTGCAAAGCCTATATCGGGTTGTTTCATGCGTTTATAAGTAATATAATATATAGAAAATTATAGTTCTATAAATTTTGCATCTACACATCTAAATTTTTCACGAAAGGATATCGGGAGTTCGAGTTATGTACTATTTAAAAACAGTGTGTGAATCAGGACAGATTCTGTCCAGATTCGTCGTTTAATATTGTAACGCATTTTTCTATATTTTACGTCGATTTTCAGTAAAAACTTAAAACTAAAAAAATCTAGATAATCTAGATATTTTGATGTAGATATTCAAAACATCTGAAAACACTTAATTTGGATCAACTATTATAGAGTTATGGTCTCTCGAAAAAGACCCTTACTGGCAATTTTCTGGTTTTAAAAACAGTGAATAAAAACTACGTAACTTCTAAACCGTTATTCAGTTTGATATGAAATTTTTATTGTAAATTTGGAATTTTGTCTATTATTTTATCTTAATGTTCCAAGAATTTTCAGAAGTGGAAATTAATTTATAAAAATTATTATAAAGATAAAGGTTTTGTAAGATCATATTTGAAAATGATAAATATATGGTATTTATTTATAAATTTGTTTTCTTGTATACAAAAATAAATATAAATAATTAAAATTTCAGCGATAAATAACATTAATTAACATATATGAAGCAAACATATGAACCGATTATGATTAACCGTCTAAAATAATAATATTTAACATGTTATCAACCATTGCATGCAAGATTTTATAACTAAACATATATACTTTATTTCAACCATTTTTTAATTTAACAAAAAACTTTATCATGAGACTAACTAGTTATCTCAAGATTCTGCATAATGGAGATATGGTAAGGGGATGAATTTCAAGTAGAGAAAAGGAGGAGGAGAGGGGACTTACCTACACAAGCCGATATTGTCACCGGGCTTATCTATCCGCCGATAGCCTCACGTTTCTAGCGAGAGCTTCTTGAGAACTTCTTCATATTCTTCTTTGAGAAATCTAGAGGAAGAGGAAGATGTGAAATAATAGAAATACGTGATAAAGATAAGAAAGAGGAGTGACATATAAAAAAGATTTATGACCACCATAATTCTAATAAATTATAGCTCATAAATATTCTAATTATTTTGGGAGTTATAAGGATGATGAAATGAAAGGTCTCATTTGTAGGTTATGAGAAGGATAAAAATTGATAAAAAAAAATAATTGTAAGAATAGAGATTTGAAAATGTGGCATATGGAATAGCAATTCAAGGACTTAACCGATGAGCTACAAGGTTATTCATACATATATTTAACAAGAATTAAATATATGTCATACCTTGAAAAGAAAGTAGGCTTAGAAAAAGAAAAGAAAGAAATTAAATGGATTTGTCTTGGCTTAGGTTTGGGTTTTGAAAAATTATAAAATGGATAAAATCGATGAAGTGATAAAATAATATATTTATTAGAAAACAAAATATACCAAAAATAAATAATTGCAATATTTTATTAAAGAAATGATACGCGAAAATATAGGAATTTTATGATCGTTACAGTGAGTTTCGGTGCCTCAATGCCGCAAGAAGAAGCTTCTAAAAGGTCGGTCTTCGATCGACTGGCAACCACAATGGCCCCTCTCAACGGACCATCCAAATCTGGCGTCTCAGTCGTCAACAGGCTAAGAAAAAGCCCAAACGGGCCCGAAAATAGGCTCGTGATACTTGAAGGGGCTGCCCCAAAATGGATAGCCCTCCCAACTCCTCCTACAGACGAACACGTCAAAGATGCTTCACCCATCAGACGATCAGTTTTTGAAAGGATGGCCGTTTCTACTCAAACTCTACTAAAGATGTCGGTCTTCAATAGGCCGACGCCGATTGAAGCACCTTAGAAAAGCTGGGGGCATGAAGAAGCCGCTTCCAAAATTGAGGCGGTCCCTTCTGCAAGGCATGCTCGACGTCGCCACTGGCGCTGAGTGAGAAAAACTGGGGGCAACTCCCCCTCTGGACTTACCCCACTAGCTCTAATGGTGGAAGTTGACACAGCTATTCCAACCGGGAACAGCTTTGATCTGCTCAGGAGGGTGCGCAAGAGCTCCTCAACGGCGGTATTAAAGAAATCATCCCCACCCGCGGAATTCCCTATACAGGAAAAGCCGGAGCGTGCCTATTAGCGGCTCTCCTCGCAAATTCATAGAGTCTGGCGTTATTTCCAAGAATCCGTGATTGATGAAAATCACTCTCGTCGACCAAAAAAATTGATGGATCGGCAAGAGAAAGATCACTCCTCCGCCATACAACGGGGGAATCCTTCTACAAAGGTGCATGTTACAGCGGCCCCTACAACTTCAACCTCTCATAAAAGAACGAGGTTGGAAAAAATCCCACCGCCTGCAGCAAATTCCAAAGTTTATGGACCCAAACGCCCCAAGTCTGAGGGCATGATCATACATACAGTCTACATGGCTTCAGGAAAAGAAGAAAGTCGTGCCTCCGTGAGTCACCGAACATAAACTCGATCATTGACGAAGGCTCGGGAGCAACAACAAAAGCTCCAGGAAATACTGACCAAAATGGCAGCACTTACCGGACAGAAAGAAAGTCCGGAAAAAGAAGCCGAATAACGCCAAGAGCCGGAGACCGATACAGAATTCCTGCGAAGGGTGCTTGAGGGAAAAGATAAAGAAGCCGTTGAACAACCTGCCAACATAAAGCAAATGACTCTCTTGTTCCAAGACATGGTTGGAATGAGGATCCAACCAGAACCCCCGGCCGAAAATCCGTCGATAATCGTCGATGATGTCAGAGGGGAAACATCAAACCCTCATCCAGCCTTATCGGCAGTCAAGGAGGAAACAATCTCTAAGGCCACCCTTGATGATTATATTGCTTAACAAATAAGAGCACATCAAGCTAATGAAGCTACTGGCCAAATCGTCAGAACCGGACGACCATATCCGAGCTGGTATGATCAAATCAAGTACCCGCCGAGGTATACGATCCCCAAGTTCCATGTATACAAAGGGACATGCAACCCTCATCAGCATGTCGCGCAATTTAGAGCTCTGTGCGGCAACACTGGAGGCAATGACAAACTGTTGCTTCGCCGATTCGTTGGCAGCCTGTCAGAAACAACATTTGAATGGTAAGCGGAGCTCTTAAATGACACCGTGAAAACATTCGCAGAGATGGAACTGCTGTTCACACAATGCTTCACCAGCATAAGCGAACATACTCCAATCACGGCATTAATCAATGCCAGGGTAAAGCCGGGAGAAACTTGGGTCCAATACGCGATTCGGTGGAGGAACCTGTGGTCTAAATACGAACAGCGCATTAAAGAATCCCCTGCCGTGGGCATGTTCATCGGGACCCTTGATCCTCAAACGATTGTGTCCCAGTTCATGACATTCTTCAAACCAACGACCTTTCAGGCTCTGATAGATAAACTGGCCCAAATGGACCAGATGGGCCACGGACCTTCCTCCTCAAATAAGGACCCTCGAAACGCTAAGGGTAAAGGGAAAGCGGCATTCATTGCCAATACGCAACAACAACTGAGTGGTCCAAAACTAGCTGCTCGCCAAAATAACGCGCGTCCGTGCCCGTCCTTGGAGGAAAGACTAGGGCGTGCTTATTCGTTTCCCCGCGACAAGACGAGGAGACTGTTCGAATTGGCAATGTGTAATAAACTCATCACATTGCCAGACCCGCGGTGTCCACCGCAACCCGACGACGTCAACAACCCTAACTACTGCTCCTATCACAGAATGGTGAGCCATCCAATTGAAGATTGCTACGTCTTCAAGAACTGGGTCGAAGACCAGTATCAACAGGGAAAATTTGCGTTGTCTTATAACTGGAGAGTAAACCCACCCCAGAAGCATACTCCTAAAAAGATGGATACGCAGGGCGTATCATGCTCACTCGTGGAAGAATCTCCATGGGAAGTCGTTCTTTCAGCAAAAACTAAAATAATGCTGAAGGATCTACAAGCATGTCCAGCAGTCAGGTGGGAAAACCCACTTTAACCCGAAATAATCGAAGGGATGCTGAAACCTCGTCCCACACCAAAAATTGCTGACGAGAGGAAAAACCCCCAAGTCAAGCCTTCAAATTCTTCGAAGAAAAAGAAGAAGACCAAGAAGCTTGTGCAGCCTGCTGAGTATGACGACAAGCGCACAGATCTACAAAAGTACATTGATGTGCTGGAGGAGTATAACCAGAAGGCATGGACACCAGTCACGTTCGAAAAGTTCCTCAAGCATATTCTTGTGAATAAAGATAGTGATAATGATGAGGAAAATGACTCATCAAAAGACACCGAAGACCGTGTAGCAAGTTCCCACATGGTCTCCAATTCGTTGTTATATGATGAAGAAACTCCCTCAGCGTCAGAAAACAACACGGAGGAACTGGGGGCAGATTCGGAGCTTAAATCCCTGGAACTGCCAGAGGAAGACCCGATCGAGAGGCTGTTAAACGAAGCCTTTCACAAAAGCAAACTTGACCGAGAATGCGAGACAACCATATATGAAAAGGCTAAGCGTCAGCGTTTGGACAAAGAAGCTGCAGCGAGAACGAGTCGTAAAGTACTCCCACCAAACCAAAGCACACCTGCTACAAATAAAAGCAAAATCAAAATAGAGAAGCGGTTCGCCAAAGCCCTGTCAATAGGGATGAAGCTGCCACATCTCATAAAGAACACTCTCGGGGTCATATGCCTCGATGGAGAAGAATCACATCCAAACTAATGCCCATATCATCGGAGGGTTACCCACCCCACCAAGAAATACAGTTCCTTTAAGAAGTGGTGGTAAGAATACGTTGCCCATCAAAAACACTTCAAAAGGATGAAGCACGAAGCTCTTGCTCGTCGACAGGAAAATAGTGCGACAAACGCGCATGAAGAAAAGACTGGCAACTGTCATATAGTTGGTACCAGTTCGAAAGGGGGAAAACCCCAAGTTCTTACCTTCGAAAGCGATTCTGAGGACGAAATACCCCTCAGCCCTCTCTTCGCAGACTTCACCTCAGGAAAAGAAGAGGAGGAAAAAAATGCGAAAACATCCAGCTGTGTAACCGTAAGATACTTGAGAATAATCTCGGACCTGTGAACAAAGGTTCGAACAAAAAAGACAAAGGGAAGGGGAAAATCCTCAAAGAAATCGCCCTTGATGGAACAACAGTCAAAGTGCTCACCGCAAAGGACCCGCCTAAGAAAAATAAGGTGGATTACATTGTCCTAGCACATCTGAGGAAAATACCCTCACAATTGAGCATATTGGATGCTCTCCTCCTGTCTAAAGAGGCACGAGATTATCTGATCAAGGCATTACAAGAGCCCGATCAGTTCCAAGCTTTCTTCGCGGAAGAGAAGATGAAAGATGAACTAGCAGAGGTCCACATGGCTGACATTACATTCATCGATGAAGATCTCCTCCTCGGTACGTGCGAACATAATTGCTCGTTATACGTCACCGGGTACTGCCACGACATCAAGATTAGGAAAATCCTTATCGACAACGGATCCTCCGTTAACCTTCTCAACGTGAGGGTGCTGAAGGAAATTCACATGGACATTCAGCACCTTGCCCGTGATAAAATTACCATCTCTGGGTTTGACTCACAGTCTTCACGGACGCTTGGGTCCGTAATACTGACGTTACGCTTTGGGCTGCTCGTCACTTACATCAAATTTTATGTCATTGACACCGAGACTTGCTATAACACTTTGCTCGGCAGGTCTTGGTTACATGAGTACAATGTCATCCCTTCTACGCAACATTAATGTATAAAGTATTTCAAGGATGGTTTGGAATACACCGTCACAGGAGAGTTAAATCCGTTCTCCGTAAACGAGGTCCGAAAATATAAAGACACAAATTACTTCCTACCAGACTTCGAGGACATGGAAAGGTGTCATAAGCCGGAGGATAAACAGAAGTCCGTCGCCACTATCCCGATCTTTGGGAGCGATACCAAGGAAGATGAAGAAATAGTCCACTCGGAGCAACCCCATAAAAAAAACAACAGGCCCGGATCATCTACTCCTATTTTGGTCTTTCGCAGCGACTCAGAAAACGAGGTAACGCGGTGTTCTCCGTCCGCCCATTAATGCAAACTTTTGTCGGAAAAAATCAGAGTCTACAAATTACAATGGCTCCACCTTGGCATTACAAGGAACTTGATGCGCTCCATACATACAGTGTACAAGAACTGAAAACTTTCTACGTACCTATCGGGCAAAGAGGTGAAAAAGCGACCCTCTTCTACCGATCTACGGAAAATAAAGTATAAAAAGAAATATGGTATGGTACCGATTTTGCACTCGACATGATTCAACCAATCCGTCTGCCAAGTTACTACGTGCAGGGATTGAAAAGGCTGTTAAGATACCAAGGTGTACCCCTCGAACAAACTGTTCGACAACCCCAATTCTACAAAAAGATTTGGGATATTCCTGGGACTCAGCGAAAGATACCCAACGGAAAGATGAAGACAACCGGGCTTGGATATGTTCGGTCCAAGAAACAAGAGTGGTTCCACGGGTGCCACGTCATAAACAGCTTTAGTGAAGGGGAAAACGCTCTTCCAAATAGCAGTTACATCGAAACAAAGTGAAATCCCGCTCTAAGAACGTTAAGTCCGTCACTCAAAGAACAAATTGACAAGCTAATAAAAGAAGCTTGTTAAAAGAGCCGGGATAACCACAGCCGTGGAATGTCCATTTATAAAAAGGCCAGGACGCAGCGTCTCAGTCAGCAATCTGCGGAGAAGAAAGACGTTCGTCAGAAAACTGCTATCTAAAAAACAGGTGACTACGTTAAAAGACGTGCTAATGCAATATAAAAACTGTTTTGCATGGAACTATTCCGAGATGCAGGGTCTAATCTAAAAGTAGCGGTACATAAACTGGCTATATCGCCGGATATCAAGCCAATAAAACAGGCGCCGAGAAGGATGCGACTCGAACTTGAGATGAGCATCAACGCTGAAGTCAAGAAACTAATAGACTCCGGCTTCATCCAAGAAGTTCAATATCCCGACTGGATCGTTAACATCATTCCAGTGATGAAGAAAAATGGGACAGTCTGCATCTGCGTAGACTTTCGGGACCTCAACAAATCTTACCCGAAGGATGACTTCCCAGTACCTATTATCGAGCTGATAATCGATAACATGTCTACCCATGAGGTCTTCTCCTTCATGGATGGGTCTTCAGTATATAACCAAATTAAAATACATCCGAAAGACTAAAAGCATACCGCTTTCCGGACTCCGCTGGGCATATTCTGCTATAAGGTGATACCCTTTGGTTTAAAGAACCCTGGCACTACCTACCAGAGGGCCATGACAAAGATCTTCGATGACCTCATCCATAAGATTGTCGAATGCTACATCGACGACCTTGTAGTGAAGAGCAAATCTCACGAGGAACATTGGGAACATCTGAAAGTAGTGTTCCGATGTCTTCGGAAGTATTATCTGAATATGAATCCTTTAAAATGCGCGTTTGGAGTCTCCTCGGGAAAATTCCTAGGATTCATCATACGCCACCGGGGTATCAAAATCGATCCCTGTCACGCCTCGCTTCGCGGTATACAGCAAAGGGGATGCGACGAGGCCGCTATGTATTTACTCAGAAGCAAATACGCTAAGCGAAACTAAGCAATATAAAAAGTAAATACACAAGAGACAAGATATAATAAAAACAACAACTTTATTTATTAACATTCTTGTGTACAATGCATGAAAAGGAAATACAACTGAAATAAAAGCGATGCCTAAACAATGGCATGACAGGAAATTAAAGGTACTGAAAAGAAAATGTACAATGTCTAGAGCTCAGGGTCTTCGCTGTACTGATCCAAGTCTTCTGCAGTTGGCTCGATCTCTGACGGGTCCAAATCACCCAACGACATTCAAAAAAGAAAGAAATAGAATGTCGTCAGCGAACAGGTCGCTCGGTAAGTCCCAAAGATAAGAGGAAAGTAGAATAGACATAATAAGAAAGTATCTTTTAAAGTTGTATTATATTGTTGTAATGTTGTGTTAACCCTGTTGTTTGTAGCTTGGTACAGAAGGATGCCAGTGTATACGAGAGGGGTATCTATATGCTAGAGACCAGGGCAAATGGAATGTACAAGGAACCGTTAAGCCACGGTACAACAGCAACGGAATATAGGTTAGGTGTCTTAATCTTACCGTCTCGTGCCACTTTTAACACCTTCCGTACCAATCTACCCCTTAAACCCCGTAGTATTTTGATTGTATTGTTTGTCTTGTAAATTGTATTGAGTGTCTAATTGATTGACTGACCGAAACCATGATATCAGTAAACGGATATAACCGTGGAATCATGTAAATGGAATAACTGGAGAACCATGTCAATAGAATGTATATCCATGGTTCGGTTCAGTCAAGTTGTATAGATTGATAATTGGATTCATGGATTCATGTGGAATTGTAATATTGAAGATTTGTAGATTGAAGATTTGTACTTGAATCATATTCAAGTCAGATTATAATGAGACTCAAACTGAGTCAGACAATTAGAAAAGTAAATTGAAGTCCTGATTGTTATGATGTTATCGGTAACCTTTCGTGTCTATTTCAAAGAAGATTACCATATTGATAACACCGTTGTTAAGTTGTCTGCCTTAGTTAGGCAAGCACCCAATTCTTCGGCTCCCTGAGGCTCAAGAGATTGGTTCCGCTTAAACCTATGTTTACTAGGGTCCTTAGGGTAATTTATAGAACTTGATGGGGGTTATGTAAAAATACTTTTGTATAGTTTTCAAAATACACCCCAAGTATTTATTAATCGTCTTTAGAATTGTAATGAATGTAGATTTTATATTGTCATATTTCTAGTGAAAATATCCCAATTCCATAATAAATGGTATTTATTTGTAATATTGATTATATGGAATTCATGGTATTTTAGTGTAAACTGATTCTTGTGATGTTGTAGAAAAGGTGGAATATTTATAATACTTTAAAAATAGATATGTTTATCTTACATATACATATATTTATATGAAAATAATTTTTGTATATATATATATATATATATATATATATATATATATATATAATATTCTAGAAATCTCGTTTTCTTAAGATGTCGTATTTTAAATCTTTCGAGACCGAATGCTCATTGTGGAGGTCTGAATCTCGCACTACTAAGCCCGAGAATGTGCGATAATCCGCACCATCCTGAACGGGTTCCCCAAATGGGTTGTACCGGCGCTTTGCAGAGATTTGTATAAGTACTAATCATTAAGGAAAACGGTTTTATTAATTATGGTATTTAAATGAAAAAGCGTCGTTTTCCTGTATTCTATGTTCTAAGGTCTCTTAAGTCAACTAGACTGTTTCTAACTGGTCCAAAGCGACAAGTTGTGAGATACCTCAAATCGCCTCTTCACCGCCAATTGTGGCCAGATAAGTACAAGTGAAGAAAGGAGGGATCCGCTCACGAATCACCGTGAGTCGGGCCTTTTAAAGTTACCTTCTCACTTGTCTAGCCTAGACACCACAAAATCAGGTTTAGATAAACGACTGATGTCTACAAATTTATCCTATTTTCATAATAAGTGGTATTTATTTATAAAGATGTATCAATACTAAATCTTTTAGAAATGACTTTATTTAGTAAAGGGTATTTAAATGAAAATGTTTGTTTTTTCCGTATTCTGAGTTCTCGAGGGTATCGTGTTAGGTTGTATGTGAGTGTGTGAGGAGGTTGGTCGTTATCTCGTGATCTACTTTAAATGTATAGCAAGTTTAATGGAGTTAAATGTAGAATTGTAATAATGTGGTATTTAAGTGTAAAATACGATAATTTGAATAGCCATCATTTTATGAAATGAAACTTGATCAATTTGGTTGATTAGTGTTTAATGGTCAACATGAAGGAGTTTAAGTATAATGATATTGACGAGAAGTGGAGTTTTATGAAGAAACCGAATCGGAAATCGGATTTGTTCCGATTCCGTCGGGTTTTTTAAATCCGTATTTTTAGATAGAAGAGATAGATAGAAAATGGGACTTACGGTTTGAGAAAACAAGAAGAATGAGAGGGAAGTAGCGGTGTGTTGCTTCGTCGCCGGGGTTCCTAAAACGATCGCCGGAAGTTCGCCGTAGATTTCGCCGGAGCTTCGTCTTTCGCTCGTTTTCAAAGTACACACGATTCTTGGAATTTTGATAGAGTGAGCTCAGAATTTTTGGGTGAGAGGGTAGAGAATAGTGTGGTATTTATAGGGTTAAGCTAGGGTTATGGTAGGTGTAGGATTTTTAAATAAAAAATGTAAAAAGATATGTAAAAATCATTAAAAATTGGAGTAATTGGGTGTTAATGTGCTCTCTGGAACCGATCTCATAAATTGGAGTGTGCAGGGGAGTGGGGAAGCCCAAGAGAAAAAAATTTGGTGATGGGGGCTCGGTCGTCCGGTCCGCCGGACGACTCGGCCGAGTCGGGGTGCCAGGGGGTGGGGGGTCATTAGATGTGGCCTCTGGTACTTTTACATTAGTGGGTGTAGTGGGAAAAATGGGAGTTATCTTGTGTGGACTGTTGGGCTTCTATAAAATTCAAAACAAATTAATATTAAAAATAATGTGGGGTATGGGATTTGAACTCTGGTGGCTTGGTTCAGTAGTGCAAGGTATTACCAATGAGCTACAAGCTCCTTCTTGTAATTATGGAGCTAATTAATTACTTAAAGGAGTCACAGAAAATGTAAATACTCCAAGTATACATTAATTTTTAAGCAAATTTTGTACACTAAAAATGGAGTCGTTACATTCTTTTAATTTGTAATTAAAAAGCAAAATAATTACTTATATCTTTTGCTCAGGCTAAAATACCCCTTTATGGATTTTCAAAAAATATTTGAAAAAATTTGTATAGGAAAATTAGGGTTGTTACATTCTATCCTCCTTATAAAAATTTCGTCCTCGAAATTTGTAAAAGGAAAGTGTAACAGATTCAAGGAAAGTTTGGCGACTAAAGTACTGATAGTGTATGAAAAAAGTAAAGTGATGCAAGGGTTTTAAAAATGTGAAAGTGAAATACTAGTGTTACCTTGGTCAACTGTCTTGGCTTCTATGGCTGCTAAGGTGTAAGCCTGTCACCGTGGCACGTTCCTCCTAGTTGGAGGCATATTCCCCTATACTCGAGGCATGTTTCCCATTGCCTGTTGGAATTGGCGAGTAGGCTGTGCAGGAGTTCTATGAGGAGGTGGTGCTGGGAGTGCAGGACGAGTTGCAGGAGCCTGGATAGCTGGCCGCTGCGAGTAGTTGGTAGGTGTGTGGGCTGAGTTGTATCTATATGGACAGGTCTCAATTCTGTGATTGGACGCGCCACAAACTAGGCATAGGCCTTTTGCACGCCTACAGTCCTTCCATAAGTGTCCTTCCCTCTTGCAATAAAAGCAAAAATAGGGTCTTGGCTGATCATTGGCTTCTTCCAGTCTTCTGAGTTCAACAGCTGGCCTTGAAGAGGCCCTTCCTTCCATTTGAGTGGCAGGGTGTTTCACTCCTGTAGACTGAGGTCTGCCCCTTGCCTTTATCACCGCCTCATAACTGCGGGCAGCTTCCAGAGCATCTTCATGAGTTGGAAATCTCCCTGTGGTTAGTGCAGCCTGGATTTCCGTGTCCAAACCTTGTTGAAATCGACGGGCTCTGATCTCATCCGTCGGTATCAGGTGTGCCGCAAATCTGTTATGGTCTTGTGTTTGCTGTGTAGTATGTGATATTAAAAATTTAAAATACTGTGACATATCTAACCGACTGAGCATGGTGAACTCAGCGTCATACTCATCTACAAACTTGACCCACATAGAACCTTGTTGTAGATGAATGAACTGCTGTTCCATGGCGAACCTGGCAGTCACAGGAAAGTACTTCGCGTCGAACCTATTGCGAAAAGTCTTCCATTCAATGGGCTGTTCAAGACGGCTTTCTTCCGCCTTCCACCAGTTCTGTGCATTGTCCGTGAGCTGCAGCTTTGCAACTCGGACCCAAGCTATTTCTGGCACTTGTGCTGCTGCCAGATCATCCTCGATACTTTGTGCCCATTCCTCAGCTTCCAGTGGGCTCCCCTTTCCTGAGAACTGTTTGGGATGTAAAGCTATGAATTGCTTCACCCTAGGTACTTTAGCCTCGGGACGGTTCAAGAGCTGCTGCTGTCCCTCTAGGAGGCTGCGGATTGCCTCAAGCAGAACCGTTTGCTCGTTGAGTAGAGCAGGAATGACAGGTGTGAGTGGTAGTGGTGGAGGTGGAGGTGTATTGTTGACATTGGTGCTGGTGTTGTTTTTCGAATCCATAATCTTGAATGAAAAATTTTGGTTAGGACAGATTCAAAATATATGATTCAAAGAATAAGAAATGATGGGATTCAAGGAACATGAATTGTAAAGAATGTTTTAACTGCTGGTTCTTGTGTTATATTTCTTAGGTTGTTCATGCAGAACAGAACTGTATGGCAGTGTTCCATACAACTCTGAACTGGCCACCAACAAAACCTGTCACGTTCCGCTTCCCGGTATACGGCAAAGGGGACGCGACTAGGCCTCTACGTATTTACTCAGAAGCAAATACGCTAAGCGTAACTAAGCAATATAAAAGTAAATGCACAAGAGACAAGATATAATAAAAATAACAATTTTATTTATTAACATTCTTTTGTACAATGCATGAAAAGGAAATACAACTGAAATAAAAGCGATACCTAAAAATGGCATGACATGAAATTAAAGGTACTGAAAAGAAAATGTACAATTTCTAGAGCTCAGGGTCTTCGCTGTATTGATCCAAGTCTTCTGCAGTTGGCTCGATCTCTGACGGGTCCAAATCACCTGACGACATTCAAAGAAGAAAGAAATAGAATGTCGTCAGCGAACAGGTCGCTCGGTAAGTCCCAAAGATAAGAGAAAAGTAGAATAGACAGAATAAGAAAGTAACTTTTAAAGTTGTATTATACTGTTGTAATGTTGTGTTAACGCTGTTGTTTGTAGCTTGGTACAGAAGGATGCCGTGTATACGAGAGGGGTCTCTATATGCTAGAGACCATAGCAAACGGAATGTACAAGGAACCGTTAAGCCACGGTACAACAGCAATGGAATATAGGTTAGGTGTCTTAATCTTACCGTCTCGTGCCACTTTTAACACCTTCCGTACCAATCTACCCCTTAAACCCCGTAGTGTTTTGATTGTATTGTTTGTCTTGTAAATTGTATTGAGTGTCTAATTGATTGACTGACCGAAACCATGATATCAGTAAACGGATGTAACCGTGGAATCATATAAATGGAATAACTGGAGAACCATGTCAATAGAATGTATATCCATGGTTCGGTTCAGTCAAGTTGTATAGATTGATAATTGGATTCATGTGGAATTGTAATATTGAAGATTTGTAGATTGAAGATTTGTACTTGAATCATATTCAAGTCAGATTATAATGAGACTCAAACTGAGTCAGACAATTAGAAAAGTAAATTGAAGTCCTGATTGTTTTGATGTTATCGGTAACCTTTCGTGTCTTTTTCAAAGACGATTACCATATTGATAACACCGTTGTTAAGTTGTCTACCTTAGTTAGGCAAGCACCCAATTCTCCGGCTCCCTGAGGCTCAAGAGATTGGTTCTGCTTAAACCTATGTTTACTAGGGTCCTTAGGGTAATTTATAGAACTTGAGGGGGGTTTATGTAAAAATACTTTTGTATAGTTTTCAAAATACACCCCAAGTATTTATTAATCGTCTTTAGAGTTGTAATGAATGTAGATTTTATATTGTCATATTTCTAGTAAAAAATCCCAATTTCATAATAAATTGTATTTATTTGTAATATTGATTATATGGAATTCATGGTATTTTAGTGTAAACTGATTCTTATGATATTGTAGAAAAGGTGGAATATTTATAATACTTTAAAAATAGATATGTTTATCTTACATATACATATATTTATATGAAAATAATTTTTGTATATATATATATAGAATATTCTAGAAATCTCGTTTTCTTAAGATGTCGTATTTTAAATCTTTCGAGACCGAATGCTCATTGTGGAGGTCTGAATCTCTCACTACTAAGCTCGAGGATGTGCGATAATCCACACCATCCCGAACGGGTTCCCCAAATGGGTTGTAGCGGCGCTTTTCAAAGATTTGTATAAATACTAATCATTAAGAAAAACGGTTTTATTAATTATGGTATTTAAATGAAAAAGTATCGTTTTCCCGTATTCTATGTTCTAGGGTCTCCTAAGTCAACTAGACTGCTCCTAACTGGTCCAAAACGACAAGTTGTGAGATATCTCAAATCGCCTCTTCACCGCCAATTGTGGCCAGATAAGTACAAGTGAAGAAAGGAGGGATCCGCTCACGAATCACCGTGAGTCAGGCCTTTTAAAGTTACCTTTCTCACTTGTCTAGCCTAGACACCACAAAGTCAGGTTTAGATAAACGACTGATATCCACAACTTTATCCTATTTTCATAATAAGTGGTATTTATTTATAAAGATGTATCAATACTAAATCTTTTAGAAATGACTTTATTTAGTAAAGGGTATTTAAATGAAAATGTTTGTTTTTTTCCGTATTCTGAGTTCTCGAGGGTATCGTGTTAGGTTGTATGTGAGTGTGTGAGGAGGTAGATCGTTATCTCGTGATCTACTTTAAATGTATAGCAAGTTTAATGGAGTTAAATGTAGAATTGAAATAATGTGGTATTTAAGTGTAAAATACGATAATTTGAAATAGCCATCATTTTATGAAATGAAACTTGATCAATTTGGTTGATTAGTATTTAATGGTCAACATGAAGAAGTTTAAGCATAATGGTATTAACGAGAAGTGGAGTTTTATGAAGAAACCGAATCGGAAATCGGATTTGTTCCGATTCCGTCGGGTTTTGTAAATGAGTATTTTTAGATAGAAGAGATAGATAGAAAATGGGACTTACGGGTTTGAGAAAACAAAAAGAGTGAGAGGGAAGTAGAGGAATCGCTGGTGTGTTGCTTCGTCGCCGGGGTTCCTAGAACGATCGCCGGAAGTTCGCCGTAAATTTCGCCGGAGCTTCGCCTTTCGCTCGTTTTCAAAGTACACACGATTCTTGGAATTTTGAGAGAGTGGCTCAGAATTTTGGGGTGAGTGGGTAAAGGATAGTGTGGTATTTATAGGGTTAGGGTAGGTGTAGGATTTTTAATTAAAAAATGTAAAAAGATATGTAAAAATCATTAAAAATTGGAGTAATTGGTGTTAATGTGCTCTCTGGAACCGATCTCATAAATTGGAGTGTGCAGGGGAGTGGGGAAGCCCAAGAGACAAATTTTTGGTGTTGGGGACTCGGTCGTCCGGCCGAGTCGGGGTGCCAGGGGGTGGCGGGTCGTCAGGTGTGGCCTCTGGTACTTTTACATTAGTGGGTGTAGTGGGAAAAATGGGAGTTATCTTGTTTGGACTGTTGGGCTTCTATAAAATTCAAAATAAATTAATATTAAAAATAATGTGGGGTATGGGATTTGAACTCTGGTGGCTTGGTTCGGCAGTGCAAGGTATTACCAATGAGATACAAGCTCCTTCTTGTAATTATGGAGCTAATTAATTACTTAAAGTAGTCAAAGAAAATGTAAATACTCCAATTATACATTAATTTTTAAGCAAATTTTGTATACTAAAAATGGAGTTGTTACATTCTTTTAACTTGTAATTAAAAAGCAAAATAATTACTTATATCTTGTGCTCAGGCTAAAATACCCCTTTATAGATTTTGAAAAACTATTTGAAAAAATTTGTATAGGAAAATTAGTGTTGTTACAATCTCTCAAAGATCAAGGCGATTATAGAAATGCCCACGCTAAGAACCCTCAAAAAACTGTGGTCTCTCTAAGGAAAACCAGCATATATCCGGCAATTCTTAACCAACCTTTCTAGAAAATGTCGTCCCTACATTCATTTGATGAAGAAGGGGACCCCGTTCGTCTGGGATCAAAAGTGCCAAAATGCACTGGACGAAATCAAGCAATAGCTGCAAAATCCGCCGGTATTGACCGCTCCGGTTAATGGAAAACCCCTTAGCCCTTGAGGGTTCTCTAAGCGCGCTGTGGGCACAAGAGAACGATCAGGAAAAGAAGAGAGCTCTATACAGTTTAAGCCGAATTATCCTGGGGGCAGAAAACAACTACTCCCCCATCGAAAAGCACTGCCTGGCACTGATTTTCGCAATAACGAAGCTCAGACATTACGCCTTGGCACATAAGGTCCATCTCATATCAAATGTGGATCCTCTCAAGTATCGAATGTCGAGGGCCATATTAACAGAAAGGCTTGCCAAATGGGTCCTCATCCTGATGGAGTTCTCGATAACGTATTGTCCTCTCAAAGTAATGAAAGGGCATGCCATTGCCGACTTTCTTGTGGAGCATCTGATACCAGCTGACTCCCCATTAAATTGTGAATTGTCGGACAAACATGCATTCGATACAACCAAAGAAGAAAATAATTCCCAATAGGATCTTTACTTTGATGGAGCATCTTCCATGAAGCAGCAAAAGCAGAACACCCCTATAATCAAAACCGCGGTGGGACTTATCTTTGTGACTCAACAATGAGGGATATTACGTTATGCCCTCTCTTTAATGGAGACAAGAACTAATAACGAACCTGAATATGAAGCTTTGATAGCAAGTCTCGATATCGCTATTGACATGGGAATCAAAGACCTCCTCATATATGGAGACTTCCAGCTGATCGTTAGCCAAGTAAATGGTGACTATCACACGTGCAAGCCAGAGCTGATAAAGTATTGCGAAAGAGTGAAACAACTGCTGACACAAATTCCCTCCTACATCCTGGAGAGTATACAGCCTGAAGAAAACAGCAAGGAAGATGCATTGGCCAAATTGGCTAAGGAACTGGCCGATGAAAAACTTGATGACGTAAGTATCATTGTGCAAAACCGCAGGGTTCTCATGCCAACAGATATATCTTCGGAAGACTTAATAGAGCCATCCGAAGGAAAAGAAATGAACAACAAGTAGCTTTTCAAATAGAGTACGAAGAAAAGGTCAAATATTGGAGGGAAGTCTTCATAGACTACTTCAAATCCCAATGAACGTCCGAAAATGCGTCATCTAGACATCAGCACATGAAACAAGCTCTGTCGTTTGCCTTCATCAATGATACTCTATATAAGATATTGTTCAACTGTCTGTGGCTAAGATGCCTTGGACCAGAGGAAGAAAAGAAAGTCGTCTAAGAGAATCACGACGGACTCTGCGGTTCTCATCAAGACGGGCCAAAGATGAAACTAAAGATAAAAAGAATGGGTTACTATTGGCCCACAATGATTCAGGACTGCCTCAAATATGCGAAATAGTGTCACTCATGCCAAATTCACGGGAACTTCATCCATAAACTTCCAAATCCACTACACCCGATAGTGTCCAGCTGGACATTTGAGATTTAGGGAACATATATAATTGGCCCCATCGAACCAGCGTCCTCTAAAGGACATCGGTTTATATTGGCAACGACCGATTACTTCTCTTAGTGGGCAGAAGCAGTACCACTAAAGGAGATGAAGACGGAGAATATCCTCTATTTCTTCAGAACCCATGTCATCTATCGATTCAGCACTCCGCGACAAATTATCTCGGATAATGGGCCAGCTTATAGAAGTCATAAAATCAGCCGCTTCGCACAAAAACATAAAATAGATTGGAGATAATCTTTAGTCTATAATTCTCGGGCCAACGGTCTAGCCGAATTTTTCAACAAGACCTTAATAAAGATTATAAAGAAAACGGTGCATGAAGCTCTCTGGGCGTACCGAACAACGTTCAAGACGGCCACGAATACAACACCATACATGTTGGTATTCGGCACGGAAGCAGTGCTCCCATTGGAAATAGAACTCCCCTCTCTACGAATAGCGGTTCGATTCGAGCTGACAGATGAAGAAAATGCTCATCTTCGGCTTGAGGAGATCGACGCCCTCGACGAGACTCGCCTTATAGCACAGCAAAACCTGGATGCTTATAAGGTAAAGATGACACGGTCATATGAAATATTAACCAAGCCGAGAACATTCCGCGAAGACGAACTCGTACTAGTGGTCAAAAGACCAATGATCCCCAATCGAGCAAAACGGAGGAAGTTCGTTATAAAGGTCCATACATCATAGAAAAAGTCTATCAAGGTGGAGCCTCCCTTCTCATTGATATGCATGGCGAAAGACCCTTCCGGTCAATAAATAGACGATTCCTCAAAAATACTACGCTTAAAACGTCATGACTTAGGTCAAAGATAGATGACAACGCTTGTGTCCGCTCACTATCTTCCTGAGTCATAACTCTGACAGTAGTATCCAAAAAAACTTCGTCGCCTAAAAAACGGCGACAATAGACCAAGATGTCCCTAAACTAACAACAGACCGAGATGTCCCTAAACTAACAACGGACCGAGACGTCCTTAAACTAATATTAGACCGAGATGTTCTTAAACTTATATTCGTCCCCAAAATGGGAATGTTGGACCGAAAATTTCTTAAACTAAAAATTCGCCTCAAACATGGCAATAATGGATCAGAACGTTCCTAAACTAGCGCATCGCCCCAAATACGGCGATATGCTCCCTTGAGATCTATATTGCAATCGAAGTCCTAGCAGCAAAGGTTACAACTCAAGTCCCACTGGCTGCACAATTACTCCAGCAATGGAGCCACCCCCAAGTCCCATCGACAAACAGATAGGCACCTGCAACAAATATACTCTCGGGAATTCCATCGTAAAAAACGGTATGTCCATAAGAGAAATGGGCACGGATGAAAACCCTAAAGGGCGCCATGAGTAAAAACAACAGGACTACCGGCGAGTTTATGAAAACCCGGAAGGGCGCAATCTCGTTAAAAAATAAAATACACTTGCAGGGTCCTTTCGATCTTGTAAGGGGAAAAAAACCTACGTGAGATCCTTACGACTCATAAAGAAAATATCACTTAGGAAACCCCACGATCCCTAAGGAGAAATCACACCTGCGAGATCCTCATGACTCGTAAGGAGCACTCCCCCTATGAGACCCTTACGGCTCATAGAATTCAAAAGCCTTAGGCAACAGATCTAAACCTGTTTCCTAAGCCATCGTTGCCCTACAAGCTGTCCATTATCGACATTTTATACAATCCACGGGCACAAATAAATATAGCCCCCACCAAGTTCCACCAATGACGAGAAATGTCCCTATATGGTGAACGACACTTGTAAGTCCTCTCGACTTACAAGGAAAAAACACTCTTGGAAGATCCTTACAACTTTCAAGAGAAAATATCACTTAGGAATCCCGATGATTCCTAAAGAGAAAATACACCTACGAGATCCTCACGACTTGTAGGAAGAAACACTTTTATGAGACCCTTACGGTTCATAAAGTCAAAAAGCCTTAGTCGACAGGATCCTAACCCTGTTTGCTAAGCCACCTTTATCTAAATTAACAAAGGCAAATGATGATTCACTCCTAGCAATATCCCAGTTGAAGCGATGCTGATGCCTAAATAGGTATCAAATTTCAAATACTTTCATGGCAAGTGATGATTCGCTCCTGGAAATACTTTAGTTGCAGTGATGCTGATATCACAATGGGTATCAGGACTAAGTCCCAACTCGCGACAAAAATCAGCGAGCAAAATATGCATATAAAAAAAGGAAAGCTGAATGTTTAGGCAATTCACAATAAAAAGCAGCGAGTAAATAAGAAAAAATATAGCCGAAATGATTGGGCACCGTGAAAAATAGCCGAAATGATTGGGCAAACGCGTCTTTCGTGATATAAAAATCTGAAAAGATAGAGCATCGCGGAAATAAAAATAAAAAAAAATAAAATATCCTCTGCCCTACAGGTAGGTCCACGCCGACCCCTGTATACAATCCATGGGCACAAATGAAAGAAAGGGAACCATATTTTCCCACCAGGCTCCGTCAAATGGAGAGCCAGATCTCGACGGAAACATCTACAGCCTAGAGATTAGCTCGACGTTCTTCTCATTATAACAGGGTGCAGACGTGCCGTCAACAAAGCTCCAAGGAGCCAAATCAAAACAGAGCCATGGAAAAATCCTAGCTCCAAGTCTTGACGGTTCATATACAACCTAGATACTATTCCGCCATTCCTTCTCATTCCAAAAGGATGCAGATGCAACGTCAACAAAAGACCCAAGGGTAAAAGAAAAAATAGATCCATAGAAAAATCCTAGCTCCAAGTCTTGACGGTACATATACAACCTAGAGACTATCCCGGCGTTCCCCCTCATTTCACCAGGATGTGAACGCGGCTATCAAATGAAAATGGAGCAATGACATATTCTTAGCTCCGGACTTCAACTGCAATACATGCAACATAGAGGTCCTACAGATGTCTACCCTATTTCAGCAAAGAATCGGCGCAACATCATCAAAACAAAAACGAAGTGACAGCCTATTCGCAGCTTCGGGTCTTGACGGTAACTCATATAAAGCCTAAAAGAACATTGGAGATCATCCCACCTCAGAAGGGTGCGGTTATAGCTCATCGGGGCTCCAAATTGAGCCTAACCTCAGGTAAAAAGCATCATAGAAAATTCCTAACGCTTTCTCTTCCGACGGTAATATGACCTAAGGAGATTACTTGAAGATGCCTTATCCAGCCCTCGAAGGGATCAGAGACACGACAGTCGCGGGGTTACTCGAACAACGGCTTAAAGACTGCATATCGAGGAATATATCAGCCAACGCGATGGTACACGGACTAAAACCCAAGTACCACAAACCTAACGGACCTATGTCGTAAAAAGAATGGGGGTTATCTACATACAATGTTAGGACAAGTTTGGCTGTAAACCCAAGGGAAGTAAACCAAAGATACTCCGAAATTAGTGAATAAACTACAAACTCTGAAACAAGTACATAAACTAGAAACTCCGAAACAAGTGAATAAACTAGAGACTCCGAAATGAGTGAATAAACTAATTAGCGCTAGATTAAGACATCAAACACAGAGGAGTGCATGCAAAAAATATCTATATTCTTTATTCATGAATCAAAATGTTTGAAAGATACAATTTGTATAAAAAGGGGGGGAATACAATTATAGCTTTTAAAAAGGCTGGGCTTTCAATAAAATAGCAACCTGTGCACTCTCTTGCCTTAGCTCCTCCTCACGTGCCACTATTGCAGCTAGCATCGCTTCGACTTGAGCCCGTTATTGCAAGCATGATGAAAGCTTCTCAAAAATTTCCTGCCTAGCAACTTCACAATCTCGCATTCCCTGCTCAGTAGAGTCAAGGTTCTGCCTCAACGCCACTCCTTTGGAAACACATTGTTGAAGAATTTCAAAAATAACCTGCAGCTGCGCGGCATTCGCTTTGACCTGGGCACGCAATCGGCTGGATTCGCCAAAAGCCGTCTTATGTTCCTTTTGCTTCAGGACCAACTTCTGCTCGAAGTATTGAATGGACGCGGCACTTTGCATGATCCATGCGATCAGTTGAGCCTTCGAGGATTACGCCTCAGGCAAAAGATGTTTGTGCTTGATCTCATAGAGACAAGCCTCAATTCGCTTACAACAATCAACCCAAACACTGACGAAATCTTCATAGTGGAAAGTCACAAGGGTCGCCAACATAGGGTTGACCTCGTCCGCAAAGTCCGCAGCAGAAGTGAAAGCTTCAACATTAAGGTCTTCAATAAATTCACGTAGCATCCTCCTGCTATTTGCCATATCCCTGGAAGACTGACGCTTAGCGAGGTGCCCCACGGGCATAGAAATGCGAGACTCAAGAAGAGCCAAAACCGATGTAGCTGCTGCAGAGTAAAGCACGCACAAAGAAGGGTCATATTTTAACCAAAAAATAAAAAAGAATGATGATGAACAAGATCTAACATACCAGTAGTCAAAAGTGGCAAATCAGGGAGCATAGGAGGCTCAGCTATTCCTTTGTTCTCTCTCTCTCGAGCCATAAGATTGTGGTCAATACGAGAAAAACTTAGCAATAGAAAGATTACTCATAGAAAGATGAAATAAGAAATGAATAATATACTAACCAACGCCCGAAAGAGGAACGAATTCCGATTGGAAGACGAAGTGCGAGCTTAACATTTGGCATAAGCGGTCAAAAAGCACTCCTACAGGATTGCAACAATATATGGTAAAGAAATTAATCCAAGAAATAATATCTATACTGAAACAAGAAAATGAAAAATCTTTACCTTCCGTCATTAAACCCGAGAGAACTCGGGGGGTACAAAAGAGATAGGAGAAGAAACGACAGTCATGGCAACGGCTGATGGTGATTCTTCAATCAGCAAAGCGCCTGGGTTTACCGCACCTATATTCGGAATAAAGGAGATATCAGCAAATATGTCTAGCAGGATTGAGAACCCAAAAGAAATAACTTGAGGAATAAAGGCAGAAACCATAGTGGTGCCTGGAGCGCTACTAACCATGAAGGCTTCCTCGATTTCCACTATTTCCTGATTTAAAATCAGGAAAGCTTCTGGGAAAAGCTTCAAAAAGGGGCCACGTGCTTACACGTGACCAGCAGTCACGTGTTGACACGTGACATATCAAAGCAGCGGAAAATGGCACATTGGTTCCCTGATCAAATCAAGGAAAAGGGCTTCAGAAGAAGTCACGTGCTCCCACGTGACCAGAGTCACGTGTTGGCACGTGACGTTCAAAGCAGCAGACTCGCTCTCCAGTTGAACCAAGGAAAGAGGCGCCAGACAAGGGTCACGTGCTCACACGTGACCAGGGGTCACGTGGTAGCACGTGACGGCTAAGCAGCAGAAGAAGGCAGAGTGCAAAAGAAGGAAAGGGCTCGTTACAAGGGAGTCACGTGTCCACACGTGACCATGGGTCACGTGGTCACACGTGACCGGCTTTCAAAGCCTATTTTGCTAACAGAATTAAATTCTGGAAGAGAATCAAATCTTTCCAAAGGAAAACAATTATCTGGAACCAATCAAATTAAAGATTCAGAGATAATTAAATATCATCTATCTATGGAAAATCTCGGGTTTGGAAAGATTTCCCCCTTAAATCTAACCAAAATAACAAAGGAGAGTCTCTGGATTTAAAATCCAATGGTGAATAAAATTCACCTAATAATCCAAAGGTCCAGAACGAATGAAGGATGCAAATCAAATCTCTCAATGAAGATTCATCGAAAACTGATTGATTCGGCTGCTTCTCCTATAAATAGGAGCCAAGACACACAAAAAAGAGATATATACGCAGAGGGAAGAAAAAGGAGAGAGCCTTGATACTTTGAGGAATTTGGAGCTTCTGCAAAAAGAAAACCCTAGGTAAGAAAGGGAAGGCTTCCTGAAAGAAGGAGAATATAATTCTCAACAAAGTTTAACTCTGACAAAATAAAAAACAGAAGAACATATTTCTTCTCTCTTTGATAGAGGATCTGTAAAGAGCACATCTCCCCTTGAAGTTGAGAATTTAATTCTCGATGGGTTGAGATCCTGCCATGCAGATCCAAAACATAGAGAGGGAATGCAAGCACGAGAATTTAACTCTCACAAAACTATAGGAATTTAATTCCTTTAAAATAAAATTAGGACTTGACCCTATATCATGGGAATTTAATTCCTTCAGAGCAAAGAGAAACAGGGTTTAACCCTAATTAAGAACTTAGTTCTGTTGAAACAACGGGAATTCAATTCCCTTAATCATAATTTAACAGGGACTGGAAGTTTAATTCCTTAAAAAGCTTTTATTAGGGTTTAACCCTATTCAGTTCTTCACGTAAACGAGGAATTTAATTCCTACAGAAGATTCAGGGTTCAATTCTACTCCAGAATATGAGTCTTCAAAAGGAAGTAGGAATTTAATTCCTTTGAAAATTTAAAGCTCGAGGAATTTAATTCCTGAGAAAGATCAACAGATTCTCTAAAACAATATACATAGAGGCAGGGTCACGTGTCACCACGTGACCCCCTCAAAAGAGCTACAGAAAGCCCTTTGAGGCAGTCCCCCACGTGACCCACGTGACCCTTGACAGAAACTCTAATACATAGGCATATGAATGCCCGTCACGTGATGGCACGTGATGTTCTGAAAGATGCAGCGATTTCAACAGAATAAATGGAAAGAGGGCGTTCTCACGTGTTGCCACGTGACCCCTTTTGCCTTAGTGTTCAACACTAAGTTGGAATTCTTGAACACAGTACTGAAACACTGTTGGGCCTTAGTGTTCAACACTAATCAAAGAACCTTATTTACAGTGTTCAACACTGATTACCTTAGTGTTTAACACTAATCCGAGATCTCCATTGTAGTGTTCAACACTGACTACCTTAGTGTTTAACACTAATTTGAGAGCTCTGTTGCCGATGCTTGATACCGATCTGTTTTAGTGTTTAACACTAATCTGAAAGCCTTGTTGCTGGTGTTTAACACCAATTATCTTTTAGTGTTAAACACTAACTTGTCAACCTCATTCCAAGTGTTCAACACTGATTGCTCCGAAGTGTTTAACACTAGGCTTTGGCCCAATTGGCTAAAGGGATAGAGGCAAAGCCTCTCCCTCAATGGACCCATAAGAAGTCAATATTCCAGACATGATAGGACTTAGCCCGAGCTGGCCATAAGTCCTCAATTCGTAATTAACTGGGCCAATGGGCTCATAATATATTTAATGGGTCTTGATCCTAAATTGGGCCAAGGACTATTTAATCCATTCCGGTCCTAGGGTACATCTCTTCACTCCTTTGATACCTGGCATTGTAATCCCTCAATGTCTTCAAAGAGGTGACGGGTCCCGACGACCACCCATGATATGGACTGTGGGGTCCTTAAACCCATGTCTAATGCAAAATTCCTGGTTACGTGGAACGTGGATAACGTCACTCTTTGACCCCGCGGAAAACGTCCAGAGCGGAGCCTAGTCCTCGCCGAGCACGGCAGTGAACCCGTGTGAAGCATCTAGTGCAAAATTCCTGGTTACGTGGAACGTGGATAACGTCACTCTTTGACCCCGCGGAAAACGCCCAGAGCGGAGCCTGGTCCTCGCCAAGCACGGCAGTGAACCCGTGTGAAGCATCCAGAGCACATACCGGACTGTGGAGTCCTTAAACCCATGG
Organism: Agapanthus africanus; assembly: GCA_030015575.1. Lineage (NCBI taxonomy): Eukaryota > Viridiplantae > Streptophyta > Magnoliopsida > Asparagales > Amaryllidaceae > Agapanthus > Agapanthus africanus. The sequence continues at coordinate 670,523,225 of JASDDO010000014.1, forward strand.
ACTATGAGGTCCTTAACCTTGACCGAGATGTCTTAAAACTAACAATGGACCGCAATTTTCTTAAACTACCCATGGACCGCAATGTCCTTAAACTACCCATGGACCGCAATGTCCTTAAACTACCCACGGACCGCAATGTCCTCAAACTAGAACAATAGAGCCCCGCATGCTCTTTTGTCGGATCTAAACGGTCCCGTTTAAGTTGATCTTAGCCTCAAAGATGGCTAACGTATCCTTAAACTTTCAAACAGACTGGACTATGAATCCCCCAAATTAACTTTGGCTCGAGGGTACATCTCTGAACTCCTCTGACATCCGTCGTTGTAATCCTTCAACGTCGTCAGAGAGGTGACGGGTCCCGACGGCCACACATTCAATGGACCACTATGTCCCTAAACTGGAACAATATAGCCCAAATGCTCTTTTGTCGGATCTAAATGATCCCGTTAAGTTGATCTTAGTCTCAACGTTAGACTAACGTATCCTTAACAAACGTTTGAGTTGATCTTAGCCTCAAGTAAGGCTGACGTATCCTCAAACCAAACCCCCAAACCCAAATCTAAGATAAACACGGATTTGGACTAGTACACGCCCTACGGGCAACGACATAACTCAGTCTCCTTAAACAATCCACGGGCAACAAAACATAAAATAAACACACACGACACGAAGTGACCATCTCGAGAAGGAGAAAGTTGTTACCGCAATGCGGTAGCGTAATTAACTGCAGGGGCTTGCGCCTGCAGGGAAGAGCGTCCCCACAATCAAAAACCCCTCAAACGAGGGGGAATCTGACGAAGTCTGCTACATCGGCCGCATCCGTCTAAACCTTCGATATTCGGTGCCATAGATCGACTTGGCATCTTCGGAGAGATGGACGGATAGCACCAATTGGCATCTGCCCCGAACCTCAGGCACGGACGCCCGAGTCCAGGCCGCCGTTCGGAGGGGAACAGATTCTGGCACGCCCGGTGGGACCTTTTCCTTTTTCCACTCCACACTTCGTGTGTCGTGATTCGCGAACCAATCGCGGTTCGCTAATGGTTGCCATTGGGTTTCAAGATACTAAGAATTGGCGTCTTGCCTATTGCAGAAAACAAAGGATCGATGGCTTCTACTTCTGCGAAATCCTCCAACTGCTCAAACTGCAATTGCGACCAACGCTCTACCTCGCCAGGAGGTATAGCCTATGGACCCTAGGCTGCTTTGTTGTTCACAATGCCGGTGGACCAAGTGACTCAAGCCACTACCGGATTGTTCTTCGGGACTATACTCCCATCGTCAAGCTTCGCGGCGCCGGTACTGACAAAGGAAGCTCCCAAGAAGTCAGTCTTTGATCGTCTTGCCCCTGCCGCGGCTCCTCTCAACGAGTCGCCCAATGTCAACGCCTCGGTCTTCTCTAGATTGGGCCAGAAATCCTGCGAACTCATCACGGGACCTACGATCTCAGAGAAGGCTGCTTCTAAGAAAGCGGCCGCTCCTGCCTCCGAAATCGCCAAGGCGGCTTCTCCAGCCAAGAAGTCGATCTTCACAAGATTAACGGCTTCAGCTCCCGCTCCTGCTGCACAAAGGACATCGGTCTTTGACAGGCTAACACCAGCAGCGACCCCCCACCTACACAGGGGGCAAGACGAAGCCATTCTCACCGCTGAACCAGCGCCGTCCGCTCGACGCGCTCGACGTCGTCATTGGCGCCGAATAAGGAAGGCTGGGGGCAACTCCCCCTCCGGATTGACTCCACCAGCCCCGGTGGCAGAAGTTGATGCTGCTGTTCCAACTGGGAACAGCTTCGAGATGCTAAATAAGGTGCGAAGGAATTCCCCTACTGCAGTGCTAAAGAGGTCTCCTCCCTCATTAGAAAAGGTTGTGGAAATAGAATCAGAATAGCCCCGATCTCCTCAAAGGCTGTCTTCCAAAATTTATAAGGTTTGGCGGCAGGCCCGAGACTCGATCGTCGATCCAAACTTCTCCCGCCAGCACAAGAAGCTAAAAATCCAACCGGAGGCCGGTCATCAGGCTAAACCCCGAAAGGCTATCTGGACGCCCACCTCAACGGCCCCCTCAACCTCCATGACTCATAGAAGGAGGAGGCCAGAAAACATCCCTCACCATGCAACAACAGCTAAAAGCACTGAGCCCAAACGCCCTAAGTCTGGGGGCATGAGGGTGCACACTGTTTATATGGCTTTTGGAAAGGAGGAAAGCCGCACCTCTACGGGCCACCGACCGCTGACCCGATCCGTGACGAAAGCCCAGGAGCAGCGACAAAAGCTTCAGGAAATGATGAATGCTATGGCCGCACTTACCGGACCAAAAGAAAGCCCAGAAACGTCCTCAGACGCACGCCAGGAGGAGGAAACCGACGCTGAATTCCTTCGCCGGACACTGAAGAAAAAGGACAAAGAGGCTGCTGAACAAGCGGCCAACATACAACGTATGGGCCTTCTCTTCCAAGATATGATAGGAATGATGATCCAGCAGGACCTACCCGCCGACGATCCCCCAATCGTTCTGGAAGACGACCGGGGAGAAACGTCAAATCCACCACCAGCCCTCTCAACGGCCAAGGAGGAGACAATCTCTAAAGCTGACTTGGCTGACTACATAGCCCAGCAAATCCGGGTTCATCATGCGACTGAGGCAGCTGGTCAAGTCGTAAAAACGGGGCGGCCGTATCCGAGCTGGTACGATCAAATCAAATACCCGCAAGGCTATACGATACCAAAATTCCACGTGTATAAGGGGACCGGCAACCCCCATCAACATGTCGCCCAGTTCCGGGCCCTCTGCGGTAACACCGGCGGTGATGATAAACTGTTGCTCCGCCAGTTCGTAGGCAGCTTATCAGAAATAGCGTTCGAATGGTATTCGGAACTCCCGAACGATTCTATCAAAACGTTCGCTGAGATGGAACTGCTGTTTACTCAGCGATTCGCAAGTGCCAGCGAACGCACTCCAATAACTGCATTGATTAACGCCAGGGTAAAACCAGGCGAAACCTGGGTCCAGTATGCTATACGCTGGCGGAATTTGTGGTCGAGATGCGAACAACGTATTGAGGAAGCACCCGCAGTGGGCATGTTCGTGGGAACCCTAGACCCCCACGCAACTATCTCCCAGTTTATGATGTTCTTTAAGCCAACCACATTCCAGGCTTTAATCGACAAGTTGGCTCAGATGAACCAGATGGGTCATAGACCACCTCCCCCGAAGTCGGAACCTCGGAATGACAAGGGTAAAGGAAGGGCAACCTTTGTCGCGAATGCCCAACAGCAACCTAACGCCCCGAAACCGGCAGATCAATTGGAAGAAAGACGCCGGTATTATAATGAAAAGATGAAGCGTCCCTACTCGTTCCCACGAGACAAGACAAAACGGTTATTCGAGCTGGTAATACGCAACAGACTTATAAACCTACCGAATCCAAGGCGACCGCCGCAACCCACCGAGGTGAATAACCCTAACTATTGCCCTTACCATCAAACGGTAAGTCATCCGATTGAAGATTGCTTCGTCTTCAAAGGATGGATTGAAGATCAATACCTCCAGGGGAAGTTTGTACTGTCCGAAAAGTGGAAGGTGAACCCGCCACAACCGCATACTCCTAAGAAAGCAGATACACCGGGGGCAACCTGCTCCTTTATTGAAGAAGCTCCATGGGAGGTCGTGTTATCAACGAAAACAAAAAGAATGCTGAGAGACCTTCACGCGTGCCCTGCGATCGAATGGAAGGACCCTCTTGAACCTCAAATTATCGAAGGGATGTTGAAGCCCCGCACAACTACGATGACTCGTGATAAGGGCCCAAATACTCACGCCCAGCCGTCAAAAGCTTCGAAGAAAAAGAAGAAGAAATCTAAGAAGCCCGCGAAGCTTGGAGACGAGCACACGAACTTGCAGAAGCAAATCGACGCGCTGGAAGAGTACAATCAAAAGGCGCAAACTCCTGTCACACTGCAAGAGTTCCTCAACCACATCTTTCAAGAGGGAGATGATGGAGAGAGCTCATCGGATGAATCCGAAGGGTATGTGGCGAGTTGTAACGTAATCTCCCACTCGTTTACCGATGATGAGAAAACTCCTGGCACTAAGAAGCTGGAGACAGAGCCTGAACCAGAGCGTGCGTGGCCGACAAATGAAGTGATCAATGCTTTTCTAGACGAAATTCGTCTAAAAAGTAAAGCGGATCAGGAGCGTGAGATGGCGACGTCAAAAGGAACCAAATGCAGGCGACTGAACGGAAGAGTTGAACTACCCCTACCAGAGCGAAGGGCATCCGAAGTAGACAAGAAGATATTCAAGACGAGGAAAAGGTTTGCCAAAGCCATGTCAATGGGAATGAAGCTACCACCCTCGGAAGGGAATACACACGATGGGGCGGAGAGACACCCTAATTATTGCGCATATCATCGGAGAATCTCATACCCCACGGAGGAGTGCGACGCCTTTAAAATATAGTGGCAAGGATATGTTACTCGTCAGCAACATTTTAAGCGCATGAAACGCAAGAGCCGTCGGGAGCGAAGAAGTACTGTCGAAGGGCACAACAGAACTACTGGCAACTGTTACATGGTTAACGCCGGGGGGTCACAAGTTCTCACCTTTGGGAGCGACTCTGATGAAGAAATGACTCTGGGCCCTCTCTTTAAAGAATCCTTGTTAGGGAAAGAAGAGGAATCGGAGGCCTGCGAGAATATTCAGCTGCGCAATCGCATACTCCCAGAAAAGAATCTCGGGCCCGTGAGCAGAAAAGATAAGGGAAAGGAAAAGGTCATTGAAGATATCACTTTAGATGACCAAGTCACGAAAGAACTAACTACCAGAGACCCTCCTAAGAAGGGTAAGGTGGACTATAACATCCTCGCGCACTTAAGGAAGCTACCTTCTCAGCTTAGCATCCTTGATGCCCTCCTATTGTCAAAAGAATCGCGAGACTCACTAATTAAGGCGTTGCAAGAACCTGAACAATTCCAAGCCTTCCTCGCCACTGAAAAGATGAAGGATGAACTGGAGGAAGTGCATACGGCCGACGTCACTTTCGGTGATGAAGACCTCCTTCTCGGGACATGCGACCACAACCGTCCCCTATATGTCTCCGGATACTGCCATGACATCAAGATAGGCAAGATCCTGGTGGATAATGGATCCTCCGTCAATCTCCTTAATGTTCGGGTGTTGAAGGAAATCTGCATGAGTGTGCAACACCTCGCTCGTGACAAAATTACTATCTCCGGTTTCGATTCACAATCGTCACGGACTCTCGGATCTGTGATACTAACATTACGCTTTGGACTTCTCGTCACAGACATCAAATTTCATGTCATTGACGCCAAAACCTGCTACAACGCCTTGCTCGGTCGTCCTTGGCTACACGAATACAACATCGTCCCTTCTACACAACATCAGTGTATGAAGTACTTTAAGGATGGTTTCGAGTATACCGTAACAGGAGAGTTAAATCCATTCTCCGTGAACGAAGTCCGCAAATACGAAGATGCGAAGTACTTTTTGCCAGGTTTCGAGGATACAGAAAGGTGTCGCGACCCGGAGAACAAAGCCGCCGCCACCATCCCTGTTTTCGGAAGCGATACCGAAGAAGAGGAAGAGATTGTTTATACAGGGCCATCTCAGCGTAACAACCTGGGGACGCCCGCCCCCGTACTGGTCTTCGGAAGTGATTCAGAGGATGAAGTTAATGCTGTGTTCTCCAACCGGCTGCCGATACAAACACCCCTTTGCAATGACCATAGTTTGCAAATCACCATGGTACCGCGAGAACACTACAAGGATCTCGACACGCTTCAAGCTCACAATGTGCAGGACCTGCAAACGTTTTACGTCCCTCCCAGGCGAAGGGGTGAGAAGGTGATCCTATTCTACCGATCCTCGGAGTCGAAAGTAGAGAAAGAGATCTGGCATGGCGCAGATGCTACACCTGACAGGCTCCAACCCATCCGTCTGCCCAGATACTATACAAATGGATTAAAGAAGCTATTGAAACACCAAGGGGTACCCTTAAAACAAACTGTTCGACAGGCTCGGTTCTACAACAGGATTTGGGATGTCCCTGGGACCCAACGCAAATTGCCCAACGGGAAAATGGAAACACTTGGGCTTGGATACGCGAGAACCGGAAAACGAGAGCGGGCCCACAGCAGCTACGCTATATATACCTTTGATGAAGAAGAGGACGCCCTGTCAGGAGATGCCGACCCCTCATCAAAACTAGACCCCGCGATTGAAGCTCCAAGTCCGTCGTTTGAAGAACGAATGGGCAAGCCTATCAGGAAAGTGGGTCAGAAAGCTCGGGAAGACCACAACCGCGAAATGGCCATCTACGAGAAGGCCAGGACGCAACGTCTATTTCAACAGACTGCAAAAGACAAAGATGTTCATCCTTGTCAACCCATCATGCGAAAGGCCCGATGCGGAGACGGAAATAAGTCAAGGAGCGGAAAGAAGAGCCGACAACAACGACGTAGGATTAGAGGGTTACAGGTACTGCGTGGCTCGGATTCGTCCCTCATGGAAAAGATGAGTCGAGCGTACTCCTTCCCCCGAGACAAGACGGAGAAGTTACTCAAACTCGCTTTAAAACATCAAATGATCGTGCTTCCAGAATCTAGACACCCTGAGCAAGCCAACAAGGCTTCTCGTTCGAGCTATTGCTCTTATCACCAAGCCATAGGACATCCTACCGAAGACTGCTTCACCTTCAAGAACTGGGTCGAGGACCAGTACCGACGTGGCAGATCCGCTTTATCCAACAGCTGGAGGGTAACGCCGCCACGAAAGCACGAGCCCAAGGCCGTAAGAGCAGAACCGGATCCACCTCAGTCCCGGGAGCGGATCCGCACCTGTTATATGATTACGATATTAAAAGAAGAGCCCGAGAACATGGATGACCTTCCCCGGTGCTTTGAAAACAGCGATGATGAGGTGATCTCAGAATTTCCGCCCGCTCCGAAAGAACTGGAAGATGGTATACATACTACGGCGGATAACCTTAGGAAGATTGAGTTGGGATCGGCAGATGACCCGCGACCGACATTTGTCAGCGAGCTACTCTCTGAAGAAAAGGTGGCCGCGTTAAAGAACGTGCTTCTACGGCATAAAGACTGCTTCGCGTGGAACTACTCCGAGATGCCAGGTTTAGATCCGGAGGTTGCTGTGCATAAATTAGCAATATCCCCAGATATCAAGCCAGTCAAGCAGACGCCAAGAAGGATGCGACTCGAGCTAGAGATGAGCATCAACGCCGAAGTCAAGAAGCTGATCGATTCTGGATTTATTCAAGAAGTCCAATATCCCGATTGGATCGCCAATATCGTCCCGGTAATGAAGAAGAATGGGACGGTACGCATATGCGTGGATTTCAGGGATCTCAATAAAGCCTGTCCAAAGGATGATTTCCCAGTACCGGTAACCGAGCTAATGATAGATAACACGTCCACTCACGAGTTTTTCTCCTTTATGGACGGTTCGTCAGGATACAATCAGATAAAGATGCATCCCGAAGACCAGAAGCACACCGCTTTCCGGACCCCTTTGGGTATATTCTGCTACAGGGTTATGCCCTTTGGTCTAAAGAATGCTGGCGCTACCTATCAAAGGGCCATGACAAAGATCTTCGATGACCTCATACATGACATCGTTGAGTGCTATATCGATGACCTCGTAGTAAAGAGCATGTCATACGAAGAGCATTTAAAGCATCTGGAGACTGTGTTTCAACGCCTCTGGCAATATAATTTGAAAATGAATCCCCTCAAATGCGCGTTTGGAGTCTCCTCGGGCAAATTCCTGGGATTCATCGTTCGACACCGAGGTATTGAAATAGATCCGTCAAAGATTAAAGCGATCATGGAAATGCCTCCGCCAAGAACCCTCAAACAGTTGCGGTCTCTCCAAGGGAAGCTCGCATACATCCGGCGATTTATCGCAAATCTTTCAGGCAAATGCCGCCCCTACAGTCACCTGATGAAGAAGGGAACCCCATTCGTCTGGGATCAAAAATGCCAAGGTGCACTAGACGAGATCAAGCAGTACCTGCAGAACCCGCCGGTATTGGCTGCGCCGATCAAGGGAAAACCCCTCATTCTTTATACAACCGCCCTCGAAGGTTCCTTGGGCGCATTATGGGTGCAAGAGAACGATCAGGGGAAAGAGAGAGCACTCCACTACTTAAGTCGAGTTCTACTGGGGGCAGAAAGCAATTACTCTCCCATTGAAAAACATTGCTTGGCATTAATCTTCGCGATAACAAAGCTCAGGCACTATGCGTTGGCACACGAAGTCTGTCTCATCTCGAAGGTGGACCCTCTTAAATATCTGATGTCAAAAGCCATATTGACGGGACGACTCGCTAAATAGGCCCTGCTCTTGATGGAGTTCTCGATAATCTATCAACCTCTCAAGGCAGTGAAAGGCCAGGCCATTGCTGACTTCCTCGCTGAGCACCCGATACCGGCCGATTCTCCTCTGAATTGTGATTTGCCGGACGAGCATGCATTTGATGCGATTAGCGGCGGAAGCACCCGATGGGAACTCTATTTCGATGGAGCGTCCTCCGTAAAGAAACAGAAACAAGGTATCCCAATGATCAAATCGGGGATAGGCCTCATCTTTGCAACTCCACAAGGAGGGATAATGCGCTTCGCCTTCTCCTTAACAGAGCCGAGGACAAACAATGAGGCTGAATATGAAGCTCTGATAGCAAGCCTCGAAATCGCCATCGACATGGGAATTGAAGACCTCCTTATATACGGGGATTCTCAGCTAGTTGTTAGTCAAGTAAATGGTGACTACCAAACGTGCAAACCGGAGTTGGTAAAGTACGGCGAAAAGGTGCAACAACTGTTGGCCCAGATTCCCTCCTATATTTTAGAGAACATACCGCACGCGGAGAACAGCAAAGCAGACGCGTTGGCCAAACTTGCTAAAGAACTGGCTGACGAGAACCTCGATGATGTCAGAATCGTGGTACAAAGCCGTCGAGTGCTCACCCCGGCAGAAATACCTCCGGAATTATATAAAGAGGGAGCGACTGAGCAGATGACCCTACAAATAAAAGACCAGGAGAAGGCCGAGGACTGGAGGGAAGTCTTCATAGACTACTTTAAGTCCCGCCGAATGCCCAAAGAAGCGTCCTCAAGACATCAGCTCATGAAACGAGCCCTATCTTTCGCTCTCGTCAACAATACTCTATACAAGAGATCGTTTGATTCTCTATGGCTGAGATGCTTAGGATCTGACGAAGCAGAAAGAGTCATTCAGGAAGTTCATGACGGACTTTGCGGTTCTCACCAAGCAGGCCCGAAGATGAAGTTAAAGATTAAACGAATGGGCTACTACTGGCCCACGATGATCCAGGACTGCCTCGAGTATGCGAAGCAATGCCACTCATGCCAGATTCATGGAGACTTCATCCACCAACATCCGAATCCACTACACCCAACGGTGGCCAGCTGGCCATTCGAGATGTGGGGGACTGACATAGTCGGCCCCATTGAGCCATCATCATCTCGGGGACATCGTTTTATCCTGGCGACAACTGATTACTTCTCCAAATGGGCAGAAGCAGTACCACTGAGGGAAGTGAAGATGGAGAATATCCTCCATTTCTTCAAGACGCACGTCATCTATCGGTTTGGAACCCCACGGCGGATTATTTCCGATAACGGGCCAGCCTACAGAAGCCATAAGATTAGCCGCTTCGCGCAGCAGCACAATATAGACTGGAGGTATTCTTCAGTTTACAACCCACGAGCTAACGGTCTGGCCGAGGTCTTCAATAAGACCTTGACGAAGATCATAAAAAAGACCGTTTCCCGGAATAAGAGAGACTGGCACGAGAGGCTGCAAGAGGCCCTTTGGGCTTATCGAACTACATTCAAGACAGCCACGAACACAACGCCGTACGCATTGGTATTTGGGATGGAAGCAGTGCTCCCCCTCGAGATAGAGTTACCCTCTCTACGAGTAGCAGTCCACCACGAGCTGACGGACGAAGAAAATGCTCACCTTCGGCTTGAGGAGCTTGATGCCCTCGATGAAACCCGACTCATAGCGCAACAACATCTGGAAGCCTACAAAGCAAAGATGACGCGCTCGTACGAAAGATTGACCAGGCCGAGGACATTCCGCCAAGGCGAACTCGTGCTAGTGGTCAAGAGACCTATGATCCCCAATCGTGCCAAACGGGGAAAATTTGAGCCAAACTACGAAGGCCCTTACATCATAGACAAGGTCTACCAGGGTGGAGCCTATCTACTCATGGACATGCACGGTGAAAGACCTTTCAGGCCAATAAACGGCCGTTTCTTAAAGAAATACTACGCTTAATAAGCCATAGCCTGGGTCAATGATGGATGACGACGACTATGTCCGCTCGCTATCTTCCCAGGCTCAGACCTTACAAGCAGCAGCCGGCCTTCCCGTAACGACGGACCGAAACGTCCTTAAACTAACGACGGACCGAAACGTCCTTAAACTAACGATGGACCGAAATGTCCTTAAACTAACGACGGACCGAAACGTCCTTAAACTAACGACGGACCGAAACGTCCTTAAACTAGCGACGGACCGAAACGTCCCTAAACTACTACCACAGCATCATTAAGCTGACGAGATAAAAAAAAAAAGAAAAAAAAGTATATAAAATAAAAAACGGTATGTCCATAAGCAAAGTGGGCACGGATGAAAACCCGAAAGGGCTCCGTGAGTAAAAACAGCTGGACTACCGGCGAGTGTTTGCGAAAACCCGAAAGGGCGCAACCTCGTTAAAAGACACTTATAGGGCCCTCTCGACCTTGTAAAGAGAAACCGCCTGCGTGAGATCCTTACGACTCACAAAGGAGCAGCACACTTAGGGATCCTCATGATTCCTGAGGAGAAAATACACTTACGAGATCCTCACGACTTGTAAGGAGAACTCTCTTATGGGACCCTCACGGCTTATGAGACTTGAAAGTCTTAAGTTACAGAAACCTAAACCTGTTCTTAAGCAAATCCTCCACAACCCTCGATGTTGCCCTACAAGCGGCTCGTACTGACCCTTGTATACAATCCACGGGCGCGAATAAACATTTCCCCAGCAAAGTCCCACCCGTGACTAGGGATATGTCCATATAATGAGCAGCCCTTGTAGGTCCTCTCGACCCATAAGGAGAAAGCCCTCTTGTAGGATCCTTACGACTTACAGAGGAACACGCACTTAGGAATCCTCACGATCCCTAAGGAGAAAATACACCAGCAAGATCCTCACGACTTGTAGGGAGAAATATCTTTGTGAGACCCTTACGGCTCATGAAGTCAGAAGCCTCGGTCGGTGGGACCCTTAACCCTGTTTACTAAGCCACCTTTGTTCAAACATCGACAGAGGCAAATGATGATTCACTCCTGGCAACATCCCAGTTGTAGCGGTGCTGATGCTGAAATCGGTATCTAAAATCCAAGCTTGCAGCGAAAAAGCTAGCGAGCCACACATGCATACGAAATAGCCGAAATGATGGGGCGACTTGCAATAAAAAGCAGCAAGTAAAAATGTATGCATGACAAAATAGCCGAAATGATGGGGCAACTCGCAATAAAAAACAGCGAGTGAAAATAAATAAATAGCCGAAATGATTGGGCACCGCGAAAAATAGCCGAAATGATGGGGCAATCGCGACCTTCGCGATATAAAAGCTGAAATGATAGAGCATCGCGGAAAAAGAAATAAAATAAAAGTGAAATCCTCGCCCTACAGGTGATGTTACATCTACCCCTGTATACAATCCAGGGGCGCAAACAAAGAAGGGATCATACTCCTTCCCCAGGTTTCATCATAAGGAGAAGCCAAATCTCGACGACTCACAGATAGCCTAGAGATCATCTCGTTGTTCGTCTCATGGCAGCAAACACAACATCAAGCGAAACGGAACAGCGGCAACTCCCAGTTCCATGACTCGATGATGTATTCCCACAGAGAGTCAAACCCCAATCCCGTGAAATGCGGATACAATCAGCAAAATTTCTGGTTACGTGGAACGCGGATAATGTCACTCTTTGACCCCGTGGAAAACGTCCAGAGCGGATCCTGGTCCTCGCAGAGCACGGCAGTGAACCCGTGTGAAGCATCCAGAGCGGAGCCTAGTCCTCGCCGAGCACGACAGTGAACCCGTGTGAAGCATCTAGTGCAAAATTCCTGGTTACGTGGAAAGCGGATAACGTCACTCTTTGACCCCGTGGAAAACGTCCAGAGCGGATCCTGGTCCTCGCAGAGCACGGCAGTGAACCCGTGTGAAGCATCCAGAGCGGAGCCTAGTCCTCGCCGAGCACGGCAGTGAACCCGTGTGAAGCATCTAGTGCAAAATTCCTGGTTACGTGGAAAGCGGATAACGTCACTCTTTGACCCCGTGGAAAACGTCCAGAGCGGATCCTGGTCCTCGCAGAACACGGCAGTGAACCCGTGTGAAGCATCCAGAGAGGAGCCTAGTCCTCGCAGAGCACGGCAGTGAACCCGTGTGAAGCATCTAGTGCAAACTTCCTGGTTACGTGGAACGCGGATAATGTCACTCTTTGACCCCGTGGAAAACGTCCAGAGCGGATCCTGGTCCTCGCAGAGCACGGCAGTGAACCCGTGTGAAGCATCCAGAGCGGAGCCTAGTCCTCGCCGAGCACGGTAGTGAACCCGTGTGAAGCATCTAGTGCAAAATTCCTGGTTACGTGGAAAGCGGATAACGTCACTCTTTGACCCCGTGGAAAACGTCCAGAGCGGATCCTGGTCCTCGCAGAACACGGCAGTGAACCCGTGTGAAGCATCCAGAGCGGAGCCTAGTCCTCGCAGAGCACGGCAGTGAACCCGTGTGAAGCATCTAGTGCAAACTTCCTGGTTACGTGGAAAGCGGATAATGTCACTCTTTGATCCCGTGGAAAACGTCCAGAGCGGATCCTGGTCCTCGCAGAGCACGGCAGTGAACCCGTGTGAAGCATCCAGAGTGGAGCCTAGTCCTCGCCAAGCACGGCAATGAACCCGTGTGAAGCATCCAGTGCAAACTTCCTGGTTACGTGGAACGCGGATAATGTCACTCTTTGACCCCGTGGAAAACGTCCAGAGCGGATCCTGGTCCTCGCAGAGCACGGCAGTGAACCCGTGTGAAGCATCCAAAGCGGAGCCTAGTCCTAGCCGAGCACGGCAGTGAACCCGTGTGAAGCATCTAGTGCAAAATTCCTGGTTACGTGGAACGTGGATAATGTCACTCTCTGACCCCACGGAAAACGCCCAGAGCGGAGCCTGGTCCTCGCCAAGCACGGCAGTGAACCCGTGTGAAGCATCCAGAGCAAATACCGGACTGTGGAGTCCTTAAAATCCACGGACTATGACGTCCTTAACCTCGACCGCGATGTCTTAAAACTAACGATCAACCACCCCTATTCCTTACAGATTTTGCCTCGGTTTAAGGGTACATCTCTTCACTCCTTTGATGCCTGGCGTTGTAATTCCTCAACGTCTTCAAAGAGGTGACGGGTCCCTGCAACCAAACATCGGACTGTGGAGTCCCTAAATCCACGGACTATGAGGTCCTTAACCTTGACCGTGATGTCTTAAAACTAACATCGGACTGTGGAGTCCCTAAATCCATGGACTATGAGGTCCTTAACCTTGACCGTGATGTCTTAAAACTAACAGCGGACTGTGGAGTCCTTAAATCCACGGACTATAAGGTCCTTAACCTTGACCGCGACATCTTTAAACTACAATATCTGGAGAAACCCCTGACTCCGTAAAACACGGACAAGGGTAACCGCATCCAGCATTTACAAGTCCTCACGACCGGGAGGAAAACTCTTTATGAGACCCTCGTGGCTCGTAAAATACAGAAGACTTAGGAAGCAGATCTTAACCCTGAATCCTGAGCCATCGCTGTCCTGCAAGGAGATCAAGATAGAGTATCCGCAGAATGCATTCAATAAAAAGGGGACACACCGTTGAAAGGAAAATTGTATCTTTTATTCATAAGCCAAAATGGATACAAAGCGCGATTCATGAAAGAAACAAAAAGAAAGATACTCTCATGAGTATGTACAAAAAAAAAGAGAAAAGATACAAGTCCTTAAGCCGGCGGGCGATGCAGTAATTTTACCAGCTCATCATTCTGTTGCTGAGCCATGGCTTCATGACGCAAGATCTCCAGAAGACGAGCCTCCGCCTGAGCTTGCTGAGCCTGATACGAAGCAAGCCGAGCTTCGAGCTCTTTCTCGGTGGCTTTATGAGCCTCGACCCTCTCACGAGTGAACGTGGCGGCTTTATCGAGAGCCACCACCTCTTTGATGGATTCCTGAAGCACCCGCCACAGTTCATACGCTTTATTGGCCCTGGCTATGAGATTGGCTTGAAGCTCGCCCAGCGCCTTAGAGGCCAACTCCCGCTCCGAGAATTTACGGCCGAACCCTTTTTTTCACACGACAATATGTTCGTCACGCGTCGCCCTATCAAGCCATGTAAGCTCACTTTGCGACCGCAACCTTAGAAATAAGACATACACGCTCGAGACCATATAAATGGGCTTCCGATCGACAGCAATAATCGATCCAGAACTCGCTCACACAACCCGGAATGAAAAGCAACGAAAAACTTTCCGACGATTATCCTATCAAGCATGTGTTCGCAATCATATGAACATCCGAAAAAGAAATAAAATTCGAAGCTTTAATATGCACGCGACATGACAACAGTATTGATAATTGAAGAAAGTTTTCATAAAAGGAACACAAAATTTATTCATGCAAGCGGAAACATACATACGAGTACCAAGCCTACATGGAAGTTCAACATAAAGCATACAAAAAGGAGGGACTAATTTAAAAATGTTCTACGCTAACGGAAAAGGTCACCAAACACAGGATCAACGGCACATGGGTTAATGAAGCAAAGGACAAAATTCTCCATCTCTCTCTCCGCTCTCTCCAGCATGTCAAAGCGACGGTTTTCACGAGGAGTCGCTCCCCATCGATTGGCGCCGTGTTCGTCTGCGAAAGCAGACATAACAGCTCGCCGGGCCTTTATCTCGCTCAGCAGATGAATTGAGCAGTCCTTCAAAGCCTGAGTAATCAGGCACGCTTCATGAAAGCCCTCGAGCTTTTCTTCCGCCGCGTCGAGCATCGCCAGGGTCATCTCCGCCACGTGAGGAGGGATATCGGCAAGCACGGCCGTGAGAATCATCCGGAGCCAGAGGGAACCCATCGGGAGGGGAGACCCTCTACGGATCGAGAGCTCATGCATAGATAGGTCACATTCGTTGTCGGAAAGGAGGGGGTCCACCAACCGAGCAGCAAAACGGGGGATCATCTCCTCAAGAGGAACTTCCCATGGCTGTCGACGAGCATGAGGGCGATTGCAGGCCATAGCGCTCGTTTGTTTCTCAAGACAAGTTACTCCAAGATAAAAAAAAAATAATATAAATCTCTTTGTGAAGGGAAAAGAAAGCTATAGCCTCATATATAAAGAAATGCATTAAGTGCTGTGCGCGGAAAATCTTGCATGGTGAAGCTATTTCCAAGGCCCAAAAAAGGAAAGGCATCGAAAATCAAGGAGATGGAACTATTTCCAAGGCCCTCTTTCTGCATCTAATATTGTGCACTGAAAATATGGCATGGGGTAAATTCTGTGAACAGCCCCATCAAGGGACCCCACGTGCAGAACACGTGAGGCCTAAACCTGATGTGCACTTAAAGGGAAATATATGGAGCAGTACCCTGCATATTAAAAGCACAAACAACAATAGTAGCAAAATGATAAAATCCCAGAGAAAAGGCATGCAAATATGGGAAGACATAATAAAACTTGTCACTCATACTTCAAGAGGTTCATACAAAAATATAGAAGACACATTTACAATGGTAAAACTTCAGATGCGGGGCATGGGTTGAGAAACTCAAAATTAACTTTATTCAAGATCTTCCAAGCATTTCGAACCTCCCGAGTATGCTTTCTCTCACGGTCACAAGCGTCGGGGTCCCCGCGGATGTCCTCTACCCTCCGGTAGACGGCAAGTATGGCTGATTGCTGAAAAATCTGATGCAGGAGATCAATGAGATTATCCCGCCTTCTCTTGGAAATCAAGTGCATCAAATACACCGAGTGTACTTTATCCTCGGCGGCGTCCAATGACCCAAGCGGCACACCAGCACAAAATAAAGGGAGAGCCTCCCTGATCGCCAGCACGATCAGCCTCAGAAGAGAAGAGCGACGGGGGAGTAACCGATGGTTGTACTCGTCAAAGCGGCCCATGATCTCGGCACACTGAGCATCGGTGAACTCCTGGTTCTGACTGCGGCCCAGCGCACGAATATTCCCGTAGGAAATGATCTCGTCAAGACTATACAGATGGGCATCCATGATACCTGAAATAAAAGTCACGAGAATCGTTAGAAAACCCCTATTCCGTTAATGGCAGGAAGAACCACCTAGGGCCAAGAGACCTCAGGGAGCCTCCATGCGAAGAGACTGAGTTCTTCATAGGAATTAAATTCCTTATTAAGAAAAGGGAATTAAATTCCCGGAAATATTTTTGATGGAATTAAATTCCATGGGTTGAAACGCCATCGTCATCTCCTCAAAGATCACCTAAACCCTAAGAGATCTACAGTTCGAAAGTTATGTGGTTTCCTGTTCTTATGGAAAAACTCGAAGAAAAATGGGTTCTCTGTGAAACCCTTAATGCGGATTTAAAATCCAAAGAGTTCTTTTAAAGACGAAGGCGCTTCGGCCGTTCAACATTATTACCTGAGGAAAAGGGATCCGTCAACAGAGTTAAACTCTGGGAAATGTCTGAGACAGAGAACTAAGCTCTGGAAGCAAGAATTAAATTCTCAAGGAAAAAGTTCTCAGAAGAAGAAGATGAACAAAGTGAAGGCTCCTATGAAGAGACAGAGGTATTTATAGAAGGCAGTGGAAACGTTTCATCTCCCCAGATCCCTAGAGGAATCCAACGGTCCCAAGAGGTGACAGCGTTGCACTCACGTGCAGACACGTGAGAACAACGCTGTGGGGGTATTTGTTTCCTGATTTAAAATCAGGAAAGCTTCTGGGAAAAGCTTCAAAAAGGGGCCACGTGCTTACACGTGACCAGCAGTCACGTGTTGACACGTGACATATCAAAGCAGCGGAAAAGGGCACATTGGTTCCCTGATCAAATCAAGGAAAAGGGCTTCAGAAGAAGTCACGTGCTCCCACGTGACCAGAGTCACGTGTTGGCATGTGACGTTCAAAGCAGCAGACTCGCTCTCCAGTTGAACCAAGGAAAGAGGCGCCAGACAAGGGTCACGTGCTCACACGTGACCAGGGGTCACGTGGTAGCACGTGACGGCTAAGCAGCAGAAGAAGGCAGAGTGCAAAAGAAGGAAAGGGCTCGTTACAAGGGAATCACGTGTCCACACGTGACCATGGGTCACGTGGTCACACGTGACCGGCTTTCAAAGTCCATTTTGCTAACAGAATTAAATTCTGGAAGAGAATCAAATCTTTCCAAAGGAAAACAATTATCTGGAACCAATCAAATTAAAGATTCAGAGATAATTAAATATCATCTATCTATGGAAAATCTCGGGTTTGGAAAGATTTCCCCCTTAAATCTAACCAAAATAACAAAGGAGAGTCTCTGGATTTAAAATCCAATGGAGAATAAAATTCACCTAATAATCCAAAGGTCCAGAACGAATGAAGGATGCAAATCAAATCTCTCAATGAAGATTCATCGAAAACTGATTGATTCGGCTGCTTCTCCTATAAATAGGAGCCAAGACACACAAAAAAGAGATATATACGCAGAGGGAAGAAAAAGGAGAGAGCCTTGATACTTTGAGGAATTTGGAGCTTCTGCAAAAAGAAAACCCTAGGTAAGAAAGGGAAGGCTTCCTGAAAGAAGGAGAATATAATTCTCAACAGAGTTTAACTCTGACAAAATAAAAAACAGAAGAACATATTTCTTCTCTCTTTGATAGAGGATCTGTAAAGAGCACATCTCCCCTTGAAGTTGAGAATTTAATTCTCGACGGGTTGAGATCCTGCCATGCAGATCCAAAACATAGAGAGGGAATGCAAGCACGAGAATTTAACTCTCACAAAACTATAGGAATTTAATTCCTTTAAAATAAAATTTGGGTTTGACCTTATATCATGGGAATTTAATTCCTTCAGAGCAAAGAGAAACAGGGTTTAACCCTAATTAAGAACTTAGTTCTGTTGAAACAACGGGAATTCAATTCCCTTAATCATAATTTAACAGGGACTGGAAGTTTAATTCCTTAAAAAGCTTTTATTAGGGTTTAACCCTATTCAGTTCTTCACGTAAACGAGGAATTTAATTCCTACAGAAGATTCAGGGTTCAATTCTACTCCAGAATATGAGTCTTCAAAAGGAAGTAGGAATTTAATTCCTTTGAAAATTTAAAGCTCGAAGAATTTAATTCCTGAGAAAGATCAACAGATTCTCTAAAACAATATACATAGAGGCAGGGTCACGTGTCACCACGTGACCCCCTCAAAAGAGCTACAGAAAGCCCTTTGAGGCAGTCCCCCACGTGACCCACGTGACCCTTGACAGAAACTCTAATACATAGGCATATGAATGCCCGTCACGTGATGGCACGTGATGTTCTGAAAGATGCAGCGATTTCAGCAGAATAAATGGAAAGAGGGCGTTCTCACGTGTTGCCACGTGACCCCTTTTGCCTTAGTGTTCAACACTAAGTTGGAATTCTTGAACACGGTACTGAAACACTGTTGGGCCTTAGTGTTCAACACTAATCAAAGAACCTTATTTACAGTGTTCAACACTGATTACCTTAGTGTTTAACACTAATCCGAGATCTCCATTGTAGTGTTCAACACTGACTACCTTAGTGTTTAACACTAATTTGAGAGCTCTGTTGCCGATGCTTGATACCGATCTGTTTTAGTGTTTAACACTAATATGAAAACCTTGTTGCTGGTGTTTAACACCAATTATCTTTTAGTGTTAAACACTAACTTGTCAACCTCATTCCCAGTGTTCAACACTGATTGCTCCGAAGTGTTTAACACTAGGCTTTGGCCCAATTGGCTAAAGGGATAGAGGCAAAGCCTCTCCCTCAATGGACCCATAAGAAGTCAATATTCCAGACATGATAGGACTTAGCCCGAGCTGGCCATAAGTCCTCAATTCGTAATTAACTGGGCCAATGGGCTCATAATATATTTAATGGGTCTTGATCCTAAATTGGGCCAAGGACTATTTAATCCATTCCGGTCCTAGGGTACATCTCTTCACTCCTTTGATACTTGTCATTGTAATCCCTCAATGTCTTCAAAGAGGTGACGGGTCCCGACGACCACCCATGATATGGACTGTGGGGTCCTTAAACCCATGTCTAATGCAAAATTCCTGGTTACGTGGAACGTGGATAACGTCACTCTTTGACCCCGCAGAAAACGTCCAGAGCGGAGCCTAGTCCTCGCCGAGCACGGCAGTGAACCCGTGTGAAGCATCTAGTGCAAAATTCCTGGTTACGTGGAACGTGGATAACGTCACTCTTTGACCCCGCGGAAAACGCCCAGAGCGGAGCCTGGTCCTCGCCAAGCACGGCAGTGAACCCGTGTGAAGCATCCAGAGCACATACCGGACTGTGGAGTCCTTAAACCCATGGACTATGAGGTCCTTAACCTTGACCGAGATGTCTTAAAACTAACAATGGACCACAATGTCCTTAAACTACCCATGGACCGCAATGTCCTTAAACTACCCACGGACCGCAATGTCCTCAAACTAGAACAATAGAGCCCCGCATGCTCTTTTGTCGGATCTAAACGGTCCCGTTTAAGTTGATCTTAGCCTCAAAGATGGCTAACGTATCCTTAAACTTTCAAACAGACTGGACTATGAATCCCCCAAATTAACTTTGGCTCGAGGGTACATCTCTGAACTCCTCTGACATCCGTCGTTGTAATCCTTCAACGTCGTCAGAGAGGTGACGGGTCCCGACGGCCACACATTCAATGGACCACTATGTCCCTAAACTGGAACAATAGAGCCCAAATGCTCTTTTGTCGGATCTAAACGATCCCGTTAAGTTGATCTTAGTCTCAACGTTAGACTAACGTATCCTTAACAAACGTTTGAGTTGATCTTAGCCTCAAGTATGGCTGACGTATCCTCAAACCAAACCCCCAAACCCAAATCTAAGATAAACACGGATTTGGACTAGTCCACGCCCTACGGGCGACGACATAACTCAGTCTCCGTAAACAATCCACGGGCAACAAAACATAAAATAAACACACACGACACGAAGTGACCATCTGGAGAAGGAGAAAGTTGGTACCGCAATGCGGTAGCGTAATTAACTGCAGGGGCTTGCGCCTGCAGGGAAGAGCGTCCCCACAATCAAAAACCCCTCAAACGAGGGGGAATCTGACGAAGTCTGCTACATCGGCCGCATCCGTCTAAACCTTCGATATTCGGTGCCATAGATCGACTTGGCATCTTCGGAGAGATGGACGGATAGCACCAATTGGCATCTGCCCCGAACCTCAGGCACGGACGCCCGAGTCCAGGCCGCCGTTCGGAGGGGAACATCCACCATCACTGGGGAGATGGATTCAACATCGACAACTTCATCAGTGGAATCAATAAGGGCCGTCGTCATGATCGCATCACCCGCTGATGCCGGGGATCCACAGAGGGGGCAAGAGGAAGTTGGAATTGTCCCTGATTCGAAATGAAGGCCTGACGGCCCAGACTGTTCAAACGCTGGCACTTCACCCATCACGTTAATACCTAAACTCGGCTATGCTGCACCATTCAAGGACAAATGTGTTATAATTCAAAAAAAAACGCTGTGGGAAGAAACCTGAAAAAGTAAATAAGTCCTACTAGGTTTCTATAAGGGATCATGCGCTGCTTTACCTTGAAGTAATCCCTCAGCCTCTTCGCGAGCCACACGTGCAATCTTCCTATGAGCGGTGGACAAGGAAGAAGGAGTGTCCTACATGGGAACGTCAGAGGGTTGTGTATCACTCAAACCCGCTCCTGTGGCCAAGTTAGCCTGACGCCCTCTTGCTGCGTGCTTTCTGCGTTTTGTAGGGTGTGTTTACCGCCGAAAGCCGGGAAAGACGAACGTCTTGCATGAATTTGAGGGAAGATGCTATTTGGTTTTATCTGTCCACCTCTCCATAGATGCCAAGTTAATTTATGGCACCGTATATGGGAGGTTTGGACGGATGCGGCCGTTGTAGCAGACTTCGTCAGATCCCCCCTCATTGGCAAGGGGTTTTTAATTGTAGGGATGCTCTTCCCTGCAGGCGCATGCCCCTGTAGTTAATTACGTTACCGCGTAGCGATAACCACTTTCTCCTGCTCCAGATGTTCACTTCGTGTCGTGTGTGTTTGTTTTATTTTTGGTTGCCCGTGGATTGTATACGGAGACTAATTTGTGTTATTGCCCGTAGGGTGTGGATTAGTTAAAATCCATATATTCTTAGATTTGGATTTGGTTTGATTTAAGGATCGTTAATCTTGTTTGAGATTAAGATCAACTTAAATGTTTTTTGAGAATACATTAGTCTAATTTTAGACTAAGATCTACTCGGTATGATTTTAGAATCATTCAGACCCAACAAAAGAGCATTTGGAATCTATTTCTTTAGTTAAAGGACGTTGCGGTCTATAGATCACCATTTTTTTAGGGGTGAGGGTTTAGTTTAAGGACGTTGCGGTCCATAGCTAGTTTAAGGACATTGTGGTCCATAGGAATGTGCTCATAGGTTTGGAAGTGCACCAAAGAGCTATTGGTTGTCAGGACCCTCCATCTCTCTGAAGACGTTGAAGAATTACAACGGCATGTATCATAGGTATGGAGAGATGTACCCTTGAATCGAACTCCAGATTGAAGGGAGAGAAAACGAATAGCCCGCTAATTCTAGAGTAAAGTCCCCTCCGTCTGAATGCCTTGAGATGCGGACCAGTTGCCCTTTAGAACCCGGCTATTCGTGCACTCCACCTCGGGGTAATTATAGTACAGAAAAGAAAATAATATGCAAGGGTGACATCGACCTCAGCCCGGTCGTGCCCCAAAAGAATAATATACAAACTGGCAGTGACGGCAGTCCACATGTCGGACGCTCGCCCCGCAATAACAAATGTACAAATGAAAACAACTGTACTATCATTGCACCATTGCTATCCACCACGACGATCCAACCAACATCAAAGCACAACACAGAACATCAACATGAATGTCACGTTCGCAAACCCATCTAAAAGACATATAGCAATTAGACGAGTTTACCGATCAAGTGACATTCACGGTCGCAGATAGAAATGTATGTACTGTTAAACGCACACTTAAAATATCGATCGACTAAGTTCCAAATTGGCCCCAATAGCAAAACAACACTTCACTGAAACCTGGGCCAAAACTGAATATCACAAAAATCACAATTTCACATCAGAGGGCTACAAGAAAATTTTTGAAGCCCGTCGCCACTAAATTGCCGCGGAACCGCCGCCAATGTAGGGTAAGTGCGGCGGTTCCGCGGCTCTTTGGAGGCTTCAGGAGCTGAAATTTTCTCTGTACCCTTACAATTGCCTGCACGGATTTTTAAGATGCCTGAAATAATTTTTTGACCACTTTTGAAAATCGACAGCAAACAGAAAATGAAATCGTGATTTTGGCAATTTCCGTCGATCGATCTTTCAAGCACGTTTAAACAAGCTAGTAAGGGGTTTAAAGGGTGGCTCTGATACCATGTTGGGTCACGGCAGCGCCCCGGCCAACGAAACGCGGCCAAAATGCGGAACAAAAATTTTCTAAACTGGCGCTACCGCTACCTGATATACGGATCGACCTTAAACCCTAAACTAGCATACTAACTAAGAGTTAGAATCGTTATACCGAGTTGATCCATATTCTTCGGTCTTCATTCCAAGCTCCTAGCGGCTCCTTGATGTGGTTTGGTCGCCGGTCTTCCTCCATCTCCGATGATCCACCCGAAGGAAACGGCGTAAGCTCCAACCTCGACGAACGAGGTAACCGATGCTCCAAATTCGCTAGCTATGGAGAGTCGAGGTGTAGTAGTGTGTAACTATGTTTTTCTCTCTACCCTTAAGCTCAATGAGAAACTCAAGAAGAAGATGAAGGAGGTGAAAGCTTTGGCATGAACAAAAGAAAATGGCTAAGTTTCTTTTGTTAAGTATGAGAGAGTGAGAGTGTAATGTGTCATGTAAATTTTCCAAACGAAAAGAACCCCCACCTCAATGTTGCCGGCCCCCCCTCTCTCATTCCCTCAAAAAAAAAATCATTTCCAATTAACCATTAAACAAATGCAACCATGCTTTGACCCATGCCACACAACATGTCCATGACCATACCTCTTTTTCCCCCTCATTTAAAAAGACAAATGAATTTCCATAAATGGAAAATCATATAAATGAGGTGTCATCTTCTAGAAGCTATTCCGTATAAAATACGGAATACTTCCCGGTACATGTATCGAAATACATATACGCGTATTCGTACCAAAATACGAATAGCCAAGAGAGAAAACGAATAGTGAACAATAATACTAGAATACGTATATACAAATACATATGTAAGTTATTAAATCAAAATCCGATTTAATAATCCGGCTTAATCCTAAGCCGATAGTATTATCAACCGTCCGATTAAACTCTGCGCAGCATGTGCACATATTTAATCGGACACCTGTATGTATCAACATACCTCATGTACACCATATCGCCTGAATCATGAAACCCTCTGTATGGGACTCTAACGACTCGTCAATACGCTGGCAGTGGGTTTAACCACAAGCACGTCAGCGGCACTAGCTGTACGTAACGGCTACCCTGGTATTGAGCGAAAGGGAGGCCGACGAGCAAACTCATGCAGAACCCCTACTGAGCCTGACAGTGACAATATCCGTACAGTCCGGTCTGTTCGTCTAAGAGTATCGCAAATCGAGTCTAGGGGGTGGATAAAGTCAGACCCCTAACAACGCGATATTTAGTGTCGGCATGTAACCCATCACCTCCTGAGAAACTATCGATCCTGGATCGGTAATCCTCGTCTACCATGGCCATGGATTTGTGGTGATGGCCACCCGTACACAACGTGACATCAAACCCCAATCCCGGGAGAGATGAATCCCCGATGATCCGATCACTGCCTCCATGTGGCTCGGGACTGTACCCAACTAAAACCTGTTTGCATGACTCCTTTGAGCCGTGGTAGGGTAGTAATCAAAGCACGGTGGGAACTCACACGAGACAAATGACGATCTCAGGTCGACAGACTAACCTGTACACATGTCACCTGGGAACTGCTATCTGACAATAGGTATAATACCAACTAGCAGGTTCCCGGCGAGTCCGTCCAATGTACCCATAACCCAATGAGCACCTGCATACTATCTTAGGTTAACAAACTAACACCAATGGCTTGTATGACCTGGCCACCGCCCCTCGTCAGGGTCTCGATCATTATACACTAGTCTACACTGGAGTATCGATTCCCGGTCTCGATACTCCCACAACTAGGGACATTTAAGGATGTGCTTATAGACCCCAGCTCCCACATATATGATCGCCATCATAATGCTGGCAGTCAAGCAAGAATCCTATGGGCTCTATCAACACGTACATGATGATAAAGACAAACCAGATAGCATACTATCATCTTGAGTAAGACTGTTTTATCAGTATAGGTCCTCACTCAATCATCATAATCACAAGTCCGTGACTATGATAATTGCCTTGAGGGCACTATAGCCAACAATCTCCCACTTGCACTTAAGGCCAATTATTGCGATATCGCATACTCACAGCCCGTGTGATACCGAACACCCAACTTATCTACTAATCAGTTTCGCAAAACCCGTTTGCGAAAATGATTGCGTTCAAGAAATAGCCTTAGTGAGTGGACCGCTCCAATGTTTCTTTCTATATCTGTCTATATCTCAACTCCGCAGAGAAAGCTATCTCCCGATATGAGCAATACATGTCTTAGAATTTGTCTGGACATCTGATGGGACCCAGTTCACAAATGAACTCCAAATCCAGCAAACTACTTAGACTGTATAGTCTACTGAATTTAATCAGTAACATGGGCCATGCCTTCCTCAGTATCCGCTTGGACCACCTGTCCAACATACTGTCCCTCAAAAGAGGGAAAAACTACAACTCAGACAGTCACTCTGTCATCCAGGTTACCTTGGAAGCCTGAAATGATAACCGTCTCCCAAAGGAGGCTGCCGTAATCATTTCCCAAGAATATTCACTTATGTTCAAAAACTGCTTCCCAATGTTTCTCCAGGATTGGATTAATATATCTGCTTATTGCATCTAGTGCAAAAGCAATATCTGGTGTGGTACTTTACATTTCATGATTAACTCAATTGCCTAAGCAAGTGATATGCTAATCATGCAGATCCCTCTCCCCTTTAGTCTGTAAGACACCTTTAGAGCGGGTGACTCCATCACCTGCAGGTACACCACCATGCTAGGAGTCGTCCCTTTAATGTCAAAGTACCCAGATTAGGATACTTCCCAAATCTAGATCTAAAACCATAGATCTAGTGACCAGAAAACTTGATATTATATCCATATCCTATGTCGAGAAACAACTTTGTGACAACCAAAGTACAATCGATCGTAGTATAGGAATATCTCTTCCTATTAAGTGCATGTCATCCCGAATCCTCGGATATCACACCCTACTACCTTCTTACCAGATCCATCTCCTATTCTGATGAAGTCAAAACCTATGACTGTCACATCAAAATAGATGATCTATTTCCGCTATACCTGCTTTAGTCTGTAAATAGACATAAGATACTTGCCTACTATGCTTCGGCTGCTCCCACTGACTACAACAACCCTCTGGCAGAGTCATATACACGTGCACTTCTAAAGCTAGTTTAGAATGACGCTATACTCATCCTCCTGCCGGGTCTTATAGTCTAGAACAACAGCAATGCCAAGTCTGGGTAAAAAAGAACCTCCATGTCACCGTCTCTGAGAAGACCGAAGTACCTCTCGGGTGCCTGAGGTTACCCACCAAATCTGCGGAGTGGCTAATGGAACATCAAATCCAATTGAATCCTTATGTTCTATTAAATTTCCAGCAATCGTTTGTGGTTCTGGAATAACTTCCAGTTCTACCATATTCCCACTTGTGTTTTCTGAAAAAGTCCATTTTATTCAAACTGCGGCGAGTCAAGAACAATATAAATATTGATCTTCCTGATGGTAGAAAGTTAACCCTCGTCAAATCCCGGGATAACCCATAAACAGCCATTACTGAAACGTGCCTTGAGTTTATCCGGATTCTGGTTTTAAGCATCAGCCGGACAACTCCCTATAACTTAACATCGTTAAGATATAAATTGATTTTATATATATCTAATA
The DNA here is from genome assembly GCA_030015575.1 of Agapanthus africanus. Lineage (NCBI taxonomy): Eukaryota > Viridiplantae > Streptophyta > Magnoliopsida > Asparagales > Amaryllidaceae > Agapanthus > Agapanthus africanus. The sequence continues at coordinate 670,549,651 of JASDDO010000014.1, forward strand.
TAGAAACAAAGAACTATTCTAATAAGGAACCAGATTCAAAATCATGCAACTGTCTCCAGCGCATATCAACCAAATGGAAAGAGGACAATCAGCATTACTCATCTAGGAGTGCATCCATATATGAGTAACCTGAAAGAGAAGCAAGTTCTCAAAACCATTACTATAAACTGAATACCAAACATAAGTATCTACATCTTCGAATACTTCGAAGAATCCCGATACTTCTAATAAATGGTTCTCTACTTTATTCTTATACCTATAACTTCTCAAAATCCGGACCATGCATTTCAACGAAATACTTGTCCAGAACTGGAGAAGTCACAAGTAAACAGAATATAGTACGAGTACCAACCCCATTGTCCTAACGGACACTGGACACCATACAATACTTTGTATAAGTCCCGTGAGTCCAATAACTCAAATTCTGTGCGTCGTAGGTTGAAAAACTGTACTTTGGTTAAGAAGAGTTACACCGCTGTTGAATGCACCTTACCTAATCACCAACTGATATAGGTAAATGTCATAGACACAATATCAAAAAGTTATATCTCACTTTATAAAATAAATATACAGATATACCAGTTTGAAATTGGTGCATAACAACGGATATTCAAAACCAAATATTTGCCATCCGGCAAAATCCAGATGATTTCCTTAAATATCACCAATTACTACAAATTCCGATATAATGAGGATATAATCACCCAATTCCCAATATCTTACTCCCATTCACCATCCGTAATAACATGTAGATGTGAGAAACTGATCTGGTAAATACATACCCTAGAGTTGGATTCCAATTGGGAAAACAATTTTCAATTAATATCGCACAGTGAAACTGAAATATGAAAATGTTTCAAAAGTGGTTAACTGGTATTCCTAGTAACGCCTCTTCCATTATCCTGAATCATGACAGTAACCATATACTTACCTGCCCACACTACAATCCCTTTAATATGTCTTTACTTATTACCTTCTGTACACCTCCTTTACGCTAATTGGTTTTCTTCATTCCCTACCCTTCGGCACCAGCCTAAGGTTCTAAAGAAGACTATCCAATAAGCGCAATAGGTGCTCTCCTAATCCTAGGAGCCCTCGCAACCTGAGAGAAGGTAAAGAGAAAAGACATCTGAATAATCCTATTCTTTTTCTCCTGAACCAGAATCCATCCTCGAAAAAGTTCCTTCGAGTTCGTATGTAACTATAAGATGGATTTATCCAATGGAAGTGGATATCCGTAGTGATACGGAGTGTCCTAGAGAAATGCAAAGTGGATGTAGGAGTGGCAGGGGTATACCTGGTTTCGTCGTGAACGATGGTGATCGCATTTCCTTTGCCATTATTCTAATCCCTTTATATGTCTTTACTTATTACCTTCTGCACACCACAGTTAAGCTTGTTGGTTTTCTTCCTTCCCTACCATTCGGCACCTGCCTATGGTATGGAAGAAGACTATCCAATAAGCTCAATAGGTGTACCCTCTCCTAATCCTAGGAGTCCTCACAACCTGAGAGAAGGTAAAGAGAAAAGACAACCGAATAATCCTATTCAATCTCTCCAGAACCAGAATCCATCCTCGAATCAGATCCTTCGAGTTCGTATATAACCATACGATGGATTTATCCAATGGAAGTGGATGTTCGTAGTGATACGGGGTGTTCTGGAGAAATGCAAAGGTGATAGAGAAGTGGCAATGATGTATGCGACACCGTGACATTCCAAAAGCCAAAGTGTTTTAAGAAGGTTCGGTCAACTTGGTTTCATGTGTTTTAGTCAAAGGTCGGGTCATAGCCGCAGCGAGAGAGAGAGAGAAGAAACACTCAGCGTGCACTCTAACCTAGATCAGAATGGTTAATCATTTTATCTAATCTGGATGGCTCCCACTGTTTCCTCGAATTCTCCTCCAAACCTAAAAGGAGAATTAGTCGGAATCACCCGAGGAGTATTCCTACTCATCAGTGGGAATCGGGATCCAACTATCATCGCATGATAACTCGATGGAAGCCACTCAAGTCACCACACTCCAGAAGGTATGCACAAGCCTGGCAAGTTTCCTGTATGTTTGAAACTCCCGATATGATTTTTACCCCTAGGACCCAAGTGACCTTGACTAAAGATCAAAAGGTCAAAAGGTCCTAATCAAGTTCTACCCGTCATTATCTTGACTGCATTAGACCCACCCGTACGAGCCTTGACTAAAGATCAAAATGATCATACGACTGTCCTAACCAATCGCATTATCTCTGCAACAGAAAAGCACCACATAGCTACCGAACACTACGCCTCGGCTAATGCACGACATACGCATCACGAATACTAAGCAATACTAGTCTGAAATGACGGAGGGCTACGGCTAGTTTTTGGCGAAAAACCTTTAACGTAATGAACTTGATATCGTTGAAGGAATCCAAGTGGTTTTATAAATATATAGTGGCGAAAACTCTTCCTAAAGAGGTCACTCCCAGTGAAGGGATCTCGGCTCTTTCCCCGTCGAATGGGGTGCAGGATATCCCAAACTGAATACCGCGATGCAAAGCAAAAGGAAACGACTATAGTGAAGTTATTACGTTGACGCAAACTTTTACCCAAGGGGTCACTCCCGATGAAGGGATCTCGGCCCTTGCCTCGTCGAATGAGGTGCAGGATATTCCAAATGAATACCACTGTGCAAAGCAAAAGAGAACGTCTGTAATGTCAGTTTTTAAAAAAACTTGGTTCCAACAACATCATATATAGGCTTGTTTTATCCTTGCATTGATAAGAATCAATACATTCCCATCAATAAATCACACCAGAAAAGAACGAAAATAAAATGTACGTATATGCCATCCGCATTCGCCACTGGGTCCCGTCATCACCCGTTAGGTTACTTAACTAACGACAGAGCGGGGAAAGGGCTAGCGCGGGTGCAAAACATATACAACATCTACTAGTATATATAAATATATATATATATATATAACATTCGTCTCAGGCATGATATAAAGCAACATCACAGAAACATCACAGAATCAACACAGAATGGTGGATAATCTGGAGCCCCGAGTTTCACTTGAGTCGCAAGTGAGACCCGACGTTCCCTGTCATGTGGATAGCCTGTGCAATGAAACCTAGACCTCTACGAGCGTGGCAAGTTACCCGCCAAAACCAGAAGCGAGGCAGCCCCCTTCAGCAACGTGAATGGACCACCCAGCACTTCACGGAATCCGGTAACTTGAGCACCCCTCCTGGGTCAACCAATACCCCCTACGAGTGCGACGAATAGCCCGCTAATTCTAGAGTAAAGTCCCCTCCGTCTGAATGCCTTGAGATGTGGACCAGTTGCCCTCTAGAACCCGGCTATTCGTGCACTCCACCTCGGGGTAATCCTAGTACAGAAAATAAAATAATATACAAGGGTGACATCGACCTCAGCCCGGTCGTGCCCCAAAAGAATAATATACAAACTGGCAGTGACGGCAGTGCACATGTCGGACGCTCGCCCCGCAATAACAAATGTACAAATGAAAACAAGTATACTATCATTGCACCATTGCTATCCACCACGATGATCCAACCAACATCACAGCACAACACAAAACATCAACGTGAATGTCACGTTCGCAAACCCGTCTAAAAGACATATAGCAATTAGACGAGTTTACCGATCAAGTGACATTCACGGTCGCAAATAGAAATGTATGTACTGTTAAATGCACACATAAAATATCGATCGACTAAGTTCCAAATTGGCCCCAATAGAAAAACAACACTTCACTGAAACCTGGGCCAAAACTGAATATCACAAAAATCACAATTTCACATCAGGGGGATACAGGAAAAATTTTGAAGCCCTTCGCCACTAAATGGCCGCGGAACCGCCGCCAATGTGGGGTAAGTGCGGCGGTTCCGCGACTCTTTGGAGGCTTCAGGAGTTGAAATTTTCTCTGTACCCTTACAATTGCCTGCATGGATTTTTAAGATGCACGAAATAATTTTTTGACCACTTTTAAAAATCGACAGCAAACAGAAAATGAAATCGTGATTTTGGCAATTTCCGTCGATCGATCTTTCAAGCACGTTTAAATAAGCTAGTAAGGGGTTTAAAGGGTGGCTCTGATACCATGTTGGGTCACGGCAGTGCCCCGGCCAACGAAACGCGGCCAAAATGCGGAACAAAAATTTTCTAAACTGGCGCTACCGCTACCCGATATACAGATCGACCTTAAACCCTAAACTATCATGCTAACTAAGAGTTAGAATCGTTATACCGAGTTGATCCGTGTTCTTCGGTCTACATTCCAAGCTCCTACCGGCTCCTTGATATGGTTTGGTCACCGGTCTTCCTCCATCTCCGATGATCCACCCGAAGGAAACGGCGCATGCTCCAACCTCGACGAACGAGGTAACCGACGCTCCAAAGTCGCTAGCTATGGAGAGTCGAGGTGTAGTAGTGTGTCACTATGTTTTTCTCTCTACCCTTGAGCTCAATGAGAAACTCAAGAAGAAGATGAAGGGGGTGAAAGCTTTGGCATGAACAAAAGAAAATGGCTAAGTTTCTTTTGTTAAGTATGAGAGAGTGAGAGTGTAATGTGTCATGTAAATTTTCCAAATGAAAAGAACCCCCACCTCAATGTGGCCGGCCCCCCTCTCTCATTCCCTCCAAAAAAAATCATTTCTAATTAACCATTAAACAAATGCAACCATGCTTTGACCCATGCCACACAACATGTCCATGACCATACCTCCTTTTCCACCTCATTTAAAAAGACAAATGAATTTCCATAAATGGAAAATCATATAAATGAGGTGGCATCTTCTAGAAGCTATTCCGTATAAAATACGAAATACTTCCCGGTACATGTATCGAAATACATATACGCGTATTCGTACCAAAATACGAATAGCCAAGAGAGAGAATGAATAGTGAACAATAATACTAGAATACGTATATACAAATACATATGTAAATTATTAAATCAAAACCCGATTTAATAATCCGGCTTAATCCTAAGCCGCTAGTATTATCAATCGTCCGATTACAGTCTGCGCAGCATGTACACATATTTAATCGGACACCTGTATGTATCAACATACCTCATGTACACCATATCTCCTGAACCGTGAAAACCCTCTGTGTGGGACTCTAAAGACTCTTTAATACGCTGGCAGTGGGTTTAACCACAAGCACGTCAGCGGCACTAGCTGTACGTAACGGCTACCCAGGTATTGAGCGAAAGGGAGGCCGACGAGCAAACTCATGCAGAATCCCTACTGAGCCTGACAGTGATAATATCCGTGCAGTCCGGTCTGTTCGTCTAAGAGTATCGCATATCGAGTCTAGGGGGTGGATAAAGTCAGACCCCTAACAACGCGATATTTAGTGTCGGCATGTAACCCATCACCTCCTGAGAAACTATCGATTCTGGATCGGTAATCCTCGTCTACCATGGCAATGAATTTGTGGTGATGGCCACCCGTACACAACGCGACATCAACCCCCAATCCCGGGAGAGACGAATCTCGGACGATCCGATCACTGCCTCCATGTGGCTCAGGACTGTATCCAACTAAAACTTGTTTGCACGACTCCTTTGAGCCGTGGTAGGGTAGTAATCAAAGCACAGTAGGAACTCACACGAGACAAATGACGATCTCTGGTCGACGGACTAACCTGTACACATGTCACCTGGGAACTGCTATCTGACAATAGGTATAATACCAACTAGCAGGTTCCCGGCGAGTCCGTCCAGTGTACTCATAACCCAATGAGCACCTGCATACTATCTTAGGTAAACAAACTAACACCAATGGATTGTGTGACCTGGTCACCGCCCCTCGTCAGGGTCTCGATCATTATACACTAGTCTACACTGGAGTATCGATTCCCGGTCTCGATACTCCCACGACTAGGGACATTTAAGGATGTGCTTATAGACCCCAGCTCCCACATATATGATCGCCATCATAATGCTGGCAGTCAAGCAAGAATCCTATGGGCTCTATCAACACGTACATGATGATAAAGACAAACCGGATAGCATACTATCATCTTGAGTAAGACTGTTTTATCAGTATAGGTCTTCACTCAATTATCATAATAACAAGTCCGCGACTTTGATAATTGCCTTGAGGGCACTATAGCCAACAGGGAGATGAACCGCCCTTGTCACGTCTTATAAATGCATGGATTTTGTCTTTGGGAAGCCATTGTTCTTTCATCTTCTTCCTTCCTTGTCTTCTTTGAGAATTTAATTCTCTTCTTTAGAGCTTAGTTCCCTGTCCATTGAAATTTTAGAGTTAAACTCTGTCGGAACTTTTTCATTGGTAAGGATCATGAATGGAACCCCCCTTTTTTGTTCTTTTCGTCGTGGATTTTAAATCCGGGGACAGAGCATTGCTCTTCTCTCAGATTGGTTTCTTAAAGATCCAAATCATACATTTTTTTGTAGATTCTAAGATCTTGAATCAATGGGGATCGTTGATCCTCCTCTTAGGGTTTTACCTTGTCACTGATCTTTTAAGCTCCTTGGCATTTAATTCCATCGTTTAAAAGGAATTTAATTCCTCATTACAGAGATTAGCTCTGAAAGATCTAGAGGCCCTTTGGGAAATTTATTCCCTAGCGTTCTTGGGCATATTTTCATTTTTTTAGACTTTAATTCGTTAGGTATTTTGACATACCTCATTTTTCTTTGAGGATGTTAAAATTGTTTAAATTCCAATGTCCATTTAATGAGAATCCTTTTTGATTCTTGCAATGATTATCTTGTCTCATCATTAGTGAGCCGCCACATTAATTTTGTGGGATCCATTGGTTTCGCTGTCAGCAGTCCTATGGAACAAACATTCTGTCATTTTTTTCCTGTTATTATATACATATATGTTTTATTAATGGTTTTTCTTTCCCTTATTTCAGGAACAATGGCTTCTCTTCCCTACTTTCCCTTTACTCGCTCGGACGCCACTTTCCTGCAATCGCCGTCGGATGAGGAGACTATGGCGATGATCAGAGCCCATGACAGGGACTGTACTAGTTTGCTCTTATGGGGAATTTGGTATGGGCACATCATCCGGGGCCGCCGCAGATTTACTTGTGAGGTGTCAACAGAGCCTCTCTGCCCAATATCACTGATGGAGCGCCCACAGACTGCTTATGCAGTGGAGGTGGCTAATTGGACTCCTACAGGCCGTCTTGAGCCATCAACAATCGGGATACCCAACCAGCCCTTGCCGGCTATAGATATCTTAGGGCGCCGCATCTGTCAAGGTGAAGCCCAACCCTGGGGACAAGTTTATAAGGTAGGGCTTACCCCTCGCCACCCAGTAGGCTATCTTCCCTGGGCTCGGTATGTTCTTTCTGCCCACCGTGCACGGTTGCAGAAGGTTAGGCCGTATCAAGCGGTGTACGCGTCTCTATTACATTACCAGGATCCTCACGTCTGATAGGTTAAAGTCTTCTTGAACTAATGGAATCTCCCTACCAACACCTTTCTGTTAGGGGATAACAAGGTATCTATTTCATTGGAGGAATTCCGCGAGATCTCCGGACTACCGATCAGGGGAGAGCATTATGAAGAGTTGTTGCTTCCCGATGAGTATGTATTCGCCACCACACCAGCTATGCTTAACGGCCTGACGATCGAAACCGCCATCCGCCATAAGTACCCCAGTTTAATCAAGGCTCTGGGTATTTTTGAGAAGCTGTTAGCGAAGTCAGAGGGCCAGGGCATCACTTTTGAGAGCTTTATCGTCTGCTTCATCCGTGAAGATGCTTTATCCAAAAAGGCTCCAAAGTTTGCGAACATTCACGACCCTTTTGGATTTGGGCTGAATAAACTGCCGGCTAAAGAGGAAGACTTGCCGCAGTTTTATATTCCGATCTCGTCGGCCGTGTCCTTCGACGCGATTGCGGTCCCTGGCTTGGATGAAGAGTTGTTGGCTTCATCATCCTTTGGCTCAGTTGGTTCGCGATTCCGACGCATCGACGCTTCATAAGAGCTTCCGTCTTCTATCCCGCTCATCGCGCAGCCGAAGGGGCACGATTGGCCGTCAGTATTATGGGATTGTCGCACCTATACCACGGATTAAGCATTGTGGCCAATACTTCGACCCTGGGTACAGATGTCGTGAATTTCTCTCTCTACCACTTCACGTCGTGGATCGAGATGCATGTACCTGGAGCCTTTGCAGCACATCGGCGGCCAGATTTCTATGACTTCTATACCTTCCCACGAGATATGAGGTTGGTGGATGCTTCTACTCCCGATCCGACTCAGCTGGGGGTCCTCCGCGTGTTGCTCAACCTGTATTCAAACGAGAGCGGGATGGTGTTTAGTGACCGAGTCATTTTTGCTCCTGCGGGGCCCGTTCACCAGCTTTTTGATCTATCAAAAGGGGAAGCATCGTCTTTAAAGCCCAAAGAAGTTATGCATTTGTACTCGATTAGGCCAGGCTACTTGGTGTTCCGTCAGAATAACATGGCCCTTTTGATGCGGTACAATCCGCACCGCTTTGCCCAGCAATTAGGGTATAACCAAGGTGTCCCTTTAGAGGCGTTCTTAGTTGATCCCACTCTGTCTCTGGATGTCACTCGTGACATCGTCTATCATTTTATGCGGCTGAACATTGGCTCCCGTTTCATGATCCCTGAAGCCGACTACCTTCCAAGGTGTGTGGGGTCTTTTACTGGTTGGTATCGTCATTGAGTCGGTCCTGTCATTGTCGAGGAGAAGTGGGTACTATTCGAATGTAGAGCTTCAGCTCTGATCCAAGCTGCCGGCATTCCATTGCGGCCGCTGACAGTGGTTCGCCCTCCATTGAGTGATAGCGGCGTGGTTCTTATCCCGAAAGCCGCAGAAACAGAATCGACTCATCGCACTGCTGGAATACCGGTGCGCGCCAGAGCTCAAGCAAATGCCTTCAATGAAGCGCCAGCGATAGTGTCATCAGCGGTGGCGTTATCAATGGCGGTGTCAACCGTGGTGGTATCACCAAAGGGGGATACCGGAAGAGAGGTTGGTCAACGTCGCGCCAAAGTGCCGAGAGGAAGGAAGCGTTCTTCGGTCGGTGCTAGCACAAGCTCTAAGAGGAGGAAAAGATCGGTCGCCGGCTAACTTGATAACTTGCTTGAGTCTGAGCCGTTCATTCAGGACAATCCGATAGCTATGGAGGAGTCGGACTCCTGTATTATTTACCCTGGCTCGTCTACTGAGGAAGCCGCGCAATTGGCTGAAGCTTTAAGGCGCTCGCAGGATGAGACCGAGAATGTGCACATCCCGAAAAAACCTTATCCTCTAGTTATTTTCTACAAATATCCCCCATCGCTACGGAGGGTACATATGGGTCTCTACGAAGGGAAGACGAAAGAGCCTTCAAGCAGCCCATCTCGTCCACTTCTGAATATGAGCTGGCACTGAAGACTGGTAGGCATGAATCAGCATTTGAAGCCCGGCGAGTACATTTCCACAGGAAGGGACAACGGCTCGAAAAAGCCATATTAAAAGCACCCTGGCGTATCGGTATGCGTGTTTTCCATATCTTTCTTTTGGCAAGTAATTTGTATCGCTTTTATATCTTCTTATCTTTGCGAAAACTTTGCAGGGACTTCAACAACGAAAGAGGATTTGAGCCCAGGTCGTGCCATGATCGTGGACTCTATAGATGTCTCCCATGATGCACCGGCAAGTGCAGAAGAGATCATTATAGCCGTTGTTCCTGTTATGGAGCTTCCGATGGCGACTCTTGTTCCTTCGTTGTCCGTTCCTCGAGCGAAGGTGACCTCATTGGCCGTGGACCCTATGGATGTCTCTAGTGACGCACCGAAGGGTGTAGAAGAGATTGTCGAAGCCGTTAGTTCTATCTTAGAGCTCTTGGTGACGACCTCCATTTCTTCAGCGTCTGTACTTCCCACAGAGGCGACCTTGCCGGTCGTAGACCCAGTGGATCTTTCTAGTGGCGTCCTGAAGATTGTAGGAAGGACCGCCAAGGCCACTGTTCCTTCTTTGGATCCTGAAGTGGCGGCTGTTGTTCCGCAACTGGAAGCTGCTACGCCAGCAAGTATCTCCGGTGATGTGCCTGAAGGCGCGGAGGAGGTTGCCGAATCTGCTATCCCTCCAGTTCAAGGCGGGCGGAGCATCGAAGGTAATCTTCTACATTTCATTTTAATGATCCCCTCATTATCTGAACTCTTCTTTCCTTTAGAATTGCGGGAATTGGCGGCTTCTATCATGGATCTATCTCCCAGGAAGTCCTTCCAGTGTTTACTCGATATGGCTGCCCTTCAGGAAATATCCTCGCAAAGCATAGTCCTTTCTTCCGGGCAAGGTTAGTGTTCTTTGACCCTTTTGTTTTACTATCATTTTTTTATAACGACGCTAATATGCCCTCTGTAGTTCTGGAAGCTGATGACGAAGTTGAGATCCTCGATGGGCCTGGGGATCTTTTAAACCACCCTTGCATGACTGTGGGTAAGTAAAGCTTCATCCTTGGCCTTGTTTCATTTATTCCATGTTTGCAAGTCTCATTGACTGTTCATAAATCTTGACAGCTTTGCCAGCCCTGACCCCACTAGAATCTCGAATCACTATGCCACAGGGTCCATATGCCCGACGTGCGTCTGAAAGGATGGCGAGAAAAATTATTCACTCCTTGTCGGCTCTCATTGAAGATCTTCGTGCTGTTAGTTCTGTTACGGCCGATGAATTTGCTGCCGAAGACAATACTTCTTTGCTTTTCCTTGCCACTTATCATGACGAAACATTGGTGCATGTTTAGGTTGAGTATTGTCGTCGAGTGGAGGCTTGCTTACATGATCTTGAGTGCATACGTCTTCCTTCCGAGCTCCTAACTGCAAAGGCGAGCCTGCAAGGGTGGATTGATCGGTGTGCCGCTAATCTACAGTCTTGCGAGAAGAGGCTCAACCGGAAATTTTCGGAGAGGGAGCTAGCCTCAAATGCTTTGGGGGGAGCTCCAGGCTCAACTCACTACAAACACCACCCGTGGGTACGAAATTTGGCGGGTGCTTCAAGAAGCTATCACAGAGGTGGTAGCTCTTGATAAAGCCGTTATCTTTACCCACGAGATGGTTGAAGCTCATAAAGTTGCTGAAAAGGAGCTTGAAAGTCGGTTCGCTTCGTATCAAACTCAATAGTCTCAGGCGGAGACCCGTCTTGTGGCAATAACAAAGCTTGAAGCCGAGGCCCAGCGGAAGAACGATGAACTGATGAGCTTATTGCACCATCTGCCGGCTTAAAGATTTTTTTGTATATTCTCCTTTTTTTGTATTTACTCCTGAATGAGAGTATCTTGTATTCATTTTGATTCTTTTATGAAGTGTACCTTGTATTCATTTGGATTCATGAATAAAAGACATATTTTATTTCATACTGGCGTGTCCCTTTAGCAAATGCGTCTTGTAGATAGTCTATCTTGATCTCCTTGCAGGGCAGCGATGGCTTAGAAAACAAGTTCAGATCTGCCGCCTAAGAATTTTCAACTTTATGAGCCGTGAGGGTCTCATAAAGACTTTTCTCCCTACGAGTCGAGAGAATCATGCATGTGTGTTTTCTTCTTAGGAATCGTGAGGACTCCTAAGTGTGTTTTCTTAAGAGTCGTAAGGATCTCACAAGAGAATTTTTCCCCTTACAAGTCGAGAGGACTCGTAAGTGGTTGTTTTCCTCCTTGTTAATATTCGACTTTGGAGAGTGTGGCCCATGAATAGTATGAAATAGTCCATCTTGGACCGACTTGCAGGGCCACAGTGCTTAGGAAATAGGTCCTTATCCCCGTTGCCTAAAGCTTTTCCCTACGAGTCGAGACGAGTCGAGAAGTTCTCGCAAGAACATTATTTTCCCCACGAGTCGAGACGAATCGAGAAGTTCTCGCAAGGAGGTCCTAACGTCACAGTTAACTCCTGCTAATTGAAGTCCGTTAGGGTATGTGGTACTAGGTTTTTTTACCTATCGTACCGTCTCGTTGGCCGATGTATTCCTTGATACGCAATTTTGCTGTTCGAGTAGCCCCACGACTGTCATGTCTCTCATCCCTTTGGGGGCTGGACAAGACGTCTTCAAGTAATCTCCCAGGTGATATTACCGTCGGATGAGCAAGCGCTAGGGATATTCCATGCCACTTTTTACCTGAGGTTAGGCTCAGTTTAGGAGCCCCGATGAGTTATGACCACTCCACGCCGGAGTGGGATGATCTCCGATAGTCTTTTAGGTCTTATTTGAGTTGCCATCAAGACCCTGAAGCTAGGGATCTTTCTTTTCTTCGTTTGTTGACATTGTGTCTGCAATATTGCGACGAATGTCGAGGTTGTCTCTAGGTTGTCTGTAAACCGTCGAGATTTGGAACTATGGGATTTTGCCATGGCTTCGTTTGTTGATGTCGCGTCTGTATCATACTGGTGGGAGGAAGAACGATGTTGTTGATCTCTAGGCTGTAGATGTTGCCGTCGAGACTTGGAACTAAGGACTCTGCCATGGCTCCGAGGTAGTCTCTAGGTTGTCCTTGAACCGTCGAGATTTGGAACTAGGGGACTTTGCCATGGCTCCAAGGTAGTGTCTAGGCCGTCTATGAACCGTCGAGATTTAGAACTAGGGGACTTCGCCGTGGCTCTGAGGTAGTCTCCAGGCTGTCTGTGAACCGTCAAGATTTAGAACTAGGGACTTTGCCATGGCTCCGCTTTGTTGATGTTGTGTCTGCATCCTGCTGGAGTGAGAAGAAATGTCGTTGTTGATCTCCAGGCTGTCCATGAATCGTTAAGATTTGGAACTAGGGACTTTGCCATAGCTCCGTTGTTTTAACCCTGGGGTCGGTTGTTGACGTTGCGTCTGCATCCTGCTGGAGTGAGAAGGAACTCCTTTGTTGATCTCTTGGCTATAGATGTTGCCGTCGAGACCTGGCTCTCCTTCTGATGGAGCCTGATAGGAAAATGCGGTTCCCTTTTTCGTTTGTGCCCATGGATTGTATACAGGGGTCAATGTGATCTCACCTACAGGGCAAAAGTTTCATTTCATTTTTTTAATTTCTTTCCGCGATGCTCTATCATTTCAGCTTTTATATCACGAAAGTCGATTGCCCAATCATTTCGGCTATTTTTCGCGGTGCCCAATCATTTCGGCTGTTTTTTCTTTTTATTTTGCTGCTTTTTTTATTAGGAGTTGCCCAAACATTTCGGCTGTTTTTATATGCATATATTTTGCTCGCTGATTTTTATTGTGAGTTGCCCAAACATTTCGGCTATTTCATATGCATTTTTTTTGCTCGCTGATTGTTTTTATTGCGAGTATGGAACTCAAAATCTGATACAAATCTTAGCATCAACATCGCTGCGACTGGAATATTGCCAGGAGCTAATCATCATTTATCGTGAAAGGACTTAGAATTTGATACCGATTTAGGCATCAGCATTGCTACCACTGTGATTGTTGCCAAGAGCGAATCATCATTTGCCTTTATCGATTCGAACAAAGGTGGCTTAGCGAACATGGTTAGGATCCTGTCGACTAAGGCTTTTGACTTTATGAGCCGTAAGGGTCTCATAAAGGTGTTTCTCCCTACGAGTCATGAGGATCTCGTAAGGGAATTTCTCCTTAGGAGTCGTGAGGATTCCTAAGTGTGTGTTCTCTTATAAGTTGTAAGGATCTTACAAGAGTGTTTTCTTCTTATAAGTCGAGAGGACTTACAAGTTTCGTTCACCACATGAGGACATTTCGCGTCGTTGGTGGGACTTGGTGGGGGAAACGTTTATTTGTACCCATGGATTGTATACAAGGGTCAATATTGAACCGCTTGTAGGGAATCTTGGGGAGTGTGATGGCTTAAGAACAGGTTCAGATCTCTGTATCTTAAGTCTTTTGAATCCTATGAGCCGTGAGGGTCTCACAGGAAAATTCTCCTCACGAGTCGTGAGGGTCTCGTAAGTGTAATTTCTCCTTAGGGATCATGGGGATCCCTAAGTGTGTTTCCCCCTTGAAAGTCGTAAGGATCTCACGCGGGTGTTTTCTCCTCACAAGGTCGAGAGGACCTTGCAGGTATTTTTTTAATTTTAACGAGATCGCGCCTTTTCGGCTTTTCACAAACTCGCTGGTAGCCCTGCTGTTTTTACTCACGGAGCCCTTTCGGATTTTCATCCGTGCCAATTTTTCTTTTGAACATACCATTTTTTTTACATCACGAGATTGCGCACTTTCAGGTTTTCATAAGCTCGCCGGTAGCCTTGCTATTTTTACTCACGGTGCCCTTTCAGGTTTTCATCCGTGCCCCTTTTGCTTGTGGACGTACCACAGTTTTTTAACTCCTCCGTTTGCCAATGGCACTTAGGGGGAATTTCGCCACCGAGGCGGTTGTGCAGCCAGCGGGACTTAAGTTGCAATCCTCGCCGCTAGGATTTGTGGACTTGAATTCCACTATCGCCGTATTTGAGGCGACGTATTTAGTTTAGGGATATCTCGGTCCATTGTTAGTTTAGGGACATCTCGGTCCATTATAAGGTTTCGTTTAGCCGCCGGTCTATTGGGTCTTTTGGCAGCTATGGGGATTTTGACACCGGCCCTGCCCCCAGTTCCTCTGTGTTGCTTTCAGATCCCGAGGGAGCTTCTTTGCCATTTAATGACGAATAGGAGACCATGTAGCAACTTGCTACCTAATCCTCAGGCTCTTCTGACGAGTTGTCTCCCTCGTCATTTTCACTGTTTCCGTTCTCAAGTATGTGGTTAAGAAACTCTTCTAGTATGATTGGAGTCCGCGCCTTCGGGTTATATTCCTCCAGCGAGTCAATGTAGTTCTGTAAGTCCGTGCGCTTGCCTTCAAGCTGCACGGTCTTCTTGGCCTTCTTCTTTTTCTTCGAAGACTTTGAAGGCTTGACCTGGCTGTTTTGCCCATTGTTATCGGTGTTCGGTGTTGGGCGCGGTTTCAGCATCCCGTCAATAATCTCGGGCTCCAGCGGGCTTTTCCATATGATTGCCGGGCATGTTTGAAGATCCTTCATCATTCTTTTAGTTTTAGCTGAAAGGACCACTTCCCACAGAGCTTCTTCTAGAAATGAGCATGATGCCCCCGGCGTGTCCACCTTTTTAGGAGCGTGCTGCTGCGTCGGGTTTACCTTCTAGTTTTCGGATAGCGCGAACTTGCCTTGTTGGTACTGGTTTTCAACCCAGTTTTTGAAGATGTAGCAGTCTTCGATTGGGTGTCACGCTATTCGGTGGTAGGGGAAGTAATTGGGATTGTTGACGTCGCCCGGTTGCAGTGGGTATCTCGAATCCGGCAGAGTGATGAGCCTGTTGCGCACCGTCAATTCGAATAGTCTCCTCATTTTATCCTGGGGGAATGAGTAAGGGCGTCTCAACTTTTCTTCGAAGGATCTTGGTTTGTTGTTTTGGCGAGCTACCGGTTTCGAGTCACTCGGTTGTTGTTGAGCGTTGGCGACGAAAGTCGCTTTCTCTTTTCCCTTTTCATTCCAAAGATCTGTCTTTGAAGAAAACGGCTTATGACCCATCTGGTCCATTTGGGCCAGCTTATCAATCAAGGCCTGGAAGGTGGTCGGCTTGAAAAACATCATAAACTGAGATATAGTTGCCTAGGGATCAAGGGTTCCCACGAACATGCCCACGGCAGGCGCTTCTTCTATGCGTTGTCGCATTTTGACCTTAGGTTATGCCATCGAGTTGCGTATTGACCCAGGTCTCTCCTGGATTCACTCTGGCATTGATTAACGCCGTTATCGGGGTACGCTCGCTAGCGCTCGTGAACCGCTGTGTGAATAATAATTCCATCTTCGTGAATGTTTTGATAGAATCATTTGGGAGCTCAGAGTACCATTCAAATGCTGTCTCCGCCAAGCTGCCAATGAACTGGCAAAACAGCAGTTTGTCATCGCCCCCGGTATTACCGCACAAAGACCTGAATTGAGCAACGTGCTGGTGCGGATTGCCCGTCCCTTTATACTCGTGGAACTTAGGAATCGTATATCCCGGCAGGTACTTAATTTGATCGTACCAGCCTGGATAAGGTCGCCCAGTTACCAGCCGCTTCACTTACCTGATGAGCTCGTATTTGTTGAGCTATATAGTCATCAAGGGAAGCTTTGGAGATCGTCTCCTCCCTGGTTGCTAATAAAGCCGGAGGAGGGTTTGATGTTTCCCCTCTGTCATCTTCGATGATTATCGGAGGGTCTTCGTCTGGAGGTTCCGGCTGGATCATCCTCCCAACCATGTCTTGGAACAGAAGCGCCATTTGTTTTATATTAGCCGCTTGTTCCGCGGCCTCTTTGTCTTTCTTTTAAAGCACTCTCCGTCGGAATTCGGTGTCGGTCTCCTGCTTTTGGCGTTGTTCGGACGATACTTCCGGGCTTTCTTTTTGTCCCGTGAGTGTGACCATCTTTGTCATCATCTCCTGGAGCTTTTATTGTTGCTCCTGAGCCTTTGTCACAGACCATGTAAGTGGTCGATGACCGCGGAAGTACAGCATTCCTCTTTGATGGAAGCCATGTATACCGTGTGCACTATCATGCTCCCAGACTTGGGGCATTTAGATCCATCACGCTCAGAATTTGTCGCCGGTGGTGGTTGATTCTCTGGCCCTCTCTTTTTGTGGGAGGCCAAAGTTGAGGGAGCCATTGCAGCGAGCACCCACGTAGATGATACCTTCCATGGTACGACGGAGGGATGGTCCTCATCTTGCCGGGTCTTCGTCTCCTTCAGTCGGCGAGAGTATTTTTTGTCAATTACAGAGTCTTGGACTTTCCACTAGACTCTGTAGATCTTGGAGGACAACCGCTGAGGAGGCTGTTCCGGCTTCACCTGTGTTATGTTTTCAACAGGCGGAGGAGACTTCTTCAGTATGGCAGTTGGAGAGTTCTTGCGCACCTTCCTGAGCAGCTCAAAGCTTTTTCCAGTTGGAACAGCAGCGCCAATTTCCACTGTTGGAGCTGATGGGGTAAGTCCAAAGGGGGAACTGCCCCCAGCTTTCCTCACTCGGCGCCAGTGGAGACGTCGAGCATGTCGTGCAGACGGGACCACCTCTGTTGTGGAAGCGACCTTGTTATGCCCCTTGCTTTGATGAGAGGCTGTTGTCGGTGTCACCCTGTCGAAGACTGACGTCCGCTGAGAGGGAACGGTCAATCTGTCGAAGGCAGACTTTCTGGCAGGGGAAGCATTTTTAATGACCTCGCCTGCAGCAGGAGTTGGAATGGCCAGTCTTGCGAAGACCGATCCCTTAGCAGGAGAAGCCCCATTGACGACTTCGTCTGTCGGAACAGGAATGGCTATCCACTTCGGGATAACCCCTTCGGGTATTGCGGGCCTCTTTGCGAGCCCACTGGAGCTTTGGCCCAGTCTGTTAAAGAATCAGGTAGAAGACCTGGACGACCCATTGAGAGGGGCCATGGTAGTTGCAAGTCGATCGAATACCGACCTCTTTGGAGCCTCTTGTGATGGCATTGAACCATTGAAGCTCATTGGCAGGAAAATGGTTCCGAAGAACAATCCAATAGTGGCTTGAGTCTCCTGCTCCACTGGCATTGCAAAGATGGAGGCCTCTTGGGGCCCATAAGTCACTCCTCCGGAGTGGACAAAGTGGGAGTTGCCGTTGCAATTGGCGCAGTTGGAAGCCATTGATGTTATCTTCTGCACAGGAGTAAGACGCCAAATCCTAGTACTTGGAATCCACGGGCAACCATATTAAACCGCGATTTGTTCACGAACACGACACACGAAGTGTGGAGTGGAAAGAGGAAAAGTTCCCATCGGGCGTGCCAGCATCTTTTTACCACCGAAAGCCGGGAAAGACGAACGACTTGCCTGAATTTGGGGGCAGATGCTATTTGGTTTTATCCGTCCACCTCTCCGTAGATGCCAAGTTAATTTATGGCACCGTGTATGGAGGTTTGGACGGATGCGGCCGTTGTAGCGACTTCGTCAGATTCCCTCTCATTGGCGAGAGGTTTCTGATTATGGGGACGCTCTTCCCTGCAGGCGCAACCCCCTGCAGTTAATTACGTTACCGCGTAGCGATAACCATTTTCTCCTGCTCCGGATGTTTACTTCGTGTCGTGTGTGTTTGTTATATTTTTGGTTTCCCGTGGATTGTATACGGAGACTAATTTGTGTTGTTGCCCGAAGGGCGTGGATTAGTCCAAATCTGTATATTCTTAGATTTGGGTTTGGTTTGATTTAAGGAGCGTTAACCTCGTTTGAGATTAAGATCAACTAAAATGTTTGTTGAGGATACGTTAGTCTAATTTTAGACTAAGATCTACTCAGCATGATTTTAGGATCATTCAGACCCAACAAAAGAGCATTTGGGCTCTATTGCTTTAGTTTAAGGACGTTACGGTCCATAGATCACCATTGTTTTTTAGGATGAGGGTTTAGTTTAAGGACGTTGCAGTCCACAGCTAGTTTAAGGGCATTGCAGTCCATAGGAATGTGCACATGGGTTTGGAAGTGCACCAAAGAGCTGTTGGTTTTCGGGACCCTCCATCTCTCTGAAGACGTTGAAGAATTACAACGATATGTATCAGAGGTGTGGAGAGATTTACCCTTGAACTGAACTCCAAATTGAAGGGAGAGATCATGGTGGAATGAATATCATTTTAGATGCCATGTATCAAGAGATCATTAGTCATCTTTGGAACTAAGATCAATTTGGGGAGACCTGAGTATAGGTGGGCTTGGTTGATTGATGATCAAAAGGTTTTCGGCCTCAGAAGACTTGGCTAATTTGGGCTAAAGTTGACCCCTCATGGTGTTAAACACTAATATCTGCTTGGCGCTCACGTGCTCCTACGTGAGGCTCTAAAGCAGTGTTAAACACTGAAATTTGGAGCGCTCACGTGAGGCATGTGGGGCGCCTGAGAATTGGGCACTAATTTTTTTGGGTTTATTCCCTTTTCTTTTATAAGTGCTAAGCACTATTAGGGGTTACGTGGGAGCACGTGAGGCGCCCCAAAATGGGAACTTTTTTGGTTTATTCCCATTTCCTTTTATAAGTGCTGAGCACTATTGGGGGGTCACGTGGGATCATGTGGCGCGTCCCAAAAATAGGAATTGTCCTTAATTTATTCCCCTTTTCCTTTTATAAGTGCTGAGCACAATTGGGGGGGTCAAGTGGGATCACGTGACACGTCCCAAAAATGGGAACTGTCTTTGATTTATTCCTCTTTTCCTTTTGAAAGTGCTAAGAACTATTAGGGGGTCACGGGGATCATGTGAGGCGATGTCAGTTGTTCCTTTCGTTCCTCAGAGGTGCTCACGTAGGAACACGTGATCTATTGTGATAGCGTTGAACGCTAATCATTTCTTTTATATGCATGGGGATCTTGATCTTAGTTTTGAGAATTTCATGTACCTTGTTTTCTAAGAATTAAATTCTTATGCAGGGTTAAACCCTAGTTTTCTCAAAAGAATTAAATTCCTATATTTTTGGAAGAATTAAATTCTTCACACTTAGTTCTTTCCCCTAAGTTTTGAGTCTGCATGACAGAATCTCCCCGATGAGAATTAAATTCTCAACTTGTGGGGAGATCTGCTTCTGCAGACCTCAACCAGAGGAAGAACTAAGTTCTTTTTAGAAGATTTAAACTCTTGAAATGGCGAAGAAGAGATAAAATGATCTCTATGTATTTCTTCTTACCTGGGGTTTCTTTTTCTAAAAGAGAGCTCTTCTTCTTCTTCTTTTTGTTTGTCAGATCTTATGGGGGTCTCTTCTCTCTCTTCTCAGACTTGAAATCTTGGGTCCTTTATATAGTAGAGGTAAATTTGTTGATTTAGTTAAGAAAATCTCTCATAGAGAGATCCTTAATTGATTTGGGGATTTTATCCACCGTTGGATTTTTGATCCAAGGACTTCCGTTTTACAGAAGATATTTTTCTTGTTTTAACAAGATTGGGAAAATATTTTCCCATACAGAGCTTATTCTGTAGCTTGGTGAATTTTAATCACCATTGGATTTTTTAATCCAACGGTGCTCTGTTTTACAGAGAGTAATTTTTCTCGTTTAGAAAGATTGAGAAAATATTTTTCCATACAGAGCTTATTCTATAGCTTGGTGATTTTTAATCACCATTGGATTTTTAATCCAACGGTGCTCTGTTTTACAGAGCGTAATCTTTCTTATTTAGAAAGATCTAAGGAAATATTTTCCAAATAGGGTTTTGATCCCTTTTATTTAGAATTTAATTCTATCAGCTTGGAAGGTGATTAGAAACCCTCACGTGTAGCACGTGACCCCCCCATAGAATTAAACTGGTTTGCTTATATACAACAACCCCAGAGAAAAGGCATCACGTGTTGGCATGTGAGCTGATGTTCAGAAATGTCACGTGTGGCACATGACCCCCATGAAGTTAAGCCCAACAAAGAGCATCACGTGCTGACACATGAGCTTCTCTGGCCTATTATTTGTTTTAGGAAGGTGCCTATATACTTTGTATATAGATGCTCACGTGTTTGCTCGTGAGGCTTAATTTCAGCCTTAATTGTCAAGCGCAATATAATCCTTGCTCTAAGGCGCATGACGTGTGGGCACGTGATGCTCCATTAGGGGAATTTTTCCCATCGCTTTTTATTATTATTATTTATTTATTTACAAGAGAACAGGGTGTTTTTCGTCACCCCATTAAGATGGGAATACGCGTCGCTTGTCAGGCGTACTACAGACCCCCCCTGCTTAGAGTAGGTGGGGGTTTATTGATTGTGGGGATCCGAATTTCCGGCAGCCGCGGACTAAACTGCCGTTAATTACCCCTTGCCTTTTGAGTGAAGGAACCTCCAATTGACGGGTCAAACTAGTCATACGAACTTAATGTGCAGTGTGCGTGTGTTGTGTTATGAGGGGTCTTGGGTATATCGGGGGCCTCACAGAGTTTATGGGGGTCCCGCTACCCGGATAGCGGGCTGGGGGTCAAGAAAGCTAGCAGCCCCTTTACGGGGTGCGAGGCAGCGCCCCATTAGAAAGTTTTTCTAACGGAGAAAATGTTGTGGAGTGTGTATATATATATAAAAAAGGATGAATAACGTCTAAAGGACGCGTGGGCGCCGGCGCCTCACATGCCTGACACGCGGGCGTTGGGCGCCGGCGCCTCACATGCTTGGCACGCGGGAGCTGGGCACCGGTGGGAAAAGAGGCTTAGCTCCTATACTGGTAGTTGTACTCCCAATTGACTTTTGAAGTTAAACTCTTAAAAAAGGATAAAGGAGCTCAGCCCCTGCACTGAGAGTTGTACTCCCAATTAACTTTTAGTGTTGAACTACTAAAAAGAAAGATTTATTATTATTATTATTATTATTATTATTATTATTATTATTATTATTATATGTGTGTGTGTGTGTGTGTGGAGTTAAACTCCTAAGAGATTTTCGAAGATGATGAAAGAGGACCCCTTTCTTCTTCCTTGAGCCTTGGATCCTCTCCTAAACTTCGGATCTTCCCTAAAGTGGGATTTTTGGAGATTGGTCTTCTTCTTCCTCCTCTCTATTGGCTGGATCTTGGAAAAAAGGGGGGTGGGACTTAAAAATCACCCCTTTTGGGGATTTGATGGAAGACCCGATCTCCCCTTCAAGGGTTTTATGGTAAAAAAACTATTTCTTTTTAGAAAAAAAGAGAGTTAAACTCTTGATTCAATTTGAAAAAGAGGAAGAAGGTTTAAAACCTTGAGGAAGGAGAATGAGACATAAAACCCCTAGATTTTGAGAGGAATGAATTCTTCTTTTTCATTTTATTATCATGTTGCCTTATATAGGCTTACAAATTTACACATAGCCCTTGGGCTTTACAAAATGGCATTTTGCCCATCTCATGCCTCATGTGCTCATTTCTTTTGCACATGAGCCATGGGCTTTACAAAAATTTGGCTTTATGCCTATTTTCCTTATATTTATTCATAAAAATTATATCAAAATTATTTATTACATAATTTTCATTTGGCATGGGGGAGACTGGCCGTGGGGCTCGACTTGGGCATGAGCCCACTTGACCTGAGTTTGGGCCCGTTTACTTGGGGTTGAACTTGACTTTGACTTGGTCAACCGGAGTGTAATTTTTGACCCCAACAAAATACCTCCCATCAATAAATGCACACCGTGTATATGAGTTGTGTGCATGAAATTGATCGATCTTGTTCTATATAGAACTTGATTTGGTTGGGTTCCTTTTTGACGACGTGAAGGGTTGATACTGCCATTTTAGCGACTTGGACGGTCAATGCTGCCATTTTAGTGATGTGGACGGTCGGTGCTGCCCTTTTTACGACTTGGATGGTCAGTCCTGCCATTTTAGCACTTGAACGGTCAGTGCTGCCTTTTATTGACTTGGACGGTCGGTGTTGCCATTTTTGTGACTTGGACGGTCAGTGCTGCCATTTTAGCGACTTGGACGGTCGGTGCTGCCCTTTTACGACTTGGACGGTCGGTGCTGCCCTTTTTGCGACTTGGACGGTCGTTGCTGCCATTTTTGTGACTTGGACGGTCGTTGCTGCCATTTTTGCGATTTGGACGATCGTTGCTGCCATTTGTGCGACTTGGACGGTCGGTGTTGCCATTTTGGCGACTTGGACGGTTGTTGCTGTCATTTTTGCGACTTGGACGATTGATGCTGCCCTTTTTCCGACTTGGACGGTCGTTGCTGCCATTTTTGCGACTTGGACGGTCGGTGCTGCCCTTTTTGCGACTTGGACGGTCGGTGCTGCCCTTTTTGCGACGTAAACGGTCGGTGCTGCCCTTTTAGCGATTTGGATGGTCGGTGCTGCCACTTTTATGACATGGACGGTCGGTACTTCCCTATTAGAGATGTGGACGGTCGGTGCTTGACGTGTCTCTGAGATGGAGTGTCGCTGGTTGATGTGTCCCCAAAGCAGAGTGTCTGTATTGGACGTTTCCCTAAGACGAAGTGTCGCTGGTCGACGTTTCCCCGGCATGGAGTGTCTGTGGTCGACGTTTCCCCGGTACGGAGTGTCTGTGGTTGATGTTTCCCCGGCACGGAGTGTCGCTGGTCGACTTATCCCTGAGGCGGAGTGTTTGTTTGACGTTTTCCCGGCACGGAGTGTCGCTGGTCGACTTATCCCCAAGGCGGAGTATCTGTTTGATGTTTCCTCAGCACGGAGTATCGCTGGTCGACGTATCCCCAGTATGGAGTGTCGCTGGTCGACTTATCCCCGAGGCGAAGTGTCTGTTTGGCGTTTCCCCGGCACGGAGTGTCGCTGGTTGACATGTCCCCTGCACGGAGTGTCATTGTTTTTTTATGTAGAGGCCATTGTCGGAATTGGTTAGCCTGATTTGTTTTGGGGAGGTTCCAATCTGTCCGGAGGGACTTTTGAGCTTGGAAGTACTTCCGGATAGGACTTTAGTTTGACTTGTCTGATTCCTGCGTTGTTTAGTGGGACCCTTGAATTCTAGGCATTGCAGCGTGGGATTTGGAATTTGGATTTTTGTTTAGTATCAGCATCGCTACACTGGAATGTGGTACCAGGAGCGAATCATCATTTGCTGTGAGGGGATTTCCTTCATTCTCGGTTTAACGACTTAGGGGTCATCTGTTCCCAATTTAACGACTTAGAGGTCATCTGTTCCCAGTTTAAAGATTTAGGGGTCTATTGGATCGAAAGTTTGGAATTTTGGGGTTGGGGTCAGTATTAGCGTTGCTAACACTGAAGCACAGGTGCCAGGAGCAATTCATCATTTGCCTTTTCCTGTTGGGGAGTATTGGCTTAAGAGATAGGTTTAGATCCCTATCACCTAAGGCTTTTCAATTTTATGGGCCGTAAGGGTCCCATAAAAGTATTTTCTCCCTACGAGTCGAAAGGATCTCGTAGGTGTACTTTCTCCTTAGGAGTCATAGGGACTCTCAAGTGTGTTTTTCTTTTGTGATTCGTAAGGATCCCACGAAGTGTTTTCTTACAAGTCGAGAGGATCTCGTAAATTTGTTCTCCTCATGTATCGTGAGGACACATCAGTGGGTCTTCCCAAATGGAGCATAATTCCAAGGGTGGAGACCGGTCGCATGACTGGTGATTGTGGAAGGGCATGGGTGTGATAAGAATTATTTGAGCCCGTAGATTGTATACGGTAGTCAGTTCGGGGACCAACCGTAGGGCTGGGAGAATTTTGGTTGGTGTCTGCATCGCTACACTGGAATATGGTACCAGGAGTGACTGATCTTTCGTCGTTTGGAGATTTGGGATTTAGATCTTGGTTTGTGTCTGCATGCTACACTGGAATATGGTACCAGGAGCGACTCATCATTCGTCGTTGGGGATTTGAATTTTGGTTGGCGTCTACATCGCTACACGGGAATATGGTACCAGGAGCGACTCATCATTTGCCATTAAGAGGGTTTTTTAATTTTTTACCGCGATTGCTCTATCATTTAAGCTTTTCTTATCACGAAGATCATGATTGCCCTATCATTTCGGCTATTTATTCGCGGTTGCCCCATCATTTCGGATTTATTTTTCATCTTCATTTTACTCGCTGATTTTTATTATGAGTTGCCCTATCATTTCGGGTTTTTTTTCATTTTTTTATTTACACATTTTTTATTTACATATTTTTTTACATTCCCAGTTTAACGACTTAGGGGTCGTGTGTTCCCAGTTTAAGGACATGGTGGTCAACTGTTTCCAGTTTAACGACTTAGGGGTCGTGTGTTCCCAGTTTAACGACATGGTGGTCAACTATTTCCAGTTTAATGATGTAGTGGTCATCTGTTGGAGCCTGGGCTCGATTCTGCACGAACCATGGGCTCCTTTGGCTTAATTGCATAAGCGGGCTTTCCGTCATCTAGACCGAGCCGGTGTTAGATGGCAACAACTACGTCATCTTCATGGCTATAAGGCGTAGGAGGACTTGTTCCTCTGGGCTCCATCATGTAGACCGTATGGGTTGTGTACCCATCTACCACTTCTTCATTGGCAATATTGCTCCTTTGGCTCTTAGCTTATTGCATTGGTCCGCCCTTTTCAGGAAATTGCATATGTCTGAGAGAATCAGGTTTCCGAATGACTTCGGTCTCCGTTTGTATGAAATTGGCGGTCGTAGCTTGATTGTTTGCTAACACGCCTTTAGACAATTCTCTCTCTCTTGGCTTGTATTGCTTTTCGACCCAATATTTAAAGAAAAAGCAGTCCTCAATGGCATGACCTATCACTCTGTGATAGGGGAAATATTTAGGGTCGTTAGTCATATTCTCTTCTTGAGGTCTTTTTGATTCTGGCAATTGTAGACCATTTCTTAGGACATCCTTGAATATTTTACGGACTTTGTCTCTTCTGAAGGAATAGACCTTATCCAGCTTCTCTTTCAGTAGAGATTCTCCTCCCTCTCCGAACACTGGCTTTCGAGGCCGGTTCGCATTAGGCCCGCTCATCTTTCGCTTATTTCGGTTAGCCGAAGTGTTAAAAGATTCAGCATCGTCGGAATTTCCAGCTTTGCGATTATCTTCCTTTCGGTTTCTCCAGGACCTATTGTTATTTTGGGAATGAGAGGAGGACTCCTGCTTTGAGCGCTCCAACATCAGAACTTTTCTGTTCAGCTCTTGGAATGTTTTGAGACCCGCGGTGTATGGAAACGGAGCCATCCAATTGTTGAGATTTCCTACGAGGAGGCTGACAGATTGGTCCTGCTCTATTGGCGGTTCACATTTGACGGAGAGATTACGCTATTGGGTTATAAAATCCGCGCTACTTTCGTTGTTCTTTGGCTTGGTCCTTACGAGGTCGGCAATAGTGATCATATCACTGGCACTAATGAACCTTTGTTGGAACAGACATTCCATTTGGACGAAAGTAGTAACGGAGCCATCCGGTATGCTCGCATACCAGTCGAAAATGACATTGGTCAGGCTATTAACAAACTAGCGGAGGAGAAGTGCATCATTGCCCCCGGTATTCCCGCATGAGGCTTTAAAGTGGGCGATGTGCTGATTCGCATTTCCCGTCCCATCGAATCTTCCGAACTTGGGGATGACATAGGCACTAGGAAACTTTACCAGATCATACCGAGCAGGATATAGTCTCCCACTACTGCTGATATCTTTTGCGCTTCGGCTTCGGATACCAATTTTTTGACTTTGTTGGCGACCAAATCCATGATTTGATCTTGTGTTAGCGGGTAGCTGTCATCGGTAGTCAAGAAATTTACCGAGATAGGATGCGTCCAAATTTCATACAGCTCGCCCACCTTTAGATTTGAGGGAATAGGCGTCGGCTGCCTCGGGACACCGTTTCCCGGTTCATGAGCAAAGCCCTGCGCTTGATTGTGCGGCTGAAAGGCAAGTTGGGCCGTGAGATGTAAGATGTCATTTGTCCATTCATCAATCTTTGAGTAGAGCTTGGACATCTCCTTGTCTTTGTTTCTGAGTTGCTTCTAGAGCTCTTGGAGAAGTTCCTGCTCTGCGGTCTTGGGACGGAAGATTGGCTCCTCTTCGCTTTCCGAGCTCGACTCCTCATGAACCGAGAGATCTCTCTGCTTATCAGCCTTACTGGAAGGGTTTTCATTACCTTCTAGAGGAAGCTGGTCTTGGGGAGTGGCAGCCACATTCACACCAGATTGGATTTAAGGTGTAGTGGCCCCATCCTTGCTCTTGCTGCGCGTGCCCACCATGTAGAAAGTGTGGACCACATATCCGGCCGTCTCTTTATCTTTGGCGGGGTAACCCTGTTCTTGGAACCTCATGAAGTTCAGCTTAGCAGGGGCCCTAGCCCTTTTGTTGGCTATGTATCTGAGCCTTTTCTGTCTTAGCTTCTCGATTTTGAGGGCTTGACAGACATCCGTCATCCAGGAAGCCATCGTGAGTCGATTGACAGGGAGCTTAGAGAAGATACCTGATTGAGTAGTTGTCAGGGGCATCGCTGGAGCTTTCCTGAGATACCTTGTTGCTTTGTTGGTTTTAATGGCCTTGACCCCACCTGGGGCCAAGGAAAATCATTCAAACACCGACTTGCGTTTGGGTAGTGGTGCACTCGAGATCACCACATTTGGCCTCCTGTCTTTCGAGGCCCGTCTGTCTGTTACTCGAGCTTGAGGAGAGGGGATAGCGTTAGCTGGCACGAATAGAATAGAGCCAAATGGTAGTGGCGGCTCCTCCCACAGTCGCCCAAGACTGGCCGGGAGGATCGTCCCGGCGTCCATCTTCATTATGTAGGTGATGGGAGCTGTACCGAGAACTGAGCTTATCCTTGAAGACATTTTTGCTTCGTCCGAAGATTGCAATTGAAAACCGTTAACCTGCACAAACAAGCATAATTTCAGTACATGCAATCAATGTATATGTTGATTGAGTTCGCATGAATGTTTAACGCGATATATGGGAGGAGAGAAAAGGTCCTACCGGGTATGCCAGAATCTGTAGGGTGTTTTTCGTCACCCTATTAAGATGGGATTACGTGTCGCTTATCAGGCGTACTACATATCCGCTCTGCCTAGGATAGGCGGGGGTTTATTGATTGTGGGGATCCGAATCTCCGGCAGCCGTGGACTAAGCTGCCGTTAATTACCCCTCACGTTTGGAGCGAAGGAACCTTCGATTGACGGGTCAAATTGGTCATGCGAACTCAATGTGCAGTGTGTGTGTATGTTGTGTTTTGAAGGGTCTTAGGTATATCGGGGGCCTCGCAGAGTTTACGGGGATCCCGCTACTCGGATAGCGGGCTGGGGGTCAAGGGGGCTAGCAGCCTCCTTGCGGGGTGCGCGGCAGCGCCCCGTTAGAAACTTTTTCTAACGGGGAAAGTGTTGTGGAGTGTGTATATATATAAAAAAAACGAAGGGGTGAATAGTGTCCAAAATAGGCATGGGCATCGGCGCCTCACGTGCCCGGCGCGCGAGTGCTGGACGCCGGCGGGAAAAGGGGGCTTAGCCCCTATACTGGGAGTTGTACTCCCAATTGACTTTTGGAGTTAAACTCCTAGAAAAAGGACAAAGGGGCTTAGCCCCTGCACTGGAAGTTGTACTCCCAATTTACTTTTGGAGTTGAACTCCTAAAAAGAAAGATTTCTTCTTCTTCTTCTTCTTCTTCTTCTTCTTCTTATTATTATTATTATTATTATATATATATAGTGGAGTTAAACTCCTAAGAGATTTTCGAAGATGATGAAAGGGGACCCCTTTCTTCTTCCTTGAGCCTCGGATCCTCTCATAAGCCTTGGATCTTCCCTAAAGTAGGATTTTTGGAGATGGGTCTTCTTCTTCCTCCTCTCTATTGGCTGGATCTTGGAGAAAAGGGGGTGAGACTTAAAAATCACCACTTTTGGGGATTTGATGGAAGATCCGAGCTCCCCTTTAAAGGTTTTATGGTAAAAAACTATTTCTTTTTAGAAAAGAAAGAGTTAAACTCTTGATTCAATTCAAAAAAGGAGAAGAAGGTTTAGAACCTTGAGAAAGGAGAAAGAGGCACAAAAACCCTAGATTTTGAGGGGAATGAATTCTTCCTTTTCATTTCATTATCATGTTGTCTTATATAGGCTTACAAATTTACACATAACCCCTTGGGCTTTACAAAATGATATTTTTCCCATCACATGCCTTATGTGATCATTTATTTTGCACATGAGCTACGAGCTTTACAAATTTGGCTTTATGCCCATTTTTCTTACATTTATTCATAAAAATTACATCAAAATTATTTATTGCATAATTTTCATATTGGCATGGGAGAGGCTGGTCGCAGGGCTCAACTTGGACATGGGCCCATTTGACCTGAGTTTGGTCCCGTTTACTTGGGGTTGACCTTGACTTTGATTTGGTCAACCGGGGTGTAATTTTTGACCCCAACACGCTTCCTCTCAGCTTTAGCTATATGAAGAGATCTCCTCATAACCTCCGAAAGAGGAACGTCTTTTTCTAAATCAGGCTCGGCTTCCGGATCTGCTGCAGCGTCCTTCATCGGCTGCTTTAGCGATGCTTCCCGTGGCGGGTCTGGGGTGACCTCAACTGTAGCCGGTATCTTTGAAGGCTCCTCTGCACCACCAACTAAGGATGGCATTGCACTCGGAACAACATAAGTTGCGTTGGTTCCTGTAATAAAAAGAAGAAGGGAGTCAGGGTGTGAATTAAATGACCTAAAAATGTATATTCAAAGGCGTCGCAAAACAATCATACCGAGACCCATAGAAGCGTGAAGCCTCTCCTCTTCTTCAAATGTCTTGAGGGACGCCAAAAGAGCCTCTTCAGTGGAGATTCCTATTAAAAAAAAGAGCGTTAATAAAGCATAATAAATTCAAAAAAAATACAGAGGAATGTAAATGAGATATACCGGACGCCGCAAGAGGAGCAAGCGCTGCTTGCTAAGCCTCAATAGCGGCTTGAAGAGCAGTGGCGGCATTCTCATCTATAGAGGCTTTGAACAGACCGTCGGTGCCGTATTCGGACAAGCCTTCGCTATAAAGAGTATGAGGCTCCTGACCAAATACAACATCAGCCGAGAATAAAGATTTCTTCTTCTTCTGCGAGCGGACAACGGCACCTGACGACAAAAGTTTTCGCTTAACGGGCTTCTTGGGATGGCGAGTCCCGATCTCCGAGCCAATAC
Organism: Agapanthus africanus; assembly: GCA_030015575.1. Lineage (NCBI taxonomy): Eukaryota > Viridiplantae > Streptophyta > Magnoliopsida > Asparagales > Amaryllidaceae > Agapanthus > Agapanthus africanus. Next base: position 670,579,154 of record JASDDO010000014.1, read on the forward strand.
TCGACTCAGGGGATGCCGCGGCCATCACAGTCACAGGAGCACTTACATCCGGTCGTGGCTTAGCCGGAAAGGCTCGCAGGACTACAACCACGGTGCGCTCTCTCAAAGATGGACGGACAACCGTCCGTCGCTTCAGAGGAACCGCAGGATTACCAGCCGGGACAGAATCCTTATGGTCAAGAAGCATACGCCATTCCTCCTTACGACGGCACCCGTTGCATGCTGATACCAAGTGATATAAGCAATCGAGGCCTTCAGGATATGACTCGGCTCACTGATCAGGAAATGAGACCCCGTATTTAGCCGCATAAAATGATGCGCCACGTTGTGAATGCTCTCTTCTGTAGCAACCGGATCAATGAGAAACGCTTCAAGGGGAATGTCTTGGTTGTAACCAGATTGCTGGGCAAAGCGATGCAGGTTATATCTCATAAACAACACTAAGGCATTCTGTCTGAATACAAGGAAACTCGGCCTGATATAATACAGATGAACAATCTCCCGGGCCCTCAAAGCAGAAACTCCATCCTTGAAGATATCGTGGAGCAGCTGGATTACTTTGAAGGGTTCCTTACCAATGGTCAGGACCCTGTCGATGAAGGTCATGCTGTCCCCAACCATGCGCGGACGAAGAAGCAATCGCCGAGCCTCTAGCCGTGTTTGGTCTAGAGAAGAAGCATTGACCAATTGCATGACCCGAGGGAAGTTGTACCCTTCATAAAATCTAGGCCTTTTATGCACGCCAAACACACCCAGCACGTGCATCTCGATCCAGGAGGTAAAGTAGTGAAAGGGGAGATTTACGGGCTTCAAACCCGGCTGGGCGATGTTGGCCGCTATACTCAGGCCATGATACAAGTGGGCCAGTCCGGCAACCCCAATAGCCATACGTGTCCCCGCCGCAATGCAATGAGCCGGATAAAAGACAGACAGTCTCATATAGCGCTGGTGAATTTGGAGCGCAAACCAGCTCAGCCACAAGCCAATGAACCCCATAAAGAACATCTCCTCATCAATGTCCGGAGTGACAATTCTGCAAAAGGGACGATGGGGGTATCCGGAATAATGAATTGCTTTAAATCCGCCTCCACAGTCGGTAGTTTGTCCAAGCCAAATCCGAACGGATCATCAAGCTTGGCAAATTTTGCAGCTTTCTTCGATAAAACCTCCGGACGAAGGAAACGGGCAACAAAGTCCGTAAAGCTAACTCCATGCCCCCTGGACTCTAAGAACAAGCTCTCATATATATTCAACACTTTGATCAAGCTCGAAAACTTGTGTTGAATGGCATTTTCTGGGGTAAGGCCCATAACTGCCGATTCAGTAGCGAAGACATACTCATCAGGAGGAAGTATCTCCTCATAATGCTCTCTTCTGACGGGTAACCTGGATATTTCCGTAAATTCTTCCAGCGAAATTGATACCTCCCGATCCGATAAAAGAAATGTGTCGGTCGAAATATTCCACTGCTCCAGGAATGATTTAACCCACCACACATGATGAGTGTGGTAATAAAAGAGAGACGCGTAGATCGCTGGGTATAACCCGGTCTTCAGCAGCAGCGACTTCTTGGCCGACAAAATGTAACGGGCCTAATGTAGATAACCAGCCGGATGTCAGGATGGTCACTCCTATTGTATAAACCTGACCCCAAGGACGCGCTTCTCCTTGACATATGTGAGCCCCAGAATATCTAGGGCCATCGGCGGATGGACTAGTATCGACGCCATGGAAGGTTGGAAACGACCTTCCGAGGTCCAGTTGACCTCTTCCAATGCATAAGCGACCTGCGGAGGGTCAGCGTAATGAATTGATGGGATCGGTTCCAATGGCACCACACAAGTGAAGCTGTGCCAACCCCGGATAATATGGCTATACCACGATCCCCATAAATGAAGACATTTCTGCTCTGGATCGAGGTCCCGGATTAAAGCAAAAACTTCACGATCTGTAGGCGCGTCAGCAAAAGCGCACTCCGAATGAACGTAAGGGAAAAAGGAATCGGAAGCCATAGTACATGAAAAGAAAAACCCGTAGAGAGTTAGCTATCGGCATAACGTAATTGACTACAACTAAGGGCCTTAGCATTTTCAGTACACCCAAATCTGTACTCTATAATGGCATATTAAAATCACTACAGTAAAAAAATGGACAATGGGCCTCACAAAATCAAGGTGATATCTCATCAATAATGAGACATGCAACCATTGTGAGAATCCAAAAGGATTCTCATTAAATGAATAATCTCAAAGAGCAGTGGAGTTCAAAACTCCTAATGTTCTCGAAAAACGAGTTCTGCAACAGATCCAAATCTGTAAGAAGAGTAGTAGAACCCTAAAAAGAAAATAGGAAAGTGGAATAAAATTCCCAAAAATTTTCAAAATTTCTCAGAACCAAGCTCTGTAATACAAACTGTAATTAAATTCCTCCGATAATGGGACTAAATCCCATAAATCCCCATGGGAAATAAAATGGAATTAAATTCCAAAGAACCCTCAAAGATCAGAAGTCAATAATAGGGTAAAACCTTAAGATCTCTAAGACCCACGATCTACCCAAATAAAAGTTTTTTAAAGATCTCTAAGAGATCATTTCAAGAAAAGAGCCAAGCTCTGTTAATGGGTTAAAAATCTTAAACAAAAAAGGAGATTCCTTTAAGAGTTAAATTTTGGTCATAATCCTTACCAATTTTCTTTAACAGAGTTCAACTCTGAGAAGTTCTATGGACAGATATTTAAGCTCTGAGAAGAGAATTAAATTCTTAAGGAAGAAGAAAAAAGATGATAAAACGACAGTCATCTCAAGGGTCGTAGGCCCTATTTATAGGATGTGAAGGGACGGTTCAAATCCCTAGAAGACCAAACAGTGGAAAAAGTGACACCGTTGCACTCACATGTGGGTCACGTGAGAACAACGGTGGGGAGCATTTGTTCCCCCAATATTTAAACATAATAAAAGGGCTAAGCTCTCTTGAATTTTAATGAGGCAGCGCCTCATGTGTTCTCCATGAGGGCCCCAACGCCAATCTTGTAAAATTAAATCCCATGGTTGCGCCGTACGTGCAACTCACGTGGGCGCCAATATGCAAAGCACAGAAGCGCTTATTATATAAGAATTAGATTCTTATATGGCACCGCGCGTACTCCTCACGTGGGTGTCAATATGCAAAACATAGGAGTGCCTATCATGAATAAAAATTAAATTCTTAAGTGGCTCCCACGTGCTCCCCACGTGATCGCTGGCGCTCAAGTCAAAATCAGTAGAATTAAATTGTACATGAGAATATTTCCCTAACAAAAAGTTGGGATATTCTCTGTTAAAAAAATCCGTTGGATCAAAAATCTAATGGTGATAAATTATCAAACAATAGAATTAAATTTTATTCTGAGGAATATTTGTCCTCAATCTTTACAAACAAAAAAGATTGCTCTCTGTAAAATAGACAACCCTTGGATTAAAAATCCAATGGTGATTAAAAATCACCGCTTAACAAAATAAAATTCTATATATGAGAAAATATTTTCCCAATCTTGTTAAAAACAAAAGAAAACATATTCTGTAAAACAGAAACACTTGAATCAAAGATCCAACGGTGGATACAATTCCCCAAACCAATTTTGAGACCAATTATATCAATTGGAATCTCTCAATAAGATATTTTCTCAAAACTAATTAACAATTTACCTCCACTATATGAAAGACCCGAGACTTCTAGAGGAAACCTCCATAAGCTTCTAAAAAATACAAAAAGCTTTCAAAACAACAGAGAATTCAATTCTCAATAAAAGAAGAATACTTTCCTCCTCAAATCCCTAGGTAAAGAAAATACAGAGATCAAAATATCTCTTTTTACCTATCGAAGGGTTTTACCCTTCTCAAAGAACTTAGTTCTTTCTCTGGATCAGAGATCCACAAGACAAGTCTCCCATAAGTTGAGAATTTAATTCTCATCAGGAAGATCTTGTTCTTGAGAATCAAAGGTTCAGAAAAGAACTAAATTAAAAAGAAAAAAAAGAACATGTGTTCTGGAAATTTAATTCCTCCGAAATTAGGGTTTAACCCTACATAAAGAACTTAGTTCTTATAAAAAGAAAAGAAAAACTTAGTTCTCCAATGAAGAAAAAACGATCCAAGGTCCTCAAAATAGAGATCTTGATGATCATTAATGGCCAAAATGGCATTAACAGAGATTTAATCTCTAAAAAAGAAACGAAATTAGCGCCTCATGTATTTCCCATATGGGCGCCCTCCCAATAGCACCTAGCGCCTCACGTGAAAAACACATGGGCGCCCAAAGCAGAAGGCCAGCGCCTCACGTGAAACACATATGGGCGCTGAATAAAAATTCTTAGCACTTCATATACAGCCAAAATGACTGAGTGCTTAGCACTGATTGGGCAGCGCTCAGCACCTCACGTGGGCGCCACACAAAAGTGCTTAGCATTTCATATATATCCAAAACGGCTAAATGCTTGGTACTGATTGGACAGTGCCTAGCGCCGCACGTGCTCTTCGCGTAGACGCCACATAAAAAAGTGTTTAACACTATATATATATATATAACTGAGTGCTTAGCACTGATTAGGCAGCGCCCATAACTGAAGGCTTCACATGGTACCCATGTAAGCTCAAACAAATGCTTAGCACTTTTGCATAAAAAGGGGGGCTGAACAAATAGAGCCCAAATAAGTGCTTAGCACTTTTGAACAAAAAATGGCAGAGCAGATTAAGCCCAAATTGGCTAACTCTCTTGCAGCTGAGCCCAAATGCGGCTAACTCTCTTGCAGCTGAGCCCAAATGCTCTGTTGATTGGACCTTAATAAAATTTAAGGACCTTGAAAATTTTGCTAAGTTGATCTTAATCTCAAATTAGACTAATGTATCCTTAGTTAAAATAAATTGAGCCCAAATGCTCATATATTTAAGTTGATCTTAATCTCAAACTAGATTAACGGTCCTTAAATAAAAGAAACCCAAATCTAAAAATATACGGATTTAGACTAATCCACGCCCTATGGACGACGATATAAACTAGTCTCCGTATACAATCGACGGACAACCAAAATAAACGAAAATACACATGACACGAAGTGGAATGCTGGAGAAAGAGAAAGTGGTTATAGCAATGCGGTAACGTAATTAACTGCAGGGGCTTGCACCTGCAAGGAAGAGCGTCCCCACAATTAAAAACCCCTCATAAATGTAGGGGAATCTGATAAAATCTGCTACATCGGTCGTATCTATCCAAACCTCCGATATACGGTGCCATAAATCAACTTGGTATCTTCGGAGAGGTGGATGGCGAAGACCAAATAGTATCTGCCCTTAAATTCATGCTAGGCGTCCCAACGTCTCGGTCCGGTCTTTCGGCAGAGAACAATCTTTAAGTAGATATTACGATATATTTAGAGCCATACCTATTTTCAAAACTAGCGAATCGTTATGCACTTTTAAATAATAACTTCTAGGAACTCTACGACTTTTCAAATGGTATCTTTTTCAAAAACATCTTAGCCCCTTATTTTTCTAAAAACAATGATTCATACTATTTTAAACTATAACTGTATGGCTCCTATGTAGTTGTATATTTTTATACTGTTCACATTTACGATTTCTTTATTCTGTTCATGCTCGCGTTACGATTTCTTATTTCTGCATACGCTCGCATTATTTTCGTTTACGATATATATACTGTATTCATACCCTTATCGTTATGTATGACTTCGTCTGTTAGGACACATGCACCATTACCGATGATGCATATGTTGCACGTACACTTATTTGCCAACTCACACACACATCATCGGTAATTGCCATGCCACGTACATATTAGAAATCGCTATGTCATTGTATCACCTATAACTTGTTAGCATTTTAGTTACTGATTAGTACACAGTGCCCCATATTATTGTAGGTATTGCACTTTCTTTACCTTACTACACAACACGCTCATATGAACACACTTGCTATGCATTATAGTATTGTTCTGTGCCTGTACATATCATTTTATTACTGCCATGCTTTTATGAGATTCCGGTTTCATGAGAATTTTGGATTTGAGAAACCGCAGATATTATTTAAAAACTTATGATTGTTTTAAAAATGTGGTTTCTCTTGATATGATATTTCGATATCCACCATGAGATTTCTCGGTGCTGAGCTATGCTGATTACCCGATTTGAGGAGTAATGAGTCACCGTCTGCGGGTATATGGTGGACCCTGTATGGTACCCCCAGAGCAAGAAGATCGTATAGAAAGGCGTTGAGCCTGGCAGGGAAACACTACCTACCGGTGATAATACTGGACTCGGTGGATATCCGGAGGATACCGACTGGAGTAATATGAGACGGATGGATATGAGGACCGATCTGATGAGACGGTTCCTGAGATATGAAGGCCAATCCGATAAGACGATGCATGAGATATGGGGATTTATGTGTCGGTGATGGACACGGGATTTATGATGATTTCAAGTGTCGATGCTGGGCACTAAGGATTTTATGATGATTTGATGTGTCGTTGATAGACACACGTTGGATCACACACACACATATGACACAGATGACATGGTACCATATATTGACACAGGTACGATATCATTATATTATTATACTTATGTATACACGATCACCTTTGTTATCACACGATATGATAATATTATATTACAGTATGACCTAGAAGATTGTTATACATTCGATTTCTACCTGATGATATTTTCTACTCATGAGTTGGCAACTCACCCCTGTTGTGCCATAGTTTTCTTGCATGACTGACCGCTCGGATCAATAGCGGCTTGCTGGCATATATTTTCTTCTGGGTGATTTGCATTGGTGGGTGGGTTACACTTCGGATCGTCACCACCATGGTACATTTATATATATTCGTTTGTATCTAGTTAAAAGTTCCATCAACCAGACTATGTATATTTGGTTGACTTAGAAACCAGAGACTTATATATTCTTTCAGACTTAGAGCGAGATGTGTATATTATTTTTATATTGGATTTAATGATATTTTGGTTTTCTTTACTTTCTTTCTGTGATGAATCTTCGCCTTCGGCGTCGTATATTTTACTTGCGTGTTTGTGTTTCCTCCAATTGGTGAAGAGCTATGTAACGACCCTAAAATTCCTATACTTTTGCGTATCATTTCTTTAATAAATATATTAAAGAAATATATTGTAATTATTTATTTTTGGTATATTTTTTTCTAGTAAATATATTATTTTATCATTTCATCTACTTTACCCATTCTATAATTTTTCAAAACCCAAAACCTAAGCTAAGACAATTCCATTTGATTTCTTTCTTTTCTTTTTCTAAGCCACTTTCTTTTCAAGTTACGACATATATTTAATTCTTATTAATTATGAGCATGAACAATCTTGTAGCTTATTGGTTAAGTCCTTGTATTGTTGTTCTATAGATCATATGTTTAAATCCTCATTTTTGCAATTATTTTTATCATTTTTAAACCCTCTCATGAGACCTTTCATTTTCTTTAACTCCCAAATGAATGGTCACCCTTTCAATTTCTTTTAACTCTCAAAATAAATCCATCATGAATTAGAATTATAAAGTACATTATATGTTCTCTCCCACTTCTTCATTTTCTTCAAAACCTCTACTCATAATTCTCTCCCTTTCTTACATGCATTTCATCATTATTTGTTTTCCTCTTCTTCTTTTTTATATACAAAATATTCAGAAAAGATACACCCTAAATAAAATCTAGCCACCTTTATTCTTAGAGCTGTCATAATTCCAGCATTTTTGGAGTACTTCCGTTCGCTAGGATTCGAAATGAGGCGAATCGAGTATCGTTACCGCTCTCAACTTTGTCATCAAAATAAATCATTTTCCACCAAATCGAATCGGTGAGCCGGTTGCTATATCGACTCACACATCATGTAAGTCCTCTCTCCTCCTCCTTTGCTCTACTTTAAATTCATCCCCTTGCCATACCTCCGCCATTCCGAATCTTGAGATAACTAGTTAGTCTAATGATAAAGGTTTTTTTGTTAAATTAAAAAATGGTTGGAATAAACTATATATATTTAGTTATAAAATCTTGCATGCAATGGCTGATAACATGTTAAATATTGTTCTTTTAGACGGTTAATCATGACCGGATCATATGTTTGCTTCACATATATTAATTCATATTATTTATCAATGAAATTTTAATTATTTATATTTTCTTTTTCATACAAGAAAACAAAGTTAAAAATAAATACCATAGATTTATCATTTTCAAATACGATCTTACAAAACCTTTATCTTTAAAATAATTTATATAAATTAATTCCCACTTCCGGAAATTTCAGGAAATTAATATATGATAGAATATATTTTTTTTTACATGCTATAAAAATTTCAGATCAAACAGCATAACGGTTTAGGAATTTTATCGTTTTTATTCACTGTTCGTAAAACAGAAAAAACTGCAGTTATTGGTCAACTTCTATAACCGACAATATTCAATATTCAATATTAAATCAACATTTGATTCAATAATCCGGTCATATCATATATAACCGGTCAATATCAAATATATATACATATAACAAATCATTGAATCAACACTTGATTCAATAACCCGGTTATGTTACATATAACCTAACCGATATCAAATATCGTGAGATTAGAATACGGTATCACATACTCGTATTTAATCAAGCTCCCGCACATATCATCACTTCATTTCGCTTGAGCTAGGAAACCTCTGTGTGGGACTCTAAAGACTCGTCAATGCGCCAGCAGTAGATAATGATCATATCAGATATATACAAGCCGTGAGCGGTACTAGCTGGATGTAACGGCTACCCAGGTATCGAATGAATAGAAGATCAACAAGTAAGCTTGTCCAAACTCTCGTAAAACCTATAAGCAACGCTTACTGTATAGTCTAGTCTCTTCGTCTGATATGACGCATATCGAGTTTAGGGGTGGAATCGTCAAACCCCAGTAACTTGATTAGTCATGCCGATGTGTGGCCTATAACCGTTCGAGAAACTACTGATAACACTTACCAGTAAATCTCATCAGCCCTGGCCAGAGACTTGCTGTTATAGCCAATCGAGCATAGCGCAACATCAACTCCTTATACCTGGAGAGACGAAACCCTTCCTATCGCTCACTGCCTCCATGTGACTCGGGACTGTACCCAAAATCCACCTGTTTGCACGACTCCTTTGAGCCGTGGTAGGGAGGAAATAAAAAAAACAATGGAAACCATACAAGACACTATGACGATCTCGGGTCTACAGACTAACCTGTACAAGTGTCACCAGAGAACTACTATCTGACGATAGGTATGGTACCATCTAGGAGTTCTCGGCGAGCCCTATTCGGTGTACCCATTCTCTAATGAGCACCTGTGTACAATCTTTGATGTCAAACACCAATGGTTATGGGATCAACCATCGCCCCATACAGGGTCAAGAAACGTACACACTAGTCTACTCTAGAATATCGATGCCCTGTCTCGATACTCTCTCGACTAGGAACTGTTAAAAGATGTGCTTGCGGACTACACAAGTCCCACTAGTATGATCTGCATCATAGTCCTGATAGTCAAGCCAGCATCCTAAGGGCTTTATCAATATATATCAGAGAGACAGAATAATAATAATAGTGTACATGTTAAGATAAAGAGCAACCATATAGCATACTATCATATCGAGCAAGAAATTCCTCTATATATATGTCCAAGTATCCACTATATCATACAATAATGGTCTCTAGGGCATACATATTCCTAACAAGAACTTCTTAGGCGAAAAAAGAAACTAACCCAGAGGATGCTCCAGAATCTTTTTTATTACTCGTTCCAGATGAAACTGAATCATTTCGAAGTCAAGTAAACTCAGGGTCTTGTCTTGGCCTTATCTTGGATTCTCAATACTTCTGTCGCTCCATCCCCGCACGGGCAGAGAACCCATCACTGTCTCGGTTGGGCTACCGGAGGCTCTAGGGAAGTCGGAATAGGAGAGCACTCATCTTAGGATGGGCTTACTACTTAGGTACTTTTAGCAGTTATCCGCTCTGCTCTTGCAATTGGGTCATTGCGATTACGGGTTGGATGTCTAATTGTCCAGGCGGTCCTTTTTGGCTCCGGTGGTGGCTAGATCAACGTCATTGGCTTAAGAGAAGTTTCCATCGAATTTCAATATGAATTTTTGGGTATTTATCATGAGATTTACGGGCACTATCTAATAGTAAGAAGTATGAAAAAAGAAATTCGTTGTGTATATCCACTTGCCAAGCGAGCACTTCTTTCTAAGTGACTTAATGGACCCTCGAAATCGAACTCGACATGAACCACTTAAATCTCGTGAATATAATGAATATCTTAAATTTTTTGAACATGTCATGTACACTAATCATTGGATATATATATCATGAGAATGGGGTAGCTTGAAAATAGGGTATTTATATGTAACGGAAGATCATATTTTGTTCCTCGTGATACCAAACAAAAACGGTACATTACATTATATATATGTGTGTGTGTATCTTGAATCTCGTGAATTTCATGTTGCTGTTGTTCCGTGATATTATGGAATATCATGGTTACACAATAGTACTCCCACAATCGAGTTTATATTTATATTTATATTTATACTTATACTTATACCGATACATATGCTTATGCTCATACTTATGCTTATGCTTATAATTATACTTGTATATATACTTATGCTTATGGTTATGCTTATATTTACACTTGTACTTATACTTATATTTATATTTATTCATATGGTAAATAGCACTGAAATATCGAATATCATGATACTCTAGTTATCTTGCACTGATTAACGCATGCTATTTATTTGACATGCACACTATCATTTATTGTTCACAGTTATTATCATGCATGATATTATGTATACTATATTTCATTAATTAACATTATTTCTCATGTCCAGCATTAATTGCATGTATTTGTTAATACTAAATAATAGTATGTACTTATGCATTTACAACAATGTCTAAAAAAACATAGATTGCAATAATATTGGTTGGAAAGTGAAATTCGTTTAGTACGAGATACTGCCGTTTACTATGATTTACTGCTTAAAAACATTTACTGTACGATACAAATACTCGCTTAAAATTTAATAAAATATTCTCATTGAATTCAATGTTCAAATTTAAATTTTAAATTATTAAATCAATGCTGAGCACATACTTAATAATTCTAATTAACTAACTATAGATTTATTTAATAATCATATAGTCATGATAATACATCTATAAGATCCTCGTGATAATACACCTAAAAGATCCTCAAAGTTATGTTTGAAACAGATCAAAGATGATGAACTCTATACTCTTATGTTTTCGCATACCATATCTCGTTTTGAAATACTGGTTTTCATATAAAATGGAGACTTACCGAAATTTAGTTCGCTGACTGCATTCATGTTTATTTATTTTCTTTTCTTGGGAATGTCGTCAGACGATATTAAGGAAGACGACAAGGCTAGGTACGAATTGGTACTAACTGAGGAGGAGGACCGTCAATATCTTTTAAATCAGAACGAGCTCTAGTTTTCCTTTTTAGTAAGTATGCATTTTTTTGTTCAAGACCATCTTCCATTCCTAATTCCTTGAATTTTCGAATTTGTGTTCAATTATTGTTTTTGAGACTATTATAAATATTGTTGGATATTTTATAAGCTTAAAATTCTTGTAATATAATTTTCTAAACTGCTTATATAGACGCTTAGCGTATTTATATTGAGAAAGAGTGCTTCTCGATATGAATACGTTGCAGGATTGTCGCTCTCGTTTCTTGTTTTTGGGAAACGGAGCGTGCCAAGTTTTATGTGTAGCAATAGGGTGGGATGGTGAGATAGGATTCTTAAAGCGGGTGGAAAAATCTGACCGTTGGTCGATGATCGGATTTTTGCATCATGTTCTACACATCAAAATATGTATGTGTATAAAAAATTATGCGATATGGAGGCTTGTAAGTCATGCACCAAGGATATGCAATGTATGCAACTTTTACGATGTTTTAAGAACCATCCATTTTGGGACCGCGATATCTATAGCTTAGAAACGTCTAAATCGTCTAAATTTTTGCACATGTATGTTAATTGACAAGCAGAACAAGATATATGGAGCCGATCGTTATTTCGATTTATAGATGATGGTCGGATTTTTTCATCTCACTTTAAGAATCCCATCTCACCCTATCGCTACCCCTCATTTTATATCTATATTCTTATTCGAATTTTTTCAAATACATATAGTGGTTTTCATTATTCGTATTCACACTCCCAACGACTACCGGATACGAATATTGTTACATCTATATCCGACCGTTTACATCCCTAAAAATAAATGTTAGAAAAAAAATGTAAAGCGAAAAATTACTACATTTTATGAAGATACATATACAAAACAGATTGAGTTAATACCATATTTATATCCGATGGTTGTTGGTGATACGGATACAAATACAGATAGTTATCGGAAATGAAAATTACTATCCAGACTTAGTAAAAATAGATGCAGATACGGAATTAGTTCGGACCATCCGCGCCTTGGAATAATGTTGGAAGCACCTCCAATGATTCCAAATTTCCCTAGTGCTCCCACAATAATTGGCTAATTACCGATTATATCTTGATAAATATTTTGTTTGTAAGCCACTAATTTTTTGATGTTTTAACCAAGTCAGCTTCGGCAATTTATTGCCAATGAGCAATAGCTCAGTTGGTATGATACTTTCCTCCAGGGCAAATTCGTAGGTTCTCATGTGTGTGATGTGTGTGGGTGTGCTGTGTGTGTTGCATGGGCTTACAGTGCTAAGAAAAAAGCCCGAGCCATTTATGCAATTAATATTTATTTTTTCCCCTTATAAAAGGACTTGTAATTGTCTTTATTTCATACAACTGGATATAAAATTTATTCCTGAAAAATCTGACTAATTTATGCCAATTAGATTTTTGAAGATTCTCATCTCATTTGTTGTTTATACAGCGAGAGCACTCAAATACATCAACAAATAAATATATATAATAAGCAAAAAAGGAAAAATAAAATAAAATAAAATTATACAACATGGAGGTAAATTATTAATGTATTGAAAGAATTGTTTTTCCTTTTGAATAATAGGCCGTGACCTTATTATAAACATCACCAAATACTATCAGAGACCAAAATTGCGGCCAGAATTCACACACATCAACTTTACAAAAAAAAATTCCTGTTGTTTAGATACAATTTAGCCTAGGGGAGAATCAATTAGTACAAGCCTCATCAACTATACATTTTTCCACCATATAAATCATTCTTCCATTTCATTAACATTTTTCCCTTCAGCATCTGAGTTCGGGTCCCATAGAGACTCGACCAAAGGCGGGAGTTGTTTAAGCATCAAGTACTTGCGCCGCAGGAAGCTGAACCAGACTAAAATGCTATCTATTTGGACGATACTGTAACCAGCTTTCATGTACATTTGGAAAGGAACTGTATCGATCATTCTGCAATGGAGATATACCTTTCTTATCGTCTTCATCTGAGATGTCAGCTCCTCGCATGCATTTAAGAGCAGCCGACCGATTCCTCTCCTGAAAGTACAATTCATTGCCAAACAAGTTCTTGAATAGGGTTTAATTATACTAAAATACCATGAACTTCCATCCATTGTTGATATAATGGCATGTCTAGGAAATTCATTTGTATATCGTCAGTTTTCAGTAGTAGGATTGGATACTTGAGCAATAGGCGTAACTCATTGTACTCAAAGCCAAGTTCAAGCTCAAGATTCGACTATGTAAGCACTAAAAGCTCTGTACATATTTGACACATATTGGTTTCCGATGTATTAATAAGCAGTCTAGATTTGACTATTATATGATCAAATTTTCAATTATACTGTTAACGACAGGGAACGGTTAAAGTCCTCTAATACACTAATCACAACTGAAATTTCAAGGATGAAATTTTATGGTTGTTAGAGATGATGGAAACGCTTCATTTTACTTTTAAACTTAGTTGTATCTCTCTCTCACTCTCTCTCTCTCCTTCCCTTTCTCTACTATTCATATGTGGTGTAAAAGTTTACTGTAGTTTTGACCATTGTATCTGTTTTTGTTTGTTTACTGCAATAAAATTTTCATGGGATGGGGCCCTGCTCTTACTTCAAAAAGAAAATAAAAATTTCTTTGATGCTATCTTGCAAGAACTTCATATGAACTATACAAAACATCAACCATCTACTATACATGCAAACTTCTTCAAAAGGAAATATTAACCAACTGCTACAAATCATCACTGTGGTCTTCTCCTGCCCCCAACTTCTTTACTTCAATATTGATGGAGGCCTTGATCTCCTTCAGATGCTATCCTCCGCCAATCTAACAGGAGCGTTGCTGGACGGTTGAGATTGGATTCGAAGGTTACATCCTTGAGTATGTGGATCTCAATGGGTTGAGTTTGAGATGGAATCCGATCTACCTGCAAAGAAGTCCTGGGGTGGATGGTCACCGTAGGACCCTCCGAGGATCAAGTTAGCCGAGGAATTTGAGCAGAATAGTAGCTTATTGGGTTCAAGTTGTCTTATCTAAGTCGTATGAGAGAGGGTTTTTATAGTGGTTGCATTGAGCGAGCAGGCGCAAGATCTTAGCCTTTGGTTACGCCCCTGACGTTACGCGTATGTAAATGACAGGATCCCTTCATTAATGACGGGATACGCCTTTTAATAGGGGGGACGTGCCAGAGTGGGACTCGGGACATAGGGCGGCGGTTATCTCGCTTTGGCGAGATACGCGGAGCCATTACGGAGACGCTAGGACTCTACAATTTTGGTTGATCGGGGGAGGCCGATGAAGCTCAGCACATCAGGGGCTCGGAGACGAGCGTGTTAGTTATATGTATGCTCTAAAGGCCATTATTATACATGTGATATATATTATAGTGGATGTTTGGACATATATAGGGATGACTTTCTTGCTCGACATGATAGTATGTTATCTGGTTGCTCTTTATCTTAACATGTACATTTACCGTCTCTCTATTACATGTTGATAAAACCCTTAAGATGGGTACTTGACTACCAGGATTATGATGCAGATCATAGTAGTGGGGCAGAGGTAGTCGGTAAGTACATCCTTCAATTGTTCCTAGTCATAGGAATATCGAGACGGACACCAATATTCCAGAGTAGACTAACGTATACGCTTCTCGACCCATATGATGGGCGATGGATGATTCCATATCCATTGGTGTTTGATATCAGAGATGGTATACGGGTGCTCAGTGGAGACTGGGTACACTGAAAAGACTCGGCGAGAACTCCTACATGGTATTATACCTATCATCAGATAGCAGTTCTCTGGTGACACTGATACAGGTTAGACTGTCGACCCAAGATCGTCATAGAGTCTTGTATGATTCCTACTGTGCTTTGATTTCCACGTTACCACGTTTAAGAGATCGTGCAAAACAGTGGTTTTTGGGTACAGTCCCGAGTCACATGGAGGCAATGAGCGATAGAAGGGGATTCGTCTCTCCCGGTATTGGGGGTTGATGTAGCGCTATGCTCGATTAGTCATAACAGGAAATCCCTGGCCAGAATTGCTGAGATTTACTGGTAAGTGTTATCAGTAGTTTCTCGAACCGTTATGGACCTTGCATCGGTATGACTTATCAGGATATTGGGGTCTGACGTTATACCACCCCCAGGCTGTGATATGCGACATATCAGACGAAGAGACTAGACTGTACGGTAGTATTACTGATTGGATTCGTAGGGGTATGAGCAATCTTGCTTGTTGATCTTCTGATCGCTCAATACCCAGGTGGCCGTTACGTTTAGCAGACCGCTTGCAGCTTATGGGTGACTAATATGATCACCACCTACTGCCAGCGTATTGACGAGTTTTTAGAGTCCTACACAAAGGTTTCCTGGCTCAAGCGAAACGAAGTAGGAGCACATATGTGATATGTGCGGGACCGAGATTAATACGTGTATGTGATACCATATTCTATTCTCGTGATATGTGATATCGGTCGGTTATATATGATATAGCCGGGTTATCGAATCAAGTGTTGATTCGATAAGTTGATACATAAGATATTAGTCGGTTGTATATGATATAGCCGGATAATTAGATCAAGTGTTGATTTAATAATTTAATGTATAATTATATATTTGATATATTAATTTACATTAACTAATAGTGGCTCACTTAATCATTTCTTTTTCCCACTAGAGTACACTTAGTATATATGTGATATATATTAATGTATATCTTTTGTGTCATGCTTGATACCACATGATACATGGGTGTATGAGACTTACACCATGCTTATAATAATGTAAGGGTTTTATTTATTCAAAGTAAATCAAATTAGTTGGAAATGGTCACATGGTTGAAGCTTGTAGAAGCTTACGGAACCACTGACCAAGTCCACTAATTTTGTTTTACTTGAAGATATTTATTAACCCAATCATTATTGTTTACCCATGGTTTAGTCTCTACATGAGTTAGTATATGATACTAACTCACCCATGGTTGCTATTCTCACTCATTATTCCATCCACACTTCATCTTCTTCTTCATCTCCAAAAAGCTTTCTAGCTTCATGAGAGGTGAAGAAATATAGTGAGAAAATTATTTCTAAAGTGAGAAAAATTCCTACTTTATCAACCTCTTCTCTACCAGCCATTTAGATTGGGTTGTTTCTTCACCAAGTTCATCACTTAGTGAAGAGGTAGCTTAAGTTAGTATCTCCTCGACGTAGATCATTTTCGGCCTCGAAGACTTCAAGCAAGCTTGTTCATTGCATCTTATGGAGCCTCACTAGAGCCTGAGAGATCACTACTTGGAGCGAAGGGACTACTACACGGAGTCATTGAAGTGAAGGGCCAGTCTACAAAGGTTATGTTTCTTATTCACTTAGATATAAAGATGTTTACATACTTGTTCGTCTAATTCTCTAGTTTAGATTCTAGCGTTAGTGTTCTTTAGCGCGCTATTTTTTTTAAATGGCATGGACAATGACTCCCGAAAACCAGCGGCGAAATAGGAAACCCAGCAGTGGTATCAGAGCCATGCTAGAGAATTAGACGAGTTTGTAGAATTACGAAACCGAAAAGACTCCGAAACACTCGAAACAAAATCCAGTTTCTGTTAAAATCCAGACTCCGAAACACTCGAAACAAAATCGAGCGCGCTATTATATGAGATGTAACATGAACACAATAGGAAAAATAACCACCTTTGCCGGAAAATTGCCGGCCACATGTAGTAAAAATCCGGCATGGCCAGTTCTATATAGGAATTTTGGGTTCGTTTTGGTGGGGTGTTCCAGGCTCTGGGTTTTGGTGTTTCAGGTGTTGCTTGTTTTTGCTAAAATTGCATGTGATATTATTTTTGTGCAAAGGCAATTCAGAGTGTTTCGTAGTCGTAATTCTAACATATTTTCGGGTTATTTAGACGGCGTTAAAAAGTTCGAGCAGATATCAATAACCCAATTTTTCTCTCGCTGGAAATTTTCCAAGAGTTGGATTTTTTCAAGTTTAAAATCTTCAGAAAATCGTGCAGGTGTTTTCTATGGACCTTCTAGAAGAATGAAACCCTAACTCAATTCTGTGACCGTCGGAACCGCCGCCAAACCCTAGGGTTTGTGGTAGTTCCGCGGTGCCATAGGTGAGACAAGGGTTGACCCTTTTACGGTTGATCCATAGGTACTGTGGCATGTTCTGGGTACTTTTTAAACTCCGCTTAAGAGTTGAGCTCTCTGGGAAATTTTGGGTGTTTGTTGATTCGATCGAAAAGTTTAATATCGTCTAACTATCTATGATTGTGATACAATATTTGAAATCCACAAAATTTATTTTTATGAAAACTAATTTGAATTTTATAAATCTAGCAATTTAGTCTCATTTGATCGGTTGCCACGGGATTTTGATGTTGATCAAAAGTCCGTCGCAATTACGCAGTATACGCAGATATTCGCCGGGTAACTTTACTAGATAGCCACGCCTCATAGCCCCGACCAAGTGACTGTAGGAGAACCCCGTTGCCAAAAACATCCGTTCGGGTTCTCGCGGCCGCGGTGTTCCACCTAAGTGCACTTCGTTGACGGCATCGGGGGTGCGGCCGTCTACTAAAGTTTCCAATGAGCATTCGATCAGGTTATCGGGAATCTTGTAGAATTACCCGAATGGTTAATGAAAAGTGTTTTCAATAACGAGACTAAAATGCGGGGTTTATAATTGTTAGGCATATGATATCTAAAGAATTCATTTGGTTAGGCATGAAATCCAAAGTATGTGATGCACTTTGTTTATGATGTCTAAGGTGGTTGCGGATTCCAATTGTTGTAGTTTTTCATTTTCTTTTCTGCGAATGTAACTGTAAGATGTGGTGTATCGTCGGTTTCATTGCTATATATCAATGACAATTGGGATACGCATATTTACTTATGTTGATGACATGTGATGTTATGTGTTGCTGTGATATATTATATTGGATCGTCATATTTTGAATAGCCGGGTTTTTTTATGTGAGATGAGAGATTTTCATTTTCATTCATGTAAAAACTTGTAAGTAATATTCTTTTATTGGGGCACTTCCGGATTGAGGATGATATCACCATTTGATGTATATTATTTACTTTTCCGCATTAGGATAGACCCAAGGAGGGGAGCACAAGTAACCGGGTTCTAAAGTCAGTGGGAGACCATCTCAAGGAGTCGAGACCGGGTCTCCTAACTCTAGAATTGGGAGGGTTGCTTGCCGCTCTCGTAGGGGTCTAGGGATGTGGGTTTGGCTATTCATCGCGACCGTGGAATCCGCGTTTTTTACTAGCTTAATTTAAAACACGGAATTCCTAGTATATCCAATATTTCATATGTGTTCTTCTGCTGCTGATATTCTGTGATGTGATCACTTTATATGATGAGATGAATGCTTATATTATATATATGATATATAATAAATATTGCTGTTTTCGTTTCTTCTATGATGCTTAGGAAGCATATTTGATAGGAATTTATTAATGATATTAATGAAACAAAAGAAACCTAAAGATATTGTAGAAACTTGTTTTAAAAACTGGTAGCTCTAGTTCTTGCTTTGCATAGAGGTATTCCTTGTAAAATATCCAGCACCTTATTCGATAAGGAAAGAGCCGAGATCCCTTCACCGGAAGTGACCTCTTTAGCGAAACTAGCAGATGCTACAACCCACTCGGTTTCGTTTTTGATTGCTTTTTAATTTCATGCTTTTCATAGTGGTATTTGTGAAATATCCAGCACCTCATTCGATGAGGAAAGAGCCGAGATCCCTTCACCGGGAGTGACCTTTTTAGCGAAATTGTAACAACCCTAAACTTTCTGTACATTTTTTTTCCAGAAATACAGAAAGGGGTACTTGAGCCTGAGCACAAGTTATAAGTTTGATTTGCTTTTGAACAACAAAAAATTGCTTGTAGCTCACTGGTAAAGCCTTGCACTGTTGAGATATAGCACCAGAGTTCAAATCCCATCAGCCACACATTATTTTTATTTAAAATTCTTTAATCTTTAGAAGCCCAAGAGTCTACACGTGCACTACACGTAATAGGGTAAGTTACAGAATAAGCAAACGTGTCCACGAGGCTAGACCAAGCGTCAGGGACACGTGGCATCAAGACGAGCCCTGACTCGCCCGACTCGGGCCGGCGAAACGGTTGACTGGGCCGGCGCCTCCGGTCTAACTCGGAGAAAACCTTAATTTTCCTTAACCCCCTGCACCCTTTGGCCTACCTAACTCCCCCTACATTATTTAAATTCTTTACAATTAATCAGAGAATTAAAATACCCCATTTTAATCCTTTTTAATGCAAATTTAAATGCATTTTTTATGACACCCTAAACCCTAATTTTTTCAATAAATACCACCCTCAAAATCACCCCTCCTCGCTGACAAATCCCTGCCAAAACTCTCAAGAAAATTCCAAGATCCTTTTATGTGCATGTGGAGTTAGTAATGGGCGAAGCTCCGACGAACTTCCGGCGACAAGAGTTTCCGACGACGAAACGACCCACCGGAAACTCCCACCTCTTCCTCTTTCTTTCTTCTAACCAATCATCCAGTAAGTCCCTACTTCTTCTCCTTTTCCCTATTCTAAAAACATTCAAAACTAATACCCGACGGAAGCGGAGTTAGTCCAACTTCCGATTCGGTTTTTCTTTAAAAACTATATTTTTTCTTAATCAAAATACCTTCATATCATCATATATTGTTCATTAAACATTAATAAATATCTTTAACAAGTTTCATCATAAAATATTGTTATATGCATTTTTTATCGCAATTTTACATTAAAATACCACAAACTTTACTTTCCGATGTAAACTCTATAATACCTTTATACTTTTAGATAACTCACGAGGTAATGACCTACTTTCTCACAACACTCATATCTAACATAGCACGATAGAATTTGAGAACATGGATTTAGGAAAACACGACTTTACATATAACTACCTTCAACTTATAAAACCTTTTTCTACAAGAAGTGTATTTTAACAAATCTTTGCAATTGCGCCTCTACAACCCATTTGGGGAATCCGTTCGGGATGGTGCGGATTATCGCACATCCTCGAGCTTAGTAGAGTGAGATGCAGACCTCCGCAAAGGGCATACGATCTCGAAAGATTTAAAATACAATTTTTTTAGAAATTGTGATTTCTATTATAAATAAAACTTATATTTTTAATAAATATATATATATATATATATATATGTAATTAATATCAAAATATCTATTTTAAATATTTATAATATTCCACATTTCCAAAATTCAAGAAAAATATCTCATTTACAAGAAAATACCATATAAATTCAATATTACAAATAAATATCATATATTATGAAATTGGGTTTTATTCCCTAAAAATGTCACATTGATAAAATATACATCCATGAAAATTCTAAAGACGATAATAAAATACTTAAGGTGTATACAAAACTATTTTACATAAAATCCCCTCGAGTTATATTAAATTACAATAAGGACTCTAGTAAACATAGGTTTAAGCGGGACCGATCTGTTGAGCCTCAGGAGCCGGATATATGGGTGCTTGCCTATTTAAGGTAGACAACTTAACAAACGGTGTTATCAACACCGTAATTGTCTTTGAAAAAGACACAAATCCTGCCGTTCATGTGCAGCAGTTACCGATAACACCAAAACCTAATTCAGGATTCAATTTCTTTTCTAATTGTCTGACTCAAACTGAGTCTCAATATAATCAATCTGACTTGAATATGATTCAAGCATAAACTACAATTCAATATGAATCTATATATTCAATCTGTTCAATCTATTCAATCTATGTTGACCGAACCGAACCATGGATATACATCCATTTACATGATTCTCCAGTTACATCCATTTACTGATATCATGGTTTCGGCAAGTCATCCATCTATATACAATATACAATTCAAATAATACATCAATACAATCAAGACATCGCGGGGTTTATAAGGGGTAGACTGGTACGGAAGGTGTTAAAAGTGGCACGAGAGTATAACCATAATACACCTAAGCTGAATTCAATTGCCGTTGTACCGTGGTTGAACGATTCCTTGTGCTCCTTATACCTTAGTCTCCGGGGAAAATGAGACTCCTCTCGTATACACTGGCCTCTTCTGTACCAAGCTACAAACAACAGCGTTAACACTAAATACAACATTATAACAATATACTCTCTATTTCTGTCTATTCCATTCTTGTCTATTTACGGGACTTACCGAGCGATTTGTTCACTGACGACATTCTCTTTCTTCTTCTTTGGAATGTCGTCAAGTGATTCGGACTCACTGAAGATCGAGCCCACCAGCGAGGATTTGGACCAGCCAGCTTTCGACTCAGAGCTTTAGATTCCTTATACTCATTTACATTCTGTATTTTCCATTTCTTATGCCACTGTTTAGGCATTGCTTTCCATTTCATATATTTACTTTTTAGATGTATTGTAAAAAGAATGTTAATAAATAAAGTTTCTGTTTATTTATATCTATTGTCACTGTCTCTTGTGCATTTTACTTATATTGCTTAGATATGCTTAGCGTGTTTACTTCAGAGTAAATATGTAGCGGCCTCGTCGCGTCCTCTGCCCGTATACTGGGAAGCGGGGCATGACAGTTTTTGTTGGTGGCCCATGCAGGTCCGAGCTGTATGGAACCCTACCATGCAGTTCGGTTCTGTGTGGACAACCTAAGCAATATAACTCAAAAACCAGCAACTGAAAACATTCCTTACAATACCTATTCCTTGAATCTTATCATATACTTTGAATCTGTCACAACCCAAATCTTTCTTTTAAGGTTATGGATTCCCTAAACAACACCAGCACCAACTTTAACAAACACTACACCACCCCTACCAATTACACCTGCCATAGCTGCTCCAATCAATGAGCAGAAGGTATTGCCTGAGGCGATCCGCAGCCTCTTAGAAGGACAGCAGCAGCAGACTGCTATTCTCTAGAACCGTCCAGAAGCGGAAGCACCCGGAATGAAGCAATTCCGGGAACTGCACCCCAAGTACTTTTCGGGAAAAGAGAGCCCTCTGGAAGTGGAGGAATGGGCTCAAAGCGTTGAAGATGACCTGGCAGCGGCACAAGTGCCAGAGATATCTTGGGTCCGAGTTGCAAAGATGCAGCTCACTGACAATGCACGGGTTTGGTGGAAGGCGGAAGAAAGACGTCTTGACCAACCTATCGAATGGATGACTTTCCGTGACATGTTCGATGCAAAGTACTTCCCTGAGACTGCCCGCTTTGATATGGAACAGTAGTTCATCCATCTGCAACAAGGTTCAATATGGACCAAATCTGTAGATGAGTATGATACTGAGTTTACCATGCTCAGTAGGTAAGATATGTCTCAATGTTCGATTTTATATCACATACTACACAGCTAACACAAGACCGTAAAAGGTTTGCAGCCCATCTCATACCGACTGCTGAAATCAGAACTAGAAGATTTCAGCATGGGTTGGACCCGGAAATCCAAGCTGCATTAGCTACAGGGGATTTCCCAACCAATGATTTGGCTTTGAAGGCTGCCCGACGATATGAGGCAGTGGTAAAGAGGAAGGACAGACCTCAATCTGCCGGAGTGAAGCGTCCTGCCACTCAGATGGCAGGAGGAGCCTCTTCAAGGCCAACTGTTGAACCCAGAAGACCGGAAGAACCTAATAACCAGCCGAGTCCAGATTTTTTCTTCTATTGCAAGAGAAATGGATATTTGGTGAAGGACTGTAGGCGCGCAAAAGGCTTGTGCTTAGTTTGTGGCGCATCCAATTACGGAATTGGAACCTGTCCCTATAGACGCAACTCAGCTCACACACCCATCAACCAACCGCAACGGCCAGCTATCCAGGCTCCTATAACCCGTTTTGCACTCCCAGCTCCACCACTTGCACAGCCTACCCGTTAATTCCATCAGGCAATGAGGAACATGCCTCGAAGGCAGAGAAACATACCCCAAGGACAGAGGAATGTGCCTCCAGCTAGGAGGAATGAACCACGGTGTCAGGCTTTCCTTTTAGCGGTCGAAGAAGAAGAGGCTGTAAACCAAGGTAACACTGGTAATTCTCTTCAACCTTTTCAAACCTTTGTACCACTTTGTTATTTTTCCTACACCAAACTTTCCTTGAATCCGTTATACTTTCCTTTTTACAAATTTCGCGGACGAAATTTTTATAAGGAGGGTAAAATGTAACAATCCTAAATTTTCTGTACAATTTTTTTTCAAAAATACAGAAAGTGGTACTTGAGCCTGAGCACAAGTTATAAGTTTGATTTGCTTTTGAACAGTAAGAAGGAGCTTGTAGCTCACTGGTAAAGCCTTGCACTGTTGAGATATAGCACCAGAGTTCAAATCCCATCAGCCACACATTATTTTTATTTAAAATTCTTTTAATCTTTTAGAAGCCCAAGTGTCTACACGTGCACTACACGTAATAGGGTAAATTACAGAATAAACAAATGTCTCCAAGAGGCTAGACCAAGCGTCAGGGACACGTGGCATTAAGTCGATCCCCGACTCGGGCCGGCGAAATGGTTGACTCGGCCGGCGCCGCCGGTCCAACTCGGAGAAAACCCTAATTTTCTTTAACCCCTTGCACCCTTTGGCCTACCCCACTCCCCCAACACTGTTTAAATTCTCTACAATTAACCAGAGAAATAAAATACCCCCTTTTTAATACTTTTTAATGCAAATTTAAATGCATTTTTTATGACACCCTAAACCCTAATTTTTCCAATAAATACCACCCCCAAAATCACCCCTCATCACTCATAAATCCTTGCCAAAACTCTCAAGAAAATTCCAAGATCCTTTTGTGTGCAAGTGGAGTTAGCAAAGGGTGAAGCTCCGACGAACTTCCGGCAACAACTCAAGGAGTTTTCGACGACGAAACGACGCACCGGCAACTCCCACCTATTCCTCTTTCTTTCCTCTCACTAATCATCCAGTAAATCCCTACTTCTTCTTCTTTTCCCTATTCTAAAAATATTAAAAACTAATACCCGACGGAAGTGGAGTTAGTCCGACTTCCAATTCGTTTTTTCTTTGAAAACTACAATTTTTCTTAATCAAGATACCTTCATATCATCATATATTGTTCATTAAATATTAATAAATATTTTTAACAGGTTTCATCATAAAAGATTGTTATATGCATCTTTTATCGCAATTTTACATTAAAATACCACAAACTTTAGTTTCCGATATAAACTCTATAATACATTTATACTTTTAGATAACTCACGAGATAATGAGCTACCTCCTCACAACACACATATCTAACATAGCACGATGGAATTTGAGAATATAGATTTGGGAAAACACGACTTTATATATAACAACCTTCAACTTATAAAACCTTTTTCTACAAGTGTATTTTAACAAATCTTTGCAATTGCGTATCTACAACCCATTTGGGGGACCCTTTCGGGATGGTGCGGATTATCGCACATTCTCGAGCTTAGTACAGTGAGATGCAGACCTCCGCAAAGGGCATACGATCTCGAAAGATTTAAAATACAATTTTCTTTAGAAAATGTGATTTCTATTATCAATAAAACTTATATTTTTAATAAATAAATATATATGTAATTAATATCAAAATATCTATTTTTAATATTTATAATATACCACTTTTCCAAAATTCAAGAAAAACATCTCATTTACAAGAAAATACCATACAAATTCAATATTACAAATAAATACCATATATTATGAAATTAGGTTTTATTCACTAGAAATGTCATATTGATAAAATATACATCCATGAAAACTCTAAAGACGATAATAAAATACTTGAGGTGTATTTTGAAAATTATACAAAACTATTTTACATAAAACCCCCTCGAGTTATATTAATTTATAATAAGGACCCTAGTAAACATAGGTTTAAGCGGGACCAGTCTCTTGAGCCTCAGGGAGCCGGAGATATGGTTCTTGCCTATTTAAGGTAGAAAACTTAACAAACGGTGTTATCAACACGGTAATTGTCTTTGAAAAAGACACAAATCCTGCCATCCATGTGCAGCAGTTGCCGATAACACCAAAACCTAATTCAGGATTCAATTTCTTTTCTAATTGTCTGACTTAGACTGAGTCTCAATATAATCAATCTGACTTAAATATGATTCAAGTATAAACTACAATTCAATATGAATCTATATATTCAATATGTTCAATCTATTCAATATATGTTGACAGAACTGAACCATGGATATACATCCACCTACATGATTCTCCAGTTACATTCATTTACTGATATCATGGCTTCGGCAAGTCATCCATCTATATACAATATACAATTCAAACAATACATCAATACAATCAAGACATTGCGGGGTTTATAAGGGGTAGACTGTACGGAACGTGTTAGAAGTGGCACAAGACTGTAACCATAATACACCTAACTTGAATTCAATTGCCGTTGTACCGTGGCTGAACGGTTCCTTGTGCTCCTTATACCTTAGTCTTCGGGGAAAATGAGACTCCTCTCGTATACACTGCGCTCTTCTGTACCAAGCTACAAACAATAGCGTTAACACTAAATACAACATTATAACAATATACTCTCTATTTCTGTCTATTCCATTCTTGTCTATTTACGGGACTTACCTAGTGATTTGTTCGCTGACGACATTTTCTTTCTTCTTCTTAGGAACGCCGTCAGGTGATTCGGACTCACTGGAGATCGAGCCCACCAGCGTGGATTTAGACCAGCTAGCTTTCGACTCAGAGCTTTAGATTTCTTATACTCATTTACATTCTGTATTTTCCATTTCTGTTATGCCACTATTTAGGCATTGCTTTCCATTACATGTATTTACTTTTAAGATGTATTGTAAAAAGAATGTTAATAAATAAAGTTGTTGTTCATTTATATCTATTGCCACTGCCTCTTGTGCATTTTACTTATATTGCTTATATACGCTTAGCGTGTTTACTTCAGAGTAAATACGTAGCGGCCTCGTCGCATCCTCTGTCCGTATACTGGGAAGCGGGGCATGACAGAAACTAGGAAAAGCCTCAAAAACACTCCTTTTCAAATTCACTTGTTTCTACAACGATATCAAGTTTATTACGCAAAAGGTTTTCTTAAAAACCTGATGTAACCCTCCGTCATTTTAGGAAGTGGAGTATTTAGTATTCGTGCTACGTTTGATGACCATAGTTAAGGCGTAGTGTGCGG
Source organism: Agapanthus africanus (assembly GCA_030015575.1). NCBI lineage: Eukaryota > Viridiplantae > Streptophyta > Magnoliopsida > Asparagales > Amaryllidaceae > Agapanthus > Agapanthus africanus. The sequence goes on from JASDDO010000014.1 coordinate 670,605,893, forward strand.
TAGCTAAGTGATGTCTTCCAACACTGCATATGATGCGATTAATTAGAATAGTCATGTGACTTTGTTGACCATAGTTATGGGTCATGTGGGTGGGTCTAATTAATCACGAAATGACGGGTAGAACTTGACTAGTGCTTATGATTTGTTGACCATAGTTAAGGTCATAAGTCACTAGGGGTAAAAATATTATCGGGAATTTCAAGTGTTGAAATTTGCAATGAGATTGCATACCTTCTATGAGATAGTTGGATCCCGATACCCACTGCGAGTAAGAGTTACTCCTGGGACAGTTTTACACATTACAATTAGCCGATCAAAGTATGTGTCTAGAAAGGTGTTAACGGGGTTACGCCCATGGGAAAACGAGGTTTTTTTTAATTAGGTCCATGCGAAAGCATGGGGAACCTCTTTCAAAGTACCGACACTGGTCTGACCGAAAGATTGGCGAACTTGTACGGTGTAATTAATCCCGGCTAGTCTTACCTTTTAGGGTTTGAAGGAAAATTTGATAAAAACAGTGGGATCCATCCTGATTAGATAAAATAATAACCAATCTAATCTTGCAAGAGTATACGCTGAGTGTTTTCTTCTCTCTCTCTCCTGGTAGCGACCGTAACATGTCTTAATTAAGATAATAATATGGATGCATTGACCGAACCTACTTATTATACTGTGCCGGGGAACGTTGGTTCCGCTCTATCTTATAATTGTTATAAGTCCGAGCAGGAAATAGAGGATTATCCGGATTTCCACGCAACCCAATTGAGGAATAAGCATGTTGGTGCATATTCTTCAGGTATGTTCATTACCAAGAACTATTTCTCAGTGTCCTCTACGTCCTAAGTATGAGATACCGGATTAAAATCCCACATATGTAATTTGTTACATGGGCTATAGAAAGGTAGAGAACTGGGAATGGGTGATATTTCTCTAAGTGTTAGAGAATGGTGCAATTGTTGCAGTAAAATCAGTTGGAAGATATCACCCTGTATTACCAAATGGTAAATACATTGATTCTGAACAAATGTTATTAGATAACGCACCTGATATACAACATTACATCAGATTCTTTATTAAGTTAAAGAAGGATATAATTATGTATTGGAGGATAATGTTGTGAACATTTTCTTAAATCAAGAGTTGATTGGATCATGCACATTATGTAATAGCATATACATTCTAAATCAAACCATATTTCAAAGTATATAGAACACACAAGAGGAGTAGTTCAGAAATGAACGAATCCTTCTTTTGGAATTTTAGACTAGGTCATATAAATGCGACACGACTAGCTAAGTTACATAAGGATGAATATGAGAATCTGTTCGAATTTTCATCTTATGATACTTGCCAGTCTTGTTTCAAAGGTAAAATGACCAACACTCCGTTTACTGGAAACGGAGAAAGATTCGCTGAACTTAAGGACTGATACAGGGTGATGTATATAGCCCTATGTCTACAATTGCCGGGCTTGGTTTTTTGTACTTCATTACATTCATCAACGATCTCTCAAGATTCACACTCGTGTTCCTGTTGAAATACGAGTCTGAAGCTTCTGAGAAATTCAAGGAATATAAGCTTGAAGTTAAAAACCAGACGGGTAGAAGTATTAAGTCCTTCGATGAGATCGAGGAGGAGAATACTTGCGCATAGAGTTCCTAGATTTTCTAAAAGGAGAATGAAATTCTCTCTCAGCTTACTCCTTTGAGTACACCACAGCACAACGGTGTATCGGGGCGGAGGTATCGCGCCCTATTAAATATGGTGCGCTCTATGATGAGTATTGTTGAGTTACTTGTTTCCTTTTGGGGGTTATGCACTTGAGAAACTGCATACCTATTGAATGGGGTTCCATCCAAATCAGTGTCTACCACTCCATATGAGATATGGTATGGGAAAAGACTATGTCTTAAATGAGTTAAGATATGGGATTGTCCGGCCTATGTTGAAAAATAGAATCCGGACAAACTCGAGACAAGGTCAGTTCTGTATAAGTTTGTTGGATATCCCAAACATTTGTGAGGGAATATCTTCTACCACTCTGAGGAGGAAAAGGTGTTTTGTTTCTCAGCATGCCACCATTTTTAGAAAAGGAATTTCTTATGAATAAATTAGTGGCCATGAGGTAGAACTGGAAGGAGATCCAGCTGGACAAACTAACAGCTGATGATTTGGTGAAACCAAAGGATTCAATAGTCTCCGACGAAGCTCAGCCTCTCCGCGAATCTGGTAGGGTTCCTCATCCACTTGAGAGATACTACGGTTTTCTCGGTGATGGTGGGAGCGAGGATTGCATCATGGTAGATGATGACCCAACCAGGTTCAGGCAGGCCATCACGAGTGGGGACTCAGTGAAATGGCTGGATGCTATGCAATCAGAGATGGAATCCATGTACACCAACAAATTATGACTTTGAATGTTGCACCTGAAGGGGTAAAACCCATTAGGAGCAAATGGATCTTGAGAAGATTCTTGGTGTAAATGGAAAAGTTGAGACTTTCAAAGCTAGACTTGTAGTAAAAGGTTTTCATCAATAACCAGGTGTGGATTATGATGAAACACTTTCTCCGGTGGCTATGCTTAAGTCCATCAGGATTAAAGTACGCATCGCGGAGTTGGAACATCTGTTTTGATGTGGCAGTCAAAGAGTTTGACTTCATCAAAAAGGTAGATGAACCTTGTATATACAAGAAAGCTGTAGAGAGTAAGGCTGTCTTCCACGTATTGTACGTAGATGACATACTCTTGATAGAAAATGGTTTTCTATACTAAACTCGGTCAAGCTACTCTAATCATGAGGATTCTTCATAGAAGATCTGGATGATACCTACTACATCTTGTCGATTATGATCTATGGTGATAGATCTAAGTGGATGTTGGGAGTGTTCCAAATCCAGGTACATTAACACCGTACTAAAGGGGTTAGTATGGAGGATTCTATGGTGGTTCGCCCACTTACTCATGAATCACTCTCTCCAAAAAGATGTCTTCCGGGACTGATTTGGAGAGAGCTCGCGTGCAAGGGATACCCTATGCTTCGGTAGTAGGCTCTACCATGTATGCGATGTTATGTACCAGACCAGATGTAGCTGACTCAGTAGGTGTAGTGATCAGGAATCAATCGGATCTTGGGAGAATCACTAGACAGCTGTGAAGGACATTCTTAAGTACTTGAGAAGCACTAAAGAGCTGTGAAGGACGTTCTTAAGTACTTGAGAAGCACTAAAGAAATGTTCTTAGGGTTTGGTAACGGTGAACTCCATTGGGAGTTCTTTACCAATTCGAGCTTTCAGAGTGATAAGTTCGACTGAAAGTCAGTCACAGGCTTTGTCTTTACCCTCAGTGGAGGGACGGTATGTTGGAAGAGTTCCATGCTAGATACCGTGGCATACTAGACGATAAAGGTTGAATATATCGCTACCAATGATGCTGCAAAGTGGTTGTCTGGAAATTTCTTGTTCATGAGATGAACATGGTTCCTACCATTGAGCGTCCAATAACTGTTATTGTGACAACAATGGAGTTGTGGCTTTGGCCTAGGAACACCGGTCTCATCAGCGATCCAGACATATTCTGAGGCAAGTATCACGTGATCAGGGAGATGGTTGATCTCCAAGGGATCGAGGTAAGGATAGTTGACGCAAAGGATAATACGGCGGATCCACTCATAGAGGCCTTTCCATAGAGAGACTTTTATGAGGCGTTGGGTATGAGATATTACAACAAATGGCCTTAGTTCAAGTGGAAGATTGTTAGTTATATGTATGCCCTAAAGGCCATTATTATACATGTGATGTATATTATAATGGATTATAGGACATATATAGGAAGGACTTTCTTGCTCGACATGATAGTATGCTATCCGGTTGCTCTTTATTTTAATATGTACACTTATTGTCTCTCTATTAGATGTTGATAAATCCCTTAGGATGGGTACTTGACTACCAGGATTATGATGAAGATCATACTAGTGGGGCAGAGGTAGTCGGTAAGTACATCCTTCAATTATTCCTAGTCGTGGGAATATCGAGACGGGGCATCGATATTCCAGAGCAGACTAGCGTATACGCTTCTCGGCCCATTGTTGGATATAGTGCCCTCTAAGTCAATTATTAGATCGCGGGTACGTGATTGCAATGATTGAGGGAGGACCTATACCGATAGAACAGTCTTACTCGAGATGATAGTATGCTATCTGCTTTGTCTTTATCATCATGCAGATGTTGATAAAGCCCATAGGAATTTTGCTTGACTGCCAGCAGTATGATGGCGATCATATATGTGGGAGCTAGGGTCTATAAGCACATCCTTAAAGTGTCCCTAGTCGTGGGAGTTTCGAAACAGGGCATCGATACTCCAGAGTAGACTAGTGTATACATTCAAGACCCCGACGAGGGGAGGTGGCCGGTCTTACAAGCCATTGGTGTTAGTTGGATCACCTAAGATGTATACAGGTGCTCATTGGGTTATGAGTACACCGAACAGGACTCGCCGGGAACATGCTAGTTGGTATTATACATATCGTCAGATAGCAGTTCCCGGGTGATATGTGTACAGGTTAGTTCATCGACATGAGATCGTCATTTGTCTCGTGTGAGTTCCCACTGTACTTTGATTTATACCCTACCACGGGTCAAAGGAGTCATGCAAACAGGTATATTTTAGGTACAGTCCCGAGCCACATGGAGGCAGTGAGCAGATCGTCGGGGATTCATCTCTCCCGGTATAGGGGGTGAGATCGTGCTGTGATTAGGAGAGCCATTACACGAAATCCCTGGCCAGGGTAATCGAGATTTACTGGAAGGTATTCCAGTAGTATCTCAGGGTGTTCTGGGCTACTCTCTGACACGACTTATACTGCTATTGGGGGTCTAACGTTTACCGGCCCCCTAGGCCCTATATGCGATACTCATAGACGAATGGACCGGACTGTACGAATATTGTCACTGTCAGGCTCAGTAGGGTTTCTAGATGAGTTCGCTCGTCAGCTTCCCTTCCAATCAATACATAGGCAACCGTTACGTACAGCTTGTACCTCTGACGTGCTAGTGGTTATACCCAGTGCCAATATATTGATGAGTCATTAGAGTCCCCCCACAGACACTTTCCCAAGTTCGGGCGAAACGTTGTAGAAGCCATATGGTATTATGGCAGGGTTCGGAAAATGCACGTGCGTTTACGCACGTGTCATATTTCGGGCTGATAATACTGGTGGGCTTTGGTTTAAGCCGGACCCGAGTATTATACTGTGTAGATATAATATCTTTGTCTCAGTTGCATTTGTATTCGGTCGTAATACAAATGCAGGTATGTTTATACTGTTACGGGGTTATCCTGAAATTCGTTTCGGGATCGCTTTTGGAAGTTGCCAGTTTCCAGTTTTCTATCACCTGTCTTTAACATTCGGTTAAAGACGGATTTATCTTTTCTGGGGTGAGTCATGTTTCTAGATGGTTCTAGATGGTGACAAGGCATGTGAGTCATTAGTTCCTTAATGGTGCATTTAATGATGGAGGATGACTAAGCTTATGAGTCATTATTTCCATTAATGCATTTTTGTAAAGCTTAGGATATTTCTCCTAGATCTTTTTCTTTATGGTTACCCTCCCCTCTCCTACACTCACTTTCCCTCTTCTTTAAATGTGGTCGGCCCCTCTTGTGGGTGATGATGGATTCATTTTGAGAAAAAAGATACAAGAAATTTAGTTCATGGAAATTCATATCGTTCAATTTCCATTTACCCGATTCCAAATGGCAACTTCATTAACCGTTCGTCCATATCTTTGGACGTAACGAGATAAAGTGTTCTACTCATTCTCTACATCAATCTTGGTCATCTCTTTTAGCAAACTTGATGATCGAGTTGCCTCGGTTCAGAGGCGGGAGCCCGTTTAAAGATCCGTCGACGTGGTGCCACCTGGACGATGAGACTGGAGATTCAGGAGATCGGAGCAGCCGCAACAAAGCGTGGGATGATGGTTGAAGACCGAAGGACTCGGATCGTTCGGTATAACATTTCTACCCACTTTGTAGTTTGTTAGTTTAGCTTTAATGGCAGATCTGGGTTATAGTATGCTACAGCGCCAATTGTATAAAACCTTTTGTTCCGCATTTGGCGTCTGTTAGACGGCCGGGGCGCTACCGTACACTTACAGTGGTATCAGAGGCTCACCATTAAGCTATACTAACTTGTGCTAACGCGTTTAAAATATCGATCGAGCGGAATTTTCAAAATCGCAATTTCATGTGTTAAAGTTTCTGTTAATTTTAAATCTGTTCTAAAAATTATTTTGACCATACCAGAAAATCGTGCAGGCTTTTATTAGAAAACAGAAGAAATTCGATCCACTGATCCGACCGTACGGCCGCGGATCCGCCGCCAAAGCCATGCTTTGGCCGCGGAACCGCGGCTGTCTTGGTGAATCAGTGGGCCATATTTCTTCTGTAGCTTCTACATGGGAAATTGTGGTTTCTGGAACTGTTCTTTTGGGCCCAGTTTTTGTTACTGTACAGCAGATGTACGTGGGGCCCACTTCGGGAAATTTTATCGATCGAAATTTAAACGTGTTAGTTTACAGTACTTACTTTATATCTCCGACCGAGAATGTCATTTGAGCGGTAAATTGCGTCTAATTGCTATAGTCCTTTTAGACGGATTTGCGAACGTGACATTCGCGTTGATGTTCTGTGTTGTGCTGTGATGTTGCAGATATGTCGTGGTGGATAGCAGTGTGCAATGGTAGTGCTGTTTGGATTTATTTGTACATTTGATATTGCAGGGCGAGCGTCCGACTTGTGGACTGCCGTCACTGCCTGTTTGTATATTATTCTTTTGGGGCACTACCGGGATGAGGTCGATGTACCCGTTGTACATTTTTTTATATTTCTGTACTAGGTTTACCCCGCGACGAAGTGCACGGATAGCCGGGTTCTGGAGGGCAACGGGTCCGTATCTCATGGCTATGAGAGGCAAAGGGGCCTCACTCTAAAATTGGCAGACTATTCGCCGCACTCGTAGGGGGTATAGGCTGACCCAAGGAAGGGAGCTCAACTTACCGGATTCCGTGAAGTGCCGGGTGGCCATTCATTTTGCTGTAGGGAGCTGCCTCGCTTCAGGTTTTGGCGGGTAACTTGCCGTACCCGTAAGGGTCTAGGTTTCATTGCACAGGCTATCCACACGACCAGGGGAACGTCGGGTTTCAGTAGCGGCTCTGTGAAACCCGGGGATCCCAGATTATCTGTATTGTTCTGTGATGCTTATTATTTTTCTGTAATGTTGCATATTATCACGCCTGGAGCGATTATTGTATATTAGTATATATACTATTAGATGTTGTATATGTTTTGCACCCGCGCTAGCCCTGTCCCCGCTCTGTCTTTAGTTAAGTAACCTAACGAGTGATGACGGGACCCAGTGACGAATGCGGATGGCATATACGTACATTTTATTTTCGTTCTTTTCTGGTATGATTGATTGATGGGACTGCATTGATTCTTATCAATGCAAGGATAAAACAAACCTATATTTGATGTTGTTAGAACAAATTTTAAAAGGGAGTTATTACAAAGACGTTTCCTTTTGTTATGCATAGCGACATTCAGTTAGAATATCCTGCACCTCATTCCACGAGGCAAGGGTCGAGATCCCTTCACCGGGAGTGACCCCTTGGGCAGAAGTTTACGTCAGGGTAATAACTTCAATATAGTCGATTACAAGTTGTTTTGCATTGCGGTATTCAGTTAGAATATCCTGCACCTCATTCCACGAGGAAAGAGCCGAGATCCCTTCACCGGGAGTCACCTCTTTAGCAAAAGGTTTTCGTCACTATATTTTTATAAAAAGCTATCAGGTTCCTTCAACGAGATCAAGTTTATTACGTTAAATGTTTTTCGCCAAAAACCAGCCGTAATCCTCCGCCATTTCTTATGGATGGTCAGTAGTATTCAAGCTATGTTTGTTGGCCTACGTCAAGGCATAGTGTTTGGTAGCTACTGGGTATTCATTTGTTGCATAGATAGATGCATTAGTTTAGGATAGACGTATAGCCTTGTTGGCCTACGTCAAGGGCATGTACGATGACCTAAATTAATCAGGACAACGATGGGTAGAACTTGACATGTGGATTATGATTTGTTGGCCTACGTCAAGGTCATAAGAGCATGGGATAAAAATATATCGGGAGTTTCAAACATACAGGAAACTTGCAAAACTTGAGCATACCTTCTGGAGTATGATAACATGAGCGGATTCCTTCACGTTATCATGCGATGAGAGTTGGATCCCGATTCCCACTGATGAGTTGGTTTACTCTTCGGGTGATCCCGATTGATTCTTCTTTCAGGTTTGGAGGAGAATTTGAGATTACAGTGGGAGGTTTCCTAATTAGATAAAGTGATAACCATTCTGATCTAGGTTAGAGTGCACGCAGAGTGTTTCTTTTCTCTCTCTCTCTTTGGCAGCGACCTTTGACCGACCCTAGACTATGACTCAGTGACCAAGTTGACCGAACCTTCTTATAATACTGGCTTTTGGATTGTCTATAGTTGCATAAGTCATTGTCGCTCCTTCTTTTACCCTTTGTATTTCTCAGAACAACACGTATTACTACGGACATCCACTTCCATTGGATAGATCCATCGTATGGTTATATACGAACTCGAAGGGACTTCTTCGAGGATGGATCCAGGTTCAGGAGAAGTAGAATTGGTTTATTCAGTTGTCTTTTATTATCACCTTCTCTCAGGTTGCGAGGGCTCCTTGGTTTAGGAGAGTACACCTATTACGCTTATTGGATAATCTTATTCCAAACCATAGGCAGGTGCCGAAAGGTAGGGAATGAAGAAAACCAATTAGCCTAAGTAGAGTGTACAGAAGGTAATAACTAAAGACAAAGTAAAGGGATTAGAAAGAGTGCAAAGTAAATTGCGGCTGCTATCATTCACGACTAAACCGCGTACTTCATCGCCACTCCTATTTCACCTTTGCTTTTTTCCCCAGTTCGGGAGAAATAGAATAAGGTATTATTCAGTTGTCTTTTATCATCACCTTCTCTCAAGTTGCGAGTACTCCTTGGTTTAGGAGGGTACACCTATTATGCTTACTGGATAGTCTTCTTCCAAACCATAGGCTGGTGCCGAACGGTAGGGAAGGAAGAAAACCACTTAGCCTAATGATGGTGTACAGAAGGTAATGAATAAAGACAAATAAAGGGATTTGGGGAGATGACAAATAAATATACGGTTAAAGTCATGAATTGGATTATGGAAGAGGCATTACTAAGAATACCAGGATACCCCTTCGAAACATTTTCATGTTTCAATTACACTGTGCATTGTTAATTGTAAAATTGATTTCCCAATTAAACCCTTACTCCAGGGTATGTATTTACCAAGTAAGATTCTCACATCTGTATGGTTTTACAGATGTTGAGAGGGAGTAAGTTATTGGGAATTAGGTGATCATCCTCATTATATCGGAATTCGTTGTAATTGGTGAATTTGAGGAAATCGCCTGGGTACAGTTTTCAACCTACGATGCACAGGTTTTGAGTTATTCAATTCGGCGGACTTATACAGAGTATTGTATGTTGTCCAGTGTCCATCAGGACAAAGGGGTTGGTCCTCGTACTATGTTCTGTTTACTTATGACTTCTCTAGATTTTAGACAAGTGTTTCGTAGAAATACAAGATCTAAGTTTTGAGAAGTTGTGGGTATAAGAATAAAGTAGAGAACCAGGTGTCACAAGTATCGGGATTCTTCAAAGAGATCGAAGATGTAGATTCTTGTGATTGGTATTCAGATGATAGTGATAGTTTTGAGAAACTTGTTTCTCTTTCAGGTTACTCACAATTGGATGTATTCCTAAGTTGAGTAATGTTGATTAGCCTCTCTCCATTAAGTTGATATGCACTGGAGACAGCTGCATGATTTGAATCTGGTTCCAATTAAATAAGTGCCAAAGTTTCTATATTGGATATAGAATGCTTCATATCTTAACGATGTTAAGGTAGGGGGAGTTGTCCAGCTTATGCTTAAAACCAGACAATGGATAACTCAAGGCACGTTTCTGTAATGGCAGTTTGTGAGTTGACCCTGGCTTTGACGCGGGTTGATTTTCTACCATATGGAAGATCAATAGTGATATTGTTCTTGACTCGCCACAGTTTTAGTAAAATGCATTTTTTCAGAAACAGTAGTGGGAGTATGGTAGAACAGGAAGTGATTCCAGAACCGCAAACTATTACGGAAAATTTAATAGGACCTATATATTCAATCAGGTTTGACATTCCAATTGCCACTCCGCAGATATGGTGGGTAACCTCAGACACCCGAGACGTACTTCGGTACCCTCAAGGACGGTGACAGGGAGGTTCTTGTTTACCCAGACTTGACACTGCTGTTGTTCCAGACAATGAGACCCGGCAGGAGGATAAGTATAGCGTCGTTCTAAACTATCTTTAGAAGTGTACGTATATATTATTCTGCCAGATGGTTGTCGTAGTCAGTGGGAGCAGCGGAAGCATAGTGAGCAAGTAGCTTATGTCTATTTATAGACTTGAGCAGTTATAGCGGAGATAGATCATCTAATTTTGATATGACAGTCATGGCTTTGACTTCTTCAGAATAGGGGATGAATCTATTGAGAAGGTAGTAGGGTGTGATGTCCTGGTATTTGGATGACATACACAGAGTAGGAGGTGAAATTCCTATACTACAATCGGTTGTACTTTGGTCGTCACACAATTGTTTCTCCACAAGGGACATGGATATAATATTTGACATTCTGGTTTCTACATCTATGGTTTTAGATATAGATTTGGGTAGTTTCCCAATGTGGGTACTTTGACAATATTCTAATAGTATTTTAGAATAGATGACTCCTGGCAAGGTGGTGTACCTGCAGGTGATGGAGTCACCCTCTCTAAAGGTGTCTTACAGACTAAAGAGGAGAGGGACGTGCATGATTGGCAGATCGCTTGCTTAGGCAATTGAGTCAATCGTGAGATGTCAAGTACCGCACCAGATATTGTTTTTGCACTAGATGCGATAAGTTTATATTAATCCAATCCTGAAGAAACATAAGGAAGCAGTTTTACGGATTTGATGACAGCAGCCTCCTTCGGGATACGGTTATCATTCCAGGCTTCAAAGGTGACATAGATGACAGAGTGATTGTCAGAGTTATAGTTTTCCCTCTGACGAGGGACAGTATTATGGACAGGTTTTCCAAGAGGATACTGTGGGAGGCATAGTGCTGGACACTGATTAGTTTCAGTGATCGATACAGTTTAAGAAGTTTGGATTTGGAGTTCATTTATGAACTAGTTCCCATCAGATATCCAGACATATTCTAAGACAGGTATTACTAAATTCGGGAGATGGCTTTCTCCGCGAACTTGAGATTAAGAGAGACATAGAAAGAAACATCAGGGCGGATCCACTCACTGAGGCTATTTCTCAAACACAATAGTTTTACAAACGAGCTTTGTGAAACTGATTAGTAGAGGAGTTGGATGTTCGATATCACACGAGCTGTGAGTACGCGACATCGCAATAATAGCCTTAGGTGCAAGTGGGAGATTGTTGGATATAGTGCCCTCTAAGTCAATTATTAGATCGCGGGTACGTGATTGCAATGATTGAGGGAGGACCTATACTGATATAACAGTCTTACTCGAGATGATAGTATGCTATCTGGTTTGTCTTTATCATCATGCAGATGTTGATAAAGCCCATAGGAATTTTGCTTGACTGCCAGCAGTATGATGGCGATCATATATGTGGGAGCTGGGGTCTATAAGCACATCCTTAAAGTGTCCCTAGTCGTGGGAGTTTCGAGACAGGGCATCGATACTTCAGAGTAGACTAGTGTATACATTCGAGACCCCGACGAGGGATGGTGGCCGGTCTCACAAGCCATTGGTGTTAGTTGGATCACCTAAGATGTATACATGTGCTCATTGGGTTATGAGTACACCGGACAGGACTTGCCGGGAACATGCTAGTTGGTATTATACATATCGTCAGATAGCAGTTCCCTGGTGACATGTGTACATGTTAGTTCATCGACCTGAGATCGTCATTTGTCTCGTGTGAGTTCCCACTGTACTTTGATTTATACCCTACCACGGGTTAAAGGAGTCGTGTAAACAGGTATATTTTGGGTACAGTCCCGAGCCACATGGAGGCAGTGAGCAGATCGTCGGGGATTCATCTCTCCCGGTATTGGGGGTAAGATCGCGTTGTGTTTAGGAGATCCATTACACAAAATCCCTGGCCAGGGTAATCGATATTTACTGGAAGGTATTCCAGTAGTATCTCAGGGTGTTCTGGGCTACTCTCTGACACGACTTATACTGCTATTGGGGGTCTGACGTTTACCGTCCCCCTAGGCCCTATATGCGATACTCATAGACGAATGGACCGGACTGTACGGATATTGTCACTGTCAGGCTCAGTAGGCTTTCTAGATGAGTTCCCTCGTCAGCTTCCCTTCCAATCAATACATAGGCAATCGTTACGTATAACTTGTACCTCTGACATGCTAGTGGTTATACCCAGTGCCAGTGTATTGATGAGTCATTAGAGCCCCCCCACAGACACTTTCCCAAGTTTGGGCGAAACGTTGTAGAAGCCGTATGGTATTATGGCAGGGTTCGGAAAATGCACGTGTGTTTATGCACGTGTCATATTTCGGGCAGATAATACTGGTGGGCTTTGGTTTAAGCCGGATCCGAGTATTATACTGTGTAGATATAATATCTTTGTCTCAGTTGCATTTGTATTCGGTCGTAATACAAATGCGGGTATGTTTATACTGTTACGGGGTTATCCTGAAATTCGTTTCGGAGTCGCTTTTGGAAGTTGCCAGTTTCCAGTTTTCTATCACCTGTCTTTAACATTCGGTTAAAGACGGATTTATCTTTTCTTGGGTGAGTCATGTTTCTAGATGGTTCTAGATGGTGACAAGGCATGTGAGTCATTAGTTCCTTAATGGTGCATTTAATGATGGAGGATGACTAAGGTTATGAATCATTGTTTCCATTAATGCATTTTTGTAATGCTTAGGATACTTCTCCTAGATCTTTTTCTTTATGGTTACCCTCCCCTCTCCTACACTCACTCTCCCTCTTCTTTAAATGTGGCCGGCCCCTCTTGTGGGTGATGATGGATTCATTTTGAGAAAAAAGATACAAGAAATTTAGTTCATGGAAATTTCATATAGTTCAATTTCCATTTACCCGATTCCAAATGGCAACTTCATTAACCGTTCGTCCATATCTTTGGACGTAACGAGACAAAGTGTTCTACTCATTCTCTACATCAATCTTGGTCATCTCTTTTAGCAAACTTGATGATCGAGTTGCCTCGGTTCAGAGGCGGGAGCCCGTTTAAAGATCCGTCGACGTGGTGCCACCTGGATGACGAGACTGGAGATTCAGGAGATAGGAGCAGCCGCAACAAAGCGTGGGATGATGGTTGAAGACCGAAGGACTCGGATCGTTCGGTATAAAATTTCTACCCACTTTGTAGTTTGTTAGTTTAGCTTTAATGGCAGATCCGGGTTATAGTATGCAATAGCGCCAGTTGTATAAAACCTTTTGTTCCGCATTTGGCGTCTGTTAGACGGCCGGGGCGCTACCGTACACTTACACCCATATGATGGGCGATGGATGATCATATATCCATTGGTGTTTGATATCAGAGATGGTATACGGGTGCTCAGTGGAGACTGGGTACACTGAACGGACTCGCTGAGAACTCCTAGATGGTATTATACCTATCGTCAGATAGCAGTTCTCTGGTGACACTGGTACAGGTTAGTCTTTCGACCCTAGATCGTCATAGAGTCTTGTGTGATTCCTACTGTGCTTTGATTTCCACCTTACCACGTTTAGGAGATCATGCAAAACGGTGGTTTTTAGGTACAGTCCCGAGTCACATGGAGGAAATAAGCGATAGGAGGGGATTCGTCTCTCTCGGTATTGGGGGTTGATGTTGCGCTATGCTCGATTGGCTATAACAGGAAATCCCTGGCCACGATTGCTGAGATTTACTGGTAAGTGTTATCAGTATTTTCTCGAACCGTTATAGACCTTGTATCGGCATGATTTATCAGGCTATTGGGGTCTGACGTTATACCACCTCCAGGCTGTGATATGCGACATATCAGATGAAGAGACCGGACTGTACGGTAGTGTTCCTGATTGGATTCGCAGGAGTATGAGCAGACTTGCTTATTGATCTTCTGATCGCTCAATACCCGGGTGGCCGTTATGTTTAGCAGACCGCTTGCGGCTTGTGGGTGACTGATATGATCACCACCTACTGCCGGCGTATTGACGAGTCTTTAGAGTCCTACATAGAGGTTTCCTAGCTCAAGCGAAATGAAGTAGGAGCACATATGTGATATGTGCGGGGCCGAGATTAATACGTCTATATGATACCGTATTCTATTCTCGCGATATATGATATCGGTCGGTTATATATGATATAGCCGGGTTATCGAATCAAGTGTTGATTCGATAAGTTGATACATAAGATATTAGTCTGTTGTATGTGATATAGCCAGATTATTAGATCAAGTGTTGATTTAATAATTTAATGTATGATTATATATTTGATATATTAATTTACATTAACTAATATTAGCTCACTTAAGCATTTCTTTTTCTCACTAGAGTACACTTAGTATATATGTGATATATATTAATGTACATCTTTTGTGTCATACTTGATGCCACATGATACATGGGTGTATGAGACTTACACCATACTTATAATAATGTGAGGGTTTTGTTTATTTAAAGTAAATCAAATTAGTTGGAAATTTTCTCATGGTTGAAGCTGTAGAAGCTTATGGAACAATTGACCAAGTCCACTAATTTTGTTTTACTTGAAGATATTTATTAACCCAACCATTATTGTTTACCTATGGTTTAGTCTCTACATGAGTTTGTATATGATACTAACTCACCCATGGTTGCTATTCTCACTCATTATTCCATGCACACTTCATCTTCTTTCTCATCTCCAAAAAGCTTTCTAGCTTCATGAGAGGTGAAGAATGTAGTGAGAAAATTATTTCTAAAGTGAGCAAAATTCCTACTTCATCAACCTCTTCTCTACTATCCATTTATATCGGTTTGTTTCTTCACCAAGTTCATCACTTAGTGAAGAGGTAGCTTAAGTTAGTGTCTCCTCGATGTAGATCATCTTCGGCCTCGAAGACTTCAAGCAAGCTTGTTTATTGCACCTTGTGGAGCCTCACTAGAGACCGGGAGATCACTACTTGGAGCGAAGGGACTACTACACGGAGCTATTGAAGTGAAGGACCGGTCTATAAAGGTTGCATTCCTTGTTCACTTAGATACAAAAATGTCATGCTTTTTGGTAGTCTCCTAGATGAATGTGGAATGTCTTCAGAGGGTCTCTCAAAAGGTCGGGTACATCCACCGAAGGGGCCCCGGGGAATGTTCTCGATGTGGCTCATTTATTCCACCCCCGTAGAGTCCGGGACACATCATCTACCACGTGTCGTAACCTAAGGAGACACCACTTATGAGCATCATCATTAGCCCCCCACTCTCGTTCCGACCTATCCAAGGGTCAGGTCGAGAGTGGTCTGCTCGGTCTTTCTTCTGCTCAATTTGGCGCTAAGGAACCGTAACACGGATCTCCCGGGAACGGCATGGCATTTTGTGGTTACGTCGTTTCGATCCTTGGGCCCACGTGTCGCCTCGTCGTTCGCCTGAATTTTCACGCGTATATACAATGGCATCAATGGATCAATGAAATGATCGCACTTTAAAGAGTGTGCGTCGTTTCGCTCGTTCGTCTGTTGCGCTGCAGACCATAAGTCCGACACGGGTTGGCGGACACAACCGGTTGCCGCTGTCACCTGCAAACGAAGGGGCATCCCCAATGGCCGATCGCCACGTGGAGCTTTGACGGCTGGCAGGCGCGACGCTTCATTTTGACAGAAATTGATCTGGGCCATTGGATACTTTCTGTGGAGTGCATAAACAGGAGGGGACCCCTAGGGCCAACACTTCCACCATAATTCATCCTCGTTGTCAGAGATTGCCCGATACTCCTTCCTTTTAGATCGGATCACACGTGCTTTTTCCTCGGCCGGCCCATTCCTTTGAGTCAGGTTAGATGTCTTCATCTGAGGAGTCTGTAGAGATAGTTAGGGTAGGGTCAGTTGATGAGGCTCCAGATGTTGGATCTGAGTCCAGAGGGTCTTCATTCGACTTCAGATAGCCAAGATCGTTCGTCTTCTTCTTCTTCGTTCTGTGTGTCGGGATCGCATCCCATCACCCGCCGATGGGCGGCAACAAGGGCTCCCAAGGTGCGCGCCGAGAACGCCCGCGATGCGCTCTCCGTCTTGAGGAATGTAGATGTGCTTTCCAAGATCCGGGCTCGATTACATATCCCCTCTAACTATTCTCTTCGTTTAACCAGAGAGGGTGAGCGGACAGACCAGGTGGAGGGCAAGGAGATTGCCCTGTATTTGGAAGCATTCCATACAGGAATGCGTCTGCCTTTCCCAACTGAGATATGTGGGGTGCTTCGTTGCTTCGATCTTGCCCTGGGCCAACTAGCGCCGAACTCGTGGAGAATCCTCCTCGAGTGTCTGGTACGGTTGAAACTTGAAAATATCCCCTTTAGTTTAACCCTCATAATCTCCTTTCTTTGTTATAAGAATCACCCCGACACCAGCAAGGATGAACCGAGCTGGGTATATTTTTCTTTTAAAAAACACAAGGGTGGGGTGGCCGGGTCAGGGGTAATAGTCGTCCCTTCTTCCATTTATGAATGGAAGAAGAAATTCATATTCGTCGGGCCACCCGAGGGTAGGGATTGGCCTGTACCTACACAGTGGCACATAGCCGATTGCACAAGGGTGAGGCAGTCATCCTCACCTGAGGCGAGGGCGGTATCCATGTGGGAGCCGATCCAGCGAGTCGACATTCTGCTTTCCGAGCAGGCTCTTAGCTGAGCCGGGCTCAGCCCCGCGCGCTTCCTGGATAAGTTAGGTCTTTGGACGATCTATTTAGACGTTAATAGGTTTTGCTAGCCCTTTCCAACGTCGCTAACTCTCTTTCGTGTTTTCTCTTTCTTGTAGAGCAAATGGACCGATCCAAATTCTTAGCTGCCATGGCCACGAAGGCAGGAAAGAAGACCTGGGGTGCTAGCTTGTCCCGTCCCGGTCCGAGCTTGGCCCCGAAACTAACTGCACTGGTGAAGCCTGTTAGTGTATATGCCCTAGAGGCCATTACTGTATCATACTAGTTTGTATATTACTTAATGGAAGCTTGGGATATTCACAGTTGTATATACAATCTTGCTCAAAATGGTAGTATGCTACTTGGTTTGTTTCTACTTTAATGTGTACATGTGTTTCTTTTAGCATATTATCTATACACATTAGTAGAGCCCTTAGGATCTTCGCTTGATTACCAGCGTTGTGATGGCAGTCACACTCGTGGGGGCTGGGTAATCTACAAGCACATCCTTATACACGTCCCTAGTCGTAGGATTATCGAGACAGGGCATCGATACTCCGGAGTAGACTAGCATATGCGCTTCTCATCCCAGTGCGGGAGGCGGTCTGTCCCACAGCCGTCAGTACGTCGTACTTGAGATAGTATGCGGGTGCTCGTTAAGCTATGAGTACACTGGACAGGACTCGTTGGGAACTGATGGTTGGTATTATACCTATCGTCAGTTATCAGTTCCCAGGTGACATGGGTACAGCTTAGTCCGCTGACTTGATACTGTCACTTCGCCTCAAGTGTGTTCCCACTGTACTTTGACTACTACCCTACCATGGCTCAAAGGAGTCGTGCAAACAGGTAGTAGTTGGGTGCAGTCCCGAAGCACTTGGCGGCGGTGACGGGTAGACAGGATTCGTCTCTCCCGGTATTGGGGGTTGACATCGCGCTGTGTCTAGGAGAGCCATTACACGAGTAGTCCCTGGCCAGGGCAAGCGAGATATATTGGTAGGTTTCCAGTGTTATCTCAGGGTGTTCTGGTCTTCACTCCGACACGACTTGTACCGCTATTAGAGGACTGACGTTTACCGCCCCCTAGGCCCGCCATGCGATGTATCAGACAAACAGACCGGACTGTACGGAGACTGTCACATTCAGGCTCGGTAGGAGTTCAGATGGGGTTCACCTCGTCAGTCTTCTTGTCGGCATCTACCTGGGGACCGTTACGTACAGCTAGTGCCGCTTGCGGTCTGTGGTTAAACCTACTGCCAGCGTAGTGTCGAGTCTTTAGAGTCCCACACAGAGGGCTATTCTCCTTTGGGCAAAATGAGTAGAGGTCGCATGGTTTTGTGACAGGGTTCGTTCCCATCCGCGCACTTGTGCACGTTTGGAGTCCGGACGGATATTACTAGCGGGCTCTGGTTTGAGCCAGATCCTAGTATATGTTTTGGGGTTAGTTTTATCTCATAGTATTCATGTTCCTCGGAACACGAATGCGGGTGTGTATGCACAGATGATTGAGGCGAAGGAAGAGAATTTTCATTAGGGTTTCGGAACGGGTGTGTATGCACAGTTGACAGTCGTCTTTTTCCAAACCCTAATGAATTTGTGAATTATCAATTAATAATATTAATTAAATGAAAATGTGTCATGGTTGGTTTTGTTGACTTCTTGACCAAGGTTGACTTGTTGACCATGGTTGAAATATTGACTATCATCATTACACATCAAAGATGCTCTTTGATTCTAGCAAAACCATTTAATGTGAAATGATAATAGTCTTATCAAACCTTCCATCAACTTTTCATTTAGATTAATTTTTATTAATTTGATAATTCACTAGATATTGTTATGGTTGTGAGAAAACAATTTGATTCTATGATATTCACTCTCTCTCCTCTCTTCTTCTTCCTCCTCCTCTAGTTCAAGGAGATTCATTCTCATGTATTGAGAAACCTCTCCTTGAGATAAAAATACCCTAAACTACTCTCTACTCACTCTAGGGTTGAAGGTCTAGCAAGCCAAAGACCTTAGTTCTCTCAAAGTTCGAGAAAGGAGCCCAAGGTTGAACTCTCAGGTGGATCCATCTTTGACGAAAGAAGGCGACGAGGAAAGCACCATCCAACCTCTACAAAGGTTTCAAGAAGAAGGAGTTCAAGTGAGGTATAACATCTTTTCCGAGTAGCTAACTCTCTTTAGCTTGGTAGCTAGTTTTGTTTAGAAAAGATCTCGACTTTTGTTAGTCCATGTTGCCTAGTGCGCTAAAAATTTGATTTTTATACCGTTTTCCGCCTCCCCGCAAGAACCGGGGTCGGCAACGTGGACTTACAGTGGTATCAGAGCCAGACTAAACATAAACTAGCTAGTTAGTAAAGTGTATAGAAGTTCGATCGGAAAAATCGCAAAACTACGACATGCAAAACCCTAAGTTTCTGTTAAAATTTTTTCTGCTCTAAAAATAAAAAGTCATACTCCAAAAATCATTTCAGGGTTTTGTGAAGAAGCCCACCAAAAACGGTCGAGTGATCCCTTCAAAGCACCGCGGTTCCGCGGCAATGGGTATACATTTGCCGCGGAACCGCCGCCGTTTTGACTCGGCTCATGACCGAGTTTGGTGCAGTGTATTTAGGTTGTGGTTTTGGGATTTTTAAGATGGTTTATTTCAGCCCAGATTTTCCAGAAAAGAAATTTGTATTTGGGGGCCTATAAATCCGTATTTTTGATCGAACTTCACAATACTTTGACTAATCGGTTATATCTGTGATGTTTTTATGTATTGAACGTCGGCTAATCGCTATATGTCGATTATTGGGGGTTATACATATCTGTGATCTGTGTTTGATGATGGTATGTGTATATGAATGCGTTGGATTGTCGCGGGTGAATAGCCGGGGTGGATGTGAGATGAGTGTTTCTTTTTCTTTTATTCATGTAATATGTAAATTGATGTAATAATATTTGTATGGCCGCACAACCGGGTCGGGGTTGTAGCCGTCATTGTATAATTCTTTTTACTGTTTTTGCTCCTAGGATAGACCCATGGAGGGGTGCACAAACTATCGGGTATCTCGAAGTGCCGAGTGGCCTACTCACGGAGTTGAGGGAGGTTGCTTCGCTTCGGGTACTTGGCGGGTAGTTTGCCGCACCCGTAGGGGTCTTGGATGGGGTATTGGCTATTCACCGCGACCGTGTAATCCGTTTTTCGTTGCAGGCTCAAACGAATTGCGGATTCCTAGTATATCCAATGTATTCATCTGTGATCTGTAATGTCTATCATTGCTATATACTTATATATAATAACTATTTAGGCGTTGCTTATGTTTTACAGCCGCGCTAGCCCAGCCCCCGCTCTGTCGTTAGTTAAGTAACCTAACGGGTGATGACAGGGCCCCGTGGCGAATGCGAATGGCATAAGCGTACGTCATATTTTAGTTGTTTTCTGCAATGGTAGGATTAATTGACGGGACGCATTAAAAGAACTAATGCAAGAAAATAAACCAAGCAAAAGTCGATTGGAACACTTTGAAAACCACTCGGTTCTTTTCAAAACTAAACTTTTAAATGCGGAGATTGAGCCACTCCTTTTAAAAGCTATCTCGTTCCATCGATTATATCAAGTTCACTACGTTCACGGTTTAGCCAAAACCATTCGTAGCCCTCCGTCATTTCACATGAATAGTCAATAGTATTCAAGCTATGTTTGTTGGCCAAAGTCAAGGCACAGTGATTGGTAGCTATTGGATATTCATGTGTAGCATAGATAGATGCGTTGGTTTGGAACAGTCGTACTGCCTTGTTGGCCAAAGTCAAGGGTAGGTACGGGTGGGTTCAAATTAACCTGGATAATGACGGGTAGAACTTGACATGTGACTTATGATTTGTTGGCCAAAGTCAAGGTCATAAGAGCATGGGGCAAAAATGACATCGGGAGTTTCATAAGTACTGAAACTTGCTAGCACTGCATACCATTTGGAGTGTGATGATTCTGGTAGGATTCCTTCAGTTTTGTCACGCAATGATATTTGGATCCCGATCCTACTGTGAATATATGCTACTCCTCGGCAAATTTCTCACTAAACGATCAATGCTATAAACCTAGTAGGTGTCTAGAAAGGTGTTAGCGGGGATACGCCCTCAGGGAAAACAGGTTCTTAAATTAAGGAACTTCGCGAAAGCGTTGGAAAACCTCTCTCGAAGTACCGACACTAGCCTGGCTGAACGGTTAAGCAAGTATTGTGCGGTGGGATTGATCCCGACTAATTATTCCTTTATGGTTTGAGGAGGGATTCGAGAGACAGTGGGAGCCATCCTGTTTAGACAAACTAAAAACCACTCTAAACTTGCAAGAGCGTCATGCTGAGTGTTTCTTTTCTCTCTCCTAATTGCAGCGACCATTCAAGATGACCGGACTTAAGTTATTACTAGATAAAAACATACTGACAGGGCCAAACTACAAAGATTGGCTCAGGAATGTCAAGATGGCAATCACTTATGACAAGTTGGGGTATCTTCTTACCACCAAAGCTCCCGTTGTCCCAGGTCCCAAAACCAGTGTCGTAGATAAGGAAATCCATAAGACCTGGGAACTAGACTGCGCGAAGGCCAAGTGCCTCGTGCTTGCCTCGATAGACAACGAACATCAGAGGAGGCATGAGAATATGGACCTTGAATCCATATTTCTCCATACAAAAGAACTGTATGGAGAGCAATCTCGTATCGCAAGATACGAAGTGTCGAAGAAGTTATTTTCGGCAAGATTAGCCGTCGGATCATCGGTAGCGGAACACGTGCTTAAGATGATTGGCTACATTGAGGAGCTCGCGGACCTTGGGACCACGTTGGAGAATGAATTCTATACGGACTTGATTCTCCAGTCCCTTCCTTCCACTTACGCCCAGTTCATCCTGAACTTCAACATGCAAGGAAAGGAGGTTGAACTTCCCGAGCTTCTGAACATGTTGAGGACTGCTGAGGGCACCCTACAAAAGGGTAGGGAGACATCCACTTTGTTTGTAGGAGGATCTTCCTCTTCTAAGTCCAAGGCGAAAGCCAAGGGAAAGAAGAAGAAAGCCCCCGCCAAACCAAGGGGCGGTGTCAGTAAAGTGGAAACGAAGGGAAAGACAAAAGCAACAAAGATAGCAAGGAAGCTTGTGGGGAAAGAAGAGTGCTTTTACTGTCACAAGAGTGGACACTGGAAAAAGGATTGCAGGGCTTGGAAAGCCAGGACACAGGATCTGAAGCAGGTTGCGGCTTCAGCTTCAGGTGTGTATGTTATTGAAAACTGTCTATCAATAAACTCTACTTCCTGGGTATTGGATACCAGATCAGGATCTCATATCTGTAATTCTTTGCAGGCGTTGAGAAAGCGTAGGTTTTTGAAAGCAGGTGACATGCTCCTCAGAGTTGCAAACGGAGCTAGCATGGATGCTGAGGCCGTGGGGGACTATCACCTGGGTTTGTCAGATGGACATTTTTTGGTTTTGCGTGGTTGTTATTTTGTACCAAATGCAACTTGTAATATCATTTCTGTATCTTTATTATCTAAAGAAGCTTATGAATTTGCATTTGTAAGTAATGTTGTGAACATTCACCTTAATCAAGTTCTGATTAGGTCAGGTACATTAAGCAACGGTATATACGTATTAAACCAACCACAGATTTTCAACGTCCAGAATACACACAAAAGAAAGTCACCTGATATCAATCAGGCTTTCTTATGGCATTGTAGACTAGGTCACATCAATGAGAGAAGGTTGACTAAGTTACATACAAAAGGATATTTGGATCCGTTCGAATATCAATCTTATGCAACTTGTCAATCCTGTCTCAAAGGAAAGATGACAAAGACTCCGTTCACTGGACACGGAGAAAGAGCGAGCGACCTCTTGGGACTCGTACACAGCGACGTGTGCGGTCCAATGTCTACACAGGCACGAAACGGTTTTTCTTACTTCATTACTTTTACGGATGACTTTTCAAGGTACGGATATGTCTTCTTGATGAAACATAAATCCGAAGCCTTTGAAAAATTCCAGGAATATAAGAATGAAGTAGAAAAACAAATAGGCAAAAGTATCAAGACACTGAGATCTGATCGAGGTGGTGAATACTTGAGTGCCGAGTTCCTGAATTACTTAAAAGAGAATGAAATTCTCTCTCAGCTTACTCCTCCATACACTCCGCAACATAACGGTGTATCGGAGAGACGGAACCGAACCCTATTGGATATGGTAAGGTCCATGATGAGTAACGCTGAGTTACCGCGATCATTCTGGGGATATGCGCTAGAATCAGCTGCATACCTTTTGAACCGAGTTCCTACTAAGACTGTGCCTACTACACCATATCAGATGTGGTGTGGGAAGTGACCCTATCTTAATCACATTAAGACATGGGGATGTCCGGCTTTTGTCAAAAAGCAGCATGCGGACAAGCTCGAGGCACGCTCAGTACAGTGCAAGTTTGTGGGATATCCGAAGAACTCCAAGGGATATTTCTTCTATTGCGAGGAGGAACAAAAGGTTTTTGTTTCTCGTCATGCCTACTTCTTGGAAACTGAGTTTTTGGAAAATCAGATAAGTGGGAGCGCAGTAGAACTGGAAGAAATTCCAGAACCACAAGCTATTACTGAAAGCTTAGTAGAACCAGAGGGTTCGAAAGATCAGGACATTCCTACGCCGCTCCGCAGGAGTAGTAGGCAGTCTCATCCGCCCGAGAGATACTACGGTTTTCTTATAGACGGGGATAGAGAGGACTGCATCATTGATAGTGATGAGCCTACTAGTTTCCAGAAAGCCATTCAGAGCGTTGACTCGGTAAAATGGCTGGATGCAATGCGGACCGAAATGGAGTCCATGTACACCAACAAGGTATGGACGTTGGACATTGCTCCAGATGGGGTAAAACCCGTAGGATGCAAGTGGATCTTCAAAAGGAAGATTGGTGTAGATGGACAGGTTGAGACCTATAAGGCTAGACTTGTTGCAAAGGGTTTTCGTCAAAGACCTGGTTTGGACTATGATGAAACATTTTCTCCAGTGGCTATGCTGAAATCCATTCGGATCCTTCTTGCCATTGCTGCTTTCCACGATTATGAGATTTGGCAGATGGACGTAAAGACCGCTTTTCTAAATGGAAATTTAGAAGAGTGCGTCTATATGGACCAGCAGAGGGTTTCATTCAGAGTGGGAGCAGCGGAAAGGTGTGCAAGTTGCTTAAGTCCATCTATGGACTAAAGCAGGCATCGCGGAGTTGGAACATCTATTTTGATGAGACGGTCAAAGAATTTGGCTTTATCAAAAATCCAGATGAACCATGCATCTGTAGTAGATTTGTAGCAAGAACTGTCGTATTCCTCGTTTTGTACGTGGATGACATTCTGTTGATAGGAAATGACATTCCTATGCTACAATCTGTCAAGGGGTTCTTGTCACACAGGTTCTCCATGAAAGACCTGGGTGATGCCTCCTACATTCTGGGGATCCGGATCTATCGTGATAGATCCAAGAGGATATTAGGACTTTCGCAGTCCAGGTACATCGACACCATACTGAAAAGATTCAGTATGCAAGATTCCAAGCGCGGTAATCTACCGGCTTGTCACGGGATCACCCTCTCCAAAGAGATGTCTCCCAAGACTGATTTGGAAAGGGATCGCATGTCTATTATACCCTACGCTTCTGCGGTAGGCTCTATAATGTATGCGATGTTGTGTACCAAACCAGATGTAGCTTATGCACTGAGTATAGTAAGCAGGTATCAGTCAAACCCTAGGGAGAAACACTGGATAGCGGTAAAGAACATTCTCAAGTACCTGAGAAGGACTAAGGAGATGTTCTTAGTGTATGGCGGAAAAGACCTCCAGATCGAGGCCTTTGCTGACTCCAGCTTCCAGAGTGACAAGGATGATTCCAAGTCCATGTCGGCTTTGTCTTTACCCTCAATGGAGGGGCGGTGTGTTGGAAGAATTCCAAACAGGAAACCATTGCAGACTCGACTATGGAAGCGGAATACATCGCTGCATCTGATGCCGCAAAAGAAGCCGTCTGGATGAGGAAGTTCTTGAAAGAACTTCAGGTGGTTCCGTCCATTGTTGATCCAATACCTCTGTATTGCGACAACAACGGGGCTATAGCTTTAGCGAAGGAACCCAGGTCCCATCAGAAATCCAGACACATCTTGAGGCGGTATCACCTGATCAGGGAGATCGTGGATCGCCAGGAGATCGAGGTTCGGAGGGTTGCTTCAGAAGATAACACTGCAGATCCATTCACCAAGGCCTTGCCCCAGACTCAGTTCGAGCGGCTGATCGAGATGATAGGTCTTCGATACGCCAGTACATGGCCTTAGTGCAAGTGGGAGATTGTTAGTGTATATGCCCTAGAGGCCATTACTGTATCATACTAGTTTGTATATTACTTAATAGAAGCTTGGGATATTCACAGTTGTATATACAATCTTGCTCAAAATGGTAGTATGCTACTTGGTTTGTTTCTACTTTAATATGTACATGTGTTTCTTTTAGCATATTATCTATACACATTAGTAGAGCCCTTAGGATCTTCGCTTGATTACCAGCGTTGTGATGGCAGTCACACTCGTGGGGGCTGGGTAATCTACAAGCACATCCTTATACACGTCCCTAGTCGTAGGATTATCGAGACAGGGCATCGATACTCCGGAGTATACTAGCGTATGCGCTTCTCATCCCAGTGCGGGAGGCGGTCTATCCCACAGCCGTCAGTAAGTCGTACTTGAGATAGTATGCGGGTGCTCGTTAGGCTACGAGTACACTGGACAGGACTCATTGGGAACTGATGGTTGGTATTATACCTATCGTCAATTATCAGTTCCCAGGTGACATGAGTACAGCTTAGTCCGCTGACTTGACACTGTCACTTCGCCTTAAGTGTGTTCCCACTGTACTTTGACTACTACCCTACCACGGCTCAAAGGAGTCGTGCAAACAGGTAGTAGTTGGGTGTAGTCCCGAAGCACTTGGAGGCGGTGACGGTTAGACAGGATTCGTCTCTCCCGGTATTGGGGGTTGACATCGCGCTGTGTCTAGGAGAGCCATTACACGAGTAGTCCCTGGCCAGGGCAAGCGAGATATACTGGTGGGTTTCCAGTGTTATCTCAGGGTGTTCTGGGCTTCACTCCGACACGACTTGTACCGCTATTAAGGGACTGACGTTTACCGCCCCCTAGGCCCGCCATGCGATGTATCAGACGAACAGACCGGACTGTACGGAGACTGTCACATTCAGGCTCAGTAGGAGTTTAGATGGGGTTCACCTCGTCAGTCTTCTTGTCGGCATCTACCTGGGGACCGTTACGTACAGCTAGTGCCGCTTGTGGTCTGTGGTTAAACCCACTGCCAGTGTAGTGTCGAGTCTTTAGAGTCCCACACAGAGGGCTATTCGCCTTTGGGCAAAATGAGTAGAGGTCGCATGGTTTTGCGACAGGGTTCGTTCTCATCCGTGCACTTGTGCACGTTTGGAGTCCGGACGGATATTACTAGCGGGCTCTGGTTTGAGCCAGATCGTAGTATATGTTTTGGGGTTAGTTTTATCTCATAGTATTCATGTTCCTCGGAACACGAATGCGGGTGTGTATGCACAGATGATTGAGGCGGAGGAAGAGGATTTTCATTAGGGTTTCGGAACTGGTGTGTATGCACAGTTGACAGTCTTCTTTTTCCAAACCCTAATGAATTTGTGAATTATCAATTAATAATATTAATTAAATGAAAATGTGTCATGGTTGGTTTTGTTGACTTGTTGACCAAGGTTGACTTGTTGACCATGATTGAAACATTGACTATCATCATTACATATCAAAGATGCTCTTTGATTCTAGCAAAACCATTTAATGTGAAATGATAATAGTCTTATCAAACCTTCCATCAACTTTTCATTTAGATTAATTTTTATTAATTTGATAATTCACTAGATATTGTTATGGTTGTGAGAAAACCATTTGATTCTATGATATTCACTCTCTCTCCTCTCTTCTTCTTCCTCCTCCTCTAGTTCAAGGAGATTCATTCTCATGTGTTGAGAAACCTCTCCTTGAGATAAAAATACCCTAAACCATTCTCTACTCACTCTAGGGTTGAAGGTCTAGCAAGCCAAAGACCTTAGTTCTCTCAAAGTTCGAGAAAGGAGCCCAAGGTTGAACCCTCAGGTGGATCCATCTTTGACGAAAGAAGGCAACGAGGAAAGCACCATCCAACCTCTACAAAGGTTTCAAGAAGAAGGAGTTCAAGTGAGGTATAACATCTTTTCTGAGTAGCTAACTCTCTTTAGCCTGGTAGCTAGTTTTGTTTAGAAAAGATCCCGACTTTTGTTAGTCCATGTTGCCTAGTGCGCTAAAAATTTGATTTTTATACCGTTTTCCGCCTCCCCGCAAGAACCGGGGTCGGCAACGTGGACTTACAAAGCCTTCCGCTGTGCCCCGAGCCCCGGAAGTCCACCGTGGGGTGAGCCAGAAGCATGCACGGGGATCGGAGCCCTGGGCGAGGCGGTGGAGGATGAAGCCGACCTTACCGAGGTCCCCCTTAAGAGGTATAAAAGGACGATCTCTCGCTCTCCACCCTTCGGGATCCCCATATAGGAGGGGGACATCTGTTTTGAGGTGCCCTCGAGGCTTTCCGTCTCCGACATAGAGCAATCGGCCGGGAGAAAAATTCCTCGTGGGGCCCTAAAAGCCCAAGTGGCCGTCATCGCTCAGGAAGCGGTTCAGGTCGGTATCCATTTTCGTTTAAGAATTTTGTTAAGTATTTTTCCTCAGTTTGAACATTTCTAACTCCTTTTGCTGCTTTCATCGGTTCCTTCAACACTGCGCCCTCATCGTTAATATGGAATCCAAGGAGATTGCCCCAGCCATGAGGAAGGCGGACGAATTGTCCTCGCTGAAGGAGGACCTGTGCCTGGAGCTACAACAGGTGAAGGAGAGGATATCCGTCCTCGAAACCCGGGTGGCCGCCGAGGAGTTAATGAACTCCAAGTGTAACGAGTCTCACCGACTTCTGAGTGAATCCAACAAGGTCATCCAGGCTAAGTTGGAGGAGATCAGCAAGCTCTACGCCGCGATGAAGAAGTCGAGGAATGCCAGAAGGAGGGACACCCAGGAGGCGCTCGATGCAGTGAAGCTTTCCGAGCTCCGAGCTTCGAGGTCCGTGGAGAGGTACAAGGTGTCGGACCAGTTCTACGCCGACCTCGCCGACGCTTCGTCCATTGTTTGGCACCAGGCTCTCGACACTGTCAAGGCGTTGATGTTGGGGTTCTCCGAAAGCGAGCTCCGGGTCCAGTACCCTCTCTCCAAGGATGCGCCGTCGGTGAAAGCTGTCGGGATACCACCGGGGGTGAGGCTACCGGTGGAAGCGTTGGGGGTGAGGCTGCCGATGGAAGCACCGATCCAGAGGTCGCCGTTTTGATTCCTGATGCCAGCGTCGAGCAGGGAGAGATCCTCCTCGGGCATACGGCCTGAGCTTTCCTGCTTTTTCCTTTTTTAAAGTTTTGTAAGCCTTCGGGCGTTTTGTAAGGCTGAGGAGCCCAGAGTACCTTGTAAAAATTTCTAGAATATAAATAAAGCTGAACTTATTTTCCTCTGCTTGACTGTGTGCTTTCTGCGTGAGTACTTCAATTCGTCAGTCTTTTTCTTGTTTGAATTTTCATTCTGCTGCAAGTGTTAGGTCGTAGGACTCTTCCCAGGTCTTTAGAATTTAGATGACGGTCGCTTTTTTAGACGACGGTCGCGCGTCGAGTGTAAGTCGAATACTAGCCAAGTATAGGAAGGTCGGTACCCTCCCGCTCCCCGGAGTCGAGGTGGCGATCGTTCATTTAGGATGAATCAAGAGGCATCCCAAGGCTAGGAAGGTCGGTATCAATCCATACCTCGGAGTCGAGGTAACGACCACATGTTTTAGCATAGGTAGAAAATCAGACAAGTTAGAATAGGTCGACCATAACTGATTCTTCCCCAATATGGGACCTAGATCCAAGTCTTCGTAGGGTAAGAATCTACCCCTCTGAGTTTAGCCAAGCAGGAATCTGCATGGTGGCCTCTGTAAGAGGGCTTTTTATCCTTACCGTTGTTGGGTAGGAGGATACTCTCTTGGGATGACCGAGCAGGAAGCTACTCAGCTACCTCGCGAGGAGTGCTTCGATCCATGGCGTAGTTGGGCAGGAAGTTACCCAATGTGGATGGACCGGGCAGGGAAGCTTCTTGATGGTCTCGAGAGGAAGGATTTTGATCCTTAGCGTTGTTGGGTAGGAAGCTACCCGCTAGGGATGACCGAGCAGGAAGCTACTCGGTCGCCTCGCGAGAAGGGCTTCGATCCACAGCGTAGTTGGGCAGGAAGCTGCCCACTGCGGATGGATCGGACAGGGAAGCTGCTCGGTGGCCTCGAGGGGGAGATTTTGATCTTTAGCGTTGTTGGGTATGGAGCTACCCGCCATGGATGACCAAGCAGGAAGTTACTCGGCCGCCTCGCGAGGAGGGCTTCGATCCACAGCATAGTTGGGCAAGAAGCTGCCCACTGCGGATGGACCGGGCAGGGAAGCTGCTTGGTAGCCTCAAGGGGAGGGCTTTTGATCCTTAGCATTGTTGGGTAGGAAGCTACCCACTAGGGATGACCGAGCAGGAATGTCACGACCCGAAAGTACGGAACATGACTGGCACTTAAACTACGAACGTCTCGAGGCGTACGTAATCTAAGTAAACCAAAAACCCAGAAATCCAAACCAAGAAAAGTAGTAGAGTGCAGGAAAAACCAACTTAAAGCAAGTAATTTCAGTAGCATAAGCCGAATTATGCGGTTTTTAAAACATCAAAAATTTACTGAAAATTTCGGCAGAGTCTCCTTTGTAAATACTGGCCCCCAAACGGGATACAACATGAATAGTATACGAAATCAAGAAAAAGGCATCCCCAAGCGGGAGCTAGCTCTTCGTCAATCGACGGTCACAACCACACAAGCAATATAATATACAACGCCAACGGCGAGGATCAAAACTCAAAAGGAACTCAAAACCACCAGAAATATAACGAGTGACTCTGAGGTCGAAAGAATAAACAACACAGGTCTCTATCTCAATAAATACATGTTTGATTGATGGAATTTACTAGGTACAACGGAATAATATTATACAAGGTAATACGATGGATACGATACAAGAAAAACCCACCTACTAGCAAGTCACCCGAATAAAACTGAGCCCGCAAAGCCGTAATGAAACCTGTACGGCAAACCTGCAAGAAACTGGGGCACAACGGGGGTGAGTTGCCAACTCGTGAATAGAAAAACATCTACGCACAGAAATCGCATAAATAACGCAACCTAGGTCAATGATCATAATATATCCTCAATATAAGAATAACACGTAGCCTATAACAAGGCTAGGGTAAAAATCTAACCCGAGTGTAAACTCATGTGCCCGTGTCAGTGCCTCGGTAGCAATATATCATATGAGTGAGGTATGAATGCATGAAAACAGAATACATGTAAATGAAGAAACTGTTTTCATAAATTAGTGAGATTTCTGTACTTTTAAAGTGAGGTATCATAAATGAAATCAGTATCAACCGTGTCTAGCATCGACACAAAACATAAATCTCACTGTCTCGAAATATCAATGTCTCAATCTCAATATTTAGGACGCCGTCAGTCCAGACCGGCCCCTACCATCCATCTCAAGACCACGACGGTATCCTCCGGATATCCGACGCGTCGGGTAAAATCACCGGTCGGTAGTGCTCCACTGCCGGGCTCAACGTCAACACCACATTCCTCTTGCCCCGGGGTACCGCACCGGGCCCACCATGTACCCGTGACGGTTCCTCCACTTCTCGACACGGATCTCGAAAACCACAGCAAACTCATGGTGGACGACACTTTACATCACTAGAAAACCGCAACATTTTATATTTTAAAAGATCATAAGTTGTAAATTTTGCGGCTTTCCCCGAAATCCAGAAATATCATAAATCTCAAGAAATCATCACAAGTGCATATGTCAATGATAACGAATGTATATGGTATCAATAACCAAGTTGCAATGTATGATTAATAAACTAGGCATGTAAGGCAGGTACACTAATATCATATCAAACTACTAACTAACAAGCTAAGTCAAGCAAATATATTCTCTAAAGTGTACGTGACATGGCAATTACCGATGAAGATGTGTGTGAGCCGGCAAGTAGGTGTACGTGGTACATACGCATCATCGGTAATGGTGCTGGTGTCCTAACAGCATGATATCAATAATGGAATATGCAGCAAAATAAGTATGCGAGGCAGAGCGAACAGCAATAATGTGCGGGAGCTGAATACTAGACACAACGATAACTAATCTGTAATAATCTAATATAAGTCCTACAAGTGGTGTCTTTTGAAATAACACGAGCCGCGGGGTTTTGAAAATAGGGCTACGGTGGTTTTTAAGAAAGGATACGTCTTTTGAAATATCCGTAGATCCCTTGACCTGTCTTTTAAAATACCCACGATCCGCTAGTTTTGAAATAGGTAGGAGTCTAATCTAATCTAACAACTACACTAAACTATACGGCTGAACTAACAAGCTGAACTACAGGTAAGGAAACCGTCTATCATCTGAGTCGATACATATACATACCTGTATATATACAGTCGGTGATCCCGCCTCAATAATATCATATCCATAACCAGACATCCCAAGTCAAGAGTGCGGATCAATCATCAAAATATAGCTCGTACGTAAATCCGTCGTACGGCATCCCCAAATCTGGGTACGGGTCAATATCATATTCCTCACACTAATCCTCAGGTATCCTCTTTATTCAAGATCATCGTCTAGGGTACTGACCTATGTCTAGTACAATACTAATATCCTCAATGTACTCATGATCTGACTACTGATCGACAATCTCGTACCAACCGATATCGTCAGCACAATCATCATCAAGGGGTATACATCGCCCAATACGGCCTAGTATCCATATCCTAGTATATGATATCTCATATCACGATCACATGTCGACCACTTTATATATAACACTATTCATCCGTATCGTCGCCCCAAGATCCGCTATAACACCAGGACGTACCTCAAGTACGAATCCTGCCATATCACCGATATCACAATCTCAACACAAATCTCATCGACTCATCTCAATCCCAAGTATCATCCTCAAATCCGTATGTGAACACATAGTCCCATACCCATGTGAACACATAACTATATATCCCGTATAAGCATAAATGAAAGAAGAAAGTATGCAAGTATGGGTTGGTGTGTGCATGTGTAGTGCGACCACTACTCTAGGGTTTCGGGACACTAAATCATCCACGAACACCAAATATCCGAATTATCATCAATATACTGAAACAATATATATGTGTGTGCATACGTATTCGTATACATCACCACGAACTGCGGAGGTGCTATACGCCATCCACCCGACTTCTCCCCGTAGATATAAATCTACTCACCTGGTCCCCGCTAGCCGGTGCCGACGTCGCCACGCGCTTGCTTGTCGTCTCGAAGTCCACATGGGGGTACCTACATATCATAACGCACCATATCGCATTAAAACTAAATTCGAAATCGAAACGGCATACGAAAATCAAATCGGCACGCGTATCACGCATAGGTCCAAACCTATCGCCTACGCATGCAAGAATAGTCAAACCATCGAGAAAAATCCAATCACACTCATTTGCACATTCACGAACACTAATTTTAATATAAACTAGGTTAAAACTCACAAAAACCCCAATTTCACTTAAAAAGTCATTTTTCCGAAAATCTAGCAAGCACAATTCGCCGTTTTTTGTACAAAACATGACGTTTAAATGAATGTAGCGGCCAATATATTTATTAAACATCTTAAATAAGTCATATAAACCATTCCCGGAATTTAATCTCATTAAATTCCAAAAACCCTAATATTCTAGTTTACAAAATACTTAAATTTTAACAATTTCAAAGCAAAAATGCACAAACTACAATCTAGCTTAGATTTGCATGATCCAAAGCATTAAACTACACTTAACAAAGTTAATGAAGCCATGAAAAACCTAATTAGATTTTTAGTCTAACATTTGCAATAATTTCCAAAAACCTAGTTTAGAAAAAAAAAGCTTAATTTGGACATTTTACATCTAGCAATCTACATATCATCAAAAGATTAAGTTTTCACTTCCTTAAGATGATAGCCTATACTTGGCAACCATGATTACATGATAAGAACCCTAATTAGATTCAAACACCATCACACAATTTAAATCTTGCAATTAGAAATCACAAAATTAGCTAATTAAACTAATTTAAAGTAGCTTATCAAAATCTAAACACTTTGGTTAGGATTATACCTCCAAACCATGAGATCAAACTTAAAATCTAGCCTCCCAAAATGCTCTCTTTTCACAAGGATCCATGCTTGAAATGCTAAGGAATAATGGGTAAGTGTTGGATTTGGATTTAGAGTTGAATTTGTATGGATTTGAAGTGATTTTTGTGGAATTTTTTTGATGCAAAAATGGAGTGAGAACTTAGGGAGGGGGCTGCTGCTGTAGGGATGAATTTCGGCCAGAATTAGTGGGGGGGTGGGTGAGTGAGGAGAGAGAGTGAGGTGGGGAAGTTGCATTAAGTCAAAGTCCACTCATTTCTTATCATTTTCTACACTTTTCTTTTCTTTTCTTTCTTTTGCAAACCAAGTGGGGACAAGAGAGGGGGCTGCTGAATTCAGCCAAGGGGAGAAGTGAATGGGGGTGTGTGGGTGTGGGTACGGGTGTGGGGTGATGAAAAATGATAAATACAATACCCCAAACATCCATTAACGCTAAAAAAAAAGCATTTTTTCTTCAATAATTTCTAAACCGTTTTGGCAAATAATTTCGTTCCAAAAACCACATGATAAAATTTTATTTAATGTTTTATGATGCACAAAATTTGTTTCAACTCATTCCAATTTGTAATTTTCCCTAATTAAATGTATTAGTGACGGCTTAAAATAATAATAAAATAATATTTTTTTCAGAAAATTTGAAATTTCACCAGCGGCTCAATAAACACCAAATAATAGAAATTACATAGCTAGAATATGTATATTTAATTTTTATAATAAGATATTTGTATTTTGACTTTTTACAGAAAACCCCCTTATTTTACCGTTTTTTTTTGAAATTTCACCGAAACGATTTTCAAAACGTTACAATCTTCCCCCCTTAAAGAAATTCGGTCCCCGAATTTAAATTCAAACTCCCCCAAATACTAAAATATCTAAGAAAAACCATCAAGTCGTCGGGGCTCCGAAATTGTAAATACATAAGACAATTCGTAGCGCAGCGCATGCGCTTGAAAAATGAGTATATAACTCAAATCAAAACTCCGTCAAGCATCCCGCAATCATCGGAGTCATGGAGAAGACATCAATGCCAAATCCAAATCAAAACCAATATGATATAACTCGAAACTATACATGTAAATATCGAATCTATATCTGTAAGTATCTGAAGGAAATGTATGCCAAATCTCTTTAAGTCGCTGTGCAACGCGTATAACACTGCACAGTGGCGGACGTCTATCATAAGAAAATAACTATATACATATATACCTTTGTTTGAAATGTACGTTCCGCCGTTTTGGAAACAATTTAGAAGGGTCTCCTTGTCTTAAACATTTCGTGTCATATCAGACACGTAGGTAAATACTAAGGCTATAGCTCGCTTTTTGGAAATCCCTTCAATAACTATCAATGCATGCAAAATATATTCAGGTACTGTCCTCTGACTAGTCCTGCTCAGTACGAAAACACATAGCAATATCATAAAAAACGTACTGCTCCATAAGAAATCAATCACAAATATATATATGAATACTACGTGCGTCAGGTGCGCACGGAAATCAAAATCTATAAATGTGCCATACATGCGCACAGAAACAACATCTAAGTGCATCGGGTGTGTACAAGCATCTGTCGTAGGCAACGTGTGTGCCTGACAGCAAAATCAGGTGCATCTGACATGCACGAAGAATCTCAATTTAGTGCATCTGTGTGCACCGAAATCGCTTCTCAATATGCGCTCAACATGCACGAAAATCAAAACCAGGTGCATTCATTATGCACGAAATCATGAAATCCAATATCAAGCGCCGAACATGCGCAAAATCCAATCAAGTGCACACGGTGCACAAAACAAATATCGAACATCACAATCGAAATCGAAGTCCAGTGCATCTAAGTGCACAAAAGGCGTATCACTGCACTGCAAGCATATATAAACTATACAGAGTGCAGGAACGAAATCGCGTGCATGCATACGCATAAAACCAACTCAACTGTTTAAAACCGTAAAATCACAAACATGTGAAACTAAAGCACGAAAACGATATCAAGTGAAACACTGTGCAAAGATCGTAAATCCTCAATCATCAAAATCAAATCATACGAATAAATCACCCAAAACATCGTAATCAATAATGGCGGAACAGTACCGCTCAAGCGCATCCTCTAAGAATCTCGGCCAACTGTCGCGGTCACTAGTGGGACGTCTCGTCGATGATCATGAACTCTGTCCTGCTGGTGTGCGTAACCATGACCACTCCTGGGTCAAGGTCTTCACTGTGAATTACCAATCTTTCGGTCCATCGGCTCATCGGCCCTGTCAGGTGTGCTAACGGGGATGATCCCGTTCTGGCACGTCTCTTGTCATCTCCCGGTCAATCATTGCGACCACTCGTAAGACAGCATATCACTGGCGTCGGCCTCTGGTTCTCTGAATGTACGTGACCCATCTGATCCTGGGTGCAAGTATCATTGCAGCAGTGTCCTGGAAGGAATCCTGCTCACGGTCTCTTCCATGTCTCGTCTCTGCCAACTGTCCGGAAGTCGTCGTCCTTTCCTATATCTGCATCTTGCTCTGGAACGACTGCATACTCATCGCGACTCCTTCTGGAAGGTAAATCCAAGTACCATGCCTCGGCATGCGCATCGCATCTCTGATGTCGGCGGAGTGGAACGTCATCTCATCTAGATCTGGTACGAACCTCCTACTTCACTTTTCTCTAATGTCGTCTGCTTTGGACTCGTCTCGTCGTGGCTGCATGGATTGAGCTCCAACGACTATCCTCGTATCTGGAGTCTCCCAAGAATGCATCTCACCACCTAGCATCCGAATTAAGTCGAGCCATCCGATCGAGTCGTCAAAACCTCATAATCCCCCAAGAGCTCAACATCTTGGGCACAGTTTAATAGTATCGAGTACATACCACAGCATCGGTGGTCCAGCCGTAGAAGGGCAAACCCAAGCCTCACTAATGGCGCCGTAGAACTGCCGCAAACCCGAAGGTTCAAAGGCTTTCACACGGTCATTAAGTCGAGTTAGGGTTTCATTCTTCTAGAGGGACCATAGAATTGCCTGCATGTCTTTCCGACTACTTTAAACTTAGAATAATAGGTTTCTGACATTCGATCGTCTCTGTCGACACCCAACGTCTCCACGTGAAGTCATCTCTAGCTGGAATCAATCTATCTGATGAACTCGCATCGGGTTAGGCGAACGATCCACATGTCCTAGTCATTCATCCTCGATGACTAGCGACCTTCTATCATTGGTTGAATCCTCCGGTGCTGATCTGCCCGTCCGAGTAATCTCACACAGCGATCCATCAACCCTCGTGGCGCGAAAACACAATAAAAAGACACATCTCTGCAATCGTGTGTCGCCGGAATCACGCCCTGGTAAGTCCTCGTTCGTAACGAGCTCGTGCTGACCGCAACTCTAGCCGTAGCTCTCCCTGCCCGTAATCGTGGCAGCAAAACCAAACTGGTACCGATGAGGCTAGATCAGGAAGGAATATAATACTAAACAAGGAAATGTACATCCTAAGGCTTCTTAAGTGGAGTGGCGTGTCGTAAATATGCCGCGGAACATACCAACGGTACGTCACTCTACTTTAGTCACCTATTCCATCAACCAAGGGTCATCCTACGCTCCGAAGGTAAAACCTAACGCTCTGATACCAACTTTGTCACGACCCGAAAGTACGGAACATTACCGACACTTAAACTACGAACGTCTCGAGGCGTACGTAATCTAAGTAAACCGAAAACCCAGAAATCCAAACTAAGAAAAGTAGTAGAGTGCAGGAAAAACCAACTTAAAGCAAGTAATTTCAGTAGCATAAGCCGAATTATGCGGTTTTTAAAACATCAAAAATTTACTGAAAATTTCGGCAGAGTCTCCTTTGTAAATACTGGCCCCCAAACGTGATACAACATGAATAGTATACGAAATCAAGAAAAAGGCATCACCAAG
Source organism: Agapanthus africanus (assembly GCA_030015575.1). NCBI lineage: Eukaryota > Viridiplantae > Streptophyta > Magnoliopsida > Asparagales > Amaryllidaceae > Agapanthus > Agapanthus africanus. Next base: position 670,643,200 of record JASDDO010000014.1, read on the forward strand.
CGGGAGCTAGCTCTTCGTCAATCGACGGTCACAACCACACAAGCAATATAATATACAACGCCAACGGCGAGGATCAAAACTCAAAAGGAACTAAAAACCACCAGAAATATAACGAGCGACTCTAAGGTCGAAAGAATAAACAACACTGGTCTCTATCTCAATAAATACATGTTTGGTTGATGGAATTTACTAGGTACAACGGAATAATATTATACAAGGTAATATGATGGGTACGATACAAGAAAAACCCACCTACTAGCAAGTCACCCGAATGAAACTGAGCCCGCAAAGCCGTAATGAAACCTGTACGGCAAACCTGCAAGAAACTGGGGCACAACGGGGGTGAGTTGCCAACTCGTGAATAGAAAAACATCTACGCACAGAAATCGCATAAATAACGCAACCTAGGTCAATGATCATAATATATCCTCAATATAAGAATAACACGTAGCCTATAACAAGGCTAGGGTAAAAATCTAACCCGAGTGTAAACTCATGTGCCCGTGTCAGTGCCTCAGGTAGCAATATATCATATGAGTGAGGTATGAATGCATGAAAACAGAATACATGTAAATGAAGAAACTGTTTTCATAAATTAGTGAGATTTCTGTACTTTTAAAGTGAGGTATCATAAATGAAATCAGTATCAACCGTGTCTAGCATCGACACAAAACATAAATCTCACTGTCTCGAAATATCAATGTCTCAATCTCAATATTTAGGACGCCGTCAGTCCAGACCGGCCCCTACCATCCATCTCAAGACCACGACGGTATCCTCCGGATATCCGACGCGTCGGGTAAAATCACCGGTCGGTAGTGCTCCACTGCCGGGCTCAACGTCAACACCACATTCCTCTTGCCCCGGGGTACCGCACCGGGCCCACCATGTACCCGTGACGGTTCCTCCACTTCTCGACACGGATCTCGAAAACCACAGCAAACTCATGGTGGACGACACTTTACATCACTAGAAAACCGCAACATTTTATATTTTAAAAGATCATAAGTTGTAAATTTTGCGGCTTTCCCCGAAATCCAGAAATATCATAAATCTCAAGAAATCATCACAAGTGCATATGTCAATGATAACGAATGTATATGGTATCAATAACCAAGTTGCAATGTATGATTAATAAACTAGGCATGTAAGGCAGGTACACTAATATCATATCAAACTACTAACTAACAAGCTAAGTCAAGCAAATATATTCTCTAAAGTGTACGTGACATGGCAATTACCGATGAAGATGTGTGTGAGCCGGCAAGTAGGTGTACGTGGTACATACGCATCATCGGTAATGGTGCTGGTGTCCTAACAGCATGATATCAATAATGGAATATGCAGCAAAATAAGTATGCGAGGCAGAGCGAACAGCAATAATGTGCGGGAGCTGAATACTAGACACAACGATAACTAATCTGTAATAATCTAATATAAGTCCTACAAGTGGTGTCTTTTGAAATAACACGAGCCGCGGGGTTTTGAAAATAGGGCTACGGTGGTTTTTAAGAAAGGATACGTCTTTTGAAATATCCGTAGATCCCTTGACCTGTCTTTTAAAATACCCACGATCCGCTAGTTTTGAAATAGGTAGGAGTCTAATCTAATCTAACAACTACACTAAACTATACGGCTGAACTAACAAGCTGAACTACAGGTAAGGAAACCGTCTATCATCTGAGTCGATACATATACATACCTGTATATATACAGTCGGTGATCCCGCCTCAATAATATCATATCCATAACCAGACATCCCAAGTCAAGAGTGCGGATCAATCATCAAAATATAGCTCGTACGTAAATCCGTCGTACGGCATCCCCAAATCTGGGTACGGGTCAATATCATATTCCTCACACTAATCCTCAGGTATCCTCTTTATTCAAGATCATCGTCTAGGGTACTGACCTATGTCTAGTACAATACTAATATCCTCAATGTACTCATGATCTGACTACTGATCGACAATCTCGTACCAACCGATATCGTCAGCACAATCATCATCAAGGGGTATACATCGCCCAATACGGCCTAGTATCCATATCCTAGTATATGATATCTCATATCACGATCACATGTCGACCACTTTATATATAACACTATTCATCCGTATCGTCGCCCCAAGATCCGCTATAACACCAGGACGTACCTCAAGTACGAATCCTGCCATATCACCGATATCACAATCTCAACACAAATCTCATCGACTCATCTCAATCCCAAGTATCATCCTCAAATCCGTATGTGAACACATAGTCCCATACCCATGTGAACACATAACTATATATCCCGTATAAACATAAATGAAAGAAGAAAGTATGCAAGTATGGGTTGGTGTGTGCATGTGTAGTGCGACCACTACTCTAGGGTTTCGGGACACTAAATCATCCACGAACACCAAATATCCGAATTATCATCAATATACTGAAACAATATATATGTGTGTGCATACGTATTCGTATACATCACCACGAACTGCGGGGGTGCTATACGCCATCCACCCGACTTCTCCCCGTAGATATAAATCTACTCACCTGGTCCCCGCTAGCCGGTGCCGACGTCGCCACGCGCTTGCTTGTCGTCTCGAAGTCCACATGGGGGTACCTACATATCATAACGCACCATATCGCATTAAAACTAAATTCGAAATCGAAACGGCATACGAAAATCAAATCGGCACGCGTATCACGCATAGGTCCAAACCTATCGCCTACGCATGCAAGAATAGTCAAACCATCGAGAAAAATCCAATCACACTCATTTGCACATTCACGAACACTAATTTTAATATAAACTAGGTTAAAACTCACAAAAACCCCAATTTCACTTAAAAAGTCATTTTTCCGAAAATCTAGCAAGCACAATTCGCCGTTTTTTGTACAAAACATGACGTTTAAATGAATGTAGCGGCCAATATATTTATTAAACATCTTAAATAAGTCATATAAACCATTCCCGGAATTTAATCTCATTAAATTCCAAAAACCCTAATATTCTAGTTTACAAAATACTTAAATTTTAACAATTTCAAAGCAAAAATGCACAAACTACAATCTAGCTTAGATTTGCATGATCCAAAGCATTAAACTACACTTAACAAAGTTAATGAAGCCATGAAAAACCTAATTAGATTTTTAGTCTAACATTTGCAATAATTTCCAAAAACCTAGTTTAGAAAAAAAAAAGCTTAATTTGAACATTTTACATCTAGCAATCTACATATCATCAAAAGATTAAGTTTTCACTTCCTTAAGATGATAGCCTATACTTGGCAACCATGATTACATGATAAGAACCCTAATTAGATTCAAACACCATCACACAATTTAAATCTTGCAATTAGAAATCACAAAATTAGCTAATTAAACTAATTTAAAGTAGCTTATCAAAATCTAAACACTTTGGTTAGGATTATACCTCCAAACCATGAGATCAAACTTAAAATCTAGCCTCCCAAAATGCTCTCTTTTCACAAGGATCCATGCTTGAAATGCTAAGGAATAATGGGTAAGTGTTGGATTTGGATTTAGAGTTGAATTTGTATGGATTTGAAGTGATTTTTGTGGAATTTTTTTGATGCAAAAATGGAGTGAGAACTTAGGGAGGGGGCTGCTGCTGTAGGGATGAATTTCGGCCAGAATTAGTGGGGGGGTGGGTGAGTGAGGAGAGAGAGTGAGGTGGGGAAGTTGCATTAAGTCAAAGTCCACTCATTTCTTATCATTTTCTACACTTTTCTTTTCTTTTCTTTCTTTTGCAAACCAAGTGGGGACAAGAGAGGGGGCTGCTGAATTCAGCCAAGGGGAGAAGTGAATGGGGGTGTGTGGGTGTGGGTACGGGTGTGGGGTGATGAAAAATGATAAATACAATACCCCAAACATCCATTAACGCTAAAAAAAAGCATTTTTTCTTCAATAATTTCTAAACCGTTTTGGCAAATAATTTCGTTCCAAAAACCACATGATAAAATTTTATTTAATGTTTTATGATGCACAAAATTTGTTTCAACTCATTCCAATTTGTAATTTTCCCTAATTAAATGTATTAGTGACGGCTTAAAATAATAATAAAATAATATTTTTTTCAGAAAATTTGAAATTTCACCAGCGGCTCAATAAACACCAAATAATAGAAATTACATAGCTAGAATATGTATATTTAATTTTTATAATAAGATATTTGTATTTTGATTTTTTACAGAAAACCCCCTTATTTTACCGTTTTTTTTGAAATTTCACCGAAACGATTTTCAAAACGTTACAATCTTCCCCCCTTAAAGAAATTCGGTCCCCGAATTTAAATTCAAACTCCCCCAAATACTAAAATATCTAAGAAAAACCATCAAGTCGTCGGGGCTCCGAAATTGTAAATACATAAGACAATTCATAGCGCAGCGCATGCGCTTGAAAAATGAGTATATAACTCAAATCAAAACTCCGTCAAGCATCCCGCAATCATCGGAGTCATGGAGAAGACATCAATGCCAAATCCAAATCAAAACCAATATGATATAACTCGAAACTATACATGTAAATATCGAATCTATATCTGTAAGTATCTGAAGGAAATGTATGCCAAATCTCTTTAAGTCGCTGTGCAACGCGTATAACACTGCACAGTGGCGGACGTCTATCATAAGAAAATAACTATATACATATATACCTTTGTTTGAAATGTACGTTCCGCCGTTTTGGAAACAATTTAGAAGGGTCTCCTTGTCTTAAACATTTCGTGTCATATCAGACACGTAGGTAAATACTAAGGCTATAGCTCGCTTTTTGGAAATCCCTTCAATAACTATCAATGCATGCAAAATATATTCAGGTACTGTCCTCTGACTAGTCCTGCTCAGTACGAAAACACATAGCAATATCATAAAAAACGTACTGCTCCATAAGAAATCAATCAAAAATATATATATGAATACTACTTGCGTCAGGTGCGCACGGAAATCAAAATCTATAAATGTGCCATACATGCGCACAGAAACAACATCTAAGTGCATCGGGTGTGCACAAGCATCTGTCGTAGGCAACGTGTGTGCCTGACAGCAAAATCAGGTGCATCTGACATGCACGAAGAATCTCGATTTAGTGTATCTGTGTGCACCGAAATCGCTTCTCAATATGCGCTCAACATGCACGAAAATCAAAACCAGGTGCATTCATTATGCACGAAATCATGAAATCCAATATCAAGCGCCGAACATGCGCAAAATCCAATCAAGTGCACACGGTGCACAAAACAAATATCGAACATCACAATCGAAATCGAAGTCCAGTGCATCTAAGTGCACAAAAGGCGTATCACTGCACTGCAAGCATATATAAACTATACAGAGTGCAGGAACGAAATCGCGTGCATGCATACGCATAAAACCAACTCAACTGTTTAAAACCGTAAAATCACAAACATGTGAAACTAAAGCACGAAAACGATATCAAGTGAAACACTGTGCAAAGATCGTAAATCCTCAATCATCAAAATCAAATCATACGAATAAATCACCCAAAACATCATAATCAATAATGGCGGAACAGTACCGCTCAAGCGCATCCTCTAAGAATCTCGGCCAACTGTCGCGGTCACTAGTGGGACGTCTCGTCGATGATCATGAACTCTGTCCTGCTGGTGTGCGTAACCATGACCACTCCTGGGTCAAGGTCTTCACTGTGAATTACCAATCTTTCGGTCCATCGGCTCATCGGCCCTGTCAGGTGTGCTAACGGGGATGATCCCGTTCTGGCACGTCTCTTGTCATCTCCCGGTCAATCATTGCGACCACTCGTAAGACAGCATATCACTGGCGTCGGCCTCTGGTTCTCTGAATGTACGTGACCCATCTGATCCTGGGTGCAAGTATCATTGCAGCAGTGTCCTGGAAGGAATCCTGCTCACGGTCTCTTCCATGTCTCGTCTCTGCCAACTGTCCGGAAGTCGTCGTCCTTTCCTATATCTGCATCTTGCTCTGGAACGACTGCATACTCATCGCGACTCCTTCTGGAAGGTAAATCCAAGTACCATGCCTCGGCATGCGCATCGCATCTCTGATGTCGGCGGAGTGGAACGTCATCTCATCTAGATCTGGTACGAACCTCCTACTTCACTTTTCTCTAATGTCGTCTGCTTTGGACTCGTCTCGTCGTGGCTGCATGGATTGAGCTCCAACGACTATACTCGTATCTGGAGTCTCCCAAGAATGCATCTCACCACCTAGCATCCGAATTAAGTCGAGCCATCCGATCGAGTCGTCAAAACCTCATAATCCCCCAAGAGCTCAACATCTTGGGCACAGTTTAATAGTATCGAGTACATACCACAGCATCGGTGGTCCAGCCGTAGAAGGGCAAACCCAAGCCTCACTAATGGCGCCGTAGAACTGCCGCAAACCCGAAGGTTCAAAGGCTTTCACACGGTCATTAAGTCGAGTTAGGGTTTCATTCTTCTAGAGGGACCATAGAATTGCCTGCATGTCTTTCCGACTACTTTAAACTTAGAATAATAGGTTTCTGACATTCGATCGTCTCTGTCGACTCCCAACGTCTCCACGTGAAGTCATCTCTAGCTGGAATCAATCTATCTGATGAACTCGCATCGGGTTAGGCGAACGATCCACATGTCCTAGTCATTCATCCTCGATGACTAGCGACCTTCTATCATTGGTTGAATCCTCCGGTGCTGATCTGCCCGTCCGAGTAATCTCACACAGCGATCCATCAACCCTCGTGGCGCGAAAACACAATAAAAAGACACATCTCTGCAATCGTGTGTCGCCGGAATCACGCCCTAGTAAGTCCTCGTTCGTAACGAGCTCGTGCTGACCGCAACTCTAGCCGTAGCTCTCCCTGCCCGTAATCGTGGCAGCAAAACCAAACTGGTACCGATGAGGCTAGATCAGGAAGGAATATAATACTAAACAAGGAAATGTACATCCTAAGGCTTCTTAAGTGGAGTGGCGTGTCGTAAATATGCCGCGGAACATACCAACGGTACGTCACTCTACTTTAGTCACCTATTCCATCAACCAAGGGTCATCCTACGCTCCGAAGGTAAAACCTAACGCTCTGATACCAACTTTGTCACGACCCGAAAGTACGGAACATTACCGACACTTAAACTACGAACGTCTCGAGGCGTACGTAATCTAAGTAAACCGAAAACCCAGAAATCCAAACTAAGAAAAGTAGTAGAGTGCAGGAAAAACCAACTTAAAGCAAGTAATTTCAGTAGCATAAGCCGAATTATGCGGTTTTTAAAACATCAAAAATTTACTGAAAATTTCGGCAGAGTCTCCTTTGTAAATACTGGCCCCCAAACGTGATACAACATGAATAGTATACGAAATCAAGAAAAAAGCATCACCAAGCGGGAGCTAGCTCTTCGTCAATCGACGGTCACAACCACACAAGCAATATAATATACAACGCCAACGGCGAGGATCAAAACTCAAAAGGAACTAAAAACCACCAGAAATATAACGAGCGACTCTAAGGTCGAAAGAATAAACAACACTGGTCTCTATCTCAATAAATACATGTTTGGTTGATGGAATTTACTAGGTACAACGGAATAATATTATACAAGGTAATATGATGGGTACGATACAAGAAAAACCCACCTACTAGCAAGTCACCCGAATGAAACTGAGCCCGCAAAGCCGTAATGAAACCTGTACGGCAAACCTGCAAGAAACTGGGGCACAACGGGGGTGAGTTGCCAACTCGTGAATAGAAAAACATCTACGCACAGAAATCGCATAAATAACGCAACCTAGGTCAATGATCATAATATATCCTCAATATAAGAATAACACGTAGCCTATAACAAGGCTAGGGTAAAAATCTAACCCGAGTGTAAACTCATGTGCCCGTGTCAGTGCCTCAGGTAGCAATATATCATATGAGTGAGGTATGAATGCATGAAAACAGAATACATGTAAATGAAGAAACTGTTTTCATAAATTAGTGAGATTTCTGTACTTTTAAAGTGAGGTATCATAAATGAAATCAGTATCAACCGTGTCTAGCATCGACACAAAACATAAATCTCACTGTCTCGAAATATCAATGTCTCAATCTCAATATTTAGGGCGCCGTCAGTCCAGACCGGCCCCTACCATCCATCTCAAGACCACGACGGTATCCTCCGGATATCCGACGCGTCGGGTAATATCACCGGTCGGTAGTGCTCCACTGCCGGGCTCAACGTCAACACCACATTCCTCTTGCCCCGGGGTACCGCACCGGGCCCACCATGTACCCGTGACGGTTCCTCCACTTCTCGACACGGATCTCGAAAACCACAGCAAACTCATGGTGGACGACACTTTACATCACTAGAAAACCGCAACATTTTATATTTTAAAAGATCATAAGTTGTAAATTTTGCGGCTTTCCCCGAAATCCAGAAATTTCATAAATCTCAAGAAATCATCACAAGTGCATATGTCAATGATAACGAATGTATATGGTATCAATAACCAAGTTGCAATGTATGATTAATAAACTAGGCATGTAAGGCAGGTACACTAATATCATATCAAACTACTAACTAACAAGCTAAGTCAAGCAAATATATTCTCTAAAGTGTACGTGACATGGCAATTACCGATGAAGATGTGTGTGAGCCGGCAAGTAGGTGTACGTGGTACATACGCATCATCGGTAATGGTGCTGGTGTCCTAACAGCATGATATCAATAATTGAATATGCAGCAAAATAAGTATGCGAGGCAGAGCGAACAGCAATAATGTGCGGGAGCTGAATACTAGACACAACGATAACTAATCTGTAATAATGGAATATGCAGCAAAATAAGTATGCGAGGCAGAGCGAACAGCAATAATGTGCGGGAGCTGAATACTAGACACAACGATAACTAATCTGTAATAATCTAATATAAGTCCTACAAGTGGTGCCTTTTGAAATAACACGAACCGCGGGGTTTTGAAAATAGGGCTACGGTGGTTTTTAAGAAAGGATACGTCTTTTGAAATATCCGTAGATCCCTTGACCTGTCTTTTAAAATACCCACGATCCGCTAGTTTTGAAATAGGTAGGAGTCTAATCTAATCTAACAACTACACTAAACTATACGGCTGAACTAACAAGCTGAACTACAGGTAAGGAAACCGTCTATCATCTGTGTCGATACATATACATACCTGTATATATACAGTCGGTGATCCCGCCTCAATAATATCATATCCATAACCAGACATCCCAAGTCAAGAGTGCGGATCAATCATCAAAATATAGCTCGTACGTAAATCCGTCGTACGGCATCCCCAAATCTGGGTACGAGTCAATATCATATTCCTCACACTAATCCTCAGGTATCCTCTTTATTCAAGATCATCGTCTAGGGTACTGACCTATGTCTAGTACAATACTAATATCCTCAATGTACTCATGATCTGACTACTGATCGACAATCTCGTACCAACCGATATCGTCAGCACAATCATCATCAAGGGGTATACATCGCCCAATACGGCCTAGTATCCATATCCTAGTATATGATATCTCATATCACGATCACATGTCGACCACTTTATATATAACACTATTCATCCGTATCGTCGCCCCAAGATCCGCTATAACACCAGGACGTACCTCAAGTACGAATCCTGCCATATCACCGATATCACAATCTCAACACAAATCTCATCGACTCATCTCAATCCCAAGTATCATCCTCAAATCCGTATGTGAACACATAGTCCCATACCCATGTGAACACATAACTATATATCCCGTATAAACATAAATGAAAGAAGAAAGTATGCAAGTATGGGTTGGTGTGTGCATGTGTAGTGCGACCACTACTCTAGGGTTTCGGGACACTAAATCATCCACGAACACCAAATATCCGAATTATCATCAATATACTGAAATAATATATATGTGTGTGCATACGTATTCGTATACATCACCACGAACTGCGGGGGTGCTATACGCCATCCACCCGACTTCTCCCCGTAGATATAAATCTACTCACCTGGTCCCCGCTAGCCGGTGCCGACGTCGCCACGCGCTTTCTTGTCGTCTCGAAGTCCACATGGGGGTACCTACATATCATAACGCACCATATCGCATTAAAACTAAATTCGAAATCGAAACGGCATACGAAAATCAAATCGGCACGCGTATCACGCATAGGTCCAAACCTATCGCCTACGCATGCAAGAATAGTCAAACCATCGAGAAAAATCCAATCACACTCATTTGCACATTCACGAACACTAATTTTAATATAAACTAGGTTAAAACTCACAAAAACCCCAATTTCACTTAAAAAGTCATTTTTCCGAAAATCTAGCAAGCACAATTCGCCGTTTTTTGTACAAAACATGACGTTTAAATGAATGTAGCGGCCAATATATTTATTAAACATCTTAAATAAGTCATATAAACCATTCCCGGAATTTAATCTCATTAAATTCCAAAAACCCTAATATTCTAGTTTACAAAATACTTAAATTTTAACAATTTCAGAGCAAAAATGCACAAACTACAATCTAGCTTAGATTTGCATGATCCAAAGCATTAAACTACACTTAACAAAGTTAATGAAGCCATGAAAAACCTAATTAGATTTTTAGTCTAACATTTGCAATAATTTCCAAAAACCTAGTTTAGAAAAAAAAAGCTTAATTTGGACATTTTACATCTAGCAATCTACATATCATCAAAAGATTAAGTTTTCACTTCCTTAAGATGATAGCCTATACTTGGCAACCATGATTACATGATAAGAACCCTAATTAGATTCAAACACCATCACACAATTTAAATCTTGCAATTAGAAATCACAAAATTAGCTAATTAAACTAATTTAAAGTAGCTTATCAAAATCTAAACACTTTGGTTAGGATTATACCTCCAAACCATGAGATCAAACTTAAAATCTAGCCTCCCAAAATGCTCTCTTTTCACAAGGATCCATGCTTGAAATGCTAAGGAATAATGGGTAAGTGTTGGATTTGGATTTAGAGTTGAATTTGTATGGATTTGAAGTGATTTTTGTGGAATTTTTTTGATGCAAAAATGGAGTGAGAACTTAGGGAGGGGGCTGCTGCTGTAGGGATGAATTTCGGCCAGAATTAGTGGGGGTTGGGTGAGTGAGGAGAGAGAGTGAGGTGGGGAAGTTGCATTAAGTCAAAGTCCACTCATTTCTTATCATTTTCTACACTTTTCTTTTCTTTTCTTTCTTTTGCAAACCAAGTGGGGACAAGAGAGGGGGCTGCTGAATTCAGCCAAGGGGAGAAGTGAATGGGGGTGTGTGGGTGTGGGTACGGGTGTGGGGTGATGAAAAATGATAAATACAATACCCCAAACATCCATTTACGCTAAAAAAAAGCATTTTTTCTTCAATAATTTCTAAACCGTTTTGGCAAATAATTTCGTTCCAAAAACCACATGATAAAATTTTATTTAATGTTTTATGATGCACAAAATTTGTTTCAACTCATTCCAATTTGTAATTTTCCCTAATTAAATGTATTAGTGACGGCTTAAAATAATAATAAAATAATATTTTTTTCAGAAAATTTGAAATTTCACCAGCTGCTCAATAAACACCAAGCAGGAAGCTACCCTCTAGGGATGGCTTTTAATACTTAGAATTATTGGGTAGGAAGCTACCCTCTAGGGATGACCGAGCAGGAAGCTACTCGGTCGCCTCATGAGGAGGGCTTCGATCCACAGCGTAGTTGGGCAGGAAACTACCAACTGCGGATGGACCGGGCAGGGAAGTTGCTCGGTAGCCTTGAGAGGAGGGATTTTGATCCTTAGCGTTGTTGTGTAGGAAGCTACACGCTAGGGATGACCGAGCGGGAAGCTACTTGGTCGCCTCGCAGGAGGGCTTCAATCCACAGCATAGTTGGGCAGGGAGCTACCCACTGCGGATGGACCGGGCAGGGAAGTTGCTCGGTAGCCTCGAGGGGGGCTTTAGCACGGAAACAAAGAGAAGTAGTTCAAACCGCGGGGAAGCGAGAATATTTATTATTGAATAAATTATAGATTATGTGATTCAATCTAAATTCTCCTATATTGAATATAAATTTTGGTAGGTTTCCTTGTTGCTCGGATTTGGGTCAGTCGGCGATGACTATAATCTGTTCGATTGTCAACTCTCCGTCTTTAATTTGATCGGCTTGACGTTTATCTCACAGGTACTTCGCCAAGTGACCAGAGCGGATCAGCTCCTTGATGTAATCGCGCAGCTGTTTACAATCCTCGATGGGTTGTCCTTGCGTCGGGTGATGGGCACAATACGGGCCTCGGAGCCACTTGCCCGTGCTTCAGGTACCCGGCGGGAGCCTGAAGAACCTCTCGCCTTTTGCCTCCTCTAGCAGCTTAGTCTGGGAGATGTTAATAGGAGTGTACTCCTGGAACTTCGGGGAGTAAGGTTTTGGTCGGTCGACTCTCTTTTTCTCTTCTCTGCCCCGCTTCTTTTGGTCGATTTGGTCGCCTATGGGCAGATTCGAGTTCACCTCGGACTCGGGTTGGATTTCCTGCTCGGTCCAGGCTTTTACCTCGGTCATGGTCTTAGGTTGTGCTAATGCAAAAGAGCAGAGTCACTCTTTGTGCCTAAGACCCGACCTCAGTGCGGTGATGACCATTTCATCGCGGTGCTCGGGGATCTCGAGGAGCGCGTTGTAGAAGCGGGTGACATATCCTTTGAAAGATTCTTTGTCTCCGCTTTTGATGGTGAACAGATAATCGACCGTCCTCTTCTGCCGTCCATTCCTGACGAAGTGATCGGGGAATTGGGTGTCCAGCTCATCAAAGGTCGAGATGGAGCGTGGCGTAAGTCCTCAGAACCAGTCCCATCCAGCCCGGATAAGGGTGGCGGGGAAAGCGTGACATTGGGCTACATCCAAGTTATCTTGGAAGCTCATGCCCACTGTAAACTCGTCCAAGTGATCTTTTGGGTCGGACTTCCCGCCAAAGAGCGTCATCTTGGGCGGCTTGTTCTTGGATGAGAAACGTTCGGCCAGCAATTCCTCGGTGAAGGGCTTCGTAAGAGAATTCATGGAATACCTAGACCCTTCGCCAGACGGATGTCCTTCTCACCGTATGCCCTCGATCTTCTTTTCGAGGGCCTCGAGTCGGTGGTGGTAACCCGAGGATTCTGCACAGTCGGAGTGGTGGTTATCCCCGCTCCGAGTCTGCGCTAAGGTGCGGCTTCGATTCCGCTCTATCAGGTGTCTCATATCCCCGGGCGAGGCCCTTCTCGAATGGTCCCTGCGCTCGTCGTTCACACGATCCCGGCGAGAGTGGGGGTGTCAGTCATTCCTGGAAGCAGGTGAGCTGACCGACACCTCCTCAGGAGGAGAGAACGCGCGACGGGCATTGGGGCGACAGCCCAGTCTTCCCTAGAACCGTGGCGTGGAGCTATCCGGTGTCCAGTGGGTCATCAAATCAGTTGTCGTGTGTGGGTTAAGGTGGCCGGAGTTGGCCCGCCGGCGCTCAGTGGTGCTGTGACGAGAGTGAGATAGATCGTGGGATTGAATGTGCCCGTCCAGCCTTCGACGAATGTCGTTATCCCGGGGAGGCGGAGCCGCGCTCTGGTGGTTAGGGCCCGCTGTTTGAACGCGGACGAGGGCATCTACCAGCGTCTTAAGCCGGTCTATCCGGACGGACAAGGCATGGATGGCATTAGGAGGGGAGACAAGCCGCTCCCGCCTCCGTTGTAGCGGCCCATGATTGGATCGTTGCGGTCGTCGCTCGCCATTGGATCAAGGGCGGAAGATTAATTTTTGTTGGTGGAACAAAATAAGTCTTTCATTCCCACAGACAGTGCCAACTGATGGAGGCGTTGATCTCCTTCAGATGCTATCCTCCGTCAATCTGTCGGGAGCATTGCTGGACGGTTGAGATTGGATTCGGAGGTTTCCTCCTTGAGTGTGTGGATCTCAATGGGTTGAGTTTGAGGTGGAAGCCGAGCTACCTGCAAAGAAGTCCTGAGGTGGGTGTCCACCGTAGAACCCTCCGACGATCAAGTTAGCCGAGAAATTTGAGCAGAGTAGTGGCTTATTGGGTTCAAGTTGCCTTATCTGAGTCGTCTGAGAAAAGGATTTTATAGTGGTCGCATGGAGCGAGCAGCCGTGAGATCTTTGCCTTCGGTTACGCCCCTGACGTTACGCGTGTGTGAATGACGGGATCCCTTCATTAATGACGGGATATGCCCATTAATGGGTGGGACGCGCCAGCGTGGGACGCGGGACGTGGGGCGGCGGTTATCTCGCTTTGGCGAGATACGCGGAGCCGTTGCGGAGGCGCTAGGGCTCTACAATTTCAGTTGATCGGGGGAGGCCGAGAAAGCTCGGCACATCAGGGGGCTCGGAGACGAGCGGGAGGCCGAGGAAGCTCGGCATGCTTTGAGCTCGGAGACGAGCGGGAGGCCGAGGAAGCTCTGCACGAGAGATGGCTCGGAGACGAGCGAGGAGACTGAGAAAGCTCGAAGACAAGCTATTGGTAGTCTCCTAGATGAAGGTGGAATGTCTTCAGGGGGTCTCCCGAAAGGTCGAGTACGTCCACCGAGAAGGTTCCCCGGGGAATGCCCCGATACGGTTCATTTATTCAATCCCCGTAGAGTCCGGGACACGTTATCTGCCATGTGTCGTAATCAGAGAAGACACCAGTTATGAGCATCATCACATGTCGTCAAGAATCATTTCATTTTTTGCAAGCAAGGATACATTCATATAAATCCCTAATGCAAACATCTTTGGTCATTGCAAATTTGAATAATATTCATGCCCTTTGTTTTCCACTCAACTTTCCAATATTAATACTTTAATGCATGTGTCTGGAGTTAATAGTTGTGTGATCCGTATCCGCATTAATCCTTATGATATAGCCTATTGTCCTATTTGTTCAGCTCCTACAAGCTCTATGGCCGAGCCTTTATATGAAGTTATCCGAGTCCGCCGAAGAAATTTCTGCCATAGGCCGAGGGCTCGACTCCGTGGAACTGACTGAGCCCAGGGGCAGACCCAGGATCAAGCTTGAGGGGGCACGTGCCCCCTCTGAATTCTTACAAGTGAAAAAACCTCTGCTATCAATTAATCCAGCTCATTTCATTTGTTGCTGTGAAAAGCTCTCGCAATATGCACAAATATTTTCCCCACCTGTGATACAAAGCCCGACCCCTCCCACTTCCTATGTGACATCTCAATTCATCATATCAAATTATCAATGAAAACAAGGTTTAAATATCATGTCCAAACTCTTCTTTATTTTCATAGAACACCTCATGTTCTTGCTGTTTTTTTTCTTTCAACCTTGAAATCATGGACATGTTTTCATGTAAAACTCCAAAATCTCTGATATAATGACACCCTCTAATCTAACTTATTAAGATATCATCTCATATTTCCTCTATTAGATTAAAGAACAGCCTCTGATCTATATAATTTTTAAGCAATTAAAGATCGCGAAAAGGGGAATTGCTGCTTTTGTTTTGATATAAAAATCATGAATTGGTAACAATTTACTAAAAGGCTAAGACTAAAGTTAATTAGAAGGCGAAATTTATAGTAGTTGGAAGATTTACAAAAATTTTCTAGAAGGACGAAGAAATATAAGGTGAAAAATAGATTAACAAGATTCAAGGTATTTTTCTAAGCATGAATAAGTAAAATATGAAAATATCAAGGCTAAGATTCTTCTTAAAATAAGAATGGATTTACACGAAATATATAAAAGAAAACACCTAAAAAAACCTTTCCCAAGTAGCAATTAAACACAATCTTCTTTTCTTTCTATCCAACATTTTTTCTGTTAAACCCTGGATAGGTTGTTTTCGATTTAATACTTAAAGTAGTTTAAAATTATATAGCCAAATTTTACATTTGTGTTATTGATTTTATATGTTATATGGTTGGAATTCTATTGGATCTTAAGATCTTTTTGTGCCCCCTCTTATTAGAATTAATTCCTGGGTTTACCACCGGCTGAGCCCAAAGCCTATAGTCCAGGTATGTGAGGGCTGTGTGTGTAGGGGAGTGATCCGTTGCAAACCATCCGTATTTTTTAAAAACAGGAACTCCCGATCTCCTATATATTTTAACGATCTGATCCGTTCAAGTTGATCACCCTACCCTCAAATATATGTGTATGAAAAATCAAGAGATTGAAACACCTCTAGCCTATAAATTGGATGACGTTTATGTTGCATTATTGAAAGACGTTTATTTTTGCACCCAACGATGCATATGCTAGAGGCTTTTAAATCCCTTAATTTTTTATACACATATATTTGAGGGTAGGGTGATCAATTTGAACAGATCGTATTGTTAAAATATATCGTCGATCGGGAGTTCCCGATTTTAAAAAACACGGACCGGTTTGCAATGAATCACTCATATATATATATATATATATATATATATATATAGGATAATGGAGAAAAGATGTCATAGGAGGGAATTTCCTTCTATGGCGTCGAAAAAACACACCCTCCATGATTTTTTCGATGATCAGCACCCTTCATCATCATCTTTATCATGTAAGATGTGGACACACCAAATTTTATGTGATTCCATCACTTTTCACCGTTGATTTAGTGGATGCAAAATTAACGGTTTGCTGGCAATAGAACTTTTTACATTGCTAATTCAACGGTGAAAAAGTGGTGGAATCGCATGAAATTTGGTACATCCATATCTTATATGATAAAGATGATGATGGGTGGCTATTGTCGAAAACAATTGTGGAACATAAAGATATTTGACGCCACCCGACGAAAAGCCTCTTAGGGTCTTTTTTTTCATTATTCTCATATATATGTGTGTGTGTTACAATCCTATCGGTAGAATTTGGAAACAAATCCTACTCATGTCTTAGCCATTGGATGTGCATTGAGATATGTGCATGCAATCATGTAATTAATTAAAAAAAATGAAGCCTCCTTATCATGATTACTAGGACACATCCTAAAATAGATCTAATTATCTAATGGCTAAAACATGTACAGGATTTCTATTTGATGGAGATCAGGATCTCCTTCAGATATTGTCCTCCATCGATATGTTGCGAGCGTTAATGAACGGCTGAGATTGGGTTTGAGGGTTGCTTCCTGGAGCATGTGGATCTCAACGGGCTTGATCTGTGGGTAAGTTAGGAGCTTAGCCGACCTGTCTAGACTTGCATATTTTTCTTTCGCCCTTTTCAGCGTCACTAACTCCATTTGTGTATTCTCTTTTTTGCAGAGCAAATGGATCGATCCAAATTCCTAGCTGCCATGGCCGTTAAGAAGGGTAGGAAGACCGGGGGCGCTAGCTCATCACGCCCTGGCTCGAGACCGGCCCTGAAGAAAGCCACACCGGCTGGGCCCTCCTCCATGCCCCGAGCTTCGGAAATCAGCCACGGGGAGAGCCAAAAGCACGCTCAGGAACCGGAGCTCCGGGCGAGGGAGGTGTAGGATGAAGCTGATCCCTCCTGAGGTCCCCCTAAAGAGGTACAAGAGGACGGTATCTCGACTTCCGTCCTCCCCGATCTTCGTGCAGGAGGAGGACGTCTGCTTCGAGGTGTCATCGGGGCTTTCTGTCTCTGATAGCTTGCTTTCGGAGATGGAGCGATCGGCCGGGGGTAAAATTCCCCGGGGGACCCTTAAGGCCCAAGTCGCCGCCATTGCTCAGGAGACTGTACATGTCAGTATCTGCTTTTTGTTGAGGTTTTTGTCAAGCGTTTTTTTTTGGATCGGATGCTTTTTAACCCCTTCTTTTATCTTTCTCAGGTCTTCCAACACCGTGCCCTCGTCGCCAACATGGAGCACGATGAGATTGCCCTGGCAATGCAGAAGGCGGGCGAGTCTTCCTCGCGGGAAGATGATCTGCGGCAGGTGAAGGAGAGGATCGCCGCCCTTGAAACCCTGGTGGACGCCGATGAGGCGGTGAACTCCAAATGCAACGAATCTATTCGCCTTTTGAAGGAATCCAACAAGGGCATCTAGGTTAAGTTGGAGAAGGCCAAGGTGCTGAACTCCACGATGAAGAAGTCGCTAAACGCCTGCAAGAGGGAGACCGAGACGGCGAAGGAGACGGTGAAGATCGCCGACCTCCGGGCTGCAAAGTCAGTGGAACGGTACAAGACGTCAGTACAGTTCTACACCGACCTTGCCGACGCCTCGGCCATCGTTTGGCACCAGGAACTCGATGCTGTCAAGGCGTTGATGCCGGAGTTTGCCGATGGCGAGCTTCGGCTCGAGTACCCCCTCTCCGAGGATGATGCGCAGGGGGATGCCGCCGGAAGTGCCGTCCGGGGATAGGCCGCCAGTGGGAGTGCGGGAGGTAAGGTTCCCTGTGGGAGCACTGATCCCAAAGCCGTCAGCGCGGCTGCCGGCGCCTAGGCTCCCGATGGGAGCGCGACCCTAAAACCGTCACCCCGGCTCCCGGCGTTGAAGCTCCTGGAGGCAGCGCCTACCCTAAAAATGTCACCCCGTCTTCCAGTGCCGGCTTAGAGCAGATCGAGATCCTCCCCGGTCCCAAGGCCTAAGCCTTCCTATCTCCTGCTTTTTTCTTTTTTGAATTTTGTAAGCCTTCGGGAAATTTTTTTAAAGACTTTCAGACTGTGAATAAAGATGTTTTTGATTTTTCTTCATGGCAATGTTTTCTTGTGTGAGCTTGTTGGTGTTTTTCTCACCCCACGAGTCCGGCCGTAGGTTGATGACCGGTCTTTTAGATGGCGATCGCGCATCGAGTGAAAGCCCACTATTTTTCAAGTATAGAAAGGCCAGTGTTTTGGTGCCCCCGAAGTCGAGGTGACGATCGCTCACATAAAATACGTCAACAGACTCCATCGAGTAGAAATGTGCAGCTTTTCCTGTTTCTTCTAGTTGGACCAGGACCACCTCCCTTAGTGTACCTAGCTTGAATTGGTCAGTGCCGGCCGATAAGTAAAGCTGTTCGGCGGCACCTAAACGAGGGCTTTAGACCCTTAGCGTAGATGGGTAGGAAGTTACCCGCTAAGGATGAACCGGGCGGTGAAGCTGCTCGGTGGCCTCTTGGTGAAAGCTTCGATCCTTAGCATAGATGGGTAGAAAGTTACCTGCTAAGGATGGACCGAGCAGTGAAGCTACTCGATGGCCTCTTGGTGAAGACTTCAATCATTATCATAGATGGGTAGGAAGTTACTTTCTAAGGATGGACCGAGCAGTGAAGCTGCTCGGTGGCCTCTCGAGGAGGGCTTTGATCCTTAGCGTCGGTGGGTAGTGAACTACCAGCCATGGATGGACCGAGCAGGGAGTTGCTCGGTGGCCTCTTGATGAGGGCTTTTGATCCTTGGCATCGGTGGGTAGTGAACTACCATCCATGGATGGACCGAGTAGGGAGCTGCTCGGTGGCCTCTTGAGGAGGGCTTCAATCCTTGGCGTCGGTGGGTAATGAACTACCAGCCATGGATGGACCAAGCAGGGAGCTGCTCGGCGGCCTCTTGATGAGGGCTTTTGATTCTTAGCATCGGTGGGTAGTGAACTACCAGCCATGGATGGACCGAGCTTAGAGTTACTCTGTGGGCTCTTGAGGAGGGCTTTGATCCTCAGCGTCGGTGGGTAGTGAACTACCAGCCATGGATGGACCGAGCAGGGAGCTGCTTGGTGGCCTCTTGGGGAATGCTTTGATCCTTGGTGTCGGTAAGTAGTGAACTACCAGCCATGGATAGACCGAGCAGGGAGCTTCTCGGTGGCCTCTTGATGAGGGCTTTTGATCCTTGGCGTCGATGGGTAGTGAACTACCACCCATGGATGGACCGAGCAGGGAGCTGCTCGGTGGCCTTTTGAGGAGGGCTTCGATCCTTAGCGTTGGCAGGTAGTGAACTACCAGCCATGGATGGACGGAGCAGGGAGCTGCTCGGCGGTCTCTTGATGAGGGCTTTTGATCCTTGGCGTCGGTGGGTAGTGAACTACCAGCCATGGATAGACCGAGCAGGGAGCTACTCGGTGGCCTCTTGAGGAGGGCTTTGATCCTTGGCGTCAGTGGGTAGTGAACTACCAGCCAAGGATGGACCGACCAGGGAGTTGCTCGGTGGCCTCTTGAGGAGGGCTTTGATCCTTGGCATCGGTGGGTAGTGAACTACCAGCCATGGATGGACCGAGCAGGGAGCTGCTCGGTGGCCTCTTGATGAGGGCTTTTGATCTTTGGCGTCGGTGGGTAGTGAACTACCGGCCATGGATGGACCTAGTAGGGAGTTGCTCGGTGGACTCTTGATGAGGGCTTTTGATCCTTGGCGTCGGTGGGTAGTGAATTACCAGCCAAGGATGGACCGAGCAGGGAAGAGGCCTAGTTTTACGAGGCGTCGTTCGATCTCCCCCGACGTGTGAAAATCTGGAAGAGTGACCGTCGCCGGCGACACGTGGCTGAAACACATGGGTGAGGCGAGGTGTTCTAAGATCCGCGTCGTTCCGACTTCGGTTGGTCGTGAAACATAGGGTGCCCGCCACGCGGCAGTCCTGCATTGGAAGAGCTGAAAATATCCCAAAATCCGCGCCCATGCACACGCAAATTTCGGCCCCCTGGGGATTCTGTTGATGGTATAAAAAGAGAAGGAGCATGGGCTTTTCTGAGATGGCTGGGTACATCTACTCGATCGAAAAGATCGTCACTCCCGATGACGTCTATTTGTACAACCAGTCTCTCTCCGAGGAGACGTACCGGGGGATGGTCTAGCACATCGAGGACCATTTCGGCCGTCTACTTCCTCGTCGGTTGTCCCTCCTCCAATTGCTGATGTATGCAATTTGGAGGAGGTCCCCGGGGCTGTACAACCCCCTCTCCGAGGAACTGCGGGATAAGGTGCTTGACCAGCTGCACACGTTCTATGTCCTCGGCCTCATCTCAAAAAACAAGCATGATCGATTGGCGGCCCTTCTTTTGGAGTGTTTCCAAAAGAGGTAGATCGCGGACTCTTGTCCGGCGGATGGAAGTTCCGGTGCTTCTGTGGCTCCCAGGTACGTGAGCAGCATCAGATGGAGCGGGTTAAAGAGGCTAGGGCTCGACTGGTGGAGATCTCCACGGAGTACCATCAGCAGTGTTTTCTCGATCCCCTACCCCCTCTGTTGTAATTTTAACTTTTTTGTAAGACTGAGGAGCCCATAATACCCATGATAAATAAAATTCTCCTTTTGCAACGTACTATTGTTTCCTTTTTATCTTCTTTGCGTGTTTGAGTATGTTCATAAAACGAAACCTATGACCTTTGAACCGAGGAAAATGGAAATACATAAGAGAAGTTTCTTCAAATTCAAAAGACTTAGAAAAATTTATATCGCTTTGGCAAAGAAGAAACATATATTCACATATATAATTTTTAAATTCACTTGTACAACTTGAGCTTCTCGGCGTTGTAAGGTCGCGGAAACTTACGACCCGCCACGTCCTGCAAGCGATAAGCCCCGCCGGGCAATATCTCGGAGACAAGGAATAGGCTGTCCCACTTCGGGGAGAATTTGTGCATCTTGCCTTGGTCCATGAATTCGTTTCGCCTTAGTACCAAATCCCCGGTCTTGAAGGCACGATGCTTGATTCGTGCATTATAGTAGCGGGCAGTTTGCTGTTGATAAGCGGAGGCTTTTATCTGTGCCCAGTCCTGCTTCTCCAACAAGATGTCCAAATTAGTCCGGAGCGCCGATGTGTTTGCTTCATTATAGAAGTGCTCGACTCTATAACTGGGCAGTCCAATCTCTGCTGGGACCATCGCCTCGGTGCCGTAGCAGAGGCTGAAGGGGGTCTCTCTAGTGAGGGTCTTTTTCGATGTGCATAGGGCCCATAAAACCCGAGGAAGTTAATCGACCCAACTGCCTTGCCTTCCTTCCAGACGAGTTCGAAGACCTCGAATGACATCTCGATTGGCGACCTCAGCCTGCCCGTTGCATTGAGGATGCGCGACCGCAGAATACTTCATCAGTATATGGTACTCGCTGCAGAATCCTTTGACTTTGTCGTTTTCAAAATTCGTCTCGTGGTCGGTAACGATACACCTCGGGATCCCGAACCGGGATATTATATTGTTCTGCAGGAATTTGATGGTCGTGGTGGCGTCCGGTTTAATGATGGGGACGACATCGATCAACTTCGTAAAGTAGTCTACCGGGACGAGGGCGTATTTGTGCCTGCCCATACCAGTTAGGTGTTGACCTACCATGTCCATTCCCTACTGGGCAAACGGACATGGGGATGTCAGGGTCGTTAGCTCGGTAGCCGGAAGGCAGGGTATGCTGCCATGGAGTTGATAGCTCTTGCATCCCCTAACGAGCTTCGGAGCGTCCTGATGAACGGTCGGCCAATAGTATCCTTGGAGCAGCGTTTTCTGGACTAAGGTGCGGGCTCCTTAATGAGCTCCACCGACCCCTTCGTGTATCTCACGCAGGACATAGTCGGCTTCATGGGGGTCGACGCACCGAAGCAGAGGTTGTGTGAAGGGCTTCTTGTAGAGGTTTCCATTGCTCCAGACGAAATGGCGATCTTTGCCGAGAAGGCGGCGTGCTTCCCCTCGATCTGCTGGGAGTGTACCTTCTTTTAGGAACTCTACGAGGGGTTTCCTCCAATTTAGTCCTTCCTCCTGGGCAGCATAAACTTGAAGTGTTGTCTCCCTATCTTCTACGCTGGGCCGTGGCAAGAACTCGAAGAGAATATTCCTCTTATTGACTAGCAGGAGGCGGCGAATCTCGCCGGCTCCAGGCGCACCCCCCGTTGATACGACCATGATTTGGCCGATCGTCAATTCGCCAGGAGGGGGATGGTTCTCCTGCTCCTGTTCTGCTTTTCGCTTTTCCCACAAGTACTTTGCCAGGTGCCCCGAGCGAATCAACTCCATGATGTAGTCGCGGAGCTATTTACAGTACTCGGTGAGGTGTCCCTGTGACCTGTGGAAGGCGCAGTATGGGCCTCGAGTCCATTTGGCCGTTCTATTGGTGACCGAGGGGAGTGTGA
Organism: Agapanthus africanus; assembly: GCA_030015575.1. Taxonomy (NCBI): domain Eukaryota; kingdom Viridiplantae; phylum Streptophyta; class Magnoliopsida; order Asparagales; family Amaryllidaceae; genus Agapanthus; species Agapanthus africanus. The sequence continues at coordinate 670,666,137 of JASDDO010000014.1, forward strand.
AGAATCGCTCGCCCTTCGCCTACCGCTCAGTCTGAGAGATGTTGAGCGGAGTATACTTTTGAAATTTCGGGGAGTATGGCTTTGGCCGGTCAACCTTCTTCTCTTCTCTACTCCTCTTCTTTTGGTCGGCCTGGTCGTCCTAGGGTTGGTTCGGATTCACCTGGGACTCGAGTTGGATTTCTCGCTCGGTCCAAGCCTTTACCTCGGCCATGGTCTTAGGCTGCGCTAATGCAAAGGAGCGGAGCCGCTCCTTGTGCCTGAGACCCGACCTTAGAGCCGTGATGACCGTCTCGTCCCGATTCTCGGGAACCTCAAGAAGAGCGTTGTAGAAGCAAGTGGCGTATCCTTTGAAGGATTCTTTGTCCCCGCTTTTTATAGTGAAGAGGTAATCGACGGTTCTCTTCTGCTGTCTGTTCCCGACGAAATGCCTGAGGAACTATATGGCCAGCTCATCAAAGGTAGAGATGGAGCGTGGTGTGAGTCATCGGAACCGGTATCGTCCAGCGCGGATGAGAGTGGCGGGGAACGCTCGGCATTGGGCGGCGTCAGAGTTGTCCTGGAAGCTCATGCCCGCCTTGAACGCGTCCAGGTGGTCTTTCAGGTCGGACTTCCCGTCAAAGAGGGCCAACTTTGGAGGCTTGTTTCTGGATGAGACGTGGATATCGAGCAGCTCTTCAGTGAAGGGCTTCATAAGCGAGTCGGCGGCATACCTGGCCCCTTCACCTGAAGGACGACCCTCCCGATGTATACCCTCGATTTTCTTTTTGAAGGCGTCGAGACGGTCGTGGTACCCCGAGGATTCGGCGTTTTCAGAGTTATGGCCCTTTCCGCTGACGGCCTGCGCCTGGCTGCTACTCCAGTTCCACTCTATGGGGTTTCTCAGATCTACTGGCGAGGTCATTCTCGAGTCACCGCGGTGAGTGTCGTTCGCGCGAACCCGTCGAGGGAGAGGGTGCCGGCCATGCCTGGGAGAAGGCGAGCTGACCAAAACCTCCTCAGGAAGGACAGAAGCGTGATGGCCTCGGGGCAGGGTGCTCTTTCATGAGACCTCGACATGGAGCTCTGAGGCGCCCAGCGGGTCATTGAATTGGTCACCGCGGTGGACCTGTAGCCGCCGGAGATAGAGAGACGTTGTTCAGTGGTGCCAGCGTGGGCAGTTCCATCTCCCCCTCTGCGGAAGTCGCGATCCTGAGGTGGAGGAACATCGATCTGGGAGGCTTGTCTCGTTGTTTGGACGCGGACAAGGGCATCCATGATGGACGCGAGCCTGTTTATTCGTGTAGACAGGATGTGAACGACGTTCGGGGAAGAGAGGATCTGTCCGTGCCTCCGTTGTGGGGAAGGCGACGGCTTGTGCTTGGATCGTCACGGTGATCACTCGCCATGAGTTCGAGATCGGAAGATCAACTTTCGATGAGTGGAAAATTCGATTTTCCACAGACGGCGCCAACTGATGGAGGTCAGGATCTCCTTCAGATGTTTTCCTCTATCGATCTGTTGCGAGCATTGATGAACGGCTAAGATTGGGTTTGAGGGTTGCTTCCTGGAGCGTGTGGATCTCAGTGGGCTTGATTTGGAATGAGGCCGAGATACCTGCAAAGAAGTCCCGGGGTAGTTTTACCACCGTGGACCCTTCGACGATCAAGTTAGCCAAGGTATTTGGGCAGAGTAGCGGCCTATTGGGGTGAATATTTCTTACCTGAGTCGTCTGAGAGAGGGGTATATGTAGCAGTCGCCATGGGCTAGCTGGCGCGAGATTCATGCTGGCCGTTAGGCTACTGGCGTTATGCGTGCGTGAATGGCGGGATCCCCCATTAATAACGAGAACGCTCGTTAATGGGGGAACGCGACGGCATTGAATGCGGGATTGTGGGGCAGTGGATATCTCGTATCTGGCGAGATTCGCAGAGCGGTGGCGGAGGCGCCTGTGATCTGCGTTCTAGGTCGCTCACAGAACTGAGGAGGCCTAGCTCGGCGAGAGGCCTAAAAGACGGCGGGAGGCCAAGCTAGTTCGGTTCTGTGATAGCTCGGAGGCGCAGGGCCGAGGAGATCGGTGTGTAGGAGGGCTCGGATGCGAGCCAATGGTCGTTTACATGGCGAGCACAGGAATGTTTAGGGCATCCTCGAAGGTCGGGTCCAGGCAGTGGGGCGATAGCCCGGGGACACCTCCAATGTGTTGCGCTTGCCCTGTTTCCATATGCTTCAGGACACGTCATCAGCCACGTGTCATGATATGGGGATCCCATTATTGAGCATCATTATTAGCCCCACACTCTCATCCCGACCTATTTATGGGTCGGGTCGAGAGTGGTCTGATCGGTCACCCGGGCTCAACTCGTAGTTGAAGACCTCGTCAGCACGGATTTCCGAGGCGGTTAGGCGTATCCTTTGATGACGTCAGCGGATCAGAGAGGAGATCGCGCATTAAAGAGGGAGCGCCGATTCGATCGTACGTTCGTTAAGGCGCAGGCCACGTGTCCGACGCCGGTTGGCTGACATGACGAGTCGTCGCTGTCTTGCGCGAAGGGACGTTTTCAATGGTCACGCGACATGTGGAACGTCGATAGCTGGTGAGCGCGAAGTGTTGTTTTGGCGGGAAACGATCTGCGTCGTTGGATGCATTGTTAGAGTACTATAAATAGAGGTGGTATCCCCCAGGGTCCACACTTTCGCCATCATTTCCTTATTGCTATGAGAGATAGTTCGGCACTCTTCCCTTTTGGTCGGATCTCTCACGCTCTTTCCTCAGAGGACTCCTTCTTTGAATCAGGTTAGATGTCTTCCTCTGAGGAGTCTGTTGAGATAGTTAGGGTAGAGCCTAGGGAGTCTTCTTCTACTTCCTCCTCTACCCCATCCGAGTCGGATTTCCCTCGTAGAGTTAGGGTTACCCGTGCCGCTCATAGTCAGGAGACGGGAAGGGTCCCCAAAGCGCGCATCGGGAATTCTCGCGATGTGCCCTCCCTCCTAAGGAATATGGACGAGCTCACCATGATCCGAGCTCGTTTCCACATTCCCCCTAGCTATTCGCTTCGTTTGTCTAGGATGGATGAGAGGGTGATCAAGTGCAGGGCAAGGAGATCGCCTTGCACCTGGATGCGTTCTGGGCTGGAATGCATCTACCCTTTCCCCCCGAAGTATGCGGGGCGCTACGTTGTTTCCAACTAGCCCCAGTCCAGCTAATGCCGAACTCATAGAGAATTCTACTCGGGTTCCTGGTCCGGTTGAGACTCGATGAAATCCCCTTCAGCCTGACCCTTCTTCTCTCCTCTCTTTGTTATAAAAATCATCCTGGTACCCATAAGGACGAGCCGAGCTGGGTGTACGTTTCCTTTAGAAAATGCAGGGGAAGGGCGGCCGGGTCGGGGGTCGTAGTAGTTCTTTCTTCCATCCACGAATGGAAGGAGAAGTTCATATTCGTCGGGCCACCTGAGGGCGAGGATTGGCCTGTGCCTGTACAGTGGCACATGGCCGACCGCTCATGGGTGAAGCGGTCATCCTTTCCCGAAGCGAGGGTGGTGTCGATGTGGGAGCCGATCCAACGGGCCAATGTTTTGCTTTCCGAGCAGGCCCTCAGTTGGGCCGGGCTCAAACCCGCTCGATTTGTGGGTAAGTTAGGAGCTTAGTCTAACTGTCTAGACTTGCATATTTTTCTTTCCCCCCTTTCAGCTTCACTAACTCCCTTTGTGTATTCTCCTTTTTGCAGAGCAAATGGATCGATACAAATTCCTGGCCGCCATGGCCGTTAAGAAGGGGAGGAAGACCGAGGGCACTAGCTCGTCATGCCCTGGCTCGAGCCCAGCCCCGAAGGAAGCCACACCGGCTGGGCCCTTCTCGACGCCCCGAGCTTCTGAAATAAGCCGCGGGGAGAGCCACAAGCACGCTCGGGAACCGGAGCTCCGGACGAGGGAGGTGGAGGATGAGGCCGAACCCCCCGAGGTCCCCCTAAAGAGGTACAAGAGGACGGTTTCTCGAACTCCGTCCTCCCCGATCTTCGCGTAGGAGGGGGACTTCGAGGTGCCCTCAGGGCTTTCTGTCGCCGATAACTTGCTTTCAGAGATGGAGCGATCGGCCGGGGGAAAATTCCCCGGGGGACCCTCAAGGCCCAAGTCGCCGCCATTGCTCAGGAGGCTATACAGGTCAGTATCTGCTTTCTGTTGAAGTTTTCGTCAAGAGTTTTTTTTTGGATCAGATGCTTTTTAACCCATTCTTTTATCTTTCTCAGGTCCTCCAGCACTGCGCCCTCATCGCCAACATGGAGCACGAGGAGATTGCCCCGGCGATGCAGAAGGCAGGCGAGTCTTCCTCGCGAGAGGACGATCTGCGGCAGGTGAAGGAGAGGATCGCTGCCTTCGAAACCCGGGTGGCCGACGAGGAGATGGTGAACTCCAAATGCAAGGAGTCCATTCGCCTCCTGAAAGAATCCAACAAGGGAATCCAGGCTAAGTTGGAGGAGGCGTAGATACTGAACTCCATGATGAAGAGGTCGTTTAATGCCTGGAAGAAGGAGACCGAGGCGGCGAAGGAGGCGGTGAAGATCGCCAACCTCCAGGCTGCAAAGTCGGTGGAACGGTACAAGACGTCGGAACAGTTCTACACCGACCTTGCCGACAAGATCTTGTGCGTAAAGCTTTATAAGTTCTCTAACTTGTTATTTTGATTCTAATTTTTCCATTTTTTCCATTTTCAAACATAAGGATTTTTACAAATTCTAAGAAAATCTTGAATTCACCATAATTTGAAATATCAATATTGTTAGAAACCATTTAATTTAATTTAGAAAAAATATTATTAACGATTAATCAAAATACAATATACAATATGTCTCTCTATATATAGCTTACAAGATAAAACCCTAATACGTAATATACATATAATACACGTAAACCCTAATACAAAAAGATAAATACAAAATGATATAAAAGATATGATAAAAGATATGCATATTTTAACAGCTCCTCTCAAACTCTCGGTGGATCATAAACCGAGAGTTTGGACAAGAAATGAAAAAGTTGGGTACATGTTTGAGGTATCATAAAGAGATCGACCACTTGATTTATGGAATGGATATAGGTAAAGTAGCTCCATTTGCTTGACGAAACTTCAGATGAAGCTCTACCGGTGTAGCTGTAGAAATACTGTCCGTAATAGTAGAATCGTCAGTCGTAGCTCGTGCAAAAAGATCATAATTGTACTTCTATTATGACAGAAGATAGCCACGGGAAGAGTAAAAAATTTCGATCCCCAAGAAATAGCGCAAATGTACATAATATTTAATATTGTTATATTCAAATAATAATCTAACAGCTTCCCTTAAACTCATGGTGAATAACCGAGAGTTTGGATAACAACAGATCTAAAATATCGAGTATGGCGGACTAATACCCATTGGTCACTTTCACGTATTGCAAGATGGACCGAATAATCTACAGTCTCTTTTGCTAGGAATGCTTAAATGAAGGCACTAGAAGACGTCATAAAAAATAGTTGCTTGGACTTGATATGGTATTGAGCCAAGTTCAAGAAGAAGTTCCACAGAGGAATAAAAATGATTAAAATATCAAGAAAAAGTTCCATAAATGATTAAAAATGATCAAAACATCAAGAAGAGATTTTACAAAGGAATAAAAAAGATCAAAAGGTCAAGAAGAGGTCCTATCAAAGGAATAAAAATGATCAAAAGATTAAGAAGAAATTCCACAAAGGAATAAAAACGATCAAGAAAAGGTCCTATCAAGAAAATAAGGAAAGAATCAAGATGAAATTATATTAAGATTAAGGGATCAAGATAAAGTTAGATCAACGGGAAAAAAGACCAAGAAGAAGAAGGATAAGAATAAAATTAATAGAACAAATTGAAGAACAAAGGAGGAGATGATATAACCAACAAAATAGAAGAAATGGAATAATAAAGTGAAGCAATTGCCTATGTGTAATTGCAGAAGAGAAAGACGAAGAAAAACGAGATGACACGATCTATAGAGCAATAAAAAAGAAGAAGAACCACCAAAACAAAAAGTTGGTCTTAACCATAAAGAAGTAAAGGCAGATAAAGAAGTAGAAAAAGAAGAAATAAGAGATGGCGCCATCAATATAGAAATAGAAGCACTGGAGGAAAGAGAAGATGAAAATTGAGAATATGGCATCACACATATAGAAGAAAAGGTAGTACAAGAAGAAGATAAAGGAGTAGATGACATCGCCCAGATAGAAGCAGAAGCAACGAAAAATATAGAAGGCGATGATATTAACGAAGATAACATCATTTTTTTAATGTTTTTATTTGGGAGAAGGTGACTTCGACGAGATTGGGGGTGATGAATGTGATGGGTTCGACGAGATCGGAAAGAAGGTGACTTCGACGATGGGGAGATACCTTGATCTTATTGAGAGGATTTAGAAATCGCCGATGGATCTTTCGGAAGACGAGGACAGTGATGATGGATATAGAGTATTATGTTGTTGTGGATAAGCGAGAAAAGAAAAGTATGAAGATGATGATAAATAGATTTTTGGATGCCTGTGATGATGATTTTATTGAGGAGGATTTTTTTGTTATTGGCAATCGAGGAATAGATAGAAAGAAGATGAATAAGATGGCAAAATCGAAGGAAAAGAGGAGGAGGAGAACAAAAGAAGAAGACGAATTCATCATATTCTGAGTTTGCAATTTCAGATGAAGATGGCGTTGGTGATGATGATTTTAATGTTGAGTGTCAAATTGTGGTAAATAAGTAAGAAATGAAGAGCACGAAGGAAAAATGTAGGTTCGAATAAAAGGAGGAGGAGAAATAGATTGATGGTGACGTCAGAGTCATCAGATGGAGAATGATTCGACAATGGGAAAATGTGGCGATCGAGAATACGGAAAGACGATGAGATGGGGTGGTGGAGAGGATCAATCATCGATGACGGCATCAATCAATGGTAGGATAAGCCCTGATACCATGTTAGAAACCATTGAATTTGAGAAAGGAAAAATACTATTAACGATTGATCAAAATACAATGTACAATATGTCTCTCTCTATATATAGCCCACAAGATGAAACCCTAATACGTAATATACGTATAATACACGTAAATCTCAATACAAAAATATAAATACATAATGATATAAAAGACAAGATAAAAGATATGCATATCTTAACAAATATCTTCTATTATTTCTCTTAGTTTCATTTTTCAATCCAAGTGGTCTTAGATTAATAGCAGGTGACTACATAGCCGACGTCAATGCTTACCGAGAAGACTGAAAATATGAGAAGTATGGTGAACGACAGAAAAGTCGAATGAAGTGTAAATTGATATTTGACGTGAAGAAAAAAAAGATGTCCGAAGAAGACATAAATATGAAGCGCTAAGGGGATGTGGTATAAGGATAAGTAAAAAGAAGTTTGATTGGACATAAAGGAGAGCACTACAGGAAGTTTTGAAAAAAAAACCATCATGAAATGACACTTGTAAAATTGTAATAATTGTGTTTCCTAAGTGTAACACCTTAGGATGTGTTTAGTGGCTATTTATATTTAAATAAAGGGTTTTTAATAAAAAGTTTACCAAATTGAGTTTCAATTAATTTTCCAAATTTAATAAATATTTTTCTAGAATTTTCCTAGGCTTGCACACATATGTGCATGTAAACTAGGGTTTTAATATGAGGTAATACCATGATTAGCAACCATGGTGGGTTTAATCATGGGGATTAAGTCTTTTGGGTTTTAATTAAGTTTAATTAGTTAATTGAGGGTTGCTTTAATTTGAATTTACTTTTTGGAGTGTTGACTTGGTGAGAATGAGAGAGAGAGAATGCATCATGGCAAAAGCCATGCTTGCATTTAATGAAGAGAGAGAGTGGAGGGGTTAACATTTGGGTTATGATTCCCTCTCATTCTTGGGTTCTTTTCTCTCAACCTCACTCTCACACTCACACACTTACCTCTCCACAGCAGCAGCAGAAGCCTCTACAGCAGCAGCAGCAGGCAAGCTCAGCAGCAGCTGAAGCAAGCACAACAAGTAGCAACAGCAGCACCGGTGTGCAGCAGTGACAGCAGTTAGCAGCTGATTGATACGATTTTCCGATTGTGTCGTGTTTTTGAGAAAATAGATTTTAGAAATCACAATCAAAAATTATTTGACCGCAATCAATAACGGTGTCGGATGTAGCGCGTTAGTAAGTGCGGATCGTCCACAGGGAAAGTGAGTTCCGTTCAATTTCCGAATTAGATGAGTTGAAAATTTAGGGAAAAGAAAAGAAAACAATTCATGATTTGCATTTAAAGATCAAGAAATAAGAAAAATCTAGATCTAGAAAAGACATTAAAAGCAAGAACTGAGATGTGTGATAATTTCCAACCAACAATCAAGATTAGAAGTATGGCTCGTAGGAGTAGATCGGATCTAAAGATGTGATGAGATCTAAAGATTACTAATTCTTATCCATTAATGAATTGATACTAGATCGATACAAATTCATCGAGGTTTAAGGATCTTTGCGAGAAAATTAGGGATTCCGCAACTAATCCTTTGTCCTTTCGATGGATCGCATTCAAATTCTAGCTTCTAGTTAATCAAATGTTTAATAGTCGTTTCCTAGTTTCGAGTGAACACGATCAAGAAAGCATCATCTCGAAACTAGGTCATTAAACATTTGATTCACTAGAATTTCCAAACATTATAGGATTTAAGAATTGTAAAAATATCTAAATCATCATCATCTAAAGATCGTCACAACTCCTACACGAGCGGAGATTACTCAAACATCATGATCACAAACACAATCACAAATTGAGATCTAATCATTATGCTTGAATTAAAAGATAAGCAAGAGTATAGAAAATTCACCTTTATTTATCAACAAATTTCGTTACAACTCTCTTGAATTTACAAAAGGAAGGAACTAGATCGTCGATTTCGGCTTCGCTCGGCTCCTTGAGTCGCGGATCGGCGTGGATCTCTTGCTCCGTTGGAATTCGGCGTCGCTTGCTAAAGGTTGAAGGCTCTCTTGCTCAAATTGCTCTCGAGATCTTGATCTTGATTTTGAATTGGGGATGGAGATTGAATTTAGCACAAGCGTTTGTCACTAAACTTGTGGGTTGAAGATGGTGGTGATTCTTGAACAATTCAAACCTTAATCTAAGCTCCTTTTTATAGAACTCTTGATTTAGAATTGAAATTTGAATTCCCCCCACAAGTTAGTTATCAAATGATTTAAATTTTCCTCCAAAAAGTTAGTTAAGCTTTAAATTTTGAATTTCCCTCCAAGAAGTTGTTAAGCCGAGCCTTCTAGAGATGCCACGTGGAGCTTCTGGGGTCTTCTGGAAGCTTTGGCCGTTAGAATTAGGCATGTGACAAAATTTGATGCATTGATCTCTTTAATTGGCCGCGGATCCGCCGCGCCAAGGGGGCTTGGGCCACGGATCCGCGGCCCTTTGGTGGCCTTGGTGCTTCATATTTTGGGATAATTCTTGGGCTTTCTGGTGGGCTTTTATACAATATGTGAAATCTCATTTGGCCTTCTTTATTGCTTCAGATCTTTAGCCTTTGAATTGGCGTATCTTTTATTAGATCTTTTCCCAAATTTTGGCCTTTTGCTTCTGTGATTTCCTGCATTTGACCACAAGCAAGAGTTGCACAATACAAGGATGATGCGATGCCATGAAACACAGTTAATTTCCCTCAAAGTGTCGGTTTAAAAGTCTAACACATGCAATTTGGTATTTCAGAGATGATTTGGTAATATGTGCAATTATGAATACCGAACACTTCTATATGAGTTCAAATGGTAGGGAAATTACCGTGTTAAAAGTACAGTATTTTCGACTGATCAAATTCCCCCAAACTTATTTTCGATCGTCTCGATCGAACTGTTTTATTAAAAAGAGAAGGAGAAAACAAAGAAAGAGAAAAGCACACTTTCGTAGGCAACACGATTGCACTGAGCACGTGCAACAAGCCTTTAAACCTCTAGGTGTCCCTAGTAGGAGGAGTGTTGTCTCCTGAGGGTTTTCAGCGGATTGCACCCACAAAATCCAATAATAAAAGGAAGATCATGAATATTACATTTAAAGACAAGAATTGTAAAAGAAAAGCCTTGAAAATTAGGGTTTCCAACTAAGCTAGCTTTCCGGTTGTCATGAGCCCTATCTTAATGGTCATGAAAAGATGTTAGAAATCACGTTCTCCCTCAATAAAACATCGTCTTATTCTTCATTCCTATCTTTATTCCAAACATCGATCATATCACCCTGCGTGTGTGTAAAGAACATCCCTACACCCGGAGAATTCAATTCAAGCTATCATACTCTTGCCCATCAGCCTCAGTACTTTTTAATTAATGAATATCTAGATGTGCTTACACACTTTCATGCGACCGTTAATACTTCTTGAGGTACTAACCGACCGATTACTCATGTGCTTTCTTACTTGGTGTATTTTCCTCGTCTTGCACCACCTCAGGCATAGCAGTGACTCCCAGACCAGTTGGCCTTAGGGCACTAGGTGAAGAGGCACCCTCGCTATATATTTTTTTTATTGCCCTCGGTGATAACAAAAATCAGTGTCCATTTTTGTCACCACTTTATATTTTCTTCATTTTTTTTTATTTCCTTCATACATCGGCTTTAAGACAAGAGCATTTCAAGGTATCCTCTACTATCCCGGGCTTTAAGATGTGTGTAAGTGCGAATAGCAGGGTATCATCGTTCAAAATGTTTGGCTTTCCAGAATAGAAACTATTTTTTCAGACTTATTTTTATCCTCAGACTAGTGACGTCGTTCATCTTGCTAACCCTTGGGACAACGGCTCATAACTACTTATTACTAGTTCGTATAAGAAAACTTCTAATTTTCTCAGTTTTCTTAAATTTTTCTAATCTCATGGATGTAATTGTTCACTATCTAATCTTTTATTATCATAAATATTAAATATTTTTATATTTTGAAATTTTTTGAATTTTTATGGATTTTGAAAAATTTTAAATTTTTATAGGTTTTGAAAAATTATTTACAAAAAATGATGAACCAAAAAGAAAAATATTTACACAAAATTTTTATGGGTTTTGAAAAATTTTAAATTTTTATGGTTTTTAAAGAAATGTGTTGTGCTTATGCAAATGATATGCACATGATGCAAAACTAAGCACAAACCTCCCCCAAACTTGTTTTCAACAGTGTCCCCATTGTTGCCATCCGCTATATCTATAAAAACCTGTAAGCCTGGGAGGAATTTATTAGTGGGGGCAGAATATATAAGTGAAGACCCTCCCCCAAACTTATTTGTAGCTTAAAATTTTTTTGTAAAAATTTTCTTTCCAAGTGCCAAAAATATTGTCCCCCTCCCCCAAACTTGAGTTATGCAATGTTAAACTTTGAAAATCACATGAGGGGGTCAAGAATCATTGGTCGATGCCAAGCTTTGCAAAGACCGAAGATCAACACCAACCATTCGAAGATTTTATCAATGCAGTGCTCGGGTTGGTGGAAGAAGAAGTGGGGAAAGGGTAAGGGGTGGAAGAGAGTGTGTGCGCGTCTCATTTTGGAGAGACGAAGCAGTGAATGTGATGGATTACTCGCATTCTTTTTACAGTTCAGAAGAGGGGGTGGAGGTTCAATTTCAGTGATTGGGACATGATTCATCTCAACACCCGTGTTATCCAGAAATGCGAGTTCATCAGCGAAGATCTCCTCAAAAGTTTCATCAATACCCCGAAGAATAATGTCATCACAAAGTGCGGGGTGATCTTCAGACTCTAAAAGCAGTTCATAATCGGTGTTAGTTGTTGACCCGGACATCTCGGTTGAAGAGTCCGTATGTGTATGATACATAGTTGGGTCAAACAACGTATGAAAAGAGTCAAGATCGGTATCAGGAGGATCATCAAATTCGCTGCTGTCGACATCCATTAAGTCGACAGAACAGACATGAGCAGTATGTTCGGAGGATACACTTCCAATCCTGTAAATGTTCAGCTCTATTGACTTATTCCCGAAAGATAGGGTCATAGAACCATTTCGACAGTTGATTATTGCATTGGAAGTGGCCAAAAAGGGGCAACCTAAAATCACCGGAATTTGATTCCGGGGGTTCGCTACAGGCTGTGTATCAAGTACAATAAAATCCACATGGAATACGAATTCCCCGATTTTTATTAACACATCCTCCAGTTCACCCCTAGGTTTGGTGATTGATCGGTCAGCCATCTGGAGAGTGCAATGGGCTGGTTTCAACTCTCCGATTCCTAGTTGCTCATAGACTGAGAAAGGAAGCAGGTTAACACTGGCGCCAAGGTCTAAAAGAGCACGATTGATGTGTTTATCCCCAATAGAAATCGATATCGTAGGACATCCTGGGTCCTTACGTTTCTTTGGTAGCGGAGGGATAAAAGCAGTGCTAATGCTATTAGACATGAAGACCTTCTTTGGCACTTGAGTCTTCCTCTTCCTAGTGCACAAGTCCTTAAGAATTTTCGCATAAGCGGGGACTTGTTGAATCGCATCTAGGAGAGGGATGTTGATGTTAACTTGCTTGAACATGTCCATAATCTTCTCCATATGTGGACTCGATGTGTTAGCCCTTAACCGGTTCGGGTAAGGTGCTTTAGCAATGAGCGCTGGGTCCATCATAGGAGAAGGAAGTGTGTGTGGCCCCGATCCCAAAATAGAAGTGGGGATCGTCTGTGGAGGAGTAAAAGAGGTGGGCTGAGGTGTCGAGCCTAGTGGGAAATGGAGAATAAGCTCGTGAGAAGGCGGTGGGGTAGAAGAACAAGAATCGGAAGTAGAAGTGTGTGTGTGAGGGAAGGTCTCAGCCGGGGTGTTGATAGGATCATCAATATCATCAACTTCTTCCCCAACATGGTTATCCAGCACTCTCCCAGATCTCAACGTGGTGATTGCATTCACATGATGTGAATAGCCAGGATTGGGTACAGGTTGAGCTGGGAGTTTCCCTTTCTCTCTTGCACTCATTTCGGCCTTAAGTCGTGCAATTTCAGCTTCCATCGTTTTGATACTCTCAGCTTGGGACGCTGAGTTTTTCTTTATCTCACCAACGGAAGACTTAACCTCGGCCGACACTTCCATGAAATTTGACATGAGTGATTTCATGGTTTGAGCGAATTGAGAGAACTCATCAGAACAGGTCGACTGCATAGGATTAGAAGGTGCAGGAGTGTTGACCTGGTTTTGGAAGTTTTGTGACTGGTAGGGGTGCTGGGTGAGTTGAAGTGGTTGCTGTTGTGGTGGAGGGACCCGTTGGAATTGATTCGGGTTTGGAACCGTGTTTTGGGATTGGTTCCAAGCAAAATTCGGGTGATTCCTACAACCCTGATTGTATGTGGAAGAAAAAGGGTCGTTTCCAGGTCTTTGAAATGCGGCATTGGTATACTCGAGACCTCGAAACTGAGAGTTTAATGGACATTCTTCCGTTAAGTGAGAAGGATCAGAACTGCACCCACAAACGGTTTTGGGGAGCGACATTGGGTTTAGGGAGGCTGCTAGGAATTTGTGTTCCATAGCGTCGATCTTCTTTTGCATTGCTGCCATCTCAGCTCGAACACCTATGGACACGTCTATTTGGTGTATGCCACCCCTACTCGATGGTTGGGTTCCAGTCTCCCACTGAAGTGACTTTTCAGCGAACTCTTCTAAAAATTTCCATGCTTCCCCATCATCCTTAGTCATAAAGGTGCCTTGACACATGTTTTCAAGGTTTTGTTTAGTGGTAGGGTTACTGCCCTTATATATGATTCGGCAAAGCTCCCATCTCGGGATGCCGTGATGTGGGCATTGAACCAAAAGATCCTTGAATCGGTCAAAGTAATTTGAAAATGGTTCAGCCGGAAGCTGGGAGAATTGATATAGTTCGCTACGGATTCGAGCTGTCTTTTGCATAGGGTAAAATTTCTTAAGGAATGCCGCAACGAATTCTTCCCAATTCGTGATGGAATGTGCGGTGGTGTTATACAGCCACTTCTCGGCTATATCGCACAAGGTAAATGGAAGAAGTCGTAGACGCATGGCATCCACAGAAAGTTGTGATGTACCCATCATTGCGCATACGTTTTCAAATTTGGTAATAAAAACGTATGCGTCTTCAGTCTCGAGACCGTGGAATTTGGGTAGAAGGTTGATGTACTGGGGCTTAATCTCAAAGTTATCCCCGTTGGCTGGTGGAATGGATAAGCAGGTCGAGAGAGGACCTCGCAAAGGGTAGCACCTCTCTTGGAGAGAGATGCGGGGTGGAATCTGCGCACCAACGGACGGCGGCAGAGTAGCGGTAAAGAGGTTTGATGGAGACTGATCCATCGGTGTGGGTGTGGTGGGGGGTAAAAGAAAGGTAAATGGAGAAATACCGACTTCGGAGTCGATCGAGGGGACGCGGACAAGACGGGCACTAGAATCCCGTGTCCAGCCTATCTTGCACTAAAAGGGGTTAGTACAAGTGGCAGCGTGATTTATAAATAAGGGAATGAAGTGAGTGTGGTGTTTGTTTTGAAAAATGATACGGATTTTGAAAATATGATGCAACAAGCAATACCTTAAAATTTATGGTCACCTAGGTCCAATCTCTAGACCGCTTCTAACTGCCAGAAGACAAGACGCAGGATAGAATCCTCCACTGTCTCTTTGTCCCTCCTCTGGCCAGGTAAGTGGGAGGTTCTCCACTACGTAAGTAGTGGGCCTAATTAAGTAACCACTAGCCTTCGACACACTTGCCTAGGCACCACAAGAGAAACGCGGATAAGCAATGAATTACCCACGGCCTTCTTCTGTCCTAAGTGAGCGCGACGGTCCTTAGAGTCATCTCTACATATTTTTTAATTAATGAGGGTAATGCGGATGCAGGTTTGTGATTTTTGGGGCCTAGGAAGGGTAATGAACTCCCCACCTAATCTGGATTTGGCCGTGCCCCTTAATGTCCGTATTAATTATGCAAACAACCACAAAATCAAAAAACAAGCACACTTTATTTTGCTTTTTGCGCGCTGCGAATATTTGCAAAGAAACCTGCAACAAATTGTTAGTTGGAGCAGATTTTAGAGAGGAGATAAGAAAGTTAGAGATTACCTGCAAAAGATTTTACAGAGAGCTCCTTAATGGGCCGCGGAACCGCAGCGTAATGGGGGTATTGGCCGCGAAAACGCGGTGGGATGGTGGGGTCTCTGCACAAAACTTCTTCAGCAAGCTCCTGATCTCTTCCTTAATCCTCTGGAATTCACCAAATAATTTTCCAATTTTCCAGCAATCTCCAGATCTCCTTGCAATTAACCACAACAACACGTATTAGTATTTTGTGCAAGTTTTGATCTAAAAAAAAATATTGATGGAATAAACTTTTCAACTCAAATTTCAAAAAATGAACAAATAGCACACGATCCCCGGCAACGGCGCCATTTTGATTGATACGATTTTCCGATTGTGTCGTGTTTTTGAGAAAATAGATTTTAGAAATCACAATCAAAAATTATTTGACCGCAATCAATAACGGTGTCGGATGTAGCGCGTTAGTAAGTGCGGATCGTCCACAGGGAAAGTGAGTTCCGTTCAATTTCCGAATTAGATGAGTTGAAAATTTAGGGAAAAGAAAAGAAAACAATTCATGATTTGCATTTAAAGATCAAGAAATAAGAAAAATCTAGATCTAGAAAAGACATTAAAAGCAAGAATTGAGATGTGTGATAATTTCCAACCAACAATCAAGATTAGAAGTATGGCTCGTAGGAGTAGATCGGATCTAGAGATGTGATGAGATCTAAAGATTACTAATTCTTATCCATTAATGAATTGATACTAGATCGATACAAATTCATCGAGGTTTAAGGATCTTTGCGAGGAAATTAGGGATTCCACAACTAATCCTTTGTCCTTTCGATGGATCGCATTCAAATTCTAGCTTCTAGTTAATCAAATGTTTAATAGTTGTTTCCTAGTTTCGAGTGAACACGATCAAGAAAGCATCATCTCGAAACTAGGTCATTAAACATTTAATTCACTAGAATTTCCAAACATTATAGGATTTAAGAATTGTAAAAATATCTAAATCATCATCATCTAAAGATCGTCACAACTCCTACACGAGCGGAGATTACTCAAACATCATGATCACAAACACAATCACAAATTGAGATCTAATCATTATGCTTGAATTAAAAGATAAGCAAGAGTATAGAAAATTCACCTTTATTTATCAACAAATTTCGTTACAACTCTCTTGAATTTACAAAAGGAAGGAACTAGATTGTCGATTTCGGCTTCGCTCGGCTCCTTGAGTCGCGGATCGGCGTGGATCTCTTGCTCCGTTGGAATCCGGCGTCGCTTGCTAAAGGTTGAAGGCTCTCTTGCTCAAATTGCTCTCGAGATCTTGATCTTGATTTTGAATTGGGGATGGAGATTGAATTTAGCACAAGCGTTTGTCACTAAACTTGTGGGTTAAAGATGGTGGTGATTCTTGAACAATTCAAACCTTAATCTATGCTCCTTTTTATAGACCTCTTGATTTAGAATTGAAATTTGAATTCCCCCCACAAGTTAGTTATCAAATAATTTAAATTTCCCTCCAAAAAGTTAGTTAAGCTTTAAATTTTGAATTTCCCTCCAAGAAGTTGTTAAGCCGAGCCTTCTAGAGATGCCACGTGGAGTTTCTGGGGTCTTCTGGAAGCTTTGGCCGTTAGAATTAGGCATGTGACAAAATTTGATGCATTGATCTCTTTAATTGGCCGCGGATCCGCCGCGCCAAGGGGGCTTGGGCCGCGGATCCGCGGCCCTTTGGTGGCCTTGGTGCTTCATATTTTGGGATAATTCTTGGGCTTTCTGGTGGGCTTTTATACAATATGTGAAATCTCATTTGGCCTTCTGTATTGCTTCAGATCTTTAGCCTTTGAATTGGCGTATCTTTTATTAGATCTTTTCCCAAATTTTGGCCTTTTGCTTCTGTGATTTCCTGCATTTGACCACAAGCAAGAGTTGCGCAATATAAGGATGATGCGATGCCATGAAACACAGTTAATTTCCCTCAAAGTGCCGGTTTAAAAGTCTAACACATGCAATTTGGTATTTCAGAGATGATTTGGTAATATGTGCAATTATGAATACCGAACACTTCTATATGAGTTCAAATGGTAGGGAAATTACCGTGTTAAAAGTGCAGTATTTTCGACTGATCAGCAGCAGCAGCCCCAACTCCAGCTGCAGCTCCTTCCCTCCACTTCTTCTTCTTCCTCCAGCTCCCTAGGGTCGAGTGTGGGGTATACTTCCTGAACTTACCCCCTAGTTTGCTTAATTAGTGTAACTTAGTTTCGATTAGTGGTTATTGGTGCGTTTTAGTGCGATATGTGGTGATTAGTGGGAACCATGACCAAGTGAAGTATGATTTGGTGTTAGTAAGTTGATGGAGTGTTGTTAGGGCCATGTTAACCCAGCTTAGCCCCCAATTGCATTAAAATACCACCAGATCCCAATTTGTTGCAAATTCATCGTTTTTAAGCAAATTTTGACTTTCTGTAAACTGCTATCGACCCGGTGAGTTCAGAATAATTTTGAGAAGACTGCAGTATAGTTGTTAGGTGCTGATCCCCCAGGTAGAACCCGACCCCCATACTTCATGTACAGGCCGCCAGAAAATTCGATCTGGCCGCAAATTGCGGCCAGATGGGGAGGGTTTTGGTTGGGGTTTGGTCCTATAGGTGTCTGCTGCGACCCTTAGACTCCTGGCATGTATAATTTTATTTGATTCTTGCTGTAGAAAAATCTGGAACTATATACCTATTTCTCGTATTTTAAACCTTCGCGACACGCGTGATACGTGTGGGTTTGGGGTTTCTGCGTATCGCGACGCGTCAGGGTAGTTTCAGGCGCGTAATCACACGTTTTTACGTATCGCGCACACGCGCGCTTGGTTTGCGACACGGGTTTCTAGTTTGACCTTAATATCACGTTTTTGTGGATTTGAGCTTATGTGTGATATATTGTGTGATTCTAGGTTCGCAGGCGAGTGAGACGGACGTTGCGAAGAAAGGAAGCAAGTCGTCGGCTACACTTAGCGCGAGACTTCGGTGAGTAGATTTAACATCTACGGGGATATCGCCCGCATGGCGTTATGCGTCAGGGCTGATAGGACCTTATAGTTATATATTGCATTTACCTACATTGACTGTCATGTATACTACTGTTGCATACTGCATTCCCTGCTATATGTATGTAAACCTAGAATTGATAGAACACCGCACTATTACTAACGGTTCATGCTGCACGAGCACTAATCTGCATGTTACACACACACCGTTAGTAATTGCCATGACACACTCACAGTAGAATTGCCATGATTACATTGCTGCAGTTCATTTCATATATGATTCGTTATGATTTTCATAGAAATTGGGAGCCGCAAGATGTCTTTGAAAACTGAAACTATTTTAAAAGGCGGTTCTCCCTTGTACCTACATTGTGACTTGATGTACATAGCACATCGCATTTGATTCACTCATTGGTGTTGGATTTCCATGAAACTTCTGGTTTTGAGGACCGTGGAATTATTTAAAGAAAAGATGCACTATTTGAAAATCCGGTCTCTCGTGATATGATATTTTGGTGCGTCCACCACGCGTTTTCTCGATGCTGAGACGTGTGCTTGAAACCCGATTCGAGGAGTTGGATGATCCGTTTGCGGGTTTGTGGTGGACCCGGTATGGTTCCCCGGAGAGAGAAATGTTTTTCGTGGAGTAGACGATGAGCCTGGCAGGGTGGCGAGTACCTACCGGTGATTGGTTGGACCTGGCGGTTATCCGGAGGATACTGACCAGAGTCGAGAGATGGATGCGGGATGATCCGTACTGCCGGGGCCGAGGGCCGATACCGCAGACGGAGCCCGTGGGCTGATCCGGACTGACGGAGCCCGATATATGAGGATTTGCGTGTCGATACTGGACACGAGTATTTTATGATATTTTGAGTGCCGATGTTGGGCACTCGTGATTCTCAGAGATTTATAGGATTTTAGGGCCGAGGAGGGTGCCGGCGCCTGAGTTTATTTGGGATTTGGGTGCAGTTTGGAGCACCGATTATTTTTCCATGTTGATACTTCTATGTAGATGTTGTTTATCCCATACTCAGCATTGTTTATCATGCATTTCATCCTGTAGTCGTTTTTACCAGACAGAGCATTTGCATGATTATTGCACCTACTGCTTGTCGCATATAGATCTTACTTGCTGGCATATGGTAGAGTAGCGCAGTACGTGCATGCTCGCGATTATCTTTATATGTTATCTCTATTCACGAGTTGGCAACTCACCCCCGTTGTGCCACAGTATTTGCAGGTTGCCCTTCAGAGTAGTCGTGGTAGGCTGCCTTTTGCATCTTTTGGCTACAGATACCACTACAGTTGGTGCGAGAGCTGTTTTTCTTTTAGGTGGGTTGTGGTATCTGATTACTTTTATTGTACCCTTTTTGTATCTAGTATTCTCCATCTACCATTTATGTACTGGACATAGATACTGTGTGAGGACGATAATGTATATTTTGGATTCTGGTGTCGAGCTCGTGGGAGCCGACTGTTTTTATATGCAGTTATATTTCTGTGATGTTTACTTATTGCTCATTCTTCGCTACGGCGTCGTATATTATTCTTGTGATGATGGTTTCCGCCGTTGGACGTGATTGCTCCCGTTTAGGAATGTTTTGTTTCATTATATCCCATTTTTCACTCATATTCTGTTTTATACCCGGTCTCGATGCTACTTTTACAAAGGAAATGCTGCCAAAATTATTTAAATGATGACGTAACTTTAAAAGAACTTATTGAACTATTTAAGGTTTTCTAAATGTTTTAATTAAATGTTTTCAACACTCGCTACTTTTAAATGGTTTTGATTTCTGGGTTCGGCTTACTTAGTCGCGTTACGCCTGTAGATGTAGCGTGGTTAAGTGCCGGTCACGAGTCGAAATATTCGGGTCGTGACACTAAGTCATGATGGTTACTACCTTCTTGTATAAATAAGAGGGTGCTCTCTCAATTGTAACGTTGTGTAAAAAACAATTAAACTTATTTCGTACCCAACTCCTCTCTCATCCTGTCTACTTTCTGCTCTATTTTGCTCCTTTCCACGAATTGGTAAATATCTGTGTGTGCATCCTATCCTATACTCTTCTTATAAGCAAATTGGTGAAATTTTTGGTCCGTCATATCTCAACTAATTCCATATCCCAACTAAAATTATTTTTTAAAAATATGCATAATATAGAAACCTAATAATATAGTTATATCAACAAAAAATCAGACCCAAAATCAGAAAAAGAAGAATCCTTGATATTTTCCGGTTATGATTAATATGAAATACCCTACGTTTAGGTAATATGAAAAATATCTAAATATATCATCCGACAAGCAATTATCATTTATTCTGTGAAGTCTTCTAATATTT
Organism: Agapanthus africanus; assembly: GCA_030015575.1. NCBI lineage: Eukaryota > Viridiplantae > Streptophyta > Magnoliopsida > Asparagales > Amaryllidaceae > Agapanthus > Agapanthus africanus. Next base: position 670,686,550 of record JASDDO010000014.1, read on the forward strand.
CACGATGGCTCTAGTAATGGCCAAGATAATTGTCATCTTCATGTTCTTATGACTTTCTATAGTATTCGTTGATGGTTAATCATTTTCTATGGCAATTACTCTTTTTCTTTTGCTTGAATTAATACATTTTTTTTGGGCACAAAACGTTTCTTAAGATTTGACAATAAAATAACCCTAGCTGTTATTCTGAACCCACTATAATAAAACCCATGGAAGGATTAATATCTCAATAAACCCGACCATTTTTACTTGAAATTTCTTATAAAGCTTTATAGAAGATATCAAGTATAAAAGTTTTATAACTTTCCTTCTTTTCTTTATCTAGATATATTTCGTGTGCAATTTCCTTCTTAATTACTTCTTGGTAATTATAAATATTATCAAAACAAACTAATATTCTAGGTCTATTATTCTTATTAAGCATTAAATGATCTTCTTTTTTAAGCATGTCGTCAATATTATCTTTTTCTAACTATTTAAATATTTAATAACATATTCAGTGAGAACTAGATCTTGTGCGTAAAGCTTTATAAGTTCTCTAACTTGTTCTTTTGATTCTAGTTTTTCCGTTTTTTCATTTTCAAACATAAAGAATTTTACAAATTCTAAGATAATCTTGAATTCACCGTAATTCAAATATCAATATTGTTAGAAACCATTTAATTTAAGAGAGAAAAAAAATTATTAAAGATTAATCAAAATACAATGTAAAATATGTCTATATAACCCACAAGATAAAACCCTAATACATAATATACGTATAATACACGTAAACCCTAATACATAAAGATAAATACAAAATGGTATAAAAGATATGCATATTTTAACAGTTCCTCTCAAACTCTCGGTGGATCATAAACCGAGAGTTTAGACAAGAAATACAAAAGTTGGGTACATGTTTGAGGTATCGTAAAAAAATTGATCACTTGATCTATGGAATGGATATAGGTAAAGTCGCTCCATTTTCTTGACGAAACTTCAGATGAAGCTCTACCGGTGTAGCTGTATAAATATTGTCCGTAATAATAGAATCGTCAACCGTGGCTCCTGCAAAAATATCAGAAATGTACTTCTACTGTGACAGAAGATAGCCACGGGAAGAGTAAGAAATTTTGATCCTAATAACGCAAATGCACATAATATTTAATATTGTTATATTCAAATATTTCATAATCTAACAGCTTCCTTTAAACTCATGGTAGATAACCGAGAGTTTAGATAACAGCAGATCTAAAATATCGAGCATGGCGGACTAATACCTATTAGTCTCTTTTACGGATTGCAAAATGGATCGAATAACTTGTAGTCTCTTTCGCTAGAAATGCTTAAATGAAGGCGCTATAAGACGTCATAAAAAATAATTGGTTGGACTTGATATGGTATTGAGCCAAGTTCAAGAAGAAGTTCCACAAAGGAATAAAAATGATCAAAAGATCAAGAAAAAGTTTCATAAATGAATAAAAATTATCAAAAGATCTAGAAAATATTTCACAAAGGAATAAAAATGATCAAAAAGTCAAGAAGAGGTCCTATCAAAGGTATAAAAATGATCAAAAGATTAAGAAAAAGTTCCACAAAGAAATAAAAAGGATCAAAAGATCAAGAAAATGTCCTATCAAGAAAATAATGAAAGAAAAAGAATCAAGAAGAAGTTATATTAAGATCAAAGGATCAAGATAAACTTAGATCAACGGGAAAAAAAGACCAAGATAAAGAAGGATAAAAATAAAATTAATAGAAGAAATTGAAAAACAAAGGAAAAGATGATATAATCAATAAAATAGAAGAAATAGAAAAAATAGAATAATAAAGTGAAGCAATTGCCTATGTTGTAATTGCAGAAAAGAAAGACGAAGAAAAAAGAGATGACACGATCTATAAAGCAATAAAAGAAGAAGAAGAACCATCAAAACAGAGAGTTGATCTTAACCATAAAGAAATAAAAGCAGATAAAGAAATAGAAAAAGAAGAAATAAGAGATGACGCCATCAATATAGAAATAGAAGCACTGGAGGAAAAAAAAGATGACATCACACATATAGAAAAAAGGACAATACAAGAAGAAGAAAAGGGAGAAGATGTCATTGCCCAAATAGAAGTAGAAGCAACGAAAAATACAGAAGACGGTGATATTAACGAAGATAACATCACTTTTTTGAATTAATTTTTTATTTGGGAGAAGGTGATTTCGACGAGATTGGGGGTGATGAAGGTGATGGGTTCGACGAGATCGAAAAGAAGATGATTTCGATGGTGGGGAGATATCTTGATCTTATTGAGAGGATTTAGAAATCGCCGATGGAGCTTTCGGAAGACGAGGACAGTGATGATGGATATGGAGTATCATGTTGTTTTGGATAAGCGAGAAAAGAAAAGTAAGAAGATGATGATAAGTAGATTTTTGGATGCCTGTGATGATGATTTTATTGAGGAGAATTTTTTTGTTATTGGTAATCACGGAAAAGATAGGAAGAAGATGAATAAGACAGGAAAATCGAAGGGAAAGAGAAGAACAAAAGAGGAAGACGAATTCATCATATTCGGATTTTGCGATTTCATATGAAAATGGCGATGGCGATGATGATTTTAATGTTGAGCGTCAAATTATGGTAAATAAATAAGAAATGAAGAGCATGAAGGAAAAATATGGGTTCGAATAAAAAGAGAAGGAGAAATAGATCGATGGTAACGTCAAAGTCATCAGATGGAGAGTGATTCGACGATGGGAAGATGTGGCGATCGAGGAGATGAGAAGACGATGAGATGAGGCGGTGGAGAGAATCAATCATCGATGACGGCATCAATCAATGGTAGGATAAGCCCTGATACCATGTTAGAAACCATTGAATTTGAGAGAGGAAAAATATTATTAACGATTGATTAAAATACAATGTACAATATGTCTCTCTATATATATCCCACAAGTTAAAACCCTAATACGTAATATACATATAATACACGTAAATCTCAATACAAAGGGATTAATACATAATGATATAAAAGACATGATAAAGATATGCATATCTTAACAAATATCTTATTATTTCTCTTAGTTTCATTTTTTTCAATCCAAGTGGTCTTAGATTAATTGCTAGTGACTACATAGCTGACGTCAATGCGTACCGAGAAGTCCGAAGATACGCGAAGTATGGTGGAAGACAAAAAAGTTGAATAAGTGTAAATTGAGATTCGACGTGAAGAACAAAAAGATGTCCGAAGAAAACATAAAGATGAAGCGCTAAGGAGATGTGATATAAGGATAAGTAGAGAGAAGTTTGATTTGACATAAAGGAGAGCACTACAGGAAGTTTTGAAAAAAAACCATAATGAAAATGACACTTGTAAAATTGTAAAGATTGTGTTTCCTAAGTCATGAAGGTTACTACCTTCTTGCATAACAAGAGGGTGCTCTCTCAATTGTAATGTTGTGTAAAAATCAATTAAATTGGTGTCTTACCCAACTCCTCTCTCATCCTGCCTACTTTCTGCTCTATTTTGCATCTGTCCGTGAATTGGTAAATATCTGTATATATCCTATCCTATACAACTCTTATAAGAAAATTGGTCAAATTTTTGGTCTGTCATATCTTAACCAATTCCATATCCCAACTAAAATTATTTTTTAAAAATATGCATAATATAGAAACCTAATAATATAGTTATATCAACAAAAAATCAAATCCAAAATCAGAAAAAGAAGAATCCTTGATATTTTCCAGTTATGATTAATATGAAATACCCTAGCGTTTAGATAATATGAAAAATATCTAGATATATCATCCAACAAGCAATTATTATTTATTCTGTAAAGTCTTCAAATATTTCACGTTGTAATGCCCAAGATAATTGCGATCTTCATGTTCTTATGACTTTCTATTCTATTCATTGATGGTTAATCATTTTCTATGACAATTACTCTTTTTCTCTTGCATGAATTAGTACACTTTTTTTGGGTGCAAAAAGCTTCTTAAGTTTTGACAATAAAATAATCCTACCCGTCGTTCTGAACCCACTATAATAAAACCCATGGAAGGATTATCTTAATAAACCCAACCATTTTTATAAAAATAATCTTTGTTCATTTTTCAATCTTTAAATTAGTATTTTTTTAAAGGAAAGACGAGGTTCACTCTATTCAAATTGCATACTCAAAGAAGATGTGTAAAACACACCATGATACTTATTTTATTGTTTAAGTACATTCATTGCAGCTGTTTAGAAATAATCTTGTATTAGGTATCAAATCAATCGTTTCAATTTAAAATCTAAAATCAGACTTTTTTTTTTGTGAAGTACTTTACTTAAATATAAATTGAGTTATTATTTGAGATTTTTATTTATTACTTTTCTAATGTGTATATAAAAGTTAAGCAAAGATTAAATTATAATTTTTTGAAAAAAAAATCTTTTTAATAATTAACTCTAAAATTTATTCATATTCTATTATCTATAATCTATCTATCTTCTATACTACTCTAAACTGCAAATTCATCGTTGTTTTCATTCCACATATTATGCCCGCTCTTAAGATTTTTAAAAATATTTTCTTACATATAATCAATCTATATTTCTATCCTAGTTATCTCTATGATTAATAATATATCTATATTTATAATCTATATTTATCTTTACAATATTGTTAATAAATCTAATTATGATAATATATGATAACATTATATATGTCTGGATTATATAAATCTTCCCATTTCAAATTTTTTGGAACTAATTTTCAATTTAATTAGATATTTACAACCATGTGCTTGAAGCCTTTAAATTTAAATATTTTTTTGGATAAATATATATAATAAAGACTATCATTTTGAGTGGAAACTATTTTTTGCAATTAATCACATTAGACTACAAAATAAAAAATAATTATCTATAGCTATTGAACTTTTCTCAATGTATTTTCTCTTCGCATCTATGATATTTTTGCATTATATAAATTTTATGAAATATAAAAATATACCACGTTCGAAATTTTATGCTAAGAATTTAAAAGCATTCAAAACTAATAAAAATTTTCTCAAAAGATTTTAATAAATTATTTGATTATTCATATAGTGACATTGGATTGACAGACATCATGTGTAGATAGTAACTTACTATAATTTTCGCATCTCAGGGCTATCAATATAATTATAGTTAAAGAAGTCTACTTTACTTCTAGGAAAGATTGAATATATTAATCCTTATATGTTTTGTTCTCATTAAAAATAAATATTTATGAAAATACTCATTTAGTATATATTTATATATAAATAGTATCTTTATATAATTTTTAAATACCTCTTTTACAAAGAAAATAAAGTTTTGATATAAACTAAATTTGAGCCATGATTGGCTAAATCCCTTTCTTCTTCAAGATGGAGATCCATAAACCTACATAGGAAAAATGTTCTTTTAGGCCAAGCAATCAGGTATATTCTTCTTCTAGATCTACTCTAGAAATATCTCTCTGCAAAGTTAATTATGGAACGACATCAAAGTCGCGTAGGGGATCCCATATTAAGCCAGAGATTGGCGTGTTGGTAGTCCATAAATCGTTGACAGTCGTGTAATTGAAATTGCAGTCAGATATCTCTTGAGTGACCATTTAAAAGAAGAATATACAGAATTGCATGTAATAGAAGAACATTTATTCCTTGTAAGCTAATGGTATCGAAATCTTGAAAAGGGAATTCAAATGACTACACCCAGTTCATCAACTGCTATATCTACCAAGATTGCTCGTAATAAGAGCAGACATATTAAAAACTCAAATTTACTTGAGTATCCTTCAGATGAAGAACAGCTGAACAAATGGACAATTCCACATGTTCCAGCTAAAGAAATTTATAACATTGGGACGTTTGATCTATCGTCCAGACTTTCCATCAAAAGTATGGAAAAAACCATCTCTGTGGATAGCACTGAACAGACTATCCAACTCCTTTCAGAAAAGGATGTTTACAGATTTGAAAAACAATACAAGTACCTTCATATTGGTCTAATTCAAGTGGCCTTTAAACCACTTGCTCTACAAGGTTTAAATGCCTCAATATTAACATCCTTAAGAGATGCAAGATGCTTAGACTGGATTCCTTCCCTAATGGGAATTATGCAAACAAGTCTGTGTCATGGACCAGTCTACTTTGATGTTTATCCTAATTTAACCTTATCTCTAACTGACCCCAATATACTTGAGGCAGTAACTTTGAATCTAAAAACCCATGGCTATAACTTCATGAAAGGATCTGAAACTATAGCTATAATTTATAGAATCCATTATAAAGTTTTATCTACAATGGCACCCAAGGTAAAAGTTAAAACGGAGAATGGTAAAACCACAATTATTGAAATCAATCTTTTATCCTCTGGTGTTGCTACAAATAGGATTATAAAATGGGAAGAAATTGACTTTCCAGAATCTTGGGTTATAACCTCAGCAGTTCCACCTGCACCAATAATAGATACAGACATCGATCAGATAATACAGACTGACGATGGAAACATTGAAGTAAAATTTGGCTTTAATAATATAGCCAGAATATCAGGAAAACCTTATATGGAAGGTGGTTCCAGTTCTTCTGTTTTAAGAAGATCTTTCTCCAGGCCAAGCACCTCTTATAGAGATGTTAAAGGGATTAATATTTCCCAAGATAATATTTCTCATCCCATCTACGAGAAGGAAAATAAAACTTCTCCTACCTCATCAGAGATGAGTTTTCACATATAATTTTATGGATTTAAGACCTGATAGTGATCTGAGAAAATTCCTTAATAAGGAATTTATGAGTAAAAAGCATACTGCTTTTAGAGAATGGTTTGGAAAAACATTTTCTACAGAACAAATGTATCATTATAAAGAGCAATATTATAGACATCTTGAAGAAAACCAATATCTGAAATATTTTATAGATTGGTTTGTTGAACACTTTCTTAATGAACAAGAAAGTAAAATTAACATTCTAGAAGAACATTATAAACAGTGGACCACTCAAAATGGTAAAACTGTGAGATCTATTTATCCACCAACAGAACCTTTAAGGTTATCTGGTGTTTCTACCTCTAATTTAGAGGCAACCGCTTTTATAAAGCCTCTTATTGATGACAAAATAGAAAACACTTTGAAAGAACTTCAAAAGGTTTTTAAACAAAATAATTTCTCTAATATTTACATTCAGGTAATTGGTCAACAACTAATTAGAGTAGAATCTACTTTAGAAAGCCTGAATAATAAATTACAAACAATGGGAATAATTGAAACTCCGGTTATTAAAACTGTAAACGAGAAAAATTATATCCCCATAAAACCAGCTCTAGAAATTTCTGGATATAAATTATCCAAAAATAAAGATATATCTTCAGATATTATAAATGCTCTGGAGAAAAAGTTCAGCAATGCTAAGTTAAACATCATTGATGGAGAACCTTCTGAAATATCAGAAGAAGACTCAGAAATAAATGAGTCATCAGAAAGTCAGATTAATATGTCTGACAATAATATCGTAAATACGATAAAATATCCTTTAAGGACGTTGGACAAGCATTATTATAAAAGGCCAACTCCTTTAGATATCCTGTATGAAGAAAGCGAAGCTCTTACCACAAATTCATACTCAGGACGTTCCATTTATGAATGGAATATTGATGGATTACCTGATAAGCAAATCCATAACACATTACATCGAATGATGATGTATGCAACAGTATCAAAACAGCAAGGGAACTCTGATGTTGATGTTGCAAGGTTTATATCATGTGGTTTTACCGGAATTCTGAAAGGCTGGTGGGATCATTGCTTATCCCCAGCACAAAAGGTTGAAATTTAGAGTGCAGAAAAAATGGAGAACAATACTCCTGTTTCTGATGCTGTTTATACACTAATACTTACAATCCTCAATCATTTCACAGGGGATGTAAGTAATCAAGCTGAGAAGGTTAGAACCTTGTTGCAAAATCTAAGATGTCCTACTTTGACACATTTTAGATGGTACAAAGATACCTTTCTTAGCAGAGTTATGCAACTAGATGAAGCGAATAACTCTCATTGGAAAGCCAAATTTATAGATGGCTTACCCAACCTTTTTGCTGAAAGAGTTCGGACTAACCTGAGAACTCAACATGATGGGGTTATACCCTACAATACCTTTACATATGGCCGCTTAATAAGCACCTGTGTTAAAGAAGGTTTATCTTTATGTAATGACATAAAGTTAAAAAACCAATTGAAAAGCCAGAGATTGACTGGAAAACACGAATTGGGAGAATTTTGTAGCCAATTCGCAATGGAAGATCCTTATATGGATTGAAAAGATAAAAGGAAGACTAAAACCAGATACAGGATCAGGATTTGAGCAAGGCTCAGTGGAAGATACAGGATCAGGATTTGAGCAAGGCTCAGTGGGAGAGCAAGGCTCTCGTTTATATTTATTAGAGCAAAAGGCTAATAAGAAAGAGGAAAGATGAAAAACTTACAAAATTTTATTTATTATCTTCAAACAAAGTACAGTAGTTATCAGAATATGAGAGTACAAGAGAGAGATATTTTTTCTGCGATGCCTTCTGAAGGCAAAGGCTCTCCTTTATATAGAGGAGATTCTGAGGACTATGAGTGCCTCACTGATTGAGGGTGAGCTGTCTTCAATAATTGAGCTCTATAATTGGGGTGAGCTGTCTTCAATAATTGAGCTCTATAATTGAGGCGCGCTGTCCTTATGTGCACTGTAGATGCGCAGTACTGTGGATGCGCCGTACTGTAGATGCTTTGCGCAGTCTGTGCTGTAGTTGCGCAGTTAGTACTGTAGTTGCGCAGTTAGTACTGTAGTTGCGCAGTCTGTGCTGTAGCTGCTTGCGCCGTTTGTCCTGTAGATGCGCAAAAACTGTAGATGCGCCACAGTTCCTGGTTTTTTATAAAAACCATGTGATGATTTCTGGTTTTATGAAAACCATGGGCCAAGGATACTTTTACCAAAACCGTGTGCTGGATTCTTTTGCAGTCGTTCATTTTGGTAAACAGTCCTTTCTTTCTTGTATAGTTTATTTCATTAGGCCCTTGCCTTTATCCTGACTCAATTTTGAGCCCATAAGATCGTCCCAAAGTTGATCCGTTGTTTTTAGATCGTCCTCTGGGTCCTGGGATTGCCCCTGAAAGCATTCTTTCATTTCTACCGACTTGGTAGTCTTCTCAGACGTAGAAGAATTGGTGTCTGAGTTCTCAAATGTTTGTTCGAAATGCTTTTTCATATGTTCTAAGCAGCGTTTCATCAGCTCTTCTTCAGAGATATTAGGATACTTTCTCTGAAAAGATAGTTTTAATTTTAGCATTGGATTTTCCTTTGCTAATTCTTCATTAATTTTATTATCCAGAGCATTATTATTGCTCTTGATAGCTGCTTTTATGCCAACTATCTTTTCTTCTTCTATAATTCCAGACCACCATTTAATGAGGAATTTTCTGGATAGAATGGGAATGTTTTTATTATCGAACTCAGAAATGATCGTCCATCTAAATATAAATGGCATTTCGTTTTCTATAAAATAATGGAGAGTGCTTTCTCCTTCCATGATGGATTCATCATGAGTATTATGAAATCTTGGATGTGATTCTATCCAAGGAACAAATAGATTAAAAATAGATTTTGGCAGTATGGCTAGTTCTGCCCCAATTTTTTGCCATAGTTGAATAAACCAAACTGGTATACCTGCTTTTATAACATCAGGTTTTATAATTATAAACCAGGAATGCTTTTTCGCTGGGTTTTCATAGTATAAAAATTTCTCAAAAGCTTGGATATAATCCCAATAATTGCTTTCGTGTCGCTCTTCTCCTACTTTGAGCGACCTCGCCCTATTAGGGTGTAAAGCCCATTCATGTGGGCTAAGAATCTTTCTAATAATGGGTTTGGAGAAGTTTATAATTTCTCCACCTTCTTTTCCGTTTGGATAGTAGTGTTTTATTTCTACTGATCCAGAAACTATTAGCAAGGCTTCATATACTTGCCTTGTTTTCCCCGCTGATGCAGCAAAAGAAATGGTCTCAATATATTTTTCTTTTAAAGACCATGGATCATGCATCTTAGGAATATCATTCCTTTCCAAACATATAATTTGTTCAGAGTTATCTTTTGAGGTATAACTGTCATTAGCATCTTCAATCGCTTTTTTAAAGGATTGTCCAGGAATATTTCCTGTTGAAGATGTCTCAGCTTCGCTTTGAGGACTGTAAATACTTATATTAGAAGTATTTTTATTTGCCTTTTTATGAGGCGTTTTCCATTCTGATTGGGCGTATGAAGCCTCTGATTCCATGTCTATTTGCATGGATTTTGGCTTTTGCATTTTAAGCCAGTTTGCATAAGGGGAGTTGTTAGGAGTATTACTCCTTCCCCTTCCTCGCCCTCTGTCTGGGCCTCGTCCCCTCGTCGGGGTCTGCATCTGCAGTATCCTGCAAAAATTCCCTGGTCAAAAAATCAGGAAGACAATTGTTAGTTCCTTTTATATACTCAATATCAAAATCAAATACAGATAATTCTGCTTGCCATCTAGCAAATATTTGCTTTGATGTTAAATTTTTAACATCTTTTTGTAACACAGATTTGGCTGCACTACAATCAATTCTTAATAAGAATTTTTGATTTAATAAATCATCTTGGAATTTATAAATACATTTGATAATAGAAAGAATTTCTTTCTTAATAGTTGAGTAATTCAACTGGGCTGGATTCCATTTTCCAGACGTAAATCTTACAAGAATTTCCTTATTATTAGTAGGATCTACTTGTTTTAAGATGCCTCCGTAACCTATGTTTGAAGCATCTGTCTCAACAATTTTCTTCCAATTAGGATTGGTAATATGAAGACATGGTAAATTCTTTACTGTCTCTTTAATTTTCTGAACAGCTTTAGTATGATCATCTGTCCAAGGTGATGGATTTTTTCTCAGCCTAGTGTATAATATGGCTGCATCTGTAGCTAAATTTTTATAATAATCTGCTACGTAATTTAAAGCACCCAAAAATCTTTGGAGCTGCTTAGCATTAGCAATATAGTCAGGAAATTTAGAAGCAAATTCTATACTTCTTTCAATTGGAACAATAGTTCCATTATTAATATTATGTCCCAAAAAACGTATAGCTATTTGAAACAATTTCATTTTTGGAGCAGATATGACTAGTCCATTTTTTATAATGAGATGTTTGAAAATATTTAAATGTTTAAAATGTTGATCAATGTTCTCAGAATAAATAAGAACATCATCAATATATGAAAGGATAAAGTCCGTATAAGGATTAAATATCGAATTCATAATATTTTGAAATTCAGATGGTGCATTTTTTAATCCGAACGGCATAACATTCCATTCAAAATGTCCAAAAGGTACTGCAAAAGCAGTTTTATATTTATCAGATTCATGAATCTGAATTTGCCAATAGCCTGATTTTAAATCAAACTTAGAAAATATTTTGGCCTTGCTTATTCTATTAAGCAGATCCCTTTTATTAGGGAGGGGATGTCTTATCCATTTAAGTACCTTGTTTAAAGGTTTATAATTTATAACAAGGCGTGGTACCCCCCGCTCTTGTTCAGCAGCATTATTTATATAAAATGCTGTACAACTCCATGGAGAAGTTGATTTTCTTATTAGCCTTTTGTCTATAAGACTGCTAATTTCTTTTTTACAAAGTTCAAGATATTCTTGATTCATTTGGCATGGTCTTGCCTTGGTAGGAATATTTTCCTCAGAAAAATCTTCTATATAAGGAAGATTGACAATATGCTGTTTTCTTTCCCAAAATGCATTAGGAAAGTTACTGCAAGTTTGAGTTATAAACTCATTTTCTAGATTTTTTATTCTGGTTTTTATCATACTAGAATCAAGTTTTTTGATTATTTGTAAAGAAGTTATTTCTTCTTTAATAAAATTTATTTGATTTTCTTTTAGATAAATATCTTTTACCTCATTTATGATTTTCATCATAGGATCAGTTATAAACTGAAATATAATCTCTTTTCCTTTATAAGAGCTATAAATGCCTTGTGAGTCTATTTTATTTATAGGCATTATCTTAGTGAGGAAGGGTGTTCCGAGTATCACATGTTGTGATATCTCCTTTACTATAATCAAAGGAGAGGGAATACAAATGTCGTTATTACAAATATTTGCATTCGACACCTTATAAGGTGTAGTAAGAGTACTATTATCTGCTGTACTCAAGGTTTGTGTAGTTCTTTCACAATACCTTATAGGAATAATTCCTTCTTTTATACAGTTTAAATCTGCACCACTGTCAACCAGTGCAATAAGATCGGGTATAACCAAATCATTATTTATTATAAGGGTAATTCGAATGTACCATTTTTGATTTAATACTAAATCAATAGTTTGTAGGAATTTATCTGGGACAATTTCCTCAGTAGATTCATCTTCATTATTTGAAGATTCACCTTGTATAACGGTGTTTCCTTCAATAATAGGTATTCTTTTTAAAATATCTTTATTTTGAACTTTTAGTTCTATAATTTCGGTTTTGAGGTTATTAACCTCTTTCTGTAAAACTGCAATTGTTACAGGCTTACTTTCTCTTGATTGTTGTCTTTTAAAGACTTCTGATAATCTATAAACATTATCAATAGCAGGAGATTTCTCATTTTCTTCTTTAAGAAGAACTTCAACCAACTTAGATTTAAGTTCTGGCTGAATGTGTTCGTCTTGAATGATTTTAAGAATGATCTTTTTGTCATCTTTAGTTATGACATTAATAGTGAGACCGTTCATCTCAACTATAGATTTCCAGTAATTCTCTTTATTGTTGATATTACAACATTTACTAGAACAAATTTCATCATCATCTGATGAGGAATCTGTTGATTCAGATTCAGAGGATTCAGAAGATTCTGATGAATTAATCATTATTTTATATAATGACTTTCTTAATTCTTCATCTTCTATTTCATTTATTCTCTTTTTTGTGTAACACTTGTTGGCAAAATGACCAACTTTTCCACACTTGTAACAGGTGGCTGAAGAAGTAGATTTCTTCTTAAACCTATAAGGTTTTTCCTTTTATCTCATTCTTCTTTATGTTTAGAAGGTTTATATGGCCTTTTATACCTCCTTTTATAATGAGGTCGTTTAGACTCCGTTCTTTTAGTCTTCCTTTTATCTTTTCGATCCATATAAGGATCTTCCATTGCGAATTGGCTACAAAATTCTCCCAATTCGTGTTTTCCAGTCAATCTCTGGCTTTTCAATTGGTTTTTTTTAACTTTATGTCATTACATAAAAATAAACCTTCTTTAACACAGGTGCTTATTAAGCGGCCATATGTAAAGGTATTGTAGGGTATAACCCCATCATGTTGAGTTCTCAGGTTAGTCCGAACTCTTTCAGCAAAAAGGTTGGGTAAGCCATCTATAAATTTGGCTTTCCAATGAGAGTTATTCGCATCATCTAGTTGCATAACTCTGCTAAGAAAGGTATCTTTGTACCATCTAAAATGTGTCAAAGTAGGACATCTTAGATTTTGCAACAAGGTTCTAACCTTCTCAGCTTGATTACTTACATCCCATGTGAAATGATCGAGGATTGTAAGTATTAGTGTATAAACAGCATCAGAAACAGGAGTATTGTTCTCCATTTTTGCTGCACTCCAAATTTCAACCTTTTGTGCTGGGGATAAGCAATGATCCCACCAGCCTTTCAGAATTCCGGTAAAACCACATGATATAAACCTTGCAACATCAGCATCAGAGTTCCCTTGCTGTTTTGATACTGTTGCATACATCATCATTCGATGTAATGTGTCATGGATTTGCTTATCAGGTAATCCATCAATATTCCATTCATAAATGGAACGTCCTGAGTATGAATTTGTGGTAAGAGCTTCGCTTTCTTCATACAGGACATCTAAAGGAGTTGGCCTTTTATAATAATGCTTATCCAACGTCCTTAAAGGATATTTTATCGTATTTACGATATTATTGTCAGACATATTAATCTGAGTTTCTGATGACTCATTTATTTCTGAGTCTTCTTCTGATATTTCAGAAGGTTCTCCATCAATGATGTTTAACTTAGCATTGCTGAACTTTTTCTCCAGAGCATTTATAATATCTGAAGATATATCTTTATTTTTGGATAATTTATATCCAGAAATTTCTAGAGCTGGTTTTATGAGGATATAATTTTTCTCGTTTACGGTTTTAATAACCGGAGTTTCAATTATTCCCATTGTTTGTAATTTATTATTCAGGCTTTCTAAAGTAGATTCTACTCTAGTTAGTTGTTGACCAATTACCTGAATGTAAATATTAGAGAAATTATTTTGTTTAAAAACCTTTTGAAGTTCTTTCAAAGTGTTTTTTATTTTGTCATCAATAAGAGGCTTTATAAAAGCGGTTGCCTCTAAATTAGAGGTAGAAACACCAGATAACCTTAAAGGTTCTGTTGGTGGATAAATAGATCTCACAGTTTTACCATTTTGAGTGGTCCACTGTTTATAATGTTCTTCTAAAATGTTAATTTTACTTTCTTGTTTATTAAGAAAGTGTTCAACAAACCAATCTATAAAATATTTCAGACATTGGTTTTCTTCAAGATGTCTATAATATTGCTCTTTATAATGATACATTTGTTCTGTAGAAAATGTTTTTCCAAACCATTCTCTAAAAGCAGTATGCTTTTTACTCATAAATTCCTTATTAAGGAATTTTCTCATATCACTATCAGGTCTTAAATCCATAAAATTATATGTGAAAACTCATCTCTGATGAGGTAGGAGAAGTTTTATTTTCCTTCTCGTAGATGGGATGAGAAATATTATCTTGGGAAATATTAATCCCTTTAACATCTCTATAAGAGGTGCTTGGCCTGGAGAAAGATCTTTTTAAAACAGAAGAACTGGAACCACCTTCCATATAAGGTTTTCCTGATATTCTGGCTATATTATTAGAGCCAAATTTTACTTCAATGTTTCCATCGTCAGTCTGTATTATCTGATCGATGTCTGTATCTATTATTGGTGCAGGTGGAACTGCTGAGGTTATAACCCAAGATTCTGGAAAGTCAATTTCTTCCCATTTTATAATCCTATTTGTAGCAACACCAGAGGATAAAAGATTGGTTTCAATAATTGTGGTTTTACCATTCTCCGTTTTAACTTTTACCTTGGGTGCCATTGTAGATAAAACTTTATAATGGATTCTATAAATTATAGCTATAGTTTCAGATCCTTTCATGAAGTTATAGCCATGGGTTTTTAGATTCAAAGTTACCGCCTCAAGTATATTGGGGTCAGTTAGAGATAAGGTTAAATTAGGATAAACATCAAAGTAGACTGGTCCATGACACAGACTTGTTTGCATAATTCCCATTAGGGAAGGAATCCAGTCTAAGTATCTTGCATCTCTTAAGGATGTTAATATTGAGGCATTTAAACCTTGTAGAGTAAGTGGTTTAAAGGCCACTTGAATTAGACCAATATGAAGGTACTTGTATTGTTTTTCAAATCTGTAAACATCCTTTTCTGAAAGGAGTTGGATAGTCTGTTCTGTGCTATCCACAGAGATGGTTTTTTTCATACTTTTGATGGAAAGTCTGGACGATAGATCAAACGTCCCAATGTTATAAATTTCTTTAGCTGGAACATGTGGAATTGTCCATTTGTTCAGCTGTTCTTCATCTGAAGGATACTCAAGTAAATTTGAGTTTTTAATATGTCTGCTCTTATTACGAGCAATCTTGGTAGATATAGCAGTTGATGAACTGGGTGTAGTCATTTGAATTCCCTTTTCAAGATTTCGATACCATTAGCTTACAAGGAATAAATGTTCTTCTATTACATGCAATTCTGTATATTCTTCTTTTCAATGGTCACTCAAGAGATATCTGACTGCAATTTCAATTACACGACTGTCAACGATTTATGAGCTACCAACACGCCAATCTCTGGCTTAATATGGGATCTCCTACGCGACTTTGATGTCGTTCCATAATTAACTTTGCAGAGAGATATTTCTAGAATAGATCTAGAAGAAAAATATACCTGATTGCTTGGCCTAAAAGAACATTTTTCCTATGTAGATTTATGGATCTCCATCTTGAAGAAGAAAGGGATTTAGCTCATCATGAAAATGACACTTGTAAAATTGTAATGTGTGTTTCCTAAGTCATGAAGGTTACTACCTTCTTGTATAAATAAGAGGGTGCTCTGTCAATTGCAACGATTGTGTAAAAATCAATTAAACTGATTTCGTGCTCAACTCCTCTCTCATCCTGCCTACTTTCTGCTCTATTTTGCTCCTGTCCACGAATTGGTAAATATCTGTGTGTGCATCCTATCCTATACTACTCTTATAAGCAAATTGGTCAAATTTTTGGTCCGTCATATCTCAACTAATTCCATATCCCAACTAAAATTATTTTTAAAAAATATGCATAATATAGCCTAATAATATAGTTATATCTACAAAAAATCAGATCCAAAATCAGAAAAGAAGAATCCTTGATATTTTCCAGTTATGATTAATATGAAATACCCTAAGTTTAGATAATATGAAAAATATCCAGATATATCATCCAACAAGCAATTATTATTTATTCTGTGAAGTCTTCAAATATTTCAGGCTGGCTCTAGTAATGCCCAAGATAATTGTGATCTTCATGTTCTTATGACTTTCTATACTATTCGTTAATGGTTAATCATTTTCTATGGCAATTACTCCTTTTCTTTTGCATGAATTAATACAATTTTTTTGGATGCAAAAAGCTTCTTAAGATTTGACAATAAAATAACCTGGCCGTCGTTTTGAACCCACTATAATAAAACCCATGGAAGGATTATCTTAATAAACCCGACCATTTTTATAAAAATAATTTTTGTTCATTTTTCAATCTTTAAATTAGTATTTTTTTTAAAGGAAATACGGAGGTTCACTCTATTCAAACTGCATCCTCAAAGAAGATGTGTAAAACACGCCATGATACTTATTTTATTGTTTAAGTACATTCATTGCAGCTGTTTAGAAATAATCATGTAGTAGGTATCAAATCAATCGTTCCAATTTAAAATCTAAAATCAGACTTTATTTTTTATTTTTTGTGAAGTACTTTACTTAAATATAAATTGAGTTTTTTATTTATTACTTTACTTATGTGTATATAAGAGTTAAGCAAAGATTAAATTATAATTTTTTGAAAAAAAAATCTTTTTAATAAATAACTCTAAAATTTATTCATATTCTATTATCTATAATCTATCTATCTTCTATACTACTCTAAAATGCAAATTCATCGTTGTTTTCATTCCACATATTATGCCTGCTCTTAAGTTTTTTAAAAATATTTTCTTACATATAATCAATCTATATTTCTATCCTAGTTATCTCTATGATTAATAATATATCTATATTTATAATCTATATTTATCTTTACAATATTGTTAATAAATCTAATTATGATAATATATGATAACATTATATATGTCTGGATTATATAAATCTTCCCATTTCAAATTTTTTGGAACTAATTTTCAATTTAATTAGATATTTACAACCATGTGCTTGAAGCCTTTAAATTTAAATATTTTTTTGGATAAATATATATAACAAAGACTATCATTTTGAGTGGAAACTATTTTTTGCAATTAATCACATTAGACTACAAAATAAAAAATAATTATCTATAGCTATTGAACTTTTCTCAATGTATTTTCTCTTCGCATCTATGATATTTTTGCATTATATAAATTTTATGAAATATAAAAATATACCACGTTCGAAATTTTACGCTAAGAATTTAAAAGCATTCAAAACTAATAAAAATTTTCTCAAAAGATTTTAATAAATTATTTGATTATTCATATAGTGACAATATTGGATTGACAGACATCATGTGTAGATACTAACTTACTCTAATTTTCGCATCTCAGAGCTATCAATATAATTATAGTTAAAGAAGTCTACTTTACTTCCAGGAAAGATTGAATATATTAATCCTTATATGTTTTGTTCTCATTAAAAATAAATATTTATGAAAATACTCATTTAGTATATATTTATATATAAATATTATCTTTATATAATTTTTAAATACCTCTTTTCCAAAGAAAATAAAATTTTGATACAAACTAAATTTCCTAATCATAAAATTTTAAATAAAATATTTTAAATATTTTTTTTTATAATCTATAGAATTATTTTTTAAAAATAGAAACAATATTTTTAGAACAAATAAATCATGTGGAACCAATATGTGTGAATTCTAAATATTATACATCCATACTTCAATAAGTTATCACCTCAAAATCTTAAAATGATCTAAATTTTTAATCATGTGGCACATATGAAATTATCAATTATGTTCGAAATTATCAAAGAATTTTTCAATTTTTCCACAAAAAACTAGTATTGTTTATGAGTACTGGAAAAAAGAAAAACCATAACATAAACAGTTCCTATTAAAATCTTTGCTGTGATTCTATCAAATTCTTAAAATGTTTTTATTCTAGAAGGGAAAAAGGGAGAAACGTACGCCTCCCATCCATAAACTGTCTTTTACAAAAAATGCATGTCGCATTGGGAATTACAATTTTACTAGAATTGAGATATAGGGAAAAAATAAATGCAAAATGCCGGTATAATTGATAAAAATCCAAGGGGCTATGCATAGGTTTTCATTTTCGGATCAGAGAATGAATCATAAGGTATATGAAGTAACTGTTAGGGCGGACTTTAAAGCAGATGCTGTAGTACTGGATGGTGTGGTCGTGTTTGATGAGACAAAACTTTTAAAGGCTTTATTGTAGTTAGTCTGAAATGTCGGCCATCTTTATATGATATTTAAGGCTGTTTTTGTAACCCCAAAAAAATTCATAGGCTAAAGATAATTTCTAATTTTGTACTAGTTAGTAGATTCTATTAAAAAAAGGAAAGCAAAATAAAAATAAAGGATGCAACATTGTTTTGAATTATGCTATTGTGAAGTGGAAGAACAATTTCGTCTTTTTAATGGAACCGTCCCTCCTTTCTTTCCATGCGGATGCCCGATTTTTCCTAAAACTAATCAACATAATAATGCGCTTAAAATCCCTTTTTCCATTAATTGCAGGCAGCTTCGCTTAAAACCCTAATCTTATTTTTTCCCGATCCAGGTCCTCTATATTATGAATCTTGAAAGATTAGAATCGGCTCAAAGATAAGAAAATTAGGGTTAGCGAGTTCTCTATTTTGTGATCTGAATTTAAATTTGTACCAAAATTCGATCTGATTTTGTTATCACTTGCTTTGAGAAATTAACAATTTTTTCATGCTTGGGGTTTGACAAAGATCAAAAAATAATAAAAATTAAAATTTAGATGAAAAAAAATAGCAATTTTGTTATGTCCTAGTAACTTTATTTATAGCTTTGATCACTTTTGGTTTGAGTTTGATGTAGATCGAGCGAAATTTATATATATATTTATATATATATATATATATATATTGGGCAAAGAATAAAATGCTATATATTCTACATGATTTGCTCTCTCCTTCCTTCTTGTTAAATTGTAGTTGCGTCATTACATGCTCCTACACTGATTTAGCACAAAATTGATGTTTTCTTATTCACTTTTGAATTTGTTCGTATTAAATCCTATGCAATACTCGAAGACATAGATTTCCTTTTAAACAAGAAGCCATGATGTAGAATCCTTGCGCTTACCCTACGAAATAAGGACACTGAATTTGATGATGCTCGATATCGGTGATCTTCCAGATCAGGACACGTGGCAGATGACGTGTCCCAGGGCTCATAAGAAAGGATATACAGTGGCCGACCAGACCACTCCTGTGCCCGTCCTACAAGAAAACGCTGGCTCACTTCCGAGCCCCCAGCACAATTGGCCTCCTCGGCCTCACAGCTCGTCTCCGAGCTATCACAGGGCCGAGCCTCCTCGGCCCTCTCAGCTCGCCTCCGGGCTCGAGCAGAACCAAGATACCTCGGCTCTCCCGCTCCTCCACGAGCTCTCCCTCCGAGGTTATCTTCCTCGGTCTCATCGACCGACCAACAGCACCGCTTGCTGGCGTAACTGTCATCCCGCGAATCTCGCTATGCGCGAGATCTCCGCCGGCTACATCCCACGTTCTACGCCACCACGATCCCCCATTAACGAGCCTGTCTCGCCATTAATGGGAGGTCCCGCTCATCACGCGGGCGTGACATCGGGAGCGTAACGGCCGGTGTGATTCTCGCGCCTGCCTCGCCTGCTACCACCGCTATATAAACCCCTTCTTCAGACGGTTCAAGTAAGCCATTTTTACTCCACTAAGTCGTTACTCTGCTCGGATCTCTAGTCTAACTTGACCGTTGGAGGGTCCTCGGTGGTACAACCACGCTGGGACTTTCTTGCAGGTAGCTCGGCAACCACAACCTCAAACCCATTGAGATCCACATACTTCAGGAGCGACAGCCTCCAGATCCAATCTCAGCCACCCATTGCCGCCATCAGCAGATCAACAGAAGGTAATATCTTGGCACGATCCAGGTCGCGTCAGCTGGCGCCGTCTGTGGGAACTCCTTGATTCCACAAAAACAAAAGTTCACTTTCCGATCTCAATCCAATGGCGAGCGATCATCACGACGATCCAAGTACCAGCCACCGCCTCCCCCTCAACGGAGGCGCGGACGAACCTCCTCCGCCGAATGCCATCAACGCCCTCATCGGCCGAATAGACCGACTCGCGTCTGTTGTGGAGGCGCTGATCCGCGCCCAAACGGCGGGGCAAGATCACCAAGTGCCGTTCCTCCGCCTCGGGGCCAGGACCCCTACAAGAGAAGAGAAGACTCCGTCTGTGTCGGCACTGCCGACCGCCGCCTCATCAGTTCCGGCAACCGCGGTTTTCTTGGGCCGACGTACTCGAAAACCCGGTGGGAACCGCTAAGTTTGGCTCCGAGGTCTTACGCTAGAGAGTTTCGCCCCGAGTCTCGTCGCACCCTTGTCCCTCCCGAGGCGGTGGCGGTCAGCTCGCCTGTTTGCAGGCACGACCGACACCCCCTCTCTGGATGGGGTCGCGCACGCGAGACTCTCCACGGCAGCTCAAAAACAACCCTACCGGGGGGCGTAAAGAACCTCACCAAAGGGAACCAAGGCTCGTCGAAAATCATGGTCGTGACGGCCGGGGGTACGTCGGGCATATACGAGACCCAGCACCCCGCACCAGACGCGGAGGCCGATAGCCGACCGACGAAGAGGCCAAGGGAGACCGAGCCGATCACTTTTGACGACGGGGACTTTCACGGCATATCCTTGCCCCACAAAGACCCCCTGGTGATTGCGGCTCGAGTCCATCAATACGAGGTGCAAAGGATCCTGGTCGACTCGGGAAGCTCGGCAGACATTCTCTTCCATGACTACTTCCTATGCATGGGGCTCGCCTCGGCAGACCTGAGGCCGACCGCCCACGTCCTCTCAGGATTCACCAACCATTCCATCCCGGCGGAAGGGGTAATCACTCTACAGTTCAACATTGGGGAGGCCAACCGTACGCGGACTCTGCCAGTGGAATTCATCGTAGCGAGAATTTCATCGGCCTACAACATCCTCCTCGGCCGCCCTACGCTGAACTCCCTCCGGGCCCAGATATCGACCTATCACCTGGCGATGAAGTTCCCCTCGACCAGGGTGGGATATGTCGGGTCTATGGAGACCAGCGAATTGCAAAGGTTTGCTTCACCGCAACATCTTCATCGGAGAGACCGTTCGGCGATGCCGAAGGTGAGGGTGACATCAGGGGTTGTCTAGACACTCGAGACGAGAAAACCGAGGTCTGAGGGACCCCGGTGGAGTCTCTGATAGAGGTCCCCCTCGTAGAAGGGGACGACGAAAAACTCGTCCAGATCGGATCGCTTCTGACAGGAACTCAGCGAGATGACCTGGTCCATTTCCTCAGAAACAACTCCGACGTGTTTGCCTGGGCGCCTGCTGACATGCCTGGGATCGACCCGAAAATTATATCTCACAAGCTCGGGGTTGATCTTACGGCCCAACCCATCAGATAGAAAAAGAGAAGCTTCGCCTCGGTCAAACAGAAGGCTATCGAGGACGAGGTGGATCGGCTCCTCGCCGCCAACTTCATTCGGAACATGCCCTATTCGGAGTGGCTAGCAAACGTAGTCCTAGTCAAGAAATCAAGCGGGAAGTGGCGCATGTGCGTCGACTTCACCGACCTCAACAAGTCCTGCCCCAAAGACAACTATCCCCTACCTCGGATAGATCAGCTCGTCGACAGCTCGGCAGGACACGAGCTATTGAGCTTTATGGATGCCTTCTCCGGCTACAATCAGATCCGTATGAATCCAGCAGACGAAAATCTTACCGCATTCACAACAGACCGGGGGGTATACTGCTACAAGGTGATGCCCTTCGGCCTCAAGAACGTCGGGGCTACATACCAACGGTTGGTCAATCGCATGTTCAAGCCATAGATCGGCAGGAACATGAAGGTTTACGTCGAAGATATGCTCGTCAAATCAGTCTCGTCGACCGACCACACCAAGAACCTAAGCGAGGCCTTCGAGATACTTCGCAAGTTCAAGATGAAGCTGAACCCCGCCAAGTGCGCATTCGGGGTCACCGGGGGAAAGTTCCTCGGTTTCATGGTCACCCACCGAGTGATCGAGGCCAACCCGGAAAAAATCGACGCCATCCTCAACATGACCGCGCCCAAGACCAACGTCGAGATCATGCGACTAATCGGGCGGGTGGCCGCTCTGAGCCATTTCATGTTGAGGTCTGGGGAAAAATGCCTCCCATTCTTCAAAGCCCTAAGGAAAATCCCGAGGTTCGAGTGGTCAGAGGAGTGTCAGACCGCCTTCGACCAGTTAAAGAGGCACCTTGCGATGCCGCCGCTGCTCACCCGACCAGTTGAAGGAGACGAGCTATCGCTGTATCTGGCGGTATCCGACCAAGCGGCAGGCTCAGTGCTCGTCCGGGAGGTCGACGGACTGCAGAAGCCGGTATACTACGTGAGCCACGTCTTCAAAGATGCAGAAATGAGGTATCCAGCCATAGAGAAGATCGTCCTGGCCCTCATAGTGGCCTCGAGGAAGCTACTACACTACCTCCAGGCGCACACTATCCTCTTCCTTACCGAGCGCCCGCTGGAGGCTATCCTCGCCTCACCCGAATCCTCAAGCCGCTTAGAGAAGTGGAGGTGGGAGCTATCCCAGTTTGACATAAAATACCGCCCGAGTCAGGCCATCAAAGAACAAGCCCGCGCTGACCCTCGCGAATCAACACCCGATTGTGGGGAGATACGATTCGGTCCCTGAGTGGGTCATCTACGTCGACGGGCTCTCAACCGAGGAAGGCTGTGGCGCCGGCCTTATCATTCGAGGCCCGAACGAAGCAGAAATGGAATATTCCTTAAAGCTCGGATTCATGGCTTCAAACAACGCGACAGAGTACGAGGCCCTGCTGGCTGGACTTCGCATGGCCTCCGGGCTGGGGCTGAGGACAATTCGAATCCGCAGTGACTCAGCCCTGGTCGTTGGCCAAGTGGCCGGCCACTTCGAGGCTTGGGAACCCCTAATGGTGAAATATCTGGCCAAGGTAAGAAAACTTTGGAAGAATTTCGACGAAGTCCATATATAATAAATACCCAGGCAGCTCAATGCCCAAGCCGACGCCCTGAGCAAGCTAGACTCATCCAACTCGGACAACAACAAGCGGTCTATCCTCTTCGAAACCTTGCCACGGCCCAGCGTAGAGGACGGTGTGACAATACTTCATGTGTATACAGCGCAGGAAGATGTCCAGGACTGGAGGAAGCCCCTCGTTGAATTCCTAAGGGACGGTACGATCCCAGAAGATCGGGGAGTAGCCCGCCGTCTCTGGGCCAAAACCCGTCACTTCGTCTGGAGCAATGAGAACCTTTACAAGAAATCGTTCACTCAGCCCCTGCTCCAGTGCGTCGAAGCCGACTACGTCCTCCGTGAAATCCATGAAGGGGTCGGCGGCGCCCACCAAGGGGCCCGAACCTTAATCCAGAAGGCATTGCTCCAGGTGTACTAATGGCCAATTATTACGAGGACGCCCAGAAGCTCGTCCGGAGATGCAAAAGCTGCCAACTCTACGGAAGCATACCTCGCCTCCCGGCCACTGAGCTGACCACGCTGACCTCCCCGTGGCCATTCGCCCAGTGGGAATTGGACATGATAGGCCAGTTTCCTACCGACGCGGGCGGGAACAAATATGTTCTCGTCGCGGTGGATTACTTTACAAAGTGGATCGAAACCGTCCCCATCAGAAAACCGGACGCTGCCACGACCATCAAGTTCCTGCAGAACAACCTGATACTCTGGTTCGGCATCCCGAGGTGTATCATCACCAACCACGGGACGAACTTCGAGAACAAGAAGGTGAAAGATTTCTGCAACGAATATCATATCCTCATGGAGTTCGCCGCGGTCGCACACCCCTAATGCAGTGGGCAGGCCGAAGTCGCCAACCGGGATGTCCTCCGGGGTCTCCGGACCCGCTTGGAGGGGCGCCAAGGCAGTTCGGTCAAGGAATTGCCCCGAGTCTTATGGGCCCTATGCACGTCAAAGAAGAACCCCACCAGGGAAACCCCTTTCAGCCTCTGCTACGGGACCGAGGCGATGGTCCCGGTGGAGATCGGGCTACCCAGTCACCGGGTTGAACACTTCGATGACGAAGTAAACACCACGGCACTGCGGACCAACCTGGACATCTTGCTGGAGAAACGGGACCGGGCTCAAATCAGGGCCGCCGCCTATCAGCAGCAAACTGCCCGATACTACAACGCGCGGGTCAAGCGTCGTTCCTTCAAGACCGGAGACCTGGTCCTACGGCGAAACGAGTTCGTCGATCAAGGCAGGCTGCATAAGTTCTCCCCGAAATGGGATGGTCCTTTTCTCGTCTCCGAAGTACTTCCCAACGGAGCCTACTGCTTACAGGACGCGGACGGACGCAAGTTTCCACGGCCTTACAACGCTGAGAAGCTTAAGCTGTACTAATGAAACGGATACCTACAAGTGTGTACCTCTCCTTTCTCAAAGGCAATGTAAATTTTTCTAAAAAGTTCTTTCTGCTTAAATAATAAGAGGGGAACGCTAGAGCATATACCACGCCGCCACGTGACGAAATTAGCATGACATTCCAAAATGCTTCGCGTTCTCTATACGTTCGTGGCACGTGGCACTCGCAGCTGTCCATCTTCCCAAAGCCCTCACGAAGAGGCAGCCCAGTAGCTACCCTGCTTGGCTATCCCTGGCTGGTAGCTTCCCTACCCCACAACGCCAGGGATCTAAGACGTCAAAAAGAGGCAACCGAGTTGCCACACTGCTTGGTTCATCCTTGGCAGGCCTCCCACGGCCGCTCCAGCGCCAAGGATCGAAGCCCTCACGAAGAGGCAGCCCAGCAGCTACCCTGCTCGGCTATCCCTGGCTGGTAGCTTCCCTACCCCACAATGCCAGGGATCAAAGCCCTCGCAAGAGGCACCGGGAAGCAACCCTGCTCGGCCATCCTTAAGGACAAAAATCCCTCGACAAGAGGCACTGGGAAGCAACCCTGCTCGGCCATTCTTAGTAGGCCACTTACGGCCCCTCCCGCGCTAAGGATGAAAAATCCTCGAAAGAGGCAACCGGGCCCGCCCTTGCTCGGTTATCCCTGGCTGGTAGCTCCTTACCCCAACAAAACAGGGATCAAAGCCCTCGTCAAGGGGAAACCGGGCCCGCCCTTGCTCGGTTATCCCTGACTGGTAGCTCCCTACTAAACCAGGGATCAAAGCCTTTGCCAAGAGGCACCGGGCAGAACCCTGCTCGGCCCGTCCTTAAGGATCAAAGCCCTCGCCAAGAGCCACCGAGTAGCTACCCTGCTTGACCCCATCCTTAGTAGGCCACTCACGACCCCTCCAACACCAAGGATCGAAGCCCCCACGAAGAGACAGCTCAACAGCTACCTGCTCAGCTATCCCTGACTGGTAGCTTCCCTACCCCATAACGCCAGGGATCAAAGCCCTCGCAAGAGGCACCGGGTAGCAACCCTGCTCGGCCATCCGTAAGGAAAAAAGCCCTCGTCAAGAGGTACCGGGAAGCAACCCTGCTCGGCCATCCTTAGTAGGCCACTTACGGCCCCTCCCGTGCTAAGGATGAAAAGTCCTCGAAAGAGGCAACCGGGCCCGCCCTTGCTTGGTTATCCCTGGCTGTTAGCTTCCTACCCCAACAAACCAGGGATCAAAGCCCTCTCCAAGAGGCAACCGGGCCCACCCTTTCTCGGTTATCCCTGGCTGATAGCTCCTTACTAAACCAGGGATCAAAGCCCTCGCCAAGAGGCACCGGGCAGTAACCCTGCTTGGCCCATCCTTAAGGATCAAAACGCTCGCCAAGAGGCACCGAGCAGCTACCCTGCTCGGCCCCATCCTTAGTAGGCCACTCACGGCCCTTCCCGCGCTAAAGATCAAAGCCCTTGCCAAGAGGCACCGAGCAGCTACCCTGCTCGGCCCTATCCTTAGTAGGCCACGCACGGCCCCTCCTGCGCTAAGGATGAAAAGTCCTCGAAAGAGGCAACCGGGCCCGCCCTTGCTCGGTTATCCCTGGATGGTAGCTCCCTACCCCAACAAACCAGGGATCAAAGCTCTCGCCAAGAGGCAACCGGGCCCGCCCTTACTCGGTTATCCCTGGCTGGCAGCTCCCTACCAAACCAGGGATAAAAGCCCTCGCCAAGAGGCACCGAGCAGCTACCCTGCTCGGCCATCCTTAGTAGGCCACTCATAGCCCCTCCCACGCTAAGGATCAAAGCCCTCGCCAAGAGGCACCGAGCAGCTACCCTGCTCGGCCCTATCCTTAATACGCCACTTACGGCCCCTCTCGCGCTAAGGAACATGACTTCACCAAGAGGCATCCGGTTCTACGTCTAAGCAATCTCCACCTTGACTTCGGGGCCATGGAGATACCGTCTTCTCACCGGTCTTTGCACACTCGGCAAATGAACAGATTCAACTCGATGTGCGATCACTAGACAAAGAACCGACATAAAACGAAGGCAGTGCTGCGCAAATACGAGTGCTTACCGACAAAAGAAAATACGAGCACAAACGCTACTGCAAAAACAAAAAAAATTTATTCACAAAGCCAAGAGTCTTTACAAGGGTATTATGGGCTCCCCAGCTTTATCAAATTATCTGAAAGTTTACAAAAGGGAAGTTCTGGCCACAAGCACGGCCTAGACCTCGCTTCCTTCATCACTATCGACCGGAGGCATTGTTTACCCTAATTAGAGCAAAGCTCTATTCAAATTCCAAGGAGGGAAGTGAAGCAACGCTTCTGTTTCCCCCAATCAGAGCAAAGCTCTACTTTGAAAATCAAATGATTCAAAAGTTGAAGCAACGCTTCAGATCCCTTGCACTGCGCGCAGAGCGCCACGTGTCAAAATTAGACACGCCAGCGCAAAGAGCGCAGCGCCCAAGACAGCGCATCCAATCAGAGCAAACCTCTATTTAAAATAAAAAAAATAAAGGAAGCAACGCTTCAGATAATCTGCGCTCTGCGCTGCACGACACGTGTCAGCGCAGTTGCGCTGCGTTCTGCGCTGCGCGACACGTGTCAGCGCAGTTGCGCTGCGCGACACGTGTCAGCGCAATTGCGCTGCGCTCTGCGCTGACACGTGTCAAGCGCAGGTGCGCTTGCGCCAACTGTGCTAGCACTAAAACAGAATTAAAATTCCAGAAAGATCTTTCTGATCTTATTAAAACAATAATATCCTCTTCTGTAAAACAGAAGCCCTTGGATCAAAGATCCAACGGTGGGGAAAAATCCCTAAATCACTCAGAGAAAGATTTCTTTAACTGATTGAACAAATCAATTGGCCCTATATAAAGGCCCCTAGACTCCAAGTCTAAAAGACATTGACACAGAGATACAGAGAATTCCTCTAAAGAAAATTTTGAGAAAGAGCTCAGAGAAAGAAAAGGTAAAAACGTTTGAATAAAAGAATAATTTCTTCTAAAAGAGATCAATGATCTAAGAACAAGATCAGGATCTTGGATAAAAAAAAATAATAATAATAAAAAAGAAGAAGTAATTTACTTCTGGATAAAGGCTTTGCCTTTTTATGAACCACCGGTTCTCTGAAAACAAGAAAAACTTGTTGTCTTTGATCTAAATTTGATCAAAATATTAAACAGTGTCTTGCACTTTGGAAATTTGCACTGTTGCGCTCCTTGGATTGGCACAAGCCACCAGGAAGCGCTACGTGTCAGCCCCAGAACAAACTGCGCTATGCGCTTCTAAAACAGAGCACTGCTCTCATAAATTGGCCCAAGTCATCAGAGCGCGCCACGTGTCAGCAACGCGCTAGCTCAGCTCGCTGGCGTAGCGCACTGCGCTTGTGCTCATCAGAGCGTGACACGTGTCACAACCACATGAGTTTGCGCCTTGCGCTGGCGCAAAGCGCCTGACAAGCCACGTAGCACTCTGTCAAACTAATTAATGCAATGCATTATTAAAAAGAAGGGCAGAGTCCAATTAAAAAGGCCTAACAGGCTTAATAAAAATGCCATGCATTCTTTAAAAAAGGGCAGAGCCCAAACAAAGGTCTGTCAGACCAAAACAAATGCTGTGCATTTAATTAAAAGCCCAATGCTATGCATTAATAAAAGGGCAGAGCCTAAGCAAAGACCTAATAGGCCTAAGAAAAATAAAATGTTGAACATTTTCAACTGGACTTAGCCCAATTGTGGCCGTAAGTCCTCAAATTAAATTGATTGAGCACGACTGCTCTCTCTCAAATCAATTTACATCCGGTTCAAGGATACATCTCCGAACTCCTCTGATATTTGTCGTTGTAATCCTTCAACGTCATCAGAGAGGTGACGGGTCCTGGCAACTACACATTGCTAACCAAGTCCCACCCGTGACTGGGGATATGTCCATACGGTGAACAACCCTTGTAAGTCCTCTCGACTTATAAGGAGAAAAGCCCTCTTGTAGGATCCTTACGACTTACAAGAGAACATGCACTTAGGAATCCTCACGATTCCTAAAGAGAAAACACACCTACGAGATCCTCACGACTCGTAGGGAGAAATACCTTTGTGAGACCCTTACGGTTCATGAAGTCAAAAGCCTTACTCGACAGGATCCTAACCCTGTTTACTAAGCCACCTTTGTTCAACATCAACAGAGGCAAATGATGATTCTCTCCTGGCAATGTCTTAGTTGTAGCGATGCTGATGCTTAAACCGGTATCAAATTCCAAGCCCTTTCATGGTAAATGATGATTCGCTTCTGGCAATATTCCAGTTGTAGCGATGCTGATGCTAAGATTGGCACCAGATTCCAGGTTCTACACTCGCGATAAAAATCAGCGAGCTAAAAATGCATATGAAATAGCCGAAATGATGGGGCAACTTGCAATAAAAAGCAGCAAGTAAAAATATATGCATGCAAAATAGCCGAAATGATTGGGCAACTCGCAATAAAAAGCAGCGAGTAAAAATAAAAAAAATAGCCGAAATGATTGGGCAATCGCGACCTTCGCGATATAAAAGCTGAAATGATAGAGCATCGCGGAAAGAAAATAATAATAAAAAAAAAATGAATGAAACTTCTGCCCTACAGGCGATATCATAGCAATCCCTGTATACAATTCAGGGGCACAAACAAAGAAGGAAACACATCTTCCCTCCCCATGCTCCATCAGAAAACGAAGCCAAGTCTTGACGGCAACTCATATAAAACCGGAAAGACCATCGGAGATCATCCCACATGGGGTGATCACCTCCTCAACATTCGTCTCGATACAGCAGACGAGATGTCCACAACGACGTTCCTTCGCAGTCCAGCAGGATGTAAATGCAACGTCAGCAAAAGACCCCATGATCAGTAAAGCGGAGTGACGGCAAAATCCTAGCTCCACCTCAACATTCGTCTCGATACAGCAAACGAGATGTCACAACAATGTCCTTCCTCCAACAGGATTCGGACATGACAAAGCAAACGAAGCGAAGGCCAAATTCCTAGCTTCAAAGTCTTGACGGCAAGTTATATAAAACCGGAAAGACTATTGGAGATCATCTTGCACCAATGCAGAGTAGTTACCACCTCGACGTTCGTCTCGACATAGCGGATGCAACATCACCAAACGGAGCCACGGCAAAATCCCCAGTTCCAAACCTCGACGGTTCACCAACAACCTAGAGACAACCGCGACATTCGTCTCAATATAGCAGACGCAATGCCAGCAAACGAAGCGAAGGCCAAATTCCTAACTTCAAAGTCTTAACGGCAAGTCATATAAAGCCTGAAAGACAATCGGAGATTATCTTGCACCAGTGCGGAGTGGTCACCACCTCGACGTTCGTCTCGATACAGCAAATGAGATGTCACCTCAGCATTCTTCCTCCAACAGGATTCAGACGCGACAATCAAACAGCGGAGCCACGGCAAAGTCCCTAGTTCCAAATCTCGACGGTTCACCAACAACCTAGAGACAACCGCGACATTCGTCTCGATATAGAGGACGCAATGCCAGCAAACGAAGCAAAGGCCAAATTCCTAGCTTCAGGGTCTTGACGACAAGTCATATAAAGCCTGAAAGACTATCGGAGATCATCCCACACCAGCGCGGAGTGGTTATGACTCATCGGGGCTCTCCAAAATGAGCCTAACCTCAAGTAAAAAGTGACATGGAATATCCCTACGCTTGCCCTTTCGACGGTAATATTACCTGGAAGATTACTTGAAGACGTCTTGTCCAGCCCCCGAAGGGATCAGAGACACGACAATCGCATGGCTACCCGAACAGCAAGATTACATATCGAGGAATATATCAGCCAACGCGACGGTACGACGGTCAAAACCCTAAGTACCACAGACCCTAACGGACCTCTGTCGTAAAGAGCAGAGGTTAACTGTGACGTTAGGATATTCTTGCGAAGAGTGCTCGATTCGGCTCGACTCGTGAGGAAAAGCCTTAGGCAGCGGGAATTAAAAAATCTGTTTCCTAAGCACTGGGACCCTGCAAGTCGGTCTAAAATGGACTCTTGCATACTATTCACGGGTCACACTCTCCAAAGTCGAAACTCGACAAGGAGGGAAACAACCGCTTACGGGTCCTCTCGACTCGTAAGGGGGAAAAATTCTCTTATAAGATCCTTATGACTTATAAGAGAAAACACACTTAGGAATCCTCACGAATCCTAAGGAGAAAATACACCTACGAGATCCTCTCGATCCGTAGGGAGAAAAGTTTTTATGAGACCCTCACGGCTCATAGAGTTGAAAAGTCTTAGGTAGCAGATCTGAACCTGCTTCCTAAGCCATCACTACTCCCCAAGATATTCAAGACAGAATGTTCTATATCGCTTACAGGCTATGCTTACTTAAAGAATGTGCCAGTAACAAAGCAGAAAGTAAAAGGAAAGAGGCAAAAGAGTTGTCATTCATACTCGGAAAATTGTTACATCAATGAGAACAATAAATAAAAGCATCATTATTGAAATAATTACAATGGCAAAACCTCAGATCCAGGGCATGGATTAAGGAATTCGAAAGTAAGGCCATCTAGAGTCTTTCTGGCCTTTCTGATCATTCCCGTGTGCATCCTCTCGCGCTCACGTGTGTCAAGATCTTTGGCAAGGCCCCCCATCCTTCGATAAGCAGCAATTATCGTCGTCTGTTGAAAAATTTGATGCAGAATGTCGATGAGGCTATCTCGTCGTTTCTTCGAGATCAGCCCCGACAGGTACACTGAATGCACCTTGTCTTCGGCATCATCCAGCGCATTAAGCGGCATGGCCTCGTGAAACTCCGGAAGTGCTCTCCAAATTGCTCCCAGCACGACTATCAAGAGAGCAGAACGGCGAGGAAGCAACCAACCAACGCGTGCATTCAGACGACCCATAACCTCCGCACACTGGGCATCTGTAAACTCTTGGTTTTGGTGAGGCCCTGTACGCGGATATCCTCATAAGTGATGAATTCATGCAGCCTGTATAAATGAATAGCCATAATGCCTGAAGGAAACATCATTGGAAGATTAGCAATGAGAAAAAAGACACAGGGAGTTAAACTCGTCGAGAGCAATACTCTGCAGACAGGAGTGACACCTGTCAAAATCCAGTAATGAGGGGAATTTAAAGAAATTCCCCGAGAACTCTGAGAGCCTTAATATGAAAAAATGATATAATTCATCAAAGATAAAACTCCATTTTTGATCTTCATTATCCATGATCAAACTCTTAAGAGTTCCTCACAAAGAATTAAGAAATCTACATGTATCAAGAGAGCAGAGCTCTGATTCATGGGCTAAGAAACCTCAAGAAAAGATCATGATCTGAAGAGAGCAAAGCTCTATTAATGAAACCCTAAATGGGTTTTCTTTAGATCAAAGATCTATGAAGAGCAAAGCTCTGTTAATGGGTAAAACCCTGGATTCTTAAAAGTTTTTTAAACTTTACCTAAGTTTTGACAGAGTTTTACTCTTGAAAAGTTCTTAAATTGAAGAGCAAGGCTCTGAATAAAAATTCTTAAGAAGAGAGATGAAAATCATCTAAGGGACCAAAGGTCCTATTTATAGGTATCGAGTGCCATTTCAACTCCAAAAGTTGGCGCAACGGTTGGAATTTTGCCACCGCTGCGCTCACGTTTGGGGCCACATAAGCGCAACGGTGGGGGGGCATTTGTTTACCCCAATCAGAGCAAAACTCTGTTCAAATTCCAAGGCGGGAAGTGAACCAACGCTTCTGTTTTCCCCAATCAGAGCAAAGCTCTACTTTGAAAATCAAATGATTCAAAAATTGAAGCAACGCTTCAGATCCCTTGCGCTGCGCGCAGAGCGCAACGTGTCAAAATCAAACACGCCAGCGCATCCAATCAGAGCAAAGCTCTATTTAAAATAAAAAATAAAGAAAGCAACGCTTCAGATGATCTGCGCTCTGCGCTGCGCGACACGTGTCAGCGCAGTTGCGCTCTGCGCTGCGCGACACGTGTCAGCACAGTTGCGCTGCGTTGCGCGACACGTGTCAGCGCAGTTACGCTAGCGCAGTTGCGCTGCGCTCTGCGCTGCGCGACAGGTGCGCTTGCGCCAACTATGCCATCACTAAAACAGAATTAAAATTCCAGAAAGATCTTTCTGATCTTATTAAAACAATAAGATCCTCTTCTGTAAAATAGAAGCCCTTGGATCAAAGATCCAACGGTGGGAAAAAATCCATAAATCACTCAGAAAAATATCTCTTTAACTGATTTAACAAATCAATTGGCCCTATATAAAGGCCCCTAGACTCCAAGTCTAAAAGACATTGACACAGAGATACAGAGAACTCCTCTAAAGAAAATTTTGAGAAAGAGCTCAGAGAAAGAAAATGTAAAAACCTTTGAATAAAAGAAGAATTTCTTCTAAAAGAGATCAATGATCTAAGAACAAGATCAGGATCTTGGATAAAAAAAAATAATATTAATAAAAAAGAAGAAGTAATTTACTTCTGGATAAAGGCTTTGCCTTTTTATGAACCACTGGGTCTCTGAAAACAAGAAAAACTTGTTGTCTTTGATCTAAATTTGATCAAAATATTAAACAGTCCCTTGCACTTTGGAAATTTGCACTGTTGCGTTCCTTGGATTGGCACAAGCCACCAGGGAGCGCCACGTGTTAGCCCCAGAACAAACTGCGCTATGCGCTTCTAAAACAGAGCACTGCTCTCATAAATTGGCGCAAGTCATCAGAGCGCGCCACGTGTCAGCAGCGTGCTGGCGCAGCGCACTGCACTTGCACTCATCAGAGCGTGACACGTGTCACAACCACATGAGTTTGCGCCTTGCGCTGGCGCAAAGCGTCTGACAAGCCACGTGGCACTCTGTCGGACTAATTAATGCAATGCATTATTAAAAAGAAGGGCGGAGCCCAATTAAAAAGGCCTAACAGGCCTAATAAAAATGCCTAACAGGCCTAATAAAAATGCCATGCATTCTTTAAAAAAGGGCAGAGCCCAAACAAAGATCTGTCAGACCAAAACAAATGCTGTGCATTTAATTAAAAGCCCAATGCTTTGCATTAATAAAAGGGCAGAGCCCAAACAAAGGCCTAATAGGCCTAAGACAAATAAAATGTTGAACATTTTCAACTGGACTTAGCCCAATTCTGGCCGTAAGTCCTCAAATTAAATTGATTGAGCACGACTGCTCTCTCTCAAATCAATTTACATCCGGTTCAAGGGTACATCTCCGAACTCCTCTGATATTTGTCGTTGTAATCCTTCAACGTCGTCAGAGAGGTGACGGGTCCCGACAATCACACATTGCTACGGACTTAAGCGTCCTTAAACTCATGGGCTTAAGCGTCCTTAAACCAATATACGGACTTAAGCGTCCTTAAACTCATGGACTTAAGCGTCCTTAAACCGATATATGGACTTAAGCATCCTTAAACTCGTGGACTACTATGTCCCTAAACTGGAACAATAGAGCCCCCAAATGCTCTTTTGTCGGATCTAAACGATCCCGTTTAAGTTGATCTTAGCCTCAAATATGGCTAGCTATCCTTAAACCTTCAAACAGACTTTAGTCCCAAATTGGACTATGGATCACCCAACCAACTTTGGTTCAAGGGTACATCTATGAACTCCTCTGACACCTGTCGTTGTAATCCTTCAACGTCGTCAGAGAGGTGACGGGTCCCGACGGCCATACATTCAATGGACCACTATGTCCCTAAACTGGAACAATAGAACCCCCAAATGCTCTTTTATCTTATCTAAACGATTCTGCTAACTTGATCTTAGTCTCAAGTTGGACTAACGTATCCTTAACAAACGTTTGAGTTGATCTTAGCCTCAAATATGGCTAACGTATCCTCAAACCAAAACCCCAAACCCAAATCTAAGAAAATACGGATTTGGACTAATCCACGTCCTATGGGCGACGATATAAATTAGTCTCCGTATACAATCCACAGGCAACCACAAACAAAACAAATACCCACGACACGAAGTGAAATTCTGGAGAAGAAGAAAGTTGTTACCGCGATGCGGTAGCGTAATTAACTGCAGGGGCTTGCGCCTGTAGGGAAGAGCGTCCCCACAATCAAAAACCCCTCTAACGAGGGGGAATCTGATGAAGTCTGCTACATCGGCCGCATCCGTCTAAACCTCCGATACACGGTGCCATAAATCAACTTGGCATCTTCGGAGAGGTGGACGGATAAAACCAAATAGCATCTGCCCCGAATCTCAGTGCCAAGACGTCCCTACGTCGTCTTGGCCGCCTTTCGGAGAGGAACAGGCATGACCACTAAAAGTGGGACTCGAGCTCGAAGCTCACAGTCGGCAAACTCCGGAAGCTGCTCCTTGACGGTATCAAGAGCTTTGTTCCATGCAACGGCGGAGGCCTCGCCGAGGTCGACGTAAAATTAGTCCGACCCTTTGTAATCAGCCACCGCCTTTCTAGCTCGGATCTCGGCAAGCTCCGCCGCCTGAAGCGCCACCTCGGCATCCCACCTGCTTGCATCCCTCTCCCTCTTCATAGCCGCAAAGCGATCGGCCAGGTCCACCAACTTCACCTCGGCGACCCGGTGGGACTCGCTCATGCGGCGATAGGATTCCCGGCACTTTGAAACGGTGAGATCGGCGGCTTCTGACTGGGCTTTGAGGACAATCGACCTTTCCCTCTCCATACACAGCTCGAGTCGCAGACCCTCGACCTCCGAGGAAGACTCTTCTGCTGACCTCGTAGCCCGAGTAGCTCCCTCAGCTTCCATACGAGTAACAAGGGCGTAGTGCTAAAGGACCTGGCGAAAAATGGCAGAGAAACTTAAGGACACCCGAAATATGAAAAGGTCACTCGAAGTAACACATGAGGGAGTACATACCTGAACCGCCTCCTGTGCGATAGCCGCCATTTGGGCCCTCAAGGTCCCCCGCGGCATCTGGCCCCCGGCTGATTCCTCCATACCAGCAAGAAGGCTGGAGGCAACGGAAAGCCCCGATGGGACCACGAACTGGAAATCCCCCTCCTTCACGGGAGTCCCCTCCGCAACCTCCGTCGGCGGCGCACGAGAGACCGTCCTCTTCCGCTTAAGAGGAACCCCGTCTTTGCCCTCTCCTGCATCCCTCGTCTGAGATTCGGGAACCGGTGTACGCCTTTGGACGCCGCCAGAACAATCGTCAGGAGCTCATGACGGGGCAGGTTGCCCCGCCGTCGGAGGCACATCCAATGTAGGGCTCGAGTCAGCCGGAGGCACGGCCGCACCGCTGGCCCCCCTCCAGGATTGAGCACCGAAGGCACCAAGAGTCTGGGATCGAACCATCTGTCCTGCCAAAAGGGAGAAGAGGCTCGACTCAGAAGGAGAAGAAGCAGAAGGAAGAAGCTAGACATCTAACCTGATGGGAAGAAATCCTCGAGAAGAGAAAACGCAAGATCTGACCTAAAAGGAGAGCACCGAGCAAACAAGACTCAGAATGAGAAAAATGTGAAGAAAGAGAAATCCTGACTCAGGCCTCCTCCCTATTTATGTTACCGGCGTCCTCATCCAGCGGCGACGGTCGACTCCCACCAAAACGATTCAGTGCACTCGACGGCCACGATCTCCCCACCTGTCACAAGCGCATTAGCGGCGTCCCATCGGACGCCAGAAGCCAGCGGCACGTCATATCAGCCAACCAGCACCCGACACGTGGTCTGTCACTTCAGCAAAAGTGCACACAATCCGGCGCACCCTCTTTAATGCGAAGGATCTCCCCCTGATTCGCTGGCCTCATCCAGAAAGACAACCAATTGCCCAGAGACACGCCCGACGATATCTTCGAAAAGGAGCTCACCTCGGGTGACCCAGAAAACCACTCTCTACCCGACCCGTCAGCTGGTCGGGACGAGAATGGGGGGCTAATGATAATGCTCGATATCGGTGATCTCCCAGATTAGGACACGTGGCAGATGAAGTGTCCCAGGGCTCACAAGAAAGGACCTACAGTGGCCGACCAGACCACTCCTGTGCCCGTCCTACAAGCAAACGCTGGCTCACTTCCGAGCCCCCAACACAATTGGCCTCCTCGGCCTCACAGCTCGTCTCCGAGCTATCACAGGCCCGAGCCTCCTCGGCCCTCTCAGCTCGCCTCCGGGCTCGAGCAGAACCAAGATACCCCGGCTCTCCCGCTCCTCCGCGAGCTCTCCCGCCGAGGTCATCTTCTTCGGTCTCATCGACCGACCAACAGCACCGCTTGCAGGTGTAACTGCCATCCCGCGAATCTCACCATGTGTGAAATCTCCGCCGGCCACATCCCATGTTCCATGCCACCATGATCCCCCATTAACGAGCCTGTCTCGCCATTAATGGGAGGTCCCGCTCATCACGCAGGCGTGACGTCGGGAGCGTAACAGCCGGCATGATTCTCGTGCCTGCCTCGCCTGCTGCCACCGCTATATAAACCCCTTCTTCAGACGGTTCAAGTAAGCCATTTTTACTCCACTAAGCCGTTACTCTGCTCGGATCTCAAGTCTAACTTGACCGTCGGAGGGTCCTCGGTGGTACAACCAACCCGAGACTTCCTTGCAGGTAGCTCGGCAACCACAACCTCAAACCCATTGAGATCCACAAGCTTCAGGAGCGACAGCCTTCGGATCCAATCTCAGCCACCCATCGCCGCCATCAGCAGATCAACGGAAGGTAACATCTTGGCACGATCTAGGTCGCGTCAGAATTTATATCTTTCATTTGGAAATTAGGGTATTGCAAGTTTGGTAAACAAGCTTAAGAAAAGAATTAGTTCCTTCTAGTGTGTGTGAGAATAATAAAGGAAAGGCGTCGCAAAAAAACAACCTCCACCATTTTTTCTGATGATCGGTTTCCATCCTCTCCGTCTTTATCATCTAAAATGCGAATACACCAAATTTCATGTGATTCTATCACTTTTCCACCGTTGAATTAGCAATGTAAAAAGTTTTATTGTCGGTAAACCGTTAATTTTGCACCCACTAAATCAACGGTGAAAAGATGGTAGAATCATATGAAATTTGGTGTATCTACATTTTTAGATGATAATGATGGAAGCAATAGATGCTGATCGTCGAAAAGAATCATGAAGAATAATTTTTCGATGCCACAGAAGGAAATTCTCTCATATGGCACATTTCCTTCGTTATGTATGTATATGTATGTTTGTATGTATATATATGTATGTGTACACACACACGCCATTATGTGTGTGTGTATAGCGCGGATCCGTTATGGGTTCGTGTTTTTTATATTCATGAACTGCTTCGTGTGACATCCTTCCAACGATCCGCTCTATTCAAGCTATTCTATACATTTTAGATAGTGTATGGATGAAAAATCACGTTAATCGGATCAGAGGTGATTCGCATGTCCAAAACCAAGTTTTAAATCTTAAAAACTGCACGGCTGAAATAAACTCACACATTTTGCGCATGAAAAACTCCTTCGATCTACGTAATGTTTTATCCATACATTATCTAAGACGTTTATAGCAACTTGAATGGAGCGGATCGTTGGAAGGACGTTACACGAAAAAATTCATGAATTTGAAAAAACGTGAACCCGCCCTAAAGTATCCATACTACACACTAGATTTTTTGCACGTGCCACACACATGGTTTGCTATCTTCTTGCAATATAATATATTATTTCATAATAAAATTCTATATATATTTATCAATATAAGAATTTTATGAATTATTTTAGAGAACTAAATCAATCCTAAATTTAGTCATGCCATTGCAAGTTGAGTCTTTAATTAAAAAAAATTAAAAATAGAGTATTGATATATCAATCAATACTCTTCTTATCTTCTTAACTTTTTAAAAATAATTTAAAATGTAATTAAAACTCATATCATATATTAAAAAAAGAGTAAATTATCAAAACCCTCGTCTTGTTTTCCTGCTAACAAAAAATCCTTGGGTCCGAAGTGGTTGTCTAAAACCCTGAAAATTTTTCCTTCAATATTTGTAATTAATTCAATAAAATAACATATATAAAAAGATATCCGTTTTACATAATATGAAAATGCTGGGTTCGCTTAGCACACTCGCTGGGTTTCGGCAAGCATCGAGTATACAATTTCAAAAAATCTAGAGTGCTAAGCAACCTGAACTAAGGATCTAACTAGAGAAATAGGGTTTTCAAAGCATGTAAACAACTTTACACTAAGTGAACAAAGAATAAAAACTTTGTAGACCGGTTCTTCACTTCTAAAGCTCCGTGCAGTAGCCCCTTAGCTCCAATTAGCGGTCCCCCGAACTCTTCTTAGGCTCCACTAGGCGAAAGGAACAAGCTTGTTTAAAGATCTTCGAGGCCGAAGATGATTTACGTCGAAAAATCTCTAACTCAAGCAAGCTCTTCACTAATTGAGAAATTAGTGAAGTAAACAAGCTATACTAAATGGCTAGTTTGGTATAAATTGATGAAGTAGGAATTTTGCTCACTTTAGAATTAATTTTCTCTCTTTCTTTTTCACCTCACTCAAAAGCTAGAGAGTAAAGAAGCAGATGAAGAAGATGAATAAGTGATCAACCATTGGATGAGAAAAAAATCTCAAATCCTATTTGTAGAGACTTAACCATGGCTAAAGATAATGGTTGGGTTAATAAATATTTAGAGCAAAACAAAATTAGTGGACTAAGTCAAGGTTTCTATATGCTTCCACAAGTATCTTAAGCCATAACATTTTCCATCTAATTTTGATTTATCCCTTAATTATTAATCACCCAAATTATCTTTAGTTTAGTATGAGTTTCATACACCCATGTCCAATATATCATCTAGCATGACATAAAAATAAACACATTAATATATATCTCATATATATTTATATGTATTTGTAGAAAAGAAATTCTTAAGTGAGCTAATATTAGTTAATATATATTAATATATCAAATATATAATTATATATTAAATTATTAAATCAACACTTGATTTAATAATCCGGTTATATCACATACAACCGATTAATATCATATATCAACTTATCGAATCAACACTTAATTTAATAAACTAGATATATCTCTTATAACTGACTGATATCATATATCGCGAGATTAGAATACGGTATCACATTTACGTATTAATCTCGGTCCTGCACATATCACATATGTGCCCTACTTCGTTTCGCTTGAGCTAAGAAAGCTCTGTGTAGGACTCTAAAGACTCGTCAATACGCCAGCAGTAGGTGATAATCAAATCAGTCACCCACAAGCTGTCAGCGGTACTAGATGGACGTAACGGCTACCCAGGTATTGAGCGATCAGAAGATCAACAAGCAAGCTTATCCATACTCCCGTGAATCTAGTAAGTAACACTACCATACAGTCCGGTCTTTTCGTCTGATATGTCGCATATCAAGTCTGTTGGATATATGTATGCCCTAGAGGCTATTATATGATAGTGTATGTACTGGTATGTGTGTATGTGTGTGTGTGTGTGTGTGTGTGTGTGTGTGTTCAAGGGACATTCTTGCTCGACATGATAGTATGCTATCTGGTTGCACCTTTTATCTTGATATGTTCATTTGATCATTCTTTCATTCATTTGGCACATGTTGATACAGCCCTTAGGATGATGCAGGACTACTGAGATTATGATGCGGATCATACTAGTGGGACATGTGTAGTCTATGAGCATATCCTTGAAATGATTCTAGTCGTGGGTGTATCGAGACGGGGCATCGATATCACTAGAGTAGACTAGCGTATACGTTACTTGTCCCATATGATGGGCGATGGATGATCCCATATCCATTGGTGTGGTGACACCAAAGATCGTATATGGGTGCTCAGTGGAGACTGGGAACACTGAACGGACTCGCCGAGAACTCCTATATGGTATTATATCTATCGTCGGATAGCAATTCTCAGGTGACACTGGTACAGGTTAGTCTGTAGACCCAAGATCGTCATAGAGTCTTGTGTGTATCCCACTGTACTTTGATCTCCACCCTACCACGGCTCTACTGTGTTGTGCAAATGGGTGGATTTTGGGTACAGTCCCGAGGCACATGGAGGCAATGAGCGATAGGAGGGGTTTCGTCTCTCCCGATATTGGGGGTTGATGTTGCACCATGTACGATTGGCTATAACAAGAAGTCCCTGGCCAGGGCTGTTGAGATTTACTGATAAGTGTTATCAGTAGTTTCTCGATCTGTTATGAGCCATATACCTGCATGACTTATTAGGTTATTGGGGTCGACGATACCATCCCTAGACTCACATATGTAGCATACTTAACGAAGAGACCGGACTGTACAGTAAGTGTTACCAGTTGGCTCGATGGGAGTTTTAGCAGGTTTGCTTGTGTTTCTTCTGATCGCTCAATACCTGGGAGCCGTTAAGTACAACTTGTGCCACTGACGGTTTGTGGGCACGTGATGTGATCACTGCCTACTGCTAGCGTATTGAAGAGTCTTAGAGTCCTATAAAGGAGTCTCCTAGCTTAGGCGAAATGATGTGGGGTGTATATGTGATATGCGCGGGAGCTCGATTAAATGCGTCTATGGGATACCGTATTTTATTCGGACGTTTACTATTGGACGGGTCGTATGTGATATGACCGGGTTATTAAATCAAGTGTTGATTTAATATTAAGTCCATTAGTTCATTTATTAAAACCTATTTCTTTTGATGCATGCATGAATGCATGTATATGTTGATATGGATGCACACATGCAGGCATACATGTATCATGGTTGATGATACATTGGTGGTGGCAATACAAGACTCACATGGTTACATATTTATACATATATTTTGTTAATTTGAGAAAAGCAAAATGGCAAATTAAATCATGGTTGACTATTCAACTCTCATTTTCTTGTGTTGACAAATTCAAAACCATGGTTTTATTTGCCCATGGTTTTGCTTAAATTCAAGTTACAAAATATCTAGATATTTTGTAACCATAGTTTAGCATGGATGACACTCACTTACTCTCTTGAGTTGAGTTAGAGTTATTCATTATTCTCATATTATTCTCTCTCTTAAGTTTAGCTTGAGCCATCTCCTTCTTCCTCACTCTCCTCAAAGCTCACTAGGGTTTTAAAAGAAAGAGAAATGATTAAAAAGAAAAGGTTTTTAATTTAGATCCAAACCCATATCACCATTCTACTTTAGTCTAGCTCACTAGTGTGGAGTGTTTTCTTCATCTTCATCCTTGTTCAAGTGAAGCTTGGAGCTTGGTGCAAAGAGACTTCGTGGTGGATCATCGTGGACGTGGAAGGATACAAGCAAACCGAATCAAACCCTACACGATCCAAGAAGTCTAGGAGGAGGTCTACAAAAGTTGTATTTTCTCCTCACTTAGTGTTAGACACTTTATAGTATGTGATGCTATAGCTTGTTACTCTATTTTTCTAGTTCGATTCATGTTTGGAATTGTTTAGTACCCTCTAAATTTTTGTTATAGTATGTGTGATGC
This sequence comes from Agapanthus africanus, assembly GCA_030015575.1. Lineage (NCBI taxonomy): Eukaryota > Viridiplantae > Streptophyta > Magnoliopsida > Asparagales > Amaryllidaceae > Agapanthus > Agapanthus africanus. The sequence continues at coordinate 670,728,954 of JASDDO010000014.1, forward strand.
AACCCTAAACCTAGTGTGGTGCTATAAAATCCCTACAGAGTCTGGGGGTGGTAAACGTCAGACCTCAATAACTTGATAAATCATGCCGATGTGAGGCTCATAATGGGTCGAGAAACTACTGATAACACTTACCAGTAAATCTCATTATCAGCCTTGGCCAGGGACTTTCTGTTATAGCCAATCAAGCATAGCGCAACATCAACTCCTAATACCGAGAGAGACGAAACCCCTCCTATCGCTTATTGCTTCCATGTGACTCAGGATTGTACCCAAAATCCACCTGTTTGTACACTCTCTTGAGCGTGGTAGGGAGGAAATCAAAGTACAGTGGGAATCACACAAGATTCTATGACGATCTCGGGTTTACAGACTAACCTATACCAGTGTCACCAGAGAACTGCTATATGACGATATGTATAATACCATTTAGGAGTTCTCAGTGAGTCCTGTTCGGTGTACCCATTCTCCAATGAGCACATGTGTACAATCTTTGATGTCAAACACCAATGGATGTGGGATCGTCCATCGCCCTATACAGGGTCAAGAAACGTACACACTAGTCTACTTTGGAATATCGATGCCCTGTCTCGATACTCCAACGACTAGGAATAATTAAAGGATGAACTTGTGGACTACCCCACTAGTATGATCTGCATCATAGTCCTGGTAGTCAAGTACACATCCTAAGGGCTTTATCAACATGTGAGAGAAAGACAGTATCACAATAACGGTTTACATGTTAAGATAAAGAGCAACCAGATAGCATACTATCATGTCAAGCAAGAATGTCCTTTTGTAACACCCGAGCCCAATAATACTATTTATAATACTAGTTGAGGGTTGTGGTTTGCTCATTTCCAATTTTCCTGATTTTCTGGTGTTTTTGCTAAATTTTACCCGGTTAAGTCATTTTGGCACATAACAAATTTTAACTCCTAAAATGAAATTTAAGATGTCCATGTTAGCCTACTCGTCGCCACTAGTCGCGTGGTAGCGTCCGCGTATCGAGATTCCTTTCCGTTTGGCTAAACGGGCAAGTTTGGGCGACTACGCGCGCGTGCAAGTGTCCGACTTGGGGGCATGCATTTTAATCACTAAACACCTCTTTTCAAAATTTGGAACCCGCTTAAAATCCTATAATTTGAATTTGGAACATTTGGGCGCGACCCGGGCTCGATTTGGAAATGTTTCATTTCGCGCCAAAATGGCCCATTTAAATTTAATATCTAATATATATATATTTTCCAATCTTTAATTCCTAATAGCTATCCCTCTAAATCCTACGCAGATCCACCCTCAGCCAATCACGAGCTCACAATCGAGCTCGTGGGCCCCCCTCCTTTCCATCTCTCTCTCTGTCTCTCTCCTCTCTCAATCTCTCAAATCTCTCTCTCTCTTCGACCTCTCTCTCTCTTCCCTATATTTCTATCGCATGCAGCCGCCTCCCTCAACCAACCTTCATCGCGAGAAACCCCCCTCAACCCTAACCCTAGCTCACCGCGACCTCACCGCCGTTCCCCCGCGACCTCGCCGTCGCCGCCCTCGCCACCGCGAGCCGGCCGCACCTCCTCCCTCCTTCCTCCTCTCTCTCCCGCGCCTGCACCCATCTCCCCGACGCCTCCATCCCCTCACAGACCTCGCCGTCGACGCCACCTACGGTCGACGACGACTCCCGCGGCACCCTCTCACCCTACTCGACCCGACCTCGTCGTCGTTTCCCTCCTCCCCTCGCCGGAACACCCAACACGAGCCCTAACCCATCGCCTACCCCGCTGTTCGCCGGAGAAACGCACAGGAGACCTCGTCGACACCACCTCCGACCACCTCCTTCTCTCCCTCGAACACCAGAGCCGACCACACTCCTCCCCACTCACCGCAGCACCCCTTCCAGCGACCCCGAGCCCTTTCAGCCGTTCCAGCACCCTCGCCGCGCCTCCTGTTCACCGCCGGTGGGTCCATCGCCGTCGGGCCCGTCATAGTTACCCCTGTTTCTCCTCTGTAAGCATCACTTTACTTCCTTTGGTGCAAACCCCGCTGAACTTGTATGGTGATCTTATTGCTAACTTGTTGCCGTTAACTTTTGCCGGAATCCGACCGTGCCGTCTGACGAACCCGACGCTCCAGTGAAGCCCCCTGGTCCGTGTGATCCCGTTGACCTCTGTTGGGACTCGATCCGTGAACCGTGCTTCCGTATCGCGTTTTCTGCCGACATCGCATCCGTGTTCCCGTTTGCAGACCGTCGAGGCAAGTATCTGAATACTTGCTTGAACATGCTAGCGTGCGAGATCTAGTCTTGCCACGCAATTTAATTCAAACTATTTAATACCGTAACTTAGTGATGGCATTTGATATCGTAATATTGCTGTTATCCTCATACTGGAATCGTACAACCGTTCCTCGTAATTCATTAACCCACATCACTCCATGCTTAACTAAATAAAACGACTGAATTATATCTGCTTGAACTGTTAAACTATTCTCGAGACAATTATTACATTTAGTATAATTTCATATAGTTCCTTAATTTATAATTGTGAATATTGCTTTACCTTGTGGCTATTACGCCCTTAAGATGATTGAACCTGTTAACAAGAGAATATAAACATCACTGTGGTTTTATGGAATATTGTGGTTAATTACCGTTTCCTGCTGTTATTCATTATTGATTGTATACCTGTTGCGAGCACTTACCCGATTGCACGACATATTGGCCTGACCCTGCTACACCTGACATATATATATATACCGACTCATCCTGTTGTACCATGACATTACGTGTTCCTGATCTCGTGCCTAATGCCGACAGACCTAACCATTCCTGCTGTCAATCCAGACAGACCTACCTTTACTTGACTCGTGTTGGCATTGGTCCTTGACTACTGAATACCTGACTGACATACATAGTTTGGGGGTATGGGGAAATCAAAGATGAACCTGACTTGTAACTCGACAGTTCACTACCGTTCGAGCGTACACATTCCTTTCTGTGCCTTACGGCATGTCTCGGCTGCCACCGAGAATATTGTGGCCGTGATCCCGGGTATGTACGGGGTAATACCGAGTGTACACTTTCCTTTCTGTGCCTTACGGCATGTCTCGGTTTCAGCCGAGAATATTGTGGCCGTGGTCCCGGGTATGTACGGGATACTAATACTTTCCTTTCTGTGCCTTACGGCATGTCTCGGTTTCAGCCGAGAATATTGTGGCCGTGGTCCCGGGTATGTACGGGATACTATTGAGTTACATCGACGATTCATCAATTGGTTTCAAAGACTGTAGAGTAGAAAACCTGATAGGACAATTTAGTCACCATTGCACATTGCCCTGCTTGTCACTTCTTATTACTGCTTTATTCATGTTCATGCTTGCATTGTTTATTACCATGTTTATGCTATATACTTGATATCATGACGCGCTGACGTCTGGGTTTTGCATGGCCCAGATTCCGTACCTTTGTTGTCGACCGAGCAGGAGTACTTCAGCCAGCAGGCTGAACAGTGAGTCCTTAGGATTTAGTTTATTTATTGCTTTTCATTTCCAGATGTGAGCCCGCATTATGGGACGTACTGTTTATTCATTGTATTGGATCATTAGCTTCCGCACTTATTGTTTATTGATTCTTGTTATTATGGATTTGGACATGTATTAGTTTAGTTTATTATCTTGTTCTTGATACCCTTACAACCGTAATGTGACTGTGGATGGATACTTCCTACCCATAGGTAGCATGGTTGGCTATGTCACGTGCCCAAACTTGCGTACTCTGGGAAGCGGGGCGTGACATGGTTTTATGGTATCAGAGCCATAGGTTAATTGGGTTGATTCTTGTAGTTGGGTATTGCACCCGATACACGAATCAGAATACCCGTGATTAGGAAACATGTCCTGCCACTTTGACCATTTTACTATCCTTGAATCCTTCTTCCGGATCATGTCGGCATGCAAACTTACTTTGCATTGTCAAACTTGAAAACCTAACTTCTTGTTATCTCTAGGACTTAGGCGACTTGGGTGGAGTTAAGTAATTGCGGCTATGATACCGCGGCATAGCTACAATGCAGCACTCTATTTAAGTATCTTGGAGTTCTAGCCTTGATCTATACTCGAAAACTATCATCATGCTAATGTGGGTACTTTGATTTCCAGGAATATGGCCGGTCAGAATTTGGAGATGGACCCAGGGCATGCGGTCTTAGCCGCCAGGCAAAGAGTGATAAGGGGATTGCTGGAGAAACTAAAGGAACAACTCGAACTGGAACCAGCATTTGCACTGGATCCCACGTCCGTACGTAGAAGTATTCCAGTGAACAGGCGCAGCGTGGCACCAATGAAGAAAACAAGTATGGGTGATCGGAAGGGGAGAGTGATCTGTAGATACTGCCATAAACCCGGACATGTGCGAAAGAAGTGTCGTATGAGGCTGGGACTCTGTTTTAGATGTGGGGCGGCAGATCACACCGTTGATGCTTGTCCGTCGAAGCCTCGCACAAAGGATGATACACAGAAGTCTCCGCAGGGACCGTTCCAAGGACAGGAACCGCTTACTCAAGGACCACAGCAGGCTCGAGCGTTCGTGTTGACAACGGAAGAAGCTAAGGCATCGGGAGAAGTGGTTTCAGGTAATTTACTCGTCATGGTTTTCCCACTTTGGCATTACTTAATTTCGGAGCATCCTATTGTTTATGTCATCCAAATTTATAACTACACACTCGATCACCTGCACGACCCTGTCTAGTTTCTGGGACATACACACTGGGAATGGGAAAATCATAGCTAGTAAGGAAGGTAGAGATTGTACAGTTGTTGTTGGCGGACGGGAGCTTTTTGCAGATTTCTTGGTGAGTGATACGGGCAGTTATGAGGTTGTCTTGGGGATGGATTTTCTTGGCACTTTCCACGCCCACATTGACTGTAGGGCAAGGAAGGTAATTTCCAGATTCCCGGACATCCTAAGTTTACTTTCATTGGAGGAAGCAGTTCTGTCGGGCCAGTCGAGTTTAGGGCTAGGCCGACGAACAATGTTCTTGCGGCTATAGTAGTGGAGAGTAATGAAGAGCAGGCAGTTGTTCGCGACTTTGTGGATGTATTTGAAGATGTTTCGGGCTTACCGCCGAAGCGAGACGTGGAGTTCACGTTTGACCTTAGTCCTGGTGCAGCGCCAGTGTCTAAAGCGTATCCGATGGCACCGGTGGAGTAGGAAGAAGCTGAGAAACAGGTGGGTGAACTACTCGAGAAGGGATGGATTCTAAGCAGCAACTCATCTTGGGGAGCTCCAGTTCTTTAGTGAGGAAGAAGGATCGCACTGCCGACGCTGAGACAAGAGAAATTATTCGCGAAGACGAGTAAGTGCGAATTATGGCTGGAAGAAGTGAAGTTTCTGGGGCATGTCGGGTCGGGCGATGGAATCGCCGTTGATCCCGAGACGATTGCAGCAGTTCGGGATTGACCTATTCCAAGGAATGTAGCTGAGATAAGAAGTTCCTTGGAGTAACCGGATACTACAGAAGTTTTGTGGAGAACGTCGCTCGTTTAGCTGAGCCGTTAGCCAAGCTTACGCGTAAGGAGGTACCGTTTGTTTGGACGGAGGGATGTGCATTGGCCTTCGAGACGTTGAAGCAGAAGTTGATAACCGCCCCGATCCTGACCGTACCGGATTATTCAGGAGGACTGGTGATTCATAGCGACGCATCTGGAAAAGGATTGGGATGTGTTTTAATGCAGAACGGGAAAGTCGTCGCTTACGCATCGAGACAGCTGAAGACTCATGAGAAGAACTATCCGACTCATGACTTAGAGCTTGCAGCCGTGATCTTCGCCCTGAAGATTTGGAGACACTACCTTTTGGGCGAGAGAGTCGAGGTCTTTACAGATCACAAGAGTTGAAATATGTGTTCACTCAGAAGGAGTTGAACATGAGGCGACGCAGATGGTTGGAGCCGGACTGCGAACCGATTTACTGATCCATGAAGACGGTTCGTTGAGATATGGTAGCCGTGTGTGTGTGCCAAAAGGAGATGTGCGTGAAGAGCTTATGAAGGAGGCACACAGTTCAGCTTACTCGGTACGTCCAGGAGGGACAAAGATGTACCGAGATATTCGACAGCATTTCTGGTGGGAAGGTATGAAGCGGGAAATTGCTCGCTTCGTGGCTTAGTGCTTGGTGTGTCAACAAGTCAAGGCTGAACACCAAAGGGTTGCTGGTTTGTTGCAACCACTTCCGATTCCTCAATGGAAGTGGGAACATATAACCATGGATTTCGTGACGGCTTTACCGCGGAGTCCAAAGGGCAACAATGCTGTATGGGTGATTGTCGATCGGTTGACCAGGGCAGCTCACTTTATTCCTTTTCGGGTGGTCAATCGACAGAGACTTTGGTAGAGCGGTACATGCAGGAGATTGTCAGATTGCATGGAGTACCGGTAGGCATCGTGTCCGATCGGGACACTCGATTCTTGTCACACTTTTGGAGGAGCTTACAAGAAAGTTTGGGGACTCGATTGAAGTTTAGCACAGCTTATCATCCCCAGACTGATGGACAATCAGAGAGAACGATCCAGACCCTTGAAGATATGTTGAGGGCTTGCATGTTAGACTTCAAAGGTTCTTGGGAAGATCATTTACACCTGGTGGAGTTTTCGTACAACAATAGCTTCCAAGCAACTATTCAGATGGCCCCGTTTGAAGCACTGTATGGTCGTAAGTGCCGTTCACCTGTTGTTGGGATGATGTTGGTGAACGAAGGTTATTAGGACCAGATTTGGTGGTACAGACAGTAGAGAAGGTGAATACAATCAGGAAGCATATGAAGGCAGCTCAAGACAGGCAGAAAAGTTGGGCCGACACGTCGAGAAGACCTCTAGAGTTCGTCGTGGGTGATTTGGTATTCCTGAAGATATCACCGACTAGAGGGGTGATTCGCTTTGGAAGTCGGGGAAAGCTTAGTCCCCGATTCGTTGGACCCTTCGAGATTTTGGAGCGTGTTGGAGAGGTATCGTACAGGTTGGCGTTACCACCGTCATTAGCAGGAATTCACAATGTGTTTCATGTGTCTCAACTACGGAGGTATGTTCGTGATGAGACTCATGTCTTGGATCATTCGGAGTTGACTGTACGAGAGGATCTGACTTTCGAGGAGCGACCAGTTGAAATCAAGGATCGAAGAGAAAAGGTTCTTAAGAACAAGGTTATCCCTCTTGTGCTAGTTTCTTGGGGTAATCGATCGCATGGAGAATCTACTTAGGAGCGAGAAGACGAGATCCGGCAGAAATTCCCCCACCTTTTCCCGTAGTTAGCTATCTTGTATTCTTGGAATTTCGAGGACGAAATTCTTTTGTAGTTGGGTATGATGTAACACCAGAGCCCAATAATACTATTTATAATACTAGTTGAGGGTTGTGGTTTGCTCATTTCCAATTTTCCTGATTTTCTGGTGTTTTTGCTAAATTTTACCCGGTTAAGTCATTTTGGCACATAACAAATTTTAACTCCTAAAATGAAATTTAAGATGTCCATGTTAGCCTACTCGTCGCCACTAGTCGCGTGGTAGCGTCCGCGTGTCGAGATTCCTTTCCGTTTGGCTAAACGGGCAAGTTTGGGCGACTACGCGCGCGTGCAAGTGTCCGACTTGGGGGCATGCATTTTAATCACTAAACACCTTTTTTCAAAATTTGGAACCCGCTTAAAATCCTATAATTTGAATTTGGAACATTTGGGCGCGACCCGGGCTCGATTTGGAAATGTTTCATTTCGCGCCAAAATGGCCCATTTAAATTTAATATCTAATATATATATATTTTCCAATCTTTAATTCCTAACAGCTATCCCTCTAAATCCTACGCAGATCCACCCTCAGCCAATCACAAGCTCACAATCGAGCTCGTGGGCCCCCCTCCTTTCCATCTCTCTCTCTGTCTCTCTCCTCTCTCAATCTCTCAAATCTCTCTCTCTCTTCGACCTCTCTCTCTCTTCCCTATATTTCTATCGCATGCAGCCGCCTCCCTCAACCAACCTTCATCGCGAGAAACCCCCCTCAACCCTAACCCTAGCTCACCGCGACCTCACCGCCGTTCCCCCGCGACCTCGCCGTCGCCGCCCTCGCCACCGCGAGCCGGCCGCACCTCCTCCCTCCTTCCTCCTCTCTCTCCCGCGCCTGCACCCATCTCCCCGACGCCTCCATCCCCTCACAGACCTCGCCGTCGACGCCACCTACGGTCGACGACGACTCCCGCGGCACCCTCTCACCCTACTCGACCCGACCTCGTCGTCGTTTCCCTCCTCCCCTCGCCGGAACACCCCACACGAGCCCTAACCCATCGCCTACCCCGCTGTTCGCCGGAGAAACGCACCGGAGACCTCGTCGACACCACCTCCGACCACCTCCTTTTCTCCCTCGACCACCAGAGCCGACCACACTCCTCCCCACTCACCGCAGCACCCCTTCCAGCGACCCCGAGCCCTTTCAGCCGTTCCAGCACCCTCGCCGCGCCTCCTGTTCACCGCCGGTGGGTCCATCGCCGTCGGGCCCGTCATAGTTACCCCTGTTTCTCCTCTGTAAGCATCACTTTACTTCCTTTGGTGCAAACCCCGCTGAACTTGTATGGTGATCTTATTGCTAACTTGTTGCCGTTAACTTTTGCCGGAATCCGACCGTGCCGTCTGACGAACCCGACGCTCCAGTGAAGCCCCCTGGTCCGTGTGATCCCGTTGACCTCTGTTGGGACTCGATCCGTGAACCGTGCTTCCGTATCGCGTTTTCTGCCGACATCGCATCCGTGTTCCCGTTTGCAGACCGTCGAGGCAAGTATCTGAATACTTGCTTGAACATGCTAGCGTGCGAGATCTAGTCTTGCCACGCAATTTAATTCAAACTATTTAATACCGTAACTTAGTGATGGCATTTGATATCGTAATATTGCTGTTATCCTCATACTGGAATCGTACAACCGTTCCTCGTAATTCATTAACCCACATCACTCCATGCTTAACTAAATAAAACGACTGAATTATATCTGCTTGAACTGTTAAACTATTCTCGAGACAATTATTACATTTAGTATAATTTCATGTAGTTCCTTAATTTATAATTGTGAATATTGCTTTACCTTGTGGCTATTACGCCCTTAAGATGATTGAACCTGTTAACAAGAGAATATAAACATCACTGTGGTTTTATGGAATATTGTGGTTAATTACTGTTTCCTGCTGTTATTCATTATTGATTGTATACCTGTTGCGAGCACTTACCCGATTGCACGACATATTGGCCTGACCCTGCTACACCTGACATATATATATATACCGACTCATCCTGTTGTACCATGACATTACGTGTTCCTGATCTCGTGCCTAATGCCGACAGACCTAACCATTCCTGCTGTCGATCCAGACAGACCTACCTTTACTTGACTCGTGTTGGCATTGGTCATTGACTACTGAATACCTGACTGACATACATAGTTTGGGGGTATGGGGAAATCAAAGATGAACCTGACTTGTAACTCGACAGTTCACTACCGTTCGAGCGTACACATTCCTTTCTGTGCCTTACGGCATGTCTCGGCTGCCGCCGAGAATATTGTGGCCGTGATCCCGGGTATGTACGGGGTAATACCGAGTGTACACTTTCCTTTCTGTGCCTTACGGCATGTCTCGGTTTCAGCCGAGAATATTGTGGCCGTGGTCCCGGGTATGTACGGGATACTAATACTTTCCTTTCTGTGCCTTACGGCATGTCTCGGTTTCAGCCGAGAATATTGTGGCCGTGGTCCCGGGTATGTACGGGATACTATTGAGTTACATCGACGATTCATCAATTGGTTTCAAAGACTGTAGAGTAGAAAACCTGATAGGACAATTTAGTCACCATTGCACATTGCCCTGCTTGTCACTTCTTATTACTGCTTTATTCATGTTCATGCTTGCATTGTTTATTACCATGTTTATGCTATATACTTGATATCATGACGCGCTGACGTCTGGGTTTTGCATGGCCCAGATTCCGTACCTTTGTCGTCGACCGAGCAGGAGTACTTCAGCCAGCAGGCTGAACAGTGAGTCCTTAGGATTTAGTTTATTTATTGCTTTTCATTTCCAGATGTGAGCCCGCATTATGGGACGTACTGTTTATTCATTGTATTGGATCATTAGCTTCCGCACTTATTGTTTATTGATTCTTGTTATTATGGATTTGGACATGTATTAGTTTAGTTTATTATCTTGTTCTTGATACCCTTACAACCGTAATGTGACTGTGGATGGATACTTCCTACCCATAGGTAGCATGGTTGGCTATGTCACGTGCCCAAACTTGCGTACTCTGGGAAGCGGGGCGTGACACCTTTCTATATATATCCAAGCATCTATTACAATATACAATCATGTATAATAATGGCCTCTAAGACATACTTACAACTAACGATCTCCCATTTGCTCTGAGGCCGGTTGTTGTAGAATCTCATACCCAACATCCCAAAGAGCCTCTCAAATTGTATCTGTGGGATGGCCTTCGTAAGTGGATCCGCCGTGTTATTCTTCGTGTCAACTCTCTTGACCTCGATCACCCAGCGATCAACTATCTCCCGGATCAGGTGATACCACCTAAGAATATGTCTGGATCATTGATGGGACCGGGGTTCCTAGGCAAAAGCCACAACTCCATTGTTATCACAATACATAAGTATTGGATGCTTAATGGTAGGAACCTCACCAAGTTCATCTCATGAACTTGTTCATCCAGACAGCCTCTTTGGCAGTATCGTTGGTAGCGTTGTATTCAGCCTTTATCGTCGAGTTTGCTATGGTATCTAGCTTGGAACTCTTCCAACATACCATCCATCCACTGAGGGTAAAGACAAAACCTGAGATTGTCTTATAATCGTCCTTATCACTCTGAAAGCTCGAATTGGTAAAAGACTCCACTTGGAGTTCACTGTTACCATACATCAAGAACATTTCTTTAGTCCTTCTCAAGTACTTAAAGTGTTCTTCACAGCTGTCCAGTGTTTCTCTCTAGGATGTAAGAGGCATTACCTAGATCTTTCATGGAGAAACATTGTGATAAGAAGAGCTTGACCGAGTGTAGCATAGGAACATCATTTCCTATCAAGAGTATGCCATCCACGTACAATACGAGGAAGAAAACCTTACACTCTACAACCTTCTTGTATATACAAGGTTCATCTACGTTTTTGAGGAAGTCAAACTCTTTGATTGCCACATCAAAATAAATGTTTCAATTCTCCGATGCTTGCTTCAATCCGTAGATTGATTTAAGCAGCTTACATATCTTTCCGCTGCTCCTACTGTTTGCAAAGCCCTCTGGCAGTGTCATGTACACGCTCTCTTCTAAATCACCATTTAGAAAAGCGGTCTTGACGTCCAACTGCCAGATTTCATAGTCATGGTATGCAGGATCCTGATGGACTTAAGCATAGCCACGGGAGAAAAGGTTTCATCATAATCCACACCTGGTCGTTGATGAAAATCTTTTGCTACAAGTCTAGCTTTGAAAGTCTCAACTTTTCCATCTACACCAAGAATCTTCTCAAGATCCACTTGCTCCTAATGGATTTTACCCTTTCAGGAGCAACTTCCAAAGTCTATACTTTGTTGGTGTACATGGATTCCATCTCAGATCGCACTGCATCCAGCCATTTCACAGAGTCCACACTCGTGATGGCCTGCTCGAAGCTAGTTGGGTCATCATCATCCATGATGCAATCCTCGCTCCCACCGTCTCCGAGAAAACCGTAGTATGTCTCAAGTGGATGAGGAACCCTACTAGATCTGCGGAGTGGCTGAGGTTCGTCGGGAACTACCAAATCCTCCGGTTCTACCAAATCATCAGTTGTAGTTTGTGTAGCTGGAACTTTTTCCAGTTCTACCTCATGACCACTAATTTCTTTCACAAGAAATTCCTTTTCTAAAAAGGTGGCATTCCGAGAAACAAACACCTTTTTTCCCTCAGTGTGGTAGAAGACATACCCTTACTAATGCTTGGGATATCCTACAAACTTGCACAGAACTGATCTTGCCTCAAGCTTGTCCGGATTTTGCTTTTTAACATAGGCCGGACAACCCCATATCTTAACTCGTTTAAGAGACGATCTTTTCCCATTCTATATCTCATATGAAGTGGTAGGCATTGATTTGGTCGGAACTCTATTCAATAGGTATGGGGCTTCTCAAGCGCATAACCTCAAAAAGAAATAGGCAACTCAGCATTACTCATCATAGAACGCACTATATCTAATAGGGTGCGATTCCTCCGCTCCGATATACCGTTGTGCTGTGGTGTATACGGAGGAGTAAGTTGAGAGAGAATCCCATTCTTTTTTAAATAATTCAGGAACTCCGTGCTTATGTATTCTCCTCCCCGATCAGATCGAAGGATTTTAATACTTTTATCCGTTTGGTTCTCTACTTCGCACTTATATTCCCTGAATTTCTCAAAAGCTTTAGTCTTGTGTTTCAACAGAAACACATGTCCGAATCTTGAGAGATCATCGTTGAACGTGATAAAGTATGAGGAACCATTCCTGGCATGTGTAGACATGGGCATACATAACTATGTATCAGTCCTAAGAGTTCAGTGGCACTTTCTCCGTGTCCAGTAAACGAAGTTTTGATCATTTTGCCTTTGAGACATGACTAGCAAATTTCATAAGATGTAAATTCAAACTGATTTAAATATCCATCTTTATGTAACTTAGCTAGTCGTGTCGCATTGGTATGACCTAGTCTACAATGCCACAAGAAGAATTCGTTCATTTCTGAACTTTTCCTCTTATGTGTGTTCTGTACGTTAAGAACTATATTTTGGTTCAGAACGTATAAACCGTTACATAACGTACTAAACCCAATCAACACTTGATTTAGGAAAATGTTCATTACATTTTTCTCTACTACAAAGCTATATTCTTCTTTATCTAATAAAGAAATCGATATTAAATTGCATATCATAGATGGTACATAATAGCAGTCGTTCAAGAATCAATGTATTACCTTCAGGTAATACTGGGTGATATTCGCCAACTGCTTTGGCTGCAACCATTGCATCATTCCCTACTTTGAGAGAATGATCACCTATTCCTAGTTCTCTACCTTTCTTTAGCCCATGTAATATATTACAAATGTGAGATCCTGATCCGGTATCTAATACTCAGGACGTAGAGCAAACTGAGAAATAATTCTCAGTAACGAACACACCCGAAGAAGATGCATCAACATGCTTATTTCTCGTTCGGATCGTGTGGGAATCCGGATATTCCCCTATTTCCTGCTCAGACTTATAAAAATTATAAGGTAGAGTGGAACCAACGTTCTCCAGCTCAGTATAACAAGCGGGTTCGGTCAATACATCTATATTATTATCTTGATTAAGGCGTGTCATGGTCGCTACCTGGAGAGAGAGAGAAGAAAACAATTTAGCGTGTGTTCTTGCAAAATTAGATTGGTTATTATTTTATCTAATCAGGATGGCTCCCACTTTTTTTTATCAAATATTCCTTCAAACCCTAAAAGGTAATACTAGCCGGGATTAATCACACCCTACAAGTTCGCCAATCGTTCAGTCAGGTAGGTATTGGTACTCTAAGTGAGTCTCCCCATGCTTTTGCATGGAACTAATTAAATAATCTTATTTCCGCAGGGGCGTAACCCCATTAACACCTTTTTTAGACACCTACTTAATAAGCTAATTGTAAAGTGCAAAACTCTCCCAGGAGTTACTCTTACTCGCAGTGGGTATCGGAATTCAACTATCTCATAAAAGGTATGCAATCTCATTGCAAATTTCAACACTTGAAATTCCCAATAATGTTTTGTCCCAAGCGATTTATGACCTTAACAAGGTCAACAAACCATAAACCGCAAATCAAGTTCAACCCGTTCATTTCGTGATTGAATTAAACCCACCCGCACGACCCTTGACAAGGTCAATAAGGCCGTATGACTACTCTAATCCAATCGCATCATATGCGTTGTAGATAAGCTCTAATCAGCTACTGCACACTACGCCTTGACAAGGTACAAATGCAGCACAAATAATAAATAGTTCTTATCTGAAATGACGGAGGGCCACGACGGGTTTTTAAGAAAACCTTTTGCGTAATGAACTTGATATCGTTGTAGAATCGATTGATTTGAAAAGGAGTGGTTTAAGCTCTGCTTTTAAAATCGAGTTTTTCAAAATAAACCGAGTGGGTGTAGCATCTGCTAGCTTTTGCTAAAGAGGCCACTCCCGGTGAAGGGATATAGGCTCTTTCCTCATCGAATGAGGTGCTGGATATTCATCAAGGAATAAAACTATGCATAGCAAGAACTAGAGTTACCTTTTTGAAAATTTGATTCTACAACATCATTAGGTTTCTTTCCTTTTCATTAATCTCATTAATGAAGTCCCATCATTTATGCTTCTTAAGCATCACAGATAAAGAAACGAAAATACAACGTATGCTTATGCCATCCGCATTCGCCACGGGGTCCCATCATGCACCGTTAGGTTAGTTAACTAACGGTAGAGCGGGGGCAGGACTAGCGTGGATGCAAAACATAAGCAACGTTTATTATATATCATATATATAAAGTAAAGCATTTGTCTCACGCAGTTATATGATCTCATCATAGAACATTGCAGCAGAAGTCAACATATGAAATATAGGATATACTAGGAGGTCCGTGTTTTAAATCAAGCCAGTAAAAAACACGGATTCCACGGTCGTGATAAATAGCTATACCCACATCCCTAGACCCCTACGAGAGCGGCAAGCAACCCTACTAATTCTAGAGTTAGGAGACCCGGTCTTGACTCCTCAAATGGCCTCCCACTGGACTCTAGAACCCGGTTACTTGTGCTCCTCACCTTGGGTTTATCCTAATGCGGAAAAGTAAATAATATACATCAATGGTGGCATCATCCTCAACCCGGAAGTGTCCCAATAAAAGAATATTACATACGAATTTTTACATGAATGAAAATGAAAAACTCTCATCTCACACAAAAACCCCCGGTTATTCAAACACGATGATCCAATATAACATATCACAGCAACGCATAACATCACATGTCATCAACATAAGTAAATATGCGTATCTTAATTATCGTTGATGTATAGCAACGAAACCGGCAATACACTACATATTACATTTACGGTCGCAGAAAAGAAAATGAAAACTATAATAATTGGAATCTACAACCACTTTAGACATTATAAACCCGAAATATCACATACTTTGGATTTCATGCCTAACCAGGTAAATTCCTTAGACATCATACACCCGAAATATCACATATTCCGAATTTCATGCCTAACGTTATAAACCCGGCATTTTAGTCTCAAATTGAAAACACTTTTCAATATCCATTCGGGCAATTCAACAAGATTCCCAACAAATGGTCGAATGCTCGTTGGAAACATTAGTAGACGGCCGCATCTCCGATGTCGTCGACGAAGCGCACTTAGGCGGAACACCGCGGCTGTGAGCACCCGAACAGATGCTTTTGGCTAGGGGGTTCTCCCACAGTCACTTGGTCGGGGTTATGAGGCATGTCTATCTAATAGTGTTACCCGGTGAACGTTCGCGTACTATACGAGATTGCGATGAAGTTTTGATCCGAATCAAAACCCCGTGGCAACCGATCAAAAGAGACTAAATTGTTAGATTTGCAAAGTACCAATTAGTTTTCACAAAACTTATTATTGTGGATTCTAAATATTGTATCACAAATCATAGATATTTAGACGATATTAAACATTTCGATCGATTTATCAAACTTCCAAAATTCCCAAAGATCTCAACACTTGAGTCACACTTAAAAATACCCAGATATGTACAAGTACATACAGATCAGCACAAGAAGCCACGTTCCCTGCCTCACCAACGGCGCCGCGGAACCATGACTAAACATATGGTTTGGCCGCGGTTGCGCGGCCGTTTGGTCGAGTTGGGTCATCATTTTTCTTGGGGATCCATAGAAAACCCTACACAATTTTCTGCATATTTTTGATATGGAAAAATCCAACATTTGGAAAAATTTCTAGAGAGTGGGAAAAGTTTGGGGTTCGATGTTCGATCAAACACTTTAACGTCGTCTAGGCCACTCCTAATGCTCTAGGTTGGCTCTGATACCACTGCTGGGTTCGCTTATCACCCTCGCTAGGATCCAGCAAGCATCGAGTATTCAATTTCAAAAAATCTAGAGTGCTAAGCAACCCAAACCAAGGATCTAACTAGAGAATTAGGGGTTTTAAAGCATATAAACAACTTTACACTAAGTGAAGAAGGAATACAAATTTTGTAGACCGGTCCTTCACTTCTAAAGCTCCGTGTAGTAGTCCCTTGGCTCCAAGTAGCGGTACCCCAAACTCTTCTTAGACTCCAAGACGAAAGGAATAAGCTTGCTTAAGGATCTTTGAGGCCGAAGATGATCTACGTCGAAGAATCTCTAACTCAAGCTAACTCTTCACTAATTGAGGAATTAGTGAAGTAAACAAGCTATACTAAATGGCTAGTTTGGTATAGATTGATGAAGTAGGAATTTTGCTCACTTTAGAATTAATTTTCTCTCTTTCTTTTTCACCCCACTCAAAAGCTAGAGAGCAAAGAAAGTGTAACAACTCCAATTTTAGTGTACAAAAATTTATTTAAAAGTTAATGTATACTTGGGGTATTTGCATTTACTGTGAGTACTATAAATAATTATTTTGCTTTTTAATAGCAAGAAGGAGCCTGTAGCTCATTGGTAATACCTTGCACTGCTGAACCAAAGCACCAGAGTTCAAATCCAACCCCCACATTATTTTTAATATTGATTTCTTTTTAGACTTGAATATGATTCAAGTAAAATCTACAATCTACAATCCAATATGAATCCATGAATACATATATTCAATCTATTCAATCTGTATTGACTGAACCGAACCATGGATATACTTCCATCTACATGATTCTCCAGTTACATCCATTTACTGATATCATGGTTTCGGCAAGTCATCCAATTATACAATCTATATTATAAGACAACACAAGTCTTCCATTTATATTTACACAACAATACAAACCACACATTTACAATCCATCTATACAAGACAATACAATTTACAATACAATACAACAATGCAATCAAGACATCGCGGGGTTTTTAAGGGGTAAATTGGTATGGAAGGTGTTAGAAGTGGCACGAGACTGTAAGATTTAAGACACATAACCTGTATTTCCGTTGCTATTGTACCGTGGCATAAATGGTTCCTTGTACTGCACTTGCCTCTAGTCTCTGGCATATAGAGACTCCTCTCCTATACACTGGCATTCTTCTGTACCAAGCTATAAATAACAGCGTTAACACTAAGTACAACAATATATGCGTTAACACTAAATACAACAGTATACAATATAATACAACTTTAAAAACTACTCTCTCTCTGTCTATTCTACTTTTCCTTTATCTTTGGGACTTACCGAGCGATTTGTTCGCTGACGACATTCTCTTTCTTCTTCTTTGAATGTCGTCGGGTGTTTCGGACCTTCCAGAGATCGAGCCTACCAATGAGGACTTGGATCAGCTTGCCTATGACCCAGATCTCTAGCTTCATTGTACACATTTCATTTCAGTATTTTTCATTTCTGTTATGCCATTGTTTAGGCATTGCTTTATCCCATGTATTTACTTTTCCATGTATTGTACAAAAGAATGTGAATATATAAAGTTGTTGTTCAGTTATACCAACTGTCTTTGTCTCTTGTGCATTTTTTATTTATATTGCTTAGATACGCTTAGCGTATTTACTTCAGAGTAAATACGTAGCGGTCTCGTCACGTCCTCTGCCCGTATATTGGGAAGCAGGGCATGACAGAAAGAGATGAAGAAGATGAACAAGTGATCAACCATTGAGTGAGAAAAAATCTCAAATCATATTTGTAGAGACTTAACCATGGCTAAAGATAATGGTTGGGTTAATAAATATCTAGAGTAAAACAAAATTAGTGGACTAAGTCAAGACTTCTACATGCTTCCACAAGCATCTTAAGCCATGACATTTTCCACCTAATTTTGATTTATCCCTTCATTATTAATCACCTAAATTATCTTTAGTTTGGTATGAGTCTCATATACCCATGTCCAATGTATCATCTAGCATGACACAAAAATAAACACATTAACATATATCTCATATATATTTATATGTATTTGTAGAAAAGAAATTCTTAAGTGAGCTAATATTAGTTAATATATATTAATATATCAAATATATAATTATATATTAAATTATTAAATCAACACTTGATTTAATAATCCGGTTATATCACATATAACCGACTAATATCATATATCAACTTATCGAATCAACACTTGATTTAATAACCCGGCAATATCTCATATAACCGAATGATAGATATCACGAGATTAGAATACGGTATCACATACACGTATTAATTTCGGTCCCGCACATATCACATATGTGCCCTACTTCATTTCGCTTGAGCTAGGAAAGCTCTGTGTAGGACTCTAAAGACTCGTCAATACGCCGGCAGTATGTGATGATCATATCAGTCACCCACAAGCCGTCAGCGGTACTAGTTGGACGTAACGGCTACCCAGGTATTGAGTGATCAGAAGATCAACAAGCAAGCTTGTCCATACTCCCGTGAATCCAGTAAGTAACACTACCGTACAGTCCGGTCTCTTCGTCTGATATGTCGCATATCGAGTCTGGGGTGCTAATCGTCAGACCCCAATAACTTGATAAGTCATACCGATGTGAGGCTCATAACGGGTCAAGAAACTATTGATAACACTTACCAGTAAATCTCATCATCAATACCTAAGAGCTTGAGAAGTGAACCTTTCAAGACCCGAATGACCGTCTACAAAGGTAGTTATACTAACCTAGTAGTTAAATCTTTAGTTAGTGTTGGTTTAGTTTAGTATTTGGGCATGTATTCTAAGGTTTCAAGTGTATTGTGCTCAGGATTTTAAAGTTTTTGATTCTGTAAAGCTATAGAAGTCACGATAAGGAGCACCATACACTTACACTGGTATCAAAACTTACCCAACTAGTTAACTAGTGGAGTAGACAAGATTTAAAGTATCGAAACCGATAGTTTCGTAATCGAAAAACCTAACTCTAAGTTTCTATCAAAATTTTTTTGGTCTCTGAAAATTATTTTGCCTATTGCAGAGAGACCTATATACTAATAGAATACCATCATAGAAACACGAGCCCTTAATTTTAAAAACTGTCCGCAAATTTATTCTTTTCTACCGCAAATTGCGGCCGTACTGTGGAGTTGGGTGTCGTGTTTCGTGCAATGGTTTGGTCACTTAGAATTAGGATTTTTGTGATACGCAATTTTTGCCCAGATTTTCTATAGTGTTATCTTTGTATTCGGGCTTTACGGAATGTTTCAAAGTCGAGATTTTAGTATCGTTTATTCACTTTGTGTTTGTATATGTGTTTCTAAATATTGACTAATTGCTATACGTCGATTAGTAGGGGATGCACATATCTAGTATCTTGTTATTGCGGTTTGTGGATATGAAGTATTGGATCGTCGTGATTGAATAGTTGGGGGATGTGAGAAGGGTGTTCTTTTCTTTCATTCATGTATTTATAAAGTGATATAATATTCTTTTGTGGGGCACATCCGGATTGAGGTTGTAGCCTCCGTTGTATTATTCATTTATTTTTCTGCACCTAGGATAGACCGAAGGTGGGGTGCACAAACTACCGGGTTTTTAAAGTGCCGAGTGGCTTACCCATTTCATTGAGGGAGATTGCTTCACTTTGGGGATTTGGCGGGCAGTTTGTCACACCCGTAGGGGTCTAGGGTGAGGGTTTGGCTATTCATCACGACCGTGGAATCCGTTTTTCGTTAGAGACTAAAACGAAACACGGATATCCTAGTATATCCAATATATTAATTTGTATTGCCTGTGATGACTATTATTGCGTGAGACGAATGACTATTTATATATTATATATAATAAACGTTGCTTATGTTTTGCACCCGCGCTAGTCCAGTCCCCGCTCAGCCGTTAGTTAAGTAATCTAACGGGGCCCGGTGGTGAATGCAGATGGCATAAGTATACATTCTATTTTCGTTTCTTTCTACAATGATAGGGTTAAATGATGGGACCGCATTAATTTTGATTAGTGCAAAGAAAACAAACCAAAAGCTTAAATCGTTGTAACAATTTAAAAACCACTCGGTTTTCTTTAAAAACAACTTTTAAATGCGGAGCCTAAACTACTCCTTTTAAAAGCTATCAGGTTCCTTCGACTATATCAAGTTCATTACGTTCACGATTTTCACCAAAACCAGCCGTAGCCCTCCATCATTTCGGATGGGTATCCACTAGTATTCAAGGTATGTATTTTGACTTTCGCCAAGGTATGGTGATTGGTAGCTATTGGTATTCATCTGTAGTATAGATAGATGCGTTAATCTTGGACAGGCGTACAACTATTTTGGCCTTCGTCAAGGGTTTGTACATATGGGTCTAGTTTAGCCTGGATAATGACGGGTAGAACTTGACTTGTGTTTTATGATATTTTGGCCTTCGTCAAGGTCATAAGCACCTTGGGCAAAAATCCACATCGGGTGTTTCAAAGGAAAAGGAAACTTGCTAGTTTTGCATACCATCTGAAGTGTGATGATTTTGGAGGATTCCTTAAAAGTTCTCACACAGTGATAGTTGGATCCTGATCCCACTGTGAGTAATTATTATTATTTTTCGGGAGAGTTTTTCACTTTACGATCAATGCTATAAACCAAGTAGGTGTCTACCAAAATGTTAGCGGGGCTACGCCTCAAGGGAAAAGAGCTTATTTAATTAAGAAATTTCGTGAAAGCGTTATAAAACCTCTCTCGAAATACCGACACTAGCCTGGATAAAAAGTTAAAGCAAGAATTGTAGGATGCGATTAATCCTGACTAATTCTTCTTTTATGGTTTGAAGGAAGATTCGAGAAAACAATGGGAGTCATCCTGTTTAGATAAACTAAAAACTAATCTAAACTTGCAAGAGTATCATGCTGAGTGTTTCTTCTCTTCCTCTCCTAATTGCAGCGGCTAAGATGACCGAGCTTAAGTTACCATTAGATAAAAATATATTGATGTGGCCAAACTATAATGATTGGCTAAGGAATGTCCAGATGGCCATTACTTATGATAAGCTGGGCTACCTCCTTACTACTAAAGTCCCCACCTTCTCAGGTCCAGAATCCACCACTACGGACATTGAGATCCGTAAGACATAGGATATAAACAGTGCGAAAGTCAAGTGCCTCGTGCTGGCCTCTATGGATAATGAACACTACAGGTGGCACGAGAATATGGACCTTACTTCCATATTCCTCCATACCAAAGATTTATATGGAGAGCAATCTCGTATTGCAAGATACGAGACCTCGAAGAAATTGTTTCAAGCAAGGTTAGCTATCGGGTCAACTGTAAGGGACCATGTCTTTAAGATGATCAGCTATATTGAAGAGCTCGCGGACCTTGAGACCACGTTGAAGAACGAGTTGTACACAGACCTACAGTCCCCCCTCTACCTATGCCCAGTTTATATTGAATTTCAGTATATAAGATAAGGAAATTATATTTCCAGAGCTCATCAACATGTTGAGGAGTGTAGAGGGCACTCTGAAGAAATCCAGGAAGACACCCACTCTACTTGTTGGGGAAACTTCTTTCTTTAGATCCAAGGCGAAAGCCAAAGGGAAAAAGAAGACGGCCCCCACCAAACTGAAAGGCAGTGTCGGTAAGGTACGGGGAAGGGCAAGGCAAAAGTTAGGGGGCCAACAGTAGCTAAAGAGGAATGCTTATATTGTTGTAAGAAAGGTCATTGAATGAAGGACTGCAGGGCTTGGAAAGCCAGGAACCAGGATTCGAAGTAAGTTGTGGGTTCGGTTTCAGGTGTGTTTATGATTGAAAACTGTCTTTCAATCAACTCTACTTCTTGGGTATTGGATACCGGTTCAGGATCTCATATCTGTAATTCATTGCAGGAACTGAGAAACCATAAATTTTTGAAGGCAGGTGATATGACCTTCAGGGTTGCTAACGAAGAGAGTGTGGATGTTGTTTCCGTGAGGAAATATCACCTAGGATTGACAAGTGGAAACATTTTTGTTTTGTGTAACTGTTTTTATGTACCAAGTTTGGCATGTAATATCATCTCTGTATTTTTACTATCTAAAGAAGATTATGATTTAACATTTGTAAGCGATATTCTAAATATTCACTTTAATCATGGTTTGATTAGGTCTTATACACTAGACAACGGTATATACGTATTAAATCAACATCAAGTTTTCAATGTCCAGAACATACTCAAAAGAAAGACTTCAGAATTAAATCAAGCTTTTTTATGGTATTGTAAACTGGGTCATATCAATGATACATGGTTGACGAAGTTACATAAAGAGTGATATTTGGATCCGTTTGAATATCTGTCTTATATAATTTGTTAATCATGTCTTAAAGGAAAGATGACAAAGACTTCGTTCACTGGACACGGAGTAAGAGCCACCGAGCTCTTGGGACTCATGCACAGGGACGTGAGTGGCCTAATGTATACACATGCAAGAAGTGGGTATTCCTACTTTATTACTTTTACGGATAATTTCTCAAGGTTTGGACATGTATTCTTGATAAAATATAAATCCGAGGCCTTTGAGAAATTTCAGGAGTACAAGAATGAAGTAGAAAAACAAATCGGAAAATGTATAAAGACACTTCGATCTAATCGAGGTGGTGAATACTTAAGTGCCGAGTTTCTGGGATATTTAAAGATAATTTAATTCTCTCTCAGCTTACTCCTCCATACACACCTCAACACAATGGTGTATCGGAAAGGCGGAACTGCATCTTACCAGATTATGTTCCATGATGAGTAAGGCCGAGTTACCGCGATCCTTCTGGGGTTATGCACTGGAATTTGCTGCATATCTTTTAAAAAAAGTTCCGACTAAGTCAGTGCCTACCATTCCATATGAAATGTGGAGTGGGAAGAAACTTTATCTTAAGTATCTTAAGATATGGGGATATCCAGCTTTTGTCAAAAAGAAGCATGCTGACAAACAAAGGGCACGATCAGTACTGTGTAAGTTTTTGGGATACCTAAGAAATTCCAGGGGGTATTTTTTCTATTACACAGAGGAACAAATGGTTATTGTTTCTTGGCATGCCCACTTTCCGGAGACTCAATTTCTTGAAAAAGAAATAAGTGGGAGCGCAATTGAACTGGAAGAAATTCCAGAACCACAATCTATTACTGAAAACTTGGTAGAACCTGAAGTTTTAAGAGAAACGGACATCCCTGTGCCGCTCCGCAGATCTAGTAGGCAGTCTTATCCGTCCGAGAGATACTACGGTTTTCTCATAGACGAGAATAGAGAGGATTGGATCATCGATGATGATAGGCCAATTAGTTTCCAGCAGGCCATTACGAGCAGAGACTAATAAAGTGGATGGATGCAATGAGGTCCGAGATGGAATCCATATACACCAACAAAGTTTAGACTTTGGACATTGCACCTCAAGGGGTAAAATTCGTAGGCTGCAAATGGATCTTCAGAAAGAAGATTGGTGCAGATGGACATGTTGAAACTAATAAAACTAGACTTGTAGGAAAAGGTTTTCATCAAAGATCTGGCTTAGACTATGATGAAACATTTTCTCCAGTGGCTATACTTAAATCCATTTGGATCTTACTTGCCATTGCTGCTTTCCATGATTATGAAATTTTGCAGATGGACATAAAGACCGTTTTTCTGAATGGAAATTTGGAAGAGTGTTTATATGGATCGGCCAGAGAGCTTCATAAAGAGTGCTAGCAACGGAAGAGTGTGCAAGTTGCATAAATCCATTTATAAATTAAAGCAGACATCACGGAGTTGGAACATTTGCTATGATGAGATAGTCAAAGAATTTGACTTTATAAAAAATGCAGATGAACCATGCATTTAGCGAGAACTGTAGTATTCCTCGTCTTGTACGTGGATGACATTCTCTTGATAGGAAATGAAATTCCTATTTTACAATAAGTCAAAAGATTCTTGTCACGGAAGTTTTCCATGAAAGACCTGGGTGATGCCTCCTGCATTCGAAGGATTAAGATCTATCGTGATAGATCTAAGAGAATGTTGGGACTTTCACAGTCCAGGTACCACACCATACTGAAAAGATTTAGTATGTAATATTCCAAGCGCGGCAATCTATCCGCTTGTCATGGAATCACCCTCTTTAAAGAGATGTCTCCCAAGACCGATTTAGTAAGGGATCGCATGAGTATTATACCCTACGCTTCGGCGGTTGGATATATAATGTATGCGATATTATGTATCAGACCAGATGTTGCTTACGCACTGAGTGTGGTAAGCAGGTATCAGTCAAACCTAGGGGAGAAACACTGGATAGCAGTTTAGAACATTCTCAAGTATCTGAGAAGGACTAAGGAGATGTTCTTGGTATACAGCAATAAAGACCTCCAGATCAAGGCCTTCGCTGACTCCAGTTTCTAGAGTGACAAGGATGACTCCAAATACATGTCGGGTTATGTCTTCACCCTCAATGGAGGGGAGATATATTGGAAGAGATCCAAAGAGGACACCGTTACTGACTCAACGATGGAGGCAGAGTATATCGCTGCATGTGACGCCACAAAAGAGGTAGTCTGGATGAGGAAGTTCATTACAGAACTTCAGGTGGTTCTGTCCATTATTGACCCAATGCCTTTATATTTTGACAACAACGGGGCTATAGCTTTAGTAAAGGAACCAAGGTCCCATCAGAGATCTAGACATATCTTGAGGCAGTATCATCTGATCAGGGAGATCGTGGATGGCCGGGAGATCGAGGTGCGGAGAGTAGACACGGAGAACAACACAGCAGATCCACTCACAAAGGCCATCCTTCAGACGCAGTTCGAGATGCTATTCGAGATGGCAGGTCTGCGATATGCCAATACATGACCTTAGTACAAGTGGGAGATTGTTAGTGAAATATACTTTAGTGGCCAGTATTGTATAGTACTGAATTGTATATAACATTTTGGAAGCTTGGGATATATACAGATATATAACAGTCTTGTTCAATATGATAGTTTGCTATATGATTTGAGTCTATCTTAGCATGTGTATATGTTTCTTTTAACATATCGCTAATACATGTTGATAGAGCCCATAAGATCTTTGCTTGACTACCAGCGTTGTGATGGCAGCCACACTACTTGGGGATGGGTAGTTTATAAGCGCATCCTTAAAGTTTTTCCTAGTCGTAGAATTATTGAGATAGGGCATCGATACTCTAGAGTAGACTAGTGTTTACGCTTCTTAGCCCCGTCAGAGAAGATGGCCTGTCCCGCAGCCATTGATGTACGGTACTGAAGATAGTATACATATGCTCATTGGGTTATGAGTTACACTGGACGGACTCATTGGGAACTGCTGGTTGGTATTATATCTATCATCGGATAGTAGTTCTCCAGTGACATGAGTACAGGTTAGATCGTTGACTTGACATCACTATTCGTCTTGAGTGTGTTCCCACTATACTTAAATTACTACCCCACCACG
The DNA here is from genome assembly GCA_030015575.1 of Agapanthus africanus. Taxonomy (NCBI): domain Eukaryota; kingdom Viridiplantae; phylum Streptophyta; class Magnoliopsida; order Asparagales; family Amaryllidaceae; genus Agapanthus; species Agapanthus africanus. The sequence goes on from JASDDO010000014.1 coordinate 670,754,538, forward strand.
GCTCTAATGAGTTGTGCAAATAGGTAGTAGTTGGGTGCAGTCCTGAATCACTTGAAGGTAGTAAGTGATAGAAAGGATTCGTCTCTCCCGGTATTGGGAGTTGATATTGCACTGTGTACGTTTGACCAATACTAAAGGTCCCTGGTCAGGGCAAGTGAGATTTACTGGTAGGTACACAAGTAGTTTTTCAGGTTTTATTGGGCTCCACACCGACACGACTTGTCGCGCTATTAGGGGTATGACGTTTACCACTTCTAGGCCTGATATGCGATACTATTTGACAAACGGACTGTACGAAGAATGTCACCTATAAGCTCAGTAGGGTTTTCGGAAGAGTTATCTTGTCTATCTTTCTTTCGACAGATACCTGGGTAGCCATTATGTACAGCTAGTGCCACCGACGTGCTTGTGGTTAAACCCACCGCCAGCGTATTGTCGAGTCTTTAGATTCCCACAAGGAGATTTCCCGGTTCAGGCGAAACGGTGTAGTTTGCGTATTTCGGTACGTTCGGATGTTCGATTGAACATGTGTATTTATACACGGGCTTTAATAGGGTGGTTTAGTAGTACTAGCAGGTTTGAAAGACAGCCAGTTTTGATACTAGTATTATATTGCTCTCTTTTGGGTATTTGTATTTTAACACAAATAAGGTATTTATATGAATACGTGTATTTGTATAAATATGGGTATTTATGCTTTGATACAAATACATGTATTTCTTTCTAAATATGAATACTCGTATTTTGTATTTTTGGTACAAATATGGCATTCGTATTTCGGTAGAAATACGGTATAAGTATTTATTATAAATACGGGTTTAGGGTATACTTGTTTATATACATGCATTTATATTCATATAAGTGTTTGTATATGTGTACATAGATAAGGTGGCTACACTCTCTTTCTTTTTTCTTCATGGTTGAATGTAGAAGTGTGTGGACTTTTGTGACTCACCCTAGTGAGTCACTAGCCCACCCACCTCTTTATTTCTAGCATGAAGAGATAAGTGAGCGAGGGTGTGTGATATTTTCAGATGATATAGTTTTTCATCATGGTTGTGATATTTCTTGAGTTGCCATGCTCTTCATCTTCTTCCTCATTTTCTCTTCTTGAGTTTTGAGTATTAAAAGAGAGCATCTTGTTTTATAAACTACACCTTCCTAAGAATTTTTTCCTAGCAAGACTCGATTTTTAGTTGTTTCGGTTGAAGCTATCGCTTGAAGCGGCATCCTTGGGTGGATCGTCTTTGACGTGGGAAGTTCGACTTCGAGAGCTCGATCCGAATACCTAGGAGCTTGAGGAGTGAACCTTTCAAGACCTGAAGGATCGCCTACAAAAGTTCTTACACTAACCTAGTAGTTAAATCTCTAGTTAGTGTTGGTTCAGTTTAGTGTCTGGCCTTGTATTCTGGGTTTCAAGTGTATTACGCTCAAGATTTTAAAGTTTTTGACTCCGCAAATCCATAGAAGACACGGTAAGGAGCACCATACACTTACAGGAAAGAGTGATCATGTTTAACGAGGATCTCATGCATACCTGAGACTACGACCCGCTGTTGCCCGGGACATAACCCTGTCAGCCGAACCGCTAAGTCTATAATGTAAAGTATATATAAGAGTCGCTGTTCAAATGATCATCCTCCAAATCGCTAAACCTTGTTAAATATAAGTTCCATTCCACTTCGATTTTTCCTTTTCTCCAGGTTTTAATAACTATATGTATGGGTCTGGTTGTGTACAAGTACGCATCAATAATACTGTTTTATTCACTTTTCACTGCACTGTTCATTTTCACGAATCACTCGCTTTTTACTGGCGTACTTGAAAAAACTAATATGATACCACTCACGTTCGACAATGCAATAATCACTAAGAATCAATAAGAGCGCTCGCTATCACTAAAGGTATCACGATCGGGTAAGTATGTGAGTTATGCACTAATCAAGTCATGTACAATATGAACAACTACGTGCTTTATAAGTTCAGAAAATCATATTAAATCGTACGATCGTAATTAGGCAAAATGATACAATTGGGGTATAAAGTAAATTTAAATAGAAATCCAAAAAAAATAGTTTTAGGTCAATCGGGTTTCAGGTTTGCGAGTTACGGTCATTCCATTTTAAGCGTTCACTGCTGGAAGTCCAGTTTCTGAACAGAAAGTCCGTTTAGTAACACGTTTTACTCCCTGTTGGGATCACAGTTAGGCGACATTATGCAACTATTTGTAGGGTTATGAGTTAACTCTACAGCGCAGAAGAAGGATCAATAATAGTTGTCTTATTTTAAGCGTTATGATCAATTTACTGATGAAGCGTGTAAACTGAAATTGCAGAAATCTGCCATATATGTCATCCATTTAAAATATGTTTTAAAATACCAAATTATACCGGAATTTAGTGAAACCAGTACCATTGGAAAGTTAAAACAATTTTCTACACAACGATAAATGACTCTGCACACTATCACAATTAAACAACAAGGTTTCAGGTGTATAAAGACATGTTAAGTGGTGAATTTCTGCTCTGGACTGCAGTCAAAAGTCAGGTAAGTTATCTGTTTTCAATGTTCAAAAGAAATATTTAATTGTAAACCTATACATCATGTTAAAAATTATATAGTACAATTCGCAATGAACCCAAGCACACTGCAATTGGAATTATCTGGAATTAATTATGAATTTAACTATGTCAAGTGTTCGATAAAATGCGAGTTTCAGTATAGACGCTAAGGGCGTCACTTCATGTGTGAAATTGCGTTCTTTTGTTACGAAACTTTAACATGTCGCTATTTATCACTAAAAAAAATACAGGTATCAGTGGTACCGCCATCAAATGCATAAAGACGATGATTGGCCTAAAGAGAGCCGTTTTAGTCTGTTTCAATACCCGACTTGGGGATATCAAATTTGTGGTAAAAAATTATCCGATTAGTGTCAATTTTCAATATTTTGTTCGTTATCATGTATAAAGTTCGTTGGTTATGTGTTCCACAACATTAATGGGTGATTTACACTAAGGTTTCGTTTTCGGTTCAGTTAATATTAAAAAGTGTTATATTTATACACTATAGCATGAAAACGAGTGAATGTGTTCACTTGCTTTTAGTGACAGTGGCACGACAACAACGAAGAGCGCGGAATGGGCATGAGCACGACATGATCATGGGCAGTGACAACAAGCTTGGGCTCAGCCGTTGGCTGGAGTGGTGTAGGGAGGTTGATGGCGTGGTCGACGATGAGGGGCTCGGTCGGAGGCAGTGCAGCAGCGGCAGAGTGCAGAGGTGGTTAGCGGTTAGAAGGAGGCCGGTGGAAGCTGACGGTGGTAGCAGCGTGGTCTCTTCGAGGGTAAAGGGGGTCTCGTCGGGGGTGAAGGGGGTTACAGAGGAGCTAATGGTCGTCGGCTGTGGAGCTCGGTGATAGCAAGGTGAGATGGTGGTGTTGTAGATGGAGGGGTTGTGGGTTTGTTGGGAGGGTTGTGGTGGAGGTCAGTGGTGGTGATGTTTTTGATGAGGAAAGGTCGGTGGTGGCAGCGGGGTTGAGTTGGCGGTAGGTTTTGGAGAGAGTGAGAGTGGATATATATAGAGGATAAGAATGGGAGAAAGAGAGATAGAGTTAGAGAAAGGGATAGAGAGAGATGTTGAGGTTTTGTGGCGGGTAGGCAAGAGGATCTCGGGAAGATCGTTGGAGGCGAGGCTAGGTTGTGGGGAGAACGAGTCGTGCGACGGTTGCGAGGGATGGGGGTGACGAGGGAAGGAGCTCATGGGGAAGAGGAAGAAGGGAAAGAAGACGATGGGCCGGGTTGGGTGTTTGTCTTGGGCCGGGGCTTGGGTTTGTGTTGGTGTAACGCCCCATGCCCCAGTACAGATGGTATTGTCCGCTCTGGCCGAAACTGCACGGTTTATTCCTTCGGGGCGAACCGGACCCGACCAGTGGCCACTTCCCAGGAGTTCACCCATCCCAGAACTTCCCTGGCTCGAGCACGCTTAACTACGTAGTTCTCAAGCTCCTGTAGTTCCGGTTCACTTAAAAGGCGCCTCTGTAATTGAGGGTGGTATCACTACATTTATAATGCAGTTCGGTCCTCTTTCGGAATGTGTTCCGAAGATTCTCCATTGTTCTACAGTGAGTCCCACGGATTCAAGAGGTGGCCCCCGCCATCTTGGCATGACAATTGGCGTGGCACTTTGTTCCGTGAACAAGAACCGGGTCCCGACATTCTCCCCATATTTGAACAATGGTTCATCCTCGAACCACAGACCTACTACTGAGGGACTGCTTGGGCCACCATAAATGTAACGCCCCATGTCCCAGTACAGATGGTATTGTCCGCTCTGGCCGAAACCGCACGGTTTTGTCCTTCGGGGCGAACCGGACCCAACCAGTGGCCACTTCCCAGGAGGTAACCCATCCCAGAACTTCCCTGGCTCGAGCATGCTTAACTACGGAGTTCTCAAGCTCCTGTAGTTCCGGTTCACTTAAAAGGCGCTGTTCATACCAGAATATTGCATTTTATACCACCCATTCTTACGCTCGTTTGTTTATAGGCAGGTGCTTTTTATCAGTGTTTGCTACATAATTGCAGGATACAGGTTCTCGGCTCTAAACGGTGAAATTCATGAAGAAACACGACAAAATCCGGGTTCCTGCCATTCACAGATAAAACACGGATCTCCGCTCTTTATCCGTCTATTGCCACACACCAGTTTAGGAGACAAAATGGCAAATCAATGTCATTTTCATGCACAAGGCTCAATGGCAACACAAGATCCAAGAAATCTACGCGGAGCTCGAGACAATCATGGCAAAAGATCCACATCAAATCATCTTTTTGATCAACAGAAATTCTGGAAGAAATGTGGAAAGATTATCAGAAAAGACATATGCCAAACTACAGACAAAAGAGGACCAGGGGACCACAAAAAACCAGAGGAGCCAAGTCCTCTAAAGGGCAGCGGAACCGCGGCCAATAGGGGGTATTGGCCGCGGAACCGCGGCCGTACTGGCCCCTCTCTCTGTCGTTTTCTGGGGGCTGTTTGGTCATTTTATTTATAGCCATATTCTTGCCCTAGGTTTCCAGTTCCCCTCCTATAAATTCCCCAGAACTGAGCCAAACCAAGGTGTTAATTTCTTTAGCCTCTTTTTGTTAGGTTTTAGTTTCTTTCTTCTTCTTCTTCATTCTTCTTCCATGGAAATGTAGTGAGAGCATTGAGTGGATGTTAATGAAGATGAGGGTTTTTCTATCATTCTTATTTGTTTAGCTTTCCCTTGAGATTTTTGCTTCCTCTTGATCTTTTAACCTCTTCATTGAGCTTGAAAGGTTAAGGGTTAGTTATTTATCTCAAGGGTTGTATTTTCTTATGGAATTAGTTCTTCACTTCACATGAGTTCTTTACCCTTCTCTTGATCTTGCAACCTCTTGATTGAGCTTGCAAGTTTAAGGGTTGGCTATTGATCCCATGTTTGTCTTGAGTTCTAGTTTCTAGTTCTTTTTATTGCTTATTTCTTTCTTGCTTTTTACTACCTTGCTTTACTTACTTGCAATTTAAATTCATGCACTTACTTACTTGTAATCTTTTCTTTTCCCTTTTCTTTTTGTTCTCTCTTTTTTGTTCATTTTGTGAATGGTTGTAATTATCATTGTTAAGAATCAATACGGTATTGTAAGTTAACGTTTCTTTGCTCGTTTCCTTTTCCCGTTATTTTCCATTGAACTCCGTCCAAACGTTACGCAAGCGCTCCGTTAGGCACCCTACCCTAACAAGGTAACGATGATTCCTAACCGCGACCGGTTGCGTTCGGTTTGGCCGGAGGCGAAAGCAAGAGACAAGAACGGAAGGACAAGGGTAAATAAGCCGGATTCCATGAATACCCCGCTTAAATCCCCTAATCCACGTTGTTGCCGATTGCTCTAGCTTCAATTGGTCAAGACTCGGCTCAAAGGTTTTGAGTACGGATATCTTTAGCTTACACTTTCGTATATTTCCTTAACAACTTTATACTTGCAAATAATACACATAGATTAGATTGAACAAAATCATACAAATTCTTTATTGACTCGTCTAAAACAAGAACGAAAATACAACCATCTCCCTGTGGATCGACCCGTGCTCAACCGGCTAGCTGCATAGCGACACCGTCCTGATCGCGGTTATACTTTAGAACTTTGAACATCCGACACGCTTTTAGCGTGCGATCAAATGGCGCCGTTGCCGGGGAGACGGTAGCGTATTTTCTTTCTTGTTATTCGGGTTAATATTCTTTTTGTATATATTTTTTTAAAAAAAAAAAATATATATATATATATATATCATTTTGTTATTTTTGATCATTTTTGTGGGCAAGAGTGCAGATTTTTGCGGATTTGCAAACTGCGATTGTGGGAGCAAAGTGTACGTTCAAAGTTAGGGTGATTACGAAGTACAGTGCCAAAGATCCGGGTAGTTTGACCCGCGCAAGCGAATTTTCCAAGCTTACCGGATTTGATTCAACGGGGGTTTCCTCACCCAAAAACTTAACGGTACGTACTTTACTAACACCTTCTTCTCAAATCCGACGCATCCAATATACTATTCTTTGCAGGATTCTTTGCAAGTTCGCTAGCAAACGCTAAAAATTGACTAACCCGTATTTGTTGCAGTGCCGCGCTTAAACTAAAAAACGATTGTTTGATTCTTTATAGAATTTTTATTGAATTGCTCATTGCATACATTAATACGGACTTAAGGGCAAGCGAACCCCACAATATACGGTAAAGGATTTCATCACCTTTTCCGTGGCCCACAAATCACGAACTTGAGCATAATGTTTACCCGCACAAAATTTAAAAGAAACTAGACTTTAAGCCTTAAGGACTTCGCGCTCACTAGGAGAAGTTAACTGTGTTTAGAACCTCGCTTAACGGTATATTGCTTACGGGGTGTCTAGGAAAGTGTTAACGGCGAAACCGCCAAAAGAGAAAGGGTTATTTAATTAAGGAACTTCGCGAAAGCGTTGGAAAACCTCCCCTTATCTCTGCACTTACCTGGCCTCGTGATCAGTGTATCTTGAGCCTGTTTCTCGACACAATTTTACTTCGACAATCAAGTTCTGGAGCAGGTCTAGTTGACCTAGGTGAACCCTAGAACGATTAGGTGTGTGTTATTTTTGTGTCGTGATTGTTTTTGTCCATATTCTTTTTGTGTGTATATTTCATTCTTTTGTTAATATATAACTATATAAAAAAAAATCACATTCTTTTCCCCCTCCTTTTCTCTTCGTTTCTTCCTTTCTCTTTTCATATCATGGGTACCCCACCTCGAAAAACTCTTGCCGAACTTTGGTACCCACAACCAGACATTACTTCTTACGGTTCTTGCTTTGGCCGAACATCGAACGACCCCTCCATGCCCAAAGTTTCACTGAAAGATCGCATAGCTGCGGCTAGGACAAACATTTGCACTCCTCATTCCACTTTGTATCAACCTTTTCAACCTCCCGCACCCGCTTATGTTGATACCCCTTTTGCAAGTCGTCCTTTGTCCATCGCTGAACGTATTTTGCAATCCCGTAGCCGATCTTTCACTCCTTTCACCACTTCAAATTCTTGGGATCAACAATTCCATTCACCTTCCTATCCAAATGTTGATCCTGCTCCTGTCCACCCTTTCAATTCCTACCAATCCTACCCTACTTTTGCACCTTCCCTAGACATTGCTTCAGAACCGCCATTTGGGAGTTTTCAGTATCCAAACAACATTGAATCTTTTACTGAAACCCCTTCACAACCCATGTCTAGTCTGGAACAGTCGTTGGAAGACTTTAGGGTAGCGTCAAGCCAACAGATGATGGATTTGAATGCGTCCATGGCCGCTCTCATACAAACTACTGACCCGGTAGCTAGTTTCCAACTAGCACCTAATTCTCCAATGTATGATGAGGCGGCAGGACAGGTTGAGAATTTGAGTGGAGAGAGTGAGATGTGTCCCCTTCCAAGTCAAACCTACCAGTCCCAAATTGAATCCCACAACTCCTGTTTTGAAAGTCTATCGAGTGTCCCACATGATTTATCAATTGAAGATAGAATGATGAATGAGTTGTGCGACTTTGTAGTGTTTGATTTACTCGATTCTGAAGGGCCCCTTTCGAGTGAAACCACACCCAATCCTTTTGACCTCTACACCTCCACTCTAGAACCTGAATTGATTGAAATCCATGCTTTTGTTGAGGTGTCTGAGAATATTGATTTTCACTTGATTGGGGATATTGATGCTGGGAATATTTTGGATGATGAACCCATAGATTTGGCTGAGTTTTTCTCTTCAAATCATCATCCCGAGTCATTAAATGTTTTTCCCGAACCCCATATGCGTCTGGATTTTGATGAAAATTGCATGGATAAGCTGAATTTTGAGGAGAATATTGAGGATAGTACTGAGGATGAACCAGTTTTAATTGATGAGTCGGATTTTCCAATTCATCCTGTTCCTTTCATTGACTGCGTACACCCTCCTGAACCTTTAACCGATAACCTTCCTCAATCACCTACCTCCATCCTTTCCATCGTTCCGACCTTGCAAGAACCCGTCTCACTTTCATTTCATATGTCTGGTTTACCAAGTTCGGCGTACCCATGGTTTTTTACGAATCTTGAGGGATTTGACCCCATTTCTCGACGGGTTAATAGATTAGCACAATCGCTTTTCACACATCGGTCATCACAAATTGTGCTAATCTATTCACTCCATTTTCACCCTCAAGTTCGTATTCCACTTCTTTTTCCCTTCCGCCATTCTTCTTCTCATGTACCGAGACCGTATCCCACTTCTATCTCCATACGGTCTCGCGTATTCTCCATTTCTTTTCTCTACGCCTTCTTTGACCAACCACTGCTTTATCACGATAAGATCTTTGAATGGTTGGTGCTCACTTTTGGCCTGTGTAAGGCCTTGTATAGTTTGATACCGTTCTCTTTCCCACCCTAATCCTACACTTCAACGCTTAACAGTGGAAACACTGTTTTACTTAAGTTTGGGGAGGACTCTTTTTTTTGTATATATTTTTTGTCCTTTTTGTTTTGTATATAATTTGTTTTTAGGGAGAGCGCCGACAATTTTGACCCTCTTGGTATAGCCTGACAGTGAGGGCACTGTCAAGTTTAAGTTTGGGGATGTGCTCGGTAAGCTTTCTTACTTCGCATTCATTTGTATCTTTTGCATTTGCATACCTTATTAAAAAAAAACCCACAAAAATCGAAAATTTTCCAAAAAATATAAAAACTTTGTCGTCAAGTTAGCTAATAGGGTAACTTAGATCTTTATTCCGAAAGTTTAGTTGATATGATATAAATAACTAAATTCTAGGCTTAGGATTTGAAAACCCTAAAAATAACCCTCATTCTGTTTAAACTTGGTGATTATACGTCCTTACAGTTTTTTTTGAGAAATAGGTAATCTTGAGTTCAGTTCTTGAGTTAAGTCAAGATGAAGGGAAAGTATTGAAGCTTTGCTGAAGAATAAGTCTGAAAAATAGTTTCTTTTCTTAAGTTCAAATTCAGAAAGTATATACCCTACAAACTACACTTACACGCACCTTGAAACTTGGGATAGTAGAGGATACCTAGAAATACTCTTGCCTGAAAGCCTAGTATGAAAGAAAAAACGGTATTTAAAGCTAAACACCAAAAAGAGCATATTGAAAAATATATCCGGTCTTGAAAAAGAAAAAAGAAAAAGAAGAAAAAGAAAAAAATAGAATAAAGTCAAGACCTGGAAACTGCTATTTACGCTTTAATGTTCACACATTCAGTAATCGGCCGTTAGTGCCTCAAGAAGCATTAATAGTCGCATGAAAGGTGTGTGAGCAAATCCGTCCATCCTTAATGAAAAGAAGTAGTATTAGGTATTAGGGCAAGGGTATTATAGCTTGAATTGAATTCTTGAGTGTAGGGATGCAAATACACACACACGTAGGGGTATACAATCGATGTTTGAATAAAAGATAGAAATAAAGAATAAGACTTGTGTTTTCTGTAAAGTTGATAAAAATCCCTGATTTGAGGCCGCACTTTAGAAGGAAAACTCAGGAGAACCAACATCTTTCTATACTTTTTTGGAACGTATAGGACCTAAGGTTAAATAGATAGGAGGTGTGAAAAATAAGGGTTGGATATTTCTAACTTAGGATGATAGAATTTGTAACGTAAATACTGAACTGTAGGAGTAGAATCAATGTTAACTTATGACACTAGCTTGACAGGATTTTGTGGGTAGTATCCGCTGAAAACCCTCAGGAGACAACACTCCTCCTACTAGGGACACCTAGAGGTTTAACGGCTTATTGCACGCGCTCAGTGCAATCGCGTTCCCTGCGAAAGTGTGGTTAGGATTTTATTTTTGTGAATAATTGGTTTTGCTCGGGACGAGCAAAAGTTAAGTTTGGGGGTATTTGTTCATACCAGAATATTGCATTTTATACCGCCCATTCTTACGCTCGTTTGTTTATAGGCAGGTGCTTTTTATCAGTGTTTGCTACATAATTGCAGGATACAGGTTCTCGGCTCTAAACGGTGAAATTCATGAAAAAACACGACAAAATCCGGGTTCCTGCCATTCACAGATAAAACACGGATCTCCGCTCTTTATCCGTCTATTGCCACACACCAGTTTAGGAGACAAAATTGCAAATCAATGTCATTTTCATGCACAAGGCTCAATGGCAACACAAGATCCAAGAAATCTACGCGGAGCTCGAGACAATCATGGCAAAAGATCCACATAAATCATCTTTTTGATCAACAGAAATTTTAGAAGAAATGTGGAAAGATTATCAGAAAAGACATATGCCAAACTACAGACAAAAGAGGACCAGGGGACCACAAAAAACCAGAGGAGCCAAGTCCTCTAAAGGGCAGCGGAACCGCGGCCAATAGGGGGTATTGGCCGCGGAACCGCGGCCGTACTGGCCCCTCTCTCTGTCGTTTTCTGGGGGCTGTTTGGTCATTTTATTTATAGCCATATTCTTGCCCTAGGTTTCCAGTTCCCCTCCTATAAATTCCCCAGAACTGAGCCAAACCAAGGTGTTAATTTCTTTAGCCTCTTTTTGTTAGGTTTTAGTTTCTTTCTTCTTCTTCTTCATTCTTCCTCCATGGAAATGTAGTGAGAGCATTGAGTGGATGTTAATGAAGATGAGGGTTTTTGTATCATTCTTATTTGTTTAGCTTCCTCTTGAGATTTCAACCTCTTCATTGAGCTTGAAAGGTTAAGGGTTAGTTATTGATCTCAAGGGTTGTATTTTCTTATGGAATTAGTTCTTCACTTCACATGAGTTCTTTACCCTTCTCTTGATCTTGCAACCTCTTGATTGAGCTTGCAAGTTTAAGGGTTGGCTATTGATCCCATGCTTGTCTTGAGTTCTAGTTTCTAGTTCTTTTTATTGCTTATTTCTTTCTTGCTTTTTACTACCTTGCTTTACTTACTTGCAATTTAAATTCATGCACTTACTTACTTGTAATCTTTTCTTTTCCCTTTTCTTTTTGTTCTATCTTTTTTGTTCATTTTGTGAATGGTTGTAATTATCATTGTTAAGAATCAATACGGTATTGTAAGTTAACGTTTCTTTGCTCGTTTCCTTTTCCCGTTATTTTCCATTGAACTCCGCCCAAACGTTACACAAGCGCTCCGTTAGGCACCCTACCATAACAAGGTAACGGTGATTCCTAACCGCGACCGGTTGCGTTCGGTTTGGCCTGAGGCGAAAGCAAGAGACAAGAACGGAAGGACAAGAGTAAATAAGCCGTATTCCACGAATACCGCGCTTAAATCCCCTAATCCACGTTGTTGTCGATTGCTCTAGCTTCAATTGGTCAAGACTCGGCTCAAAGGTTTTGAGTACGGATATCTTTAGCTTACACTTTCGTATATTTCCTTAACAACTTTATACTTGCAAATAATACACATAGGTTAGATTGAACAAACTCATACAAATTCTTTATTGACTCGTCTAAAACAAGAACGGAAATACAACCATCTCCCTGTGGATCAACCCGTGCTCAACCGGCTAGCTGCATAGCGACACCGTCCTGATCGCGGTTATACTTTAGAACTTTGAACATCCGACACGCTTTTAGCGTGCGATCAAATGGCGCCGTTGCCGGGGAGACGGTAGCGTATTTTCTTTCTTGTTATTCGGGTTAATATTCTTTTTGTATATATTTTATAAATATATATATATATATATATATATATCATTTTGTTATTTTTGATTATTTTTTTGGGCAAGAGTGCAGATTTTTGCGGATTTGCAAACTGCGATTGTGGGAGCAAAGTGTACGTTCAAAGTTAGGGTGATTACGAAGGAGGCGGGTCGCGCGCGAGTTATGGGAGGTTACCGTTGGGGTTTTTTGAAGAAGAGGAACAGTGGAGGGGTGAGTTGAGGAAAATAGGAAATTGGGCTTGATTAAATTTTTAAAACGATTCCCTTTTTAAATATTTCGTGGGCTGCAGGTGAGGAAACGGGCCGGCTCAATTCCAAAAATATTTTGATTGGGCTGAAGGAAATTAAAGGCAACGGGCTGGAGATTTATAATGAAAATTTATTTAAAAGAAAAAGTGTGGGCTCGGTAAAAAGAAACGGGCTGAGGCTACAAGTAATGGGCTGGAGAAAAACAGTAAGGGCTGAATGTTTAAAATTTGGTTTAAGGTTAAGTGTTTTGCTCATTTTGGTTTATTTCGGCTTTGGTTTTAAATCTTGGGTTTTAGCTTTTAGGGTTTGGACTATAATTCCAAAAGAGCTGGAAAAATAGGGTTTAAACAACCAACTAAAAATATACGACGACAAGAATAAGGTAATCACTAGAATTCAGAAAATAGGAAACTTCATTTAGAAAGGAAACGGGGATTTACATCATCTCTCGTACGAAGCTTCGACGGACGGGCACCAACTGCGTGATCAGCCGCTCCACAAACCAAACAAAGTCCCAGCTTCCTTCGACAATCCTTCTGCACGTGCCCAGGTAAACGGCAGTAGTCACAAATCATGCTCTTTCTTCGATCAACGATCACAGGCTTCTTCATGGGTGCTACACCTCGACGGTCCACTGGAATACCTCTGCGACCATGAGCTCTGTTAGGTACAAATGCGGGCTTCCTTGCCGCAACTGCTGTCTGCTGTAAGCTCCCTTTCATCCCAGATAAACTCTGCTGTTCCCGAGCTGCCGTAAGAACCTGTGAGAAAGTGGTCAAACCCAGGGAGACAATCTGCCTCTGGATGTCCACATCCAAGCTGCGCATGAACCTCCGTGCCCTGTCTGCATTGTTGGCAACCAAAGGTCCAGCGAATCTGCTGAGTCTCGTCCATTCTGCTGCATGCACATCCACGGGTGCTCCATTCTGCCTCAGCCCAATAAACTTCTCTTCCATTTCCTCCCGTGCAGTTCGCGGGAAGAACTTCTCCAGGAAACTCTTAGAAAAATCCGCCCATTTGATCGGTTTGGGCAAGCGGGTCTCCTCCACAAGCCACCATTCTCGGGCGTAGTCTACTAACTGAATGCGTACCACATCAACTCTTTTGTCATCTGGAATATGTGCCACAATCAACAAATTCTCCGTGTCAACTAGCCACTGCTCGGCTGACAACGGTTCCTCCAAACCAGAAAAGGTAGACGGACCCAAACGTCTGAAATCTACCACGGTCCCTACTCGGTCAACTGGTTTAGCTCCAGCGTTGTTCACAGACTGCTGAACGATCTGCAAACCTTCCTGGAACGAGTCTGCTTGCTGCTGGATCAGCTCGGTCTGCCTCTTTTGATACTCTAGCATTCCCCTTATCACTCCAAGCATGGCGGCTTCGTCCACACGCCTCTGGTACGTCTTCAAATTCTTACCCTCCATATTCCTGAAATCAAGGAAACACTCAACATTAGCATGATGATAGATTTGATATATAGATCAAGGCTAGAACTCCAAGATACTTAAATATAGTACCGCATTGTAACTATGCCGCGGTATCATAGCCACAACTACTTAACTCCACCCAAGTCGCCTAAGTCCTAGAGATAACAAGAAATCATGTTTCCGAGTTGATATGCAAAGTAAGTTTGCACGTCGATATAATCCGGAAGAATGTGATTCAAGAATGGTAAAACGGTCAAGGTGGTAGGACATGTTTCCTAAACACGGGTATTCTGATTCGTGTATTGGGTACAATACCCAACTACAAAAGAATCAACCCAATTAACCTATGTCTCTGATACCAAAAGAACCATGTCACGCCCCGCTTTCCAGAGTACGCTAGATTGGGCACGTGACATAGCCAACCATGCTACCTGTGGGTAGGAAGTATCCATCCACAGTCACATTACGGCTGTAGCGATATCAAGAACAAGATAAAACTATCTAAAACATGTCCATAATCCAGAATAACAGGAGTCAATAATAAATAAATGCGGAAGCAAATGATCCAATACAAATAACTGAAAAGTATGTCCCATAATGCGGGCTCACATCAGGAAATAAATGCAGGAAATAAAACTAACTAATACTAACACCTCACAGCTCAGCCTGCTGGCTGAAGTACTCCTTCTCGGACTGCGACAGCGGTACGGAATCTGGGCCATGCAAAACCCAGACGTCAGCGCGTCAAGTCAACTAGTAATATAATATGAACAGTGTAATAGGCAATGCAGAAATAAACATGAATAAGCAATAGTATGAAACAAGCAGTGCAGGGTAGTGTGCAGTGGGTAACTAAACTGTTCTATCAGGTTTTCTATTCTAAAGTCTTTGGAATCAATTTGAGTAATCCTCCATGTAACTCAAAGGATATGTCCCGTTACCCCCCAGGACCACGGATCAGGAATATGTGAACCCATAGTGGTTCTGTCCCGTTACCCCCCGGGACCACGGATCAGGAAAATGTAAGAGTCACGAATGGCTCTGTCCCGTTACCCCCCGGGACCATGGATCAAGTAATACCCTTTTAAGTTACACTTTAGTTTATACTTTTGATTTCCCCATACCCCCAAGTTATGTATGTCGAGTCAGGTATTCAGTAATCAAGAACTAATGCCAACACAGGATCATGTAACAGCAGGTTTGTCTGGATAGACAACAGGAATGGTCCATGAGGACTACATGTCAGGTTTGTTGGCATTAGGCACGAGATCAGGTAACAGGTCAGGTCATGGTACAACAGGTCAAGTCAACAGTAAACGGTATCATGTCAGGTGTATCAATATATATCATGTGTAACAAGTCAAGTCAAGATGTAACAATATCGTGGGTGTGCTCACAACAGACATATAATCGAACAGGGTATTGAAATAACATGGAATGAGTAATGAGCTACATAACAATAAGCAGTTTCATTCAATCACAAGAGTGCAGTAATACAGTGCAGCCGTTTTATTATACTAACTGGTTATGAGCACCCTTAGCGGTGCAATAGTTAAATGACGATGCAATACAGTTATATCAAGCCTTTAAATACGAATGTCCGAATATAATAGAACTACATGTGTAAGGGCTATCATCTATTAAACAGTAAGATGTGATTAACAGGTAAACTTAGTTATTAGTGTTAAATTGGCAGACTGTAAATGTTATGTTAACAGTAAAATGATATATGTCATATTGCAACCAAATGAGAAAATAACTATACCGAGTTAAGTTTGCAGGTTCAATGAGTCAAAACATATATAATTGTATAGTATAGCATGTAGCAAGTGATACTTGCCTCGACGGGTCGCGAACCGGGAAAACGGAACGTAACGTCGGCGGGGAAACACACGACGGACGCACGGTTCACGGATTGAACCCAAACAACGAACAATGGGACCACGCGCACCGGGGTACCTTGCTGGAACGTCGAATCACGTCGTCGGCATCGCCGGATTCCGGTGAGAAAGAGAACAGAGAAACATCAAGTTGTGCAAACATGAATGCAAAGGAACCAGAGAAAAGAAAGGAGGAAAGGAGTAGAAGGCTTACAGGGTTGCAGAGGTCGTGACAGCGATGGGGTCGACGGCGGTGGGGCGCCGGCGAGGAGGTTGCAGGCGACTGCTAGGGTTGCGGGTATGGAAACAGGGAAGAAAGTGGAGATGAAGAGGAGGTGGTCGGGGGCTGGTGCGCAGGTGATGAGGAGATGTCGAAGGTGGCACGGGTGACGGCGACGACGGTCGCCGGCGACGTCTTCGGCCGAACAGAGAAGGCACGGGGTAGGCCAGGGTTGCTGCGGTAGCGACGTGCACACGGGGAGAAGAAGGGAATGTCGAGGTTGGTACGAGGAGGCGGAGGCGAAGGCAACGGTGGTGCTGGCGCCGGCGTCGTAGCTCCGGTGGCGACGGAGGAGGTGGCTAGGGTTGAGGGCGCGATGGGTTTTCTCGTGAAGGAGAGGAAAGATGCAGGGGATGTATAAATATATAGGGAAGAGAGAGAGAGAGGTAAAGAAATTAGAGAGAGAGAGAGATAGAGACGTGAGGGATGGAGATAGAAAGAGAGAGAGAGATAGGAGGGGCCCACGGGGAAAGAAAGCCTTGATTGGCCAGGGGAGATTCGTGAGTTATAGGAATAATTAAAAGATTTTTAAAAGTTAAATTAACAGTAAGATTACGAATATATATTATAGTTTAGATTATTTTATTAATTTGGGATTTTGGCGCTAAATGAAACATTTCCAAATTGCGCCCGGGTTGGGTCCAAAAATTTGAAATTTAAATAATAAGATTTTAAGCGGGTTCCAAATTTTAAAATGAAATGTTTTATGATTAAAAAGCATACCCCCAAGTCGGACACTTGTACGTGCGCGTAGTCGTCCAAACTCGCCCGTTTCACTGAACGGGGAGAGGACTTGACGCCCGGACGCTACCACGCGGCTAGGGGTGACGAGTAGGCCAAGATAGATATTTTTAATTTTATTTTAGATGCTGAAAATTGTTATATGCAGAAATGACTTAGCCAGATAAAATTTTACAGTAAGCCCCAAACAAGCAAGATAAATGAAATGAGTAATATTTAATGCTCAACCAATAACAGAAAATAGTAGTATTGGGCTCGGGTGTTACAGTATCCATCCACAGTCACATTACGGTTGTAGAGATATCAAGAACAAAATAAAACTATCTAAAACATGTCCATAATCCAAGATAACATGAGTCAATAATAAATAAATGTGGAAGCGAAACATCCAATACAAAATAACTGGAATGTATGTCCCATAATGCGGGCTCACATCAGGAATAAAATGCAGGAAAGAAAAGCTAACTACTACTGGCACTCACAGCTCAGCCTGTCGGCTGAAGTACTCCTGCTCGGACTGCGACAGCGGTACAGAATTTGGGCCATGCAAAACCCAGACGTCAGCGCGTCAAGTCATCAAATAATAACATAATAAACAGGCAATACAAATATAAACATGAATAAAGCAAGGATAACAATAATATGAATCAGAGCAGTGCAGGGTAGTGTGCAGTGGGTAAACTGGACTGTTCTATCAGGTTCTCTGTTCTAAAGTCTTTGAAACCAAATTGATGAATCATCGATGTAACTCAATAGTATCCCGTGCATGCCCGGGACCACGGTCTATAGACTCTCGGGCTGAAACCGAGACGTGCCGCTATGCACTAACAGGAAAGGAGTACATACCAACGATGTCAGCAGCATCGTCACGAGGCGGGCCTAGCCTCTAAAACTGATCAGAACAAGTAGCGAACTGTTGAGTTACAAGTCAGGTTTCACCTTTGATTTCCCTATACCCCCAAGCTATACGTGTATGTCAAGTCAGGTATCCCGTAATCAAGAACTAATGCCAACACAGGATCAGATAAGCAGGTTTGTCTGGATAGACAACAGGAACGGTCCATGAGGACTACATGTCAGGTTTGTTGGCATTAGACACAAGATCAGGCAACGGGTCAGGTCATGGTACAATATTGAACACGAAAAAGAGAAATGATTGTACCAAAGTTAAATTTATAGGTTTAGGGTGTCATTAATATGTATGTAAATATTGTTTAGCATGTAGCAAGGGGTACTTGCCTCGACGGGTCGCTGATCGGGAAAACGGAACGTAAAACGTCGGCGGGGAAAACTCGCGACGGACGCACGGTTCACGGAATGAACCCAAACGACGAACAGTGAAGCCACACGGGTCGGGGTACCACGCTGGAACGTCGGAACACGCCGCCGGCATCACCGGATTCCGGCGAGATCAAAACAGCGAATCAATCAAGATTGCAACAAGAAAAGAAAATAAAGAAGAAGAGAAGGAGGATGGAGAAGGGAATGCTCACGAGGATCTGTGGGAAGGGTGGTGACAGTCGACCACATCGACGGAGCTCTGGCGGTGTCCTACGACGACAGCGGCCGAACTGCAGATTAAGAAAATCGCGACAGAGAAAGAAAAGAAGAAAGGAAGAGAGGAGGGGATGCTAGCTCACCGAGGGGTGTGCGCGAGGGCCGGGGACATGGGGACGGGGTCACCGGCGACGAATCCGGCGGCGCAGACGCGTGCAGGGGGTGCTGGTGGCCGCAGCGCTGGTGCAGGGTGTACAGGAAGAAGGGAGAAGGAGGAGGAAGGCGCGGTGGATTGGTCGAGGGCGAGGAGGCGACGAGGCCGGTGCTTGTGGTGTCGGCGTTGGGCTACGGCGGCGAGGGGTGCGCGGCGAGGGTTGCATGGGGGTTGGGTTTCAGCGTGATGAAGAAAGGATATATGAGTCGGGGAGAGAGAGAGAGATACGGGAGAGAGAGAGAGGAGAGAGAGAGATAAAGAAGGTGGGGCCCACGGGAGTTATACGCATGCTGATTGGTTGGGGAGAGGGATTATATGTTAGGGAAAAATTTAAAAAAGAGATTTAAGTATATTAAAATATTATTAGGTTAAAAATATATATTCGGCAGTTAAAAAAATATAATAGGAATTGGGATTTTGGCGCAAAGTAAAACATTTCCAAATAGCGTCCGGGTCGTGTCCAAAAATTTGAAATTGAAATAATAGAATTTTAGGCGGGATCCAAAATTTAAAATGAAGTGTTTTATGATCAAAAAGCATACCTCCAAAACAGACACACGTACGTGCGCGTAGCCGTCCAAACTCGCCCGTTTCACTGAACGGGACGAGAACACGATGCACGGACGCTACCACAGGGTTAGGGGTGTCAAGCAGGCCAAGATGAATATTTTTAATTTTATTTTAGATACCTTAAATTGTTATATGCAAAAATGAATTGACGGGGTAAAATTGCAATAAGTAACAATCAAGCAAGATAAATGAAATAAATACCACACATCAACATATGATAACTGAAATTAGTAGAACTGGACTCGGTTGTTACATTATACCCAACTACAAAAAGAATTTCGTCCTCGAAATTCCAAGAACACAAGATAGGCGACAAACCACTATAAGAAAAGGTGAGGAAACTTCTGCCGGACTTCATCTTCCCGTTCCCAAGTGGACTCTCCATGCGAGCGATTACCCCAAGAAACAAGCACAAGAAGGATCACCTTGTTCTTAAGGACCTTTTCCCTTCGATCCACGATTTCAATCGGTCGCTCCTCAAAAGTCAAGTCTTCTCGTACGGTTAACTCCGAATGATCCAATACGTGCATTTCATCTCGAACATACTTACGGAGTTGAGATACGTGAAACACATCGTGCACATTCGCCAGGGACTGCGGTAACGCCAAACGATACGCTACCTCACCGACATGCTCCAAGATCTCAAAGGGTCCAACGAATCGAGGACTAAGCTTTCCTCGACTTCCTAAACGAATCACCCCTCTAGTCGGTGATATCTTCAAGAATACCAAATCACCCAATGCGAACTCTAGAGGTCTTCTTGACGTGTCTGCCCAACTCTTCTGTCGGTCTTGTGCTGCCTTCATATGATTTCTGACAGTGTTAACTTTCTCAACTATCTGCACAACCAAATCTGGTCCCAACAATCTTCGTTCACTGACATCGTCCCAACAAACAGGTGAACGACATTTACGACCATACAATGCTTCAAATGGAGCCATCAGGATAGTTGCCTGAAAACTGTTGTTGTAAGAAAACTCCACCAAATGTAGATGATCCTCCCATGAACCCTTGAAGTCCAACATGCATGCTCTCAACATATCCTCAAGAGTTTGGATTGTTCTCTCCGACTGACCATCAGTTTGAGGATGATAAGCTGTGCTAAACTTCAATCGAGTCCCCAAACATTCCTGTAAACTCCTCCAGAAGTGTGATAAGAACCGAGTGTCTCGATCGGACACAATGCTCACCGGTACTCCATGCAATCTTACAATCTCCTGTATGTACCGCTCTGCCAAAGTCTCTGTTGATTGACCAACCCGGAAAGGAATGAAGTGAGCTGCCTTGGTCAACCGATCAACAATCACCCATACAGTATTGTTGCCCTTTGGACTCCGCGGTAAAGCCGTCACGAAATCCATGGTTATATGTTCCCACTTCCACTGAGGAATCGGAAGTGGTTGCAATAAACCAGCAACCCTTTGATGTTCAGCCTTAACTTGCTGACACACCAAGCACTTCGCCACAAAGCGAGCAATCTCCCGTTTCATGCCTTCCCACCAGAAATGCTGTCGAATATCTCGGTACATTTTTGTGCCTCCTGGATGTACAGAATAAGCTGAACTGTGTGCCTCCTTCATAAGCTCTTCACGAATATCTCCCTTTGGCACACACAAATGGCTACCATACCTCAACGAACCATCTTCGTGGATCAATAAATCTGTTCGTAGTCCGGCTTCAACCTGTCCTCGAAACTTTTGCAGTCTAGGGTCCTGCGATTGTGCTGCTTTAATATTCTCGATCAACGATGAATGCACTTGCAGCTGCATCAACTGTCCCGAAGAATGCGGTAGCACAACCTCCAAGTCAAATCTTCGAAAATCTTCAACAAGCTCCTTCTGCGTAGTTAACATCTGAATTGTTGGTAACCGACAAAGCGCATCCGACACGACATTAACCTTCCCCGGATAGTACTTAAGATCAAGATCGTAGTCAGCCATCAGCTCCAACCATCTACGCTGCCTCATATTAAGTTCCTTCTGAGTGAACACATACTTCAAGCTCTTATGATCAGCAAAAACTTCGACTCTTTTGCCCAAAAGGTAGTGTCTCCAAATCTTTAACGCGAAAATCATAGCCGCAAGTTCCAAGTCATGAGTTGGGTAATTCTTCTCATGGGTCTTTAACTGTCTCGATGCGTACGCTACAACATTACCATGCTGCATCAAAACACATCCCAATCCTTTCCCAGATGCGTCGCTGTGAATCACCAATCCTCCGGAATTGTCTGGCACGGTCAAAATAGGGGCGGTTATCAATTTCTGCTTCAACGTCTCGAAAGCTAACGCACACTTATCCGTCCATACAAAAGGTACCTCCTTGCGCATAAGCTTGGTTAACGGCTCCGCCAGACGAGCAAAGTTCTCCACAAATCTTCTGTAGTATCCGGCCAATCCAAGGAAACTTCTTATCTCAGCAACATTCTTTGGAATTGGCCAATCACGAACTGCTGCAATCTTTTAGGGATCGACGGCGATTCCATCGCCCGACACAACATGCCCCAAAAACTTTACTTCCTCCAGCCAAAACTCGCACTTACTCATCTTCTCAAATAACTTCTCTTGTCTCAATGCTTGCAGTGCGATCTTCAAATGCTCAGCATGATCCTCAAAACTCTTTGAGTAAACCAGAATATCGTCAATGAATACCACAATAAACTGGTCCAAGAACGGTGAAAAGATTCGGTTCATTAAGTCCATGAATACTGTCGGTGCATTCGTTACTCCGAAGGGCATCACTAAGTATTCGTAATGTCCATATCGAGTTCGGAACGCCGTCTTGCAAATATCTTCTTCTTTCACTCGGACCTGATGATATCCGGATCGCAAATCCAGCTTCGAGAATACCCTCGCGCCACTAAGCTGCTCGAAAAGTTTGCCAATGCAAGGGATCGGGTACTTGTTCTTAATATTCACCCTGTTTAATTCTCGATAGTCGATGCACATCCTTCTTGTGCCATCCTTCTTCTTTACTAGAAGAACTGGAGCTCCCCAAGGCGAGTTACTGCTTCGAATCCAACCCTTCTCAAGAAATTCAGCAACCTGTTTCTTGACTTCTTCCAACTTTACTGGTGCCATTGGATAATACGCTTTGGATATTGGCGCTGCACCAGGAATAAGATCAATTGCGAACTCCACGTCTCGCTTCGGCGGTAAACCCGATATATCTTCAAACACGTCCATAAAATCATGAACAACCGCTGGCTCTTCACTTTCATCAACCTCCATTGATGCAAGAATATTATTTGTCGGCCTAGCCCTAAACTCGACTGGCCCGACAGAACTGTTTTCTCCAGTGAAGGTAAACTCGGTATGTCCGGGAATCTGGAAAATTACTTTCTTTGTCCTACAATCAATGTGAGCGTAGAAAGTGCCAAGAAAATCCATTCCCAAGACGACTTCATAGATGCCCGTATCAATCACCAAGAAATATGCAAAAAGCTCCCGTCCGCACACAACAACTGTACAATCTCTACATTCCCTACTAGCTATGATTTTCCCATTCCCATTATGTATGTCCCAGAAACTAGACACGGTCGTGTAATCAATCGAGTGTGTAGTTAAAAAATTGAATGACATAAAACAATGGGATGCACCAGAATCAAATAACGCTAATGCGGGAAAACCACGAACGAGTAGAGTACCTGAAACAACTTCTCCTGACGCCTTAGCTTCCTCAGCTGTCAAGGTGAAAGCTCGAGCCTGATTAGGTCCTTGAGTCAGCTGTTTTTGTCCTTGGAACGGTCTCTGCGGAGGCTTCTGAAAATCATCCCTCGTACGAAGCTTCGACGGGCAAGCACTAACAGCGTGATCTGCCGCTCCACAAACCAAACAAAGTCCCAGCATCCTGCGACACTCCCTCTGCAAATGTCCAGGTAAGTGGCAATAGCTACAGACCACATGCTTCTTCTGATCAACGACAGTAGTCTTCTTCATCGGTGTTACGCCTCGACGGTCGACTGGAATACCTCTGCGACCATGAGCTCGGTTTGGTACAAATGCTGGCTTCCTTACCACAACTGTTGTCTGCTGCAAACTCCCTTTCATCCCAGATAAACTCTGCCGCTCTCGGGCTGCCGCAAGTACTTGTGAGAAAGTGGTCAGACCCAGGGAGACAATCTACCTCTGGATGTCCACGTCCAAGCTGCGCATGAACCTCCGTGCCCTGTCTGCATCGTTGGCAACTAAAGGTCCAGCGAATCTGCTGAGTCTTGTCCATTCTGCTGCATGCACATCTACGGGTGCTCCATTCTGCTTTAGCCCGATAAATTTCTCTTCCATTTCCTCCCTTGCAGTCCGCGGGAAGAACTTCTCCAGGAAACTCTTTGAAAAATCCGCCCACTTGATCGGCTTGGGCAAGCGGTTCTCCTCCACAAGCCACCATTCTCGGGCGTAGTCCATTAACTGAATGCGTACCACGTCAAATCTTTTCTCATCTGGAATCTGTGCCGCGATAAGCAAATTCTCTGTGTCAACTAGCCACTGCTCCGCTGGCAACGGCTCCTCCAAACCAGTAAATGTAGACGGACCCAAACGTCTGAAATCTGTTACGGTCCCTACTCGGTCAACTGGTTTAGCTTCAACATTGTTCACAGACTGCTGAACGATCTGCAAACCATCCTGAAACGATTCCGCTTGCTGCTGGATCAGCTCGGTCTGTCTCTTTTGATTCTCCAGCATTCCTCTTATCACTCCAAGCATGGCGGCTTCGTCCACACGCCTTTGGTACGTCTTCAGATTCTTATCTGCCATATTCCTAAAATCAAAACACCCAACATTAGCATGATGATAGATTCAAAAATATAGATCAAGGCTAGAACTCTAAGATACTTTAAATAGAGTGCCGCATTGTAACTATGCCGCGGTATCATAACCACAATTACATTACTCCACCCAAGTCGCCTAAGTCCTAGAGATAACAAGGAATCAGGTTTCGAGTCGATATGCAAAGGAAGTTTGCACATCGTAAAAGATATAATCAGGAAGAATGTGATTCAAGAATGGTAAAACGGCAAGGCGGCATGACATGTTTCCTAAACACGGGTATTCTGATTCGTGTATTGGGTACAATACCCAACTACAAAAGAATCAACCCGACTATCCTATGGCTCTGATACCAAAAGAACCATGTCACGCCCCGCATCCCAGAGTACGCTAAAATGGGCACGTGACATAGCCAACCATGCTACCTGTGGGTAGGAAGTATCCATCCACAGTCACATTACGGTTGTAGAGATATCAAGAACAAAATAAAACTATCTAAAACATGTCCATAATCCAAGATAACATGAGTCAATATAAATAAATGCGGAAGCGAAAGATTCAATACAAAATAACTGGAATGTATGTCCCATAATGCGGGCTCACATCAGGAATAAAATGCAGGAAAGAAAAGCTAACTACTACTGGCACTCACAGCTCAGCCTGTCGGCTGAAGTACTCCT
This sequence comes from Agapanthus africanus, assembly GCA_030015575.1. NCBI lineage: Eukaryota > Viridiplantae > Streptophyta > Magnoliopsida > Asparagales > Amaryllidaceae > Agapanthus > Agapanthus africanus. The sequence continues at coordinate 670,779,032 of JASDDO010000014.1, forward strand.
GCTCGGACTGCGACAGCGGTACAGAATCTGGGCCATGCAAAATCCAGACGTCAGCGCATCAAGTCATCAAGTAATAACATAATAAACAGGCAATGCGAATATAAACATGAATAAAGCAAGGGTAACAATAATATGAATCAGAGCAGTGCAGCGTAGTGTGCAGTGGGTAAACTGGACTGTTCTATCAGGTTCTCTATTCTAAAGTCTTTGAAACCAAATTGATGAATCATCGATGTAACTCAATAGTATCCCGTGCATGCCCGGGACCACGGTCTACAGACTCTCGGGCTGAAACCGAGACGTGCCGCTAGGCACTGACAGGAAAGGAGTACATACCAACGATGTCAGCAGCATCGTCACGAGGCGGGCCTAGCCTCTAAAACTGATCAGAACAAGTAGCGAACTGTTGAGTTACAAGTCAGGTTTCACCTTTGATTTCCCCATACCCCCAAGCTATACGTATATGTCAAGTCAGGTATCCCGTAATCAAGAACTAATGCCAACACAGGATCAGATAAGCAGGTTTGTCTGGATAGACAACAGGAACAGTCCATGAGGACTACATGTCAGGTTTGTTGGCATTAGACACAAGATCAGGCAACGGGTCAGGTCATGGTACATCATGTCAAGTCAAGCAGTATACGGTACCATGTCGGGTCAATCAATATGTATGTAGCAAGTCAGGTCAAGATGTAAACAATATCGTAGGTGTGCTCACAATCAGTTATATAATCAAGCATGGGTATCAACAACATGATATAAGCAATGAATTAAGCAATAGGCAGATTCATTCAATTAGCAATACATTTATCAATTGTGTTACAGAGATGATTTCAACATTATAAGAATGCAGTAAGACAATTATAGCCGTTTAATCATGTTACCAAGTTAAGACTTCATGGATGCAATGTTATCTACATATATAGGTTCCGAATTTGAAAGATAAAATGTTATATAACAATATTGAACACGAAAAAGAGAAATGATTGTACCAAAGTTAAATTTATAGGTTTAGGGTGTCATTAATATGTATGTAAATATTGTTTAGCATGTAGCAAGGGGTACTTGCCTCGACGGGCCGCTGATCGGGAAAACAGAACGTAAAACGTCGGCGGGGAAAACTCACGACGGGCGCACGGTTCACGGAATGAACCCAAACGACGAACAGTGAAGCCACACGGGTCGGGGTACCACGCTAGAACGTTGGGACACGTCGCCGGCATCACCGGATTCCGGCGAGATCAAAACAGCGAATCAATCAAGATTGCAACAAGAAAAGAAAATAAAATAAAGAAGAAGAGAAGGAGGATGGAGAAAGGAATGCTCACGAGGATCTGTGGGACGGGTGGTGACGGTCGACCACGTCGACGGAGCTCCGACGGTGTCCTACGACGACAGCGGCCGAATTGCAGATCAAGAAAATCACGACAGAGAAAGAAAAGAAAAAGGAAGAGAGGAGGGGATGCTAGCTCACCGAGGGGGGTGCGCGAGGGCCGGGGACACGGGGACGGGGTCACCGGCGGCGACTCCGGCGGCGCAGATGCGTGCAGGGGGGTGCTGGTGGCCGCGGCGCTGGTGCAGGGTGTACAGGAAGAAGGGAGAAGGAGGAGAGAGGCGCGGTGGATTGGTCGAGGGCGAGGAGGCGACGAAGCCGGTGCTGGTGGTGTCGGCGTTGGGCTACGGCGGCGAGGGGTGCGCGGCTAGGGTTGCATGGGGGTTGGGTTTCAGCGTGATGAAGAAAGGATATATGAGTGGGAGAGAGAGATATATATATGGGGGAGAGAGAGAGATACAGGGGAAAGAGAGAGGAGAGAGATAGAGAGACGGGGGAGAGAGAGATAAAGAAGGTGGGGCCCACGGGAGTTATACCCGTGCTGATTGGTTGGGGAGTGGGATTAGATGTTAGGGAAAAATTTAAAAAAGAGATTTAAGTATATAAAAATATTATTAGGTTAAAAATATATATTCGGCAGTTAAAAAAATATAATAGGAATTGGGATTTTGGCGCAATGTAAAACATTTCCAAATCGCGCCCATGTCGGGGCCAAAAATTTGAAATTGAAATAATAGAATTTTAGGCGGGATCCAAAATTTAAAATGAAGTGTTTTATGATCAAAAAGCATACCTCCAAAACGGACACACGTACGTGCACGTAGCCGTCCAAACTCGTCCGTTTCACTGAACGGGACGAGAACATGATGCACGGACGCTACCACAGGGTTAGGGGTGTCAAGCAGGCCAAGATGAATATTTTTAATTTTATTTTAGATGCCTTAAATTGTTATATGCAAAAATGAATTGACGGGGTAAAATTGCAATAAGTAACAATCAAGCAAGATAAATGAAATAAATACCACACATCAACATATGATAACTGGAATTAGTAGAACTGGACTCGGTTTTTACAATATAGAATTAAATTCTATTAGGAGAAAATATCTCCCAAATTCTTCTAAATAAAAAAGATACTCTCGAGTGGATCAATGATCCAATAATATAATAAAATTCTATTTTGGGAATGTATTTCCTCAATCTTTACAAACAAAAAGATTGTTCTCTGAAAAAATAGACCCTCGGATTAAAAATCCAATGGTGATTAAAAAATCACCATTTTACAGAATAAATTATGTATATGGGAAAATATTTCCCCAATCTTAATAAAAACAAGAAAATATATTCTGTAAAACAGAAGTCCTTAGATCAAAGATCCAACGGTGGGTAAAATTCTCCAACTCAATTTTGAGACCAATTAAATCAATTGGAATCTCTTAATGAGAGATTTTCTCAAAGTTAATTAACAAATTTGGCTCCACTATATAAAGGACCCAAGACTTCAAGTATCAGGGACAAATACACACACACACACAGAGACAGAGAAAGACGAAAAAAAAAACCCTTACAAGCTTTTGAAAAATACAGAAACCTTTTACAAAATAATAGAGAATTTAATTCTCAAAGAGGAAGACTTCCTTTTCAAAAGAAACCTAGGTAAAGTAATACAGAGATCAAAATATCTCTTTTTACCTATTTTAAGGGTTTAACCATTCTCAAAGAATTTAGTTCTTTCTCTGGATCAGAGATCCACAAGACTAGTCTCCCACAAGTTGAGAATTTAATTCTCATCGGGAAGATCTTGTTCTTGAGAACAGAAGATTCAAAAAAGAACTAGGTCCAGAAGAAAAAAAAGGAAAAAGATCCTATAATAGAACTTAGTTCTTAAAGAAAAACCTGATCCCAGATCTTCAAAAAGACGAAGATCTTGGTGATCATTAATGGTCAAAATATCATTAACATAGATTTAGTTTCTAAATAAAGGAAAAAGACTAGCGCCTCACATGCTTCCCACGTGGGCGCCCTTTTTAACAGCGCCTAGCGCCTCATGTGAAAAACACACGGCGCCCAAAAAATAAGACCAGCGCCTCACATGAAACACACGTGGGTGCTGAAGAAAGTGCTTAACACTCCATATATAGCCAAAACGGCTAAGTGCTTAGCACTAATTGGGCAGCGCCCAGCACCTCACGTGCTCCTCACGTGGGTGCCACGAAAAAGTTCTTAGCACTCTATATACAGCCAAAACAGCTGAGTTCTTAGCACTAATCGGGCAGCGCCCAGTGCCGCACGTGCTCCCCACGTGGACGCGATATAAAAAGTTCTTATCACTTCATATGTAGCCAAAACGGCTGAGTGCTTAGCACTAATTGGGCAGCGCCCAGCGCCGCACGTGCACTTCACGTGGACGTAATAAGAAGTGCTTAGCATGTCACGTTTAGTCAAAATGACCAAGTCTTCAATATTTATTGGGCAATGCCCATAACTAAATGCTTCACATGACATACATATGAGCATCAGAGCTCAAATAAGTGTAGCATTTTTTCATAAAAAGAAAATGGCTGAACAAACAGAGCCCAAATAAGTGCTTAACACTTTTGAATAAAAAAAGACTATGTAGACTATGCCCAAATTGGCTAAGTCTCTGAAGTCTTCTTGCAGCTGAGCTCAAATTCTCTTTTGCTGGATCTCAAGTAAAAATGATCCTAAAATGTTGTTAAGTTGATTTCAGTCTCAAATAAGATTAAAGTATCCTTAGCGAAAACAAACTGAGCCCAAATGCTCACTTATAAATTTAAGTTGATCTTAATCTCAAACTAGGTTAACGGTCCTTAAATTAAACAAAAATATTTCTGAACTTTAGAAATATACGACCTAAGTTCAAAACCCCGTCAAGAAAATCATTAACCCAAACCCAAATCTAAAATATACGGATTTGGACTAATCCGCGCCCTACGGGCGACGGCATAAACTGGTCTCCATATACAATCCACGGGCAACCAAAACAAACAAAAACACACACGACACGAAGAGAATTGCCAGAGCAAGAGAAAGTGGTTATCGTGGCACGATAACATAATTAATTGCAGGAGCTTGCGTCTGTAGGGAAGAGTGTCCCCACAATCAAAAACCCCTCACAAATGAGGGGGGAATCTGATAAAGTCTGCTACAACGGTCGCATCTGTCCAAACCTCCGATATACGGTGCCATAAATCAACTTGGTATCTTCGGAGAGGTGGATGGAGAGGTCCAAATAACATCTGCCCCTAAAATTCAGGCTAGACATCCCAACGTCTCGGTCCCTGTCTTTCGACGGTGAACAGATTCTGGTATGCCCGGTGGAACCTTTTCCTCTTTCCACTCCACACTTCATATGTCGTGTTTTGCGAACTAAATTACGGTTCGCTATGGTTGCCCTTGGATTCGAGATACTAAAATTTGGAATCTTTCTCCTCTGCAGAGAAATCGATGGCTTCCAACTGCACCTCTTGCAACAGCAACTCTCGCTCCACTTCAACTGGAGGAGTGACCTACGGGCCCAACGCAGGCACTATCTTTTCAATGCCAGTGGAGCAAGTTACGCAAGCCACTATGGGATTGTTCTTTGGGACCATGCTCCTACCAGTGAGTTTCGGTGACTCAACGCCGCAAGAGAAAGCTCCCAAGAGGTCTTTCTTCGATCGACTTGCAACCACAAAGACCCCTCTCAACGGGCATGTAGGGTTCCAAGGCACACCCATGAGGTTCTACAAGTGATCAAACATGGCCAATTCAAAATTTTCATGTGCCTACAAACCCTATGCAAGATCGATAACTAGAGGTAAAGGCGAAACTAGCAAGCAAACTACTTTGCTATAAAATGAAAGAGGCTACAACCTTTGTAGATCCGGTCCTCCACTTCCTTGGCTCCGTGATGACGTCCCTCCGCTGTACCAATCGGAATCCTAGACTCTTGCGGTGGTTTCATCGGAGAAATGATCGGGCTAGGTCGTCGACTTCGATGCCGAAGATGATCTACGTCGAGGCAACTCAAGATCAAGCTCCAACTTCACCAAGTCATGAAACTTGTGAAGAAAACACCCTATAAAACATGGCAAGTGGTAGAGGATGAAGAAATAGGAAGTGGGTTCACTTTAGAATTGGATTTCTCACTCTTTTTCTCATTTCACCATTGAAGCTAGCAAGATTCTTTCTTCTTGAAGAAGAAGAAGAAGAAGAAGAAGAAAAGAATATATGATGAGAATTATTTGAAAATAGAAAATAAGTGATTCTTATCATATAGCAACCATGATTAAGTGTAGAGAATAAACTAGGAATAGGTTTAATGGTTAGGTTAAGGCTAAGAAACAAAATGGTCAAAGCTTCAAAGCTTCATGAAGTTTCAACAAAAAACAAAAGAAGGAACCATTTCATTTCTTTCCAAAAATGAATTAAAGAAAATAAATAAATGAATAAGTAAATAAATCAAACCCTAACCATTAACCTAATCATAGTTAAAATCATACACACATCCAAGTTAGCATGTATCATCAAACATGATACAAACTAGTGCACAAAACTATATCATATATACAATGCGCACATCAAGTGAGAAAATCCATCTTAAGTGAACAAATACTAGTTAATGTAAAGTAATATATCAAATATATAATTATACATTAAATCATTAAATCAATACTTGATTTAACGATCCGGTCATATCGCATATGACCGACTAATATCCAATGTATCGACTTATCGAATTAATCTTCGATTCGATAACTAGGTTATATCGCATACAACCATTCAATACATTCATCATGAGAATAGAATACGGTATCACATACACGCATTATTCTCGGTCCCGCACATATCTCATATGCGCTTCTATTTCGTTTCGCTTGAGCCAGGAAACCTCTGTGTAGGACTCTAAAGACTCGTCAATATGCCGGCAGCAGGTGATGATCATATCAAACACCCACAAGCCGCAAGCGGTCTGCTAAACGTAACGGCCATCCGGGTATTGAGCGATCAGAAGATCGACGAGCAAGCCTGCTCACACTCCTGTGAATCCAACCAGTAACACTTACCGTACAGTCCGGTCTGTTCGTCTGATATGTCGCATATCTCGCCTAGGGATGGTAAACGTCAGACCCCAATAGCTTGATAAGTCATGCCGACGTAAGGTCCATAACAATCGTGAAACTACTGATAACTCTTACCAGTATATCACTGCAACACTGGCCAGGGATTTCCTGTTATGGCCAGTCGTGCATAGCGCAACATCAACCCCCAATACCGGGAGAGACGAATCCCCTCCTATCGCTCATTGCCTCCATGTGAATCGGTACTGTACCCAAAAACCACCTGTTTGCACGACTCAGTAGAGCCGTGGTAGGGTGAAAATCAAAGCACAGTGGGAGACACACAAGACTCTATGACGATCTCGGGTCAACAGACTAAGCTGTACCAGTGTCACCAGAGAACTGCCATCTGACGTGAGGTATAATACCATCTGGGAGTTCTCGGCGAGTCCGTTCAGTGTACCCAGTCTCCACTGAGCACCCGCATACCATCTCTGATGTCAAACACCAATGGATATGAGATCATCCATCGCCCATCACATGGGTCGAGAAGATATCGCTAGTCTACTCTGGAATATCGATGCCCCGTCTCGATATTCCCACGACTAGGAACATTGAAGGATGTACTCATGGACTACCCAGGCCCCACTAGTATGATCTGCATCATAGTCCTGGAAGTCGAGTACACATCCTAAGGGCTTTATCAACATGTAACAGAGAGACTGAAAGTATACATGTTAAGATAAAGAGCAACCAGATAGCGTACTATCATGTCGAGCAAGAAAGTCCTACCTATATATGTCCCAGCATCCACTACAATATACATCCAATGTACAGTAATGGCCTCTAGGGCATACTTATAACTAACAATCTCCCACTTGCACTAGGGCCATCTGTAGCAGTAGTTGTAGTATCTAATACTCAACCATCCCCTAAAAGTCTCTCTTTGGGAAAAGGCCTTTGTGAGTGGATCCGCCGTGTTGTCCTCTGAGTCTACTCTCCTAACCTCGATCACCCTGGAGATCAACTATCTCCATGATCAGGTGATGCTGTCTCAGAATATGTCTGGGTCACTAATGGGACCAGGGTTCATGGGCCAAAGCCACACATCCATTGTCATACAATGGTAGGAACCTAGTTCATCTTATGAACCAATATACACCCAAATTGCCTCTTTGGTAGCATCTTTAATAGTGATGTTACCAGCCTTTATCGTCTAGTTTGCCACGGTATCTAGCTTGGAACTCTTCCAACATAACGTCCCTCCACTGAGGGTAAAGACAATGCCTGCGACTGATATTCAGTCGTCCTTATCACCCTGGAACCTTTCCAGTGATTCTCCCCAGGATCAACTGATACCATCTCACTACAACTAGGGAGAATCCTAACATCCATTTAGATCTATCTCATAGATCCAAAACCCAGGATTTAGGAGGTTTCACTTTGATCCTATATGGAGAATCTATGTGATAAGAGGAGATCGACCGATCGTAGCATAGGAAACTCCTTTCCTATCAAGAGTACGTTGTCCACGTACAATACGAGGATCATTACCATACTCCATACTACCCTTTTGTACATACAAGGTTCATCTACCATTTTGATGAAGTTGTACTCTTTGACTACCACATCAAAACAGATGTTCCAACTCCGTGATGCCTGCTTTATCCTGTAAAGCAACTTGCACACGTTTTCGCTGCTCCCACTGTTTACGAAGCCCTCTGGCTGTGTTCTTATAGACGTTCTCTTCTAAATCACTATTTAGAAAAGTAGTCATGGCACCCAACCACCAGATATCGTAGTCATGGTATGTAGCAATGGTAAGTAGGATCTGGATGGACTTAAGCATAGTCCCTGGAAAAGGTTTCATCATTATCCACGCTTGGTTGATGAAGAAAACCTTTAACAAGTCTAGCTTTGAAAGTCTCAACTTTTCCATCTACACCAAGTAATCTTCTCAAGATATACTTGCTCCTGATGGGGATTTAACCCTTCAGATATAGTAGCCAAAGTCCATACTTTGCTGGTGTACATGGATTCCATCTCAGATCGCTAAGCATCTAGCCATTCTTACAGAGTCCCTACTCTCGATGACCTGCTCGAATCTAGTTGGGTCATCATCTCCTGATGCAATCCTTGCTCCCACTGTCATCGAGAAACCAAAGTATCTCTCAGGTAGGTGAGGAACCCTAGCAGATCGGCGGAGAGGCTGAGGTTCGTCGGGGACTATTGAATCCTTTGGTTATACCAAATCATCAGCTGCAGTTTGTATAGCTGGAATCTTTCCAGTTCTACAGAACCGACCTTGCCTCGATCTTGTCCGGATTTTGCTTTTGACATAGGCCGGACAATCCCAAATCTTAACTTACTTAAGAGATAGGCTCTTCCCATACCATATCTTATATGGAGTGGTAGGCACTGATTTGATTCGAACCCAATTCAATAGGTATGCTGCTTCTTAAGTGCACAACCCCAAAAGGAAATAGGTAACTCAGTAGTACTCATTATAGAGTACACCATATCTAATACGGTGCGATTGCTTCGCCCTGATACACCGTTGTGCTGTGGTGTATTCAGAGGAGTAATACTGAGAGAGAATCTCATTTTTCTTTAGAATAGTCCAAGAATTCCATGCACAAGTGTTCTCCTCCCTGATCTTATTATAGGACATAATACTTATACCCATATTTTGGTTCTCTACTTCCAATTTATATTCTGTGAATACCTCAAAAGGTTCGGACTTGTGTTTCAACAGGAACATATGTCTGAATCTTGAGAGATTATCAGAGAATGTAATGAAGTACAAAGAACCGGTCTTGGCATGTGTAGACAGGGGATCTTACATACATCATCATGTATCAATCCCAAGGGTTTACTAACTCTTTCTCTGTTTCCAATAAACAGAGCTATGGTCATCTAATCTTTGTGACATGACTGTCAAGTTTCATAAGATGTAAATTCAAACTGATTTAAATATGCATCTAAAATATAACTTCAGCCAGTCGGGTCGCATTGATATGACCTAGTCTACAATGCCTCAAGAAGGATTCGTTCATTTCTGAACTCTTCCTCTTGTGTGTGTTTTCTATACTAGGAACTGTAGTTTGATTTAGAACATCAATGCTTTTAGATAACGTGCCTGAACCGATCAACTTTTGAAATAGGAAGTGTTCAAAACATTATCCAACAATACAAAATTTTATCATTTCTTTACTAATGAAGAGACTGATATAATTTTGTATATCAGGTTCGGTATCTAATAACATTCGTTCAGAATCAATGTACTGGTAATACAGGGTGATAGTGACCAACAGACTTGGCTGCAACACTTGCCCCGTTTTCTGTCTCATGAAACTTATCACCCATTCTCAGTTCTCTGCCTTTCTGTAGCCCTATGTAACAGATTACATATCTGGGATCCTGATCCAGTATCAAATACCCAGGATGCAGAGGATACTGAGAAACAGTTCTTTGTAATGAACACACCCGAAGGAGATGCATCATATGCACTTTCTTCGTTTGGGCGGCATAGGAATTCTGGTATTTCCCTATTTCCTGCTCTGTCTTATAACAATTATAAGTTGGAGCGGGACCAACGTTCCCCAGCTCAGTATAACAAGCGGGTTCGGTCAATACATCCATATTATTATCTTGATTAAGGCATGATATGGTCGCTACCTGGAGAGAGAGAGAAGAAAACACTTTGCGTGCGCTCTTGCAAGATTAGATTGGTTATTTATTTTATCTAATCAGGATGGCTCCCACTGTTTTTATCAAATCTTCCTTCAAACCCTAAAAGGAAAGACTAGCCGGGATTAATTACACTCTACAAGTTCGCTAATCTTTCAATCAGGCCAGTGTCGGTACTTTGAGGGAGGTTCCCCGTGCTTTCGCACGGACCTAATTACAGTAAACTTCGTTTTCCCAGAGGCGTAACCTCGTTGACACCTTTCTAGACACCTACTTGATCGGCTAATTGTAAAGTGTAAAACTCTCTCAGGAGTAACAATTACTCGCTGTCGGGACCCGGTTCTTGCTCACGGAGCAAAGTGCCACACGGAACAAAGTGCCACGCCAAGTGTCGTGTTAAGTGGGCGGGGGCCACCTCTTGAATCTGTGGGGGCCACCTCTTGAGTCCGTGGGACCCACTGTAGAACAATGGGAACTCTTCGGAATACATTCCGAAAGAGGGCAGATCTGTACTATAAATGGAATGATACCACTCTTTAATATAGAGGCACCTTTTAAGTGAACTGGCACTACAGGAGTTTGAGAACTCCGTAGTTAAGCGTGCTCGGGCCAGGGAAGTCCTGGGATGGGTGACCTCCTGGGAAGTGGCCCCTGGTCGGGTCCGGTTCGCTCCGAAGGACAAAACCGTGCGGCTTCGGCCAGAGCGGACAATACTCTCTGTATTGGAGGTGGGGCGTGACAGAATGGTATCAGAGCTGGTCCCTCAATAGTAGGTCTGTGGTTCGAGGATGAACCATTGTTCAAAGGTGGGGAGAATGTCGGGACCCAGTTCTTGCTCACGGAGCAAAGTGCCACACGGAACAAAGTGCCACGCCAAGTGTCGTGTTAAGTGGGCGGGGGCCACCTCTTGAATCCGTAGGGGCCACCTCTTGAGTCTGTGGGACCCACTGTAGAACAATGGGAACTCTTCGGAATACATTCCGAAAGAGAGCAGATCTGTACTATAAATGGAATGATATCACTCTTCAATATAGAGGCGCCTTTTAAGTGAACTGGCACTACAGGAGTTTGAGAACTCCGTAGTTAAGCGTGCTCAGGCCAGGGAAGTCCTAGGATGGGTGACCTCCTGGGAAGTGGCCCCTGGTCGGGTCCGGTTCGCTCCGAAGGACAAAACCGTGCGGCTTCGGCCAGAGCGGACAATACTCTCTGTATTGGAGGTGGGGCGTGACACTCGCAGTGGGTATCGGGATCCAACTATCACATAGAAGGTATGCAATCTCATTGCAAATTTCAACACTTGAAACTCCCGATAAAGGTTTTTACCCCTAGCACTTATGACCTTAACTATGGTCAATAAATCATAAGTACTAGTCAAGTTCTACCCGTCATTTCGTAATTAATTAGACCCATCCACATGACCCTTAACTAAGGTCAACAAAGTCACGCGCCTGTCCTAACTAATCGCATCATATGCGGTGTAGGAAGACATCACTTAGCTACCGTACACTGTGCCTTGACTATGGTCAACAAACACAGCACGAATACTAAGTACTCTACTTCCTAAAATGACGGAGAGTTGCGAATGGTTTTTATGAAAACCTTTAACGCTTTGAACTTGATCTCGTTGCGGAATAAAATGGTTTTTAAATAGAATGTTTTTGAGGCTTTTCTAGTTTTGCTAAAGGGGTCACTCCCGGTGAAGGGATCGTCGGCCCTTTCCTCGTCGAATGAGGTGCGGAATATATCATATATATCACTGTGCAAAGCAGAAACTATAGAAGCAATCAAAAGACAAACCGAGTGTGTAGCATCTGCCAGTTATTGCTAAAGGAGTCACTCCCGGTGAAGGGATCTCGGTCCTTTCCTCATCGAATAAGGTGCAGGATGTTCTTCAAGGAACACCGCGATGCAAAGCAAGAACTGTAGCTATCTGTTTTATTTTGATATTCGATTCCACAACATCAATTAGGTTTATTTTCTTTCATTAATCACATTAATGAATGTCCCATCATTTAAGTCCACCTAAACATCACAGATAAATATAACGTACGCTTATGCCATCCGCATTCGCCTCGATGTCCCGTCTGCACCGTTAGGTTAGGTAACTAACGCCAGAGCGAGGCAGGGCTAGCGCGGGTGAAAAACATAAGCAACGTCTATATAATATATCATATATACTATATATAATATCTATCTGAACACATCACATGATCACATCACAGATAACGCAGCAGAAAAATATCATATGAAATATTGGATATACTAGGACGTCCGTGTTTTTAATACGAACCGGTATAAAACACGGATTCCACGGTCGTGATGAATAGCCAATCCCACACCCCTAGACCCCTACGAGAGCGGCAAGCAACCCTACCAATTCTAGGGTTAGGAGACCCGGACTCGACTCCTCGAGATGGTCTCCCACTGGACCTTAGAACCCGGTTACTTGTGCTCCCCTCCTTGGGTCTATCCTAATGCGGAAAAGTAAATAATATACAAATGGTGACATCATCCGCAACCTGGAAGTGCCCCAATAAAAGAATATTATATACAAGTTTTTACATGAATGAAAATGAAAAACACTCATCTCATATAAAAACCCCCGGCTATTCAAACACGACGATCCAATATAACATATCCAGCAACACATAACATCACATGTCATCAACGTAAGTAAACATGCGTATCCTAATTGTCGTTGATATATAGCAACGAAACCGGCGATATCACATATTACACTTACGGTCACAGAAAAGAAAGTGTAAAACTACAACAGTTGGAATCCGCAACCTCTTTAGACATCGCATGCCTAATCAAATGAATTCCTTAGACATCGCATGCCTAACAATTATAAACCCCGCATTTTAGCCTCATTATCGAAAACTCTTTTCAATATCAAGTCGGGCAATTCAACAAGATTCCCGACATCCTGATCGAATGCTCGTCGCAAACTTTAGTAGGCGGCCGTACCCCCGACGCCGTCGACGAAGTGCACCGAGGCGGAACACCGCTGCCGCGAGCACCCGAACGGATGCTTTCGGCGACGGGGTTCTCCTACAGTCACTTGGTCGGGGTTATGGGGTGTAGCTGTCTATTAAGTTTACCCGGCGAGTATCCGCGTACGCTACGTGATTGCGACGGACTTTTGATCACATCAAAATTCCGTGGCAACCGATAAAGTGAGACTAAACTGCTATGTTTATAACATTCATTCAGTTATCTCATAACTACTTGTGGATTCCAAATATTGTATCACATTCCGGATAAATAGAAAATTTTAAACTTTCCGATCGAACAATCGAACACCCAAGTTTTCCCGAAACAGCTCAACACATGAAATAAGTTTAAAAACATTCACTTCGTGCCTCAGTACCAACGGTCCAGCCGTAGAAGGGTCAAGCCAACGCCTCACATGTGGCACGCCGTACTGCCCCAAACCCTAAGGTTCAAAGGGCAGTTCAAGACGGTCACATAATCGAGTTAAGGTTTGTTGTCTTCTAGAGGGACCATCGCGTTACTTGCACTACTTAGAACGTCATTAAACTACGGAAAAATCCAACAATTGGAAATTTTCCGGCAGGGGAAAAATTGGGTATTTATATCCGGTCGAACTTTTTAACATATTCTAAAAATATCCGGAAAAGCACATAGACAAAGTCAAAATTTCCGATCGAATCATCGAAGCCCCAAAACAACCCAGAAAACTCAACTCTTGAGTGCAAATTAAAAATTCCCAGAAAGCTCAGCACCTAAAGAAAGAAATTACTGTGCAAAAATTGACGGCTTACGTCATCAGATGGCCGCGGAACCGCCGCAGAAGCCAAGCTTCTGCCGCGGTTCCGCCGCGCTTTAGGCGTATCTTTTTGTCGTTTTGCACTGTAATTCTTAAAACTTCCTGCTGAATTTTTTAAGCATTTTTAATCTGGAAAAAACCACAGTTTCAAAATTTGGACAGAGAGGGGTATTCGGTTAGGGTTTCGAGTTCGAACGGACTTCTAACTTCGTCTACTCATCGCCTAAGGCTCTAGCTAGGCTCCTACTCATCGCCTAAGGCTCTAGCTAGGCTCTGATAACACTGTAGGGTTCCTAGGAACACCCATGAGGTTCTACAAGTGATCAAACATGGCGAATTCAAAATTTTCATATGCCTACAAACCCTATGCAAGATCGATAACTAGAGGTAAAGGCGAAACTAGCAAGCAAATTACTTTGCTATAAAATGAAAGAGGCTACAACCTTTGTAGATCCGGTCCTCCACTTCCTTGGCTCCGTGATGACGTCCCTCCGCTGTACCAATCGAAATCCTAGACTCTTGCGGTGGTTTCATCGGAGAAATGATCGGGCTAGGTCGTCGACTTCGATGCCGAAGATGATCTACGTCGAGGCAACTCAAGATCAAGCTCCAACTTCACCAAGTCATGAAACTTGTGAATAAAACACCCTATACTACATGGCAAGTGGTAGAGGATGAAGAAATAGGAAGTGGGTTCACTTTAGAATTGGATTTCTCACTCTTTTTCTCATTTCACCATTGAAGCTAGCAAGCTTCTTTCTTCTTGAAGAAGAAGAAGAAGAAGAAGAAGAAAAGAATATATGATGAGAATTATTTGAAAATAGAAAATAAGTGATTCTTATCATATAGCAACCATGGTTAAGTGTAGAGAATAAACTAGGGTTAGGTTTAATGGTTAGGTTAAGGCTAAGAAACAAAATGGTCAAAGCTTCAAAGCTTCATGAAGTTTCAACAAAAAACAAAAGAAGCAACCATTTCATTTCTTTCCAAAAATGAATTAAAGAAAATAAATAAATGAATAAGTAAATAAATCAAACCCTAACCATTAACCTAATCATAGTTAAAAGCATACACACACCCAAGTTAGCATGTATCATCAAACATGATACAAACTAGTGCACAAAACTATATTATATATACAATGTGCACATCAAGTGAGAAAATCCATCTTAAGTGAACAAATACTAGTTAATGTAAAGTAATATATCAAATATATAATTATACATTAAATCATTAAATCAACACTTGATTTAACGATCCGGTCATATCGCATATGACCGACTAATATCCAATGTATCGACTTATCGAATCAATCTTCGATTCGATAACTAGGTTATATCGCATACAACCATTCAATACATTCATCGCGAGAATAGAATACGATATCACATACACGCATTATTCTCGATCCCGTACATATCTCATATGCGCTCCTATTTCGTTTCGCTTGAGCCAGGAAACCTCTGTGTAGGACTCTAAAGACTCGTCAATACGCCGGCAGCAGGTGATGATCATATCAAACACCCACAAGCCGCAAGCGGTCGGCTAAACGTAACGGCCACCCGGGTATTGAGCGATCAGAAGATCGAC
This sequence comes from Agapanthus africanus, assembly GCA_030015575.1. Lineage (NCBI taxonomy): Eukaryota > Viridiplantae > Streptophyta > Magnoliopsida > Asparagales > Amaryllidaceae > Agapanthus > Agapanthus africanus. Next base: position 670,794,501 of record JASDDO010000014.1, read on the forward strand.
GAGCAAGCCCGCTCACACTCCTGTGAATCTAACCAGTAACACTTACCGTACAGTCCGGTCTGTTCGTCTGATATGTCGCATATCTCGCCTAGGGGTGGTAAACGTCAGACCCCAATAGCTTGATAAGTCATGCCGACGTAAGGTCCATAACAATCGTGAAACTACTGATAACTCTTACCAGTATATCACTGCAACCCTGGCCAGGGATTTCCTGTTATGGCCAGTCGTGCATAGCGCAACATCAACCCCCAATACCGGAAGAGACGAATCCCCTCCTATCGCTCATTGCCTCCATGTGAATCGGGACTGTACCCAAAAACCACCTGTTTGCACGACTCAGTAGAGCCGTGGTAGGGTGGAAATCAAAGCACAGTGGGAGACACACAAGACTCTATGACGATCTCGGGTCAACAGACTAAGCTATACCAGTGTCACCAGAGAACTGCCATCTGACGTGAGGTATAATACCATCTGGGAGTTCTCGGCGAGTCCGTTCGGTGTACCCAGTCTCCACTGAGCACCCGCATACCATCTCTGATGTCAAACACCAATGGATATGGGATCATCCATAGCCCATCACATGGGTCGAGAAGATATACGTTAGTCTACTCTGGAATATCGATGCCCCGTCTCGATATTTCCACGACTAGGAACATTGAAGGATGTACTCATGGACTACCCAGGCCCCACTAGTATGATCTGCATCATAGTCCTGGAAGTCGAGTACACATCCTAAGGGCTTTATCAACATGTAACAGAGAGACTGAAAGTATACATGTTAAGATAAAGAGCAACCAGATAGCGTACTATCATGTCGAGCAAGAAAGTCCTACCTATATATGTCCCAGCATCCACTACAATATACATCCAATGTACAGTAATGGCCTCTAGGGCATACATATAACTAACAGGGCCGTCCAAATCTGGCGTCTCAGTCTTCAACAGGATGAGCAAAAGCTCGAACGGGCCCGCAAAGAGGCTCGTGATACCTGAAGGGGCTGCGCCAAAATGGATAGCCTTCCCAACTCCTGTTACGGGCGAAGCCGTCAAAAGCGCTTCCCCCATCAGAAGATCGGTCTTTGAAAGATTAGCCGTTTTGCCCAAACATCAATCAGGACGTCGGTTTTCAACAAGCTGACACCAACAGCACCCCCTCAGCAAATCCAGGGGCACACCGAAGCTTCTTCCACAATTGAGGCAATCCCTTCTGAAAATCACGCTCGACGTCGCCACTAGCGCCGAGTGAGAAAAGCTGGGGGCAACACCCCCTCTAGACTTACCCCACCAGCTCCAATGGTGGAAGTTGACGCTGCTGTTCCAATCGGGAACTGCTTTGATCTGCTCAGGAGGGTACACAAGAACTCTCCAACGGCGGTGCTAAAGAAATCACCCCCACCTGCAGAGGTCATAGCTCAGGCAGAACCGGAGCGCCCCCATCAGCGGCTCTCCTCCCAAATTCATAGAGTCTGGCGGAAAGTCCAAGACTTTGTGATCGACAAAGACTACTCTCGTTGACCGAAGAAATCGACGGCTCGGCAAGAGAAAGACCATCCCTCCGTCATACAGCGAGAGACTTCTTCTACATAGGTGCCTGTCATAACGGCTCCTTCAAGTTTGACCTCCCATAAAAGGATGAGGCCGGAGAAAATCCCACCGCCTGCGGCAAATTCCAAAGTTGATGGACCCAAATGCCCCAAGTCTGGGGGTATGATCGTACATACGGTCTACATGGCTTCCGGGAAAGAAGAAAGTCGTGCCTCCGTAAGTCACCGACCGCAAACTTGGTCGCTGACAAAAGCTCAGGAGTAACAACAAAAGGTCCATGAAATGCTGGCCAAAATGGCAGCACTTACCGGACAGAAAGAAAGTCCGGATCCAACAGCCGAACATCGCCAGGAGCAGGAGACTGATACAGAGTTCCTGCGAAGGGTGCTTGAAAGAAAGGACAAGGAAGCTGCTGAGCCGGCTACTAACAAAAAGCAGATGGCTCTTTTGTTCCAAGACATGGTTGGAATGATGATTTAGCCAGAACCGCCGGCCAAAGATCCGCCGATAATCGTCGAGGATGACAGAGGGGAAATATCAAATCCTCTTCTGGCCTTATCGGCGGCCAAAGAAGAACAAATCTCCAAGGCTGCTCTTGATGATTATATCTCTCAACAAATAAGAGCTTATCAAGCTAGTGAAGCTGCTGGCCAGATCGTCAGAACCGGGTGACCGTATCCAGGCTGGTATAACCAAATTAAATACCCGGCGGGATATATGATCCCCAAGTTCCATGTGTACAAAGGGACAAGCAACCCACACCAGCACGTCGCACAGTTCAAAGCTCTGTGCGGCAACACTGGAGGCGATGACAAACTGTTGCTTCGCCAGTTCATTGGCAGCCTGTCAGAAACGACCTTTGAATGGTATTCAGAGCTCCCAAATGACTCCGTAAAGACATTCATAGAGATGGAACGGCTGTTCACACAGCGGTTTGCCAGCGCGAGTGAGCGCACTCCAATTACGGCGTTAATCAATGCCAGGGTAAAGTCGGGAGAAACCTGGGTCCAATACGCGATCCAGTGGCGGAACCTATGGTCAAGTGCGAACAACGCATCGAAGAATATCCTGCCGTGGGTATGTTCATCGGGACCCTTGATCCTCAAATGATCGTGTCCCAGTTCATGACATTCTTCAACTCGACCACCTTCCAGGCTCTGATAGATAAACTGGCCAAAATGGACCAGATGGGCCACAAGCCTTTCTCCTCAAATAAGGACCCTCGAAATAACAAGGGTAAAGGGAAAGTGGCCTTCGTTGCCAACTCGCAACAACAACCGAGTGGCCCAAAACCAACTGCCCGCCAAGACAATGTGCGTCCATGCCCATCCTTGAAGGAAAGACTAGGACCTGCTTATTCGTTTCCATGCGATAAGACGAGGAGAATATTTGAATTGGCAGTGCGTAACAAACTCATCACATTGCCAGACCCATGGCGTCCACTGCAACCCGGCGACGTTAATAACCCTAATTACTGCTCCTATCACAGAATGGTGAGCCACCCAATTAAGGATTGCTATGTCTTCAAGAACTGGGTTGAGGACCAGTATTAACAGTGGAAATTCGCGTTGTCTGAGAACTAGAGGGTAAACCCACCGCAGAAGCACACTCCTAAAAAAGTGGATGCACCGGGGGATCATGCTCGCTCATAGAAGAAACTCCATGGGAGACCGTTCTTTCAGCAAAAACCAAAAGAATGCTGAAAGATCTACATGCATGTCCGGCAATCCGGTGGAAAAACCCACTTGAACCCGAAATCATCAAAGGGATGTTGAAACAATGTCCAACACCGAGAGTTGTTGACAAAGGGTAAAACCCCCAAGTTGAGCCTTTAAAGAAAAAGAAAAAGACCAAGAAGCCTTTGCAGCCTGCCAAGTATGACGAAAAGCACACAGACCTACAAAAGTACATCGACGCGCTGGAGAAATACAACCAGAAGGCACGGACACCGGTCACACTTGAAGAGTTCCTCAAGTATATTCTTGAGAACGAAGATAGTGACAATGATGAGGAAAATGACTGATCAGAATAAACCGAAGACTATGTAGAAAGTTGCTACATGGTCTCCTATTCGTCGATAAATGACGAAGAAACTCTATCGGCATCAGAAAACAATGCAGAGGAACTGGAGTTAGGATCGGCAATAAAATCCCCGGAACTGTCAGAAGACCCGATCGATAGGCTGTTAAGCGAAGCCTTTCAAAAAAGCAAAGCTGACCAAGAACGCGAAACATCCATATACCAAAAGGCTAAGCCTCAGCGTTAGGATGAATAAGCTACAGCAAGGATGAGTCGTAAAGTACTCCAACCAAACCGAAGCATACCCGTGAAAAATAAGAGCAGGATCAAGGCAGAGAAGCGGTTCGCCAAAGCCCTATCAATGGGAATGAAGCTGCCACCTCTCGTAGGAAACACTCCCCGGGTCATATGCCTCAACGGAGAGGATTCACATCCAAACTACCACTTATATCATCGGAGGGTTACCCACTCCACCGGAGAATACAGTGCCTTCAAGAAATGGTAGCAATGATACGCTACCCATCAAATACACTTCAAGAGGATGAAGCGCGAAGCTCGTCGATGGAAAAATAGTGCGACAGATGCGCGCGAAGAAACGATTGGAAACTGTCATATGGTTGATATCAGTTCGGAAGGGAAAAACCTCAAATTCTTACTTTCGGGAGGATGAAATACCCCTCAGCCCTCTTTTCAAAGACTCCACCTCCGAAAAAGAAGAGGAGGAGAAGAACTGTGAGAATATTCAGCTGCGGAACCGCACGATGCCTGAGAAAAACCTCGGACCTACAAACAAAGTTTCAAGCAAGAAAGAAAAGGGAAAGAAAAAATCTCTGAGGAAACTGCCCTCGACGATGGAGTTGTCAAAAAGGCCGTAGCAAGAGACCCGCATAGGAAAAACAAGGTAGATTACAACGTCGTAGCACATCTGAGAAAAATACACTCACAACTGAGCATATTGGATGCTCTCCTCCTGTCCAAAGAGGCACGAGATTCTCTGATCAAGGCGTTGCAAGAGCCCGATCTGTTCCAAGCCTTCTTCACAGAAGAGAAGATGAAAGATGAACTGGCAGAGGTCAACACGGTTAACATTACATTCAGCGATGAAGATCTCCTCCTCGTTATGTGCGAACATAATCGTCCATTATATGTCACCGGGTACTGCCACGACATCTAGATAGGGAAAATCCTTGTTGACAACGGATCCTCCGTTAACCTTCTCAACGTGAGAGTGCTGAAGGAGATTTGCATGAACCTTCAGCACCAGGCCTGAGACAAAATTACCATCTCTGGGTTCGACTCAAAGTCATCACGGACACTCGGGTTCGTAATACTTACACTGCGTTTTGGGTTGCTCGTCACTGACATCAAATTGCATGTCATTGACGCCAAGAATTTCTATAATGCTTTGCTCGGCAGGCCTTGATTACATGAGTACAACGTCATCCCTTCTGCATAATATCAGTGTATGAAGTATTTCAAAGACGGCTTGGAATACACCGTTATAGGGGAGCTAAATCCATTCTCCGTAAACGAGGTCCGAAAATATGAAGACGCAAAGTACTTTCTACCAGATTTCGAAGATAAGGAAAGGTGTCATAAGCCGAAGGACAAACAGAAGTTCGTCGCCACTATCCTGATCTTTAGGAGCGATACCGAGGAAGATGAAGAAAAAAATAGTCCCGGACCATCTCCTCCTGTCCTGGTCTTTGGCAGCGACTCTGAGGACAAGGCCAACGCAGTGTTCTCCATCCTCCCGTTAGTGTAAACCCTCGTCGGAGTAGATCAAAGTATGCAAATCATAATGGCCTCGTCTCGACTTTACAAAGAACTTGATGCACTCGATACATACTGCGTACAAGAACTACAGACTTTTTACGTGCCTCCCAGGCGAAGAGGTGAGAAGGTGATCCTCTTCTACCAATCTACAGAGACCAAAGTAGAAAAAGAAGTCTGGCATGGTGCCGATTTTGTACTCAACAAGCTTCAACCAATCCGTCTGCCAAGATACTACATGGAGGGATTGAAAAGGCTGTTAAGATGCCAAGGTGTATCTCCCGAACAAACTGTTCACCAAGCCCAATTTTACAAAAAGATTTGGGATATTCCCGGGACTCAGCGAAAGATGCTCAATGGGAAGATAGAGACAACCGGGATCGGATACGTTCATTCCAAGAAACATGAGCGGTTTGACAATTGCCGCATCATAAACGCTCCAGTGAAGGGGAAACCGCTCTTCCAAATGGCCATGACGGCGAAAAAGAGCGAAATCCCTCTCTAAGAACGTTAAGTCCATCGCTCGAAAAACAAATAGACAAGCTAATAAAAGAAGCTTTTCAAAAGAGCTGAGACTGTCACAATTGTGAAATGGCCATTTATGAAAAGGTCAGGGCATAACGTCTCAATCAGCAGTCTGCGGAGAAGGAAAACTATAATGCTCTTCATCTCCGGCCCGCTGTATGTCCTCGCGAAAGAGGAAAATCCTGAAATAGAGGCAAAAACAGGACAAATAACGCAAACAATATTTGAAAACAACAAAGCGGATCCAAGAAGCCGTGCAATCGAGAAAAAATCGAGTGGAACCCATCCTTTATAAAGAAGATGGGTCGGCAATACTCTTTCCCCCAAGACAACACGAAGAAAATATTCAACCTTGTCATAAAACACCAAATGATGACACTTCCGGAATTGCGGCACCCCGAACAAATAAACGAGGTCCATCACCCGGGTTATTGCTCCTACCATTGAGGACTGCTTCACCTTCAAAAATTGGGTAGAAGGACAGTATTAACAAGGTAGGTTCGCTCTGTCCGACAGTTGGAGGGTGACCCCGCCGCAAAAGCATGAGCTAAAGATGACCTATACTGTGAAGATAGGACCAGCTCAACATCAAGAATGGAAGAGAACTCGTACATGCTTTGTGATAACACTCTCAAAAGAGGGAGGGCACGATACTATGGATGACCTCTACATGTGTTTCACAAATGAAGACCGTTCCCCTCCGAATGGCGGCGCACAGGACTGCGATGTCCTGACGCTGAGATTCGGGGCAGATGCTATTTGGTTTTATCCGTCTACCTCTCTGAAGATGCCAAGTTGATTTATGGCACCGTGTATCGGAGGTTTAGACGGATGCGGCCGATGTAGCAGACTTTGTCAGATTCCCCCTCAGGGTGAGGGGTTTTTGATTGTGGGGACGCTCTTCCCTGCAGGCGCAAGCCCCTGCAGTTAATTACGCTACCGCATCGCGGTAACAACTTTCTCCTTCTCCAGAATTTCACTTCGTGTCGTGTGTGTTTGTTTTGTTTGTGGTTGCCCGTGGATTGTATACGGAGACTGAGTAATGCCGTCGCCCGTAGGACGTGGATTAGTCCAAATCCGTATTTGCTTAGATTTGGGTTTGGTGTTTTTAGTTTAAGGATGCGTTAGTCGCGTTGCGGCTAAGATCAACTTAAACGTTCGTTAAGGATACGTTAGTCCTGTTTTGGACTAAGATCAACTTGACGTGATGATCGATTTAATATCTGGCCATCGGGACTCGTCGCCTCTCTGACGTCGTTGAAGGATTACAACGACAGGTGTCAGAGGAGTTCAGAGATGTACCCTTGAACCAAAGTTGATTTGGAGTTTTATCATTCATTGAAATGTCTAAGGATACGTTAGCCGTATTTGGGGCTAAAATCAACTTAAACGGGACCGTTTAGATCCGGCAAAAGAGCATTTGGGGGCTCTATTGTTCCAGTTTAGGGACGTAGTGGTCCACTTTCCAATTTAGGGACGTGGTGGTCCATCGCCAGTTTTAAGGACGTGGGGGTCCGATATTAGTTTCAAGACATTTCGGTCCGATATTAGTTTAAGGACGTTTCGGTCCTATATTAGTTTAAGGACGTTTCGGTCCATCGCCGGTTTAGGGACATGGTGGTCCAATATTAGTTTAAGGACGTTTCGGTCCATCGCCGGTTTAGGGACATGGTGGTCCAATATTAGTTTAAGGACGTTTCGGTCCATCGCCAGTTTAGGAACGTAGTGGTCCAGTATTAGTTTAAGGACGTTTCGGTCCAATATTAGTTTAGGGACATCTCGGTCCGTCGCCGGTTTAGGGACATGGTGGTCCAATATTAGTTTAGGGACATTCCGGTCCAATATTAGTTTAGGGACATTCCGGTCCAATATTCATATATGTGGTTGTCGGGACCCGTCGCCTCTCTGACGTCGTTGAAGGATTACAACGATAGGTGTCAGAGGAGCTCGGAGATGTACCCTCGAACCGGATATAGATTGATTTAAGAGAGCAATCTTTGCTCAACCGATTTAATTTAAGGACTTACGGCCAAAATTGGGCTAAGTCCAGTTGAAAATGTTCAACACCCTTATTTATTTTTGGTCTATTAGACCTGTGCTAGGGCTTTGCCCCCACTTAAATAATGCATTGCATTACTTCAGGCCATTTATGCCTATTTCGACTGGGCTCTGCCCTTTTTATTATGATGCAGATCATTTGTTTTGGTCCATTGGACCTTTCAATTGGGCTCTGCCCTTTCAAACAATGCACATCATTTTATTTATTAGGCCTGTTAAGCCTTTTAATTAGGCCTGGCCCTTCAGGAAGTGAAATGCCTTGCATTTATCAGGCGCTTTGCGCCAATCACTGAGCGCAAGCGCTTGTGGTGAGGACACGTGTCATGCTCTGGTGAGGGCAAGCGCAATAGCGCAGTGCGCTGCGCGAGTGCGCTGCGCTGTTGCGCTGTTGACACGTGGCACGTTCTGGTGAGCGCAAGCGCAATAGCGCAGTGCGCTGCGCGAGTGCGCTGCGCTGTTGCGCTGTTGACACGTGGCACGTTCTGGTGAGCGCAAGCGCAATAGCGCAGTGCGCTGCGCTGTTGCGCTGCTGACACGGGCACGTTCTGGTGAGTTGCGCCAATTCCAGAGAGCAAAGCTCTATTTCAAGAGCGCTTAGCGCAAGTGGTTCTATAGCTGACACGTGGCGCTCTCTTAAGAGCGCAACGGCGCAGTTTGTAAGTGCAGAGCACTAAGAATCTTTTAGATTCAAGAACAGAAGTGCAAAGCACTGTTTAATTTCTTGATCTAAATTTAGATCAAAGAAAAATAATAAATTTTTCTTCTTTTTTGTTTCAAGAACCAGAGGTTCATAAAAGTGCAAAGCACTATTTTTCTTTTTTTGTTTCTTCTTGTTTTAAAGAACCAGAGGTTCATAAGAAGTGCAAAGCACTGTTTTTTTTATTTATGTAAAGATCATTGATCTTGCTTTTAGATCAATGATCTATTAGAAGAAATTTCTTCTATTTTATGAAGGTTCTTTACCTTTTTCTTGGAATTTTCTCAGAGTTCTCTCTGTTTGAAGCTCTTGACTTTTTTTTAAGAAAATGTTGATCCCTTTGAATCGAGGCCTAGGGTCCTTTTTATAGTGCCCATAAATTAGTTAAATTTGTTAAAGAGATCTTTCTCTGAGTGACTTGGGGAATTTTCCCCACCGTTGGATCTTTGATCCAAGGGCTTCTGCTTTGCAGAAGAAAATCTTCTTGTTTTAACAAGAACAGAAAAGATTTCTTAGAATCTGTTTGGCGCAGACGCCCCAGCGCGTGACACGTGTCGCGCAGCGCACAGCGCAGCGCAACTGCGCTGACACGTGTCACGCAGCGCAAAGCGCAGCGCAACTGCGCTGACACGTGTCGCGCAGCGCACAGCGCAGCACAACTGCGCTAGCGCATCTGCGCTGACACGTGTCGCGCAGCGCAGTGCTTGCGCAGCTGAAGCATTGCTTCATTTAAATAGAGCTTTGCTCTGATTGGGCGCACCTTCTTGGGCGCTGCGCTGACGTATCAGCGCCTGACACGTGGCGCGTTGCGCGCGGCGCAAATAATCTGAAGCGTTGCTTCATTTATTAAAGTTTAAATTTTCAAAGCAGAGCTTTGCTCTGATTGGGGGAAGATGAAGCGTTGCTTCATCTCCCGCCTCGGAATTTGAACAGAGCTTTGCTCTGATTGGGGTAAACAAATGCCCCCCCACCGTTGCGCTTACGTGTCCTCCAAACGCAAGCGCAACGGTGGCAGAATCCCAACCGTCGCGGCAGCTTTTGGATGTTGAAAGGGCACTTGGTGCCTATAAATAGGACCTTTGGCCCTTCACAGATGATCATCATTTCCAAAAATTTTATTTTCAGAACCTCAGAGCCCTGCTCCTGTTTTTTAAGAACTTTTAGATTTTCTTTAAAAGGAACTATTAAGGTAAGAATTAGTCTTGAATTAAATCAATTTTAATTAATAGAGCTTTGCTCTTATAGATCTTTGATCTAAAGAAACCCATCTGGGGTTTTCACCAATAGAGCCTTGCTCTCAAGAATCTGTTTCAAGGTTTCTTGACCTATGAACAGAACCTTGCATCTTTGTCAAAACATAGATCTCTTTGATCTAAAAAAATGATGAACTTTTAAGAGTTCGAATATGAATAATGAAAATTAAAAATGGAGTTTTGTATTTCAATGGACTATATCGTCTTTTAATAATAGTGATCTCAGAATCTTGGGGGACTTCTTTAAATTTCCTTTATTAGGATTTTGATAGTCACTCCTGTTCGTAGAGCATTGCTCTCGAGGAGTTTAACTATCTGTGCTCGTTTTTTTTTAACGAGAATTCGCTTAATCAGTCGGTCTGCTAATTCTGTTTATCTTCTTTCACAGGAACAATGGACGCCCATATGTATGCTCTTAATGAGATCATCTCTTACGGGGACATCCGCCGACTTGGCCGCTCTCAAAATCGAGAGTTCACAAACGCGGAGTGTGCTGAAATTATGAGCCCCTTCGACGCATATAATGGTCCACTGCTCCCCTGGCGTTCCTCCCTCCTTAAGCTTATCGTGGGAGCCATCTAGGAAGCGCTTCCCCTATTCTGTTCCGGCGTGCCGCTTAGGGCGTTGGATGCCGCTGAGGACAAGGTGCACTCGGTGTACCTATTGAACTTTATCTCGAAGAGACGGCGAGACAGTCTTATCGATCTTTTGCACGAGGTCTTTCAACAGTCTTCCATACTCGCTGCTTATCGGAGGGTGGAAGACATCAGGGGGGACCCTGACGCTTGTGCTCGCGAAAGAAAGCACACTAGGATGGTCCGCGAGGCCTGGAAAGTCATAGATAGAGTCGCTTTTGAATTCCTCAATCCATGCCCTGGATCTGAGGTTATTCCATTGTAACTTTCGTTTATTGCTTTTATGATTGTAAGAACTTCGGGCAATATTAATGAAATTTTTTTGTTTTTCCTAGCCTGTCTTATCCTTTGTTCTGAGTCTTTTGCCCATGCATGAATGAATGTGTTTTGAATGCTTGATCAAATGTAAATCGGATGCTCTTTCTGTTGCTTTTCTTCTTTCTCCGCATGTCGACACAATTAACATACACTAGAGTAGGCCTCTTGATTTCTTCACAGGATAGCGAGGGCTTAGGCCGCAGGTTCAGATCTTCTGCCTAAGACTTTTCAACTCTATGAGCCGTGAGGGTCTCATAGAGACTTTTCTCCCTACGGATCGAGAGGATCTCGTAGGTGGGTTTTCTCCTTAGGAATCGTGAGGATCCCTAAGTGTGTTTTCTCTTATAAGTCGCAAGGATCTTATAAGAGATTTTTCCCTCTTACGAGTCGAGAGGACTTGTAAGCGGTTGTTCCCCTCCTTGTCGAAGTTCGACGTTGGAGAGTGAGACCCGTGGATGGTATGCAAGAGACCGTTTTGGGCCAACTTGCGGGGTCCCAATGCTTAGGAAACAGGATTCTTTTATGCCCACTGCCTAAGGCTTTATCTCACGAGTCGAGCCGCCTCGACAATTTTTTCACAAGTCGAGACGAATCGAGCGTTTCTCGCAAGAACATCTTAACGTCGCATTTAACCTCTGCTCTTTACGACAGAAGACCGTTAAGGTTGGTGGTACTTAGGGTTTTGGCCATCGTACCGTCGCATAAGCTGATATAGTCCTCGATAGGCAATCGTGCTGTTCGAGTAGCCCTGCGACTGCCGTGTCTCTGATCCCTTCGGGGGCTGGACAAGACGTCTTCAAGCAATCCTCCTTGGCAGTTTGACCGTCGGAAGAGCAAGCGTTATGAAATTTGCCATGTCGCTTTTTACTTGAGGTTAGGCTTATTTTTGTGAGCCCCGATGAGTCATAACCACTCCGCGCTGGTGTGGGGATGATCTCCGATAGTCTTTCGGGCTTTATGTGAGTTGCCGTCAAGACCCTGAAGCTAGGAATTTGGCCTTTGCTTCGTTTGCTGGCATTGCGTCTGCTGTATCGAGACGAATGTTGCGGTGGGAACTAGGGATTTTGCCGTGGCTCCGTTTGTTTGATGACGTTGCGTCTGCTGTGTCGAGACGAACGTTGGGGTGACATCTCGTCTGCTGTATCGAGACGGACGTCGAGGTTGTCTCTAGGTTGCTGGTGAACCGCCGAGGTTTGGAACTAGGGATTTTGCCGTGGCTCCATTCGTTTGATGACGTTGCGTCTGAAGTGTCGAGATGAACGTTGGGGTGACATCTCGTCTATTGTATCGAGACGGACGTCGAGGTTGTCTCTAGGTTGCTGGTGAACCGTCGAGGTTTGGAACTAGGGATTTTGCCGTGGCTCCATTCGTTTAATGACGTTGCGTCTGCTGTGTCGAGACGAACATTGGGGTGACATCTCGTCTGCTGTATCGAGACGGACGTCGAGGTGGTGACCATTCTGTGCTGGTGCGAGATGATCTCCGATTGTCTTTCCGGTTTTATATGAGTTACCGTCAAGACGTCGAAGCTAGGAATGTGGCCTTCGCTTCGTTTGCTTTGGTGTGTCCAAATCCTGTTGGATGAAGAATGCTGGGGTTGACATTTCGTCTGCTGTATCGAGACGAACGTCAAGGTGGTGACCACTCTGTGCTGGTGCGAGATGATCTCCGATTGTCTTTCCGGTTTTATGTGAGTTACCGTAAAGACGTTGAAGCTAGGAATGTGTCCTTCGCTTCGTTTGCTTTGTCACGTCCGAATCCCTGTTGGAGGAAGAATGATGGGGTTGACATTTCGTCTGCTGTATCGAGACGAACGTCGAGGTGGTGACCACTCTGTGCTGGTGCGAGATGATCTCCGATTGTCTTTCCGGTTTTATGTGAGTTACCGTAAAGACGTTGAATCTAGGAATGTGGCCTTCGTTTCGTTTGCTTTGTCACGTCTGAATCCTGTAGGAGGAAGAACGCTGGGGTGACATTTCATCTGCTGTATCGAGATGAACGTCAAGGTGGAGCTGGGATTTTGCCGCAGCTCTGCTTTGTTTTGACCGTGAGGTCTGCATCCTGCTGGATTGCGAAGGAACGTCGTTGTTGACATTGCGTCTGCTGTAACGAGACGAATGCTGAGGTGGAGCTGCGATTTTGCCGTTACTCCGCTTTGTTTCGACCGTGAGGTCTTTTGTTGACGTTGCATCTGCCTCCGGCTGGACTGCGGAGGAACGCTGTTGTTGACATTGCGTCTACTGTATCGAGACGAATGCTGAGGTGAAGCTGGGATTTTGCCATCGTTCCGCTTGATGGTGTAACATCTGTGTCCTGCTGGAATGAGGAGGCACACCGTTGTTGGTCTCCAGGCTGCAGATGTGGCCATTGAGATTTGGAACTAGTGACTTTGCCATGGTTCCGTTTCGTTGCGATTCTGAGGTCGGTTGTTGACGTCATGTCTGCATCTAGTTGGAGTGTGAGGAGGAACGCCGTTGGTGATCTCTAAGTTGTCGATGTTGACGTCGAGACCCTGAAGCTCGGGATCTTCGTTTGCTTCATTTGTTGACATCGTGTCTGTAATATTGCGACAAATGTCGAGATTGTCTCTAGGTTGTCTATGAACCGTCGAGATTTGGCTTCGCTTTCTGATGGAGCATGTTGGGGAGGTATGGTTCCCTCTTTATCTGTGCCCCTGGATTGTATACAGGGATCGATGTGATTTCACCTGTAGGGCAAAAAGTTTCATTCTTTCATTTTTTTTATTCTTTCCACGATGCTCTATCATTTCAGCTTTTTATATCGCGAAAATCGCGATTGCCCAATCATTTCGGCTATTTTTCGCGGTGCCCAATCATTTCGGCTATTTATTTTATTTTCACTCGCTGCTTTTTATTGCGAGTTGCCCAATCATTTCGGCTATTTTGCATGCATACATTTTACTTGCTGTTTTTTATTGCAAGTCGCCCCATCATTTCGGCTATTTTGCATGCATACATTTTTACTTGCTGCTTTCTATTGCTAGCTGCCCCATCATTTCGGCTATTTTGCATGCATACATTTTTACTTGCTGCTTTTTATTGCAAGTTGCCCCATCATTTCGGCTATTTCGTATGCATGTGCGGCCTGTTGGCTTTTTGCTGTATACGAATTTCGGCATCAGCACCGCTACAACTGGGATATTACCAGGAGCGAATCATCATCTGCCTCTGTCAATGTCGAACAAAGGTGGCTTAGTGACCAGGGTTAGGGTCCTGTCGACTAAGGCTTTTGACTTCATGAGCCGTAAGGGTCTCACGAAGTTATTTTTCCCTACAAGTCGTGAGGATCTCGTAGGTGTATTTTCTCCTTATGACTCGTGAGGATTCCTAAGTGTTTGTTTCCTTTGTAAGTCGTAAGGATCCTACAAGAGGGTTTTCTCCTTGTAAATCGAGAGGACTTACAAGTGTTGTTTGTTGTACGAGCATATCCCTAGTCACGGATGGGACTTGGTTAGGGAACTGTTTATTCGCGCCCGTGGATTGTATACAAGGGTCAGCATTGAGCCACTTGCAGGGCAATGTCGAAGGTTGTGGGGGTTGCTTAAGAACAGGTTTAGGACTCTGTAACTTAAGACTTTCAAATCTTATGAGCCGTGAGGGTCCCATAAGAGAGTTCTCCTTACGAGTCGTGAGGATCTCGCAAGTGTATTTTCTCCTTAGGAATCGTGGGGATCCCTAAGTGTGCTGCTCCCTTTGTGAGTCGTAAGGATCTCACGCGGGTGGTTTCTCCTTACAAGGTCGAGGGGACCTTATAAGTGTCTTTTAACGAGGTTGTGCCCTTTCGGGTTTTCACGAACACTCGCCGGTAGCCCTGCTGTTTTTACTCACGGAGCCCTTTCGGGTTTTCATCCGTGCCCGTTTCGCTTATGGACATACCGTCTTTTTTTTTTTATTTACGAGGTCGCGCCCTTTCGGGTTTTCACGAACACTCGCCGGTAGTCCTGCTGTTTTTACTCGCGGAGCCCTTTCGGGTTTTCATCTGTGCCCGTTTTGCTTATGGACATACCATTTTTTACTTTTTTTTATTTCTTTTTTTTTCTTTTTATATATATATATATATATATATATTTTTTTTCGTCAGCCTAAGAATGCTGCGGTAGTAGTTTAAAGACATTTCGGTCATTTGCAAGTTTCAGGACATTGCGGTCCATCATTAGTTTAAGGACATCTCGGTCCGCCGTCGCCGTATTTGAGGAGAATATCTAGTTTATTGACTTTTCGGTCTATGAGTCCTTCTCCATGAATGAACATGATGCCCCCGGCGTATCCATCTTCTTCGGAGCGTGCGGTTGTGGCGGACTCACCTTCCAGTTCTCAGACAGCGCAAACTTGCCCTGTTGGTATTGGTCTTCAACCCAGTTTTTGAAGACTTAGCAGTCCTCGATCAGGTGACCTACTGTTTGGTGGTAAGGACAATAATTAGGATTATTAACATCGCCTGGCCGCAACAGACACTTTGGACTCGACAGATTAATGAGTCTGTTGCGCACTGCCAGCTCAAACAGTCTTCTCGTTTTATTCTGCGGAAACGAGTAAGGACGTCCCAGCCTCTCTTCGAGGGATGGGCGTGGGCGCACATTGTTTTGGCGAACGACCGGCTTTGAGTTGTTCGACCGTTGTTGAGTATTGGCAACGAAGGTTGCCTTCCCTTTGCCCTTTTCATTCCAAGGCTCTGTCTTTGAAGAAGAAGGCCTATGGCCCATCTGGTCCATTTGGGCCAGCTTGTCAATCAAGGCCTGGAAGGTGGTCGGCTTGAAAAACATCATGAACTGGGAGATGGCCGCTTGCGGATCGAGAGTGCCCACAAACATGCCTACCGCAGGTGCCTCTTCTATGCGTTGTTCGCATTTCGACCATAGGTTTCGCCATCGTGTTGCGTATTGGACCCACGTTTCGCCTGGCCTTATTCTGGCATTTATTAGTGCTGTTATCGGGGTGCGTTCACTAGCACTCGCGAATCTTTGTGTGAACAGTAGCTCCATCTCCGCAAATGTTTTGACAGAGTCGTTAGGTAGCTCCGAATACCATTCAAAGGCTGTTTCTGCTAAGCTGCTGACGAATTGACGTAGCAACAATTTGTCATCGCCTCCAGTATTGCCGCATAAGGCCCTGAATTGAGCGGCATGCTGATGCGGATTCCCTGTCCCTTTATATACGTGGAATTTAGGGATCGTATATCCCGGCGGGTAACTGATTTGGTCGTACCAGCTCGGATACGGTCGTCCGGTTCTAGCAATTTGCCCAGCCGCTTCATTCACCTGATGAACCCGGATCTGCTGAGCTATATATTCGTCCAAGTCAGCTTTGGAGATTGCCTCCTCCTTGGCTGTTGACAGAGCCGGTGGAGGATTTGACGTTTCTCCCCTGTCGTCTTCAAGGACGATCAGAGGATCTTCAGCAGGAGGGTCCGGCTGTAACATCATCCCTACCATATCTTGGAAGAGGAGCGCCATCTGTTTTATGTTAGCCGCTTGCTCTGCAGCTTCTTTATCCCTCTTTTCGAGGACTCTGCGTAAAAAGTCAGCGTCGGTTTCTTGTTCTTGACGCTCATCCGAAAACGTTTCAGAGCTTTCTTTTGGCTCAGTGAGTGCGGCCATTGTAGTCATCATTTCCTGAAGCTTTTGTTGTTGCTCCTGGGCTTTCGTCACGGATCGGGTGAGCGGTCGGTGGCCCGTAGAAGTGCGGCTTTCCTCCTTTCCATAAGCCATATAAACGGTGTGCACCACCATGCCCCTAGACTTGGGGCGTTTGTGTTCGGTGTCTTTGCGATTTGCCAAAGACACAGGGGCTTTTTGCAGCCTCCTTTTTTGAGTGATTGGAGTTAAGGGAGCCGTTGTAGTGGGCATCCAAGTAGCTCTTGTTTTTTGTGGCTTGACAGAGTAATCCTTCTCCTGCCGCACCTTCATCTTTCTCTGTCGATGAAGATGGTTTTCATTAATCACTGACTCCTGGACCTGTCGCCAGACCTTGTAAATTTTAGAGGACAGCCGTTGAGGGGGCTGCTCTAGCTTCTTCTCTGGAGTATTCTCTACAGGTGAAGGAGTTCGTTTCAACATCGCAGTAGGAGAGTTTCTGCGCACCGTATTTAGCAATTCAAAGCTGTTCCCGATTGGAACAGCAGTATCGATCCCCACCATTGGAGCTGGAGGAGTAAATCCAGAGGGGAAGTTGCCCCCAGCCTTCTTTACTCGGCGCCAATGGCGACGTCGAGCATGTCGTGCTAATGGAGTTGTTTCGGCTATAGGGGTGACCTCCTCATGCCCCCTGTGTTGGTCAGAATATACTGGTACCAGCTTTTTAAAGATCGACGTCCGTTGAACGGGGACGGCCAACTTGTCAGAAGCGGACTTCTGAACATGGGAAGCAACCTTGGTGATTTTGCCAGGAACGGGAGTTGGAATGGCTATCCGCTTCGGGATAACGCCTTCTGGTATAGCAGGCTTCTTCATGAGCCTGTTAGAGCTCTGGCTTAGTTCGTTAAAAACTGAAGCAGTGGAGTTGGACGACCCGTTGAGAGGGGTCGCGGTAGTGGTAAGCCGATTGAAGACCGACTTCTTTGGAGCTTCTTGCAATGTAATTGGGGCGTTGAAGCTCATTGGTGGGAGCATGGTCCCAAAAAATAGTCCAGTGGTGGTTTGAGCCACCTGCTCCACCGGCATTTTGAAAAGGGAGGCCGCTTGGGGCCCATAAGTCACTCCTCCAGTAATGACGGAGCGAGAGTTGTTGCTGCAGGCGATGCAGTTCGAAGCCATCGATCTTTTGTTTTCTGCACGGAGCAAGACACCAAATCTTAGTACCTTGAATCCACAGGCAACCACAGCAAACCACGATTTGCTCGCGAACACGACACACGAAGTGTGGAGTGGAAAGAGGAAAAGGTCCCACCGGGCGTGCCATAATCTGTTCCCTTCCGAATGGCGGCGCACAGGACTGCGATGTCCTGACGCTGAGATTCGGGGCAGATGCTATTTGGTTTTATCCGTCTACCTCTCCGAAGATGCCAAGTTGATTTATGGCACCGTGTATCGGAGGTTTAGACGGATGCGGCTGATGTAGCAGACTTTGTCAGATTCCCCCTCAGGGTAAGGGGTTTTTGATTGTGGGGACGCTCTTCCCTGCAGGCGCAAGCCCCTGCAGTTAATTACGCTACCGCATCGCGGTAACAACTTTCTCCTTCTCCAGAATTTCACTTCGTGTCATGTGTGTTTGTTTTGTTTGTGGTTGCCCGTGGATTGTATACGGAGACTGAGTAATGCCGTCGCCCGTAGGACGTGGATTAGTCCAAATCCGTATTTGCTTAGATTTGGGTTTGGTGTTTTTAGTTTAAGGATGCGTTAGTCGCGTTGCGGCTAAGATCAACTTAAACGTTCGTTAAGGATACGTTAGTCCTGTTTTGGACTAAGATCAACTTGACGTGATGATCGATTTAATATCTGGCCATCGGGACTCGTCGCCTCTCTGACGTCGTTGAAGGATTACAACAACAGGTGTCAGAGGAGTTCAGAGATGTACCCTTGAACCAAAGTTGATTTGGAGTTTTATCATTCATTTAAATGTCTAAGGATACGTTAGCCGTATTTGGGGCTAAAATCAACTTAAACGGGACCGTTTAGATCCGGCAAAAGAGCATTTGGGGGCTCTATTGTTCCAGTTTAGAGACGTAGTGGTCCACTTTTCAATTTAGGGACGTGGTGGTCCATCGCCAGTTTTAAGGACGTGGTGGTCCGATATTAGTTTAAAGACGTTTCGGTCCGATATTAGTTTAAGGACATTTCGGTCCTATATTAGTTTAAGGACGTTTCGGTCCATCGCCGGTTTAGGGACATGGTGGTCCAATATTAGTTTAAGGACGTTTCGGTCCATCGCCAGTTTAGGGACGTAGTGGTCCAGTATTAGTTTAAGGACGTTTCGGTCCAATATTAGTTTAGGGACATCTCGGTCCGTCGCCGGTTTAGGGACATTCCGGTCCAATATAAGTTTAGGGACATTCCGGTCCAATATTCATATATGTGGTCGTCGGGACCCGTCGCCTCTCCGACGTCGTTGAAGGATTACAACGATAGGTGTCAGAGGAGCTCGGAGATGTACCCTCGAACCGGATATAGATTGATTTAAGAGAGCAATCTTTACTCAACCGATTTAATTTAAGGACTTACGACCAAAATTGGGTTAAGTCCAGTTGAAAATGTTCAACACCCTTATTTATTTTTGGTCTATTAGACCTGTGCTAGGGCTTTGCCCCCACTTAAATAATGCATTGCATTACTTCAGGCCATTTATGCCTATTTCGACTGGGCTCTGCCCTTTTTATTATGATGCAGATCATTTGTTTTGGTCTATTGGACCTTTCAATTGGGCTCTGCCCTTTCAAACAATGCACAGCATTTTATTTATTAGGCCTGTTAAGCCTTTCAATTTGGCATGGCCCTTCAGGAAGTGAAATGCCTTGCATTTATCCGGCGCTTTGCGCCAATCACTGAGCGCAAGCGCTTGTGGTGATGACACGTGTCATGCTCTGGTGAGCGCAAGCGCAATAGCGCAGTGCGCTGCGCTGTTGCGCTGTTGACACGTGGCACGTTCTGGTGAGCGCAAGCGCAATAGCGCAGTGCGCTGCGCGAGTGCGCTGCTGACACGTGGCACGTTCTGGTGAGTTGCGCCAATTCCAGAGAGCAAAGCTCTATTTCAAGAGCGCTTAGCGCAAGTGGTTCTATAGCTGACACGTGGCGCTCTCTTAAGAGCGCAACGACGCAGTTTGTAAGTGCAGAGCACTAAGAATCTTTTAGATTCAAGAACAGAAGTGCAAAGCACTGTTTAATTTCTTGATCTAAATTTAGATCAAAGAAAAATAATAAATTTTTCTTCTTTTTTGTTTCAAGAACCAGAGGTTCATAAAAGTGCAAAGCACTATTTTTCTTTATTTTGTTTCTTCTTGTTTTAAAGAACCAGAGGTTCATAAGAAGTGCAAAGCACTGTTTTTTTTTTATTTATGTAAATATCATTGATCTTGCTTTTAGATCAATAATCTATTAGAAGAAATTTTTTCTATTTTATGAAGGTTCTTTACCTTTTTCTTGGAATTTTCTCAGAGTTCTCTCTGTTTGAAGCTCTTGACTTTTTTTTAAGAAAATGTTGATCCCTTTGAATCGAGACCTAGGGTCCTTTTTATAGTGCCCATAAATTAGTTAAATTTGTTAAAGAGATATTTCTCTGAGTGATTTGGGGAATTTTCCCCACCGTTGGATCTTTGATCCAAGGGCTTCTGCTTTGCAGAAGAAAATCTTCTTGTTTTAACAAGAATAGAAAAGATTTCTTAGAAATTTAATTCTGTTTGACGCAGACGCCCCAGCGCGTGACACGTGTCGCGCAGCGCAACTGCGCTGACACGTGTCGCGCAGCGCACAGCGCAGCGCAACTGCACTAGCGCATCTGCGCTGACACGTGTCGCGCAGCGCAGTGCTTGCGCAGCTGAAGCGTTGCTTCATTTAAATAGAGCTTTGCTCTGATTGGGCGCACTTTCTTGGGCGCTGCGCTGACGTATCAGCGCCTGACACGTGGCGCGTTGCGCGCGGCACAAATAATCTAAAGCGTTGCTTCATTTATTAAAGTTTAAATTTTCAAAGCAGAGCTTTGCTCTGATTGGGGGAAGATGAAGCGTTGCTTCATCTCCCGCCTCGGAATTTGAACAGAGCTTTGCTCTGATTGGGGTAAACAAAGACGAGGATGAGGTGATCTCAGAGTTTCCACCAGCACCAAAAGAGCTGGAAGATGGAATACATACCACGGCGGACAACCTAAGAAAAATTGAATTAGGAACGGAAAATGATCCGAGACGAATGTTCTTCAGTGAGCTACTATCTGAAAAACAGGTAGCCACGTTAAAGGACGTGCTCATGCAATATAAAGATTGTTGCGTATGGAACTATACCGAGATGCCGGGTCTAGATCCAAAGGTGGAAGTACATAAACTGACCATATCGTCGGACATAAAACCAGTCAAACTGACGCTAAGAAGAATGCGGCTCGAACTTAAGATGAGTATAAACGCTGAATTCAAGAAGCTAATCGACTGCGGATTCATCCAAAAAGTTCAATATCCCGACTGGATCGCTAACATCGTTCCAGTGATGAAGAAAAATGAGATGGTGCGCATCTGTGTGGACTTTTGGGACTTCAACAAAGCATGCCCGAAGGTTGATTTCCCAATACCTATTACCGAGCCGATGATCGATAACAAGTCTACCCATAAATTCTTCTCCTTCATGGATGGATTTTCAGGATACAATCAAATAAAAATGCATCGTGAAGACCAAAAGCATACCCCTTCCGGACCCCATTAGGTATATTCTTCTATAAGGTGATGCCCTTCGGCCTGAAGAATGCTGGCGCTACCTACCAGAGGGCCATGACAAATTCGATGACCTCATCCATGAGATCATCGAATGCTACATCGACGAACTTGTGGTAAAGAGCATATCGTATGAGGAACATTGGGAACATCTAAAAATAGTGTTTCGACGTCTTCAGAAGTATAATCTGAAGATGAATCATCTAAAATGCACATTTGGAGTCTCCTAAGGCAAATTCTTATGATTTGTCATACAGCACCGGGTATCGAAATCGATCCCTCAAAGATCAAGGAGATTATAGAAATGCCCACGTCAAGAACTCTCAAACAATTGCGATCTCTTCAAGGAAAGCTCGCTTATAGCCGGCGGTTCATAACCAACCTCTCTGGAAAATACTGTCCCTGCAGTCATCTAATGAAGAAGGGTACCCTGTTGTCTGGGATCAAAAGTGCCAAAATGCACTGGACGAAATCAAGCAATACCTGCAAAATCTGCCGGTATTGACCGTCCAGTTAAGGAAAAACCCTTTATCCTATATACAATAGCCCTTGAGGGTTCTCTCGGCGCGCTATGGGCATAAGAGAATGAATAGGGAAGGGAGAGAGCTCTGTACTATTTGAGTCGAGTTCTTCTGGGGCAGAAAATAACTACTCCCCTGTCGAAAAGCATTGTTTGGTACTGATATTCGCGTTAACGAAGCCCAGACATTACACCTTGACATATGATGTCTATCTCATATCAAAGGTGGATCCTCTCAAATATCTGATGTCAAGGGCCATACTAACAGGAATGCTTGCCAAATGGGCCCTTCTCCTGATGGAGTTCTCGATAACGTATCGAACCCTCAAAGCAGCGAAAGACCAGGCCATTGCCGACTTTCTCACGGACCATCCGATACCAGCCGACTCCCTTTTAAATTGCGAGTTGCCGGATGAACATGCGTTCGACACAATCAGAGGAGAGAAGGAAGAAAATGATTCCCAATGAGAACTCTACTTTGATGGAGTATCTTCCATAAAGAGGCGAAAGTAAAATACCCCCATAATCAAAGCAAGGGCGGGCCTTATTTTCGTGACTCCGCAAGGAGGGATATTGTGTTACATCCTCTCCTTAACGGAGCCAATGACCAATAACGAAGCTTAATATGAAGCTTTGATAGAAGGTCTCGAGATCGTTGTCGACATGGGAATCAAAAACCTCCTCATATATGGAGACTCTCAGCCGATCATTACCCAAGTAAATGGCAACTATCAGACGTGCAAGCCAGAGTTGATAAAGTATGGCGAAAGAGTGCAGCAACTACTGACACAAATCCCCTCTTACATCCTGAAGACTATACCGCGTGTAGAAAACAGTAAGGCGGATGCATTGGCCAAATTGGCTAAGGAACTGGCCGATGAAGACCTCGATGACTTAAGGATTATTGTACAAAACCGCAGGGTTCTCGTGCCGACAGATATATCTTTGGAAGACTTAATAGAGCTATCCGAAAAAAAGTGACCGAACAAGTAGCCCTTCAAATAGAAGATGAAGAAAAGGTCAAGGATTGGAGGGAAGGCTTCATAGACTACCTCAAATCCCAACGAACGCCCAAAAATGCGTCGTCTATACATCAGCTCATGAAACAAGCTCTGACCTTCGCCTTCGTCAATGATACTTTATATAAGAGATCGTTCGACTGTCTGTGGCTAAGATGCATGGGACAAGAAGAAGTGAAGAGAGACATCCGAGAAACTCACGATGGACTCTGCGGTTCTCATCAAGCTGGGCCAAAGATGAAGCTGAAGATAATAAGAATGGGTTACTATTAGCCCACAATGATTCAGGACTGCCTCGAATATGCGAAGCAGTATCACTCGTGCCAAATTCATGGGGAATTCATCCACCAACCTCCAAATCTGCTATACCCAACAGTAGCTAGCTGGCTGTTCGAAATTTGGGGAACCGATATAATCGGCCCCATTGAACCGGTATCGTCCAAAGGACATCGGTTCATACTGGCAATGACCGACTACTTTTCTAAGTGGGCAGAAGCAGTACCATTAAGGGAGGTGAAGACGGAGAATATCCTCCATTTCTATAGAACACTTGTTATCTATCGGTTCGGCACTCCGCGACGAATTATCTTGGATAATAGGCTAGCCTATAGGAGTCACAAAATCAGCCGCTTCACACGGCAGTATAAAATAGACTGGAGATATTCTTTCGTCTATAATCCTCATTCCAACGGTCTATCTGAAGCCTTCAACAAGACCTTGATAAAGATTATAAAGAAAACAGTGGCCAGAAACAATAAATACTGGCATGAAAGGTTGCACGAAGCTCTCTAGGCGTACCAAACAACGTTCAAAATGGCTACGAATACAACACCATACGTGTTGGTATTCGGCACGGAAGCAGTGCTTCCGCTGGAAATAGAACTCCCCTCTCTATGAGTAGCGGTTCGGTACGGGCTGACAGATGAAGAAAATGCTCATCTTCGGCTTGAGAAGCTCGACGCCCTCGATGAAACTCGCCTTATAGCACAGCAAAATCTGGAGACTTATAAGGAAAGGATGACACGGTCATATGAAAAACTGACCAGGCCGAAAACATTTCACCAAGGCGAACTTGTGCTAGTCGCCAAAAGACCCATGATCCCTAATCGTTCAAAACGGGGGAAGTTCGATCCGAACAATGAAGGCCCGTATATCATAGACAAAGTCTACCAAAGTGAAGCCTACCTGCTCATGGATATGCATGGCGAAATACCCTTCCGGCCAATAAATGATCGATTCCTCAAAAAATACTACGCTTGACGAGTCACGACTTAGGTCAATGATAGATGACGACGTTTATGTCCGCTCGCTATCTTCCTGAGTCATAACTCAGAGAGTAGTATACAAAAAGCTCCGTTGCTTCAAAAATGGCAACAAAGGACCGAGAAGTCCTTAAACTAATTACTCACATCAAACATGGCGATCGGACCGAGATGTCCCTAAACTTCGCCTCAAACACGGCGAAAACGAACCGAGATGTCCCTAAACTAACAACGGACCGAAATATCCCTAAACTAATAATGGACCGAGATGTCTCTAAACTAGAACTTCGCCTCAAACATGGATACAACGGACCGAGATGTCCTTAAACTAACAACGGACCGAAATGTTCTTAAACTAACAATGGACCGAGATGTCCCTAAACTAGAACTTTGCCTCAAACATGGTGACAATGGACCGAGATGTCCCTAAACTAACAACGGACCGAGATGTCCCTAAACTAGAACTTCACCTCAAACATGGCAACAACGGACCGAGAAGTCCTTAACCTATTTATCCGCCTCAAACATGGAAACCATGGATCGAGATGTCCTTAAACTAGAACTTCGCCTCAAACAGAGTGCAATGGACCGAGATGTCCCTAAACTAGCGTATCACCCCAAATATGGCGACACGTTCCTTTGAGATCTATATTGCAATCAAAATCTTAGTAGGAAAGGTTGCAACTCAAGTCCCACTGGTTGCACGGCTACTCCAGCAATGAAGCCTCCTCCAAATCTCACCAGCAAATTGATGGGCACCTGCGGCAAAATTACCCTTGGGTATTCCATCGTTAAAAAAAATGGTACATCCACAAGTAAAATGGGCACGGATGAAAACCCGTAAGGGCGCCGTGAGTAAAAACAGCAGGGGTACTGGCGAGCTTATGAAAACCCGGAAGGGCGCAATCTCGTAAACAAAAAACGGTGCGTCTACAAGTGAAATAGGCATGGATGAAATCCTGAAAGGGCTCTATGAGTAAAAACAGCAGGACTACCGGCGAGCTTGTGAAAACCCGGAATGAAGCAATCTTGTAAAAAATATATAATATGCTTACGAGATCCTCATGACTCGAAAGAAGAATCTCCCCCTATGAGACCCTCATGGCTCATGGGATTCAAAAGCCTTAAGTTACAGAGATCAAGCCTGTTCTTAAGCCATCAAAAACCTTTTTGCCCTACAGGCGGTCCTATATTGACCTTTGTATAAATATATCCCCCACCAAGTTCCACCAACGACGAGAAATGTTCCCATATGGTGAACAACACTTGTGAGTTCTCTCGACTTACAAGGAGAAAATACTCTTATAAGATCCTTATGACTTATAAGAGAAAACGCATTTAGGAGTCCTCACAATTCTTAAGGAGAAAATACACCTATGAGGTCCTCACGGCTCGTAGGGAGAAAACCCTTTATGATACCCTTACGGCTCATAAAGTCAAAAAGCCATAGTCGACAGGATCCTAACCCTGCTAAGCCACCTTTGTCCAAATTAGCAAAGGCAAATGATGATTCGCTCCTGGCAATATTCCAGCGGTAGCGATGCTGATGCTAAGATGGGTATCAGATTTCAAATAAAAATAATAAAAAAAGGAGAGCCAAAATGATAGGGTAACTCGCAATAAAAAGCAGCGAGTAAAAAAAAAAGAAGGGCCGAAATGATTGGGCACCGCAAAAAATAGCCGAAATGATTGGGCAATCGCGACTTTCGCGACATAAAAGCTGAAAAGATAGAGTATCACGAAAATAAAAAATAAAATAGAATAAAATTTCCTCTGCCCTGCAGGAAGGTCCATACCGACACCTGTATACAATCCATGGGCACAATTGAAAGAAAGAGAACCATATTTTTCCAACAGGCTCTGTCAAAGGGAGAGCCGGATCTTGACGGCGGCATCTATAGCCTAGAGATCAGCTCGACATTCCTTCTCGGTGCAGATACGATTTCAACAAAGACTCCAAGGAGCCATATCAAAAAGGAGTGACGGAAAAATCCTAACTCCACTCCGACGTTCTTCTTATTCCAGCAGCATGCAGACGCAACGTCAACAAAAGTCCCAAGAGTCAAAGCAAAAAAATGGAGCCATGGAAAAATCCTAGCTCCAAGTCTTGACGGTACATATACAATCTAGAGACTATCCCAGCGTCCCCCTCATTTCAGCAGGGTGCGGATACAACTATCAAATGAAAATGGAGCGATGACATATTCCTAGCTCCGGACTTCAATTGCAATACAAACAGCATAGAGGGCCTACAGATGTCTACCGTACTTCAGCAAAGAATTGAAGCGACATCATCTAAGCAAAAAACGAAGTGACAGTATATTTCTAGCTTTAGGTCTTGAAGGCAACTCATATAAAGCCTAAAGACCGTCGGAGATCATCCCACCCCAGAAGGGTGCGGTAATGATTCATCAGGGCTCCAAATTGAGCCTAACCTCAAGTAAAAAGCATCATGGCAAATTTCTAATACTTGCGCTTCCGACGGTGATATAACCTTAGAAGATTACTTGAAGACATATTGTCCAGCCACCAGAGGGATCAGAGACACGACAGTCGTGGGGTTACTCGAACACCAGTTTAAAGACTGCATATCGAGGAATATATCGGCCAACGCGACGGTACCACGGACTAAAACCCTAGTACCACAAACCTAACGAACCTCTATCATAAAGAATGGGGGTTATCTATATACAACGTTAGGACAAGTTTGCCTGTAAACCCAAAGGAGGTAAACTAAACAGACTCCGAAATGAGCATAAAAACTATAAACTCCGAAACGAGTATGTAAACTAGAGACCCCGAAACGAGTGAATAAACTACAAACTCCGAAATGAGTACTGTTCCCCTCCGAACGGCGGCCGGGACGTCGGGACGTCCGAATGCCTGGGGTTCGGGGCAGATGCTAATTGGTGCTATCCGTCCACCCCTCCGAAGATGCCAAGTTGATTTATGGCACCATGTGTCGAAGGTTTAGACGGATGCGTCCGATGTAGCAGACTTCGTCAGATTCCCCCTCATTTGAGGGGTTTTTGATTGTGGGGACGCTCTTCCCTGCAGGCGCAAGCCCCTGCAGTTAATTACGCTACCGCGTTGCGGTAACAACTTTCTCCTTCTCCAGATGGTCACTTCGTGTCGTGGGTGTTTGTTTTATTGCCCGTGGATTGTTTACGGAGACTGAGTTATGTCGTCACTCGTAGGGCGTGGACTAGTCCAAATCCACATTATCTTAAATTTGGGTTTGGGGGTTTGATTTGAGGATACGTCAGCCATACTTAAGGCTAAGATCGACTCAAACGTTTGTTAAGGATACGTTAGTCTAGCTTTGTGACTAAGATCAACTTAACGGGATCGTTTAGATCCGACAAAAGAGTGTTTGGACTCTGATGTTCCAGTTTAGGGACGTAGTGGTCCATCGTATGTATGGCCGTCGGGACCCATCACCTCTCTGACGACGTTGAAAGATTACAACGACGGATGTCAGAGGAGTTCAGAGATGTACCCTCAAGCCGGAGTTAATTTAGGGGATTCGTAGTCCAATCTGTTTAAAGGTTTAAGGACACGTTAGCCATTTTTGGAGGCTAAGATCAACTTAAACGGGACCGTTTAGATCCGACAAAAGAGCATATGGAGGGCTCTATTGTTCTAGTTTAGGGACGTTGCGGTCCGTGGGTAGTTTAAGGACGTTGCGGTCCATGGGTAGTTTAGGGACATTTCGGTCCGTTGGTAGTTTAAGGACATTGCGGTCCGTGGGTAGTTTAAGGACATTGCGGTCCATGGGTAGTTTAAGGACATTGCGGTCCATTGTTAGTTTAAGGACATTGCGGTCCGTGGGTAGTTTAAGGACATTGCGGTCCATGGGTAGTTTAAGGACATTGCGGTCCATTGTTAGTTTTAAGACATCTCGGTCAAGGTTAAGGACGTCGTAGTCCATGGGTTTAAGGACCCCACAGTCCGGTATGTGCTCTGGATGCTTCACACGGGTTCATTGCCGTGCTAGGCGAGGACCAGGCTCCGCTCTGGATGCTTCACACGGGTTCACTGCCGTGCTCTGCGAGGACCAGGATCCGCTCTGGACGTTTCCCACGGGGTCAAAGAGTGACATTATCTGTGTTCCACGTAACCAGGAATTTTGCATTAGGCGTGGGTTTAAGGACCCCACAGTCCATATCATGAGTGGCCGTCGGGACCCGTCACCTCTTTGAAGACATTGAGGGATTACAATGCCAAGTTTCAAAGGAGTGAAGAGATGTACCCTAGAACCGGAATGGATTGAATAGTCCCTGACCCAATCTGGGGGTCGAGACTGATTTAATTATGTTATGAGCTCATTAGCCCAGTTAATCACAAATTGAGGACTTATGGCCAGCTTGGGCTAAGTCCAGTCAGGTCTGAAACATTGACTTCTTGCTGGTCCATTGAAGGAGAGGCTTTGCCTCTATCCATTTAGCCAATTGGGCCAAAGCCTAGTGTTAAACACTACAGAGCAATCAGTGTTGAACACTGGGAATGTGGTTAACAAGTTAGTGTTTAACACTAAGAAATAATTGGTGTTAAACACCAGCAATAAGGCTTCTCAAATTAGTGTTAAACACTAAAACAGATCAGTGTTGAACACTGCAAATGAAGATCTCAGATTAGTATTTAAACACTAAGGTAATCAGTGTTGAACACTGCAGATAAAGCTTTTTTAATTAGTGTTGACCACTAAGGCCCAACAATATTTTAACACTGAGTTCGAGAGTTTCAATTTAGTGTTAAACACTAAGACAAGAGGGGTCACGTGGCAGCACGTGAGAGCGCCCTTCCTTCATTTGTTCTGCTGAAATTACTGCGTCTTTGATAGCATCACGTGTCAGCACGTGATGGGCATTCAAATGCCTATGTGTTAAGGCTTCTGCTGAAAGTCACGTGGGTCACGTGGGGTGCTACCTCCAAGGGGTTTTCTGTAGGGCTTTTGGGGGGGGTCACGTGGTGACACGTGACCTGCCTTAATGTGGTTTTTCAGAGGATTTGTTACTCCTTTTTTAGGAGTTAAATTCCAGAGACTTTTAATTTCAGAGGAATTAAATCCTTCTTTCTTTTGAAGACTTGTATTCTGGAATAGAGTTTAACTCTGAATTTTCTGTGGGATTTAAATTCCTCGTTTATGTGAAGGGCTGAATAGGGCTAAACCCTAATAAAAGTTTTTTGAGGAAATGATGATTAAGGGAATTAAATTCCCGTTGTTTCAACAGAACTAAGTTCTTTAATTAGGGTTAAACCCTGTCTCTTTTTTTTGTTCTGAAGGAATTAAATTCCCATGATATAGGGTCTAGCCCTACTTTTATTTTGGAGGAATTAAATTCCTATAGTTCTGTGAGAATTAAATTCTCATGCCTGCACCCCTTCTCTATGTTTTGGATCTGCATGGCAGGATCTCAACCCATTGAGAATTAAATTCTCAACCTTAAGGGGAGATGTGCACTTTGCAGATCCTCTATCAAAGAGAGAAGAAATATGCTCTTCTGCTTTTATATTATCAGAGTTAAACTCTGTTGAGAATTAAATTCTGCTTCTTTCAAAAGGGCTTCCCTTTCTTACCCAGGGTTTTTTTTGCAGAAGATCTGAGTCTTTTCGAAGTATCAAAGCTCTTCTCCTTTTCTCCTTTTCTTCTCTGCGCATCTCTATCTTTTTTGTCTCTTGGCTCCTATTTATAGGAGAGGCAGCCGCATCAATCAGTTTTTGACGAATCTTCATTGGGAGATTTGATTTGCATCCATCATTCATTTTGGGCCTTTGGATTATTAGGTGAATTTTATTCACCATTGGATCTTAAATCCAGAGATTCTCCTTTGATATTCTGGTTAGATTTAAGGGGGAAATCTTTCCCAAAGCCGAGATTTTCCATAGATAGATGATATTTAATCATCTCTGAATCTTTAATTTGATTAGTCCCAAATAATTACTTTCCTTTGGAAAGATTCGAATTTCCTTCAGAATTTAATTCTGTCGTCAACATGGGCTTTGGAAGCCGGTCACGTGTGACCACGTGATCCATGGTCACGTGTGAGCACGTGACCCCCTTTGGAACGAGCCTTCTGCGCTGTGTCTTCTGATTGCGGCTTAAACATCACGTGCTACCACGTGACCCCTGGTCACGTGTGAGCACGTGACCCTTTATTTGAACTCTCTTTCCTTAGTTGTTCTGGAAACGCGCTTGCTGCCTTGAACGTCACGTGCCGACACGTGACCCTGGTCACGTGGGAGCACGTGACTCTTTCTGAAGCCCATTTTCTTCAGCGTAGCTAGGAGACTGAACTCGATCTGATGATGCTTTTTAGGTGTCTCGCGTTAACACGTGGCCGCTGGTCACGTGTAAGCGCGTGACCCTCTTCCGAAGCTTTTCCAGAAGCTTTCCTGATTTTAAATCAGGAAACAAATGCCCCCACAGCGTTGTTCTCACGTGTCAGCACGTGAGTGCAACGCTGTCACCTCTCGCGACCGTTGGATTCCCTTAGGGATCTGGGGAGATGAAACGTTTCCACTATCTTCTATAAATAGCTCTGTCTCTTCATAGGAGCCTTCACCTTGCCCATTTTCTTCTTCTGAGAACTTTTTCTGAGAATTTAATTCTCGTTTTTCAGAGCTTAGTTCTCTGTCTTGAACATTTCCCAGAGTTTAACTCTGTTCGGCAAGGATCCTTTTTCCTCAGGTAGTGTTCTTGGACACCGATGGACCTTCACATTTCTCTGGATTTTAAATCCAAAGCAAGGGTTTTTTACCCTTTTTCTTCATATTTTTCCATGAGAACATAAAACTGCTTAATCTTCAAACTGTAGATCCTTTTAGGGTTTAGATGATCTTCGGGGAGATGATGACAACGTTTCAACTCCCTGGACTTTAATTCCCTCGAAATGTTTTTTTTGGGAATTTAATTCCCTTTTCTTAATAAGGAATTGAATTCCAACGAAGAACTCGATTTCTTCACACAGAGAATCTTTGGGGTCTCTTGGCCCAAGGCTGTTCTTCTGCAATTAGTGAAATGGTGGCTTTGTAATGGATCTCTTGACTTCTATCGTAGGTACCATGGATGCCCATCTGTATAGACTTGACGAGATCATCTCCTATGGGAACATTCGTGCGCTGGGCCGCAGTCAGAACCAAGAGTTCACCGATGCTCAGTGTGCCGAGATCATGAGCCGTTTCGACGAGTACAACCATAGGCTCCTCCCCCGCCGCTCTTCTCTTCTGAGGCTAATCGTGCTGGCGATCCGGGAGGCACTTCCTCTCTTTTGTGCCGGCATACCGCTCGGGGACTTGGACATTGCCGAGGATAAGGTGCATTCGGTGTACCTTATGGGCTTGATCTCAAAGAGAAGGCGGGATGATCTCATTGATCTCCTTCATCAGATTTTTCAGCAATCAGCCATACTGGGCGCCTACCGGAGGGGAGAGGACATCCGCGGGGACCCCGATGCCTGTGACCGTGAGAGAAAGCATACTCGGGAGGTTCGAAATGCTTGGAAGATCTTGGATAAAGTTAATTTCAATTTTCTCAATCCATGCCCCGTGTCAGAGGCCTTACCATTGTAAAAGTTTTTTTCTTTTTATTTTGTATCGCCTTCTTGAAGTCTGGATGATAAGCTTTATTATGTCTCTGTGTGTTTGCATGCTTTTCCTCTGAAATCTTATTATTCTGTTACTATTATCGTTTGTGCTTTAATATGCAGGGTACTACTCCATATTCTTTCTTTTAAATGCACATTAGGTCTGGGCCTCACGTGTTCTACACGCGAGATCATCTGATGGGACTGTTCACAAAACTTTCCATGCCGCATTTTTAGCGCGCATTATCAGATGCATAAAAGGAGCCTTGGAAATAGTTATTTCTCCTTGATTTTCGATGCCTTTCCTTTTTTGGGCCTTGGAAACATCTTTCGCATGCAAGATTTTCCGCGCATAGCACTTAATGCGCTTCTTTATATTCTTGAGGTCATGGCCTATTTTCTCTTCACCGAGAAATTCATTCCCGTATCGACGTGATTTAATTTGAGGAGTATCTGAACGCTATGGCCTGTAACCGCCCACACGCTCGTCGACAGCCATGGGAAGTGCCTATCGAGGAGATGATCCCTCGCTTTGCCGCTCGGTTGGTGGATCCCCTCTTTACCGACAACGAATGCGACTCAGCCATGCATGAACTCTCGATCCGTAGGGGGTCTCCTCTCCCGATGGGTTCTCTTTGGCTCCGGATGATCCTCGCGGCCGTGCTTGCCGACATCCCCCCTCACCCAGCAGAGATGACCCTGGCGATGCTTGACGCGGCGGAAGAGAAGCTCGAGGGCTTTCATGAAGCGTGCCTGATCACTCAGGCTTTGAAGGATTGCTCAATTCATCTGCTGGGCCAGATCAAGGCCCGGCGAGCTATTATGTCCGCTTTCGCGGACGAACACGGCGCCAATCGATGGGGAGCGACTCCTCGTGAGAACCGTCGCTTCGATGTGCTGGAGAAAGCAGAGAGAGAGATGGAGAATTTTGTCCTTTGCTTCACTAACCCTTGTGCCATTGATCCTGTGTTTGGCGACCTTTTCCGTTAGAGTAGGACATTCCCTTTTTTTTATAACTTGGTCTCCCCTCTTTGCATGCTTTATTTTGAACTTCCCTGTAGGCTTGGTACTCGTATGTATGTTTCCGCTTGCATGAGTAAACTTTGTGTTCCTTTTTTATGAAAACTTTCTTCAATTACCAATACTGTTGTCATGTTGCGTGCGAATCAAAGCCTTGAATTTTATCTCTCTTCCGAATGTCCATATAATCGCGAACACATGCTCGATAGGATAAACGTTGGAAGAAAAAAAAAATTGTTGCTTTTCATACCAGGTGATATGAACTTGTTTCAGACCGATTAGTGCTGGCAACCGGAAGCTCATTCATATGGTCTTGTAAGTGTCTGGTTTCTAAGGTCGTGGTTACGAAAGCGAGCTTACGTGGCCTGGTAGAGAGGCGCGTAGCGAACATATTGTTGTGCGAGAGGAGGGTTCGGCCGTAAGCTTTCAGAGGGGGAGCTAGCTCTTAAGACGCTGAGCGAGCTCTGAGCCAATCTCACAGCCAGGGCCAACAAAGCATATGAGCTATGGCGGGTGCTTCAGGAGTCCGTCACAGAGGTGGTGGCTCTTGATAAAGCCGCCACGTTTACTCGCGAGAGGGTTGAGGCTCATAAGGCCATTGAAAAAGAGCTCGAAGCCCGGCTCGCTTCATATCAGGCCCAGCAAGCTCAGGCAGAGGCGCGTCTTATGGAGATCTTGCGTCACGAAGCCGTAGCTCAACAACAAAATGATGAGCTGGTAAAATTATTGCACCGCCCGCCGGCTTGAGGACTTGTATCTTTCTTTTTTTTCTTTTTGTACATACTCATGAATAAGAGTGTTATTTTTTTTGTTTTGAATTGTATTTTGTATCCATTTTGGGTCATGAATAAAAGATACAATTTTCCTCTCAGTGACGTGTCCCCTTTTCATTGAATGCATTCTGCGGACAATTTATCTTAATCTTCTTGCAAGACGGCCGTGGCTTAGGATTCAGGGTTGGGATCTGTTTCCTACGGCTTTTGCATCTTATGAGCCACGAGAGTCTCATAATGAGTCTTTCTCCCTATAGGTCGAGAGGATCCCATAGGTGTGAGTTTTTCTTAAGGATCGTGAGGATCCTTAAGCGGGTTTTCCCCTGAGAGTCGTAAGGATCTCACAAGAGAGTTTTTCTTCCTTACAGGTCGTGAGGGCCTGCAAGTGCCGGGTGTGATCACCCCCCTTTTTTTTGTATTTCACGGGGTTAGGGATCTCTCAAGGTAGTTTAAAGACGTCGCGGTCAAGGTTAAGGACCTCATAGTCCGTGGATTTAGGGACTCCACAGTCCGATGTTAGTTTTAAGACATCACGGTCAAGGTTAAGGACTTCATAGTCCGTGGATTTAGGGACTCCACAGTCCGATGTTAGTTTTAAGACATCACGGTCAAGGTTAAGGACCTCATAGTCCGTGGATTTAGGGACTCCACAGTCCGATGTTAGTTTTAAGACATCACGGTCAAGGTTAAGGACCTCATAGTCCGTGGATTTAGGGACTCCACAGTCCGATGTTAGTTTTAAGACATCACGGTCAAGGTTAAGGACCTCATAGTCCGTGGATTTAAGGACTCCACAGTCCGATGTGCGGTTGCAGGGACCCGTCACCTCTCTGAAGACGTTGAAGAATTACAACGCCAGGTATCCAAGGAGTGAAGAGATGTACCCTTAAACCAAGGCAAAATCCGTAGGGAATCGGGGTGGTTGATCGTTAGTTTTAAGACATCACGGTCGAGGTTAAGGACATCATAGTCCGTGGATTTTAAGGACTCCACAGTCCGGTATTTGCTCTGGATGCTTCACACGGGTTCACTGCCGTGCTTGGCGAGGACCAGGCTCCGCTCTGGACGTTTTCCACGGGGTCAAAGAGTGACGTTATCCGCGTTCCACGTAACCAGGAAGTTTGCACTAGATGCTTCACACGGGTTCACTGCCGCGTTAGGCGAGGACTAGGCTCCGCTCTGGATGCTTCGCATGGGTTCACTGCCATGCTCTGCGAGGACCAGGATCCGCTCTGGACGTTTTCCACGGGGTCAAAGAGTGACGTTATCCGCTTTCCACGTAACCAGGAAGTTTGCACTAGATGCTTCACACGGGTTCACTGCCGCGTTAGGCGAGGACTAGGCTCCGCTCTGGATGCTTCGCATGGGTTCGCTGCCATGCTCTGCGAGGACCAGGATCCGCTCTGGACGTTTTCCACGGGGTCAAAGAGTGACGTTATCCGCTTTCCACGTAACCAGGAAGTTTGCACTAGATGCTTCACACGGGTTCACTGCCGCGTTAGGCGAGGACTAGGCTCCGCTCTGGATGCTTCGCATGGGTTCGCTGCCATGCTCTGCGAGGACCAGGATCCGCTCTGGACGTTTTCCACGGGGTCAAAGAGTGACGTTATCCGCTTTCCACGTAACCAGGAAGTTTGCACTAGATGCTTCACACGGGTTCACTGCCGCGTTAGGCGAGGACTAGGCTCCGCTCTGGATGCTTCGCATGGGTTCGCTGCCATGCTCTGCGAGGACCAGGATCCGCTCTGGACGTTTTCCACGGGGTCAAAGAGTGACGTTATCCGCTTTCCACGTAACCAGGAAGTTTGCACTAGATGCTTCACACGGGTTCACTGCCGCGTTAGGCGAGGACTAGGCTCCGCTCTGGATGCTTCGCATGGGTTCGCTGCCATGCTCTGCGAGGACCAGGATCCGCTCTGGGCGTTTTCCACGGGGTCAAAGAGTGACGTTATCCGCTTTCCACGTAACCAGGAAGTTTGCACTAGATGCTTCACACGGGTTCACTGCCGCGTTAGGCGAGGACTAGGCTCCGCTCTGGATGCTTCGCATGGGTTCGCTGCCATGCTCTGCGAGGACCAGGATCCGCTCTGGACGTTTTCCACGGGGTCAAAGAGTGACGTTATCCGCTTTCCACGTAACCAGGAAGTTTGTTGATTGTATCCGCATTTCACGGAATGGAGGTTTGACTCTTGGTGATGTGTATATCACCGAGTCATGGAACTGGGGGTTGCCGCTGTTCCGTTTCGTTTGAAGTCATGTCCGTTGTTACGAGACGAGTGTTTGGATGATCTCTAGGTCGCTTGTGGCCCATCGAGACTTGGCTTCTTCTTCTGATGAAACCTGGGGGAGAAGTATGATCCCTTCTTTGTTTACGCCCTTGGATTGTGTACAGGGTGCGACGGAATATCACCTGTAGGGCATAAATTTTATTTTTATTTTATTTCTTTTTCCGCGATGCTCTATCATTTCAGCTTTTATATCGCGAAAATCACGATTGCCCAATCATTTCGGCTATTTTTCGCGGTGCCCAATCATTTCGGCTATTTATTTATTTTCTGCTCGCTGCTTTTTGTTGCGAGTTGCCCCATCATTTCGGCTATTTTTTATGCCTTCATTTTTACTTGCTGCTTTTTATTGCAAGTTGCCCCATCATTTCGGCTATTTTGCAGGCATGTTTGGCTTGCTGACCTTCTCGCCGCAAGCTTGGATTTTAGGCGCCGATCTCGGCATCAGCATCGCTACTACTGGAATGTTGCCAGGAGCGAATCATCATTTGCCTTTGTCGATGACGAACAAAGGTTGCTCAGCAAACAGGGTTAAGGGTCCTGTTAACCAAGGCTTTTGACTTCATGAGCCGTAAGGGTCTCACAAAGGTATTTCTCCCTACAAGTCGTGAGGATCTTGCAGGTGTATTTTCTCCTTAGGGATCGTGAGGATTCCTAAGTGTGTGCTCCTCTGTAAGTCGTAAGGACCCTACAAGAGGACTTTCCCATTATGGGTCGAGAGGACCTATAAGGGTTGGACTTTGTTGGGGAAGTGTTAATTCGCGCCCGTGGATTGTATACAAGGGTCAGTATGGAGCCGCTTGTAGGGCAATATCGGAGGTTGTGGAGGATTTGCTTAAGAACAGGTTCAGGTTTCTGTAACTTAAGACTTTCAAATCTCATGAGCCGTGAGGGTCCCATAAGAGAATTCTCCTTACGAGTCGTGAGGATCTCGTAAGTGTGTTTTTCTCCTTAGGAATCGTGAGGATCCCTAAGTGTGCAGCTCCTTTGTGAGTCGTAAGGATCTCACGCAGATGGTTTCTCCTTACAAGGTCGAGAGGACCCTATAAGTGTCTTTTAACGAGGTTGCGCCCTTTCGGGTTTTCACAAACACTCGCCGGCAGTCCTGCTGTTTTTACTCACGGAGCCCTTTCAGGTTTTCATCCGTGCCCATTGTGCTTATGGACATACCGTTTTTATTATTTTATATACTTATTCTTTTTTTTTTTTTTTTTTTTTTTATTATCTCGTCAGCCCAAGGATGCTGCGGTAGTAGTTTAGGGACGTTTCGGTCCGTTGTTAGTTTACGGACGTTTCGGTCCGTCGTTAGTTTTAAGGACGTTTCGGTCCGTTGTTAGTTTAAGGACGTTTCGGTCCGGCATTA
Source organism: Agapanthus africanus (assembly GCA_030015575.1). Taxonomy (NCBI): domain Eukaryota; kingdom Viridiplantae; phylum Streptophyta; class Magnoliopsida; order Asparagales; family Amaryllidaceae; genus Agapanthus; species Agapanthus africanus. The sequence continues at coordinate 670,831,517 of JASDDO010000014.1, forward strand.
GTTTAGGGACGTTTCGGTCCGTAGATAGTTTAAGGACGTTTCGGTCCTAGATAGTTTAAGGACGTTTCGGTCCGGCATTATAGAAAGGCCGGCTGCTGCTTGTAAAGTCCGAGCCTGGGAAGATAGCGAGCGGACATAGTCGTCGTCATCTATCATTGACCTAGGCTGCAGCTTATTAAGCATAGTATTTCTTTAGGAAGCGACCGTTTATTGGCCTGAAAGGTCTTTCACCGTGCATGTCCATGAGTAGATAGGCTCCACCCTGGTAGACCTTGTCTATGATGTACGGGCCTTCATAGTTTGGCTCAAATTTTCCCCGCTTGGCACGATTGGGGATCATAGGTCTTTTGACCACTAGTACGAGTTCGCCTTGGCGGAATGTTCTCGGCCTGGTCAATCTTTCGTATGAGCGCGTCATCTTTGCTTTGTAGGCTTCTAGATATTGTTGCGCTACGAGCCTGGTTTCGTCGAGGGCATCGAGCTCCTCAAGCCGAAGGTGAGCATTTTCTTCGTTTGTCAGCTCATGGTGGACTGCTACTCGTAGAGAGGGTAACTCTATCTCGAGGGGGAGAACTGCTTCCGTCCCAAATACCAACGCGTACGGCGTTGTGTTCGTGGCCGTCTTGAATGTAGTTCGATAAGCCCAAAGGGCTTCTTGCAGCCTTTCGTGCCAGTCTCTCTTATTCCTGGAGACGGTCTTTTTCATGATCTTCGTCAAGGTCTTATTGAAAGCCTCGGCCAGACCGTTAGCTCGTGGGTTGTAAACTGACGAATATCTCCAGTCTATATTGTGCTGCTGTGCGAAGCGGCTAATCTTATGGCTTCGGTAGGCCGGCCCATTATCGGAGATAATCCGTCGCGGGGTTCCGAACCGATAGATGACGTGCGTTTTGAAGAAATGGAGAATATTCTCCGTCTTCACTTCCCTTAGTGGTACCGCTTCTGCCCATTTGGAGAAGTAGTCAGTTGTCGCTAGGATGAAACGATGTCCCCGGGCTGATGCCGGCTCTATGGGGCCGACTATGTCAGTCCCCCACATTTCGAATGGCCAGCTGGCCACCGTTGGGTGTAGTGGATTCGGATGTTGGTGGATGAAGTCTCCATGGATCTGGCATGAGTGGCATTGCTTCGCATACTCGAGGCAGTCCTGGATCATCGTGGGCCAGTAGTAACCCATCCGTTTAATTTTTAACTTCATCTTTGGGCCTGCTTGGTGAGAACCGCAAAGTCCGTCGTGAACTTCTTGAACGACTCGTTCCGCTTCGTCAGGTCCCAAGCATCTCAGCCATAGAAAATCAAACGATCTCTTGTACAGGGTATCGTTGACGAAAGCGAAGGATAGAGCTCGTTTCATAAGCTGATGCCTTGAGGACGCTTCTTCGGGCATTCGGTGGGACTTGAAGTAGTCTATGAAGACTTCCCTCCAGTCCTCAGCCTTCTCATGGTTTTTTATTTGTAGAGTCGCTTGCTCAATGGCTCCCTTTTCTTTGCATGATTCCGGAGATATATCTGCCGGGGCGAGCACTCGACGGCTTTGTACCACGATTCTGACGTCATCGAGGTTCTCGTCAGCCAGTTCTTTAGCGAGTTTGGCCAACGCGTCTGCTTTGCTGTTTTCTGTGCGCGGTATGTTCTCCAAAGTGTAGGAGGGAATTTGGGCCAACAGTTGTTGCACCTTTTCGCCGTATCTCACCAACTCTGGTTTGCACGTTTGGTAGTCACCATTAACTTGGCTAACGACCAACTGAGAATCCCCATATATACGGAGGTCTTCAATTCCCATGTCAATGGCAAGCTCGAGACCTGCTATCAGGGCTTCGTATTCAGCTTCATTGTTTGTCCTCGGCTCTGTTAAGGAGAAGGCGAAGCGCATTATCCCTCCTTGTGGAGTCGCAAAGATGAGGCCTATCCCTGACTTGATCATTGGGATACCTTGCTTTTGTTTCTTTATAGAGGACGCTCCATCGAAATAGAGTTCCCATCGGGTGCTTCCACCGCTAATCGCATCAAATGCATGCTCGTCCGGCAAGTCACAATTCAAAGGAGAATCGGCCGGTATCGGGTGCTCAGCGAGGAAATCGGCAATGGCCTGGCCTTTCACTGCCTTGAGAGGTTGATATGTTATCGAGAACTCCATCAAGAGCAGGGCCCATTTAGCGAGTCGTCCCGTCAATATGGCTTTTGACATTAAGTATTTAAGAGGATCCACTTTCGAGATGAGGCAGACTTCGTGTGCCAACGCATAGTGCCTGAGCTTTGTTATCGCGAAGATTAACGCCAAGCAATGTTTTTCAATGGGAGAGTAATTGCTTTCTGCCCCCAGTAGAACTCGACTTAGGTAGTAGAGTGCTCTCTCTTTCCCCTGATCGTTCTCTTGCGCCCATAGTGCGCCCAAGGAACCTTCGAGGGCGGTCGTATAAAGAATGAGGGGTTTTCCCTTGACCGGCGCAGCTAATACCGGCGGGTTCTGCAGGTACTGCTTGATCTCGTCTAGTGCGCCTTGGCATTTTTGATCCCAGACGAATGGGGTTCCCTTCTTCATCAGGTGACTGTAGGGGCGGCATTTGCCTGAAAGATTTGCGATAAATCGCCGGATGTATGCGAGCTTCCCTTGGAGAGACCGCAACTGTTTGAGGGTTCTTGGCGGGGGCATTTCCATGATCGCTTTAATCTTTGACGGATCTATCTCAATACCTCGGTGTCGGATGACGAATCCCAAGAATTTTCCCGAGGAGACTCCAAACGCGCATTTGAGGGGATTCATCTTCAAATTATATTGCCGAAGGCGTTGAAATACAGTCTCTAGGTGCTTTAAGTGATCTTCATATGACATGCTCTTTACTACGAGGTCGTCGATATAGCACTCGACGATGTCATGTATGAGGTCATCGAAGATCTTTGTCATGGCCCTTTGATAGGTAGCGCCGGCGTTCTTTAGACCGAAGGGCATAACCCTGTAGCAAAATACACCCAAAGGGGTCCGGAAAGCGGTGTGCTTCTGGTCTTCGGGATGCATTTTTATCTGATTGTATCCTGAGGAACCGTCCATAAAGGAGAAGATCTCGTGAGTGGACGTGTTATCTATCATTAGCTCGGTTACCGGCACTGGGAAATCATCTTTTGGACAGGCCTTGTTGAGATCCCTGAAATCCACGCATATACGCACCGTCCCATTCTTCTTCATCACCGGGACGATATTGGCGATCCAATCGGGATATTGGACTTCTTGAATAAATCCAGAATCGATCAGTTTCTTGACTTCGGCGTTGATGCTAATCTCAAGCTCGAGTCGCATCCTTCTTGGTGCCTGCTTGACTGGCCTGATGTCTGGGGATATTGCTAATCTGTGCACAGCGACCTCCGGATCTAATCCTGGCATCTCAGAGTAGTTCCACGCGAAGCAGTCTTTATGCCGTAGAAGCACGTTCTTTAACGCGGCCACCCTTTCTTCAGAGAGTAGCTCACTGACAAAGGTTGGTCGCGGGTCCTCTGCCGATCCCAACTCAATCTTTCTGAGGTTATCTGCGGTAGTATGTATACCGTCTTCCAGTTCTTTTGGAGCGGGCGGGAATTCCGAGATTACCTCATCATCGCTGTTCTCGAAGCACCGGGGAAGGTCATCTATGTTCTCGGGCTCTTCTTTTAATATCGTAATCGTATAACAGGTACGAATCCGTTCCCAGGACCGAGGCGGATCCGGTTCTGCTCTCGTAGCTTTAGGCTCGTGCCTTTGCGGCGGCGTTACTTCCCAACCGTCGGATAAAGCGAATCTGCCCCGTCGGTATTGGTCCTCGGCCCAGTTCTTGAAGGTGAAGCAATCTTCGGTCGGATGTCCTATGGCTCGGTGATAAGAGCAATAACCCGGATGAGAGACCTTGCTAGCTTGCTCAGGATGCCTAGACTCTGGAAGCGTGATCATCTGATGTTTTAGGGCGAGCTTGAGTAACCGTTCCGTCTTGTTTCGGGGGAAGGAGTATGCTCGACTCATCTTTTCTGTGAGGGACGAATCCGAGCCGCGCAATACCCGTAACCCTCTAATCCTGCGTCGTTGTTGTCGGCTTCTTCTCTCGCTTCTTAATTTATTCCCGTCCCTGCATCGGGCCTTTCGTATGACAGGTTGACGATGGTGAACATCTTTATCTTTTGCAGCCTGTGCAGCCTGTTGGAATAGACGTCGCGTCCTGGCCTTCTCATAGATGGCCGCTTCGTGGTTGTGATCTTCCCGAATTTTCTGATCCGCTTTCGCGGTAGGCTTGCCCATTCGTCCTTTAAACAACGGGTTTGGCGCTTCGGTCGCAGGGTTTAGTTTTGATGAGGGGTTGGCCTCTCCTGACAGGGCGCCCTCTTCTTCATCAAAGGTATGTATGGCGTAGCTGCCGTGGGCTCGTTCCCGTTTTCCGGTTCTTGTGTACCCAAGCCCAAGTGTTTCCATTTTCCCATTGGGCAATTTGCGCTGAGTCCCGGGGACATCCCAAATCCTGTTGTAGAACCGAGCCTGCCGCACAGTCTGTTTTAAGGGTACTCCTTGGCGCTTCAATAACTTCTTCAATCCACTTGTATAGTATCTAGGCAGACGGATGGGTTGGAGCCTGTCAAGTGTAACGTCCACGCCGTGCCAGATCTCTTTCTCCACCTTCGACTCTGAGGATTGGTAAAATAAGATCACCTTCTCACCCCTTCGCCTGGGAGGGACGTAAAATGTTTGCAGGTCCTGTACGCTGTGGGTTCGAAGCGCGTCGAGATCCTTATAGTGTTCTTGCGGTACCATGGTGATTTGCAGACTATGGTCATCGCAAAGGGGTGCCTGTATTGACAGCCGACTGGAGAACACGGCGTTAACCTCGTCCTCCGAATCACTCCCGAAGACCGGTATGGGGGTGGGTGCCCCCAGGTTGTTGTGTTGGGATGGTCCCATATACACTATCTCTTCCTCTTCTTCGGTATCGCTCCCGAAAACAGGGATGGTGGCGGCGATTTTGTTCTCCGGGTCGCGACACCTTTCTGTATCCTCGAAATCTGGCAAAAAGTATTTCGCATCTTCGTATTTGCGAACTTCGTTCACAGAAAACGGGTTTAACTCGCCTGTTACAGTGTACTCGAAACCATCCTTGAAGTACTTCATACACTGATGTTGTGTAGAAGGGATGATGTTGTACTCGTGTAGCCAAGGACGGCCGAGCAAGGCGTTGTAGCAGGTCTTGGCGTCAATGACATGGAATTTGATATCTGTGACGAGAAGTCCGAAGCGTAACGTCAGTATTACAGATCCGAGAGTCCGTGACGATTGAGAGTCAAAACCGGAGATAGTAATTTTGTCACGAGCGAGGTGTTGCACACTCATGCAGATTTCCTTCAACACCCGAACGTTAAGGAGGTTGACGGAGGATCCATTATCCACCAGGATTTTGCCTATCTTGATGTCGTGGCAGTATCCGGAGACATATAGGGGACGGTTGTGGTCGCACGTCCCGAGGAGGAGGTCTTCATCACCGAACGTGATGTCGGCTGTATGTACTTCCTCCAGTTCATCCTTCATCCTTTCAGTGGCGAGAAAGGCTTGGAATTGTTCAGGTTCTTGCAACGCTTTAATAAGTGAGTCTCGCGCTTCTTTTGATAATAGAAGGGCATCAAGAATGCTAAGCTGAGAGGGTAGTTTCCTTAAGTGCGCGAGGATGTTATAGTCCACCTTACCCTTTTTGGGAGGGTCTTTGTTAGTTAGCTCTTTTATGGCCTGGTCATCTAAAGTGATATCTTCAATGATCTTTTCCTTTCCCTTATCTTTTCGGCCGACGGGCCCGAGATTCTTCTCCGGGAGTGTGCGGTTGCGCAGCTGGATGTTCTCGCAGGCCTCTGATTCCTCCTTTTTTCCTAGAAAGGATTCTGTGAAGAGAGGGCCCAGAGCCATTTCTTCATCAGAGTCGCTCCCGAAGGTGAGAACTTGTGACCCTCTGGCGTCAACCACGTAACAGTTGCCAGTAGTCTTGTTATGCCCTCCGACAGTACTTCTTCGCTCCCGACGGCTTTTGCGTTTCATGCGCTTAAACTGTTGCTGATGGATAACATATCCTCGCCACCATATTTTGAAGGCATCGCACTCCTCCGTGGGGTGTGAGATCTTCCGGTGATACGCGCAATAGTCAGGGTGCCTCTCCGCCCCGTCGTGCGTATTTGCTTCCGAAGGTGGTAGCATCATTCCCATTGACATGGCTTTGGCGAACCTTTTCCTTGTCTTGAATATTTTCTTGTCCACTTCGGATGCCTTTTGTTCTGGCAGGGGTAACTCCACTCTTCCGTCCAGTTGCCCGCCTCTGGTTCCCGTTAGCGTTGCCATTTCGCGCTCCTGATCCGCTTTACTCTTTAGACGAATCTCGTCTAGGAAGGCGTTGATCATATCGGTTGTCAGCCTCGCACGCTCTGGCTCAGGCTCCATCTCCAACTTCCTGGTGCTAGGAGTTTTCTCATCGTCGGTAAACGAGTGGGAAATCACATTGCAACTCGCCGTATACTCTTCGGATTCATCCGACGAGCTCTCTTCGTCATCTCCATCTTGCAAGACGTGGCTAAGGAACTCTCGCAGTGTGACAGGAGTCCGCGCCTTTTGATTGTATTCTTCCAGCGCGTCGATTTGCTTCTGCAAGTTTGTTCGCTGATCTCCAAGCTTCGCGGGCTTCTTGGATTTCTTCTTCTTTTTCTTTGAAGATTTTGACGGTTGGGCGTGAGTATTTGGGCCCTCATCGCGAGTCTTTGCAATGGTGCGGGGCTTCAGCATCCCTTCGATAATTTGAGGTTCAAGAGGGTCTTTCCATTCGATCGCAGGGCATGCATGGAGGTCTCTCAGCATTCTTTTGGTCTTCGTTGATAGCACGACCTCCCATGGAGCTTCTTCGATAAAGGAGCAGGTTGCCCCCGGTGTATCGGCCTTCTTAGGAGTATGTGGTTGTGGTGGGTTCACCTTCCACTTTTCGGACAGTACAAATTTCCCCTGAAGGTATTGATCTTCGATCCATCCTTTGAAGACGAAGCAATCTTCAATCGGATGACTTACCGTCTGATGATAAGGGCAGTAGTTGGAGTTATTCATCTCGGTGGGTTGTGGTGGTCGCCTTGGATTTGGTAGGTTTATAAGTCTGTTGCGTATTGCCAACTCGAATAACCGCTTCGTCTTGTCTTGTGGGAACGAGTAGGGACGCTTCATTTTCTCATTATAGTACCGGCGTCTTTCCTCCAGTTGATCCGTCGATTTCGGGGCGTTAGGTTGCTGTTGGGCATTCGCGACAAAGGTTGCCCTTCCTTTACCCTTGTCATTCCGAGGTTCCGACTTCGGTGTAGGTGGTCTATGACCCATCTGGTCCATCTGAGCTAACTTGTCGATCAGAGCCTGGAATGTAGTTGGCTTAAAGAACATCATAAACTGGGAGATAGTTGCGTGAGGGTCTAGAGTTCCCACGAACATGCCCACCGCAGGTGCTTCCTCGATGCGCTGCTCACATCTCGACCACAAGTTCCGCCAGCGTATAGCGTACTGGACCCAGGTTTCACTCGGTTTTACCCTGGCGTTAATAAGTGCAGTTATTGGAGTGCGTTCGCTGGCACTTGCAAATCGCTGAGTGAACAACAACTCCATTTCAGCGAACGTTTTGATGGAATCGTTCGGGAGTTCTGAATACCATTCGAACGCTGTTTCTGACAAGCTGCCCACGAATTGGCGAAGCAACAATTTGTCGTCACCGCCGGTGTTACCGCATAGGGCCCGAAACTGGGCGACATGTTGATGGGGATTGCCGGTCCCCTTATACACATGGAATTTCGGTATCGTATAGCCTTGCGGGTATTTGATTTGGTCGTACCAGCTCGGATACGGCCGCCCGGTTTTCACGATTTGACCAGTTGCCTCAGTCGCGTGATGAGCTCGGATTTGCTGGGCTATGTAGTCAGCCAAGTCAGCCTTAGAGATCGTCTCTTCCTTGGCCGTTGAGAGGGCTGGTGGTGGATTTGACGTCTCTCCTCGGTCGTCTTCAAGAACAATCGGAGGATCTTCGGCGGGTAGGTCCTGCTGGATCATCATTCCTATCACGTCTTGAAAGAGAAGGCCCATCCGTTGTATGTTGGCCGCTTGTTCGGCCGCCTCTTTGTCCCTTTTCTCCAGTGTCCGGCGAAGGAATTCAGCGTCGGTTTCTTCCTCCCGGCGTGCGTCTGAGGATGCTTCTGGGTTTTCCTTTGGCCCGGTGAGCGCGGCCATAGCATTCATCAATTCTTGGAGCTTCTGTTGCTGCTCCTGGGATTTCGTTACGGATCGGGTTAGTGGTCGATGGCCTGTAGAAGTGCGGCTCTCCTCCTTTCCAGAGGCCATGTATACAGTGTGGACCATCATGCCCCCAGACTTAAGGTGTCCGGGCTTGTTGCTTTTAGCCGTCGTTGCACGTCGAGGGATCTTCTCGGGCTCCCTCCTTTTATGAGCCATGGAAGTTGAGGGGGCCGTCGAGGTGGGCGTCCAAACAGCCTTTTGGGTTTTCGTCTGGTGACCAGCTTTCGGGTGGATCTTCAGCTTCTTATGCTGGCGGGAGAAGTTTGGATCGATGATTGAATCCCGGGCCCGCCGCCAAACCTTATAGATTTTGGAAGACAGCCGTTGAGGAGATCGGGGCTGTTCTGATTCTGTTTCCACAACCTTTTCTGATGGGGGAGGAGACCTCTTCAGCACTGCGGTAGGGGAATTCCTTCGCACCTTATTTAGCATTTCAAAGCTGTTTCCAGTTGGAACAGCAGCATCAACTTCTACCACCGGGGCTGGTGGAGTCAATCCAGAGGGGGAGTTGCCCCCAGCCTTCCTTATTCGGCGCCAATGACGACGTCGAGTGCATCGAGCAGACGGCGTAGAGTCAGATATAAGAACGGTTTCATCTTGCCCCCTGTGTGGGTGGGGGGTCGTTGTTGGTGTTAGCCTGTCAAAGACCGATGTCCTTTGTGCAACGGGAGCGGGAGCTGAAGCCGTTAATCTGGTAAAGACCGACCTTTTGGCCGGGGAAGCTGCCTTGGCGATTTCGGAAGCATGATCGGCCGTTTTCTTAGGAGCAGCCTTCTCTGCGATGAATCTGCAGGATTTCTGGCCCAATCTAGAAAAGACTGAGGCGTTGACATCGGACGACTCGGTGAGAGGAGCCGTGGCAGGGGTGAGACGATCAAAGACCGACTTCTTGAGGGCTTCCTTTGTCAGCACTGGCGCCGTGAAGCTGGATGGCGGGAGTATAGTCCCAAAGAACAATCCGGTGGTGGCCTGAGTCACCTGGTCCACTGGCATTGTGAACAACGAAGCAGCTTGGGGTCCATAGGCTACACCTCCTGGCGAGGCAAAGCGTTGGTCGCGATTGCAGCTCGAGCAATTGGAGGATTTCGCAGAAGTAGAAGCCATCGATCCTTTGCTTTCTGCAATAGGCAAGGCGCCAATTCTTAGTATCTTGAAACCCAAGGGCAACTGTTAGCGAACCGCGATTGGTTCGCGAATCACGACACACGAAGTGTGGAGTGGAAAGAGGAAAAGGTCCCACCGGGCGTGCCAGAATCTGTTCCCCTCCGAACGGCGGCCGGGACGTCGGGACGTCCGAATGCCTGGGGTTCGGGGCAGATGCTAATTGGTGCTATCCGTCCACCCCTCCGAAGATGCCAAGTTGATTTATGGCACCATGTGTCGAAGGTTTAGACGGATGCGTCCGATGTAGCAGACTTCGTCAGATTCCCCCTCATTTGAGGGGTTTTTGATTGTGGGGACGCTCTTCCCTGCAGGCGCAAGCCCCTGCAGTTAATTACGCTACCGCGTTGCGGTAACAACTTTCTCCTTCTCCAGATGGTCACTTCGTGTCGTGGGTGTTTGTTTTATTGCCCGTGGATTGTTTACGGAGACTGAGTTATGTCGTCACTCGTAGGGCGTGGACTAGTCCAAATCCGCATTATCTTAAATTTGGGTTTGGGGGTTTGATTTGAGGATACGTCAGCCATACTTAAGGCTAAGATCGACTCAAACGTTTGTTAAGGATACGTTAGTCTAGCTTTGTGACTAAGATCAACTTAACGGGATCGTTTAGATCCGACAAAAGAGTGTTTGGACTCTGATGTTCCAGTTTAGGGACGTAGTGGTCCATCGTATGTATGGCCGTCGGGACCCATCACCTCTCTGACGACGTTGAAAGATTACAACGACGGATGTCAGAGGAGTTCAGAGATGTACCCTCAAGCCGGAGTTAATTTAGGGGATTCGTAGTCCAATCTGTTTAAAGGTTTAAGGACACGTTAGCCATTTTTGGAGGCTAAGATCAACTTAAACGGGACCGTTTAGATCCGACAAAAGAGCATATGGAGGGCTCTATTGTTCTAGTTTAGGGACGTTGCGGTCCGTGGGTAGTTTAAGGACGTTGCGGTCCATGGGTAGTTTAGGGACATTTCGGTCCGTTGGTAGTTTAAGGACATTGCGGTCCGTGGGTAGTTTAAGGACATTGCGGTCCATGGGTAGTTTAAGGACATTGCGGTCCATTGTTAGTTTAAGGACATTGCGGTCCGTGGGTAGTTTAAGGACATTGCGGTCCATGGGTAGTTTAAGGACATTGCGGTCCATTGTTAGTTTTAAGACATCTCGGTCAAGGTTAAGGACGTCGTAGTCCATGGGTTTAAGGACCCCACAGTCCGGTATGTGCTCTGGATGCTTCACACGGGTTCATTGCCGTGCTAGGCGAGGACCAGGCTCCGCTCTGGATGCTTCACACGGGTTCACTGCCGTGCTCTGCGAGGACCAGGATCCGCTCTGGACGTTTCCCACGGGGTCAAAGAGTGACATTATCTGTGTTCCACGTAACCAGGAATTTTGCATTAGGCGTGGGTTTAAGGACCCCACAGTCCATATCATGAGTGGCCGTCGGGACCCGTCACCTCTTTGAAGACATTGAGGGATTACAATGCCAAGTTTCAAAGGAGTGAAGAGATGTACCCTAGAACCGGAATGGATTGAATAGTCCCTGACCCAATCTGGGGGTCGAGACTGATTTAATTATGTTATGAGCTCATTAGCCCAGTTAATCACAAATTGAGGACTTATGGCCAGCTTGGGCTAAGTCCAGTCAGGTCTGAAACATTGACTTCTTGCTGGTCCATTGAAGGAGAGGCTTTGCCTCTATCCATTTAGCCAATTGGGCCAAAGCCTAGTGTTAAACACTACAGAGCAATCAGTGTTGAACACTGGGAATGTGGTTAACAAGTTAGTGTTTAACACTAAGAAATAATTGGTGTTAAACACCAGCAATAAGGCTTCTCAAATTAGTGTTAAACACTAAAACAGATCAGTGTTGAACACTGCAAATGAAGATCTCAGATTAGTATTTAAACACTAAGGTAATCAGTGTTGAACACTGCAGATAAAGCTTTTTTAATTAGTGTTGACCACTAAGGCCCAACAATATTTTAACACTGAGTTCGAGAGTTTCAATTTAGTGTTAAACACTAAGACAAGAGGGGTCACGTGGCAGCACGTGAGAGCGCCCTTCCTTCATTTGTTCTGCTGAAATTACTGCGTCTTTGATAGCATCACGTGTCAGCACGTGATGGGCATTCAAATGCCTATGTGTTAAGGCTTCTGCTGAAAGTCACGTGGGTCACGTGGGGTGCTACCTCCAAGGGGTTTTCTGTAGGGCTTTTGGGGGGGGTCACGTGGTGACACGTGACCTGCCTTAATGTGGTTTTTCAGAGGATTTGTTACTCCTTTTTTAGGAGTTAAATTCCAGAGACTTTTAATTTCAGAGGAATTAAATCCTTCTTTCTTTTGAAGACTTGTATTCTGGAATAGAGTTTAACTCTGAATTTTCTGTGGGATTTAAATTCCTCGTTTATGTGAAGGGCTGAATAGGGCTAAACCCTAATAAAAGTTTTTTGAGGAAATGATGATTAAGGGAATTAAATTCCCGTTGTTTCAACAGAACTAAGTTCTTTAATTAGGGTTAAACCCTGTCTCTTTTTTTTGTTCTGAAGGAATTAAATTCCCATGATATAGGGTCTAGCCCTACTTTTATTTTGGAGGAATTAAATTCCTATAGTTCTGTGAGAATTAAATTCTCATGCCTGCACCCCTTCTCTATGTTTTGGATCTGCATGGCAGGATCTCAACCCATTGAGAATTAAATTCTCAACCTTAAGGGGAGATGTGCACTTTGCAGATCCTCTATCAAAGAGAGAAGAAATATGCTCTTCTGCTTTTATATTATCAGAGTTAAACTCTGTTGAGAATTAAATTCTGCTTCTTTCAAAAGGGCTTCCCTTTCTTACCCAGGGTTTTTTTTGCAGAAGATCTGAGTCTTTTCGAAGTATCAAAGCTCTTCTCCTTTTCTCCTTTTCTTCTCTGCGCATCTCTATCTTTTTTGTCTCTTGGCTCCTATTTATAGGAGAGGCAGCCGCATCAATCAGTTTTTGACGAATCTTCATTGGGAGATTTGATTTGCATCCATCATTCATTTTGGGCCTTTGGATTATTAGGTGAATTTTATTCACCATTGGATCTTAAATCCAGAGATTCTCCTTTGATATTCTGGTTAGATTTAAGGGGGAAATCTTTCCCAAAGCCGAGATTTTCCATAGATAGATGATATTTAATCATCTCTGAATCTTTAATTTGATTAGTCCCAAATAATTACTTTCCTTTGGAAAGATTCGAATTTCCTTCAGAATTTAATTCTGTCGTCAACATGGGCTTTGGAAGCCGGTCACGTGTGACCACGTGATCCATGGTCACGTGTGAGCACGTGACCCCCTTTGGAACGAGCCTTCTGCGCTGTGTCTTCTGATTGCGGCTTAAACATCACGTGCTACCACGTGACCCCTGGTCACGTGTGAGCACGTGACCCTTTATTTGAACTCTCTTTCCTTGGTTGTTCTGGAAACGCGCTTGCTGCCTTGAACGTCACGTGCCGACACGTGACCCTGGTCACGTGGGAGCACGTGACTCTTTCTGAAGCCCATTTTCTTCAGCGTAGCTAGGAGACTGAACTCGATCTGATGATGCTTTTTAGGTGTCTCGCGTTAACACGTGGCCGCTGGTCACGTGTAAGCGCGTGACCCTCTTCCGAAGCTTTTCCAGAAGCTTTCCTGATTTTAAATCAGGAAACAAGTACATAAACTATTCCACGCCGAATCAAAACAATCAAGAAAAAAGAAGTGTAGATATGAAAGAAAAAAAGGGCTTATCATTCATACTTCAGAAATGATTACACAATGATGATGATGATAAAAAAACGCAACTGCATCATCTGAGGTCTACAACGGCAAGACGCTAAACTCCAGACATGGATACTCAAACTCAAAAGCAATTTTGAGCAATGCACCGTCAGCCACATCGACCATATTTTTGTGTATCTTCTCTCGGATACAAGCATCAGGATCACCACTAATGTCCTCCACCCTCTGATATGTCGATACTATTGCTTTCTGCTGAAAGACGCGGTGTAAGATGGCGACGAGATTATCTTTCCGTTTCTTTGAGATCAACCCCATCAAGTACACTGAATGTACCTTATCCTCAGCATCATTGAGGACTTGAAGCGGCATAACCTCAAGGCGCCCAGGTATAGCCTCCCGGATTGACTTAACGACGATCTTCAAAAGAGCAGAACGGCGGGGAAGCAGTCGACCGTTGTAATCATCGAAGCGACGCATCACCGCGTCACATTGGGCGTCAGTAAACTCCTGCCCTTCGCAGCGGCCTTGAATGTGAATCTCCTCATAAGAGATAATCTCTTCAAGATCGTACAGATGACCAGCCATGGTACCTTTAAAAAAAGGAGAATTAGCGATTAACATACCAAAGTCACTACAGTAGGCTCCACAAAATCAAGATGATGGCTCATCAATGATGGGACATGTGCCCACTAAACAGTGGAGTTAAAAACTCCCAACATTCCCCCCAAAAAGCAGGCTCTTTAAAACAAACAACAGATTAAAATCTGTAAAAAGAAAGAAAGAAAGGATTAAAACCCCAAAGATAAAAATAATAATGATAAAGCATACAAGAACGAAAAAAGGAATAAAATTTCCTAAGCTCTTAAAACCCAAATCAGAGCTAAGCTCTGTAAAAGAAATGGAATTAAATTCCCCTAAACAGTGGGACCAAATCCCAGAACAATTCCCACACTAAAAGAATTCATGGGTTAATGGATGGAATCAAATTCCAGAACAAGCGTCAAGATTCACAGTAGGGTAAAACCCCAGATAAGAGAATTAAAGATTCTTGAGTCTTGGATGAGAACATCAAGATCCACGATCTATAAAAAGAAAGTTTTTTAGATCTCCAAGAGATCGATTTTTTTTAAAGGGGGGGGGCCTCTGTCGAAACTGATAATAGATTTAAAATCCAAAACTAAGAAATATATATGCTCAAAAAGAGTCAAGAGTTAAGCGTTGTTCATAGTTCTTACCAAGAAATCTGGCAGATTATACTCTGTTCAAAAGAGTTCTGGGAGACAGAGATCTAAGCTCTGAGAAACGAGAATTAAATTCTCCAAAGAAAGGAAGGTTCAAGAGAGAAGATGAAGAGATGGCAGTCATCTCAAGGGCCAAAGGTCCTATTTATAAGATGTGAAGGGACGGTTCAACTCCCTAGAAATCCAACTATGGAAAAAGTGATACTGTTGCACCCATGTGTGAGCCACATAGGAACAACGATGGGGGTATTTGTTCCCCCAAAATTCGAACAATATAAAAAGAGCTAAGCTTTGTTAAATTTTGTTGAGGCAGCGTCTCACGTGCCCCTCACAAAGGCGCTGGCGCCAATCCCTTAGAATTAAATCCTATGGTGGCGCCACACGTGCTCCTCACACCGGCGCCAATCCCTTAGGATTAAATCCTATGCCGGCGCCGCACGTGCTCCTCATCCCGGTGCCAATATGCAAAGCACAGAAACGCTTTCTGAGTAAGAATTAAATTCTTATATGGCGATGCACGTTCTCATTACGCGGGCGCCAATGTGCAAAGCACAGGAGTACCCATCATAAGAATTAAATTCTTAAGCGGCACCCACGTGCACAACACATGAGCACCAGCACCCAAATCAAAATCAATAGAATTAAATTCTACATAAAAAGTTGGAATACTCTCTTTAAAACAGAGCCGTTGGATCAAAGATCCAATGGAGATGATAAATTATCAAAATATAGAATTAAATTCTATTAGGAGAAAATATCTCCCAAATTCTTCTAAATAAGAAAGATACTCTCGGTTGGATCAATGATCCAATAATAGAATAAAATTCTATTTTGGGATATATTCCCTCAATCTTTACAAACAAAAAGACTGCACTACGAAAAAACAGAGAACTCTCGGATTAAAAATCCAATGGTGATTAAAAAATCACCATTTTACAGAATAAATTATGTATATGGGAAAATATTTCCCCAATCATGTTAAAAAAAAAGAAAACATATTCTATAAAACAGAAGTCCTTAGATCAAAAATCCATCGGTGGGTAAAATTCCCCAACTCAATTTTGAGACCAATTAAATAAAGTGGAATCTCAAAATAAGAGATTTTCTCAAAGTTAATTAACAAACTTGCCTCCAATATATATAAGACCCGAGACTTCAAGTCTCAGAGACAGACACACACACACACACACACACACACACACACACAGAGAGACGAGAAAAAACACCTTATAATCTTTTGAAAAATACAGAAAGCTTTCACAAAACAACAGAGAATTTAATCCTCAAAGAGGAAGACTTCTCTTTCAAAAGAAACATAAGTAAAGAAATACAAAGATCAAAATATCTCTTTTTATCTATTTTAAAGGTTTAACCCTTATCAAAGAACTTAGTTCTTTCTCTGGATCAGAGATCTACAAGACAAGTCTCCCACAAGTTGAGAATTTAATTCTCATTAGGAAGATCTTGTTTTTGAGAACCGAAGATTTAGAAAAGAACTAGGTCCAAAAGAAAAACAAAAGGAAAAAGAATTTATAAAAGAACTTATTTCTTAAAGAAAAACCTGATCCCAGATCTTAAAAAACGAAAATCTTGGTGATCATTAATGGTCAAAATACCATCAACAGAGATTTAATCTCTAAAAAAGGGAAAAAAAAACTAGTGCCTCATGTGTTTTCCACATGGGCGCCCCTTTTAACAGTGCTCAGTGCCTCACGTGAAAAACACGCTGGCGCCCAAAACAGAATACCAGCGCTTCACGTGAAACACACGTGGGCTCTGAATAAAGTGCTTAGCACTCCATATACAGCCAAAACGGCTAAGTGCTTATCACCGATTGGGCAGCTCCCAGTGCTTCATGTGTCCTCAGGTGGGCGCCACACAAAAATGCTTAGCACTCCATATACAGCCAAAACGGCTGAGTGCTTAGCATTGATCGGGCAGCGCCCAACGCCGCACGTGCTCCCTACGTGGGCGCCATATAAAAAGTTCTTAGTACTTCATATGTAGCCAAAACGGCTGAGTGCTTAGCACTAATTTGGCAGCGCCTAGCGCCGCACATGTACTTCACGTAGACGCCATAAGAAGTGCTTAGCACGTCATATTTAGTTAAAATGTCTAAAGTGTTCAACATTTATTGGGTAGCGCCCATAACTGAATGCTTTACATGACAAACATATGAGCATCAGAGCTCAAATAAATTCCTAGCACTTTTACATAAAAGGAAAAAGGGCTGAACAAACAGAGCCTAAATAAGTGTTTAGCACTTTTGAATAAAAAAACACTAAGTAGACTAGGCCCAAATTGGCTAAGTCTCTGAAGTTTTCTTGCAGCTGAGCCAAAATGCTCTATTACTGGATTTTAAGTAAAAATGATCCTAAAATGTTGTTAAGTTGATCTTAGTCTCAAATAAGACTAACGTGTCCTTAGCGAAAACAAACTGAGCCCAAATGCTCACTTATAAATTTAAGTTGATCTTAATCTCAAACTAGATTAATGGTCCTTAAATCAAACAAAAATATTTCTGAACTGTAGGAATATACAACCTAAGTTCAAAACCCCGTCAAGCAAATTCTTGACCCAAACCCAAATCTAAAATATACGGATTTGGACTGATCCGCGTCCTACGGGCAACGACATAAACTAGTCTCTGTATCCAATCCACAGGCAATCAAAACAAACAAAAACACACACGACACGAAATGAACTGCCGGAGCAGGAGAAAGTGGTTATTGTAACGCGATAACGTAATTAACTGCAGGGGCTTGCGCCTGCAGGGAAGAGCGTCCCCACAATAAAAAAAAACCCCTCACAAATGAGGGGGAATCTGATAAAGTCTGCTATAACGATCGTATTTGTCCAAACCTCCGATATACGGTGCCATAAATCAACTTGGTATCTTCGGAGAGGTGGATGGAGAAGGCCAAATAGCATCTGCCCCCAAAATTCAGGCCAGACGTCCCAACATCTCGGTCCCCGTCTTTTAGCGGTGAACAATGTGGATACACCAAATTTCATGTGATTGCACCACTTTTTCATCGTTGAATTAGCAATGTAAAAAGTTCTATTGTCGGTAAACTGTTAATTTTGCACCCACTAAATCAACGGTTAAAAAGTGATGAAATCACATGAAATTTGGTGTACCTACATATTACATGATAAAGATGATAATGATGGGTGCCAATCTCCAAAAAAAATCTTGGAGGCTGAATTTTTTCGATGTCGAGGACAGTGTCGCTAGTAGCTAGCTGCGATGAGTACGAGTCGTCCGCAGGGAAACATGAACCTTTTTCTTGCTTTAGACTAGTTGATGGAAGAAAGATAATTGGTTGTAGCTACGGATATACTACGGATTTAAGATTTATGAAGAAGAGGCTTGTAGTGTTCATATGACTTAGTAGTAATGGATGAATAATTAAAAATGACTCATTTTATCTTTTAATAGTTTAAAACTAGATCGATAGTGTTGAATATAGATTAGAGTTCTTTTGGAAGAAATTAGGGTTTCCCTACTCTTAACCCTTGTCCTTGCATTGATCTATATTCATATCTAGCCCTTAACAAAACAAGTGTTGAATAGATCTCGAATCGTGGTCGTTGTTGGGGTCAAAAATTATACCCCGGTTGACCAGTGAAAGTCAAAGTCAACCCCAAGCCAGGTGGGCCCAAACCCATGCCAAGTGGGTCCATGCCCAAGTCAAGCCCCACGGCTAGCCACCCCATGCCAAAATGTAATTATGTAATAAATAATTTTGATGTATTTTTTTATGCATGAATGTAAGAAAAATGGGCATAAAGCCTAATTTTTGTAAAGCCCATGGCTTATGTGCAAAAGAAATGAGTACATATGGCATGGGATGGGCAAAATACCATTTTGTAAAGCCTAAGGGGCTATATGTAAATTTGTAAGCCTATATGAGGCAACATGATAATGAAATAAAAAAAGGACTTTTCATTCCTCTCAAAATCTAGGGTTTTTGGTACCTCCTTCTCCTTCCTCAAGGTTCTAAACCTTCTTCCCTTTTTTCAATTAAATCAAGAGTTTTACTCTTTCTTTTCCAAAAATAAATAGTTTTTCACCACAAAACCCACAAAGGAGAGCTCAGATCTTCCATCAGATCTTAAAAAGGGGATATTTTTAAAACTTATCCCCCTTTCATCCAAGATTCGGCTAACAGAGGGGAAGAGGAAGGAGACCCATCTCCAAAAATCCCACTTTGGGGAAGATCTAGGGCTCAAGGGAGAAGCCCCTTTCATCAGCTCCAAAAATATATGAGGAGTTTAACTCTGCAACACACACACACACAAAATAATAAATCTTTTTTTTTTGGAGTACAACCCCCAGTGCAGGGACTAAGCCCACTCTCTGTCAGGAGGTCAACTCCATAAGTCAAATTAGGAGCACAGCTCCCAGTGCAGGGACCAAGTCCCTTTTCCTGGTGACGCCGAGCGCCCGCGTGCCAACCACGTGGGGCGCTGGCGCCGAGCGCCCGCGTGCCATGGACGTAGGGCGCTGGCACCCAGCGCGCGAGCGCCCACGTGCCAAGCACGTGAGGCGCCAGGGCCCAGGTCCTGCATGCCACGCACGTGAGGCGCTGGCCCCCACGCATCCTTTGGACGCTTTTTCCCCTTCTTATATATATATATGTGTGTGTGTGTATGTATATATATAGATACACACACACTCCACGATACTGTCCTGGTTAGAAAAAAATTTCTAACGGGACGCTGTCCCGCACCCCGCAAGGGGGCTGCTAGCCCTCTTGACCCTTAGCCTGCTATCCGGATAGCGGGACCCTCGTAAAAACTCTGCGGGGCCCTTGATATATCCAAAACCCTTTAAAAACACAACACTGCACATTGAGTTCGCATGACCTGTTTGACCCGTCAATCGGAGGTTCTCTCGCTCTAAAGGCGAGGGGTAATTAACGGCAGCTTAGTTCGTGGCTACCGGAGTTTCGGATCCCCACAATTAATAAACCCCAGCCTACCCCACGTAGGGGGAATCTGTAATGCGCCTGACAAGCGCGCGTGTATTCCCATCTCAATGGGGTGACGAAAAACACCCTATAGATTCTGGCACTCCCGGTGGACCTTATCTCTCCTCCCATATTTCGGGTTAAACGTTCATGCGAACTCAATCCATATACATATCGATTGCCTATACTGAAATCATGTTTCCTTGTGCAGGTTAAGTTTCCAATTGCAATCTTCGGAAACATCAAAATGTCTCCAAGGATGAGCTCAGCTCTCAACACAGCTCCCATCTCCTACACGATGAAGATGGACGCCAAGACGGTCCTCCCGGCCAGTCTCGGGCGACAATGGGAGGAGCCGCCGCTACCATTTGGTTCTACTCTGTTCGTATCAGCTAACCCCATCCTAGCTCCTCAAGCTCCGGTAACAGAAAAACCGGCCTCGAAAGGAAGGAGGCCAAATGTGGTGATCTCGAAGGCACCCCAACCCAAACGTAAGTCGGTGTTTGAACGATTTTCCTTAGCCCCAGCTGGGGGAAAGGCCATCAACACCAACGAAGCAACAAGGCGTCTCGAGCAAGCTCCGGCGGTGCCCCTAACAACTGCTCGATCGGGTGTCTTCTCTAAGCTCTTCGCTAATCGACTCACAATGTCTTCCTGGATAACGGATGCCCGCCAAGCCTTCAAAATCGAGAAGCTAAGACAGAAAAGGCTCAGGTACAGACCCAACAAAAGGGCTAGGGCTCCTGCTAGGCTAAACTTCATGAGGTTCGAGGAACAGGGTTACCCCGCCAAAGATAAAGAGATGGCTGGATATGTGGTCCATACTATCTATATGGTGGGCACGCGCAGCAAGAGCAAGTATGGGGCCTCCACATCTCAAATCCAACCTGGTGTGAATATAGCTGTCACTTCCTATGACCAGCATCCTCCGGAGGGTTATGAAAATCCTCCCAGTGAAGCTGATAGGCAAAGAGAGCCCTCAGTTCATGAGAAGTCGGGCTCGGAAAGCGAAGAGGAGCCAATCTTCCGTCCTATGAACGTAGAGCAGCAACTTCTCCAAGAGCTCTAAAAACAGCTCAGAAGTAAAGATAAAGAGATGGCCAAACTTTACACTAAAATTGACGACTTGACGAATGTCGTGATGCAACTCACGGCCCAAGTTGCCTCTCATCCGCCCAATCAAGCGCATGGCTCTGCTCATGAACCGAGAAACGGTGTCTCGAGGCAGCCAACGCATGTTCCCTTAAATCCAAAGGTGGGTGCACCGCATGAAAGTCAGTCGCATCCTATCTCAAGAAATGCCTTGGGTACCGATGACAGTAGCCCGCTAACTCAAGATCAAATCATGGATTTGGTTGCCAACAAAGTCAAAACATTGGTAGCCGAAGCCGAAGCACAAAAAGATATCAGAAGCAGTGGGAGACCATATCCTGCTCAGTATGATCTGGTAGAATTTCCTAGCGGCTATGTCATCCCCAAATTCGGAAGATTTGATGGGACGGGAATTGCGAATCAGCATGTCGCCCACTTCAAAGCCTCATGCGGGAATACTGGGGGCAATGATGCTCTTCTCCTCCGCCAGTTCGTTAATAGCTTGACCGATGTTGCTTTCGACTGGTACGCGAGCATACCAGATGGATCCGTCACAACTTTCGTCCAAATAGAATCTCTGTTTCGGCAAAGGTTCATGAGCGTCAGCGATAAGATCACTATTGACGGTCTCGTAAGGACCAAGCCAAAGAACAACGAAAGCAGCGCGGATTTTATAACCCGATGGCGCAATCTCTCCGTCAAATATGAACCGTCGATAGAGCATGACTAATCTGTCAGTCTCCTCGTTGGAAATCTCAACAATTGAATGGCCTCGTTTTTATGTACCGCGAGTCTCAAAACATTCCAAGAGCTGACTAGGAAAGTTCAGATGTTAGAGCGCTCAAAATAGGAGTTCTCCTCTGATTCCCAAAATAACAATAGGTCCTAGAGAAACCGAAAGGACGATAATCGCAAAGGCGGAAATTCCGACGATGTTGAATCTTTTAACACTTTGGCCAACCGAAATAAGTAAAGGATGAGCGGGACTAATGCCAACTGGCCTCGGAAGCCAGTGTTCAGAGAGGGAGGAGAATCTCTTTTGAAAGAGAAGATGGATAAGGTCTATTCCTTCAGAAGGGAAAAAGTCTGTAAAATATTCAAAGACGCCTTAAGAAACGGTCTACAATTGCCAGAATCAAAAAGACTGCAAGAAGCGAATATGACCGACGACTCCAAATACTGCCCCTATCATAGAGTGATAGGTCATGCCATTGAGAACTGCTTCGTATTCAAAGATTGGGTCGAAAAGCAATACAAGGCAGGAGAGATAGAACTGTCTAAAGGCGTGTTAACAAACAGTCAAACTGCGACTGCCAATTTCATACAAACGGAGACCGAAGTCCTTCATGAAACTGATTTTCTTAGACATCTACCTTTCTCTAAAAGCAGCTGACCACCACATCGTTAAACTGGGAACGATTGACCACCACGTCGTTAAACTGGGAACAGCCGACCACCACGTCGTTAAATTGGGAACGTCGACCTCTAAGTCGTTAAACTGGGTATGTAAAAATATGTAAATAAAACAAAAATAAAAAAAGCCAAAATGATGGGGCAACTCGCAATAAAAATCAGCGAGTAAAAATAAAGATGAAAATAAAAAGCCGAAATGATAGGGCAACTCGCAATAAAAATCAGCGAGTAAAAATAAAGATGAAAATAAAGTCGAAATGATGGGGCAACCGCGAATAAATAGCCGAAATGATAGGGCAATCGTGACCTTCGCGATAAGAAAAGCTTAAATGATAGAGCAATCGCAGTATAAAAAAAACTCCTCCAAATGGCAAATGATGAGTCGCTCCTGGTACCATATTCCAGTGCAGCGATACAGACGCCAACCAAAGCTCAAATCCCCGGATATCCTAATGGCGAATGATAAGTCGCTCCTGGTACTATATTCTAGTGCAGCGATGTAGACGCCGTCCAAAACTCTGAATATCCCCAACGGCGAATGATAAGTCGCTCCTGGTACCATATTCAAGTGCAGCGATGCAGACGCCAACCAAAATTCAAATCCTCAGACGGCGAATGATGAGTCGCTCCTAATACTATATTCCAGTGCAGCGATGTAGACGCCGTCCAAAACTCTGAATATCCCTAACCGCAAATGATGAGACCATATTCCAGTGCAGCAATGTAGACGCCAACCAAAATTCAAATCCCTAAACGGCGAATGATGAGTCACTCCTGGTACCATATTCCAGTGCAGCGATGCAGACGCCAACCAAATTCCAAATCACATACCCAACGGTGAATGGTAAGCCGCTCCTGGTACCATATTCCAGTGCAGCGATGCAGACGCCAACAAAGTCCCGAAATTCTTCTGGCCCTACGGTCTGGATCATGCATCCTGCAAAACCGTATACAATCCATGGGCGTAAAATGATCCCAATCTCTCCCAAGTCCTACCGGCGGACCACATTTAAAGTCCCACCAGCGATGAAGATTCCCAAACAAAAAAAAGAAGAAAAAAAGAAAAAAGGGTATGTCCACAAGCAAAATAGGCACGGATGAAAACCAGAAAGGGTTCCGTGAGTAAAATAAGCAGAACTGCCGGCGAGTTTGTGAAAACCCGAAAGGGCGCAAACTCGTGAAAAAGAGATGAAATGCACTCGCAAAGTCCTCTCGACTTTGTGAGGAGAAAATTCCCGCGTGAGATCCTTACGACTCACAAAGAAGCAATACACTTAGGACTCCCCACGACTCCTAAGGAGAAAATACACCTACGAGATCCTTTCGACTCATAGGGAGAAAATGCTTTTATGGGACCCTTACAGCTCATAAAATTGAAAAGCCTTAGGTGATAGGGACCTAAACCTGTCTCCTAAGCCATCGCTACTCAAAGGGCAAGGGCAAATGATGAGTTGCTTCTAGCATTATTCCAGTGCAGCAATGCAGATGCCGACCCAAAAACCAATTCCCAAATCCTCCTGGGGCAAATGATGAGTTGCTCTTGGCATTATTCCAGTGCAGCAATGCAGATGCCGACCAAAACCAAAATCCCCAATCCTCTCATGGCAAATGATGATTCGCTTCTAGTACCATATTCCATTGTAGCGATACTGATGTCAACCCAAATCACAATCAACAAGTCAAATTCAACCCCGACACCGTAGAAAATGGAGCAAGTTAAAATCCAATCTCGACACCGCAAGAAGTGGAGCAAGTCAAGTTCATCCTTGACACTGCAAGAAGCGGAGCAAGTCAAATCAAGCAGCGACCGTCCACGTCGCTAAAAGGGAAACACCGACCGTCCAAGTCGCTAAAAGGGCAGAACCGACCATCCAAGTCGCAAAAAGGGCAGCACCGACCGTCCAAGTCGCTAAAAGGGTAGAACCGACCGTCCAAGTCGCAAAAAAGGCAGCATCGACCGTCCACGTCGCTAAAAGGGCAGCACCGACCGTCCAAGTCGCTAAAAGGGCATAACTGACCGTCCAAGTCGTAAAATGGGCAGCATCGACCGTCCACGTCGCTAAAAGGGAAGTATCGACCGTCCAAGTAGCTAAAAGGGAAGAACCGACCGTCCAAGTCCCAAAAAGAGCAACATCGACCGTCCACATCGCTAAAAAGGCAGTATCGACCGTCCACGTCGCAAAAAGGGCAGCACCGACCGTTCAAGTCACAAAAAGGGCAGCACCGACCGTCCAAGTCGCAAAAAGGGCAGCACCGACCGTCCAACTCGCTAAAAGGGCAGAACCAACCGTCCAAGTCGCAAAATGGGCAGCATCGACCGTCCACGTCGCTAAAAGGGCAGCACCGACCGTCCAAGTTACTAAAAGGGCAGAACCGAACGTCCAAGTCGCAAAAAGAGCAATATCGACCGTCCACGTCGCTAAAAGGGCAGTATCAACCGTCCGCGTCGCTAAAAGGGCAGCACCGATCGTCCAAATCGCTAAAAGGGCAGAACCGACCGTCCAAGTCGCAAAAAGGGCAGCATCAACCGTCCACATCACTAAATGGGAAGCATCGAACGTCCACATCGCTAAAAGAGCAGCACCGACCGTCCAAGTCGCTAAAAGGGCAGAACCGACCGTCTACGTCGCTAAAAGGGCAGCACCGACCGTCCAAGTCGCAAAAAGGGCAGCATCGACCGTCCACATCGCTAAAAGGGCAGCACTGAACGTCCAAGTCGCAAAAAGGGCAGCAACGACCTCATCGTCGGAATTATTCTCCGCCTTTGAATCAGGTCAACCAGACACTCCATGCCGGGGAAACGTCGACCAGCAACACTCCGTGCCAGGAAAACGTCGACCAGTGACTCTCCGTGCCGGGGACACGTCAACCACCGACACTCAGTCTCGGAGACACGTCAAGTATCGACCGTCCATGTCGTAAAAAGGGCAATGCCAGCTTCCCAAAAACCGGGAACCAAATCAAATCGCCTACACATGAAAGAAGATCCATTAATTTCATGCACACGACCCATATATGCGGTGTGCATTTATTGATGGGGGGCATTTTGTTGGGGTCAAAAATTACACCCCGGTTGACCAAGTGAAAGTCAAAGTCAACCCTAAGCCAGGTGGGCCCAAGCTCAGGCCAAGTGGGCCCATGCCCAAGTCGAGCCCCGCGGCTAGCCACCCCCATGCCAAAATGTAATCATGTAATAAATAATTTTGATGTATTTTTTTTATGCATGAATGTAAGGAAAATGGGCATAAAGCCTAATTTTTGTAAAGCCTATAGCTTATGTGCAAAAGAAATGAGCACATAAGTCACGGGATAGGAAAAATGCCATTTTGTAAAGCCCAAGGGGCTATATGTAAATTTGTAAGCCTATATAAGGCAACATGATAATGAATAAAAAAAGGACTTTTCATTCCTATCAAAATCTAGGTTTTTGGTGCCTCCTTCTCCTTCCTCAAGATTCTAAACCTTCTTCCCCTTTTCAATTAAATCAAGAGTTTTACTCTTCCTTTTCCAAAAATAAATAGTTTTTTACCACGAACCCCACAAAGGGGAGCTCAGATCTTCTATCACATCTCAAAAAGGGAAGATTTTTAAATCTCACCCCCCTTTCATCCAAGATCATGTTTACAGAAGGGAAGAGGAAGGAGACCTATCTTCAAAAATCCCACTTTGAGGAAGATTCTGGGCTCAAGGGAGAAGTCCCTTTCATCAGCTCCAAAAATATCTTACGAGTTTAACTCCTCAAATACACACACACACACAAAATAATAAATCTTTCTTTTTGGGAGTACAACTCCCAGTGCAGGGACTAAGCCCACTCTCTGTCAAGAGTTCAACACCATAAGTCAAATCGGGAGCACAACTCCCAGTGCAGCGACCAAGTCCCTTTTCCTGGTGGTGCCTAACGCCCGCATGCCAAGCACATGGGGCGCTGGCGCCCAGCGCACGCGTGCCTGGCATGTGCGGCGCCGACGCCCAGCGCCCGCATGCCAAGAACACGGGGCGCTGGTGCCCAGCGTACAGTGCGCTAGCGCCCACGTGCCAAGCACGTGAGGCGCCAGGGCCCAGCGCCCGCGTGCCACGCACTTGAGCCGCTGGCCCCCCACGCGTCCTTTGGACGTTTTTCCCCTTCTTATATATATAAATATATGTATGTATGTATGTATGTATGTATATAGATACACACACACTCTACGACACTGTCCCTGTTAGCGGGACCCCCGTAAAAACTCTGTGGGGCCCCTGATATATCCAAAACCCCTTTAAAACACAACACTACACATTGAGTTCGCATGACCTGTTTGACCCGTTAATCGGAGGTTCTCTCGATCCAAAGGCGATGGGTAATTAACGGCTGCTTAGTTCGCGGCTGCCGGAGATTTGGATCCCCACAATAAATAAACCCCAGTCTACCCTAAGCAGGGGGAATCTGTAATGCGCCTGACAAGCGCACGCGTATTCCCGTCTCAATGGGGTGACGAAAAACACCCTACAGTCGTGACTATCAATAGATTGGTAGCGCGCCCGATAAGGATGTTAACATTTATTTTGCTAAAATTTATAGACTTTAAAATGTATAAAAGAGGTTAAATGATTTTATCATCCATTGATCCATCCTAGCCTATGAACCCTAACAAACTAGGAATTACTCGCTCATGGTTTGAGATTTAGAAGAAAGAATGAAGAATGAAAATATAGTTAAGATGCACAAAGTAAGTATATAAAGTAAGTGCGGAAATTAATTGCGAAAAGAAATAAACAAAGATCTACCTTTATTAATCAACTATTGCATACAACTTTCATTTTTGAAAGTAGATTACAAAGAACCCTAGTTTAAGCTCTCGCTCTCTTTCGTGTTGGAGGTAGATGACTAGCTGATGATCACCTGGATGCCTGGATCGCTTTGGACCTCTTGATCTCTTCAGTTTGATGATTTTAGAAGGGAAGCTCTTGGTCCTATATATAGTCAAAGAAACTAGAAATCCTAGATACCATTTGTGAATATACGTTGATACGATCCAATCACCAAAATATCTCATCAAACAGCCCTAGATATGCCGCAGATCCACCGCAAATACATGCTTTTGGCCGCCCTTCCGCGGCAACATAGTGGGATTAGGATTTGGTATTTTTCTTCTCACTCTTGTTGACATGTAGAGATCCCTTCGATATCTGGATTAAAAGAATAATGCTATGAGTCTCTGCCGTTGCTAAATCTTACGATTTGCTTCCATATTTCGGCAGATTTGATTCCAACAACTCGGATCTCCATACCTGATCTAATCTGCACAATATCTCAAATCAAAGTGTTAATAGTATTTGGTATTTTTGAGATATTATACTAACCATTTTATATGATATTATATGTTAAAAATATTGATTAGAAATATTTGAAATGATATGCATATTTTAATTACTAATATTTTATATAAATATTATATGCATGTATTTTCCCTCATTATGTTAATTTTAATGTAAAAACATATGCTAATAAACTTTTTACACATAAACCCTTATATGTTCTATAATTACAATAAACACCTTTTAGAATTTAACAACAGTGGGGAAAATAATCATTCAAATGTGCAATATTTCAGACTAATCAAATACCCCAAAACTTAACTTTGATCGTCCCGAGCAAACTAGTTAGAAGAAGAAGAAAAAAGAAAAAGAAAATCCTAGCACACTTTCGTAGGCAACACGATTACACTTAGCACGAGCAACAAGCCTTTAAACCTCTAGGTATCCCTAATAGGAAGAGTGTTGTCTCTTGAGGGTTTTCAGCGGATTACACCCAAAAAATTCCATAATAAAAGAAAGATGATGAAAATTATATACAAAGATAAGAAACATATAAAAGAAAGAATTTGAAAATAATAGTTTCAAACTACACTAGCTTTTTAGTAGCCATGAGCTCTATCTTATTAGTCATGAAAAGATGTCAGAAATTACATTATCCCTCAATAAAATATCGCCTTTAGTCTTCCTCCCTACCTTTCTTCCAAACATAGATCATATACCCCTACGTGTGTGTAAAACACATCCCTACACTTAGAGAATTCAATTCAAGCTATCATACTCTTGTCCATCTTCCTTAGTACTTTTTAGTAGGTGAATATTTCAGATGGAATTGCTCACATATTTTTCATGCGACCGTTAATACTTCTTGAGATACTAACCAACCGATTACCAAATGTGCTCACTCTTTTAGGCGTAATTAGTAATATCCTCGTCTTGCAATACCTAAGGCTTAGTAGTGGCTCTCAAACCAGTTGGTCTAAGACACTAGGTGATAAAGCACCCTCGCTATATTTTTTTATGCTGCCTTAAGTAATTACAAAACCAGTGTTCATTTTTCTTCACCATTTTTTAAAATATTTTTTTGATTTATATACTTTTTTCTTCATACTACGGCTTTTATACAAGAGCATTTCAAGGTATGCTCTACTATCCCAAGTTTTAAGATGCGTGCAAGTGCATATAGTAGGGTATCAATGTTCAGATGTTTGGACTCAAGAATAGGGACTATTTTTCAGACTTATTTCTATCCTCAGAGTAGTGATTTCTTTC
This sequence comes from Agapanthus africanus, assembly GCA_030015575.1. NCBI lineage: Eukaryota > Viridiplantae > Streptophyta > Magnoliopsida > Asparagales > Amaryllidaceae > Agapanthus > Agapanthus africanus. The sequence goes on from JASDDO010000014.1 coordinate 670,860,015, forward strand.
ATCTTACTAATCCTTAGGACAACAGCTCATGACTACCTATTACTAGTTTTGTTATAAAGTATATCATTTTCTTGCTTTTCTTAAACTTTTCCTTTCTATCATATGTATTTTACACTTTCTAATTTTCATTATCAATTTTTTTGTGCTTTTATTTAGTATGATGAAAAATGATGCGTGAATAAGTACAAACCTTCTCCAAACCTATTTGCAGCAGTGTTCTTACTGATATTATCTTTTAAGCTTAAAACATATAGATTTGGGAGGAAAAATTAGTAACGGGGACAAGACTTAATGACAGTGAAATCCTCCCCCAAACCTATTTTTGTCTCACAATTTTGTAAAAAATTATTTTTTCTTTCAAGAGCCAAAATATTTTTCTCCCCCCCCTCAAACTTGAGTAAAACAATATTAAGTATTTAAAATTATAAGAGAGGGGTAAGGTTATTGGTCTATGCAAACCTTTACAATGATCAAAAGTCAACACCAACCATTCGAATATTTTATCAATGTAACACCATAGTTGGTGGAAGATCATAGATGTGAAGAAGTGGGGAGATAAGAGGCATAATTGATCGGGCTTACGTCTAGGTTGGTATAGATGAAACAGTGATGGTGCACTACTCACATTCTCGTTCTTGATAAAAAGAAAGGGTGGTTGTTCAAATTCTTTGGGTGGGGGTTGATTCATCACAACTCCCATGTTTTCTAGGAATGCCAGTTCTTCGGCAAAAATATATTCAAAACTTTCATCAAGATTCTGAATGATAATCTCATCGGAAAGGAAGTTGTGAAACTCGGATAGCTCAACTAAATCATTCGACAAGTCAAAGGGTTCTGATTTAGATGTGGACTTGTCGACAAAAGGGTCTTCACGTGTATAATTAGCCGTAGGATCAAACCATAACGCACTAGTGGCGTCGAGATCAGTATCGTGAAGCTCCTCAAATTCGCAACTGTTGGAAGCTATCTTTTCGACAGAACATACATGAGCATAGGGTTCGGAGGGTTGACTTCCTAGCTTGTAGATGTTAAGCTCAATTGTCATCTTCCCAAAGGATAGGTTCATTGAACCGTTACGACAATTGATTATCGCGTTTGAAGTTGCTAGGAAAGGTCGACCCGGAATCACCGGAATTTGGTTTCGTGGGTTCGCTGCAGGCTGTGTATCAATGACTATAAAGTCCACAGCGAATATAAATTCCCCGATATTGATTAACACATCATCTACCTCACCCCAAGGTTGGTTGATAGATCGATCAGCCATCTGGAGAGTGTAATGCATAGGTTTCAACTCTTCTATCCATAATTGCTCATAAACAAAATATGGAAGCAAGTTAACACTAGCACCTAAATCGAGTAGAGCATGATTGATATTTTTACTCCCAATAGTTATAGATATTGTAGGACAACCGGGGTCCTTACTTTTCGTTGGCACCAATTGGGTAATAGAATTGCTCATATTACTCGCTAAGAAAAAAAAATTAGGCACTTGAATTTTTCTTTTCCTAGTGCACAAGTCCTTTAAAATTTTCGCATAAGAAGGAACTTGTTTGATAGCATCTAGGAGAGGAATATTTATTTTAACCTGTTTAAAAATTTCCACAATCTTCTCCATTTGGGGACTTAGTCCGTTGGCCCTCAACCTGTCTGGAAAAGGAGCTTTATCAATAAGGGCTAGGTCCAACTTTTGAGGAGAAGTTTATGGGGATGGAATGGATCCCAAAATTAGATTTGGGATGGTTGTAGATGGTAATTCCTTCAAGGAAGTGGGGTAAGAGTTCGAGCCTAGTGGAAAACGGAGAATAGGCTCGGAAGAAGATGTTTGATTAGACGAAATAGGAGTAGAAGCAGTAGCCAGGGTTTCATCAATATCATCGACTTCAACTTGTCCACCAATATTGTTATTCAGCACTCTTCCCGATCTCAACGTAGTTACGACACTCATATTATGATTTTGAAAGATGATGTTCACGCTTTGTGAGTGACCGGGATTTGGTAGAGGTTGAGCTGGAAGTTTCCCTTTCTTTCTCTCGCTCATCGCAACATTTAACTGTGCAACTTGTGCCTCTATCGATTTTATGCTTTCACTGTGGGAAGCAGTGTGTTGCACTAACGTTTGGATAGAAGACGTTAAATTATCCGTTGTTTGCGTGGATTTTTTATGAACGTTTCTAAGTTACGTTCGAGCGCAGAGGTTTATCGGTACCGGCCGTTGAAATATTATTATAAAGATCAAAGTTGTTGGTCGGGTTTTGAAAAGATTGCGGTTGAAAGGGGTGCTGATTTTGTTGTGGTGACTGCTGTTGTTGTGGAGGAAGCCTTTGATAATTATTTTTTCTTGGGAACCGATTTTGATTTTGAGATTGGTTTTGGTTCCAAGCGAAATTAGGGTGATTCCTCCATCCCTGATTATATGTGGATGAATAAGGGTCATTTCTGGGTTGTTGCTGAAAAGAAGCATTGGTTTGTTCATGACCTTGAGACAGAGGATTCAAAGGAAATTCTTCCGTTAAATGTGATGGGTCAAAACAGCAACCACATACGGTTTTGAGGAGCGTAACTTGGTTTAGGGAGGTTGGCGATACTTTGTTTTCGATAGCTTCAAGTTTTTTTTTTTGCATCGCGGCCATTTCGGCTTTCACTGCGATGGAAACGTCAAGCTGATGGATACCTGCCCTAGATGAAGATGATTTTGGTCTAATGCTCTCCCATTATGAGGTTTGTACGGCGAGATCTTCTAGAAATTGCCAAGTTTCGCCATCGTCTTTTGATAAGAAATGGTATTCACAAATGGTTTCAAGTATTTGTTTCATGGCAGGATTAACACTCTCGTATATAATTCAGCAAAGTTGCCATCTATCAATTCCGTGATGGAGGCATTGTACAAGAAGATCTTTAAACCGTTCAAAGAATTTCCAGAATGGTTCGTTGGGAAGTTGGGTAAACTGGTTAATCTCGCTTCGAACACGGACGGTTTTGTGATTGGGATAAAACTTCTTAAGGAATGCTATAATGAATTCATTCCACTTTGCGATAGAATGTGCAGCAGTGCTATAAAGCCATTTTTCTGCTATATCGCACAGGGTAAAAAGAAGAAGACATAATCGCATAGCGTCCACTGAAAGTTGTGTTGTGCTCATCATTGCATATATGTTTTCGAATTTGGTTATGAAAACGTATGCGTCTTCGGATTCAACCTAGTGGAATTTGGGCATCAAGTTGATGAAGTGGGGTTTAATTTCGAAATTGCCCCTATTGGCCGGTGGAAGAGACAGACAAGTAGTAAGGGGTCCATGTATATGGTAGTATCTTTCTTGGAGAGATACGCGGTGGATTTTGCGCACCTACGAATGGTGGCAGGGTGGTATCGTGAAAATCTGATGGAGATCCGTCCATCTCGGGAGATGTGGTGGATGGAGGGGAAATAGAAGATGAAGAAGTACCAATTTCGGAGTCGATAGCAAAAACGCGGACAAGACGTGCACTAGAATCCCGTGTCCAGCCGATCATGCACTAAGCAGGTTTAGTGCACGTAGTAGTGTGTGATGTGTGAGAACTATTTTAAGAAGGTTTGTTTTGAAAAAGTGACGGACGTGAAGCTTGACTCAAAAAATCACAAAAATGCACAATCAATCCCTAGAACTAGGGTCACCTAGGTCAAGTCACTAGACCGCTCCTAGACTTCCAAAGGACAAGTCGCATGATCAATCCTCTACCACCTCTTTATCTCTTTTGTGGCCAGGTAAGTGCCAGGTAAGTGGAAGGTATCCTCTATACGAATCACTGAAATAGCGGGCCTAATTAAGTAACCACTTTGCTTAGTCACACTTGCCTAGAAACCACAAGAGAGATGCGGATAAGCGATATATTACCCATGACCCTCCTCTGTTCTAATTGAGCGCGACAGTCCTTAGAGGCTTGATCTAGATATTTTTTAATTAATGTAGGTTGAAAATATGCTCGTTTTTTGATTTGTGGGGCCTAGGAAGGGTGATGAAATCCCCACATAATGGATTTGGGTTATTTCCTCTTAATGTCCGGTTAAAATATGCATAAACAAACCGATATCAAAACACGTAAAATGATTTTTGAGCGGCGATATTTGCAAAGAATACTGCAGGAAAAGATCAGATTATTGGATTTTAGAGGAGAGAGAAAGATATTAAAGAATTACCTAAAAATTTTGGGGTCCAAATCCGTCAAGGCGCCGTGGTTCCACCGCCAATTCCTTGCTTCCGCTGTAGTTCCGCCGCAGTTTAGAAGGTTTGTGAGCCAAAATTTCTTCAGTGCTCCCCTTTGCTCCTTTGAGCTACGATGAAAGTCTCTGAATATCTGTTTCTTTGCTCCAGTTACTCCAGAATCTCTTGCAAAACTCGCACAATAATCTTTAAATACACAGGATGCGGTTTTGATTATTTTTTATGGTTGCCGGATTTTATAAGAAATCAACCCAAATAACAAGAAAATAATTACAGCCATTTCCTCGGCAACGGCGTCATTTGATTGATCGTTTAAAGAGTGTTGTAAATAAAGTAACCGCAATCAGGACGGTGTCGCTAGTAGCTAGCCGCGATCAGTATGGGTCGTCCGCAGGGAAACATGAACCTTTTTATTGCTTTAGATGAGTTGATAGAAGATGGATGATTGGTTGTAGTTACGGATGTACTACGGATGTAAGATTTATGAAGAAGAAGCTTGTAGTGTTTATAAGACTTAGTAGTAATGGATGAATAATTAAAAATGACTCTTTTTATCTTTGAATAGTTTAAAACTAGATCGATAGTGATGAATGTAGATTAGGGTTCTTTTGGAAGAAACTAGGGTTTCCCCACTCTTAACCCTTGTCCTTGCATTGAACTCTATTCATGTCTAGCCCTTAACAAAACAAGTGTTGAACAGATTTCGAATCGTGGTCTTTGACTAGCAATAGATTGGTAGCGCACCCGATAAGGATATTAACATTTATTTTTCTATAGACTTTAAAATGTATAAAAGAGGTTAAATGATTTTATCAACTATTGATCTACCCTAGCCTACGAACTCTAGCAAGCTAGGAATTACTCGCTCATGGTTTGAGATTTAGAAGAAATGATGAAAAATGAAAACATTATTAAGATGCAGAAAGTAAGTGCGGAAATTAATTACGAAAAGAAATAAACTAAGATCTATTTTTATTAATCAACTATTGCATACAACTCTCCTTTTTGAAAGTAGATTACAAAGAATCCTAGTTTTTGCTCTCGCTCTCTCTCTTGTTGGAGATAGATGACTAGCTGATGATCATCTGGATGCATGGATCGTTTTGATCCTCTTGATCTCTTCGGTTTGATGATTTTAGATATGAAGCTTTCGGTCCTATATATAGTCACAGAAACTAGAAACTCTAGATACCATATGTGAATATATGTTGATACGATCCAATCATCAAAATATCTCATCAAACAACCTTAGATATGCTGCGGATCTGCCGCAAATACATGCTTATGGCCGTCCTACCGCCGCAATATAATGGGATTAGAGTTCGGTATTTTTTCTGCTCACTCTTGTTGACATATGGAGATCCCTTCGATATCTGGATTCTAAGAATATGCTCTGAGTCTCTATCGTTGCTAAATCTTACGATATGCTTCGGCAGATTTGATTCCAACATCTCGGATCTCTAGACCTGAGCTAATCTGCATAATATCTCAAATCAAAGTGCTAGTAGTATTTGGTATTTTTGAGATATTATCCTAACCATTTTATATGATATTATATGTTAAGAATATTGATTAAAAATATTTGAAATGATATGCATATTTTATATAAATATTATATGCATGTATTTTCCCTCATTATGTTAATTATAATGAAAAAACATTTGCTAATAAACTTTTTACACATAAACCCTCATATATTCTATAATTACAATAAACACCTTTTAGAACTTAACAGCAGTGGGGAAAATAATCATTCAAATGTGCAATATTTCAGTCTAATCAGACGCATTTGGAATTAGAGTTTGAGAGTTCCTCCACCAATATTGTAACCTCACGATTTCTGATATTAGTAGATTGCTTCTTCTTCCCATGACGCCATAGGTCGATTTGGCCAAAGCTCGTTAAATTCATGTGTTTTGTTCTTCTCTTGATCGTGTTTGTTCTACTTTGTTTGTGGTTTCTCATGGCTTCCGCAAGTTAGGTTTATGCTTAGTAGCATTACCCATTATCCAATCACCCTAAGAACATAATGCCATTGAAACCGAAAAACATAAAAGATTTACGAAAAAGCAATTACCTTCGAAACCTCTTCCTCACAGTCATGTTACATATATAGGGGCAGTTCTTCGGCGGCAACGACGTCGAGGCGCGACATTGGCTCCTCGGGCATCAAACCAAACCTTGGCAGTGCAAGCCAGCTCAAAGCGTCTATCTTCACCTCCCCCTTCTCTATAGGTGGTATTTTGGTAATTTTGTAATTTTCCGTTAACGCCGTCAGGAGTATCTTGATACTTTTGAAAGATTATGGTATCAATTTATCATTTTGAAAGTTCATGGTATCATTTGGGAAAAATGCCTATAGTTCATGTTAGCAAGTTGAAATTTAGCCAAAAGATAAATTACATCAAACACCAACATTACCACAGGTCGCCCTTCAAAAATGATTTGGCACGCTTCTTAACCTAAACGATTCCGGTCATAAAGCATTTGGGATTTCTCTTTGACAAGCCATCTATGCCATAGAGCGTTCGTGTCTTCTAAAATCTCCATTTTCTCTATCAGGTTTCTCTTTCGTCGGATTAGACACCTAGTCCTCTATTAGACCATCATTTGGCGGATCAGACTCCTAGTCTTCGGACGTCTAGTCCTTGATCGGTCCATCTTTTTCCGGATAGGACACCAAGTCTTCAGACTCTTAGTCTTTGATCGGGACATCTTTCACCTTATCGAATCACTTATGGCAAGATAGAACAACCACTCGCTTTGACCATTTCTGGTCGTCAAAGCATGAAGTAAACAACGAATCAAAGCCTTTCCCTCAAAAGCCAAACCTTTTTCATGACGAATCCAATCCCATGTTACCACATTGGATGCCACATCGCCAACTCCGACATTGTCGGAACTATGTTGGATTTGTTAAATATCTTTAGTGGAAGGGGGAAAAACTTATGTTTCACAATCTAAGCTGAAGTATTAGCTTATATTTTCCGCCTCTCTTCTTTCTACCTCATTTCTTTTGTGCTAAACTTTTCTTCTTGATTTTTCCTTTTTCATGGAATTCCATTTACTATAAGTTTAAATTCGAGAATTTTTTTAAAAAAAAAATCATCAAAACAACTAACCTCACAAGTAATTACAAACAGAAAAAAAATTCCATGCACCGATTTTGATGATATTATACTATATATGAAATAAAAAAGAAACAGTTAAAAAAATATAGAAATTCACCTCACTTACTTTAAACTTTGAAGGTATTTTTTTTTTGCAAAATTGTGAAATTTAAATGCAAAGTGGAGAAAATATTTGCAATTAACACAATTTATTTGTTGGGAAGAAAAGTCTGATGAAGAAAAAATTCTAACAAAAGCGGGGTCTGCTAGGTTCTAAAGCTTTATTGAAATAGATGATTGCATTTGCTGTTAATTTGTAATATTTTCATTTTTCTTCTACCTTTTTCTTTTTATGTGATTAAAATTTGTTTCTTGGTACTAGCAACCTAGAAAAAAAAATCTAGCTACTCTCAAGAAAAATCCAGAAATTTTCATCTTTTTTCAAATTTGTAGTGTGAATCCTGTATTTCTCGTCTGTATATCAATAGATCAGACTATAGTTTATGAGGAGGAGAATTATAACCGTGAAATGATATTAGATGAGGAGGATAATTCCACAAAAACAACAATTATTGCAACTAGATTCCTATTTCATGTATGTGTTTGCTGAGTAGAAAATTATGTTAACAGAGTCTAATTAATACACGAAATTGTTAAGTGGAAATATAAAAATATAAATCAACAATAATAGATGTCACGGGTCAAATTGGCCGTAGCAGATGTTGAATCTATTTCTAACGAAAAATTAAGTGGGGGTCGCCTCAACAAATGTTGTATCTATTTCCAAAGAAAACAAACTTCGTTTCGGTATAATCTTTGCAATATCAATAACTTTCATTCAGGTTTATCTTCTTAATTTCTCCAAGAATAAAAAGAATCATCACATTTTATCAAAATCAAACAAAACTATACACTTCTCTTAAGAATTTCCAACAGGAGCTCATTCCATGTATCCACAGGCCCTGGCAAGCACCAATGCAGGCAATCACTCGTCTTTTTCGCGATCCAGTGCCGTCCGGGGTGTGCGTCGGCTCTCGAAATCATTGCTCTCGTCACATCCAGCAGCCCGAACCTCTTCTTCCCTACCCTCTTCACTTTCTCCATCTCTTCCATTTGAATCTTCCGAAACTCCCAGGCATCACCCTTCATATTCACTTCCTCTTCCTTCAACGGCTTGGTCCTGTTACAGTACCCCCCAGTGAACCATGCACCGTTCTCGAAATGGGACATCGAGTAAGTCCTCAACAAAGTCAGAAGATTCCTGCAACTCTCGCATTCGTTTATGTATTTGAACGCCGCTTTGAAAACCATCCTGACACCGGAAGAGACGCTGACAGCGGGCACGTCTTTCTCTTGCCAGCAGTGGACGCATCCGATTAGTTTCCCGCCCTGATGAATGTAGGTCCTTCGAGAGAACCAGTTGCCCCCGTTGATGATCGCGTAGTCTAACGACGGGAGTTTCCCTGCCCACATTTGGTTCATGTTGTCTAAGTTGATGGTGAAGGTGTTTGAGGGGGTTCCGTTTATGACTATTTCCGATGCTTCGACTAGAAACTCGGTCCAGACGACCATGAGAGTGAAGTCGTGGGTCGGGAAGTACCACGTACGGTGCTTGTCTTTGTCGTCCTTGTAGGAATCTTTCGGAATTTCTGCCTGAAATTGAGTTTAATCATAGAGTTTAGATAGCCGCAACTTCATAAAATTATCGTTTAGATACACAAATGACCCTTGACTGGACATAATGGTAAAAACATGATTCATATTAGCCGATGCCAAAAATTTGGTTGAAGGCTTGTTGTTGTTATATACACAAATGAGATGAGCTCGATTATCTTACAGGCGTCGAGATAAAACTGAATGACTCAATTTCATTTACCCTAAAGGATCCAAATTTGGACAAAATGATCTGACCTCAGAGAGGAGGCATAACAATGATTCCATCTGATTCCTGGCAAGCGAGTCGCCGATAAACATCAACATCTTCCCTCGAACAAATCGCAGAAACGCCCCCGGATCGAACCTCGGAAGCTCACAACCATCCGGTTTCCATCTCCAATACACGTATCCCTGGTCCTTTCCATACTTCCCGCAATTCCTCACGTCCGGCAAAGTCCTGCAGCTCGCGTTTGTATATACCGATGCCCTCGCGTCCTTGACCCACTTCCCTACAGACATATCACACTTGGGCGCCACGTTTACGACACTAGCAGCAGTAACACTCGTGTTTCCTGTAATAAGTGAGCTTTCGCCGGAAATGCTCAAGTCTTCGTTGTTAACGATCCTGGTTTCATTGCGAATGGAATCTCTGTTCGGAATGCTTCCATTTTCCATACCACTCGTGTCGGTTATTACGAAAGGGTTGGATGAGTGCAAAAGGAAGAGAATGAAGAGTGTGGAGAGAGCAAGAAATGATAGTATTATGGAGCTTAACTTGGTTTGAATGGATCTCCATTCCAAGCTAGGGTAAAGCTCCGGAATCGACGAAACAATACAGGAAGAAGAAGGAGGAGGTTTCATGATTCAACAAAGCTATGGAAGAAATGTTAAGCAAATGAACTCCTTTTGAAAGCTATGAATGAAGTCTTGTTTCTTTCTCTCTTTTGTTTAATTTTTTTTCCACAACTGCTCCAACTACTCTAGTTAGAATGATAAGATTTGCTTGCATTGGAAGCTTTGATTTTAAAATTTGTTTAGTCGATATGTCCATGTTGATGAAAGCTAATAAATTGGTAGGAATTTGTGATGACAATTGGTGAGTTTGAGTGTTATTGCCCTTGTGATGCATAACTAAACACCCGATAGCCAACTTTTCACCAATGTATGAAAGCACTCCTCTTCATAGCACTTCTCCGGCCAGAGAGTGTACAAGGATCGATCTCCACGACAGGAATTGCTCATAATTTTACATGTTGCAAATCCGTGGGACCTCTAGATGCGTGTGTGAGCTTATGAGCCAATTCAAAACAAAAAAAAAATAAAATCTACTAGTGGATGTATCAAGATTCAAAAGTACAGCGATTGAATGGAAATAAACAGGAATTGTTTGGAAAGGTTTATTTGCACAGACACTGTGCACTTGTGGATGGGAGATTGGCCGGATTGGATCCACATGTAAACCGGATCAGATTATTAAATTGCTAAAATTTATCTGATCTAAACAAGATCCGATTATAAACATCGACCTAACTAATGCGATCAAAAGCTAGTTAAATAGCTAATAAAGAATTCCAGCACCAAAGTCGGCTAGTTGAGATTTTAGTATAAGATCATTGTGTTCTTTATTTTTAACATGTTGCTAGTACATTCTGTAATTTCAATATATACTTGTATGTGTGTGTGTGCGCACACCAAAAATGGCTTGCCCCTACGGATGGAAAAATCCGTAGGGGCAATTTTAGGTTGCCCATACGGTTCCCACCGTAGAGACAACTAATGCCCCTATGGTTTAGGGGTATATATAAATAAAAATATGTAAAAAATTTAAAATATGTAGTTGTCTCTACGGTGCCACAAGAGAAGGCCATGCGGTTATAACCGTAGGGGTAAAGTCGGGCATATAAAAAAAAATTCCCTCCCCGTTCCCACAGTACCCTAATTCCCCAAATATATTTCCCTCGAAAATTTCCCTGGCCTCTCGTCGTCTTCGATCTCTCCGCCTCCTCCGACCTCCAGCGCCGTCATCGCCTCCTCCAATCTCTCGTCGCCTCTTCTGACCTCGTCGTCTCCTCCAGCCTCCTCCGATCTCGTCGTCTCCTTCAGCCTCCTACGACCTCCAGCGGTGTCTTGATCGATCGTCGTCTTGATCGCGTCTTTCTCGTCAACGTCGAAATTCTCAACCGGTTAGTTAATAATTCAAATTAAAATTTAATTTTCCTATAATCTGAATACATGTTCATCTACTCCTTCACTTTCACAGAGCACCATTTCAACAGAGAAAGAGCCATGGCCTGCAATCGCCCACATGCTTCTCGGCAGCTATGGAAGGTGCCTATCGAGAAAATTATTCCTCGTTTTGCTGCACGCTTGGGGAATCCCGCCCTCAGGGATAATCAATGCGATACCGTGATGCACGAGCTCCTGACCCGTAGGAGATCTCCTCTCCCCATCAGCTCTATTTGGCTTCGGATGACCTTCTTGGCCGTGCTTGATGAGCTCCTCATCCAATGGAGATGACTCTGGCGATACTCGACGCAGCGAAGGACAAGATCGACTGCGTTCATGAGGCATGTTTGATTTCTAAGCCTCTGAGGGACCGCTCTATTCATTTGCTGAACCAGATATGGGCTCAGCGGGCCATCATGTCTGTTTTTGCCGATGAGCACGATACTGATCGATAAGGAGCGACTCTTCATTAGGATCACCGTTTCGATATGCTGAAGATGGCCGAGAGGGCTTTAGAGAACTTAGTTTATTTGAATGTATGCTGTTATCTGATAAATATTTCATCTCCAACAATTTTCCTTTGCTTGATATACGCAACTTGCATGTGCGCTCATGTCATGCATGCGCACTTACATATGTGCCCATGCATACGGGTGCGCAAATCATTTGAACCTAGTTCATCAGGTGCGCATGCATGTCTGTGCGCACTTGAACATGTGCAAACAAATGCCCTCCATCAATCGTACGCACTTGTCTTATATTTGGGTGCAATCGATGTCGGATTTCGGACCGTCGGAATTGCCTCGAGATTCGCTGAAAGGTGAACCGACTTTTGACCTCCTATAAAAGGGTCGCACCTTCGTCTTTCAAGTGCCTTACTTTCTTACCTTTTCTTGCGCACTTTGGGAACTGTTCTCTTTGCGCACTTACTTTGCTAGTGCTTATGCACTTATCCGAAGCTTTTGACTTTTTCTTTCAAGGTAAAGTGCGCATATCGAACCTGAAATCTTTGCTTCCCTCAAGTAATGCGCCTTCTTTTTAGGCTGTGTATCCATACTTTGAAAATCTTTTAGATTTTCATGAGACGCGCACATCCTCTAATTTAGTAGAACGCCAAGATGTGTGCAAAGTCCAACTTTAATGTATTAATCCCGACCTATTGGGGTTTCTTGGCTTCTGATATTAGGAACTCCAATCATGGCCACTACTTTATTTCTGCTGTTGGATTTTTTAGGTATGTAACGACTCTGAAAATACTGTATAGAAATTTTCTTGTTATTGTACAGAAATGAGTATTACAGCCTGTGTAAGAGTTAAAAGTTACTTTTTTAAATAAAAGTTATTTTTTTAAAAATAAAAGCAAGAAGCAACTTGTAGCTCACTGGTAAAGCCCCTGCACTACTGTGACATAGCCCGTGTGTTCGATTTCCATCAGACACAATTATTTTTTTTCCTGATTTTTCTTTTTAATTTTTGCAAGCCCAAGAGTTGCACGTGCAATATACGGGAAAATGAAAAGTTTTAGAAAAATCAAACAGGCGCAATGAGGTATACACACCCAATTACCCACGTGGCATGAATCTCGGGGCAAAATCTCAAGATCCGATCGTCCAAACCCATCAATAGGCCGACGCCGACGGTTAGATGAGCCCCGTTTGCCTCCGTGCTTTGCACACACACCCCTTCGACTGCCCTGTACTGTTTGATTTCCCTGCAATCAAACAGAGACCCTTCATTTCACCAATTAACACATTTTAATACTTTTTAATCCAAAATTTTAATTTCCAAACCCTAATTCTTTACTATAAATACCACCCTATACCTTAGCTCTTCACCATTCTGAAATTCAAGCAAAAATTCGTTCAAAAAAAGTTCCTAAGTGCAAGTGGAGTCAAGTGGAGTTAATGACCAAGCTTATTCCATCGAAAATCGAAGCCGTTTCCGGAGCTCCTGAGACGCCACGAAGCCCCCTCCCTTCTTCTTTACCCTTTTCTTAATATTACCAAACCGTAAGCCCCTCTCACCTCTTCATCTTTTCATCGTAATTTATCTTCTTAAAAGATATCGGAAAAATGGAGTTACTCCCGATACTTTTCTTTTTTAACTTGAAACTCCCTTTTCCTTTATACTTTGGTCAAAGTAATGTTACAACCCTACTTGTAAACAAATGTTTATCTTCAAGTTTAACCAAAATTCTTATAAGAAACAATTATAAACGAACTTTTTCATTAAAATACCTTAAACTTTATTATCAGCTCTTTCGATATTGGTTAAAACAATACCAAAAGGAAAACTTCATTGGGTAACGACCTACCCCACACACACACTTTGGTTTCATAGCACGATATCTATATATACATATAGTTGGTTCAAAGAATATCTTTACAATAAAATACTACATCTTTTAAAAATCGGGTTTCTTTTAAAGAGGTATTTTGTAATCCTTGGCAAATACGTCTTTACAACCCTCGTTAGGGGACCGCTAATGGATGGTGTAGATTATCGCACATCCTTGGGATAGTAGAGCGAGATGCAGAACTCCTCACGGAATATTCGATCTCGAAAGGAAATAAAATACGGTTTTTAAGAGACGCGGATTTTCTAAACAAAACTAATTTTTTAAAAATTATATAAAACTTATAAATCCTTATTTTCAATAAAATATATTATGAAACTATATTTTTTAATTGAAAGATTAAAATATTAATAAAATACCATCGAGTTACCAAAAAGGGCTAGTTTTCAATAGAATACCATAAAATTTTAAAAGCTAAGTATTTATCATTAAAATACCCCAATACTTAAAATACATGTTCATGAAAACCCTAAATAATACAAATCACCCTCGAGATTTATTTTTAAGCTATATTAAAATATTTTCATAAAACCCCCTCGAGATATGCAAAACAATATTTTGAGAACTTTAGTTTAATATAGATTTAAGCGGGATTAAATCTCTTGAGCCCCACGGAGTCTGAGAAAGTGAGTGCTTGCCTATTCAGGTTAGACAACTTAACGGAGTTATCAATAGCAATTGTCTTGGAAAAATACACAAATCCTGCCATCCATGTACAACAGTTGCCGATTACTCCCAAACCTAAAAATTCAAGAGTTAAATCCGTTCACAAGTGTCTAACTCAATCTGAGTCCAAACTCAAACCTAAATCCAAAATCAAACACGAACTTGAATACTTGATCATGAACTTGAATACTCGAATTCAAACATCAAACTCAAACTTGTATACTTGACTCAACTTGACCAATCCATGGTTATAACATGACATGAACTTGACATGACTACTTGAATACATGATTACATCCTGAATATGAACCTGCCATTTTATATCCATAGATTCGGCCAGGACCTTTAATCTTTATCTATACAATACAATACGTGGGGATAAAGGGGTGGATTGGTACGGAACGTATATCGTGGCACGATAGGTCACTTAATAGACACCTACATGAATTCACGTGCCGTTGTCCCGTGGGTTATGACGGGGACTTATACTACATGTTACCATAGTCCACGGGGTAAGATGGACTCCTTTCGTATACATGAATACCTTCCTTATCAAACTATAAATAACCACGAGAATAAATATCATATACCTGTAGATAATCATATACAATTTTACCCGTCCTTTGTTCTTTTAGTTCCTATTCACATGATATACTATTCTCTCTTGTTTTCTTTGGGACTTACTGAGCGCTAGTTCGCTGACGATATTCCCCTCTATTTTTCTTTCCTTGGAATGTTCGTCAGGAGGACCGGACTCTGAGGAGATAGAGCCGAGCCAGGAGGACTTGGACCAGCTTACAGCTCAGCCTGACTACTAGTTCTTACTGCAATTACTTTTTGTATGCCATTATTTAGGCATTGCTTTGTTTATTGTATCTTTTATTTCAGACAGTTGTATGTAAAGTTGAATGTAAATAAAGTTATTGTTTCATTTTATTACTCTTGTCATTCTTATTCATTGTTACATTGCTTAATTACGCTTAACGTATTTATTTCATAGTAAATACGTTGCGGGCTTGCCACGTCACCGTTTCCGTCTACTGGAAGTGGGACGTGACGGGTTTTGTTGGTGGCCTATACAGGTTAGTTCTGCATGAAGTCTTAAGTAATATACCATAAGAATTATAAGAATCAACAACTATACATTCCTTACATTTCAAATTTCTTGAATCTATCCTAACATTTCCTTTTCATTGAGGTGATGGATTCTCCTAACAACACCAGCACAAATGTTAACGGCAACATACCATCACCTACTTTACCACCTCCCTCTACCTTTGCTGCTCCAATCAATGAACATATGGTGCTTTTAGAAGTCATCAAAAGCCTTTTGGAGGGCTAGCAGCAGCAAAATGCTATTCTTATGAACCGCCCGGAAGCTGAAACACCTGAAGTGAAGCAATTTCATGCATTGCATCCAAGGAACTTTTCTGGGAAAGAAGGTCCTCTTGAGGCTGAAGAATGGGCCCAGAGTATAGAGGACGACCTTGCCGCAGCACAGGTACCAGACATAGCTTGGGTTCGTGTGGCCAAGCTCCAGCTCACCGACAACGCAGGAGCCTGGTGGAAAGCCGTCTAACACAACCTATAGAGTGGAAGACGTTCCACGATCTGTTCGATACGAAGTTCTTCCCTGAGACTGCCCATTTTGAGATGGAGCAACAGTTCATCCACCTGTAACAAGGCTCCATGTGGGTAAAATAAGTGGATAAATATGATGCCGAATTCATCATTCTTAGCAGGTAAAGAATTTGTATCAAATTCTGTTCCGTAAAACACATCTCTATCCTGACATCATCATCTCATCAGGTTCGCGGCACATTTGATCCCGATAGATGAGATTCGGGCTAGACGATTCCAACAGGGCTTAGACCCGGAGATTCAGACGGCATTAGCCATAGGCGACTAACCAACTCATGAACTCGCCCTGAAGGCAGCACGTCATTGCGAAGCTGTGGTCAAGAAGAAGGGTAAGCCCCAAACAGCTGGAATCAAATGCCCTGCTACACAGATGACAGGAGGAGCCTCTTCTAGGCCTACTTTTTCACCTAGGAGGCTAGGAGGATCATTTAACTGGCCCAGACTAGATTCATGTTTCTACTGCAAGAGAACTAGACACCTGGCGAAGGACTGCAGGCATGCAAATGTCCTGTGTTTGATTTGTGGCGCATCTACTCAGGCGATAGGATCATTCCCAAATCGTTTTAATACAGCACCAGCACTCAGACCCACAATCACAGCCCCGCAGAGGCCAGCCATTCAGCCACCTGCACCCCTCCTAGCTCTTCCTGCACCAGCTCCACGTGGATCACCTGCACAGCCTCATCATCAATTCCATCAGGCATAGGCATAGAGAAACGTGCCTCAAGGGAAAAGGAATGTGTCTCCGGTAAGGAGGAATGTACCAAGACGACAGGCTTTTACAATGATGGTCGAGAAGGCCGAAACCACATGACAAGTCATCACTGGTAAAATCGCCCATCCTTTCAATCTTTCAATCCTTGTGTATCATCATACTTTCCTATATCTAAACACAATCTCACCCAACTTAGGTACTATACTAGTAGCTACCCTTTCTGCACTCGCACTTTTCGACACTGGAGCTTCACACTGCTTCATGTCGCAACGATTCGTGAGAACGCACGCGATTCCCGTGAAGCTACTTATTTCAAGCTAGAATGACAGTTCCGGGAATGGAGTCTTGAAAGCAACTTTGGGGTATGATCAGTGTCCAGTTGTAGTTTGCGGTCGAGAATTCTACGCAGATTTCAAAGTACCGGACATACCAAATTTCGATGTTGTGTTGGGAATGGATTGGCTGGGAGTATTCTATACTACTATTGACTTCCGTCAAACGAGGGTAGTATTTGAGATACCAGATTACCCAGTCTTCTATTTCAAAAGTGGAGATAGAACCTTGGAACCAGGAAGCTACCGTGCTAAACCGAAGAATGCAGAAGTGTTTTCTTTACCGGCGGAAGAAGAAAAGCCTGAAGTAGTTCGAGAGTTCGAGGATGTGTTCCTTAAAGACATATCAGGTTTGCCTCCCGATCGAGCACTTGAGTTTAGAATTGATTTACAACCTGGTGCGCAGCCTGTAATCAAAGCTCCATACCGGTTAAGTCCAGAGGGATTGAAGGAGTTCTGTATTCAGTTAGAAGAACTGCTGAAGAAAGGTTAGATCCGACCCAGTACTTCAAGTTGGGGATCTCCGGTGTTACTCGTAAAGAAGAAAGAAGGTTCTTACAGGATGTGTATGAATTATCGAGCTCTGAACAAAGTAACGATTAAAAACAAGTATCCACTACCACATAACGATGACCTTTTCGATCAGTTAAGTGGTCTTGTGTCTTTTTAAAGCTAGATCTTCGTTTGAGTTATCATCAGGGGAAGGTCAAAGCGTCCGATATTCTAAAGACGGCGTTTAGGACTCGTTATGGTCATTATGAATATCTCGTAATGCCATTTGGATTGACCAATGCACCTGCCATCTTTATGAACCTGATGAACCAAGTTTTTCGAGAGTACTTAGAAAAGTTCGTTGTCATCTTCATCAACGATATCCTGGTGTATTCAAAGAATCGGAAGGAACACGCCGAGCACTTACGGATTGTCCTAGAGACATTACAACAACATCAGCTCTACACCAAATACAGCAAGTGTGAATTTTGGCTAGATCAAGTCGGATTTCTTGGACACATTGTTTCAGGAAAAGGAATCTCTGTAGATCCAGCTAAGGTGTCAGCTATCAGCAAGTGGCCGAAACCAAAGACGGTGAAAGATATACGAAGTTTCTAGGAATTAGCAGGATACTACCGACGATTCATCAAAGTATTTTCAAAGATCGCAGCATCCCTGACCAAGCTCATACGTAAAGACGAAGCATTCGTGTGGTCAGAAGTATGTGAAAAAGATTTTATAGAACTCAAGTCGAGATTAACCTCTGCTCCTATCCTCGTAATACCGGATCAATCTGGAGGATTCATTGTGCATTGTGATGCATCCGGTAAAGGATTAGGATGTGTTCTACACCAGCATGGAAAATTTATGGATTTTTAATCAAGACAACTAATGGTTCATGAGCGCAGCTATCCAACACATGATCTGGAGCTGGCAGCCATCATCTTCGCACTCAAGATTTGGCGCCACTATATTTTGGGAGAATGAGTGGATATATACACTGACGACAAAAGTCTGAAGCATGCATTTACACAGAAGGAACTCAACATGCGGCAGAGAAGATAGCTAGAACTCATGGCGGAGTTCGACATCAACCTACAATATCATCCTGGGAAAGTGAACGTAGTTCCTGATGCACTTAGTCGCCAGCCATTAGCAATAAACCTCACCGCTCAGTGGAGGCTACAACAAGTGTAACAACCCTAAACTTTCTGTACAAATTTTTTGTAAAGTACATCTTAGCCTGAGCACAAGTTATAAATTTAATTTGCTTTAGAACAACAAGAAATAACTTGTAGCTCATTGATAAAGCCTTGCACTGCTGTGACATAGCCCATGTTTCAAATCCCCCAGCCACATATTATTTTTAATGATTTTTCTTTTAAACTTTTTGGAAGCCCAAAAGATTACACGTGCAATACACGTAAAAATGAAAAGTTACTGAAAACAAACATATGGAAAATGTTATATGAACAGACCCTGACACGTAGCACCAATCCCACACCCCACCTCACTTGATGGACTATCGAGATTGCTCCAAGGGCCGGCGGCGACGAGCCCCCCGTGGGGAATGCTCCTAAATTTTTTCCCAACACCCCTTGGCCTCCCCCCACTACTCATCTTCTGTATTTTTTCCTGCAATTAACCAGAGGATTAAAATTGAGCTTTTAATCCATGTTTTAATGTATTTTTAATTCCTTTCTTCAATCCTCAAAACCCTAATTCTATCCTATAAATACCACATCATATCCTAGCCTTTTCATTCTGAAATCTATCATCAAAACTCTCAAATTTTTCCAAGTTAAATTAGTTGTACAAGTGGAGTTATCCCAAGGTCATCTTCCGGTGATGACTCAGGACAAATCTGGCGACACCGCGACTCCACGAAGCTTCCATCTTGTTCCCATACCTGTCCTCTCTCTTTTCATCCAGTAAGTCCCCTTTCCTCTCCTTTCTTCCTATTCCAAAAAGACCCCTTTTTAAAACTCGTCGGAAGTGGAGTTATTCCGACCTCTGATTCTAATTTTGTTAAAAACATAACTTCTCTTAATAACCAAATACCCATATTATTATATCTTGTTTAGCAACTATAAACCAACATTGAGAACAAGTTTCATTTCAAAATACCATGCGATGCAACTTTTATTTCACTTTTACGGTTAAATACCACAAACTTTCTATTCGACATCTTTCATCATATATGCTCATATTACCTTTAGAAAACTCATGAGGTAATGACCTGCCTCATCACAACACTCATCATGACATAGCACGATGGTTTTTAGAACAATATTTTGTGAGATAAATACAATTTTACAATAAAATACCTTAAACTAATAAAACCGTATTTTTAAAGATTGTTTTAATTAAATTCCTTGCAAATAAGCCTCTACAACCCATTTTGGGAAACCCGATTTGGATGGTGAGGGTTATCACATATCCTCGGTACTAGTAGAGCGAGATGCAGACCTCCTCACGGAGCATCCGATCTCGATGGAATTTTTATTACAATTTTTAAGATAACGTGATTTCTATTTAATAAATAAATTTATTTTTAATAATTATTTATAATATTATCAAAGTATCTATTTTAAATACATATAATAAATTCCATGTTTTCTAAACACAAGAATCACAAATTTCATAAATATACCATCATAAATCCATACATTTCCAATTTACATTAAAATACCATATACTATTCAATCTAGGTTTATAATCATTAGAATACTTCACTTTTAAAAATTACATTCATGAGAATCCTAAATACGATAAATAAACACTTGAGGAATATTTTGAAAGTATACTAAAACTATTTTTCATAAAACACCCTCAAGTTTATTAATTTACAATAAGGACCCTAGTAAATAGGTTTAAGCGGAACCAATTCTCTTGAGCCTCAGGGAACCAGAGAAAGTAGGTGCTTGTCTATTTAAGGTAGAAAACTAAAATGGGGTTATCAATGGTAATTGTCTTGGAAAAAGTCACAAATCCTGCCGTCCATGTGCAGCAGTTACCATTAACTCCAAAACCTAATTCAGAAATCAAATTCTGTTTAAGTGTCCGACTCAATCTGAGTCTCAGTCTAATCTCAATACAATTCCAATTTACATACAATTCAAATATAACTCCAATACATCATGAATCCACATATACTGGAACTTGAACATGAATACCAGAATACCATCTATATCAACATGACTTGAACTGACCGAACTATGGATATACATTGACTTGATTACATGACTATCCATTTACATCCTTATTCATTTATATGAATAATTGATATCATGGTTTTGGCAAGTCTTACATCTATAAAACAACAAAATATACATTACGGGGTTAAAGGGGTAGACTGGTACGGAATGTGTTAAAAGTGGCACGGGATGGTCGTTAAAAGATGTAACTAAACATCCATTGCCGTTGTTCCGTAGGGTTTGACGGAGCCTTGTACTACGGGTTACCTTATTCCACAGGATAGTTGGACTCCTCCGTAAACACTAATATCTTCTGTACCAAGATATAAACAACTGCATTAGTATAACGAACACAATCTTATATACTTCACCTGTTATATTCTCTCTTATCTGTCTATTCTATTTTTTTTCTCTTTGGGACTTACCGAGCGATTGTTTGCTGACGACATTCCTTTTCTATTCTTTCTTTGGAATGTTGTCAGGAGGACCCGACTCTCTGGAGATCGAGCCCAGCTCAGAAGACTTGGAGCAGTTCATCGAGGACCCCGAGCTCTAATTCTCCTGTATATACTTTTACTTTCAGTTCATGCCATTGTTTAGGTATTGCTTTCCAGTATTGTATTTACTTTCCAGTTGTATTGTAAAGAATGTTTAATCAATAAAAAGTTGCTGTTCATTTACATCTCATGTCTTTCTTGTGTACATTTATATTGCTTATTTACGCTTAACGTGTTTACTTTTGAGTAAATACGTTGCGGGCCTAGTCACGTCTCCTTATCTATACACCGGGAAGCGGGGCGTGACAACAAGAATTTCATGGATTGGAGATTGAAGTATTTGTGCCAGATAACGCTTCCTATTTGATGAACTTACAAGTCCAGTCCACTCTTGTAAATCGAATCAAGGCAGCTCAAGAAAATGATGCCAAATTACAAAGGATCCGAGAACAAGTAGAAAGTGGACTACAAACTGACTTCTTCATCCACGAAGATGGATCCTTGCGATATGGAAGTCGTTTATGCGTACCAGTCGGACCTGTTTGAGAAGAGTTGATGAAAGAAACTCACAGCTTTCCATATTCGGTACACTCTGGTGGTACAAAGATGTACAATGATCTACGGCAAAATTACTGGTGGCATGGAATGAAGCGCGAAGTAGCAAGGAGCATAGCCAAGTGTTTGGTGTGTCAGCAAGTGAAGACTGAACATCACAACACTGCTGGCCTACTTCAGCCGTTACTAATCCCAGAATGGAAATGACAACACATTACCATGGACTTTGTGACTGCTCTCCCTCGCAGCACGATGGGTAACGACGCAATTTGGGTTATTGTGGATCGAATCACCAAGTCAGATCACTTTATTCCGTTCAGAGTTGGCCAGTCGACCGAGACGTTAGCAAAGAAGTACATGGAGATGAGCATAAAACTAAAGTAAGATTTAAACCTTCAAGATGTACCATATTTGATACCCATAAACTCATGCAGGAGATCGTGAGATTATATGGAGTACCTGTTTGCATCGTCTTCGATCGTGATACAAGATTCTGATCACAATTTTGGCAGAGTCTGCAAGCTAGATTGGGAACGAGTCTGAATTTCAGCACGACGTATCATCCACAAACGAACGGATAGTCGGAGCGAACAATTCAGATACTGGAAAATATGCTAAGAGCCTGTATGTTAGACTTCGGAGGATCGTGGGAAGATCACTTACACCTTATAGTGTTTTCATACAACAACAACTATCAGGCAAGCATTGGGATGACACCATTCGCAGCACTTTATGGACGGAAGTTTCGTTCACCTCTAAGTTGTGATGACATTGGAGATCATGAACTTCTTGGACCAGAGATGATCGTGGCAACTGTGGACTTAGTTCGCACGATCAAGGAAAAGATGCGAATAGCCTAAGACCGACAGAAACATTGAGCAGATGCAAAGCGTCGACATCTAGAGTTCCAACCTGGAGACCATGTATCCCTGAAGATCTCTCTAAACAGAGGAGTAATCCGTTTTGGCAAAAGGGGTAAACTCAGTCCAAG
Organism: Agapanthus africanus; assembly: GCA_030015575.1. NCBI lineage: Eukaryota > Viridiplantae > Streptophyta > Magnoliopsida > Asparagales > Amaryllidaceae > Agapanthus > Agapanthus africanus. The sequence continues at coordinate 670,882,648 of JASDDO010000014.1, forward strand.
ATATATAGGACCGTTCGATATACTCGAACGAGTTGGAGAAGTGATATATCGTTTAGCACTACCACCCTCATTAGAAGGAGTGCACAACGTGTTCCACATGTCCTAGCTATGAAGATATGTGAGCGACCTCAGCCACATACTTGATCACTCAAAGCTCACAGTACAAACTGACTTAACCTACGAGCAACAACCAGTTCAGATCTTGGACCGAAAGATGATGACATTGCGGAATAAAGAAGTAAACTTGGTCCGAGTGATGTGGAGAAATGATTCGCCAGGAGAATCAATCTGGGAACGATAAGAAGATATGCGTACACGATACCTTACCTTTTTTGAAAATTAGTCCCTATGTAATTATAAATTTCGAGGACGAAATTTTTATAAGGAGGGTAGAATGTAATGACTCTGAAAACACTGTACAGAAAATTTCTTGTTATTGTACAGAAAAGAGTATTACAGAGTTATTTTTGTTAAATAAAAGCAAGAAGTAACTTGTAGCTTACTGGTAAAGCCCCTTCACTACTGTGACATAGCCTGTGTGTTCGATTCCCATCAGACACAATTATTTTTTTCTAATTTTTCTTTTTAATTTTTGGAAGCCTAAGAGTTGCACGTGCAATACACGGGGAAATGAAAAGTTTCAGAAAAATTAAACAGGAGCAATGAGATGTACACACCCAATTATCCACGTAGCACGAATCCCGAGGCAAAACCTCAAGATCTGACCGTCCAAACCTATCAATGGGCCGGCGCCGACGGTCAGATGAGCCCCGTTTACCTCCGTGCTTTACACACACACCCCTTCGACTCCCCTTAACTCTCCTGCACTGTTTGATTTCCCTGCAATCAAATAGAGACCATTCATTTCACCAATTAACACCTTTTAATGCTTTTTAATCCAAAATTTTAATTCCCAAACCCTAATTATTCACTATAAATACCACCCCATGCCTTAGCTCTTCATCATTATGAAATTCTAGCAAAATTCTATCAAAAAAGTTCCTAAGTGCCAGTGGAGTTAATGACCAAGCTTGTTCCATCGAAAATCAAAGCCGTTTCCGGATCTCTCGAGACTCCATGAAGCCCCCTCCCTTCTTCCTTACCCTTTTCTTGATATTGCCGTTCTCCGCCGAAAGACGCGACCGGGACGTTAGGATGTCTGGCACTGAATTTAGGGGGCAGATGCAATTTGGATTTATCCGTCCACCTCTCTGAAGATACCAAGTTGATTTACGGCACCGTATATCGGAGGTTTGGACGGATGCGGCCGTTGTAGCAGACTTCGTCAGATTCCTCCTTATTTGCGAGGGGTTTTTTGATTATGGGGACGCTCTACCCTGCAGGTGCAAGCCCCTGTATTAATTACGTTATCGCATCACGATAACCACTTTCTCCTGCTCCAGAAGTTCACTTCGTATCGTGTGTGTTTTTGTTTGTTTTGGTTGCCCGTGGATTGTATATGGAGACTAATTTATGTTATCGCCCGTAGGGCGTGGATTAGTCCAAATTCGTATATCTTAGATTTGGGGTTATTTTATTTAAGGATCGTTAATCTATTTTTAGATTAAGATCGACTTAAATGTATGTGAGTATTTGGGGGCTCGATTTGTTTTTGTTAAGGATACATTAGTCCAATTTGAGACTAAGATCCACTTAACGGGGTTTCAGGATCATTTTTATTTCAGATCCAACAAAAGAGCATTTGGGCTCCATTGTTTTAGTTTAAGGACGTGTAGGTCCATTATCGCCATTTTGGGGGCGAAGTTCTAATTTGAGGACATCTCGGTCCGTTGATCACCATTTTGGAGGCGAATTTCTAGTTTAAGAACGTCTCGGTTCGTTGATCACCATTTTGGAGGTGAGATTTTAGTTTAATGACGTCTCGGTCCGTTGATCACCATTTTAGAGGTGAGATTTTAGTTTAAGGACGTCTCGGTCCGTTATCCATCTTGCGCACACGTGTATTTGTTACGTGACGGGATAAACAACGATGTTGATATGGAATACGCTCAATTTGGGGTGCAGTCTGATTTGAGGTGTGCACGTCGATTTGGAAGTGTATCAACGAGTTGTTGGTTTTCGGGACCCACCACCTCTCTAAAGATGTTGAAAAATTACAATGACATATATCAGAGGTGTGGAGAGATGTACTCTTAAACCAAATCTCATATTTGAGGGAAAAGATGGTGATGCCGTAGACCTAAGGAATGTTAGTCATGTTTGAGACTAAAATTATTTTAGGAGATATAAAATGAGTATCACTTGGGATATCATCATTGGGAGACCACTAGTCGTTTTTGAGACTAAGGTCAATTGGGGAAAGCATGAGCACAAGGGCTCAGTTGTTTTTGTATCAAAGAGGTCTAACTTTAGATAACTTAGCCAATTTGGGCTAAGATTGAGTCTCCAACAATGTTAAGCACTGAGGAATACAGTGCTCACGTTTGTTTCACGTGGGCACTAGATTAGTGTTAAACACTAGAGTTTTTTGGTGCTCACGTGACACACGTGAGGCACCCCAAATATAGGAACTAGACTAGTGTTAAACACTAGAGTTTTATGACGCTCACGTGATACACGTGAGGCACCCCAAATATGGGTACCGGACTTTGGGTTTTTTCTCCTCCCTTTTTTATATAATTGCTAAGCACTTGGTTCTCGTGCAAAGCACGTGGGTGTCCCCTTTCCCTTTATTGATGATGGAGTACTGTAGTTTCCTCTTTCTTTTACTTGTTTTTCTCTTAAACAAATCATGTGTTAAACACGGAAGGAAGTTTTTGTTATTTTCCTTGTTCGTTTGAAGCACTCACATGGGAAACACTTGAGGCTTCGAAAATAGTACTAAGTACCAACGATTTGGCCTTAGAGATCTTGGATCACTATTTTTTTATTGAAGTCTTTAGAGGAATTAAATTTCTATGTGTTCCCGTTCTTCTTCTCCCTTTTTTTATGTAACTTCTTTTCACTTAGGTTTTGAATCTTGCAGAGCGAAATCTCCCTAATGAGAATTGAATTCTCAACTTGTGGGGAGATTTGCCTCTGCAAATCTCAACCAGAGGAAAGAATCGAGTTCTTATATGAAGGGTTAAACCCTTAGAGAGGTAAAGGAGAGGTGTTTTCTTTTTACCTAGTATTTCAAGGAAGCAAGTCTTTTCTTTAAGAATTAAATTCTCCTGTTCCTCAAAAGCTCACTGTATATTCTTTTTTTTAAGCCTTTGGGGAGTTCTCTCTCTCTGCGTTTGTCTCTTTTTTTCTCCTCCTTTGAGACTTGAAGTCTCGGATTATTTATATAGCGGAAAGAAGTTTATTTAATTTTGAGAAAATCTCTCATTGAGAGATCCCAATTGATTTAATTGGTCTCAGAATTGATTTGGGAAATTTTACCCACCGTTAGATTTTTGATCTAAGGACTTCTGTTTTACAGAAGATATTGTTCTTGTTTTTAACAAGATTGGGGATATTCTCCGATATATAGAATAAAATTCTATCGAGCGGTGACATTTTAATCATCATTGGATTTTTAATCCAAGGGTGCTTAATTTAACAGAGTATAATCTTTCTCTGTTTAAAAAGATATAGAAAATATTTTGGATCTTTGATCCATTAACTCTCTGTCTAACAGACAATATTCTTCCCAATAGAATTTAATTCTATGTTTAATCACCGTTGGATCCTTGATCCAACGGTTCATTAAGTAGAATTTAATTCTACGTAAGGAGGTGTCCTCACATGTTTAGCATGCGAGACTTTGTTTAGTCTATCTGTTGTTTGATTGCGGCATCTATATGCTTTGCATATAGGCGCTCACGTGTTTAACACGTGAGGCTTTGTTTAGCCTATCTGTAGTTTAATTGTAGCGCCTATATGCTTTGCATATAGGCGCTCACGTGTTTAACACGTGAGGCTTTGTTTAGCCTATCTGTTGTTTGATTGCAGCGCCTATATGCTTTGCATATAGGCGCTCACGTGTTTAACACGTGAGACTTTGTTTAGCCTATCTGTAGTTTAATTGCAGCGCCTATATGCTTTGCATATAGGCGCTCACGTGTTTAGCACGGGCGGCTTTGTTTAGCCTATCTGTAGTTTAATTGCAGCATCTATATGCTTTACATATATGCGCTCACATGTTTAACACATGAGGCTTTGTTTAGCCTATCTGCAGTTTAATTGCAGTGCCTATATGCTTTGCATATAGGCGCTCACGTGTTTAACACGTGAGGCTTTGTTTAGCCTATCTGCAGTTTAATTACAGCGCCTATTTATAGACGCTCATGTGTTGGCACGTGAGGCTTGTTTAGCCTCCTTATAGTTTTAACGGGAGTGCCTATATGCCTTGCATATAGGCGCTCACGTGTTTAACACGTGAGCCTTATTTAGTGGGGAGTTTCCCCATTTCTTTCTCTCCTCTTCTTCTTCTCTTTTTTATAACAAAACAAATACCCCCACAACATTGCTCTCACGTGGCTTGCACGTGAGTGCAACGCTGTCCACTTGTACATCCGTTGGATTTCCTAGGGGAACGGGAAAATGAACCGTTCCTATCATGTCTTATAAATACGACGGCTTGGCTCTTAAGATGGCCATTGTTTCTTCGTCTTCTTCCTTAGCCATTCTCTTGAGAATTTAATTCTCCTTTCAGAGCTCAGTTCTCTGCCCGTTGAAATTTCAGAGTTAAACTCTGTTAAAAAAAACTCTTTTCGGTTAAGATCTTGAATAACAGTTATCTCTTAGGAACAAGAAACCCTTTTTCTCTAAATTTTTTTATGGATTTTAAATCCACTGTAAGAGCTTTGCTCCTTTCTGGAATCGATCTTTTAGAGATCCAAAATCTTTTGTGTAGTAAACCCCAATGTCTTCGAAGATCGAGAGTTTCCTCTCTGATCTTTAAGGATCCATTTTTTCATTTCCCATCATGGGGGTTTCTGGAATTAATTCTATTACTTAAAAGGAATTTGATTCCTCATTAAAGAGCTTAGCTCTGAAAGATCAAGAGGGCCTTTTGGGAATTTTATTCCTTGGTGTTCTTGAGTATATTTTCATTATAGGGTTTTACCCTTATTTTCATAAATTTGAATTTGTTGGGTATTTTAATAGAACTCATTTTTCTTTGAGGATGCCAAGAGTTGTTTAAACCCCAGTGTCCATTTAACGAGAATCCTTTTTGATTCTTGCAATAATTATCTAGTCTCATCATTGGTGAGCCACCATATTGATTTTGTAGGGTCCATTGGTTTTACAGCTAGTGGTCTCGTGAAACAAACATCACGTTTTTATTTTATTTTATTATATTTTTTTAAAAAAAAATGGGTTTTTCCTTTCCCCTCTTATTTCAGGAACGATGGCCTCACTTTTTGACTTCCCATACACTCACTTAGAAGTCGCTTTTCCGCAATCGCCATCGGACGAGAAAGTTATGGTTGTTAGTGTATATGCCCTAGGGGCCAATATTGTATCATACTAGGTTGTATATTACTTAATGGAAGCTTGGGATATTCACAGTTGTATATATAACAGTCTTGCTAAACATGGTAGTATGCTACTTGGTTTGAGTCTACTTTAATATGTGCATATGTTTCTTGTAACGTATCACTTATACATATTAGTAGAGCCCATAGGATCTTTGCTTGATTACCAACGTCGTGATGGCAGTCACACTAGTGGGGGCTGGGTAGTCTGTAAGCAACATCCTATACAGGTCTCTGGTCGTTGGATTATCAAGATAGGGCATCGATATTCCGGAGTAGACTAAGCGTATACGCTTCTCATCCCAGTTGGGGAGATGGTCTGTCCCACAGCTATCAGTACGTCGTACTGGAGATAGTATACATGTGCTCGTTAGGTTACGGGTACACTGGACAGGACTCGCCAAGGAACTGATTGGTTGGTATTATAGCCATCGTCAGTTATCAGTTCCCAGGTGACATGAGTACAGCATAGTCCACAGACTTGACACTATTGCTTTGCCTCGAGTGTGTCCCACTGTTCTTAGATTGCTACCCTACCACGGCTCAAAGGAGTCGTGCAAACAGGTAGCAGTTGGATACAGTCCCGAGCACTTGGAGGCAGTAGTGGTTAGATAGGATTCGTCTCTCCCGGTATTGGGAGATGATATCGCGCTGTGTCAGAGAGCCATTACGCAAAGTCCCTGGCCAGGGCAAGAGATATATACTGGTAGGTTCCAGTAGCTTCTCAGGGTGTAATGGGCTTCACTCCGACACGACTTATACAGCTATTAGGGGACTGACGCTTGCCGCCCCCTAGGCATGATATGCGATAGTCTTAGACGAACAGACCGGACTGTACGGAGATTATCACATCAGGCTCAGTAGGGGTTCGGATGGTTTTCCTCATCGTCCTTCTTATCGACATCTACCTGGGGACCGTTACGTACAGCTAGTGCCGCTTGCGGTCTGTGGTTAAACCCACTTCCAGCGTAGTGTCGAGTCTTTAGAGTCCCACACAGAGAGTTTCCCTGCTCCAGGCAAAACGATATAGAGGCCGTATGGTTTTACGACAAGGGTTCGGATGCGTACGTGTGTTTACGCACGTACGACTTTTCAGACAGTTTTTACTAGTCGGCTTTAGATTAAGCCAGATTCTAGTATCGGGTTACTGGATTTATACAGTCTAAAGTTTTTCCGTGTTTTCACGGATTGGAGGGGCGTTCTCGTAATTTGTCGGGAAGCTTCTAGAAGTGTGGTGACTAAGGGGTTAAGGTGGCATTGCTTTAAATGAGATTAGTGACTTATTTGTGTGATTCATCCAAGTTATTAATGCATCATAAATGCTTAATGACTCATGGAGATGAATCACTCATTGATATTTGTGAAGCATGGTTGATAATTCTATTATTTGATTTTTGGATAAATAATAATGCTTCATATATATCATGATAAGATCATTATCTCATTTCATTATTATTCTCACATTCTCTCTCCTCAAGCTCACTCTCTCTTCAAACCCTAACCCTAACCTCTCATGAGTTGAGATCAAGGGTTAGCTAGACTAATACATCCATTACCTCACTCTATATCCCCTAGGTAGCTTAGATTAGCACTTTAAGCAACCTAGTTATCTCAAGTTTGAGATTAAGCTTGGCGTAGGAGCTTTCGGGTGGATCGTCTTTGATTCGAGGAGGCCGTTGAGGTGCCGATGTTCCAAGGAGTCTACAAGGAGTGGAGGACCGCGATGATGACCCGAAGGACAAGTAACGTGGGGTATAACTTCGTATCCGAGTAGTTAAACTTCTAGTAGATAGTTAGCAATGGTTTCGATAACGATTCATGCACTCAAGTCCGTGTTACGAAACTTTGATAATCGTTTTTCATATATTCCGCCTCCCAGCAAGTTCGTGGGGTGCGTGACATAGACTTACAGTGGTATCAGAGCCAACTAAACCATTACTAGCTTGTTAGCAATTGATTAGAAGTTCGATCGACAGAAAACACGAAAACAAAAATTCGAAACCCTTAGTTTCTGTTAATTTTAAAAGTGTCTGAAATTTTTTTTGACATACCTTAAAATTCACAGCAGGGAAATTAATGAATACTGGGAAAATACGAGCCAGTGACTCGGCAAAACGGCCGCGGATCCGTGGCAATAGAGGGCTTCTGCCGCGGATCCGCCGCCGAGTCAACGCCGAGTTGACTCGGAGTTTCACAGTAATTCATAATTTTTGGGTTTTTGTCTTCCTATATGTTCTGTTTCTACCCAGGTTACTTCAGTACAGGTTTGCTTTTGGGGTAGACACGGAATTTGGTATTCGATCGATATTCTAAGATATTTGTTAACTGGTTTTTTATCTTTAATGTTTAATGTGTTCGTAAACCTCCCATAACTGCTAGTATGTCGATTGGCAAGGGGTTGCACATTTCTGAAATGTTTACTGTTTGTGTATATGAACTGTATTGGACTGTTGTGATGATTAGCCGGAGTTTTGAGATGGATTTAATATTCATTCATTCGATGTAAATGTAATATGATGTAATATTCTTTTGCGGGGCACATCCAGGTTGCGGTTGTAGCCACCGTTGTATTATTTCTTTTTACTGTTTTTGCTCCTAGGACAGACCCAAGGTGGGGTTCACAAACTACCGGGTACTTTGAAGTGTTTAATGGCCTACTCACTTTGTTGAGGGAGACCGCTTCACTTCGGGTACTTGACGGGTAGTTTGCCGTACCCGTAGGGGTCTAGGGTGGGGTAATGGCTATTCATCACAACTGTGTAATCCGTCTTTTATTGCAGGCTCAAAGCAAATGCGGATTGCTAATAAATCCAATAAAGTTCATCTGTGATCTGGAATGCTTATTATTGCGTCTGACGAATGTACAATATCTATATATGAAATCTATTAGACGTCACTTATGTTTTACACCCGCGCTAGCCCAGCCCCCGCTCTGTCGTTAGTTAAATAACCTAACGGGTGATGACGGGATCCCGTAGCGAATACGGATGGCATAAGAGGACGTGGTATTTTTGTTGTTTTCTGCAATGATAGGATAAATGATGGGACGCATTATTATAATGCAAAGAAAATAAACCAAAGTTAAGTCGTTGGAACAAATTTAAAAGAAACCACTCGGTTATTTTAAAAAGATCAGAATTTTTAATTGCGGAGCTTTAACCACTCCTTTTAAAAAGTATCAGGTTCCTTCGATTAAATCAAGTTCACTACGTTCACGGTTTTTGCCAAAACCATTCATAGCCCTCCGTCATTTCATTTGGGTATTCAGTAGTATTCAAGCTATGTATTTTGACCAACGCCAAGGCATAGTGTTTGGTAGCCACTAGATATTCATTTGTTTTCATAGATAGACGAGTTAGTTTGGGACAGTCGTATTATCATTTTGGCCAACGTCAAGGATATTTACGGATGGGTTCAAATTAACCTGGATAATGACGGGTAGAACTTGACATGCGACTTTTGATATTTTGACCAACGCCAAGGTCATAAGAGCATGGGGCAAAAATTTATATCGGGAATTTCAAAAGAAACTGAAATTTGCAGAGATAGCATACCATTTTGGAGTTTGATGAATGTTGGTAGGATTCCTTCAACATTATCATACGATGATATTTTGGATCCCGATCCTACTGTGAGTATATACTACTTATCAGGAGATTCGTCATTTAACGATCAATGCTATAAACCAAGTATGTGCCTAGAAAAGTGTCAGCGGGGTTACGCCCCCAGAGAAAAGAGGTTATTTAACTAAGGAACTTCGCAAAAGCGTTGGAAAACCTCCCTCGAAGTATCGACACTGACCTGGCTGAACGGTTAAGCAAGAATTGTACGGTGAGAATAGTCCTGGCTAATTCTTCTTTTATGGTTTGAGGAGGGATTCGAGAAACAGTGGGAGCCATCCTGTTTAGATAAATTAAAAACCACTCTAAACTTGCAAGAGCATCATGCTAATAGTATTTTCTTCTCTCTCTTAAATTGCAGCGGCCTTGTGACCACACATAGGTTACATCTAGATAAAAATTTGACTGAATCTTACTTATATGACTGGCAAAGGTCTGTCCAGATGTCCATTGCCTGTGACAAGCTGGACCACCCTATTACTACTCAAGATCCCGCCGTCCCAGGTCCAGTTTCCACTGTCGCGGATATGGATATCCGTCAGACAAGGGAAAAAGATAAAGCGAAAGCTAAGTGCCTCGTGTTAGCTTCAGTTGATGGTGTATACCAGAAGAAGCACGAGAAGATGGACTTATTTTCCACCTTTCTCCATAACAAAGATTTATATGGAGAGCAATCTCATATCGCAAGATATGAGACCGCGAACGAATTAATTCAAGCGAGGTTGGCTGACGGGTCATCTGTAGAGGACAACGTCCTTATAATGACTAGATGTATTGATAAGCTCCAGGACGTGGAGACCGCGTTGGGAAACGAGTCAGATACTGACTTGATTCTACAGTCTCTGCCTCCTACCCTAAAGGAAACCAGGGAAATAGAAGGAAAGAGAAGGGCAAAAGTTTCGGGACTAGATATAGTAAAAGAGGGACGTTCCTATTGTTACAGGAATGAACATTGGAAGAATGATTGCAGGGCTAACAAAGCCAGTAGCCAGGATTCGAAGCATGTTGTGGCTTCAGCCTCAAGTGTGTTTGTGATAGAGAACTGTATGTCAGTTAACCCTACTTCCTGGGTATTGGATACCGGATCAGGATCTCACATCTGTAATTCGTTATAGGCTCTGAGAAACCGTAGGATTATCAGGATAGGTGATATGACCCTCACAGTTGCTAACGGAATGAGCATGGACGCTGAATCCGTAGGGGAATATCATCTTGGACTGACAACTGGGCAGATATTGATTCTGCGTAACTGTTTTTATGTACCAGGAACAACTTGTAATATCATATCTGTATCCTTACTTTCCAAAGAAGGATATGATTTTACTTTTATAAGGGATGTGGTTCACATCCACCTAAATCAAGTTATGATTGGGTCAGGTATATTACAAAACGGTATATACGTATTGAGTCAAGCTCAGGTTTTCAATGTCCAGAACACACTTAAAAGAAAGTCTCCTGAAATAAATCAGGCTTTCTTATGGCATTGTAGACTTGGTCACATCAATGAGAGAAGGTTGACTAAGTTACATAGAGAAGGATATTTGAATCCGTTCGAATATCAATCTTATGCTACTTGTGAATCTTGTCTCATAGGAAAGATGACAAAGACTCCGTTTACTGGACACGGGGTAAGAGCAAGCGAGCTCTTGGGACTCGTACACAGTGACGTGTGCGGTCCAATGTCTACACATGCGCGAGGTGGTTATTCCTACTTCATTACTTTTACGGATGATTTCTCTAGGTATGGATATATCTTCTTGATGAAGCATAAATCCGAGGCCTTTGAGAAATTCCAAGAATACAAGAATGAAGTGGAAAAACAAACAGGCAAGAGTATAAAAACACTGAGATCTGATCGAGGTGGTGAATACTTAAGTGCCGAGTTCCTGGGTTACTTAAAAGAGAATGGCATTCTCTCTCAGCTTACTCCTCCATACACACCACAACACAACGGTGTATCAGAAAGGAGGAATCGAACCCTATTGGATATGGTTCGTTCCATGATGAGTAACGCTGAGTTACCACGATCATTCTGGGGATATGCACTAGAATCAGCTGCATATCTTTTGAACCTAGTTCCTACCAAGACTGTGCCTACCACACCATATCAGATGTGGAGTGGGAAGAAACCCTATCTTCAGTATCTAAAGATTTGGGGATGTCCGGCTTTTGTTAAAAAGCAGCATGCGGATAAGCTCGAGGCACGATCAGTACATTGTAAGTTTGTGGGATATCCAAAGAACTCCAAGGGGTATCTATTCTATTACGCAGAGGAACAAAAAGTTTTTGTTTCTCGTCATGCCCACTTTCTAGAACATCAGTTTTTAGAAAAAGGAACAAATGGGAGCGAAGTAGAACTGGAAGAAATTCTAGAACCACAAGCTATTACTGAAAGCTTGGAAGAACCAGAAGGTTCAGGAGAACGGGACATCCCGACGCCACTCCGTAAGAGTAGTAGGCAATCTCATCCACCCGAGAGATACTACGGTTTTCTCATAGACGGGGATAGAGAGGATTGCACTATTGACTATGATGAGCCTACTAGCTTCCAGCAAGCCATTCAGAGCGGTGACTCAGTAAAATGGCTGGATGCAATGCGGACCGAAATGGAGTCCATGTACACTAACAAAGTATGGACTTTGGACATTTCTCCAGATGGGGTAAAACCCGTAGGATGCAAATGGACCTTCAAAAAGAAAATTGGTGTAGATAGACAGGTTGAAACCTATAAGGCTAGACTTGTTGCAAAGGGTTTCCGTCAAAGACCTGGTTTTGAATATGACGAAACCTTTTCTCCAGTGGCTATGCTTAAATCTATTCGGGTCCTTCTTGCTATTGCTGCCTTCCACGATTATGAAATCTGGCAGATGGACGTAAAGACGGCCTTTCTAAATGGAAATTTGGAAGAAAGCGTCCATATGGATCAGCCAGAGGGATTCATTCAGAGTGGGAGCAGCGATAAAGTATGCAAGCTGCTTAAGTCCATTTATGGACTAAAGCAGGCATCGTGGAGTTGGAACATATGTTTTGATGATGCTGTCAAAGAATTCGACTTCATCAAAAATCCAGATGAACCTTGCATATACAGTAAGATTGTAGGGAGAACTATAGTATTTCTCGTTTTGTACGTGGATGACATTCTCCTAATAGGAAATGATATTCCTATGTTACAGTCAGTCAAAAGATTCTTGTCACATAAATTCTCCATAAAAGACCTGGGTGATGCCACCTACATTCTGGAAATCCGGATCTATCGTGATAGATCAAAGAGGATGTTGGGACTTTCACAGTCCAGGTACATAGACACCATATTGAAGAGATTCAGTATGGATGATTCTAAGCGCGGTAACCTACCGGCTTGTCATGGAATCACCCTCTCCAAAGAGATGTCTCCCAAGACTGATTTAGAAAGGGATCGCATGTCGATTATACCCTACGCTTCTGCGGTAGGCTCTATAATGTATGCGATGTTATGTACCAGACCAGATGTAGCATACGCATTGAGCGTTGTAAGCCGGTATCAGGCAAACCCAGGGGAGAAGCACTGGATAGCAGTAAAGAACATTCTCAAGTACCTAAGGAAGACTAAGGAGATGTTCTTGGTATATGGAGGAAAAGCCCTCCAGTTGGAGGCCTTTGCCGACTCCGGCTTCCAGAGTGACAAAGATGACTCCAAATCCATGTCGGGTTATGTCTTTACCCTCAATGGAGGGGCGGTCTATTGGAAGAGTTCTAAATAGGAGACAGTTGCTGACTCAAAGATGGAAGCGGGGTACATAGCTGCTTGCGATGCCGCAAAAGAAGCAGTCTGGATGAAGAAGTTCCTCACAGATCTTCAGGTGGTTCCTACCAGTGTTGGTCCAATACCTCTGTATTGTGACAACAACGGCGCTATAGCTTTAGCGAAGGAACCCAGGTCCCATCAGAAGTCCAGACACATCTTAAGACGGTATCACCTGATCAGGGAGATCATAGATCGCCGGGAGATCGAGGTGAAGAGAGTAGAGACGGAGAATAATATTGCTGATCCATTCACAAAAGGCCCTTCCTCAGACGCAGTTCGAGAGGCTATTCGAGATGATAGGTCTACGATATGCCGGCTCATGGCCCTAGTGCAAGTGGGAGATTGTTAGTATATATGCCCTAGGGGCCATTATTGTATCATACTAGGTTGTATATTACTTAATGGAAGCTTGGGATATTCACAGTTGTATATATAACAGTCTTGCTAAACATGGTAGTATGCTACTTGGTTTGAGTCTACTTTAATATGTGCATATGTTTCTTGTAACATATCACCTATACATATTAGTAGAGCCCATAGGATCTTTGCTTGATTACCAGCGTCGTGATGGCAGTCACACTAGTGGGGGCTGGGTAGTCTGTAAGCAACATCCTATACAGGTCCCTGGTCGTTGGATTATCAAGATAGGGCATCGATATTCCGGAGTAGACTAAGTGTATACGCTTCTCATCCCAGTTGGGGAGATGGTCTGTCCCACAGCTATTAGTATGTCGTACTGGAGATAGTATACAGGTGCTCGTTAGGTTACGGGTACACCGGATAGGACTCGCCGAGGAACTGATTGGTTGGTATTATACCCATCGTCAGTTATCAGTTCCCAGGTGACATGAGTACAGCATAGTCCGCAGACTTGACACTGCTGCTTCGCCTCGAGTGTGTCCCACCGTTCTTAGATTGCTATCCTACGACGGCTCAAAGGAGCCGTGCAAACAGGTAGCAGTTGGGTGCAGTCCCGAGCACTTGGAGGCAGTAGTGGTTAGATAGGATTCGTCTCTCCCGGTATTGGGAGATGATATCGCGCTGTGTCAGAGAGCCATTACGCAAAGTCCCTGGCCAGGGCAAGCGAGATATACTGGTAGGTTCCAGTAGCTTCTCAGGGTGTAATGGGCTTCGCTCCGACATGACTTATACAGTTATTAGGGGACTGACGCTTGCCGCCCCCTAGGCTTGATATGCGATAGTCTTAGATGAACAGACTGGACTGTACGAAGATTGTCACATCAGGCTCAGTAGGGGTTCGGATGGTTTTCCTCATCGGCCTTCTTATCGACATCTACCTGGGGACCGTTACGTACAGCTAGTGCCGCTTGCGGTCTGTGGTTAAGCCCACTGCCAGCGTAGTGTCGAGTCTTTAGAGTCCCACACAGAGAGTTTCCCTGCTCCAGGAGAAACGATATAGAGGTCGTATGGTTTTACGACAAGGGATCGGATGCGTACGTGTGTTTACGCACGTACGACTTTTCGGACAGTTTTTACGATTCGGCTTTGGATTAAGCCAGATTCTAGTATCGGGTTACTGGATTTATACAGTCTAAAGTTTTTCCGTGTTTTCACGGATTGGAGGGGCGTTCTCGTAATTTGTCGGGAAGCTTCTAGAAGAGTGGTGACTAAGGGGTTAAGGTGGCATTGCATTAAATGAGATTAGTGACTCATTTGTGTGATTCATCCAAGTCATTAATGCATCATAAATGCTTAATGACTCATGGAGATGAATCACTCATAGACATTTGTGAAGAATGTTTGTTAATTTTATTATTTGATTTTTGGATAAATAATAATGCTTCATATATATCATGATAAGATCATTATCTCATTTCATTATTATTCTCACCTTCTCTCTCCTCAAGCTCACTCTCTCTTCAAACCCTAACCCTAACCTCTCATGAGTTGAGATCAAGGGTTAGCTAGACTAATACATCCATTACCTCACTTTATATCCCCTAGGTAGCTTAGATTAGCACTTTAAGCAACCTAGTTATCTCAAGTTTGTGATTAAGCTTGGCGTAGGAGCTTTCGGGTGGATCGTCTTTGATTCGAGGAGGCCGTTGAGGTACCGATGTTCCAAGGAGCCTACAAGGAGTGGAGGACCGCGATGATGACCCGAAGGACAAGTAACGTGAGGTATAACTTCGTATCCGAGTAGTTAAACCTCTAGTAGATAGTTAGCAATGGTTTAGATAACGATTCAAGCGCTCAAGTCCGTGTTACGAAGCTTTGATAATCGTTTTTCATATATTCCGCCTCCCCGCAAGTTCGTGGGGTGCGTGACATGGACTTACAATGGTGATGATTAGGGCGCATGACAAGGGCCATACGAATCTTCTCTTATGGGGGGTGTGGTACGGTCATATCATCGGGGGCTCAGGCGCTGCCGTAACTTTACTTGTGAAGTGCCAACGGAACCTATCCGCTCGATGTCATTGATAGAGCATCCGCGCACGGCTTATGCAGTGGAAGCGGCTAATTGGACCCCCACGGGCCGGCTTGAACCGTCGATGACTGGGATATTTAATCAACCTATGATGGCCATTGATATCTTGGGGCGTCGGATATGCCAAGGCAAAGCTCGACCCTGGGGGCAGGTGTATAAGGTAAGCGTTACCCCGCGCTATCCAGCGGGCTACCTTTCTTGGGCTCGATACATTCTCTCCGCCCAACGTGCACGGCTGCATAAGGTTGGGTTGTACCAAGCAGTGTATGCGTCATTATTTTATTATCATGCCCCTCACGTCTGGTGGGTTAAGACTTTCTTGAACCAATGGAATTTTCCCATAAACACATTCTTGCTAGGGGTTCGTGAAGTCTCGATCTCACTGGAGGAGTTTCATGAAATTTCAGGGTTGGCGATCAGGGGGGAGAATTATGAAGAGTTACTGCCTCCTGATGAGTACGTGTTTGCTATGGTGCCCGCTATGCTTAACGGCCTGACGACTGAGAACGCCCTTCGTCACAAGCACCCAAGTCTAATCAAGGCCCTGGGTATCTTTGAAATTTTTTCGTGACATCGGAGGGGAAAGGTGCCACTTTTGACGCTTTCATTACCTGCTTTCTCCGCGAGGATGTCTTATACAAGAAGGCTCCAAAATTCACGAAAATTAAAGACCCTTTTGGATTCGGGCTGAAGAAACTGCCGGCCAAAGAGGAAGACCTGCCGTAGTTTTATATTCCAAACTTGTTGGCCGTAGCTTTCGATGCGATCGCGGCACCTGGTATGGACGAAGAAACTTTCTTTATCGTCTTTATCAGTCTCTGGCTCAGCTGGTTTGCCATGCCGATCTATCGACGTTTCATGAGAGCCTCCGTTTTCTACCCTGCTCACCGCATATCTGAAGGGGCGCGATTAGCTGTTGGTGTTGCGGGGTTATCGCATTTATATCACGAGTTAGGCATTGCCGCTAATACTTCGATCCCGGGTGTGGATACCGTGAATTTCTCCCTCCACTACTTCACATCGTGGATCGAGATGCACGTGTTAGGAGCCTTCGCTGCGCACCGGCGGCTAGATTTTTATGATTCATATACTTTCCCGCGGATTGATGCTTCCGCTCCCGATCCGACCCAGTTAAGGGCTCTCCGCGTACTTCTCAATCCATACTCGGATGAAGGAGGAATAGTTTTTTTCGATCGAGCCCTCTCTGCTCCAGCAGGGTCCGTTCAATAATTGTTTGATTTGTCAAAGAATGGGGTTCCATCTTTAAAGCCTAATGGGATTATACATCTATTCTCAATCAGGCTGGGTTATTTGGTGTTCCGCCAGAATGATACCGCTCTCTTTATGCGGTATAATCCGCATCGCTTCGCCCAGCAGTTAGGCTACAGCGAGGGCGTTCCTTTCGAAGCATTTTTAGTTGAGCCTGCCCTCTCTTTAGAGGTTACTCGCGATGTCATTCACCATTTCATGCGGTTAAACACTGGCTCCCTCTTCATGATCCCGGAGTCCGACTATCTTCCGAGGCCTGTGGGGTCCTTCAAGGTTTGGTATCACCATCGGGTTGGCCCTGTCATTGCAGAGGAGAGACGGGTGCTTTTCGAGTGTAGAGCTTCCATTCCGGCTCAGGTCACCAGCGCCTCATTTCGGCCGCGGTCGGTGGTTCGCCCTCCTCTGATTGATAGCGGTTCGATGCTTATCCCTAAAGCCGCAGAAGTAGAATCAGCCCCTCACACTACTTGTATGCCGGTGTGTACTAGAGACGAGGCGGAAGTTTCTGATAAAGAACCAGCGGTGGTGTCACCAAAGGGTGATACTGAAGGCGAAGTTGGGCAGCACCGTGCCAAAGCACCAAAGGGGAGGAAGCGCTCCTCCGCTAGCGTTAGCACAGGCTCCAAAAGGAGAAAGAAATCGGTCACCATCCTACTCGACACTTTGCTTGAATCCGAGCCTTTTATTTAGGACGAGCCGATATCTATGCAGGAGCCGGACGACGGTCTTCTCTTTCCTGGTTCGTCTGCCGAGGAGGCCGCGTAGTTGGCCGAAGCTTTAAGGCGCTCACGAGATGAGACTGAAAACATGCACCCTCCGAAGAAAGCTTCCCCCCCGTTGTATTCTATGACGTTGACCCATTATTACGTACGGTCTCCATGGGTCCTCTGTCAGTGGAAGAAGAACGGTCTCTCAAACAGCCCATCTCGGTTGTTTCTGAAGACGAGTTTGCACTGAAGATGGCTGTCATTTACTTTCGATTGAAACCCGACGAGCACATTTGATCAGAAAAGGACAACGGCTCGAAAAAAAGCCATACTTCAGGCTTCTTGGTATATTGGTATGCGTATTTTTCGTGCCTTTCTTTCGGCGAGTAATTTGTATTACTTTCATATCTCCTTATCTTTGCAAAAACTTTGCAGGGACTTTTGCAGCGGAAGTGGGGTTGAGCCCAGATCGAGCCATGGCTACGGATTCTATGAATATCTCCCGTGACGCACCGGAGGGTATAGAGGAGATTACTGAAGCTACTATCCCTGCTATGGAGCTTCCAGTGATGGCTTCTGTCCCTTCAGCGTCTACTCCTCCAGCAGAGGTAGTCTTGCCGGCTATAGATCCTATGGATATATCTAGTGACGCACCGGAGGGTGTAGAAGAGATTGTTGAAACTGTTATCCCCGCCTTAGGGACTTCAGCGGCGGCTTTTTTCCCTTTATTGGAGACTTCCATGCCGGCTATAGATTTCACAAATATCCTCAATGATGCACCTGAGGCTGTAGAAGAGATTGCCGAAGCTGCCATCCCTCCAGTTCAGGGCGGGCGAAGTATCGAAGGTAATCTTATATACATACACATTTTGTTTAATGACCCCTCCGTTATCTGAACTTTTCCTTCCCTCGGAATTGCGGGAGCTGGCGGCTTCCATCATGGATCTTTCCCCGAGGAAAACCTTCCGGCGATTGCTTGACTTGGCGGCCCCACAAGAGATACCTCCACAAAGCATAGTGTTTTCTTCTGGCCAAGGTCGGTATTCTTTTGCCCGTTTTGTTTTATATTTTTATAATGATGCTGATATGCCCTTCATTTTAAACCACAATTCTGGAAGCCGACGATGAAGTTGAGATTCTTGATGGACCTGGGGATCTCTCAAACCCGCCTTGCATGACTGTGGGTAAGTGACGTTTTATCTTTGGCTTCGTTTTGCTTACTATATATTTGGAAATACAACTGACTGCACATATATCTTCACAGCTTTTCCAGCCCTGAATTCATTAGAGTCTCGGATCCCCATGCCACCAGGTCCTTACGCCCGACGCGTATCTGAGAGGATGGCAAAACAGAGCGTTTATTCCCTGGCGGCTCTCATCGAAGATCTTCGCGCTGGTTCTTTTATCGCGGCCAAAGAATTCGCTACTGAAGCCAACGCTTCCTTATCTGTTCTTGCCACTTATCATGATGAGGCATTGGTGCGTACCTGAGTTGAGTATTGCTGCATAGTGGAGGCCTGTTTACATGGGATTGAATGCATACGCCTTCCCTCCGACATCTTGTCTGTAAAGGCGAGCCTGCGTGGTTGGATCGAACGATGTGCGGCCAATCTCCAGTCGTGTGAGAAAAGGCTTAACCGGATGTTTTCAGCAAGGGAGTTGGCTTCAAAGGGTTTAGGGGATCTTCAAGCCCAGCTCATTGTCAAGACCACTCGTGCATATGAAATTTGACGGGTGCTTCAAGAAGCCATTACAGAGATGGTGGCTCTTGACAAAGCCGTTATTTTTACACGTAAGATGGTTGAAGCCCACAAGGTCGCCAAGAAAGAGCTTGAGAGTTGGTTTTCTTCATACCAGAATCAACAGACACAGGCATGGACTCGTCTTGCGGCACCGATAGAGCTCGAAGCAGAAGTCCAGCGGAAAAACAACGAACTTGCTGGCTTATTGAATCGTCCGCCGACTTAGACAATTTTGGCGCTGTATATTCTCCCTTTTTGTTGACTTGTATTCATTTTGATTCATAAATAAGAGTATCTTGTATTCATTTTGATTCATGAATAAAAGACATTTTTCATTTCATACCAGCGCTTCTCTTTCCTTCAATGTCTTGACTTGGCGTAAAGTAGTTTATGTCTCATTGCGGAGTTTCTAGTTTACGGACTCATTTCGGAGTTTGTAGTTTATTCACTCATTCCAGAGTCTCTAGTTTATGGACTCATTTCGGAATTTGTAGTTTATTCACCCATTCTGGAGTCTCTAGTTTATGGACTAATTTCAGAGTTTGTAGTTTATTCACTCATTCCGGAGTCTCTAGTTTATGGACTCATTTTGGAGTTTGTAGTTTATTCACTCATTCCGGAGTCTCTAGTTTATAGACTCATTTCGGAGATTTTTCAGTTTACCTCCCTTGGGTTTATAGGCAAACTTGTCCTAACGTTATAGGTAACCCCTGCTATTTGCGACAGAGGTCCGTTAGGTTTTGTGGTACTAGGGTTTTAGTCCGTGGTACCGTCGCATTGGCTGGTGCATTCCCCGATATGCAGACTTTACACTGCTGTTCGAGTAGCCTCACGACTGTCGTGTCTCTGATCCCTTCGGGGGCTGGACAATACGCCTTCAAGTAATCTTCTTAGGTAGTTTGACCGTCGGAAGAGAAAGCGTTAAGAATTTTGCCATGTTGCTTTTTTACTTGAGATTAGGCTTAGTTTGGGAGCCCCGATGAGTCATAACCACTCTGCACTGGTGTGGGATGATCTTCGATAGTCTTTCGTGTTTTATTTGAGTTACTGTCAAGACCCTGAAGCTAGGAATTTTGCCTTCGCTTCCTTTTATGTGGCTGTTTTGGAGCCTTTATTGACATTGCATCTGCTGTAACGAGAAGAATGTCGAGGTTGTCTCTAGGTTGTATGTGAACCTTCGAGACTTGGAGATAGGATTTTGCCGTCACTCCTTTTTGTTTTGACCCTAGGCTCTTTTTTGACGTCGCGTCTGTACTTAGAAAGAACGTCAGGCTGATCTCTAAGCTGTAGATGTCGCCATCAAGATCTGGCTCTCCCTTTGATAGAGCCTGGTGGGAAAATATGGTTCCCTTTTTCATTTGTGCCCATGGATTGTATACAGGGGTCGGTGTAGACTCACCTGCAGGGCAGAAAAGTTTCATTTTGATATGTTTTTTATTTGTTTCGGCGATGCTCTATCATTTCAGCTATTTTTCGCGATGCCCAATCATTTCGGCCATGTATTGTTTTATTTTTACACGATGTTTTTTTATTGCGAGTTGCCCAATCATTTCGGCTGTTTTGTATGCATATATTTTTTTTCTCGCTGATTTTTTCTTGCGAGTTTCCCTATCATTTCGGCTATTTCATATGCATATACTTTTGTTGCGAGTTGGGTACTTGGATCGTGACACCAATTTCGGCATCAGCATTGCTGCGACTGGAATATTGCCAGGAGCAAATTATCATTTGCCTTGAGAGGACTTGGAATTTGATACCGATTTAGGCATTAGCATCGCTACAACTGGGATATTGCCAGGTGCGAATCATCATTTGCCTCGAGAGGACATGGAATTTTATACCGATTTAGGCATCAACATTGCTACAACTGGGGTATTGCCAGGAGCGAATCATCATTTGCCTTTATTGATTTGAACAAAAGTGGTTTAGCAAACAGGGTTAGGATCCTGTTGACTAAGGCTTTTTGACTTTATGATCCGTAAGGGTCTCATAAGATTATTTCACCCTACGAGTCATGAGGATCTCGTAGGTGTAGGTTCTCCCCTAAAAGTCGTGAGGGCTCCTAAGTGGTATTTTCTCTTGCAAGTCGTAAGGATCTTACAAGGGTGTTTTCTCCTCACAAGTCGAGAGGAATTGTAAGTGTCGTTCACCATATAAGGACATTCGTCGTTATTGGTGGAACTTGGTGGGGGAAATCGTCTATTTGTGCCCGTAGATTTTATACAAGGGCCAATATTGGACTTCCTGTAGGGAAACTTGGGGGATACGATGGCTTAAGATTAGGTTCAGATGCCTGTGGCTTAAGGCTTTGAATTCTATGAGCCGTGAGGGTCTCATGGTGGGAGGGTTCTCCCTATGATTCGAGAGGATCTCGTAAGTGAAAATTTTACGAGATTGCGCCCTTTCGGGTTTTCACAAGCTCGCCGGTAGCCCTGCTGTTTTTACTCATGGCGCCTTTTCGGGTGTTCATCCGTGCCTATTTTGCTTGTGGACATACTGTTTTTTTAACCGAGATTGCGCCCTTTCGGGTTTTCACAAGCTCGCCGATAACCCTGCTGTTTTTACTTACGGCGTCATTTCGGGTTTTCATCCGTGCCTATTTTGCTTGTGGACATAACATTTTTTTACCCATCGGTTGGGCAATGGGACTTGGGTTGCAGTCTTCACCGTTGGAGCTTTGATTGCAACACAGATCTTAAGGGTGGATATTGTCATATTTAGGGCGATGCGCTATGTTTTAGGCGGCACACTAGTTTTAGGGCATTCCGGTCCATTGTTAATTTAGGGATATCTCGGTCCATTGCCAGTTTAAGGACGTAGCGGTCCATTATCACCATTTTTGAGGTGAATCTTTAGTTTAAGGAAATTACGGTCTGTTGTCTCTATGTTAGAGGCATAGTTTTTCCGAATACCACTTAGAATTTCGACTCAGGAAGATAGCGTGTGGACACGAGCATCGTCATCTATCATTGACTTATGTCGCGACTCGTCAAGAGTGGTATTTCTAGAGGAATCAACCGTTTATTGGCCGGAAAGGTCTTTTGCCATGCATATCCATGAGCAAATAGGCCCCACCTTGGTAGACCTTGTCTATGATGTATGGGCCTTCATAGTTTGGCTCGATTTTCCCCTGTTTTGCACGATTGGGGATCATAGGTCTTTTTATGACTAGCACGAGTTCGCCTTGTAGGGTTCTTTGGCACTACCACAAGGTCTCGGGAGGCATCAAACATGCTGTATTTTAAAATTTCTAGTGTGCCAAACAACCTAACCAAGGATCTAGCTAGAGTTTTAGGAGCTAACTAGAATGTAAACAACTTTACATAGAAAGTGAACAAGGAATACAATCTTTGTAGACCGGTCCTTCACTTCAATAGTTCCTTGTAGAAGTCCCTTCGTTCCAAGTAGTGATCTCCCGGACTCAAGATAGGCTTCACAATGAGAAATGAACGAGCATGCTTGAATTCTTCGAGGCCGAAGATGATCTACGTCGAGGAGACTCTAACCCAAGCTATCTATTCACTAATGAGGGATTAGTGAAGCAAACACCCTAAACTAAATGTCTAGTCTAGTAGAGGATGATGAAGTAGGATTTTTGCTCACTTTAGATTTATTTTTCTCACTAGGATTCTTCACCTCCTCAAAATCTAGAAAGCTTTTTTGGAGATGAAGAAGAAGATGAAGTGGAGAATGAAACGGTGAATCAATTATGTGAGAATAGCAACCATAGTGAGATAATATCTCATACTAACTCTTGTAGAGACTAAACCATGGTTTAAAATAATGGTTGGGTTAATAAATATCTCAAGTGAGACAAAATTAGTGGACCAAGTCAAAGATGCTTTAAGCTTCTCCAAGCTTCCAAGCATGACAATTTCCAACTAATTTTGAATTTCTTAAAATAAATAATAACCCACCATTATGATAAGCATGGTGTAAGTCTCATACACCCATGTTGCATATATAAACAAGCATGACACAATAACATATATCACATATATATTAAATGTGTCACAAGTGAGAAAAAGAAATATTTAAGTGAGCTAATATTAGTTAATGTATGTTAATATATCAAATATATAATTATACATTAAATTATCAAATCAACACTTGATTTAATAATCCGGCTATTTCACATATAACCGACTAATATCATATGTATCAACTTATCGAATCAACACTTGATTCGACAACCCGGCTATATCGCATATAAACGAACGATACCATATATCACGAGATTAGGATATGGAATCATATACACATATTAATCTCAGTCCCGCACATATCACATATGTGCTCCTACATCGTTTCTCCTGTGCCAGGAAACCTCTGTGTAGGACTCTAAAGACTCGTCAATATGCCGGCAGTAGGTGGTGATCATATCAGTCACTCACAAGCCGTCAGCGGTCTGCTAAACGTAACGGCCAGCCGGGTATTGAGCGATCAGAAGATCAACAAGCAAGCCTATTTATATTCCTGTGAATCCAATAAGTAACACTATCTTACAGTCCGGTCTCTTCGTTTGATATGTCGCATATCCATCCTGGGGGTGGTAAAACGTCAGACCCTAATAGCCGGATAAGTCATGCTGATGTGATGCCCATAACGGTTCGAGAAACTACTGATAACACTTGTCAGTAAATCTCAGCAACCCTGGCCAGGGATTTCCTGTTATGGCCAATCGAGCATAGCGCAACATCAACCCCCAATACCGGGAGAGACGAAATCCTCTCGCATCGCTCATTGCCTCCATGTGACTCGGGACTGTACCCAAAAACCATCTGTTTGCACAACTCAGTAGAGCCGTGGTAGGGTGGAAATCAAAGCACAGTGGGATACACACAAGACTCTATGATGATCTCGGGTCGAAAGACTAACCTGTACCAGTGTCACCAGAGAACTGCTATCTGACCTGAGGTATAATACCATCTAGGAGTTCTCGGCGAGTCATGTTCAGTGTACCCAGTCTCTACTGAGCACCTGTATACCCTCTCTGATGTCAAACACCAATGGATGTGGGATCATCCATCGCCCATCATATGGGTCAAGAAACGTATACGCTAGTCTACTCTGGAATATCGATGCCCCGTCTCGATACTCCTACGACTAGGAACAATTAAAGGATGTAGTCACAGACTACCCAGACCCCATTAGTATGATCTCAATCATAATCCTGGAAGTCAAGTACACATCCTAAGGGATTTATCAACATGTAACAGAAAGACAATAAGTGTACATGTTAAGATAAAGAGCAAACAGATAGCATACTATCATGCAGAGCAAGAAAGTCCTCCCTATATATGTCCCAGCATCCACTATAATATACATCATATGTACAATAATGGCCTCTAGGGCATACATATAACTAACACGCCTTGGCAGAATGTTCTTGGTCTAGTCAGTTTTTGTATGAGCGCGTCATCCTTGCCTTGTAAGCTTCTAGATTTTGCTGTGCCATGAGGCGAGTTTCATCGAGGGTGTCGAGCTCCTCAAGCCGAAAATGGGCATTTTCTTCATCTGTTAGCTCGTATCGAACAGCTACTCGGAGAGAAGAGAGTTCTATTTCCAAAGGAAGAACCGCTTCAGTGCTGAATACTAACGCGTATGGTGTTGTATTCGTAGCCGTTTTGAACGTCATTCGGTACGCCCAGAGAGCTTCGTGCAGTCTCTCTTGCCAGTCCTTTTTGTTTCTGGACACTGTTTTCTTTATAATCTTGGTCAAGGTCTTGTTGAAAGTTTCAGCTAGACCGTTGGCACGGGGATTATAGACTGAAGAGTATCTCCAGTCTATTTTATGCTTCTCTACGAAGCGGTTGATTTTATAGTTCCTGTAGGCTGGCCCATTATCCGAGATTATCCGTCGCGGAGTGCCGAACCGGTAAATGATATGTGTCTTGAAGAAATGGAGAATATTCTCCATCTTCACTTCCCTTAGTGGTACTGCTTCCGCCCACTTAGAAAAGTAGTAAGTTGTTGCCAGTATGAACCGGTGTCCTTTGGATGATGCGGGCTCAATGGGGCCGATTATATCGGTTCCCCAAATTTCGAACGGCCAGCTAGCTACCGTTAGGTGTATCGGATTTGGATGTTGGTGGATGAAGTCCCCGTGAACATGGCACGAGTGACACTGATTCGCATATTCGAGACAGTCCTGAATCATTGTGGGCCAATAGTAACCCATTTTCTTGATCTTCAGCTTCATCTTTGGCCCGACCTGATGAGAACCGCAGAGTCTATTGTGAATTTCTTGAACGACTCTCCTTGCTTCTCCTGGCCCCAAGCACCTTAGCCACAAACCGTCAAGCGATCTTTTGTATAGAGTATCATTGATGAAAGTGAAAGACAGAGCCCGTTTCATGAGCTGATGTCTTGACGACGCGTTTTCGGGCGTTCGATGGGATTTGAAGTAGTCTATGAAGACTGACCTCCAATACTTGACCTTTTCTTCATCTTCTATTCGGAGGACCGCTTGTTCGGTCATTTATTTTCCTTCAGATGGCTTCATTGAATCCTCTGAAGATATTTCTGCTGGCGCGAGAACCCGGCGGCTTTGCACAACGATCCTTACATCATCGAGGTTTTCGTTAGCCAGCTCCTTAGCAAGCTTGGCTAATGCATCCACCTTGCTATTTTCCGCACGTGGTATGCTTTCCAGGATGTAGGAGGGGATTTGTTTTAGCAGTAGCTGCACTCTCCTACTATATTTTATCAACTCTGGTTTGCATGTCTGATAGTCGCCATTTACTTGCTAACGACCAGCTGGAAGTTTCCATATATGTGGAGGTTTTCGATTCCCATATTGACAGCGATCTTAAGACCCGCTATCAAAGCTTCATATTCAGCCTCATTGTTTGTTCTTGGTTCCGTTAAGGAAAGGGCGAAACACATTATCCCTCCTTGCGGAGTCACGAAGATGAGGCCCATCCCGGCTTTAAGTATAGGGGTATTATGCTTCCGCTTCTTCATGGAAGATGCTCCATCGAATTAGAGTTCCCATTGGGTATTATTTCTTTCCTCCCCTTCGATTGTGTCGAACGTGTGTTCATCTGGAAATTCGCAATTTAAGGGAGAGTCGGCTGGTATCGAATGCTTAGCGAGAAAGTCAGCGATGGCCTGATCTTTCACTGCCTTGAGGGGTCGATACGTTATCGAGAACTCCATCAAGAGGAGGGCCATTTGGCAAGCCTTCCTGTTAGTATGGCCCTTGACATCAGATATTTGAGAGGATCCGCCTTTGATATGAGATGGACCTTATGTGCCTAGGCATAGTGCCTGAGCTTCGTTATCGCTAAGATCAGTGCCAGACAATGCTTTTCGATGGGGGAGTAGTTATTTTCTTCCCCCAGGAGAACTCGACTCAAATAGTAGAGAGCTCTCTCCTTTCCCTGATCGTTCTCCTGTGCCCATAGCGTGCCTAGAGAACCTTCAAGGGATGTGGTGTATAGGATAAAGGGCTTTCTTTTGACCAGAGCGCTCAGTACCGGCGGGTTCTGCAGGTATTGCTTAATTTCATCCAGTACACTTTGGCATTGATGATCCCAAACGAACGGGGTCCTGTTCTTCATTAGATGGCTGTAGAGGCGGCATTTGCCAGACAGGTTGGTTATGAACCGCCGGATATACGCGAGCTTTTCTTGGAGAGACCGCGGTTGTTTAAGAGTTCTTGGCATGGGCATTTCCATAACCGCCTTAATCTTTGATGGGTCTATTTCGATGCCTCGGTGTCGTATGATGAATCCTAAGAATTTTCCTGAGGAAACTCCAAACGCGCATTTCAGAGGATTCATCTTTAGATTTTATTTCCGAAGACGCTAGAACACTATGTTCAGATGTTACCAGTTCTCCTCATACGATTTGCTTTTCACCACAAGGTCGTCAATATAGAATTTGACAATCTCATGTATAAAGTCATCGAAGATCTTCGTCATGGTCCTCTGGTAGGTAGCGCCTGCGTTCTTCAAACCGAAGGGCATCACCTTAAAGCAGAATATGTCTAGCGGAGTTCGGAAGGCAGCGTGCTTTTGGTCTTCAGGATGCATTTTTATTTGATTGTAGCCTGAAGATCCATCCATGAAGGAGAAGATCTCATGAGTGGGCGTGTTATCGATCATCAGCTCGGTAACAGGTACTAGGAAGTCATCCTTCGGACAAGCTTTGTTAAGGCCCCGAAAGACCATGCAGATGTGCACTGTCCCATTTTTCTTCATTACTGGAACAATGTTGGCAGTCCAGTCGGGATACTGAACTTCTTAGATGAAGCCGGAGTTAATTAATTTCTTGACTTCAGCATTGATACTCATCTCGAGTTTGAGCCGCATTCTTCTTGGAGCCTGTTTGACTGGCTTGACGTCCGGCGATATAGCCAGTTTATGCACCGCTATTTTTGGATCCAGTCTCGGCATCTCGGAATAGTTCCATACGAAGCAGTCTTTATATTGCATAAGCACGTCCTTTAGTGTGGCCATCTGTTTTTTTTGACAACAGCTCACTGACGAATATGGGTCTCGGCTTATTTTCCGTGCCCAAGTCGATTTTCCTCAAATTGTCTGCCGTAGTGTATATCCCATCTTCCAGCTCTTTGGTGTTGGTGGAAACTCTGATATCACTTCATCCTCGTCTTTATTTGCGAAGCACCTGAAAAAGTCATCTATAATCTCGTGCCCTCCCTCCTTTGAGAGTGTTACCACATGGCAGGTATGGGTTTGCTTCCATTCTTGACGTTGAGCTGGTCCTGTCCTCACGGTATAGGTCCTCTTTGGCTCATGTTTTTGCGGTGGGGTTACCTTTCAGCTGTCTGACAAAGCGAACTTGCCTTGTTGATACTGGTCTTCGACCTAGTCTTTGAAAGTGAAGCAGTCTTCAAGGGGATGACCTATTGCTCGGTGATAGGAGTAATAATCCGGACGATGGACCTCGTTTATTTATTCGGGATGCCAAGAATCCGGAAGCGTCATCATTTGATACTTCATGACAACGTTGAATATTTTCCTTGTCTTTTCTTGAGAGAAAGAGTATTCCCGACCCATCTTCTTGATAAAGGACAGGTTCCAACCACGTTTTTCTTGATAGCGCGGCTTCTTAGATATACCATGTTGTTTGCGCTCTTTGTCCTGTTTTTGCCTCTATTTCGGGATTTTTCCTTCTTGCGAGGACATATAGCGAGCTGGGGATAGAGGGCGTTGTAGTCTTCTTTCTCTGCGGACTGCTGGTTGAGGCGTTGCGTCCTGGCCTTTTCATAAATAGCAATTTCGCGACTGTGGTTATTCCGAATCTTTTGACAGGCTTCTTTTACTAGCTTTTCACCTTGTTCTTCGAACGATGGACTTAATGTTCTTAGAGCGGGATCTCGTTCTGTTTCAACGTCACGGCTATTTGAAATAGCGTTCACTTCTTTACCAGAGCTGTTTATGACGCAGTAGCCATGAAATCGCTCCCGTTCCTTGGACTGAACGTATCCGAGCCCAGTTGTCTCCATCTTCCCGTTGGGCATCTTTTGCTGAGTCCTGGGAATGTCCCAAATCTTGTTGTAGAACTGGGCTTGTTGAGCGGTTGTTTGAAGGGAACGCCTTAGCATCTTAATAGCCTTTTCAATCCCTCTGCGTAATATCTGGACAAACGGATTGGTTAAAACCTGTCAAGCGCAAGATCGGCACCATGCCAGACTTTTTTCTCTACTTTTGTCTCCGTAGATTGGTAGAAGAGGATTGCCTTTTCACCTCTTCGCCTGGGAGGGACGTAGAAATTCCGTAGCTCTTGCATGCTGTATGTGTTGGCTATATCATCATGTATGTGTCAAGCGCATGCTGTATGTGTTGGATATAGTTCCCTCAAGGCAATTATCATAGTCGCGGACTTGTGATTATGATGATTGAGGTAGGACCTATACCGATGAAACAGTCTTACTCAAGATGATAGTATGCTATCTGGTTTGTCTTTATCATCATGTACGTGTTGATAGAGCCCATAGGATTCTTGCTTGACTGCCATCATTATGATGGCGATCATATATGTGGGAGCTGGGGTCTTTAAGCGCATCCTTAAATGTCCCTAGTCTTAGGAGTATCAAGACCGGGTATCGATACTCCAGTATAGAATAGTGTATACTGATCGAGACCCCGACGAGGGGCGGAGGCCAGGTCTCACAAGCCATTGGGGTTAGTTTGTTCACCTAAGATAATATACAGGTGCTCATTGGGTTATGAGTACACTGGACGGACTTGCCGGTAACCTGCTAGTTGGTATTATACCTATTGTCAGATAGCAGTTCCCAGGTGACATGTGTACAGGTTAGTCTGTCGACCTGAGGTCGTCATTTGTCTCGTGTGAGTTCCCACTGTGCTTTGGTTACTACCCTACCACGGCTCAAATGAGTCGTGCAAACAGGTTTTAGTTGGGTACAGTCCCGAGCCACATGGAGGCAGTGATTGGATCATCGGGGATTCGTCTCTCCCGGTATTGGGGGTTGATGCCGCGATGTGAACGGATGGCCATCACCATAAATCCGTGGCCACGGTGGATGAGAATTATCGATCCAGGATCGATAGTTTCTCAGGTGGTGATGGGTTTCATACCGACACTAAATATCGCGTTATTGGGGGTCTGACTTTATGCACCCCCCTAGACTCGATATGCGATACTCTTAGACAAACAGACCGGACTGTACGGATATTGTCACTGACAGGCTCAGTAGGGTTTCAGGATGAGTTTGCTCGTCGGCCTCCCTTTAGCTCAATACCTGGGTAGACGTTACGTACAGCTAGTGCCGCTGACGTACTTGTGGTTAAACCCACTGCCAGCGTATTGACGAGTCTTTAGAGTCCCACACAGAGGGTTTTCATGGTTCAGGCGATATGGTGTACATGAGGTATGTTGATACATACAGATGTCCGATTAAATATGTGTACTTGCTGCGCAGACTTTAATTGGACGGTTGATAATACTAGCGGCTTAGGATTAAGCCAATTTATTAAATCAGGTTTTGATTTAATAATTTATATATGTATTTGTATATACGTATTCTAGTATTATTGTTCATTATTCGTTTTCTCTCTCGGCTATTCGTATTTTGGTACGAATACGCGTATATGTATTTCGGTACATGTACCAGGAAGTATTCCGTATTTTATACGGAATAGCTTCTAGAAGAAGATGCCACCTTATTTATATGATTTTCCATTTTGGAAAATCATTTGTTTTATAAATGAGGTGGAAGGGATGATGTGGCAAAAGCATGGGTCAAAGCATGGCTTTGATTTGTTTAATGGTTAAATTGGAAATGATTTTTTTGTGGGAGAGAGGGGGGCGGGGGGAGGCGGCGGCCACTATAGGAGAGGGACTCATTTCATTTCATTGGTTACATGACACTTGATTATTCATCACTCCCTCACTCTCTCATTCACCCAAAAAGAGTTAGCAAAATTTTGCTCATGCCAAAAGCCATCACCTCCATTCTTCTTCCATGGTTGCTCCATGGAGCACATGAAAAGAGAGAAAATTGTAGTGACACTTTCATACACCCCCGCTCTCCACAGCTAGCAACTTTGGGGCGTCGGTTGCCTCGTTTGTCGAGGCTGGAGCTTGCACCGTTTCCCTCAGGTGGATCATCGGAGATGGAGGAAGACCGGCAATCAAACATCATCAAAGGACCGCTAGGAGCTTGGAATGAAGACCGAAGGACTCGGATCAACTCGGTATAACGATTCTAGCTCTTAGTTAGTTTGCTAGTTTAGGGTTTAAGGTCGATCCGTAAATCGGGTAGCGGTAGCGCCGGTTTAGAAAATTTTTGTTCCTCATTTTGGCCGCGTTTTGATGGCCGGGGCGCTGCCGGAACCCTTCATGGCATCAGAGCCACCCTTTAAACCCCTTACTAGCTTGTCTAAACGTGCTTGAAAGATCGATCGACGAAAATTCCGAAATCACGTTTCCATTTTTTTGTTTGCTGTCGATTTTCAAAAGTGGTCAAAAAATTATTTCAGGCATCTTAAAAATCCGTGCAGGCAAATTTAAGGCTACACAAAAATTTTGGGCTCTTGATGCCTCTACTTTGCCGTGGATCCGTCTCACTTACCCCCTATTGGCGGCGGTTCTGCGGCCATTTATTGGCGACGGGCCTTCAAATTTTCACTGTAGCTCATATATTTGGAATTGTGATTTTTGTGATATTCTGTTTTGGCCCAGGTTTCAGTGAAGTGTTGTTTTGCTATTGGGGCCAATTTGGAACTTAGTCGATCGATATTTTAAGTGGGCGTTTAATAGCACATACATTTATATCTGCGACCGTGAATGTCATTTGATCGGTAAACCCGTCTAACTGCTATATGTTCTTTTAGACGGGTTTGCGAACGTGACATTCGCGTTGATGTTCTGTGTTGTGCTGTGATGTTGGTTGGATCGTCGTGGTGGATAGCTATGGTGCAATATTAGTACAGTTTTATTTCATTTGTACATTTGATATTGCGGGGCGAGCATTCGACATGTGGACTGCCGTCACTACCAGTTTGTATATTATTCTTTTAGGGCACGACCGGGATGAGGTCGATGTCACCCTTGTATATTATTTTCTTTTCTGTACTAGGATTACCCACGGTGGGGTGCACGAATAGCCGGATTCTAGAGGACAACGGGTCCGCATCTCATGGCGTTGGGACGGAGGGGACCTTACTCTAGAATTGGTGGGCTATTCGCCGCACTCGTAGGGGGTATAGGTTTCATTGCATATGCTATCCACACGACAGGGAACGTCGGGTCTCACTTGAGGCTCAAGTGAAACTCGGGGCTCCAGATTATCCACCATTCTGTGTTGCTTCTGTGATGTTTCTGTGATGTTGCTTTATATCATGCCTGGAACGATTGTTATATATTTATATATATACTAGTAGATGTTGTATATGTTTTGAACTCGCGCTAGTCCAGTCCCCGCTCTGTCATTAGTTAAGTAACCTAACGGGTGATGACGGGACCCAGTGGCGAATGCGGATGACATATACGTACATTTTATTTTCGTTCTTTTCTGGTGTGATTAATTGATGGTACTGTATAGATTCTTATCAATGCAAGGATAAAAACAAACCTATATATGATGTTGTTAGAACCAAGTTTTTAAAAACTGACATTACAGACGTTCTCTTTTGCTTTGCACCGTGGTATTCATTTTGGAATATCCTGCACCTCATTCGACGAGGCAAGGGCCGAGATCCCTTCATCGCGAGTGACCCCTTGAGTAAAAGTTTGCGTCAACGCAATAACTTCACGATAGTCGATTACTTTTGCTTTGCATCGTGGTATTCAGTTTGGGATATCCTGCACCCCATTCGACGGGGAAAGAGCCGAGATCCCTTCACCGGGAGTGACCTCTTTAGCAAAAGTTTTCGCCACTATATATTTATAAAACCACTTGGATTCCTTCAACGATATCAAGTTCATTACGTTAAAGGTTTTTTGCCAAAAACCAGTCGTAGCCCTCCGTCATTTCTTATAAGTACTATTTGGTATTCGTGCTATGTTTGTTGGCAAGAGTCAAGGTATAGTGTACGGTAGCTGAATAATACTTATTTGTAGCATGGATATGCGATTGATCGGGATAGTCGTACAGCTTTGTTGGCAAGCGTCAAGGGCTTGTGCGGGTGGGTTCGAGTTAATCCAGGACAATGATGGGTTGAACTTGACTAGTGGCCTATAACTTGTTGGCAAGCGTCAAGGTTATAGGTCGTTAGGGATAAAAACACATATCGGGAGTTTCAAACATACAGGAAACTTGCCAGGCATGCGCATACCTTCTGGAGTGTGGTGACTTGAGTGGCTTCCATCAGGTTATCATGCGATGATAGTTGGATCCCGATTCCCATTGATGAGTAGGATTACTCCTCGGGTGATTCCGACTAATTCTCCGTTTAGGTTTGGAGGAGAATTCGAGGAAACAGTGGGAGCCATCCAGATTAGATAAAATGATTAACCATTCTGATCTAGGTTAGAGTGCATGCTGAGTGTTTCTTTTCTCTCTCTCTTTGGCTGCGAATATGACCCGACTTTTGACTAAAACTCATTAAACCAAGTTAACCGAACTTTCATAAAACACTTTGACTTTTGGAATGTCACGGTATCGCATACATCATTGCCACTTCTATATCGCTTTTGCATTTCTCCAGAACACCCCGTATCACTATGAACGTCCACTTCCATTGGATAAATCTATCGTATAGTTACATACGAACTCGAAGGAACTTTTTCGAGGATGGATTTTAGTTCTAGAGAGATTGAATAGGATTATTCGGTTGTCTTTTCTCTTTACCTTCTCTCAGGTTGTGAGGGCTCCTAGGATTAGGAGAGGGTATACCTATTGAGATTATTGGATAGTCTTCCTCCAGACTATAGGCAGGTGTCGAACGGTAGGGAAGGAAGAAAACCAACAAGCTTAACTGTGGTGTACAGAAGGTAATAAGTAAAGACATATAAAGGGATTAGATTAATGGCGAAGAAAGTTGCGAACACCATCATTCACGACAAAAACCGTGTATACCCCTGCCACTCCTACATCCACGTTGCTTTTCTCTAGAACACTCCGTATCACTACGGATATCCACTTCCATTGGATAAATCCATCGTATAGTTACATACGAACTCGAAGGAACTTTTTCGAGGATGGATTCTGGTTCAGGAGAAATTGAATAGAATTATTCAGATGTCTTTTCTTTTCACCTTCTCTCAGGTTGCGAGGGCTCCTAGGATTAGGAGAGTACACCTATTATGCTTATTGGATAGTCTTCTTCCAAACCTTAGGCTGGTGCCGAAGGGTAAGGAATGAAGAAAACCAATTAGCGTAAAGGAGGTGTACAGAAGGTAATAAGTAAAGACATAATAAAGGTATTGCAGTGAGGGTAGGTAAGTATATGGTTACTGTCATGATTCAGGATAATGGAAGAGGCGTTACTAGGTATACCAGTTAACCCTTTTGGAACATTTTCATGTCTCAGTTTCACTGTGCGATGTTAATTGAAAACTATTTTCCCAGTTAGAATCTAACTCCAGGGTATGTATTTACCAGATCAGTTTCTCACATCTGTATGTTATTATGGATGGTGAGTGGGAGTAAGATATTGGGAATTGGGTGATTAGATCCTCATTATATCGGAATTCGTTGTAATTGGTGATATTTGAGGAAATCATCTGGATTTTTGCCAGATGGCAAATATTTGATTTTGAATATCCGTTGTTATGCACCAATTTCAAACTAATATATCTGTGCGTTTATTTTATAAAGTGAGATATAACTTTTTGATATTATGTCTGTGACATTTACCTATATCAGTTGGTGATTGGGTAAGGTGCATTCAACAGCGGTGTAATTCTTCTTAACCATAGTACAGTTTTTTAATCTACGACGCACAGGGTTTGAGTTATTGAACTCAGAGGACTTATACAAAGTATTGTATGTTTTCCAGTGTCCATTAGGATAAAAGAGTTGGTACTCGTACTATATTCTGTTTACTTATGACTTCTTCAGTTCTAGACATGTATTTCGTTGAAATGCAAGGTCCAGATATTCTGAAGTTATAGGTATAAGAATAAAGTAGAGAACCATTTGTTGTAAGTATCAGGATTCTTCGAGGAAGTCGAAGATATAGATACTTGTGTTTGGTATTCAGTTAATAGTAATGGTTTTGAGAACTTGCTTCTTTTTCAGGTTACTCATATATGGATGCTCTCCTAGATGAGTAATGCTGATTGTCCTCTTTTCTATTTGGTTGATATGCACTGGAGACAGCTGCATGATTTTGAATCTGGTTCTAATCAAATTAGTGCTTTTGTTTCTATATCAGATATATATAGAATCAATTTGTATCTTGACGATGTTAAGGTATAGGGAGTTGTCCGGCTGATGCTTAAAACCAGAATCCGGATAAACTCAAGGCACGTTTCAGTAATGGCAGTTTGTGGGTTATCCCGGGCTTTGACGAGGGTTAACTTTCTACCATCAGGAAGATCAATATTTATATTGTTCTTGACTCGCCACAGTTTTAGTAAAATGGATTTTTCAGAAAAATAAAGTGGGAGTATGGTAGAACTGGAAGTGATTCCAGAACCACAAACGATCACTGATGATTTAATAGAACCTAACGATTCAATTAGTTTCAACATTCCATTAGCCACTCCGCAGATTTTGGTGGGTAACCTCAGGCACCCGAGAGGTACTTCGGTCTTCTCAGAGACGATGACAGGGAGGTTCTTGTTTACCCAGACTTGCCAATGCTGCTGTTGTAGACTATAAGACCCGGCAAGAAGATGAGTATAGCGTTATTCTAAACTAGCTTTAGAAGTGCACGTGTATATGACTCTGCCAGAGGGTTGTTGTAGTCAGTGGGAGCAGCGGAAGCATAGTAGGCAAGTAGCTTATGTCTATTTTATAGACTAAAGCAGGAATAGCGGAAATAGATCATCTATTTTTGATGTGACAGTCATAGGTCTTGACCTCATCAGATTAGGAAATGGATCTGGTAAGAAGGTAGTAGAGAGTGATGTCCAGGTATTGGGATGACATGGACTTGATAGAAAGAGATATTCCTATACTACGATCGGTTGTACTATGGTTGTCACAAAGTTGTTTCTCCACATAGGATATAGATGTAATATCAGGGTTTCTGGTTACTAGATCTATGATTTTAGATCTAGATTTAGGAAGTATCCTAATCTGGGTACTTTGACATTAAATGGAAGACTCCTGGCATGGTGGTGAACCTGCAGGTGATGGAGTCAACCTCTCTAAAGGTGTCTTACAGACTAAAGGGGAGAGGGATCTACATGATTAGCATATCACTTGCTTAGGCAATTGAGTTAATCATGAAATGTCAAGTACCACACCAGATATTGTTTTTTGCACTAGCTGCAATAAAAATATATTAATCCAATTCTGGAGAAACATTGGGAAGCAGTTTATGAATATAAGTAAATGTTCTTGGGATATGGTAACGGCAGCCTCCTTCAGGAGACAGTTATCATTTCAGGCTTCCAAGGTGACCTGGATGACAGAGTGACTGTCAGAGTTATAGTTTTCCCTCTTTTGAGGGACAGTATGTTGGACGGGTGGTCCAAGCGAATACTGAGGAAAGGTATGGCGCAGGATACTGATTAAATTCAGTGGACGATACAGTCTAAGTAGTTTGCTGGATTTGGAGTTCATTTGTGAACTGGGTCCCATCAGATATCCAGACAAATTCTAAGACAAGTATTGCTCATTTCGGGAGATAGTTTTCTCCGCGAAGTTGAGATTAAGAGAGATACAGAAAGAAACATTGGAGCGGATCCACTCACTGAGGCTATTTCTCGAACGCAATCATTTTCGCAAACAGGCTTTGCGAAACTGATTGGTAGAGAAGTTGGGTGTTCGGTATCACACGGGTTGTGAGAATGCGACATCGCAATAATTGGCCTTAAGTGCAAGTGGGAGATTGTTGGCTATAGTGCCCTCAAGGCAATTATCATAGTCGCGGACTTGTGATTATGATGATTGAGGCAGGACCTATACCGATGAAACAGTCTTACTCAATATGATAGTATGCTATCTGGTTTGTCTTTATCATCATGTACGTGTTGATAGAGCCCATAGAATTCTTGCTTGACTGCCAGTATTATGATGGCGATCATATATGTGGGAGCTGGGGTCTATAAGCGCATCCTTAAATGTCCTTAGTCGTGGGAGTATAGAGACCGGGCATCGATACTCCAGTGTAGACTAGTGTATACTGATCGAGACCCCGACGAGGGGCGGTGGCCAGGTCTCACAAGCCATTAGGGTTAGTTTGTTCACCTAAGATAGTATACAAGTGCTCATTGGGTTATGAGTACACTGGACGGACTCGCCGGGAACCTACTAGTTGGTATTATACCTATTGTCAGATAGCAGTTTTCAGGTGACATGTGTACAGGTTAGTCTGTCAACTTGAGGTCGTCATTTGTCTCGTGTGAGTTCCCACTATGCTTTAATTACTATCCTACCACGGCTCAAAGGAGTCGTGCAAACAGGTTTTAATTGGGTACAGTCCCGAGCCACACGGAGGCAGTGATCAGATCGTCGGGGATTCGTCTCTCCCGGTATTAGGGGTTGATGTCGCGATGTGAACGGATGGCCATTACCATAAATCCGTGGCCACGGTGGACGAGAATTATCGATCCAGGATCGACAGTTTCTCAAGTGGTGTGGGTTTCATACCGACACTAAATATCGCGTTGTTGGGGGTCTGACTTTATCCACCCCCAGACTCGTATGCGATACTCTTAGACGAACAGACCGGACTGTACGGATATTGTCACTGACAGGCTCAGTAGGGGTTCAGGATGAGTTTGCTCGTCGGCCTCCCTTTCGCTCAATACCTGGGTAGACGTTACGTACAGCTAGTGCCGCTGACGTGCTTATGCTTAAACCTACTGCCAGCGTATTGACGAGTCTTTAGAGTCCCACACAGAGGGTTTTCACGGTTCAGACGATATGGTGTACATGAGGTATGTTGATACATACAAATATCCGATTAAATATGTGCACTTGCTGCGTAGACTTTAATTGGACGGTTGATAATACTAGCGGCTTAGGATTAAGCCAGTTTATTAAATCAGGTTTTGATTTAATAATTTATATATGTATTTGTATATACGTATTCTAGTATTATTGTTCACTATTCATTTTCTCTCTCGGCTATTCGTATTTTGGTACGAATACGCGTATATGTATTTCGGTACATGTACCGGGAAGTATTCTGTATTTTATACGGAATAGCTTCTAGAAGAAGATGCCACCTCATTTATATGATTTTCCATTTTGGAAAATCATTTGTTTTATAAATGACGTGGAAGGGATGATGTGGCAAAAGCATGGGTCAAAGCATGTTGCAAAGCATGGCTTTGATTTGTTTAATGGTTAAATTGGAAATGATTTTTTTGTGGGAGAGAGAGGGGGGCTGGCCACTATAGGAGAGGGGCTCATTTCATTTCATTGGTTACATGACACTTGATTATTCATTACTCCCTCTCTCTCTCATTCACCCAAAAAGAGTTAGCAAAATTTTGCTCATGCCAAAAGCCATCACCTCCATTCTTCTTCTATGGTTGCTCCATGGAGCACATGAAAAGAGAGAAAATTGTAGTGACACTTTCATACACCCCCACTCTCCATATTTAGCAACTTTGGGGCGTCGGTTGTCTCGTTTGTCGAGGCTGGAGCTTGCACCGTTTCCCTCAGGTGGATCATCGGAGATGGAGGAAGACTGGCAACCAAACATCATCAAAGGACTGCTATGAGCTTGGAATGAAGACCATAGGACTCGGATCAACTCGTTATAACGATTCTAACTCTTAGTTAGTTTGCTAGTTTAGGGTTTAAGGTCGATCCGTAAATCGGGTAGCGGTAGCGCCGGTTTAGAAAAATTTTGTTCCGCATTTGGCCGCGTTTTGATAGTCGGGGCGCTGCCGGAACCCTTCAGTATGTATCAAGCGCATCAAGTTCTTTGCAATGCCTTGGCGGAACTATGGTGATTTTTAAACTCTGATCAACTCCAGTAACGGTTTGTGCTGACGAGCGAATGGAGAACACGGCGTTGACCTCGTCCTCAGATTCACTGTCGAAGACCAATATGAGCAGATGGGCCGGGCCTGTTGCCTTGGGGTTGCCCCTGGTAGACATCTCTTCATCCTCCTCGGTCTCGCTCCTAAAGACCGGGATAGTGGTAACGGATTTTTGTTTATTCTCCGGCTTATGACATCTTTCCGTGTCTTTGAAGTCTGGTAGGAAGTACTTTGCGTCTTCATATTTTCGGACTTCATTTACGGAGAATGGATTTAGCTCCCCCGTGATGGTGTATTCGAGGCCATTGTTTACCCCAATCAGAGCAAAGCTCTAATCAAATTCCGAGGCGGAAGCTGAAGCAACGCTTCATTTTCCCCCAATCAGAGCAAGGCTCTGTTTGAATTTCAAAAATTCAAAATCTTGAAGCAACGCTTCAGATCCTCTGCGCCGAGCGCAAGACGCCACGTGTCTGTCGCAGAATCATCAGCGCAGCGCCCAAGGCAGCGCAACCAATCAGAGCAAAGCTCTGTTTAAAACAAAAAAGTAAAGGAAGCAACATTTCAATTGCGCAAGCGCTGCACTGCGCGACACGTGTCGGTGCAGTTGCGCAAGCATAACTGCGCAAGCCAGTTGCGCAAGCGCTGCACTGCGCGACACGTGTTTGCGCAGTTGTGCAAACACAACTGCTCAAGTACAGTTGCGCAAGCGCTGTACTGCACGACACGTGTCTGTGCAGGTGCGCAAGCGCTGCGCGACACGTGTCAGGCGCTGGGGAGTTGCGCAAAACAGAATGGAGATTTAAAGAAATCTTTCTGTTCTTGTTAAAACAAGAAGTTTTTCTTCTGTAAAACAGAAGCCCTCGGATCAAAGATCCAACGGTGGGGACCATTCCCCAAATCACTCAGAGAGAGATCTCTTTAACAAATTTAACTAATTTATGAGCACTATAGAAAAGACCCCAGACCTCAATTCAGGGAAAGGAAGATCTTTCTAAAAAAAAAGAGAAGAGAACTCTCGAGAACTCCTCAAGAACAACAGAAGGTAAAAACCTTTGAGAGAAAAGAAAATTCTCTTATGAACAGATCAGTGATCTAAAAACAAGATCATTGATCTTTAAACAGAACTAAATAAAGGGAAAAGTAAAAATAGTGCTTTGCACTTATGAACCTTTGGTTCTTTAAGATAAGAAAAAACTTATCTTCTTCTTTGATCTAAATTAGATCAAAAAAATCTAACAATGCTTTGCACTTCTGTTCATTGAATCTAAAAGATTCCTAAATCATAGTGCCTTGCACTTGCAATACTGCACTATTGAGCTCTTGGATTGGCGCAAGCCACCAGAGAGCGCCACGTGTCAGCATCTGAACCAATTGCGCTATGCGCTTTTGAAATAGAGCTTTGCTCTCTGTGATTGGCGCAACTCACCAGAGGGCGCTACGTGTCAGCAGCGCAAGAGCAGCGCACTAGCGCAGCGCACTGCGCTTGCATGACACGTGTCGTCGTCACAAGCGCTTGCGCTCTCTGATTGGCGCAAACCGCCTGATAAATGCAATGCATTTCCAAAAAGAGCCAGGCCCAAATCAAAAAGACCAAGCAGGCCAAAATAAATTGCAAAGCAATAAAAGGGCAGAGCCCAAATAAAATTGATGCTCTGCATCATTTATAAAGGGCAGAGCCCAAAACAAATTGATGCTCTGCATCCTTTCTGGGCAAAGCCCAAATAAAAATAAGAAGAAATGCGATGCAAAAGAAAATAAAATGTTGAACATTTTCAACTGCACTTAGCCCAATTTTGGCCGTAAGTCCTTAAATTAAATAGACTGAGCAAGATTGCTCTTTTAATCAATTTACTACCGGCTCGAGGGTACATCTCCGAACTCCTCTGACACCTGTCGTTGTAATCCTTCAACGACGTCAGAGAGGTGACGGGTCCCAACGACCACACGTATATGGACTGCGGGGTCCTTAAACTCGTGGACCGAAACATCCTTAAACTAATATTGGACCGAAACGTCCTTAAACTAATGTTGGACCGAAACGTCCTTAAACTAATGTCGGACCACCACGTCCCTAAACTGTAACATGGACCACCACGTCCCTAAACTGGAGCATGGACCGCAATGTCCCTAAACTGGAGCATGGACCGCAATGTCCCTAAACTACCTATGGACCACTACGTCCCTAAACTGGAACAATAGAGCCTCCAAATTCTCTATTGCCGGATCTAAACGATCCCGTTTAAGTTGATCTTAGCCCCCAAATACGGATAACGTATCCTTAGACATTTAAATGAATGATAAAACTCCAAATCAACTTTGGTTCAAGGGTACATCTCTGAGCTCCTCTGACACCTGTCGTCGTAATCCTTCAACGACGTCAGAGAGGTGACGAGTCCTGATGGCCATATATCACTACGTTAAGTCGATCTTAGTCCCAAACAAGACTAATGTATCCTTAACGAACGTTTAAGTCGATCTTAGCCTAAACATGGCTAACGTATCCTTAAACTAAAACACCAAACCCAAATCTAAGTAAATACGGATTTGGACTAATCCACGTCCTACGGGTGACGGCATTACTCAGTCTCCGTATACAATCCACGGGCAACCACAAACAAAAGAAACACACACGACACGAAGTGAAATTCTGGAGAAGGAGAAAGTTGTTACCGCGATGCGGTAGCGTAATTAACTGCAGGGGCTTGCGCCTGCAGGGAAGAGCATCCCCACAATCAAAAACCCCTCAAGCGAGGGGAAATCTGATGAAATCTGCTACATCGGCCGCATCCGTCTAAACCTCCGATACACGGTGCCATAAATCAACTTGGCATCTTCGGAGAGGTGGACGGATAAAACCAAATAGCATCTTCCCCGAATCCCAGCGTCAGGACATCGCGGTCCTGTGTTCCGCCTTTCGGAGGGGAACAGATTCTGGCACGTCCGGTGGGACCTTTTCCTCTTTCCACTCCACACTTCGTGTGTCGTCTTCGCGAATCAATCGCGGTTTGTTAATGGTTGCCTTCGGATTTCAAGTTACTAAGATTTGGTCTTTTTCCTGGCACAGAACTCAGGATTCAATGGCCTTTAACTGCACCAACTGCTCGAAGTGCCACTGCAACGGACGCTCCACCTCACCGGGAGGTGTAGCATATGGACCCCAAGCGGCTTCCTTCCTCGATCTGCCGGTAGACCAGGTGACCCAGGCCACCATCGGCCTATTTTTTGGGACCATGATCCCACCTACAAGCTTCTCTATGCCAATACCTGCACCGGAAGTGAACAAAAAGTCGGTCTTCGACCGGCTCACTGCTACGACGGCCCCTGTCAATGGGTCGCCCGCTACCAAACCGACAGCCTCTGTTTTCACCAGGCTAAATCAGAACTCTAATCTGGCTGTCCCAAGGAAGGCAATAACTGCTGCTCCAGAAGTCGTCAAGGCGGCTTCCCCTGTCAAAGAGTCAGTCTTTTCAAGACTGACGATTCCTGCTCCTGCCCCTGCCCGAGAATCCATCTTCGACAGGTTGAATATCATTCCTCAAAAGACAACTTCAGTCTTTAAGAGGTTAACACCGGCGGTGTCTCATTCAGACAGGGGGCAAAAAGAAGCTATCTCTATCTCTAAGCCAGTCCCAATGGCTCGTCGTGCTCGACGTCGCCATTGGCAACGAGTGAGGAAGGCAGGGGGCAACTCCCCCTCAGGGCTAACTCCACCGGCTCCAGTGGTGGAAGTCAACGCTGCTGTTCCAACTGGGAACAGCTTTGAACTGCCGAGGAGGGTACGGAAGAACTCTCCAACCGCTACACTGAAAAGATCTCCTCCACCTATGGAGAGAGATCCGGAAACAAAGCAAGAATAGCCCAATCAACGGCTGTCTTCAAAAATTTATAAAGTTTGGCGGAGGGTTCAAGACTCCGTGATTGACCCAGGTCACTCTCGTCGCCAGAAAAAGGCAAAGGTGGGAAAAGACAAGGACCGCCCCATTAAACAGCAAGAGACAACAATCGCTGGGGTGCCCACTGCAACGGCCCCTTCAACCTCAACGGCCCACAAAAGAAGGAGGCCATAGAAAACTCCCGCGTCAGCAGCAAAAGTTAAAAATGGTGAACCTAAACACCCCAAGTCAGGGAGCATAACAGTTCATACGGTTTACATGGCATCGGGAAAAGAAGACAGCCGTGCATCCACGGGTCATAGACCGCTCACCCGATCAGTGACCAAGGCACAGGAGCAACAGCAAAAGCTCCAAGAAATGATGAACGCTATGGCCGCACTTACAGGGCCAAAAGAGAACCCTGAAACGTCCTCAGATGAGCGCCAGGAGGAAGAAACCGACGCCGAATTCCTTCGTCGGATATTGGAGAAGAAGGACAAAGAGGCTGCTGAACAAGCAGCCAACATACAGCGTATGGGCCTCCTCTTCTAGGACATGATAGGGATGATGATACAACAAGATCCCCCGGCTGAAGAGCCCCCGATCGTCCTTGGAGACGATAGGGGAGAGACATCAAATCCTCCACCAGCTCTATCGACAGCTAAAGAGGATACAATCTCCAAAGCTGATTTGGATGAGTACATCGCCCAGCAAATACGGGTTCATCATGCGACCGAAGCAGCTGGCCAGGTCGTAAAAACGGTGCGGCCATATCCAAGTTGGTACGATAAAATCAAGTACCCAACCGGTTACACAATTCCCAAGTTCCATGTCTACAAAGGGACGAGCAATCCTCATCAACATGTTGCCCAGTTTAGGG
The DNA here is from genome assembly GCA_030015575.1 of Agapanthus africanus. Classification (NCBI taxonomy): domain Eukaryota; kingdom Viridiplantae; phylum Streptophyta; class Magnoliopsida; order Asparagales; family Amaryllidaceae; genus Agapanthus; species Agapanthus africanus. Next base: position 670,925,987 of record JASDDO010000014.1, read on the forward strand.
CACTCTGTGGCAACACCGGCGGTGATGACAAGCTTTTGCTTCGCCAGTTTGTTGGAAGTTTATCGGATACGGCGTTCGAGTGGTACTCTGAGCTCCCGAACGACTCTATCAAAACCTTCGCGGAGATGGAGCTACTGTTTACTCAGCGTATTGCAAGCGCCAGTGAACGTACCCCGATGAAAGCACTGATTAACGCCAGGGTAAAGCCAGGCGAGACGTGGGTTCAGTACGCTATACGATGGCGGGACTTATGGTCAAAGTGCGAGCAGCGCATTGAAGAAGCTCCTGCGGTGGGTATGTTTGTAGGAACCCTTGATCCGCAAGCGACCATCTCACAATTTATGATGTTTTTCAAGCCAACTACCTTCCAGGCCTTGATTGACAAGCTAGCGCAGATGGATCAGATGGGCCATAAACCCCCTCTTCCAAGACCGGACTCCCGAAACGACAAAGGGAAGGGAAAAGCGATCGTCATCGCTAATGCTCAACAACAACCGAGAGACTCGAAGCCGGTTGCTTGTCAAAATAATATGCGCCCGTACGTACCCCTTGAGGATAGGATGGGAAGTCCTTATTCCTTTCCCCGCGATAAAACGAGGAGGTTATTCGAGCTGGCGTTGCGCAACAGACTCATAAATCTGCCGGATCCAAAACGTCCGTTGCAACCAAGTGACGTCAACGAGCCCAACTACTGTCCTTATCATCGAGTACTAGGCCATCCGATCGAAGATTGCTTATCTGACAAATGGAAGGTGAATCCCCCGCAGCCCCACACCTCTAAGGGGACGAATGCACCGGGGGCAACATGCTCCGTCGTTGAAGAAGCTCCTTGGGAGGTTGTATTATCAGCCAAGACAAAGAGGATGCTAAACGATCTTCAGACATGTCCAGCGATCAAGTGGAAGAACCCGTTGGAACCGCAGGTCATTGAAGGGATGCTGAAGCCACGTACAACTCCAGAGACCAATGGTGGTGGTCCGAGCACTCGCAACCAGCCGTCAAAATCTTCGAAAAAGAAGAAGAAGAAATCTAAGAAGCCCGTGAAGCCTGGCGACAAGCCCACGGATCTGCAAAAAAAAATTGACGCGCTGGAAGAATACAACCAGAAGGCACGGACTCCCATTACACTCCAAGAGTTTCTCAACCATGTCTTTCAAGAAGAAGGCGAGGGAGAAAGTTCGTCAGATGAATCCGAAGAATGCGTGGCAAGCTGTCGTGTGATTTCCCATTTGTTCATGGACGATGAGGAAACTCCTCGTACTGAAACGCTGGGGGCAGATCTTGAACCAAAATTCCCGAAGCTATCAGATGAAATGATTGACGCGTTCCTTAACGGAGCTCGATTGAAAAGTAAGGCTGATCGAGAACGCGAGACGGCTATATTTGAAAGGGCCAAGCGCCAGCGACTTGATAAAGGAGCTGAGACGATCCCGTTGGAGCTAAACACCTCCGCTACCGATAGAAGCCAATTCAAGATGAGGAAAAAGTTTGCTAAGGCCATATCAATGGGCATGGAGCTACCGTCCTCTGAAGGAAACATCACTGGTGAAATGGAAACGCACCAATCCTATTGCTTATATCATTAAAAGATTTCGCACCCCACTCAAGAGTGCAAAGATTTCGATAGATGGTGGCAAGGATATGTTGCTCATCGACAACGCTTTAAGCGGGAAAAGCGTAAAAATCGTCGAGAGCAAAGAAATACGACCGAAGGGCTTAAAAGAACTGCTGGCGATTGTTGCATGGTTAACACCGGTAGATCACAAATGCCTACATTCGGGAGCGATTCTGATGAAGAGCTAGAACTTTCCCCTTTCTTTAAAGAGTCCGCTTCGGGAAAAGAAGAAGAGCCGAAGGTCTGCGAAAATATTCGGCCTCGGAATTGGACGTTGCCTGAAAAGAACCTCGGACCCTCAAACAGAAAAGATAAAGGGAAAGAAAAGATCTCTGAAGATATCGTCTTAGATGACCAAGTTCTGGAGGAGCTAAACGCCAACAACCCGACGAAGAAGAATAAGATGGATTACAACGTCTTAGCACATCCGAGGAAGCTGCCCTCACAGCTCAGCATTCTTGACGCCCTTTTGCTATCAAAAGAGGCGAGAGATTCGTTGATTAAGGCGCTCCAAGACCCAGAACAATTCCAAGCATGCCTGGCCGAGGAAAAGATGAAGGATGAATTGGAAGAAGTGCACACGGCCGATGTTACTTTTGGCGATGAAGACCTTCTACTTGGGACGTGCGAACACAATCGCCCTCTCTATGTCTCGGGATACTGCCACGATATTAAGATAAGCAAAATCCTGATCGACAATGGATCCTCCGTTAATCTCCTCAATGTGCGGGTGTTAAAAGAAATCTGCATGAGCGTCCAGCACCTTGCTCGTGACAACATCACCATCTCCGGGTTCAACTCCCAGTCATCAAGAACTCTTGGGTCTGTGATACTGACGCTACGCTTCAGGCTACTCGTCACGGACATTAAGTTCCATGTCATAGACGCCAAGACATGCTACAACGCTTTGCTCGGCCGACCATGGTTACACGAGTACAACATCATCCCTTCTACACAACATCAATGTATGAAGTATTTTAAGGATGGTTTCGAGTATACCGTGACGGGAGAACTGAACCCGTTCTCCGTGAACAAGGTCCGCAAATACGAAGATGCCAAATATTTCTTACCGGATTTCGAAGATACGGAGAAGTGTCATAAGCCAGAGAATAAAGCTAACGCTACCATCCTTGTCTTCGGCAGTGATACCGAGGAGGAAGAGGAGATAGTGTATTCGGGTCCGCCCCAACACAACAAGCCAGGACCGTCCACTCCTACGTTGATCTTTGGTAGCGACTCGGAAGATGAGATCCGTGTTGTATTCTCTGCTCGACCTTCCATACGAACGTCCGCTGAGCAAAGTCTACAAGTCGCCATGGTGCCGCTTAAACACCATAAAGAACCGGATGCACTTAATATTTACAATGTAGAAGAGCTGCAAACGTTTTATATCCCTCCCAGGCGAGAAAGCGAGAAAGCAATTCTGTTCTACCGCTCTGAAGAAACCAAGGTGGAAAAAGAAATCTGGCATGGCGCGGATCCTACGCTCGACAGGCTTCAGCCTATCCGTCTTCCCAGATATTATACAGAGGGTTTGAAAAAACTGCTGAAACGCCAGGGGATATCCTTCAAGCAGACCGTTCAAAAAGCCAAGTTCTATGACAAAGTCTGGAACGTTCCCGGGACTCAACGCAAACTGCCTAATGGGAGAATGGAAACAATTGGGCTTGTACGTCCGGTCAAAGAAACGGGAGCTACTAAACAGCTGCTATGTCGTGTATGACTTAGATGAAGAAGCGGATTCTCAATGAGAGGACGCTAATCCTGAAACAATGAAAGTTTCGGATGCAAAAGTGCCCAGTCCGTCGTTCGAAGAACAAATGGACAAGCTTATAAAGGAAGCGGGTCAAAAAGTCCAAGACGATCATAACCGCGAAATGGTCATCTATGAGAAAGCCAAGGCGCAACGCCTTCTCCAACAGGCCGTGAAAGATGAAAAGGTCGCTCCATGTCAACCTGTTATAAAGAAGGCTCGACACAAAAGCAGAAATAAGTCGAAATTCCAAAAAAGCGCTCAACAGCAACAAAGCAGGGCTAAGAAGCCACGCAAACGGGAGTCGAGCGTCATTGATCTATCCCTCATGAAGAAAATGGGTCGAGCATACTCTTTTCCTCGGGATAAGATGAAGAAGATACTTGACCTTGCTCTAAAACATCAAATGCTTACATTGCCGGAGTCTAAACATCCCGAACGAGCGGGCGAAGTCTCACATTCGGACTATTGCTCTTACCATCGAGTAATAGGGCACCCTCTCGAGGACTGTTTCACCTTCAAGAATTGGGTCGAAGATCAGTATCAACTTGGCAAGTTCGCTCTGTCCGACAACTGGAGGGTAGCACCGCCACAAAAGCACAAAACCAAGGCCACGAAAGAAGAAACGGTTCCGCATTGGGATTGGAAGCGAATTCGTACTTGTCACGTGATAATGATATCAAGGGAAGAGCCCGAGAACATGGATGACCTTCCCTGGTGCTTTGAAAACAGCAATGACGAGATAATCTCAGAATTCCCACCAGCGCCGAAAGAACTGGAGGATGGAGTACATACCACTGCAGATAACCTCAAGAAAATTGAGTTGGGGACGGCAAACAATCCGCGACCGACATTCATCAGCGAGTTACTATCTGAAGAAATGGTAGCTGCGTTAAAGGACGTGCTTCTACAGCATAGAGATTGCTTCGCGTGGAACTATTCCGAAATGCTGGGACTAGATCCAGAAATTGCTGTACACAAATTGGCTATATCCCCGGACATCAAGCCAGTCAAACAGGCGCCGAGGAGAATGCGGCTCGAGCTCGAGATGAGTATCAACGCCGAGGTCAAGAAGCTGATCGACTCTGGCTTTATCCAGGAGGTTCAATATCCTGAATGGATCGCTAACATCGTCCCGGTGATGAAGAAAAATGGGACAGTGCGCATATGCGTAGACTTTCGGGATCTCAATAAAGCTTGCCCGAAGGATGATTTCCCAGTGCCAGTCACCGAACTGATGATAGACAACATGTCCACTCATGAGGTTTTCTCCTTCATAGACGGCTCATCGGGGTATAATCAGATAAAAATGCATCCTGAAGACCAGAAGCATGCCGCTTTCCGGACCCCTTTGGGAATATTCTGTTATAAAGTGATGCCCTTCGGATTAAAGAACGCCGGTGCCACTTATCAAAGGGCCATGACGAAGATCTTCGATGACCTTATACACGAAATCGTCGAATGCTATATCGACGACCTCGTTGTTAAAAGCAAATCATACGGGGAACATCTCGAACATCTGAAGACCGTATTTCAACGCCTTCGGCAATACAACTTGAAGATGAAGCCGCTCAAGTGTGCATTCGGAGTTTCCTCAGGCAAATTCCTGGGATTCATTGTTCGACACCGAGGTATTGAAATAGATCCGTCAAAGATCAAAGCGATCATGGAAATGCCTCCGCCGAGAACTCTCAAACAGTTGCGATCTCTCCAAGGGATGCTCGCGTACATACGGCGATTTATAGCCAACCTTTCAGGCAAGTGCCGTCCCTATAGCCACCTGATGAAGAATGGAACCCCATTTGTCTGGGATCACAAATGCCAAGGCGCACTGGACGAGATCAAGCAGTACCTGCAGAACCCTCCAGTATTGGCTGCTCCAGTTAAGGGAAAGCCTCTCATTCTTTACACGACCGCCCTCGAAGGTTCCTTAGGCGCATTATGGGCACAAGAGAACGATCAAGGGAAGGAAAGAGCACTCTATTACTTAAGTCGAGTTCTGCTGGGAGCAGAAAGCAATTACTCTCCCATTGAGAAGCACTGCCTGGCGCTAATCTTTGCAATAACAAAGCTCAGACATTATGCGTTGGCGCATGAAGTCCGTCTTATTTCGAAGGTGGACCCTCTCAAATATCTAATGTCAAAGGCCATATTGACAGGTCGACTCGCCAAATGGGCTCTGCTCTTGATGGAGTTCTCGATAACATATCAACCTCTCAAGGCAGTGAAAGGCCAGGCCATCGCTGATTTCCTCGCTGAGCATCCGATACCCGCCGATTCTCCTCTGAATTGTGATTTGCCAGACGAACATGCGTTTGATGCGATCGACGGTGATAATACCCGATGGGAGCTTTATTTCGACGGAGCATCTTCCGTGAAGAAGCGCAAACAAAGTACCCCTATAATCAAATCGGGGGTTGGCCTCATCTTCGTGACTCCACAAGGAGGGATAATGCGTTACGCGTTCTCCCTGACTGAGCCGAAGACAAACAACGAAGCCGAATACGAAGCTCTGATAGCAGGCCTCGAGATCGCCATTGACATGGGAATTGAAGACCTCCTCATATACGGGGATTCTCAACTGGTCGTTAGTCAAGTAAATGGCGACTACCAAACGTGCAAACCGGAGTTGGTGAAATACGGTGAAAAGGTGCAACAACTGTTGACCCAAATTCCCTCCTATACTTTGGAGAACACACCGCGTACGGAAAATAGCAAAGCAGACACGTTGGCCAAACTTGCTAAAGAACTGGCTGACGAGAACCTCGATGACGTTAGAATCGTGGTACAAAGCCGTCGAGTGCTTGCCCCAGCAGAAATATCTCCGGAATCATCCGAAGAAAAAGGAGCGAACGAGCAGACAACCCTGCAAGTAAAAGATTGGGAAAATACCGAGGATTGGAGGGAAGTCTTCATAGATTACTTCAAGTCCCACCGAATGCCTGAAGAAGCATCCATAAGACATCAACTCATGAAACGAGCTCTGTCTTTCGCCTTCGTCAACGACACTCTGTACAAGAGGTCGTTTAATTCTCTATGGCTAAGGTGTCTTGGACCTAACGAAGCAAAAAGAGTCGTTTAGGAAGTTCACGACGGACTCTTCGGTTCTCACCAAGCGGGCCCAAAGATGAAGTTGAAAATAAAACGGATGGGCTACTACTGGCCCACGATGATTCAAGACTGCCTCGAATATGCGAAGCAGTGTCGCTCATGTCAAATTCATGGGGATTTCATCCATCAGCATCCGAATCCACTACATCCAGCGGTGGCTAGCTGGCCTTTAGAAATGTGGGGGACTGATATAGTCGGCCCCATCGAACCAGCATCGTCTAGAGGACATCGTTTCATCTTGGCGACGACTGACTACTTCTCCAAATGGGCAGAAGCAGTACCGTTAAGAGAAGTTAAGACGGAGAATATCCTCCATTTCTTCAAGACGCATGTCATATATCGGTTTGGAACTCCGCGACGGATCATCTCCGATAACGGGCCAGCTTACAGAAGCCACAAGATCAGTCGCTTCGCGCAACAGCATAATATAGACTGGAGATATTCTTCGGTTTATAATCCGCGAGCCAACGGACCAACTGAAGCCTTCAACAAGACCTTGAAAAAATCATAAAGAAAACGGTGTCCCGAAATAAGAAAGACTGGCACGAAAGACTGCAAGAAGCTCTTTGGGCATATCGAACTACATTCAAGACGGCCACGAACACAACGCCGTACGCGTTGGTGTTCGGTACCGAAGCAGTACTCCCCCTCAAGATAGAGTTACCCTCTCTACGAGTAGCAGTCCACTATGAGCTAACGGACGAAGAAAATGCTCACCTTCGGCTTGAGGAGCTTGACGCCCTTGATGAAACCCGGCTCATAGCGCAACAAAATCTGGAAGCTTATAAAGCAAAGATGACACGCTCATATGAAAGATTGATCCGGCCGAGGACATTCCGCCAAGGCGAACTTGTGTTAGTGGTCAAAAGGCCTATGATCCCCAATCGCGCCAAGCGGGGAAAATTCGAGCCGAACTATGAAGGCTCGTACATCATAGACAAGGTCTACCATGGTGGAGCCTATCTACTCATGGATATGCACGGTGAGAGGCCTTTCAGGCCAATAAACGGTCGCTTCCTAAAGAAATACTACGCTTAATGAGCCACAGCCTAGGTCAACGATAGATGACGACGACTATGTCCGCTCGCTATCTTCCGAAGCTTAAGCTTTCTAAGCAGTGGTCAGCCTTCTCCATGACGGACCGAGACGTCCTTAAACTAGTGACGGACCGAAATGTCCTTAAACTAACAACAGACCGAAACGTCTTTAAACTAATACCGCAGCATCCTTAGGCTGACGAGATGAATAAAAAAAATAAAAAAATAAAAAAATATATAATAAATAAAAACGATATGTCCATAAGCAAAAAGGGCACGGATGAAAACCCGAAAGGGCTCCGTGAGTAAAAACAGCAGGGCTACCGGCGAGTGTTCATGAAAACCCGAAAGGGCGCGACCTCGTAAAAAAATATATATAAAAATAAAAAGAATAAAAAAAGCGGTATGTCCATAAGCAAAATGGGCACGGATGAAAACCCGAAAGGGCTCCGTGAGTAAAAACAGCAGGGCTACCGGCGAGTGTTGTGAAAACCTGAAATGGTGCAACCTCGTTAAAAGACACTTATAGGGTTCTCTCGACCTTGTAAGGAGAAACCACCCGCGTGAGATCCTTACGACTCACAAGGGAGCAACACACTTAGGGATCCTCACGATTCCTAAGGAGAAAATACACTTGCGAGATCCTCATGACTCGTAAGGAGAACTCTCTTATGGGACCCTCACGGCTCATGAGAGTTGAAAGTCTTAAGTTACAGAGACCTAAACCTGTGCTTAAGCAACCCTCAAAACTTCCGATATTGCCCTACAAGTGGTCCAATACTAGCTCTTGTATACAATCCATGGGCGCGAATAAACATTTCCCTAACCAAATCCCGTCCATGACTGGGGATACGTTCGCATGACCCTTGTAGGTCCTCTCGACTTACAAGGAGAAAACTCTACTGTAGGATCCTTACGACTTACAGAGGAACATACACTTAGGAATCCTCACGATTCTTAAGGAGAAAATACACCTACAAGATCCTCACGACTTGTAAGGAGAAATAACTTCGTGAAACCCTTACGGCTCATGAAGTCAAAAACCTTAGTCGACAGGACCCTAACCCTGGTCGCTAAGCCACCTTTGTTCGACATCGACGGAGGCAAATGATGATTCGCTCCTGGTAATATCCCAGTTGTAGCGGTGCTGATGCCGAAATTGGCTTACGGCGAAAAGCCAGTAGGCCACACATGCATGCGAAATAGCCGAAATGATGGGGCAACTTGCAATAAAAAGCAGCGAGTAAAAATGTATGCACGCAAAATAGCCGAAATGATTGGGCAACTCGCAATAAAAAGCAGCGAGTAAAAATAAAATAAATAGCCGAAATGATTGGGCACCGCGAAAAATAGCCGAAATGATTGGGCAATCGTGACCTCCGCGATATAAAAGATGAAATGATAGAGCATCGCGGAGATAAAACAAAAAAAATGATGATAAAACTTTGGCCCTACAGTTAAGATCACATCGATCCCTGTATACAATCCAAGGGCGTAAAACAAAGAGGGAACCATACTTTCCCAACAGGCTCCGCCAGAAGACGAAGCCAAATCTCGACGGTTCAGTCCAACTCCGAAGAAACCAGTATCTTCAGCAAATTCCTCGACTCACGGATACAAACACTCCTTGACGAGAGCCTCCTGATCCGCGTCGACTCGCAGAGCCACCAGTGCCTCCGTGGGAAATTCTCGACTCGTTTCAAACCCCAAGGAAACAAATAATCCTTGGCGCTTGGGAAACAAATAATCCCTAGAAAACTCCTCGACTCACGGATACAAACACTCCTTTACGAGAGCCTCCTGATCCGCGTCGACTCGCAGAGCCACCAGTGCCTCCGTGGGAAATCCTCGACTCATTTCAAACCCCAAGGAAACAAATAATCCTTGGCGCTTGGGAAACAAATAATCCCTAGCAAACTTCTCGACTCACGGATACAAACACTCCTTGACGAGAGCTTCCTGATCCGCGTCGACTCGCAGAGCCACCAGTGCCTCCGTGGGAAATCCTCGACTCGTTTCAAACCCCAAGGAAACAAATAATCCTTGGCGCTGGGGAAAAAAATAATCCCTAGCAATCTCCTCGACTCACGGATACAAACACTCCATGACGAGAGCCTCCTGATCCGCGTCGACTCGCAGAGCCACCAGTGCCTCCGTGGGAAATCCTCGACTCGTTTCAAACCCCAAGGAAACAAATAATCCTTGGCGCTTGGGAAACAAATAATCCCTAGCAAATTCCTCGACTCACGGATACAAACACTCCTTGACGAGAGCCTCCTGATTCGCGTCGGCTCGCAGAGAAACCAATGTCTCCGCGGGAAATTCCCGATTCGTCTCAACTTGCAAATGAAGCCTCAGGCAGCAGGGACTAAAAAACTTGCTTCCTGAACAATGGGACCCTGCAAGTCAATCCAAAATGGTCTCTTGCATACTATTCACGGGTCTCACTCTCCAAGGTCGAGTTTCGACAAGGAGGGAAACAACCGCTTACGAGTCCTCTCGATTCGTAAGAGGGAAAATTCTATTATAGGATCCTTACGACTTATAAGAGAAAACCACACTTAGGAATCCTCACGATTACTAAGGAGAAAAACCCACCTACGAGATCCTCTCGATCCGTAGGGAGAAAAGTCTCTATGAGACCCTCACGGCTCATGGAGTTGAAAAGTCTTAGGCAGCAGATCTGAACCTGCGGCCTAAGCCATCGCTATTTCATAAGAAAGTCAAGATGCGTGCCCTATTATCCGTCAACCATGGTTACTAAGGTAGCATGCCGATAATAAGAGAAAGAAGAAAGCTACAGAAGGAGCATCCAATTTATGTTTGATCAAGCGTTCGAGACACACTCGTTCATGCACAAGCAAAAGACTCATAACGAAAAATAAAGACAAGCTGGGACAAAATTTTTCCATTAATATGGCCAATGGTTCTTACAATCATAAAAGCAAAAAACGAAAAGCGTCATTACAAGGGAATAACCTCGAACACAGGACATGGATTGAGGAACTCGAAAGCAACCCTATCTATGACTTTCCAGGCCTCGCGGACCATCCTAGTATGCTTTCTTTCGCGAGCACAAGCGTCAGGGTCCCCCCTGATGTCTTCCACCCTCCGATAAGCAGCGAGTATAGCAGACTGTTGAAAGACCTCGTGCAAGAGATCGATAAGACTGTCCCGCCGTCTCTTCGAGATGAAGTTCAGCAGGTACACCGAGTGCACCTTGTCCTCAGCGACATCCAACACCCTAAGCGGCACGCCAGAAAAGAAGAGGGGAAGCGCTTCCCAGATGGCTCCCACGATAAGCTTAAGAAGGGAGAAATGTCGGGGGAGCAGTGGACCATTGTACGCGTCGAAGCGACTCATTATTTCAGCGCACTCCTCGTTTGTGAACTCCCGATTTTGAGAACGGCCAAGTTGGCGGATGTCCCCATACGAGATGATCTCGTTAAGGGCATACATGTGGGCGTTCATGGTTCCTGTGAAAGAAGATCAACAGAATTAGCAGACCGACTGATTAAGCGAATTCTTGTTAAAAAAACGAGCACAGACAGTTAAACTCCTCGAGAGCAATGCTCTACGAACAGGAGTGACTATCAAAATCCTAATAAGGGAAATTTAAAGAAGTCCCCCAAGATTCTGAGATCACTATTATTAAAAGATGATATAGTCCATTAAAATACAAAACTCCATTTTTAATTTTCATTATTCATATTCAAACTCTTAAAAGTTCATCATTTTTAGATCAAAGAGATCTATGTTTTGACAAAGATGCAAGGTTCTGTTCATGGGTCAAGAAACCTTGGAACAGATTCTTGAGAGCAAGGCTCTATTGGTGAAACCCCAGAAGGGTTTCTTTAGATCAAAGATCTATAAGAGCAAAGCTCTATTAATTAAAATTGATTTAATTCAAGACTAATTCTTACCAAAATAGTTCTTTTTAAAGAAAATCTAAGAGTTCTTAAAAACAAGAGCAGGGCTCTGAGGTTCTGAAAATAAAATTTTTGGAGATGATGATCATCTGTAAAGGACCAAAGGTCCTATTTATAGGCACCAAGTACCCTTTCAACTTCCAAAAGTTACTGCAACGGTTGGAATTCTGTCACCGTTGCACTCACGTTTCAGGGCCACGTAAGCGCAATGGTGGGGGGCACTTGTTTACCCCAATCAGAGTAAAGCTCTGATCAAATTCCGAGGCGGAAGCTGAAGCAACGCTTCATTTTCCCCCAATCAGAGAAAGGCTCTGTTTGAATTTCAAAAATTCAAAATCTTGAAGCAACGCTTCAGATCCTTTGCGCTGAGCGCAAGACGCCACGTGTCTGGCGCAGACGCATCAGCGCAGCGCCCGAGGCAGCGCAACCAATCAGAGCAAAGCTCTGTTTAAAACAAAAAAGTAAAGGAAGCAACGTTTCAATTGCGCAAGCGCTGCACTGCGCGACACGTGTTTGCGCAGTTGCGCGACACGTGTTTGCGCAGTTGCGCACACACAGCTGCTCAAGTACAGTTGCGCAAGCGCTGCACTGCACGACACGTGTCTGCGCAGCTGCGCAAGCACAGCTGCGCAAGCGCTGCGCTGCGCGACACGTGTCAGGCGCTGGGGAGTTGCGCAAAACAGAATGGAGATTTAAAGAAATCTTTCTGTTCTTGTTAAAACAAGAAGATTTTCTTCTGTAAAACAGAAGCCCTCGGATCAAAGATCCAACGGTGGGGAACATTCCCCAAATCACTCAGAGAGAGATCTCTTTAACAAATTTAACTAATTTATGAGCACTATAAAAAGGACCCCAGACCTCAATTCAGGGAAAGGAAGATCTTTCTAAAAAAAAAAGGAGAGAACTCTCGAGAACTCCTCAAGAACAACAGAAGGTAAAAACCTTTGAGAGAAGAGAAAATTCTCTTATGAACAGATCAGTGATCTAAAAACAAAATCATTGATCTTTAAACAGAACTAAATAAAGGGAAAAGTAAAAATAGTGCTTTGCACTTATGAACCTTTGGTTCTTTAAGATAAGAAAAAACTTATCTTTTTCTTTGATCTAAATTAGATCAAAAAAATCTAACAGTGCTTTGCACTTCTGTTCATTGAATCTAAAAGATTCCTAAATCATAGTGTCTTTCACTTGCAATACTGCACTGTTGCGCTCTTGGATTGGCGCAAGCCACTAGAGAGCGCCACGTGTCAGCATCTGAACCAATTGCGCTATGTGCTTTTGAAATAGAGCTTTGCTCTCTGTGATTGGCACAACTCACCAGAGGGCGCCACGTGTCAGCAGCGCAAGTGCAGCGCACTAGCGCAGCGCACTGCGCTTGCATGACACGTGTCGTCGTCACAAGCGCTTGCGCTCTCTGATTGGCGCAAAGCGCCTTATAAATGCAATGCATTTCCAAAAAGGGCCAGGCCCAAATCAAAAAGACCAAGCATGCCAAAATAAATTGCAAAGCAATAAAAGGGCAGAGCCCAAATAAAATTGATGCTCAGCATCATTTATAAAGGGCAGAGCCCAAAACAAATTGATGCTCTGCATCCTTTCTGGGCAAAGCCCAAATAAAAATAAGAAGAAATGCGATGCAAAAGCAAATAAAATGTTGAACATTTTCAACTGGACTTAGCCCAATTTTGGCCGTAAGTCCTTATATTAAATAGACTGAGCAAGATTGCTCTTTTAATCAATTTACTATCGGCTCGAGGGTACATCTCCGAACTCCTCTGACACCTGTCGTTGTAATCCTTCAACGACGTCAGAGAGGTGACAGGTCTCAAGGACCACACGTATATAGACTGCGGGGTCCTTAAACTCGTGGACCGAAACGTTCTTAAACTAATATTGAACCGAAACGTCCTTAAACTAATATTGGACCGAAACGTCCTTAAACTAATGTTGGACCAAAACGTCCATAAACTAATGTTGGACCGAAACGTCCTTAAAACTAATGTTGGACCGAAACGTCCTTAAACTAATGTCGGACCACCACGTCCCTAAACCAATGTCGGACCACCACGTCCCTAAACTGGAACATGGACCACCACGTCCCTAAACTGGAACATGGACCACCACGTCCCTAAACTGGAGCATGGACCGCAACGTTCCTAAACTTCCTATGGACCACTACGTCCCTAAACTGGAACAATAGAGCCTCCAAATGCTCTTTTGCCGGATCTAAACGATCCCGTTTAAGTTGATCTTAGCCCCCAAATACGGCTAACGTATCCTTAGACATTTAAATGAATGATAAAACTCCAAATCAACTTTGGTTCAAGGGTACATCTCTGAGCTCCTCTGACACCTGTCGTCGTAATCCTTCAATGACGTTAGAGAGGTGACGAGATCACTACGTTAAGTCGATCTTAGTCCCAAACAAGACTAATGTATTCTTAACGAACGTTTAAGTCGATCTTAGCCTAAACATGGCTAACGTATCCTTAAACTAAAACACCAAACCCAAATCTAAGTAAATACGGATTTGGACTAATCCACGTCCTACGGGCGACGGCATTACTCAGTCTCCGTATACAATCCAAGGGCAACCATAAACAAAAGAAACACACACGACACGAAGTGAAATTCTGAAGAAGGAGAAAGTTGTTACTGCGATGCGGTAGCGTAATTAACTGCAGGGGCTTGCGCCTGCAGGGAAGAACGTCCCTACAATCAAAAACCCCTCAAGCGAGGGGGAATCTGATGAAATCTGCTACATCGGACGCATCCGTCTAAACCTCCGATACACGGTGCCATAAATCAACTTGGCATCTTCGGAGAGGTGGACAGATAAAACCAAATAGCATCTGTCCCGAATCCCAGCGTCAGGACATCGCGGTCCTGTGCGCCGCCTTTCGGAGGGTAACAACCATCTTTGAAATACTTCATACACTGGTATTTTGTAGAAAGGATGACGTTGTACTCGTGTAACCAAGGCCGGTTGAGCAGAGCGTTGTAGCAAGTCTTTGTGTCGATGACATGAAATTTGATGTCAGTGACGAGTAGCCCGAAGTATAATGTCAATATTACGGACCCAAGCATCCGTGATGACTGTGAGTCGAACCCAAGGATGGTAATTTTTTCCCGAATCAGGTGCTGAACGTTCATGCAAATCTCCTTCAGCACCTTCACATTGAGAATGTTGACGGAGGACCCGTTGTCGACCAGGATCTTCCCTATCTTGATATCGTTGCAGTACCCGGTGACATATAGAGGACGGTTGTGCTCACACGTTCCGAGGAGGAGATCTTCATCGCCGAATGTAATGTCAGCTGTATGAATCTCTTCCAGCTCGTCCTTCATCTTTTCTTCTCCAAGGAAAGATTGGAACTGATCGGGCTCCCTGTAATGCCCTGATCAGAGAATATCTTGCTTCTTTGGACAGGAGGAGAGCATCCAATATACTCAGTTGTAAGGGTATTTTCCTTAGATGTGCCAGGACATTGTAATCCACCTTGTTTTTCTTAGGCGGGTCCTTAGTTGAGAGCTCTTCGACGACTCTATCATCGATGGCAATTTCCTCAGGGACTTTCTCTTTCCCCTTGTCTCTTTGGCTCGAACCTTTGTTTGTAGGCCCGAGGTTCTTCTCAGGCGGCGTGCGATTACATAGCTGAATGTTCTCACAGTTCTTCTTCTCCTCCTCTTTTTCGGAGGTGGATTCTTTGAAGAGAGGGCCGAGCGTCATTTCTTTCTCAGAATCGCTCCCGAATTTAAGAACTTATGATTTTCCTTTTGTCGAACTAATACCAACCATATGACAGTTGCCAGCCGTTCCTTCACATTCATCTGTCGCGCTTCTTTGCTGTCGATGAGCTTTGCGCTTCATCTGCTTGAAGTGTTGTTGGTGAGCAACATATCCTTGCCACCACTTCTTGAAGGCATTGCACTCTTCGGTGGGGTGGGTGACCCTTCGATGATATAGTAAATGGTTCGGATGTGAAATCTCTCCGTTGAAGCATGTGGCTCCAAGAATATTTCCCTTGAGAGATGGCAGCTTCATTTCTATTGACAGGGCTTTGGCGAACCGATTCTTCGTCTTAAATCTTCTTTTGTTTGCCGCAGGTGTGCTTCGTTCTGGTTGGAGTACTTTGTGACTCTTCCTCGCTGCATCTTCTTCATCCTGACGCCGATGCTTAGCCTTTTCGTATATAAACATTTCATGTTCTCGGTCAGCTCTGCTCTTTTGAAAAGCTTCGTTTAGCAGCCTGTCAATTAGGCCTTTTGGCAGCTCTGGGTATTTTGGCACCGATCCTGCCTCCAGTTCCTCTGCGTTGCTTTCTGATGCCGAGAGAGTTTCTTCTTTATTTAACAACGAACTGGAAACCAAGTGGCAACTTGCTACATAATCTTCGGTTCTCCCGACGAGCCATTTTCCTCATCATCGTCGCTATCTCCGTTCTCAAGTATATGGTTGAGAAACTCTTCGAGGGTGACTGGGGTCCGCGCCTTCTGGTTGTACTCCTCCAGCGCATCGATGTACTTTTGCAGGTCCGTGCGCTTGTCGTCAGGCTGCACGGGCTTCTTGGTCTTCTTCTTTCCTTTTGAAGACTTTGAAGGCTTGACTTGGGTGTTTTGCCCATCGTTAGCAGTTTTCGGTGTGGGGCATGGTTTCAGCATTCCGTCAATGATCTCGGGCTCCAGCGGGATTTTCCACCTGATCGCCGGACATGCTTGAAGATCTTTCAGCATTCTTTTGGGTTTTAGCTGAAAGGATAACTTCCCACGAAGCTTCTTCCACAAACGAACATGATGCCCCCGGCTATCAACCTTTTTAGGAGCATGCCTCTTTGGCGGGTTCACCCTCTAGTTCTCCGACAACGCGAATTTCCCTTGATGGTATTGGTCCTCGACCCAGTTCTTGAAGATGTAGCAATCCTCAATGGAGTGGCTCACTATTCGGTGATAGGAGCAATAGTTGGGATTGTCGACGTCACCGGGCTGAGGTGGACATTTTGGGTCTGGCAAAGTGATGAGTTTGTTGTGCATTTCCAAATCGAACAGTTTCCTCGTTTTATCACGGGGAAATGAGTAATCACATCTTAACTTCTCTTCCAGGGATTGGCGCGGGCGCACGTTGTTTTGGTGAGTAAC
This sequence comes from Agapanthus africanus, assembly GCA_030015575.1. Lineage (NCBI taxonomy): Eukaryota > Viridiplantae > Streptophyta > Magnoliopsida > Asparagales > Amaryllidaceae > Agapanthus > Agapanthus africanus. Next base: position 670,942,568 of record JASDDO010000014.1, read on the forward strand.
CGGTTTCGGGTCACTCGGTTGCTATTGAGTGTTGGCAACGAAGGCCGCTTTCCCTTTACCCTTTGCATTCCGAGGGTCCATTTTTGAAGAGGAAGGTCCGTGGCCCATCTGGTCCATTTGGGCCAACTTGTCGATCAAAGCCTGGAAGGTGGTCGGCTTAAAGAACGTCATGAACTGGGACACGGTCGCCTAAGGATCCAGAGTCCCTATGAACATGCCCATGGCAGGAGCTTCTTCGATGCGTTGTTCACATTTTGACCATAGGTTCCGCTACCGGATTGCGTATTGAACCCAGGTCTCTCCTGGCTTCACCCTGGCATTGATTAATTCCGTAATTGGGGTGCGCTCGCTTGCACTGGCGAACCGATGCATGAACAACAATTTCATTTCCGTGAATGTTTTGACAAAGTCATTTGGGATCTCCGAGTACTATTAAAACGCCGTTTCTGACAGGCTGCCACCGAATTGGCGAAGCAGCAATTTGTCGTCGCCTCTAGTATTGCCGCATAGAGCTCTGAACTGAGCGACGTGCTGATGAGGATTTCCTGTCTCTTTATACACGTGGAACTTGGGGATTATATATCCTGGCGGGTATTTGATTTGGTCATACCAGCCCGGATATGGTCGCCCAGTTCTGACGATTTAGACAGCCGCTTCACTTGCTTGATGAGCTCGTATTTGTTGAGCTATGTAATCATTAAGGGCGGCTTTGGAGATCGTTTCCTCCCTGGATGTTGATAAAGCTGGAAGAGGGTTTGATGTTTCCCCTCTGTCGTCCTCGATGATTATCGGTCGGTCTTTAGTTGGAGGTTCTGGCCGGATAATCATTCCAACCATATCTTGGAACAAAAGTGCTATCTGTTTTATATTAGCCACCTGTTCCGCGACCTCTTTATCATTTCTTTCCAGCACCCTTCGCAGGAACTCTGTATCGGTCTCCTGCTCCTGGCGCTGTTCAGACGCCGCTTCAGGGCTTTCTTTCTGCCCGGTGAGTGCTGCCATTTTCGTCAGCATCTCCTGGAGCTTTTGTTGCTGCTTCTGAACTTTTATCAACGACCGAGTTTGCAGCCGATAACCCACGGAAGCATGGCATTCCACTTTTCCGGATGCCATGTAAATCGTGTGCACTATCATGCCTCCAGATTTAAGACGTTTGGGTCCATTGCCTTTAGAATTTGCCACCGGCGGTAGGAGATCCTTCGGCCTTCTCTTTTTGTGGGAGGTCAAAGTTGAAGGAGCCGTTGTAATAAGTGCTTGTGTAAAAGAAGTCCCTCACTGTATGGTGGGGGATGATTTTCCTCTTGTCGAAACTTCATTTTCTCCAGTTGACGAGAGTGGTCTTTGTTGATCACAGAGTCCTGGACTTTCTAGCAGACCCTGTGGATTTGGGAGGACACCCGCTAAGGGGGCTGCTCCGGTTTTTCCCGCGTCATGTTTTCAGTAGGTGGGTGAGATTTCTTCAGCACCGCTGTTGGAGTGTTTTTGCGCACCCTCTTTAGCGGTTCAAAGCTGTTCCCGGTTGGAACAGCAGCGTCAACTTCCACCATTGGAGCTGGTGGAGTAAGTCCAGAGGGGGATTTTCCCCCAGCTCTTCTCACCCAGCGCCAGTGGCGATATCGAGCATGTCTTGCAGACGGGACCACCTCAGTTGTGGAAGTGGCTTTGTCATAACCCCGGCTTTGATGCGAGGCTACTGTTGGTGTCATCCTGTCAAAAACTGACATCCGTTGAGAAGGAACGACCAATCTTTCGAAGGCCGATTTTCTGTTAAGAGAAGCACCTTTGACGGCTTCACCCGCAGCAGGAGTTGGAAGGACTATTCGTTTTGGGATAGCACCTTCGGGTATCGCGAGCCTCTTTGCGGCCCTACTTGAGCTTCGACTCAGCCTGTTGAAGACTGAGGTGACAGACTTGTACGGCTCGTTGAGTGGGGCCTTGGTGGTTGCAATTCGATCGAAGACCGACTTCTTTGGAGCTTCTTATGGCGGCACTGGGGCGCTGAAACTCGCTGGCGGGAGCATGGTTCCGAAGAACAATCCAGTGGTGGCTTGAGTCATCTGTCCCATCGGCATTGAAAAGATGGAGGCCGCATTGGGCCCGTATGCCACTCCTCCAGTTGGGACGGAGCGGGAGTTACTGTTGCAGTTTGTGTAGCTGGAAGCCATTGATGTTCACTTCTTCTTTCTGCACGGGAACAAGACACCAAATCTTAGTATCTCGAATCCAAGGGCAACCATAGCAAACGGTGATTTTTGTTCGCGAAACACAACACATGAAGAATGGAGTGGAAAGAGGAAAAGGTCCCACCGGGCGTGTCAGAATCTGTTCTCCATCGAAAAACGCGACCGGGACGTTAGGACGTCTGGCATAGAATTTTGGGGGTAGATGCTATTTGGATTTATCCGTCCACCTCTCCAAAAATGCCAAGTTGATTTATGGCACCGTATATCGGAGGTTTGGATGGATGCGGCCGTTGTAGCAGACTACGTCAGATCCCCGCTCGTTTGCGAGTTTTTTTTATTGTGTGGATGCTTTTCCCTGTAGGTACAAGCCCCTGCAGTTAATTACGTTATCGCATCGCGATAAACACTTTCTCCTGCTCCAAAATTTCACTTCGTGTCGTATGTATTTTTGTTTGTTTTGGTTTCCCATGGATTGGATATGGAGAATAATTTATGTTGTTGCCCGTAGGGCGTGGATTATTCCAAATCCGTATATCTTAGATTTGGGGTTTTTTTTATTTAAGGATCGTTAATCTATTTTGAGATTAAGATAGACTTAAATGTATGTGAGCATTTGGGGGCTCGATTTGTTTTTGTTAAGGATACATTAGTCCAATTTGAGACTAAGATCCACTTAACGGGGTTTCAGGATCATTTTTATTTCAGATCCAACAAAAGAGCATTTGGGCTCCATTGTTTTAGTTTAAGGACGTTTCGGTCCATTATCGCCATTTTGGAGGCGAAGTTCTAGTTTGAGGACATCTCGGTCCCTTGATCACCATTTTAGAGGTGAGATTTTAGTTTAAGGACGTCTCGGTCCATTGATCACCATTTTGGAAGTGAGATTTTAGTTTAAGGATGTCTTGGTCCGTTGATCACCATTTTGGGGGTGAGATTTTAGTTTAAGGACGTCTCGGTCCTTTGATCAACATTTTGGAGGTGAGATTTTAGTTTAAGGACGTCTCTGTCCGTTGATCACCATTTTGGAGGTGGGATTTTAGTTTAAGGACGTCTCGGTCCGTTATCCATCTTGCGCGCACGTGTATTTGTTCCGTGACAGGATGAACAACGATGTTGATATGGAATACGCTCAATTTGGGGTGCAATATGATTTGAGGTGTGCACGTCAATTTAGAAGTGCATCAACGAGTGGTTGGTTTTCGGGACCCGCCACCTCTCTAAAGACGTTGAATAATTATAATGACATATATCAGAGGTGTGGAGAGATGTACCCTTAAACCAAATCCCATATTTGAGGGGAAAAATTATGATGTTGTAGACCTAAGAAATGTTAGTCATTGTTCAGTTGATAAAACTGCACATTTAATATGACATTTTTCCTACTATTTAAATATAATAAAAGGTGTTTATTATAATATATGATACATATGAGGATTTATCTGTAAAAATACTATTTTCATGTGTTTATATATTATAATTAACATTTTTTAGGAAAAAGTAAGCATATAATATTCATGTAACATTTGGCCCATTTAAATATGCTTACCTTATTAATACCTTTGACCAATTCTTAATGGTTAAGTTACTATCTCAATAAAACAAACTCTACTAATATTATTTGTTGAGTTATTGTGTAGAATTTACAGGGCTGAAATCAAGGAAATCAAAGTTGGTAAAACAAACCTGCCTAATTAAGAAAGTAAACTAAAGAAATCAAGTCTGGCAGTAACGAAGAGAAGATTTTCAGTTTTCAGAGATGTTAAAAAATCACCACATGTCAGATAGACAAAGCCCCAGAGAAACGACCCAACAAACTCCCTGTTTGGGCGCGGAACCGCGGCCAAATCCACACATGGACCGCGGTTCCGCCACGGTTTAGATGAATTAGTTGTAGGGATTTTGCTGTTTGGATCTTAACTACTGGTTTCCAAATTAGGAGACTAGGGTTCTGACTCTGGGACTATAAATAAGGACCGAGAGCCTCTTGGAAAAGATATCAAGCTGAAGAGATCATGAAGTCCACGACAGGCTCACGCATCCAGGCTAATCATCAACGGTTCATCTACCTCCTTAGAAGAGATCGAGAAGCAAACTAGCATTTTGTAATCATTTTCTAAGGAAACAAAGTGTAAATGAATTTTGTTGATTAATAAAGGTAGTTGTTTTCTTATTCTATCTCTTTGTAGTTTTAATATGATTTCTCTCTCCATCTCTTCTTCTCCCAACATGCGCGAGTAATTCTTTGCTTGTTAGGGTTCATGGGATTATGGTAGGTTAATGGATGATGAAGATCCTTAAACTCTTTTTACGTCCTATAAAGTTTATAAACTTTATCAAAAGAATAGTTAACATCCTAATTGGGCGCGCTACTAATTCATCGCTAGTCTCGACCGCGATTAGAGATTAGATTAACAATTGTTTTGGTAAAGGCTAGAAATGAACGGAGATCCATGTCAAGATAGGGGTTAAGAGTGGGAACCCTTTTCCTTCCAGAAATTCTAATCTACATGCATCACTGTCGATCTAGTTTTAAATCTATTAAAGGATAAAAAGAGTAATCTTTAATTAATCATCCATGACCACTAAATCTTAATGAACCCTACAAGCCCCCTTTTAATATTAAACTTACATCCGTGTTTAACGTAGATCTAGAAACTATTTCCACTATTCTTTATTCTTCCCCTTTCTCCACACGCCTAAAGTAAGAATAAAAGGTTCCACGTTTCCCTGAGGACGACCCGTACTCACCTCGGTCTAGCTACGCGCGACACCGTTCTGATTGCGGTTAACTACTACACATAAAATATAGATCAATCAAACGGCGCTGTTGCCGAGGATACATGCGTAATTTTTTATTCTTACTCTTTGTGTTGAATTCTTATTCGATCTATATCATAATTAAAACAAAACTGCAAATTGTATATTTAACAAATTGTGTGTGAATTTTGCAAGGAAATCTGGAGTCACAGACTTGAGGAAATAGAAAGACAAAGACATTCATCGAGATCCAGAGGAGTACAGGAGGCCACGTAGTAAACTTCATCAACCGATCCTTCTTTCTTGCGGCTGAACCGCGGCACAAGAGCTATATACGCGGCGGAAGCGCGGCGGGATTGAGGAGTTAGGAGTCGTAACTTCTCTGGTAAGTTTCTCAACTTTTCTCTCTCCTCTGAAATCCAATAAAATATCTTTTCTGCAGGATTCTTTGCAAAATTTTACCGCTCAAAAATCTTTTTGCAAAGTTTTGTAATTGGTTTGTTAATTCATATTTTAATACGGATTTTTAAGGGGCAAGACCAAAATTCAGATTAGGTAGGAATTTTATCACCCTTCCTAAGCCCCACAAATCACAAACCGAGCATCTGCATCAACCCTACATTAATTTAAAAAATATCTAGACAAGACTCTAAGGACTGTCGCGCTCATTAAGGACAAAGGAAGGTCGTGGATAATTTATCTCTTATCTGCATTACTTTTGTGGTGCCTAGGCAAGTGTGTCTAAGGCAAGTGGTTACTTAATTAGGCCCGCTATTTTCGGTGATTCATATAGCGGATACCTCCCACTTACCTGGCCACAAGAGCAGTAAAGAGGTGGTAGAGGATTGATCCTACGGCTTGTCCTTTGGAAGTCTAGGAGCGGTCTAGAGACTGGACCTAGGTAACCTTAGTTCTAGGGTTGTTTGTGCATTTTTGTGTGATTTGTCTAAGTCCGACATACTTTTCAAAACAAACATTTTTTTAAAAGTACACACGCTGCCACTTGCGCTAAACACACTTAGTGTATGTTTGGCTGGACACGGGATTCTAGTGCCCGTCTTGTCCGCGTTCCTGCTATCGACTCCGAAGTCGGTGCTTTTTCATCTTCTTTTTCCCCACCATCCTCCACATCGACCGAGATGGACGGTACTCCATCAAATTATAACACCACGCTGCCACCGCCCTCAGGTGAGCAGAATCCACCGCGCATCTCTCTCCAAGAGAGATGATGTCCTATCCGTGGTCCACTTCCTACTTGCTTATCTATTCCACCAGCCTACAGGGATAATTTTGAAATTAAACCCCACTACATCAATCTGTTGCCCAAATTTCATGGGCTTGAGTCTGAAGACGCGTACGTTTTCATCACTAAATTCGAAAATGTATGCGCAATGATGGGTAATTCACAACTGACTGTGGATGCTATGCGCTTGCGTCTTCTCCCATTCACTTTGTGCGACTTGGCAGAAAAATGGCTTTATAATACTGCCGCACACTCTATCACTAATTGGGATGAGTTCATAATAGCATTTCTTAAGAAGTTTTACCCAAACCATAAGACCGCCCGTGTTAAGAGCGAGATCGACCAGTTTACCCAGCTTCCCAATGAACCATTTTGGAAGTGCTTTGAACGTTTCAAGGATCTGCTTGTCCAATGTCCTCATCATGGAATAAATAGATGAGATTTGTGCCGAATTATATATGAGGGCATTAATCCAGCGACAAAGCAGATGCTTGAAACAAATTGTCAATGCAATTTCATGTCTAAAGATGATGGTGAAGGTTGGAAATATCTGGAAGACCTCACTGAAAACACTTTGCAGTAGGAAAGCGTAAGACCATCTTCATCTAAGGGAGGTATTCATCAGCTCGATGTTTCCATCGCAGTAAAAGCCGAAATGGCAGCGATGCAAAAGAAACTCGACGCTATTGAGAACAAATTCTCATCGGTCTCCCTAAATCAGGTAACGCTTCCCAAGACAGTTGTGGTTGCTATTCAGATCCTTCACACTTGATGGAAGAATGTCCTATGAATGCACCGTTTCAAGGTCACGAGCAAACTAATGTTGCTTTTCAGCAGCGACCTAGAAACGATCTTTATTCTTCCACGTATAATCAAGGATGGAGGAATCATCCTAATTTTGCTTGGAACCAAAACCAACCCTAACATCAAAACCAGTTCCAAAGCAATTATCAAAGACCTCCTCCACAGCAACAGCAACCACAACCACAAAGTCAGCACCCCTTTCAGTCACAAAATTTTCAAAATCCGGCCAACATTTCTACACCGCAATTGGCCGGTACTGATAACTCTTCACTCGCACAAACTTTGGATTTGTTTATGAAACATACCATTCAAATGTCGGCTGATATGAAGTCTTCTATTGATACCATAAAGAAAGACCCCGCCTCCCACGGTGAGAGTATTAAATCAATAGAAAACCAAATTGCACAGTTGAATGCCGCAATGAGTGTGAGAGAGAAAGGGAACTCCCATCTCAACCCCTACCGAATCCTGGCCACTCATAAAATCATAATGTGAATGCCGTTACTACGTTGAGATCGGGAAAAGTGCTGAATAACCAAGTGGGTGAGCAAATTGATGATGTTAGTGATACCGATGATACCCCAGCTTCTACTTCTTCCCCTAATTCGTCTAGTCTCCCACCTTCATCTGAGCCTATTCTCCGTTTTTCCCAAGGCTCGAACACTTCGTCCAATCTATCTAAAACGATTCTCACTCCAATTTTGGGATCGAATCCGTCCCCACAATCTTCTCCACAAATGTTGGACCCAAAACTTATTGATCAAGCTCCATTTCCAAGCAGATTAAGGGCCAGCAGACCTAACCCACAAATGGAGAAGATTGTGGAAATGTTTAAGCAAGTTAACGTAAATATTCTTCTCCTAGATGCTATTCAACAAGTCCCATCTTATGCAAGAATCCTTAAAGACTTGTGCACTAGGAAGAGAAAAACTCAAGTGCCTAAAAAAGTTTTCATGACGAGTAATGTTAGCACCGCTTTTACCCAGCAAATACCAAAGAAACGTAAGGACCCTGGCTGTCCTACCATCTCTATTTCTATTGGGGGTAAAAATATTAATCGTGCTCTACTCGACCTTAGCGCTAGCGTTAACTTGCTTCCTTATTCAGTATACGAGCAGTTAGGGATTGGAGAGTTGAAACCCGCCCATTGTACTCTCCAGATGGCAGACCGATCAATCACCAAATCTAGGGGTGAACTAGAGTATGTGTTAATTAAAGTCGGGGAATTCATATTTCCCATGGACTTTATTGTTTTAGATACACAGCCTGTGGCAAACCCACGCAATCAAATCCCGGTGATACTCGGTCGACCCTTCCTCGCAATTTCCAACGCTGTAATTAATTGTCGTAACGGTTCTATGAACTTATCCTTCGGGAAGATGACAATTGAGCTTAATATTTACAAGCTAGGAATTCAACCATCTGAACCTTCTGCTCATTTGCTTGATGTTTGTTCCATCCACGAGATAGCTCCCGAAAGCTGCATGGATGAGGAACTTTGCTTTGATGATCTTGACAACACTAGTGAGATATCGTTTGATCTTGCACAACTTCATAGTGAGGATATGTGTTTCCTCATTTAAAATCAGGAAAGCTTCTTGGAAAAGCTTCAGAAGAGGGTCACGTGCTCACACGAGACCAGCAGTCACGTGTTGGCACGTGACACCTAAACGCATCATCAAGGCAAGTTCAGTTTTCTGACTACGCTGAAGAAAAGGGACTTCAGAAAGGGTCACGTGTAGACATGTGACATTTAAATGCAAGCGGAAAAGGCACATTGGTTCCCTGATCAAGTCAAAGAAAAAGGGTTCAGAAGAGGTCACGTGTTGGCACGTGACGCTCAAAGCAGCAGACTTGTCCTCCAGTTGAATCAAAGAAAGAGGCTCCAGACAGGTGGTCACGTGTTCACACGTGACCAATGGTCACGTGTTGACACGTGATGACTGAATAGCAACCAGAAGACAGAGAACAAAAAGAAAGGGGAAGGCTCGTTCCAAGGGGGTCACGTGGTCCCACGTGACCGGCTTTCAAAGCCCATTTTGTTAACAGAATTAAATTCTGAAGGAAATTCAAATCTTTCCAAAGGAAAGTGATTATCTGAAGCCAATCGGATTAAAGATTTAGAGGTGATTAAATATCATCTATCTATAGGAAAATCCCGAGTTTGGAAAGATTTCTCCTTCAAATCTAACAGAAATAACAAAGGAGAATCCCTGGATTTGAAATCCAATGGTGAATAAAATTCACCTAATAATCCAAAGGTCAAAAACGAATGATGGATGCAAATCAAATCTTTTAATGAAGATTCATCTAAAACTAATTGATTCGGCTGCTTCTCCTATAAATAGGAGCCAAGAGACACAAAAAGAGATAGATACGCAGAGGGAGAAAAAAAGAGAGAGCCTTGATACTTTGAGGAATTTGGAGCTTCTGCAAAAAGAAAACCCTAGGTAAGAAAGGGAAGGCTTCTTGAAAGAAGGAGAATTTAATTCTCAACAGAGTTTAACTCTGACAATATAAAAACAGAAGAACATATTTCTTCTCTCTTTGATAGAGGATCTGCAAAGTGCACATCTCCCCTTTAGGTTGAGAATTTAATTCTCAATGGGTTGAGATCCTGCCATGCAGATCCAAAACATAGAGAGGGAATGGAAACATGAGAATTTAATTCTTACAGAACCATAGGAATTTAATTCCTTTAAGATAAAAGTAGGGCTTGACCCTGTGTTATGGGAATTTAATTCCTTCAAAACAGAGAAAAACAGGGTTTAACCCTAATTAAGAACTTAGTTCTGTTGAAACAACGGGAATTCAATTCCCTTAATCATAATTTAACAGGGACTGGAAGTTTAATTCCTTAAAAAGCTTTTATTAGGGTTTAACCCTATTCAGTTCTTCACATATACGAGGAATTTAATTCCTACAGAAGATTCAGGGTTCAATTCTACTCCAGAATATAAGTCTTCAAAAGGAAGTAGGAATTTAATTCCTCTGAAAATTAAAGCTCGAGGAATTTAATTCCTGAAAAAGGATCAACAGATTCTCTAAACAATATACATGGAGGCAGGGTCACGTGCCACCACGTGACCCCCTCAAAAGATCTACAGAAAGCCCTTTGAGGCAGTCCCCCACGTGACCCACGTGACCCTTGACAGAAGCTCTAACACATAGGCATATGAATGCCCGTCACGTGATGGCACGTGATGCTCTGAAAGATGCAGTAATCTCAGCAGAATAAATGAAGGGAGGGCGCTCTCACGTGTCGCCACGTGACCCCTCTTGCTTTAGTATTTAACACTAAGTTGGAATTCCTGAATCCAGTGTTAAAACACTGTTGGGCCGTAGTGTTCAACACTAATCAAAGAACTTTATCTGCAGTGTTCAACACTGACTACCTTAGTGTTTAACACTAATTTGAGAGCTCTGTTGCCGATGCTTGATACTGATTTGTTTTAGTGTTTAACACTAATTTGAAAGCCTTGTTGCTGGTGTTTAACACCAATTATCTTTTAGTGTTAAACACTAACTTGTCAACCTCATTCCCAGTGTTCAACACTGATTGCTCTGTAGTGTTTAACACTAGGCTTTGGCCCAATTGGCTAAAGGGATAGAGGCAAAGCCTCTCCCTCAATGGACCAACAAGAAGTCAATATTCCAGACATGATAGGACTTAGCCCAAGCTGGCCATAAGTCCTCAATTCGTAATTAACTGGGCCAATGGGCTCATAATATAATTAATGGGTCTTGATCCCAAATTGGGCCAAGGACTATTTAATCCATTCCGGTTCTAGGGTACATCTCTTCACTCCTTTGATACTTGGCATTGTAATCCCTCAGTGTCTTCAAAGAGGTGACGGGTCCCGACGACCACACATCGATATGGACTGTGGGGTCCTTAAACCCATGTCTAATGCAAAATTCCTGGTTACGTGGAACGCGGATAATGTCACTCTTTGACCCCGCGGAAAACGCCCAGAGCGGAGCCTAGTCCTCGCCGAGCACGGCAGTGAATCCGTGTGAAGCATCTAGTGCAAAATTCCTGGTTACGTAGAACGCGGATAATGTCACTCTTTGACCCCGTGGAAAACGTCCAGAGCGGAGCCTGGTCCTCGCCTAGCACGACAGTGAACCCGTGTGAAGCATCCAGAGCACATACCGGACTGTGGAGTCCTTAAACCCATGGACTACGACGTCCTTAACCTTGACCGAGATGTCTTAAAACTAACAATGGACCGCAATGTCCTTAAACTACCCATGGACCGCAATGTCCTTAAACTACCCATGGACCGCAATGTCCTTAAACTACCCATTGACCGAGATGTCTTAAAACTAACAATGGACCGCAATGTCCTTAAAACTACCCATGGACCGCAATGTCCTTAAACTACCCACGGACCGCAATGTCCTTAAACTAGAACAATAGAGCCCCCCATATGCTCTTTTGTCGGATCTAAACGGTCCCGTTTAAGTTGATCTTAGCTTCAAAGATGGCTAACGTATCCTTAAACCTTCAAACAGACTGGACTATGAATCCCCCAAATTAACTCTGGCTCGAGGGTACATCTCTGAACTCCTCTGACATCCGTTGTTGTAATCCTTCAACGTCGTCAGAGAGGTGACGGGTCCCGACGGCCACATATACGATGGACCATTATGTCCCTAAACTGGAACAATGGACCCTAAAATACTCCCTTGTCGGATCTAAATGATCCCGTTAAGTTGATCTTAGTCTCAACATTAGACTAACGTATCCTTAACAAACGTTTGAGTTGATCTTAGCCTCAAGCATGGCTGACGTATCCTCAAACCAAACCCCCAAACCCAAATCTAAGATAAACACGGATTTGGACTAGTCCACGCCCTACGGGCGACGACACGACTCAGTCTCCGTAAACAATCCACGGGCAACAAAACACGAAACAAACACACACGACACGAAGTGACCATCTGGAGAAGGAGAAAGTTGTTACTGTGATGCGGTAGCGTAATTAACTGCTGGGGTTTGCGCCTGCAGGGAAGAGCGTCCCCACAATCAAAAACCCCTCAAACGAGGGGGAATCTGACGAAGTCTGCTACATCGGCCGCATCCGTCTAAACCTCCGATGCACGGTGCCATAAACAACTTGGCATCTTCGGAGAGATGGACGGATAGCACCAATTAGCATCTGCCCCGAACCTCAGGCACGGACGCCCGCGTCGCGCCGCCGTTCGGAGGGGAATAGATTCTGGCACGCCCGGTGGGACCTTTTCCTCTTTCCACTCCACACTTCGTGTGTCGTGATTCGCGAACCAATCGCGGTTCGCTAATGGTTGCCCTTGGGTTTCAAGATACTAAGAATTGGCGTCTTGCTTATTGCAGAAAGTAAAGGATCGATGGCTTCTACTTCTGCGAAATCCTCCAACTGCTCAGACTGCAATTGCGACCAACGCGTTACCTCGCCAGGAGGTATAGCCTATGGACCCCAAGCTACTTCGTTGTTCACAATGCCGGTGGACCAAGTGACTCAAGCCACTACCGGATTGTTCTTCGGGACTATACTCCCATCATCAAGCTTCGCGGCGCCGGTACTGACAAAGGAAGCTCACAAGAAGTCAGTCTTTGATCGTCTTACCCCTGCCGCGGCTCCTCTCAGCGAGTCGCCCAACGTCAACGCCTCGGTCTTCTCTAGATTGGGCCGGAAATCCTGCGAACTCATCATAGGGCCTACAATCTCAGAGGAGGCTACTTCTAAGAAAGTGGCCGCTCCTGCCCCCGAAATCGCCAAGGCGGCTTCTCCGGCCAAAAAGTCGGTCTTTACAAGATTGACGGCTTCAGCTCCCGCTCCTGTTACCCAAAGGACATCGGTCTTTGATAGGCTAACACCAACAGCAACCCCCCACCCACACAGGGGGCAACACGAAATCATTCTTACCGCTGACCCAACGCCGTCCGCTCGACACGCTCGACGTCGCCATTGGCGCCGAGTAAGGAAGGCTGGGGGCAACTCCCCCTCTGGGTTGACTCCATCAGCCCCGGTGGCAGAAGTTAATGCTGCTGTTCCAACTGGGAACAGCTTCGAGATGCTAAATAAGGTACGGAGAAATTCTCCTACTGCAGTGCTGAAGAGGTCTCCTCCCCCATTAAAAAGGGTTGCGGAAATAAAATCAGAACAGCCCCAATCTCCTCAACGGCTGTCTTCCAAAATCTATAAGGTTTGGCGGCAGGCCCGAGACTCGATCATCGATCCAAACTCCTCCCGCCAGCACAAGAAGCTGAAAATCCAACCGGAAGCTGGTCACCAGGCTGAACCCCAAAAGGCTGTCTGGACGCCCACCTCAACAGTCCCCTCAACCTCCATGGCTCATAAAAGGAGGAGGCCAAAGAAGATCCCCCAGCCCGCCACGACAGCTAAAGGCACTGAGCCCAGACGCCCTAAGTCTGGGGGCATGATGGTCCACACCGTATACATGGCCTCTGGAAAGGAGGAGAGCCGCACTTCTACAGGCCACCGACCACTTACCCGATCCGTGACGAAAGCCCAGGAGCAGCAACAAAAGCTTCAGGAAATGATGAATGCTATGGCCGCACTTACCGGGCCAAAAGAAAGCCCAGAAACATCCTCAGACGCGCGCCAAGAAGAAGAAACCGACGCTGAATTCCTTCGCCGGATACTGGAGAAAAAGGACAAAGAGGCTGCTGAACAAGCAGCCAACATACAACGTATGGGCCTTCTCTTCCAAGATATGATAGGAATGATGATCCAGCAGAACTTACCCGCCGAGGATCCCCCAATAGTTCTTGAAGACGACCGAGGAGAAACGTCAAATCCACTACCAGCCCTCTCAACGGCCAAGGAGGAAGCAATCTCTAAGGCTGACTTGGCTGACTACATAGCCCAGCAAATCCGGGTCCATCATGCGACTGAGGCAGCTGGTCAAGTAGTGAAAACGGGGCGGCCGTATCCAAGCTGGTACGACAAAATCAAATACCCGCAAGGCTATACGATACCAAAATTCCACGTGTACAAGGGGACCGGCAATCCCCATCAACATGTCGCCCAGTTCCGGGCCCTCTGCGGTAACACCGGCGGTGATGATAAACTGTTGCTCCGACAGTTCGTGGGCAGCTTATCAGAAACAGCGTTCGAATGGTATTCGGAACTCCCGAACGATTCTATCAAAACGTTCGCTGAAATGGAGTTGTTATTCACTCAGCGATTCGCAAGTGCCAGCGAACGCACTCCAATAGCTGCTTTGATTAACGCCAGGGTAAAACCAGGCGAAACCTGGGTCCAGTATGCTATACGCTGGCGGAATTTGTGGTCGAGATGCGAGCAACGCATTGAGGAGGCACCCGTAGTGGGCATGTTCGTGGGAACCCTAGACCCCCACGCAACTATCTCCCAGTTTATGATGTTCTTTAAGCCAACCACATTCCAGGATTTAATCGACAAGTTGGCTCAGATGGACCAGATGGGTCATAGACCACCTCCCCCGAAGTCGGAACCGCGGAATGACAAGGGTAAAGGAAGGGCAACCTTCGTCGCGAATGCTCAACAGCAACCTAACGCCCCGAAACCGGCAGATCAACTGGAAGAAAGACGCCGGTATTATAATGAGAAGATGAAACGTCCCTACTCGTTCCCACGAGACAAGACGAAACGGTTATTCGAGCTGGCAATACGCAACAGACTTATAAACCTACCAAATCCAAGGCGACCGCCGCAACCCACCGAGGTGAATAACCCTAGCTATTGCCCTTACCATCAAACGGTAAGTCATCCGATTGAAGATTGCTTCGTCTTCAAAGGATGGATTGAAGATCAATACCTCCAGGGGAAGTTTGTACTGTCCGAGAAGTGGAAGGTGAGCCCACCACAGCCGCATACTCCTAAGAAAACAGATACATCGGGGGCAACTTGCTCCTTTATTGAAGAAGCTCCATGGGAGGTCGTGCTATCAACGAAAACCAAAAGAATGCTGAGAGACCTTCACGCGTGCCCTACGATCGAATGGAAAGACCCTCTTGAACCTCAAATTATCGAGGGGATGTTGAAGCCCCGCACAACTACGAAGGCTCGTGATAAGGGCCCAAATACTCACGCCCAACCGTCAAAATCTTCGAAGAAAAAGAAGAAGAAATCCAAGAAGCCCGCGAAGCTTGGAGACGAGCACACGAACTTGCAGAAGAAAATCGACGCGCTGGAAGAGTACAATCAAAAGGCGCGAACCCCTGTCACACTGCAAGAGTTGCTCAACCACATCTTTCAAGAGGGAGATGATGGAGAGAGCTCATCGGATGAATCCGAAGGGTATGTGGCGAGTTGTAACGTAATCTCCCACTCGTTTACCGATGATGAGAAAACTCCTGGCACTAAGAAGCTGGAGACAGAGCCTGAGCCAGAGCGTGCGTGGCTGACAAATGAAATGATCAATACCTTTCTAGACGAAATTCATCTAAAAAGTAAAGCGGATCAGGAGCGTGAGATGGAGACGTCAGAAAGAACCAAATGCAGGCGACTGAATGAAAGAGCTGAACTACCCCCGCCAGATCAAAAGGCGTCCAAAGTAGACAAGAAGATATTCAAGACGAGGAAAAGGTTTGCCAAAGCCATGTCAATGGGAATGAAGCTACCACCCTCGGAAGGAAATACACACGATGGGGCGGAGAGGCACCCTAATTATTGCGCATATCATCGGAGAATCTCACACCCCACGGAGGAGTGCGACGCATTTAAAATATGGTGGCAAGGATATGTTACTCGTCGGCAACATTTTAAGCGCATGAAACGCAAGAGCCGTCGGAAGCGAAGAAGTACTATCGAAGGGCACAACAAAACTACTGGCAACTGTTACATGGTTAACGCCGGGGGGTCACAAGTTCTCACCTTTGGGAGCGACTCTGATGAAGAAATGGCTCTGGGCCCTCTCTTTAAAGAATCCGTTTTAGAGAAAGAGGAAAAACTAGAAGCCTGCGAAAACATTCAGCTGCGCAATCGCACACTCCCAGAAAAGAATCTCGGGCCCGTGAGTAGAAAAGATGAAGGAAAAGAAAAGGTCACTGAAGATATCACTTTAGATGACCAAGTCATGAAAGAACTGGCTGCCAAAGACCCTCCTAGGAGGAGTAAAGTGGACTATAACATCCTCGCACACCTAAGGAAGCTACCTTCTCAGCTTAGCATTCTCGACGCCCTCCTATTATCAAAAGAAGCGCGAGACTCACTAATTAAGGCGTTACAAGAACCTGAGCAATTCCAAGCCTTCCTCGCCACTGAAAAGATGAAGGATGAACTGGAGGAAGTGCATACAGCCGATATCACTTTCGGTGATGAAGACCTCCTTCTCGGGACGTCCGACCATAACCGTCCCCTATATGTCTCCGGATACTGCCATGATATCAAGATAGGCAAGATCCTGGTGGATAATGGATCCTCCGTCAATCTCCTTGATGTTCGGGTGTTGAAGGAAATCTGCATGAGTGTGCAACATCTTGCTCGTGACAAAATTACTATCTCCGGTTTCGATTCACAATCGTCACGGACTCTCGGATCCGTGATACTAACATTACGCTTTGGACTTCTCGTCACAGACATCAAATTCCATGTCATCGACGCCAAGACCTGCTACAACGCCTTGCTCGGTCGTCCTTGGCTACACGAGTACAACATCATCCCTTCTACGCAACACCAGTGTATGAAGTACTTTAAGGATGGTTTCGAGTATACTGTAACAGGTGAGTTGAACCCATTTTCCGTGAACGAAGTCCGCAAATACGAAGATGCGAAGTACTTTTTGCCAGATTTCGAGGATACAGAAAGGTGTCGCAATCCGGAGAACAAAACCGCCGCCACCATCCCTGTTTTCGGGAGCGATACCGAAGAAGAGGAAGAGATAGTTTACGCAGGGCCATCTCAACGCAACAACCTGGGGATGCCCGCCCCCATGTTGGTCTTCGGAAGTGATTCAGAAGATGAAGTTAATGCCGTGTTCTCCAATCGGCTGTCAATACAAGCACCCCCTGGCGATGACCATAGTTTGCAAATCACCATGGTACCGCGATAACACTACAAGGATCTCGACACGCTTCAAGCTCACAATGTCCAGGACCTGCAAACATTTTACATCCCTCCCAGGCAAAGGGGTGAGAAGGTGATCTTATTCTACCGATCCTCAGAGTCGAAAACAGAGAGAGAGATCTGGCATGGCGCGGATGCTACATTCGACAGGCTCCAACCCATCCGTCTGCCCAGATACTATACAAATGGATTAAAGAAGCTATTGAAGCGCCAAGGAGTACCCTTAAAACAGACTGTTCGGCAGGCTCGGTTCTACAACAAGATTTGGGATGTCCCTGGGACTCAACGCAAATTGCCCAACGGGAAAATGGAAACACTCGGGCTTGGATACGCGAGAGCGGGAAAACGGGAACGGGTCCACAGTAGCTACGCTATATATACCTTTGATGAAGAAGAGGACGCCCTGTCTGGAGACGCCGACCCCTCATCAAAATTACACCCCGCGATTGAAGTACCAAGTCCGTCGTTTGAAGAACGAACGGACAAGCCTATCAGGAAGATGGGTCAGAAAGCTCGGGAAGACCACAACCGCGAGATGGCCATCTACGAGATGGCTAGGACGCAACGTCTATTTCAACAGGCTCCAAAAGACAAAGACGCTCATCTTTGTCAACCCGTTGTGCGAAAGGCCCGATGCGGATACGGAAATAAATTAAGAAGCGGGAAGAGGAGCCGACAACAACGACGCATGATTAGAGGGTTACAGGTACTGCGCGGCTCGGATTCGTCCCTCATGGAAAAGATGAGTCGAGCGTACTCCTTCCCCCGAGAAAAGACGGATATGTTACTCAAGCTCGCTTTAAAACATCGAATGATCGCGCTTCCAGAGTCTAGACACCCTGAGCAAGCTAACAAGGCTTCTCGTTCGAGCTATTGCTCTTATCACCAAGCCATAGGACATCCTACCGAAGACTGCTTCACCTTCAAGAACTGGGTCGAGGACCAGTACCAACGGGGCAGATTCGCTTTATCCAACAGCTGGAGGGTAACGCCGCCACAAAAGCATGAACCCAAGGCCGCAAGAGCAAAACCGGATCCACCTCAGTCCTGGGAACAGATTCGCACCTGTTATACGATTACGATATTAAAAGAAGAGCGCGAGAACATAGATGACTTTCCCCGGTGCTTTGAGAACAGCGATGATGAGGTGATCTCAGAATTCCCGCCAGCTCCAAAAGAACTGGAAGATGGTATACATACTACGGCAGATAAACTCAGGAAGATTGAGCTGGGATCGGCAGATGACCCGCGACCGACATTCGTCAGCGAGCTACTCTCTGAAGAAAGGGTGGCCGCGTTAAAGAACGTGCTTCTACGGCATAAAGACTGCTTCGCGTGGAACTACTCTGAGATGCCAGGATTAGATCCGGAGGTTGCCGTGCATAAATTAGCAATATCCCCAGATATCAAGCCAGTCAAGCAAGCGCCAAGAAGGATGCGACTCGAGCTTGAGATGAGCATCAACGCCGAAGTCAAGAAGCTGATCGATTCTGGATTTATCCAAGAAGTCCAATATCCCGATTGGATCGCCAATATCGTCCCGGTAATGAAAAAGAATAGGACGGTACGCATATGCGTGGATTTCAGGGATCTCAATAAAGCCTGTCCAAAGGATGATTTTCCAGTACCGGTAACCGAGCTGATGATAGATAACACGTCCACTCACGAGGTTTTCTCCTTTATGGACGGTTCATCAGGATACAATCAGATAAAGATGCATCCCGAAGACCAGAAGCACACCGCTTTCCGGACCCCTTTGGGTATATTCTGCTACAGGGTTATGCCCTTTGGTTTAAAGAACGCTGGCGCTACCTATCAAAGGGCCATGACAAAAATCTTCGACGACCTCATACATGACATCGTCGAGTGCTATATCGATGACCTCGTAGTAAAGAGCATGTCATACGAAGATCATTTAAAGCATCTGGAGACTGTATTTCAATGCCTTCGGCAATATAATTTGAAAATGAATCCCCTCAAATGCGCGTTTGGAGTCTCCTCGGGCAAATTCCTGGGATTCATCGTTCGACACCGAGGAATTGAAATAGATCCGTCAAAGATTAAAGCGATCATGGAAATGCCTCCGCCAAGAACCCTCAAACAGTTGCGGTCTCTCTAAGGGAAGCTCGCATACATCCGGCGATTTATCGTAAATCTTTCAGGCAAATGCCGTCCTTACAGCCACCTGATGAAGAAGGGAACTCCGTTCATTTGGGATCACAAATGCCAAGGTGCACTAGACGAGATCAAGCAATACCTACAGAACCCTCCGGTGTTGGCCGCGCCGGTCAAGGGAAAACCCCTCATTCTTTATACAACCGCCCTCAAAGGTTCCTTGGGCGCATTATGGGCGCAAGAGAACGATCAGGGAAAAGAGAGAGCACTCTACTACTTAAGTCGAGTTCTGCTGGGGGCAGAAAGCAACTACTCTCCCATTGAAAAACATTGCTTGGCATTAATCTTCGCGATAACAAAGCTCAGACACTATGCGTTAGTGCATGAAGTCCGTCTTATTTCAAAAGTGGACCCCCTTAAATACTTGATGTCGAAATCCATATTGACGGGACGACTCGCTAAATGGGCCCTACTCTTGATGGAGTTCTCGGTAACGTATCAACCTCTCAAGACAGTGAAAGGCCAGGCCATTGCCGATTTCCTCGCTGAGCATCCGATACCGGCCGATTCTCCTTTGAACTGTGATTTGTCGGACGAGCATGCATTTGATGCGATTGGCGGCAGTAGCACCCGATGGGAACTCTATTTCGACGGAGCGTCCTCCGTAAAGAAACAGAAACAAGGTATCCCAATGATCAAATCGGGGATTGGCCTCGTCTTTGCAACTCCACAAGGAGGGATAATGCGCTTCGCCTTCTCCTTAACAGAGCCGAGGACAAACAATGAAGCTGAATACGAAGCTCTGATAGCAGGCCTCGAAATCGCCATCGACCTGGGAATTGAAGACCTCCTTATATACGGGGATTCTCAACTGGTTGTTAGTCAAGTAAATGGTGATTACCAAACGTGCAAACCGGAGTTGGTAAAGTATGGCGAAAAGGTGCAACAACTATTGACCCAAATTCCCTCCTATACTTTGGAGAATATACCGCGCACGGAAAACAGTAAAGCAGACGCGTTAGCCAAACTTGCTAAAGAACTGGCGGACGAAAACCTCGATGATATAAGAATCGTGGTACAAAGCCGTCGAGTGCTTGCCCCGGCAGAAATACCTCCGGAATTATATAAAGAGAAGGGAGCGACTGAGCAGACGACCCTGCAAATAAAAGACCATGAGAAGGCCGAGGACTGGAGGGAAGTCTTCATAGACTACTTTAAGTCCCACCTAATGCCCGAAGATACATCCTCGAGGCATCAACTCCTGAAACGAGCTCTATCTTTTGCCTTCGTCAACGATGCTCTGTACAAGAGGTCATTCGATTCTCTGTGGCTGAGATGCCTAGGACCTGACGAAGCGAGAAGGGTCGTCCAAGAAGTTCACGACGGACTTTGCGGTTCTCACCAAGCAGGCCCAAAGATGAAGTTAAAAATTAAACGGATGGGTTACTACTGGCCCACGATGATCCAGGACTGCCTCGAGTATGCGAAGCAATGCCACTCGTGCCAGATTCATGGAGACTTTATCCACCAACATCCGAATCCACTACATCCAACGGTGGCTAGTTGGCCATTCGAAATGTGGGGGACTGACATAATCGGCCCCATCGAGCCAGCATCATCCCGGGGACATCGTTTTATCCTAGCGACAACTGATTACTTCTCCAAATGGGCAGAAGCAATACCATTGAGGGAAGTGAAGACGGAGAATATCCTCCATTTCTTCAAGACGCACGTCATCTATCGGTTCGGAACCCCACGGCGGATTATCTCCGATAACGGCCCGGCCTACAGAAGCCATAAGATTAGCCGCTTCGCGCAGTAGCACAATATAGACTGGAGATATTCTTCAGTTTACAACCCACGAGCTAACGGTCTAGCCGAGGCTTTCAATAAGACCTTGACGAAGATCATAAAAAAGACCGTTTCCCGGAATAAGAGAGACTGGCACGAGAGGCTGCAAGAGGCCCTTTGGGCTTATCGAACTACATTCAAGACGGCCACGAACACAACGCCGTACGCGTTGGTATTTGGGACGGAAGCAGTACTCCCCCTCGAGATAGAGTTACCCTCTCTACGAGTGGCAGTCCACCACGAGCTGACGGACGAAGAAAATGCTCACCTTCGGCTTGAGGAGCTTGATGCCCTCGACGAAACTCGGCTCATAGCGCAACAAAATCTAGAAGCCTACAAAGCGAAGATGACGCGCTCGTACGAGAGATTGACCAGGCCGAGGAAATTCCGCCAAGGCGAACTCGTGCTAGTGGTCAAGAGACCTATGATCCCCAATCGTGCCAAGCGGGGAAAATTTGAGCCAAACTACGAAGGCCCTTACATCATAGACAAGGTCTACCAGGATGGAGCCTATCTACTCATGGACATGCACGGTGAAAGACCTTTCAGGACAATAAACGGCCGTTTCTTAAAGAAATACTACGCTTAATGAGCCATAGCCTGGGTCAATGATAGATGACGACGACTATGTCCGCTCGCTATCTTCCTAGGCTCAGACTTTGCAAGCAGCGGCTGGCCCTCCCATATCGACGGACCGAAACGTCCTTAAACTAACAACGGACCGAAACGTCCTTAAACTAACGACGGACCGAAACGTCCTTAAACTAACGACGGACCGGAACGTCCTTAAACTAACGACGGACCGGAACGTCCTTAAACTATCGACGGACCGGAACGTCCTTAAACTATCGACGGACCGGAACGTCCTTAAACTATCGACGGACCGAAACGTCCTTAAAACTATCGACGGACCGAAACGTCCGTAAACTATCGACGGACCGAAATGTCTTTAAACTAACGAAAGACCGAAACGTCCCTAAACTACTACCGCAGCATCCTTAGGCTGACGAGATAAAAAAAAATAATAAAAAAAAAGAATAAAAAACGGTGCGTCCACGAGCAAAACGGGCACGGATGAAAACCCGAAAGGGCTCCGTGAGTAAAAACAGCAGGACTACCGGCGAGTATTTGTGAAAACCCGAAAAGGCGCAACCTCGTTAAAAGACACTTATAGGGTCCTCTCGACCTTGTAAGGAGAGACCACCTGCGTGAGATCCTTACGACTCACAAAGGAGCAACACACTTAGGGGTCCTCACGATTTCTAAGGAGAAAATGCACTTGCGAGATCCTTACGACTCGTAAGGAGAATTCTCTTGTGGGACCCTCACGGCTCATAAGATTTGAAAGTCTTAAGTTACAGAAACCTAAACCTGTTCTTAAGCAAATCCTCCACAACCTTCGATATTGCCCTACAAGGGGCTTAATACTGACCCTTGTATACAATCCACGGGCGCGAATAAACATTTCCCCAGCAAAGTCCAACCCTTGTAGGTCCTCTCGATCCATAAGGAGAAAGCCCACTTGTAGGATCCTTACGACTTGCAGAGGAGCACACACTTAGGAATCCTCACGATCCCTAAGGAGAAAATACACCTGCAAAATCCTCACGACTTGTAGGAAGAAATACCTTTGTGAGACCCTTACGGCTCATGAAGTCAAAAGCCTTGGTCGACAGGACCCTTAACCCTGTTTGCTGAGCCACCTTTGTTCGTCATCGACAAAGGCAAATGATGATTCGCTCCTGGCAACATTCCAGTTGTAGCGGTGCTGATGCCGAAATCGGTGCCTAAAATCCAGGCTTGCAGCGGAAAAGCTAGCAAGCCACACATGCCTACAAAATAGCCGAAATGATGGGGCAACTTGCAATAAAAAGCAGCAAGTAAAAATGAAGGCATGAAAAATAGCCGAAATGATGGGGCAACTCGCAATAAAAAGCAGCGAGCAGAAAATAAATAAATAGCCGAAATGATTGAGCACCGCGAAAAATAGCCGAAATGATGGGGCAATCGCGACCTTCGCGATATAAAAGCTGAAATGATAGAGCATCGCGGAAAAAGAAATAAAATAAAGGTGAAATCCTCGCCCTACAGGTGATGTTACATCTACCTCTGTATACAATCCAGGGGCGCAAACAAAGAAGGGATCATACTCCTTCCCCAGGTTTCATCATAAGGAGAAGCCAAATCTCGACGGTTCACAGATAGCATAGAGATCATCTCGACGTCCGTCTCATGGCAGCGGACACAACATCAAGCGAAACGGAACAGCGGCAACCCCCAGTTCCATGGCTCGGCGATACATATCACCAAGAGTCAAACCTCCATCCCGTGAAATGCGGATACAATCAACAAAATTTCTGGTCACGTGGAACACGGATAACGTCACTCTTTGACCCCGTGGAAAGCGTCCAGAGCGGATCCTGGTCCTCGCAGAGCACGGCAGTGAACCCGTGTGAAGCATCCAGAGCGGAGCCTAGTCCTCGCCTAACGCGGCAGTGAACCCGTGTGAAGCATCTAGTGCAAAATTCCTGGTTACGTGGAACGCGGATAATGTCACTCTTTGACCCCGTGGAAAACATCCAGAGCGGATCCTGGTCCTCGCAGAGCACGGCAGTGAACCCGTGTGAAGCATCCAGAGCGGAGCCTAGTTCTCGCCTAACGCGGCAGTGAACCCGTGTGAAGCATCTAGTGCAAAATTCCTGGTTACGTGGAACGCGGATAATGTCACTCTTTGACCCCGTGGAAAACATCCAGAGCGGATCCTGGTCCTCGCAGAGCACGGCAGTGAACCCGTGTGAAGCATCCAGAGCGGAGCCTAGTCCTCGCCTAACGCGGCAGTGAACCCGTGTGAAGCATCTAGTGCAAAATTCCTGGTTACGTGGAACGCGGATAATGTCACTCTTTGACCCCGTGGAAAACGTCCAGAGCGGATCCTGGTCTTCGCAGAGCACGGGAGTGAACCCGTGTGAAGCATCCAGAGCGGAGCCTAGTCCTCGCCTAACGCGGCAGTGAACCCGTGTGAAGCATCTAGTGCAAAATTCCTGGTTACGTGGAACGCGGATAATGTCACTCTTTGACCCCGTGGAAAACATCCAGAGCGGATCCTGGTCATCGCAGAGCACGGCAGTGAACCCGTGTGAAGCATCCAGAGCGGAGCCTAGTCCTCGCCTAACGCGGCAGTGAACCCGTATGAAGAATCCAGCGCAAAATTCCTGGTTATATGGAACGCGGATAATGTCACTCTTTGACCCCGTGGAAAACGTCCAGAGCGGATCCTGGTCCTCGCCAAGCACGGCAGTGAACCCGTGTGAAGCATCCAGAGCGGAGCCTGGTCCTTGCCAAGCACAGCAGTGAACCCGTGTGAAGCATCCAGAGCAAATACCGGACCGTGGAGTCCTTAAAATCCACGGACTATGACGTCCTTAACCTCGACCGTGATGTCTTAAAACTAACGATCAACCCCCCCCCCCCCCCCCCCGATTCCCTACGGATTCTGCCTTGGTTTAAGGGTACATCTCTTCACTCCTTTGATACCTGGCGTTGTAATTCCTCAACGTCTTCAAAGAGCTGACGGGTCCCTGCAACCAAACACCGGACTGTGGAGTCCCTAAATCCACGGACTATGAGGTCCTTAACCTTGACCATGATGTCTTAAAACTAACATCGGACTGTGGAGTCCCTAAATCCACGGACTATGAGGTCCTTAACCTTGACCGTGATGTCTTAAAACTAACATCGGACTGTGGAGTCCTTAAATCCACGGACTATGAGGTCCTTAACCTTGACCGCGACGTCTTTAAACTACAATACCTGGAGCAGCCTCTGACCCCGTGAAACACGGATAAGGGCGACCACATCCAGCACTTGCAGGTCTTCACGACCTGTAAGGAAGAAAAAACTCTCTTGTGAGATCCTTACGACTCTCAAGGGAAAACCCGCTTAAGAATCCTCACGATTCTTAAGAAGAACTTACACCTATGGGATCCTCTCGACCTGTAGGGAGAAAAACTCTTTATGAGACCCTCGTGGCTCATAAAATGCAAAGGTCTTAGGAAGCAGATCTTAACCCTGAACCCTAAGCCATCGCTGTCCTGCAAGGAGATCAAGATATAGTATCCGCAGAATGCATTCAATAAAAAGGGGACATATCATTGAGAGGAAAATTGTATCTTTTATTCATAAACCAAAATGGATACAAAGTACAATTTATGAAAGAAACAAAAAAGAAAGGATACTCTCATCCATGAGTATGTACAAAAAGGGAAAAAAAAGAGACAAGCCGTCAACCGGGGCGGGCTCGGGTTCAAAAACGTACTCGTCAGGAGGCAACAACTCCTCATACAGATTACCCCTTATCGGCAACCCCGAGATATCATAAAATTCGGCCAGAGAAATCGAAACCTCGCGATTTCCCAGAATGAAAGTATTAGTGGGAAGATTCCACTGGTTTAAAAACGCCTTGACCCACCAGGCATGCGGGGACTTGTAATGGAATAGCGACGCGTATATGGCCTGATAAAGCCCGACTTTCTGCAACCGCGCCCAATGGGCAGAAACGATGTAGCGAGCCCAGAGCAGGTAGCCCGTAGGATGCCTAGGAGTGAGCCATATCTTATAAATTTGCCCCCACGGGTGGGCCTCGCCCTGGCAGATACGCCGTCCCAAGATGTCTATGGCCGGGATCGGATGGTTCGGAATGCCGGTCGTCGAAGGCTCCAGCCTCCCCGTTGGAGTCCAGTTGGGCATTTCCACAGCAAAAGCTATCCTTGGAGGATCCATCGGTAAAAATGGGAAAGTGGGCTTCGTCGGCACCGCGCAAAGAAAGCTCCGGCGACCCTGAATAATCTGATTGTACCAAGGTCCCCATTGAAGAAGATTGGTGCAGTTCGGGTCATGAGCCCGAATCATCGCCATCGCTTCCTCATCAGACGGCGACTGAGGAAAAGCAGCCTCTGAGCGAGAAAAGGGAAAGCGCGGAACAGAAGCCATCACACCTGAAATCCAATAAAGGAAGACCGTTAGAAGAAAAGTCAGCAACGTATATTCATGCATAAACATGAAGACTAGTTAAAGAAAGCAACAGCAGAGTTTTCTGGGGTCACTAGCTACAAAACATATGGGTCCCACAGAATCCGGATGACGGCTCATTAATAATGAGGCCAAAGCGTTACAATAAAACAAAGGGAATATCCTCAAAGAATGATGACCATGCACATCCCCCTCCAACAGAAGCTGTCTCGGGCTTTACAAAGAATCTAGCAAAATCAAAGGAATTAAATTCCCACCAGAAGACATCATTACAAAGCCCCCATTGCATTAATTGCAGGAAGAACAACCTAGGGCCAAGAGACCTCAGGAAGCCTCCGCATGAAGAAATCAAGTCCTTCATTGGAATTAAATTCCTTTCTGAGAAAAGGGAATTAAATTCCCGGAAACATTTTTGATGGAATTAAATTCCATGGGGTTGAAACGCCATCATCATCTCCCCAAAGATCATCTAAACCCTAAGAGATCTACAGTTTGAAGGTTAAGCGGTTTCATGTTCTTATGGAAAATATGAAGGAAAAAGGGTAAAAACCCTTGTTTTGGATTTAAAATCCAGAGAAATGTGAAGGTCCATCGTTGTCCAAGAACATTACCTGAGAAAAAGGATTCCTTTCGAACAGAGTTAAACTCTGAAGATTGTTTCAAGACAGAGAACTAAGCTCTGAAAGCGAGAATTAAATTCTCAAGGAAGAAATTCTCAGAAGAAGAAGATGAGCAAAGTGAAGGCTCCTATGAAGAGACAGAGGTATTTATAGAAGGCAATGGAAACGTTTCATCACCCCAGATCCCTAGAGGAATCCAACGGTCACAAGAGGTGACAGCGTTGCACCCACGTGCAGACACGTGAGAACAACGCTGTGGGGGCATTTGTTTCCTGATTTAAAATCAGGAAAGCTTCTTGGAAAAGCTTCAGAAGAGGGTCACGTGCTCACACGTGACCAGCAGTCACGTGATGGCACGTGACACCTAAACGCATCATCAAGGAAAGTTCAGTTTTCTGACTACACTGAAGAAAAGGGACTTCAGAAAGGGTCACGTGTAGACATGTGACATTTAAATGCAAGCAGAAAAGGCACATTGGTTCCCTGATCAAGTCAAAGAAAAGGGTTCAGAAGAGGTCACGTGTTGGCACGTGACGCTCAAAGCAGCAGACTCGTCCTCCAGTTGAATCAAAGAAAGAGGCTCCAGACAGGGGGTCACGTGTTCACACGTGACCAATGGTCACGTGTGAACACGTGATGACTGAATAGCAACCAGAAGACAGAGAACAAAAAGAAAGGGGAAGGCTCGTTCCAAGGGGGTCACGTGGTCCCACGTGACCGGCTTTCAAAGCCCATTTTGTTAACAGAATTAAATTCTGAAGGAAATTCAAATCTTTCCAAAGGAAAGTGATTATCTGAAGCCAATCGGATTAAAGATTTAGAGGTGATTAAATATCATCTATCTATGGGAAAATCCCGAGTTTGGAAAGATTTCTCCTTCAAATCTAACAGAAATAACAAAGGAGAATCCCTGGATTTGAAATCCAATGGTGAATAAAATTCACCTAATAATCCAAAGGTCAAAAACGAATGATGGATGCAAATCAAATCTTTTAATGAAGATTCATCTAAAACTAATTGATTCGGCTGCTTCTCCTATAAATAGGAGCCAAGAGACACAAAAAGAGATAGATACGCAGAGGGAGAAAAAAAGAGAGAGCCTTGATACTTTGAGGAATTTGGAGCTTCTGCAAAAAGAAAACCCTAGGTAAGAAAGGGAAGGCTTCTTGAAAGAAGGAGAATTTAATTCTCAACAGAGTTTAACTCTGACAATATAAAAACAGAAGAACATATTTCTTCTCTCTTTGATAGAGGATCTGCAAAGTGCACATCTCCCCTTTAGGTTGAGAATTTAATTCTCAATGGGTTGAGATCCTGCCATGCAGATCCAAAACATAGAGAGGGAATGGAAACATGAGAATTTAATTCTTACAGAACCATAGGAATTTAATTCCTTTAAGATAAAAGTAGGGCTTGACCCTGTGTTATGGGAATTTAATTCCTTCAAAACAGAGAAAAACAGGGTTTAACCCTAATTAAGAACTTAGTTCTGTTGAAACAACGGGAATTCAATTCCCTTAATCATAATTTAACAGGGACTGGAAGTTTAATTCCTTAAAAAGCTTTTATTAGGGTTTAACCCTATTCAGTTCTTCACATATACGAGGAATTTAATTCCTACAGAAGATTCAGGGTTCAATTCTACTCCAGAATATAAGTCTTCAAAAGGAAGTAGGAATTTAATTCCTCTGAAAATTAAAGCTCGAGGAATTTAATTCCTGAAAAAGGATCAACAGATTCTCTAAACAATATACATGGAGGCAGGGTCACGTGCCACCACGTGACCCCCTCAAAAGATCTACAGAAAGCCCTTTGAGGCAGTCCCCCACGTGACCCACGTGACCTTTGACAGAAGCTCTAACACATAGGCATATGAATGCCCGTCACGTGATGGCACGCGATGCTCTGAAAGATGCAGTAATCTCAGCAGAATAAATGAAGGGAGGGCGCTCTAACGTGTCGCCACGTGACCCCTCTTGCTTTAGTATTTAACACTAAGTTGGAATTCCTGAATCCAGTGTTAAAACACTGTTGGGCCGTAGTGTTCAATACTAATCAAAGAACTTTATCTGCAGTGTTCAACACTGACTACCTTAGTGTTTAACACTAATTTGAGAGCTCTGTTGCCGATACTTGATACTGATCTGTTTTAGTGTTTAACACTAATTTGAAAGCCTTGTTGCTGGTGTTTAACACCAATTATCTTTTAGTGTTAAACACTAACTTGTCAATCTCATTCCCAGTGTTCAACACTGATTGCTCTGTAGTGTTTAACACTAGGCTTTGGCCCAATTGGCTAAAGGGATAGAGGCAAAGCCTCTCCCTCAATGGACCAACAAGAAGTCAATATTCCAGACATGATAGGACTTAGCCCAAGCTGGCCATAAGTCCTCAATTCATAATTAACTGGGCCAATGGGATCATAATATAATTAATGGGTCTTGATCCCAAATTGGGCCAAGGACTATTTAATCCATTCCGGTTCTAGGGTACATCTCTTCACTCCTTTGATACTTGGCATTGTAATCCCTCAGTGTCTTCAAAGAGGTGACGGGTCCCGACGACCACACATCGATATGGACTGTGGGGTCCTTAAACCCATGTCTAATGCAAAATTCCTGGTTACGTGGAACGCGGATAATGTCACTCTTTGACCCCGTGGAAAACGCCCAGAGCGGAGCCTAGTCCTCGCCGAGCACGGCAGTGAACCCGTGTGAAGCATCTAGTGCAAAATTCCTGGTTACGTGGAACGCGGATAATGTCACTCTTTGACCCCGTGGAAAACGTCCAGAGCGGAGCCTGGTCCTCGCCTAGCACGGCAGTGAACCCGTGTGAAGCATCCAGAGCACATACCGGACTGTGGAGTCCTTAAACCCATGGACTACGACGTCCTTAACCTTGACCGAGATGTCTTAAAACTAACAATGGACCGCAATGTCCTTAAACTACCCATGGACCGCAATGTCCTTAAACTACCCATTGACCGAGATGTCTTAAAACTAACAATGGACCGCAATGTCCTTAAAACTACCCATGGACCGCAATGTCCTTAAACTACCCATGGACCGCAATGTCCTTAAACTACCCACGGACCGCAATGTCCTTAAACTAGAACAATAGAGCCCCCCATATGCTCTTTTGTCGGATCTAAACGGTCCCGTTTAAGTTGATCTTAGCCTCAAAGATGGCTAACGTATCCTTAAACCTTCAAACAGACTGGACTATGAATCCCCCAAATTAACTCTGGCTCGAGGGTACATCTCTGAACTCCTCTGACATCCGTCGTTGTAATCCTTCAACGTCGTCAGAGAGGTGACGGGTCCCGACGGCCACATATACGATGGACCATTATGTCCCTAAACTGGAACAATGGAGCCTAAAATACTCCCTTGTCGGATCTAAATGATCCCGTTAAGTTGATCTTAGTCTCAACATTAGACTAACGTATCCTTAACAAATGTTTGAGTTGATCTTAGCCTCAAGCATGACTGACGTATCCTCAAACCAAACCCCCAAACCCAAATCTAAGATAAACACGGATTTGGACTAGTCCACGCCCTACGGGCGACGACACGACTCAGTCTCCGTAAACAATCCACGGGCAACAAAACACGAAACAAACACACACGACACGAAGTGACCATCTGGAGAAGGAGAAAGTTGTTACCGCGATGCGGTAGCGTAATTAACTGCAGGGGCTTGCTCCTGCAGGGAAGAGCGTCCCCACAATCAAAAACCCCTCAAACGAGGGGGAATCTGACGAAGTCTGCTACATCGGCCGCATCCGTCTAAACCTCCGATGCACGGTGCCATAAACAACTTAGCATCTTCGGAGAGGTGGACGGATAGCACCAATTAGCATCTGCCCCGAACCTCAGGCACGGACGCCCGCGTCGCGCCGCCGTTCGGAGGGGAACAATATGTTCAATGAGTCCATCCCTGAGTTGGAATCCGTTGGCTCGTTGCAAAAGTCAGTAGCACTTTCCGAGTCAATATCCTATGTAAGTTTTGAACCTTTTAGGGAGTCCGAATATCATTCCCTTACCCCACCTTCTATTGTCTCTCCGCCAATACTTGATCTCAAACCGCTACCTTCTCTTCTTAAATATGTATATTTAGGTGAGAATGAGACTTTGCCAGTGATTATATCCGCTTCTCTAGCTTTAGAGCAAGAAAATGCACTTTTGGCAGTGTCGAGATCAAATCGGCAAGCATTTGGTTGGACAATGGCTGACATCAAAGGGATTAGTCCCTTAATTGTTGAACATTATATACATCTGATGGAGGAAGCCAAACCAACCCGAGACCCACAAAGACGGTTAAATCCCGTTATGAAGGAAGCGGTAAAGAAAGAAATCGTCAAGTGCCTTGATAGTGGTATAATTTACCCTATATCTGATAGCCAATGGGTAAGTCCAATTCACGTAGTCCCTAAAATGTTGGCATCACGGTCATAACTAATGAGGCTAATGAGTTAATCCAAACACGCACCCAAACTGGGTGGCGCGTATGTATTGATTACAGAAAACTCAATGCCACGACGAGGAAAGATCACTTCTCTCTACCTTTCATTGACCAGATGTTAGAACGATTAGCTGGACACGAATACTATTGTTTCTTGGACGGATACTCTGGCTATAACCAGGTCCCCATCACCGAAAAGGATCAAGATAAAACCACATTTACTTGTCCTTTCAGTACTTTTGCTTATAGAAGCATGCCCTTTGGGTTATGCAACACTCCCGCTATATCTCAGCGGTGTATGATGGGGATATTCTCAGACATGGTTGAGAATTTTCTGGTAATTTTGATGGACGATTTCTCCATTTTTGGGGACTCTTTTGAGGACTGCCTTCGTAATCTTGACGCGGTTCTTACCCGCTGTAAGGATAAGAACTTAATTTTGAATTGGGAAAAATTCCATTTTATGTTCCAAGAAGGTATTGTCCTTGGACATATAATTTCAGGGAAAGGTATTGAGGTTGACAGAGCTGAAATTGATGTCATCCATAACCTCCCTTGTCCCAAATGCGTCAAAGATACACAATCCTTCCTTGGTCATGCAGGATTTTATAGGAGATTCATTAAGGACTTTAGCAAAATTGCTAGACCCTTAACTCTTCTATTGGCCAAGGATACTACATTTCACTTCGA
Source organism: Agapanthus africanus (assembly GCA_030015575.1). NCBI lineage: Eukaryota > Viridiplantae > Streptophyta > Magnoliopsida > Asparagales > Amaryllidaceae > Agapanthus > Agapanthus africanus. Next base: position 670,974,381 of record JASDDO010000014.1, read on the forward strand.
TTCGGATTGTGAGGCTGCTTTTGAATTTCTTAAAGGATCGCTCACTACAGCTCTCGTTTTATCATCTCCGGATTGGAACCACCCGTTCGAGCTTATGTGTGATGCATCAGATTTTGCTATTGGTGCGGTCTTAGGACAGCACATTGATAAGATGCCACATGTAATTTACTATGCAAGTAGGATCTTGAATGATGCATAAATAAATTACACAACTACTGAGAAAGAACTCTTGGCAGTTGTATTTGCATTGGAAAAATTCAGGCCCTACTTGATTGGCTCGCCAATAGTGGTTTACACTGATCACTCCGCCCTACGACACCTTTTATCGAAGAAGGATGCTAAGGCCAGGCCAATACGTTGGATCCTATTGTTACAAGGATTTGATTTTGTCATCCGAGACAAGAGTGGATGTGAAAACGTTGTAGCCGACCATCTTTCACGCATCACTTCTTCACCAACTTTGACCATGCCGATAAATGACTCATTTCCTGACAAACAACTCTTGACTGTATCCGACGAACCTTGGTTCATGGATATTGTGAATTATCTAGCGACGGGACTTATTCCTAGCGATTGGTCGAAACAAGACAAAGTTCGATTTCTATCCCAAGTAAAATACTTTTACTGGGATGAACCTTATCTATTTAAGTATTGTTTTGATCAAATCATTCACAGGTGTGTCCCTAACGATGAATTCAAGAGTGTGTTATCATTTTGTCATGATCAGGCATGTGGCGGTCATTTTGGTCCTCGAAAAACGGCGGAGAAAGTTTTGCAATGTGGCTTTTATTGGCCAACATTGTTTAAAGATGCACATGATCATTTCAAAACTTGTCCGCGGTGTCAGCACTTAGGTCGGATTTCACGAAGAAACGAGATGCCGCTCCAACCTATATTGGTTGTGGAAATATTCGATATTTGGGGTATTGATTTTATGGGCCCTTTTCCTAACTCTTTTGGGAATTTATATATCTTGTTAGCGGTTGATTACATCTCGAAATGGGTGGAAGCAATACCGTGTCGCACTAATGACAACAAAGTTGTCATTAAATTTCTTAAAGAAAATATCTTTTCGATTTCGGACATCCTCGCGCTATAATCAGCGATAACGGGACACATTTCTGTAATCGTTCTTTCGAGGCTTTGATGCGGAAATATTCAATCACTCACAAACTTTCTATGCCCTATCATCCCCAAACAAGCGGGCAGGCTGAGATCTCAAATAGGAAGATCAAACAAATTTTGGAGAAGACGGTTTCTAAAAACCGTAAAGATTGGTCAACTAAATTGACGGATGCTCTTTGGGCATTTCGCACCGCTTATAAGACCGATCTTGGTATGTCTCCATACCGCCTTGTATTTGGGAAGGCATGACACCTTCCTGTCGAGATCGAACATAAAGCAATATGGGCTATTAAAGAGATTAACTTCGATTTTGATCAAGCGAGCAGCTATCGGAAGCTGCAATTGAATGAGCTAAGAGAACTCCGCGATGAAGCTTACGATAATGCGGTGATAGTAAAGAACCCGACTAAAGTGTTCGACGATAAAAACCTTTTTAGAAAAACTTTCACATCGGGGAAAAAAGTCCTTCTTTACGATTCCCGTCTCCATCTTCATCCGGGTAAGCTTAAATCTCGTTGGAAAGGACCTTTTGTGGTGCTGTATGTACACCCGTATGGGGCAGTAGAAGTTGAAAATTTGAAAAACGGTTTAATTTTTAAAGTAAATGGGCATAAATTAAAACCGAATTTCTCTGCTGACCCAGCGGAGGAGCTCCTATTTTTACAGGAGCCACTTTATCAGAACTGAATTTCCTCCGCCTCACCTTCATGTTTCGGCAACATTTTCTCGTTTTAAGAATGGAGGTGAGTGAAAATAGACTTAACTGAATATCTGTGTGTGCCAAAGAACAAGTTTGGAGGTAGTTTTCATTTAACTATTATTTTACCCCTTTTGTCTCTCCCCAAGTATACAGGTCCAAGTTCTCAAAAGACAATATCAGTGAGGACACTGCTGAAAACAGGTTTGGAGGGAGGTTTGTATTCACTGAATTATCTTTGACACTGGGCATTCAAAATTTTTTGTTTTTTATATAACAAAAGAGTAGAAAGTGAAAAATTATATTTAAAAGATAGGAATAGTTTAAGAAAAACAAGAAAATTAGATGTTTTTTTAAATGAAACTAGTAATAAGTAGTTATGAGCTGTTGTCCCAAAGGTTAGTAAGATGAAAGAAATTACTAATCTGAGGATAAAAATAAGCCTGAAAAATAGTTCCTATTCTGAAAGCCAAACATTTGAACGTTGATACCCTACTATACGCACTTACACACATCTTGAAACTCGGGATAGTAGAGGATACCTTGAAATGCTCTTGTCTAAAAACCAAAGTATGAAGAAAATAGAAGTGGAGAATAAAAGATAAAATGGTGAAAAGAAAAATGAACACTGGTTTTTTTATCACCGAGGCAGCAATAAAAAAAATATAGCGAGGGTGCTTTATCACCTGGTGCCTTAGACCAACTGGTTTGGGAGCCACTGCTAAGCCTTAGGTGTTGCAAGACGAGGAAAAACACCTAATCAGCAAGCACATGAGTAACCGGTCGGTTAGTACCTCAAGAAGTATTAACGGTCGCATGAAAAATGTGTGAGCATATTCCATATAAATATCGATTAAAAAGTACTAAGGTAGATGGACAAGAGTATGATTGCTTGAATTGAATTCTCCGAGTGTAGGGATGTCCAGTTCACACACGTAGGGGTATATGATCAATGTTTGGAGGAAAGATAGGGAGGAAAACTAAAAAGGCGATGTTTTATTGAGGGATGATGTGATTTCTAACATTTTTTTACGACCATTAAGATGGGGCTCATAGCAACTGAAAAACTGGTGTAGTTGAAAACTCTTATTTTCAAGTTCTTTCTTTTATAGTTCTTATCTTTATATGTAACTTTCACCATCTCTCTTTTATTATAGGATTTTATGGGTGTAATCCGCTGAAAACTCTCAGAAGACAACACTCCTCCTACTAGGGACACCTAGAGGTTTAATGGCTTGTTGCACGTGCTCAGTGCAATCGTGTTGCCTACGAAAGTGTGCTTAGCTTTCTCCTTTCTTTTTCTCCTTCTCTTGAATAAACTAGTTTGCTCGGGACGATCAAAGATAAGTTTGGGGGTATTTGTGTTGGAGATAGTGCCCTCAGATTCAATTATTCGATCACAGGCACGTGATTACAATGATTAATGGAGGACCTATCCCGATAGGACAGTCTTACTCGAGATGATAGTATGCTATCTGGTTTACCTTTATCATCGTGTACTGCTTTAAGTGACCTTACAAGTCGCTATTACACGTTGGTAGAGCCCCTAGGATTCTTGCTTGACCACCAGCAGTATGAGGGCGATCATATAAGTAGGAGCTGGGGTCTATAAGCATATCCTTAAATGGTCCCTAGTCGTGTGAGTTTCGAGACAGGGCATCGATACTCCAGAGTAGACTAGTGTATACAGTCGAGACCCCGACGAGGGGCGGTGGCCGGTCTCACAAGCCACTGGTGTCAGTTGGATCACCTAAGATGTATACAGGTGCTCATTGGGTTATGAGTACACCGGACAGGACTCGCCGGGAACATGCCAGTTGGTCATATACCAGACGTCAGATGGCAGTTCCCTGGTGACATGTGTGCAGGTTAGTTCATCGACCTGGGGATCGTCATTTGTCTTGTGTGAGTTCCCACTGTACTTTGATTACTATCCTACCACGGCTCAAAGGAGTCGTGCAAACAGGTTTTAGTTGGGTACAGTCCCGAGCCACATGGAGGCAGTGAGCGTATCTTCAGGGGTTCGTCTCTCCCGGTATTGGGGGTGAGGTCGTGCTGTGTCTAGGAGAGCCATTACACGAAGCCCTCGGCCGAGGCAAGGAGATTTACTGGTAGGTATTCCAGTAGTATCTCAGGGTGTTCTGGGCTACACTCCGACACGACTTGTACGGCTTTTGGGGGTCTGACTTTTACCAACCCCCTAGGCCCGCCATGCGATACTCATAGACGAACGGACCGGACTGTATGGATATTGTCACTGACAGGCTCAGTAGGGTTGTCGGGCTGAGTTCGCTCACAGACGTCCCTTTTAGTCAATACCTGGTAGCCCGTTATGTATTGGCTTATACCTCTGACGTGCTAGTGGTTAAATCCACAACCAAGGTGTTGACGAGTTTTTAGAGTCCCCCACATTCAGTTACTCAGCTTTCGGGCGAAAAGTTGTAGAGGCCGTATGGAGATTTGGCAAGGTCCGCACAGATACGTGCGGTATTGCACGCATCAGGATCGGACAGTTTGTACTATAGGCCGTATGGATATATGGCAGGGTTCGATCAGATACGTGCGGTATTGCACGGATCAGGATCGAACGGACAATACTGGCCGGCTTTGGTTTAAGCCGGATCCTAGTATAGTACAGTGTAGATTATTGTCTCATTGCATTTGTATTTCGGTCGAAATACAGATGCGGGTGTGTATGCATAGTAGCGGGGTTTTCCTGTAATTTATTACGGGACCAGTTTTCTGGAGTTGCCAGTTTGCTTTCCGTTTCGGCCAATTTCCTTTGTATCGTTCATTGGCCGAAGATTGGTGGAGGAGGGCTTATTTGCATTGTTGCAAATAAGCATTTTGTGGAGGTGGTCTTTGCATATTTCCTTGTATTATGATGGTGCACCATTCTTTTGACCTTGACTCCTTCTATCATGATTGCTTGACTTTGTGAGCAATCATGGTTGTAGTAGGTGGGTTTTTGGAGTATGGGTTTGATTTTGTGATCATTGCTTTTCATGATAACCATTCCTCTCTCTCTCTTGCATGATATGAGTATGGCTCTCTCATTCTATCACACTACACTCTCTCATTCTCTCCTCTCCATTGTGATGGCCGGCCAAAGCATTAGGGGGCTGTCCAAAATTCTTGGGGTGGGATTTTTGTTATTCTAGCTTTGCGAAAATCCCACAAGATCCATCTCCAAAGCTCCTAGTTCAATCCCTCCACCAATGGCAATTCCACAACCCCAAAGTGAGACATGGTTCTATACATATTCTACAGCAAACCTTGGGCACGTCGACTAGCCAGCTTCGAGCCCGAGTTGCCTCGGCATTGAGGTGGGAGCCCGTAAAAGAAGTAGGCGATGTGGTGCACTTCCGGCGACGAGGAGGAGACGGGACATTCCGCAGGAGATCGGGACGACGACGAGAAGACCGGAGGACTCGGATCTGTCGGTATATCTCTCTTCCCTTTCTTGTAGATAGCTAGGACTAGTTAGTGGTTCGATCCGGGTATTAGTGCGCGGCGGTTTGCCAGTTCAAGTAAAATTAAAGTTTATCACCGCTTCCGCATTTGGCCGTCGGATTGACGGCCGGGGCGCCGCCGTGCACTTACAGTGGTATCAGAGCCTCGCCATTAACTTAGTCTAGCTTGGTGTAATGTGTTTTTCAGTTTCGATCGATCAAATGTTCCAAAACCCGTATTTCCTTCACGACAGTTTTCTGTTGAATTTTTTTGGTCTCCAAAAATTTTTCAGGTTGTATAAAATTGATGTACTGGAGATTACAAGGCTACTGTAGAAATTCGACAGGGTGATTCCACTGTGGAGGCGCGGAACCGCGGCCAAACCCCTCTTTGGGCCGCGATTCCGCCACGCACTGTGGAGATACCTGCACCAAATTTCTACAGTATCCTTCTGGGGTTAAAATTGGGGTTTTGGAATATTAATATTGGGCCCAGAATTTCCTGATCTGCTACAGTAATGCTTGGGGGCCCACTTGTTAAAATTTGATTGATCGGATATTTTAAACACATTATTTCACAGTATTTACATTATATCTGCGACCGTGAATGTCACTTGATCGGTAAATCTCGTCTAACTGCTATAGCCCGGTTAGACGGATTTGCGAACGTGATTTTCACGTTGATGTTCTGTTTTTGCTGTGATGTTGCGGATCGGTCGTGGGGGATAGCCTGGATGCAATGCTAGTACAGTTATGGTTGTATTATGTACATTTGATATTGCGGGGCGAGCGTCCGACATGTGGACTGCCGTCACTGCCTGATTGTATTATTATTTTGGGGCACGGCCAGGTTGCGGTCGATGTACCCGTTGTATGTATATTTTACTTTCTGTACTAGGATTACCCCGCGGTGGGGTGCACGGATAGCCGGGTTCTAGAGGGCAACAAGCCCGCATCTCATGGCATTGAGACGGAGGGGGCTTTACTCTAGAATTGGCGGGTTGTTCGCCGCACTCGTAGGGGGTACAGGTTGACCCAGGAGGGGTGCCCAAGTTACCGGATTCCGTGAAGTGCTGGGTGGTCCATTCAAAGTACTGAAAGGGGCTGCCTCGCTTCAGATTTTGGCGGGTGACTTGCCGCGCCCGTAGGGGTCTAGGATTTCATTGCACAGGCTATCCACACGACCAGGGGAACGTCGGGTTTCACTAGTGGCTCTGTGAAACCCGGGGATCCCAGATATCTGTATTGTTTCTGTGATGCTGTACATTTCTGTGATGTTGCATTTTATCACGCCTTGAGCGAATATAATATATTGGTATATATATATTAGTAGATGTTGTATATGTTTTGCATCCGCGCTAGTCCAGTCCCCGCTCTGTCATTAGTTAGCTAACCTAACGGGTAATGACGGGACCCAGTGGCGAATGCGGATGGCATATACGTACATCAGTATATTTTCGTTCTTTTTGGTGTGATCAATTGATGGGACTGCGTTGATTCTGATCAATGCAAGTTAAAAACAAACCTAATCTGATGTTGTTGGAACACTTTTCAAAAAGCTGTTATTGCAAGGATGTTCACTTTTGTTTTGCATCATGATATTCAGTTGGAATATCCTGCTCCTCAGTCGACGAGGCAAGGGCCGAGATCCCTTTACCGGGAGTGACCCCTTGGACAAAAAGTTTGCGTCAGGGCAATGACTTCACTATAGCCGATTACTTTTGCTTTGCACCGTGGTATTCGGATGGAATATCCTGCACCCCATTCTACGGGGAAAGAGCCGAGATCCCTTCACCGGGAGTGACCTCTTTAGCAACGGTTTTCGTCACTATATTTTAAAAGCTATCTGTTCCTTCAACGATATCAAGTTCATTACGTTAAAGGTTTTCGCCAGAAACCATTCGTAGCCCTCCATCATTTCAGTTAAATATTCGGTAGTATTCAAGCTATGTATTTTGACCTCACGCCAAGGCATAGTGATTGGTAGCTGCCGGGTATTTATCTGTTGCATAGATATATGCGTTGGTTTGGGACAGTCGTACTACTATTTTGGCCTACGTCAAGGGTATGTACGGGCGGATTCAAATTAACCTGGATAATGATGGGCAGAACTTGACATGTGACTTATGATATTTTGACCTCACGCCAAGGTCATAAGAGCATGGGGCAGAAATCTCATCGGGAGTTTCAAAAGAACTGAAACTTGCCAGATATGAGCATACCTTCTGGAGTGTGACACTGTGAGCGGATTCCGTCACGTTATCATGCGATGATAGTTGGATCCCGATTCCCACTGATGAGTTGGTATACTCCTCGGGTGATCCCGACTAATTCTTCTTTCAGGTTTGGAGGAGAATTTGACGGTACAGTGGGAGGTTTCCAGATTAGATAAATTGATAACCATTCTGATCTAGGTGAGAGTGCACGCTGAGTGTTTCTTTTCTCTCTCTCTTTGGCAGCGACCATTGACCCGACCCTAAGATAATGACTCAGTGACCAAGTTGACCGAACCTTCTAAAACACTGGCTTTTGGACTGTCAGAGTTGCAAACCTCATTGCCACTCCTACTTTTACCCTTTTCTCCAGGACACCCCGTATTACTACGAACGTCCACTTCCATTGGACAAAACCATCGTATGGTTAGATACGAACTCAGAGGAATTTATTCGAGGATGGTGTCCGGTTCTGGAGAAAACGGATATGACTATTCAGTTGTCTTTTCCTTTTACCTTCTCTCAGGTTGCGAGTACTCCTTGGTTTAGGAGTAGTACACCTATTACGCAAATTGGATAGTCTTCTTCCAAACCTTAGGCTGGTGCCGACCGGTAGGGAATGAAGAAAACCAATTAGCCTAACGATGGTGTACAGAAGGTATTGAGTTAAGACAAAGCAAGGGATTAGTAAGAGGGCAAAGTAAATTGCGACTGCTATTCACGACCAAACCAAGTATTCCTTCGCCAATCCTAAATCACCTTTGTATTTCTCCAGGACACTCCGTATCACTACGAAGATCCACAGTTTATTGGATACTCCATCGTATGGTTATATACGAACTCGAAAGGAACTTGTTCCAGTTCGGGGATGGATTCTGGTTCAGGAGAAATAGGAATAAGATTTATTCAGGTGTCTTTTATCTTCACCTTCTCTCGCATTGCGAGTGTTCCTAGGATTGGGACAGTACACCCATTATGCTTATTGGATAGTCTTCTTCCAAACCATAGGCTGGTGCCGAACGGTAGGGAAGGAAGAAAACCATTTGGCCTAAAGGGGTGTGCAGAAGGTAACGACTAAAGACATATGAAGGGATTTGGAGAGGTGGCAAAGAATTACACGGTTACAGTTGTGAATCTGGATAATGGAAGAGGCATTACTAGGAATACCAAAATACCCCTACGAAACATTTCAATGTTTCAGTTTCACTGTGTACTGTTAAAGGAAAATGGATTTCCCAGTTAGACACTTGATCCAGGGTATATATTTACCAAGTATGATTCTCACATCTGTATAGTTTTACAGATGATGAGTGGGAGTAAGTTATTGGGAATTGGGTGATCATCCTCATTATATAGGGATTCGTTGTAATCGGTGATATTTGAGGAAGTCACCTGGGTTGTTTGCCGGTCGGCAAATATTTGGTTTTGAATATCCGCTGTCATGCACCAATTTCAAATTGATATATCTGTACGTCTATTTTCATAGAGTGAGATATACCTTTTTGAAATTATGTCTGTGACATTTACCTATATCAGTGGATGGTTAGGTAAGGAGCATTAAACAGCGGTGTAATTCTTCTTAACCATAAGTACAGTTTTCAACCTACGACACACAGTAAATGAGTTATCAAACTCAAGGGACTTATACAGAGTATTGTATGTTGTCCAGGGTCCATCAGGACAGAGGGGATGGTCCCCGTACTATATTCGGTTTACTTATGACTTCTCTAGTTTTTAGACAAGTGTTTCGCGGAAACACAGGGTCTGAATTTTGAGAAGTTATAGGTATTTGAATAGAGTAGAGAACCAGGTGTAGCAAGTATCGGGATTCTTCAAAAGCAATCGAAGATGTAGACACTTGTGCATGGTATTCAGTTGATAGTAATGATAAAGAGATCTTGCTTCTTTTTCAGGTTACTCATAATTGGAAATGCTCCTAAGTTGTGTAACGCTGATTGGCCTCCTTCTATTTAGTTGACATGCACTGGAGACAGCTGCATGATTTGGATCTGGTTCAATTAAATCAGTGCCTCTGTTTCTATATTGGATATAGAACAGTTCATATCTTAACGATGTTAAGGTACGGGGAGTTGTCCGGCTTATGATTAAAACCAGACTCTGGACAACTCAAGGCACGTTTCTGTAATGGCTGTTTGTGGGTTGACCCAGGCTATGACGAGGGTTGACTTTCTACCATCTGGATGAGCAATAGCAATATTGCTCTAGACTCGCCACAGTTTTATTAAAAATGGATTTTTTCAGAAAACAGTAGTGGGAGTATGGTAGAACTGGAAGTGATTCCAGAACCACAAACGATTACTGAAGATTTGATAAGTGACCTAAAGATTCAATCCGGATTGACATTCCATTTGGCCACTCCGCAGATAAGGTGGGTAACTTCAGGCACCCGAGAGGTACTCCGGTATCCTCAAGGACGGTGACAGGGAAGTTCTTGTTTACCCACAATTGCCATTGCTGTTGTTCCAGGTTACGAGACCCGGCAGGAGGATGAGTATAGCGTCGTTCTGAACTCGCTTCAGAAGTGTACGTGTATATGACTCTGCCAGAGGGTTGTCGTAGTCAGTGGGAGCAGCGGAAGCATTGGTGGACAGGTGACTTATGTCTATTTATAGACTAAAGCAGTTATAGCGGAGATAGATCATCTATTTCTGACGTGACAGTCATGGGTTTGACTTCATCAGAATAGGGGATGGATCTGTTGAGAAGGTAGTAGGGTGTGATATCCTGGTATTTGGATGACATACACAGAATAGGAAAAGAAACTCCTATACTATACTTTGGTCGTCACACAGTGTTTTCTCCACAAAGGAAATGGATTTTATATCTGACATACTGGTTACTGGATCTATGGTTATAGATCTAGATTTGGGTGGTTTCCCAATCTGGGTACTTAGACAGCATTCTAAGGGTATTTAGGATGGACGACTCCTGGCATGGTAGTGTACCTGCAGGTGACGGAGTCACCCTCTCTAAAGGTGTCTTATAGACTAAAAGGGAGAGGGATGTGCATGATTGACAGATCACTTGCTTAGGCAATTGAGTCAATCATGAGATGTCAAGTACCACACCAGATGTTGTTCTTGCACTAGATGCAATAAGTTGACATTGATCCAATCCTGGAGAAACAGTCGGAAGCAGTTTTAGAACATAAGTGGATGTTCTAGGGATATGATAACGACAGCCTCATTCGGGAGACAGTTATCATTCCAGGCTTCCAAGGTGACCTGGACGACAAGGAGGTTGTCAGAGTTGTAGTTTTCCTTCTGACGAGGGGCAGTATTTTGGACAGGTGGTCCAAGGCAATACTGAGGGTGGCATGGCGCAGGATACTGATTAAGTTCAGTTGACGATACAGTCTAAGAAGTTTGGATTTGGAGTTCATTTATGAGCTATGTCCCATCAGACATCCAGACACATTCTAAGACAGGTATTGCTCTTTTCGGGAGATGGGTTTCTCCGCGAACTTGAGATATAGAGAGACATAGAAAGAAATAACAAAGCGGATCCACTCACTAAGGCTATTCCTCGAACGCAAAAGTTTCGCAAGCAAGCTTTGTGAGACTGACTAGTAGAGGAGTTGGGTGTTCGGTATCACACGTGCTGTGAGTATGCGACATCGCAATAATTAGCCTTGAGTGCAAGTGGGAGATTGTTGGAGATAGTGCCCTCAGATTCAATTATTCGATCACAGGCACGTGATTACAATGATTGATGGAGGACCTATCCCGATAGGACAGTCTTACTCGAGATGATAGTATGCTATCTGGTTTACCTTTATCATCGTGTACTGCTTTAAGTGACCTTACAAGTCGCTATTACACGTTGGTAGAGCCCCTAGGATTCTTGCTTGACCACCAGCAGTATGAGGGCGATCATATAAGTGGGAGCTGGGGTCTATAAGCATATCCTTAAATGGTCCCTAGTCGTGTGAGTTTCGAGACAGGGCATCGATACTCCAGAGTAGACTAGTGTATACAGTCGAGACCCCGACGAGGGGCGGTGGCCGGTCTCACAAGCCACTGGTGTCAGTTGGATCACCTAAGATGTATACAGGTGCTCATTGGGTTATGAGTACACCGGACAGGACTCGCCGGGAACATGCCAGTTGGTCATATACCAGACGTCAGATGGCAGTTCCCTGGTGACATGTGTGCAGGTTAGTTCATCGACCTGGGGATCGTCATTTGTCTTGTGTGAGTTCCCACTGTACTTTGATTACTACCCTACCACGGCTGAAAGGAGTCGTGCAAACAGGTTTTAGTTGGGTACAGTCCCGAGCCACATGGAGGCAGTGAGCGTATCTTCAGGGGTTTGTCTCTCCTGGTATTGGGGGTGAGGTCGTGCTGTGTCTAGGAGAGCCATTACACGAAGCCCTCGGCCGAGGCAAGGAGATTTACTGGTAGGTATTCCAGTAGTATCTCAGGGTGTTCTGGGCTACACTCCGACACGACTTGTACGGCTTTTGGGGGTCTGACTTTTACCAACCCCCTAGGCCCGCCATGCGATACTCATAGACGAATGGACCGGACTGTATGGATATTGTCACTGACAGGCTCAGTAGGGTTGTCGGGCTGAGTTCGCTCACAGACGTCCCTTTTAGTCAATACCTGGTAGCCCGTTATGTATTGGCTTATACCTCTGACGTGCTAGTGGTTAAATCCACAACCAAGGTGTTGACGAGTTTTTAGAGTCCCCCACATTCAGTTACTCAGCTTTCGGGCGAAAAGTTGTAGAGGCCGTATGGAGATTTGGCAAGGTCCGCACAGATACGTGCGGTATTGCACGCATCAGGATCGGACAGTTTGTACTATAGGCCGTATGGATATATGGCAGGGTTCGATCAGATACGTGCGGTATTGCACGGATCAGGATCGAACGGACAATACTGGCCGGCTTTGGTTTAAGCCGGATCCTAGTATAGTACAGTGTAGATTATTGTCTCATTGCATTTGTATTTCGGTCGAAATACAGATGCGGGTGTGTATGCACAGTAGCGGGGTTTTCCTGTAATTTATTACGGGACCAGTTTTCTGGAGTTGCCAGTTTTCTTTCCGTTTCGGCCAATTTCCTTTGTACCGTTCATTGGCCGAAGATTGGTGGAGGAGGGCTTATTTGCATTGTTGCAAATAAGCATTTTGTGGAGGTGGTCTTTGCATATTTCCTTGTATCATGATGGTGCACCATTCTTTTGACCTTGACTTCTTCTATCATGATTGCTTGACTTTGTGAGCTATCATGGTTGTAGTAGGTGGGTTTTTGGAGTATGGGTTTGATTTTGTGATCATTGCTTTTCATGATAACCATTCCTCTCTCTCTCTTGCATGATATGAGGATGGCTCTCTCATTCTATCACACTACACTCTCTCATTCTCTCCTCTCCATTGTGATGGCCGGCCAAAGCATTAGGGGGCTGTCCAAAATTCTTGGGGTGGGATTTTTGTTATTCTAGCTTTGCAAAAATCCCACAAGATCCATCTCCAAAGCTCCAAGTTCAATCCCTCCACCAATGGCAATTCCATAACCCCAAAGTGAGACATGGTTCTATACATATTCTACAGCAAACCTTGGGCACGTCGACTAGCCAGCTTCGTGCCCGAGTTGCCTCGGCATTGAGGTGGGAGCCCGCAAAAGAAGTAGGCGATGTGGTGCACTTCCGGCGACGAGGAGGAGACGGGACATTCCGCAGGAGATCGGGACGACGACGAGAAGACCGGAGGACTCGGATCTGTCGGTATATCTCTCTTCCCTTTCTTGTAGATAGCTAGGACTAGTTAGTGGTTCGATCCGGGTATTAGTGCGCGGCGGTTTGCCAGTTCAAGTAAAATTAAAGTTTATCACCGCTTCCGCATTTGGCCGTCGGATTGACGGCCGGGGCGCCGCCGTGCACTTACTGTTTGTTCAGTTGATAAAACTGCACATTTAATATGATATTTTTCCTACTATTTCTATATAATAAATGGTGTTTATTATAATATATGATACATAGGAGGATTTATCTGTAAAAATACTATTTTCATGTGTTTATATATTATAATTAACATTTTGTAGGAAAAAGTAAGTATATAATATCCATGTAACATTTGGCCCATTTAAATATGCTTACCTTATTAATACCTTTGACCAATTCTTAATGGTTAAGTTAATATCTCAATAAAACAAACTCCACTAATATTATTTTTTGAGTTATTGTGCAGAATTTGCAGGGCTAAAATTAAGGAAATCAAAGTTGGTAAAACAAACCTGCATAATTAAGAAAGTAAACTAAAGAAATCAAGTCTGGCAGTAACGAAGAGAAGATTTTCAGTTTTCAGAGATGTTAAAAGATCACCACGTGTCAGATAGACAAAGCCCCAGAGAAACGACCCAACAAACTCCCTGTTTGGGCGCGGAACCGTGGCCAAATCCATTCATGGACCGCGGTTCCGCCGCGGTTTAGATGAATTAGTTGTTGGGATTTTGCTGTTTGGATCTTAACTACTGGTTTCCAAATTAGGAGACTAAGGTTCTGACTCTGGGACTATAAATAAGTACCGAGAGCCTCTTGGAAAAGATATCAAGCTGAAGAGATCACGAAGCCCACGACAGGCTTACGCATCCAGGCTGATCATCAACGGTTCATCTACCTCCTTAGAAGAGATCGAGAAGCAAACTAGCATTTTGTAATCATTTTCTAAGGAAACAAAGTGTAAATGAATTTTTTTGATTAATAAAGATAGTTGTTTTCTTATTCTATCTCTTTGTAGTTTTAATATGATTTCTCTCTCCATCTCTTCTTCTCCCAACATGCGCGAGTAATTCTTCGTTTGTTAGGGTTCATATGATTAGGGTAGGTTAATGGATGATGAAGATCCTTAAACTCTTTTTACGTCCTATAAAGTTTATAAACTTTATCAAAAGAATAATTAACATCCTAATTGGGCGCGCTACCTATTCATTGCTAGTCTCGTTCGCGATTAGAGATTAGATTAACAATTGTTTTGGTAAAGGATAGAAATGAACGGAGATCCATGTCGAGATAGGGGTTAAGGGTGGGAACCGTTTTCCCTCCAGAAACCCTAATCTACATGCATCACTGTCGATCTAGTTTTAAATCTATTAAAGGATAAAAAGAGTAATTTTTAATTAATCATCCATGACTACTAAATCTTAATGAACCCTACAAGCCCCCTTTTAATATTAAACTTACATCCGTAGTTAATCTAGATCTATATTTTGCATCCGTATTTAACGTAGATCTAGAAACTATTTCCACTATTCTTTATTCTTCCCCTTTCTCAACACGCCTAAAGTAAGAATAAAAGGTTTCACGTTTTCCTGAGGACGACCCATACTCACCTCGGTCTAGCTACGCGCGACACCGTTCTGATTGCGGTTAACTACTACACATAAAATCTAGATCAATCAGTCATGTTTGAGACTAAAATTATCTTAGGAGATATAAGATGAGTATCACTTGGGATATCATCAATGGGAGACCACTAGTCGTTTTTGAGACTAAGGTCAATTTGGGAAAGCATGACCACAGGGGCTCGATTGTTTTTGTATCAAAGAGGTCTAAGCTCAGAAAACTTAGCCAATTTGGGCTATGATTGAGTCTCCAACAGTGCTAAGCACTGAGAAATATCATGCTCACGTCCGTTTCACGTGGGCACTGGATTAGTGTTAAACACTAGAGTTTTATGGCGCTAATGTGACACACATGAAGCACCCCAAATATGGGCACTGGACTTTGGGTTTTATCTCCCCCCTTTTTTATATAAGTGCTAAGCACTTGGTTCTCGTGCAAATTACGTGGGTGTCCCATTTTCCTGTATTGATGCTGGAGTGCTATAGTTTCCTCTTTCTTGTTTTCCTCTTAAACAAATCACGTGGTAAACACGTGAGGAAGTTTTGGTTATTTTCCTTGTTCGTTTATAGCACCCACGTGGGAAACACGTGAGGGTTCGAAATAGTGCTAAGTACTAACGATTTGGCCTTGGAGATCTTGGATCACTATTTTTTTTATTGAAGAGCTAAGTTCTTTATATAGGGTTAAACCCTAATCTTTGGAGGAATTAAATTCATATGTGTTCCCGTTCTTCTTCTCCCTTTCTTTATATAACTTAGTTCTTTTCCCCGAGGTTTTGAATCTTGCAGAGAAAAATCTCCCCGATGAGAATTAAATTCTCAACTTGTGGGGAGATTTGCCTCTGCAATTCTCAACCATAGGAAAGAACCGAGTTCTTATTTGAAGGGTTAAACCCTTAGAGAGGCAAAGGAGAGGTGTTTTCTTTTTACCTAGTGTTTCAAGGAAGCAAATCTTTTCTTTGAGAATTAAATTCTCCTGTTCCGCAAAAGCCCACTGTATATTCTTTTTAAGCCTATGGGGAGTTCTCTCTCTCTCTCTCTCTCTCTCTGCTTCTATCTCTTTTTTTCTCCTCCTTTAAGACTTGAAGTCTCGGGTTCTTTATATAGTGGAAAGAAGTTTGTTTAATTCTGAGAAAATCTCTTATTCAGACATCCCAAGTGATTTAATTGATCTCAGAATTGATTTGGAGAATTTTACCCACCGTTGGATTTTTGATCCAAGGACTTCTGTTTTACAGAAGATATTGTTCTTGTTTTTAACAAGATTGGGGATATTCTCCCATATATAGAATAAAATTCTATCGAGCGGTGAAATTTTAATCACCATTAGATTTTTAATCCAAGGGTGGTTAATTTAATAGAGTATAATATTTTCTCTGTTTAGAAAGATATAGAAAATATTTTGGATCTTTGATCCATTAACTCTCTATCTAACAGAAAATATACTTCCCAATAGAATTTAATTCTATGTTTAATCACCGTTGAATCCTTGATCCAACAGTTCATTAAGTAGAATTTAATTCTACGTAAGGATGTGTCCTCACGTGTTTAGCATGTGAGGTTTTGTTTAGCCTATCTGTTGTTTGATTGCAGCGCCTATATGCTTTGCATATAGGCGCTCACGTGTTTAATATGTGAGGCTTTATTTAGCATATCTTTAGTTTAATTGCATCGCCTATATGCTTTGTATATAGGCGCTCACGTGTTTAACACGTGAGGCTTTGTTTAGCCTATCTGTAGTTTAATTACAGCGCCTATTTATAGGCGCTAACGTGTTGGCATACGAGGCTTGTTTAGCCTCCTTATTGTTTTAATGGAAGCGCCTATATGCCTTGTATATAGGTGCTCACGTGTTTAACACGTGAGGCTTGTTTAGCGGGGAGTTTCCCCTTTCTTTCTCTCATCTTCTTCTTCTATTTTTTTATAAGGAAACAATTACCAAACCGTAAGTCCCTTTCACCTCTTTATCTTTTCATCGTAATTTATCTTCTAAAAAGATATCGGTAAAGTGGAGTTACTCCCGATACTTTTCCTTTTTAACTTGAAACTCCCTTTTACTTTTTAACTTGAAACTCCCTTTTCCTTTATACTTTAGTCAAACTAATATTACAACCCTACTTGTAACTTTAATTACAAATGTTTAGCTTAAAATTTAACCAAAATTCTCAAAAGAAACAAACAAAAACAAACTTTTTCATTAAAATACCTTGAACTTTATTATCACCTCTTTTCGATATTGGTTAAAAACAATACCTTTAGGAAAACTTCACGGGGTAACGACCTACCCCACACGCACACTTTGGTTTCATAGCATGATGTATACTATGGCCCAATGCGATGATGTGATGCGTCGCTTCCATGATTACAACGGCCGATTGCTCCCCGCCGCTTTGCCTTTTTAAAGATTGTTGTTGGATCGATCTGGGAAGCTCTACCTGAGCTTGCTGAGGCCATGCCGCTACAGGCGCTCGATGACTCTGAATTCAAGGTGCATTCAGTATATCTAATGGGTCTGATTTCAAAGAAAGGGAGAGATGATCTCGTTACTATCTTGCATCGCATCTTCCTTCAGAAAGCGATAATATTCTCATACCAGAGGATGGTAGACATCAGCGGTGATCCCAAAACTTGCATCTGGAAGAAGATACACAAGAAGATGGTCAATGAAGCTAGAAGTGCTTTACTCAAATTTTCCTTTAAGTTTGAGAATCTCTGTCCGGAATTTAGCGTCCTGTCACTATAGACCCTAAATGATGTAGTAGTACTTGCTTTTAATTTTGTCTTTTGTTTCCTCGGTACTCATCCTTAGTTGGCAGTATGTAGTTCCCTTTTTTTGAAATATAAATGAAAAGCAACATTATTTTATTTGAACCTCTCTGTCTCTTATTTGTCCTGAGCTGGCATGAACTTGTTTACTAGTTTATTCAGTCATTTCGGAGTTTCTAGTTTATCCACTCATTTCAGAGTCTTTTTAGTTTACCTCGCTTAGGTTTACAGACAAACTCACCCTAACGTTGGATGTAGATAACCCCTACTCTTTTATGACAGGGGTCCGTTAGGATTGTGATACTAAGTTTAATTCTATCGTACCGTCGCATTGGCTGATATATTTCTTGATATGCAGTCGCTTAGGTTGTTGTTCGAGCAGCCCCGTGTCTGCCGTGTCTCTGATCCCTTCTAAGGCTGGACAAGACGTCTTCAAGTAATCTTCTTAGGTTGGAATATCCGTATTACCGTCGGAAGATCAATCGTTAGGTATTTGCCGTGGTGCTTTTTACTTGAGGTTAGGCTTAATTCGAAGCCTCGATGAGTCATAACCGCACCCTTCTGGGGTGGGATGATCTCCAATGGTCTCTAGGCTTGCCGTCAAGACCCAAGACTAGGAATATGCCGTCATTTCATTTTTTTTTGTTTTGGTGTCGTACTGATTCTTTGCTGAAGTAAGGCAGACATTCGTGTGATCTCTATATTGTACGTATCACAGTCGAGATCTGGAGCTAGTATTTTGCCATCACCCCACTTTTATTTGACCATTGGGTCTTTATTGACGTCGCGTCTATACTTTGCTGTTGTAAGAGGGACGTTCAAATAGTCTCTAGGTTATACATGTGTCATTAATACTCGGTGAGAAAATATGGTTCCCTTTCTTTCATTTGCGCCTATGGATTGTATACAATAATCATTGTAGATCCACTTGCAGGGAAGAATTTTTTTATTTTATTATATATATTTTTTATTTATTTCCGCGATTCTCTATCTTTTGTGCTTTTATATCGCGAAAGTCGTGATTGCCCAAACATTTCGGCTATGTCATTTTTTTGTTTTTACTCGCTGCTTTTTATTGCGAGCTGCCTTATCATTTCGGCTATTTTTCGTGGTGCCCAATCATTTCGGCTATTATTGCAAGTTGTCCCATCATTTCGGCTGTTTCATATGCATATTTTTCCTTACTCGCTGATTTTATTGTGAGTTGGGGATTTGGAATTTGACACAAATCTTGGCCATAACATCGCTACAACTGGAATATTGCCAGGTGTGAATCATCATTTTCCTTTGTTGATTTGGACAAAGGTGTCTTAGCAAACTGGGTTAGAATCCTGTTGACTAAGGCTTTTGATTTTACGAGCCGTAAGGGTCTCATAAAAGTATTTCTCTCTACGATTCGAGAGGATCTCGTACGTGTATTTTCTCCTTAGGAGTCATGAGGGCTCCTGGGTAGTATTTTCTTTTGCAAGTCGTAAGAACTCGCAAGTGCCATTCACCTTGTCAAGCAATATTTCTCGATTTCAGTAAAACTTAGTTAGGAATAGATTTATTTACGCCCGTGGAATGTATACAAAAGTCAATATTGGACCGCCTGTAGGGCATAAATTTATGGGGTTATGATAGCTTAAGAACAGGTTCAGATCCCTATAATTTAATTCTTTTGAATTTTATAAGCCGTGAGGGTCTTATAGAGAATATATTCTCCTTACGAGTCGTGAGGATCTCGTAAATGTATTTTCTCCTTAGGAATCATATGAATTCCCAGGTGTTTTCTCCTTACAAAGTCGTGAGGGCTTTGTTAGTGCCTCTTTTCTTTAAACGAGTTTGCGCCCTATTGGTTTTCACAAGCTCGCCGGTAGTCCTTCTGTTTTTACTCACGGTGCCCTTTCAGGTTTTCATCTGTGCCCATTTCGCTTGTGGACATTCCAGTTTTTTAGGCGGCCCGTAAGGTAACGCACTATTAGCTGTAGGCCCTGATTTTTTTTGAAGGACCGCATCATATAGGACATTGGTGAGGTATGAATTGTTTATGCTCGTGGATTGTATATGGAGATCAAAATGGGGATCCACCGTAGGGCTAAACATGTTAGTTTAGGACATTTCAGTCCGTTATTAGTTTAGGGACGTAGTGGTCCAACATTCTCGTGTTTGAGGACGAATTTTTTTTTTGGTACTACTTTCAGAGTTCTGACTCAGGAAGATAGCGAGCGGACAAAAGCGTCGTCATTTATCATTGACCTAAGTCATGACTTTTCAAACGTAGAACTTTTTGAGGAATCGGCCGTTTATTGGCCGAAATGGTCTTTCGCCATGTATATCCATGAGTAGGTAGGCTCCACCTTGGTAGACTTTGTCTATAATGTACATGCCTTCATAATTTGGTTCGAACTTTCCCCGCTTTGCACAATTAGGAATCATCGGTCTTTTGACAACCAGCATGAGTTTGCCTTGGCGGAATGTTCTCGGCCTGGTTAGTCTTTCATATGACCGTGTTATCCCTGCCTTATACGCTTCCAGATTTTGGTGAGCTATAAGGCGGGTTTCGTCGAGGGCGTTGAGCTCCTCGAGCCTAAGATGAGCATTTTCTTCATCTGCCAGCTCATATTGAATTGCTAATCGTAAAGATGGGAGTTCTATCTCCAGTCGGACCATTGCTTCCGCGCCAAACACCAGTGCTTATGGTGTTGTATTTGTGCCGTCTTGAACATTGTTAGGTATGGCCAAAGAGTTTCATGCAGCCTCTCGTGCCAGTCCTTTTTGTTTCTGGACACCGTCTTTTTTATAATCTTGGTCAAGCTCTTGTTGAAGGTTTCAGGTAGACCGTTGGCCCTAGAATTATAGACTGAGGAGTATTGCCAGTCTATCTTGTGTTATTGTATGAAGCGGTTTATTTTATGGCTTCTGTAAGCTGGTCCATTATCCGAGATAATCCGTCGCGGAGTCCCGAACCGATATATGACATGGGTTTTGAAGAAGTAGAGAATATTCTCCATCTTCACCTCCCTTAACGGTACTGTTTCATCCCACTTAGAGAAGTATTCGATTGTTGCCAGTATAAACCGGTGTCCTTTGGATAATACCGGTTTGATAAAGCCAATTATATCGGTTCTCCACATTTCGAACGGCCAGCTGACCACTGTTGGATGCATCGGATTTGGGTGCTGAAGTATGAAGTCCCAATGAATTTGGCACGAATGACACTTCTTCGCATATTCGAAGCAGTCCTGAATCATCGTGGGCAAATAGTAGCCCATTTTTTAGCTTCAGCTTCATTTTTGGCCCAACTTGATGAGAACTGCAGATTCCGTCGTGTATATCTTGGACGACTTTCTTTGCTTCCTCCGGCCCTAGACATCTTAGCTATAGGTATTCGATTGATCTCTTATATAGAGAATCATTAACGAAGGCAAATGACAAAGCCTGTTTCATGAGCTGATGTCTCGACGATGCATCTTTAGACGTTCGCTGGGACTTAAAGTAGTCTATGAAGACTTCCCTCCAGTCCCTGATCTTTTCTTCGTCCTCTATTTGAAGGGCTAGTTGTTCGTTCATTTCTTTTCTTTTGGATGACTATATCAGGTCTTCCGAAGATATATCTGTTTGCGTGAGGACCCTGCAGCTTTGCACTATGATCCTTACGTCACCAAGGTCTTTATCGGCCAATTCTTTAGCCAATTTGGTTAACACATCCACTTTTCTGTTTTCCGCTCACGGTATGCTTTCCAAGGTATAGGAAAGGATTTGTGTCAGCAGTTATTGCATTCTTTCGCCATACTTTATCAGCTTCGGCCTGCATGTTTGATAATCGCCGTTTACTTGACTAGCGTTCAACTGGGAATCTCCATATATGAGGAGATCCTTGATACCCATGTCGATAGCGACCTCAATACCGGTTATCAAAGCTTCATATTCTGCTTCATTATTAGTCTTAGGTTCTATCAAGGAGAGGGCATAACGCAATATTCCTCCTTGCGGGGTCACGAAGATAAAACCTTCCCCGGCTTTGATTATGGGAGTATTCTTCTTTCACCGCTTCATGGAAGATGCTCCATCGAAGTAGAGTTCACATTGGGACGCATTTTCTTCTTTCTCTTCTTCAAGTGCATCGAACGCGTGTTCATCCGGCAACTCACAATTTAGGAGAGAGTGGGCTGGTATCAGATGTTCCGCAAGAAATTCAGTGATGGCTTATCCTTTCACCTCTTTGAGGGGTCGATACGTTATTAAGAATTCCATCAGCAGGAGGGCCCATTTGGAAAGCCTACCCGGCAGTATGGCCTTCGAAATCAGATACTTTAGAGGATCCACCTTTGATATCAGATGGACCTCATGTGCCAAGGCATAATGTTTGAGATTCGTTATTGCTAAGATCAGCGCCAAGCAGTGCTTTTCGATGGGGGAGTAGTTGCTTTCTGCCCCCAAGAGAACTCGACTTAAATAGTACAAAGCTCTCTCTTTTCCTTGATCGTTCTCTTGTGCCCATAGTGCCCCTAGAGAACCCTCAAGGGCCGTTGTATATAGAATAGGGGTTTTCTCTTAACCGGGGTGGCCAATACCGGTGAATTTTGCAAGTATTGCTTGATTTCGTCTAGTACGTTTTGGAAATTCTGATCCCAGACGAATGGGGTCCCTTTCTTCATCAGATGGTTGTAGGGACGACATTTTCCAGAAAGGTAGGTTATGAACCGCCGGATATACGCGAGCTTTTCTTGGAGAGATCGCAATTGTTTGAGGGTTCTTGGCGAAGGTATTTCCATAATCGTCTTAATTTTTGAGAGATCGATTTTGTTGCCTCGATGGCGTATGATGAATCCCAGGAATTTGTCTGAGAAAACTCCAAACGTGCATTTTAGAGGGTTCATATTCAGATTATACTCCCGAAAACATTGGAACACTATTTTAAAATGTTCTCAATGTTCCTCATGAGATTTACTTTTAACGACGAGGTCATCGATATAGCACTCGACGATCTTATGTATGAGGTCATCGAAGATCTTTCTCATGGCCCTTTGGTAGGTAGCACCGGCATTCTTCAAGCTGAAGGGCATCACCTTGTAGCAGAATACGCCTAACGGGGTCCGAAAAGCGGTATGCTTTTGATCCTCAGGATCCATTTTTATTTGGTTGTATCCTAAAGATCCATCCATTAAGGAGAAGACCTTGTGGGTGGATGTGTTATCGATTATCAGCTCGGTAATGGGTACTGGGAAGTCATCTTTCGGGCATGCTTTGTTAAGGTCCCGAAAGTCCACGCGAATGCGAACCGTCCCATTTTTCTTCACCACCGGGAAGATGTTAGCGATCCAGTCGGGATATTGAACCTCTTGAATAAAGTTTGAGTCGATCAGTTTCTTGACTTTGGCGTTGATACTCATCTCAAGTTCGAGCCGCATCATTCTTGGTGCCTCTTTGATTGGCTTTGTGTCTTGCAATATAGCCAGTTTATGTACCGCTACTTTTGGATCTTGACCCTGCATTTCGGAATAGTTCCATACAAAGCAGTCTTTGTACTGCAAGAGCACGTTTTTTAACGTGGCTACCTGTTTTTCAGATAGTAGCTCACTGACAAATGTCGGCCTCGGATCGTCCTCCATTCCTAAGTTGATTTTCCTTAGGTTGTCTACCGTAGTGTGTATCCCATCCTCCAGCTCTCTTGGTGCCGGTGGAAATTCTGATATCTCCTCATCATCCCCTTAATTTGTGAATCATCCGTAAAGGTCAATCATATTCTCGTGCCTTGCCTTCCTTAAGAGAGTTATCATATGATAGGTACGAGTCCGCTTCCATTTTCGCGGTCGAGCCGGTTCTATCCTGACGATATAGATCTTCTTTGGCTCATGTTTTTGTTGCGGGCTTATCTTCCAACCATCGGATAATATAAACCTGCCTTGCTGGTATTGGTCCTCCACCCAGTCTTTGAATGTGAAGCAGTCCTTAAGGGGATATGCTATTGCTTGGTGATAAGAGAAATAATCAGGGTGATAGGCCACATTTAACGTTTCAGGGTGCCGAGACTCCGGAAGTATCATCATTTGGTGCTTCATGACAAGGTTGAATATTTTTCTTGTTTTGTTTCGAGTGAACGAATATTTCTGCCCCATCTTCTTTATAAATGGCGGGCTCCAACTGAGGTTTTCTCAATTGAACGGCAACATGGGCCTATTTTTTCGTCCTTGAACGTTGTTTGCATTCCTCTACCTACTTTTATCTTCGTTTCGGGAATTTCTCTCTTCGCGAAAGTACTCAACGGGCTGTGGATGAAGAGCATTACGGTCTTCTTCTCTCACTGATTGTTGATCAAGCCGCTGCGTCTTGGTCTTTTCGTATATGGCCATTTCACAGCTGTGGTTATCCCGGCTCACTTGACAGGCTTCTTTTCTTACCTTGTCAATTTGTTCTTCAAGCGACGGACTTAACGTTTTTAGAGCGGGGTCTCGCTCCGATTTGACATCATGGCTACTTGGAAGAGCGTTTGCCTCTTCACTCGAGCTGTTTATAACATGACATCTGTAAATTTGTTCCCGTTTCTTGGACCGAACGTATCCAAACCTAGTCATTTCCATCTTCCCATTAGGCTTCTTTCTCTAAGTCTCCAGAATATCTTAAATCTTTTTGTAGAATTGGGTCTGCCGAACCGTTTGTTCGAGAGGTACACCTTGACGCTTTAACAGTTTCTTTAATCCCTTTGCATAATATCTTGGCATACGGATGGGATGGAACCTGTCAAGAGTGGGGTCAATACCATGCCAGACTTCTTTTTCTACCTTGGTCTTCATAGATTTATAGAAGAGGGTCGCCTTTTCACCTCTTCGCCTTGGAGGCACATAGAAGGTTTTTAGTTCTTGTACGCTGTATGTATTGAGCACATCAAGTTACCTATAATGTCAAGGGAGAGCCATCATGATTTATAGACTCCGATTCCCTTCAGTAAGAGTCTGCATTGACGGGCAGATGGAGAACACTGCATTGGCCTCGTCCTCGGAGTCGCTGCCAAAGACCAAAATAGAAGTAGATGGTCCGGGCTTATTGTTTTTCCTTTGAGGTTGCCCCGAGTAAACTATTTGTTCATCTTTCTCGCTGTCGCTTCCAAAGATCGGGATGATGACCGTAGATTTTTTCTTATTCTCCGGCTTGTGGCACCTTTCGGTATCCTTGAAGTCTGGCAGAAAGTACTTCGCATCTTCATACTTCCACACTTCATTTACCGAGAACGAATTGAGTTCTTCCGTGACAGTGTACTCCGAGCCATCCTTGAAATATTTTATACACTGACGCTGTGTAGAAGGGATAATGTTATACTCATGTAACCAAGGCATGACGAGTAAAGCATTATAGCAAGTCTTGGCGTCAATGACATGAAATTTGATATCAGTGACGAGCAGCCTAAGTGTAGTGTCAGTATTACGGACCCAAGTATCTGTGACGACTGTGAGTCGAACCCAGAGATGGTAATTTTATCTCGGGCAAAGTGTTGAACATTCATGCAAATTTATTTTAGCACTCTCACATTGAGAAGATTAACGGAGGATCCGTTGTCGATAAGAATTTCCCCTATCTTGATGTCGTGGCAGCACCCGGTGACATAGAGCGGTCAATTATGTTCGCACGTATCGAGAAGTAGATCTTCATCGCTGAATGTAATATCAGCCGTGTGGGCTTCTGCCAGTTCATTTTTCATCTATTCTTCTGCGAGAAAAATTTGGAACTGATCGGTCTCTTATAAGGCCTTGATTGGGGAATCCCGTACCTCTTTGGACAGGAGTAGAGCATCCAATATGCTTAGTTGCAAGGGTATTTTCTTCAGATGTGTTAGGACGTTACAATCCACCTTGTTTTTCTCAGGCGGGTCCTTTGCGGCGAGCTCTTTGAACACTTCTTCATTGAGGGCGATTTCTCCGGGGATTTTCTCTTTCCCTTTGTCCTTTTTGTTCGAACCTTTTTTGCAGGTCCGAGATTCTTTTCAGGAAGTATACGGTTATGTTGCTGAATTTTCTTACAGTTCTTCTTCTCCTCTTTTTTTCCGAGGTGGAGTCTTCGAAAAGAGGGTTGATGGGCGTTTCATCCTCGGAATCGCTCCCGAACTTGAGAACTTAGGGTTTTTCCCTTTCCAAAATGGTACCAACCATATGACAGTTGTCAGTTGTTTCTTTATACGTGTTCGTATCGCCACTCTTATGTCGACGAGTGTGAGCTTTACGCTTCTCTTTCTTGAAGTGTTTTCGATGGGCAATATATCCTTACTACCACTTCTTGAAGGCGTTGCACTCCTTGATAGGGTGAGTGATCCTTCAGTGATATAAACAATATTTGGGTGTCCCTCTCTACCGTCGAAGTATGGGACTCCGGGAGTGTTCATCATGAGAGGTGGTAGTTTCATCCCCATGGACAGGGTTTTAGCAAACCGCTTTTCCGCTTTAGTCATGCTTTTATTTTTCGCACGCGTGCTTTGATTTTTTTGGAGAACTTTATGACCCGTCTTCGTCGTAGCTTCTTAGTTTAGATGCTGCCACTTGGCCTTTTCGTATATGGTCATTTTACGTTCTCGGTCGTCTTTACTCTTTTGAAAGGCTTCGTTTAAAAGTCTCTCAATCGGGTATTCTTCCGGCATTTTCGGGGAATTTAGCCCGATTCTGCTCCCAGTTCCTCTGCGTCGCTTTCTGACGCTGGGGGAGCTTCTTCATCATATAACGACGAATGAGAGACCATGTGGCAGCTTGCTACACGGTCTTCCGTTTCTTTTGATGAGTTATTTTCCTCATCATTTTCACTATCTCCGCCTTCAAGAATATGCTTGAGGAATTCTTCGAGCGTGACCGGTGTCCGTGCCTTCTGGTTATATTCTTCCAGCGCGTCTATGTATTTTTTAAGGTTTGTGCGCTTGTCGTCATACTCGGCAGGTTGCACAGGTTTCTAGTCTTATTCTTTTTCTTAGAAGACTTTAAAGGCTTGAATTGGAGTCTTTCCACCTTGTCAACGACTTTCAGTGCGAGACGTGATTTCAGCATCCCTTCAATAATATTGGGTTCATGTGGGCTTTTCCACTTTGACCGCCGGACTTGCTTGCAAATCCTTCAACATTCTTTTAGTTTTCGCTGAAAGAACTACTTCCTATGGAGCTTCTTCCACGAGTGAGCATGATTCCTCCTGCGCGTCCACCTTTTTAGGAGCGTGCTTTTGGGGTGGATCTACCCTCCAGCTATCAGACAACGCGAACTTCCCCTATTGATACTAGTGTTCTACCTAATTTTTGAAGATGTAGCAATCTTCAATTGGATGGCTCACTATCCTATTATAGGAGCAGTAGTTGGGGTTATTGACGTCGCCGGGTTGTGTGGGTCACCGTGGGTCTGGCAATGTGATCAGATTATTTCGCATCGCCAGCTCAAACAACCTCCGCGTTTTATCATGAGGAAACGAGTATGCACGTCTCATCTTTTCTACCAAGGACGGGCGTGTACGTGCGTTGTTTTGGAAAGCAGCCAGTTTTGGACCGCTTGGTTATTATTTCGTATTAGCAATGAAGGCCACTTTTCCTTTACCCTTGTTATTTCGAGGGTCCTTATTTAAGGAGGAAGGTTCATGACCCTTCCGATCCATTTGGGCCAACTTGTCTATCAGCGTCTGGAAGGTTGTGGGTTTGAAGAAAGTCATGAACTGGGACACAGTCGATTGAGAATCAAGAGTCCCGATGAACATGCCCATGACTGAAGACTTTTCGATACGCTGTTCGCACTTAGACCACAGGTTCCGTCACCGAATCACGTATTGGACCCACGTTTCTCCTTGCTTTACCCTGGCATTGATCAGTGCCTTGATCGGAATGCATTCACTCACGCTGGCGAAACGTTGCGTGAACAGCAGTTCCATTTCGGAGAAGGTTTTCATGGAGTCATTTGGGAGCTCCGAGTACCATTCGAAAGCTGTTTCGGACAAGCTTCCGACGAGCTGGCGAAGCAATAGTTTGTTGCCACTGCCAGTATTACCGCACATAGCTATGAATTATGCAACGTGCTGGTGGGGATTACCCGTTCCTTTGTAAACGTGGAACATCTGGATCATATATCCTGGTGGGTACTTGATTTGGTCATACCATGCTGGATATGGTCGCCCGGTTTTGACGAGTTGGCTAGCGGCTTCGCTGGCTTGGTGAGTTCTAATTTGTTGAGCGATGTAGTCATTCAAAGCCATATTAGAGATTGTTTCCTCCTTGGCCGTTGATAAGGCTGGGGGAGGATTTGATGTTTCTCCTCTGTCATTCTCGATAATCACCAACGGATCTTCAGGCGGTGGTTCCGGTTGGATCATCATTCCAACCATGTCTTAGAATAAAAGAGCCATCTTCTTTATGTTAGCAGCTTGCTCTGCAGATTCTCTGTCTTTTCTCTCCAGTACTCATCGCAAAAACTCTATATCGGTCTCTTGCTCTTGGCGTTATTTGAATTCATTGTCTGGACTTTCTTTTGGTCCGATGAGAGCTGCCATTTTGGTTAGCATTTTTTGGAGCTTTTTCTGTTGCTCCTGAGTTTTTGTCAGCGTTCGAGTATGCGGTCGGTGACCCACTGAAGCCTGGTTTTATTCTTTTCCGCTAGCCATGTAGACCGTATATATGGTTATGCCCCTAGACTTAGGGCATTTAGATCTTTCGCCATTGGATTTTGCCACTGGCGGTAGAGTTTTTGTTAGTTATATGTATGCCCTAGAGGCCATTACTGTACATAGGATGTATATTGTAGTGGATGCTGGGACATATATAGGGAGGACTTTCTTGCTCGACATGATAGTATGCTATCTGGTTACTCTTTACCTTAACGTGTACACTGATTGTCTCTCTGTTACATGTTGGTAAAGCCCTTAGGATGTGTACTTGACTATCTGGACTATGATGCGGATCATACTAGTGGGGACATGGTAGTCCATAAGTACATCCTTCAAAGTCCCTAGTCGTGGGTGTATCGAGATGGGGCATCGATATACCAGAGTAGACTAGCGTGTGCCTTCTCGACCCATACAGATGGGCGATGGATGATCCCATATCCATTGGTGTTTGACATCGGAGATGATATACGGGTGCTCAGTGAAGACTGGGTACACTGGACGGACTCGCCGAGAACTCCCAGATGGTAATATACCTTACGTCAGATGGCAGTTCTCTGGTGACACTGGTACAGAGTAGTCTGTTGACCCGAGATCGTCATAGAGTCTTGTGTGGTTCCCACTGTACTTTGATTTCCATCTTACCACGTCCAAGAGGGCGTGCAAAACGGTGGTTTTTGGGTACAGTCCCGAGTCACATGGAGGCAATGAGCGATAGGAGGGGATTCGTCTCTCCCGGTATAGGGGGTTGATGTTGCACTGTGTTCGATTGGCTATAACAGGAAGTCCCTGGCCAGGGCTGATCAGAGAATTGCTGGTAAGTGTTACCAGTAGTTTCTCGACCCGTTATGAGCCTCATATCGACACAACTTATCGAGCTATTGGGGTCTGACGTTTACCACCCCTAGGCAAGATATGCGACATATCAGACGATCAGACCGGACTGTACGGTAGTGTTACTGGTTGGATTCACTGGAGAGTGAGCGGGCTTGCTCGTCGATCTTCTGATCGCTCAATACCCGGGTGGCCGTTACGTTTAACAGACCGCTTGCGGCTTGTGGGTGTTTGATATGATCATCACCTGCTGCCGGCGTATTGACGAGTCTTTAGAGTCCTACACAGAGGTTTCCTGGCTCAAGCGAAACGAAATAGGAGCGCATATGAGATATGTGCAGGACCGAGAATAATGCGTGTATGTGATACCGTATTTCATTCTCGCGATCAATGTGTCGAATGGTTGTATGCGATATAACCTAGTTATCGATTCAAGCGTTGATTCGATAAGCCGATACATTGTATACTAGTCGGTTGTGTGTGACATGACCGGATCATTTAATCAAGTGTTGATTTAATGATTTAATGCATAATTATATATTTGATATATTACTTTGCATTAACTAGTATTGGTTTACTTTAAATGGATTTTCTCACTTGGATGCACAAGTTGTATATGTGATATACTTTTTGTGCAAATGTTTGTATCATGTTTGATGATACATGTTAACTTGGTTAAATGTAAAGAATTAGACCATGGTTAAGATTATGATTAGGGTTTTCTTTTCTTTATTTATGTATTTATTCATTTTGGAAATTAAATGGAAAAGAGAAAAGAATGGTGGCTTCTTTTGTTGTTTAGTTAAAGCTTCATGAAGCTTTGACTTAGTCCACCATTCTTATCTCATCCTTAACCCTAACCATACCTTTCAACCATGATTAATTCTCTACACTAAACCATGGTTCTATGATGATAAGAATGGATTATTCTTTTCATTTTAGAATTATCATATCATTTTTCTTCTTCTTCTTCCTTGAACTCAAGAAGAAAAAGCTTTCTTCATCAATGGTGAATTGAGCAAACAAGTGAGAAATCCAAATCTAAAGTCTACCCACTTCCTATTTCTTCATCCTCTACCTCTTGCCAAGTAGTAGAGTGTGTTTCTTTCACAAGTTTTTGGACTTGGTGAAGTCGGAGCTTGATTTAGCGATGCCTCGACGTAGATCATCTTCGGCATGGACATCGACGACCTAGCTCGCTTATTCTCCGATGAAGTCGACGCTAGAGCCCGGATTCTTATTGGACAGCGGAGAGGACTTCGTTGCGGAGGTATGGAGGTGGAGCACCGGATCTACAAAGGTTGTATTTCCGATATCCCATTAGTTAAGTGTTAACTAGTTAATCTTTTCGCCTAAACATCTAGTCTAAGATCCGTAGTCGGGTCTCTCGGCACCTAGAATTTTTTAAATTGGCATGTTCGATGCCTTGCGTGACCTCTAGTGTGTGCCTAGGAACCCTACAGTGGTATCAGAGCCTAGCTAGAGCCTTAGGCGAAGTCCAGACGGAATCTGAAACCCGAACGAACCCGAAACCCGTCTCAAAACATGCTCTCTGTCCTTTTTTCAAAAATTAGGATTTTTCCATATTTAAAATATTCAGTAAACTCAGCAGGCAATTCTAAGGGATACTGCAAAATTCGTGTGCCTGATTCCATTAATGCGCCGAGTTTCCGCGGCACGAGCATGGCTCGTGCGGCGGAACCGCGGCCGTTTTGTCGTTTGTGGCATCCAAATTTGTACAGTAATCAATAATATGCAGTGCTGGTTTTCCTGGGTATTTTTGATATTTTTTCAAGAGTTGAATTTTCTGGAGTTGTTTTGGGGATTCGGTGTTTCGATCGGGGTATCAAATTTTGTCTATTTGGCTTTCCGGATAAATTTTAGAATATGTTAAAAAGTTCGACCGGATATAAATACCCAATTTTTCCCCTGTCGGGAAATTTCCAAGTGTTGGATTTTTCCGATGTTTAACGACGTTCTAAGTAGTGCAAGTAACGCGATGGACCCTCTAGAAGACAACAAACCTTAACTCGATTATGTGACCGTCTTGAACTGCCCTTTGAACCTTCGGGTTTGGGGCAGTACGGCGTGCCACATGTGAGGCGTTGGCTTGACCCTTCTACGGCTGGACCGTTGGTACTGAGGCACGAACTGAATGTTGTTAGACTTATTTCATGTGTTGATCTTTATCGGGAAAACTTGGGTGTTTGACTGTTCGATCGAAAAGTTTAACATTTTCTGTTTATCTGGAATGGGATACAATAATTGGAATTCACAAAAGTTATGTGATAACTGAATGAATGTTATAAACATAGCAGTTTAGTCTCACTTGATCGGTTGCCACGGAATTTTGATGTGATCAAAAGTCCGTCGCAATCACGTAGCGTACGCGGATACTCGCCGGGTAAACTTGATAGACAGCCTCACTCCATAGCCCCGACCAAGTGACTGTAGGAGAACCCCGTCGCCGAAAGCATCCGTTCGGGTGCTCGCGGTGGCGGTGTTCCGCCTTGGTGCACTTCGTCGACGGTATCGGGGGTGCGGCCGCCTACTGAAGTTTGCGACGAGCATTCGATCAGGATGTCAGGAATCTTGTTGAATTGCCCGACTTGATATTGAAAAGTGTTTTCGATTTTGAGACTAAAATGCGGGGTTTATAATTGTTAGGCATGCGATGTCTAAGTAATTCATTTGGTCAGGCATGCGATGTCTGAGGAGATTGCGGATTCCAACTGTTGTAGTTTTACACTTTCTTTTCTGTGACCGTAAGTGTAATATGTGATATCGCCGGTTTCGTTGCTATATGTCAACGACAATTGGGATGCGCATATTTACTTACGTTGATGACATGTGATGTTATGTGTTGCTGGATATGTTATATTGGATCGTCGTGTACGAATAGCCGGGGGTTTTTATGTGAGATGAGTGTTTTTCATTTTCATTCATGTAAAAACTTGTATGTAATATTCTTTTTATTGGGGCACTTCCAGGTTGCGGAAGACGTCACCTCTTGTATATTATTTACTTTTCCGCACTAGGATAGACCCAAGGAGGAGGGCACAAGTAACCGGGTTCTGGAGTCCAGTGGGAGACCAACTCGAGGAGTCGAGTCCGGGTCTCCTAACTCTAGAATTGGTAGGGTTGCTTGCCGCTCTCGTAGGGGTCTAGGGGTGTGGATTTGGCTATTCATCGCGACCGTGGAATCCGTGTTTTATACTGGCTCGTATTGAAAACACGGACGTCCTAGTATATCCAATATTTCATATGATTCTTCTGCTGCGATATCTGTGATGTGATCATGTGATGTTCTGTGATAGATAAAGTATATAGTATATATGATATATTATATAGTCGTTACTTATGTTTTACACCCGTGCTAGCCCTGCCCCGCTCTGCCGTTAGTTACCTAACCTAACGGTGCACGAGGGGACATCGAGGCGAATGCGGATGGCATAAGTGTACGTCGTATTTATCTGTGATGTTTAGGTACTTAAATGATGGGACTTCATTAATGTGATTAATGAAATAAAAGAAACCTAAAGATGTTGTAGAATCGAATTTCAAAATAAAACAGGTAGCTACAGTTCTTGCTTTGCACAGCGGTATATGTGATATATCCTGCACCTCATTCGATAGGGAAAGGACCGAGATCCCTTCACCGGGAGTGACTCCTTTAGCAATAACTGGCAGATGCTACACACTCGGTTTGTCTTTGGTTGCTTTTAAGTGTTTTTGCTTTGCACAGTGATATATATGATATATCTCGCACCTCATTCGACGAGGAAAGGACCGACGATCCCTTCACCGGGAGTGACTCCTTTAGCAAAACTAGAAAAGCCTCAAAAACACTCCATTTCAAAATTCATTCGACCCTACAACGATATCAAGTTCATTACGCAATAGGTTTTCAGAAAAACCTGTCGTAGCCCTCCGTCATTTCAGATAAATCCTGTTTAGTATTCGTGCTGCGTTTGTTGACCTTGTCAAGGCGCAGTGTGCGGTAGCTAACCAGTATTTATCTGCTTAAGCATATGATGCAGATTGGGTTAGGGTAGTCGTGCGGCCTTGTTGACCTTGTCAAGGGTCGTGCGGGTGGGTTTGATTCAATCAAGAAATGACGGGTTGAACTTGACTTGCGGTCTATGGTTTGTTGACCTTGTCAAGGTCATAGATCGTTCGGGGCAAAACATTATCGGGAATTTCAAGTGTTGAAATTTGCAATGAGATTGCATACCTTCTATGAGATAGTTGGATCCCGATACCCACTGCGAGTAAGAGTTACTCCTGGAAGAGTTTTATACATTACAATTAGCCGAACAAGTAGGTGTCTAGAAATGTGTCAACGGGGTTATGCCTCTGGGAAAACGAGGTTTACATTAATTAGGTTCGTACGAAAGCACGGGGGACCTCCCTCAAAGTACCGACACTGGCCTGGCTGAAAGATTGGCGAACTTGTAGTGTGTAATTAATCCCGGCTAGTCTTTCCTTTTAGGGTTTGAAGGAAGATTTGATAAAAAGCAGTGGGAGCCATCCTGATTAGATAAAATAATAACCAATCTATTCTTGCAAGAGCGCACGCTGGGTGTTTTCTTCTCTCTCTCTCCTGGTAGCGACCATTTCACGCCTTAATCAAGATAATAAAACGGATTATTGACCGAACCCGCTTGTTATACTGAGCTGGGGAACGTTGGTCCCGCTCCTACTTATAATTGTTATAAGACAGAGCAGGAAATTGGGGAATACCAGATTTCCCGTGCCGCCCAAACGAAGAGAGTGCATGCTGATGCATCATCTTCGGGTGTGTTCATTATACAGAACTGTTTCTCAGTATCCTCCGCATCCTTGGTATATGATACCGGATCAGGATCCCAGATATGTAATCTGTTACATAGGGCTACAAAAGGGTAGAAAAACTGAGAACGGGTGATAAGTTTCATGAGGCAGAAAACGGGGCAAGTGTTGCCGCCAAGTCTGTCGGTCACTGTCACCCTGTATTGTAATACATTGATTCTGAACGAATGTTATTAGATACCGAACCTGATATACAAAATCATATCTGTCTCTTTATTAGTAAAGAAATGATAAAATTTTGTATTGTTGGATAATGTTTTGAACATTTCCTATATCAAAAGTTGATCGGTTCAGGCACGTTATCTAAAAGCATTAATGTTCTAAATCAAACTACAGTTCTTTGTATACAGAACACACACAAGAGGAAAAGTTCAGAAATGAATGAATTCTTCTTGAGGTATTGTAGACTAGGTCATATCAATGCGACCCGACTAGCTAGAGTTATATAAAGATGCATATTTAAATTAGTTTGAATTTACATCTTGTGAAACTCGCCAGTCATGTCACAAAGATAAGATGACACCAGCTCTGTTTATTGGAAACAGAGAAAGAGTTAGTGAACTCTTGGGATGATACATGTTGATGTATGTAAGGTCCCCTGTCTACACATACCAAGACCGGTTCTTTATACTTCATTACATTCTCTGATAATCTCTCGAGATTCAGACATATGTTCCTGTTGAAACACAAGTCCGAACCTTTTGAGATATTCACAGAATATAAGTTAGAAGTAGAGAACCAAAATACCGGTATAAGTATTATGTCCTTTCATGTGATCGAGGAGGAGAATACTTGAGCACGGAATTTCTGGACTATTCTAAAGGAGAATGAGATTCTCTCTCGGCATTACTCCTCCGTATACACCATAAAACGATGGTATGTCGGGGCGGAGCAGATACACCCTATTTGATAAGGTGTGCTCTATGATGAGTACTACTGAGTTACCTATTTCCTTTTGGGAGTTATGCGCTTGTGAAGTTGCATACCTATTGAATAGGGTTCCAATCAAATCAGCTGTCTACCGCTTCATATGTGATATGGAAAGGGAAGAGCCCATGTCTTAGGCTAGTTAAGATTTGGGGTTGTCCGGCTAATGTCTAAAAGCAAAATCCGGACAAGCTCGAGGCAAGGTCTGTAATGTACAACTGGAAAGGTTACAGCTATACAATTTGCAGCTGATGATTTGATAGAACCAAAGGATTCAGTAGATTCCAACGAACCTCAGCCTCTCCGCCGATCTAGTAGGGTTCCTCACCCACCTGAGAGATACTTCTGTTTTTTATGACAGTGGGAGCGAGGATTGCATCATGAGATGATGACCCAACTAGCTTCGAGCTGGCCATCAGGAGTGAGACTCTGTAAGAATGGCTGGATGCTTAGCGATCTGAGATGGAATCTTTATACACCAACAAAGTATGGACTTTGGTTGCTATATCTGAAGGGTTAAATCCCCATCAGGAGCAAGTATATCTTGAGAAGATTACTTGGTGTATATGGAAAGGTTGAGACTTTCAAAGCTAGACTTGTTAAAGGTTTTCGTCATCAACCAGGCGTGGATAATGATGAAACCTTTTCCAATACCTATGCTTAAGTCCATCCAGATCCTACTTGCCACGGCTACATACCATGACTACGATATCTGGTGGTTGGGTGTCATGACTGCTTTTCTAAATGTTGTTTTAGAAGAGTGCGTCTATAAGTACACAGCCAGAGGGCTTCGTAGACAGTGGGAGCAGCGGAAACGTGTGCAAGATATTTTATAAGATAAAGCAGGCATCGCGGAGTTAGAACGTCTGTTTTGATGCGTTAGTCAAAGAAGTTGACATCATCAAAATGGTAGATGAACCTTGTATAAACAAAAAGGTAGTAGGGAGTATGGTGACGATCCTCGTAGAGTACGTGGATGACATACTCTTGATAGGGAAGGAGTTTCCTATGCTACGCTCGATCAATCTCCGCTTATCACTATGATTCTCCATATAGGATCAAAATGATACCTCCTAAATCCTGAGTTTTGAATCTATGAGATAGATCTAATTGGATGTTAGGACTCTCACTAGTTGTAGTGAGATGGTATCAGTCGATCCTGGGGAGAATCACTGGAAGTGTTCCAGAGTGATAAGGACGACTGAATGTCAGTCGCAGGCAGTGTCTTTACCTTCAGTAAAGGGACGGTATGTTGGAAGAGTTCCAAGATAGATACCGTGACATACTAGACGATAAAGGCAGGATACATCGCTACTTAAGATGCTACCAAAGAGGCTGTTTGGATGTATAATGGTTCATGAGATGAACTATGTTCCTACCATTGTGAGACAATGGAGTTGTGGCTTTTGCCAAGGAACGTCCGTCCCATCAGTGATCCAGACTTATTCTATGGCAGTATCGCCTGATCATGGAGATGGTTGATCTCCAGGCTGATCGAGGTTCGGAGAGTAGACTCAGAGGACAACACGGCGGATCCACTCACGAAGGCCTATTCCCAGAGAGAGACTTTTATGGGATGGTTGAGTATGAGATACTACAACCACTGCTACAGATGGCCCTAGTGCAAGTGGGAGATTGTTAGTTATATGTATGCCCTAGAGGCCATTACTGTACATAGGATGTATATTGTAGTGGATGCTGGGACATATATAGGGAGGACTTTCTTGCTCGACATGATAGTATGCTATCTGGTTACTCTTTACCTTAACGTGTATACTGATTGTCTCTCTGTTACATGTTGGTAAAGCCCTTAGGATGTGTACTTGACTACCTGGACTATGATGCGGATCATACTAGTGGGGACATGGTAGTCCATAAGTACATCCTTCAAAGTCCCTAGTCGTGGGTGTATCGAGATGGGGCATCGATATACCAGAGTAGACTAGCGTGTGCCTTCTCGACCCATACAGATGGGCGATGGATGATCCCATATCCATTGGTGTTTGACATCGGAGATGATATACGGGTGCTCAGTGAAGACTGGGTACACTGGACGGACTCGCCGAGAACTCCCAGATGGTAATATACCTTACGTCAGATGGCAGTTCTCTGGTGACACTGGTACAGAGTAGTCTGTTGACCCGAGATCGTCATAGAGTCTTGTGTGGTTCCCACTGTGCTTTGATTTCCATCTTACCACGTCCAAGAGGGCGTGCAAAACGGTGGTTTTTGGGTACAGTCCCGAGTCACATGGAGGCAATGAGCGATAGGAGGGGATTCGTCTCTCCCGGTATAGGGGTTGATGTTGCACTGTGTTCGATTGGCTATAACAGGAAGTCCCTGGCCAGGGCTGATCAGAGAATTGCTGGTAAGTGTTACCAGTAGTTTCTCGACCCGTTATGAGCCTCATATCGACACGACTTATCGAGCTATTGGGGTCTGACGTTTACCACCCCTAGGCAAGATATGCGACATATCAGACGATCAGACCGGACTGTACGGTAGTGTTACTGGTTGGATTCACTGGAGAGTGAGCGGGCTTGCTCGTCGATCTTCTGATCGCTCAATACCCGGGTGGCCGTTACGTTTAGCAGACCGCTTGCGGCTTGTGGGTGTTTGATATGATCATCACCTGCTGCCGGCGTATTGACGAGTCTTTAGAGTCCTACACAGAGGTTTCCTGGCTCAAGCGAAACGAAATAGGAGCGCATATGAGATATGTGCGGGACCGAGAATAATGCGTGTATGTGATACCGTATTTCATTCTCGCGATCAATGTGTCGAATGGTTGTATGCGATATAACCTAGTTATCGATTCAAGCGTTGATTCGATAAGCCGATACATTGTATACTAGTCGGTTGTGTGTGACATGACCGGATCATTTAATCAAGTGTTGATTTAATGATTTAATGCATAATTATATATTTGATATATTACTTTGCATTAACTAGTATTGGTTTACTTTAAATGGATTTTCTCACTTGGATGCACAAGTTGTATATGTGATATACTTTTTGTGCAAATGTTTGTATCATGTTTGATGATACATGTTAACTTGGTTAAATGTAAAGAATTAGACCATGGTTAAGATTATGATTAGGGTTTTCTTTTCTTTATTTATGTATTTATTCATTTTGGAAATTAAATGGAAAAGAGAAAAGAATGGTGGCTTCTTTTGTTGTTTAGTTAAAGCTTCATGAAGCTTTGACTTAGTCCACCATTCTTATCTCATCCTTAACCCTAACCATACCTTTCAACCATGATTAATTCTCTACACTAAACCATGGTTCTATGATGATAAGAATGGATCATTCTTTTCATTTTAGAATTATCATATCATTTTTCTTCTTCTTCTTCCTTGAACTCAAGAAGAAAAAGCTTTCTTCATCAATGGTGAATTGAGCAAACAAGTGAGAAATCCAAATCTAAAGTCTACCCACTTTCTATTTCTTCATCCTCTACCTCTTGCTAAGTAGTAGAGTGTTTCCTTCACAAGTTTTTGGACTTGGTGAAGTCGGAGCTTGATTTAGCGATGCCTCGACGTAGATCATCTTCGGCATGGACATCGACGACCTAGCTCGCTTATTCTCCGATGAAGTCGACGCTAGAGCCCGGATTCTTATTGGACAGCGGAGAGGACTTCGTTGCGGAGGTATGGAGGTGGAGCACCGGATCTACAAAGGTTGTATTTCCGATATCCCATTAGTTAAGTGTTAACTAGTTAATCTTTTCGCCTAAACATCTAGTCTAAGATCCGTAGTCGGGTCTCTCGGCATCTAGAATTTTTTAAATTGGCATGTTCGATGCTTTGCGTGACCTCTAGTGTGTGTCTAGGAACCCTACAGTTTTCTCTGGCCTCTTTCTTTTATTAGAGGTTGGAGCTGAAGGAGCTACCATGACAGGTGCCTGTTTAGGAGGGATCCCCCATTGTATGGCAGGGGAGCAGTCTTTTTCTTGTCGGCCCTTAGATTTCTTCGGTCAACGAGAGTAATTTTTGTCGAGCACGGAGTCTTGGACTTTTCTCCAGACCCTATGTATCTATGAGAAGAGCCGTTGATGAGGCTACTCTGACTATTTTTATACTGGGCCATCTTCTAGTGGAGGTGATTTCTTCAGTACTTCCATCAGGGAGTTATTGCATACCCTCCTATGTGGGTCAAAGCTGTTTTCAGTTGGAACAACAGCGTTGATATCCACCATAGGAGCTGGTGAGGTGAGCCCAGATGGGGAGTTGCCCCTAGCTTCTCTCACTCGGCGCCAGTGGTGACGTCGAGCATGCCTTGGAGCAGGAACTGCCTCTGTATTATAGGCACTTTCATCATGCCCCCGGCGTTGCTGGAGAGCTTGAGTTGGCGTCAACCTGTTGAAGACCGACGCCCTTGTTAGAGTTGGAGCAAAGCTGGCCATTCTTCCGAAGACCAACCGTCTGGGAGGGGAAGCACTTTTATCGGCGCCACCTGCAGCAGGAGTAGGGAAGGCTAGCCGTTTTGGGGTAGCTCCTTCAGGTATCATGGGCTTCTTTGCTGGCCGTTTTGAGTTTTTGTTTAGCCTGTTGAAGACTGGGACACCAGAGTTTGACGGCTTGCTAATAGGATCCATCACGGTTGCCAGTCGATCAAAGACTGACCTTCCAGAAGCTTTTTCTTATGGCGCTGAGGCACCAAAGTTCACAGGTAGGAGCATGATCCAGAAGAATAGCCCGGTAGTGGCCTGAGTAACTTGTCCGACCAGTATTGAGAAGATGGAGGCTGCGTTGGGCCTATACGTTACTCCCCCGGATGGGATGGAGTGGGAGTTGTTGTTTCATAAAGTGCAGTTGAGAGCCATTGATTCTTCACAGGAGCCAGACACCAAGTTTTAGTGTCTTGAATTCAAGGGCAACCATAGCGAACCATGATTTTGTTCGCGATCGCGACACACGAAGTGTGGAGTGGAAAGAGGAAGAGGTCTCACCGGGCGTGCAAGAATCAGTTTACCGCCGAAAACAGAGACGAACTGGGATGGATTGTCATGCATGAATTTAGGGGCAAATGCTATTTGGACATATCCATCAACCTTTCCGAAAATACCAAGTTGATTTATGGCACCATTTATGGGAGGTTTGGATAGATGTGATCGATGCAGCAGACTTTATCAGATTCCCCCTCATTTGTGAGGGTTTTTTTTTATTGCGGGGACGCTTTTCCCTACAGGCGTAAGCCCTTTCAGTTAATTACGCTATCGCGTTGCGATAACCATTTTCTCCTTTTCTGGTAGTTCACTTCGTGTCGTGTTGTATTTTGTTTATTATGGTTCCCCATAGATTGTATACAGAAAATATTTTATATCGTCGTCCGTAGGGCATGGATTAGTTCAAATCCGTATATATTAGATTTGGGGTTTGAACTTAGGTGTATGTTCTATAGGTTCAAAGAATATTTTATTTTATTTAAGGACCGTTAATCTAATTTGAGATTAAAATCATCTTAAATATATGAGCATTTGGGCTCAATTTATTTTTACTAAGGATGCTTTAGTCTTGTATGAGACTAAAATCAACTTAGAAACATTTAAAACGATTTTTAGTCATCTTTGAGACTAAAATTACTTGGTTTATTGATATTTTGATCAACAGGGGGTCCATCATTTAATTATACTTGTTTAAGTAATTAAATGATGCTTTGTGCTATAAGTGCGCACGTATATAGGTGCGTACATGCCCATTTATTTCATTTGAAAGGGTGCGCACGTGTGTTGCACGTAGCTACACACGTTTCCTTTTATCGATATTCCGCATGTATGTATCACATGACGTGCATGCTTTATAGGCTGTTTTCATGAAGTGTGCACACGTGAGTGTCACATGATGCTCATGTCCACATTGTTGGGTTTCATCATGCCTTTAGAGGTAGATTTTATTAAGTGCGCACACATGAGTTACACGTGATGCGCATGCCTTTATAGGCGGATTTTGTTAAGTGCACACACATGATTTTTACGTGATGCACATGCCTTTAGAGGCAGATTTTGTTAAGAGCGCACTGATTTGGATGCGCACATCTCCAGGGATTATTTTCCCAAGAGCAGCAAATTTTTTTATTAAACGCGCACTGGTTTTGGTGCGCACTTGTTTTTATCACAAGCTTTCATTTAAGAAGTCATGGATTCTATTTTATCTTCTATTCTTCTTCTCTTATAATCTTGATTTTCATATCACGTATATATGCATTTGATGGTGTGCATCTTCTTCTTCTTATTTTTTTTAAGAGGGAAGGACGAATCTTAAGATCATTTGATCTATTTTTAGCGAATCAATAGATTCGAAGTGAAGCAAAAGCTCCTGTATAAAAGCAAAAGTTTTTTACTGGAAGAAATGAGAAGTTTTTCTCTACCTTGCGCAGTTTTGCCGAGGAAGAAGAAGTCTTGATTTTTTTTCAAGCTTATATGAGGATTTTTCCGTCCGTATTTCTTCATATGATGCTCCTATTTATAGGAGAAAATAAATTAAGATTTGTTTAGTTTGTTTTGATCTCAATCTGATTTTGATTGATTTAAAAATATTTGATTGATTTATATCAATTAATGGTGAAATGCACATCGCTGGATCTTTGATCCCAAATCAATTTAGTTTGATCTGTTAAATTCATTTAAATAAAAAAAATGTTCCTTCATTTAGAAGCATCCGCTTGTTTGGGCGGCTGCGCACTTAAGATAGTGTGCGCGTGCATTGCATTTATCGGTGCACGCCTGTCGATTCTGATTCATTACTAGGTGCACACATGTATTGCACGTACCGTTGCGCACATGTTGATCCAAATTCATTATTATATGTGCAGTTGGAAGCATCTGCTGTAGTGTGCATGTGCAATACACGTACTGTTGCACACATGTTGATTCAGATTTATTAATAGGTGCGCACGTGTATTGCACATGTCGTTGCGCACATGGTGATTCAGCTTCATTAATAAATACGCACGTGCTTTAAATGATGTTTCCATCAAGTGTGCATATAAATATAAGTGTGCAGACTGATGACCCATAATTTTCAGTGCTATCCACCTTGTTTTCAACACTTTCTTTGGTCAAACTTTGGGAATTGTTTCCAATTTAATGACATGCAAAATTTTCTATACCGAGATTTGAATGCTTCTCTTTATAATCTGAAGACATGTTCATCTCCTCCCTCACTGTCATAGAGAACCATTTCAACAGAGAAAGAGCCATGGCCTGCAATCGCCCACATGCTCCTCGGCAACCATGGGAGGTGCTTATCAAGAAAATTATTTCTCGTTTTGCTGCAAGCTTGGTTAATCCCGCTCTCACGGTTGATCAATGCGACATCGTGATGCACGAGCTCTTGATCCATAGGGGATCTCCTCTCCTGTAACAACTCCAGTTTCAATGTACAAAAATTTATTTAAAAGTTAATGTGCAATTGGGGTATTTGCAATCCTGTGTACACTATAAGTATTTGTTTTGCTTTTGAACAGCAAGAAAGCACTTGTAGCTCATTTGTAAAACCTTGCACCGCTGTGAAATAGCCCCTGTGATCGAATCCCTCCAGCCACATTATCTTTTTATTTAATTTTTTAATCATTTAAAAGCCCAAGAGTTTACACGTGCACTACACGTAAGATGATAAGTTACAGAGTAATCAAACACATGCACTGGGGAAAACCAAGCGACACAAACACGTGGCCAAAGATCCAAGCTCCCCCACCAGACTACGACCGGCGAGATGCCCATAAAGACCGGCACCGCCGGGCTAAACCGTAGGTACTGCTCTGTGATTTTTGCCCGATCACCCCTTGGCCTACCCCACTTCTCTCATGTTGTTTATTTTCTCTGCACATTTTCCAGAGAATAATAAAACATCCTTTAATCCAATTTTAATGCATTCTTTAACCCCCTAAACCCTGATGCTAACCTATAAATACAATCCTATCCATTGGCACTCCTCATTCTGAAATCAAGTGCCAAAACTCTCCAAAATTCTCAAGTTCAAGAAGGTGTGCAAGTGAGAGGCGGGGTTCTGGCGAAGTTCCGAAGAGATTCCGGCGACGAAACGACACCCTGACACTTTACCTAGCTTCCCCCTTCTCCCCTCTAACCTTATAGCCAGTAAGTCCCCTCTCCTCCTCTCTTCTTCTATTCTAAAAATTTTA
Source organism: Agapanthus africanus (assembly GCA_030015575.1). Classification (NCBI taxonomy): domain Eukaryota; kingdom Viridiplantae; phylum Streptophyta; class Magnoliopsida; order Asparagales; family Amaryllidaceae; genus Agapanthus; species Agapanthus africanus. The sequence continues at coordinate 671,017,352 of JASDDO010000014.1, forward strand.
ATTTTTAAAACTCGACCAAAGCGGAGTTATATCGACTTCCGTTTCGTGTTTCTTTAAAAATTCTAACTTTTTTAAAAATCATCCAATACCATACTTTCATATAATGTTTAACAAACATTAACAAACACATTAAAACAAGTTTCATCTCAAAAGAATCTTTTATGCAACTTATCATATTTTTACGGTAAAATATCATATACTTTAGTTTCGACACAAATCAACATAATACTTGTATTACCGTTAGAAAACTCACAAGGTAAGGACCTACCTAATCACAACACACATCTTTGATATAGCACGATTAATCTTTGGGAAATGTTTTTGAGAATATCACGAGTTACAATAAAATACCCTAAACTATTACAAAACCGTTTTCTTTAAAAAAAAGTATTCATTAATTCCTTGCAATTACGCCTCTACAACCCATTTTGGAGAACCCCGATCGGGATGGTGTGGGTTATCGCACATCCTCGGGCCTATTAGAGCGAGATGCAGACCTCCGCAAGGAGCATTCGATCTCGATGAAATTTTTAATGCTATTTTTAAGAAAAATGAGATTTCTAGAAAATAAATAAAATTTATTTTTATTAAATATATATATATATATATATGAGTATTATCAAAAGATATATTTTAAATATATTATACACATATTCCAAGTTTTCTAAATCAAAGGAATCACCATTACATGAAAATACCATTTCAATTCAATACAAAATTCCAATATTTCATTAAAATACCATATATAATGAAAACTAGGTTTTACTCACTGGAAATTGCACTTTTATAAAATATACATCTATGAAAACCCTAAAGACAACCATTAAATACTTGAGGTGTATTTTGAAAATGTATCAAAACTATTTTTACATAAAACCCCCTCAAGTTATACTAAATTACAATAAGGACCCTAGTAAATATAGGTTTAAGCGGGACCAATTCTCTTGAGCCCTTTGGAAGCTGAGGAATGGGCTCAGAGTATTAAAGATGACCTGGCAGCGTCATAAGTGCTAGAGATCGTTTGGGTTCGAGTTGCGAAGCTGCAGCTCACCGAGAATGCCCGAGTTTGGTGGAAGGCGGAAGAAAGCCGTCTTGACCAACCTATCGAATGCAGGAATTTTCGTGACATTTTCGACGCGAAATACTTCCCAGAGACTGCCCGATTTGACATGGAGCAGCGGGTCATTCACCTACAACAGGGTTCTATGTGGACCAAATCAGTGGATGAATATGATTCTGAGTTTACCATGCTCAGTAGGTAAGATATGTTTCAATGTTCGATTTTTAAATATCACATATTATACAGCTAACACAAGACCTTAACAGGTTCACAGCACATTTGATACCAACTGCTGAGATCAGATTCAGAAGATTTCAGCAAGGGTTAGATTCGGAAATCCAAGCTTCCTTAGATACATGGGATTTCCCAACCCACGAGATGGCCCAGAAAGCTACCCGCCGATATGAGGCAGTGGTGAAGATGAAGGGTAGACCCCACTCTCCCGAAATGAAGCGCCCTGCCACTCAGATGGCAGGGGGAGCCTCTTCAAGGCCACAATTTGTGCCTAGGAGACCGGGAGTACTGAACAACTGGACCAACCCAGCCTTTTGCATCTACTGCAGGAGAGATAGACATTTGGCGAAAGACTGCCGGCATGCAAATCGCCTTTGCTTAGTCTGCAGCTCAGCTACTCATGACATTGGGGCTTGTCCTCGTAGACACAACCCAAATGCTGCATCCAGGCCAACAATCACTTATCAGCAGTGCCCAGCCATCCAGGCACCTTCTCCACGACTCGCTCTCCCTGCTCTACCTCCTCATGGACCGACTGCACATCCTCCTTGTCATTTCCATCAAGCCCAACGGAATGTACCTCAAGTACAAAAGAACGGACAGAGGAATTCTCCTCCAGCAAGGAGGAATGTACTGAGGCGACAGGATTTCACAATGACTATGGAAGAAGCTGAAGCCACCGGCCAAGTCATCACTGGTAACACTTTCCTTTCAAAACATTCCTTCAATCTATATACATATCTGTATATCTTTTCCCTATACCTAAACCTATCCCACATAACTTAGGTACAATCTTAGTAGCCTCACTTCCTGCACTAGCACTTTTCGATACTGGAGCATCTCATTGCTTTATGCCGCAACGGTTCGTCCGAACTCATGGGATTCCAATCAAACCTCTCGTATCCAGCTGGAATGTCAGTTCAGGGAACAGTGTTCTAAAGGCAGTAATGAGATACGACCTGTGTCCAGTGATCATCCGCAGCAGAGAATTCTATGCTGACTTCAAGGTGCTGGACATACTGAATTTCGATGTCATTTTGGGTATGGATTGGCTCGGAACATTTTACGCTACCATCGACTGTCGTCAAAGTAGGGTAGTGTTCGAGATTCCAGATCATTCGGTCTTTTATTTCAAAAGTGGAGACCGTACCCTGGAGCCAAGCATATAAAAAGCAAAACCGAAGAAGGCGGTAATTGCAACACTTCAAGCGGAGGAAGGATCGAAGCCAGAGGTAGTTCGAGAGTTCGACGATGTATTTCCTGAAGACATATCAGGTTTGCCTCTCAATCGAGCTCTTGAATTCAGCATTGATTCAGTACCTGGAGCACAACCTATGATTAAAGCACCATATCGGTTAAGTTCTGAAGGTTTGAACGAGGTTCGTACTCTGTTGGACGAATTATTGGCGAAAGGATGAATTCGTCCCAGCACTTCAAGTTGGAGATCACCAGTTCTACTTGTGAAGAAGAAGGAAGGTCCATACCGAATGTGCATTGATTATAGAGCTCTGAACGATGTAACTATAAAGAACAAGTATCCACTCCCGCGCATCGACGATCTGTTCGATCAACTAAGTGGATCTTGTGTTTTCTCCAAGTTAGATCTTCGTTCGGCTTATCATCAAGTGAAGGTCAAAGAATCTGATATCCACAAAACGGCATTCAGAACTTGGTATGGACATTACGAGTTTCTTGTGATGCCATTTGAGTGACTAACGCACCAGCTATGTTCATGAACCTAATGAATCAAGTTTTTCGAGAGTACCTAGACAGGTTTGTTGTCATCTTCATCGATGACATCTTGGTGTATTCTAAGGGTCGAAAAGAACATGCCGAGCACCTACTAATTATCCTGAAAACTCTACAACAATATTAACTCTACACCAAGTACAACAAGTGCCAGTTTTGGCTAGATCATGTCGGTTTTCTCGTACATATTGTATTAGGTGATGGAATCTCTGTAGATCCAACTAAAGTATCAGTAGTAAGCGAATGGCCGACACCGAAGTTAGTGAAGGACATTCGAACTTTCTTGGGATTAGCAGGATATTACAGAAGTTTTATTGTAATACCCAGTTCCTATATGTAATTAGCGTATTTTAATAAATAATTCTCCAGGTATTTCCCCCAAAAAAATTACTACAAATTTTTCGTATGTTTATAAGGGTCACTTACAAAATTTACTTATTGATATTTATAATTAGTTTAAATATTTTAAAATAAAACCCTAATCCCTTCATTGTATCTTGGTTCCTTTTGTAACCCTAACCCTATTTTGTAATCTCCATTTCCTTTTATAATTTCCTAACCCAAACCCTAACCATACCTCCTTTTTCCTTTCATTATTTTCCCTTTTACCCAAAACAAAAACAAAACTATATATATATGTATCCCTCGGCCCAACAGAATTATTAGGAACTAAATAATAATTAATTTCCCCTCAGCCGGCCCAGCCCTTTTCCTTAAAGCCCTAAACAAATAATTAAATTAATATTAATTTTCCCCCAAGCACCAGCCCACAACTTTCCACAGCCCAAACAAATAAAAAGATTAACTAAAACTAAAAATATGTATATCCATCTTCCCTTTACCCGGATTAATTTAACTAATTCCCTCCAGCCCAGCCCAAGCCCATACCCCTACCCGCGCCACAACCCAAACCCGACCCTTTGCGTCTCTTCTTCCCCACTTCATTCTGTTTTTCCCGCTCCTTTCTCTGTGTACCCCATGTCGCCAACGCCCGCGTCGTCGCCCACGTTCCCGCTCCTCTCGACCACGATCACGCGCGCCTCCATGAGCTCCTCAACCCCCCTCGTCTCTCTAACCCTCTCCCTCATCACTTTCGAACCCTCTCCAACACCCTCCTCTCCTCTTTCTCCAAAAAGATACGCCAAGCTTTCATCCCTACACCCCACCACGACGACGACGACGAGGACGACCACCTAAACCACCTCATCATTCTCCCCTCGCTTCCCTCTCCAGAACTCAAGCCCCACTACACTATTTCACTTCCCTCGCCTGCGAACCCAACCCACCGCCGAGCTTCGAACCCTGCACGCCTCCTCGCTGCCGACTCCTCTGCATCGTCAGCATCACCTCCTCTAAAACCCAGAACCCCTCCTCGCCATGAGCCAGCCCCTGCACCCCCTCGCTGCAAACTTCACCCCCTTGCTGCACCATCGCCGGAGCGAACACCGCCGATCGCCGCCGACCCCATCACGTCCCCAGGAACTTCACAGCACCCCACTCCGCTTCCAGTGATCACGAGCCATCCCCCGGGCGACTCCGACGACGAACCCAATCGCGAGCTGAGGCCGTGAACCCAAACCGTACCGTTCATTGCGCGTTAGTTCCGTTGCCGCTGCCGTGCGTCGCCAAAGCGTCTCCAGGCAAGTACCCTACTTGCTACATGCTAGATTACTTCCGTTACAATTCAAAATACTATTAATTCCATGTTTATAATTCGTGAAAACTTATACGACATAAGTTCTTGATGCAAAACCCAAACGAAAACATTCCATTAAACTGACGGAACTTGATTATATATGCTGGCCCGTGTGGCAATGAACATTGTGGTGAAATTTGACTGGAAAATATAATCGTTACTGGCTTGAACGATCACCCCCAATTACCCTCGTTAAAAACTGAATATTTCCCGCGTCTGAAACTTGTTAAAATCATAATTAATTGTGTACACATTGAAATGACGCGTTCGAGGGCTCAAATCGAAGCCGACTCGACGACCTGGAACCCTATGAAAGTTTTTAATTGTTTCTGTACTGAAATTATGACGAGAACTGGTTCGGAGAGTGGATCTGGATTGCAGTCCAGAGGAAGCCGACTCGACGACCTAGAACCCTATGAAAGTTTGTAATTGTTTCTGTACTGAAATTATGACGAGAACTAGTTCGGAGAGCGGCTCTGGACTGCAGTCCAGAGCAGCTCTGGCTGTTAATTTCTATCTCGTAAGGCTTACCCCATTGCTGTTTGAACTTGTGCATTATAGAACCCTATACTTTATTGAAGATGAAACTGTTAGTTAAATAACGCAAGTGGTTTCACCCCTTTTTACCGCTGTTTACTATTTAAACTGTAATTTAAACGGACAGGACGTATGGCAGTCCCTAATAGAAACAGAACCGATACCCTATCATGGAACAATGCATAACTTCTGACGTAGAGACGCGATTAAGAATCCGTCTAGTGTGTTAGAAACCCTATTGAAAAACCTAAATTTCATTCAACTGTAGCGTCGCTAAATTCTGATCCAACAGGGTGATTATTGTGTTGCGAAACGGATGTTCAGTTCAGAAACTGAATTTCCTGCAGGGAACGCTTGAAATGAAATGGCTATATCTAGGGATCCTGAAAGCCGATTAACGTGAAACTAATTTTTACGGATAGATAATTAAACATACTTCTTACCCCTTTTTTATTGTTTCGCTAAATTTTTCATGTATGATTTATGATAAATTATGGAAGTGGTAGGACACCGACTGATGATATCTTAATCATGTCTTAATTACTGTATTCTCGGCACATTATATATATGTCATTGCATTGGTAACCTAGCGATCATATGCATTACCCAGTGTTAGGTATTAGTGTTTGATTGTGGCAAGTATGTTAGTGTTTAAGCATGAATAGATAAGTGAAAGTGACACGTACTTGTACACAATCAGTGGATCCTATTGATTTATTGCATTGTCGACGTCTGTGGGACGTGTATAAGTGTGAATATAATTGGTATGGGACAATTATGGAAGCACTTTTATGGGTGTCACAGGTAAGGCACCAAACACTGTCCATTTATCTTGAGTATCAGTCAAGACATGCTTGATGAAGACCCTGTCTTCAGTTCTCGCGTAGACTCGTCATGGACCGACTGGTATTTGAGTTCATTGTTGGCGTTTGATGTAGACCACGGGGTGTGGGGTAGTTTGAGTGTGAGTTCAACAGAATCTCAGGAGTTCCATGCCGGCACATACAACGACTCTGGAGATATATGAGGATATTACTGATTATTAGCGAGCGACTCGGGCCCGTGTTCCCTTGCCCTTGGGTCCTACCCTTGGGTGGGGGATACTCACGAGTGGTTGACTCTCACACTTGGACTGACGATAGGCTTAGCTACCTGTACAGTGAGACTTAGAGAGTGATAGGGTTAGTGACATTGACATGCATTGCTTACTGATTTTACATACCTGACATACTATTTACTACCGTACTGTTTACCTGCTCTATTGGATACCTGCATTGGCTACTTCATGTTCACGTCTTTATTCTTCTGATTATTGTTAAATATTCGTTATTATTGCATGAGTTCACATTTGTATCTACGTATATATATTGCTATCGTGTCGCTCTGACGGCCTGAGTATGCATTCTCAGAGTGAGAAGTGGATCTAGCTTGGACCAGGACCTGACGTGCCTCGAGGACATCGCGAACATCTTGATCAGCGACCCAGAGCTATACTTCATTGATCTCCATCTGGTTAGTTCTTTTGATTTAGTTACTGTATTTCTCATTACCTGTGCATTGATTACTGATTACCATATAGAGCTAGAAGCCGAAGTGTGACTATGGAGAGCTATTTCCTCGACCGTAGGAGCATGGATGGCCTTGTCGACCCCTCGTATTCCGTATTTTGGGAAGCGGGGCGTGACATTTATTGAAGGATTTTCGAAGATTGAAACACCCCTGACCAAGCTCACATGTAAAGATGAAGAATTCGTGTGGTCAGAAGCATGCGGACGAGCTTTCGTAGAACTCAAGTCAAGATTGACATCGGCACCTATTCTCATCATACCAGACCAATCTAGAGGTTTCGAAGTACACTGTGATGCATCCGGTAAGGGATTAGGATGTATTCTACATCAGCACGGTAAAGTAGCTTATGCTTCAAGACAGCTGAAGATTCATGAGCACAACTATCCGACGCATGATTTGGAGTTGGCGGCCGTTATCTTTGCTCTTAAGATTTGGCGTCATTATCTTCTTGGGAACGAGTGGACATATACACAGACCAGAAAAGTCTGAAATATGTGTTTACTCAGAAAGAGTTGAAAATGCGGCAGAGAAGATGGTTAGAACTCATGGAGGACTTCGACATAACCTACAATATCATCAAGGGAAGATGAATGTGGTACCTGATGCCCTTATTCGCCAACCATTAGCATTGAATCTTACCGCACAGTGGAAGCTTCAACAAGACTTGCATCAGCTGTAGATTGAAGTAATCATGACAGGTAACGCTTCAAGTTTGATGAACTTACTAGTTCAATCTACCATTGTCAATCAGATCAAAACAGCTCAAGAAAGTGATGCCAAGTTGCAAAAGATCAGAGAACAAGTAGAAAGTGGATTTCGAACAGACTTCATCATCCATGAAAACGGATCTTTGAGATACGGCAGTAGATTGTGTGTACCAAAAGGTTCTGTGCGAGAAGAGTTAATTAAAGAAGCTCACGACTCTCCTTATTCAGTACACCCTGGAGGTACAAAGATGTACAAAGATTTGCGTCAAAATTACTGGTGGCATGGAATGAAGCGTGAAGTAGCCAAAAGCATTGCTAAATGCTTGGTGTGTCAGCAAGTAAAGGCAGAACATCACAGGACTACTGGTTTACTTCAACCGTTACCTATCCCGGAATGGAAGTGGCAACACATCACAATGGATTTCAGGACTGCACTTCCCTGCAGCACGAAGGGTAACGATGCAGTATGGGTTATTGTGGATCGACTCACAAAGTTGGCTCACTTTATTTCCTTTCGAGTTGGCCAATCTACTGAGACACTAGCAAAGAAGTACATGGAGGTAAGAATCTAAGTAAGATTTAAACTCTTCAAATATGTACTATCTCTGATACCCATGAACTCATGCAGGAAATCGTGGGATTACATGGAGTACCGCTTTGCATTGTCTCCGATCGTGACACCAGATTTCGATCGCAATTTTGGAGAAGTCTGCAAGCTAGTTTGGGAACAAGGCTGAACTTCAGCACGGTTTATCATCCACAAATAGATGATCAGTCTGAGCGAACTATTCAGATCTTAGAAGATATGCTATGAGCGTGTATGCTATATTTCAGAGGATCGTGGGATGATCACCTACATCTTGTGGAGATTTCATACAACAACAGCTACCAAGAAAGTATAGGAATGGCACATTTTTGCAGCGCTATATGGAATGAAGTGTCGATCGCCATTAAGTTGGGACAACATCGGAGATAGGGAACTCCTTAGACCTGAGATGATAGTAGCAACTGTCGATATAGTTCGCACTATCAGGGAAAGAATGCGCATAGCCCAAGATCGACAGAAGCACTGGGCTGATGCAAAACCCCGTCACTTGGAGTTTCAACCGGGAGAACATGCATTTCTAAAGATATCTCCGAACCGTGGAGTGATTCATTTTGAAAGACGGGGTAAGCTCAGTCCGAGGTATATTGGACCGTTCGACGTACTCGAACGAGTCGGTGAAGTAGCATATCGCTTAGCACTTCCACCTTCATTGGAAAGAGTGCACAATGTGTTCCACATATCCTAACTCAGAAGGTATGTGAGTGACCCCAACCATATTCTTGATCACTCCGAGCTCACTGTACAGCCAGATTTATCCAATGAACAACAACCTGTTGAGATCCTGAACAGGAAGGTGAAGTCATTTCAGAATAAGGAAGTCAACTTGGTTCGAGTGATGTGGAGAGAAGACACACCAGGAGAATCAACATGGGAAAGAAAAGATGAGATGCGTGCAAGATACCCTCATTTTTTTTGTAAACTAGTCCTTAAATTAATTGTAAATTTCGAGGACGGAATTTTTGTAAGGAGGGTAGGTTGTAACAACACCAGTTTCAATGTACAAAAATTTATTTAAAAGTTAATGTGCAATTGGGGTATTTGCAATCTTGTGTACACTATAAGTATTTGTTTTTCTTTTGAACAACAAGAAAGCACTTGAAGCTCATTGGTAAAGCCTTACACTGCTGTGACATAGCCCCTGTGATCGAATCCCCCCAGCCACATTATCTTTTTATTTAATTTTCTTTTAATCTTTTAGAAGCCCAAGGGTTTGCATGTGCACTACACGTAAGATGATAAGTTACAGAGTAATCAAACACATGCACTAGGGAAAACCAAGCGACACCAACACATGGCCAAAGATCCAAGCTCCCCCACTGGACTACGACCGGCGAGATGCCCATAAATACCGGCACCGCCGGGCTAAATCGTAGGTACTTCCTTGAGATTTTTTCCCGAGCACCCCTTGGTCTACCCCATTTCTCTCATGTTGTTTATTTTCTCTGCATATTTTCCAGAGAATAATAAAACACCCTTTAATCCAATTTTATTGTATTCTTTAACCTCCTAAACCCTAATCCTACCCTATAAATACAAATCTATCCTTTGTCACTCCTCATTCTGAAATCAAGTGCCAAAACTCTCCAAAATTCTCAAGTTCAAGAAGTTGTGCAAGTGGAGTTAGCAAGAGGCGGAGTTCCGGCGAAGTTCTGAAGAGATTCCGGCGATGAAATGACACCCCGACACTTTCCCTAGCTTTCCCCTTCTCCCCTCTAACCTTATAACCAGTAAGTCCCCTATCCCCCTCTCTTATTCTATTCTAAAAAGTTTAATTTTTAAAACTCGATGAAAGCGGAGTTAATCCGACTTCCGTTTCGTATTTCTTTAAAAATTCTAACTTTTCGTAAACCATCCAATACCAATATCTCATATAATGTTTAACAAACACATAAAAACAAGTTTCATCTCAAAAGAATCTTTTATGCAACTTTTATCGTATTTTTTTACGGAAAAATGCCATATACTTTAGTTTCGACACAAATCAACATAATACTTGTATTACTTATAGAAAACTCACGAGGTAAGGACCTATCTCATCACAACACACATCTTTGACATAGCACGATTTAATTTTGGTCAATGTTTTAGGGAATATCACGAGTTACAATAAAATACACTAAACTATTACAAAACTGTTTTCTTTAAAAAGAGTATTCATTAATTCCTTGCAATTACGCCTCTACAACCCATTTTGGGGAACTCCGATCGGGATGGTGCGGGTTATCGTACATCCTCGGGCCTAGTAGAGCGAGAGGCAGACCTCCGCAAGAAGAATTCGATCTCAATAGAATTTTTAATGCTATTTTTAAGAAAAATGGGATTTCTAGAAAATAAATAAAATTTATTTTTATTAAATATATATATATATATGAGTATTATAAAAAGATATATTTTAAATATATTATACAAATATTCCAAGTTTTCTAAATCAAAGGAATCATCATTACAGGAAAATACCATATCAATTCAATCAAAATTCCAATATTTCATTAAAATACCATATATAATGAAAACTAGGTTCTACTCACTAAAAATTGCACTTTTATAAAATATACATCTATGAAAACCCTAAAGAAGATCATTAAATACTTGAGGTGTATTTTGAAAATGTATCAAAACTATTTTTACATAAAACCCCCTCAAGTTATACTAAATTACAATAAAGACCCTAGTAAATATAGGTTTAAGCGGGACCAATTCTCTTGAGCCTCAGAGAGTTGGAGAATGTGGATACTTGCCTATCTAAGATAGAAATTCTAATAAACGGTGTTATCAATACGGTAATTGTCTTAGAAAAATACATAAATCCTGCCGTCCATGTACAGCAGTTACCGATAACATCAAAACTAATTCAGGATTTCAATTTCTTTTCAATGTGTCTGATTCAGAATGAGTCTCAATCTAATCGATCTGACTTGAATATGATTCAAGCATAAACTACAATACAACATGAATCCATAAATCCGTCTATTCAATCTATATTGACTGAACCGAACCATGGATATACTCCGTCTACATGACTCTCCATTTATATCCATTCTATTTACTGATATCATGGTTTCGGCAAGTCATCCATCTATATAACAAAACAATACAATCAATACAAAATACATCATGGGGTTTTTAAAAGGGTAAATTGGTACGGAATGTGTTAGAAGTGGTACAAGACTGTAACCATAATACACCTAACCTGAATATCCATTGTCGTTGTACCGTGGCTGTTCAGTCGAAAATATTGTGCATTTGATATGACATTTTCCTTACTATTTCTATATAATAAATGGTGTTTATTATAAATATGACACATATGAGGTTTTATCTGTAAAAATACTATTTTCATGGGTTATATATTATAATTAACATTATGAAGGAAAATGTATGCATATAATATCTATGTAATATTTAGTCCATTTAAATATGCATACTATATAAAATATCTTTGACCAATTCTCTTAAAACTATAATATCATGTCAAATGGTTAAGATAATATCTCAATAAAAACAAATTCTACTAACATTATTTATTGAGTTATTGTGCAGAAATTATATTAGGACTAAAATCAAGGAAATTCGAATTGGCGAGATCAAATATGCCGAAATATTCAAGTAAATCGAAGAAATCAATTTTGGCAGAGACTTAGAGAAGATTTTCAGATTCCAGATATCAAAATAGTCTACATGTGTCACCAGAAAAGGCCACAAGATTTTTGAAGTAACGAACTCCATAACCTACCGCGGATCCGCGGCCAATCCCACCAAATGGCCGCGGTTCCGCCGCAATATTGAGGAGTTAGGGCTTTGGATTTTCTGGTTGGGATCCTAACAAGTAGTTACCATATTAGGAAACTAGGGTTCTGCCTCTGTGACTATAAATAAGGACCGAGAGGCTCTTGGAAAAATCATCAAACTGACGCGATCACGAAGTCTACGACGGTTCAAGAATCCTGGTTGATCATCGACACTTCATCTACCTCCTTAGAAAAGATCGAGAAGCAAACTAAGGTTTTGTAATAGTTTTCTAAAGGAACAAAGTGTACTTGATCTTGTTGATTAATAAAGGTAGTTGTTTTCTTATATCATTTTATTTTCTGTAGTTTTCAATATGATTTCCCTTTCTATCTTTTCTTTTCCCAACATGCACGAGTAATTCTCTGCTTGTTAGGGTTCGTAGGATTATGGTAGATTAATGGATGATGAAGATCCTTAAACTCTTTTTACGTCCTATAAAGTTTATAAACTTTATCAAAAGAATAGTTAACATCCTAATCGGGCGCGCTATCAATTCATTGATATTCATAACCACGATTAGAGATTAGATTAACAATTGTTTTGGTAAAGGCTAGACATGAACGGAGATCCATGTCAAGATAGGGGTTAAGAGTGGGAACCCTATTCCCTCCAGAAACCCTAATTTACATGCATCACTGTCGATCTAGTTTTAAATCTATTAAAGGATAAGAGGGGTAATCTTTAATTAATCATCCATGACTACTAAATCTTAACGAACCACACAAGCCCCCTTCTAATACAAAAGCTACATCTGTAGTTAATCTAGATCTATATCCTGTATCCGTGTTTGACGTAGATCTAGAATCTACAACCATTCTTCACCATTCTTTATTCTTCCCCTTTTCAACACGTCTAAAGTAAGATTAAAAGATTCAACGTTTCCCTGAGGACGACCCGTACTCATCTCGGTCTAGCTACACGCGACACCGTTATTGATTGCGGTTACTACACAACACAACTCTAAATACAGAGCAATCAAATGGCGCCGTTACCGGGGATACGTGCGTAATTTTTTATTCTTACTATTCGTGTTGAATTCTTATTCGATCTATATCATAAAACAAAACAAAACTATAAATTGTGTATTTAACGATTCGTGTGCGATTTTTGCGAGGGAATCTGGAGTCGCTGTAGCAAGGAGATAAAAATTCAGAGACTTTCAAAGAGGACTAGAGGACCAAGGGAGGCACCCGTTACAAAAATTTTCAAAATAACTCTTTCTATTCCGACGGAACCACGGTCCAACCTTGCTTTTAGTGGCGGAAGAGCGGTGGTCTTAAAGGATCGTGCACCCAATTTCTGTGGTATCTTCTTTACATCTTTCTCTCTTCTCTGAAAAATCCAATAATATATTTTCTGTAGGATTATTTGCAAAATATCGCCGCTCAAAAATCTTTTTGCGTGCTTTGTTTTGCGGGTTGTTTTTGCATATTTTAATACGGACATTAAGGGGCAAGGACCAAATTCAGATTTGGTTGGGATTTCATCACCCTTCCTAAGCCCCACAAATCACAAAACAAGCATCCACATCACCCTACATTAATTAAAAAATATCTAGACCAAGACTCTAAGAACTATCGCGCTAAATAAAGACAGAGGAAGGTCGTAGGTAATCTATCGCTTATCTGAATTTTTTTTGTGGTGCCTAGGCAAGTGTGACAAGGTAATTGGTTACTTAATTAGGCCCTCTATTTTCTGTGATTCGTATAGGGGATACCTCCAACTTACCTGGCCAAAAGAGTTATAAAGAGGTGGTAGAGGATTGATCCTGCGGTTTTTCCTTTGGAAGTCTAGGAGCGGTCAAGAGACTTGACCTAGGTAACCTTAGTTCTAGGGTTGTTTGTCCATTTTTGTGTGATTTGTCTCAAGTCCGAAACTTTTCAAAACAAACCAATTTTTAAAACACACACACTGCCACTTGCGCTAAAACCGTTTAGTGCATGCTTGGCTGGACAGAGGATTCTAGTGCCCGTCTTGTCCGCGTTCCTGCTATCGACTCCGAAGTCGGTGCTTCTTCATCTTCTTTTCCTCTCACCACCCACCGCATCGACCGAGATGGATGGTACTCCATCAAATTATAATACCACACTGCCACCGTCCGTAGGTGAGCAGAATCCACCGCGCATCTCTCTCCAAGAAAGATGTTATCCTATACGCGGTCCACTTCCTATCTGTTTATCTATTCCACCAGCCAACGAGAATAATTTTGAAATTAAACCCCACTACATCAACCTGTTGCCCAAATTTCCCGGGCTTAAGTCTGAAAACGCGTACGTTTTCATTACTAAATTCGAAAACGTATACGCAATGATAGGTACTTCACAGCTGTCTGTGGATGCTATGCGCTTGCGTCTTCTCCCATTCACTTTGTGCGACTTGGCAGAAAAATGGCTTTATAATACTGCCGCACACTCTATTACCAATTGGGATAAATTCATGATAGCATTCCTTAAGAAATTTTATCCAAATCATAAGACCGCCCATTTTCAAAGCGAAATCAACCAGTTTACCCAGCTTTCTAATGGACCATTTTGGAAGTGCTTTGAACGTTTCAAGGATCTGCTTGTCAAATGTCCTCATCATGGAATACATAGATGGGATCTGTGCCGAATTATATATGAAGGCATTAATCCAGTGACAAAGCAGATGCTTGAAACCATGTGTCATTGCAATTTCATGTCCAAAGACGACGGTGAAGCCTGGAAATATCTGGAAGATCTCGCTGAAAACACTTTGCAGTGGGAAAGTGTTATACCACCTTCATCTAGGAGAGGTATTCATCAGTTCGATATTTCTATCGCAGTAAAAGCCAAAATGGAAGCGATGCAAAAGAAACTCGACGCTATTGAGAACAAATTCTCATCAGTCTCCCCAAACCAGGTAATGCTCCCCAAGACCGTGTGTGGTTGCTGTTCCGATCCATCACACTTGACGGAAGAATGCCCTATGAATGCACTGTTTTAAGGTCACGAGCAAACTAATGCTACTTTTCAGCAGCGACCTAGAAACGATCCTTATTCTTCCACGTACAATCAGGGATGGAGGAATCATCCTAACTTTGCTTGGAACCAAAACCAAAACCAAAATCAAAACCAGTTCCAAAGCAATTACCAAAGATCTCCTCCACAGCAACAGCAACCACTACAACAGACTCAGTACCCCTTTCAGTTACAAAATTTTCAAAATCCGGTCAACAATTCTGTACCTTCTAATAATTCTTTCCAAACGACCGGTACCGATAACTCCTCCTCACTCGCACAAACTTTGGATTTGTTTATGAAACATTCCATCCAAAAGTTGGCTGATATGAGGTCTTCTATTGATACTATAAAGAAAGACTCCGCCTCCCACGATGAGAGTATTAAATCAATAGAAGCCCAAATTGCACAACTGAATGTTGTGATGAGTGCGAGAGAAAAAAGGAAGCTCCCATCTCAACCCCTACCAAATCTTGGCCACTCACAAAATCATAATGTGAGTGTCGTTAGTACGTTGAGATCGGGAAGAGTGCTTGATAACCGAGTGGGTGAACAAGTTGATGACGTTAGTGATACCAATGATACACCGGTTGCTACTTCTTCCCCTAATTCGTCTAGTCCCCCACCTTCTTCCGAGCCGATTCTCCGTTTTTCCCAAGGCTTGAACCCTCAGCCCACTTCCTTGAATCTACCTAAAATGATCCCCACTCCAATTCTGGGGTCCATTTCATCCCCACAATCCTCTCTAATGTTCGACCCAAACCTTATTGATAAAGCACCTTATCCAAGCATGTTAAGGGACAACAGACCAAGTCCATAAATGGAGAAGATTGTGGAAATTTTTAACCAAGTTAACATAAACATTCCTCTCCTAGATTCTATTCAACAAGTTCCGTCTTATGCGAAAATCCTAAAGGACTTGTGCACCAGGAGGAGAAAAATTCAAGTACCTAAAAAAGTTTTCCTTGCGAGTAATGTGAGCACTGCTTTTACACAACAACTACCCAAGAAAAGAAAGGACCCCGGAAGTCCTACAATTTCTATTTCTATTGGGGGTAAAAATATCAATCGTGCTTTACTCGATTTAGGTGCTAGCGTTAACTTGCTTCCGTATTCTGTTTATGAGCAATTAGGGACCGGAGAGTTAAAACCAGTGCATTGCACTCTTCAGATGGCCGATCGATCTATCACCCGATCTAGGGGTGAGCTAGAGGACGTGTTAATCAAAGTCGGGGAATTTATATTTCCTGTGGACTTTATCGTTATAGATACACAAGCTATAACGAACCCATGAAACCAAATTCCGGTGATTTTAGGTTAACCTTTTTTTGTGACTTCCAACGTAATAATCAATTGTCGAAACAACTCTATGACCCTATACTTCGGAAAGATGTCAATTGAGCTTAACATTTACAAGTTGGGAAGTGAACTCTCCGAACCCTATGCTCATGTGTGTTCTGTCGAAATAATAGATTCCGACAGCAGCGAAATTAAAGAGCTTCACGATATTGATCTCGACTCCGCTATTACGTTGTTGTCCGGGTCAACATCTAACGCTAAATGTGATCCTTTTATAGAGTCAGAGTATCATCATGTTCTTTCCGATGAGATTATTATTCGGGATATCGATAAAAGTTTCGAGGAAATCTTCGCTGATGAACTTGCATTCTTAAAAGACATGGGCGTTGTGATGAATCAACCCCAACCCAAAAAAGTTGAACCGCCACATCTTCTTCTTATCAAGAATGAGAATGCGAGCAATCCATCATCATTGTTTCGTCTCTACAAAACGAGACGTAAACCTTTCCCATTACACCACTTATCTCTTCCCCACTTCTTCTTGGCTCAATATAACATGTTCTTCCACCAACCGGTGCGTTTCATCGATAAATTATTCGAATGGTTGGTGTTGACTTTTGGTCTTTGCAAGTCTTTACTTTGACCAATAACTTTTACCCTCCCTAATAATTTTAAATTCTTAATACTATTTTACTTAAGTTTATGAGGGGGAAATATTTTGTCTCTTGAAAGAAAATAATTTTTACAAAATTGTGAGCCAAAAATAAGTTTGGGGGAGAATTTTACTTTCACTATTTCATGTCCCAGTTACTAACTTTTCCTTCCAAGTTTACAGTTTTGTAAGCTTAACAGATGATATCAGTGAGGACACTGCTGTAAACAGGTTTGGGCGAGGTTTGTGCTTATTCCCGCGTTACTTTGCATTATACTATATATAGGCACAAAAAAAAATTTGATAATAAAAGTTTGAAAGTGAAAATTTACATACGATAAGATAGGAAGAGTTTCAGAAAAGCAAGAAAGTTAGATATTTTCTTAAACGAAGCTAGTAATAAGTAGTTATGAGCTGTTGTCCCAAGGGTTAATTAGTAAGATGAAGGAAATTGCTAATCTGAGGATAAAAATAAGTCTGAAAAATAATCCCTATTTTTGAGGCCAAACTTTTGAACGTTGATACCCTACTATATGCACTGTCACTCATCTTGAAACTAGGGATAGTAGAGGATACCTTGAAATGCTCTTGTCTAAAAACCTTAGTATGAAGGAAAATTAAAAAAAAAGTATAAGTAGAGAAGAAAGAAAAAAAAATGAACACTAGTTTTTTAATTGCTTATGGCAGCATAAAAAAATATAGCGAGGATGCTTTATCACCTATGCCTTAGACCAACTGGTTTGGGAGCCACTGCTAAGCCTTAGGTGTTACGAAATAAGGAATTACGCCTAAATATGCAAGCACATTTTGTAATCGGTCGGTCAGTACCTCAAAAAGTATTGACGGTCACATGAAGAATGTGTGAGCAATTTTATCGAAAATATGCACCAACTATAAAGTACATTAGAAGATGGACATGAGTATGATAGCTTGAATTGAATTCTCTAAGTGTAGGGATGTCTTTTACACACACGTAGGGGTATATGATCAATGTTTGGAAGAAAGATAGGGAGTAAGACTAAAGGCGATATTTTATTGAGGGATGATATGATTTATAATATTTTTCACGACCATTAAGATAGGGCTCATAGTAACTGAAAAGCTGGTATAGTTGGAAACTCTTATTTTCAAGTTTTTTCTTTCATAATTCTTATCTTTGTATGTAACATTCACTATCTTTCTTTTATTATAAGATTTTGTGGGTGTAATCCGCTGAAAACCCTCAGGAGACAACACTCCTCATACTAGGGACACCTAGAGGTTTAACGGCTTGTTGTACGTGCTCAGTGCAATCGTGTTGCCTACGAAAGTGTACTGCTTAGGTTTTTCTATTTCTTTTTCTCCTTTTCTTGAATAACTAGTTTGCTCGGGACGATCAAAGTTAAGTTTGGGGGTATTTGTTCAGTCGAAAATATTGTGCATTTGATATGACATTTTCCTTACTATTTTTATATAGTAAAAGATGTTTATTATAAATATGACACATATGAGGGTTTATCTGTAAAAATACTATTTTCATGTGTTTATATATTATAATTAACATTATGAAGGAAAATGTATGCATATAATATCTATGTAATATTTAGTCCATTTAAATATGCATACTATATCAAATATGTTTGACCAATTCTCTTAAAACTATAATATCATGTCAAATGGTTAAGATAATATCTCAATAAAAACAAATTCTACTAATATTATTTATTGAGTTATTGTGCAGAAATTATATCAGGACTAAAATCAAGGAAATTCGAGTTGGCGAGATCAAATCTGCCGAAATATTCAAGTAAATCGAAGAAATCAATTCTGGCAGAGACTTAGAGAAGGTTTTCAGATTCCAGATATCAAAATAGTCTACATGTGTCACCAGAAGAGGCCACAAGATTTTTGAAGCAACGAACTCCATAACCCACCGTGGATCCACGGCCAAACCCACCAAACGGCCGCGGTTCCGCCGCAATATTGAGGAGTTAGGGCTCTGGATTTTCTGGTTGTGATCCTAACAACTAGTTACCATATTGGAAAACTAGGGTTCTGGCTCTGTGACTATAAATAAGGACCGAGAGGCTCTTGGAAAAATCATCAAACCGACGCGATCACGAAGTCCGCGATGGCTCAAGAATCCTGGTTGATCATCAACAGTTCATCTACCTCCTTAGAAGAGATCGAGAAGAAAATTAGGGTTTTGTAATCATTTTCTAAAGGAACAAAGTGTACTTGATCTTGTTGATTAATATAGGTAGTTGTTTTCTTATATCATTTTATTTTCTGTAGTTTTCAATATGATTTCCCTTTCTATCTTTTCTTTTCCCAACATGCACGAGTAATTCTCCGCTTGTTAGGGTTCGTAGGATTAGGGTAGATTAATGGATGATGAAGATCCTTAAACTCTTTTTACGTCCTATAAAGTTTATAAACTTTATCAAAAAAATAGTTAACATCCTAATCGGGCGCGCTATCAATTCATTGATATTCACGACCACGATTAGAGATTAGATTAACAATTGTTTTGGTAAAGGCTAGACATGAATGGAGAACCATGTCAAGATAGGGGTTAAGAGTGGGAACCCTATTCCCTCCAGAAACCCTAATCTACATGCATTACTGTCGATCTAGTTTTAAATCTATTAAAGGATAAGAAGAGTAATCTTTAATTAATCATCCATGACTACTAAATTTTAACGAACCCTACAAGCCCCCTTCTAATACAAAGCCTACATCCGTAGTTAATCTAGATCTATATCGTGCATCCGTGTTTGACGTAGATCTAGAATCTACAACCATTATTCACCATTCTTTATTCTTCCCCTTTTTCAACACGTCTAAAGTAAGATTAAAAGATTCAACATTTCCTTGAGGATGGCCCGTACTCATCTCGGTCTAGCTACACGCGACATCGTTATTGATTGTGGTTACTACACAACACAACTCTAAATACAGAGCAATCAGTGGCTGAACGGTTCCTTGTGCTCCATATAACTTAGTCTCCGGAATAGCGGGACTCCTCTCGTATACGCTGGAATATTCTGTACCAAGGTACAAACAACTGCGTTAACCATATAATCAAACATTACTAGTCATATTCTCTTCTGTCTATTCTATCTCTACTCATCTTTGGGACTTTCCGAGCGATTGTTCGCTGAAGACATTCATTTTCTTCTTTCTTTGGAATGTTGTCAGGTGATTTGGACGCGCTAGAGACCGAGCCTAGTACTGAGGATTTGGAGCAGTTTGCTATCGACCCAGTGCTGTTGGCACTTGTACATACTTTTCATTTCAGTTATGCCATTGTTTAGGCATTGCTTTCTATTCATGTATTTACATTCCAGTTGTATCTGTAAAAGAATGTTTAATAAATAAAGTTGCTGTTCATTTATATTCTTGTCTCTTGTGTACATTTACTTTATATTGCTTAGATACGCTTAGCGTGTTTACTTCTGAGTAAATACATAGAGGGCCTCACCGTGTCCCCTCCCCGTATATTAGGAAGCGGGGCGTAACATCTCCCCATCAGCTCTATTCGGATTCGGATGAATTTTTTGGCCATGCTTGATGATATTCCTCCTCATCCAAAGGAGATGACTCTGGCGATACCAACGCAACGGAGGACAATATCGATTGCGTTCATGAGGCCTGTTTGATTTCCAAGCCTCCGAGGGACCGCTCCATTGATTTGCTGAACCAGATACGGGCTCAGCGGGCCATCATGTCTTCTTTTGCTGATGAGCACGGCACTGATCGATGGGGAGCGACTCTTCGTGAGGATCGCCATTTCGATATGGTGGATAAAGCTGAGAGGGTTTTAGAGAACTTAGTTTATTGTTTTGTTAACCCTTCTATTTTTGATCCCATATCTGGTGATCTTTTCCCTATGGAATAAAATGTTTATTTGAATGCATGTTGTTATCTGATAATTATTTCATCTCTAAGAACTTTCCTTCCCTTGATATACGCAACTTGCATGTGCGCTCATGTCATGTGTGCGCACTTACATATGCTTGCATGTATACGGGTGCGTAAATCATTTGAACCCAGTTCATTAGGTGCGCATGCATCAGGTGCATATGTGCACAAGTCAATTGAACCCATTTCATCAGGTGCACATGCATGTCTGTGCACACTTGAACAGGTGCGAACAATGCCCACAACCTTCCTCTGTCTTATTGAGCATGACAAGTCCTTAATTGGTCGAGTTTAGATATTTTTTAATTAAGCTCAATGGTGAAGTGTATGCTTTTTATGATTTTTGGGGTCTTAGGAAGGGTGATGAAATCCCCATCCAATCTAAATTGGTGTTATAACCCTTTAAAGACTGTATTATGTTAGGGTCTTAGGAAGGGTGATGAAATCCCCATCAATCTAAATTGGCGTCATAACCCCTTAATGACTGTATTATGCAAAAAAATAACAATCAAAGTCTAAAACACTTTCAAAAATTTTATTTGGCGGCGGCGTAAAGAATACTGCACAAAAACAATTTATTGGAAAAGGGGAGAGAGTTTGTGCAAAGAATACTGCAGAAAAGGCAATTTAGTATAGCTAAGAGGGGGTTTCTGGAAGAAAGAAGTACTCACAAAAAAATTTGAGCCCTGAAACAATATTTAGGCTGCGGATCCACGGTCAAACACTTACTCTTGGCCGTGGTTTCGCGGTGGAATTGGAGAATTAGACCTCCAAATTTCTTCTGTGCACTAAAATTTTTCTCTTCTTCTGATATTTATTCTCTAGTTCTTGATTTTACCACTGAATTTGCTCCAGATTTTGGTACGGTTAGTCGTGGTTTTGTCTTGATCCGCCGCGAAGTAGCCGCGAGATGTGGGTCTAACTTTCCACGACTTTGGTACTGAACTTGCTCTTCTCTCTATCCTACAAACTAGCACAAAATGAATCAAAGAATAAAAAGATGATATTTATGGGTTTTTTTATTCACAAATTAACCCGAAACTACAAAAAGAAATAAACTACCGTCTCCTCGGCAACGGCGCCATTTGATTGAAAGGTTCTCACCACATTTTTAAAGTTCTATTCTGCAATCAAGATGGGTTCGCTTGGTACCTAACCGGTTGAGTACGCATCGATCCATGGAGAGATGGGAGTCTTTTTCTTGATGTTTTAACGAGTTAAGTCAAGTTTGTCCAAGTTTGTTCGATGATAACTATATGTTCGAATATGTATATTAATGAAAGCTTGTTAGGGTTAGGGTTAGATTAGTTTGAGTTAGGAATTCACTCACTTCTTTCATTTTTCTCCCTTGATATTGATGTTATGATAATCGACAACAATGAGGATTAGCACGACTAGGAAGGAAACTTGAGAGTATAAGCTAGGCTTTCCAACGCTTAGTTCCTTCCCTTTGGTCATAACCTCTGGTCAATCCAACCACAACCGGTCTCACTGGGGCGTCACCACTATTATAAAGCATAGGGTGTCGTAGGGAGCGGATTGTGGATGCTTTGACAGGAGTTGAATTCAAGATGTTGGGCAAAGGAAAGAGTGAGGGAGATTTTCTTCTCTCAAACTTTCCTTATCCTACTTTAACAAGTGAGAAAACTACTCACTCGTTATAAAAAAAATGAAAATAAAACAAGTAGAGCAGATAGAAAAAAATGAGATAGAAGATGGCAACTAACTACTTGGGATCTCACCTGAGCAAGAATCACACTTGAGTTTCATGATTACAATGATAAACAAATAGAATAGAAGAAAAGAAGAAATGAAAACCAATAAATAACAATTTACACTACTAAGAAAATAAGAGCAAGTAAATAAAAACTAGTTAACAATTGAGGTAGGACATAAATATAAAACTCTCAAATTTCATTTATCATCCACTCAAAAAGCTCTCTTACAATTTTAATGGAGGAAAGATGAAGAAGAAGAAGAAGAAATTTAAACAAAATTAAAACTAAATATAGGGAAAATAATACATGGTTTATTGTCTCTGATCTGAAGTATTTATAGGCATTGAAGTGAAACCCTAGGGTCTTTTTATGAACCCTTACACAATGACTAAAACACCCATAAAAACTCGACACGTTTCTCCACGTCATAGTCGCTGATCCGCGGCCAATACATTCAAAACTTCGTTGATCCACGGTCTATTCTTGGAATTTGATCTTGTTTTTTCTCGTGCTTTCTCATGTTGCTCTCTTCTTCTGTTTAATAAGTTCACATTTGCAAAATACTTCCAAAACATTCCCAGATTTTTAACAGTCCAAAATGATGACTTTTTTCACTTTCTCTCTATTAATTCATTTGATTTTTTGTGTCTTGGATCTCCCTCGAGCTCCGTGCTGCCAACATTGTGTCTTGTGCTTGTTCTCGTCACAAATGACCATTGCTTGATCTTGTCCCTTATTCTGGTAAGCAGCACCTGACGGATGTGGATGACCGATACCCATATTTTTATCCGTTTGTCAGCAGTTATCCTGAATTGTCACAACTATGCGTGATTTGTCTTGTTCTGGACTGAGAACCTGTATCCTGTAATTATGTAGCAAACACGGATCAAAGGCACCTACTTATATGCAATACGATCAAGAATGGGTGGTATAAAAGTGTAAAATAATGATATGAACACCTAGACTATGATATTCCTAACAATCTCTTGGATTTATCTCTATAGATCCTTATCCCTAGAATGTAAGAGGCATCACCCAGGTCTTTCATGGAGAACCTTTGTGATAATAACAGCTTGACCGATTGCAGTATAGGAATATCATTTCATATCAGAAGAATGTCATCGACGTACAAGACGGGGAATACGACAGCCCTACCTACAATTTTCTTATAGATACAAGGCTCATCCTCGTTTTTGATGAAGCCAAATTCCTTGACTGTTTCATCAAAATAGATGGTGCAGCTCAGTGATGCCTGCTTTAATCTATAAATGGATTTAAGCAACTTGCACACCTTCCCGCTGCTCCCACTGTCTTTGAATTCATCCGGCCGATCCATATAATCGCACTCATCTAAACTTCTGTTCAGAAATTTCGTTTTTATATCCATCTGTCAGATACCATAGTCATGGAAGGAAGCAATGGCAAGTAGAATTTGAATGGATTTCAGCATAACTACTAGAGAAAAGGTTTCGTCATATTTCACACCGGGTCTTTGACGAAAACCTTTTGTTACAAGTCTAGCCTTATAAGTCTCCACTTGTCCATCTACACCAATCTTCTTTTTCAAGATTCATTTGCATCCAACGGGTTTTACCTCAGGAGAAGCAAGATCCAAGGTCCAAACTATATTGGTGTATATGGACTCCATTTCGGATCGCATGGCATCTAGCCATTTCTCAGAGACCCTACTGGTAATGGCCTGCTCAAAACTAGTAGGATCATTTTCTTCCAAGATGCAATCCTCTCGATCCCCATCTATGAGAAAACCATAGTATTTCTCGGGCGGATGAGAAATCCTACTAGATTTGCGGAGTAGCTGAGGTTCATCCGTGATTATTGAATCTTGAGGTTCCACAAAATCCTCAGTTTCAGTTTGTGGTTTCAGAATTTCTTCCAGTTCTACCATGCTCCCACTAATTTCTTTTGTAAGAAATTGCCACTCTAAAAAGGTGGCGTGCTGAGCAATAAACACCTTCTGTTTCTCGATGTGGTAAAACAGATATCCATAACCATTCTTTGGATATCCCACAAACTTACATAGAACTGACCGTGCCTCTAGTTTATCCAGATTATGTTTTTACCATAAGCCGGACAAACCCATATCTTAAATCGTTTAAGATGTGGTCTTTTACCATTCCATATTTCAAATGGTGTCTGAAGCACGGATTTGGATGGAACATCATTCAATAGATATGCCACTGTTTGAAGCGCATATCCCCAGAATGAAAAAGGTAACTCAGCATTACTTGTCATAGAGCGAACCATATCCAAAAGGGTGCGGTTCCTCCATTCCGATACACCGTTTGCTGTGGTGTATACGGAGGTGTAATCTGAGAAAGAATATCATTCTCTTAGATAATCTAGGAACTCTGTGTTCAAGTACTCCCTTTCTGGATCAGATTAAAAGATTTTAATACTTTTGCCAGTCTGATTCTCTACTTCGTTCTTATATTCCTTAAATTTCTCAAAAGTTTCAGATTTGTATTTTATCATAAATACATATCCGAACCTAAAGAGATCATCAGTGAATGTAATGAAGTACGAGAACCCACCCCTCGCATGTGTAGACATTGGACCACATACATTACTGTATATGATTCCTAAGAGCTCTGTAGCTCTCTCTCTCTCTCTCTCCGTGTCCCGTAAACGGAGTCTTGGTCATCTTTCCTTCGAGACAAGACTGGAAAGTTTCATAAGAAGAAAATTCGAATGAATTTAGAAATCCATTCTTATTCAACTTGGCTAGTCTTTTCTCATTGATATGACCAAGTCTACAATGCCACAAGTAGGCTTTGTTCACATCTGAACTCTTTCTCTTGCGTGTGTTATATACATTGAAAATTTTGTTTTGATTTAGAACATAGATACCATTACATAATGTACCGTCTATAACCAGTACCTGATTAAGGTAAATGTTCATGATATTTCTATTTAGAACAAAGTTATATCCATCTTTATCTAGTAAAAAAACTGATATAATATTGCAAAGCATGAAAGGTACATAGTAGCAGTTGTTCAAAATTATAGTATTGCCGCTTGGCAATACTAGGTGATATTCACCGATGGCAGTAACATCAACTTATGCTCCTTTCCCTACTCTGAGGGACATGTCACCAGGTCCAATTATCCTATTTTTTCTCAATTCTTGTAATAAATTACAAACATGAGATCCTGATCCGGTATCTAGTACGCAGGAGGTAGGATTGACTGAAAAACGGTTCTCAATAAAAAATACACTTGAAGAAGTTGAATTAGAATGCTTCTCCTTCATCAGGGTCAAATGGAATTCCATGCAATTCTCTTTTTCTTGCTCATACTCATGACAGTTTTCATAAATTAGAGCCAAACTGACGTTCCCCAGCCCAGTGTAAAAAGCTGGTTCGGTCAAGTCATACATTTTATTATCTTGATTAAGACGTGACATGGTTTCTACCTAGAGAGAAGGAAAAGAAACATCCAGCGTGTGCACTTATAAGATTAGATTGGTTTTTAATTTATCTAATCAGGATGGCTCCCGCTGTTTCCTCGAATTCTCCTTCAAACAATAAAAGGAGAACTAGTTGGGATCATTCACACCTTACAAGTTCGCTAACCATTCAGTCAGGTGGGTGTTGGTACTCTGAGGGAAGTTCCCCGTGCTCTCGCATGGACCTAATTAAAATAAACATCGTTTCCGCAGAGGCGCATGTTCCCTCATGGGAACTGAATAAAACATATAAATAAAGCAGCAAGGAAAACCCCCAAGTGGAGCATCACGTGCCCACACGTGATCGGGCCTCACATAAGGACATGTGACCTTTTATGGGAAAAGTCTATAAGCGCTGAAATAAACAATTGGAGATGCTTAATCAGTGGGGTCACGTGCCAACACATGATGGGTTCCTGAGCCGTCTGAACTAATAGAATTAAATTCTAATTAGATGCTTAATCAGTATGGTCACGTGCCAACACGTGATGGGTTCCTGAACCCTCTGAACCAATAGAATTAAATTCTAATTAAAAGGAATCAAAAGCCCTAATTGGAAAAATATTTTCCTAGATCTTTCCAACAAAAAAGATTGCACTCTGTAAAGTGGAGCACCGTTGGATTAAAAATCCAATAGTGATTAAAAAATATCACCAATTTATAAAAAGATTCTGTATAAGTAAATATTTTCCTAAAATTTGCTAGGAACAACAAATAAAATATCTTATGGATTAAAAATCCAATGGTGAATAAAATTCACCGAATGATCTAAAAGATCATGTTGGTTATAAAATCAATCAAAATTTCTCAGTGAGAGATTGGCTGAACAAACTGATTCTTTTCTTTCTCCTATAAATAGGAGCCAAGAAGAAAAGAGAAAAAAAGGGAATATACAACAGAGAGAAATTGAGAAGAAGATCTCTTCAGAAAAGAAAGAAACTCTAGGTAAGAGAAGGAAGGAGATCATTCTATAAGCTCCCACAAAACAAAAGAGAATTTAATTCTCAAACCAAGAGTTTAACTCTTCTAAATAAGAACTCAGTTCTTCCTCTGGTTGAAGATCTGCAGAAGCAGATCTCCCCATAAGTTGAGAATTTAATTCTCATCGGGGAGATTCTGCCATGCAGATCCAAAACTTAGAGGGAGAATTGGGTCTAAAGAATTTAATTCTTTTAAACACAGAGGAATTTAATTCCTCTAAATAAAATTGGGGTTTAACCCTATAAAAGAATTTAATTCTTAAACAAGGGATTTAACTCTCCATGCACGTAAAAGAGATCAGTACCCAATATGATCACGTGTGTCCACGTGAGCCACCTCAATGATCAAAGAGAACGAATAAGTTTAGGTCACGTGCTCCCACGTGACCCTTGATTCAGCTTCCCAAAATTAAAAGGGGCAAATCCGAGGCATTTCACTTTCTGGCGTCTCACGTGCTCCCACGTGACCCTTGAATAAGCTTCTCAAAATAAAAAGGGAGTAAAGCCAAAGCAGTTTCACTTTTTGGGCGTCTCACGTTTCCCATGTGATCCCTAGCAATTATCAAACACTCATAAAAAAAAAGGTTTCTACCCAAAGGCAATGCCCGCCTAAAGGATGCCTCATGTGTCTCCACGTGGCCCTTGACAAACACCTTTTTAAAGAGAAAATAGGGTAAAACTGAAGGATTAATATCCAACGCATGGGTACCCTCACGTGTCTACACGTGATGATCATAAAGATCAAGTTTTTAATGCTTATATGCATATTCTGGGAGTAAAATAGAAGAAGTAAGGCCCAATCTTCAGGTGCCTCACGTGACCCTACGTGAACGCTTCGTTCTTAGTGTTTAACACTACTTTAAGCGCTTTATTCTTAGTGTTTAACACTACTTTAAGCACCTCACGTGGGAACACGTGAGCGCTATGTATACTCTAGTGTTTAACACTATATTCAAACCAATCTTAGCCCAAATTAGCTAAGTCGCCCAGAGGCAAGACCCCCCTTCACCTGAACCCCAACTATACTCTTGTCTTCCAAAATTGATCATCTCATATGACATTCAAAGTAATTCCCAGAGCCTTTCAACCAATATTGGTTCAAGGGCACATCTCTTCATACCTCTGATATATGTCGTTGTAATCCTTCAACGTCTTCGGAGAGGTGACGGGTCCCGACAACCAGACATTACACGGACTGTGAGGTCCTTAAACTCATGGACTACAATGTACTTAAACTTTACGGACTGTGGGGTCCTTAAACTCATGGACTATAATGTCCTTAAACTTTACAGACTATGATGTCTTTAAACTACCATGGACTGTGAGGTCCTTAAACTCACAGACTATGATGTCTTTAAACTTTATAGACTATGACATCTTTAAACTGTCACGGACTATGATGTCCTTAAACTTATGGACCGCAATGTCCCTAAACTAAAACAATAGAGCCCAAATGCTCTTTTGTTAAATCGAAATGATCCTGTTAAGTAGATCTTAGTCTAAAATTTGGCTAACGTATCCTTAACAAACGTTTAAGTTGATCTTAGTCTCAAATGAGATTAACGATACTTAAACCTAACCCAAACCCAAATTTAAGAAAATACGGATTTGGACTAATCCACGCCCTATGGGCGACAACATAAATTAGTCTCCGTATACAATCCACGGGCAACCAAAAATAAAACAAACACACATGACACGAAGTGACCATCTAGAGAAGGAGAAAGTTGTTGCCGCGATGTGGTAGCATAATTAACTGCAGGAGCTTGAGCCTGCAGGGAAGAGTGTCCCCACAATCAAAAACCCCTCAAACGAGGGGGAATTTGACGAAGTCTGCTACAACGGCCATATCTGTCTAAACCTCCGATACATGGTGCCATAAATCAACTTGGCATCTTCGGAGAGGTGGACGGATAAAACCCAAATAACATCTGCCCCCAAATTCAGGAAAGACGAGCCTACGCGGTCTCGTCCCCGTATTCGGAGGCGAACAGCGCAGCCCCGTTAACACCTTTCTAGACACCTAATAAGTTAGCTAATTGTGAAGTGAAAAATATCTTCCAAGAGTAATCCTACTCATAAATGGGATTGGGACCCAACTATCATTGTGTGATAATCTATATGGAAGCCACTCTAGTCACCACACTCCAGAAGGTATGCGACACTAGCAAGTTTACTGTATATTTGAAACTCCCGATATAGTTTTTTCCCCTAACGGCCCATGACCTTGACTATGTCAACATATCATAAACCGATAGTCAAGTTCAACCCGCTATTATATTGATTAATTTAGACCCAGCCGCATAACTCCTTGACTAGGTCAACATGGCTATGCGACTGCCCTAGATAATCGCATCTCTTGCTACAAACAAGCACTGCTTAGCTACCGTACACTACACCTTGACTAGATCAACATACGTAGCAAGAGTACTAAGTAATACTTATAGGAAACGACGGAGGGTTATGGTTGTTTTTTGGCGAAAAACCTTTAACGTAATGAATTTGATATCATTAAAGGAATCTAGTGATTTTGAAACGAGCGATTCAAGCTCAATTTTGAAAACATTTGGTTTTGTAGAAAATCGAGTAGTTTTTAAAAGAACCAAGCGGTTTTGAAATTTGATTCAGACAACATTTTTTAGGTTTATTTTTCCTTGCATTAATCAAAATTAATGTGGTCCCATCAATTAATTCTTATCACACAAGAAAAGAACGAAAATAGAATGTACGTATATGCCAACCGCATTCACCACGGGGTCCGGGGACTTCACCGTAAAGTTACTTAACTTAGGGTAGTGCATGAGCAGGGCTAGTGCAAATGAAAAACATATACACCATTTATTTATCTATATCTATATATAAATGTATAGTCATCTCAGGCATGATATAAGCAACATCACAGACATGCGATAAACAATATGGAATAGTGGATAATGTAGGAGCCCCGAGTTTCATTTGAGCCGCAAATGAAACTCGACGTTCTCCGGTCGTGTGGATAACCCATACAATGTATAACTAAGACCCACACGATCACGGCAAGTTACCTGCTAATTCCAGAAGTGAGGCAACCCGCACTCTAAGTCATGAGTGGGCCACCCGACACTTCATGAAATCCTGTAACTAGAGCACTCCATCATGGTCATCCTAAAACCCTACAAGTGCGGTGAATAGCCCACCAATTCTATAGCAAGGCGACTCGAACTTGCCACTGTGAGACGACCACCTATTGCACTCTAGAAACCGGCTATTCAAGCACTTCTTTGCGGGTTTACCCTAATACAGAAAAGAAATAATATACAATGGTGATATCGACCTCAACCCGGTCATGTCCCAATAAAAGAATATACAAACGGGCAGAAACGAAAGTCCACATGTTGGACCCTCGTCTTGCAATAATGAATATACAAATGATATAACTGTACAACCAATATCACACGAGGAGCTATCCAACACAACAATCCATATAAACCATCACAAAGATAAACATCACACCAGAAGAAACAAATATGTGCAACCCCGTCTAAATGACATATAGAAATTAGATGACGTTTGAAACACATATACAAATAACCCGTCCTCCTCTCTTTGAAACAAGGGGCGTTTCCGGTTCTATGCGTGCTTCAAACAATTTTGTCTTCTCCATATTACCATATCTCTAGAGTCAATAATTTTTTATGAGGAACTACTGAACTCAATCACTTGTTGCCGTTACAATTACTCATAATGGTTCATATCAGAATAGTGTTAGTTGATGAAAGTTACTTCGACATCAAGAAAAGCAAAGTCAAATTTTTTTCTCAATTCCAATCCAAATATTAACGATGCAAAAGTTTCGAGTAAAAACTTTTCCGTAATGCCCGCAAGCAAAGAGAAACAGTACAAGAAATATGGGCAAAAAAGAAGTGTGCCAAAAATTCCCAAAATCCAAGCACCTGTACAAAAACGGAGCCAAACGAAGAAAACTGGGCCGAGATTAGCGGCTAAGTGGCGGCCCAAAGTATTCTGTTTTTGTTCGTCTTCGTACAGGACCATTTAAAACATATTTTGAGTCCCATGGCATATACCAATAAATTTTCAAGTGAAGTTTGAAAATTGGGACAGAAACTTGGTATTCGGGGTTTGAAAATACGGGAAAAAATTATATTTTGAAACTTAAGTATCATGTACTACTAGTTTTAAATGTTTGGGTGGCTCTGATGCCATGATGATGTTCCTAGCGCCCTAGCTGCTACAACCACGGCCTATACAGAATGAAAAATGGAAATTTTCGAAGAGGCGCTAGAAACAACGACCCTAGAATCTGAACCAAATTAACACTAAACTAGTAAACAGCTAAGAGTTTAACTATTCGGATAGAAAATCAAACCTAAGGATTCGTGTCCTTCGGGTCTTCAAATCCTCTTCTTTAGCTCCTAGAGGCGGTGGGATCGAGCTTGTAAGCCGGTCCTCCTTGGTCCTAGATGAACCACCCGAGAGATATGGTTCAAGGTTCTAGCTTCACACAAGCAGGCAAGTGAAGAAACTAGGAATCAAAACCTGCTAAGAAGTGAAACCTGGAGATATAGTTGTGTGTGTTCCAGTGTATTACTATCTCTTATCCTTTGATTCTCAACTCATGAGAGTGTAGGGAATGAGAAGGAGGAGGAGTTCAAGAACTTGGAGCAAAAGAGGAGAGAGAAGCTCAAGTGAAGAATGAGCTAAGTCTTGTGAAAAATGGCTACAAAATAATAGTTTTGTTAAAAAAATTTCAAGCATAAAAACTGGTAGCAATACTTGAATAGTTTGGACAAATGAATTAACAATTCATTTGTCCATGTTATTCACCATCCACCTCTCCATGCCTTTGCCACCTCATCCCTCCACCTCATATCTATTTATAAAAAATAGAAAATCCAATTATGAGGTGTTAGAATGCATACTTGTATAAATACAAGAATACATCTCTGTATATACCGTATTCGTATCAAAATATGAATACCCAAAGAGATAGAATAATACAATGAACATAATACTAGAATATATATATCAAAATAAATATATATATGTAAATTATTAAATCAATACTTGATTTAATAATCCAACTTAATCCTAAGCCGGCCGGTATTATCATCCATCCGATTAAAGTCCGTATAGCTATACACGTATTTAATCGGAACCCTGCACGTATCAAAATATAGCCACTACATCATTTCTCCTGAACTAGGGAAACCCACTGTGTGGGACTCTAAAGACTCGACAGTACACCGTCAGTGAATTACTTGATAAATTCATAACCACAAGCACGTTAGCGGCACAGCTGTACGTAACGGCTACCCAAGTATCTTTCGAGAGGAAGGCCGATGAGAAAGCTCATCTGAACCCCTACTGAGCCTATCTGTGAAAATCTCCGTACAGTCCGGTCTCTTCGTCTAAGAATATCGCATACCGGGTCTAAGGGTTGGTAATGTCAGACCCTAATAACCCGATAATTCTTGCCGATGTAGTTCAGGACCAATCCGAGAAACTACTAATCTAACTATTAGTAAATCTCAATTGCTTTGGCCAAAGTCTTTTGGTGCTGGCCAGCTGAACACGGTGCGATATCTACTCCCTATATCGGGAGAGACGAATCCCTAACAATCTCTCACTGCCTTTATGTGGATCGAGATTGTACCTAACTAAAACCTGTTTGCACGACTTAGTCAAGCCGTAGTATGGTAGTAATCTAAGTATAGTGGGAACTCACATGAGACAAATGACGATCTCAGGTCTAAAGAATAACCTGTACTCATGTCACCTGAGAATTTCTATTTGACGATAAATATAATACTATCTAGAAGTTTTCGGCGAGTCCGTCCAGTGTACTCACCCCCAGTGAGCACCTGTATACGATCTTAGGTGCCAGACACCAATGGTTGTGGGACCAACCATCGCCCCTTATTGGGGTATAGAAATGTATACACCAGTCTACTCCAGAATATCGATGCCTAGTCTCGATACTCCCGCGACTAGGGACATTTAAGGATGTTCTTATGGACTACCCAGCCCCTACATGTATGATCGCCATCGTAGCGCTGGTAGTCAAGCAATAATCCTACGAGCTTTATCAACATGTATCAGCGATACGTAATAACAAGTAAAACATATACACATTTTAAGATAAAGAAAAACCAAATAACATACTATCATATCGAGCAAGATTGTCCTATACATATATATGTCCAAGCGTCCATTATATATATACACATACAATAATGGCCTTTAGGGCATACATATCCAACACACAGCATATGGCCCGTTGTAATGATGGTTTATAATCTGTCACCGCGGTTGGCTATGGATCAGTCCTACTTTATGATGTCTCTTCTTATTGACGGACCGAAATCACCAGGAAACAATATGGACGGCTACCTCCGACCACTGATCGATGAGTTAAAATCCTTATTCACTGATGGTGTGGAGACTTATGATGCTAACACAGATACTACCTTCACGTTGCGTGCGGTTTTAATGTGGAAAATTAATGACTTTCTTGCGTATAGAATGCTATCAGGTTGGTCAATACATGGTTACAAAGTATGTCCTTACTCCCACCAAGATACAACATCGAGACAGTTGATTTATAATAAAAAGGTTTGTTATTGTGGTCATCGGCGTTTCCTTCCACTAGACCATCCCTACAGGCTTGACGGTGCTCATGATGGTCATCTGGAGCTTCAGGGGCCTCTGGTCCCATTTTCCGGAGATGACATGATTGCTCAGTAAGATGGTTACGATAACGTAACCTTCGGGATAGATCCAGCAAGACATGACACTCCACCATACTGGAACACGTTAATCATTTTCTACGAGCTACCGTACTGGTCAACAAATTTAGTGTGTCATTGTCTTGA
Source organism: Agapanthus africanus (assembly GCA_030015575.1). Classification (NCBI taxonomy): domain Eukaryota; kingdom Viridiplantae; phylum Streptophyta; class Magnoliopsida; order Asparagales; family Amaryllidaceae; genus Agapanthus; species Agapanthus africanus. The sequence goes on from JASDDO010000014.1 coordinate 671,051,168, forward strand.
CGTCATGCACATCGAGAAGTGAGTATCCGAGAACGTACTTTACTTGCTTTTTTATAAAGACGAAAAATCAAATGAAAACCTCCGTGTTCGGATGAATCTTAAGGACTGGAAAATTAGAAGTGAATTGTATCCTAAACTAATAGTGGGTAAACCGGTCAAGTTTGTACTTCCTAATACCGCGCATCATATGTCACAACCGAAGAAGAAAAGGTTTCTGCAGGTGTTGCAAGATTTCAAAGTTCCCATAGGTTTCTTAGGATCATTTAGTAAGAAGATAAAGATTTTGAAAGGCAAGATTGATGGACTGAAAAGTCATGATCGCCATGTTATTATGGAGTATCTTCTCCCATTATCCCTTAGGACTTCCTTTCCTGAATAGGTCGGTCTAGCACTCAACAATCTTTGCTGCTTCTTTAAGGAATTGTGCGCTAAAAATATCGATGTTGTGGCGCTTGAGAAGCTAGAAACTGCGATCCCCTTAATACTATGCAAGCTTGAGCAGATGTTCCCACCGCCGTTCTTCGATATTATAATACACCTGACGGTTCATCTTACAACCAAGGCCAAGCTTGCCGGACCGATACAATATAGATGGATGTATCCCGTCGAAAAGTACCTTGAATTTTTCGGTTCACGCATTTTATAAAATTTTTGCTATCTTATATATATGCTAGTATTCCTTTATTTAACATATGTTTTTTAGGTCCCTAAAAATTGTATACGCAATAGAAATCGACCAGAGGGTTCTATCATGCATGGTCATCTCCTAGAGGAAGTAACCACATTTTGTTTCCGATATCTGGACGAAAATATTGAGATGAAACTTAACAGGCCTCGGAGAATTCAGGACAGGACATAAGGTAAAGCTGATTAAAAGAGAGTAGAACCCATATTTGTCAACAAGATACATCGATTTGTCCTCATCAATAGTAGATGTCTTAATGAAGTTAGAGAGTAAGTCTATTTTGCATTTATTGTTATTTATATATGTAAACATATAAAATAATATAATGTTGACGTCAAAATTTAATGTTGATAACAGAATTCATAACAATGAAGTACGTGAGGAGCATCCTAATTGGACTGATGATCAATTGGATAAATATCATCAGGAAAATATTTGTGACTGGTTTGCAGATCATGTAAGATATTCGAATCTCATGTTTTTTCGAGTATTGTTAATCTATACTTATATCGTTATGTATTTTCCGCATAATTTGTTTTGTTAGATCCAAGATCCGAACATGTTTGTATCATTAGAGAGAGATGCAAGAAGTCTAGCTCAGTATCCTAGTATAGAGGTTGCATACTACAAAGAATTCGGTGTCCTTGAATACAAATTTGAAGTTAAGTACATGGAAAAATCTCGAATCATCCAAAATAGTGCGGTTGCAACCATAGGATTGAACGGTGTGGTTTATTATGGGTGCTTAGATTGCATACTTAGTATCCAATATCTGGGACGATCAGAACCGATTTATATATTTAAGTGTATTTGGTACAATACACGAACCGATAAGAATAGGTGGAGAGACAACCTCGGGACTTGAAAAGATGAATATGGATTAACTAGTATAAACACTCGTCGATTTTACAGTGACGATGATTCGTTCATCTTTCTACATCAAACATTTCAAGTATACTACTCAAAGTGGTTGAAGCGTTCAGGATGGAGTATTGTATGCCTATGGAAACTCATGGATATTTATGATGTTGCAGAATTCGAGGATTGCATGAACGATAGCGATGAGGAGAAAGAAAAGAGAAGACTTAGAGTGCTCCAACCGTCTGTCTCCATAAACAGATTGTCTTCGGCTGAACGTATAATTACTTGGGTTAGGAATGATATTGATAATGAAATCCAAGTAGATATTCCTACGGCATCTACTAAGTCTACGAGATGAAAAAGGTTATCATTAATATTATATTATGTCTTTTCATTTTATATGATCTATACATGTATTGTTGTTGTTATTTCTCTTATATACATGTATTGCATGCATATGTAATGATTGCAACCATCTATACATCTAGGGGTGATGGAGATGTCGGGAGCAGTGAGGGGCAGGGGCAGCAACAGGGGAAGCGGCAGAGGCCACTCTACGGGCGGCAGGGGTAGAGCAGTTCTTGCACCCGGGGAGCTGCGTAGGGAGCTCCAAAGGGCTGGTGTTGCACCCTCATCCGTACCCCCTCCGTCTGTACCGTGTGCACTCGTAGGTATATTGCATTCAGATTCATTTATTTTGAACGATAAATTGTAGATATACACGCATATTCATTTTGAAGTTACTTATGTAGTCATTTTTTATTGTCTAGTTGTAGCGGGTGCCTCCATATCTGGGGCGCACCTAGATCCTACACTGCAGCAAGTACATTTATATATTCTATATTACATGCATATTCATTTTGATTGTTATATTATAGATATAAACGTGTATTCATTTCGAAGTTACTTATATGGTCATTTTTATTGTCTAATTGTTGGGGGTACCTCCACATCCAGGGCGCACCTAGATACTACACCTACATCAGGTGCGTTTATATATTCTATATTGCACGCATATTCATTTTGATTGTTATATTATAGATATACATGCATATGCATTTTGAAGTTACTTGTATAGTTTTTTTTCTATTTGGAGGGGTGCCTCCACATCCGGGCCACTGGCCGCTCTCGCACCATCCGTACACTCCGCGCGGTCTGCAGATTAGTATTCTTTACATATATAATACTTCAAATTGATCATGTATTATTTTATTCAGAAATTACTTATATCGTCATTTTTTATCATCTAGTTGGAGGGGATTCATCCACGTTAGGGCCACCGGCCTCGTGGGAGAAACTATCGACCCGCTCGTGATGTTGCCCGGGCTCAGGCTCGTGATATTATCGCCCCAGGTATATATCCTTTTTTTTATTATTGTACGCATAATTTGTTTTGTCTTGATATTGCATGTATATCAATATATTTTACAGATGCAGGGCAGCCACGGCTCGTCCGTAGGACTCTATGGTCGACTCAATCCCACAAGCTAAAGCCTGATGCCGCTAAGGGCCAAGGACCATTCCTCCTCCCCTTTACCGCCAGATGCCGACCCAGTGGCTAGTTTGCCAAGAAGTTCGGCCAGTATATGGGGGATGAGAGCCGTCACTTCAAGAAGTATCCCCTTCACCTTGATTGAGGCGATCAGCACAAGCGCTCCTTTGATATCTTCTTTAAGCATGCTCAGGTATTATTAAATATTTTTATTTGATTTATCAAAATAAATTTACAATCATTCGAAACATATAATTTAATGACGTTAATTTCTTTTTTTTGATCGATTACGAATTTCAGACCCTTGATTCTGATGACCATCATAGAGGACTCGATCTTCGGGCTATTTATCGGGGCTTCACTATCAGCATGCAGGGTCATATTCGGTATAATAGGGGTAAGATGAAATCCGATTGCTACGATCTGTGGTTGGCGACCCCCGAGGCGGAGAGGGCGTGTAACAACTCCAATTTTAATGTACAGAAAATTGTTTAAAAGTTAATGTACAATTGGGGTATTTGCAATCATGTGTACATTATAAGTATTTGTTTTACTTTTAAACAGCAAGAAAATACTTGTAGCACATTGGTAAAGCCTTGTACTGCTATGACATAGCCCCTGTGATCGAATACCCCCAGCCACAATAATTTTTATTTAATTTTCTTTTAATCTTTTAGAAGCCCAAGGGTTTGCACGTGTGCTACACGTAATATATTAAGTTACAGATTAATCGAACATGTGCACTAAAGAAAACTAAGCGACACCAACACGTGGCATCAATCCAATTTCATTCCACCGGACTTGGACCGGCAACACATGCAGTGGGGACCGACACCACCGGGCTAATCCGTAGGGTCTGCTATGATCTGTTCACCCGAGCACCCCTTGGCCTACCCCACTACCCCCATGTTGTTTGTTTACTCTGAATTGATCCAGAGAACAATAAAATGCCTTTTAACCCAATTTTTTATGCAAATTTTAATGCATTCTTTAACCCTCTAAACCCTAATTTTCCCTATAAATACCACACTCCATTTCACCCATCTTCACTCAGAAATTCCCAGCCAAAACTCTCAAAAAATTGTACCGTTTTGAAAATCGTTTCGGTGAAATTTCGAAAAAAAAGGTAAAATAAGGGGGTTTTCTGTAAGAAAGTCAAAATGCAAATATCTTTATTTTAAAATTAAATATACATATTCTAGCTATGTAATTGCTAGTATTTGGTGTTTATTGAGCCACTGCTGAAATTTCAAATTTTCTGAAAATTTTTCCGAAATTAATTATTTTAATATTATTTTAAGCCGGTAAGAAAATACATTAAATTAGCGTTAAATACAAATTTAAATGGGCTAATTTTAATCTTTAAAATCATGTTAATTAAAATCTAGTTGTAATATAAATTTTTAGTATTTTATTTTCTGTTTTAATGGGTTTTTATTATGGAGAACAAAAAAATAATTAATTTAAGCTAAAACTTGCAATTTTGAGCTTGTGGGGGGTCTTTTTGCATAGAATTTCTTTGTAAAATCTCTCTCACTCATTCCTCTCCATCATGGCCGGCCCCACCACTGTTGGAGCAGCCCACTCCCCCCCTCATTTTTGTTTTCATCTCTTTATAAAAGTTCAATATGATAAGGATTAAAATATAGTAATTGGAGTATGGGTTTTGTTGTTTGTGTGGTCTTTTGACTTTGAGAAACTTTCCCCAACTCCCCACACCCTCTCTCTCCTCTCCCCACCTGCATTTGGCCGAGCCCCCCCTCCATTTAGAACAACCCTTCACTTCTTCATCTCACTTTCTCTTCAAAAAAAATCCACAAAAATGCTTAAAAATCCACAAAATTTCAAAATCAAAACCCAACCCCTATCCATTTCTCATTAACCATTCTAGCATGGATCTAGGGATCAAAATGGCATTTTAGGAGGCTAGATCTTGAGCTTGATCTCATCATGGAAGGTATAATCTCATACTTTTGTTAAAATTTGTTATCTAGTTGCTTTAATCTAAGTTAACTAAGTGCTTAATTAGGTTTTTGATGAGTTTAATTGCATGATTAAAGATTTCAAGTTAGGGTTTTGTTGTGGAAATGGGTTATGATAAATTGTGCATGGTTTTGTGTTGTGGATTAACATCTTAAGTTTTATAGAAAGCTAATTTAGTTGTTAATTCCAAACCATTACTTATAAAATGCCCTAATTAAGTTATTTTGCTAACTAGAGTTTTGGAAAATTATTAAATGCTTTAGATTAAATTATAATTATGGTTTCATGTCATTATAGATAATATATTGAGTGGTTTAATGCTTTTAGTTCATGAAAATCCTAGCTAAATTGTTGTTTGTGCATTTTTGCTATAAATTGTTTAAAAAATTGGGTATTTTGTAAACTAGAATTTTGGGGTTAATGGAATTTAATGAGATTAAATTATGGAAATTGTTTTTATGACTTATTTAAGATATTTAATAAGTATTATGGCCACTAGATTTGTTTAAACATCATGTTTTGTACAAAAACGGCGAATTGTGCTTGCTAGATTTTCGGAAAAATGACTTTTTAAGTGAAATTAGGGTTTTTGTGAATTTTAACCTATTTTATATTAAAATTAGTGTTCGTGAATGTGCAAATGAGTGTATTTGGGTTTTTCTCGATGATTTGGCGTTTGTACGCCGACGTCGAGGGTTTTTGGGTTGATTTGTGAAAGCAACCATAGGTTTTGACCTATGTGGGATTCGTGCGTCGTTTTGGTCATGAGTCGGATTTTAATACGATACGGTGCGTTATGATATGTAGGTACCCCATGTGGACTTCGAGACGACAAGCAAGCGCGTGGCGACGTCGGCACCGGCGAACGAGGACCAAGTGAGTAGATTTATATCTACGGGGAGAAGTCGGGTGGATGGCGTATAGCACCCCCGCAGTCCGTGGTGGTGTATACGGATGCGTATACACACCAACAATTATTATATGTTATTTGGGATTAATAACGATGTTTAGGATGGATATTGGTGTGTTGCATTATTTTAGTGTTGCGAACCCTAGAGTAGTGTTGCACTACACATACACACATACATACTTGCATACTTTCCTATTTATATGTGCTCATGGGATTCTCTATAGTTATGTGTTTACATGGGTATGGGACTATGTGTTCACATACGGATTTAATGACGATACTTAGGATTGAGCTGAGTCGATGAGATTTGTTTTGTGGTGGTGATATCGGTTTGTACGAGACTGTCGATAAGTAGTCAGATCATGACTATATTGATGATTTTAGTATTGTACTAGACATAGGTCAGTACCCTGGACTATGATCTTTGATAAAGAGGATACTAGATGAATAGTATGATGAATATGATATTAACCCATACCCAGATTTGGGGATGCCGTACGACGGATTTACGTACGAGCTATATTTTGATGATTGATCCGCACTCTTGACTTGGGATGTCTGATTATAGATATGGTATCGGATATGATATTATGGAGGCGGGATCACCGACTAATATATATACAGGTATGTATATGTATCGACTCAGATGTTAGGCGGTTTCCTTACCTGTAGTCCAGCTTGTTAGCTTAGCCCTTTAGTTTAGTTTAGTTGTTAGATTAGATTCGATTCAAACCTATTTCAAAAACTAACGAATCGTGGGTATTTTAAAAGACAGCCCAAGGGATCCTACGGATATTTCAAAAGACGTATCTTTTCATAAAAACACCGTAGCCCCTATTTTCAAAACCGCATGATTCGTGTTATTTCAAAAGGCACCATTTGTAGGACTTATATTAGATTAATGCAGATTAGTTATAGTTGCGTCTAGTATTCAGCTCCCGCTCATTATTGTGGTTCGCTTCGCATCGCATGCTTATATTATGTTTCATACTCCATTATTGATATCATGTTGTTAGGACACCAACACCATTACCGATGATGCGTATGTACCACGTACACTTACTTGCCGGGTCACACACATCTTCATCGGTAATTGCCATGTCACGTACACCTTAGAAAATATTATTGCTTGACATAGCCTGTTTGCTAATAGTTTAGACATTGTAGTTATTACCTGCTACTTCATGCATACTGTTATTCATTGTTATGCCGCATTCATGGATTCTCATGCATATATTCACTATTTTACGTGTTATTGAGGTTTTGGATTCGGATTTCCATGAGATTTTCTGGATTTGGAGGAAAACCGCAAAAACATAAATAAACCTTTTCTTTCTTTAAAATAAAAAGTGCGGTTTTCCCATGATGTATGAGTCGTCCACCATGAGTTTGCTGATGGATTTCGAGACCCGATTCGAGGAGTGGAGGAACCGTTTCGGGTACATGGTAGGCCCGGTGCGGTACCCCGGGGCAAGAGGAATGTGTTGTTGACGTTGAGCCCGGCAGGGGAGCACTACCGACCGGTGATATTACCTGACGCGTCGGATATCCGGAGGATACCGTCGTGGTCTTGAGATGGATGGTAGGGGCCGATCTGGATTGACGGCACCCTAGATATTGATTTTGAGATATTGAGGTACAGAGATTATGATACAGAGATATCGAGATATTTGAACACTTGTTTTGTGTCGATGCTGGGTACTGTTTTATGCTGATTTCATTATGATACCTCATTTTAAAAATACAAAGGAAATCTCACTAAATTATGAAAACAGTTCTTCATTTACATGTATTCTGTTTTCATGCATTCATACTTCATTCATATGACATATTGCTACCTGAGGCACAGACACGGGCACATGAGATTACACTCGGGTTAGATATTTACCCTAGCCTTATTATAGGTTGCATGTTATATTTATAATTGAGGATATATTATGTTCTTTGACCTAGGTTGCGTTATTTATGCGATTTCTTTCCGTAGATGTTTTTCTATTCACGAGTTGGCAACTCACCCCCGTTGTGCCCCAGTTTCTTGCAGGTTTGCCGTACAGGTTTCATTACGGCTTGCGGGCATAGTTTCCTTCGGGTGATTTGCTAGTAGGTGGGTTACTTGTATCGTACCCCCATTATATATCTTGTATATTATTATTCTGTTGTATCTAGAAGTTCCATCAACCAAACATGTACTTATTTGAGATAGAGACCAGTGTTGATTATTCTATCAACCTTAGAGTCGCGCTATGTATTTATACGAATTTCTTGCTGTTTTGAGTTTCCTTTTCTGTTGTGATTCTCGCCTTTCGGCGTTGTATATTATATTGTTTGTGTGGTTGTGGCCGTCGTTTGACGAAGAGCTAGCTCCCGCTTGGGGATGCCTTTTTTTTGATTTCGTATACTATTCATGCTGTATCCCGTTTGGGGGCCTGTATTTACAAAGGAGACTCTGCCGAAATTTTCAGGAAATATTTGATGTTTTATAAAATGCATAATTCGGCTTATGCTATTAAAACTTCTTGATTTAAATTGGTTTTCCTACACTCTACTACTTTTCTTGGTTTGGATTTCTGGGTTTTCGGCTTACTTAGAATACGTACGCCTTGAGACGTTCGTAGTTTAAGTGCCGGTCATATTCCGTACTTTCGGGAAGTGACAAAGTTAGTATTAGAGCGTTAGGTTTTACCTTCGGAGCGTAGGATGACCCTTGGTTGATGGAATTGGTGACTAAAGTAGAGTGACGTACCGTTGGTATGTTCCGCGGCATACTTACGACACGCCACTCCACTTAAGGAGCCTTAGGATGTACATTTGCTTGTTCAATATCATATCCATTCCTGATCTAGCCTCATCTGTACCAGTTGGGTTTTTGCTGCCACAGTTACGGGCAGGAAAAGCTACGGCTAGAGTTACGGTCATCACGAGCTCGTTACGAACGAGGACTGACCAGGGCGTAATTCCGGCGACACACGATTGCGGAGATATGTCTTTTACTGTGTTTTCACGCCACGAGCGTTTGGCGGATCGCCTTTATGAGATTACTTAGATGTGCTGATCGACACTAGAGAATTGAGCCACTGACAGAGGCCAGCCAAATTTTGATGACCGTTGGTGTATTGCTTACTCATGATGATTGAGACACTGTTCAGCGTGCAGACGAGTGAGCCAGTTGTTGCTGCGAGCGACGAGATATCGCCCCAGATATTGGAGCTATTGCGGGACGAGTTGTACTAATAGATGATAGAAGGTCGCTATTCACCCGATGATGAATGACTAGGACAGGTAGTTCGTTCGCCTACCCCGATGCGAGGTCATCAGATAGATTGATTCCAGCTAGAGACGACTTCACGCGGAGACGTTGAGAGTCGACAGAGACGATCGAATATCAGAAACCTATTATTCCAAGTTTAAAGTAGTCGGAAAGACATGCAGGCAATTCTATGGTCCCTCTAGAAGAATGAAACCCTAACTCGACTCAATGACCGTGTGAAAGCCTTTGAACCTTCGGGTTTGCGGCAGTTCTACGGCGCCATTAGTGAGGCTTGGGTTTGCCCTTCTACGGCTGGACCACCGATGTTGTGGTATGTACTCGATACTATTAAACTGTGTCCAAGAGGTTGAGCTCTTGGGGGATTAAGAGGTTTTGACGACTCGATCGGATGGCTCGACTTAATTCGGATGCTAGGTGGTGAGATGCATTCTTGGGAGACTCTAGATACGAGGATAGCCGTTGGAGCTCAGTCCATGTAACCACGATGAGACGAGTCCGAAGCAGTCGACATTAGAAAAAGAGTGGAGTAAGAGGTTCGTACAAACCTAGATATGATGACGTTCCCCTCCGCCGACATCAGAGATGCGATGCGCATGCCGAAGCATAGTACTGGATATACCTTATAGAAGAAGTCGCGATGAGTATGCAGCCGTTTCGGAACAAGAAGCAGATATAGTAATGGACGATGACTTCCGGACAGTTGGCAGAGACGAGACATGGAAGAGACCGTGAGCAGGATTCCTTCCAGGACACTGCTGCAATGGTACTTGCACCCAGGATCAGATGTGTCACGTACATTCAGAGAGACAGAGGCCGACGCCAGTGATATGCTGTCTTATGAGTGGTCGTGATGATTGACCGAGAGATGACCAGAGAAGTGCCAGAACGGGATCATCCCCGTTAGCACACCTGACAGGGCCGATGAGCCGATGGACCGAGAGATTGGTAATTCGCAGTGAAGACCTTGACCCAGGAGTGGTCATTGTTACGCACACCAGCAGGCCAGAGTTCATGATCATCGACGAGACGTCCCACTAGTGACCGCGACAGTTGGCCCGAGATTCTTGGAGGATGCGCTTGAGCGGTACTATTCCGCCATTATTGATTTCGATGTTTTGGATGATTTATTCGCATGATTTTGTTGTGATGATTGAGGATTTACGATTTTCGCACAGTCGTTGCACTTGATATCGTTTTCGTGCTTGGTTTCACATATTTGTGATTTTACGGTTTTAGACATTTGAGTTGATTTTGTGCGTATATACGCACACGATTTGGTTTTTGCACGTGGTATAGTTCATATATGCTTGCAGTGCAGTGTTACGTATGTTGTGCATTTAGATGCACTGGACTTTGGCTTCGATGGTGATGTTCGATATTTGTTTTGTGCACCTGATTTGATTTTGCGCATGTTCGGCACTTGATATTGGATTTCATGATTTCGTGCACGATGGATGCACCTGATTTGGATTTTCGCGCATGTTGGGCGCATGTTTTGAAGTGTAATTTTGGTGCACACCAGATGCACTAAATCGAGATTTTTCGTGCATGTCAGATGCACCTGATTTTGCTGTCAGGCACACATGTTGCCTACGACAGATGTTTCGTGCACACCCGATGCACTTAGATCTTGTTTCTGTGCACTTGTTTGGCACGCATATGGATTTTGATTTCCGTGCGCACCAGACGCACGTAGTATTCATACGCGTATTTTGGGATTGATTTTTCTTATAGAGCAGTACGTTTTTATGATATTGCTATGTGTTTTCGTACTGAGCAGGACTAGTCAGAGGACAGTACCTGAATATATTTTACATGTATAGTTTTGAGTTATATCATATTGGTTTTGCTTTGGATTTGGTATTGATGTCTTCCCCATGACTCCGATGATTGCGGGATGCTTGACGGAGTTCTGATTTGAGTTATATGCTCATTTTTCATGCGCATGCGTTGCGCTACGATTTGTTTTATGTATTTATGATTTCGGAGCCCTGGCGATTTGATGGTTTTGGCTGAAATATCTTAGTATTTGGGGGAAGTTTTAATTTAAATTCGGGGACCGAATTTCTTTAAGGGGGGAAGATTGTAACGTTTTGAAAATCGTTTCGGTGAAATTTCGAAAAAAACGGTAAAATAAGGGGGTTTTCTGTAAGAAAGTCAAAATGCAAATATCTTTATTTTAAAATTAAATATACATATTCTAGCTATGTAATTGCTAGTATTTGGTGTTTATTGAGCCACTGCTGAAATTTCAAATTTTCTGAAAATTTTTCCAAAATTAATTATTTTAATATTATTTTAAGCCGGTAAGAAAATACATTAAATTAGCGTTAAATACAAATTTAAATGGGCTAATTTTAATCTTTAAAATCATGTTAATTAAAATTTAGTTGTAATATAAATTTTTAGTATTTTATTTCAAGTTTTAATGGGTTTTTATTATGGAGAACAAAAAAATAATTAATTTAAACTAAAACTTGTAATTTTGAGCTTGTGGGGGGTCTTTTTGCATAGAATTTCTTTGTAAAATCTCTCTCACTCATTCTTCTCCATCATGGCCGGTCCCACCACTGCTGGAGCAGCCCACTCCCCCCCTCATTTTTGTTTTCATCTCTTTTTAAAAGTTCAATAGGATAAGGATTAAAATATAGTAATTGGAGTATGGGTTTTGTTGTTTGTGTGGTCTTTTGACTTTGAGAAACTTTCCCCAACTCCCCACACCCTCTCTCTCCTCTCCCCACCTGCATTTGGCCGAGCCCCCCCCCCCCATTTAGAACAGCCCTTCACTTCTTCATCTCACTTTCTCTTCAAAAAAAAATCCACAAAAATGCTTAAAAATCCACAAAATTTCAAAATCAAAATCCAACTCCTGTCCATTTCTCATTAACCATTCTAGCATGGATCTAGGGATCAAAATGGCATTTTAGGAGGCTAGATCTTGAGCTTGATCTCATCATGGAAGGTATAATCTCATACTTTTGTTAAAATTTGTTATCTAGTTGCTTTAATCTAAGTTAACTAAGTGCTTAATTAGGTTTTTGATGAGTTTAATTGCATGATTAAAGATTTTAAGTTAGGGTTTTGTTGTGGAAATGGGTTATGATAAATTGTGCATGGTTTTGTGTTGTGGATTAACATCTTAAGTTTTATAGAAAGCTAATTTAGTTGTTAATTCCAAACCATTACTTATAAAATGCCCTAATTAAGTTATTTTGCTAACTAGAGTTTTGGAAAATTATTAAATGCTTTAGATTAAATTATAATTATGGTTTCATGTCATTATAGATAATATATTGAATGGTTTAATGCTTTTAGTTCATGAAAATCCTAGCTAAATTGTTGTTTGTGCATTTTTGCTATAAATTGTTAAAAAAAATTGGGTATTTTGTAAACTAGAATTTTGGGGTTAATGGAATTTAATGAGATTAAATTATGGAAATTGTTTTTATGACTTATTTAAGATATTTAATAAGTATTATGGCCACTAGATTTGTTTAAACATCATGTTTTGTACAAAAACGGCGAATTGTGCTTGCTAGATTTTCGGAAAAATGACTTTTTAAGTGAAATTGGGTTTTTTGTGAATTTTAACCTATTTTATATTAAAATTAGTGTTCGTGAATGTGCAAATGAGTGTATTTGGGTTTTTCTCGATGATTTGGCGTTTGTACGCCGACGTCGAGTGTTTTTGGGTGGATTTGTGAAAGCAACCATAGGTTTTGACCTATGTGGGATTCGTGCGTCGTTTTGGTCATGAGTCGGATTTTAATACGATACGGTGCGTTATGATATGTAGGTACCCCATGTGGAATTCGAGACGACAAGCAAGCGCGTGGCGACGTCGGCACCGGCGAACGAGGACCAGGTGAGTAGATTTATATATACGGGGAGAAGTCGGGTGGATGGCGTATAGCACCCCCGCAGTCCGTGGTGGTGTATACGGATGCGTATACACACCAACAATTATTATATGTTATTTAGGATTAATAACGATGTTTAGGATGGATATTGGTGTGTTGCATTATTTTAGTGTTGCGAACCCTAGAGTAGTGTTGCACTACACATACACACTTACATACTTGCATACATTCCTATTTATATGTGCTCATGGGATTCTCTATAGTTATGTGTTCACATGGGTATGGGACTATGTGTTCACATACGGATTTGAGGACGATACTTGGGATTGAGCTGAGTCAATGAGATTTGTTTTGTGGTGGTGATATCGGTTTGTACGAGACTGTCGATCAGTAGTCAGATCATGACTATATTGATGATTTTAGTATTGTACTAGACATAGGTCAATACCCTGGACTATGATCTTGGATAAAGAAGATACCAGATGAATAGTGTGATGAATATGATATGAACCCATACCCAGATTTGGGGATGCCGTTCGACGGATTTACGTACGAGCTATATTTTGATGATTGATCCGCACTCTTGACTTGGGATGTCTGATTATAGATATGGTATCGGATATGATATTATGGAGGCGGGATCACCGACTAATATATATACATGTATGTATATGTATCGACTCTGATGTTAGGCGGTTTCCTTACCTGTTGTCCAGCTTGTTAGCTTAGCCCTTTAGTTTAGTTTAGTTGTTAGATTAGATTCGATTCAAACCTATTTCAAAAACTAACGAATCGTGGGTATTTTAAAAGACTGCCCAAGGGATCCTACGGATATTTCAAAAGACGTATCTTTTCATAAAAACACCGTAGCCCCTATTTTCAAAACCACATGATCCTACAGATATTGTGATACAGAGATATCGAGATATTTGGACACTTGTTTTGTGTCGATGCTGGGCACTGTTTTATGCTGATTTCATTATGATACCTCATTTTAAAAATACAAAGGAAATCTCACTAAATTATGAAAACAGTTCTTCATTTACATGTATTCTGTTTTCATGCATTCATACCCCATTCATATGACATATTGTTACCTGAGGCACAGACACGGGCACATGAGATTACACTCGGGTTAGATATTTACCCTAGCCTTGTTATAGGTTGCATGTTATATTTATAATTGAGGATATATTATGATCTTTGACCTAGCTTGCGTTATTTATGCGATTTCTTTCCGTAGATTTTTTTCTATTCACGAGTTGGCAACTCACCCCCGTTGTGCCCCAGTTTCTTACAGGTTTGCCGTACAGGTTTCATTACGGCTTGCGGGCATAGTTTCCTTCGGGTGATTTGCTAGTAGGTGGGTTACTTGTATCGTACCCCCATTATATATCTTGTATATTATTATTCTGTTGTATCTAGAAGTTCCATCAACCAAACATGTACTTATTTGAGATAGAGACCAGTGTTGATCATTCTATCGACCTTAGAGTCGCGCTGTGTATTTATACGAATTTCTTGCTGTTTTGAGTTTCCTTTTCTGTTGTGATCCTCGCCTTTCGGCGTTGTATATTATATTGTTTGTGTGGCTGTGGCCGTCGTTTGACGAAGAGCTAGCTCCCGCTTGGGGATGCCTTTTTTTTTGATTTCGTATACTATTCATGATGTATCCCGTTTGGGGGCCTGTATTTACAAAAGGGACTCTGCCGAAATTTTCAGGAAATATTTGATGTTTTATAAAACGCATAATTCGGCTTATGCTATTAAAACTTCTTGATTTAAATTGGTTTTCCTACACTCTACTACTTTTCTTGGTTTGGATTTCTGGGTTTTCGGCTTACTTAGAATACGTACACCTTGAGACGTTCGTAGTTTAAGTGCCGGTCATATTCCGTACTTTCGGGACGTGACAAAAATTCTCAAATCTTTTTAGTATGCAAGTAGAGTTAGCAAAGGGTGAAGTTTCGGCGAAATTCCAAAGAGATTCCGGCGACGAAACGACGCCTCGACACCTTCCTGAGTTTTCTCTCCCTCTTCTCTTGTTCCCTAGCCAGTAAGTCCCCTCTCCCCCTCTCTTCTTCTACTCTAAAAGCTTTCAATTCTAAAACCCGACGGAAGCGGAGTTAATCCGACTTCCGATTCGTTTTTCCTTTAAAACTTTATTTTTCTTAAACAAGAAAATACCATACTCTCATATATTGTTTAACAAACATTAACAAATATATTAAAACAAGTTTCATTCCAAAATAATCTTTATTGCAACTTTTATCGTATTTTTACGGTAAAATACCGCATACTTTAGTTTCGACACAATTCAACATAAAACTTGTATTACCTTTAGATAACTTACAAGGTAACGACCTACCTCATCAAAACACACATCTTTGACATAGCACAATGAGATTTTGGGAATATATTCATGGGATAATACGACATAACAAATAAATACCATTAACTTGCAAAACCATTTCTTTAAAAAGTGTGTTAAACAATTCCTTACAATTGCGACTCTACAACCCACTTTTGGGGACCCCATTCGGGATGGTGCGGGTTATCGCACATCCTTGGGCCTAGTAGAGTGAAATGAATACCTCCGAAAGGAGCATTCGATCTTAATGGAATTTTAATGTATTTTTCTGTAGAAAATGAGATTTCTACAAAAATAAATAAAATTATTTTTATTAGATATATATAACTATTATCAAAATATCTATTTTAATTATATTATATAAATATTCCAAGTTTTCTAAATTAAAGGAATCACCATTATATGAAAATACCATCCAAATACAAAACAATACCGATATTTCATTAAAATACCATATATACTGAAAACTAGGTTCTACTCACTAGAAATGTCACTTTTATGAAATATACATCTATGAAAACCCTAAAGACGATAATTAAATACTTGAGGTGTATTTTGAAAACATATCAAAATTATTTTTACATAAACCCCCTCAAGTTATGCTAAATTACAATAAGGACCCTAGTAAATATAGGTTTAAGCGGGACCAATTCTCTTGAGCCTCAGGGAGCCGGAGAATGTGGGTGCTTGCCTATCTAAGGTAGACAATCTAACAAACGGAGTTATCAACACGGTAATTGTCTTGGAAAAATACACAAATCCTGCTGTCCATGTCAGCATTTACCGATAACATCAAAACTAATTCAGGATTTCAAGTTCTTTTCAAAATGACTGACTCAGACTAAGTCTCAATCTAATCAAACTGACTTGAATATGATTCAAGTGTAAACTACAATAAAACAAGAATCCATGAATCCGTCTATTCAATCTAAATCAATCTATATTGACTGAACCGAACCATGGATATACTTCGTCTACATGGCTCTCCATTTATATCCATTCCATCTACTGATATAGTAGTTTCGGCAAGTTATCCATCTATATAACAAACCAATACAATCAATACAAAAGACATTGCGGGGTTTAAAAGGGGTAGATTGGTACGGAATGTGTTAGAAGTGGCACGAGACTGTAACCTTAATATACCTAACCTGAATATCCATTGCTGTTGTACCATGGCTGAACGGTTCCTTGTGCTCTGTATACCTTAGTCTCCGGAATAGTGGGACTCTTCTCGTATACACTGGCCTATTCTGTACCAAGCTAAAAATAACTATGTTGACAATATAATAAAACATTACTAGTTTTATTCTTTCTGTCTATTCTATCTCCACTCACCTTTGGGATTTACCGAGCAATTGTTCGCTGACGACATTCTTTTCTTCTTTCTTTGGAATGTTGTCAGGTGTTTCGGACGCATTAGAGACCGAGCTCAGCACTGAGGATTTGGAGCAGTTTGCGTTTGACCCGGAGCTCTAGACACTTGTACATATTTATTTCGTTTCAGTTATACCATTATTTAGGCATCGCTTTCTACTCATGTATTTACATTTCAGTTGTACTTGTAAAAGAATGTTTAATAAATAAAGTTGTTTTTCATTTACATTCTTATCTCTTGTTTATTTTACTTTATATTGCCTAGTTACGCTTAGCGTGTTTACTTCTGAGTAAATACGTAGCGGGCCTCGCCGCGTCTCCTCCTCGAACACCGAGAAGCGGGGCGTGATAGGTTTTGTTGGTGGCTCATGCATGCCAGATCTGTATGGACATACATGTCAGTTCTGCATGGACATGCGGGTCAATTTTTCATGAAGTCCTAAGAAATATAACACAAGAATCAACAACTAAAAACATTCTTTACATTTTCCTTGAATCTTTCAATTTCCTATATTTTGAATCTTTCATAACCCAAAATTTTCTTTCAAGGTTATGGATTCCCTAAAAAACACTAGTACCAACTTCAACAACACTCTACCACCTCTACTACTTACACCTACCGTCGCTGTACCGATCAATGAGCAGACGGTACTGCTTGAGGCAATCCGCAGCCTCCTGGAGGGACAGCATCAGCAGACTGCTATTTTGATGAACCGTCCAGAGGCGGAAGCACCTGGAGTAAAGCAATTTCGGGCCTTGCACCCCAAGCAATTCTCACAAAAAGAGAGCCCTATAGAAGCTGAGGAGTAGGCCTAGAGTATTGAAGATGATCTGGCAGCGGCACTAGTGCCAGAGATCGTTTGGGTTTGAGTTGCGAAGCTGCACCTCACTGACAATGCACGAGTCTGGTGGAAGGCGGAAGAAAGTCGTCTTGACCAACCGATCGAATAGAGGACTTTTCACGACATGTTCGACGCGAAGTACTTCCCTAAGATTGCCCGATTTGACATGGAGCAGCAATTTATTCATCTACAACAGGGTTCAATGTGGACCAAGTCCGTAAATGAGTATGACGCTGAGTTCACCATGCTCAGTAGGTAAGAAACGTCTCAATGTTCAATTTTCAATTATCACAAATTACACAGCCAACACAAAGACCTTAACAGATTCGCGACACATTTGATAACAACCGCTGAGATCAGATCCAGAAGATTTCAGCAAGGGTTATATTCGGAAATCCAAGCTGCCAAAGCTACAGGGGATTTCCCAACCCACGAGATGGCCCTGAAAGCTGCCCGCCGATATGAGGCAATAGTGAAGATGAGGGGTAGACCTTAATCTGCTGGGATGAAATGCCCTACCACTAAGATGGAAGGAGGAGCCTCTTCAAGGCCACCATTTGTGCCCAGAAGACCGAAAGTACCGAACAACCGGCCGAACCCAGCCTTTTGCACCCACTGCAGGAGGGACGAACATTTGGCGAAAGACTGCCGGCATGCAAATCGCCTTTTCTTATTCTACGGCTCACCTACTCATGAAATTGGGTCTTGTCCTCGTAGACACAATACAAATGTTGCACCCAGGCCAGCAATCACTTATCATCTGAGCCCAGCTATCCAGGCACCTTCTCCACGACTCGCACTACCTGCTCCACCTCCTCGTGGACCGACTGCACCTCCTTCTCGTCAGTTCCATCAAGCCTAATGGAAAGTACCTCATGTACAAAGGAACGGGCAGAGGAATGCTCCTCCAGCAAGGAGGAATGTGCCGAGGCGACAGGCTTTCACAATGACTGTGGAAGAAGCTGAAGCCACTGGCCAAGTCATTACTGGTAACATTTTCCCTTCAAGCTTTATTTTCCCATCTATATATACATATCCATACATTTTCCTTATACCTAAAACTATCCCACATAACTTAGGTACAATCTTAGTAGCCTCACTTCCTATACTAGCACTTTTCGATTCTGGAGCATCTCATTGTTTTATGTTGCAACGGTTCGTCCGAACTCATGCGATTCCAGTCAAACCTCTCGTATCCAGCTGGAATGTCGGTTCAGGGAACGGCCTTCTAAAGGCAGTAATGGGATATGACCTGTGTCCAGTGGTCGTCTGCAGCAAAGAATTCTATGCTGACTTCAAGGTGCTGGACATACCGAATTTCGATGTCGTTTTGGGTATGTATTGTCTAGGAAAATTCTATGGTACCATTGACTGTCGTCAAAGGAGGGTAGTATTCGAGATTCCAGAACATCCGGTCTTTTATTTCAAAAGTGGAGACCGTACTCTTGAGCCAAGCACATACAAAGCAAAACCGAAGAAGGCAGTGATTGCAACACTTCAAGCAGAGGAAGGATCAAAGCCAGAGATAGTTCGAGAGTTTGACGATGTATTTCCTGAAGACATATCAGGTTTTCCTCCCGATCGATCTCTTGAATTCAGTATTGATTTAGTACCTGGAGCACAATCGGTGATCAAAGTACTATATCGCCAAAGTCCTGAAGGTTTGAAGGAGGTCCGAACTCAGTTGGACGAATTATTGGCGAAAGGATGGATTCGTCCTAGCACTTCAAGTTGGGGATCTCCAGTTCTACTTGTGAAGAAAAAAGAAGTTTCATATCGAATGTGCATTGATTATAGAGCCCTGAACGATGTAACTATAAAGAACAAGTATCCACTCCCGCGCATCGACGATCTGTTCGATCAGCTAAGTGGATCTTGCGTTTTCTCCAAGTTAGATCTTCGTTCGGATTATCATCAGGTGAAGGTTAAAGAATCTGATATCTATAAAATGGCATTCAGAACTCGCTATAGACATTACGAATTTCTTGTGATGCCATTTGGAGTGACCAACGCACCAGCTATATTCATGAACCTAATGAATCAAGTTTTTCGAGAATACCTAGACAGGTTTGTTGTCATCTTCATCGGCGACATCCTGGTGTATTCTAAGAGTCGGAAAGAACATGCCGAGCACCTACGAATTGTCCTGGAAACTCTACGATAGCATCAACTCTATGCCAAGTATGGCAAGTGCGAGTTTTTGCTAGATCAAGTTGGTTTTCTCGGACATATTGTATCAGGCGATGGAATCTCTATGGATCCAGCTAAGGTAGCAGCAGTAAGCGAATGGCGGACACCGAAGTCAGTGACGGACATTCAAAGTTTCTTAGTTTTAGCAGGATATTATAGAAGGTTCATTGAAGGATTTTCGAAGATTGGAACACCCCTGACTAAGCTCACACGTAAAGATGAAGAATTCGTGTGGTCAAAAGCATGCGAACGAGTTTTCATAGAACTCAAGTCAAGATTGAAATCAACAACTATTCTCGTTATACCGGACCAATCTGGAGGTTTTGAAGTGCATAGCGATGCATCCGGTAAGGGATTAAGATGTGTTCTACTTTAGCACGGTAAAGTTGTAGCTTATGCTTCAAGACAGGTGAAGATTCATGAGCGCAATTATCCGACGCATGATTTAGAATTGGCGGTCGTTATCTTTGCTCTTAATATTTGGCGCCATTATCTTCTTGGTGAACGAGTGGACAAATATACGAACCACAAAAGTCTGAAATATGTGTTTACTTAGAAAGAGTTGAATATGCGGCAGAGAAGATGATTAGAACTCATGGCGGACTTCGACATCAACTTACAGTATCATCCAGGGAAGATGAATGTAGTACCTGATTCCCTTAGTCGCCAACCATTAGCATTGAATCTCACCGCACAGTGGAATTTCAACAAGATTTGCATCAGCTGGAGATTGATGTGATCATGCCAGGTAATACTTCAAGTTTGATGAACTTACAAGTTCAATCTACCATTGTCAATCAAATCAAAGCAGCTCAAGCAAGTAATGCTAAGTTTCAAAAGATTAGAGAACAAGTAGAAAGTGGACTTCGAATAGACTTTATCATCCATGAAGACGGATCTTTGAGATACGGCAGTAGATTATGTGTACCAAAAGGTTCTGTGCGAGAAGAGTTGATGAAAGAAGCTCATAGCTCTCCTTATTCAGTACATCCTGGAGGTACAAAGATCTGCGTCAGAATTACTGGTGGCATGGAATGAAGTGTGAAGTAGCCAGAAGCGTTGCTAAATACTTGGTGTGTTAGCAAGTAAAAGCTGAACATCATAGGACAGATGGTTTACTTCAACCATTACCTATCCCAAAATGGAAGTGGCAACACATCACAATGGATTTCGTGACTGCACTTCCTCGCAGCACGAAGGGTAACGATGCGGTATGGGTTATTGTGGATTGACTCACAAAGTCGGCTCACTTTATTCAATTTCGAGTTGACCAATTTACTGAGACACTAGTAAAGAAGTACATGGAGGTAAGAATCTAAGTAAGATTTTAAATCTTCAATATGTACTATCTCTGATAGCCATGAACGCATGCAAGTAATCGTGGGATTACATGGAGTACCGGTTTGCATTGTCTCCGATCATGACACTAGATTTCGATCATAATTTTTGCAAAGTCTGCAAGCGAGCTTGGGAACAAGTCTGAACTTCAGCACGGTTTATCATCCACAAACAGATGGTCAGTCTGAGCGAACTATTCAAATCATAGAAGATATGCTAAGAGCGTGTATGCTAGACTTTGGAGGATCATGGGAAGATCACCTACATCTTGTGGAGTTTTCAAACAATAACAGCTACCAAGCAAGTATATGAATGACACCTTTTGCAGCACTTTATGGAAGGAAGTGTCGATCGCCATTAAGTTGGGATGACATCAGAGATAGAGAACTTCTTGGAACTGAGATGATAGTAGCAATTGTTGACGTAGTTCGTACTATCAAGGAAAGAATGCACATAGCCCAAGATCGACAGAAGCACTGGGCTGATACAAAGCGCCGTCACTTGGAGTTTCAACCAGGAGAACATGTATTTCTGAAGATATCTCTGAACCGCGGAGTGATTCGTTTTGGAAGTTGGGGAAAGCTTAGTCCGAGATATATTGGACTGTTCGACATACTCGAACGAGTCGGTGAAGTGGCATATCGTTTGGCACTTCCACCTTCATTGGAAGGAGTGCACAACGTGTTTCACATATCCCAACTCAGAAGGTATGTGAGTGATCCGAGCCATATTCTTGATCACTCCGAGTTTACTGTACAGCCAGATTTATCTTGTGTGCAACAACCTGCTGAGATTCTAGATAGAAAGGTGAAGTCACTTCGAAACAAGAAAGTCAACTTGGTTCGAGTGATGTGGAGAGAAGATTCACCAGGAGAATCAATATGGGAAAGGGAAGATGAGATGCGTGCAAGATACCCTCATCTATTTGTAAACCAGTCCTTTAAAATAATTGAAAATTTAGAGGACGAAATTTTGTAAGGAGGGTAGACTGTAACAACTCCAATTTCAATGTACATAAAATTGTTTAAAAGTTAATGTACAATTGGGGTATTTGCAATCCTGTGTACATTATAAGTATTTGTTTTACTTTTGAACAGTAAGAAAGTACTAGTAGCACATTGGTAAAGCCATGCACTGCTGTGATGTAGGCCTTGTGATTGAACCCTCCCAGCCACATTATCTTTTTATTTAATTTTTTTAATCTTTTAGAAGCCCAAGAGTTTGCACGTGCACTACACGTAATATGTTAAGTTATAGATTAATCAAATAAGTGCACTAAAGAAAACCAAGCGACACCAACACATGGCACCAATCCAAGCCTATTCCACCGGACTTGGACCGGCGACACATGCAGTGGGGACCGACACCGCCGGGCTAATCCGTAGGGGCTGCTATGATCTTTTCACCCGAGCACCCCTTGGCTTACCCCACTACCCCCATATTATTTGTTTACTCTGAATTGATCCAGAGAACAATAAAATGCTCTTTAAACCAATTTTTAATGCAAATTTTAATGCATTCTTTAACCCTCAAAACCCTAATTTTTCTTATAAATACCACACTCCATTTCACCCATCCTCACTCAGAAATTCCCTGCCAAAATTCTCAAAAAATTCTCAAGTTCTTTTAGTATGCAAGTGGAGTTAGCAAATGGTGAAGTTCCGACGAGGTTTCAAGGAGATTCCGGCGACGAAACGACGCCCCGACGCCTTCCTTAGTTTCCTCTCCCTCTTCTCTTTTTCCCTGGCCAGTAAGTCCCCTCTCCCCATCTATTCTTATACTCTAAAAACTTTCAATTCTAAAACCCGACGGAAGCGGAGTTAATCCGACTTCCGATTCGGTTTTCCTTTAAAACTCTATTTTTCTTAAACAAGAAAATACCATACTCTCATATATTGTTTAACAAATATTAACAAACATATTAAAATAAGTTTCATTCCAAAATAATCTTTATTGCAACTTTTATCGTATTTTTACGGTAAAATACCGCATACTTTAGTTTCTACACAAATCAACATAAAACTTGTATTACCTTTAGATAACCCACGAGGTAATGACCTACATCATCACAACACACATCTATGACATAGTACGATGAGATTTTGGGAATATATTCATGGGATAATACGACATTACAAATAAATACCATTAACTTGCAAAACCATTTCTTTAAAAAGTGTGTTAAACAATTCTTTGCAATTGCGCCTCTACAACCCATTTTTGGGGACTCCGTTTGGGATGGTGCGGGTTATCGTACATTCTCGGGCCTAGTAGAGTGAGATACAGACCTCCGAAAGGAGTATTCGATCTCGATGGAATTTTAATGCATTTTTCTTTGGAAAATGAGATTTCTATAAAAATAAATAAAATTATTTTTATCAGATATATATATATATATAACTATTATCAAAATATCTATTTTAATTATATTATATAAATATTCCAAGTTTTCTAAATCAAAGGAATCACCATTACATGAAAATACCATCCAAATACAAAACAATACCGATATTTCATTAAAATACCATATACAATGAAAACTAGGTTCTACTCACTAGAAATGTCACTTTTATAAAATATACATCTATGAAAATCCTAAAGACAATAATTAAATACTTGAGGTGTATTTTTAAACATATCAAAATTATTTTTACATAAAATCCTTTCAAGTTTTGCTAAATTACAATAAGGACCCTAGTAAATATAGATTTAAGCGAGACCAATTCTCTTGATCCTCAGGGAGCCGGAGAATGTGGGTGCTTGCCTATCTAAGGTAGACAATCTAACAAACGGTTTTATCAACACGGTAATTGTCTTGGAAAAAACACAAATTCTGCCGTACATGTGCAGCAGTTATCGATAACATCAAAACTAATTCAGGATTTCAAGTTCTTTTCAAAGTGACTGATTCAGACCGAGTCTCAATCTAATCAATCTGACTTGAATATGATTCAAGTGTAAACTACAATACAACATGAATCCATGAATCCGTCTTTTCAATCTAAATCAATCTATATTGACCGAACCGAACCATGGATATACTCCGTCTACATGACTCTCCATTTATATCATTCCATCTACTGATATCATGGTTTCGGCAAGTCATCCATCTATATAACAAACTAATACAATTAATACAAAAGGTATCGCCGGGTTATAAGGGGTAGATTGGTACTGAATGTGTTAGAAGTGGCATGAAACTGTAACCTTAATATACGTAACCTGAATATCCATTGCCGTTGTACCGTGGCTGAATGGTTCCTTGTGCTCTGTATACCTTAATCTCCGGAATAGTGGGACTCCTCTCGTATACACCGGCCTATTCTGTACCAAGCTATAAATAACTGTGTTAACAATATAATAAAATATTACCAGTCTTATTCTTTCTGTCTATTCTATCTCTACTCACCTTTGGGACTTACCGAGCGATTGTTCGCTGACGGCATTCCTTTCTTCTTTCTTTGGAATGTTGTTAGGTGTTTCGGAGGCATTAGAGATTGAGCCCAGCACTGAGGATTTGGAGCAGTTTAAGTTTGACCCAGAGCTCTAGACACTTGTACATATTTATTTCGTTTCAGTTATGCCATTGTTTAGGCATCGCTTTCTACTCATGTATTTACATTTCAGTTGTACTTGTAAAAGAATGTTTAATAAATAAGGTTGTTTTTCATTTACATTCTTGTCTCTTGTGTATTCTACTTTATATTACTTAGTTACGCTTAGCGTGTTTACTTCTGAGTAAATACGTAGCGGGCTTCGCCGCGTCTCCTCCCCGTACATAGGGAAGCGGGGCGTGACAGGGCGGCTCTCCTACATTCTTCGGCTTTTGCAGACGTCGATTTTTAGACATGGCATCTCTTGTACGAGTTTTAGACGTCTAAGCGCAAGTTGAAACAAGCCGCGCAAAATAAGGAGAATCGGAAGTTGACGAAGAGGGGTCGACCAACCAACATCGGCGGCTCGAGGAACGTGAATCTGGTTATGGAGGCAAAGGTAAATTACAAGATATCACTTTTGATATAATGAAATATGAAAATTTACGTTATATATGTGTGTATTTGGTAAATTGCGGAGAGCTCAAACCACGGCTTAGGGTGGCACTACGAGCATGTTGATGGATTATCTGTCTATCCAACTTCATCTAGAGTTCCGGTCACGGGCGATCTTCGAAATCCTGACGCTGGTACTCAGGAGTATTGCGTAAGTGTTAATATTTGTTCTAATTCGAACGAAAATTTGTTTTGAAAAGTTTAAATTTAAACGGTTTATTTACGTTTGAATGCTTTACATGGTGTAGGCGCGGGCGGTGCAGAAGCGGAGGTATCAGGGATTGATTTCAGTTCAGAGACCGATCCGACCGTGCTGACCCCTGTCCAAAACCGCGTATATAGAAGGCACTATGGTGGTTAGGAGAGAGGCTAGGGATCTGGTCCAGCAGATCCCATCTAAAGTTGTCGTCCTCTCCGGCAGTTACTTCTGGTACCCACGCGAGCGACGTCTGGAGCAGCGGTTGGACGAGATGACCGTTGAATTTCGTGCTTTTCAGGAATCAATGGTACGTAGACACACACATACACATACATACACAGACATACACATAAACACACACACGCACACATACATACACAGAAGCATACACACACATATACTCACACAAAAAGAAGACCAAACCGTAATTCATCATCATTCTAGTCTACATTGAACTCTTGTCAAATCCAATCCTACCATATTATGTTTTGATATGAATTTTAGAATATGTTAAACATAATTTAGATGATACCACGCAGGGTAATGACCTACCCTATACACATACGAAGAAATTCTATATTGTTTGTGAAATATATGGTTAGGATTTTTATTTACAATTTGTTAATTGGGTACAAGTTAATTAGTTTAGAAAAAGATTTCCTAAATGAGATACTTAAGAAAAAACCCTTAACTTTTAAGAAAATACATATATTTATAAGATTCGACAGGTAGTGTAGTGAAAAATAATAATAGTTAAGTGTGTTTTAGTTGAAAAGCAACAATAATTAAGGGTATTTTAATTTAAATATATAAAATTGAGCAAATGAGGTTTTTTATTAAAAAATTTAATGATAGTTTAGGGAAAAACAACAATGGTTAAGGGTATTTTAGTGAAATTTATGGTAATTTAGTTAATTTTAGAAGATGAATCATTTAGTTAAATTTTCAAGGCATTTTAGTGAAAAATAACAATAGTTAGGTATGCGCACACACGCACGCATAAACACACGCACGCACATACACATAAACATGCACGCACACACGCACAGACACACACACATACATACACGTGCACGCACACATACAGACAATCACAAACACACATATATACACTCAGACACACATGTATAAACAAGTCCAATCTCTAACCCCAAACCATAAATTACACAAAATTTTAAATTTTACAGATTCGGCAGGTCACTGCTGCGGCACCAGCTCCGCAAGCCACTACTTTGGCTGGGCTGCGCAGGCTACTCCTTTGGCTCCGTAAGCCACTGCTTTGGCTCCGCATCCCGCTGCTTCGGTACCGTAGCCCACCCCCACTCCTGATAATCCAGTTTTTCAGATTTTGTCGGTCCGGGGCTACAGCGAAGACCAGCTGTGCCGGATTTCCCAGATACTTGGACATGGAGGATCTGAACCGATCCAGTAGCGATGTATTTATATTTTTTTTCATTTTTTTGCGATATATGTACTGTATTTAATACGTATCGTATATCTTGGATATTGTTTGTTGTATATTTTGATTTTGTATTCATATTTTGTGTTTTTTTTGGTTATTTCGTAGTGTGTGTGTGTGTGTGTGTGATGTTTTGGATAAATATTTATGTATTCATGTGCGCTATATATATTATCCTGTACAGGACGGAAAGAAAACGAAAGAAGAATTTATAAAAAAAATTATATGCCCTTACAGTTATGACCGTGAGGGAAAGTGATGTCCCTACGGTTGTAACCGTAGGGGTTAAATATTAGGTTTTCTAATATTTTATCCCCTATTTTTACTGATATTTACCCTTTACGGTTACAACTGTAAGGGTATTTACTTGCTCCTACGGTTCTAACCGTAGGGGCATTTAAAAAAAATAAATTAAAAAATATTTAAAGTTACCCTACGGTTTAATCCATAGGGACACATACTTTCCCCTACGGACTACACCATAGGAGAAACATGTTACTATTTTTTTCAGATAATTTAAAAACAAAAAATTTCTTTATGGAATAAATCGTAGGGACAGAAGTCTCTACGATAATGACTGTAGGAGCAAATTTTCATCCGTGGGGTATAAACTTGCCCCCTCGGATTTTGTCCACATGGTTACTAATTTTTCCCCTATGGTTACCAACGTAAAGGCAGTGACTTGCCCCCACGGTCGTAAGCATAGAGGCATCCCATCTTTGTAGTAGTATATATATGAGAATAATGAAGGAAAGGTGCTCTAAGAGGCTTTTTTCGTTACGTGGCGGCAAAAACTACACCCTCCACCATTTTATTCGACGATTGGCACCGTCCATCTTAATTTCCATCGTATAATATATCGATACACCAAATTTCATGTGATTCCACCACTTTTTCACCGTTGAATTAGCAATTCCCTAAACTGTTAATTTGCACCATTAAATCAACGGTGAAAAAGTGATGAAATCACATAAAATTCAGTTTATCCACATATTACATGATAAAGATGATGATGATGGATGCCGATCGTCGGAAAAAATCACGGAGGGTGTATATTTTCGATGCCATCATAGTCCATGGACTTAAGGACCCCATAGTCCGTAGTTTAAAGACGTCATAGTCTATAAAGTATAAGGACATCATAGTCCATGAGTTTAAGGAGCAGATGACACCTTTTCTCTCTCTCTCTCACTCTCTCTCTCTCTCTCTCTATATATATATATATATATATATATATATATATATATATGGGAGCGATCCATTGCAAACTGGTCCGTGTTTTTTAAAAACGAGAATTCTTAATCTACGACATATTTTAACGATCCAAACCGTTCAAGTTGATTATCCTACCATCAAATATATGTGTAAGAAAAATCAAAGAATTTAATGACCTCTAACCAATGCATGGTGGGTGGAAAAATAAACGTTTTCCGATAATATAACATAAAGTTTATCCGATGCATAGATTAGAGGTTTTCAAATCCTTTAATTTTTTATGCATATATATTTGAGGGTAGAGTGATCAATTTGAACGGATCGGATCGTTAAAATATATCGTAGATCGAGAGTTCCCGTTTTTAGAAAACGTCGGCCGGTTTGCAATGGATCGCTTATATATATATATATATATATATATATATATATATATATATATATATAGCGGTTTCACATTTTTAAAATCACGAATCTGAATGAAAGCCGTTGGATCTTGTGTTTTTAATCAACGGTTAAAACTAATTCAGCTTAATAAATCATTAATAAATGGAAGTTGAATATTCTATTTCTTGATTTTAGAAAAAAAATAAAGAGAAACGTCAAATCCTTTAGTATTATTTATACAATATTTGGAAGTAGAATATTTACTTTTCATTTATTAACGATTTATTAAGCTGAATTAATTTTAACCGTTGATTAAAACCATAAAATCCAACGGCCCTCATTCAGTTCGCGTTTTTAAAAACGCGAACCCGTTCTATATAGATTGTGTGTGTGTGTGTATTCTTGTTGCTTGGCAATGATTTATGTCATTTCTAATTTTTTTTTTTTGCACCAAAAGCTATTGAAATTGCAGAGCTACTCCATAATATATTACAACTAAGAAATAATGTGGGAGGTTCACATTAGCCATATATATAAGCAAGTCAACTTACAGCTAGTTTGCAATTCAATTTCAGGCTGTTCCAAGACAGCAACTCAACTAATTTGAGAAAATTAGCTCCATTTTGATTGGGAAACTCTTGTAAGTCAAACTTTGTGTAGTTGGCATATCATTTGCCATTGATTCCACAACAAACCCATATATAATGTCCCTAATTGGATAATATCATGTGCCCAAACTTTCGCTTTTATTGGTTATAATAACATGATGAAAGTGGGATTTATACCCATACCTCCATATCGGAAAGAATGGCTAATTGGTAAAGGAGTTCTTGCTATTACTGACTAGTTTTCTGCATCTACCGTCGATGTCTAGCAGATTTTGCATGGTACAAAATAAATACTGTTTGATTTAAATTACAAGATTCTAAGAAAACTTCCAGAGATGCTTTTAGAAATAGAAATTGATGACGATTCCGAATATTTTTCACATTTAAATCATGCAACAATGATAGGAGAAGTTCAAAAGTAGAGTTTTCATTTATAAGTAGTGTTCAATGGAAACCCACAGCAGCACGTCTAACTTGTGCTTGTGATAAATTGGAAGTTTTCACCAATCAATATACTTGTTTTAGTGATATTGGGCATCAATCAATCAACAAATATGATGATTAAGAATTAAATTAAGATTATGAAACAGTTGAGATGTCTAACTTGTTTGAGTAATACTTTTTCTACCGGTGCGAAGGCATCCATGTAGGCTACATGATTTTTATTGGATACAAAGTGGGGCCATGTGATATGATAGAGCATGGATCCGAGACAGTTTGGGCTTTATCAATAAATTTGTACGATGGAAGTCTTGGACAAAGGCCTCACCACCGGATCTTCAATCCTACCAGGGAAAAGACGCCAAAGTTATACTCTGGTCGCTTCTTCAATAATAAAACCAGTCTCTTTCTTAGAGATGTAGGGTTTCTATTTATGGAGAAAGGGGAGCATACTTTTGCTCTCATATTAGAGAGGTTTATATAGGTGTCATGTACGGTGGTGATGCAATCAATGAAAACTCGGTTGGCTATCTAGGGTTTTGTTCCGACATGGACTGCCCTCTTTGTAAAGGGATCTCTTGGTGGGCCTCATAGGGTGAGTACCACCGGTTTGGACCCGTGTTTGGCCTCGTGGGCTGAGTGGAGTCGGGCCGGACCCGTCGTTGGTTATTCCATGCAGTATCAGTATCCCTCTACTCCGAGATGTTGGCTCCGAGTGCTCGGGATAGAACTTGATTTTGACGGTTGGAATACAATGATCGTGATCCCTCGCCTTTGTCATGCGTGTCTCTCATCCATTAGTTCTACCGCCTTGTCTCATCATGCGGTCATTAATCAATTCTGCCTCTTTCTTAGAGAAAAAGGGAAACTTGGAGAGGAAGTGTCGCCATTTCTCTTGCTTAGATTTTTCCAGATCCGTGAGTCGTAGCCGGTTTCGTTGCCTCTGAAGATCTAACTTTCTCTTCCAGCGCTTCTTCAGTAAGTCTTCTTCTCCTCGCCTCTCTATTTCTTGTAGCTATGTCTTCCGGCATCTTGAGTGTGGAGGATCAGGAGAAAGTTAGGGGGTTTTATGCCTTCTCTGTCGATTTCTTCGATGGAAGATAAGTGCAGGTCTTCCTTCTCCTCTATCGAATTCAAACCTAAATCTACGTTGTCCATTCTCGACCCTCCTGACGGGTATATCGATTTGTACTATGAATATGTCCTCACTGCTCTTCGATTTCCCTTTTCCCCAATCATTCAACGTATTTTTAAGGATTTAGATCTTTCTCCTTTTCAAATCACGACCAACGGTTGTTATGTGATTGTTGCTTTCGTCTTTGCTCTTTTCATGGTGAGGGGGGCTTATTCTCCTAAGCTTCTTCACGCTTTCATCAGGGTTAGCGTCCCCTCCGGTAGCCAACGTCTCTGGGCTTATCTCTAGGACAAGGTCAAAATAGTCAAGGGGCTAAAGTCTAAGATCGCCGACTGGCAAAAACGGACCATTTTTTATCGCAACTCCGACTCTCCTTTCAGGTTTCTAATGGCTTGGAGAGGAGAGAATAAGAGTGCTATCTTCAAGACATCCATGAAGAGTCTCCCTTCTAGCCTCAAGGCCTTAGCCGAGTATCTCATGGATGTTCAAGGAGGAAGGTTAGTTGTAGAGGAGTTTTTCACTGAGGCCAACTTCATGTTATGCTGCCTCGTCTTTCCTGACCCTGAAGTTGATCTCTCATAGGGTCATGAAATCCTGCAGTACAATCATGAGCTAGCTACGGGGGAGAGCATCGAGCTCCCTATGTGGGAGGAAGGAATGTCCCTCGAGATGCGACACCCATCCATCCATCCTCCTCCTGAGACATCCTCGACCCACTCCGTGGATCCAATGGGGGAGAATTTTCCGACCGCCAGCTTTTTCCTCGATCCCACTCTCTATAAAGCTTCTAGTGTAAAATCCACCTCGCACCCTCCCGTTCCCTCTTCGAAGAACTCGCCTTCCCAGAGTTCGACCTCTCGTCGAGGTGGTAAGAGGTCTCTAAGTAGAGCAAAGAAGGTCTCTTCCACCCTCGGGGTCAGCAAGGCCCGAAAAAGGAAAGCTTCATCTGCCTCGAACCCCGCTGGAGAGATTGTCGTATGTCCCTCTTCCCAGCTCGGGGAGAAAGGATCGGGCCCTTCGAGCTTTGTAATTTGTGTAGGAGGTACTCCCCGGTCCAGCCATTAAGCGGAGCGTCAGGTGTTTGGTTACGGCATTATCTAACGTTGTTTTATTTCTTCTTTTTCCAGATCAGGCCGACATAACCAAAATGTAACACCTTAGTACGTTTATACAATATAATTTGGTATTTTAAGTCTTTCTTTATAATTCGTTTATTCTTTTTTCTATTGGGCTGCGAATGATTCAAGTAGTAGTAGTCGTTATCCGACCTGACCCGCATGTTTAGAACCCGATATAGTGCAAGGTTATATCAAATATTTACTAGTACTATGTATTTACGTGAATCGAGTACTATATATACTTTATATATGTTTAAATCTTTATATATCTATTTATAGTAGAAGATATAAATAAATAATATTTTTCTACCTGCGTTTGTATGGCATATCACCAAATATCTTATTGTTAATCTTATTTATTATGGTCAAATCCTAAAATATAGACAACAAAATATTTAATAATTTTTTATGAATATTTACTTAAATTTTATTTAGGGTATATGTATTTAACACTAGATTATTAGATTATGGCCAAAATCTTTGCGTATGTATTTTATTCTCAAAATTATATTTTTTGACTAGATTCGGATAATATTTGGAGTGATTTGGTATTACCCATAAACAAATACTATATATATATATAATACTATAGACTATATATAATAATATAATTCTCTCTCTCCTCTCGTCTTTCTCCCCAACCACCATACCACCACCGTGTCATCACCAGACCACCACTGTACCACTATCAGACCACCACTAGACCACCACCATGTTACCACTAGACCACCACCATATCCAGACCAGACCACCACCAGACCATGCACCATACCCAGACCAGACCACCACCAGACCATTTACCGTACCCAGACAATGCCATGACCGTGTCATCACCGTACCCAGACCATGCCATGACCGTGTTATCATCGTACCTAGACCGTGTCACGCCATGTACCATGCTCCTGTGCCACGCCATACCCGCTTCGTGCTCAGCTCATGCCACTTTTGTGCCACCATCGCATCAGCCCCGTGTCACCGCAAAGCCTAGCACCATGTCATGCCGCTTTACACACCGTATCGTGTCGCGCCGACCCGCTGCACACCTTTATCATTGCGGACGCCATTGTCTTTTGATTCTTTGTGTAGTAATAGTCGATCAACCTATTAACGATATCTCATGCACGTCAACCGTTGTTTTCGAGGCAAGTTCTAAACTTGCAACATGTTATTTTTATTATATCGATATTTATATTCTTGACTATTACATACGTTTTAATATTCAGTAAGTAGTACCAAGTTATAGTTTTATAATATCAGCATGTATCCGTACCGATAATGGTTTATCTAGTTGCATGCTGGATCATCACAATATTATCATACTACAATATTAGTTCAGTATGTTATCTATATTGCAACATACAGGTTAATGAACGTATAACGGTTATTACAGATAGATACATATGCATTATGGCATTAGTTATGTTTACCGTATTTAGATACTGATTACAGTTATACATTTAGTATCTATTCTGGTTAAAATATATTGCTTGACATGTTCACGACCCACTACTAGACTTGTTACTTGGATTATTACTAATGCCGACAATCCTGACTTGTTTTCCTGACGGACGTGACTTATTGTCTACATAGACAAGACATGTACCTGCTTGATCCTGTGTTGGCATTAGATTTATATCATCAATACCTGACTTGAACACAAAACTTTGGGGGTAAGGGGAAATCAATAATGAAATCTGACTTGTAACTCAACAGTTCGATACTTCCAGATACTGATCAGTCTATACAGGCTCGGCCAGCCCCAGAATGATGATGCTGACATCATTCATCTGTACATATTACATGTTTACTGCTTAGCGACACGTCTCGGATTCAGCCCCGAGAATCTTGACCATGGTCCCGGGCACGCACGGGATACTATTAAGTTACATCGACGATTCCATTTAATTGATTTCAAAGACTTGTAGAATAGATAACCTAGAAGCATAGATTTTAGGATACACATTACATACATACACCACACTGTTTTATACCCGTGTTCATTATTTATATTCATGTTTAATCATATCATCATATTCTGGTTATTACTATTATTTTGATATTTATGACACACTGACGTCTGGGTTTTGCATGGCCCAGTTCCTTTTACCTTGTCGCAAGCAGATCAGGAGTATTTTAGCAAGCAAGCCGAGCACTGAGGAGCTAGATGTTTAGTTTATTTTATTTCCATAATTTTATTTTATCGATGTGATCCCATAAAGGACGTGATTCAGAGATTATTTCTTCGATCTTGATTCGTTTCCGCTATATACATTTCTTGACTTTTATTTACTGTGGCAGATGGACATGTGTCTGTTAGATTTTATTTACCGTTCTTGATATCTGATTGACAGCCGTAATGTGACTATGGAAGGATTATTCCTAGCCATAGGTAGCATGGTTGGGTTTGTCACGTACCGTATTTACGTATTTTAGGAAGCGGGGCATGACACAAAATCTTTGGGAGCAAAACTTTAGCATTGGGTGGTTTGAATCCGTCGACCCCCGCCAACTCCTCTAAGGGTATCAAGCGTCGAATAGATGAGATGCCTCCTGAGCCGAACAAAAAAGCGAGACTCTCTGCCCATGTCAATGATGTCTTCACACGTGTTGCAAAGGTGTTTCCCCCTCTTCTAACCTCTGCTCCCTCTCTCTTGCCTGCTAGACTTTTGTAACACCTTAGAATACGATTAGTGTTAATTAAGCGATGTTCCCGACAAATATTTCTGCGCAGAAGAGTCCAAGGTATCAAATGGCAGCGATACGCTTAAGGAAATGCGAACCAATATCTTCCGGCCTGTATTTTGATAAGTTCCCAAAGGAGAAACTATTAAATTCTGATGGTATTGGAAGCATCTCGAAAACCCTTCGATTTGATATATTATGGGCCTCATAATTCATCCGGGATCAGAAGTTATGAGGCATCACGTGTCCACACGTGATGGACCTTTAAGAACCCGCTGGAGGAGTTAAAAGATATAATAAAAACTCAGAAAAGATCCCAAAGGGGCATCACGTGCAGACACGTGACCATGGGTCACGTGCAGACACGTGATGGGCTTTTAAGGCCTCTAAAATAATGAATACAATTAAATTCTAAAATCTGTTCCCTGATTAAAAATCAGGAAGTACCTCAACGAGGTATCACGTTCTCTCACGTGACCAAGGATCACGTTCCAACACGTGACAGGCTTTGAAAGCCTTACAGTTTAATAGAATTAAAATTCTAAATTTCTCTAAAATATTTCGAAATAGAATTAAAATTCTAAATTTCTCTAAATCTTTCCAAATGGAAAAAGATTATGGCGACCATTGGATTAAAGATCCAAGGGTGATTAAATATCACCAATTTATGGAAAGATCTTAGACAAGGAAAGATTTCCCCAAATCTCACCGAAATAACAAACAGAATATCATTTGGATTTAAAATACAACGGTGAATAAAATTCACTGAATGATCTAAAGGCTCATATTAATTATGAAATCAAATCAAATCTTTCAATGAGAGATTTGCTAAACAAATTGATTCTCTTCCTTCTCCTATAAATAGGAGCCAAGACAAGAAGAGAAGGGGGACCTTTTTGGAGAGAAAAACAGAGAGAGGAGAATTTAATTCTCAAGAGGGAAGAAAAGAAAGGAGAATTTAATTCTCAACAAAGAAAACCCTAGGTGAGAAAAGAAAGGGAATCAAAACTTCAAACAGAGAATTTAATTCTCAAAATCCAAGAGTTTAACTCTTATACAATAAAGAACTTAGTTCTTCTTCTGGTTGAAGATCTGTACAGAGCACATCTCCCCATAGGATGAGAATTTAATTCTCATCGGGTCGAGATCCTGCCATGCAGATCCTAAACTTAGAAGAGGAATTGAGTTTTGAGAATTTAATTCTCCCAAACTCACAGGAATTTAATTCCTCCTAAAATGAAACTGGGGTTTAACCCTAATCAAGAATTTAATTCTTTTACATATCTGGGAATTTAATTCCTTTAAAAAGAAATTAGGGTTTTGCCCTAAATAAGAATTTAATTCTTTCACAATAGGAATTTAATTCCTCCAAAACAAAATTAGGGTTTAACCCTACAGAGAATTCAATTCTTAAAAGATCTCTGTTCAGGAATAAAACCAGGGTCACGTGACCCCTAAAAAGATCCCCAAAAAATAAAAAGGAAGAAACTCTGAGGCAATGCCTCGCGTGCTCCCACGTGACTCCCAAAACGCAGAAAGAAAAAGCAAAGGAAATGAAAGCTTTGGGCGCTCTCACGTGTTACCACGTGACCCCTCAGCAAATGCTTTAACAATTGGCGCACAGATCCCCATCACGTGCCAACACGTGATGCTCTAAAATAAAAATGAAAGTGTTTAACACTTAATGGCAGAACGAAGAAAGGAGTTTCGGCCCAATCTCAGGCTCCTCACGTGACCCCACGTGACCACCCCATTTTTAGTGTTTAACACTATTTTTAAAGCGCATCACATGGGAACACGTGATCGTCAAATATCTTCTAGTGTTAACACTATTTCAAAACCAACCTAGCCCAAAATGGCTAAGTTTTTTCAGAGGCAAGATTCCCCTTTGACTGAACTTCAATTATACCCTTGTTTTCCAAACTTGATCATTTCACATGACATTCAAAGTAAACTCTAGAGCCATGATGAATGGTCAGTGCCTAATAAAGCCAAAATGTTGTCAGAGCCCCCAAACCTCTGTTTAGCGCTGCTGCATGATGTGGGGTTGAACCCAGACAAATTTCAAACATAATTGGACTTAGCCTAAACTGGCCATAAGTCCTCAAATCATCTTGAACTTAGCACATCTGCTCTCCCAACCAACTTTGGTTCAAGGGTACATCTCTGAACTCTTCTGATATCTGTCGTTGTAATCCTTCAACGTCGTCAGAGAGGTGACGGGTCCCGACGACCATACATTCAATGGACCACCACGTCCCTAAACTGGAATTGGACCACTATTTCCTTAAACTGGTATTGGACCACCACGTCCCTAAACTGGAAATGGACCACCATGTCCCTAAACTGGAACAATAGGTCCCAAACGCTCTTTTGTCGGATCTAAACGATCCTGTTAAGTCGATCTTAGTCCCAAATTGGACTAACGTATCCTTAACAACTGTTTAAGTTGATCTTAGCCTCAAATACGGCTAACGTATCCTTAAAACTTCAAACAGACTTTAGTCCCAAATTGGACTATAGATCCCCCAATCAACTTTGGTTCAAGGGTACATCTCTGAACTCCTCTGATATCTGTCGTTGTAATCCTTCAACGTCGTTAGAGAGGTGACGGGTCCTGACGGCCATACATTCAATGGACCACTATGTCCCTAAACTGGAACAATAGAGCCCAAACGCTCTTTTGTCGGATCTAAACGATCCCGTTAAGTTGATCTTAGTCTCAAACTGGACTAACGTATCCTTAACTAACGTTTGAGTTGATCTTAGCCTCAAATATGGCTAACGTATCCTCAAACCAAAACCCCAAACCCAAATCTAAGAAGATACGGATTTGGACCAATCCACGTCCTACGGGCGAAAACATAACTTAGTCTTCGTATACAATTCACGGGCAACCACAAACAAAACAAACACCCACGACACGAAGTGACCATCTGGAGAAGGAGAAAGTTGTTACCGCCATGCGGTAGCGTAATTAACTGCAGGGGCTTGCGCCTGCAGGGAAGAGCGTCCCCAC
This sequence comes from Agapanthus africanus, assembly GCA_030015575.1. NCBI lineage: Eukaryota > Viridiplantae > Streptophyta > Magnoliopsida > Asparagales > Amaryllidaceae > Agapanthus > Agapanthus africanus. The sequence goes on from JASDDO010000014.1 coordinate 671,088,654, forward strand.
AATCAAAAACCCCTCAAGCGAGGGGGAATCTAACGAAGTCTGCTACATCTGACGCATCCGTTTAAACCTTCGATACATGGTTCCATAAATCAACTTGGCATCTTCGGAGAGGTAGACGGATAGCACCAATTAGCATCTTCCCCGAATCTCAGGCATGACGAACCACGTCTCGGCCGCCATTCGGAGGGGAACAGATTCCGGCATGCCCGGTGGGACCTTTTTCCTCTTTCCACTCCACACTTCGTGTGTCGTGTTCGCGAACGAATCGCGGTTTACTGTGGTTGCCTGTGGATTCGAGGTACTAAGATTTGGTGTCTTGCTCCGTGCAGAAAACAGAAGATCAATGGCTTCAAGCTGCACTGCCTGCAACTGCAACTCTCGCTCGGTCCTTGCTGGAGGAGTGACTTATGGGCCCCAAGCGGTGTCCCTTTTCAAGATGCCAGTGGAGCAGGTAACTCAGGCCACCACTGGATTATTCTTCGGGACCATGCTCCCACCGTTGAGCTTCAATGCCACAATGACGTTGCAAGAATCCCCAAAGAAGTCGGTCTTTGATCGGCTTACCACTGCCGCGACCCCTCTCAACGGGTCGCCCAACTTCAATACCTCAGTTTTCAACAGATTGGGCCAGAGCGTCTACAAGCCCGCGATACCCGAAGTTGCCATCCCAAAGCGGATAGCCATCACGGCTCAAGCGGACGAAATCATTGGAAAGGATTCTCCTTCCAAAAAGTCAGTTTTTACAAGGATGGCCATTCCGGCTTCTGCTCCAGGCGAGGTCCTCAAAGCTGCTTCCTCTGCCCAGAGGTCTGTCTTTGACAGATTAGGCATTGCTTCTCAACGGGTGTCAGTCTTCGACAGGCCAGCACCAATAACGGTCTCTCCTTAAAGCAGGGGGTATGAGGAGGTCACCCCTACGGCTGAGACAACTCCATCCACACGACACGCTTGACGTCGCCACTGGCGCCGAGTGAGGAAGGCTGGGGGCAACTCCCCATCTGGGATAACTCCGCCAACTCCAACGGTGGGGATCGATGCTGCTGTTCCAACCGGGAACAGCTTTGAATTGCTAAACACGGTGCGCAGAAACTCTCCTACTACGATGCTGAAGAGAACTCCTTCACCTGTGGAGGATACTCCAGAGAAGAAGCTGGAGAAGCCCCCTCAACGGCTACCCTCTAAAATTTACAAGGTCTGGCGACAGATCCAGGAGTCGGTGATTGATCAAGACTATCTCCGCCGACAGAAAACGATGAAGGTTCGGCAGGGGAAGGATTACCCCGTCAGGCCACAAAAAGCAACGACTACTTGGGCGCCCACTACAACGGCCCCCTCAACTTCAACCACTCAAAAGAAAAGGAGGCCGCAAAAATCCCCTGTGAACATGGCGAACCGTAAACGCGCTTAGCACAAACACCCCAAGTCTGGGGGCATGGTGGTGCATATCGTCTATATGGCATCCGGAAAAGAGGATAGCCGTATCTCCACGGGTCATCGACCGCTTACGCGATCCATGACAAAAGCCCAAGAGTAGCAGCAGAAGCTTCAGGAGATGCTGACTACAATGGCCGCACTTACCGAGCCAAAAGAAAGCCCGGAGGAATCATCAAAACAGCGTCACGAACAAGAAACTGACGCTGACTTCCTACGTAGAGTCCTCGAAAAGAAGGACAGAGAAGCGGCAGAACACGCTGCCAACATAAAACGAATGGTGCTTCTCTTCCAAGACATGGTCGGAATGATGCTACAGCCGGACCCTCCAGTTGAAGACCCTCCGATCATTACTGAAGACGATAGAGGAGAGACATCTAATCCTCCTCCGACTCTTTTAACAGCCAAAGATGAAACCATTTCCAAGGATGCGCTGGATGACTATATAGCTCATCAAATACGGGCTCATCAAGTGAATGAAGCGGCTGCGCAAATTGTTAGAACTGGACGACCCTATCCGGGCTGGTATGACCAAATCAGTTACCCACCGGGATATACGATCCCTAAGTTCCATGTATATAAAGGGACAGGGAACCCACATCAGCATGTCGCTTAATTCAGGGCCTTATGCGGCAATACTGGAGGCGATGACAAACTGTTGCTTCGACAATTTGTCGGCAGCTTAGCGGAAACGACATTCGAATGGTATTCGGAGCTACCTAACGACTCTGTCAAAACATTTGCGGAGATGGAGTTGCTGTTTACACAAAGGTTTGCCAGCGCCAACAAGCGCACCCCGATAACAGCACTGATCAATGCCAAGGTAAGGCCAGGCGAAACGTGGGTCCAATACGCAGTACGGTGGCGAAACCTATGGTCGAGATGCGAACAATGCATAGAAGAAGCTCCTGCCGTGGGCATGTTCGTGGGTACTCTCGACCCTCAAGCGACCATCTCACAATTCATGATGTTCTTCAAGCCGACCACCTTCCAGGCCTTGATTGACAAGCTGGCCCAAATGGACCAAATGGGCCATAGGCCTTCCTCTTCAAAGACAGAGCCTTGGAATGAAAAGGGCAAAGGGAAAGCAACCTTCGTTGCCAATACTCAGCAACGACCGAGCAACTTAAAGCCGGTTGTTCGCCAAAACAACGTGCGTCCACGCCCATCCCTCGAGGAGAGACTAGGACGTCCTTACTCATTTCCTCAGAATAAAACGAGGAGATTGTTCGAGCTGGCAGTGCGCAACGGACTTATCAACCTGCCGATTCCGAAACGTCCTTTTCAGCCAGGCGATGTCAACGATCCAAATTACTGCCCTTACCACCAAGCGGTAATCCATCCAATCGAAGATTGCTTCGTCTTTAAGGGATGAATCGAGGATCAGTACCAACAAGGCAAGTTCGCGTTATCCGAAAACTGGAAGGTGAACCCGCCACAGCCTCACACTCCTAAGAAGACAAACACACCGGGGGCAACGTGCTCTTTTGTTGATGAAGCTCCATGAGAGGTGGCTCTTTCGACCAAAACTAAAAGAATGCTGAAGAATCTCCAAACGTGCCCGGCAATCAGGTGGAAAAATCCACTCGAACCTTAAATCATCGAGGGGATGCTGAAACCGCGCCCAATTCTAAAGATCGGTGATGATAGCCAAAGCGATCACACTCAGCCGTCAAAGTCGTCGAAGAAGAAGACCAAAAAGCCCGTGAAGCCTAGTGACAAGTGCACGGACATGCAAAAGCAGATTGACGCGTTGGAAGAATACAATCAAAAAGCACGGACTCCAATCACATGCCAAGAATTTCTCAGCCACGTCATTAAGGACGGAGATGATGACAATGGAGAAGACTCGTCGGATGAATCTGAAGATTATGTGGCGAGCTGCCATGTGACCTCTCACTCGTTGATAAACGACGAAGGAGCTCCTTACACAGAGAAGCTGGGGGCGGATCCTGAGCCAGAACTTCTAGGACCATCACACGAAATGATTGATGCATTCCTGAATGAAGTCCGTCTTAAAAGCAAAGCTGATCGAAAGAGCGAGATGGCCATATTCGAGAAAGCCAAACGCCGTTGACTAGATGAAAGGGTCGAAACACTCCCACCGGATCAAAGTACATCCTACGCAAATGAAAGCAGGATCAAGACAAGGAAACGATTCGCCAAAGCCATATCGATGGGGATGAAGCTGCCCTCTTTCAGAGAAAATTCTCCTGGCGGTATACATCTTGATAAAGCGGACGTACATTCTAACTTCTGCTTATATCATCAGAAGATTGCACATCCTACTGAAGACTGCAACTCCTTTAAGTGTTGGTGGCAAGGGTATGTCGCTCACAGGCAACACTTCAATAGGATAAAGCGTGAAGCTCGTAGACAGCGGAAAAATGCGACAGATGAGCGTAAAAGAATTACCGGCAATTGTCATAGGGTTGATCCCGGGGGATCGCGAGTTCTCACCTTCGGGAGCGACTCCGACGAAAAAGTAGCCCACGGTCCTCTCTTCAAGGAATCCATCTCTGAAACGAAAGAATTGAGGAATTGCGAGAACATTCAGCTGCGCAATCGTATGCTACCCGAAAAGAATCTCGGACCCGCAAACAAGGGATCGAACAAAAGGGATAAGGGGAAGCGAAAAGCGACCTCCATCGCCAATGCTCAACAACAACCGAGTGACCCGAAACCGTTTGGTTGTCAAAACAACAAGCCGCGATACCTCAATGAGAAGTTGAAACGTCCTTACTCGTTTTCCAGAGATAAAACAAAGAGACTGTTCGAGCTAGCGGTGCGCAGCGGGCTCATCATTCTGCCGGATCCAAAACGTCCGTTGCAGCAAGGTGGCGTTGACAATCCTAACTATTTTCCCTACCACAGAGTAATGGGTCACCCACTCGAAAATTGCTATGTCTTCAAAGGCTGGATTGAGGATGAATACCAACAGGGCAAATTCGCGTTGTCTGACAACTGGAAGGTGAGCCCGCCATAACCACATGCTCCGAAAAAGATGGACATGCCGGGGGCATCGTGCTCTTTCATAGAGAAAGCCCCAAAGACCGAAACGTCGTTAAACTAACGATGGACCACTATGTCCTAAAACTGGCGTCGGACCGAAACGTCCCTAAACTAATGATGGACCGCAATGTCCTAAAACTTGCAAATGACCGAAACGTCGTTAAACTACTATCAACCCGCGGCATCCTCAGGCTGGCGTAGTAAAAAAAAACAAAAACAAAAAAAACGGTATGTCTATAAGCAAAATGGGCACGGATGAAAACCCGAAAGGGCTCCGTGACTAAAAACAGCAGGGCTACCGGCGAGTGTTTGTGAAAACCCGAAAGGGCGCAACTTCGTTAAAAAAAAGAATAAAAAAAAGGGAAGACGGTATGTCCATAAGCAAAATGGGAACGGATGAAAACCCGAAAGGGCTCCGTGAGTGCAGGGCTACCGGCGAGTGTTTGTGAAAACCCGAAAGGGCGCAACCTCGTTAAAACACTTACAGGGTCCTCTCGACCTTGTAAGGAGAAACCACCCGTGTGAGATCCTTACGACTCACAAAGGAGCAACACACTTAGGGATCCTCACGATTCCTAAGGAGAAATTACACTTGCGAGATCCTCACGACTCGTAAGGAGAACTCTCTTATGGGACCCTCACGGCTCATAAGATTTGAAAGTCTTAAGTTACAGAGATCCGAACCTGTTCTTAAGCAACCCCTACAATCTTCGATACTGCCCTACAAGCGGCTCATACTGACCCTTGTATACAATCCATGGGCGCGAATAAACATTTCTCCAGCAAAGTCCCATCCGTGATTAGGGATATGTCCATATGGTGAACAACCCTTATAAGTCCTTTCGGCTTATAAGGAGAAAACCCTTTTGTAAGATCCTTACGACTTACGGGGGAACATACACTTAGGAATCCTTACGATCCCTAAGGAGAAAACACACCTACGAGATCCTCACGACTTGTAAGGAGAAATAGCTTTGTGTCATGAAGTCAAAAGCCTTAGTCGACAGAATTCTAACCCTGTTTACTAAACCACCTTTGTTCGACATTGACGAAGGCAAATGATGATTCGCTCCTGGCAATATCCCAATGGTAGCGATGCTGATGCCTAAAACGGTATCAAATTCCAAGTCCTTTTACGGCAAATGATGATTCGCTCCTGGCAATATTCCAGTCGCAGCGATGCTGATGCTAAGATTGGTATCAGATCCCAAATCCCCACTCACGATAGAAAAATCTGCGAGCCACACATGCATACGAAATAGCCGAAATGATGGGGCAACTTGCAACAAAATCAGCAAGTAAAAATGTATGCATACAAAAATAGCCGAAATGATTGGGCAACTCGCAATAAAAAGTAGCGAGTAAAAAGAAAAATAGCCGAAATGATTGGGCGCCGCGAAAAATAGCCGAAATGATTGGGCAATCGCGATTTTTGCGATATAAAAAGCTGAAATGATAGAGCATCGCGGAAAGAATAAAAAATGATGAAAGAATAAAACTTTTTGCCCTACAGGTGAGATCACATCAATCCCTGTATACAATCCAGGGGCACAAACAAAGAGGGAACCATACCTTCCCAACAGGCTCCATCAGAAAGAGAAGACAAATCTCGACGGTTTATAGACAACCTAGAGACAACCTCGACATTTGTCGCAATATTGCAGACACAATGTCAGAAAATGAAGCAAAGGAAGATCCTTAGCTTCAGGGTCTCGACGTCAACATCGACGACTTAGATATCAACACCGGCATGCTTTGTCCCTCCAACCTGATGCAGACATGACGTCAACAACCGACCTCAGAGTCGCAATGAAACGGAGCCATGGCAAAGGCCCTAGTTCCAAATCTCAATGGACACATCTGCAGCCTGGAAACCAACAACGGTGTGCCTCCTCATTCCAGCAGGACACAGATGTTACACCATCAAACGGAGTGACGACGAAATCCCAGCTCCACCTCAGCATTCGTTTCGTTACAGCAGACGAGATGTCAACAGCAGTGTTCTTTCGCAGTCCAGCAGGACGCAGATGTAACGTCAACAAAAGACCTCATGGTCGAAACAAAGCGGAGTGACGGCAAAATCCCAGCTCCACCTCAGCATTCGTCTCGTTACAGCAGACGAGATGTCAACGACGGTGTTCCTCCGCAGTCCAGCAGGATGCAGATGCAACATCGATGAAAGACCCCATGGTCAGCAAAGCGGAGTGACGTCAAAATCCTAGCTCCACCTCAGCATTCGTCTCGTTACAGCAGATGCAACGTCAACAGCAGCGTTCCTTCGCGGTCCAGCAGGATGCAGACGCAGCGTCAACAAAAGACCTTACGGTCAAAGCAGACAAAGCAAAGGCCAAATTCCTAGCTTCAGGGTCTTGACGGTAACTCATATAAAACCTGAAAGACTATCGGAGATCATCCCACATGGAGTGGTCATCACCTCGACGTTCATTTCGATACCGCAGACGAGATGTCACTACAGCGTCCTTCCTCCAACAGGATCCGGACACACCAAAGCAGATGAAGCAAAGGCCAAATTCCTAGCTTCAGGGTCTTGACGGCAAGTCATATAAAGCATGAAAGACAATCGGAGATCATCTCACACCAGCATAGAGTGATCACCACCTCGACGTTCGTCTCGATACAGCAGACGAGATGTCACTACAGCGTCCTTCCTCCAACAGTATCCGGACACACCAAAGCAGATGAAGCAAATGCCAAATTCTTAGCTTCAGGGTCTTGACGGCAAGTCATATAAAGCCTGAAAGACAATCGGAGATCATCTCGTACCAGCGCGGAGTGGTCACCACCTCGACGATCGTCTCGATACAGCAGATGAAATGTCACCTCAGCGTTCTTCCCCAGCAGGATTCGGACGCGCCAAAGAAAATGAAGCAAAAGGCCAAATTCCTAGCTTCTGGGTCTTGACGGCAAGTCATATAAAGCCTGAAAGACAATCGCAGATCATCTCTCACCAGCGCGGAGTGGTCACCACCTCGACGATCGTCTCGATACAGCAGATGAAATGTCACCCCAGCGTTCTTCCCCCAGCAGGATTCGGACGCACCAAAGCAAACGAAGCGAAGGCCAAATTCCTAGCTTCAACGTCTTGACGGTAACTCATATAAAACCGGAAAGACAATCAGAGACCATCCCACATGGAGTGGTCACCACCACAACATTCGTCTCGATACAGCGGACGCAATGCCAGCAAACGAAGCGAAGGCCAAATTCCTAGCTTCAGGGTCTTAACGGCAAGTCATATAAAGCCTGAAAGACAATCGGAGATTATCTCGCACCAGTGCGGAGTGGTCACCACCTCGATGTTCGTCTCGATACAGCAGACGAAACATCACCAAAAGGAGCCACGGCAAAATCCCTAGTTCCAAACCTCGACGGTTCACCAGCAACCTAGAGACAACCATGACATTCGTCTCGATACAGAGGACGCGATGCCAGCAAACGAAGCGAAGGCAAAATTCCTAGCTTCATGCGTCTTAACGGCAAGTCATATAAAGCTTGAAAGACAATCGGAGATTATCTTGCACCAGTGCGGAGTGGTCACCACCTCGACGTTCGTCTCAATACAGCAGACGCAACATCATCAAAAGGAGCCACGGCAAAATCCCTAGTTCCAAACCTCAACGTTTCACCAGCAACCTAGAGACAACCATGACATTCGTCTGTATACAGAGGACGCGATGCCAGCAAACGAAGCGAAGGCCAAATTCCTAGCTTCATGCGTCTTAACGGCAAGCCATATAAAGCCTGAAAGACAATCGGAGATTATCTCGCACCAGTGCGGAGTGGTCACCACCTCGACGTTCGTCTAGATACAGCAGACGCAACATCATCAAAAGGATCCATGGCAAAATCCCTAGTTCCAAACCTTGACGGTTCACCAGCAACCTAGAGACAACCACGACATTCGTCTCGATACAGAGGACGCAATGCCAGCAAACGAAGCAAAGGCCAAATTCCTAGCTTCAGGGTCTTAATGGCAAGTCATATAAAGCCTGAAACACTATCGGAGATCATCCCACACCAGCGCGGAGTGGTTATGACTCATCGGGGCTCTCCAAAATGAGCCTAACCTCAAGTAAAAAGCGGCATGGCAAATTCCTAACGCTTGCTCTTCCGACGGTCAAACTGCCAAGGAGGATTGCTTGAAGACGTCTTTTCCAGCCCCCGAAGGGATCAGATACACGGCAGTCGCAGGGCTACTCGAACAGCATGATTGCCTATCGAGGAATATATCAGCTGATGCGACGGTACGATGGCCAAAACCCTAAGTACCACAGACCTTAACGGACTTCTGTCGTAAAGAGCAGAGGTTAACTGTGATGTTAGGATATTCTTGGGAGATCTGCTCGATCCGTTTCGACTCGTGAGGAAATTGATGTCTTTGCGAGAACTTCTCGATTCGTCTCGACTCGTGAGATAAATCCTTAGGCAGTAGGGATTAAAAAACCTATTTCCTAAGCACTGGGACCCTGCAAGTCGGTCCAAAACGGTCTCTTGCATACTATCCATGGGTCACACTCTCTAAATTCGAATCTCGACAAGGAGGGAAACAACCACTTAAGAGTCCTCTCGCCTTATAAGCGGGAAAATTCTCTTGTGAGATCCTTACGACTTTCAAGAGAAAACACACTTAGGAGTCCTCACGACCCCTAAGGAGAAAATATACCTGCGGGATCCTCTCGACTCGTAGGGAGAAAAGTCTTTATGAGACCCTCAAGGCTCATAAAGTTGAAAAGTCTTAGGTGGCAGATCTTAACCCTGTCTCCTAAGCCATCACCGTCCTGCAAAGAGGTCAAGATGGACCATCTATGAGCCACACTCGCCAAAGCTACATGCCACTGAAATGGAAAAGCTACTCATGAGCATATAAACTACTTCACGCCAGAGTAAGATATAAAGTGATAGAAGGGTGCGGCTCATAGAGTTAAGGGTTTCGAACTATATCTCTTAAGAGTCGAGATTTGAGTTAATGATAAATGACGACACTTGTGTCCGCTCGTTATCTTCTCAGATCAAGATTCTGAAAGTAATATACCAATCCGAAACTGGTCATACGCTATGCATTACTTTGCACTACTTCACCCACGTACATACTTACGTGGGCAAAGTAGTGGGGGGCATTTGTTCCCGACAAATATTTCTGCGCAGAAGAGTCCAAGGTATCAAATGGCAGCGATACGCTTAAGGAAATGCGAACTAATATTTTCCGGCCTGTATTTTGATAAGTTCCCGAAGGAGAAACTATTAAATTCTGATGGTATTGGAAGCATCTCGAAAAACCCTTCGATTTGATATATTATGGGCCTCATAATTCATCCGGGATCAAAAGTTATGAGGCATCACGTGTCCACACGTGATGGACCTTTAAGAACCCGCTGGAGGAGTTAAAAGATATAATAAAAACTCAGAAAAGACTCCAAAGGGGCATCACGTGCTCACACATGACCATGGGTCACGTGCAGACACGTGATGGGCTTTTAAGGCCTCTAAAATAATGAATAGAATTAAATTCTAAAATCAGTTCCCTGATTAAAAATCAGGAAGTACCTCAACGAGGTATCACGTGCTCACACGTGACCAATGGTCACGTGTTGACACGTGATGGTTAAAACAACAACATGAACAAGCGGCTGTTAAAGGAACCAATTTGGGGGTCACGTGCTCGCACGTGACCAAGGGTCACGTACTAGCACGTGACAGGCTTTGAAAGCCTTACAATTTAATAGAATTAAAATTCTAAATTTCTCTAAAATCTTTCGAAATAGAATTAAAATTCTAAATTTCTCTAAATCTTTCCAAATGGAAAAAGATTATGGCGACCGTTGGATTAAAGATCCAAGGGTGATTAAATATCACCAATTTATGGAAAGATCTTAGACAAGGAAAGATTTCCCCAAATATCACCGAAATAACAAACCGAATATCTTTTGGATTTAAAATCCAACGGTGAATAAAATTCACTGAATGATCTAAAGGCTCATATTAATTATGAAATCAAATCAAATCTTTCAATGAGAGATTTGCTAAACAAATTGATTCTCTTCCTTCCCCTATAAATAGGAGCCAAGACAAGAAGAGAAGGGGGACCTTTTTAGAGAGAAAAACAGAGAGAGGAGAATTTAATTCTCAAGAGGGAAGAAAAGAAATGAGAATTTAATTCTCAACAAAGAAAACCCTAGGTGAGAAAAGAAAGGGAATCAAAACTTCAAACAGAGAATTTAATTCTCAAAATCCAAGAGTTTAACTCTTATACAATAAAGAACTTAGTTCTTCTTCTGGTTGAAGATCTGTACAGAGCACATCTCCCCATAGGATGAGAATTTAATTCTTAATTCTCATCGGGTTGAGATCTTGCTATGCAGATCCTAAACTTAGAAGGGGAATTGAGTTTTGAGAATTTAATTCTCCCAAACTCACAGGAATTTAATTCCTCCTAAAATGAAACTGGGGTTTAACCCTAATCAAGAATTTAATTCTTTTACATATCTGGGAATTTAATTCCTTTAAAAAGAAATTAGGGTTTTGCCCTAAATAAGAATTTAATTCTTTCATAATAGGAATTTAATTCCTCCAAAACAAAATTAGGGTTTAACCCTACAGAGAATTCAATTCTTAAAAGATCTCTGTTCAGTAATAAAACCAGGGTCACGTGACTCCTAAAAAGATCCCCAAAAAAATAAAAAGGAAGAAACTCTGAGGCAATGCCTCACGTGCTCCCACGTGACTCCCAAAACGCAGAAAGAAAAAGCAAAGGAAATGAAAGCTTTGGGCGCTCTCACGTGTTATCACGTGACCCCTCAGCAAATGCTTTAACAATTGGCGCACAGATCCCCATCACGTGCCAACACGTGATGCTCTAAAATAAAAATGAAAGTGTTTAACACTTAATGGCAGAACGAAGAAAAGAGTTTCGGCCCAATCTCAGTCGCCTCACATGACCCCACGTGACCACCCCATTTTTAGTGTTTAACACTATTTTTAAAGCGCATCACGTGGGAACACGTGATCGTCAAATATCTTCTAGTGTTAACACTATTTCAAAACCAACCTTGCCCAAAATGGCTAAGTTTTTCCAGAGGCAGGATTCCCCTTTGACTGAACTTCAAATATACCCTTGTTTTCCAAACTTGATCATTTCACATGACATTCAAAGTAAACTCCAGAGCCATGATGAATGGTCAGTGCCTAATAAAGCCAAAATGTTGTCAGAGCCCCCAAACCTCTGTTTAGCACTGCTGCATGATGAGGGGTTGAACCCACACAAATTTCAAACATAATTGGACTTAGCCCAAACTGGCCATAAGTCCTCAAATCATCTTAAACTTAGCACATCTGCTCTCCCAACCAACTTTGGTTCAAGGGTACATCTCTGAACTCCTCTGATATCTGTCGTTGTAATCCTTCAACGTCGTCAGAAAGGTGACGGGTCCCGACGGCCATACATTCAATGGACCACCACTTCCCTAAACTGGCATTGGACCACTATGTCCTTAAACTGGTATTGGACCACCACGTCCCTAAACTGGCAATGGACCACCATGTCCCTAAACTGGAACAATATGGCCCAAACGCTCTTTTGTCGGATCTAAACGATTCTGTTAAGTCGATCTTAGTCCCAAATTGGACTAACGTATCCTTAACAATCGTTTAAGTTGATCTTAGCTTCAAATACGGCTAACGTATCCTTAAAACTTTAAACAGACTTTAGTCCCAAATTGGACTATAGATCCCCCAATCAACTTTGGTTCAAGGGTACATCTCTGAACTCCTCTGATATCTGTCGTTGTAATCCTTCAACGTCGTCAGAGAGGTGACGGGTCCCGACGGCCATACATTCAATGGACCACTATGTCCCTAAACTGGAATAATAGAGCCCAAACGCTCTTTTGTCGGATCTAAACGATCCCGTTAAGTTGATCTTAGTCTCAAACTGGACTAACGTATTCTTAACGAACGTTTGAGTTGATCTTAGCCTCAAATATGGCTAACGTATCCTCAAACCAAAACCCCAAACCCAAATCTAAGAAGATACGGATTTGGACTAATCCACGTCCTACGGGCGACAACATAACTTAGTCTCCGTATACAATCCACGGGCAACTACAAACAAAACAAACACCCACGACACGAAGTGACCATCTGGAGAAGGAGAAAGTTGTTACAGCAATGCGGTAGCGTAATTAACTGCAGAGGCTTGCGCCTGCAGGGAAGAACGTCACCACAATCAAAAACCCCTCAAGCGAGGGGGAATCTGACGAAGTCTGCTACATCGGACGCATCCGTTTAAACCTTCGATACATGGTGCCATAAATCAACTTGGCATCTTCGGAGAGGTAGACGGATAGCACCAATTAGTATCTGCCCCGAATCTCAGGCAAGACGAACCACGTCTCGGCCGCCATTCGGAGGGGAACAAGCATTAATGCGGGTTTTTAGTAAAAAGTTAACCAAAATAGTTTTCACGTATTTTATAAAAATTAATTAATATTTTATTATTATTTGTTTTGTCTTGCACACACTTGTGCATGTTAACTTGGGAGTTATCGAGGTGTTAACCATGCTTAAATAGCCATGACACCCTAAACCAATTTTTAGCCATCTTAACTCATCTCACTTAATATTTACTAAGGGTTGACTTGAGAGAGAGGGGGGGGGGAGAGAGTTGACAATGAAGGATTTTGAGGCATGGGGCAAGCATGGGAGCATTTAATGAGGAGAGAGAAAGGGTATGACTCACTCCTAACCTTACACCCCCATTTTTCTTCACCACTCTCACACCCTCTCATTTTCCCTCAACACTCATACACTCTCATTTCTTGTTTTCCTTCTCTTTTTGCCCATCCCCAACCTACCTAGTTCATCACTAAACCAAGCCAAATCTTCACTAAACTTCATTTAAACCCTCACAAAGTCAGGTTAAGCCTCTAGAGATGACTTGGAGTATGGAAAGCTAGGGTTTTTGGAGCAAGTTTGGTAAGGTAGTGACCTTTAACTGTTAACCAGGCTTTTAAAATGTTGTGTTGCTTATTAGTTGCTGTTTAGAACACTAAAATTATATTTTTTGTGCAGTATCGTTTTTTAGTGACAAATTGGAGTCTCTATGATCTGCTATCACTACGTTAGATTATTGTAAAATCTAGCAATGCAGTAGTATTGTGTTAGAGGCCCTGAGTGTTCAGCTGAAACCCGGACCCCGTCCAACCTAGTTGACCCGGCGAGATGAGGTGAAATTCCGGTGTCGCCGGATTTTTTGGGGCTTGGGGAGTTGTGGTTTTGAGGGTAGCTGTCTGTAGGCTATCCTGGGTGTTTGGTACTGCTTGATTTTCCTATTTTGACTGTAGGCAAAATCTGAGACCACTTTACTAGATTCTAGTATTTTGGCAACGCGCGATGCGGTATCCGACACGGTTTGCATACTTTGTGTAGCTTGTTTCACTTAGGTTTGATGTAGGATGTCACTACACACGTTAGCTACTAAGCTAACACTTGAGAGTTTGTAGGAGTCGGTGCGTTGATCTAAACATAGTTTGTATGTATTATTGGACGGTTTCTAAGTTGCACTTGTTATGTTTTGTGTGATATTAGGATCGATTTCTGGGACTTCGGATGCTACAAGGAAGGGAAAGCAGGTGGTTGGATTTACCTAGCTCTAGATCATCGGTGAGTAGATTTAACATCTACGGGAGAATCTCCCGTAGGGCGTTAAGCGTCGAGGGCTAGATATGATGTTATAGCCACATGTTTATATGCATATGCGTTGATTGTGCATGAGCATCATTTGCATACCATTACTTGTTGTACATTGACTTAGTACCTATTAGACACTGCACCATTACTGACGGTTCATGTAGCACGAGCATTGAATTGTATGCCACACACACACCGTTGGTAATTACCATGAAACGCATAACATATACTTATATGTGGTACTGCATTCGTTATTGACATTGAGGTTGTTGTTCTTGTACCACCTTACTAAAGGAATATGTATCGTACCGCTTTCATTATTATTAATAGTTAGACATTGATTCTTGTTCTATTGCGCTTATGAAATGCATCATGCATACATACCTACATGCATACACACATACCTTGCTATAGCTACATATACACCTTTATATGATGTTGCATTTGACTTTGGGGAATTTGGGAACCACATGATATCTTTAAAAACTTGATTCATTTAAAAGAGCGGTTTTCCCTTGATATGCTCATATTACTGTTCTATGTTGCATACATCATATTTCATGGATTTACACATTGAGATACTGATTTTATGTGATTTATGGATTTGAGAATCGTGATTATATTTCAAGAAAGTATGTATTGTTTTGAAAACCCGGTTTCTCTTGATATGATATTTCGATGCGTCCACCATGAGTTTTCTCGGTTCTGAGATTGGTTTTAGAAACCCGATTCGAGAAGATGGATGATCCGTTTGCGGGTTCATGGTAGACCCGGTATGGTACCCCAGGGCAAGAAAGGTATGTTGTGCAGTAGATGATGAGCCTGGCAGAGGGACTACTACCTATCGGTGATAGTTTGGACCCGACGGTTATCCGGAGGATACCGACCGGATTCGTGAGATGGATATGGGCCGATCCGGACTGACGGAGCCCGTGGGACGATCCAGACTGACGGAGCCCGAGTTATGTGGATTTACGTGTCGATGTTGGACACGGGTTTTCATGATGTTTCGAGTGTCGATGTTGGGCACTCAGGTTCCATGAGATTTACGGATATGAGGGCCGATCAGAGTGACGGCGCCTGAGGTATTGGGATTTGAGGTGTCGTTGATGGACACCGGTATTTCCACGATGATGATTCATTGATGATGATATGTTTTATCCCACACTCAGTAGTTATTTGATATGCATTGTTTCATGTATTTGTAGTACCCTGATGGTGTACCTTGATCATGACTGTTGCATATCCATATTGCCATACTTATGCTATAAGATTCCATGTGATAGATTATCGTTGTTCGTGCATACTTGTGATTATCTGTATGATGTTATTTACTATTCACGAATTGGCAACTCACCCCCGTTGTGCCACGGTGTTTTGTAGGCTTGACCCTCAGAGTAGTCGCGGCAGGGCTTCTTATTGTATCTATTTCTACGGATACCGCTACGGTTGGCTGTGAGGCATTTTGGTGTAGGTGGGTTTGCGGTTATCCGATTACATCTATTATATATCTCATTGTATCTAGTACTCTCCATCTAACACTTTCATGTATTGACTTAGAGACAAATTGAGAGGATCGATATTGTATTATATGTGACTCTGGGTGTCGTGCTCGTGTAAGCCAGCTTTTCTTATGTAGCTTTATCTCTTTATATTGTTTTCATTTTTATTGTTTATTTTTTCGCTACGGCCTCGTATATATGCTTGTTGTGATTGTTTTCCGCCTTTGGGCGTGATTTGCTCCCGTTTGAGAATGCTTTATTTATATCCTGTGTTTGTACCCGTTTCGGGGCTAGTTTTATAAAGGAGGTGCTGCCAAAATTTTTAAGAAAATAAACTTAAGGTTTAAGATTTTTACTTGAGATTTCCAAATGTTTTAACAATGTTTTTATCACTTACTTCTTTTTATGGTTTAGATTTCTGGGTTTTTGGCTTACTGAAATTGTGTTACGCCTGTTGAGGTCACGTGGTCTAGGTGCCGTTCACGTTCCTAAATTGGGTCTTGACAACTTTCCTATGTGGAGGTTTTGTGGAAGGTGGTCGCCCGTTTATTTGAGGTGAGAGAGTACTACTACTTTCCTTTCGGTGTGTGTCACATCATGCTTCCCAAAAG
The DNA here is from genome assembly GCA_030015575.1 of Agapanthus africanus. NCBI lineage: Eukaryota > Viridiplantae > Streptophyta > Magnoliopsida > Asparagales > Amaryllidaceae > Agapanthus > Agapanthus africanus. The sequence continues at coordinate 671,104,915 of JASDDO010000014.1, forward strand.
AACGGTAACGAGTACGTAACAAGGCTCACGGCGTATTTATTCCGAAAAGGTTATTTCTCGCAACAAATACGTTAAGCGTTTAGTAAGCACATAAATATAACAAGAGTAAAATATAGAATGAAAATCCAAGAACTAATTATTAATTTTAAGTTCCACAGAGTTCCACAGAGGAAAATGTCTGAATATAATAAACAATAACAATAAAGAAAGCCTTAACAAGGGGCATACTAGAAATGTAAAAACTGGAATGAAACTAGAAGTCCACTTATGACAAAAGCTGTAAGTAATCCCCTTGTTTCTGTTTTACCTCCTCCGTCTCAACATCACCTGAAGAACATTCCAAGGAATGAAAGAAATTAGGGTGGAATTCTCGTCAGCGAACTTGCGCTTGGTAAGTCTCTAATTAGGTGTGTTTATAAGCATAAGTGTATAAAAGCAAGATATGTAATTAGGAAGGAAAATTATAGAGCAATGAACAACTAAAGGTTAATAGTTAAGCATGACAATTAAACTAAGCATGGCAATTCTATATAGCATAGCAGTTTTATATAACATGGTACTGCAGTGTAGGCATAGTGTCGATAACAATAAGCATGTAATAAGTAAAAGTGCTAAATATGAAGTAATTAACAATGTGTGTTAAGAAGTCTCTACAAAAGGGTAAACAAACCTAACGTCAGTTTAAGTGTGAATATCAACCAATCTCAAGAGTATTCTCAAACCCAAGACTGTAATCCAGGGGCAGGGAATTACGGACCCGAATCATGTGTTAGTAATAGGACTTCAACCGTCATTGAAGTATTCACAAACCCAACTGGTTGTAATCCAGGGGAAAGAAACACAGGCCCTCATAAGTATGCATGTGTTAGTATTCATGGATTCATGTACTAGGGGACTTCTGAGATTCCGTTGGACTCATACTCAAATTACCCCAACACCCCGCGTAATTTAGTTTATAATTAATGCCACAAGCCGTGATCGAATCCATGAATACATAAGAGAGAGTAAAATTTCAAGTTTCAAGTTGAGTTCATGCCGAGTGCAAGTAATCATGTTAAGTTCAAGTATTCATATCAAGTTCTATTCATGGTTCGAGTCAAGTCGAGTCAAGCATATAATAGGTATATTCATGTAAATCTTGTAGATATAAAAAATAAGAAGTCTCATGTAATATATAATATCAGAATAGGATCACAATACATGTCAGGTATTAATTCAGATTTCATAGCAGTTTGAGATGACTCATAATTGTTGAACCGGCTCATAAGTCATCTATAATCATGGTTTTGATATCTGGTTGTAAGAGACGGCTCAAAAGGTTATTGAGCCGGCTAGACACGTACTTGAGACGCCTCATTGTATCTTGAGACGGCTCAACAATGCTAAGGAAGCCCTATGTTCTATCTGTTTCCATGAGACGGCTCACTGTTAGGTTGAGTTGGCTCGACCATGACTTGAGACGGCTGAGGTCCAAACTTGAGACAGCTCATGACATGTCAAAAGGTGGATTTTAACTCTGTGACATATCACTTAAGTTAGATCTGTTGAGCCGGCTCAAAACCAATTCGTTCAGACGATCAGGTTTAAAGTTCAATTTCTTTAACCGTACAACGATGTAGTTCTAGTTTAAATTCATATCATGGTGTCAAATATGTATGTTTTATGGATGTATGGCATGTGTGAGTTGTCATTAACACTGTAAGTGATATGTGATTATTGACTTGAACAATATTAATAATTAAGTCTAACAATCGATATGCAATTCTATATACGTATATATAAATCTATCTAATTGGGAAATTACAACGAGACAATGACAGTGGTTTTGGAGTCATGATGAGAGGAAGAATAACTTGATTATAGAACGGTATAACAACCGTACCGCCATTTTCTAAAAGAAAAATAACTTGATTACAGAACTTCGACGTCTTCGAGGAGAGATTTCTCTGATTGGCCTTGGAGAACTAGGGAGAGAAATTTTTAGAGAAGAGATATGGTTTGGATAGTGATGGATTTAGGGATAGATAATTGGGAGTATGGAGCATTAAAAAGAGATTAAGACAATTACAAGAATTTAAGGACATTAAAAGAGAATTTAATGGAAATGAAAGGATTGGGGTTTAATGGGATGAAATGGCGGTTTGGAATGTGAAATGAACAGCCACGAGCCCAAAAGACTCGTTTCTTGGATTCCTGGAACGTTTCAGGATCAAGATAGGCATGAGCCGGCTTAAGAGTAGCCTGAGTCGTCTCATGCAGACAGTACAGGAAACAACTTTTCAAGCGAAAGATGAGCCGGCTCAAATATTGTTGAGCAATCTCAACCTAGCAATCGAGCATAATTATAACTTATACTCGAAAATAAAACGATATTTTATTAATGACGAAAATTAAAAATGAATGCATGAGAATTAGGGTCGTTATATCCTACCCACCTTTAAAAAATTCTTTCTCAAAATTTACATAAGGAACCACCCTTCAAACAGATGAGAATATCGTGTACGCATATCGTCGTCACGTTCCTAGATGGATTCTCCCAGTGAATCCGTTCTCCACATTACAAGGACCAACTGTACTACTTTGTTCCATAATATCTTCTCCTACCGATCTAATATCTCGATCGGCTGCTGCTCGCAATTCAGATCGGTCTGTATGGTAAGCTCCAAGTGGTCAAGTACATGACTGGGGTCGCTCACGTAATTGATGTAACAACTCTGAAATCACTATACAGAAATTTTTTGTTATTTCACAGTAAAGGGTATTACAGCCTGTGTATGAGTTATAAGTTAGATTTGTTTAATAAAAGCATGAAATAACTTGTAGCTCACTGGTAAAGTCTCTACACTGCTGTGACATAGCCTGTGTGTTCGATTCTTATCAGACACAATTATTTTTAGATTTTTCTTTTCAATTTTTCGGAAGCCCAAAAGTTTCACGTGCAATACACGGAGAAACGAAAAGTTTCAGAAAAATCAAACAGGCGCAATAAGGTGTACACACCCAACTTGACACGTGGCACAAATTTCGAGACGGATCATCAAGATCCGACCGCCCATTTTCTTGATATAGCCGCCGCCGACAGTTGGATGTTGCCCAATTACCTTCGTGTTTTGCACACTTGACTCTTCAACTCCCCTCAACTCCCCTGTACTGTTTCATTTTCCTACAATCAAATAGAGACTATTCAATTCACCATTTAACATCATTTAAATTCTTTTAATCAACATTTTTAATTCCCAAACCCTAATTCTTCACTATAAATACCATCCCATGCCCTATATCCCCTCTATTCTGAAAATTTCTATCAAAATCATCCCAAAAGTTCCTAAGTGTAAGTGGAATCAAGTGGAGTTAGCAACCAAGCTCCTTCTATCGAAAATCGAAACCGTTTCCGGAGCTTCCATGACGCCACGGAGCCCCCATCTCTTCCTTACTCCTTTCTTGAAATTATAAAGCCGTAGGTCTCTTTTCTCTCTTCTTCTATCATCTCAAAACCATCTTCTAAAAACATATCGGAAAAGTAGAGTTAACTACGATATGTGTAGTTTTAAACTTTGTACTCCCTTTTTAAAAGCAAAATATATGAAAATAACTTTCTCACACTACTTGTATCCTGCTTACAATCTTTTAGTTTTGAGATTAACCAAAACTTTCATGTGAAACTATCACATAACGATCTTTTCATTAAAATACCATGAACTTTTGTATAACCCCCTTTTCAATAATTGTTAAATACTTTTAGGAAAACTTCACGTGGTAACGACCTACCCCACATGCACACTATGGTTTTATAGCACGGTATTCTAAGCGCATGAAAATTAAAAGAATGAATTTTATATTAAAATACCCCACATCTTCAAAACGGGTTTCTTTTAATCGGTATTTTGAAATCCTTGGCAATTACGCCTCTACAACTCTCATTATGGGACCCGATAATGTATGGTGCAGATTATCAAATATCCTTGGAATAGTAGAGTGAGATGCAGAACTCTTCACGGAGTACTCGGTCTCGAAAGGAAATAAAAATACAGTTTTTAAGAAATTTGACTTTTCTAAAACAAAACTAAATTTTGGAAAAAATTATATAAATTTATAATCCATATTTTCAATAAAAGCAAACTATAAAACTATATTTTTAAAGATTTTTTTTTATAAAATGCCATCAAGTTACCAAAAGGGATAGTTTTTAATAAAATACCACAAACTTTTAAAAAAGCTAAGTTTCATCACCAAAATACCATAACAATTAAAATACATGTTCATGAAAACCCTAAATTATACAAACCACCCTCGAGGTTTATTTTTAAACTATATTAAAGTATATTTTCGTAAAACCCACTCGAGATATACAAAACAATATTTTAAAGACTATAGATTAATATAGGCTTATGTGGTATCATTTCTCTCGAGTCTCAGGGAGCCGGAGAAAGTGAGTGCTTGCCTATTCAGGCTAGAAGCATTAACGGAGTAATCAATGGCAATTGTCTTGAAAAAAGACACAAATCCTGTCGTCCATGTGCAGCAGTTGCCGATTACTCTCGAACCTAAGAATTTCAAGAGCTAAATATGTTCACAAGTTTTTGATTTCAACCTGAATCCAAACTCAAACCAGAATCCAAAATCAAACACGAACTTGAATACTTGATCATGAACCTGAATACTCGAATTCAAACATCAAACTCAAACTTGTATACTTGACATGACTTGACCGGACCGAACCATGGTTATAACTTGACATGAATACCTGAACACATGCTTACATCTTGAATATGAACCTGTACATTTTTATATCCATGGATTCGACCAAGAGCAGTAATCTTAATCTATAAAATACAATATGCGGGGATAAAGGGGTAGGTTAGTACGGAACGTATATCATGGCACGAGAGGTCATTTTAAAAGACACCTATATGAATTCACGTGTCGTTGTCCCGTGAGTTATGATGGGGTCTTGTACTACATGTTATTATAGTCCACGGGATAAGATGGACTCCTCTCGTATACATGAATATTTTCCTTATAAAACTATAAATAACTACGTTAGAATAACTATCTTATACTTGTGAATGATCATATACAATTTTACATGTCCTCTATTCATTTGGTTTCTATTCACATTATATACTATCTTCTCTTACTTTTTTGGGGACTTACCGAACGCTGGTTTGCTGACGACATTCCTCTCTATTTTCTTTCTTTGGAATTTTCTTCAGGAGGACCAGATTCTGAAGATGTAGAGCCGAAGCAGGAGGACTTGGACTAATTTGCAGCTTAACCTCACTACTAGTTCTTTCTGCACTTACCTTCAGTATTCCATTGTTTAGGCATTTGCTTTTATTAATGTATCTTATATTTTCAGAAATTGTATATAAAGATGAATGAAAATAAAGTTGTTGTTTCATTTTATTACTCTTGTCATTCTTGTTCATTGTTATATTGCTTAATTACGCTTAACGTATTTGTTTCAAAGTAAATACGTTGCGGGCTTGCCACGTCACTGTTTCCGTCCATTGGGATGCGGGGCGTGATAAGTTGACACGCCCCGTTTCTCGGTGTACGTTAAGGAGACGCGGTGTAACAACTCTAATTTTAGTATACATAAAATTCATTTAAAATCAATGTATACTTGGGGTATTTACATTTCCTGTGAGTACTATAGGTATTTGTTTTGCTTTTTAATAGCAAGAAAGCACTTGGAGCTCATTGGTAAAGCTCTTACACTGCTGTGACGTAGTCCCAGAGTTCAAATTCCATCAGCCACGTTATTTTTTATATTGATTTCTTTTAACCCTTTTAGAAGCCCAAGAGTCTACACGTGCTTAACCCGTAAACCCAAAAGTCGCATATAAAACAAACGAGTCCAGGAGGTAGACCAAACGATGGGGGACACGTGGCGGCAAGAATCGGCCCGACTCGGCCAGCGAAGCGGCTGAATCGGCCGGCGCCGCCGGCTGAACTCACTCAAATCCGATTCTTCCCTTCTTGACACCTGTGTCTTTTGGCCTCCCCATAACCCATGTTCTATTTATTTTCCCTGCACATTAACAAAGCCAATTAAAACCCAATTTAAATCTTTTAATGCATTTTTTTTATCAAACCCTAACCCTAATTTTTCCTATAAATACCACTCCATATCACACACCCCTCACTGACAAACTCTGCCTAAACTCTCAAGAAAAATCCCAAGAACTTTTGTGTATAAGTGGAGTTAGCGAAGGGCGAAACTCCGACGAACTTCCGACGACGACGCTATGAGCTTCCGGCGACGAAACGACGCACCGACAGCTACTACCACTCCCTCTTCATCTTCTCTAATCTAAAATCCAGTAATTCCCTCCTTTTTCTTCTCTTCTCTAATCTAAAAACTTGTATTTCTAAAACCCGACGGAAGCGGAGTTAATCCGACTTCCGATTCGGTTTTCTTTAAAAGTTCTAATTTTCTTAAATACAACAATACCAAACCATCACATCATGATCATTAAACATTAACAAAACATATTGACAAGTTTTATATCAAAAGAATTCCTATTTTACTTTTTATGGCAATTTTACAGAAAAATACCATATAGTTTAGTTTCGACATAAAACATCATTACCCCTTGCTATACCTTTAGATAGTTCATGAGGTACTGACCTACCTCCTCACAACACTCATATATAACATAAAACGACGATCTTTGGGAACATAGTTTTGGGAAATACGATTTTACAAAAAAATACCTTTAACATATATAAAAAAAACCATTTTTCTACAAGATTATGTATTTTTAAAAAATCTTTGCAAAGCGCCGCTACTATCCATTTTGGGGAACCCGTTCAGGATGGTGTGGATTATCGCACATCCTCGGGCTTAGTAGTGCGAGATGCAGACCTCCGCAAGAAGCATACGGTCTCGAAAGATTTAAAAATATAATTTTCTTTAGAAAATGTGATTTCTATTATAAATAAAACATATATTTTTAATAAATAAAAATATATGTAATTAATATCAAAATATCTATTTTTAATACTTATAATATTCCACATTTCCAAGATTCAACAAAAACATTCCATTTACAAGAAAATACCAAACAATTCCAATATTACAAATAAATACCCTATATTATGAAAATAGGTTTTATTCACTAGAAATTTCACGATGATAAAATATACATCAATGAAAACTTTAAAGACGATAATAAAATACTTGAGGTGTATTTTAAAAATTATACAAAATTATTTTTACATAAAACCCACTCAAGTTATACTAAATTACAATAAGGACCCTAGTAAATATAGGTTTAAGCGGGACCATTCTCTTGAGCCTCAGGGAGCCGGAGATATGGGTACTTGCCTATCTAAGGTAGACAATTTAACAAACGGTGTTATCCACGGTAGTCGTCTTTGAAAAAGACACAAATCATGCCGCCCATGTGCATCGGTTACCGATAACATCAAAACTTAATTCAGGATTTCAATTTCTTTTCTAATTTTTTGACTCAGACTGAGTCTCGATATAAACAATCTGACTTGAATGAGATTCAAGTACATATATAACAATTCAATATGAATCCATGAATCCATATAATCAATCTGTCCAATCTATTCAATCTGTCTTGACTGAACCGAACCATAAATATGCATCCATCTACATAATTCTCCAGTTACATCCATTTACTGATATCATGGTTTCGGCAAGTCATCCATCTATACAATTCAAATTACAAGACAATACAATACAAATAATACAATCAAGACATCACAGGGTTTAAGGGGTAGATTGGTACGGAAGGTTTTAGAACTGGCACGAGACTGCAACCATTAAGACACCTAACCTGAATTCAATTGTCGTTGTACCATGGCTGAACGGTTCCTTGTACTTTCAGTCCACCTTAGTCTCTGGTCTACTAAGATTCCTCTCGTATACACCGGCCTCTTCTATACCAAGCTACAAACAATAGCGTTAACACTAAATACAACATTATAACAATATAATACAACTTTAAAAGTTACATACTCTCTCTGTCTATTCTATTTCTCTCTCATCTTTAGGACTTAACGAGCGATTTGTTCGCTGACGACATTCTTTTTCTTCTTCTTTGGAATGTTGTCAGGTGATTTGGACTTTCAGGAGATCGAGCCCACCAGCAAGGATTTGGATCATCTAGTTTTGGACCCAGAGCTCTAGTTACTTGTACTTTTCATTTCAGTACTTTCCATTTCTGTTATGCCATTGTTTAGGCATTGCTTTTCATCCCATGTATTTACTTTTCAGATGTATTTTAAAAAGAATGTGAATAAATAAAGTTGTTGTTCATTATATTTGTCTCTTGTGTATATTTCTCTTATATTGCTTAGATACGCTTAGCGTGTTTACTTCAGAGTAAATATGTAGCAGCCTCGTCGCGTCCTCTGCCCGTATACTGAGAAGCGGAGCGTGACAGGTTTTGTTGGTAGCCCATGCAGGTCCGAGCTGTATGGAACCCTACCATGCAGTTCAGTTCTGTGTGGACAACCTAAGCAATATAACATAAGAACCAGCAACTAAAAACATTCTTTACAATTCACATTTCTTGAATCTTATCATTTCATATACTTTGAATCTGTCCTAACCCAAATTTTTCATTCAAGGTTATGGATTCCCCAAACAATACCAGCACCAATGTCAACAACACACCTCCACGACTACCACTCACACCTGTCATCGATGCTCCGATCAACGAGCAGACGGTTCTGCTTGAGATAATCTATAGCCTCCTGGAAGGACAGCAGCAGCAGACTGCTATTCTCTTGTGCCGTCCAGAAGCGGAAGCACCCGGAGTGAAGCAATTCCGGGCACTGCACCCCAAGAACTTCTCAGGAAAAGAGAGCCCGCTGGAAGCTAAGGAATAGGCTCAGAGCATCGAATATGATCTGGCAGCGGCACATGTGCCAGGATAGCTTGGATCCGTGTTGCGAAACTGCAGCTCAAGGACAATTCACGGGTTTGGTGGAAGGCGGAAGAAATCCGTCTCGCCCAATCGATCGAACGGAAGACTTTTCGCGACATGTTCGACGCAAAGTACTTCCGTGAGACTGCCAGGTTCGATATGGAATAGCAGTTCATCCATCTGCAATAAGGTTCAATGTGTACCAAGTCAGTAGATGAATATGACGCTGAGTTCACCATGCTCAGTAGGTAAGATATGTCTCGATAATTCGATTTTTTTCAACATATCACATACTACACAGCTAACACAATACTTTAACAGATTTGTGGCACACCTGATACCGACGGATGAGATAAGAGCCCGTCGATTTCAACAAGGTTTGGATTTGGAGATCCAGGCTGCACTAGCCATAGGAGATTTTCCCGACCCACGAATCGGCTCTGAAAGTTGCCCGCCGTTATGAGGCAATGGTAAAGATGAGGGACAGATCTCAATCTGCTGGAGTTAAGCGCCCTGCCAACCAGATGGCAGGAGGAGCCTCATCAAGGCCATCTTTTGTGCCAAGGAGACTGAGAGTACCAATCAACAAGCCCAACACAGCCTACCAATCAACAAGCCCAACCCAGCCTTTTGTACCTACTGCAAGACAACTGGACATCTGATGAAGACTACCGGCGAGCCAACCGTCTTTGCTTAGTCTGCGGCTCAGCTACTCATGATATTGGGTCTTGTTCCATACGACACAACTCAATTGCTGCACCCAGGCCAGCAATCACTTATCAGCAGCGACCAGCCCTTTAGGCACCTGCTCCAAGACTAGCTCTCCCTGCTCCACCACCTAGAGGACCCCGACTGCACCTCCTCCTTGTCAGTTCCATCAAGATCAAAGGAACGTTCCGAGGAATGCTCCTCCGGCAAGGAGGAATGTACCACGGCGACAAGCTTTCACGATGACCGTGGAAGAAACTGAGGCCACTAACCAAGTCATCACTGGTAACCCTTTCTTCTCAAGCTTTCTTTCAGTCTTAACACCTATCAACATATTTTTCATATACCTAAAACATACCCCACATACCTTAGGTACAATCTTATTAGACTCACTTCTTGCACTAGTACTCTTCGATACTGGAGCATCTCACTGCTTTATGTCGCAACGGTTCGTCCGAACTCATGCGATTCCAGTCACACCGCTTGTATCCAGTTGGAATATCAGTTCAGGGAACGACGTTTTGAAAGCAACAATGGGATACAACTTGTGTCCAGTAGTTGTCTGCAACAGAGAATTCTATGCTAACTTCAAGGTGCTGGACATACCAAACTTCGATGTGGTTCTAGGTATGGATTGGCTCGGAACATTTTATGCTACCATTGACTGTCATCAAAGGATGGTAGTATTTGATATTCCAGAGCATCCGGTTTTCTATTTCAAAAGTGGACGGAACCCTGGAGCCAAGTACCTACAAGGCGAAACCAAAGAAGGCAGTGATTGCAACAATTCAAGCGGAGGAAGGATCAAAGGCAGAAGTGGTTTGAGAGTTCGACGATGTGTTTCCTGACGATATATCAGGTTTTCCTCCCGATCGAGCTCTTGAATTCAGCATTGATTTAGTACCAGGAGCATAAACAGTGATCAAAGCACCATATCGATTAAGTCCGGAAGGTTTGAAGGAGGTCCGAACTCAGTTGGACGAATTATTAGCGAATGGATGGATTCGTCCCAGCATTTCAAGTTGGGGATCTCCAGTCCTACTTGTGAAGAAGAAGGAAGGTTCATATCGAATATGCATTGATTATAGAGCCTTGAATGAAGTAACAATAAAGAACAAGTGTCCACTCCCGCGCATCGATGATTTATTCGATCAACTAAGTGGATCTTGTGTTTTCTCCAAGTTAGATCTTCGTTCAGGTTATCATCAGGTGAAGGTCAAGGAAGCTGATATTCACAAAAAGGCATTCAGAACTCATTATGGACATTACGAATTTCTTGTGATGCCATTTGGAGTGACCAACGCACCAGCAATATTCATGAACCTGATGAATCAAGTTTTATGGGAGTACTTAGACAGGTTTGTTGTTATCTTCATCGACGACATCCTAGTGTATTCTAAAAGTTGGAAGGAACACGCCGAACACCTAAGAATTGTTCTGGAAACTCTACGACAACATCAACTATATGCCAAGTATAGCAAATGTGAGTTTTGGCTAGATCAAGTCGGTTTCCTCGGACATATTGTATCAGGCGAAGAAATCTCTGTGGATCCAGCGAAAGTTTCAGCAGTAAGCAAATGACCGACACCAAAGTCAGTGAAGGACATTCGGAGTTTCTTGGGTCTAGCTAGATATTACAGAAGGTTCACTGAAGGCTTTTCCAAGATAGAAACACCCCTGACCAAGCTCACACGTAAAGATGAAGACTTCGTGTGGTCAGATGCATGCGAACAGGATTTCGTAGAACTCAAGTCAAGGTTGACATCGGCGCCTATTCTTATTATACCGGATCAATCTGGAGGTTTCGAAGCGCATTGTGATGCATCCGGTAAGGGATTAGGATGTGTTCTACATCAGCACGGTAAGGTTGTGGCTTATGCTTCAAGACAACTGAAGATTCCTGAGCGCAATTATCCGACGTATGATTTGGAATTGGCAGCCGTTATCTTTGCTCTTAAGATTTGGCGCCATTAACTTCTTGGTGAACGAGTGAACATATACACAGATCACAAGAGTCTGAAATATGTGTTTGCTCAGAAGGAGCTTAATATGCGACAGAGACGATGGTTAGAACTCATGGCGGACTTTGACATCAACCTGCAATATCACCCAGAGAAGGTGAATGTGGTACCTGATACCCTTAGTCGCCAACCATTAGCAACGAATCTCACCGCGCAGTGGAAGCTTCAACAAGACATGCATCAGATGGAGATTGAAGTGATCATGCCAGGTAATGCTTCAAGTTTGATGAATTTACATGTTCAATCTACCATTGTCAATCAGATCAAAAAAGCTCAAGCAAGTGATACTAAGTTGCAAAAGACAGAGAACTAGTAGAGAATGGACTCAGAACAGACTTCATCATCCATGAAGACATATCTTTGAGATACGGCAGTAGATTGTGTGTACCAAAAGGTTCTGTTCGGGAAGAGTTAATGAAAGCAGCTCACAGCTCTCCCTATTCAGTACACCCTGGAGGTACAAAAATGTACAAAGGTCTACGTCAGAATTACTGGTGGTATGGAATGAAGCGTGATTAGCCAGAAGCGTCGCTAAATGCTTGGTGTGTCAGCAAGTAAAGGCTGAATATCACAGGACTGCTGGATTACTTCAACCGTTATCTATCCCAGAATGGAAGTGGCAACACATCACAATGGATTTTGTGGCTGCACTTCCTCGCAGCACAAAGGGTAACGATGCGGTATGGGTTATTGTGGATTGACTCACAAAGTCGGCTCACTTCATCCTATTTCGAGTAGGCCAATCAACTGAGACATTAGCAAAGAAGTACATGGAGGTAAGAATCTACTTAAGGTTTAAACTCTTCATACTGTACTATCTCTGATACCCATGAACTCATACAGGAAATTGTGAGACTCCATGGAGTACCGGTCTGCATTGTCTCTGATCATGACACCAGGTTCCGATCGCAATTTCGGCAGAGTCTGCAAGCGAGCTTGGGAACAAGTCTGAACTTCAGCATGGATTACCATCAAAAAACTGATGGTCAGTCTGAGCGAACTATTCATATTTTGGAAGATATGCTGAGAGCATGTATGCTAGACTTCGGAGGATCGTGAGAAGATCACCTACATCTTGTGGAGTTTTCATACAACAACAGCTACCAAGCAAGCATTGGAATGGTTTAGTAGCAACTGTTGATGTGGCACCTTTTGCAGCGCTTTATGGAAGGAAGTGTCGATCGCCATTAAGTTAGGACGACATCGGTGATAGAGAACTCCTTGGACCTGAAATGATAGTAGCAACTGTTGATGTGGTTCGTACTATCAGGGAAAGAATGCACATAGCCCAAGATCGACAGAAGTATTGGCCTGATGCAAAGCGCCGTCATTTGTAGTACCTGTTGGGTATTTTTTGTCACCCCATTGAGATGGGAATACGTGCGCGCTTGTCAGGCGCATTACAGATTCCCCCTGCCTAGGGTAGGCTGGGGTTTAATGATTGTGGGGATCCGAATCTCCGGCAGCCGCGGACTAATCTGCCGTTAATTACCCCTCACCTTTGGAGCGAGAGAATCTACGATTGACGGGTTAAACTGGTCATGCGAACTCAATGTGCAGTGTCGTGGGGTATGTGTGTGTGTACATATGTATACATATATGTATATATATAGAAAAAAGGGGGAAAGGCATCCAAGGATGCGTGGGGCCAGCGCCAACGCTTTGAGCGCAAGGGCGCTAGCGCGCCACGTGTCAGCACGTGGGCGCTCGAGCCCTAGCGCGCCACGTGTCAGCACGTGGGCGCCCTGGCGCTAGCGCGCCACGTGTCAACACGTAGGCGCTCGAGCGCTAACGCTCTGAGCGCAAGCGCGCTAGCATGCCACGTGTCAGCACGTGGGTGCTCGAGCGCCACGTGTCAGCACGTGGGCGCTCAAGCGCTAGCGCTTTGGGCGCAAGAGCGCTAGCGCACCACGTGTCAGCACGTGGGCTCTCGAGCAGCAAAAGGGACTTGGTCCCTGCAATAGGAGTTATACTCCCAGAAAGAAGCACTTATTATTCTGTATGTATGTATATGTGTGTGTGTGTGTGTGTGTGTGTGTGTGTGTGTGTGAGGAGTTAAACTCCTAAGATGTTTTGAAGCTGATGAAGGGCTTCTCCCCTTGAGCCCTAGTTCTTCCCCAAAATGGGGTTTCTGGAGATGGGTCTCCTTCTTCTTCCTTTGTTGGCCAGATCTTGAAGATCAAGAAATATGAGATTCTAAAAATCTCTCCTTTCTGAGATCTGATGGCAGATCTGAGTTCCCCTTTGTGGGTTTTGTGGTGAAAAGCTATTTAGTTTTGGAAAAGGAAGAGTAAAACTCTTGATTTAATTAAAAAAAGAGAGGAAGGTTTAGAACCTTGAGGAAGGAGAAGATCACAGATCTAGATTTTTCTTTGGAGAGAGAAAAAGTTCTTGGGATATTTTCATTATCCTTGCCTTTATAGGCTATACACTTTACACATAGCCCCTTGGGCTTCACAAAATGACATTTTGCCTATCCCATGGCTCATGTGCCATTTCTTTTTGCACATAAGCCATGGGCTTTACAAAAATTTGGCTTTATGCCCATTTTGCATACATTCGTGCATAAAAAATTACATAAAAAATTATTTATTACATGATCTATATTTTGGCATGGAGGAGGCTGGCCGCGGGCTCGACTTGGGCATGGGCCCGCTTGACCTGGGCTTGGGCCCACCTGGCTTAGGGGTTGACCTTGACTTTGACTCGGTCAACCGGTGTGCAAATTTTTACCTCAACAAATTGCCCCCCATCAATAAATGCACACAGCATATTTGAGTTGTGTGCATGAAATTGATGGATCTTGAAGCTGAACTTCGAGGTGGAACATCATTCCAGGGGCGGTGCATCATCCCGGGGAGCATGATTCCCAGGGATAGGATCATCATTCTGATTCGCGGAGCATAATTCCAAGGATCGGAGCATCATTCCAGGATTCGGAGCATCATTCTGAAGAGCGGAGCATAATTCCAGGATTCGAAGCATCATTCCGAAGAGCGGAGCATAATTCCAGGATTCGGAGCATCATTCCGAAGGGTGGAGCATGATTCCAAGGATCGGAGCATCATTCCGATGAGCGGAGCATGATTCCTGGGATCGAAGCATCATTCCGATGAGCGGAGCATGATTCCAAGGATCAGAGCATCATTCCAGGATTCGGAGCATAATACCGAAGAGCGGAGCATAATTCCAGGATTCGGAGCATCATTTCGAACAGCGGAGCATAATTCCAGGATTCTGAGCATCATTCCGAAGGGTGGATTCTGAAGGGTGGAGCATGATTCCAAGGATCGGAGCATCATTCCGAAGAGCGGAGCATGATTCCAGGATTCGGAGCATCATTCCGAAGAGCGGAGCATAATTCCAGGATTCGAAGCATCATTCCTAAGAGCGGAGCATAATTCCAGGATTCGGAACATCATTCCGAAGAGCGGAGCATGATTCCAAGGATCAGTGCATCATTCCGAAGAATGGAGCATAATTCCAGGATTCGGAGCATCATTCCGAAGAGCGGAGCATAATCCTGGATTCGGAGCATCATTCCGAAGGGTGGAGCATGATTCCAAGGATTGGAGCATCATTCCGAAGGGTGGAGCATGATTCCATCGGAGCATCATTCCGAAGAGCGGAGCATGATTCCAGGATTCGGAGCATCATTCCGAAGAGCGGAGCATGATTCCAAGATTCGGAGCATCATTCCGAAGAGCGGAGCATAATTCCAGGATTCGGAGCATCATTCCGAAGGATGGCAGACATTCTGACCGAAGCATAATTTCGATGTAGAGGTTGATTCCAAGGCGAAGCATAATTCCGACACGGGGTACATTCTAAGACGGAGCATGATTCCGGCGCAGAGCTTGTTGGCCGACTTGATTCCGAGACGAAGCATAATTTCGGCAGGGAAGTCTTTGGTTGATTCCGAGCCGAAGCATAATTCCGACTGGGAAGGCAGATACACTGAGACGAAGCTTGATTTCAATGCGGGGTACACTATGAGACGGAGCATGACTCCGACGCAGAGCTGGTTGGTTGATTTGATTCCGAGGCGGAGCATAATTCCGGCAGGGAAGGTAGATATCCCGAGGCGAAGCATGATTTCGACACGGGGTAAATTCTGGGACCGATCGTGATTCCGCCGCAGAGGTTGCTGATTTGATTTGATTTGGGTTGACATCAACATCGCTACACCGGAATATGGTACCAGGAGCGAACCATCATTTTCCATGAGAGGATTTGGGGATTTTTTTTTTGTCGGCATCAACATTGCTGCACTGGAATAATGCCAGGAGCAACTCATCATTTGCCCCGGGAGGATTTGGGAATTGGTTTTCGCTTGGCATCAATATCGCTACACTGGAATATGGTACCAGGAGCTAATCATCATTTGCGCCTGCTTATTAGGAAGCGATGGCTTAGGAGACAGGTTTTAGGTCCCTATCACCTAAGACTTTTCAATTTTCTGAGCCGTAAGGGTCTCACAAAGCATTTTCTCCTTACGGGTCGTAAAGATCCCGTAGGTGTACTTTCTCCTTAGGAGTCGTGGGGACTCCCAAGTGTGTTGCTCCTTTGTGAGTCGTAAGGATCTCACGCGGGAATTTTCTCATCATAAAGTCGAGAGGACTTTGTGAGTGCATTTCATCTCTTTTTTACGAGTTTGCGCCCTTTCGGGTTTTCACAAACTCGCCGGCAGTCCTGCTGTTTTTACTCACGGAGCCCTTTCGGGTTTTCATCCGTGCCCATTTTGCTTGTGGACATACCTTTTTTCTTGTTCTTTTTCTTCTTTTTTTTGAATCTTCACCGCCGGTGGGACTTTGAATGTGGTCTCACTGGTAGGCCTTGGGAGGGATTGGGATTGTTTTACGCCCGTGGATTTATACGGTTTTGCAGGATGTATGATCCAGACCGCAGGGACGGAAAAATTTCGGGACTTTGTCGGAGTCTGCATTGCTGCACTGGAATATGGTACCAGGAGCGACTCATCATTCGCCGTTGGGGTATGGGAGTTGGAATTTGGTTGGCGTCTGCATCGCTGCACTGGAATATGGTACCAGGAGCGACTCATCATTCGCCACTTGGGGATTAAGGAGAGATGGCTTAGGAGACAGGTTTAGGTCCTTGTCACCTAAGGCTTTTCAATTTTATGGGCCGTGAGGGTCCCATAAAAGCATTTTCTCCCTACGAGTCGTAAGGATCCCGCAGGTGTATTTTCTCCTTAAGAGTCGTGAGGACTCCTAAGTGTGTTTTTCCTTTATGAGTCGTAAGGATCCCACAAAGGTTTGTTCTCCTCATGTATCGTGAGGACACATGAGTGGGTCTTCTCAATGGAGCGTAATTCCAAAGGCGGAGACCAGCCGCGTAACTAGTGATTACGGTGGGGTATGGGTATGATGAGAATTATTTAAGCCCATGGATTGTATACGGTAGTCAATTTGGGGACTGGCCGTAGGGCCGGGAGAATTTTGAGAAATTGGATTTTGGTTGACGTCTGCATCGCTACACTAGAATATGGTACCAGGAGCGACTCATCATTCGCTGTTTTTTTTTGTTTTTGTTTTTTTTTGTTTTACCGCGATTGCTCTATCATTTCTGCTTTTCTTATCGCGAAGATCGCGATTGCCCTATCATTTCGGCTTTTATTCGCGGTTGCCCCATCATTTCAGCTTTATTTTCATCTTTCTTTTACTCGCTGATTTTTATTGCGAGTTGCCCCATCATTTCGGCTTTACTTTTTTTTTCTCTTTCTATTTACACTTTTTTTTACACATTTTTTTACATTCCCAGTTTAACGAACTAGAGGTCGATTATTCCCGGTTTAATGACATGGTGGTCAATTGTTTTCAGAGAAAAGCAGACGTCTGAGAGAATCAGTTTCGCGAAGAACTTCGGTCTCCGTTTGTATGAAATTGGCGGTCGCAGCTGGACTGTTTGTTAACACGCCTTTAGACAGTTTTATCTCTCTTGCCTGGTATTTCGACCCAATCTTTGAAGACGAAGCAGTCCTCAATGGCATGACCTATCACTCTGTGATAGGGGCAGTATTTGGGGTCATCGGTCATATTCGCTTCCTGCGGTCTTTTTGACTCTGGCAGTTGTAGACCGTTCCTCAGGGCGTCTTTGAATATTTTACGGATTTTGTCCCTTCTGAAGGAATAGACTGTTAGTTGTGTGTATGCCCTAGAGGCCAGTATTGTACAGATGATGTATATTATATTGGATGCTTGGACATATATAGAGATGACTTTCTTGCTCGATATGATAGTATGCTATCTGGTTACTCTTTATCTTAACATGTACACTTGTCTCTTTAAACTGTCTTATAGTTACATGTTGGGAAAGCCCTTAGGATGTGTACTTGACTACCTGGACTATGATGCAGATCATACTAGTGGGGACATGGTAGTCCATAAGTACATCCTTCAAGGTCCCTAGTCGTGGGTGTATCGAGACGGGGCATCGATATACCAGTGTAGACTAGCGTATACGCTTCTCGACCCATGAGATGGGCGATGGATGATCCCATATCCATTGGCGTTTGACATCAGAGATGGTATACGGGTGCTCAGTGGAGACTGGGTACACTGGACGGACTCGCCGAGAACTCCCAGATGGTATTATACCTCACGTCAGATGGCAGTTCTTAGGTGACACTTGTGCAGGTTAGTCTGTAGACCCGAGATCGTCATAGAGTCTTATGTGATTCCTACTGTGCTTTGATCTCCACCTTACCACGTCCATGAGGGCGTGCAAAACGGTGGTCTTTGGGTACAGTCCCGAGTCACATGGAGGCAATGAGCGATAGGAGGGGTTTCGTCTCTCCCGGTATTGGGGGTTGATGTTGCGCTGTGCTCTATTGGCCGTAACAGGGAAGTCCCTGGCCAGGGCTGATCAGAGATTTGCTGGTAAGTGTTACCAGTTGTTTCTCGACCCGTTATGAGCCTCACATCGGCACGACTTATCGGTTATTGGGGTCTGACGTTTACCACCCCTAGACTTGATATGCAACATATCAGACGAACAGACCGGACTGTACGGTAAGTGTTACTGGTTGGATTCTCAGGAGTGTGAGCGGGCTTGCTCGTCGATCTTCTGATCGCTCAATACCCGGATGGCCGTTACGTTTAGCAGACCGCTTGCGGCTTGTGGGTGCTTGATATGATCATCATCTGCTACCAGCGTATTGACGAGTCTTTAGAGTCCTACACAGAGGTTTCCTGGCTCAAGCGAAACGAAATAGGAGCGCATATGAGATATGTACAGGACCGAGAATAATGCGTGTATGTGATACCGTATTCCATTCTCGCGATGAATGTATCGATTGGTTATATTCGATATAACCTAGATATCGAATCAAGGATTGATTCGATAAGACGATACATAGGATACTAGTCGGTTATATGCGATATGACCGGATCGTTAAATCAAGTTTTGATTTAATGATTTAATGTATAATTATATATTTGATATATTACTTTGCATTAACTAGTATTGGTTCATTTTAAAAGGATTTTCTCACTTGATGCACATTGTATATGTGATATACTTTTGTGCACATATTTGTATCATGTTTGATGATACTTGCTCATTTGGTTAAGTGTATAGAATCAAACCATGGTTAAGTTGATGATTAGGGTTTTGCTTATTCATTTATTTATTTATTTGTTTATTTATTTATTTGGAAAAGATTATGATAAGAATGGTGGCTTTCTTTGTTTCTAGTTGAAGCTTCATGAAGCTTTGACTTTGTAACCATTCTTGTCTTCATGCTTAACCTTAACCCTTCCAAGTAACCATGGTCTATTCTCTACACTCTATTATAGTTAGTATATGATAAGTATTCATTTTCTTTTCCATTTTAATAAACACTTATCATATTCTATTTTCTTGATCATCTTCTTCTTCAAGAAAAACCTTGCCTTCATCAATGGCAACTTGAGCAAATGAGTGAGAAATCCAATTCTAAAGTGAACCCACCTCCTATTTCTTCACCCTCTACCTCTTGCCAAGTAGTATAGGGTGTTTTCTTCACAAGTTTCACAACTTGGTGAAGTTGGAGCTTGAACTTGTGATGCATCGACGTAGATCATCTTCGGCACGAAGCCGACGACCTTGCCTGCCCATTTCTCCGATGAAGCCGATGCTTGAGCCCGGGATTCGAGACGGACAGAGAGAGGACGTCTACGTGGAGCCAAGGAAGTGGAGAACCGGATCTACAAAGGATGTAGCCTCTTTCTTTTAGTTAAGTAGTTAACTAGTTTCACTTCGTCGCCTAAAGTTCTAGTTAACGATCTAGTCTAGGGTTTCTCGGCACCGTAAAATTTGAAATTGGCATGGTTGATGCCTTGTGAGACCTCTTGAGAGTGCCTAGGAACCCTATATAGACCTTGTCCAGCTTCTCTTTCAGTGGAGATTCTCCTCCCTCTCCGAACATTGGCTTCCGAAGCTGGTTGGCATTAGGCCCGCTCGACCCTTGCTTTTTTCGGTTAGCCGAGGCATTGAAAGATTCAGTATCGTCGGAATTTCCGCCTTTGCGATTTTCGTCCTTTCGGTTTCTCCAGGACCTATTGTTATTTTGGGAGTCAGAGGAGGACTCCTGCTTTGAGCGCTCCAGCATCTGAACTTTCCTGGTCAGCTCTTGGAATGTTTTGAGACCCGCGGTGCATAGAAACGGGGCCATCCAATTGTTGAGATTTCCAACGAGAAGACTGACAGATTGGTCCTACTCTATCGGCGGTTCACATTTGACGGAGAGATTGCGCTATCGGGTTATAAAATCCGTGATGCTTTCGTTGTTCTTTGGCTTGGTCCTTACAAGGTCGGCGATGGTGATCTTATCGCTGACGCTCATGAACCTCTGCCGAAACAGAGACTCCATTTGGACGAAAGTTGTGACGGAGCCATCCGGTTTGCTCGCGTACCAGTTGAAAGCAACATCGGTCAAGCTATTAACGAACTGGCGGAGGAGAAGCGCATCGTTGCCCCCAGTATTCCCGCATGAGGCTTTGAAGTGGGCGATGTGTTGATTCTCATTTCCCGTCCCATCAAATCTTCTGAATTTAGGGATGACAGAGCCGCTAGGAAATTCCACCAGATCATACTGAGCAGGATATGGTCTCCCACTACTGCTGATATCTTTTTGCGCTTCGGCTTCGGCCACCAATATTTTGACTTTGCCGACAACCAAATCCATGATTTGATCTTGAGTTAGAGAGCTACTGTCATCGGTAGCCAAGACATCTCCCGACATAGGATACGACTGATTTTCATGCGGTTCGCCCACTTTTGGATTTGAGGGAATAGGCATCGGCTGCTTTGGGACACCGTTTCCTGGTTTACGAGCAGAGCGTTGCGCTTGATTGGGCGGCTGAGAGGCAAGTCGGGCCGTGAGCTGCATCACGACATTCGTCAAGTAGTCAATTTTGGAATAGAGCTTGGCTATCTCCTTATGTCACGACCCGAGAATTCGACTCATGACCGGCACTTAACCACGCAACGTCTACAGGCGCAACGCGGCTAAGTAAGCCGAACCCAGAAATCAAAACCAAAAAAAAAATATAGAGTGATTTAAAACATTTTGTAAAAAAAAACAATCGTACATGTCTGAAAAACTTCCATTTATTTAATAGAAATCCTTTTTAAGTTCAAAAGTTATAAGTTTTATAATTTTGGTAACATTTCCTTTTTAAAGCATTTGCCCCGCCAGTCGGATAGAAACAAGGTGTAACAGAAATGACGAGTAAAATGAATGAAGCATCACAATAAGATATACGACGCCGTAGCGAAGAATACACAGTAAAGCAGGGACAATATCATAAAAGATGAGACTGCGAAAGCAAAGTCGGCTCACATGCGAGCTCGACACCAGAATATAAAATCATACATATCGTCCTCACAACTGTCTCTAAGTCAATACAGAAAAGTAGATGGAGAGTACTAGATACATCAATATACAACTGAAAGATAACAGATACCGTACAAAACCCACCTATCAGCAAAGGCTATCTCTGCTCAAAAGGGTATCTGTGCCAAAAGATGCGGTAACAGCCAGCCGTGACTACTCCCAAGGGCAACCTGCAAACACTGTGGCACAACGGGGGTGAGTTGCCAACTCGTGAATAGAGATAACATATAAAGGTAATCGCGAGCATGCACGTACAGCGCTACTCTAACAAATGCCAACAGATGATATCAATGTGATGTAAGCAGTATGCATAATAATAATGCAAGTCCTCTATCAGGTGATGTAGCTACAGGATGAGATGCGATAAAAAATGCTGAGCATGGGAATATAGTATCTACATGAAGTATCAAGGTGGACTACATATGTATGTATGCACCACAAATCCCAACATCCCAAACGCCGGTACTCCATCGGCCCTCATATCCTGTATATCCCTTGGAATCCCGAGTGCCCAACATCGGCACCCAAATATCATAAATACCCGTGTCTAGCATCGACACGTAAAACATCCTGTATCGGGCATCCGTCATTCCGGGTCAGCCCTCTCACAAAGTATATATATCGGGAATCCGTCAGTCCGGGTCATCCCTCTCTCAATACATCGGGCATCCGTCATTCCGGGTCAGCCTTATATCATCCGTCATTCCGGGTCAGCCCTCTCTCAAAGTATATATCGGGAATCCGTCAGTCCGGGTCATCCCTCTCTCAATACATCGGGCATCCGTCATTCCGGGTCAGCCCTCTCTCAGTACATGCCTCTAGCACCGAGAAAACACGGGGCGGCGCCCCAAAATATCATATCAAGGGAACCGGGTTTTTAAGTGATTACATATTTGAAAAAGGCCACGGTTCCCAAATCCAGAAATCACATGAGATCTCTACCAATAATACAAGTAATTGTGATGTGATATGAGCATCAAATATGTATATCAAGTCATGTCATGTATAGATGAGCTACAACAATATACAACAGTATGATCATGGCAGTTCTATCAGTTCTAAGCAATATATATATATGTATATAGCAGGGAATGCAATATGCAATGACAATCCATGGTATGGTATATGCAGTATATAACAATAAGGTCCTATCAGCCCTGACGCATAACGCCATGCGGGCGATATCCCCGTAGATGTGAAATCTACTCACCGAGCCTCATGCTAAGTGTATCCAACAACTTGCTTGCCCTTCTTCGCAGCGTCCGTCTCACTGGCCTGCGAACCTAGAATCACACAACAAATATCACACATAAGCTCATTTCACAAAATCGCGACATTACGGTCCAACTAGACACTCGTGTCGCAAACCAAACGCGCGTGTGCGCGATACGCTAATACGTGTGATCACGCGCCATGAAACTACCCCGACGCGCCGCGATACGCAGAAACCCAAACCTACTCACGTATCACGCGTGTCGCGAAGGTTTAGAAAAACGGCAAAGAAGGTATTTGGTCCCATATTTTTCTACAGAACTAGACTTACAAAAATATATATACCACAACACTACACACATTGGCAGACACCCACTGGACCAAACAACACCCAAATCCTTACCCATCTGGCCGCAAATTGCGGCCAGAATGAGGAAATCGACGGCCTACTGTAGCACAAAGGGGGTCGGGTTTCACCTGTGGTATCATCTCTACTCCACTATACCACAATCTTCTCAATTTCATTCTGAAATCAATGGGTCAAAAGCAGTTCCAGAAAACTCACATTTTCACAAATACGACAAATTGCAACAATTAGTGAAACATGTGGTATTTTAGTGTAACAGGGGTTAAACTAAGTTACTATGGCCTCAATAACTCACTAATGACCTACTGAAACCAATTTACACCTCAAAAGCACAAAGTTCCTACCAAACATCCCATATCACACTAAAACACACCAATATCCAATAACCGATGCAAAACTACACTAACCAAGCTAACTAGGGAATAAGTTTTGAAAATATACCTCATATTTAACCCTAGGAAGCTGGAGGAAACAGAAGAAGTGAAGGGAAGGGGCTACACTAGGTGAGGGTGCTGCTGCTGCTCACTGCTCTCTCTCTGCTGCTGATGCCACAGCCTCTGGCTGCTGCTGCTGCTTCAGGCTTCAGTTTGGGGCTGAATGCTTGCTGCTGTGCTGGGGCTCTGCTGAAAGGTAAGTGTGTGTGTGTGTGAGAGTGTGTGAGAGTTTTGAGAGAAAGCAACAAAGAATGAGAGGGAAAATCATCACTCCAAATGTCAACCCCTCACTCTCTCTCTCTTCATTAATGGCAAGCATGGGCTAAGCCATGATGCCCACTCTCTCTCTCTCAAGTCAACACTCACAACAAAATTCAAAATAAAGCAACTTTTAATTTACTAATTAAACTCACTTATAACCCAAAAGACTTAATCCTATAATTAACCCACCATGGTTAATAATTATGGCATTTACTTCATTTAAAAACCCTAGTTTACATGCACATGTGTGCGCAAGCCTAGGAAAATTTTGGAAAAATATTTATTAAACTAGGAAAAATATTTAAAACACAATTTGGTAAAATTTTTTTTTATTAAAACCATTATTTAATTATAATTATTCACTAACCCTTATCCTAAGGTGTTACAATCTCTCCCCCTTAAAGAAATTCGTCCCCGAATTTCAAAAATCTAACTACGGTTACCTTCAAAAAGATGGGGATACGTCTTCATCATCTCGCTTTCGGTCTCCCAAGTGACCTCCTCACGGTTCTGACCACGCCAAAGTACCTTAACTGATGGAATGTCCTTCGATCTCAATTTCTTCACTTGCCGATCCAAGATCATCACCGGCTGCTCTGCATAGGAAAGGTCACGCTCAAGCTGGATCGTCGGATGCTGAATCGCATGCGAAGGATCATGTAGATATCTGCGGAGCATCGAGACTTGGAATACGGGGTGCACATCTGGAAAGCTGGGCGGAAGGGCTAAACGGTAAGCTACTGCACCAACACGCTCGAGGATCTCGAAGGGGCCCACATACCTGGGACTGAGCTTCCCCTTCTTCCCAAACCTCATCACACCTTTCATTGGGGAGATCCTCAAGAAAACATGATCACCAACCGAAAACTCAAGTCTGCGTCGTCGACGGTCTGCATAAGCTCTCTGCCTACTCTGCGCTGCTCTCATCCTATCGCGAATCAACTGGATCTTCGCGGTCGTCTCCTCAATGATCTGTGGCCCTAAGATATTGCCCTCACTGAGCTCTGTCCAACAAGTGGGCGACCTGCATCTCCTCCCATAAAGAGCCTCAAATGGGGCCATCTGAATGGTCTCTTGGTAGCTGTTATTGTAGGAGAACTCTACTAAGGGCAAATGATGATCCCAGCTACCTCCGAAATCTAGTACACAAGCTCTGAGCATGTCCTCGAGAGTCTGAATGGTCCGCTCTGACTGTCCGTCGGTCTGCGGATGAAATGCCGTGCTGAAACTCAAGCGAGTGCCCAAAGCCTCCTGAAGCCTCTGCCATAGTCTACTGGTAAACTGGGTGCCTCTGTCGGACACAATGCACGTCGGGACTCCGTGTAGTCGCACTATCTCGTCAATATAGATCTGGGCATACTGAGTAAATCCGAAAGTCGTCTTCACCGGTAGGAAGTGAGCCGCTTTCGTCAAACGATCCACAATCACCCAGATGGAGTCATACCCTCGACTAGTCCTGGGTAGACCCACCACGAAATCCATCGAAATTTGTTCCCATTTCCACTCCGGAATGGGTAGCGGCTGTAGCTCTCCCGCGGGCCTCTGGTGCTCAGCCTTGACTTGCTGACAAGTCAGGCATCTCGATACAAAATCTGCAATGTCCCTCTTCATTCCGTCCCACCAGTAAACATCTCTCATATCATGATACATCTTGGTGGAATCGGGATGGACGCTATATACCGATCGGTGTGCCTCCTCAAGAATCTCGCGCTTCAGTCCCTCAGCATCTGGTACGCACAGTCTGACTCCAAACCGTAGTACTCCCTGATCATCGATCACGAACTCGGAAAATTTGCCCTGTCCAATCTGTGCCATGATCTCTGAACATCGGTCATCACTGAGCTGTGCCTCACGTACACGATCGATCAACCGTGGGCGTGCACGGACATGTGCTATCTGTCCTCCAATCGGCGTGAACTCGAACTGTACTCTACTGTCGCATAATATCTGCCAATCTGCGGATGACTGCTCCTGTACTGCGCTCAAACAAGATAGGCTACTCCCGGGCCTCCTGCTCAAAGCATCCGCCACCACATTTGCCTTGCCCGGGTGATACAAGATCTCGCAATCGTAATCCTTCACCAATTCCATCCATCGACGCTGCCGAAGGTTCAGGTCCCGCTGCTGGAATATGTATTTCAAACTCTTGTGATCCGTAAATATCTGGCACGACTCGCCGTATAGGTAATGTCGCCAGATCTTAAGTGCGAAGACCACTGCTGCCATCTCCAAATCATGAGTGGGGTAGTTTTGTTCATGTCTCTTCAATTGTCGCGAAGCATACGCGATCACCCTATCATGCTGCATCAGAACGCATCCCAGCCCCACTCGAGAAGCATCACAGAAGACCACAAATCCGCCCGGTCCGGAAGGTAAAGATAACACCGGTGCCGTCGTCGGCTGAGTCCGTAACTGCTGGAAACTGTGCTCGCACTCCTCCGTCCAATCGAAGGGAACTCCCTTCCGGGTCAACCCGGTCAACGGTGTAGCAATACGTGAGAAGTCCTGCACAAAACGCCTGTAGTAACCGGCCAACCCCAAAAAGCTGCGAATCTCCGTCACCGATGTAGGTCTGGGCCAACGCTGAACGGCCTCGATCTTCCTCGGGTCTACACATATACCGTCTCGTGAAATCACGTGCCCCAAGAAATCTACGCTGTCCAGCCAAAAAGCACACTTGGAGAATTTCGCATAAAGCTGGTGCTCCCTCAATGTCTGCAATGTAATCCGCAGGTGCTGCTCATGCTCCTCACTACTCCGGGAATACACCAAGATATCGTCAATAAAGACTATAATGAACAGATCCAAATAAGGCCGGAAAATGCGGTTCATCAAGTCCATGAAGGCTGCTGGCGCATTGGTGAGTCCGAACGACATCACCAAAAACTCGTAATGGCCGTAGCGCGTACGGAAAGCTGTCCGGGGAATGTCCTCCTGTCGAACCCGCAGCTGATGATAGCCCGATCGCAAATCGATCCTCGAAAAGTACCCTTCCCCCTGAAGCTGATCGAACAAATCGTCGATACGCGGCAAAGGATACCTGTTCCGCACTGTCACCCTGTTCAGCTGGCGGTAGTCGATACAAAGACGCAAACTGCCATCTTTCTTCTTAACGAACAGGACTGGAGCACCCCAAGGAGAAACACTGGGTCGAATAAGTCCCTTGTCCAGCAAATCTTGCAACTGGCCCTTCAACTCTCGAAGTTCCGCCGGGGCCATCCGATAAGGCGGTATGGAAATAGGCCCCGAACCAGGAACCAAATCAATACAGAAAGAGATGTCGCGCTCGGGCGGCAACCCAGGAAGCTCGGCAGGGAACACATCAGGAAACTCGCTAACAACCGGAACCTGGTCCAATGGAACCTCTGTAGCGAGCATCGCAAACATAGGCGAGAAATCCCTGACATCCCTTCCTCAAAAGCTGTCCAGCGCGAAAAGAAGAAATCACACTGTGAGGGGCGGCGCTAAGGTCCCCCAACACAACAAAAACCGACTCACCGGGAAAGCAGAATCTAACTGTCTTCTCACGGCAGTCCACAGAAGCATAGCACGTGGCTAACCAATCCATACCCAAAAGAACGTCGATGTCCAACATCTCCAGAAGGATCAAGTCGACAGGCAACTCTCTCTCGCCAATACAGACGGTACAGGATCGGAACACGTGCCTAGCCACAAACGACTCTCCCACAGGAGTAGTCACCACAAGCGGCTGATCAAGAAAGCCGGACTCTCTACCCAAACTCGGCACAAAGTGCGTGGATATGTACGAGTGTGTGGATCCGGGATCGAACAATACATGTGCATCAACTGAACATACATGGAGGATACCTGAAACCACTGCATTGGACGCCTGCGCGTCCTGATGCGTCAAAGCAAAAACCCTCGCCTGTCCGCCACCTGTGATTGGCTGCCCTCTGTCTCGGTCACCTCGCCCTCTCTGAGCAACTCCTCCACGCCCATGACCTCGCTGTGTATGAGTCTGGCGCGGAGCAACGGTAGGTACGATAGGCAATGCCCTCTGGGGTGGTGAAGGTGGTAATGTGACATGCGGTGCTGTCGCCCCCCTCCGGGGTAACTCAGGACACTCCCGTATACGATGGTAAGAACTCCCACAGCGAAAACATCCCGACGACGACCGCTGACCATCCTGGGAATAGGAACTGAATAATCGGCCCCGCCCTGAATCTCTGCTGCCTGCAATACGTCTATCACGGCGCCGAAAAGACTGTCTCTGTGCAGATGTATCCGCACGAACTCTCTTCGGCTCTGGAACTACCGAAGTCTCAGCAAGATGCTCCTCGACCACTAGGGCTGCGTCTACAGCTGCTGCATAGGTCTCGTAGTGCTGTGCGCTGATCGCGAGGAACAATGGTGTAAGTGTTCCCCTCCGAACGGCGGCCGAGACGTTAGGACGTCCTGTGCCTGGGGTTCGGGGCAGATGCTATTTGGTTTTATCCGTCTATCTCTCCGAAGATGCCAAGTTGATTTATGGCACCGTGTATCGGAGGTTTGGACGGATGCGGCCGATGTAGCAGACTTCGTCAGATTCCCCCTCAAGGTGAGGGGTTTTTGATTGTGGAGACGCTCTTCCCTGCAGGCGCAAGCCCCTGCAGTTAATTACGCTACCGCGTCGCAGTAACAACTTTCTCCTTCTCCAGAATTTCACTTCGTGTCGTGTGTGTTTGTTTTGTTTGTGATTGCCCGTGGATTGTATACGGAGACTGAGTGATGTCGTCACCCGTAGGACGTGGATTAGTCCAAATCCGTATTTACTTAGATTTGGGTTTGGTGTTTTTAGTTTAAGGATACATTAGTCGCGTTGCGACTAAGATCGACTTAAACGTTCGTTAAGGATACGTTAGTCTTGTCTTAGACTAAGATCAACTTAACATCATGATTGATTTAATTATCCGGCCGTCAGGACTCGTCACCTCTCTGACGTCGTTGAGGGATTACAACGACAGGCGTCTGAGGAGTTCAGAGATGTACCCTTGAACCAAAGTTAATTTGGAGTTTTATCGTTTATTTAAATGTCTAAGGACACGTTAACCGTATTTGGGGTTAAGATCGACTTAGGCGGGACCGTTTAGATCCGACAAAAGAGCGTTTGGGCCCTATTGCACCCGTTTAGGGACGTGGTGGTCCATCGCCAGTTTAGGGACGTAGTGGTCCATTATTAGTTTAGGGACGTTTCGGTCCGATATTAGTTTAGGGACGTTTCGGTCCGATATTAGTTTAGGGACGTTTCGGTCCGATATTAGATGAGTGGTCGTTGGGACCCGTCACCTCTTTGACGTCGTTGAGGAATTACAACGACAGGTGTCAAAGGAGTTCGGAGATGTACCCTCGGACCGATCGTGACTTGGTTTACGAGGGGCATTTAATTTAAGGACTTACAGCCAGGATTGGGTTAAGTCCAATTTTTATTTTAGGCTCTGCCCGATTAAAAGAATCCACCTAAACAGGGCTCTGCCCTTTGTATGATTTGATTTGGGCCAGGCCCTCAAGAATTTTTCAAATAGGGCTCTGCCCTTTCATGATTTGATTTGGGCCAGGCCCTCAAGAATTTTTTTTAAATAGGGTTCTGCCCTTTTTATTTCTGATTTGGGCCAGGCCCTCAAGAATTTTTCAAATAGGGCTCTGCCCTTTCGTGATTTGATTTGGGCCAGGCCCTCAAGAATTTTTCAAATAAGGCTCTGCCCTTTTATTTCTGATTTGGGCCAGGCCCTCAAGAATTTTTCAAATAGGGCTCTGCCCTTTTATTTCTGATTTGGGCCAGGCCCTTTTAAATAATGAGTTGCATGAACTCAAGAATATTCTGATTGAAGAACAAAAGTGCATAGCACTTTTGATCTACATTTAGATCAAAAGAAAACAAGTTTTTCTTCTTGTTTTCTTTTCACAGAACCAAGGGTTCATATCAAGTGCAAGGCACTATTTATTATTCTTTTTCCTTTTTAGAACCAGGGGTTCATATCAAGTGCAAGGCACTATTTATTTTCTTATTTTCTGTTCTTCAGAAATTTTACCTTCTTCTTTTTTTTGTTCTTGATTAATCTTCAAGAGCTTTTTTTTTCAGAAGTTTATCCTTCTCTTGATGATTGATTCTCTCTCTGATTATCTGATTGATGCCTTTTGAATGAGGCTTGAGGTCTTATTTATAGTGCCCACAAATTTGTTGGATTTGTTAACAAAATCTTTCCTGAATAATTTTGGGAATTTTCCCACCATTGGATCTTTGATCCAAGGGTTCCTGTTTTACAGGAGAACAGAAAAGATTTATCTAAATCTTCATTCAGTTGCTGCGCAACTCACCAGCAAATGACACGTGTCGCGCATCCGAGCGCTTGCGCAGTTGCGATTGCGCAACTGCGCAGACACGTGTCGCGCATCCGAGCCTTTGCGCAGCTGCGACTGCGCAACTGCGCAGACACGTGTCGCGCATCCGTGCGTTTGCGCAGCTGCGACTGCGCAACTGCGCAGACACGTGTCGCGCATCCGTGCGCTTGCGCAGCTGCGACTGCGCAACTGCGCAGACACGTGTCGCGCATCCGTGCGTTTGCGCAGCTGCGACTGCGCAACTGCGCAGACACGTGTCACGCATCTGTGCGCTTGCGCAGACACGTGTCGCGCATCGGTGCGTTTGCACAGCTTCGACTGCGCAACTGCGCAGACACGTGTCACGCATCAGAGCGCTTGCGCAGACACGTGTCGCGCATCCGTGCGTTTGCGCAGCTGCGACTGCGCAACTGCGCAGACACGTGTCGCGCATCCCTGCGCTTGCGCAGACACGTGTCGCGCATCCGTGCGCTTGCGCAGTTAAGTCTTTAATTACGTTTTCTGAAGAGCCTTGCTCTGATGGGACGCACTGTTTCGGGCGTTACGCTGCCCATTCAGCTTCTGCCACGTGGCAAATTGCGCGCTGCGCACGGAAACCGAAGCGTTGCTTCGAATTTTGAATTTTCAAAATTCAACAGAGCCTTGCTCTGATTGGGGGAAACAGATGCCCCCCCACCGTTGCGCTCACGTGGCGCGCGCGTGGGTGCAACGGTGGCAGGATCCTGACCGTCGGATCTAGGGGTCAAGTGAACAGGCGCAGGCGCCTATAAATAGGACCCTTGGTCCTTGGTAATTTTTTTACCATTCTCAAGAAATTGAATTTCAGAGCCTTGCTCTTACTTGAGAACTTCCAGAGCCTTGCTCTTGTGATTTCCTTAAGAACTTCCAAGTTCTAACTTCAGAACCATTATAGGTAAAATTAAATTAATTTAATTTAAATTAAATTTAATTAATCAGAGCCTTGCTCTTATAGATCTTTGATCTAAAGGAAACCCCTTTGGGGTTTCTTCAACAGAGCCTTGCTCTTATAGATCTTTGATCTAAAGGAAACCCCTTTGGGGGTTTTTATTCACAGAGCCTTGCTCTCAAAATTTACAGAGACTCTGTTCTTAGGTTTTAACCCATGAACAGAGCCCTGCTTCATAGATCAACTAGAAAACTTTTTAAAAGTTTCCATGGATCTTTAAGATCCCAAAATTTTAATTCTTAGGAGTTATAAATTTTTATTACTACTGCAGAGCTAGGCTCTTTTTAAGAAGTTTTATTCCTTTGAAACAGGAGTTTGACAAATGTCACTCTGTGGCAGAGCTTTGCTCTGAAAAGAGGAGATCTTCTCCTTGTCTCTAGGGGTCCCCCCAATGGGGATATTCTCTTGGGGGTCTTTTAATTGACTGACAGTCTCATCCAATGGTGGGATTGTCTTATCAAATGATGCGCCGTCATCTTGCTTTTGTCGGTCCCCCTTTGGTCCACTACCCACTGCCTCACAGCGTGGAGCCAGATTTTCATTTATTATTATTATTTTTATTATTATATTATTTTTTTTTATATATTATTTTTATTGAATGTTCAGTGTCAAGCCACTAATGATATATATATATTTTATGCAGGAAGGATGTCTGACGACTTGTCTTTTCCCTTCGTTCGCTCAGAAGGAGGGTTCCCACACGCACCAGTGGACCGGGTAGTGTTTGCCTTGATTAAAGATCGTGATCCTGAGTGCAAACATCTCCACCTATGGGGAAGGTGGTATAGCCAAATCATCCAGGGTCGTCGCAGTTTTAGTTCTGCCTCGCCCTCCGAACCTATAGTCACGATCCCCTACGCAGATAAACCCCCGGTGGAGTATGCCGTGGAGGTTAAAAATTGGAATTCGGACGATCTTCTCCAGCCCGCAATCGGCGCTATTCCGGTACAGCCGCCGCCGGCCATAGACATCTTAGGAAGGCGAATCTGTCAGGGTGAAGCACGCCCTTGGGGACAGGCCTATAATATTGGATTGAATCCGCGACCGCTTGCTGGATACCTGCCATGGGCCCCGTACATCTTAGCGGCGAAAAGAGCTCATCTGACGAAGATCGGTTTATACTCCGCCGTCTATGTCTCGCTTTTCGAATATCCTACTCCTCCAACGTGGTGGACAAGGGCTTTCATTGAACAATGGAATATCCCCACGCATACTTTCCTGACGGCGGATAGGGAAGTTTCTATTTCTCTAGAGGAGTTCGTTGAGCTTTCGGGTTTACCGGCGAGGGGGGAGCATTAAGAGGAGCTGCTTCCTCCTGATGAGTACGTCTTTGCCACCAAGCAGGTGGTACTCGACTTAACTCCGGAAAATGCCATCCAGCATCAGCATCCGGGCCTGGTGAGGGTGTTGGAGATTTACGAGGAGCTTCATTTGGAATTGGGCGACCGAGGCGTTAGTTTCGCGGACTTCATTGCTCGCTTTATTCGCCCGGAATTTTTATCAGAGCGAGGTGATAAGTTCGCCCAACTTGCTGACCCTTTTGGTTTCGGCCTGGACCGTCGGCCTTCATCAGAAATTGATCAGCGGAGTTTCTACCTTCCCGGGACTGCTATCGTCCCTTTCTCAGAGATCGCCGTCCCTGGCATGGATGAGGAGACCTTCTTCATAGGGTTCTTAGGTCTGTGGCTGTGCAGCTTCGCGCTTCCCATGCACCCACGCCTCATGCGGTCTTCTGTATTTTACCCGGCGCATCGGATGGTGGCCGGCCTGCAGTTATCAGTGGGGATCGCCGGGTTGGCTTACCTTTACAACGGACTTTGCATAGCGGCGGACGCTAATGAACCCGGGGTACAGCCTGCTAACTTCCCGATGCACTACTTCACTTCTTGGATGGAGCTGCATGTTCGGGGAGTGTTTGGTGCCCATAAAACTCCTCAGTTCTTTGAGAGATTCAAACTTCCAAGAATCATGCGATTGGTCGGGGCTTCCATCGTTTTTGCACCTCCGCGGGAGTCCAGGGGACTGCTTCTGCGTTCTCATTTAGTCGGGGCGAAGACCTCTTTCGTGGATAAGGTCATCACCATGGGTTCCGAGACCACTAAGTCAGTGGTGTCGCTGCGTGATGACTTTAAAGGCGGTGTTTCCGTGTTGAAGGCTCGGGAAATTCTTCACCTTTATTCCATTCGGCCGGGCTACTTGGTATTTAGGCAGAATGACACGGCCCTCTTCATGAGGTATAACCCGCATCGATTTGCCCGGCAATCGAGTTATAACCAAGGGGTCCCATTGGAAGCCTTCTTGGGAACACCTGCAGTCGGTCCAGAGGGGGTACGGAATGCGATGCATCACTTCATCCGGCTAAATACAGGCTCCTACTTTTTCATCAGTGAGCCCAGCTGTACCCTCAAGATACTCAATTCGTATGTGGCCTGGTACGCGCACGCGATGGGACCAATCATCTTGATGGAGAAACGTCTATTGGTCGATCGTAGGGCTGCGCCTCCCGGCGGCAATCGCAAGGCTCCATTGCAGCCCAGGGTTCAGGTTATCCCTCCGACGAAAGAGGCTGGAGCCGATCG
The DNA here is from genome assembly GCA_030015575.1 of Agapanthus africanus. Taxonomy (NCBI): domain Eukaryota; kingdom Viridiplantae; phylum Streptophyta; class Magnoliopsida; order Asparagales; family Amaryllidaceae; genus Agapanthus; species Agapanthus africanus. Next base: position 671,138,610 of record JASDDO010000014.1, read on the forward strand.
ACCACGCGTGTTGGCCCCTCCGCGTGGACTGCCACTGCCCACTGCGGTGGATGCCCCAGCGGTACCCCGTGCTCCGACAAAGACGGCTAAAGCGGCCTCGCCGGAGTCGGGTGTAGGAGCGGACATCGGGACTCGCCGCCCGAAAGTGACTGCCAAAATTGGCAAGCGCAAAGATGCTCCGAGTGGATCCAAGGCTGGTGGACAGAAGAAGAAGAAGTCCATCCTATCCCTTGACGCGATCCATAACTTAGAACCCGCGGCTCATCCTGCCGAGACTATATGCGAGTACGGCAGCAATGAGGGTTTCGTGGTGGACCCTGATGACACCAATCTAGCCGCTGCCATTGCAGCTTCGGAGCGATCAGCGAGGCTCGAAGCGATGTTAAGCAGACTCGCTGAATCAGGTAATCATCAGCCTCCTTATTTGTCATTTTATCCCACTTTTTATTACTATCTTTAGCTAATATTTGCCTCATTTTCAGCAGGTGGATCTACTGAACAGGCTATCGATGCCTCTCTGAAGACCTTCCAGGCGGAGGAGAAGAAGCGTGCCCTAGAAAGCGTCGGTATGTTTTACTTCGTTCTCTTTTATAAGGAAAGTTTGTTGTCTTTTTATGATAGTCGACCTGACCTTCTCTTGTTTCTCTACAGGGGTTGTATTAATCGGCGCAAGGACCCTTCCCAAGCCTGTCATCGGAGTCCCAGCTCCGTCGAAACTGCCGCAAGAGCCTCAGCTTGATAGCGCGACGAGGGATGCCTTGAAGGATTTAGAGGCATCCCTGTATACGGGCGAAGAAGCCTCCCTTAAGGAGGCCCTGGTGGCATCTGTCTCATCGGCTCGAGAGGAGCAGAAACGGTTTAGACGCGAAGCTAAGGCGCGCAGAGCTGCTTTGGCCGTAGGAGCGGGCCCTAGCACTATTCTTCACGATAATGCTCCTTCTGAAGAGCCCCCTGTGGCCCTGTCTACTGCTCGTCGGCAAGTGGCCGCGCGCGGTTCGGAGTGCCAATGACAAATCCACTTCAGGTAGTGCTTCTTCCAGAATCTCGTCATACGAATTGTAGAGCTGTTGGCTTATACGTATTCCATTTTGTAGGGTCAAGTCCAACTGAGGGGGAGGCGGAGACGACCGTCGAGCCTAGGGGAGCGGAGGAAGCGGTACTCGCCGACCCCGAACCGACAGTGGACAACTTCGTCGAGGTCATGGAGCCTGGAGCCGAGATTGAGGAACCTACCGCGGAGCAGGTCATTGATGCCGTACCCGAAGTGGCGGCAGATGAGATGATCGTCTCAACCGAGCCGAAGGCGGTAGAGGGCGAGGTACTTGAGGCTGGGGACCTCGTGGTGCCGATGGACGGGACGGCTGTAATCGCTGATCCTGAGGGAACGGCAGGTGAGGCGGCCATGATTCCTGAAGACGAGCTAGGCGCTCCTTCTCAGGAATCGGGCAATGTTCCTATCTTGGCCCTCCCTGCCTATGGTTCCCCGCCGCCTACAGAGCTTGAGAGCGTAACAACGGTTCCCCTTGAGTCGGGTGACGAAGCTACAGGCGGTGGTCTTCCGTCAGTGGAGGAAGGGACTACCTCAGTTTCTGCTGGCAGCTCGTCAGGTAAATTTTCGAGTCACCAGCGTTTCCATTTTTTTGTGTATATATCTTGTGATCTCTTCTAACAAGCTTGTTCTTGCAGGTGTGGCTAGTACTGATGCTCCATTGCTCGAGGGGGGCACCATCAACTACTGCTTTGGCAGTAGTTACCTCCCCGTCTTCCCTTGTACCGTCATGGATGTTGGAAGGTATGGATTCATGACTCATGCATTAATCTTTCAAAATTACGGCTTTTGTACTAATATTACACTATTGTGCCTTTGTAGGAGTGCTTTTTGACCACTTATATCAAGTGTTGCTCCCGCACTTCTCTTTCCCATCCGACCTCACTTCTCCCTCCAGTGGCGCCGGTGAGTATACTTTCACCATAATGTCTTTACTTACCCCCCTTTTTTTTAGCAGTGGGATAATTTCTGATCTTTCCTTTTCTTTATTGTAGTGCCACAAATCGAAGGGGGGATGCAAGACCTGCCGCGCTACCGGCCCTTCCGGCTCCACCGTCCGTTGCTGCTGGTATAGTAGACTCCCTTTTTAGTAACCCTTTAACATCTTTTGAGCCATCGTTTAACCTGTTTTGTTTCGCAGCTATTGTTCCGGCTCCAATTCCTTTCGAGGCTCGCGTCTCTTCACCGGAAGGCCCCTTTTTGAGACGTCCGTCTTCAAAGGGTGCCGTGATGAGTCTAGGCATGCTGAGCGGGTACATCGAGGAACTCAGCATGGACGCTCTCCCTTCCGCTGCAGATTTCGCTGTGGATGTTAACCCTATGTTAGCCGCGCTCGTAACTTTTCACAGCGCGGGCGTCGTTGAATCTTGGGTTAATCACTGCAGGGAGATCGAAGCCTGCTTGTACCAGCTGGAGTTGACGCGCCCTGCTCCCGAAGTTTTAGCTCTGAGCGCCCAACGCACAACTTGGCTCGAGCAAAGCACTTCGCACTCCCACCACTTGGAGCAAGAAGCAGCTCAAAGACTAAGGGAATGCCAAAAGACCTCAAACGAAACGGCCCATCTGCGCGCTGAGGTTGAGGCAAACGCTGCCGAAGTGAAGACTATCTTTGAGGGTCTCCTGGAGCGCATCTCTCATGGGCTAGACTTAAAGAGGAAGCTTGACGTGGTTGAGCGCCATATCCCAAGTCGGGAGGCCGCTTATCAAGACGCGAGGGAGCAGCTTGCCTTGGTCTTGCGGCAACGAGCCCAAGTGGAGTCAGAGCTGACGGCGGTAGCCGAGCAGGAGAAGGCGTGGAAGGAGATATGCGAGCGGTTGCTACATCTGTGCAAGACGCTTCCTTCCCCATAATTCCCCTTGTATCATTTGTCTTTGTAAATTATATGTATATGTCTTTTTTTTTTATCCTTTAGCACAATGTATCCTGTACTCAACCAATTTTTATCAATAAAAGATACACATTTTGTAATGCCTTGTGTCATTTCTCTGTCTTTCTTTTCTTTTATAATCAGTACGCTACCTTAATAACCGTAATTGACGGACGATTGGGACGAGTATCCCGACCTTCTTAAGAAATAACGATGGCTTAGGCCGCAGGTTCAAATCTGCTGCCTAAGACTTTTCAACTCTATAAGCCGTGAGGGTCTTATAGAGACTCTTCTCCCTACGGATCGAGAGGATCTCGCAGGTGAATTTTCTCCTTAGGAATCGTGAGGATTCCCAAGTGTGGTTTCCTCTCATAAGTCGGAAGGATCCTATAAGAGAATTTCTCCCTCTTACGAGTCGAGAGGGCTCGTAAGCGGTTGTTTCCCTCTTTGTCGAGAATCGACTTCAGAGAGTGAGACCCGTGGATAGTATGCAACAGACCATTTAGGATTGACTTGCAGGGTCCCATTGCCCCTCTTACGAGTCGAAAAGGCTCGTAAGCGGTTGTTTCCCTCTTTGTCGAGAATCGACTTCAGAGAGTGAGACCCGTGGATAGTATGCAAGAGACCATTTAGGATTGACTTGCAGGGTCCCATTGTTCAGGGAGTAAGTTTTGAATCCTTACTGTCCAAGATGTGAGTCATAGAAGCTCTGGTCACGGAGTGTTTGTATCCGTGAGTTGAGAAGTTTGCCGGGATTATTTGTTTCCCGAGCGCCAAGGATTATTTGTGTCCTTGGGGTTTGAAACGAGTCGAGGGTTCCTACGGAGACACTGGTGGCTCTGCGGGTCGACGCGGATCAGAAGGCTCTCGTCAAGGAGTGTTTGTATCCGTGAGTTGAGGAATTTGCCGGGATTATTTGTTTCCCGAGCGCCAAGGATTATTTGTGTCCTTGGGGTTTGAAACGAGTCGAGGGTTCCTACGGAGGCACTGGTGGCTCTGCGGGTCGACGCGGATCAGAAGGCTCTCGTCAAGGAGTGTTTGTATCCGTGAGTTGAGGAATTTGCCGGGATTATTTGTTTCCCGAGCGCCAAGGATTATTTGTGTCCTTGGGGTTTGAAACGAGTCGAGGGTTCCTACGGAGACACTGGTGGCTCTGCGGGTCGACGCGGATCAGAAGGCTCTCGTCAAGGAGTGTTTGTATCCGTGAGTTGAGGAATTTGCCGGGATTATTTGTTTCCCGAGCGCCAAGGATTATTTGTGTCCTTGGGGTTTGAAACGAGTCGAGGGTTCCTACGGAGACACTGGTGGCTCTGCGGGTCGACGCGGATCAGAAGGCTCTCGTCAAGGAGTGTTTGTATCCGTGAGTTGAGGAATTTGCCGGGATTATTTGTTTCCCGAGCGCCAAGGATTATTTGTGTCCTTGGGGTTTGAAACGAGTCGAGGGTTCCTACGGAGACACTGGTGGCTCTGCGGGTCGACGCGGATCAGAAGGCTCTCGTCAAGGAGTGTTTGTATCCGTGAGTTGAGGAATTTGCCGGGATTATTTGTTTCCCGAGCGCCAAGGATTATTTGTGTCCTTGGGGTTTGAAACGAGTCGAGGGTTCCTACGGAGACACTGGTGGCTCTGCGGGTCGACGCGGATCAGAAGGCTCTCGTCAAGGAGTGTTTGTATCCGTGAGTTGAGGAATTTGCCGGGATTATTTGTTTCCCGAGCGCCAAGGATTATTTGTGTCCTTGGGGTTTGAAACGAGTCGAGGGTTCCTACGGAGACACTGGTGGCTCTGCGGGTCGACGCGGATCAGAAGGCTCTCGTCAAGGAGTGTTTGTATCCGTGAGTTGAGGAATTTTCGTTGAAGTCACTGGCTTCTTCGGTTGAAATGAACCGTTGAGGCTTGGTTTCGTCGTTTGACGGAATCCGCTGGGGAGGTATGGTTTCTTCTTTGTTTACGCCCTTGGATTGTATACAGGGATCGATATGATCTTAACTGTAGGGCCGAAGTTTTATCATTTCTTATTTTTTTTTGTTTTATTTTATTTCCGCGATGCTCTATCATTTCAGCTTTTATATCGCGAAGGTCGCGATTGCCCAAACATTTCGGCTATTTTTCGCGGTGCCCAATCATTTCGGCTATATTTTTTTATTTTCACTCGTTGCTTTTATTACGAGTCGCCCTATCATTTCGGCTATTTTGCATGCATACATTTTACTTGCTGCTTTTTATTGCAAGTTGCCCTATCATTTCGGCTATTTTGTATGCATGAGTGGTCTATTGGCTTTTCGCTGTGAACCGATTTCAGCATCAGCACCGCTACAACTGGGATATTACCAGGAGCGAATCATCATCTGCTTCCGTCGATGTCGAACGAAGGTGGCTTAGCGAACAGGGTTAGGGTCCTGTCGACTAAGGCTTTGACTTCATGAGCCGTAAGGGTCTCCTGAAGGTGTTTCTCCCTACAAGTCGTGAGGATCTTGTAGGTGTATTTTCTCCTTAGGGGTCGTTAGGATCCCTAAGTGTTTGTTTCTCTGTAAGTCGTAAGGATCCTACAGGAGGGCTTTCTCCTTGTAAGTCGAGAGGATTTACAAGGGTTGTTTACCATGCAAGCATATCCCTAGTTTCAGATAGGACTTAGTTAGGGAAATGTTTATTCGCGCCCGTGGATTGTATACAAGGGTCAGTATTGAGCCACTTGTAGGGCAATATTGGAAGTTTGTGGGGGTTTGCTTAAGCACAGGTTTAGGTCTCTGTGACTTAAGACTTTCAAATCCTATGAGCCGTGAGGGTCCCATAGGCGAGTTCTCCTTACGAGTCGTGAGGATCTCGCAAGCGTATTTTCTCCTTAGGAATCGTGGGGATTCCTAAGTGCGTTGTTCCCTTGTAAGTCGTAAGGATCTCACGCGGGTGGTTTCTCCTTACAGGGTCGAGAGGACTCCATAAGGGTTCTTTAACGAAGTTGCGCCCTTTCGGGTTTTCACAACATCCGCCGGTAGTCCTGCTGTTTTTACTCACGGAGCCCTTTCGGGTTTTCATCCGTGCCCATTCTGCTTATGGACTTACCGTTTTTTTTTTATTTTATTTTTATTATTTCTTTTATTTTTTTTTTAATTTATTTTCATTCATCTCGTCAGCCCCAGGATGCCGCAGTATTAGTTTAAAGACGTTTTCAGTCTGCTATTAGTTTAAGGACATTCCGGTCCACCGTTGAGAGGGTTGGCTACTACTTATAAAGCTTGAGCTTAGGAAGATAGCGAGCGGACATAGTCGTCGTCATCTACCCTTGACCTAGGCTGTGGCTCATTAAGCGTAGTATTTCTTTAGGAAGCGTCCGTTTATTGGCCTGAAAGGCCTTTCACCGTGCATGTCCATGAGTAGATATGCCCCACCTTGGTAGACCTTATCAACGATATACGGTCCTTCATAGTTTGGCTCAAACTTTCCCCGCTTGGCGCGATTGGGGATCATGGGCCTTTTGACCACTAGCACGAGTTCGCCTTGGTGGAATGTCCTCGGGCGGCTCAATCTTTCATATGAGCGCGTCATCTTTGCTTTATAGGCTTCCAGATTTTGTTGTGCTAGAAGCCGGATTTCATCAAGGGCGTCAAGCTCTTCAAACCGAAGGTGAGCATTTTCTTCGTCTATCAGCTCGTAGTGGACTGCCACTCGTAGAGAGGGTAATTCTATCTCGAGAGGGAGTACTGCTTCCGTCCCAAATACCAACGCGTATGGCGTTGTGTTTGTGGCCGTTTTAAACGTAGTCCGATACGCCCAAAGAGCCTCTTGTAATCTTTCGTGCCAATCTTTCTTATTTCGTGACATTGTTTTCTTTATGATCTTCGTCAAGGTCTTGTTGAAGGCTTCAGCTAGACCGTTAGCTCGCGGGTTATAAACTGAGGAATATCTCCAGTCTATATTGTGCTGCTGTGCAAAACGGCTAATTTTATGACTTCGATAGGCTGGCCCATTATCAGAGATGATTCTTCTCGGGGTTCCAAACCGGTAGATGACATGCGTTTTGAAGAAATGGAGGATGTTCTCCGTCTTCACTTCCCTCAATGGTACTGCCTCTGCCCATTTGGAGAAGTAATCAGTCATCGCCAAGATGAAACGATGTCCCTTTGACGATGCTGGTTCGATGGGACCGACTATGTCAGTTCCCCACATTTCGAATGGCCAACTAGCCATTGTCGGATGTAGTGGATTGGGATGCTGATGGATGAAGTCCCCATGAATTTGGCATGGATGACATTGCCTCGCGTATTCCAGGCAATCCTGCATCATCGTGGGCCAGTAGTAGCCCATCCGCTTTATCTTCAACTTCATCTTAGGGCCTGCTTGGTGGGAACCGCAGAGTCCGTCGTGAACTTCTTGGACGACCCTTCTCGCTTCGTCAGGTCCTAAGCATCTCAACCACAGAGAGTCGAATGACCTCTTGTATAGAGTATCATTGACGAAGGCGAAAGACAGAGCTCGTTTCGTGAGCTGATGTCGCGTGGACGCCTCTTCAGGTATTCGGTGGAACTTGAAATAGTCTATGAAGACTTCTCTCCAGTCCTCGGTATTTTCCCAGTCTTTTATTTGCAGGGTTGTCTCCTCTTTCGCTCCTTTTTCTTCAGACGATTTCGGAGATATTTCTGTTGGGGCGAGCACTCGACGGCTTTGTATCACGATTCTAACGTCATCGAGGTTCTCGTCAGCCAATTCTTTAGCAAGTTTGGCCAGTGCGTCCGCTTTGCTGTTTTCCGCACGCGGTATACTTTCCAACGTGTAAGAGGGAATTTGGGTTAGCAGTTGCTGCACTTTTTCACCGTATTTTACCAATTCCGGTTTGCATGTTTGGTAATCGCCGTTCACCTGGCTGACGACCAGTTGGGAGTCCCCATATATGAGGAGGCTTTCAATTCCCATATCAATGGCGATCTCGAGGCCTGCAATCAAAGCTTCATATTCAGCTTCATTATTCGTTCTCGGCTCTGTTAAGGAGAAGGCGAAGCGCATTATTCCTCCTTGGGGAGTTACAAAGATGAGTCCCACCCCCGATTTGATCGTTGGCATACTTTGTTTGTGCTTTTTCATAGAAGACGCCCCATCGAAGTAAAGCTCCCAACGGGTATCACCACTGTCGATTGCGTCAAATGCATGTCTGTCCGGCAAATCGCAATTTAAAGGAGAGTCGGCAGGTATGGGATGCTCAGCAAGGAAGTCGGCGATGGCCTGGCCTTTTACTGCCTTGAGAGGTTGATACGTTATCGAAAATTCCATCAAGAGCAGGGCCCATTTAGCGAGTCGTCCTGTCAATATGGCTTTTGACATTAGATATTTAAGAGGGTCCACTTTTGAAATCAGACGGACCTCGTGCGCCAACGCATAGTGCCTAAGCTTTGTTATTGCGAAGATCAACGCCAGGCAGTGTTTTTCAATGGGAGAGTAGTTGCTTTCTGCCCCCAGCAGGACTCGACTTAAGTAGTAAAGTGCTCTTTCTTTCCCTTGATCGTTCTCTTGTGCCCATAATGCGCCTAAAGACCTTCGAGGGCGGTTGTATAAAGAATAAGAGGCTTCCCCTTAACTGGAGCAGCCAACACCGGAGGGTTCTGCAGGTATTGCTTGATCTCATCCAGTGCGCCTTGGCATTTTTGGTCCCAAACAAATGGGGTTCCCTTCTTCATCAGGTGGCTGTAAGGACGGCACTTTCCTGAAAGGTTGGCTATGAATCGCCGTATATACGCGAGTTTCCCTTGGAGAGACCGCAGCTGTTTGAGAGTCCTCGGCGGAGGCATTTCCATGATCGCTTTGATCTTTGACGGATCTATTTCAATACCTCGGTGTCGAACGACGAATCCCAGGAATTTTCCTGAGGAAACCCCGAACGCACATTTAAGAGGATTCATCTTCAAGTTGTATTGCCGAAGGCGTTGAAATACAGTCTTCAGATGCTCGAGATGTTCCTCGTATGATTTGCTCTTGACCACGAGATCGTCGATATAGCATTCGACGATTTCGTGTATAAGGTCGTCGAAGATCTTCGTCATGGCCCTCTGATAAGTAGCACCGGCGTTTTTCAAACCGAAAGGCATCACTTTATAACAAAATATACCAAGCGGAGTCCTGAAGGCTGTGTGCTTCTGATCTTCAGGGTGCATTTTTATTTGATTATATCCCGATGAGCCATCCATGAAGGAGAAAACCTCATGAGTGGATGTGTTGTCTATCATCAGTTCGGTGACTGGCACTGGAAAATCATCTTTTGGGCAGGCTTTATTGAGATCCCGGAAGTCTACGCATATGCGCACTGTCCCATTTTTTTTCATCACTGGAACAATGTTGGCGATCCATTCAGGGTATTGGACTTCTTGGATGAAGCCTGAATCTATCAGCTTTTTGACTTCGGCGTTGATGCTCATCTCAAGCTCGAGTCGCATTCTTCTTGGCGCTTGTTTGACTGGCTTGATGTCCGGGGATATCGCCAATTTGTGCACAGCGATTTCTGGATCTAGTCCCGGCATTTCGGAATAGTTCCACGCGAAGCAATCTTTGTGCTGTAGAAGCACATCCTTTAACGCAGCCACCCTTTCTCCAGATAGCAGTTCGCTGATGAATGTCGGTCGCGGGTCATTTTCCGTCCCTAACTCAATTTTCTTGAGATTATCTGCAGTGGTATGGATTCCATCTTCCAGTTCTCTCGGAGCTGGGGGAAATTCTGAGATTACTTCATCGCTGCCGTTTTCAAAACACCAAGGGAGGTTGTTCATGTCCTCGGACCCTTCTTTTAATATTGTTATTACATGGCAGGTGCGAATTTTCTGCCAATCCCAATGCGGAGTTGGTTTTATTCTTGTGTTTTCGGGTTCGTGCTTTTGCGGCGGCGCTACCCTCCAACTGTCAGACAACGCGAATTTGCCAAGCTGATATTGGTCCTCAACCCAATTCTTAAAGGTGAAGCAATCTTCAAGCGGATGCCCTACTACTCGATGGTAAAAGCAATACTTTGGGTTGGAGACTTCGCCTGCTTGTTCAGGGTGTTTAGACTCTGGCAACGTAAGCATTTGATGTTTTAGAGCGAGATCGAATATTTTCCTTGTTTTGTTCCGAGGAAAAGAGTATGCTCGACCCATTTTCTTCCCGAGGGCTAAGTCAATAACGCTCGATTCTCGGATGCGCGGCTTCTTAGCTCTGCTTTGTAGTTGTCGAGCGCCTCTCTTGCCTTTCGACTTGTTTTTGTTCTCGCGTCGCACCTTTTTTGTAGCAGGTTGACAAGGAGCGGCATCTTCGTTCTTTACTGCCTGTTGGTGGAGGCGCTGTGTCTTAGCTTTCTCATAGATTGCCATTTCACGATCGTGATCATCTCGGGCTTTTTGACTCGCATCCCTTATAAGTTTGCTCATCTGGTCTTCGGACGATGGACTGGGCGGTTTTGTATCAGGAACTTTTGCTGGTTCAAGATTAGCGTCCTCCCATTGAGCGTCCGCCTCTTCATCGAAGTCATACATGGCATAACAGCTGTTTACTAGCTCCCGCTTCTTTGGCCGAATGTACCCAAGCCCTTTGGTTTCTACTTTCCCGTTAGGCAGTTTGCATTGGGTCCCGGGAATATTCCAGACCTTGTCATAGAATTTGGCTTTTCTAACGGTCTGTGTGAAGGACATCCCCTGGCGTTTTAGCAGTTTCTTCAAACCTTCGGTATAATATCGGGGAAGACGGATAGGCTGAAGCCTGTCAAGCGTAGGATCTGCGCCATGCCAAACTTCTTTTTCTACTTTGTTCTCTTCAGAACGGTAGAATAAGATTGCCTTCTCGCCCCTTCGTCCGGGAGGGATATAGAATGTCTGCAATTCTTCTACGCTGTTGGTGTCGAGTGCATCCAGTTCTTTGTAATGTTCAAGCGGCACCATGGTTATCTGCAGACTTCGCTCTTCATCAGCGGAGATCCGTATCGAAGGCCGAGCAGGGAATACAGCATGAACTTCATCCTCTGAATCACTACCGAAGATCAACGAAGGAACGGATGGTCCTGGCCTGGTAGATTGGGATGGACCTGAATAAATTATATCCTCCTCCTCGGTGTCACTGCCGAAGACAGGGATGGTGGCATTAGTTTTGTTCTCCGGTTTGTGACACCTTTCCGTGTCTTCGAAGCTCGGCAAGAAATATTTGGCATCTTCATACTTGCGAACTTCGTTCACGGAAAACGGATTCAACTCTCCGGCCACAGTGTACTCGAGGCCATCCCTGGAATACTTCATGCACTGATGCTGTGTAGAAGGGATGATGTTGTACTCGTGTAGCCATGGTCGGCCGAGCAGAGCATTATAGCACGTCTTGGCATCTATAACATGGAATTTGATGTCTGTGACGAGCAACCCGAAGCGTAGCGTCAATATCACAGATCCAAGAGTCTTTGAAGATTGAGAGTCGAAACCGGAGATAGTGATCTTGTCTCGGGCGAGGTGTTGGACACTCATGCAGATTTCCTTCAAAACCCGTACGTTGAGTAAATTGACGGACGATCCGTTATCGACCAAGATTTTACCTATCTTTATGTCATGGCAGTATCCTGAGACATAAAGAGGGCGATTGTGTTCACACGTCCCGAGAAGAAGGTCTTCATCACCAAAAGCAACGTCGGCTGTGTGCACTTCTTCCAATTCGTCTTTCATCTTTTCTTCGGCCAAGAAGGCTTGGAACTGGTCCGGATCTTGTAGTGCCTTAATCAAAGAGTTTCTCGCCTCCTTTGATAGTAACAAAGCATCGAGGATGCTGAGTTGTGAGGGTAGCTTCCTCAGATGCGCTAAGACATTGTAATCCACTTTACTCCTCTTTGACGGATTTTTGGCGGTTAACTCTTCCGCGACTTGGTCATCCAAAGTGATGTCTTCAGAGACCTTCTCTTTCCCTTTATCTTTTCTATTCGAGTGTCCGAGGTTCTTTTCAGGCAGTGTCCGATTTCTCAGCTGTATATTTTCGCAAGACTTCAGTTCTTCTTCTTTTCCCGAAGTTGATTCTTTAAAGAGAGGGGCAATCTCTAGTTCCTCATCAGAGTCGCTCCCAAATGTGGGCACTTGTGACCTGGTAGTGTTAACCATGTGACAGTTGCCGGCAGTTCTTTCAAGCACTTTGGTCGTGTTTCTTTGCTCCCGACGAACCTTGCGCTTTTCCCGTTTAAAGCATTGTTGATTAGCGACGTATCCTTGCCACCATTTATCGAACGCTTTGCATTCTTGGGTAGAATGGGAGACCTTCTGATGATATAAGCAATAAGAGGGGTGCATTTCTGCCACGCTAGTAACTTTTTCTTCTGAGAGTGGTAGCTTCATGCCCATCGATATGGCCTTAGCGAACTTCTTTTTTATCTTAAATTGGCTTTTGTCAGCGGTGGAGGCATTTTGCTCCAGTGGGATCATCTCAGCTCCTCCCTCAAGTCGCTGGCGTTTGGCCGTTTCGAATATCGCCGTCTCGCGTTCTTGATCAGCTTTACTTTTCAATCGAGCTTCACTAAGAAACGCGTCAATCATTTCTATTGATAATTCCGGAACCATTGACTCAGTATTTGCCCCCGGCGTTTTGGTGCCAGAAGTCCCTTCATCGTTCGAGGTCGAGTGAGAGATCATATGACAGCTTGCCACATATCCGTCGGATTCATCCGATGAAGTTTCTTCCTCATCTTCTTTTTGAAAGACGTGATCAAGGAAATCTTGGAGCGTAATGGGAGTCCGCGCCTTTTGGTTATACTCATCCAGCGCGTCGATCTGCTTCTGTAAGTCCGTCCGCTTGTCGCTAGGCTTCACGGGCTTCTTAGATTTCTTCTTCTTCTTTTTCGAAGATTTTGACGGCTGATTATGAACGCTTGAACTACCGCCGTCGGTCTTCGGAGTCGGACGTGGTTTCAACATCCCCTCAATAACCTGCGGCTCCAAGGGGTTTTTCCACTTGACCGCTGGACAGGTCTGCAGATCATTTAGCATTCTCCTCGTTTTGGCTGATAATACAACCTCCCAGGGAGCTTCTTCAATGACGGAGCATGTTGCCCCCGGCGTATTCGTTCCCTTATAGGTGTGGGGCTGCGGAGGATTCACCTTCCATTTGTCAGATAGCGCAAACTTGCCTTGACGGTACTGGTTTTCGAGCCAATTTTTGAACACGTAACAGTCTTCGATTGGATGTCCTAGCACTCGATGGTAAGGGCAATAATTAGGCTCGTTAACGTCACTTGGTTGTGACGGACGTTTTGGATCTGGCAGATTTATAAGCCTATTGCGCAATGCCAGCTCAAATAACCTCCTTGTTTTATCACGGGGGAAGGAGTACGCACGTCCCATCCTGTCCTCAAGGGGTACGTATGGGCGCGTGTTATTTGGACGAGCAACCGGCTTCGAGTCGTTCGGTTGCTGTTGGGCATTAGCGACGATGATAGCTTTTCCCTTTCCTTTGTCGTTTCGAGAGTCGGGCTTCGGGGGAGGGGGTTTATGGCCCATCTGGTCCATCTGCGCCAATTTGTCGATCAAAGCCTGGAAAGAAGTCGGCTTGAAGAACATCATAAACTGCGAAATGGTCGCTTGTGGATCAAGGGTTCCAACAAACATTCCCACCGCAGGGGCTTCTTCTATACGCTGTTCACATTTAGACCATAAATTACGCCACCGTATAGCGTACTGGACCCATGTCTCGCCGGGCTTTACCCTGGCGTTAATCAGCGCCGTCATCGGAGTACGTTCGCTGGCGCTTGCAAAGCGTTGGGTGAAGAGCAGCTCCATCTCTGCGAAGGTTTTAATGGAGTCGTTGGGGAGCTCGGAATACCACTCGAAAGCCGTATCTGATAAACTTCCAACAAACTGGCACAGCAAGAGCTTGTCATCGCCTCCAGTGTTACCACAAAGCGCCCTGAATTGGGCAACATGTTGATGAGGATTGCCGGTCCCCTTGTAGACATGAAACTTTGGAATTGTGTAACCTGGCGGGTATTTGCTTTGGTCATACCAGCCCGGATATGGCCGCCCCGTTTTTACGACGTGGCCGGCTGCTTCGGCCGCGTGATGAACTTTTATCTGCTGGGCTATATATTCGTCCAGATCTGTTTTAGAGATTGTGTCTTCTTTAGCCGTCGACAGAACGGGTTGAGGGTTTGATGTTTCTCCCCTATCATCCCCAAGGACGATCGGGGGTTCTTCAGTCGGGGATTCTGGTTGTATCATCATCCCTATCATATCCTGGAAGAGAAGGCCCATGCGCTGTATATTGGCTGCTTGCTCAGCAGCCTCTTGGTCTCTCTTTTCGAGCATTCGGCGAAGGAACTCGGCGTCGGTCTCTTCTTCTTGACGTTCATCTAAGGACGTCTCAGGATTCTCTTTTGGCCCCGTGAGTGCAGCCATGGTAGTCATCATCTCCTGGAGCTTTTGTTGCTGCTCCTGAGACTTGGTAACTGACCGGGTAAGCGGTCGGTGACCCATAGAAGTACGACTTTCTTCTTTCCCCGAAGCCATATAGACCGTATGAACTGTGATGCCCCCTGACTTGGGGCGTTTAGGTTCACCGTTCTTAGACTTTGTCAGCGTCATGGGAGCTTTTTCTGGCCTCTTCCTTTTATGGGCCTTTGAGGTTGAAGGAGCCATTGAAGTGGGCATCCTAGCATTTGTTGCCCCCTGTTGTTTGGCGGGGCGGTTTTTGTCTTTTTCCACCCTTGCCCTGTTCTGGCGACGGAAGTGGTCTGAGTCAATCACGGAGTCTTGAACCCTCCGCCAAATTTTATAAACTTTCGCTGACAGCCGTTGAGGAGGCTGTTCCTGTTTCGTCTCCGGAGCTTTTTCCATGGGTGGAGGAGACTTTTTCAACGTAGCCACCGGAGAGTTCTTTCTCACTTTTCTCAGCATTTCAAAGCTGTTCCCAGTTGGAACAGCAGCATCGACTTCCACCACTGGAGCAGGTGGGGTTAGCCCTGAGGGGGAGTTGCCTCCTGCTTTCCTTACTCGCTGCCAATGGCGACGTCGCGCACGACGAGCCGCCGGGACCGGCTCGGAGATTGAGATGGTTTCTTGCTGCCCCCCATTTGAGCGTGGGGTAACTGTTGATGTCAGCCTGTCGAAGACTGATGCCTTCTGACCAGCTGGGGGAGGAGTAGGAACCGTCAATCTTGTGAAGACTGACTCTCTGATAGGAGAAGTCGCTTTAACGACTTCCAAAGCAGCGGCCGTTGCCCTCTTTGGGACAGCCACCTTATAGTTCTGACCCAGCCTGGTGAAAACGGAGGCTGTTGGTCCAGTAGCAGGCGACCCGCTGACAGGGGTCGGAGTAGCAGTGAGCCGGTCGAACACCGACTTCTTATTCGCTTCCGGTGGGGGTATCGGTGCCGAGAAGCTTGTAGGTGGGACCATGGTCCCGAAGAACAAGCCGGTGGTGGCCTGAGTCAACTGGCCTACCGGCAGGGTCAGGAAGGAAGCCGCCTGGGGCCCATATGCTACACCTCTAGGTGAGGTGGGGCGTCCGTTACAGTTGCACTTCGAGCAGTTGGTGCAGTTGGTGGCCATTGAATGCTTGAGTTCTGTACCAAACAAAAGACCAAATCTTAGCAACTTGAAATCCGAAGGCAATCATTTAACAAACCGCGATTGGTTCGCGAAGACGACACACGAAGTGTGGAGTGGAAAGAGGAAGAGGTCCCACCGGGCGTGCCAGAATCTGTTCCCCTCCGAACGGCGGCCGAGACGTTAGGACGTCCTGTGCCTGGGGTTCGGGGCAGATGCTATTTGGTTTTATCCGTCTATCTCTCCGAAGATGCCAAGTTGATTTATGGCACCGTGTATCGGAGGTTTGGACGGATGCGGCCGATGTAGCAGACTTCGTCAGATTCCCCCTCAAGATGATGGGTTTTTGATTGTGGAGACGCTCTTCCCTGCAGGCGCAAGCCCCTGCAGTTAATTACGCTACCGCGTCGCAGTAACAACTTTCTCCTTCTCCAGAATTTCACTTCGTGTCGTGTGTGTTTGTTTTGTTTGTGATTGCCCATGGATTGTATACGGAGACTGAGTGATGTCGTCACCCGTAGGACGTGGATTAGTCCAAATCCGTATTTACTTAGATTTGGGTTTGGTGTTTTTAGTTTAAGGATACATTAGTCGCGTTGCGACTAAGATCGACTTAAACGTTCGTTAAGGATACGTTAGTCTTGTCTTAGACTAAGATCAACTTAACATCATGATTGATTTAATTATCCGGCCGTCGGGACTCGTCACCTCTCTGACGTCGTTGAGGGATTACAACGACAGGCGTCTGAGGAGTTCAGAGATGTACCCTTGAACCAAAGTTAATTTGGAGTTTTATCGTTTATTTAAATTTCTAAGGACACGTTAACCGTATTTGGGGTTAAGATCGACTTAGGCGGGACCGTTTAGATCCGACAAAAGAGCGTTTGGGCCCTATTGCACCCGTTTAGGGACGTGGTGGTCCGTCGCCAGTTTAGGGACGTAGTGGTCCGATATTAGTTTAGGGACGTTTCGGTCCGATATTAGTTTAGGGACGTTTCGGTCCGATATTAGTTTAGGGACGTTTCGGTCCGATATTAGATGAGTGGTCGTTGGGACCCGTCACCTCTTTGACGTCGTTGAGGAATTACAACGACAGGTGTCAAAGGAGTTCGGAGATGTACCCTCGGACCGGTCGTGACTTGGTTTACGAGGGGCATTTAAATTAAGGACTTACAGCCAGGATTGGGTTAAGTCCAATTTTTATTTTAGGCTCTGCCCGATTAAAGGAATCCACCTAAACAGGGCTCTGCCCTTTGTATGATTTGATTTGGGCCAGGCCCTCAAGAATTTTTCAAATAGGGCTCTGCCCTTTCATGATTTGATTTGGGCCAGGCCCTCAAGAATTTTTTTTAAATAGGGTTCTGCCCTTTTTATTTCTGATTTGGGCCAGGCCCTCAAGAATTTTTCAAATAGGGCTCTGCCCTTTCGTGATTTGATTTGGGCCAGGCCCTCAAGAATTTTTCAAATAAGGCTCTGCCCTTTTATTTCTGATTTGGGCCAGGCCCTCAAGAATTTTTCAAATAGGGCTCTGCCCTTTTATTTCTGATTTGGGCCAGGCCCTTTTAAATAATGAGTTGCATGAACTCAAGAATATTCTGATTGAAGAACAAAATTGCATAGCACTTTTGATCTACATTTAGATCAAAAGAAAACAAGTTTTTCTTCTTGTTTTCTTTTCACAGAACCAAGGGTTCATATCAAGTGCAAGGCACTATTTATTATTCTTTTTCCTTTTTAGAACCAGGGGTTCATATCAAGTGCAAGGCACTATTTATTTTCTTATTTTCTGTTCTTCAGAAATTTTACCTTCTTCTTTTTTTTGTTCTTGATTAATCTTCAAGAGCTTTTTTTTTCAGAAGTTTATCCTTCTCTTGATGATTGATTCTCTCTCTGATTATCTGATTGATGCCTTTTGAATGAGGCTTGAGGTCTTATTTATAGTGCCCACAAATTTGTTGGATTTGTTAACAAAATCTTTCCTGAATAATTTTGGGAATTTTCCCACCATTGGATCTTTGATCCAAGGGTTCCTGTTTTACAGGAGAACAGAAAAGATTTATCTAAATCTTCATTCAGTTGCTGCGCAACTCACCAGCAAATGACACGTGTCGCGCATCCGAGCGCTTGCGCAGCTGCGATTGCGCAACTGCGCAGACACGTGTCGCGCATCCGTGCGTTTGCGCAGCTGCGACTGCGCAACTGCGCAGACACGTGTCGCGCATCCGTGCGCTTGCGCAGACACGTGTCGTGCATCGGTGCGTTTGCGCAGCTTCGACTGCTCAACTGCGCAGACACGTGTCACGCATCAGAGCGCTTGCGCAGACACGTGTCGCGCATCCGTGCGTTTGCGCAGCTGCGACTGCGCAACTGCGCAGACACGTGTCGCGCATCCCTGCGCTTGCGCAGACACGTGTCGCGCATCCGTGCGCTTGCGCAGTTAAGTCTTTAATTACGTTTTCTGAAGAGCCTTGCTCTGATGGGACGCACTGTTTCGGGCGTTACGCTGCCCATTCAGCTTCTGCCACGTGGCAAATTGCGCGCTGCGCACGGAAACCGAAGCGTTGCTTCGAATTTTGAATTTTCAAAATTCAACAGAGCCTTGCTCTGATTGGGGGAAACAGTAAGCAAGCCTCGAACAAATCTCCTGACTCGCAACTCCTCGGTAGCCACTAAATATGGGGCATAGACTGCCAACTCTGTAAACAGCACGTCATACTCTGCCACTGTCATCCCTGGCGTCTGACGTAAGGACTCAAACCTGCGTGCTCGGGCATCTCTAACACTCTGGGGAAGGAAACGGGCAAGAAATATGGTCACGAACTCCGTCCAGGTCATAGGAGAAAGACCTGCTGCTCTGCCCTTCTCAACGGAATCACACCACTTCTGCGCAAGACCTTCCAGGCGAAAGCTCGCGAACTCGACCCATCTCACATCTGCGCATCTGAGGGAACGACATATCCTGGCCATCCTGTCTATGAAAGACTGTGGGTCCTCGGCTGTATCGGTGTCTGTGAAAACCGGAGGCTTCAGCCTCATGAACTCTGATAGCGATACTGTGATCACCTCCGTGGCTGCAGGGGCAACTGGCTGTACGGTAGGTACCATAGCGGTCTCTGGAACTGGTGGAGCTACCTCTGGTCGCTGCGCTCGAAGCGTCTCAACTAGCGATCCTATCATCTGGCGCATCTCCTGCATGCTAGATCCCACCGTCTGGCACATCTCCTGCATACCAGCCCCTAGCGTGGCGATCTGCTCTGTCACGACAGGAACAGCCTGCTCGGGTACAACCGGCGTACTGCCCGGATCAGTCCTCGTCTCGGACGAGTCAACTCGAATCTCGGCCCTCGCGGCCGCTCTCTGTGCCCTCGTAGTCTTAGGTGGCATAATGGCTGAAAGAAAATTTGGATTCGATAAGAACACGGAAATCGAATCGCAAGAATATAAGGAGGGATCAAATCAATAAGTCCTAAGGTCGCGTAAGCGGAGTACCGTGTCGTGAGTATGCCGCGGAATATACGTACGCTACGCTACCCTGCTGCAGCTACCTACTCCATCATACCAGGGTCATCCTACACTCCGAAGGTAAAACCTACGCTCTGATACCAACTTTGTCACGACCCGAGAATTCGACTCGTGACCGGCACTTAACCACACAACGTCTACAGGCGCAACGCGGCTAAGTAAGCCGAACCCAGAAATCAAAACCAAAAAAAAAATATAGAGTGATTTAAAACATTTTGTAAAAAAAAACAATCGTACATGTCTGAAAAACTTCCATTTATTTAATAGAAATCCTTTTTAAGTTCAAAAGTTATAAGTTTTATAATTTTGGTAAACATTTCCTTTTTAAAGCATTTGCCCCGCCAGTCGGATAGAAACAAGGTGTAACAGAAATGACGAGTAAAATGAATGAAGCATCACAATAAGATTTACGACGCCGTAGCGAAGAATACACAATAAAGCAGGGACAATATCATAAAAGATGAGACTGCGAAAGCAAAGTCGGCTCACATGCGAGCTCGACACCAGAATATAAAATCATACATATCGTCCTCACAACTGTCTCTAAGTCAATACAGAAAAGTAGATGGAGAGTACTAGATACATCAATATACAACTGAAAGATAACAGATACCGTACAAAACCCACCTATCAGCAAAGGCTATCTCTGCTCAAAAGGGTATCTGTGCCAAAAGATGCGGTAACAGCCAGCCGTGACTACTCCCAAGGGCAACCTGCAAACACTGTGGCACAACGGGGGTGAGTTGCCAACTCGTGAATAGAGATAACATATAAAGGTAATCGCGAGCATGCACGTACAACGCTACTGTAACAAATGCCAACAGATGATATCAATGCGATGTAAGCAGTATGCATAATAATAATGCAAGTCCTCTATCAGGTGATATAGCTACAGGATGAGATGCGATAAAAAATGCTGAGCATGGGAATATAGTATCTACATGAAGTATCAAGGTGGACTACATATGTATGTATGCACCACAAATCCCAACATCCCAAACGCCGGTACTCCATCGGCCCTCATATCCTGTATATCCCTTGGAATCCCGAGTGCCCAACATTGGCACCCAAATATCATAAATACTCGTGTCTAGCATCGACACGTAAAACATCCTGTATCGGGCATCCGTCATTCCGGGTCAGCCCTCTCACAAAGTATATATATCGGGAATCCGTCAGTCCGGATCATCCCTCTCTCAATACATCGGGCATCCGTCATTCCGGGTCAGCCCTATATCAATCCATCGGGCATCCGTCATTCCGGGTCAGCCCTCTCTCAAAGTATATATCGGGAATCCGTCAGTCCGGGTCATCCCTCTCTCAATACATCGGGCATCCGTCATTCCGGGTCAGCCCTCTCTCAGTACATGCCTCTAGCACCGAGAAAACACGGGGCGGCGCCCCAAAATATCATATCAAGGGAACCGGGTTTTTAAGTGATTACATATTTGAAAAAGGCCACGGTTCCCAAATCCAGAAATCACATGAGATCTCTACCAATAATACAAGTAATTGTGATGTGATATGAGCATCAAATATGTATATCAAGTCATGTCATGTATAGATGAGCTACAACAATATACAACAGTATGATCATGGCAGTTCTATCAGTTCTAAGTAATATATATATATGTATATAGCAGGGAATGCAATATGCAATGACAATCCATGGTATGGTATATGCAGTATATAACAATAAGGTCCTATCAGCCCTGACGCATAACGCCATGCGGGCGATATCCCCGTAGATGTGAAATCTACTCACCGAGCCTCGTGCTAAGTGTATCCAACAACTTGCTTGCCCTTCTTCGCAGCGTCCGTCTCACTGGCCTGCGAACCTAGAATCACACAACAAATATCACACATAAGCTCATTTCACAAAATCGCGACATTACGGTCCAACTAGACACTCGTGTCGCAAACCAAACGCGCGTGTGCGCGATACGCTAATACGTGTGATCACGCGCCATGAAACTACCCCGACGCGCCGCGATACGCAGAAACCCAAACCTACTCACGTATCACGCGTGTCGCGAAGGTTTAGAAAAACGGCAAAGAAGGTATTTGGTCCCATATTTTTCTACAGAACTAGACTTACAAAAATATATATACCACAACACTACACACATTGGCAGACACCCACTGGACCAAACAACACCCAAATCCTTACCCATCTGGCCGCAAATTGCGGCCAGAATGAGGAAATCGGCGGCCTACTGTAGCACAAAGGGGGTCGGGTTTCACCTGTGGTATCATCTCTACTCCACTATACCACAATCTTCTCAATTTCATTCTGAAATCAACGGGTCAAAAGCAGTTCCAGAAAACTCACATTTTCACAAATACGACAAATTGCAACAATTAGTGAAACATGTGGTATTTTAGTGTAACAGGGGTTAAACTAAGTTACTATGGCCTCAATAACTCACTAATGACCTACTGAAACCAATTTACACCCCAAAAGCACAAAGTTCCTACCAAACATCCCATATCACACTAAAGCGCACCAATATCCAATAACCGATGCAAAACTACACTAACCAAGCTAACTAGGGAATAAGTTTTGAAAATATACCTCATATTTAACCCTAGGAAGCTGGAGGAAACAGAAGAAGTGAAGGGAAGGGGCTACAGTGGGTGAGGGTGCTGCTGCTGCTCACTGCTCTCTCTCTCTCTCTGCTGCTGATGCCACAGCCTCTGGCTGCTGCTGCTTCTTCAGGCTTCAGTTTGGGGCTGAATGCTTGCTGCTGTGCTGCTGGGGCTCTGCTGAAAGGTAAGTGTGTGTGTGTGAGAGAGTGTGTAAGAGTTTTGAGAGAAAGCAACAAAGAATGAGAGGGAAAATCATCACTCCAAATGTCAACCCCTCACTCTCTCTCTCTCTTCATTAATGGCAAGCATGGGCTAAGCCATGATGCCCACTCTCTCTCTCTCAAGTCAACACTCACAACAAAATTCAAAATAAAGCAACTTTTAATTTACTAATTAAACTCACTTATAACCCAAAAGACTTAATCCTATAATTAACCCACCATGGTTAATAATTATGGCATTTACTTCATTTAAAAACCCTAGTTTACATGCACATGTGTGCGCAAGCCTAGGAAAATTTTGGAAAAATATTTATTAAACTAGGAAAAATATTTATTAAACTAGGAAAAATATTTAAAACACAATTTGGTAAAATTTTTTTTTATTAAAACCATTATTTAATTATAATTATTCACTAACCCTTATCCTA
Source organism: Agapanthus africanus (assembly GCA_030015575.1). NCBI lineage: Eukaryota > Viridiplantae > Streptophyta > Magnoliopsida > Asparagales > Amaryllidaceae > Agapanthus > Agapanthus africanus. Next base: position 671,160,794 of record JASDDO010000014.1, read on the forward strand.
AGGTGTTACACCTTATCTTTACTTCTGAGCTGTTTTCGGAGCTCTTGGAGAAGTTGCTGCTCTGCGTTCTTGGGACGGAAGATTGGCTCATCTTCGCTTTCCGAGCCCGAATCCTCATGGACCGAAGGGTCTTTCTGCCTATCATCCTCATCGAGAAGGTTTTCATCACCCAGCAGAGGCGGCTGTTCTTGGGAAGCGGCAACCACATTCAAGCCAGATTGGATTTGAGATGTGGTGGCCCCGTCCTTGCTCTTGCTGCGCGTGCCCACCATGTAAACAGTGTGGACCACATATCCAGCCATTTCCTCATCTTTGGCAGGGTAACCCTGTTCTTCGAACCTCATGAGGTTCAGCCTAGCAGGAGCCCTAGACATTTTGTTGGCTCTATATCTGAGCCACTTCTGCCTCAGGTTCTCTGCCTTGAGCGATTGGCAAGCTTCTACTCTTCGGAAAGCCGCCATAGGCCGAGTGATGGGGATGCTTGAGAAGACCTCCGCCCGCGTGTCCGTCGAAGGTTTCGCCTGGGCTTGTCCACGACGTCTGGCAACTTCTTTTGTTCCGACGGCTTTGCCCCCAGCCGGGGCCATGGAGAGCCGTTTGAACACCGACTCGCGTTTAGGTTGGGGCGCCCTCGAGATCAACAAATTTGGCCTTTTGCCTTTCGAGGCCGGTTTGTCGGTTACCGGAGCTTGAGGTGCAGGGATGGCATTAGCCGAGACAAACAGGATAGAGCCGAATGGTAACGGCGGCTCTTCCCATTGTCACCCGAGACTAGCCGGAAGGACCGTCCTGGCGTCCATCTTCATCGTGTAGAAGATGGGAGCCGAGTTCATCTTCGGAGACATTGTTGAAAGGTGATTGCTTGAAAATCATGCATGAAAGATCATTATTTTAGTATAAATATAGATATGTATATTGATTGAGTTCGCATGAACGTTTAACCCAAAATATAGGAGGAGAGATTGGTCACACGGGCGTGCCAGAATCTGTAGGGTGTTTTTCGTCACCCCATTGAGATGGGAATACGCGCGCGCTTGTCAGGCGCATTACAGATTCCCCATGCCTAGGGTAGGCAGGGGTTTAATGATTGTGAGGATCCGAATCTCCGGCAGCCGCGGACTAATCTGCCGTTAATTACCCCTCGCCTTTGGAGCGAGAGAACCTCCGATTGACGGGTTAAACTGGTCATGCGAACTCAATGTGTAGTGTTGTGTTTTGAAGGGGTTTTGGATATATCGGGGGCCCCGCAGAGTTTTATGGGGGTCCCGCTACCCGAATAGCGGGCTGGGGGTCAAGGGGGCTAGCAGCCCCTTGCGGGGTGCGGGGCAGCGCCCCGTTAGAAATTTTTTTCTAACAGAGACAATGTCGTGGGGTATGTGTGTGTGTACATATGTATACATATATGTATATATATAAAAAAGGGGGAAAAGGCATCCAAAGGATGCGTGGGGCCAGCGCCAGTGCTTTGAGCGCAAGGGCGCAAGCGCGCTACGTGTCAGCACGTGGGCACTCGGGCGCTCGCACACTGAGCGCTAGTGCGCCACGTGTCAGCACATGGGCGCCCGTACGCTAGCGCTTTGGGCACTAGCGCTCTGAGCGCAAGTACGCTAGCGCGCCACGTGTCAGCACGTGGGCCTTTGGGCGCAAGAGCGCTAGCGCGCCACGTGTCAACACGTGGGCGCTCGAGCGCTAGCGCTCTGAGCGCAAGCGTGCTAGCGCTATGACCGCTAGTGCGCCACGTGTCATCACGTGGGCGCTCGAGCGCTAGCGCTCTAGGCGCAAGAGCGCTAGCGCAGCATGTGTCAGCATATGGGCACTCGAGCAGCAAAAGGGACTTGGTCCCTGCAATAGGAGTTATACTCCCAGAAAGGAGCACTTATTATTCTGTATATATATATATATACATATATATATATATATACATACATGAGGAGTTAAACTCCTAAGATGTTTTGAAGCTGATGAAGGGCTTCTCCCCTTGAGCCCTAGTTCTTCCTCAAAGTGGGTTTTCCAGAGATGGGTCTCCTTCTTCTTCCTTTGTTGGCCAGATCTTGAAGATCAAGAAATATGAGATTCTAAACATCTCTCCTTTCTAAGATCTGATGGCAGATCTGAGTTCCCCTTTGTGGGTTTTGTGGTGAAAAGCTATTTAGTTTTGGAAAAGGAAGAGTAAAACTCTTGATTTAATTATAAAAAAAAGAGGGTGGTTTAGAACCTTGAGGAAGGAGAAGATCACAGATCTAGATTTTTCTTTAGAGAGAGAAAAAGTTCTTGGGATATTTTCATTATCCTTGCCTTTATAGGCTATACACTTTACACATAGCCCCTTGGGCTTCACATAATGGTATTTTGCCTATTCCATGGCTCATGTGCCATTTATTTTTGCACATAAGCCATGGGCTTTACAAAAATTGGGCTTTATGCCCATTTTGCATACATTCATGCATAAAAAATTACATAAAAAATTATTTATTACATGATCTATATTTTGGCATGGAGGAGGCTGGCCGCGGGCTCGACTTGGGCATGGGCCCGCTTGACCTGGGCTTGGGCCCACCTGGCTTGGGGGTTGACCATGACTTTGACTCGGTCAACCGGTGTGCAAATTTTCACCCCAACAGTTCCAGCCAGGAGATCATGTATTTCTGAAGATATCTCCAAACCGCGGAGTGATTCGATTTGGAAGATGGGGTAAGCTAAGTCCGAGATATATTGAACAGTTCGACATACTCGAACGAGTCGGTGAAGTGGCTTACCGCTTGACACTTCCACCTTCATTGGAAGGAGTGCAAAATGTGTTCCACATATCCCAACTCAGAAGGTATGTGAGTGACCCCGGCCATATTCTCGATCATTCCGAGCTCACTTTACAGCCTGACTTATCTTGTGAGCAACAACATGTAGAGATCCTGGACAGGAAAGTGAAGTCACTTCGGAACAAGGAAGTCAACTTGGTTTGAGTGATGTGGAGAAAAAACACTCTAGGAGAATCAACATGGGAAAGAGAAGACGAGATGCGTGCAAGATACCCTCACCTATTTGTAAACCAGTCCATAAAATAATATTGTAAATTTCGGGGACGGAATTTTTGTAAGGAGGGTAGAATGTAACAACTCCAATTTTAGTGTACATAAAATTCATTTAAAATCAATGTATACTTAGGGTATTTACATTTCCTGTGAGTACTATAGGTATTTGTTTTTCTTTTTAATAGTAAGAATGCACTGTAGCTCATTGGTAAAGCTTTTGCACTGCTGTGACTGATTGTTTGAGTCTTTTGCGTATGCGAGTTTTAAAAATAAGATTAAGAATACCGCAATAAAGACGGTGTCGCTTGGTAGCTAGCCGGTTGAGTATGGGTTGGTCCACAGGGAAAACGTGTTCTTTCTTTAAGTTCTTACGAGTTAAGTCCTATTTTTGGTAGGTTTTGATTTTTATAAAAACTAAGATTGAATTTAATTTGAATTAAAGCCTTGCTAGGGTTAGGATTAGGTTGGTTTGGAAATAAAACTCTACTCACTACTTCCTTTGCCCTAATTATGAACATAGGTGTTAGGGTAATAACTAATAAAGAGGATTAGCACGACTAGGAAGAAACTTCGTTTCTTCCTTTTGGTCCTTGTCCGTCCTTTCTTAACTCTTAGCCCTAACCTTTATGTAAATCAACCACAACCGGTCTAACTAGGGAATCACCGCTATCTCGTAGGATAGGGAGCCGTAGTGAGTGGTGTGTGTTTGATTCAAATAGAGTCCTAATTAAAATGTTATATGGGAAAGAAAGGAGTGAGAGATTTCCATCTCTCAAACCTACCCAATCATAACCCTAACAAGTAAGGAATTACTCACTCATTAGGGTATTAACAATGGAATTCATTTTTATGTTTTATTTTAAGAACTATCTAAGTTGCAAATAATAAAAGATAAAATAAAATAGCAGATATTAAAAGAAGAGATAAAAATGCAAGAATTAAATTCAGATAAAAAGTCTTACTTTATTGATGCACTCTTGACGATTACTAAGGAATTGAAATTTTAGACTAGAAAATAAAAAGAAGCATCTCAAAAGAGAGGCACTCTCCAAGAGGCACGCTTTATTTGGCTTTGAGCCCTCCTATTTATAGATAGGAAAAACCCTAGGTTTACATTCTGATCCATACATGAAATTACAAAACAACCCCAAAGACCGAGTCAAAGCACCGACACCCCACCGAAACGTGCATTGCACGGCCGCGGAACCGCGACAGAATAGCCTGTTTGGCCGCGGAGCCGCGGCCATTTGGTGGGCTTATGGGCCCAATTCTTTAGGGTTTCTTCAAGTTGATTTTCTGTTCTGTTTTCTTCACTTGGTTCCTTAGAATCTCTTCTGTTTTCTTCCAGAATTCCAACAGTGCAGAATTATGTGGACTTTTACCGTGAACTTCGTGTTGAAGTCTTGACTCTTGTGTTACCCTTGTGCTTTGAACCGTCTCATGATTTTCATTTGTTCCTTTAACTGGTAGGCGGGATCATACGGATTCATCTATTGTTGGTCGTAGTCTCACTTTTGTAGCGGATTTTCATGAATTTCACTGTAATGATCTGAAAACCTGTAATCTGCAACTATTTAGCAGACATGGATTAAAAGCACCTATTTATATGTAATGTGATTAAGAATGGGCGATATAATAATGCAAAATTCTGATATGAACAAATACCCCCAAACTTATCTTTTGCTCGTCCCGAGCAAAGCCAATTTTATTATCGAAAAAATCATAATCTCACTTTCACAGGAAATCACGATTGCACTGAGCTCATGCAACAAGCCGTTAAACCTCTAGGTGTCTCTAGTAGAAGGAGTGTTGTCTCCTGAGGGTTTTCAGCGGATACTACCCACAAAATCCGATCAATTTGGCCTGTTGACTTTCATTCTTCAATTCGGTATTCTAGCAAGAAATTCTATTATCTTCAACTTAGAAATTATCAACCCGTATTTCTCACACTCACTTATCATTTAACTTAAGATCATATATGTTCTGCAAATTTATTGAGCTTTCAGCATCTTTTGAATTTTCCTTCTAAGGTTCCATCTCAACTTAGAATTTTTATCATCTCTATTGAAGGTGTTAGTTATATGTATGCCCTAGAGGCCATTACTGTACATAGGATGTATATTGTAGTGGATGCTGGGACATATATAGGGAGGACTTTCTTGCTCGACATGATAGTATGCTATCTGGTTACTCTTTACCTTAACGTGTATACTGATTGTCTCTCTGTTACATGTTGGTAAAGCCCTTAGGATGTGTACTTGACTACCTGGACTATGATACGGATCAGGACATAGTAGTCCATAAGTACATCCTTCAAGGTCCCTAGTCGTGGGTGTATCGAGACGGGGCATCGATATACCAGAGTAGACTAGCGTATACCTTCTCGACCCATACAGATGGGCGATGGATGATCCCATATCCATTGGTGTTTGACATCAGAGATGATATACGGGTGCTCAGTAGGGACTGGGTACACTGGACGGACTCGCCGAGAACTCCCAGATGGTATTATACCTTACGTCAGATGGCAGTTCTCTGGTGACACTGGTACAGAGTAGTCTGTTGACCCGAGATCGTCATAGAGTCTTGTGTGGTTCCCACTGTGCTTTGATTTCCACCTTACCACGTCCAAGAGGGCGTCCAAAACGGTGGCTTTTGGGTACAGTCCCGAATCACATGGAGGCAATGAGCGATAGGAGGGGATTCGTCTCTCCCGGTATAGGGAGTTGATGTTGCACTGTGTTCGATTGGCTATAACCGGAAATCCCTGTCCAGGGTTGCTGAGATTTACTGGTAAGTGTTACCAGTAGTTTCTCGAATTGTTATAGACCTCATATCGACACGACTTATCGAGCTATTGGGGTCTGACGTTTACCACCCCTAGGCGAGATATGCGACATATTAGACGAACAGACCGGACTGTACGGTAAATGTTACTGGTTGGATTCACTGGAGTGTGAGCGGGCTTGCTCGTCGATCTTCTGATCGCTCAATACCCGGGTGGCCGTTACGTTTAGCAGACCGCTTGCGGCTTGTGGGTGTTTGATATGATCATCATCTGCTGCCGGCGTATTGACGAGTCTTTAGAGTCCTACACAGAGGTTTCCTGGCTCAAGCGAAACGAAATAGGAGCGCATATGAGATATGTGCGGGACCGAGAATGATACCAGTATGTGATACTGTATTCGATTCTCGCGATATGTGACATTGATCGGTTATATGCGATATAGCCGGCATATCGGATCAAGTGTTGATTCGATAAGTTGTTACTGTTGATATTAGTCGGTTATATGCGATATGACCGGATCATTAAATCAAGTGTTGATTTAATGCATAATTATATATTTGATATATTACTTTGCATTAACTAGTATCGGTTCACTTAAGATGGATTTTCTCACTCGCATGTGCACATTGTATACGTGATATATTTTTGTGCACTTGATTGTATTATGTTTGATGATACATGATTGCTAGGGTTTGTGTAAAGAGTTAAACCATGGTTAAGTAAATGGTTAGGGTTTTTATTCATTTATTCATTCATTTATCTTTTAATTTGGATTAAAAGAAAAAGTGAAAAGAAAATAAAAATGTTGCTTTCTTACATGAAGCTTCTTGAAGCTTCATGCAACTTTGACTCATGTAACCTTTTTGTCTTCTTCTTCAAACCCTAACCATTCATCTAACTTGAGTTAACTCTCTACATCTAACCATGGTTCAAGTTATGATAAGAATAATTCTTTTTCAATTATTCTACAACACTTATCATAACATTATCTTCTTCTTCTTCTTCTTCTTCTTCTTCTTCTTCTTTAAGATGAAGAAGCTTGACTTCATCAATGGTGGATTGATGAAATGAGTGAGAAATCCAATTCTAAAGTCTACCCACTTCCTATTTCTTCATCCTCTACCTCTTGCCAAGTAGTAGAGTGTGTTTTCTTCACAAGTTTCATGACTTGGTGAAGTGGGAGCTTGATCTAGTGATGCCTCGACGTAGATCATCTTCGGCACGAAGCCGACGACCTTGCCCGCCCATTTCTCCGATGAAGCCGACGCTAGAGGCCGGGATTCCATTTGGACAGCGAGGAGACTTCATTGCGGAGCTATGGAGGTGGAGGAACAGATCTACAAAGGTTGTATTTCCGTTCTTTTAGTTTAGTTGTAAACTAGTTTCATTTTTCGCCTAAAATCTAGTTAACGATCCGTATTAGGGTTTCTCGGCACCCCTAAAATTTGAAATTGGCATGGTTGATGCCTTGTGAGACCTCTTGAGAGTGACTAGGAACCCTACAGAAGGTATAATCCCTATCTTTCATTCCTATCTCTCATCCAAACCCCAATCATATACCCCTACGTGTGTGTATGTATCGCCCTTACACTTGGAAATTCAATTCAAGCTATGATACTCTTGTCCATCTTCCAAAGTACTTTTAGTTGGTGAATTTTAGATGAAATTGCTCACACATCCTTCATGCGACCGTTAATACTTCTTGAGGTACTAACGACCGATTACAAAATGTGTTTGCGCATTAAGGCGTAATTCCTCGTCTTGTAATACCTAAGGTTTTAGCAATGACTCCCAAACCAGTTGGTCTAAGGCAATAGGTGATAAAACACCCTCGCTATATATTTTTTATTTATGCAGCCTTAAGTAATTACAAAACCAGTGTTCATTTTTTTATATCTCTTTATTCACACTTGTACTTTTATTTTATTTTTCTTCATACTAAGGATTTTTGACGAGAGCATTTCAAGATATCCTCTACTATTCCAAGTTTCGAGGTGCGTGTTTGTGCAAGTTGTAGGGTATATATTTTCAGAATTTAGATTTAAGGTTCGGAATTATTTTTCAGACTTACACTTCAATAAAAATTTCAATACTCTTTCCTTATTTTGACTTAGCCTAGGAACTGAACTCAAAATTTGCCTATTTCTAAATAAACTACAAGGACATATATTTTCTACAGTTAAACTTTAAGAAAGATTATTTTTAGGGTTTTTAATTTACTAAGTTTAGAATCTAGTTTTTCCTAACCAGTCAACTGTCATGTTGAACTTAAGTCAAATATGTCCAAAATTGAAATTTTCATTTTTTATAATTTTTTTTAAATTTGTTTATTTTTATGGGTTTTAAAATAAGTATGCAAATACAAAAATATACATATGAATGCGAAGGAAGAAAGCTTACCGAGCATACCCCCAAACTTAAACTTGACAGTGCCCTTATTGTCAGGCTACACCAAGAGGGTCAAAATTGTCGGCACTCCCCTTTTTTATTATTATTATTAACAGAAAAAGAAAAGAAAATATATATATATACAAAAAGGTCCCCCCAAATTTAAGTGAAACAGTGTTCCCACTGTTGAAACATTAAAGTTCAGAGTTAGGGAGGAGAAAAACACAGTATCAAGCTATACAAGGCCTTACACAAGCCAAATGTTAGCACCAACCATTCAAAAATTTTATCGTTATAATGGTGTGGTTGGTGAAAGAATGGAGTGTAGATAAAAGAAATGAGAAACACACGAGATCGTGTGGAGATAGAAGCAGTATACGGTCTCGGTGGAGGAGAAGAATGGCGGAAGGGAAAAAGAAATGGTGGTGGTTCGACTTCTTCAGGTGGAGGTTGATTAATCACAAAATCCGTGTCATTTAGGAATGCGAGTTCGTCGGCGAAAATATCTTCGAAACTTTCATCGATAGTCCGATTGAACATCTCAATGCCAATAAGTGTCGCGCCAGAATTCAACACACTTGATTTTTCAAAAATTATGAAGGTAGGATGGTCGTAAGGCTCATTTACCTTATTTTCAAAAGAGTCTAAATCAAGTTGTTTTTCTAGAATTATTGAACTTAAAATATCGGATTGTGATTCATTAACACTCGGTATCATTAAAAGAAGATTAGAAGAAGAACCAGAGAAAGTGGGAAAAAGAAGTGGAATACGAACTTGAGGGTGGAAATGGAGTGTATAAATTAGCACAATTTGTAATGACCGATGTGTAAAAATCGATTGTGCTAATCTATCAACCCACTGAGAAATGAGGTCAAATCTCTCAAGATTCGTGAGAAAACATGGGTACGTCGAACTTGGTAAACCAGACATTGAAAATGAAAGTGTAACGGTTTCTTGCAAAGTCAGAACAAGGATGGAGGGAAGTGATTGAGGAAGGGTATCGGTTAAAGATTCAGGAGGGTGTGCGCAGTCAATGAAGGGGACAGAATGAATTGGAAAACCCAACTCCTTAAGTAAAACTGCTTCATCCTCAATAATTTCCTCAGTACTCTCCTCAAAATTTAGCTTATCCATGCCATTCTTATCAAAATCAAGACGCATATGAAGTTCGGGAAAAACATTTAATAACTCGGGATGACGAATTGGAGAGAAAAACTCGATCAAATCTGCGGGTTCATCATCCAAAATATTCCCTGCGTCAATATCCTCGATCAAGTGAAAATTAAATTTCTCAGACACCTCATCAAAAGCATGGATATCAATTAATTCAGGTTCTAGAGTGGAGGTGTAGAGGTCAAAAGGATTGGGTGTGGGTTCACTCGAAAGGGACCCTTCATAATCTGGAAAATCAAACACTACAAAGTCGCACAACTCATTAAACGTTTTATCTTCAACTGGTGAATCATTTGGAACACTTGATAGACATTCAAAAACGGAATTGTGGGATTCAATTGGGGATGGGTAGGTTTGATTTGGAAGAATGTACAACCCACTCTCACCACTCAAATTCTCAATCTGTCCAACCGCCTCATCATACATTGGAAAATTTGGAGCTAGTTGGAAACTAGCTACCGGGTCACTAGGTTGTATAAGGGCGGCCATGGACGCATTCAAATCCATCATTTGTTGTCTTGACGCTACCATAAAATCTTCCAACGACTGTTCCAGACTAGACATGGGTTGTGAAGGGGTTTCAGTAAAAGATTCAAAGTTGTTTGGATACTGGAAACTCCCAAATGGTTGTTCAGAAGCAATGGCTAGGGAAGGTGCAAAAGTCGGGTAGGACTGGTAGAAATTGAATGGTTGGACAGGAATAGGATCAACATTTGAATAAAAAGGTGAATAGAATTGTTGATCCCAAGAACTGGAAGTGTAGAAAGGAGTGAAAGATCGGCTACGAGATTGTTCAATATGTTCAGCAATAGACATGGGTTTCGGAGTTACAACCGGACTCTCAAAAGGAGTATCAACGTAAGAAGGTGGTGAAGCTTGAAATGGTTGATATAAGGTGGATTGCAGACTCCAACTGGTTGTCCTAGACGCGTCTATCCGATCTTTCAAAGAAATTTTGGGTATGGAGGGGTCGTTCGAAATTCGACCAAAACAAGAAGCGTTGGAAGTAATGTCTGGTTGAGGGTAACAAAGTTCGGCAAGAGTTTTGCGAGGTGGGGTATCAATGATATAATGAGAGAAAGGAGAAGAAAAAGAATGTTTATTTTTTTTATATTTAAAAAAAAATTGTTTGTTTTTGGAGTTTTGAAATTTTTTGAAAGTGTTTTTTTTTCAGAAAGAGTTTTTGCAAAAATTTGTACGGATCTACGGCACAATGCACAATCAAACCTAGAGCTAGGGTCTCCTAAGTCAACTAGACTGCTCCTAACTGTTCCAAAGTGACAAGTTGTGAGATAACTCACAAATCGCCTCTTCACCGCCAATTGTGGCCAGGTAAGCACAAATGAAGAAAGGAGGGTTCCGCTCACGAATCACCGTGAGACGGGCCTTTTAAAATTACCTTTCTCACTTGTCTAGCCTAGGCACCTCAAAGTCAGGTTTAGATAAAAGAATGAATGCCCACAACCTTCCTCTGTCCTAATGAGCGCGACAGTCCTTAATTGGCTGAGTCTAGATACTTTTTAATTAACTCAAGGGTGATGCATATGATTTTAGTGATTTCTGGGGTCTTAAGAAGGGTAATGAAATCCCCACCCAATCTGAATTGGTGTTATAACTGTTGGAGATAGTGCCCTCAAAGTCAATTATTGGATCGCAGGTACTTGATTGCAATGATTGAGGCAGGACCTATACCGATATGACAGTCTTGCTCGAGATGATAGTATGCTATCTGGTTTGTCTTTATCATCGTATACATGCTTTAGTTCACTATTTCATGTTGATAGAGCCCATAGGATTCTTGCTTGACTACCAGCAATATGATGGCGATCATATATGTGGGAGCTGGGGTCTGTAAGCACATCCTTAAAGTGTCCCTAGTCGTGGGAGTTTCGAGACAGGGCATCGATACTCCAGAGTAGACTAGTGTATACAGCCGAGACCCCGACGAGGGGTCATGGCGGGTCTCACAAGCCACTGGTGTCAGTTGGATCACCTAAGATGTATACAGGTGCTCATTGGGTTATGAGTACACTGGACAGGACTCGCCGGGAACATGCTAGTTGGTATTATACATATCGTCAGATAGCAGTTCCCAGGTGACATGTGTATAGGTTAGTTTATCGACCTGAGATCATCATTTGTCTCGTGTGAGTTCCCACTGTGCTTTGATTCCTACCCTACCATGGCTCAAAGGAGTCGTGCAAACAGGTATTTTTTGGGTACAGTCCCGAGCCACATGGAGGCAGTGAGCGGATCGTCGGGGATTCGTCTCTCCCGGTATTGGGGGTTGATGTTGCACAGTGCACGGGTGGCCATCACTATAAATCCTCGGCCGAGGTAATGGAGAATTATTGATTTGGATCAGTAGTTTCTCAGATGGTGATGGGCTTCATGCCGACATGATTTATCGCGTTATTAGGGGTCTGACTTTATCCACCCCCCTAGACTCGATATGCGATACTCTTTAGACGAACGGACCGGACTGTACGGATATTGTCACTGTCAGGCTCAGTAGGGTTTATGGATGAGTTCGCTCGTCAGCTTCCCTTCCAATCAATACATAGGCAACCGTTACGTACAGCTTGTACCTCTGACGTGCTAGAGGTTATACCCAGTGCCAGTGTGTTGATGAGTCATTAGAGTCCCCCACAGACACTTTCCCAAGTTCGGGCGAAACGTTGTAGAGGCCGTATGGTTTTATGGCAGGGTTCGGAAAATGCACATGTGTTTTCGTACGTGTCGTTTTTCGGGCAGATAATACTGGTAGGCTTTGGTTTAAGCCGGATCCCGGTATTATACTGTGTAGATATAATATCTTTGTCTCAGTTGCATTTGTATTCGGTCGTAATACAAATGCGGGTATGTTTATACTGTTACGGGGTTATCTTGAAATTCGTTTCAGGATCACTTTTGGAAGTTGCTAGTTTCCAGTTTTCTATCAGCCGTATTTAATATTCGGTTAAATGCGGATTTATCTTTTCTTGAGATTAGTGTGGAAGCTTCTAGATGGTGGCTAGGATGGTGACTAGGCTAGTGAGTCATTAGTGCTTTAAATGTTCATTTAATGTTTTAGATGACAAGGTTAGTGATTCATTGTTTCATTAAATGTGTTCATACAAGGTGTTATGTGACTCATCCTCTTCATTGATCTTATGGTCACTCTCCCCCGTCCTACACTCACCTCTCCCCTCTTCAAATAGGCTGGCCCCTCCCCTCTTGTGAGAAATGGTTGCTTGAGAGGAAATATATAGTTTTAGTGTATGGAAATTTGATAGATGCTCATTTCACATTTCCACCCGATCCAAAAGGCAACTTCATTAACCGTTCGTCCATAGCTTTGGACGTAACGATACAAAGTGTTCTACTCATTCTCTACATCAATCTTGGTCATCTCTTTTAGCAAACTTGATGATCGAGTTGCCTCGGTTCAGAGGCGGGAGCCCGTTTAAAGATCCGTCGACGTGGTGCCACCTGGACGAAGAGACTGGAGATTCAGGAGATCGGAGCAGCCGCAACAAAGCGTGGGATGATGGTTGAAGACCGAAAGACTCGGATCGTTCGGTATAACATTTCTACCCACTTTGTAGTTTGTTAGTTTAGCTTTAATGGCAGATCCGGGTTATAGTACGCGATAACGCCAGTTGTAAAAGTTTTTGTTCCGAATTTGGCGTCTGTTAGACGGCCGGGGCGCTACCGTGGACTTACAGTGGTATCAGAGCCTCACCATTAAGCTTTACTAACTTGTTCTAACACGTTTAAAATATCGATCGAACGGAATTTCGAAAACTGCAATTTTCTGGGTTAAAATTTCTGTCGATTTTTAAAAGGGTCTAAAAATTATTTTGCATAGCACAGAAAAGAGAGCAGGCTTTTTTTAAGAATTCTGGTGAAATTTGGTCAACTGAAGCTTCTAAAGCGCCGCGGAACCGCCGCGCAAACCCTATTTTGGCCGCGGTTCCGCCGCCGTTTTGGAGTTACAGTAAACCATTTTTCTACAGTAGGTTCTTCTTGTAAAATTGTTGTTTATGGAATATTTCTTTTGGGCCCAAATTTTATTACTGTACAGCAGATGTACGTGGGGCCCACTTCGGGAAGTTTTGTCGATCGAAATTTTAAACTTGTTAGTATACAGTACTTACTTTATATCTCCGACCGGGAATGTCATTTGAGCGGTAAACCGCGTCTAATTGCTATAGTTCTTTTAGACGGGTTTGCGAACGTGACATTCGTGTTGATGTTCTGTGTTGTGCTGTGATGTTGCGGATTTGTCGTGGTGGATAGCAGTGTGCAATGGTAGTGCAGTTTGGATTTATTTATACATTTGATATTGTGGGACGAGCGTCCAACATGTGGACTGCCGTCACTGCCTGTTGTATAATATTCTTTTGGGGCACGACCGGAATGAGGTCGATGTACTCGTTGTACATATTTTTATTTCTGTACTAGGTTTATCCCGCGAAGGAGTGCACGGATAGCCGGGTTCTGGAGGGCAACGGGTCCGTATCTTATGGCTTTGAGAGGCAGAGGGGCCTCACTCTAGAATTGGCAGACTATTCGCCGCACTCGTAGGGGGTACAGGTTGACCCAAGGAGGGGTGCTCAAGTTACCGGATTCCGTGAAGTGTCGGGTGGTCCATTCACTTTGCTGTAGGGGATGCCTCGCTTCAGGTTTTGGCAGGTAACTTGCCGCACCCGTAGGGGTCTAGGTTTCATTGCACAGGCTATCCACACGACCAGGGGAACGTCGGGTTTCAGCAGCGGCTCTGTGAAACCCGGGGATCCCAGATTATCTGTATTGTTCTGTGATGCTTATTACTTTTCTGTAATGTTGCATATTATCAAGCCTGGAGCGATTATTGTATATTGGTATATATACTATTAGATGTTGTATATGTTTTACACCCGCGCTAGTCCAACCCCCGCTCTGTCGTTAGTTAAGTAACCTAACGGGTGATGATGGGACCCAGTGACGAATGCGGATGGCATATACGTACATTTTATTTGCGTTCTTTTCTGGTGTGATTGATTGATGGGACTGCGTTGATTCTGATCAATGCAAGAAAAACAAACCTATATTTGATGTTGTTGGAACAAATTTTAAAAGGCGTCATTACAAAGACGTTTCCTTTTGTTTTGCATAGTGATATTCAGTTAGAATATCCTGCACCTCATTCGACGAGGCAAGGGCCGAGATCCCTTCACCGGGAGTGACCCCTTGGGCAGAAGTTTACGTAAGGGTAATAACTTCAATATAGTCGATTACAAGTTGCTTTACATAGCCGTATTCAGTTAGAATATCCTGCACCTCATTCCACGAGGAAAGAGCCGAGATCCCTTCACCGGAAGTGACCTCTTTAGCAAAGGTTTTCGTCACTATATTTTTATAAAAAACTATCAGGTTCCTTCAACGAGATCAAGTTCATTACGTTAAAGGTTTTTCGCCAAAAACCAGCTGTAGCCCTCCGTCATTTCTTATGGATAGTCAGTAGTATTCAAGCTATGTTTGTTGGCCAAAGTCAAGGCATAGTGCTTGGTAGCTGCTGAATATTCATCTGCTGCATAGATAGATGCGTTGGTTTGGGACAGTCGTTCTGCCTTGTTGGCCAAAGTCAAGGGCATGTGCGGGTGGGTTCAAATTAACCTGGATAATGATGGGTAGAACTTAACATGTGACTTATGATTTGTTGGCCAAAATCAAGGTCATAAGAGCATGAGGCAAAAATCATATCGGGAGTTTCAAACATACAGCAAACTTGCCAGGCATGCGCATACCTTCTGGAGTGTGATAACTTGAGTGGCTTACATCAAGTTATCATGCGATGATAGTTGGATCCCGATTCCCACTGATGAGTTGGTTTACTCTTCGGGTGATCCCGATTGATTTTTCTTTCAGGTTTGGAGGAGAATTTGACGTTACAGTGGGAGGTTTCCTGATTAGATAAATTGATAACCATTCTGATCTAGGTTAGAGTGCACGCAGAGTGTTTCTTTTCTTTCTCTCTTTGGCAGCGACCTTTGACCGACCCTAGACCATGACTCAGTGACCATGTTGACCGAACCTTCTTAAAATACTGGCATTTGGATTTTCTGAGTTGCATAAGTCATTGACGCTCCTTCTTTTACCCTTTGTATTTCTCAGAACACCCCGTATTACTACGGACATCCACTTCCATTGGATAGATCCATCGTATGGTTATATACGAACTCGAAGGGACGTCTTCGAGGATGGATCCAGGTTCAGGAGAAATAGAATTGGTTTATTCAGTTGTCTTTTATTATCACCTTCTCTCAGGTTGCGAGGGCTCCTTAGTTTAGGAGAGTACACCTATTACGCTTATTGGACAGTCGTATTCCAAACCATAGGCTGGTGCCGAAAGGTAGGGAATGAAGAAAACCAATTAGCCTAAGTAGGGTGTGCAGAAGGTAATATGTAAAGACAAGATAAAGGGATTAGAAAGAGGGAAAAGTAAATTGCGACTGTTATCATTCACGACCAAACCGCGTACTTCATCGCCACTCCTATTTCACCTATAATAGAATAAGGTATTATTCAGTTGTCTTTTATCATCACCTTCTCTCAAGTTGCGAGTACTCCTAGGATTAGGAGGGTACACCTATTATGCTTACTGGATAGTCTTCTTCCAAACCATAGGCTGGTGCCGAACGGTAGGGAAGGAAGAAAACCATTTAGCCTAACGATGGTGTACAGAAGGTAACGACTAAAGACAAATAATGGGATTTGGAGAGAAGGAAAAGAAATATACGGTTAAAATCATGAATTGGATTATGGAAGAGGCATTACTAGGAATACCAGGATACCCCTACGAAACATTTTTCATGTTTCTGTGCATTGTTAAAGGAAAACTGATTTCCCGATTAGATACTTACTCCAGGGTATGTATTTACCAGGTTTCATTCTCATATCTGTATGGTTTTACAGATGATGAGTGGGAGTAAGTTATTGGAAATAAGGTGATCATCCTCATTATATCGGAATTCGTTGTAATTGGTGATATTTGAGGAAATCGCCTGGGTACAGTTTTCAACCTACGATGCACAGGTTTTGAGTTATTCAACTCAGCGGACTTATACAGAGTATTGTATATTGTCCAGTGTCCATCAGGACAAAGGGGTAGGTCCTCATACTATGTTCTGTTTACTTATGACTTCTCTAGTTTTTAGACAAGTGTTTCATAGAAATACATGTCTAAGTTTTGAGAAGTTGTGGGTATAGGAATAAAGTAGAGAACCAGGTGTCGCAAGTTTCAGGATTCTTCAAAGAAATCGAAGATGTAGATTCTTGTGATTGGTATTCAGTTGATAGTAACGGTTTTGAGAAACCTGCTTCTCTTTCAGGTTACTCATAATTGAATGCATTCCTAAGTTGAGTAATGCCGATTAGCCTCTCTTCATTAAGTTGATATGCACTGAAGACAGCTGCATGGTTTGAATCCGGTTCTAATTAAATTAGTGCCTCTATTTCTATATTGTATATAGAATGGTTCATATCTTAACGATGTTAAGATACGGGGAGTTGTCCAGCTTATGCTTAAAACCAGACACTGGATAAATCAAGGCACGTTTCTATAATGGCAGTTTGTGGGTTGACCCTGGTTTTGACGAGGGTTGACATTTCTACCATCTGGAAGATCAATAGTGATATTGTTCTTGATTCGCCACAGTTTTATTAAAATGGATTTTTTGAGAAAACAGTAGTGGGAGTATGGTAGAACTGTAAGTGATTCCAAAACCGCAAACGATTACGGAAAATTTAATAGAACCTATATATTCAATCAGGTTTGACATTCCAATAGCCACTCCGCATATATGGTGGGTAACCTCAGACACCCGAGAGGTACTCCGATAGCCTCAAAGACGGTGACAGGGAGGTTCTTGTTTACCCAGACTTGACACTATTATTGTTCCAGACTATGAGACCCGGCAAGAGGATAAGTATAACGTCGTTCTAAACTAGTTTTAGAAGTGCACGTATATATTATTCTGTCAGAGGGTTGTCGTAGTCAGTGAGAGCAGCGGAAGCATAGTGGGCAAGTAGCTTATGTCTATTTATAGACTTGAGCAGATATAGCGGAGATAGATCATCTATTTTTGATGTGACAGTCATAGGTTTGACTTCATCAAAATAAAGGATGGATCTGTTAAGAAGGTAGTAGGGTGTGATGTCCTGGTATTTGGATGACATACACAGAGTATGAAGTAAAATTCCTATACTACGATCGGTTGTATTGTGGTCGTCACACAGTTGTTTCTCCACAAAGGATATGGATATAATATCAGACTTTCTGGTTACTAGATCTATGGTTTTAGATCTGGATTTGGGTAGCTTCCCAATGTGGGTACTTTGACAGTATTCTAATGGTATTTTAGAATAGATGACTCCTAGCATGGTGGTGTACCTGCAGATGATGGAGTCACCCTCTCTAAAGGTGTCTTACAGACTAAAGGAGAGAGGGATGTGCATGATTGGCGGATCACTTGCTTAGGCAATTGAGTCAATCGTGAGATGTCAAGTACCACATCAGATGTTGTTTTTGTACTAGATGCAATAAGTTTATATTAATCCAATCCTTAAGAAACATAAGGAAGCAGTTTTACAACATAAGTGCATGTTCTACTAATTTGATGACGACAGCCTCCTTCGGGAGACGGTTATAATTCCATGCTTCAAAGGTGACATGGATGACAGAGTGATTGTCAGAGTTATAGTTTTCCCTCTGACGAGGGACAGTATTATGGACAGGTGGTCCAAGAGGATACTGTGGGAGGCATGGTGCGCGATACTGATTAGGTTCAGTAATCGATACAGTCTAAGAAGTTTGGATTTGAAGTTCATTTATGAACTAGATCCCATCAGATATTCAGACATATTCTAAGATAGGGATTACTCGATTCGGGAGATGGCTTTCTCCGCGAACTTGAGATTAAGAGAGACATAGAAAGTAACATCAGAGCGGATCCACTCACTGAGGCTATTTCTCGAACACAAGAGTTTTACAAACTAGCTTTGTGAAACTGATTAGTAGAGGAATTGGATGTTCGGTATCACACAGGTTGTGAGTATGCGACATCGCAATAATTAGCCTTAAGTGCAAGTGGGAGATTGTTGGAGATAGTGCCCTCAAAGTCAATTATTGGATCGCAGGTACGTGATTGCAATGATTGAGGCAGGACCTATACCGATATGACAGTCTTGCTCGAGATGATAGTATGGTATCTGGTTTATCTTTATCATCGTATACATGCTTTAGTTCACTATTGCATGTTGATAGAGCCCATAGGATTCTTGCTTGACTGCCAGCAGTATGATGGCGATCATATACGTGGGAGCTAGGGTCTGTAAGCACATCCTTAAAGTGTCCCTAGTCGTGGGAGTTTTGAGACAGGGCATCGATACTCCAGAGTAGACTAGCGTATACAGTCGAGACCCCGACGAGGGGCGGTAGCCGGTCTCACAAGCCACTAGTGTCAGTTGGATCACCTAAGATGTATACAGGTGCTCATTGGGTTATGAGTACACCGGACAGGACTCGCCAGTAACATGCTAGTTGGTATTATACATATCGTCAGATAGCAGTTCCCAGGTGACATGTGTACAGGTTAGTTTGTCGACCTGAGATCGTCATTTGTCTCGTGTGAGTTCTCACTGTGCTTTGATTCCTACCCTACCACGGCTCAAAGGAGTCGTGCAAACAGGTATTTTTTGGGTACAGTCCCGAGCCACATGGAGGCAGTGAGCGGATCGTCGGGGATTCGTCTCTCTCGGTATTGGGGGTTGATGTTGCACAGTGCACGGGTGGCCATCACTAGAAATTCTCAGCCGAGGTAATGGAGAATTACTGATTTGAATCAGTAGTTTCTCATATGCTGATGGGCTTCATGCCGACACGATTTATCGCGTTATTAGGGGTCTGACTTTATCCACCCCCCTAGACTCGATATGCGATACTCTTTAGAAAAACGGACCGGACTGTACGGATATTGTCACTGTCAGGCTCAGTAGGGTTTATGGATGAATTCGTTCGTCAGCTTCCCTTCCAATCAATACATAGGCAACCGTTACGTACAGCTTATACCTCTGACGTGCTAGAGGTTATACCCAGTGCCAGTGTGTTGATGAGTCATTAGAGTCCCCCACAGACACTTTCCAAGTTCGGGCGAAACGTTGTAGAGGCCGTATGGTTTTATGGCATGGTTCGGAAAATGCACGTGCGTTTTCGCACGTATCGTTTTTCGGGCAGATAATACTGGTAGGCTTTGGTTTAAGCCAGATCCCGATATTATACTGTGCAGATATAATATCTTTGTCTCAGTTGCATTTGTATTCGGTCGTAATACAAATGCAGGTATGTTTATACTGTTACGGGGTTGATCCTGAAATTCGTTTCAGGATCACTTTTGGAAGTTGCCAGTTTCCAGTTTTCTATCAGCCGTATTTAACATTCGGTTAAATGCGGATTTATCTTTTCTTGAGATTAGTGTGGAAGCTTCTAGATGGTGATTAGGATGGTGACTAGGCTAGTGACTCATTAGTGCTTTAAATGTTCATTTAATGTTTTAGATGACAAGGTTAGTGATTCATTGTTTCATTAAATGTGTTCATACAAGGTGTTATGTGACTCATCCTCTTCATTGATCTTATGGTCACTATCCCCCGTCCTACACTCACCTTTCCCCTCTTCAAATAGGCCGGCCCCTCCCCTCTTGTGAGAAATGGTTGCTTGAGAGGAAATAGATGATAGTTTTAGTGTATGGAAATTTGATAGATGCTCATTTCACATTTCCACCCGATCCAAAAGGCAACTTCATTAGCCGTTCGTCCATAGCTTTGGACGTAACGATACAAAGTGTTCTACTCATTCTCTACATCAATCTTGGTCATCTCTTTCAGCAAACTTGATCGAGTTGCCTCGTTTCAGAGGCGGGAGCCCGTTTAAAGATCCGTCGACGTGGTGCCACCTGGACGAAGAGACTGGAGATTCAGGAGATCGGAGCAGCCGCAACAAAGCGTGGGATGATGGTTGAAGACCGAAGGACTCGGATCGTTCGGTATAACATTTCTACCCACTTTGTTGTTTGTTAGTTTAGCTTTAATGGCAGATCCGGGTTATAGTACGCGATAGCGCCAGTTGTAAAAGTTTTTGTTCCGCATTTGGCGTCTGTTAGACGGCCGGGGCGCTACCGTGGACTTACAATAACCCCTTATAAGTACGTATTAATTATGCAAAGCAGTTAACACACCAAAAATATAAAACACTTGCAAATTTTTTTATTTGGAAACGCAAAGAATCCTACACAAAAACAATTTATTGGAGAAGGAGAAGAAGTTTTGTGCAAAGAACCCTGCAGGAAAATTTTTCAGTGGAGTTCTGGGGGTTACAGAGAAGATAAGAAATACTTACAGAGAAATCAGATTGCTGACGTCAGCAAACCGCCGCGGTTCCGAGGCCAATTGCTTGTTAATGCCTCGGTTCCGCGGTAGGTAAGTTGGTTCAGGCCTGCGAGATTTTTCTGTTTTCTGTTGTTGTTCTCCTCTGTCTGTTCAGATCTTCTGTTTCTTGATTTGTTCACTAGGCTTTTTCCAGATCTGAATTTGTCCGTCTTCCGTTCCTGCGCAATTCACAAAACCCTTCAAAAAGAACAAGATGAATTTATTTTATATACTTTTTTATTTTTCAGTTTTTATAAAAAAATTTCAATTTCAATTAATCCAAAATTACAAAAAGAAAATAACTACCGTTTCCACGGCAACGGCGCCATTTGATTGTTTGAGTCTTTTGCGTATGAGAGTTTTAAAAATAAGATTAAGAATACCGCAATCAAGACGGTGTCGCATGGTAGCTAGCCAGTTGAGTACGAGTCGGTCCACAGGGAAAACGTGTTCTTTCTTTAAGTTCTTACGAGTTAAGTCATATTTTTGGTAGATTTTGATTTTTATAAAAACTAAGATTGAATTTAATTTGAATTAAAACCTTGCTAGGATTAGGTTAGTTTGGAAATAAAACTCTACTCACTGCTTCCTTTGCCCTAATTATGAACATAGGTGTTAGGGTAATAATTAACAAAGAGTATTAGCACGACTAGGAAGAAACTTCGTTTCTTCATTTTGGTCCTTGTCCGTCCTTTCTTAACTCTTAGCCTTAACATTTATGTAAATCAACCACAACCGGTCTAATTAGGAAATCGCCGCTATCTCGTAGGATAGGGTGCCGTAGTGAACAGTGTGTGTTTGATTCAAATAGAGTCCTAATTAAAATGTTATATGGGCAAGAAAGGAGTGAGAGATTTCCATCTCTCAAACCTACCCAATCCTAACCCTAACAAGTGAGGAATTTCTCACTCATTAGGGTAATAACAATGGAATTCATTTTTATGTTTTATTTTAAGAACTATCTAAGTTGTAAATAATAAAAGACAAAAAAAAAGCAGATATTAAAAGAACAGATAAAAATGCAAGAATTAAATTCAGATAAAAATTCTTACTTTATTGATGCACTCTTGACGATTAAAAAGGAATTGAAATTTTAGACTAGAAAATAAAAAGATGCATCTCAAAAGAGAGGCACCCTCCAAGAGGCACACTTTATTTGTCTTTGAGCCCTCCTATTTATAGATAGGAAAAACCCTAGGTTTACATTCTGATCCATACATGAAATTACAAAACAACCCCAAAGACCGAGTCAAAGCACCGACACCCTACCGACATGTGCATTGCACGGCTGCGGAACTGCGGCAAAATAGCCTGTTTGGCCGCGGATCCGCGACCATTTGGTGGGCTTATGGGCCTAATTCTTTAGGGTTTCTTCAAGTTGCTTTTCTCTTCTGTTTTCTTCACTTGGTTCATCAGAATCTCTTCTATTTTCTTCCAGATTTCCAACAGTGCAGAATTATGTGGACTTTTACCGTGAGCTTCGTGTTGAAGTCTTGAATCTTGTGCTACCCTTGTGCTTTGAACCGTCTCATGATTTTCATTTGTTCTTTTAACTGGTAGGCGGCATCATACGGATTCATCTATTGTTGGTCGTAATCTCACATTTGTAAGGTCTTTTCATGAATTTCACTGTAATGATCTGAGAACCTGTAACCTGCAACTAATTAGCAGACATGGATCAAAAGCACCCATTTATATGTAATGTGATTAAGAATGGGCGATATAATAATGCAAAATTCTGATATGAACAGTGACGTAGCCCAAGAGTTCAAATCCCATCAGCCACATTATTTTTTATATTGATTTCTTTTAATCTTTTTAGAAGCCCAAGAGTCTACACGTGTTTAACCCGTAAACCCAAAAGTCACATATAAAACAAACGAGTTCAGGAGTCAGACCAAACGACGGGGGACATGTGGCGGCAAGAATCGGCCCGACTCGGCCGGCGAAGCGGCGGAATCGGCCGGCGGCACCGGCCGAACCGGCTCGAATCCGATTCTTCCTTTCTTGACACATGTGTCTTTTGGCCTCCCCATAACCCCTGTTCTATTTATTTTCCCTGCACATTAACAGAGCCAATTAAAACTCAATTTAAATCTTTTTAATGCATTTTTTTATCAAACCCTAACCCTAATTTTTGCTATAAATACCACTCCATTTCACATCCCCCTCACTCACAAACTCTGCCCAAACTCTCAAAAAAAATCCCAAGAACTTTTGTGTACAAGTGGAGTTAGCGAAGGGTGAAACTCCGACGAACTTCCGACGACGACCCTAGGAGCTCCCGACGACAAAACGACGCACCGGCACCTACTACTCCCTCTTCCTCTTCTCTAATCTAAAATCCAGTAAGTCTCTTCTCTCTCTTCTCTTCTCTAATATAAAAACTTGTATTTCTAACCCGACGGAAGCGGAGTTAATCCGACTTCCGATTCGGTTTTCTTTAAAAAGTTTCAATTTTCTTAAATAAAACAATACCAAACCATCACATAATGATAATTAAATATTAACAAAACATATTGACAAGTTTCATATCTAAAAAATTCCTATTTTACTTTTTATTGCAATTTTACAGAAAAATACCATATATTTTAGTTTCGACATAAAACATCATTACCCCTTGCTATACCTTTAGATAGTTCACAAGTTAATGACCTACCTCCTCACAACACTCATATATAACATAGCATAATGATCTTTGGGAACATAGTTTTGGGAAAATACGATTTTACACAAAACTATGTTTAACTTATAAAAAAACCATTTTTCTACAAGATTATGTATTTTTAACAAATCTTTGCAAAGTGCTGCTACAACTCATTTTGGGGAACCCGCTCGGGATGGTGCGGATTATCCCACATCATCGGGCTTAGTAGTGCGAGATGCAGACCTCCGCAAGGAGCATACGGTCTTGAAAGATTTAAAAACACAATTTTCTTTAGAAAAAGTGATTTCTATTATAAATAAAACTTATATTTTTAATAAATAAAAATATATGTAATTATGATCAAAATATTTATTTTTAATATTTATAATATTCCACAGTTCCAAAATTCAAGAAAAACATTCCATTTACAAGAAAATACCAAACAATTTCAATATTACAAATAAATATCCTATATTATGAAAATTGGTTTTATTCACTAGAAATGTCATAATGATAAAATATATATCAATAAAAACTTTAAATACGATAATAAAATACTTGAGGTGTATTTTAAAAATTATACAAAATTATTTTTACATAAAACCGCCTCAAGTTATACTAAATTACAATAAGGACCCTAGTAAACATAGGTTTAAGCGGGACCAATCTCTTGAGCCTCAGGAAGCCGGAGATATGGGTGGTTGCCTATCTAAGGTAGACAACTTAACAAACAGTGTTATCAACACGGTAATCGTCTTTGAAAAAGACACAAATCATGCCGCCCATGTGCAGTGATTACCGATAACATCAAAACATAATTCGGGATTTCAATTTCTTTTCTAATTGTCTGACTCAGACTGAGTCTCGATATAATCAATCTGACTTGAATGAGATTCAAGTATATGCATAATAATTCAATATGAATCCATGAATCCATATATTCAATCTGTCTTGACTGAACCGAACAATGGATATACATCCATCTACATGATTCTCCAGTGACATCCATTTACTGATATCATGGTTTCGGCAAGTCATCCATCTATATAATTCAAATTACAAGACAATACAATATAAACAATACAATCAAGATATCGCGGGGTTTAAGGGGTAGATTGGTACGGAAGGTTTTAGAACTGGCACGAGACTGCAACCATTAAGACACCCAACCTGAATTCAATTGCCGTTGTACCGTGGCTGAACGGTTCCTTGTACTTTCCGTCCACCTTAGTCTCTGGTCTACTGAGACTCCTCTTGTATACACTGGCCTCTTATGTACCAAGCTACAAACAACAGCGTTAACACTAAATACAACATTATAACAATATAATACAACTTTAGAAATTACACTCTCTCTGTGTCTATTCTATTTCAGCCTCATCTTTGGGACTTACCGAGCGATTTGTTCGCTGACGACATTCTCTTTCTTCTTCTTTAGAATGTCGTCAGGTGATTCGGACCTTCAGGAGATCGAGCCCACCGGCGAGGATTTGGATCAGCTAGTTTTGGACCCAGAGCTCTAGTTACTTGTACTTTTCATTTCAGTACATTCCATTTCTGTTATGCCACTGTTTAGGTTTTTTTTTCATGCCATGTATTTACTTTTCAGATGTATTGTAAAAAGAAGGTGAATAAATAAAGTTGTTGTTCATTATATTTGTCTCTTGTGTATATTTCTCTTATATTGTATAGATACGCTTAGCGTGTTTACTTCAGAGTAAACACATAACGTCCTCGTCGCATCCTCTACCTATATACTAGGAAGCGGGGCGCGACACGCGGCGGGTCACGCGACGTATTTACTCAGAAGTAAACACGCTAAGCGTATCTAAGCAATATAAAGTAAATGTACACAAGAGACAGAAATATAAATGAACAACAACTTTATTTATTAAACTTTCTTTTACAGGTACAACTGAAATGTAAATAACTGAATAGAAAGCGATGCCTAAACAATGGCATAACTGAAATGGAATGTATGTATAGGTATCTAAAGCTCCAGATCAAAAGCAAACTGGTCCAAATCCTCAGTACTGGGCTCGGTCTTTAATGCGTCCGAATCACCTGAAAACATTCCAAAGAAAGAAAAAAAGGAATGTCGTCAGCGAACGATCGCTCGGTAAGTCCCAAAGATGAGTAGAGATAAAATAGACAGAAAGAGAATAAGACTAGTAATGTTTGATTATATTGTTAATGTAGTTGTTTATAGCTTAGTACAGAATATGCCAGTGTATACGAGAGGAGTCCCACTATTCCGGAGACTAAGGTATACGGAGCATAAGGAACCGTTCAGCCACGGTACAACGGCAATGGATATTCAGGTTAGGTGTATTAAGGTTACAATCTCTTGCCACTTCTAACACATTCTGTACCAATCTACCCCTTATAAACCCCGCGATATCTTTTGTATTGATTGTATTGTTTTGTTATATAGATAGATGACTTTCCAAAACCATGATATCAGGAAATGGAATAGATATAAATGGATAGTCATGTAGACGGAGTATATCCATGGTTCGGTTCGGTCAATATAGATTGATATAGATTGAATAGACGGATTCATGGATTCATGTTGTATTGTAGTTATACTTGAATCATATTCAAGCCAGATTAATTAGATTGAGACTCAGTCTGAGTCAGATACTTTGAAAAGAACTTGAAGTCCTAAATTAGTTTTGATGTTATGGTAACTGTTGTACATGGATGGCAGGATTTGTGTCTTTTTCCAAGACAATTACCGTATTGATAACACTGTTTGTTAGATTGTTTACCTTAGATAGGCAAGCACCCACATTCTCCGGCTCCCTGAGACTCAAGAGAATTGGTCCCGCTTAAACCTATATTTACTAGGGTCCTTATTGTAATTTAGCATAACTTGAGGGGGTTTTATGTAAAAATAGTTTTGATATAATTTCAAAATACACCTCAAGAATTTAATTATCACCTTTAGGGTTTTCATAGATGTATATTTTATAAAACTGAAATTTTTAGTGAGTAGAACCTAGTTTTCATAGTATATGGTATTTTATTGAAATATCGGTATTTTGAATTGAATTGAAATGGTATTTTCCTGTAATGGTGATTCCTTTGATTTAGAAAACTTAGAATATTTATATAATATAATTGAAATAGATATTTTGATAATAGTTATATATATATATATATTTAATAAAAATAATTTTATTTATTTTTTTGTAGAAATCTCATTTTCTAAAAAAAATGGATTAAAATTCCATCGAAATCGAATGCTTCTTTCGGAGCTGTGCATATCACTTTACTAGCTCCGAGGATGTGCGATAACCCGCACCATCCTGAACGGGGTCCCCAAAAGTTGGTTGTAGAGGCGCAATTGTAAGGAATTGATTAACACACTTTTTAAAGAAACGGTTTTGCAAGTTTGATGGTATTTATTTGTAATGTCGTATTACCCCATAACTAATATCCCACACTTTCATCGTGCTATGTCAAAGATGTGTGTTGTGATGAGGTAGGTCATTACCTCGTGCGTTGTCTAAAGGTAATACAAGTATTATGTTGATTTATGTCGAAACTAAAGTATTTGGTATTTTACCGTAAAAATATGATAAAAGTTGCATAAAAGATTATTTTGAGATGAAACTTGTTTTAATGTGGTTTTTAATTTTTGTTAAAAATTGTATGGGAGTATGGTATTTTATTGATTAAGAAAAGTAGAATTTTTAAAGAAAAATCGAAAGTCGGATTAACTCCGCGTCCGTCGGGTTTTAGAAATGGAACGTTTTATAATAGGAGAAGAGAGAGGGAGAGGGGACTTACTGGCTATTGAGAAATAAGAGTGGTAGAAGAATACTAAGGAAGCATCGGGGCGTCGTTTCGTCGCCGGAATCTCCTCGGAACTTCACCTTTTACTAACTCCACTTGCACACTATAAGGAATTAAGAATTTTTTAGAGTTTTGGCAAGGAATTTCTGAGTGAGGATGGGTGAAATGGAGTGTGGTATTTATAGGAAAAATTATGGTTTAGAGGGTTAAAGATGCATTAAAATTGGATTAAAGAGGATTAAAGTTCTCTTGAAAATGTGCAGAGAAAAAAAAGAGTCTAGGAGAAGTGGGGTAGGCCAAGAGGTGCATGGGGAAATTTCGTGGCAATACCGACGAGGGAAACTGGCGGTACCGGGGTTTTCTAGGGTTTCGCCGGTCGAAATCCGGCGGTGGACGGTGGGATTTGTTCCACGTGTTGGTGTCGCTTCATATACCCTCGTGCACATGTTTATTTATTTTGTAACTTATCATCTTACGTGTAGTGCACGTGCAAACCCTTGGGCTTCTAAAAGATTAAAAGAAAATTTAATAAAAAGATAATGTAGCTGGGGGGATTCGATCACAAGGGCTACATCACAGCAGTGCAAGGCTTTACCAATGTGCTACAAGTACTTTCTTGCTGTTCAAAAGTAAAACAAATACTTATAGTGTACACAGGATTGCAAATACTCCATTTGTACATTAACTTTTAAACAATTTTCTTTACATTGAAATTGGAGTTGTTACATAGGTTTTGTTGGTGTCCCATGTAGGTCCGTTCTGCATGAAGTCTTAAACAATATATTACAAGAATTATAAGAATCAACAACTATGCATTCCTTGCATTTCAAATTTCTTGAATCTATCATAACCTTTCATTTTCTATCAAGATGATCGATTCTCCTAACAACACCAGTTCCAACGTCAATGGTAACTACCTTACCACATCCCCCTACCGTTGCTGCTCCAATTAATGAACAAATGGTGCTTCTAGAAGCCATCAAAAGTCTTCTGGAGGGCCAGCAGCGGCAGACTGTTATTCTCCTGAACCACCCTGAAGCCGGAGCATCTGGAGTAAAGCAATTTCGTGCGTTGGATCCAAGAAACTTTTTAGGAAAAGAGAGTCCTCTTGAGGCTAAAGAATGGGCCCGGAGTATAGAGGACGAACTTACCGCAGCGCAGATACCAGACATAGCATAAGTTCGTGTGGCCAAGTTTCAGCTCACCGACATTGCAAGAGTCTGGTGGAAGGCCGAGGAAAGCCGTCTCACACTGAAAGTGTGTCTTAGCAGCTCTACTAGGTTTCCGTATCCATCAAGTATGCAATTTAAAAAAATCTTTGGCTTCACTTAGTGAAAGGAACGAGCTTGCTTCTATAGAATCGAACTAGAGTATTAAGGTTTACAAAGCAATAAAGCAAGTTCTATACTAAAGTGAAGGGTGTTACAACCTTTATTGACCAAGTCCTTCACTTCTATAGCTCCAAGTAGTAGTCCCTAAGCTCCAAGTAGTAGTCCCTAGAACTCTTCTTAGGCTTCACTTGGTGAAAGGAACGAGCTTTCTTCGTCGTCTTCGAGGTTGAAGATGATCCACCATAAAGTTTCTCTAACTCAAGCTACCTCTTCACTAATCAAGGTATTAGTAAAGCAAACTACCTAAACTAAATGGCTAGTAAAGTGTAGGTTGATGAAGTAGGAATTTTGTACACTTTAGAAATCGATTTCTCTTTTTATTTTCCAACTTAAGAAAAACTAGAGAGGAAGAAGAAGAACTTGGGTGTGTGAGAAATTATCTCAAGCGATAAGTGTGAGAGTTAACCATGGGCTAAAGATAAATGGGTGGGTGAGAAAATATCTAGAGTAAAACAAAATTAGTGGAATGAGTCATGGCTTCTACATACTTCTACAAGCATCTAATCCATGCTCATTATCCACTAATTTTTATTTGACTTTAAAATAAATCACCCAATATTATCGTTAGCTATACTGTAAGTCTCATACACTCATGTTCTATGTATCATCTATCATGACACAATAGTAAATTATATATATATATATATCATATATATATATTATTATATATATACAAGAGACGAAAATCATTAGTGAGCTAATATTAGTTAATATATATTAATATATCGAATATATATATATCAAATTATTAAATCAACACTTGATTCAATAATCCGGTTATATCATATATAACCGACTAATATCATATTTATATGTTTATCATATTATCAAATCAACACTTAATTCAATAATCCGGTTATATCATATATAACCGACAATATTCAATATTTAATATCAAATCAACACTTGATTCAATAATCCGTTCATATCATATATAACCAGCCAATATCAAATATATATTCATATAACAAATCATTGAATCAACACTTGATTCAATAATCCGGTTATATCTCATATAACCTAACCGATATCAAATATCGTGAGATTAGAATACGGTATCATATACTCGTATTTAATCAAGCTCCCGCACATATCATCATGTGTGCCCTACTTCATTTCGCTTGAGCTAGGAAACCTCTGTGTGGGACTCTAAAGACTCATCAATACGCCAGCAGTAGGTAATGATCACATCAATCACCCACAAGACGTCAGTGGTACTAGCTGGACGTAACGGCTACACAGGTATTGAGCGAATAAAAGATCAACAAGCAAGCTTTTCCAAACTCCCGCAAATTCTATAATCAACACTTACCGTACAGCCCGGTCTCGTCTTTTGATATGTCGCATATCGAGTCTAGGGGTGGAATCGTCAGACCCCAGTAACTTGATAAGTCATGTCGATGTGTGGTCTATAACCGTTCGAGAAACTACTGATAACACTTACCAGTAAATCTCATCAGCCCTGGCCAGTGACTTGCTGTTATAGCCAATCGAGCACAGCGCAACATCAACTCCCTATACCGGGAGAGACGAAACCCCTCCTATCGCTCATTGCCTCCATGTGACTCGGGACTATACCCAAAATCCACCTGTTTGCACAACTCCTTTGAGCCGTGGTAGGGAGGAAATCAAAGTATAGTGTTAACCACACAAAACTCTATGACGATCTCGGGTATACAGACTAATCTATACAAGTGTCATCAGAGAACTGCTATCTGACGATAGGTATGGTACCAACTAGGAGTTCTCGGCGAGTCTTGTTCGGTGTACCCATTCTCTAATGAGCACCTGTATATAATCTTTGATGTCAAACACCAATGGATGTGGGATCAACCATCGCTCTATACAAGGTAAAGAAACGTACACACTAGTCTACTCTGGAATATCGATGCCCTGTCTCGATATTCCCCCGACTAGGAACTGTTAAAGGATTTGCTTGCGGATTACAAAAGCCCCAATAGTATGATCTGCATCATAGTCCTGGTAGCCAAGCTAACATCCTAAGGGCTTTATCAACATGTATCAGAGAGACGGTATAACAATACAAGTGTACATGTTAAGATAAAGAGCAACCAGATAACATACTATCATGTCGAGCAAGAAAGTCTTATATATATATATATATATATATATATATATATATATATATATATATATCCAAGCATCCACTATATCATACAATAATGGACTCCAGGGCATACATATTCCTAACAATCTCCCTCTTGAACTAAGTCCAATTGTTGTAGTATCCCATACCCAACATCCAAAAAAGTCTCTCAAACTGCGTCTGGGGAGGGCCTTTATGAGTGGATCCGCTGTACAATCCTTCGTGTCAACTCTCCTGACCTCGATCTCCTGGCTATCAACTATCTCCCGGATCAGGTGATACCGCCTAAGAATATGTCTGGATCGCTGATGGGACCGGAGTTCCTTGGCCAATGCCACAGCTCCATTTTTATCACAATACAAGGGTATTGGATCCTCAATGGATGGAACTATACCAAGTTCAGCAATGAACTTCTGATCGAGACAGCCTCTTTGGCAGTATCGTTAGCAGCGATGTATTCAGCCTCCATCGTCTGGACTGCCACGGTATCTTGCTTGGAACTCTTCCAACATACCGCCCCTCCATTGAGGGTAAAGACAAAACTCGAGACCGAGATACTGTCGTATTTATTACTCTGGAAGCTCAAATCGGTAAAGGACTCCATCTGGAGTTCTCCGTTACCATACACCAAGAACATTTCGTTAGTCCTTCTCAAGTAGTTAAGAATGTTTTTCATAGCTGTACAGTGCTTCTCTCCAGGATCTGATTGATACCTACTTACAACACCTAGTGCGTAAGCTACATCCGGTCCGGTACATAACATCGCGTACATGATAGACCCAACTGTAGAAGCATAGGGTATCTCTTTCATGTGAGCCCTCTCCAAATCAGTCTTGGGAAACATATCTTTGGAGAGAGTGATTCCTGAGCAAGAGGGTAAATTACCATGCTTAGAATCTTCGAGACTAAACCACTTTAGTATGGTTTCAATATACCTGGATTGGGACAATCCTAACATCCTTTTAGATCTATCTCTATAGATCTTAATCCCCAGGATGTAGGAGGCATCACCCAGATCTATCATGGAGAACTTTTGTGATAAGAAGAGCTTGACCGAGTATAGTATAGGAACATCATTTCCTATCAAGAGTATGTCATCCACGTACAATACGAGGAAGACAACCTTACTCTCTACAACCTTATTGTATATACAAGGTTCATCTAAGTTTTTGATGAAGTCAAACTCTTTGACCGCCACATCAAAACAGATGTTCCAGCTCCGCGATGCCTGTTTTAATTCGTAAATTGATTTAAACAGCTTGCACACCTTTCCGCTGCTACCACTGTCTATAAAGCCCTCTGGCTGTGTCATGTACACGCTCTCTTCTAAATCACCAATTAGAAAAGCGGTCTTGACGTCCTTCTGCAAGATTTCATAGTCATGGTATGCAGCAATGACAAGTAGGATCCTGATGGACTTAAGCATAGCCACTGGAGAACAGGTTTCATCATAGTCGACACCTGGTCGTTGACGAAAACCTTTTGCTATAAGTCTAGCTTTGAAGGTCTCAACCTTTCCATCTACACCAAGTTTCATCTTAAAGATCCATTTGCTCCCAATGGGTTTTACCCCTTCAGGAGCAACTTCCAAAGTCCATACTTTGTTGGTGTACATGGATTCCATCTCAGATCGCATAGCATCCAGCCATTTCACAGAGTCCCCACTTGTGATGGCCTGCTCGAAACTAGTTGGGTCATCATCTTCCTTGATGCAATCCTCGCTCCTACTGTCTATGAGAAAACCGTAGCATCTCTCAGGTGGATAAGGAACCCTACTAGATCTGCGGAGTGGCTAAGGTTCGTCAAGGCCTATTGAATCCTCCGGCTCTACCAAATTATCAGTTATAGTTTGTGTAGCTGGAACTTCTTCCAGTTCTACTACATTACCACAAATTTCTTTCACAAGAAATTTCTTTTCTAAAAAGGTGGGATATTGAGAAACAAACACCTTTTGTTCTTTAGTGTGGTAGAAAATATATCCATATGAATTCTTTGGATATCCCACAAACTTGCACAGTCCGGATTTTTCTTTTTAACATCGGCCGAACAGCCCCATATCTTAATTTGTTTAACGGATGGTCTCTTCCCATACCATATCTCATATGGAGTGGTAGGCACAGATTTAGTTGGATCCCTATTCAATAGATATGCAGCTGTCTCAAGTGCACAACCCCAAAAGGAAATAGGTAACTCAGCAACACTCGTCATAGAGCGCACCATATCTAATAGGGTGCGATCCGCTCCGAAACTCCATTATGTTGTGGTGCATACGGAGGAGAAAGCTGAGAGAGAATCCCATTCTCTTTTAGATAGTCTCGAAATTCCTTGCTTAAGTATTCTCCTTCTCGATCAGATCGAAGGACTTTAATACTTTTACCTATCTGGTTCTCTACTTCGTTCTTATATTCCTTGAATTTCTCGAAAGCTTCAGATTTGTGTTTCAATAAGAACACATGTCTGAATCTTGAGAGATCGTCGGTGAATGTAATGAAGTATAAGAAACCATCTGAAGTTCAGCAATGAACTTCTTCATCCAGACCGCTTCTTTTGCGGCATCGCTTGCAGCAATGTATTCAGCCTCCATCGTTGAGTCTGCGAGGTATCCTGTTTGGAGCTCCTCCAACACACCGCCCTTCCGTTGAGGGTAAACACAAAACTCGAGACAGACTTGCTGTCATCCTTGTCACTCTGAAAGTTGGAATCGGTAAAGGACTTGACCCTGAGGTCTCCATTACCGAAAACTAAGAACATCTCCTTAGTCCTTCTCAGGTACTTGAGAATGTTCTTTACTGCTGTCTAGTGGTTCTTACCTGGGTTCGACTGATACCGGCTCACCATGCTTAGCGCGTAAGCTACATCTGGTCTTGTACATAGCATCGCATACATTATAGATCCTACCGCCGAAACGTAGGGTATAGTGCTCATGCGAACCCTCTCCTCGTCAGTCATGGGAGATATCTCCTTAGAGAGGGTGATTCCGTGCAATGCGGGTATGTTACCGTGCTTGGAATCTTCCATACTAAATCTCTTTAGTACGGTCTCTACGTACCTGGACTGTGAAATTCCTAATAATCTCTTAGATCTATCTCTGCAGATCTTAATCCCAGAATGTACGAGGCATCACCAAGGTCCTTTATGGAGAACCTTTGTGACAAGAATAGCTTGACCGATTGTAGCATAGGAATATTATTTCCTATCAAAAGAATGTCGTCCATGTACAAGACTAGAAATACGACAGTTCGTCCTACAATCTTCTTATAAATACATGGCTCATCCTTGTTCTTGATGAAATCAAATTCCTTGACCGTTTCATCAAAACAGATGTTCCAACTCCGTGATGCCTGCTTCAATCCATAAATGGATTTGAGCAACATGCACACCTTCCCGCTTCTCCCACTGTCAACAAAATCTTCCGGCTGATCCATATAAACGCACTCTTCCAAACTTCCGTTTAGAAAAGCCATTTTTACGTCCATCTGCCAGATCTCATAGTCATGGAAGTCAGTAATGGCAAGTAGGATCCGCAATAATTTGAGCATAGCCACTGGATAAAAGGTTTCGTCATTGTCCACACCTGGTCTTTGACGAAAACCTTATGCAATGAGTCTAGCCTTATAGGTTTCCACCTGCCTATCTACACCAAATTTCCTTTTATAGATCCATTTGCATCAAACGGGTTTTACCCCAGGTGGAGTAATATCCAGGATCCACACTTTATTGGTGTACATGGACTCCATTTTGGATCTCATTGCATCCAACCACTTATCAGAGTCCCTAATAATAATGGCCTGCTTGTAACTAGTAGGATCATCTTCTTCCAAGATGCAATCCTCTTAATCCCGTCTATGAGAAAACCGTAGTATCTCTCGGACGGATGAGAAATCCTACTAGATCTGCGGAGTGGCTGAGGTTCGTCTGGAATTACTGAATTTAGCGGTTCCACCAAATCTTCAGTTACGGTTTGTGTTTCTGGAACTTCATCCAGTTCTACCGCGCTGCCACTAATATTTTTTGCAAGAAATTCTTTTTCCAAAAATGTGGCGTTCCTAGAAACAATAATCCTTTGTTCCTATGCGTGGTATAATAGATACCCATTTGAATCCTTTGGGTATCCAACAAACTTACACAAAACTGACCGTGCCTCGAGTTTGTCTAGGTTCTGCTTTTTAACATAAGCAGGGCAACCCGAAATCTTAACACGTTTAAAATACAAACTCTTACTACTCCATATTTCATATAGAGTTTTAGGCACTGATTTGGATGGAACTTGATTCAAAAGATGTGCCGATGTTTGAAGCGCATATCTCTAGAATGAAAGAGGCAACTCAGCACTACTTATTATAGAGTGAACCATATCCAATAGGGTATGGTTCCTCGCTCCGATACACCGTTGTACTGTGGTGTATATGGTGGAGTAAGCTGAGAGTGAATACCATTCTCTTTTAGAAAGTCCCGGAATTCCGTACTCAAGTACTCCCCTCCTCTATCAGATCGGAGGATCTTGATACTTTTGCCAATCTGGTTCTCTACTTCGGTTCTATATTCTTTGAATTTCTCAAAAGCTTCAGATTTGTGTTTCATAAGATACACATATCCCAATCTAGAGAGATCGTCAGTGAATGTGATGAAGTACGAGAACCCACCCCGTGCATGTATAGACATTGGACCATATACATCACTGTGTATGAGTCCCAAGAGCTCTGTTGCTCTTTCTCTGTGTCCTGTGAACGGAGATTTGGTCATTTTTCCTTTGAGACAAGAATGGAAAGTTTCATAAGATGAAAATTTGAATGTATTCAAATATCCATCTTTATGAAACTTACTTAGCCTTTTCTCTCCGATATGACCAAGTCTACAATGCCACAAGTAGGATTCGTTCGTATCTGAACTCTTCCTCTTGCATGTGTTTTGTACATTGAGAACTGTGTTTTGATTTAGAACATTGATACCATTATACAGTATACCTTCTGCATCTGATACCTGATTAAGGTAAATGTTCATGCTATTTCTATCAAGAACAAACTTATAGCCATCTTTATCAAGTAAAGAAACTGATATGATGTTGCAAACCATGGAAGGTATATAGTAGCAATTGTTCAAAATCATAGTATTTCCTTTTGGCAACACTAGGTGATGTTCACCGACGGCTGCAGTATCAACTTATGCTCCGTTCTCTACTCTGAGGGACATATCACCAGGTCCAACTATCCTACTTTTTCTCAGTCCCTGCAATAAATTACAGATATGAGATCCTGATCCGGTATCTAGTATCCAGGATGTAGGACTGACCGAAAAATAGTTTTCAACAATAAGAACACCTGAAGAAGACGCAACAGTGCGCTTCTTCTTCGATTGGCTCATCAAGGAATTCATGCAATCCTCTGTCCCTAGCTCATACTCATGACCGCCATCATAAGTTAGAGCTAAACTGACGTTCCCCAGCCCCAAATAAGAATTCAGATCGGTCAAGCGATACATTTTATTATCTTGAATAGGGCGTGAAATGGTTGCTACCTGGAGAGAGAGAGAGAGAAGAAACACTTAGCGTGCGCTATTGCAAGATTAGATTGGTTATTAATTTATCTAACCAAGATGGCTCCCACTGTTTCCTTGAATCCTTCTTCGAACTTTAAAAGAAGGACTGGTTAGGATTAATCGCACATCACAATACTTGCTTAACCTTTCAGTCAGGCTGGTGTTGGTACTTCGAGAGAGGTTTTCCAACGCTTTCGTGAAGTTCCTTAATTATGTAACCTCTTTTCCATAGAGGCGTAGTCCCGCTAACACCGTTTTAGACACCTACTTGGTTTATAGTATTGATTGTTAAGTGAAATAATCTCCCGAGAGTAATCTTACTCATCAGTGGGATCGGGATCCAACTATCATTATGTGATGACCTATATGGAATCCACTCTAGTCACCACACTCCAGAAGGTATGCTAAATCTGCAAGTTTCCTATATGTTTGAAACTCCCGATGTGGTTTTTGCCCCTAGAACCCAAGTGACCTTGACACAGTCAACAAATCAAAGAGTCCTAATCAAGTTCAACCCGTCATTATCTTAATTGCATTAAACCCACCTGCATAACCCTTGAAACAGTCAACAAGATTATACGACTGTCCTAACCAATCGAATCGAATGCTACAAATAAGCAATACTCAGCTACCGTTCACTACGCCTTGACACGTCAACAAACGCAGCACGAATACTAAGTGTTACTTATAAGAAATGACGGAAGGATACGACTGAGTTTTTGGCGAAAAAACCTTTTAACGTAATGAACTTGATATCGTTGAAGGAACCTGAGCAGTTTTGAAAAGGTGTGGTTTAAGCTCCACTTTTGAAAACTTCTTGTTTTGAAAAAACCGAGTAATCTACAGTATAGACTTTTGCTCAAGAGGTCACTCCCCGTGAAGAGATCTCGGCTCTTGCCTCGTGGAATGAGGTGTTGGATATTCATAACCAAATACCACTGTGCAAAGCGAAAGAATATAACTTTAGTTTTTCGAAATTTGTTCCAACAACATCCTTTTATATTTCGTTTCTTACATTAATCAAAATTAATGCGGTCTCATCATTTAACCTATCACACCAGAAAAGAACGAAAATATGATGTGCGTATATGCCATCCGCATTCGCCGCTGGGCCCCATCATCACCCGTTAGGTTACTTAACTAACGACAGAGCGGGGGCTATATATATATATATATATATATATATATATATATATATATATATATAACATTCATCCCAGCATGATATAATCAACATCACAGAATCTCAGCCAACAATACATAATGGTGGATAATCTTAGAGCCCTGGGTTTCATTTGAGCCGCAAATAAAACTCGACATTCCCGGTCGTGTGGATAGCCTATGCAATGAAAACCTGGACCCCTATGAGCGCGGAAAGTTACTCGCCAATCCCAGAAGTGAGGCAACCCCAATCAACAAAGTGAATGGGCCATCCAGCACTCCATGGAATCCGGTAACTTGAGCACCCCTCCGTGGGTCATCATATACCCCCTATGAGTGCGGCGAATAGCCCGCCAATTCTAGAATGAATCCCCCTCCGTCTCAACGCCATGAGATGCGGGCTTGTTGCCTTCTAGAACCCGGCTATTCGTGCACTCCACTGCGGGTTATTCTTAGTACAGAAAAAGAAAATAATATGTACAATGGTGACAAGGACATCAATCCGGTCGTGCCCCAAACAAATAATATACAACCCAGCAAAGACGGCAGTCCACATGTCGGACACACCCCGCAATATGAATATACAAATGAATCTTTAACTGTACAACTAACATTACACCACAAGCTATCCACCATGACTATCCAACCACAACCACAGAACAAACACAAAACATCAACGTGAATTTCATGTTCGCAAACCCATCTAAAAGAACATATAGCAGATAGACGGGATATACCGATCAAATGGCATTCACGGTAGCAGATGCTAAGCTAAGTACTGATAATCATACGTATTTTAAAATTTTGATCGACTAAACTTTTCCGAATAGGTCCCGAGTGCTAATCTAGTACTCAAACAAATCTGGGCCCATAAACTAAATATCCAAAAAACCACAATTCCAAAAAATAGACACCCATAAGAAAAATTGTGCACTGATTCCCCAATACCACCGCGCAACCGTGGCAAACATGCCAGATATGCCTCGGTTCCGCGACTTTATGAAAGGATCGTGATCTCAAATTTCTTGTGGGGTCTTAGAAATGCCTGCACGAGTTTCTGATACACTGAAAATAATTTTTAGACCACTTTTAAAAATCGGCAGAAAGCATGATAATGGAATTGCGGTTTTGAAAAATTCGGTCGATCGATATTTTAAACACGTTAGAACAAGCCAGTTTAGGTTTTACGGGTTGGATCTGATACCACGAAAGCTTATGCTAGCACCCCGGCCAACTTCCCTGGCCAAATCCGGAACAAAATTTTTTCAAACGATCAAAACTTGGCGCTAGAATAATCTTAAACCGGATCTACCATAAACCTAACTAGTAAAAAGAGAAGCTATCTACTAAGAGAAGAGTTATACCATGAGACTCGAGTCTTTCAGTTCTTCACTCCTCTCCTTTAGCATGCTCCTTGTGGCCTCCATGATCGAGCTTGATCAACGGCTTCCTCACGTCGAAGATGATCCACCCGAGAGTGTCTACCTTGAGCTCTTACCTCTAAACCGAGGTAATTAGGTCACTTAGTTTGCTAATCTAAGAAGCCTAGGTAATGTAGAGAGTGATGATGGAATATTTTGTCTTAAGAACCCTAGGTTTCTCAACACATGAGACTATTAGGGCTTGAGGTAGAAGAAGAGGAGCTTGGAGGAGATGAGAGTGTTGTAGAGAGCAACTCAAGAAAACTTAAGTGAAGAATGGCTAAGAGTTTTTACTAATAAAGAAAGCATGCCAATATAATAATAAACAATTATTTCCATCACAAAATATTTAGATATTTTGTGCAAAATATCTAGATGCCACCTTACCTCAATAGTAACACATAACTCTCCAAGTGAGTTATCAAGTAGCCATGGTTCACTTAAGAAAAGTCAACACCATATACCTCCACTTCATTAACCAATTAACTAAATGGTTAAAACAAATAATGAGGATTCTTCTTCTAAAAGCACTCTTATACAATTACAAGAATGCCTATCATCGTATATACATACCCATATCTGTATTCCGAAAAATATGAATACAAAAGAGACGAAAATAATCCATCAATATAATACTAAGATCTGGCTTAAACCAAAGCCCTCTAGTATTATCCGCTCAAACATCATGCGTGCACAAGTACACGTATATGATCAAACCCTGCCATAAAACCATGCGGCCTCTACATCGTTTCACCCGCAGCAAGGAAACCTTCTGTGTGGGACTCTAAAGACTCGATAGTACGCTGGCAGTGGGTTTAACCACAAGCATGTTAGCGGCACTAGCTGTACGTAACGGTTACCCAGGTACCTGTCGAAAAGGAAACCCGACGAGCAAACACATCCGGATCCCTGCTGAGCCTATCCGTGACAATATCCGACAGTCCGGTCTCTTCGTCTAAGAGTATCGCATACCGGGTCTAGGCGGTGGTATACGTCAGACCCTAATAACCCGATAATTCATGCTGATGTGGCTCAGAACCAATCCGGGAAACTATGATCAACCCATCAATAAATCCCAACTGCCTTGGCCAAAGTCTTACGGTCCTGAACAATCGAACACAGTGCGATATCGACTCCCAATACCGGGAGAGACGAATCCCCAACAATCGCTCACTGCCTCCATGTGGCTCGGGACTGTACCCAACCAAAACCTGTTTGCACGACTCAGTAGAGCCGTGGTAAGGTAGTGATCAAAGCACAGTGGGAACTCACACGAGACAAATGACGATCTCAGGTCCGAAGACTAACCTGTACGCATGTCACCTAAGAACTTCCATCTAATGATAGGTATAGTACCATCTGGATGTTCTCCGCAAGTCCGTCTAGTGTACCCACACCCAGTGAGCACCTGTATACGATCTTAGGTGCATCTGACCAATGGCTGAGGAACCAACCATTGCCCCTTGTCGGGGCTAGAAACGTATACACTAGTCTACTCTGGAGCATCAATGCCCGGTCTCGATACTCACGCGACTAGGGACCATTTAAGGATGTGCTTATGGACTACCATGCTCCCACAAGTATGATCACTATCACAACGCAGGTATTCAAGCAAGATCCTACGAGCTTTATCAACATGTAACAATAATATGTAATAATATGTATAACATATTCCATGTTAAGATAAAGTCAAACCATAATAGTATACTACTGTATCAAGTCTTTATCAATATATGCAAGATGGATAAAGCATTGATAAAAACAAATATGCATATCCTGATAAAAGAAAACTGAAACAATATACTATATAACTGAGCAAGATTTTCCTGTACATACATATCCCCAGCATCCATATGTATACATATACAATACTGTCCTATAGGGCATACATATCCAACAATCTCCCACTTGCGCTAAAGGCCAGTAATTGGCATACCGAATACCCAACGTCTGCACTAAGGCCAGCTTCTGGCGTACCGCATACCCAACATCTCAAAAAGTTGCTTGAACTGCGCTTGAGGGAGGGCCTTTGTAAATGGATCCGACGTGTTCTCTTTCGTATCCACTCTCCGAACCTCGATCTCCTGGCGATCAATGATCTCCTTGATTAGGTGATACCGCCTTAAGATGTGTCTGGATTTCTGATGGGACCGTGGTTCCTTCGCTAAAGCTATAGCCCCATTGTTATCACAATACAAAGGTATCGGATCAAAAATGGACGGAACCACCCGAAGTTCAGCAATGAACTTCTTCATCCAGGCCACTTCTTTTGTGGAATCGCTTACAGCAATGTATTCAACCTCCATCGTTGAGTCTGCGACGGTGTCCTGTTTGGAGCTCCTCTAACACACTGCCCCTCCGTTGAGGGTAAACACAAAACTCTAGGTAGACTTGCTGTCTCCTTGTCACTCTGAAAGCTGGAATCGGTAAAGGACTCGACCCTGAGGTCTCTATTACCGAAAACCAAGAACATCTTTTTAGTCCTTCTCAGGTACTTGAGAATGTTCTTTACCGCTATCCAGTGGTTCTTACCTGGGTTTGAATGATACCGGCTCACCACGCTTAGCGCGTAAGCTACATCTGGTCTTGTACATAGTATCGCATACATTATAGATCCTACCATCGAAGCGTAGGGTATAGTGCTCATGCGAACCCTCTCCCCGTCAGTCTTGGGAGACATCTACTTAGAGAGGGTGATTCCGTGCAATGCGGGTATGCTACCATGCTTGGAATCTTTCATACTAAATCTCTTTAGTACAGCCTCTATGTACCTGGACTATCAAAGTCCTAATAATCTCTTGGATCTATCTCTACAGATCTTGATCCTATAATAACTAGAGCTACCGTTTTGAAAATTTTGATTCTACAACATTTTTAGGTTTCTTTCTTTTCATTAATCTCATTAATGACGTCCCATCATATAAGTTTTCTAAATATCATAGATGAAAAGAAAATAGAACGTACACTTATGCCATCCGCATTCGCCATGGGTCCCCGTCATGCACCGTCAGGTTGCTTAACCAACGGCAGAGCGGGGGCTGGACTAGCGCGGGTGCAAAACATAAGCAACGTTTATTATATATATCATATATATATATCGCATTCGTCTCACGCAGTTATATGATCACATCACAGAACTCAAGCAGCAGAAGCAAAACATATGAAATATTGGATATACTAGGAGGTCCGTATTTTAAATTAAGCTAGTAATGAAAACACGGATTCCACGATCGTGATAAATAGCCAAACCTACATCCCTAGACCCCTACGAGAGAGGCAAGTAACCATGCCAATTCAAGAGTTAAGAGACCCGGTCTCGACTCCTCGAGATGGTCTCCCACTGGACTCTAGAACCCGGTTACTTGTGCTCCCCGCCTTAGGTCTATCCTAATGAGGAAAAGTAAATAATATATATCAATGGTGACATCATCCTCAACCCTGAAGTGTCCTAATAAAAGAATATTACATACAACTTTTTACATGAATGAAAATAGAAAAACTCTCATCTCACGTAAAAACCCTCGGCTATTCTATCACGGCAATCCAATATAATATATCACAAGCAACACATAATATCATATGTCATCAACGTAAGTAAATATGCGTATCCCGAATTCCGTTGATATATAGAAACTAGATCGGGGATACCCTACATATTACACTTACTGTCGTAGAAAAGAAATGAAAAACTACAATAATTAGAATCCTCATACTCCTTAGACGTCATAAAACCGGAATATCTTATATTCCGAACTTCATGCCTAACCCTATAAACCTTGTATTTTAGTCTCAAATCGAAAACACTTTTCAATAACTTAGACGGGTAATTCAACAAGATTCATGACTATCTGATCGAATGCTCGATGGGAACTTTAGTATATGGCCGCACCACCGATGCCGTCGATGAAGTGCACTTAGGCGGAACGCCGTGGCCGCGAGTACCCAAATGGATTCTTTTGGAAACGAGGTTCTCCTATAGTCACTTGGTCGGGGCAATGGTACATGGCTATCTAGTAGCGTTATCCGGCGAGTGTTCGCGTACTATACGCGATTGTAATAGAGTTTTGGTCCGAATC
Organism: Agapanthus africanus; assembly: GCA_030015575.1. Lineage (NCBI taxonomy): Eukaryota > Viridiplantae > Streptophyta > Magnoliopsida > Asparagales > Amaryllidaceae > Agapanthus > Agapanthus africanus. The sequence continues at coordinate 671,203,759 of JASDDO010000014.1, forward strand.
GAAACTCCATGGCAATAAATGAACCGAGACTAAAATGCTAGATTTACCAATTATAAACTAGTTTTCACAAAACTAATTTAATGTGGATTCCAACAATTATATCACTTATGAAAGGTAAACCCGAAACGGTGTTAAAATTGCAAATACGAAACACTCCGAATTGCCCTAACAGAAAAGATAACATCACATGCAATCTGGGCAAAACAAACATAACCTGAAACCTTAAACCCAAGCTACCAGAACACCAAAAAAATACAAGACCAAAAAATAGTAAGGAGGCCGGCCAGGACGATCATATGAAGAGTTTCGCCGGCCAAAGTTTGGAGTTTGGGCCTCGAATTTCTATGGTGTTCTAGTTATATCATATGTAACATTCTGCAACTGTTTAAAAAAATTTCAGAAGCTATTTAAAAATTTACAGAAAGTTGGATTTTGGATTCCAGTTTTTGGAGTTGTTTCAGTTTCGTAATTTATATACATCATCTAATGCTCTAGCTTGGCTCTGATACCATTAAAATGTGTCTTAGCATCTTTACTAAGTTTCCACATGCATCAAGTATGCAATTTTAAAAAAATCTAGAGGTCTAAGCTACACTAATCTAGAATCAAACTAGAGAATTAGGGTTTACAAAGCAATAAATCAACTTCTATACTAAAGTGAAGAGGGTTGCAACCTTTGTAGACCAAGTCCTTCACTTCTATAGCTCCAAGTAGTAGTCCCTAGAACTCTTCTTAGACTCCACTTGGTGAATGGAACGAGCTTACTTCGTCGTCTTCAAGGCCGAAGATGATCCACCTTAAAATTTCTCTAACTCAAGCTACCTCTTCACTAATCAAGGAATTAGTAACGCAAACAACCTAAACTAAAGGGATAGTAAAGTGTAGGTTGATGAAATAGGAATTTTGCACACTTTAGAAATCAATTTCTCTTTTTATTTTCCAACTCAAGAAAAACTAGAGAAGAAGAAGAACTTGGGCGTGTGAGAAATTATCTCAAGTGATAAGTGTGAGAGTTAACCATGGGCTCAAGATAAATGGTTGGGTGAGAAAATATCTAGAGTAAAACGAAATTAGTGGAATGAGTCATGGCTTCTACATGCTTTTACAAACATCTAAGCCATGCTCATTATCCACCAATTTTTATTTCACTTTAAAATAAATCACCCAATATTATCCTTGGCTCTAGTGTAAGTCACATACACCCATGTTTAATATATCATATACCAAGACACAATAGTAAATTATATATATAACTAAATATATATATATACACACACACAAGAGAATAAAATCATTAGTGAGCTAATATTAGTTAATATATATTAATATATCAAATATAAATATATATATATAAAATTATTAAATCAACACTTGATTCAATAATCCAGTTATATCATATATAACCGACTAATATTATATTTATATGTTTATCATATTATCAAATCAACACTTGAATCAATAATCCGGTTATATCATATATAACCGACAATATTCAATATTCAATATTCAATATCAAATCAACACTTGATTTAATAATCCGATCATATCATATATAACCGGCCAATATTAAATATATATACATATAAAAAATCATTTAATCAACACTTGATTCAATAATCCGGTTATATCTCATATAACTTAACCGATATCAAATATCGCGAGATTAGAATACGGTATCACATACTCGTATTTAGTCAAGCTCCCGCACATATCACCATATGTGCCCTACTTCGTTTCTCTTGAGCTAGGAAACCTCTGTGTGGGACTCTAAAGAATCGTTAATACGCCAGCAGTAGGTAATGATCATATCAGTCACCCACAAGCCGTCAGTGGTACTAGCTGGACGTAACGGCTACCCAGGTATTGAGAGAATAGAAGATCAACAAGCAAACTTGTCCAAACTCCCACAAAGCCTATAAGCAACACTTACCGTACAGTCCGGTCTTTTCGTCTAATATGTCGCATATCGAGTCTAGGAGTGGAATTGTCAGACCCAAGTAACTTGATAAGTCATGCCGATGTGTGGCCTATAACCGTTCGAGAAACTATTGATAATACTTACTTGTAAATCCCATCAGTCATGGCCAGGGACTTGCTGTTATAGCCAGTCGAGTATAGCGCAACATCAACTCCCTATACCGGGAGAGACGAAACCCTTGTTATCGCTCATTGCCTCCATGTGACTCGGAACTGTACCCAAAATCCACCTGTTTGCACAACTCCTTTGAGCCGTGGTAGGGAGAAAATCAAAGAACAGTAGGAACCACACAAGTCTCTATGACGATCTCGGGTCAACAGACTAATCTGTACAAGTGTCACCAGAGAGCTACTATCTGACGATAGGTATGGTACTAACTAGGAGTTCTCGGCGAGTCCTGTCCGGTGTACTCAGTCTCTAATGAGCAACTGTGTACAATCTTTTATGTCAAACACCAATGGATGTGGGATCAACCATCGCCCCATACAGGGTCAAGAAACATACACACTAGTCTACTCTGGAATATCGATGCCCTGTCTTGATATTCCCTCGACTAGGAACTGTTAAAGGTGTGCTAGCGGACTTCACAAGACCCACTTGTATGATCTGCATCATAGTCCCGGTAGTCAAGCTAACATCCTAAGGGCTTTATCAACATGTATCAGAGAGACAATATAACAATACAAGTGTACATATTAAGATAAAGAGCAACCAGATAGTATACTATCATGTCGAGCAAAAAAGTCCTCTATATATATGTCCAAGCATCCACTATATCATAAAATAATGGACTCTATGGTATACATATTCCAAACACACACAACCAATAGAGTGGAAGACGTTTCACGATCTGTTTGATGCGAAGTTTTTTCCCGAGATTATTCGCTTTAAGATGGAACAACAGTTTATCCACCTACAACAAGACTCTATGTGGGTAAAATCATTGGATGAATATGATGTCGAATTCATCATGCTTAGCAGGTTAAGAATTCGTATCAAATTCTGTTCCATAAAACACATCACTATCCTGACATCAATATCTTATCAGGTTCGCGGCACACTTGATCCCGACCGATGAGATTCGGGATAGACGATTCCAATAAGGCTTAGACCCGGAAATTCAGGTGGCTTTATTCGCAGGCGACTATCCAACTCATGAACTCACACTGAAGGCAGCACGCCATTATGAAGCGATGGTCAAAAAGAAGGGTAAGCCCCAAAAAACCGGAATCAAACGCCCTGCTACCCAGATAACAGGAGGAGCCTCTTCTAAGCCGTCTTTTGCACCCAAGAGGCCAGAAAGATCATTTAACCGGTCCAGTCCAGATTTCTGTTTCTACCGCAAGAGAACTGGACATTTGGCAAAGGGCTGCAGGCATGCAAATGGCCTTTGTTTTATTTGTGGTGCAATTACTCACTCTATAAGAGCATGCCCATATCGTATTTACACAGCACTAGCACCCAGACCCGCAATTACAGCTCCGCAGAGGCCGGCCATTCAGGCACCTACACCCGCCTAGCTTTTCCTGCACCAGCTCCATGTGAACCACCTGCAAAACCTCATCGTCAATTCCATCAGGCACAGAGAAATGTGCCTCAAGGTTAGAGGAATGTGCCTCCGGCAAGGAGAAATGTACCGAGACGACATGCTTTTACAATGACGGTTGAGGAGGCCGAAGCCACAGGAAAAGTCATCACCGGTAAATTCGCTCATCCTTTCAACCTTTCAATCCTTGTGTATCGTTATTCTTCTCTATATCTAAACACGATCTCACACAACTTAGGTACTATACTTGTAGCCACTCTTCCTGCACTCGAACTTTTCGACACTGGAGCTTCACACTGCTTCATGTCACAACGATTCGTAAGAACGCACGCAACTCTCGTGAAGCCACTCATTTCAAGCTGGAATGTAAGTTCTGGGAATGGAGTCTTGAAGGCAACTTTGGGATATGATCAGTGCCCAGTTGTAGTTTGCGGTCGAGAATTCTATGCAAATTTCAAAATATTGGACATACCAAATTTCGATGCTGTGTTGGGAATGGATTCGCTGGGAATATTATATGCTACTATTGACTGCCATCAAGGAGGGTAGTATTTGAGATACCAGATCATGCAGTCTTCTATTTCAAAAGTGGAGAGAGAACCTTGGAGCCAGGAAGCTACCGTGCTAAACCGAAGAATGCAGAAGTGTTCCCTCTACCAGCTGAAGAAGAAAAACCTGAGGTAGCTCGAGAGTTCGAAGATGTGTTCTCTGAAGACATATCAGGTTTTCCTCCCGATCGAGCTCTTGAATTTAGTATTGATTTACAACCTGGTGCACGACCTATAATCAAAGCTCCATAGCGATTAAGTCCGGAGGAATTGAAGGAGATCCACATTCAGTTGGACGAACTTTTGAAGAAAAGTTGGATCCGTCCCAGTACTTCAAGTCGGGGATCTCCGGTGTTACTAGTGAAGAATAAGGAAGGTTCCTACAGGATGTGTGTGCATTATAGAGCTCTGAACGAAGTGATAGTTAAGAAAAAGTATCCACTACCGCGCATCGATGACCTTTTCGATCAGTTGAGTGGATCTTGTGTCTTTTCAAAGCTAGATCTTCGTTCGGGTTATTATCAGGTGAAGGTCAAAGAGTCCGACATTCCGAAGACTGCGTTTAGGATTCATTATGGCCATTATGAATATCTTGTAATACCATTTGGAGTGACCAATGCACCTACCATCTTTATGAACCTAATGAACCAAGTTTTCTAAGAGTACTTAGACATGTTTGTTGTTATATTCATCGACGACATCCTGGTGTATTCAAAGAATCGAAAAGAACACGCCGAGCACTTACGCATTTTCCTGGAGACATTAAGACAACACCAGCTCTATACCAAGTACAGAAAGTGTGAGTTTTGGCTAGATCAAGTCAGATTTCTAGGACATATTGTTTCAGGCGAAGGAATATCTGTGGATCCAGCTAAGGTGTCAGCTGTCAGCGAGTGGCCGACACCAAAGACGGTGAAAGATATAAGAAGCTTCTTGGGATTAAAAGGATACTACCGACGATTCATTGAAGGATTCTCAAAGATCGTAACACCCCTGACCAAGCTCATACGTAAAGACGAAGCATTCGTGTGGTCAGAAGCATGTGAAAAGACTTTTGTAGAACTTAAGTCGAGATTAACCTCTGCACCTATCCTTGTAATACCGGATCAATTTGGTGGATTTGTTGTGCATTGTGATGCATCCAATAAAGGATTAGGATGTATTCTACACCAGCATGGAAAAGTTATGGCTTTTGCATCAAGACAGTTAAAGGTATATGAACGCAAATATCCAACACATGATCTAGAATTGGCAGCCGTCATCTTCACACTCAAGATTTGGCGCCACTATCTTTTGGGAAAACGAGTGGATATATACACTGACCATAAAAGTCTGAAGTATGTATTTACTCAGAAGAAACTCAACATGCGACAGAAAAGATAGCTAGAACTCATAGTAGACTTCGACATCAACCTACAGTATCATCCTAAAAGGTGAACGTAGTTCCCGATGCCCTTAGTCGCCAGCCATTAGTAATGAACCTAACCGCTCAGTGGAGACTACAACAAGAATTGTATGGATTGGAGATTGAAGTAGTTGTGCTAAGTAACGCTTCATCTTTGATGAACTTACAAGTCCAGTCCACTCTTGTAAATCAAATTAAGGCAGCTCAAGCAAATGATGCTAAGCTATAAAAGATCCGAGAAAAAGTAGAAATTAGACTACGAACTCACTTCATCATCCACGAAGATGGATCCTTGCGATATGGAAGCCGTTTATGCGCGCCGGTCAGCTCTGTTCGAGAAGAATTGATGAAAGAAGCTCACAGCTCTCCGTATTCAGCACATCCCGGCGGTACAAAGATGTACGAGGATCTACAGCAACATTACTGGTGGCATGGAATGAAGCGAGAAATAGGAAGGAGCATAGCCAAGTGTTTGGTGCGTCAGCAAGTGAAGGATGAATATTACAGAACTGCTGGTCTACTTCAGCCGTTACCAATTCCAGAATGGAAATGGCAGCACATTACCATGGACTTCGTGACTGCTCTCCCTCGCACTACGAAAGGTAACAATGCAATTTGGGTTATTGTGGATCGACTCACCAAGTCGGCTCACTTTATTCCATTCCGAGTTGGCCAGTCAACCGAGACGTTAGCAAAGAAGTACATGGAAGTGAGTATAAATCTAAAGCAAGATTTAAACCTTCAAGATGTACCATGTTTGATACCCATAAACTCATGCAGGAGATCGTCAGATTACATAGAGTACCTGTTTGCATCGTCTCCGATCGTGATACAAGATTCTGATCACAATTTTGGCAGAGTCCGCAAGCTAGCCTGGGAACGAGTCTGAATTTCAGTACGGCGTACCATCTATAAATAGACGGACAATCCGAGCAAACAATTTAGATACCTCAAGATATGCTGAGAGCCTGTATGTTAGACTTCGGAGGTTCATGGGAAGATCACCTACACCTTGTGGAGTTTTCATACAACAACAGCTATCAGGCAAGCATTAGGATGACACATTTCGCAGCACTCTACGGATGGAAATGTCGTTCCCCGCTGAGTTGGGACGACGTTGGAGATCATGAACTCTTTGGACCAGAGATGATCGTGGAAACTGTAGAAGTGGTTCGCACGATCAGGGAAAGGATGCGTATAGCCTAAGACCGACAGAAACATTAAGCCGATGCAATGCGTTGACACCTGGAGTTCCAACCTGGAGACCATGTGTTCCTGAAGATCTCTCCAAATAGAGAAGTGATATGTTTTGGCAAGAGGGGTAAACTAAGTCCAAGGTACATAGGACCGTTCGACATACTTGAACGAGTTGGAGAAGTGGCATACCGTTTGGCACTACCACCCTCATTGGAAGGAATGCACAACGTGTTCTACATATCCCAGCTACAACGATATGCGAGCAACCCCAGCCACATACTTGATGTAAGTCGATGTAGTACACCCCAATACTTGTGGGGAGGCGGAATTTTGAAAAACGAACTTGTTTAGTGAACGAACATCGACTAACCGCTTGAATCGAAGCTAAACGATAACTAACCAAATATATAGTTGTTCTAAACTACTATGCTTAGGGATTATACCTATCGAAACTTGTCCTTCGTCTTTACGATCTCCTTGTTCTCCTCGGGCTTCTCTAGGTAGTAGACGATCCACCCGAGAGCAAAACTCCAAGCTAAACCTCTAAACTTGAGGCAACTAACCTTCTTGGATTGCTAATCAAAGAAGATAGATGAAATAGAGTGATGGTTATGGATTGATTAGTCTAACTAATCCTAGATCTCAACACATGAGGGTGAGGATTAGTCTTTTGAAGAGAGAGAGCTTGAGGAGAGAGAATGTGAATAATATTATGATATAAGTTTATGAGTATCATATCATATATGAAGCATTTTCTAATAATAAGAAAAGAAAAAAGAGTGATGATTAATCATGCTTCTAAAATATCTAGTGGTGATTCATTAGCATGAGTCATTAAGCAATAAATGTGCATTAATGAAATGAATGAATCACCACCATGACTCATAACCTCATTCAATGAATATGACACATAACCCTCCTTAGTCACCATCTTCTAGAAGCTTCTCGAGCAATTACGAGAACGCCCCTCCGATCCGCAAAAATACGGAAAAACATTAGACTGTATAAATCCAATAACCGGATACCAGTAACTGGCTTAAACCAAAGCCGACTGGTAAAAACTGTCCGAAAGTCGTACGCGCGTAAACGCACGTATGCGTCCGAACCCTTTGTCGCAAAACCATGCAACCTCTATATCGTTTCGCCTGGAGTAGGAAACTCTCTGTGTGGGACTCTAGAGACTCGACTACTACGCTGGCAGTGGGTTTAACCACAGACCGCAAGCGGCACTAGCTGTACGTAACGGTCCCCAGGTAGTTGTCGATAAGATGGCCGATGAGAAAACCCATCCGAACTCCTACTGAGTCTGATGTGACAATCTCCATACAGTCCGGTCCGTTCGTCCAAGACTATCGCATATCGGGCCTAGGGGGCGGCAAGCGTCAGTCCCCTAATAGCGGTATAAGTCGTGTCGGAGGGAAGCCCATTACACCCTGAGAAACTACTGGAACCTACCAGCAAATCTCGCTTGCCCTGGCCAGGGACTTTGCGTAATGGCTCTCTGACACAGCGCGATATCTACTCCCAATACCGGGAGGGACGAATCCTGTCTAACTGCCACTGCCTCCAAGTGCTCGGGACTGCACCCAACTGCTACCTGTTTGCACGACTCCTTTGAGCCGTGGTAGGGTAGCAATCTAAAAACAGTGGGACACACTCGAGGCGAAGCAGCAGTGTCAAGTCTGCGGACTATGCTGTACTCATGTCACCTGGGAACTGTTAACTGACGATGGGTATAATTCCAACCAATCAGTTCCCCGGCGAGTCCTGTCCGGTGTACCCGTAACCTAACGAGCACCTGTATACTATCTCCAGTACGACGTACTGATGGCTGTGGGACAGACCATTTCCCCAACTGGGATGAGAAGCGTATACACTTAGTCTACTCCGGAATATCGATGCCCTATCTCGATAATCCAACGACCAGGGACCTGTATGGGATGTTGCTTACAGACTACCCAGCTCCCACTAGTGTGATTGCCATCACGACGCTGGTAATCAAGCAAATATCTAATGGGCTCTACTAATATGTATAAGTGATACGTTACAAGAAACATATGCACATATTAAAGTAGACACAAACCAAGTAGCATACTACCATTTTAGCAAGACTGTATATATAACTGTGAATATCCCAAGCTTCCATTAAGTAATATACAATCTAGTATGATACAATAATGGCCCCTAGGGCATATACACTAACAATCTCCCACTTGCACTAGGGCCATGAGCTGGCATATCGTAGACCTATCATCTCGAATAGCCTCTCGAACTGCGTCTGAGGAATGGCCTTTGTGAATGGATCAGCAACGTTATCCTCTGTCTTTACTCTCTTTACCTCGATCTCCCGGCGATCTATGATCTCCCTGATCAGGTGATACTGCCTTAAGATGTGTCTGGACTTCTGATGGGACCTGGGTTCCTTCGCTAAAGCTATAGCGCCGTTGTTGTCACAATACAGAGGTATTGGATCAACACTGGTAGGAACCACCTGAAGTTCTGTGAGGAACTTCTTCATCCAGACTGCTTCTTTTGCGGCATCGCAAGCAGCTATGTACTCTGCTTCCATCGTTGAGTCTGCAACGGTCTCCTGTTTGGAACTCTTCCAACAGACCGCCCCTCCATTGAGGGTGAAGACAAAACCCGACATGGATTTGGAGTCATCTTTGTCACTCTGGAAGCCGGAGTCGGCAAAGGCCTCCATCTGAAGGTCTTTTCCGCCATATACCAAGAACATCTCCTTAGTCCTCCTCAGGTACTTGAGAATGTTCTTTACTGCTATCCAGTGCTTCTCTCCTGGGTTTGCTTGATACCTGCTTACTACGCTCAATGCGTATGCTACATCTGGTCTGGTACATAACATCGCATACATTATAGAGCCTACCGCAGAAGCGTAGGGTATAATCGACATGCGATCCCTTTCCAAATCAGTCTTGGGAGACAAATCTTTGGAGAGGGTGATTCCGTGACAAGCCGGTAGGTTACCGCGCTTAGAATCTTCCATACTGAATCTCTTCACTATGGTGTCTATGTACCTGGACTGTGAAAGTCCCAATATCCTCTTTGATCTATCACGATAGATCTGGATTCCCAGAATGTAGGTGGCATCACCCAAGTCTTTCATGGAGAATTTATGTGACAAGAATCTTTTGACTGACTGTAATATAGGAATATCATTTCCTATTAGGAGAATGTCATCCACGTACAAGACGAGGAATACTACAGCTCTCCCTACAATCTTACTGTATATGCATGGTTCATCTGGGTTTTTGATAAAGTCAAATTCTTTGACAGCATCATCAAAACAGATGTTCCAACTCCGCGATGCCTGCTTTAGTCCATAAATGGACTTAAGTATGGTCCCACTCTGAATGAATCCTTCTGGCTGATCCATATAGACGCTTTCTTCCAAATTTCCATTTAGAAAGGCCGTCTTTACGTCCATCTGCCAGATTTCATAATCGTGGAAGGCAGCAATAGCAAGAAGGACCCGAATAGATTTAAGCATAGCCACTGGAGAAAAGGTTTCGTCATAGTCCAAACCAGGTCTTTGACGGAAACCCTTTGCAACAAGTCTAGCTTTATAGGTTTCAACCTGTCTATCTACACCAATCTTCTTTTTGAAGATCCATTTGCATCCTACGGGTTTTACCCCATCTGGAGCAATGTCCAAAGTCCATACTTTGTTGGTGTACATGGACTCCATTTCGGTCCGCATTGCATCTAGCCATTTTACCGAGTCACCGCTCTGAATGGCTTGCTGGAAGCTAGTAGGCTCATCATATTCAATAGTGCAATCCTCTCTATCCCCGTCTATGAGAAAACCGTAGTATCTCTCGGGCGGATGAGATTGCCTACTACTCCTGCGGAGTGGCGTCGGGATGTCCTGTTCTCCTGAACCTTCTGGTTCTACCATACTTTCAGTAACAGTTTGTGGTTCTAGAATTTCTTCCAGTTCTACTGTGCTCCCACTCTTCTGATTTTCTAAAAACTCAGTTTCCAAGAAGCGGGCATGTTGAGAAACAAAGAGCTTTTGTTCCTCTGCGTAATAGAAACAATATCCCATGGAGTTCTTTGGAAATCCCACAAACTTACATAGTACTGAGCGTGTCTCGAGCTTGTCCGCATGCTGCTTCTTTACAAAAGCCGGACATCCCCATGTCTTAAGATACTTAAGACAGGGTTTCTTCCCACTCCACATCTGATATGGTGTGGTAGGCACAGTCTTGGTTGGAACTCGGTTTAAAAGATATGCAGCTGATTCTAGTGCATATCCCCAGAATGATCGTGGCAACTCAGCGTTACTCATCATGGATCGTACCATATCCAATAGGGTTCGATTCCGTCTCTCCGATACACCGTTATGTTGTGGTGTGTATGGAGGAGTAAGCTGAGAGAGAATTCCATTCTCTTTTAAGTAACCTAGGAACTCGGCACTTAAGTATTCACCACCTCGATCAGATCTCAGTGTCTTGATACTTTTGCCGGTTTGTTTTTCTACTTCATTCTTGTATTCTTGGAATTTCTCAAAGGCCTCGGATTTATACTTCATCAAGAAGATATATCCATACCTAGAGAAATCATCCGTAAAAGTAATGAAGTAGGAATAACCACCTCGCGCATGTGTAGACATTGGACCGCACACGTCACTGTGTACGAGTCCCAAGAGCTCGCTTGCTCTTACTCCGTGTCCAGAGAACGGAGTTTTTGTCATCTTTCCCATGAGACAAGATTCACAAGTAGCATAAGATTGATATTCGAACGGATTCAAATATCCTTCTTTATGTAACTTAGTCAACCTCCTCTCATTGATGTGACCTAGTCTACAATGCCATAAGAAAGCCTGATTTGTTTCCGGAGACTTTCTTTTAAGTGTGTTCTGGATACTAAAAATCTGAGCTTGATTTAATACGTATATTCCGTTTTCTAATGTACCTGACCCAATCAAATCTTGATTTAGGTGGATGTGAACCACATCTCTTGTAAAAGCAAAATCATATCCTTCCTTAGAAAGTAAGGGTACAGATATGATATTACAAGTCGTACCTGGTACATAAAAACAGTTACGTAGAATCAATATCTGCCTAGCTGTCATCCCAAGATGATATTCCCCTACGGATTCAGCATTCATGCTCATTCCGTTAGCAACTGTGAGGGTCATATCTCCTATCCCGATAACCCTACGATTTCTCAGAGCCTGTAATGAATTACAAATGTGAGTTCCTGATCCGGTATCCAATACCCAGGAAGTAGGGTTAACTGACATACAGTTCTCTATCATAAACACACCCGAAGTCGAAGCCACAACATGCTTCGTATCCTGGCTACTAGCTTCTAAAGCCCTGCAATCACTCTGCCAATGCCCAATCCCATAGCAATAGGAATATCCCTCAATAGGGTGGTCCAGCTTGTCATAGGCAATGGACCTCTGGACAGACTTTTGCCAGTCATATAAGTCAGATTCAGTCAAATTATTATCTAGATGTAACCTATGTGTGGTCATAGGGTCGCTGCAATTTTAAGAGAGAGAAGAAGATACTATTAGCATGATGCTCTTGCAAGTTTAGAGTGGTTTAATTTATCTAAACAGGATGGCTCCCACTGTTTCTCGAATCCTTCCTCAAACCATAAAAGAAGAATTAGCCAGGACAATTCTCACCGTACAATACTTGCTTAACCGTTCAGCCAGGCCAGTGTCGATACTTCGAGGGAGGTTTTCCAACGCTTTCGCGAAGTTCCTTAATTAAATAACCTCTTTTCTCTGGGGGCGTAACCCCGCTGACACCTTTCTTGGCACCTACTTGGTTTATAGCATTGATCGTTAAGTGACGAATCTCCTAATAAGTAGCATGTACTCACAGTAGGATCGGGATCCAAAATATCATCGTATGATAATGTTGAAGGAATCCTACCAACATTCATCAAACTCCAAAATGGTATGCATCTCTCTGCAAATTTCAGTTTCTTTTGAAACTCCCGATATGGATTTTTGCCCCATGCTCTTATGACCTTGACTTTAGTCAACAAATCATAAGTCACATGTCAAGTTCTACCCGTCATTGTCCAGGTTAATTTGAACCCACCCGTACATACCCTTGACTTTAGTCAACAAGGTAATACGACTGTCCCAAACCAACGCATCTATCTATGCTGCATATAAATATCCAACAGCTACCAAACACTGTGCCTTGACTTTAGTCAACAAACACAGCTTGAATACTATTGACTATCTATATGAAATGACGGAGGGCTACGAATGGTTTTGGCAAAACCGTGAACGTAGTGAACTTGATATAATCGAAGGAACCTGATACTTTTTAAAAGGAGTGGCTAAAGCTCCGCAATTAAAAAATTCTGCTCTTTTAAAATAACCGAGTGGTTTCTTTTTAAATTTGTTCCAACGATTAAACTTTGGTTTATTTTCTTTGCATTATAATAATGCGTCCCATCATTTAAACTTATCATTGCAGAAAACAACGAAAATACCACGTCCTCTTATGCCATCCGCATTCGCCACGGGGTCCCGTCATCACCCGTTAGGTTACTTAACTAACGACAGAGCGGGGGATGGGCTAGCGCGGGTGTAAAACATAAGTGACGTCTAAATAGCTATCATATATATAGATATTTTACATTCGTCTGACGCAATGATATACATTCCAGAACACAGATAAACAATATTGGATTTGCAAGCAATCTGTATTTCTTTTGAGCCTGCAAGAAAAGACAGATTACACAGTTGTGATGAATAGCCATTACCCCACCCCAGACCCCTATGGGTACGGCAAACTACCCGCCAAGTACCAGAAGTGAAGCGGTCTGCCTCAACACTTCAAAATACCCGGTAGTTTGTGCACCCCACCTTGGGTCTATCTAGGAGCAAAAACAATAAAAAGAAATAATACAACGGTGGCTACAACCGCAACCTGGATGTGCCCCGCAAAATAATATTACAACTTGTTACAATTACATCAAATGAATTAAAACAATAACCCATCATAAAACCCGGCTAATCACCACAACAGTCCAATACAGTTTATATGCACAAACAGTTAAAATCATTACAGAAATGTGCAACCCCCTGCCAACCGACATACTAGCAGTTAGGGGAGGTTTACGAACACATTAAACAATCACAGATATTATCCAATACGCAAATACAGTACAATTTCGATCGATAAAACATCTTTAATATTGCTCCAAAATCTGCTCTGTATACTGGAAACCTGAGCAAAATTAAAATATTCCAGAAAACCCCAAATACCAGAGAGGACCCACACATGAAAGATGAGTCCATGAGTCGGCAACTCGGCCGCGGAACCGCGGCGGATCGGTGGGATCCGCCGCCCTTCCGCGGCGCTTTAGCCGAGTCATGGGCTCGAATTTCATGGGTGTTCTCCTGGGCTCTTTTCTAGCTTTCTGAGCAACCCTGAACAATTTTAGGACATCATTTTAAACTCGACAGAAACTGAAATATTTTAGGGTTTTCCGGCTTCGTTTTTCCGTTCGAAATTCGTACAAATTTGCAATCAAGTTATTTATTGTTTAGCGAGGCTCTGATACCACTGTAAGTCGATGTAGTACACCCCAATACTTGTGGGGAGGCGGAATTTTGAAAAACGAACTTGTTTAGTGAACGAACATCGACTAACCGCTTGAATCGAAGCTAAACGATAACTAACCAAACATATAGTTGTTCTAAACTACTATGCTTAGGGATTATACCTATCGAAACTTGTCCTTCGTCTTTACGATCTCCTTGTTCTCCTCGGCCTTCTCTAGGTAGTAGACGATCCACCCGAGAGCAAAACTCCAAGCTAAACCTCTAAACTTGAGGCAACTAACCTTCTTGGATTGCTAATCAAAGAAGATAGATGAAATAGAGTGATGGTTATGGATTGATTAGTCTAACTAATCCTAGATCTCAACACATGAGGGTGAGGATTAGTCTTTTGAAGAGAGAGAGCTTGAGGAGAGAGAATGTGAATAATATTATGATATAAGTTTATGAGTATCATATCATATATGAAGCATTTTCTAATAATAAGAAAAGAAAAAAGAGTGATGATTAATCATGCTTCATAAAATATCTAGTGGTGATTCATTAGCATGAGTCATTAAGCAATAAATGTGCATTAATGAAATGAATGAATCACCACCATGACTCATAACCTCATTCAATGAATATGACACATAACCCTCCTTAGTCACCATCTTCTAGAAGCTTCTCGAGCAATTACGAGAACGCCCCTCCGATCCGCAAAAATACGGAAAAACTTTAGACTGTATAAATCCAATAACCGGATACCAGTAACTGGCTTAAACCAAAGCCGACTGGTAAAAACTGTCCGAAAGTCGTACGCGCGTAAACGCACGTATGCGTCCGAACCCTTTGTCGCAAAACCATGCAACCTCTATATCGTTTCGCCTGGAGTAGGAAACTCTCTGTGTGGGACTCTAGAGACTCGACTACTACGCTGGCAGTGGGTTTAACCACAGACCGCAAGCGGCACTAGCTGTACGTAACGGTCCCCAGGTAGTTGTCGATAAGAAGGCTGATGAGAAAACCCATCCGAACTCCTACTGAGTCTGATGTGACAATCTCCATACAGTCCGGTCCGTTCGTCCAAGACTATCGCATATCGGGCCTAGGGGACGGCAAGCGTCAGTCCCCTAATAGCGGTATAAGTCGTGTCGGAGGGAAGCCCATTACACCCTGAGAAACTACTGGAACCTACCAGCAAATCTCGCTTGCCCTGGCCAGGGACTTTGCGTAATGGCTCTCTGACACAGCGCGATATCTACTCCCAATACCGGGAGGGACGAATCCTGTCTAACTGCCACTGCCTCCAAGTGCTCGGGACTGCACCCAACTGCTACCTGTTTGCACGACTCCTTTGAGCCGTGGTAGGGTAGCAATCTAAAAACAGTGGGACACACTCGAGGCGAAGCAGCAGTGTCAAGTCTGCGGACTATGCTGTACTCATGTCACCTGGGAACTGTTAACTGACGATGGGTATAATTCCAACCAATCAGTTCCCCGGCGAGTCCTGTCCGGTGTACCCGTAACCTAACGAGCACCTGTATACTATCTCCAGTACGACGTACTGATGGCTGTGGGACAGACCATTTCCCCAACTGGGATGAGAAGCGTATACACTTAGTCTACTCCGGAATATCGATGCCCTATCTCGATAATCCAACGACCAGGGACCTGTATGGGATGTTGCTTACAGACTACCCAGCTCCCACTAGTGTGATTGCCATCACGACGCTGGTAATCAAGCAAAGATCCAATGGGCTCTACTAATATGTATAAGTGATACGTTACAAGAAACATATGCACATATTAAAGTAGACACAAACCAAGTAGCATACTACCATTTTAGCAAGACTGTATATATAACTGTGAATATCCCAAGCTTCCATTAAGTAATATACAATCTAGTATGATACAATAATGGCCCCTAGGGCATATACACTAACACTTGATCATTCAGAGCTCACAGTACAAACCGACCTAACCTGTGAGCAATAACCAGTTATGATCCTGGACCGAAATATGAAAACATTACGGAACAAGGAGGTAAACTTGGTCCGAGTGATGTGGAAAAAGGATTCACCAGGAAAATCAACTTGGGTAAAAGAAGAAGATATGTGTGCACAATACCCTCAGCTATTCGATGATTAGTCCTTTATATAAATTTCGAGGACGAAATTTTTATAAGGAGAGTAGAATGTAACGACTCTGAAACCACTATACAGAAATTTCTTGTTATTTCACAGTAAAGGGTATTACAGCCTATGTAAGAGTTATAAGTTAGATTTTTTAATAAAAGCAAAAAATAACTTGTAGATCACTGGTAAAGCCTCTACACTGTTGTGACATAGCCTGTGTGTTCAATTCCAATCAGACACAATTATTTTTAGATTTTTCTTTTTAATTTTTCAGAAGCCCAAGAGTTGCATTTGTAATACACGGAGAAACGAAAAGTTTCAGAAAAATTAAACAGGCGCAATGAGGTGTTCACACCTAACTTGACACATGGCACAAGTCTCGAGACGGGTCATCAAGATCCGACCGCCTATTTCCTTGATATGGCCGCCGCCGACAGTTGGATGTTGTCCAATTACCTCCGTTCTTTGCACACTTGACTCTTCAACTCCTTTCAACTCTTCTGCACTGTTTGATTTTCCTGCAATCAAACAGAGACTCTTCAAATCACCATTTAACACCATTTAAATTATTTTAATCCATATTTTTAATTCCTAAACCCTAATTATTCACTATAAATACCACCACATACCCTAGCTCCTCTCTATTCTGAAAATTTCTATCAAAATCATCCCAAAAGTTCCTAAGTGCAAGTGGAGTTAGCAACTATGCTCCTTCCATCGAAGTTCGAAGCCGTTTCCGGAGCTTCCGCGACGCCACGGAGCCACCCTCTCTCTTCCTTACTCCTTTCTCGAAGTTATAAAGTCGTAAGTCCCTCTTCTCTCTTCTTCTATCATCTCAAAACCATCTTCTAAAAACATATTGGAAAAGTGGGGTTAACTTCGATATGTGTAGTTTTAACCTTTGTACTCACTTTTTTAAAAGCAAAATGGGTCAAAATAACTTTCTCACACTGCTTGTAATCTTGCTTACAATCTTTTAGTTTTTAGATTAACCAGAACTTTCATGTGAATCTATCATATAACAAACTTTTCATTAAAATACCATGAACTTTAGTATAACCCCCTTTTCAATAATTGTTAAATACCTTTAAGAAAAATTTATGGGGTAACGACCTACCCTACATGCACACTATGGTTTCATAACATGGTATTCTAAACGCATGACTAATTTAAAGAATTACTTTTATATTAAAATTCCCCACATTTCCAAAACGGGTGTCTTTTAATCGGTATTTTTGAAATCCTAGGCAATTACGCATCTACAACCCTCGTTAGTGGGCCCGCTACTGGATGGTGCAGATTATCGCACATCTTTGGGAAAGTAGAGCGAGATTCAGAACTCCTCACAGAGTATTCAGTCTCGAAAGGAAATAAAAAAACGGCTTTTAAGAAATACGACTTTTCTAAACAAAACTAAATTTTGGAAAAAATTATAAAAATCTATAATCCGTATTTTCAATAAAAACAAACTATAAAACTTTATTTTTACAGATTAATTTTTTTTATAAAATGCCATCAAGTTACCAAAAGGGCTAGCTTTCAATAAAATACCACAAACTTTTAAAAAGGCTAAGTTTCATCACCAAAATACCATAAAAATTAAAATATATGTTCATGAAAACCCTAAATGGTACAAACCACCCTCGAGGTTTATTTTTAAGTATATTAAAGTATATTTTCGTAAAACCCTCTCGAGATATACAAAACAATATTTTAGGGACTATAGATTAATATATGCTTAAGCGGTTTCATTTCTCTTGAGCCTCGAAGAGCCGGAAAAAGTGAGTGATTGCCTATTCAAGTTAGACAACTTAATAGAGTTATCAATGGCAATTGTCTTGGAAAAAGAAATAAATCATGCCGTCCATGTGCAGTAGTTGCCGATTGCTCTCAAACCTGAGAATTTCAAGAGCTAAATTTGTTCACAAGTTTCTGATTTCAACCTGAATCCAAACTCAAACCGGAATCCAAAATCAAACAAAAACTTGAATACTTGATTATGAACCTGAATACTCGAATACAAAAATCAAACTTAAACTTGTATACTTGACAAGACTTGACCGAACCATGGTTATAACTTGACATGAATACCTGAACACATGCTTACATCTTGAACATGAACCTGTACATTTTTATATCCATGGATTTGGCCAAGAGCTGTAATCTTAATCTATACAATACAATACGCGGGGATAAAGGGGTAGATTGGTACGGAACGTATATCGTGGCACGGGAGATCACTTTAAAAGACACCTACATTAATTCACGTGCCGTTGTCCCGTGGGTTATGATGGGGCCTTGTACTACATTTTACCATAGTCCACGAGATAAGATGGACTCCTCTCGTATACATGAATATTTTCCTTACCAAACTATAAATAACCACGTTAGAATAACTATCTTATACTTGTGAATGATCATATACAATTTTACATGTCTTCTGTTCATTTGGTTTCTATTCACATTATATACTATCTTCTCTTACTTCTTTTGGGACTTACAGAGTGCTAGTTCGTTGACGACATTCCTCTCTGTTTTGTTTCTTTGGAATGTTCGTCAGGCGGACCGAACTCTGAAGATGTAGAGCCGAGGCAAGAGGACTTGGACCAGTTTGCAGCTCAGCCTGACAACTAGTTCTTTCTGCACTTACCTTCAGTATGCTAATGTTTAGGAATTTGCTTTTATTATTGTATGTTCTATTTTCAGACAATTGTATGTAAAGATGAATGTAAATAAAGTTGTTGTTTCGTTTTATTACTTTTGCCATTCTTTTTCATTTTTATATTGCTTAATTATGCTTAACGTATTTGTTTCATAGTAAATAAGTTACGGGTTTGCCACTTCACTGTTTCCGTCCATTGGGAAGCGGGGCGTGACAACGACGTAGCTGAGATATGTGGAATACGTTATGAACTCACGGTGGTAGAGCCAAACGATTAGCCATATCTCCTACCCGTTCCAATTTGTCGAATGGTCCGATATACCTCGGGCTGAGCTTTCCCTGTCTACCGAAGCGAATTACTCCACTGTTTCGGAGAGATCTTGATGAACACATGATTTCTCGGCTGGAATTCTTGGTGTCAGTGATTCGCATCTACCCAATACTTATATCTGTCATAGGCTACGTGCATCTGTAACATTTCAAAAATTTTAAAGGTTTATTTTAGAATTAATGATATAATGAGTTTTCTAAAGATGATAGCATTTATTGAATTGGGTTTTCATAAATTGGTAAATACATATATTTATACAATTTATAATAATAAAACCAATATTATTATTATTCCTAATTAATACTATTTTGGCAGGGCAAACACATTAATATTTTCACTTTTTCCCCTTAATTTTAAAATAAAAGTTGGGGGGAGACATGGGTGAGGCGTGGGCTCACCATGCCTTCTCCTCATTTGTTCCCTCTCCCTATTTATTCTCTCTCCTTATTTCTTTCTTCTTCCCTAACACAATATGTAACGATTCTGAAATCCATGTACAGTTGTAACAATTCTATATTATATAAAGGGTATCTCTATTTCTAATTCCGAGTTATAAGTAGTTTTTGATAAAAGTCAACAAGAAACTCATTGTAGCTCACTGGTTAATATTCTCCATTGTTGTTCCTTAGCCTGCATGTTCGAATCTCATCAGCCTCAATTATTTAATATTTTTTCTTTTTAACGTTTTGGAAGCCCAAATGTTTGCTCGAACTTTACACAGGGTTATGAAACATTTCAACTGAAAAGAGGTATTCAATTAGGACCGCAAACTCGACCTAAACCCCTGACATGAACCCCGAGGCGTTTGCCTCTGGTGTAGCCATCGAAACCCCAAAACCGGCAACCCGGGCTTGATTAAATTGGTCCATGCTCCACCCTTGCATCCTTTCAACTCCCCACTACCCCTTTTCATACTTTAAAACTCCCCATTTAATCCAGAGACTCTGCAGTCTTTTCATCTACCCCATTACCTTCACTTTTAAAACATTTTAATTATCTTTTTAATTCACTCTAAACCTAAATTCCTCTTTATAAATACCTATTCATTTTCCTTAGTTCTCCACTAAATTATTCTGAAAATATCACTCAAAATCATATCCCTCAAGTCACACTCTAGCCAAGGAAGTCAAGCACTCAAGTCCAAGCCAACTCCGTCTCTCAAGTTCGTTCCTCCGCACGTTATCTATCTTGAGTTCGTTCTTTCGCACGAAATCGATCCTAAGCTTGATCCTCCACGCATCATAGTTCTCAGTTTTTTCAAACCGAGGCTTCTTATTTCCTTGTGTTTCAAGCGCAACCTGTAAGTCCCCCCCTCGATCTCTCTCTTTTTTCTCCCCTCACATCGACATGAAAATAATTTTAGAAAAACAATTCTTTGGAAATTATGGTTGTAACTTGTCATAACTTTTACCATGAAAACATCACTTATCTACCATTATATTATTCATGTATGCCATGCCAAATTTACATGTTTCATGAATTTAAAATGAACTTAATAATGTTAAAACAATATTAGAATAAATATACAGTTAAATACCATGATCATATTTTATCAATTACTAGTTTGTGACATAACTCACGGGGTAATGATCTACCCCACACGCATACATGGAAATCATAACACGAACATATATTTATAGCGTTATTGGTAAAGAAAGGTATTTTGCTAAAATACCTTCAAGTAAAATTGAAATTTTTATTCTTTGTAAATATGCCTCTACAACTCTCGTTAGGGGAACCTGTTTATGGATGGTGTGGATTATCGTATATCCTGAGGATAGTAGAATGAGATACAGAACTTCTCATGGGGAATTCTATCTCGAAAGGAATAAAATACGGTTTTAAAAGAAAATATACAAATTCTAAAAAATTTAACAAGTTTTGGTAGATTGGGTTATCGCTATTTTCTAAAATATCGATCAAAGCAAGTTTTTAAAATTAATTTTTTTAAGAAAATACCCTCAAGTTTCCAATAGATAGATTTTTCATAAAAATATCATAAACTTTTACAAGCTAGGTTTTGACACTAAAATACCACAAAATATAAAATATTTTTTTATGAAAAAATCATGACATTTTAATTAACATATTTTTATCAAAATACACCCTCGAGATTTTAGGATGAATTAAAACCCCTCGAAAAATTTTAAATGACATCTTTCACTAAAATACCTTAGAACCCAAAAGACTAATCTCTATTACATATTTAGATTGCAGGTTGGTTTAAGTGGCGTCTTTTCTCGACAGGCCTCAGGATGCCAGAGACAATGATGCACTACTTTCCTCTCCCTAAATATAGACATAACTTCAGGGGAATCAAATCACTTGAAGTTGAACTTGAATTCTTGAACTTGACATGAATACTTAAACCCAATATATACACTTGAACCAACTTGACTCAAACCATGAATACAACTGACAAGAATTGCACTTGACATGATTATATAAACTCAATTTTGAAACTAGATATCATATATCCCCTTTTGTATTCATAGATTTGATCAAGACTTGTATCTTTAACCGTAGACTGATATATACGGGGTGTTGGGGTAGTTCAAGTGTGAATCCAACGGAATCTAAGGAGTCACCCTAGTTCATGAATTCATGTCTACTAACACAAGCAATCTATCATGAGGGCCTGTGTTTCTAAGCCTCTGGGGCTCTACTCTTGGGTTTGGAATATTTCGACACTAGGTTGAAGTCCCGTTACTAACAATTGATTCGCGCTCGTGATTCCTTGCTCCTGGAGCCCTACCCTTGAGTTCGAGAATACTCCTGAGATTGGTTGACATTCACATTTGGACTGACGTTAAGTTAGATTACCTTATAGAGACCTGTTAAGTCACATACTCATGCTCACTTACACACACATTTATCACCTGTTATGTTATACATACCATATTACATTACTTTTGTACCTGTTAAATATCATAATTTCTTTAGGAGACTTACCGGGCGCAAGTTCGCTGATGGGTATTCCACCCACCCGTGTTTCTTTAGAATGTTCGTCAGATAATCTAGAGACCGAGGAGGTGGATTTGACTGCTGAGGACTACGACCAGATCGCAGCCCAAGCTGGCCTTTAGATTTCCTGCTCAGTTTTTTATTACCAGTATGCCACTTGTTTAGGCATTTCAAGTTATTTGCATTTTCTTTTCAGAGCATCTATCCATATAAATAAAGTTTGTTGAATGAATGTAAATAAATTAGTTTGTTGAAAATTTCATGCTCTTATTATCTTGCACTGTGTATAATTTCTTGTTTACGCTTAGCATATTTATTTTAAGAAATGACTTTTTTAATATAAATATGTCGCGGTCTTGTCACATGATCGTTGTCGTCCATTGAGAAGCGGGGCACGACACAATATCTCTCTCACTCTCTCTCTCTCTCAAACTCTCTTTCACTCTCCCTCAAACCCAACTCCAAACACAAACCAAAAGCTTCCTCATCCCCTCCCTCAAGCTTGAACAAGATGAAGCCATCATCAAGTGTTCAAGCAGCTCCATACAAGTTTTGGATCTCCTCTTTAGCTCAAATCTTCCAAGCTAAACCATTTAGTCTCAAGTTTTAAGAGTTTTGCATAAAATACTATACCTTTGCATAAAAATCATGTTTATATGGTTTAAATCTTGCACAAATGGAGTTTTAAAAGGTTACTTGTAGATGTAGTATGTTAGCGCAAGTTTTCCTGTTGTTACAACTTGTTTGGGTTAGATCAATGGAAATTTGTTAAAAGTTTTGGTTTTAAAGTGTTTTTCTAACTTCAGATTTTTGAGCAGTAAGTTTTCTTTTTCAAACATTTGAGCTTAGATCTTCAGATGTCTACGATATCTCTGTTTATATTTCATATTGTTTGTCGGACATATGAGATTTTTTTTTCCAGACGTTTGCACCTTCTCTGGGTTTTCCTTTGTATCTTCTTCATACGTCTGTATGTTGTTGATCAGATGTCTGTAATCTCTTTGTAACTATTTAATGTTGTTTTTCAGACATTTGAATTTTGAGCTTCAGACGTCTGCCGCTTCTCTTTCTCTGTGAGACATCTTCTTCAAACGTCTAATCATTAAGCTTCAGACATCTGATGCTCTTTTTATGGCCTGATTAACTTAAGTTTTTTGTCATGTTTAGTTTTCTTGGGTTTATATTGATATTAATGGGGTTTTCTTGCATGTTTATAATTATTAATAGTTATAGGGTTTGTTGGTGATATATGCCCTACAGGCCATTATTGTATAGTACTGGATTGTATATTACATTTTGAAAGCTTGAGATATACACGGATATAATAACAGTCTTTCTCAATATGATAGTATGCTATCTGGTTTGATTCTATCTTAATATGTGTATATATTTCTTTTAGCATATGGCTAATACATATTGATAGAGCCCTTATGATATTTGCTTGACTACCAGCGTTGTGATGGCAGTCATACTAGTGGGGGCTGGGTAATCTATAAGCACATCCTTATACTTGTCCCTAGTCATAGGATTATCGAGACGGGGCATCGATACTCCAAAGTAGACTAGTGTATATGCTTCTCATCCCAGTCAGGGAGATGGCCTGTCCCGCAGCCTTTGGTATGCGATACCAGAGATAGTATACGGGTGCTCATTAGGTTATGAGTTGCACTGGACAGACTCGATGGGAAATGCTGGTTGGTATTATACCTATCGTCAGTTAGCAGTTCCCGGGTGACATGAGTACAGGTTAGTCTGTTGACTTGACATCACTATTCGTCTCGAGTGTGTTCCCACTGTACTTAGATTGCTACCCTACCACGGCTCAAATGAGTCGTGCAAATAGGTAGTGGTTGGGTGCAGCCCCAAAGCACTTGGAGGCAATAGAGGTTAGAAAGGATTCGTCTTTCCCGGTATTGGGGGTTGATATCGCGCTGTGTTCAGATAGTCATTACACAAAGTCCCTGGCCAGGGCAAGCGTGATTTACAGGTAGGTAGACCAGTAGTTTCTCAGGGTGTATTGGGCTCTACACCGATACGACTTATTGAGCTATTAGGGGTCTGGCGGTTACCATCCCCCTAGGCCCGATATACGATACTCTTAGATGAACAGATCGGACTGTACGGAGATTTTCACAGATAGGATCAGTAGGAGTTCGGATGATTTTTCTCGTCGGCCTTCTTATCGACAGATGCCTGGGTAGCCGTTATGTACAGCTAGTGTCACTGACGGACTTATGGTTAAACCCACTGCCAGTGTACTGTCGAGTCTTTAGAGTCCCACACAGAGGGTTTCCCTCGTTAAGGCGAAACAATGTAAAGGCCGTATGGTTTTACGTGCAGGGTTCCGATCATATACGTATACTAGCTACACAGATGTTGTTCGGAAGGATAATACTAGTGGGCTTTGTTTAAGCCGGATTCTAGTATTATATTATTGGATTATTATTATCTCATTGTATTCGTATTTTTTGGAGTATGGATACAGGTATGTATATACGGTGAGGGCATTCTTGAAATTTTACAAGAGATGCTTTTAGAAGGGGACGCCTCATTATTTGGATTTATCGATTTTTTCAAATAGATTAATGAGGTGGAAAATGGAGATATTTGTGGCATGGTGAAGCATGGCTCATTTCATTTGTTTATGTGTTTGGGTTTACTATTGAAGCATGGTTGTTATTTTCTATTGGAAAATAATCCATGGTTCATGAGAGAGAGAGAATGAGCCATCCTTCACTATTACAAGACTTAGCTCATTTGAAAATTTCTTTTCTCTCTCCATTTTTCCTTTCTTTCTTCCTCAAGACCCAAACCCTCACATGAGTTGTGAACCATAGGGTCCTTTGAGATTAAATACTCCAATTAACACTCTATATCTTCTAAGCTATTTAGTTTAGCGAACTAGGTACTTTAGTTATCTCGGTTTAGAGGTTGGAGCTTGAACCATAAACTCTCGGGTGGATTGTCTTTGACACAAGGAGACTAACGTTCAAGCACGATTCGGATCTTCGAGGAGCTCAAGAAGAAGAGGAGGAGAAGACCCGAAGGACATGTAATAAGGAGGTATAAACTCTTACATAGTAGTTAGAACCTCCAAGTAAAATTGCTAGTTAAGGTTTTCGTAAAGATCCTGGAGTTTAGGTCGGTGTTGCAAGTCAAGAAAATAGTTTTTTTTTTAAAATTTCACCTCTCCACAAGTGTGTGGGGTGTGCGACATCGACTTACAGTGGTATCAAAGCCTACAAAAACCTTAACTAGCTTGTTAGCAAGTAATTAGAACTTCGATCGACGGAATATGTCCGAAATTAAATTTCCATATAATGCTTGCTGTCGAATTTTTAAAACTATTCAAAAAATCATTTTAGTGACCTTAAATATACATGAAGGCTTTTCTAAGAACAAGAAAAAAAATTGAGACCATAATCTTTCAACTAAACCGTGGAACCGCGGCCAAACAGGACTTTTAGCCGCGGATTCGCGGCCGAGTTATGGCCGATTTGCTCTTAATTTTTTCTGTGGTTCTATTCTTTGGAAATATGATTTTTGGCATATTTGGTTTTTACCCAGATTTGTTCGTATACTGGTTTGTGTAGGGGGCAAACACGGATAGTTGTTATCGATCGAAATTCTAAGTGTTTGCTAATCAGTGTTTCTGTGATTATATATGTGTTACTAAACGTCCGCTAATTGTTATATGTCGATTAGTGGGGAATGCACATATCTGTATCTTGTTGATAGTTTGTGGATATGAAGTATCGGATCGTCGTGAATGAATAGCCGGGGGATGTGAGAAGAGTGTTCTTTTCTTTCATTCATGTATATTTGTAAATTGATGTAATATTCTTTTGCGGGGCACATCCGGGTTGAGCTTGTATCCACCGTTGTATTATTTCATTTACTTTTTCTTACACCTAGGATAGACCCAAAGTGGGGTGCACAAACTACCGGGTTCTTGAATTGCCGAGTGGCCTTCTCATTTTATTGAGGCAGGTTACTTCACTTCGAGAATTTGGCGGGTAGTTTGCCTCACCCGTAGGGGTCTAGGGTGGGGTTTGGCTATTCATCATGACCGTGGAATTCACTTATCGTTCTAGGATATAATGAAACACGGAAAGCCTAGTATATCCAATATATTCATCTATGTTGCTATGATCTGGAATGCCTATTATTGCGTAAGACGAATGAATACACACACACACACACACACACACACACATATATATATATATATATATATATATATATTGTATATAATAAATGTTGCTTATGTTTTGCACCCGCACTAGTCTAGCCCCCGCCCTGCCGTTAATTAAGTAACCTAACGGTGCATGACGGGCCACGTGGCAAATGCGGATGGCATAAGCGTACGTTTTATTTTTGTTTCTTTATGTAATGATAGGGTTAAATGATGGGACCGCATTAATATTGATTAACGCAAAGAAAGAAAACCAAAGTTAAATCGTTGGAACAATTTCAAAACCACTCGGTTTTCTTAAAAAACAACTTTTAAATGCGGAGCCTAAACCACTCCTTTTTAAAAGCTATCATAGTTTTTTCGACTATATCAAATTCATTACGTTCACGGTTTTCGCCAAAACCAGCTGTAGCCCTCCGTCATTTCAGATAGGTATTCAGTATTATTCAACCTATGTATTTTGACCTTCGCCAAGACATAATGATTGGTAGCTGCTGAGTATTCATCTGTATCAAAGATAAATGCGTTAATTTGGGACAGGCATACAGCTATTTTGGCCTTCGTCAAGGGTTTGTACGAATGGGTTGAAATTAACCTGGACAATGATGGGTAGAACTTGACTTGCGTCTTATAATATGTTGGCCTTCATCAAGGTCATAAGTTCCTGGGGAAAAAATCCACATCAGTGGTTTTAAAAGAAAAGGAAATTTACTAGTTTTGCATACCATCTGGAGTATGATAATTTTGGTAGGATTCCTTCAAAGTTGTCATGCAATGATAGTTGGATCTCAATCCCACCATGAGTTTTATTACTCCTCGGGAGATTTTTTCACTTCACAATCAATGCTATAAACAAGTAGGTGTCTGGAACAGTGTTAGAGGGGCTACGCCTCTAAAGAAAAGAGGTTATGTAATTAAGGAACTTCACGAAAGAGTTGGAAAACCTCCCTCGAAGTACCAACACTAACCTGGTCGAAAGGTTAAGCAAGAATTGTAAGGTGGGATTAATCCCGACTAATTCTTCTTTTATGGTTTGAAGGAGGATTTGAGAAACAATGGTAGCCATCCTGTTTAAATAAACTAATAACTAATCTAAACTTGCAAGAGTATCATATTGAGTGTTTTCTTTTCTCTCTCTTGACTGTGGCGACCAAAATGACTGGGTTTAAGTTACTGCTAGATAAAAATATATTGACGGGACCAAACTATAATGATTCGCTAAGGAATGTCCAGATGGCCATAACCCATGACAAGATGGGCTACCTCCTTACTACCAAAGCCCCCGCCGTCCCAGGTCCAGATTCCATCGTCGCGGATATTGAGATCCGTAAGACATGGAAAATTGACAATGCAAAAGCCAAGTGCCTCGTGCTGGACTCAATGGATAATGAAAACCAGAGGCGGTACGAGAAGATAGACTTAGCTTCCATCTTCCTCCATACCAAAGATTTATATAGAGAGCAATCTCGTATCGCAAGATATGAGATCTCGAAGAAATTGTTTCAGGCGAAGTTAGTTGTCAGGTCATCTGTACGGGACCACGTCCTTAAAATGATTAGCTATATTGAAGAGCTCGTGGACTTTGGGACCACATTGGAGAACGAGTTATACGCAGACTTGATTCTACAGTCTCTTCCTTCTACCTACGCCCAGTTTATCTTGAATTTCAATATTCAGGATATGGAAGTTTCACTTCCAGAACTCTTTAACATGTTGAGGAGTACAGAGGGCACCCTGAAGAAAACCAGGAAGACATGCGCTCTTCTTATTGGGGAATCTTCCTCCTCTAGATCCAAGGAGATAGCCAAGGGGAAGAAGAAGAAGGCCCTCACCAAGCCGAAAGGAGGTGTCAATAAGGTATAGGGGAAGGGGAAGGAAAAAGATGGGGGGCCGACAGTAGGGAAGGAGGAATGCTTCTATTTTCACAAGAAAGGCCATTGGAAGAAGGACTGCAGAGCCTGGAAAGCCCAGAACCAGGATTCAAAGCAAGTTGTGGTTTCGGCTTCAGGTGTGTTTATAATTGAAAATTGTCTATCAATTAACTCTACTTCCTGGGTACTGGATACCGGATCAGGATCTAATATCTGTAATTCATTGCAGGCACTGAGAAACCGTAGAGTTATCAAGGCAGGTGATATAACCCTCAGGGTTTCTAACGGAGCGAGTGTGGATGCTATGTCCATAGGGGATTATCACCTAAGATTGACAAGTGGACACATTTTGGTTTTGTGTAACTGTTTTTGTGTACCTAGTTTGACATGTAATATCATCTTTGTATCTTTACTATCTAAAGAAGGTTATGATTTTACATTTGTAAGCGATGTTGTAAACATCCACCTTAATCATGGCTTGATTGGGTCTGGTACAGTAGATAACGGTATATACGTATTAAATCAACACCAAGTTTTCAATGTCCAGAACACGCTTAAAAGAGAGTCTCCAGAATTAAATCAAGCTTTCTTATGGCATTGTAGACTGGGTCATATCAATGAAACACGGTTGACGAAGTTACATAAAGAGAGATATTTGGATCCGTTTAAATATCTGTCTTATGCAACTTTTCAACCATGTCTCAAAGGAAAAATGACAAAGACTCCGTTCACTGGACATGGAGTAAGAGCCATCGAGCTCTTAGGACTCATACACAGCGACGTGTGTGGTCTAATGTCTACACATGCAAGAGGTGCTTATTCCTACTTCATTACTTTTACGGATGAATTCTCAAAGTATGGACATGTATTTCTTGATGAAACATAAATCCGAGGCCTTTGAGAAATTCCAGGAATACAAGAATGAAGTAGAAAAACAAACAGGCAAAAGTATCAAGATACTTAGATCTGATCAAGGTGGTGAATACTTAAGTGCCGAGTTCCTGGATTACTTAAAAGAGAATAGAATTCTCTCTCAGCTTACTCCTCCATACACACCTCAAAACAACGGTGTATCAGAAAGGCGGAACCGCACCTTATTGGATATGGTACGTTCCATAATGAGTAACGCTGAGTTACCGCGATCCTTATTGAGTTATGCACTAGAATCTGCTACATATCTTTTGAACAAGGTTCCTACTGAGTCTGTGCCTACCACACCATATGAAATGTAGAGTGGGAAGAAACCCTATCTTAAGTATCTAAAGATATAAGGATGTCCATCTTTTGTCAAAAAGTAGTATGCGGACAAGCTCGAGGCACGCTCAGTACTGTGTAAGTTTGTGGGATACCCAAATAACTCCAGGGGGTATCTTTTCTATTACATAGAGGAACAAA
Organism: Agapanthus africanus; assembly: GCA_030015575.1. Classification (NCBI taxonomy): domain Eukaryota; kingdom Viridiplantae; phylum Streptophyta; class Magnoliopsida; order Asparagales; family Amaryllidaceae; genus Agapanthus; species Agapanthus africanus. The sequence continues at coordinate 671,233,529 of JASDDO010000014.1, forward strand.
AGGTCTTTGTTTCTCAGCATGCCCACTTTTTGGAAACTCAATTTCTTGAAAAAGAAATAAATGGGAGCGCAATAGAACTGGAAGAAATTCCAGAACCACAAACTATTACTGAAAGTATGGTGGAACCAGAAGTTTCGAAAGAACCGGACGTCCCTGCGCCACTCCGCAAATCTAGTAGGCAGTCTCATCCACCTGAGAGATACTACGATTTTATCATAGACGGGGATCTAAAGGATTTCATCATCGATGATGATGAGACAACTAGTTTCCAACAGGCCATTACGAGCAGAGACTCAGTAAAGTGGTTGGATGCAATGCACACCGAAATAGAATCCATATACACCAACAAAGTATGGACTTTGGACATTGCACCTCAAAAGGTAAAACCCGTAGGCTACAAATGGATCTTCAGAAAGAAAATTGGTGCAGATGGACAAGTTGAAACCTATAAGGCTAGACTTGTTGCAAAAGGTTTTCGTCAAAGACCTGGTTTGGACTATGATGAAATCTTTTCTCCAGTGGTTATGCATAAATCCATTCGGATCCTTCTTGCCATTGCCACCTTCTATGATTATGAAATTTGGCAGATGGACATAAAGACCGCTTTTCTGAATGGAAATTTAGAAGAGTGCATTTATATGGATAAGCCAGAGAGTTTCTTAGAGAGTGGGAGTAGCGAAAGAGTGTGCAAGTTGCTTAAATCCATTTATGGATTAAAGCAGGTATCGCGGAGTTGGAACATCTGTTTTTATGAGACAGTCAAAGAATTTGACTTTACCAAAAATCCAGATGAACCATGCATTTATAGTAAGATTGTAGCGAGAACTGTGGTATTTCTCGTCTTGTACGTGGATGACATTCTTCTGATAGGAAATGACATTCCTATGCTACAATCAGTCAAAAGATTCTTGTCACAAAAGTTATCCATGAAAGACCTGAGTGATGCCTCCTACATTCTGGGGATCCAGATCTATCGTGATAGATCTAAGAGGATGTTGGGACTTTCACAGTCCAGGTACATCGACGCCATACTGAGAAAATTTAGTATAGAAGATTCGAAGCGCGGTAATCACCGACTTGTCATGGGATCACCCTCTCCAAAAAGATGTCTCCTAAGACTGATTTGGAAAGGGATTGCATGAGTATTATACCCTACGCTTCTGCGGTAGGCTCTATAATGTATGTGATGTTGTGTACCAGAACAGATGTTGCTTACGCACTGAGGGTGATAAGCAGGTATCAGTCAAACCCTGGGAAGAAGCACTGGATAGCGGTTAAGAACATTCTCAAGTACCTGAGAAGGACTAAGAAGATGCTCTTGGTGTATGGCAGTAAAGAGCTTGAGGCCTTCGTTGACTCCAGCTTCCGGAGTGACAAGGATGACTCCAAGTCCATGTCGGGTTATATCTTTACCCTCAATGGAGGGGCAGTCTGTTGGAAGAGCTCCAAGAAGGACACCGTTGCTGACTCGACGATGGAAGCGGAGTATATCGCTGCATGTGACGCCGAAAAAGAAGCAGTCTGGATGAAGAAGTTCATTACAGAACTTCTGGTGGTTCCGACCATTATTGATCCAATACCTTTGTATTGTGACAACAACGGGGCTATAGTTTTAGCGAAGGAACCAAGGTCCCATCATAAGTCCATACATATCTTGAGGCGGTATCACCTGATCAGGGAGATCGTGGATCGCCGGGAGATCGAGGTGCAGAGAGTAGATACGGAGAACAACACTGCAGATCCATTCATAAAGGTCATCCGTCAAACGCAGTTCGAGAGGCTAATCGAGATGATAGGTTTGTGATATACCAATACATGGCCTTAGTGCAAGTAGGAGATTGTTAGTGATATAGGCCCTAGAGGCCATTATTGTGTAGTACTGGATTGTATATTACATTTTGGAAACTTGAGATATACATGGATAAAATAACAGTCTTTCTCAATATGATAGTATGCTATCTGGTTTAATTCTATCTTAATATATGTATATGTTTCTTTTATCATATCGCTAATACATATTTATAGAGCCCTTAGAATCCTTGCTTGACTACCAGCGTTGTGATGGCAGTCACACTAATAGGGGCTAGATAGTCTATAAGCACATCCTTATACTTTTCCCTAGTCATAGGATTATTGAGACAGGGCATCGATACTTGTTCAGTCGATAATATTGCACATTTGATGGAACATTTTCTTTACTTTTGTTAAGTACTTAAAGGTGTTTATTGTAATTATGGAACATATATGGGTTTATCTGCAAAATACTCTTTATCATATGAGTATATATTATAATTAACATTATGAAGGAAAATATATGCATATAATATTTATATGATATTTTGATAATTTAAAATATGCGTATCATATCAAATAATCCTAATCAATATTCTTAAAATATTATATCATATAAAATGATTAGGATAATATCTCAAATATAACAAATATTACTAATACTATGAATTGAGATATTGTGCAGATTTAGCTCAGGTCTGGAGATCGAGATATTCGAGACGTCGGGAATGAAATCTGCCGATAAAGTTGAATAAAATCATAAAATCATAATGGCAGAAGACTCAGAAGAAGATTTAAAGAATCCAAATATCACAAAAATCTCCACGTGTCAACATCTAGAAGTAGAAGAATTTTGGAAACGAAACACCACTACTCTGCCGCCCAACCGCGGAAAATGCACTAATTCGCGGTAGATCCGCGGTGCTACTATGGGTTTAGGATTCTAGATTTTGTGAGTATGATCGTATCAACAAATCCTAACACATGGGATCAAGGGTTTTCTGCTTCTAGGACTATTTAAAGGACCGAGAGCTTCATACGAAAAATTATCAAACCGAAGAGATCAAGAGGTCCAAGACGATCCACGCATCCAGGTTAATCAATCGACGTATCATCTACTTCCTACGAGACAGAGATCGGGAGCATAAACTAGGGTTCTTGTACTCTAAATTCGACAGATTTGTAAATGATAGTTGATTAATAAAAAGGTAGATCTTTAGTTTAATTCTTTGTATTTTACTTTCTGCATTACTTTCTGCATCTTACATTATGATCTCATTCTTCATCTTTTCTTCTTCTTCTTCTCCAACCATGTGTAAGTAATTCTACGCTTGCTAGGGTTTATAGAATTAAGGTAGATCAATGGATGATAAAATCTCTTAATTTCTTTTACATTTTATAAAGTTTATAAACTTTAGCAAAGTAATTGTTAATATCCTAATCAGGTGCGCTATCAATTTATTGATAGTCTCGACCGCAATTTGAGATTAGATTAACAATTATTTTGGTAAAAGCTAGACATGAATAGAGATCAATGCAAGGACAAGGGTTACGAGTGGGGAAACCCTAGTTTCTTCCAAAAGAACCCTAATCCACATTCATCACTATCAATCTAGTTTTAAATCTATTAAAAGATAAAATAAGTCATCTTTAATTAATCATCCATTGCTACTAAATTCTATGAACCCTACAAGCCTCTTCTTCATAAAATCTACATCCGTGTTCAATATAGATCTAAAAACTATTCTCCCTGTTTTCAATCAATTCGTCTAATGCAAGATAAAGGTTCGACGTTTCCCTCAGGACGACCCATACTCATCGCGGCTAGCTACGAGCGACACCGTTATTGATTGCGGTTAACTTTACTACTAAACTTTACTTTTCAAACATAGATCAATCAAATGGCGCCATTGCCAGGGAAACGTCTGTAATTTTTTCTTGTTATTCGAGTTGATTTCTTATACAATCCAGCGAACGTATTATAAACGAGAACCAAAACCTCATCTTGTGTATTTAACGATTATTGTGCGAGTTTTGCAAGAGATCCTGGAGTAACTGGAGCAAGCCAACAGAGAGTTAGATAATCTCAACATATCCCAGAGGATCATAGGGGTGATCTGAAGAAAATGCAACAAGAGAACCCTCTATAGTGCGGCGAAACTGCGGTGAAATGAAGCATTTTGTGGCGGAACTGCGGCGGAGTGATGGAATGCAAAATCCTATGGTAATTTTCTAATATCTTTCTCTCTTTTCTAAGATCCAATATTCTGATTTTTCCTGCAGGATTCTTTGCAAATATCGCCGCTCAAAAATCTTTTTTGTGTTCTTTGATATCGGTTTGTTTGTGCATATCTAAACCGGACATTAAGAGGCAATAACCCAAATCCAGATTAGGTGGGAATTTCTTCACCCTTCCTAGGCCTCACAAATCACAAAACGAGCATACTATCACCCTACATTAATTAAAAAATATCTAGACCAAGCCTCTAAGGACTGTCGTGCTCAATTAGGACAGAGGAGAGTCGTGGGTAATCTATCGCTTATCCGCATTTCTCTTATGGTGTCTAAGGCAAGTGTGACTAAGAAAAGTGGTTACTTAATTAGGCCCGCTATTTTCGGTGATTCGTATAGCGGATACCTCCCACTTACCTGGCCACAAGAGTGATAAAGAGGTGGTAAAGAATTGATCCTGCGACTTGTCCTTTAGAAGTCTAGGAGTGGTCTAGTGACTTGACCTAAGAGACTTTAGTTCTAAGGATTGATTATGCATTTTTTGTGATTTGTTGAGTCAAGCCTCACGTCCGACACTTTTTCAAAACAAACCTTTTAAAAAATCGTTCTCACACACGCCGCCACGTGCACTAAACCCGCTTAGTGCATGATCGGCTGGACACGGGATTCTAGTGCCCGTCTTGTCCGTGTCTTTGCTATCGACTCCGAAGTCAGTACTTCTTCATCTTCTATTTCCCCTCCACCCACCACATCTCCCGGAATGGACGGATCTCTATCAGGATTTAATGATACCACCCTGCCACCACCCGTAGGTGCGCAGAATCCACCGTGCATCTCTCTCCAAGAAAGATGCTACCCCATATGTGGGCCCCTTCCTACTTGTCTATTTATTCCACCAGCCAATGGAGATAATTTCGAAATTAAACCCCACTTCATCAACCTGTTGCCTAAATATCACCGTCTTGAATCCGAAAACGCAAACGTTTTTATAACCAAATTCAAAAACGTATGCGCAATGATGGGCACTACACAACTTTCTGTGGATGCTATGAGATTACATCTTCTCCCTTTTACCTTGTGCGATCTAGCAGAAAAATGACTTTATAACACTGCCGCACACTCTATTGCCAAATAGGATGAATTCGTTATAGCATTTCTTAAGAAAGTTTATCCCAATCATAAGACCGCCCGCGTTTGAAGCGAGATTAACCAGTTTACCCAACTTCCCAACGAACCATTCTGGAAATGCTTTGAACGGTTTAAGGATCTTCTTCTATAATGTCCCCATCACGGAATTGATAGATGGGGCCTTTGCCGAATTATATATGAGGGTGTTAATCCAGCGACAAAACAAATGTTGGAAACCATTTGTCAATGTCATTTCATGTCTAAAGACGATGGCGAAGCTTGGCAATTTCTGGAAGATCTCGCCGAAAAAACCTTAAAGTGGGAAAGCGTTAGACCAACTTTATCTAGGGAAGGTATCCATCAGCTCGATATTTCCATCGCAGTGAAAGCCGAAATGGCCGCGATGCAAAAGAAACTCGAAGCCATAGAAACCAAAGTCTCATATGCTTCCCTAAACCAAGCAACGCTTCCCAAAACCGTGTGTGGTTGTTGTTCTGACCCATCACGTTTAACGGAAGAATGCCCTTTGAATACTCCGTTTCAAGTTCAAGAACAAACTAATGCTATTTTTCAGCAACGACCAAGAAACGATCCTTATTCTTCCACCTACAATCAGGGATGGAGGAATCATCCAAATTTTTCTTGGAACCAAAACAAAACTCAAAATCAAAACCAGTTTCCAAGCAACTATCAAAGACTTTCTCCACAGCAACAGCAACCACCACAACCGAGTCAGCACCCCGTTCAACCGCAAACTTTTCAAAATACGGCCAACAATTTTGCTCCTTATTATAATTCTTTCCAAACGGTTGGTACCGATAAAACCTCTGCACTCGAACGTAACTTAGAAACGTTCATTAACCAATCTACACAAACGACGGCTAATTTAATGTCTTCTATCCAAACGTTAGTGCAACACACCGCTTCCCACGATGAAAGAATAAAATCGATAGAAGCACAACTTGCACAGTTAAATGCCGCCATGAGTGAGAGAGAGAAAGGGAAACTTTCATCTCAACCTCTACCGAATCCTGGCCACTCACAAAGTCATAATATGTGTGTCGTAACCACGTTGAGATCGGGAAGAGTGATGAATAACCAAGTGGGTGAAGATGTTAATGTTGATGATATTAATGATACCCCAACTTCTACTCCTACTCCTCCTTCGTCTAATCCAACAACTTCTTCTGAGCCTATTCTCCGTTTTCCACTAGGCTCGAACCCTCAGCCCACTTCCTTGAGTCAACTTAAAATAATCCCAACTCCAATTCTGGGACAAATTCCATCTCCACAAACTTCTCCACAAATGTTGGACTAAACTCTTATTGATAAAGCTCCTTTTCCACACAGGTTAAGGGGCAACAGACCAAGTCCCCAAATAGAGAAGATTGTGAAAATTTTAAGCAAGTTAACATAAATATTCCTCTCATAGATGATATCCAACAAGTTCCGTCCTATGCGAAAATTTTAAAGGACTTGTGCACAAGAAAGAGAAAAACTCAAGTACCTAAAAAAGTTTTCTTAGCGAGTAATATAAGCAATTCTCTTACCCAATCGGTGCCCACGAAATGTAAGGACCCCGGTTGTCCTACAATATCTATAACCATTGGGGGTAAAAATATCAATCGTGCTCTACTCGACTTAGGTGCTAGCGTTAACTTGGTTCCATATTCTGTTTATGAGCAAGTAGGGATAGGAGAGTTGAAACCTAAGCAATGCACTCTCCAGATGGCCGATCGATCTATCACCCAACCTAGTGGTGAGCTAGAGAACGTGTTAATAAAAGTCGGGAAATTTATATTCCCTATGGACTTTATAGTTCTAGATACACAACCTGTAGTAAACCCATGAAACTAAATTCCGGTGATTCTAGGTCGACCTTTTCTAGCAACTTCAAACGCAGTAATCAATTGTCGTAACGGTTATATGCACCAATCCTTCGGGAAGATGACAATTGAGCTTAACATCTACAAGCTAGAAAGTCAACCATCAGAGCCCTATGCTCATGTGTGCTCTGTCGAAAAGATAGCTTCCGACAGTTGTGAATTCGAGGACCTTCACGATACCGGTCCTACTATTTATTATACACGTGAAGACCCTTATGTCGAAAATTCCACACCTAAGTCCAAACCCTTTGACTTGTCGAATGATTTAGTAAAGATATCCGAGTATCAAGACTTTCTTTCCGATGAGACTATCATTCGGAATATCAATGGAAGTTTTGAAGATATTTTTGCCGAAGAACTCGCATTCCTAGAAAACTTGGGAGTTGTGATGAATCAAACCCCACCTAAGGAAGTTGAGCCACCACCCCATCTTCTTATCAAGAACAAGAATGCGAGTATTGAACCAACACCGTTTCATCTCTACCAACCGAGACATAAACCCGATCGATTCTGCCTCCTATCCACCCACTTCTACACATCTATGATCTTCCACCAACCATTGTGTTACATCGATAAAATATTCGAATGGTTGGTGTTGACTTTTGGCCTTTGTAAAATTTTGCATCGACCAATAACCTTACTCCCCCTCTTATAATTTTAAATGTATAATACTGTTTAACTCAAGTTTGGGGGGAGAAAAAATATTCTGGCTCTTGAAAGAAATTTTTTTTAATTGTGAGCCAAAAATAAGTTTGGGAGAAGATTTCACTGTCATTAATTCTTGCCCCCGTTAATAATTTTTCCTCCCAAGTCTACAGGTTTTGAGATTAAAACATGACATCAGTGAGGACACTGCTGCGAATAGATTTGGGGGAGATTTGTGCTTATTCACGCATCATTATACTATACATTATACTAAATATAAGCACAAAAAAATTATTTGATAGTAAAAGTTAGAAAGTGAAAATTTACATATGAAAGATAGGAATAGTTTGAGAAAAGCAAGAAAGTTAGATGTTTTCTTAAACGAAACTAATAATAAGTAGTTATAAGCTGTTGCCCCAAAAGTTAGTAAGATGAAGAAAATTACTAATCTGAGGATAAAAATAAGTCTAAAAAATAGTCCCTATTCTTGAGTCCAAACATTTGAACGTTGATACCCTACTATACGCACTTGCACACATCTTGAAACTTGGGATAGTAGAGAATACCTTGAAATGCTCTTGTCTAAAAGCCTTAGTATGAAGATCAATGAAAAAAAGTGAAACATAAAAAATAAAATGGTGAAGAAAAATGAACACTGGTTTTGTAATTGCTTAAGGCAGCATAAAAAGTATAGCGAGGGTGCTTTATCATCTAGTGCCTTAGACCAACTGATTTAGGAGCCACTGCTAAGCCTTAGGTGTTGTAAAATGAGGAAATTGCTAATTACGCCTAAATGAGTGAGCACATTTAGTAATCGGTCAGTTAGTACCTCAAGAAATATTAACGGTCTCATGAAGAATGTGTGAGCAATTCCATCTAAAATATTCACCGACTAAAAAGTACTAAGGAAGATGGACAAGAATATAATAACTTGAGAATTCTCTAAGTGTAGGGATGTATTTTACACACACGTATGGGTATACGATCGATATTTGGAAGAAAGGTAGGGAGGAAGACTAAAGAAGATGTTTTATTGAGGGGTGATGTGATTTCTGACATCTTTTCACGACCATTAAGATAGGGCTCATGGCAACTGAAAAACTAGTGTAGTTTGAAACTCTTATTTTCAAGTGCTTTCTTTTATATGTTCCTTATCTTTGTATGTAACTTTCATCTTTTTTCTTTCATTATAGGATTTTGTGGGTGTAATCCGCTGAAAACCTTAAGGAGACAACACTCCTCCTACTAGGGACACCTAGAGATTTAAAGGCTTATTGCACGTGCTCAGTGCAATCGTGATTTCCTACGAAAGTGTGCTTGGTTTTTCTTTTTACTTTTTCTCCCTCTCTTTAATAACTAGTTTGCTCAGGACGATCAAAGTTAAGTTTGGGGGTATTTATTCAGTTGAAAATATTGCACATTTGATGGAATATTTTCCTTAATTTTGTTAAGTACTTAAAGGTGTTTATTGTAATTATGGAACATATGTGGGTTTATCTGCAAAATACTCTTTATCATATGTTTATATATTATAATTAACATTATGAAGGAAAATATATGCATATAATATTTATATGATATTTTGATAATTTAAAATATGTGTATCATATCAAATAATCCTAATCAATATTTCCTAAGATATTGTATCATATAAAATGATTAGGATAATATCTCAAATATAACAAATATTACTAATACTATGAATTGAGATATTGTGCAGATTTATCTCAGGTCTGGAGATCAAGATATTCGAGATGTCGGGAATGAAATCTGCCGATAAAATTGAATAAAATCATAAAATCATAATGGCAAAAGACTCAGAAGATGATTTAAAGAATCCAAATATCACAACAATCTCCACGTGTCAATACCTAGAAGCAGAAGAATTTTGGAAACGAGACCCCACTACTATATCGCCCAACCGCGGCTAAATACACTAATTCACGGCGGATCCGCGGCGCTACTATGGGTTTAGGATTCTGGATTTTGTGGGTATGATCGTATCAACAAATCCTAACACATGAGATCTATGGTTTTCTACTTCTAGGACTATTTAAAAGACTAAGAGCTTCATACGAAAAATTATCAAACCGAAAAGATCAAGAGGTCCAAGATGATCCACGCATCTAAGTTGATCAATCGACGCATCATCTACTTCCTACGAGACAGAGATCGAGAGCATAAACTAGGTTTCTTGTACTCTAAATTTGATGGATTTGTAAATGATAGTTGATTAATAAAAAGGTAGGTTTTTAGTTTAATTCTTTGCATTTTACTTTCTACATTTAATTTCTGCATTACTTTCTGCATTTTACTTTCTACATTTAATTTCTGCATTACTTTCTGCATCTTACATTATGATCTCATTCTTCATCCTTTCTTCATCTTCTCCAACCATGCATGAGTAATTCTACGCTTGCTAGGGTTCATAGAATTAGGGTAGATCAATGGATGATAAAATCTCTTAACTTCTTTTACATCTTATAAAGTTTATAAACTTTAGCAAAATAATTGTTAACATCCTAATCAGGCGCGCTATCAATTTATTGATAGTCTCGACCGTGATTTGAGATTAGATTAACAATTGCTTTGGTAAAGGCTGGACATGAATAGAGATCAATGCAAGGACAAGGGTTAAGAGTGGGGAAACCCTAGTTTCTTCCAAAAGAACCCTAATCCATATTCATCACTATCGATCTAGTTTTAAATCTATTAAAATATAAAATGAGTCATCTTTAATTAATCATCCATTACTACTAAATTCTATGAACCCTACAAGTCCTTTCTTCATAAAATCTACATCCGTGTCTAAAAACTATTCTCCTTATTTTCAATCAAATCGTTTAATGCAAGATAAAGGTTCGACGTTTTTCTGAGGACGACCCGTACTCATCGCGGCTATCTACGAGCGACACCGTTATTGATTGTGGTTAACTTTACTACTAAACTTTACTTTTCAAACAAGATCAATCAATACTCCAGAGTAGACTAGTGTATACGCTTCTCATCCCAGTCAAAAAGACGGCCTGTCCCGCAGCCATTAGTATGCGATACCTGAGATAGTATATAGGTGCTCATTAGGTTATGAGTTGCACTGGACGGACTCGATGGGAACTGCTTGTTGTTATTATACCTATCGTCAGTTAGAAGTTCCCGGGTGACATGAGTACAAGTTAGTCCGTTAACTTGACATCGCTATTCGTATCGAATGTGTTCCCACTGTGCTTAGATTGCTACCCTACCACGGCTCCAATGAATCATGCAAATAGGTAGTGGTTGAGTGCGGTTCTGAAGCACTTGGAGGCAGTAGGGGTTAGAAGGGATTCGTCTCTCCCGGTATTGGGGATTGATATCGCGTTGTGTTCAGATAGCCATTACATAAAGTCCCTGGCCAGGGCAAGCAATATTTACTGGTAGGTACACCAGTAGTTTCTCAGGGTGTATTGGGCTCTACACCAACACGACTTATTGCGCTATTAGGGGTCTGACGGTTACTACCCTCCTAGGCCCGATATGCGATACTCTTAGACGAACAGACCGGACTGTACGGAGATTGTCACAGGTAGGCTCAGTAGGAGTTCAATTGAGTTTGCTCATCGGCCTTCTTATCGACAGATACCTGGATAGCCGTTACGTACAGCTAGTGCCACCGACAGACTTGTGGTTAAACCCACTTCCAGCGTGCTGTCGAGTCTTTAGAGTCCCACAAAGAGGGTTTCCCTGGTTCAGGGAAAACGATGTAGAGGCCGTATGGTTTTACGTGCAGGTTTCCGATCATATACGTGTACTAGCCGCATGGATGTTGTTCGGACGGATAATACTAGTGGGTTTTGGTTTAAACCAGATTCTAGTATTATATTATATGATTATTATCTCATTGTATTCGTATTATTTGGAGTATGAATACGGGTATGTATATACGGTGATGGCATTCTTGTAATTTTACAAGAGATGATTTAAGAAGGGGATACCTCATTATTTGGATTAATCTATTTTTGCAAATAGATTAATGAGGTGGAAAATAGTGATATTTGTGGCATGGTGAAGCATGGCTCATTTCATTAGTTTATGTGTTTGGGTTTACTATTGAAGCATGGTTGTTATTTTCTATTGGAAAATAATCCATGTTTCATGTAAGATAGAGAATGAGCCATCCTTCACTATCACAAGACTTAGCTCATTTGCAAATTTCATTTCTCTCTCCATTTTTCCTCTCCGTCTTTCTCAAGACCCTAACCCTCACATGAGTTGTGAACCATAAGGTCCTTTGAGATTAAATACTCTAATTAACACTCTACATCTTCTAAGCTACCTGGTTTAGCGAACTAGGTACTTTAGTTATCTCGGTTTAGAGGTTGGAGCTTGAACCATAGACTCTCGGGTGGATCGTCTTTGACACGAGGAGACCGATGTTCAAGCGCGATCCAGATCTTCGAGGAGCTCAAGAAGAGGATGAGAATAAGACCCAAAGGACAAGTAACAAGAAGGTATAAACTCTTATATAGTAGTTAGAACCTCCAAGTAGAATTGCTAGTTAAGGTTTCCGTAAAGATCCTGGAGTTTAGGTCGGTGTTCCAAGTCAAGAAAATCATTTTTTGTAAATTCCACCTCCCCACAAGTGCGTAGGGTGTGTGACATCTACTTACAGGGTCGATTGCGGAGATTCTCGAGTCGATGCATAAGGGTAAGACGACCGTAGGCATCAATTAGCTTAAGCCACGTTTCGATGAGTAGATTAGCATCTACAAGGGGGAAATTGGGTGGATGGCATATAGAACTCCCGACATCTAAACTATTATGAACACCTATTTATTTATTATAATTTATGTCTCATATGCTCAGTCTATCAATGCTATATTTCTTTTCCTTTGGAATACTTTTCGAAAACAATTGCTAAGACACTTGCACAATTACTGATGATTACCATACGGCACTAACACAGACTCACATGCTATACATACACATCATTAGTAACTGCCATGATATAGATTAGAACACTTATACGTTTATTAGTAATTGCCATGTCACGTGTAGAACTTGACATGCTTTACATATTATAGTATGATCGGTGTTATGTTTGCATACGTAGAGTAGATGTTCGTATTGACCATTGTTGAGCACATTCTGTTGTTTATCGAAACTCTTGGAATTATTGAAAAGTAATTTATGATTTTATTCAATGGGATAATTGGTTGTCATCATATGATGTGAAATTCCGTACTGGATGAAGTGGTGATGGTTAGCCGAATACGACCTTTTGTTTTTGACTCGCTGAGTCTCATTATTTTTCCCAATTGGAAGATTATGAAAATACAAAGGTTTTACTCATTTCTAAAAACAATGGCGCGTTCATGTTTTAAAAATGCAAAAGATGCGCTACTTAGATTTCAAAAGGATAGCTATTTTTAAAATATCGCAGCCTCCTTATTTGTAAACCGTGTTTCGTTCTATTTTAAAGTATAATTAAATTATTCGGAAGTATTTATCCATTTACAATGCTTATTCATGCAATACTTGCTTTATTTATTATTCGTTTATGTTAGTTGGGGTAAAAAATTACACCCCGGTTGACCAAGTCAAAATCAAAGTCAACCCCGAGTCAAGTGGGCTCGAGCCCAAGCTAAGTGGGCCCAAGCCCAGGTCAAGACTGAGCAAAGAGGCGAACGGCCTCATGACAAAAAGAATGAAGCAATAAATTAGTTTAATATAATTTTTTAGAAATAAATGTATGGAATATGGGAAAAAAACAAAAATTTTGTAAACCCCATGGCTTATGTGCAAAAAGAAATAAGCACATAAGGTATAGGGTGGCACAAGTGCCATATGGAAAAGCCCAATGGGCTATATGTAAAATGTTAAGCCTATAAAAGGAAAAACATGATGAAAAAATCAACAACAACCTTCATTCACTCAAAAATTCTAGGGTTTGTGCTTCCATCTCCTTTCTCTTATGTTCTCCATTTTTCTTTTCATTTCCAATTAAATCAAAATTTTAACTCTTCTTTTTCCAGAAAGAAATAGTTTTTCACCATAAAATCCTCGAAGGGGAGTTCAGATCTCCCATCAAATCCCTAAAGGTGAGATTTTTAATCCCGCCTTCCTTTTTCTTCAAGATCCAGCAAAAGGAGAGGAGGAGAAAGACTCACCTCTAAAAATCCCACTTTGGGAGGATCCAAGGCTCCAAGGAGAAGAAATGGGTCCGCTTTGATCATCTCCGAAGATCTTCGAGGAATTCAACTCCAAGATCCAAATCCTCAAAAGAGTTTAACTCCACATCCAAGCCTTTTAGGAGTTTAACTCCAAATCCACATTCAATTTCATACATGAGAGTTTAACTCCAAATCCAGATATTTTCTGAGCTTAACTCCAAATCTAAATCTTTTGGGAGTTTAACTCCTAATCTACACCCAATTCCTGTTCAGGAGTTCAACTCCAAAGCCCCTCGGGAGTTCAACTCCCAGCCCACGGGATAAGCCTCTTTTTCCGCTGGTGTTTCCAGCGGTCGCGTGCCGCGCAAATGATCCACGGGCGCCCAGCGTCCGCGCGCAGGGAATGTGACTCATGGGCGCCCAGCTACCGAACACTATGTCTTGACTAGGTCAAAACACGCAGCACAAATACTAAAGGCTACGACTGGTTTTTGGCGAAAAACCTTTAACGTAATGAACTTAATATCGTTGAAGGAACTGAACGGTTTTGAAAAGGAGTGGTTTAGGCTCCACTTTTGAAAACTAGTGGTTTTGAAGAAAACCGAATAATTTATAGTAACATAAACTTTTGCTCAAGAGGTCACTCCCCGTGAAGGGATCTAGGCTCTTGCCTCCTCGAATGAGGTGCGGGATATTCCTAACCAAATACCGCTATGCAAAGCGAAAGAATATGACTATAGTTTTTCGAAATTTGTTCCAACAACATCTTTTAGGTTTCTTTTTCTTGCATTAATTAAAATTAATGTGGTCCCATTAATTAAATCATATCACACCAGAAAAGAACGAAAATAAAATATATGTATATTCGCCACAGGTCCCACCATGCACCATTAGGTTACTTTACTAATGGCAGAGCGGGGGCAGGACTAGCGCGGATGCAAAACATATACAATATCTAATAGTATATACAAATAAATATAACCATTCGTCCCAGGTATGATATAAGCAACATCACAAAATATCAATAAGCAACATAGAATAACGGATAATTTAGGAACCCCGGGTTTCATTTGAGCCGCAAATGAAACACGACGTTCCCCGGTTGTATGGATAGCCTGTACAATGAAAAACCAAGATGTAACGTTTTGAAAATCGTTTCGGTGAAATTTCGAAAAATCGGTAAAATAAGGGGGTTTACTGTAAAAAGTCAAAATACAAATATCTTTATTATAAAATTAAATATACATATTCTAGTTATGTAATTGCTAGTATTTGGTGTTTATTGAGCCACTGGTAAAATTTCTAATTTTCTGAAAAAAAATTCCGAAATCAATTATTTTAATATTATTTTAAGCCGTCACTAATACATTTAATTAGGGAAAATTACAAATTGGAATGGGTTGAAACAAATTTTGTGCATCATAACAAATTAAACAAAATTTTAACACGTTGTTTTTGAAATGAAATGAAGTTGTTAATCGGTTTTAGAAAATATTGAAGAAAAAAGCTTATTTTGTGAAAATAAAAGGGATTTGGTGCATGTTGATTTGGTGTATGGTGTTCATTGTTTCACACACACACACACACACACACCACCTATTTCTGGCCGAAATCACAACAACCCCCTCTCCCTCAATTTCTTTTCTTTACTTCATCAAAAAAGTAAAATAAAATGGGGGAATAAAGAAAGAATGGTTAAAGTCAAATGAGGTGTGGTTTCCTTTGACTTGGCCACCACTTTCAACACCTCACTCTCTCTCCAATCCCTCTCCTTGCTGGCCGAAACCTCTTCCCCAAATCCAGCAGCAACCCCCTTCTCATATTCTTCATTTTCCATGAAGAAACCTCACTCAAAATCCAATAAAAAAAAACCCATACAAACTCACACCAACTCCAAATCCAACTCCTACCCATTTCTCATTTGCCTATCTAGCATGGATCTAGGAGCATGGAAGCTATTTTTGGAGGCTAGGATTTGCATGCTAGATCTCAATTTGTGAGGTATAAATTTGTGCCCTATTGTTTGTTTGTTGATTAGTTGCTTAAATAATTTTGTTTATAAGTGTTTAATTAGGTGTTTAAAAAAGGGTTTTGAATTCAAGTTTGAAATTTCAAGTGGATGGTTTTGAATGAAGATTAGGGTTTGATCATTGGATTAGGGTTGTTATGGGTAGATTAACATGTAATTGCTTGCTAAAATTAATCTAGTCTCATTTTTGTTAATTTAAATTTGTAATAATTATATAAATGACAAACTAGGTTTTAAAAATATATATATTTTGGTGAGATAAAATTCTAGTTAGGGTTTCATGTCATTATTAATATTATAAATTTATGGTTTAATATTTTAGTATATGCAAAACCAAGATTAATTGTAAAATTGTAAATTTTACTTTAAAAAGAGTTAAAATCGGTATTTTTGCAAACTAAGAATTTGGAATTTATACAAATCGATGAGATTAATTTATGAAAGTGATTTATATGACCTAATTATGTTATTTAATGAGCATTTTGGCCATTTGAATCGTTAAAATTTGTAGATTGGTTAAAACATTAAGTTTTTAACCGAAATAGGAATTTGTGCTAACTAGGTTTTTGGAAAACAAAACGATTGGTTTAATTTTGTGGTTTTGACGAATTAAACCCTATTTCTTATACAGTTAGTGAGTTTTGAAACCATGATTGGTATGTTTGGTGTTTTTCTTGATCAATCGACGTTTGTAAGCCGATGTCGAGGGTTTTTGGGTTGATTTGTGAAAGCAAACCATAGGTTTTGACCTATGTGGGATTCGTGTGTCGTTTTAGTCATGAGTCGGATTTTAATGCGATACGGTGCGTTATGATATGTAGATACCCCATGTGGACTTTGAGACGACAAGCAAGCGCGTGGCGACATCGGCACCGACAAGCGAGGACCAGGTGAGTAGATTATATCTACAGGGGAAGTCTGGTGGATGGCGTTTAGCACCCCCGCAGTTCGTTGTGATGTATACGAATACGTATACACACCTATATATTTTATATGTTGTTTGAGTTTATTGTTGATGATGATGGATTCTAGGTATTCTTGGATTGATTTTAAGTGTTAGTTGCGAGACCCTAAAGTAGAGGTTCCACCCACACACACGCACACACATACTTGCATACATTCCTTCTTTTACATGTATGTATATGTGGATATGTATATTTACACATGGGTATGGGACTATGTGTTTATATACTGAATTTGAAGATAGTACTTGGGATTTGAGATGAGTCAATGAGATTCGATTTGAGGCCGTGAGATCGGTGATATGGCAGGGTTCGTATTTGAGATACGACATGACATTGTAGCGGGTCCTTTGACGTAGTGTTTCCCATATGTGCATGCATACTTAGGTGGTATCAGTATTGTACTAGACGTAGATCAGTACCCCGAATTATGATATTTGATAAAGAGGATACCAGATGAATCATGCGATGAATGTGATATTGACCCGTACCCAGATTTGGGATGTCGTACGACGGATTTACGTACGAGCTATATATTGATGATAGATCCGCACTCTTGACTTGGGGATGTCTTATTATAGACACTGTATCGGATATGATTATTGAGGCGGGATCACCGACTAATATTTATATATAAATATGTATCGACTCAGATGTTAGGCGGTTTCCTTACCTTTCATTTAGCCTGTTAGCTCAGCCCTATAGTTTAGTGTAGTTGTTAGACTAGATTCGATTTCTATCTATTTCAAAAAAAAACTAACGGATCGTGGGTATTTTAAAAGACAGGCCAAAGGATTCTACGGATATTCCAAAGGACGTATCTTTTCTTAAAAACACCGTAGCCCTTATTTTCAAAACACCACGATTCGTGTCATTTCAAAAGGTACTACTGTATGACTTATATTATATTAAATGCAGATTAGTTATCATTGTGTTTATTATTCAGCTCCCGCACATTATTGTTGTTCGCTCCACATCGCATACTTATATTGTGATTTCATATACCATTATTGATATCATGCTGTTAGGACACCAGCACCATTACCGATGATGCGTATGTTCCACGTACACTTACTTGCCGGCTCACACACATCATCATCGGTAATTGCCATGTCACGTACACTTTAGACAATACTATTTCATCGACATAGCTTGTTAGCTGGTAGTTTCGACATAATATTAGTGTACTTGCATTATATGCCAGTGTAGACATTGCAGTTATTACTTGCTACTTCATGCATATTATTATTCACTGTTATGCCGTATTATCGAGTTTTATACCTATATTCACTGTTTACGTGTTATTGATGATTGGATTTCGGATTTTCCTGAGATTTTGGGAAAACCGCAAGAACATTGATAAATTTCTTTCTCTCTCTTTTTAAATGAAAAGTGCGGTTTTCCCATGATGTATGAGTCGTCCACCATGAGTTTTCATGATTGCTGATGGATTTCGAGACCCGATTCGAGGAGTTGGATGAACCGTCTCGGGTACATGGTGGGCCCGGTAAGGTACCCCGGGGCGAGAAGTCCGAGTTGTATTCGTTGAGCTTGGCAGGGGAGCACTACCTACCGGTGATATTATTTGGACTCGTCGGCTATCCGGAGGATACCGAACGGAGTCATGATATGGTTATAGGCTGATCCGTTCTGCGGAGCCTAAGATATTGATATTTGAGATTTGAGACACTGAGGCATTGAGATTTGATGGTACAGGTTAGTCCGGGCAGCCGGAACATGAGATATTGAGATATTGGGATTTATGTTTTGTGTCGATGCTTGACACGGATTTCTCTGTTGATTTCATTGAGGATACTCATTTTTATATACATACAGAAATCCCTTTAAAATAAAGAAAACAGTTGTCTCACTCATTGCATTACATTACATTTATACCTCATACATATGATACATTGCTACCTGAGGCACTGGCACGAGCACTGGGATTACACTTATGTTTAGATGTTTACCCTTGCCACCTTTTTATGCTTCTGACTTTATCATTTGAGGATATTGTTGATCGTATGACCTAGGATTGCGCCATACATGCGATTTCTGCTCGTAGATGTTTTCTATTCACGAGTTGGCAACTCACCCGTGTTGTGCCACAGTTTCTTGCAGGTTTTGCCGTACAGGTTTCATTACGGCTTTGCTGGCACTACTTCCATTTCCGGATGATTTGCTAGTAGGTGGGTTCTTTTGCATCAGGACCACTATTGTACCCTTATTTATTCTGTTGTATCTAGTGATTCCATCAACCAAACATGTATTTATTTCAGAGATAGAGACCAGTGATGTTTATTCTTTCGACCTTAGAGTCGCGCGTTGTATTTTTATGGATTTCTTGTTGTTTTGAGTTTCCTTTTGAGTTTTGATCCCCGCCCTTGGCGTTGTATATTATATTGCTTGCATGGTTGTGACCGTCGATTGACAAAGAGCTAGCTCCCGCTTGGGGATGCCTTTTTATTCATTTCGTATACTATTAATGTTATATCCCGTTTGGGGTCCAGTATTTACAAAGGAGATTCTGCCGAAATTTTCAGGAAATACTTGATGTTTTAAAAAACGCATAATTCGGCATATGCTATTAAAACTACTTGCTTTAAGTTGGTGTTTCCTTCTCTCTACTGCTTCTTTGGTTTTAATTTCTGGGTTTTGGATTACTTAGATTACGTACGCCTCGAGACGTCCATAATTTAAGTGCCGGTCATGTTCCGTACTTTTCGGGTCGTGACGCTAGACCCCCTACGAATGCGGCAAGTTACCCGCCAATCACGGAAGTGAGGCAACCCCAATAAACAAAGTGAACGGGCCACCCAACACTTCACAGAATTCGGTAACTTAAGCACCCCTCCGTGGGTCATCCTATACCCCCTACGAGTGCAGCGAATAGCCCACCAATTCTAGAGTAAGGCCCCTTCCGTCTCAACGCCATGAGATGTGAGCACGTTGCCCTTTAGAACCCGGCTATTCGAGCACTCCTCCGCAGGGTGATCCTAGTACAGAAAAGAAAAATATATATACAAACGGTGGCATCGACCTCAACCCAGTCGTGCCCCAATAAAAGAATATACAAACTGGCAGAAACGGCAGTCCACGTGTCGGACGCTCGTCCCGCAATAATGAATATACAAATAAATCAACATTGTACATCTACCATTGCACTATAGGCTATCCACCACGACAATCCATCCATAACATCAGTGCAACAAAGAACATCAACGCGAATATCATATTCATATACCCGTTTGATTGTACATATAGCAACCAGCCGGATTATACCGCGTTGTGTTACTCATGGTCGTAGAAACAAATGCACTGAAAACCAAGAATTTAAAATTTCGACCGATTAAAACTTTCTGTATTGTCCCCCAAGTACAAACCGGTACACAAACACATCTGGACCAAAACCAAATATTCTAAAAATCATATTTCCATATATTAGAGCCCCAGAAAAAATTTAGGACCCTGTAGCCAAAATTGGACAGCGGTTCAGCTGTCAAATTGTGCATTTGGCTTTTTCTCCACGGTCGAACTTTTAGTTTAGGTGCCCAAATTTTTTTCTTAACTCTAATTTTGCCTGCACATAATTTTAATGCGACCAGAAATATTTTTTGAACAACTTTAAAATTCGAACAGCAAGCAAGGATATGGAAACGCGATTCGGAAAATTCCGTCAATCGAAACTCTAAATTAGTGCAAACTAGTCTAGTTAAGGTTTATGGAGTGGCTCTGATACCATGTCGGTGAGTTTTGCTCACTCTATATCAAAGTAGAGAGGCGGAATGCACAAAAATTAAATTTTTTAAGCAAGCACAACTAACTTAACCCAAGTGATCAAACCATAACCCTAAACTACCAACTACTAGGAGTTTTATCTACTATGAGAGAATTTTATACCAGAAGATCCGTATCCTTCGGGTCTTCACTCCTCTTCTCAAGCTCCTAGGGATCTCATAGATCAACCTTGATGGCCGACCTCCTCTGTCCTAGATGATCCACCCGAGAGTTTGTAATCCAAACTTAGCTTCACTAATGAATCAACTCAACAGCCTAGTTTGCTAATCTAGGTTTCCAAGATGATATAGTGAGTTTTCTAGTGTATTTCTATCTCTCTTCCTCCCTTGATTCTCAACTTATGAGATGGTAGGAAGGAAGATGAAGAAGAACGTGGAGGAACTCAAGAAAGGCTAAAGAGGAGAGAGAAGCTCATGGTAAGAATGAAAAAATCATCACTTGAAACAATAATACAATCATGGTTTTATAAAACAAATTTTGCAATATAAATATATCAATCATACTTGAATAGTTTGCACAAATGAATTATAAATTCATTTTTCAAGACTATTCAAGCATGGTTCTCACCATATCTCTCCTTACTACCTTTACACCTTATTTCCATTTAAAAGAATAAATGGATAAATCAGAAATGAGGTTTCCACCTTCTAGAATATTTTCCAAATAAATACGTAATATATTGTACCGTATAAATACGGAATACATTGTAGATCAGAAATGAGGTGTCCACCTTCTAGAATGCTTTCCATATAAATACGGAATACATTGTACCATATATACATACCCGTTTTTGTATCAAAATACGAATACCCAAGAGATAGAATAATACCACTAATATAATACTAGTATTAAATCAATATCTGATTTAAAAAATCGGCTTAATCCTAAACCCGCTAGTATTATCAACCGTCCGATCGAAAACTTAGATAATACTAGAATATACATATCGAAATATGTATATGTAAATTATTAAATCAATACCTATTTTAATAATCCGGCTTAATCCTAAGACGGCTAGTATTATCATTCGATCTAAACCCTACTTGATCGAAAACCTGGATGACACTAGAATATACATATCGAAATGTGTATATGTAAATTATTAAATCAGTACCTGATTTAATAATCCTTCTTAATCCTAAGCCAGCTAGTATTATCATTCGATTAAAACCCTGCACGTATAAACATACGGCCACCACATCGTTTCACTTGAACTAGAGAAACCCTCTGTGTAGAACTCTAAAGACTCGACAGTACGCTGGCGGTGGGTTTAACCACAAGCACGTCAGCGGCACTAGCTGTACGTAGCAGCTATCTAGGTACCTGTCAAAAAGGAAGGCCGACGAGCTAGCTCATCCGGACCCCTACTGAACCTATCCGTGACAATCTCTATACAGTCTGGTCTCTTCGTCTAAGAGTATCGCATACCGGGTCTAGGGGATGGTAAACGTCAGACCCTTACTAACCCGATAAGTCGTTCGATTTGGCTTAGGAGCAATCCGAGAAACTATTGATATAACCATCAGTAAATCTCAACTGCATTGACCAAGGTCTTATGGTTCTAGCCAACCGGACACAGTGCGATATCAACTCCCAATACCGGGAGAGGAAAATCCCTGACAATCACTTACTGCCTCCATGTGGCTCGGGACTGTATCCAACCAAAACCTATTTGCACGACTCAGTAGAGCCGTGGTATGGTAGTGATCAAAATACAGTGGGAACTCATACGATACAAATGATGATCTCAGGTCTAAAGACTAACATGTACTCATGTCACCTGAGAACTGCTATCTGACGATAGGTATAATACCATCTAGAGGTTCTCGGCAAGTCCGTCCAGTGTACCCACCCCTAGTGAGCACCTGTATACAATCTTAGGTGATCACACCAATGGATGTGGGACCAACCACCGCCCCTCGTTGGGATCTAGAAACGTATACACAAGTCTACTCTGGAATATTGATGCCCGGTCTCGATACTCCTGCGACTTGGGACTTTTAAGGATGTGCTTATGGACTATCCAGCTCCCACTAGTATGATCGCCATCATAATGCTGGTAGTCAAGTAAAATCCTATGGGCTTTATCAACATGTATCCACCATATGTGATATCGATTATAACATATGCACATGTTAAGATAAAATCAAACCAAAATAGTATACTACTATATCGAGCCTTTATCAATATGTGTAAACAATATAAAGCAGCAAGAGAAAGAAATACACATATTAAGACAAAAATAACTCAGATAATATAATATATACAACTGAGCAAGATTTTCATGTGCATACATATCCTTAGCATCCTATACAATACAGGCCTCGAGGGTATACATATCCAACATGGCCTACATCAACTCACTCTTGCCAGAGGAAACGAAAGAACAAATTATCTCCCTGCTACATGAGTTCGTCGACTGCTTCGCGTGGACTTACAAAGAAATGCCTGGCCTCTCTCCTGAAGTGGCCATGCATAAGCTGGCTATATCTCTCGATGCCAAGCCAGTCAAACAAGCCCCTCGAAGAATGAGAAGGGAGCTAGAAGAAAAGTTCATCGAGGAAACTAAGAAACTTATCGATGCTGGCTTCATCAGAGAAGAGAAATACGCGGACTAGATCGCGTGCATCATCCCGGTGAAAAAGAAGAATGGGTATATACGAGTTTGCCTCGATTTCAGGGACCTCAACAAGGCATGCCTTAAAGATGATTTCTTGCTTCTGGTCATGGAAATGATGGTCGAAAATACCTCAAATTACGAGCTATTCACTTTCATGGATGTTTCTTCTGGGTACAATCAGATAAAAATTTCGCCTAAGGATAAGAAGCATACAGCATTTCGAACCCCGATCGGCATATATTGTTACAAAGTGATGTTGTTTGGACTGAAGAACGTAGGTGCCACATATCAAAGGGCAATGACCAATATCTTTGATGACCTAATCCATAAAGTCGTTGAATATTATGTTGATGATTTGGTCGTCAAGACTAAAGCTAAGGCCGATCACATCCAAGATCTCAGGACCGTTTTCACCAGACCGAGGGAACACGATCTGAAAATGAATCCTCTGAAGTGCGCTTTTGGCATGTCATCAGGAAAAATTTTGGGCTTCATAGTCCGACATCAAGCGATCGAAGTTGACCCATCAAAGATAAAGGCCATCATGGAGATGCCCTCTCCGAAAAATCTGACGTAGCTGAGATCTTTTCAAGGCAAGCTTGCTTATATACGAAGGTTTATCTCGAATTTATCGGAGAGATATAATCCCTTCTCAAAGCTCATGAAGAAATAAGCTTCTTTTGTCTGGGATGCCAAATGTCAAGAAGCATTCGAAAATATCAAACAGTACCTGTTGCACCCTCCAGTGCTTGTTACTCCCATTCCAAATAAATCGTTGATTCTGTACACTACCATGCTAGATGAATCACTCGGCTGTTAGGAATATGTATGCCCTAGAGGCCATTATTCTATGATATAGTGGATTCTTGGACATATATATAGAGGACTTTCTTGCTCGATATGATAGTATGCTATCTGGTTGCCTTTATCTTAACATGTACAATGGTATTATTATACTGTCTCTCTAATACATGTTGATAAAGCCCTTAGAATGTCAACTTGACTACCAGGACTATGATGCGGATCATACTACTAGGACCTGGGTAGTCCACAAGCACGTCCTTCAAATGATCTTAGTCGAGGGAATATCGAGACAGGGTATCGATATTCCAAAGTAGACTAGTGTGTATGTTTCTTGACCCTGTATGGGGCGATGGTTGATCCCATAAGCATTGGTGTTTGACATCAAAAATTGTACATAAGTGCTCATTAAAGAATGGGTACACCGAACAGGACTCGCCGAGAACTTCTAGATGGTACCATACCTATCATCAGATAGCAGTTCTATGGTGACACTGGTAAAGGTTAGTCTGTAGACCCGAGATCGTCATAGAGTCTTGTGTGGTTCCCAGTATGCTTTGATTTCCTCCCTACCACGGCTTAAAGGAGTCATGCAAACAGGTGGATTTTGGGTACAGTCCCGAGTCACATGGAGGCAATGAGCGATAGGATGAGTTTCGTCTCTTCCGGTATTGGGAGTTGATGTCACGCTATGCTCGATTGGCTATAACAGTAAGTCTCTGGCCAGGGCTAATGAGATTTACTGATAAGTGTTATCAGTAGTTTCTCGAACTTTTATGAGCCATATATCGGCATGACTTATCAAGTTATTGGGGTCTGACGATTCCACCCCTAGACTTGATATACAACATATCATACGAAGATACCAGACTGTACGGTAAGTGTTACTTATAGGCTTCATGAGATTTTGGACAAGCTTGCTTGTTGATCTTCTAATCGCTCAATACTTGGGTAGCCGTTACGTCTAGTTAGTACCACTGACGGTTTGTGGGTGACTAATGTGGTCGTCACCTACTGCCGGCGTATTGACGAGTCTTTAGAGTCCCATAAACATATTTCCTAGTTCAAGCGAAACGAAGTAGGGGACATATGCCGATATGTGTAAGGGGCCTGATTAAATACGAGTATGTGATACCGTATTCTAATCTGGAAGTAATCTGATATCGATTAGGTTATATGTGATATTGTAAGGTTTGCCTAGCACCCTAAGATGAGTTTTGAAGCATCACATGTCCCAAAGTTTAAATTTTTATGGTGCTAAACGAACATGCAAAGGAATCGATCCTAGAAAATTAGGGTTTCGGAAAAATAAAGCGAACTAAACTAGGGTTTCGAGACTACAACCTTTGTAGCTCCCTTTCGCTGGACTCCTTGGTCTCTTGTGTGTTGAATGGAGGTCCGCTTGAAGTCCTCTCGCGTCCACGACGATCCACCACGGAGTTCTCCGTCCAAGCTCGCAACTTTGTAAAACCGAAGAGAACACTCTAAACAAGACGGCTAAGCTTGTGTAGAATGAAGTTGTGGTTAAGGTTCTCACTTCAAAAACCTTTCTTTAAGTGGTATTTACTCACTAGAAAAAACTAGAGAGCAAATGAGAAAGAGGAAGAAGATGGTGGCAATATTTTTCACAAGAGGTAATGAGATAAAGATAACTCACTTGAAGAAAAAGAAATATATCAATATATATTTTATTTCTTCTTACTATGAACCATGGTTAAAGTGATGGAGACATTATTTAACTTGAGTTTTAAATGATAAAGAGAAGGATAACTCAAGTTAAGAGGTAGGTGAGCTAGGTTAGGTTAAAAGAAGAATGTAGAAACTAGTAAGAATTATCCTTTCTTTTTCAATTTGTTTTAAATCCAAAATCAAATAATAATCCATTACTTAGACCATGGTGTGAGTCTTATATTGCCACCATTTCCATATGTTAACAACCATGATAGATGGGTGTATGTATGTGTGTATGTATGCACATCCATATGTGCATGAAACTAGCATGAAGGAAAGAAAAGCACACATGCATGCACACATCCATCATCCAAGAAAAGGTTTTAAGTGAGAAAACTAATGGTTAAATGATAAATCAACACTTGATTTATCAATCCGGTCATATCTCATATGACCCCACCAAAAGCAGTTCACCCGATCAATGTTCGGTATCATATACGCACATTTTAATCGGGTGCATGCGCATATCGCATACGCGCACCACAACGTTTCGCCTGGACTGGGTAACTCCTTTGTAGGACTCTAAGACTCGTCAATACGCCGGTAGAGGGTGATGATCATATCAGGTACCCCCAAGCCGCAAGCGGTCAGCTAAACTTAACGGCCACCCGGGTATTGAGCGATCAGAAGAAAACAAGCGAACCTGCTACAACTCCCGTCGAGCCAACCGGCAACACTACCGTACAGTCCGGTCTCTTCGTCAGATATGCTGTATATCGAGCCTAGGGATGGTCATGTCGACCCCAATAACTCAATAAGTCGTGCCGGTGAATGGTCTATAACAGATCGAGAAACTACTGATAACACTTATCAGCAAATCTCAGCAGCCCTGGCCAGGGACTTGCTGTTATAACCAGTTGGGCACAGCACAACATCAACTCCTAATACTGGGAGAGACGAAACCTCTCTTATCGCTCATCGTCTTCGTGTGTCTCGGGACTGTACCCAACGGCCACCTGTTTGCACGACTCGGTAGAGCCGTGGTAAGGTGGCAATCAAAGTACAGTGGGAGAACACACAAGACTCTATGACGATCTCGGGTCTACAGACTAACCTGTACCAGTGTCACCTGAGAACTGCTATCCGATGATAGATATAATTCCATATAGGAGTTCTCGGTGAGTCCGTCCAGTGTACCCAGTCACCACTGAGCACCCGTATATGATCTTGATGTCAAACATCGATGAATGTGGGAACATCCATCGCCCATCACATGGGTCTAGTATCATATACGCTAGTCTACTCTGGTATATCAATGCCCCGTCTCGATATACCTACGACTAGGGACATTCCAGGATATGCTTACAGACTACAGATGTCCCACTAGTATGATCTCCATCATAATCAAAGTAGTCAAGCCTATATCCTCAGGGCTTTATCAGCATGTATGAATGAATAAAAGCATGATCAAATCAACATGTCAGATAAAGAAGAACCAGATAGCATACTATCATGTCGAGTAAGAATGCGTACTGAATATATATATATATATACATGTATAGATACATCCACTTTCACATAATGGCCTCTAGGGCATACATATATCCAACAATCTCCCACTTGCACTAAGGCCAGTTATTGGCGTATCTCATACCCAACATCTCAAAAAGTCGCTCATGCTGTGGCTGAGGGAGGGCCTTGGTGAGTGGATCCGCGGCGTTGATCTTTGTGTCTACTCTCTTAATCTCGATCTCACGGCGATCTACAATCTCCCGGATCAAATGAAAGCGCCTCAGGATGTGTCTGGACCGCTGATGGGATCTGGGCTCCTTGGCTAACGCCATAGCCCCATTATTATCACAATACAAGGGTATTGGATCAATAATGGTTGGAACTACTCCTAGCTCCGAGACGAACTTCTTCATCCATACGGCTTCCTTGGCGGCATCATTTGCAGCAATGTACTCAGCCTCCATCGTAGAGTCTGCAACGGTATCCTGTTTGGAACTCTTCCAACTTACCGCCCCTCCATTGAGGGTAAATACAAACCCTGAGATAGATTTGCTGTCATCCTTATCGCTCTGGAAGCTCGAATCGGTAAAGGCCTCCATTTGGAGATCTGTATTACCATACACCAAGAACAATTTTTTAGTCCTTCGTAAGTACTTAAAAATGTTCTTCACAGCTGTCCAGTGGTTCTCCCCTGGGTTGGATTGATACCTTCTTACAACACTTAGTGCATAAGCTACATCTGGGCGTGTACATAACATCGCATACATTATAGATCCTACTGCCGAAGCATAAGGTATAATGCTCATGCGAGCTCTCTCTTCATCGGTCTTTGGACAAGAATCCTTGGAGAGAGTGACTCCATGGCAAGCGGGTAAGGCACCCCGCTTAGAGTCTTCCATACTAAACCTTTTTAGGATGGTGTTGATGTACCTGGTTTGGGACAATCCCAATAACTTTTTGGATCTATCCCTATAGATCCTTATGCCCAGGATGTATGTGGCATCACCCAGGTCCTTCATGGAGAACCTTAGTGATAAGAATGATTTGACCGACTGTAGCATAGGAATGTCATTTCCTATCAGAAGAATGTCATCCACGTACAATACGAGGAATGTGACAGCTCTTCCTACAGCCTTCTTATAAACACAAGGTTCATCTGGATTTTTGATGAAATCAAGCTCTTTGATAACATCATCGAAACAGATGTTCCAACTCCGAGATGCCTGCTTTAACCCATATATGGATTTAAGCAGTCTACATGCTTTCTCGCTGCTCCCACTGTCAATGAAGCCCTCTGGCTGATCCATATAAACGCATTCCTATAAATCTCCATTTAGAAATGCTGTTTTAACGTCCATCTGCTAGATTTCAGAGTCGTAGTGAGCAGCAATAGCAAGTAGGATCCGAATGGATTTAAGCATGGCTACGGGTGAAAAAGTTTCGTCATAGTCCAAACCTGGTCTTTGACGAAAACCTTTCGCTACAAGTCTTGCCTTATAGGTCTCTACCTGCCCATCCACACCAATCTTTCTTTTAAAGATCCAT
Source organism: Agapanthus africanus (assembly GCA_030015575.1). Lineage (NCBI taxonomy): Eukaryota > Viridiplantae > Streptophyta > Magnoliopsida > Asparagales > Amaryllidaceae > Agapanthus > Agapanthus africanus. The sequence goes on from JASDDO010000014.1 coordinate 671,262,298, forward strand.
TTGCACCCTACAGGTTTTACCCCAAGGGGTACAACGTCCAAAGTCCATACTTTGTTGGTGTACATAGACTCCATTTCGGATCTCATGGCATCCAGCCACTTCACAGAGTCACTACTCGTGATAGCTTGCTGAAAACTGGTAGGATCATCATCATCCATGATGCAATCTTCTCCGTCACCATCAATGAGGAAACCGTAGTACCTCTCCGGTGGGCGAGAAGTCCTACCAGACCTACGGAGTGGCCGAGGTTCTTCAGTTTCTGTTGCAATAGCCGGTTCAACCAAATCGTCATTTGTAGTTTGTGTCTCTAGAACCTCTTCTAGATCCACTACCTTGCCATCATCTTTATCTGTGAAAAACTCTTTTTCCAAGAATGTGGCATACTGAGAAATAAACACTTTTTGTTCCTCTTTGTGGTAGAACAGATATCCATATGAATTCTTTGGATATCCCACAAAGTTACACATGACTGACCGTGTCTCGAGTTTGTCCGGATTCTGCTTTTTAACATAGGCCGGGCAACCCAAAATCTTAATTTTCTTAAGAGATGGTCTCTTCCCATTCCATATCTCATATGGCGTGGTAGACACGGCTTTGGTTGGAACCCTGTTTAGCAGAAACGCTGCAGTCTCCAATGCATGCCCCCAAAACGAGACTGGTAACTCAGCGTCACTCATCATGGACCGGACCATATCTAATAGGGTCCTATTCCGTCGTTCTGACACACCATTATGCTGTGGTGTATAAGGAGGAGTGAGCTGAGAGAGAATCCCATTCTCTTTTAAGAAGTTTGCAAATTCTGTACTGAGATACTCACCACCTCGATCTGATCGAAGCATCTTGATACTCAAGACGGTTTGTTTTTCTACTTCTTGTTTATATTCAATGAATTTCTCGAAAGCTTCGGACTTGTGTTTTAATAAAAAGACATGACCGAATCTTGAGAAATCGTCAGTGAATGTAATGAAGTATGAAAAACCGCCTCTAGCCTGTGTAGACATTGGCCCACATACATCACTATGTATGAGGCCCAGGAGCTGAGTATCTCTTTCTCCGTGTCCGGTAAACGGAGTTTTGGTCATTTTACCCTTGATACAAGACTGGCAAGTCGCATAAGATTTATATTCAAAAGAATTTAAATATCCATCTTTGTGTAACTTGTTTAGTCTTATTTCGTTAATATGACCAAGTCTACAGTGCCAAAGAAAAGCTTCATTCAATTCTGAAAGTTTTCTTTTATTAGTGTGTTGTACACTGAAAACTGTGTGTTGATTTAAGACATATATTCCGTTATTAAGCGTACCATACCCAACCAACATTTGATTTAGGTGAATGTTCATAACATTGTTTTGCAATACAAAATTTTATCCTTCATTGTCCAACAAAGAAACGGATATTATATTACATAGCATACTTGGTTCAAAATAACATGGATTCAAAATCAAAATACATCCAGATGGCAACCCCAAGTGATACTCTCCCACTGCGACTGTATGTACATTGGAACCATTTCCAACGCGGAGAGTATGGTCACCTGTCCTCAAAACCTTGTTATTTCTCAGCCCCTGCATAGAATTGCAAATGTGAGAACCTGAACCAGTATCCAATACCCAGGAAGCAGAGTTTATAGAAAAACAGTTTTCAGTCACAAACGCACCTGAAGCAGAAGCATCACCATGCTTCTTCTTGAGACTTAAGTACTCCGTGCAATTGCGCTTCCAATGTCCTGTCTTGTGGCAATGAAAACATTCGCCTTTCCTCGGGTCTCCAGCTTTGGACTTTCCCTTTCCCTTCACCTTTTTAACTCCGCTCTTAGGATTAGTGGGTTTCTTCTTTTTCTTTCCCTTGGCCTTAGCTTTCGGGCGAGAAGAAGAAGACTGTCCAATAGTCATAACGGGAGTTTTTGCTGACTTCATAGTGCTCTCTGCACTCCTTAACATATTAAGGAGTTCAGGGAGTTCCTTCTCCATGCCATGCATGTTAAAGTTCACTATGAACTGAGCAAAGGTGGACGGCAGGGACTGCAGAATAATATCTATATATTGTTCATTGTCCATCGTCCATCCAAGGTCCTCAAGCTCTTCTATAAGAGCTATCATCTTCAAAACATGGTCTCCTACTGGTGTGCCAGGGGCCATTCGCATCTAAAATAGTTTCTTTGATGCTTCGTATCGTAATACGCGGGATTGTTCTCCATACAACTCCTTTGTATGGAGCAATATACCGTGAATGTCCATGTCCTCGTGCTGCTTTTGATGTGTGTTGTCCATCGATGCAAGCGCGAGGCATTTTGCCGTGGCACAGTCAGCGTCCCATGTTTTGCGGACTTCAATGTCCGCAACTGAGGATTTTGGACCTGGGACGGGCGGGGCTAAAGCCGTGAGGACATATGATACTTTATCATAAGTCAAGGCGATTTTCAGATTCCTCAGACAGTCTTTATAGTTGGTCCCATTCAGTTTGTTTTTATCTAGTAGAAGCTTAAGTCCAGTCATTGGTATCTGCCATTAAGAGAGAGAAAAGAATACACTCGGCGAAAGCTCTTGCATAGATTAGATTGGTTATTATCTTGTCTAATCGATGTTTCCCACTGCTTTTATCGAGTTTTTCTTTCAAACCTTAAAAAGAAAAACTAGCCAGGATTAATTACAGTCTACAACTTCGCTAACCGTTCAGCCAGGCCAGTGTCGGTACTTTGAGGGAGGTTCCCCGTACTTTCGCACGGACCTAATTAGAGTAAACCTCGTTTTCCTAGAGGCGGAGCCCCGTTAACACCTTTCTAGATACCTAATGAGTTAGCTAATTGTAAACTGTAAAACTCTCCTAGGAGCAACTATTGCCCACAGTGGGATCGGGATCCAACCATCACATGGAAGGTATGCAATCTCATTGCAAATTTCAACACTTGAAATTCCCGATGTAATTTTTACCCCTAGTACTTATGACCTTAACTATGGTCAACAAATCATAAGTACCAGTCAAGTTCTACCCGTCATTTCTTGATCAATTAGACCCATCCATATGACCCTTAACTATGGTCAACAAAGTCGCATGAATGTCCTAATTAATCTGCATCATATATAGTGTAGGAAGACATCACTTAGCTACCGTACACTACGCCTTAACTAAAGTCAAAAAACGTAGCACGAATACTAAGTACTCTACTTCCTAAAATGACGGAGGGTTGCGAATGATTTTTAAGAAAATCTTTAACGCTTTGAACTTGATATCGTTGTAGAATCAAACAGTTTTCAAAAAGGAGTGGCTTAAGCTCCGCAGTTTTGAAATGTAGCTTTTTCATAAATAGCCGAGTAGTTTTCAAATCCGATTCTACAACATCTTTTTAGGTTTATTTTCATTACATTAATCACATTAATGTAATCCCATCATTTAAGTTCTTAAGCCAATCACAGAAAAGAAACGAAAATAAAACGTACGCTTATGCCATCCGCATTCGCCACAATGTTCCGTTATGCACCGTTAGGTTACTTAACTAACGGCATACCGGGACGGGACTAGCGCGGGTGTAAAACATAAGCAACGTCTACTATATATCATATATATAATATGTCATTCGTCTCAGATATCACAGAACACAGGCAGCAGAAACATAGATATAACGTGGGATATTCTAGGACGTCCGTATTTAGTATTTAGCCAGAATAGAAAATACGGATTCCACAGTCGCGATGAATAGCCAAGCCCACACCCTGGACCCCTACGAGAGCGGCATGTGACCCTACCAATTCTGGATTTTAGGAGACCCGGTCTCGACTCCTCGAGATGGCCTCCCACTGAACCCCAGAACCCGGTCACCTGTGCTCCCCTCCTTGGGTCCATCCTAATGCGGAAAAGTAAATAATATACAACGCTGGTAACACAACCTCAACCCGGAAGTGCCCCAAATAAAAGAATATTACATTACATTTGAATTTACATGAATGAAAATATAAAACTCTCATCTCACATAAAAAAAACCCCGGCTATTCAATCGCGACAATCCTGCACATCATATCTCAGCAACACATAATATCTCATGTCATCAACGTAAGTAAGTATGCATACCCCAATTGTCGTTGACGTATAGCAACGAAACCGGCGATATCGAACATACTACACTTACGGTCACAGAAAAGAAAGTGTAAAACTACAATATTTGGAATCCACATTCTCTTTAGACATCATAAATGCGAAATATCACATATTTCGTATTTCATGCCTAAACTATATGAATTCCACATATTGTATCACATTCCAGACAAACAGACAGTATTAAAGTTTTCGAACGAACGATCAAGTACCCAAGATTCACTAAAGCTCAACACTTGAGCAAGGTTCAAAAATCCGGAGTGTGACACAGTAGTAGCGGTCCAGCCGTAGAAGGGTCAAGCCAACGCCTCACATGTGGCACGCCGTACTGCCCCAAACCCTAAGGTTCAAAGGGCAGTTCGAGACGGTCACATAATCGAGTTAAGGTTTGTTGTCTTCTAGAGGGACCACCGCAAAAAGACTTGCACGTATCTCCAAAGTATTTAAACCCCGTGAATAGTGAGCAAATGATACTCGTTCAAACACTTCAATACTTTCTAATTTACCCGGAAAAGCTACGAAATGAAAATCCCGATCGAATTGACGAGTCCAAAACCATCTCCAGAATTTTTCAAAACTAAATACAGATTAAAAATACCCAAAACATTATTCAAGCAGATTCCAGAATTAATATAAAAAAATTATCCACTAGTTAATGTGTACGGCCGCGAAACCGCGGCCTAAGCAAGCTTTGGCCGCGTTTCCGCAGCAATAAGTACTGTTCATTGGATAATTTTTGCATCGTAATTCTTATTTTTACCTGCTGAATTTTTTAGATATTTTTAATTCTGAAAAATGTCAAATTTTAGAAAATTTCCAGAGAGCGCCCTAAAAAGCCGTATTTCGGTTCGATCGGAGTTTTAACTTCGTAAAAAGGTCGCCTAATGTTCTAGGTCGGCTCTGATACCAATGTAAGGTTTGCCTAGCACCCTAAGATGAGTTTTGAAGCATCACATGTCCCAAAGTTTAAATTTTTATGGTGCTAAACGAACATGCAAAGGAATCGATCCTAGAAAATTAGGGTTTCGGAAAAATAAAGCGAACTAAACTAGGGTTTCGAGACTACAACCTTTGTAGCTCCCTTTCGCTGGACTCCTTGGTCTCTTGGGTGTTGAATGGAGGTCCGCTTGAAGTCCTCTCGCGTCCACGACGATCCACCACGGAGTTCTCCGTCCAAGCTCGCAACTTCGTAAAACCGAAGAGAACACTCTAAACAAGACGGCTAAGCTTGTGTAGAATGAAGTTGTGGTTAAGGTTCTCACTTCAAAAACCTTTCTTTAAGTGGTATTTACTCACTAGAAAAAACTAGAGAGCAAATGAGAAAGAGGAAGAAGATGGTGGCAATATTTTTCACAAGAGGTAATGAGATAAAGATAACTCACTTGAAGAAAAAGAAATATATCAATATATATTTTATTTCTTCTTACTATGAACCATGGTTAAAGTGATGGAGACATTATTTAACTTGAGTTTTAAATGATAAAGAGAAGGATAACTCAAGTTAAGAGGTAGGTGAGCTAGGTTAGGTTAAAAGAAGAATGTAGAAACTAGTAAGAATTATCCTTTCTTTTTCAATTTGTTTTAAATCCAAAATCAAATAATAATCCATTACTTAGACCATGGTGTGAGTCTTATATTGCCACCATTTCCATATGTTAACAACCATGATAGATGGGTGTATGTATGTGTGTATGTATGCACATCCATATGTGCATGAAACTAGCATGAAAGAAAGAAAAGCACACATGCATGCACACATCCATCATCCAAGAAAAGGTTTTAAGTGAGAAAACTAATGGTTAAATGATAAATCAACACTTGATTTATCAATCCGGTCATATCTCATATGACCCCACCAAAAGCAGTTCACCCGATCAATGTTCGGTATCATATACGCACATTTTAATCGGGTGCATGCGCATATCGCATACGCGCACCACAACGTTTCGCCTGGACTGGGTAACTCCTTTGTGGGACTCTAAGACTCGTCAATACGCCGGTAGAGGGTGATGATCATATCAGGTACCCCCAAGCCGCAAGCGGTCAGCTAAACGTAACGGCCACCCGGGTATTGAGCGATCAGAAGAAAACAAGCGAACCTGCTACAACTCCCGTCGAGCCAACCGGCAACACTACCGTACAGTCCGGTCTCTTCGTCAGATATGCTGTATATCGAGCCTAGGGATGGTCACGTCGACCCCAATAACTCAATAAGTCGTGCCGGTGAATGGTCTATAACAGATCGAGAAACTACTGATAACACTTATCAGCAAATCTCAGCAGCTCTGGCCAGGGACTTGCTGTTATAACCAGTCGGGCACAGCACAACATCAACTCCCAATACCGGGAGAGACGAAACCCCTCCTATCGCTCATCGTCTTCGTGTGTCTCGGGACTGTACCCAACGGCCACCTGTTTGCACGACTCGGTAGAGCCGTGGTAGGGTGGCAATCAAAGTACAGTGGGAGAACACACAAGACTCTATGACGATCTCGGGTCTACAGACTAACCTGTACCAGTGTCACCTGAGAACTGCTATCCGACGATAGATATAATTCCATATAGGAGTTCTCGGTGAGTCCGTCCAGTTTACCCAGTCACCACTGAGCACCCGTATATGATCTTGATGTCAAACATCGATGAATGTGGGAACATCCATCGCCCATCACATGGGTCTAGTATCATATACGCTAGTCTACTCTGGTATATCAATGCCCCGTCTCGATATACCTACGACTAGGGACATTCCAGGATATGCTTACAGACTACAGATGTCCCACTAGTATGATCTCCATCATAATCAAAGTAGTCAAGCCTATATCCTCAGGGCTTTATCAGCATGTATGAATGAATAAAAGCATGATCAAATCAACATGTCAGATAAAGAAGAACCAGATAGCATACTATCATGTCAAGCAAGAATGCGTACTGAATATATATATATACATGTATAGATACATCCACTATCACATAATGGCCTCTAGGGCATGCATATATCCAACAGATATAACCGGATTATCAAATCAAGTGTTGATTTGATAATATGATATACAGATAAATGATATTAGTCGGTTATATGTGATATAACCGTATTATTAAATCAAGTGTTGATTTAATAATATGATATATTTATATTTGATATAATTATATATTAACTAATATTATTACTCACTAATTATTTTATTATATATTAATATATATATATGATATATTTATATATATAAATATATATATGATATATATATATATATATATATATATATATATGAACCATGATGGAAATTCTATTTTGTGAAAATAGAATGATGAGGTGGAAAAGAGGAGATATTTGAGAAATGGGGTGAAGCATGGCTTGATGAATATTTTATTCATCTTACTAAACTATTGAAGCATGGTTACAATTGAATATTATTTCAATTGGATGCTTCAATAATGAGTGAGCTTCATTCCATTTTCTACACTTGGTTCATTTCCTTACTTGAGCTCATATGCTCTCCAGCTTTCTTCATCTTCCTCTTCACCTCCACCTCCAAGCCCTAACACTCACATGAGTTGTGAAACCTAGGACTTGTGAGGATCCTTAGTGAGACAAACACCCCTACTTCATCATCCTACACTAGATTAGCACTTTGTTGTAGTGTGTTTCCTTCACTAAAGAGTTTTAGTGAAGAAGTAGCTTGGATTAGCGGAGCTTCAGGTGGATCATCTTCGGCACGAAGATCGCGTAGGAAGCTTGCACCTTCTTCAAGTTTAGCCTAGTGGAGTCGTAGGGACAACTACACGGAGCTTGTGAAGTGAATGACTCGATCTACTAGGTTGTAATTTCTTTCACTTGCTTCAGTTAATATTGATATCATGATTAAACCCTCATCAATCTAGTTATATTCTAGGTTAGTGTTGATTAGCACCCCGAAAAATTTTAAATTGACATGCAAGATGCTAGTATAACCCAGTGGTAGTGCTCATAAACACTTTCATGGTATCAGAGCCAAGCTAGAAGATTAGACGATATTAGTTAGAATTACGAAACCGAAATGACTCCAAAACAGTTAACTCGAAACCCTATTCTCTGTCGATTTTAAAACGGTCTCTGAAAATTTTTTAAACAAGTGCAGAGAGCTAATTGTGAAGTAACTAGAACACCACAAAAATTCGAGGCAAATTGGAAAAAATTTGGCCGGCCACTTTTGAATTTTGGCCGATGTCACTCGTTTTACTGTAGCAAAAGTCCTCGAAATTTTTTTGGTGTTCTGATCTCTGGGTGTTGGGTTTTATGATATTGTTTGATTTTGCCAAGATTACATGTGATGTTATCTTTGTTTCAAGGCAATTTAGAGTGTTTCGTAGTCATGTTTTAACATCGTTTCGGGTTTAAGTTTGATATGTGATACAATTTTTAGAATCCAAAATAATTAGTTTTGTGAAAACTAGTTAGTATTTTGTAAATCTTGTGTTTCATTCCCTTTTTGATCGATTTCCACAAAGTTTCGATTCGGATCGGAACTCCGTCACAATTGCGTATCGTACGCGAATACTCGCCAGATAACTTTACTGGGTAGCCATGCCCCATAGCCCCGACCAAGTGACTATATGAGAACCCCGTTTCCAATAGCATCCACTCGGGTGCTCGCGGCCACAATGTTCCGCCTAAGTGCACTTCGTCGACGGTATCGGGGGTGCGGCCACCTACTAAAGTTCCCGACGAGCATTCGATCGGGTAGTCGGGAATCTTGTTGAATTACCCAACTAAGTTGTTGAAAAGTGTTTTCGATTTGAGACTAAAATGCAAGGTTTATAGGTTAGGCATGAAATTCGAAATATGAGATATTCCGAGTTTATGATGTCTAAGGAAATACGGATTCTAATTATTGTAGTTTTTCATTTCTTTTCTGCGACCATAAGTGTAATATGTGGGGTATCCCCGATCTCGTTGCTACATATCAACAACATTTGGGATACGCATATTTACTTACGTTGATAATATGTGATATTATGTGTTGCTGTGATATGTAATATGGATTGTCGTGATTGAATAGCCGTGGGTTTTTTATGTGAGGTGAGAGTTTTTCAATTTTCATTCATGTAAAATTTGTATGTAATATTCTTTTATTGGGACACTTCCGGGTTGAGGATGATGTCACCATTGATGTATATTATATATTTTTCCGCATTATGATATACCCAAGGCGGGGAGCACAAGTAACCGGGTTCTAAAGTTCAGTGTGAGACCACCTCGAGGTGTAACGCCCCAGTACAGATGGTATTGTCTGCTCGGTTTTCCCCTTTAGAGCGAACCGGACCCGACCAGGGGCCACTTCCCAGGAGGTCACCCATCCCAAGACTTCCCTGGCCTGAGAACGCTTAACTACGGAGTTCTCAAGCTCCTGTAGTTCCGGTTCACTTAAAAAGCGCCTCTGTAATTGAGGGTGGTATCATTATATTTATAATGCAATTCGGTCCTCTTTCGGAATGTGGTTTAGGGACCCGATCCCATTGTTTTGAAATGGCTCCCTCACTCAGATCACCAAGATGTCCGCAACAGACCATACTGAGTGTGGACAGAGTAGATCACCATGATATCTTAAGACCGCACTGCTCTGGGGTATTACATCCCCCCATCTAAGAACAATAAACCACATACCTACTATTGATGGACCTGCATGGGTCACCATAAATGTAACGCTCCACGCCCAGTACAGATGGTATTGTCCGCTCTGACCGAAACCGCATGGTTTTTCCCTTTAGAGTGAACCAAACCCGACCAGGGGCCACTTCACAGGAGGTCACCCATCCCAAGACTTCCCTGGCCCGAGCACGCTTAACTACGGAGTTCTCAAGCTCCTGTAGTTTCGGTTCACTTAAAAGGCGCCTCTGTAATTTAGAGTGGTATCATTATATTTATAATGCAGTTCGGTCCTCTTTTGAAATGTGCTTTAGGGACCCGATCCCATTGTTCTGAAATGGCTCCCTCACTCAGATCAATAAGATGTCCGCAACAGACTGCACTGAGTGTTGACAGAGCAGATCACCAAGATGTCTTAAGACCGCACTGCTCTGGGGTATCACACGAGGAGTCAAGACCGGGTCTCCTAACTCTAGAATTGGCAGGGTTGCTTGCCGTTCTCATAGGGGTCTAGGGATGTGGGTTTGTCTATTCATCACGACCGTGGAATCCGTTTTTTTCATTACTGGCTGAATTTAAAACACGGACCTCTTAATATATCCAATATTTCATATGTTGACTTCTGTTGCTTGGTTCTGTGATGTGATCATATAACTGCGTGAGACGAATGCTATATATATATATACATATATATATATATATATATATATATATATATATAAACGTTGCTTATGTTTTGCACCCACACTCGTGTATCCCCCGCTCTTCCGTTAGTTAAGTAACCTAAAGGTGCATGACGGGGCCCCTTGGAGAATGCGGATGGTATAAGCGTACGTTCTATTTTAGTTTCTTTTCAGTGATGTTTAGGGAAACATAAATGATGGGACTTCATTAATGAGATTAATGGAAAGAAAAGAAACCTAATGATGTTGTAGAATCAAAATTTTCAAAAAGGTAGCTCTAGTTCTTTCTTTGCATGGTGGTATTCCTTGATGGATATCGAGCACTTTATTCGATGAGGAAAGAGCCGAGATCCCTTCACCGGGATTGACCTCTTTAGCAAAACTAGCAAATTCTACAACCCACTTGGTTTAGTTTGATAGCTTCTCCAGTTCTTGCTTTACATAGTGGTATTCCTTGATGGATATCATGTTAGTTATATGTATGCCCTAGAGGCCATTACTGTACATACGATTTATATTGTAATGGATGCTTGGACATATATAGGGAGGACTTTCTTGCTCGACATGATAGTATGCTATCTGGTTGTACTTTATCATAATATGTACTCTGATTGTCTCTATATTACATGTTGATAAAGCCCTTAGGATATGTACTCGACTACTGGGACTATGATCAGATTATACTAGTGGGGTCGCGGTAGTCGACGAGTACATCCTATAACGGTTCTTAGTCGAGGGTGTATCGAGAATGGGTATCGATACACCAGAGTAGACTAGCATATACGCATCTTGACCCATATGATGGGTGATGGATGATCTCATATCCATCGGTGTTTGAAATCAAGGATGGTGTACGGGTGCTCAGTGGAGACTGGGTACACTGGATGGACTCGCCGAGAACTCCCAGATGGTATTATACCTCACGTCAGATGGCAGTTCTCCGGTGACACTGGTACAGAGTAGTCTGTTGACCCGAGATCGTCATAGAGTCTTGTGTGATTCCCACCGTGCTTTGATTTCCATCATACCACGTCGAAGAGGGCGTGCAAAAAGATGGCTTTTGGGTACAGTCCCGAATCACATGGAGGCAATGAGCGATAGGAGGGGATTCGTCTCTCCCGGTATAGGGAGTTGATGTTGCGCTGTGTTCGATTGGCTATAACCGGAAATCCCTGGCCATGGTTTTTGAGATTTACTGGTAAGTGTTATCAGTAGTTTCTCAAACTGTCAGAGACCTCATATCGACATGACTTATCGAGCTACTGGGGTCTGACGTTTACTACCCCTATGCGAGATATGCGACATATCAAACGACGAGACCGGACTGTACGGGAGTGTTACTGTTTGGATTCACAGGAGAATGTACAGGCTTGCTTGTTGATCTTCTAAGTGCTTAATACCTGGGTGGCTGTTACGTTTAGCTGACCGCTTGCAGCTTGTAGGTGTTTGATATGATCATCACCTACTGCCGGCGTATTGACGATTCTTTAGAGTCCTACACAGAGGTTTATTGACTTAGGAAAAACGGAGTAGGGGAACATATGTGATATGTGCGGGACCGAGGATAATACGATATGAGATACCGTATTCTATTCTCGCGATATATGATATCAGCCGGTTCATCGGATTAAGTGTTGATTCGATGAATCGGTACGGATAAATATTAGTCGGTTATATGTGATATAGCCGGATTGTCGGATCAAGTGTTGATTCGATAATTTAATGTATAATAATATATATGATATATTAAATTACATTAACTAATATTAGCTCACTAAAAGATTCTTTTTCTCACTCGGGTAATATATTGATATATATGCGATATATGTTAATTGTATTATTTTCTTTTGTTACAATAAATATTATATATGTGATATATAATATTGTAACATGATATGATAACTAATGCAACATGTTTAGTAGAGATTAAACAAGATTAGGGATTGATTTGGGTTAATGCTTTCTAAATATTTCTAGAAGGTTTTCTTTTGTTTTGGAAAAAATATTTTCAAGTGACTCATTCTTAACCTAACCCATACCCTAGCCTTGGTTAATTCTCTACATTGGTTTAGTCAACCATGGTTGCATTATTGATCATCTTTATCCTTTCATTATTCATCACAAAAGGATTCTAATTATTCATTCATCTTCTTCCTTCTTTCTTTTCATGAAAAAGCTTTTCTAGCTTTTTCTAAGTGATGAAAAATGAGTGAGAATAAGAAAATAAAAGAGAGCAATAATCCTACTTCATCATCCTCATCTATCCTTGCCATTTAGATGAGGGTGTTCACGTCATATTATGAGCGTTAGCTTTTGTTAACGAAACTTCAAGGTAGATCATCTTTGTATCGAAGATCAGAAGCAAGACTGCATCTTTCTCTTCGTGGAACCTCTCGAGAGTCCGGAACACGATGATCGCAGCGAAGGGACTTCAACACGGAGCTTTAGAAGTGAAGGACCGGATCTACAAAGGTTGTAATCCCTCTCACTTAGTGTTAAAGTGTTTAACATACTTGTTTTCGCCTAAACTCTAGTTTAAAGATCCGGCTTCGGGTTGTTCGGCACGACTAATTTTTAAATCGAGCATGGTTGATGCCTCGTAGAACCTTGTATGCGTGCCTACAATGGTATCAGAGACAAGCTAGAGCTTTCGACGATGTCTATACGAAGTTTAAAGTCCGATCGAACCCGGATACCCCGATGTTTACCCCTCTCTGGATAATTTTCAAAAAGTTGATTTTTTATGAATTAAAAATGCTCAGAAAAACAAGCAGGAAAAACTAAGAATTACTGTGAAGTACGGTCCACTAAGTCAACTATTTGACCGCGGAACAGTGGCCAAACCAAGGGTTTGGCGGCGGTTCCGTGGCCAAAATTTGGACTTAGTCCTTGGAATTTCATATATTTATTCTTAGGTCCTTTCTTGGCAATTCTTTCTGGGAATTTTTTAATTTCACTCAAGTGTTGAGTTTTCTAGGGTTGTATTGGGGATTCGTTGATTCGATCGGATAATTTAACTTTGTTTAGTTTGTCCGGATAATTTTAGAAACTGTTAAAAAGTTCGAACGGATATCAATAACTCACTTTTTCCCCTGTCGGAAATTTTTTCAAAAGTTAGATTTTTCCTCGAGTTTAAGAACGTTCTAAGTCGTGCAAGTAACGAGGTGGACCCTCTAGAAGACAATAAACCTTAACTCGATTATGTGACCGTCTTGAACTGCCTCTGAACCTTAGGGTTTGGGGCAGTACGGCGTGCCACATGTGAGGCGTTGGCTTGACCCTTCTACGGCTGGACCATTGGTACTGTGGCATGTGATGGATGTTTTTAAACTGATTTTAAGTGTTGAGATATATTGGAGAAATCTTGGGTGTTTGATTATTCGACCGGAAAGTTTAACATTGTCTATTTATCTGGAATGTGATACAATATTTGGAATCCACAGGTAGTTATAAGATAACTAATTTGAATGTTATAAATCTAGCAGTTTAGTCTCAAATTGATCGGTTGCCACGGAATTTTGATGTGATCAAAAGTCCGTCGCAATCACGTAGCGTACGCGGATACTCTCCGGATAAACTTAATAGATAGCCACGCCCCATAGCCCCGACCAAGTGACTGTAGGAGAACCCCGTCACCAAAAGCATCCGTTCGGGTGCTCGCGGCAGCGGTGTTCCACCTTAGTGCACTTCATCGACGGCATCCGGGGGTGTGGCCGTCTACTAAAGTTTGCGACGAGCATTCGATCAGGTTGTCGGGAATCTTGTTGAATTGCCCCGACTTGATATTGAAAAGTGTTTTCGATAATGAGACTAAGATGCGGGGTTTATAATGGTTAGGCATGCGATGTCTAAGGAGGTTGCGGATTCCAACTGTTGTAGTTTTACACTTTCTTTTCTGTGACCGTAAGCGTAGTATGTGGTGTATCGCCGGCTTCGTTGCTATACATCAACGACAATCGGGATACGCATACTTGCTTACGTTGATGATATGAGATATTATGTGTTGCTGTGATATGTTATATTGGATCGTCACGTTTGAATAGCCGGGGGTTTTATGTGAGATGAGAGTTTTTCTTTTTCATTCATGTAAAATTCATTTGTATGTAATATTCTTTTATTGGGACACTTCCGGACTGAGGATGATGTCACCATTATATATTATTTACTTTTCCGCATTAGGTAGACCCAGGGCGGGGAGCAAAAGTAACCGGGTTCTAGGGTCCAGTGGGAGACCATCTCGAGAAGTCGAGACCAGGTCTCCTAACCCTAGAATTGGCAGTGTTGCTTGCCGCTATCGTAGGGGTCTAGGGATGTGGGTTTGGCTATTCATCGCGATCGTGGAATCCGTGTTTTATACAGGCTCGTATTAAAACACGGACGTCCTAGTATATCCAATATTTCATATATGTTTCTTCTGCTGCAATGTTCTGTGATGAGATCATATTATTTCCTGAGATGAATGTTTATATTATATATATGAGATATATGTTATATTGCAGGTTTCGTTTCAAATGAGACGCTTGTGAAGCATAATAAAATGGGACTTCATTAATGAGATTAATGAAATAAAAGAAACCTAAGATGTTGTAGAAACTTGTTTTAAAAAAAAAACGGGTAGCTCTAGTTCTTGCTTTGCATAGCGGTGTTCCTTGTAGAACATCCAGCACCTTATTCGATAAGGAAAGAGCCGAGATCCCTTCACCGGGAGTGACCTCTTTAGTGAAACTAGCAGATACTACAAACTCGGTTTGTCTTTTGTTTGCTTCTATAGTTTTTGCTTTGCACAGCGGTATATATGATATACCCTGCACCTTATTCGATGAGGAAAGGGCCGACGATCCCTTCACCGGGAGTGACCCTTTTAGCAAAACTAGAAAAGCCTCAAAAACACTCCATTTAAAATCACTCGATTCTACAACGATATCAAGTTCATTACGCAATAGGTAATCTTAAAAACCTATCGTAACCCTCCGTCATTTTAGGAAGTAGAGTACTTAGTATTCGTGCTGTGTTTGTTGACCTTAGTTAAGGCACAGTGTACGGTAGTTAAGTGATATCTTCCTATATAGCATAAGATGCGATTAGTTAGGACAGTCATATGACTTTGTTGACCTTAGTTAAGGGTCATGTGGGTGGGTCTAATTAATCAAAAAATGACGGGTAGAACTTGACTAGTGCTTATGATTTGTTGACCATAGTTAAGGTCATAAGTCACTAGGGGTAAAATATTATTGGGAATTTCAAGTGTTGAAATTTGCAATGAGATTCCATACCTTCTATGAGATAGTTGGATCCCGATACCCGCTGCGAGTAAGAGTTACTCCTGGGAGAGTTTTACACATTACAATTAGCCGATCAAGTAGGTGTCTAGAAAGGTGTTAATGGGGTTACGCCTCTGGGAAAACGAGGTTTACTTTAATTAGGTCCGTACGAAAGCATGGGGCACCTCCCTCAAAGTACCGATACTGGCCTGGCTGAAAGATTGGCGAACTTGTAACGTGTAATTAATCCTGGCCAGTCTTTCCTTTTAGGGTTTGAAGGAAGATTGATTAAAACAGTGGGAGACATCCTGATTAGATATATTAGATAACCAATCTAATCTTGCAAGAGCATACGCTGAGTGTTTTCTTCTCTCTCTCTCCAGGTAGCGACCATATCACGCCTTAATCAAGATAATTAAACGGATGTATTGACCGAACCCGCTTGTTATACTGAGCCGGGGAACGTTGGTCCCGCTCCAACTTATAATTGTTATAAGACAGAGCAGGAAATTAGGGAATACCAGATTTCCCGTGCCGCCCAAACGAAGAAAGTGCATGTTGATGCATCTTCTTCGGGTGTGTTCATTACAGAGAACTGTTTCTCAGTATCCTTTACGTCCTGGGTATGAGATACCGGATCAGGATCCCGCATATGTAATCTGTTACATGGGCTACAGAAAGGTAGAGAACTGAGAACGGGTGATAAGTTTCATGAGATAGAAACGGTGCAAGTGTTGCAACCAAGTCTGTTGGTCACTATCACCCTGTATTACCAGAATATATTGATTCTGAACGAATGTTATTAGATGCTGAACCTGATGTACAACATCATATCAGTCCCTTTATTAGTAAAGAAAGGATATAATTTTGTATTGTTGGATAATGTTTTGAACATTTCCTATATCAAGAGTTGATCGGTTCAGGTACGTTATCTAAAATCATAGACGTTCTAAATCAAACTACAGTTCTTAATATACGGAACACACACAAGAGGAAGAGTTCAGAAATGAACGAATCCTTCTTGAGGCATTGTAGACTAGGTCATATCAATGCGACCCGACTAGCTGAAGTTACATTTAGATGCATATTTAAATCTGTTTGAATTTACATCTTGTGAAACTTGCCGGTCATGTCACAGAGATAAGATGACCACAGCTCCGTTTATTGGAAACAGAGAAAGAGTTAGTGAACTCTTGGGATTGATACATGCTGATGTATGAAAGTCTCCTGTCTGCACATGCCAAGACCGGTTCTTTGTACTTCATTACATTCTCTGATGATCTCTCAAGATTCAGACATATGTTCCTGTTGAAACACAAGTCCGAAGCTTTTGAGATAATCACAGAATATAAGTTAGAAGTAGAGAACCAAATACGGGTATAAGTATTATGTCCTTAGATGAGATCAAGGAGGAGAATACTTGAGCATGGAATTCCTGGACTATTCTAAAGGAGAATGAGATTCTCTCTCAGCATTACTCCTCCATATACACCACAACACGTCGGTGTATCGGGGCAGAGCAATAACACCCTATGTGATATGGTGTGCTCTATGATGAGTACTACTGAGTTTCCTATTTCCTTTTAGGAGTTATGCACTTGAGAAGCTGCATATCTATTGAATAGGGTTCAAATCAAATCAGTTGCCTACCACTTCATATGTGATAGAGGGAAGAGCCCATATCTTAAGTCTGTTAAGATTTGGGGTTGTCCGGCATATGTCTAAAAGCAAAATCCGGACAAGCTCGAGGCAAGGTCTGTTATGTAGAACTGGAAAGGTTCCAGCTATACAAACTGCAGCTGATGATTTGGTAGAACCAAAGGATTCAATAGTTTCCAACGAACCTCAGCCTCTCCGCCGATCTAGTAGGGTTCCTCACCCACCTGAGAGATACTTCAGTTTCTCTATGACAGTGGGAGCGAGGATTGCATCATGAGATGATGACCCAACTAGTTTCGAGCTTGTTATCAGGAGTGGGACTCTGTACGAATGGTTGGATGCTTATCGATCTGAGATGGAATCCTTATACACCAACAAAGTATGGACTTTTGTTTGCTTTATCTGAAGGGTTAAATCCCCATCAGGAGCGAGTATATCTTGAGAAGATTACTTGGTGTACATGGAAAAGTTGAGACTTTCAAAGCTATGCTTAAGTCCATCCAGATCCTACTTGCCACGGCTACATACCACGACTACGATATCTGGTGGTTGGGTGTCATGACTGCTTTTCTAAATGATGTTTTAGAAGAGAACGTCTATAAGTACACAGCCAGAGGGCTTCGTAGATAGTGGGAGCAGCGGAAACGTGTGCAAGATGTTTTATGTGATAAAACAGGCATCGCGGAGTTGGAACATCTGTTTTGATGTGGTAGTCAAAGAGTTTGACTTCATCAAAATGGTAGATGAACCTTGTATATACAAAAGGTAGTAGGGAGTATGGTGATGATCCTCGTAGAGTACGTGGATGACATACTCTTGATAGGGAAGGAGTTTCCTATGCTACGCTCGGTCAATCTCCGCTTATCACAAGGATTCTCCATATAGGATCAAAGTGATACCTCCTAAATCCTGGGTTTTTGGATCTATGAGATAGATCTAATTGGATGTTAGGATACTCACTAGTTGTAGTGAGATGGTATCAATCGATCCTGGGGAGAATCACTGAAAAGGTTCCAAGGTGATAAGGACGACTGAATGTCAGTCGCAGGCATTGTCTTTACCCTCAGTAGAGGGACGGTATGTTGGAAGAGTTCCAAGCTAGATACCATGACTTACTAGACGATTAAAGGCACGATACATCGTTACCAAGGATGCTACCAAAGAGGCAGTCTGGATATATATAAGTTCATGAGATGAACTTCGTTCCTACCATTGTGTGACAATGGAGTAATGGCATTAGCCAAGGAACTACCGTCCCATCATAAATCCAGATATAATTCTTAGGCAGTATCACCTGATCATGGAGATGGTTGATCTCCAGGGAGATCGAGGTTAGGAGAGTAGACAAAGAGGACAACAGCGCGGATCCACTCACAAAGACCTTTTTCCCAAGTAGAGATTTTTATGGGATGGTTGAGTATGAGATACTTCAACCGCAGCTAATTGTTGGGTATGTGATACCACAACAGATGGCCCTAGTGCAAGTGGGAGATTGTTAGTTATATGTATGCCCTAGAGGCCATTATTGTACATACGATGTATATTGTAATGGATGCTTGGACATATATAGGGAGGACTTTCTTGCTCGACATGATAGTATGCTGTCTGGTTGTACTTTATCATAACATGTACTCTGATTGTCTCTATATTACATGTTGATAAAACCCTTAGGATATGTACTCGACTACTGGGACTATGATGAGATCATACTAGTGGGGCCGCGGAAGTCGACGAGTACATCATATAACTGTTCCCAGTCGAGGGTGTATCGAGAATGGGCATCAATACACCAGAGTAGACTAGCGTATACACATCTTGACCCATATGATGGGCGATGGATGATCCCATATCTATCGGTGTTTGACATCAAGGATGGTGTACGGGTGCTCAGTGGAGACTGGGTACACTGGACGGACTCGCCGAGAACTCCCAGATGGTATTATACCTCACGTCAGATGGCAGTTCTCCGGTGACACTGGTACAGAGTAGTCTGTTGACCCGAGATCGTTATAGAGTCTTGTGTGATTCCCACTGTGCTTTGATTTCCATCATACCACGTCCAAGAGGGCATGCAAAAAGGTGGCTTTTGGGTACAGTCCCGAATCACATGGAGGCAATGAGCGATAGGAGGGGATTCGTCTCTCCCGGTATAGGGAGTTGATGTTGCACTGTGTTCGATTGGCTATAACCGGAAATCCCTGGCCAGGGTTGTTGAGATTTACTGGTAAGTGTTATCAGTAGTTTCTCGAACTGTTATAGACCTCATATCGACACGACTTATCGAGCTACTGGGGTCTGACGTTTACCACCCCTAGGCGAGATATGCGACATATCAGACGACGAGACCGGACTGTACGGGAGTGTTACTGTTTGGATTCACAGGAGAATGTACAGGCTTGCTTGTTGATCTTCTGAGCGCTCAATACCTGGGTGGCTGTTACGTTTAGCAGACCGCTTGCAGCTTGTAGGTGTTTGATATGATCATCACCTACTGCCGGCGTATTGACGATTCTTTAGAGTCCTACACAGAGGTTTCTTGACTCAGGCAAAACGGAGTAGGGGCACATATGTGATATGTGCGGGACCGAGGATAATGCGATATGAGATACCGTATTCTATTCTCGCGATATATGATATCATCCGGTTCATCGGATCAAGTGTTGATTCGATGAATCGGTACGGATAAATATTAGTCGGTTATATGTGATATAGCCGGATTGTCGGATCAAGTGTTGATTCGATAATTTAATGTATAATAATATATATGATATATTAAATTACATTAACTAATATTAGCTCACTAAAAGATTCTTTTTCTCACTCGGGTAATACATTGATATATATGCGATATATGTTAATTGTATTATTTTCTTTTGTTACAATAAATATTATATATGTGATATATAATATTGTAACATGATATGATAACTAATGCAACATGTTTAGTAGAGATTAAACAAGATTAGGGTTTGATTTGGGTTAATGCTTTCTAGATGTTTCTAGAAGGTTTTCTTTTGTTTTGGAAAAGATATTTTCAAGTGACTCATTCTTAACCTAACCAATACCCTAACCTTAGTTAATTCTATGCAATGGTTTAGTCAACCATGGTTGCATTATTGATCATCTTTATCCTTTTATTATTCATCACAAAAGGATTCTAATTATTCATTCATCCTCTTCCTTCTTTCTTTTCATGAAAAAGCTTTTCTAGCTTTTTCTAAGTGATGAAAAATGAGTGAGAATAAGAAAATAAAAGAGAGCAATAATGCTATTTCATCATCCTCATCTATCCTTGCCATTTAGATGAAGGTGCTCACTTCATATTATGAGTGTTAGCTTGTGTTAACGAAATTTCAAGGTAGATCATCTTTGTATCGAAGATCGGAAGCAAGACTGCTTCTTTCTCTTCGTGGAACCTCTCGAGAGTCCGGAACACGATGATCGCAGCGAAGGGACTTCAACACGAAGCTTTAGAAGTGAAGGACCGGATCTATAAAGGTTGTAATCCCTCTCACTTAGTGTTAAAGTGTTTAACATACTTGTTTTCGCCTAAACTCTAGTTTAAAGATCCGGCTTCGGGTTGTTCGGCACGGCTAATTTTTAAATCGGGCATGGTTGATGCCTCGTAGAACCTTGTATGCGTGCCTAGCAACCCTACATATCCAGCACCTCATTCGATGAGGAAAGAGCCAAGATCACTTCACCGGGAGTGACCTCTTTAGAAAAACTAGCGAATACTACCACTCACTCGGTTTGTTTTGAAATCTACTCAATTTTAAATTGGAGCTTAAACCACTCCTTTTCAAATCACTAGATTCTACAATGATATCAAGTTCATTACGTTAAAGGTTTTCATCAAAACCATTCGTAGCTCTCCGTCATTTTAGGAAGTAGAGTACTTAGTATTCGTGCTACGTTTGTTGACCATAGTTAAGGCGTAGTGTACTGTTGCTAAGTGATGTATTCTTATAAAGCATATGATGCGATTGATTAGGATATTTGTACGTCTTTGTTGACTATAGTTAAGGGTCGTACGGGTGGGTTTAATTCAATCAAGAAATGAACGGGTTGAACTTGGCTAACGCTTATGATTTGTTGACCATAGTTACGGTCATAAGTCGCTAGGGGTAAAAATAATTATCGGAAATTTCAATTGTTGAAATTTGCAATGAGATTGCATACTTTCTATGTGATAGTTGGATCCTGATACCCACTGCGAGTAAGAGTTACTCATGGGAGAGTTTTCCAATTTACAATTAGCTGATCAAGTAGGTGTCTAAGAAAGGTGTTAATGGGGTTATACCCCTGCGGAAACGAGATTATTTAATTAGTTTCATACGAAAACATGGGGAGACTCCCTCGGAGTACCAATACCTGCCTGGACGAACGATTGGCGAACTTGTAGGGTATAATTAATCCCGGCTAATCTTACCTTTTAGGGTTTGAAGGAAGATTTGATAAAAACAGTGGGAGCCATCCTGATTAGATAAGATAATAACCAATCTAATCTTGCAAGAGCGTACGCAAAAGTGTTTCCTTCTCTTTCTCCTGGTAGCGACCATGACACACCTTAAACAAGATAATAATATTGATGTATTGACTGAACCCACATATTATACTGGGTTAGGGAACGTTGGTTCCACTATATTTTATTGTAGGGTGTTTTTCGTCACCATATTGAGATGGGAATGCGCGTGCTTTTCAGGCATGTACAGATTCCCCCTGCCTAGGACAGGCTAGCGTTTATTGATTGTGGGGATCCGAATCTCTGGCAGCCATAAACTAAGCTGCCACTAATTACCCCTCGCTTTTAGAGCGAGAGAATCTCCGATTAACGGGTAAAACCGGTCATGCGAACTCAATGCAAAGTATTGGTGTGTTTTTTTTATAACAATTGAGACATGTTCATTTTTTTTGTTCCATTTGTAAAAAAAAGATATATATAATTATTTTATAAAAAAAATAACAAGAATAAATAAATAAATAAATATTTAGAGAATTTTTTAAAAAATATATTATTCATAATTTATTTTTATTTATTTTTTAAATAAAAAAGATTAAAAAAGGAAAAGAAAAAGAGGGCTTCCCCAACTCACGTGAGGGGGGGAGGGGGAGAGGCTCCCATTTAGTTGGAGCCTCCCCCTCACGTGAGGGGGAAAAAGGCTCCCACTAAATGGGAGCCTGTGAAAAAGGCTCCCATCCCCCTCTCACGTGAGGGTAGGTGGGGCTCCCACTTGGTAGGAGCCTCCCCCTCAAGTGGGGGCTCCCAAAATTTTTATTTTTTATTTTATTTTTAATTTTATTTTTATTTTTACATGGAGTTCAACTCCAAAAGAAAGAATTTTATTGTGGAGTTAAATTCCAAAAAAAATTTAAATGTGGAGTTAAACTCCAAAAGAATTTTAATTGGAGTTCAACTTCAAAAAGAATTTTATTGTGGAGTTAAACTCCAAAAGAATTTTAAATGGAGTAAAACTCCGAAAAAATTAATGTGGAGTTAAACTCCAAAATAATTTTAAATGGAGTTCAACTCCAAAAAGATTTTTATTATGGTTTTAAACTTCAAAAGAATTTTAAATAGAGTTAAACTTCGAAAGAATTTTTATTGTGGAGTCGAACTCCGAAATAATTTTAGTTATGGGGTTAAAATCCAAAAGAATTTTAAATGAAGTTAAACTCCAGAAAAAAAATTTATAATGGATTTAAACTCCAAAATAATTTTAATTGTGGGGTTGAACTCCATAAAAAAAACCCTTATTTTTTTATTCTTTTTTTATTTTTTTTTAAATGAAGCTCCAACAGAGTGGGAGCTTCTCTCTTTCATGTGAGCGGGAGGAAAGGGGGGCCCAAGATGGGAGCCTTCCCCTCACATGAGAGGGAGAAAGGGACTCCCAAAATAGGAGCCTCCCACACACATGAGAGGGAGCAACCTAAAATGGGAGCCCCCCAACATATGAAAGGGAATAAAGGAGCTCCAAAAGAATTTTTTATTTTTATTTTTATTTTTATTAATTTTTTTAAATAAGGAGTTAGACTCCAAAAACATTTGTATGGAGTTAAACTCCAAAAGAATTTTTACTTGTGGAGTAAAACTCCAAAAGAATTTAAATGAAATTAAACTCCGAAAGAATTTTTATTGTGAAGTTGAACTCCGAAAGAATTTTTGTCATGGAGTTGAACTTCAAAAGAATTTTAAATGTGGAGTTAAACTCCAAAATAATTTTAAATGGAGTTAAACTCCAAAAAAAATTAATGTGGAGTTAAACTCCCCAAAAAAGATTTTTATTGTGGAGTTAAACTCCGAAAGAATTTTTGTAGTGGAGTTAAACTCCAAAAGAATTTTAAATGGAGTTCAACTCCAAAAGAATTTTTGTAGTGGAATTAAACTCCAAAACAATTTTAAATGGAGTTCAACTCCAAAAAGATTTTTATTTGATGTGGAGTTAAACTCCACTAAATGGGGAGCCTCCCCCTCATATGAGAGGGGAGAAAGCTCCCACTTAGTGAGGGTTCCCTCTTCCTAACGTGAGAGGGAGCAGGGGCTCCTACTTTGTGGGAGCCTTCCTTTCACGTGAGAAGAAGGGAAAGCTCCTACTTAGTGGGAGCTCCCCTCTCCCTCACGTGCGAGGGAGCAGGAGCTCCAAAACGATTTTTTTTTGTGATGGAATTGAACTCCAAAAAAAAATTATTTGGAGTTAAACTCCCAAAACAATTTTATTCGGAGTTAAACTCCAAAAAAAGGGTTTTTATTACAGAGCTAAATGCCAAAATAATTTTATTTGTGGAGTTAAACTCCAAAAGATTTTCTCCTTTTTCTTTTGAGAAGAAACCCAAAATGGGTTCTCTTGAAACTCCAAGATTTAGATCTTATATGATAAAAATAGAGCCTATTTTTCTTCTCTTGATGGAGTCTTGGAAGGTAGGTTTCTCTTCTTCTCCCTCTCTCAAATTGGATCTTGAGGAGGGAAAAGAAGGTAGAGAAAATCTACCCCCTTTTTTTTATCGGATGTGGGAGTTAAACTCTCCTTCAGTGGGTTTATGGTAAAACGTTATTTAGTTTTCAAAAAAAGAGAGCCAAGCTCTTGATTTAATTGGAAAATGAAAAAGAAGAGGAAGAACTTGGGGGTGAGAGGATGGAGGCACAAACCCTTGTTTTTGGCGAGAATGATTGTTTTTTTTATTTCATTGTCATGATGCCTTATATATGCTTACACATTTACATATAGCCCCTTGAGCTTTACAAAATGGCATTTTGTCCATCTCATGTCTCATGTGCTCATTTCTTTTGCACATGAGCCATGAGCTTTTCAAAAATTTGGCTTTATGCCCATTTGGCTTACATTTATGCATAAAAAATTACATCAAAATTATTTATTACATGATTTCATTTTGTCATAGGGGAGGCCGGCCGCGGGGCTTGACTTGGGCATAGGACTACTTGATCTCGGCTTGGGCCCGCTTACTTGGGGTTGACTTTGACATTGACTTAGTCAACTTGGGTGTAATTTTCGACCCCAACAAAGTGCCCCCATCAACAAATGCACACCACATATATGAGTCGTGTGCATGAAATTGATGGATCTTCTTTCACGTGGAGGCGACTTGCTTTGGTTCCCGCTTTTGGGGAAGCTGGTATTGCCCTTTTTACGACATGGACGATCGATGCTTGACATATCCCCGAGACGGAGTGTCCGTGATAGATGTTTCCCCGGCATGGAGGGATTTGGTTCCCGCTTTTTTGGGAAGATGGCACTGCCCTTTTTATGACTTGGGCGGTCGACGCTTGACGCGTCTCCGAGATGGAGTGTTCGTGGTAGACGTTTCCCCTGCACGAAGTGATTTGGTTTCCGCTTTCTGGGAAGCTGGCACTGCCCTTTTTACGACATAGATGGTCGACGCTTGATGCGTCTCTGAGACAGAGTGTCCGTGGTAGACTTTTCCCCGGCACGAAGTGATTTGGTTCCCGCTTTGTGGGAAGCTGGCACTGGCCTTTTTACGACATGGACGGTCGACGCTTGACGCGTTTCCGAGACAGAGTGTCCATGGTAGACGTTTCCCCGGCACGGAGTGATTTGGTTCCCGCTTTGTGGGAAGATGGCACTGCCCTTTTTACGACATGGACGTTCGACGCGTCTCAGAGACGGAGTGTCCGTGGTAGACGTTTTCCCGGCATGGAGTGATTTGGTTCCCTCTTTGTGGGAAGCTGGCACTACCCTTTTTACGACATGGACGGTTGACGCTTGACGCGTCTCCGAGACGGAGTGTCCATGGTAGATATTTCCTCGGCACGGAGTGATTTGGTTCCCTCTTTGTGGGAAGCTGGCACTGCCCTTTTTACGACATGGACGGTCGACGCTTGACATGAGCATAATTCTGACAGGGAAGGCAGATACACCGAGGCGAAGCTTGAGTTTCGACATGGGGTACACTCTGAGACGAAGCATGATTCCAATACAGAGCTTGTTGGGTGACTTGATTCCGAGACGGAGCGTAATTCCAACGGGGAGGTCACTGGCTGATTCCAAGCCAAAGCATAATTCCGACAGGGAAGGCAGATACACCGAGGTGAAGCATGATTTCGACACGGGGTACACTCTGAGACGAAGCATGATTCAGACACAGAGCTTGCTGGTTGACTTGATTCCGTGACGGAGCATAATTTCGACGGGGAGGTCAATGGTTGATTCCGAGCCGAAACATAATTCCGACCAAGAAGGCAGATACACCGAGGCGAAACATGATTTCGACATGGGGTACACTCTAAGACGAAGCGTGATTCCGACGTAGAGCTGGTTGGTTGACTTGATTCCGCGACGGAGCATAATTCCGATGGGGAGGTTACTGGTTGATTCCGAGCCGAAGCATAATTCCAACAAGAAAGGTTGTTGCTGCCCTTTTTGCGACTTGGACGGTCAACGCAGGATTTGACTTGCTGATTTGAGGTGATTTGGGTTGACATCAGCATCGCTACACTGGAATATGGTACCACAAGCAAATCATCATTTACCATGAGAAGATTAGGGGATTTTGGTTTGGTCAGCATCTGCATTGCTGCACTGGAATAATGCCAGGAGCAACTCATCATTTGCCCCGGGAGGATTTGGGAATTGGTTTTTGGTCAGCATCTGCATTGCTGCACTGGAATAATACCAAGAGCAAATCATCATTTTCCCCGAGAGGATTTGGGAATTGGTTTTTGGATCGGCGTATGCATTGCTGCACTGGAATAATGCCAGGAGCAACTCATCATTTGCCTTTGCCTATTGGGGAGCGATGGCTTAGGAGACAGGTTTAGATCCCTATCAACTAAGGCTTTTCAATTTTATGAGCCGTAAGGGTCCCATAAAAGTACTTTCTCCTTACGAGTCAAAAGGATCTTGTAGATGTACTTTCTCCTTAGGATTCGTGGGGACTCCCAATTTTTTTTTTCCTTTATGAGTCGTAAGGATCCCACGAAGGTGTTTTCTTACCAGTCGTGAGGATCCCGTAAGGTTTGTTCTCCTCATGCATCGTGAGGACGCATGAGTGGGTCTTCTCAAATGGAGCATAATTCTAAGGGCGGAGACTGGCCGCCGGACG
Source organism: Agapanthus africanus (assembly GCA_030015575.1). Lineage (NCBI taxonomy): Eukaryota > Viridiplantae > Streptophyta > Magnoliopsida > Asparagales > Amaryllidaceae > Agapanthus > Agapanthus africanus. The sequence continues at coordinate 671,289,192 of JASDDO010000014.1, forward strand.
GGTGATTGCAGTGGGGTATGGGTATGATAAGAATTATTTGAGCCCGTGGATTGTATACGGTAGTCAACTTAGGGACCAACCGTAGGGCTGGGGGAATTTTGGAAAATTGGATTTTGGTTGGTGTCTACATCGCTACACTGGAATATGGTACCACGAGTGACTCATCATTCGCCATTTGGGGATTTGCCATCCGCATCGCTGCACTGGAATATGGTATCAGGAGTGACTCATCATTCACCGTTGGGGAAATTCAGATATTTGAAATTTTGGTTGGCGTCTGCATCGCTGCACTGGAATATGGTACAAGGAGCGACTCATCATTCGCCATTGGGACATTCAGAGTTTGGTTGGTGTCTGCATCGCTGCACTGGAATATGGTACCAGGAGCAACTCATCATTCGCCATTAGGATATTCGAGGATTTGAGTTTTGGTTGGCGTCTGTATCGCTACCCTGGAATATGGTACCAGGAGTGACTCATCATTCTCCATTTGGAAGAGTTTTTTTACCGCAATTGCTCTATCATTTCAGCTTTTCTTATCGCGAAGGTCGTGATTTCCCTATCATTTCGTCTATTTATTCACGGTTGCCCCATCATTTCGGCTTTATTTTCATCTTTATTTTTACTCGCTGATTTTTATTGCGATTTGCCCCATCATTTCGGCTTTATTTTCATCTTTATTTTTACTCGCTGATTTTTATTGCGAGTTTCCCCATCATTTCGGCTTTTTATTTTTTTTATTTTTATTTTTTGTTTTATTTACATATTTTTACATCCCCAGTTTAATGGCTTAGAGGTCGACTGTCCCAGTTTAACAACGTGGTGGTCATCTGTTTTGTATGAAGTTGGCGGTCGCAACTTGACTGTTTGCCAACACGCCTTTAGACAGTTCTATTTCTCCTGCCTTATATTATTTTTCGACCCAATCTTTGAAGACAAAACAGTCCTCAATAGAATGACTTATCAATCTGTGATAGGGGCAATATTTGGGGCCGTCGGTCATATTCGCTTCCTGAGGTCTTTTTGATTCTGTCAATTGTAGACCGTTTCTTAGTGCATCCTTGAATATTTTACGGACTTTGTCCCTTCTGAAAGAATAGACCTTATCCAGCTTCTCTTTCAGTGGAGATTCTTCTCCCTCTCCGAACACTGGCTTCTGAGGCTGGTTGGCATTAGTCCCGCTCATCCCTTGCTTATTTCGGTTAGTCGAAGTGTAACAAGATTCGACATCGTCAGAATTTCCGCCTTTGCGATTTTCGTCCTTTCGGTTTCTCCAGGACCTATTGTTATTTTGGGAGTTAGAGGAGGACTCCTGTTTTGAGCGTTCCAACATCTGAACTTTCCTGGTCAGCTCTTGGAATGTTTTGAGACCCGCGGTGCTTAGAAACGGGGCCATCCAATTGTTGAGATTTTCGATGAGGAGGCTGACAGATTGGTCCTGCTCTATCGGCGGTTCACACTTGACGGAGAGATTGCGCCATCGGATTATAAAATCCGTGCTTCTTTCGTTGTTCTTTGGTTTGGTCCTTACGAGGTCGGCAATGGTGATCTTATCGCTGAAATTCATGAACCATTGTCGAAACAGAGATTCCATTTGGACGAAAGTAGTAACGGAGTCATCCGGTATGCTCATGTACTAGTCGAAAGCAACATCGGTTAAGTTATTAACGAACTGGCGGAGGAGAAGCGCATCATTGCCCCCCAGTATTTCCGCATAAGGCTTTAAAATGGGCGATGTACTGATTCGCATTTCTCGTCCCATCAAATCTTCGGAATTTGGGGATGACATAGCCGCTAGGAAATTCTACCAGATCATACTGAGCAGGATATGGTCTCCCACTGCTGCTGATATCTTTTTGCGCTCTGGCTTTGGCTACCAATGTTTTGACTTTGTTGGCAACCAAATTCATAATTTGATTTTGAGTTAGCGGGCTACTGTCATCGGTAGCCAAGACATTTCCCGAGACAGATGCAACTGGCTTTTATGCAGTCCGCCCACCTTTAGATTTGAGGGACTAGGCGTCAGCTGCCTCGGGACACCGTTTCCCGGTTCATGAGCAGAGCCCTGTGCTTGATTGGGTGGCTGAGAGGCAAGTCGGGGCGTGAGCTGCATCACGACATTCGTCAAGTTGTCAATTTTGGATTAAAGTTTGGCCATCTCCTTGTCTTTACTTCTGCGTTGTTTTTGGAGCTCTCGGAGAAGTTGTTGCTCTGCGTTCTTGGGATGGAAGATTGGCTCCTCTTCGCTTTCTGAGCCCGACTCCTCATGAACCGAGGGATCTCTCTGCTTATCAGCCTTACTGGAAGGGTTTTCATTACCTTCCAGAGGAAGCTGGTCTTAGGAAGTGGCAGCCACATTCACACCAAATTGGATTTGATATGTGGTGGCCCTGTCGTTGCTTTTTCTGCGCATGCCCACCATGTAGACACAGTGGATAACACATTCAACCATCTTTTCATCATTGGCAGCTGATTTCGCGGACCGTTGTCGTGGCCCTTCCGCTTCGGGAAAGGACAATCGATTAAAAATGTTCTGCCTGGTTGGGTTCTCGGGTGGCGCCGGTACAACATTTCTGGCCTCACCCCACTGCTTCCGCGCGGACAAAGTGCTTGGTCAACTTCCAAAAATAGGGTATCATGCCTATTGTGCTGGGGCTTGGACACATCTCTTTGTAGCACAGTTCGAATTGCGGTCCTTTTGATTTTGGCATACATCGCATTCTTCTGGACCCACTTTAAGGGTTCAAAAGAATTGCGGATTTTCACGGCTGACATGGTTGTGGTCGCGGAGCAGTCCGGGATTTAGATCTTCATAAATTTTAACATGGCCGGAGCCCTGGTCTTTTTTTTGGCTCTGAATCTGAGCAGCTTCTGCATCAGCTTCTCTGTTTTTAGCGTCTGGCGGGCTTCTGCTCTTCGGGAAGCCGCCGTAGGCCGGCTGGTAGAGAGCCATGAAAAGACATCCGCTTGCATACTCATTGAAGGCATCGCCTGAGCTTGCCTATGACATCTGGCGGCTTTTCCCCCAGCTGGGGCCAAGGAGAGCCGTTCGAACACCGACTTGCGTTTGGATTGGGACGCCTTCGAGACCACCTTATTTGGCTTCTTGCCTTTCGAGGCCGGTTTTTCTGTTACAGGAGCTTGAGGAGCTGGGATGATACTAGCCGGCATGAACAGAATAGAGCCAAATAGTAGCAGCGGCTCCTCTTACTGTCGCCCGAGACTGGCCGGAAGGACCGTCCTGGTGTCCATCTTCATCGTGTAGAAGATGGGAGTTGTGCTGAGAGCTGAGATCGTCCTTGGAGATATTTTGCTGCGTCCGAAGATTGCAATTGGAAATTGTTAACCTGCAAATAGAAACATGATTTCAGTATAGGCAATCGATATGTTTATTGATTGAGCCCGCATGAATGTTTAACCTGAGATATGGGAGGAAAGATGAAGTCCCACCGGGCATGCCAGAATCTGTAGGGTGTTTTTCGTCACCCCATTGAGATGGGAATGTATGCGTTTGTCAGGCAAGTACAGATTTCTCCTGCCTGGGGCAGGGCGAGGTTTATTGATTGTGGGGATCTGAATTTCCAGCAGCCGCAGACTAAGCAGCCGTTAATTACTCCTCGCTTTTGGAGCGAGATAACCTCCGATTGACGAGTAAAACCGGTCATGCGAACTCAATGCGAAATATTGGTGTGTTTTTTTTATAATAATTGAGACGTTTTTTTTGTTTCATTTGTAAAAAAAAGATATATATTTATTTTATAAAAAAAATAACAAGAATAAATAAATAAATAAATATTTAGAGAAATGTTTTTCTTAAAATATATTATTCATAATTTATTTTTATTTATTTACTTAGAAAAAAAAGATTAAAAAAACGAAAAGAAAAAAAGGGAGGCTTCCCCCACTCACGTGGGGGGAGGGGGGAGGCTCCTATTTAGTAGGAGCCTCCCCATCACATGAGAGGGGGGAAAAGGCTCCCACTAAATGAGACCTCCCCTTACGTGAGGGGAGGGAAAATGTTTGTTTTTATTTTTTTTGTTTTTACATGGAGTTCAACTCCAAAAGAAAGAATTTTATTGTGGAGTTAAATTTCAAAAGAATTTTAAATGTGGAGTTAAACTTCAAAAAAAATTAAATGGAGTTCAACTCCAAAAAGATTTTTATTGTGGAGTTAAAGTCCAAAAGAATTTTAAATAGAGTAAAACTCCTAGAAAAATTTAATGTGGAGTTAAACTCCAAAATAATTTTAAATGGAGTTCAACTCCAAAAAGATTTTTATTATGAAGTTAAACTCCAAAAGAATTTTAAATGAAGTTAAACTCCGAAAGAATTTTTATTGTGGAGTTGAACTCTAAAAGAATTTTTATCATGGGGTAAAATTCCAAAAGAATTTTAAATGGAGTTAAACTCCAGAAAAAAAAATTTATAATGAAGTTAAACTCCAAAATAATTTTTATTGTGGAGTTGAACTCTAAAAACAAGACCCTTATTTTTTTTTTAAATTTTTTTTTAAGGAAGCTCCCACAGAGTGGGAGCTTCCCTCTTTCATGTGAGAGGGAGAAAATGGGATCCCAAGATGGGAGCCTCCCCCTCACATGAGAGGGAGAAAGGGACTCCCAAAATGGGAGCCTCCCACTCACATGAGAGGGAGCAACCCAAAATAGAAGCCCCCCTCACATGAGAGGGAATAAAGGGGCTCCAAAAGAATATTTTATTTTTATTATTATTTTTTAAATAAGGAGTTAGACTCCAAAAATATTTGTATGGAGTTCAACTCCAAAAAGATTTTTATTATGAAGTTAAACTCAAAAAGAATTTATTTGGAGTTAAACTCCGAAAGAATTTTTATCATGGAGTTGAACTCCAAAAGAATTTTAAATGGAGTTAAACTCCAAAACAATTTAATGTGGAGTTAAACTCCCCAAAAAAGATTTTTATTGTGGAGTTAAACTCCAAAAGAATTTTTGTAGTGGAGTTATATTCTAAAAGAATTTAAATGAAGTTCAACTCCAAAAAGATTTTTATTTGGTATAGAGTTAAACTCCACTAAATGGGGAGCCTCCACCTCACGTGAAAGGGAAGAAAGCTCCCACTTGGTGTGGGTTCCCTCTTCCTCACGTGAGAGGGAGCAGGGCCTTCCCCTTACGTGAGAAGGAGGGAAAACTCCCATTTAGTGGAAGCTCCCCTCTCCCTCACGTGAGAGGGAGCAGAAGCTCCAAAAAGATTTTTTTGTGATGGAGTTAAACTCCAAAAAAAATTATTTGGAGTTAAACTCCCAAAAAAAAATTATTCGGAGTTGAACTCCAAAAAAAGGGTTTTTATTATAGAGTAAAACTCCAAAATAATTTTATTTGTGGAGTTAAACTCCAAAAGATTTTCTCCTTTCTCTTTTGAGAAGAAACCCAAAATGGGTTATCTTGAAACTCTAAGATTTAGATCTTGGATGATAAAAAATGAGAACCTTTTTCTTCTCTTGATGGAGTCTTGGGAGATGGGTTTTCCTTCTTCTCCCTCTCTCAAATTGGATCTTGAGGAGGGAGAAGAAGGTAGCGAAAATCTACCCCTTTTTTTGATCGGATGTGAGAGTTAAACTCTCTTTCAGTGGGTTTATGGTAAAACTTTATTTAGTTTTAAAAAAAAAAAAGCTAAGCTCTTGATTTAATTGGAAAATGAAAAGGAAGAGGAAGAACTTGGGGGGGTGGGGGTGGGGATGGGAGAGGATAGAGGCACAAACCCTAGTTTTTGGGGAGAATGGATTGTTTTTTTATTTCATTGTCATGATGCCTTATATAGGCTTACACATTTACATATAGCCCCTTGGGCTTTGCAAAATGACATTTTGCCCATCCCATGTCTCATGTGCTCATTTTTTTTGCACATGAGCCATGAACTTTATAAAAATTTGGCTATATGCCCGTTTTGCTTACAATTATATCAAAATTATTTATTACATGATTTCATTTTGGCATGGGGGAGGCCGGCCGCGGGGCACGACTTGAGCATGGGCCCACTTGATTTGGGCTTGGGCCCGCTTACTTGGGGTTGACTTTGACATTAACTTGGTCAACCGAGGTGTAATTTTCGACCCCAACACTTATGAAAGTCATAAGTCTGGGCAAGAAATAGGGAAATACCAGGATTGTCATGCCACCCGAACGAAGAATGAGCATGCCGATGCATCTTCTTCGGGTATGTTCATAACCGAGAACTGTTTCTGAATATGCTCTACGTCCTGGGTATTAGAGACCGGATTGGGATCCCACGTATGTAATTTGTTACATTTGTTAAAGAGAGGTAGAGAACTGGGAAAAGACGATATGTCTCTAAAAGTAGGGAATGGTGCGATTGTTGCAGCCAAAGCAGTTGGCGAATATCACCTTGTATTACCAAACGGTAATACATTGATTCTGAACGACTGTCATTGCGTACCGAAAATGATGTGCAATATTATATCGGTTTCTTTATTACATAAAGAATGATAAAACATTGCATTGGAGGATAATGTTATGAACATTATCCTGAATCAAGTGTTGATTGGTTTTGGAACGTTGTATAACAGTATATACGTTCTGAATCAAACCACGGTTCTAAATATACAGAACACACACAAGTGGAAAAGTTCAGAAATGAACGAAGCCTTCTTGTGGTATTGTAGACTAGGTCATATCAATGCGACATGACTAGCTAAGTTGCAAAAAGTTGGATATTTAATCCGTTCGAATTTACATCTTATGAAACTTGCAAGTCATGTCTCAAAGGAAAGATAACCAAGACTCCGTTTACTGGACACGGAGTAAGAGCTACTAAACTCTTGGGACTGATATATAGTGATGTATGCGGTCCTATGTCTACACATGCAAGGAATGGTTCATCATATTTTATTACATTCACCGATGATCTCTCAAGATTCGGATATGTGTTCTTAATGAAACACAAATCTAAAGCTTTTGAGAAATTCAAGGAATTTAAGAATGAAGTAGAGAACCAGACGGGTAAAAGTATTAAAATCCTTCGATCTGATCGAGGAGGTGAATACTCGAGTAAGGAATTCCTAGACTATTTAAAAGAGACTGGGATTCTCTCTCGGCTTACTCCTACGTATACACCATAACACAACGGTGTATCGGAGCGGAGGAATCGCACCCTATTAGATATGGTGCGCTCTGTGATGAGCAATGTTAAGTTACCTATTTCCTTTTGGGGTTATGCACTTGAGACAGCTGCATACCTATTGAATAGGGTTCCGACCAAATCTGTGCCTACCACTCCATATGAGATATGGTATGGGAAGAGACCATCTCTTAAACGAGTTAAGATATGGACTTGTCCGACATATGTTAAAAAGAAAAATCCGGACAAGCTCGAGGCTAGGTCAGTTTTGTGCAAGTTTGTTTCTCAACATGCCACTTTTTTAGAAAAGCAATTTCTTGTGAAAGAAAATAGTGGTAATGAGGTAGAACTGGAAGAAGTTCCAGCTACACAAACCATAACTGGCGATTTGGTAGAACCGGAGGATTCAATAGTCCCCAACGAACCTCTGCCACTCTGCAGATCTAGTAGGTCTCCTCATACACCTGAAAGATACTACGGTTTTCTCATAGACGGTTGGAGCGAGGATTGCATCATGGAAGATGATGACCCAACTAGTTTCGAGCAAGCCATCACAAGTGGAGACTCTGTGAAATGGCTGGATGCTATACGATCTAAGATGGAATCCATGTACACCAATAAAGTGTGGACTTTGGAAGTTGCTCCTGAAGGGGTAAAACCCATCTGGAGCAAGTGGATCTTTAAGAAGAAAATTGGTGTAGATGGAAAGTTGATACTTTCAAAGATAGACTTGTAGCAAAAGGTTTTCGTCAACGACTAGGTGTCGACTATGATAAAACCTTTTCTCCCGTCGCTATGCTTAAGTCCATCAGGATTCTATTTGCCATTGCTGCATACCATGACTACAAAATCTTGCAGATGGACGTCAAGACCGCTTTTCTAAATGGTGATTTAGAAAAGAGCATGTACATAACACAGCCAGAGGGCTTCGTAGACAGTGGGAGCAGCGAAAGCGTGTTCAAGCTGCTTAAATCAATCTACAGATTAAAGCAGGTATCGCAGAGCTGGAACATCTGTTTCGATGAAGTTATCAAAGAGTTTGACTTCATCAAAAATGTAGATGAACTTTGTATATACAAGAAGCTAGTAGAGAGTAAGGTTGTCTTCCTCGTATTGTACGTGGATGACATACTCTTGATAGGAAACGATGTTCCTATGCTGCACTCGGTCAAGCTCTTCTTATCACATAAGTTTTCTATGAATGATCTAGGTGATTCCACCTACATCTTGGGGATAAAGATCTATAGAGATAGTGTAACAACCCTAAACTTCTGTACAAATTTTTTTTGTAAAGTACAGAAAAAATTACCTTAGCATGAGCACAAGTTATAAATTTAAATTGTTTTTGAACAGCAAGAAAGCACTTGTAGCTCATTGGTAAAGCCTTGCATTGCTGTGACATAGCCCCTGTGTTCAAATCCCCTCAGCCACATAATATTTTTTTGCTAATTTTTCTTTTAAACTTTTAGAAGCTCAAAAGTTTGCACGTGCACTACACGTAAAATGAAAAGTCACTGAAAAATCAAACATGTGAAAAATAGTATTTATACATCCTAGGACACGTGTCAAAGACCCAAGCACCCCACCCTACCAAACAGCCAGCGAGATTTCACTAGGGGTCGGCGCCGCCGGTCCCAACCGTCCCAAATGCTCCAAAATCTTAACCCTAGCACCCCTTGGTCTACCCCACTACCTCTTACTGTTTTATTTCCCTACATTTATCTAGAGAGTGATAATTCATCTCTTTAAACCATTTTAATGCATATTTTTAATTCCATTCCCCATTACCCTAAACCCTAATTTCTCATATAAATACAACCCTACACTTTGGCCCACCTCATTCTGAAATCCATTGCCAAAACTCTCTAAAATTCCTAAGTCCAAAAGTTGTACAAATGGAGTTAGCCAAGGTCAAAATTCCGGCGACGATTCGGGACAAATCCGGTGACGACATTACTCCACGACGCCTTCGAAAGTTCCCTCTACCTCACCTCTCTTCTACAAAACAGTAAGTCCCCTCTCCCCTTCTCTCATTCTAATCTAAAACACTCTCATTTCAAAACTCGTCAGAAGCGGAGTTATTCCGATTTCTGATTATCTTTTCTTTAAAAAACCAACAAACCTACCAATTCTTCATATATTGTTTAGCAATCATAACCAAACACTTTAGAACAAGTTTCATCCCAAAATAACATGTTATGCAACTTTTATCATATTTTTACGATTAAATACCACAAACTTTACATTCTATATATTTCATCATATTCTTTTCTATTACCTTTAGAAAACTCACGAGGTAATGATCTACCTCATGACAATACTCATCCTTTATATAGCACGATTGCTTTTGGAACATTAGTTTGTGGGATAATTACAAGTTTATAATAAAATACCCTAAACTATTACAAAACCGTATTCTTTAAATTTTGTCCTTACAACCCATTCGTTGGGAATTCGAGTTAGTTGGTGCGGATTATCGCACATCCATCGGACTAGTAGGGCGAGATGCAGACCTCCTCACGATGGAATTTGTATTAAAATTTTAAGAAAATCGTGATTTCTATTTAATAAATAAATTCTATTTTTTTAATAATTATATATATATATATATATATTACCAAAATATCTATTTTAAACATATAATATATTCCATGTTTTCTAATCAAAAGAAAAGAATCCCAAAAGTTCATGAAAATATCATCAAGAATCAATACAAGTCAATTTACATGAAAATACCATATACTATTCAAGTTAGGGTTATATCCACTAGTCTATCCCATCACTCTTAAAAATTACATCTATGAAAACCCTAAAGATGATAATTAAATACTTGAGGTGTATTTTGAAAATATATCAAAACTATTTTTCATAAAATCCTCTCAAGTTATATTAAATTACAATAAGGACCCTAGTAAATATAGGTTTAAGCGGGACCGGTTCTCTTGAACCTCAGGTAGACGGAGAATGTGGGTGCTTGCCTATTTAAGGTAGACAAACTAAAAATAGTATTATCAACACGGTAATTGTCTTGAAAAAAGACACAAATCCTACCGTCTATGTGCAGCAGTTACCGATAATATCAAAACTAATTCAGGACTTTAATTCTGTTTAAAGAGTCTGACTTAATCCGAGTCCCAGTGTAATCTGAAAACAATCCGAATACAATCTATACTTGAATACAATTCAAATATAACTCCAATTCAACATGAATTCATTTATACCAGAATTCAATCTATATCAACATGAACATGATTTGACCGAACCATGAATATACATTTGACTGGTCTACATGACTATCCGTCTATATCCTTTCCATTTATATGAACTACTGATATCATGGTTTCGGTAAGTCATACATCTATTGAACAAAACAATATACATCAATACATAATACATTACAGGGCTTTAAAGGGGTAGACTGGCACGGAATGTGTTAAAAGTGGCATGAGATAGTCATTAAAAGACGTAACTATACATCAATTGCCATTGTTCCGTGGTTTTATCGATGGAGTCTTGTACTACGGGTTACCATAGTCCATGGTGTAAGTTGGACTCCTTTCATACACACTGGCATATTTTGTACCAAGGTACAAACAACTGTGTTAGCTTAAAAATCAAACATTATACCAGTTACACCCCATTATCTATCTATTCTATTTCTATCTCTCTTTGGGACTTACCGAGCGATTGTTGGTTGAAGACATTCCTATTTCTCTTTTTTCTTTTGAATGTTGTCAGGAGGACCCAACTCTGAGGAGTTCGAGACCAGCCATGAGCAATTGGAGCAGACCACTGAGCAACACGACCATTAGGCTTCACTTATACTCACTTTTCTTTCAGTTCATGCCATTGTTTGGGCATTGCTTTCCATTCTTGTATTTATATTTTCAGTTGTATTGTAAAGAAATATATAATAAATAAAAATTGTTGTTCATTTACATCTCTTGTCATTTTTCTTGTGTACTTTATTATATTGCTTAGTTACGCTTAGCGTGTTTATTTCTGAGTAAATACGTAGCGGGCCAGTCGCGTCCCCTTACCGTACACCGGGAAGCGGAGCGTGACAGATAGATCTAAGCGGATGTTGAGATTGTCCCAATCCAGGTACATTGACAATGTACTAAAGAGCTTTAGTATGGAAGATTCTAAACGTGGTAATTTACCTGCTTATTAAGGAGTCACTCTCTCCAAAGAGAAGTCTCCCAAGACTGATTTAGAGAGGACTCGCATGCAAGGGATACCCTATGCCTCGGCTGTCGGGTCTATCATGTATGCGATGTAATGTACCAAACCAGATGTAGCTTACTCACTAGGTGTAGTGAGAAGGTATCAATCAGATCCTAGGGAAAAGCACTAGACAGCTCTTAAGAACATTCTTAAGTACTTGAGAAGGACTAAAGAAATGTTCTTGGTGGATGGTAACGGTGAACTCCAGGTGGAGTTATTTACCGATTCGAGCTTCCAGAGTGATAAGGACGACAATAAGTCAGTCTTGGGTTTTGCCTTCACCCTCAACAGAGGGGCGGTATGTTGGTAGAGTTCCAAGCAAGATACCGTAGCAGACTTGACGATGGAGGCTGAATATATCGCTGCCAAAGAGGCTGTCTAGATGAAGAAGTTCATTGCTAACCTTGGTGTGGTTCCATCCATTGAGCATCTAATACCTATGTATTGTGATAACAATAGAGTTGCGGCTTTGGCCAAGGAACCCCGGCCCCATCAGAGATCCAGACATATTCTTAGGCGTTATCACCTAATCAGGGAGATAGTAGATCGCCGGGAGATCGAGGACAGCAGAGTTGACACGAAGGATAACACAGCGGATCCACTCACGAAGGTCCTTCCCCACACGCTATTTGAGAATCTGTTTGGGATGTTGGGTATGAGATACTACAACAACTAGCCTTAGTGCAAGTGGGAGATTGTTAGGAATATGTATGCCCTAGAGGCCATTATTGTATGATATAGTGGATCCTTAGACATATATAAAGAGGACTTTCTTTCTCAACATGATAGTATACTATCTGGTTGCCTTTATCTTAACATGTACACTGGTATTATTATACTTTCTCTCTAATACATGTTGAAAAGCCCTTGGGATGTCAGCTTGACTACCAGGACTATGACGCGGATCATACTACTGGGACCTGGGTAGTCCACAAGCACATCCTTCAAATGTTCCTAGTCGAGGGAATATCAAGACAGGGCATCGATATTCCCGAGTAGACTAGTATGTAAGTTTCTTGACCCTGTATGGGGCGATGGTTGATCCCATAACCATTGGTTTTTGACATCAAAGATTGTACATGGGTGCTCATTAGAGAATGGGTACACCGAACAGGACTCGCCGAGAACTCCTAAATGGTACCATACCTATCGACAGATAGCAGTTCTCTGATTATACTAGTACAGGTTAGTCTGTAGATCTGAGATCGTCATAGAGTCTTGTGTGGTTCCTACTGTTCTTTGATTTCCTCCCTACTACAGCTCAAAGGAGTCGTGCAAACAGGTGGATTTTGGGTACAGTCCCGAGTCACATGGAGGCAATGAGCGATAGGAGGGGTTTCGTCTTTCCCAGTATTGGGAGTTGATGTTGCGCTATGCTTGATTGGCTATAACAGTAAGTCCCTGGCCAAGGCTGATGAGATTTATTGGTAAGTATTATCAGTAGTTTCTCGAACCCTTATGAGCCATACATTGGCATGACTTATCATGTTACTGGGGTATGACGATTCCACCCCTAGACTTGATATGCGACATATCAGACGAAGATACCGGACTATACTGTAAGTGTTACTTATAGGCTTCATGCGATTTTGGACAAGCTTGCTTGTTAATCTTCTAATCGCTCAATACTTGGGTAGCCGTTACGTCCAGATAGTACCGCTGACGGCTTGTGGTTGACTGATGTGATCGTCACCTGCTGCTGGCGTATTGACGAGTCTTTAGAGTCCCACACAGAATTTTCCTAGTTCAAGCAAAACGGAGTAGGGGACATATGCTGATATGTGCGGGGGGGCTGATTAAATACGAGTATGTGATACCGTATTCTAATCTGGCAATAATCTAATATCGATTAAGTTATATGTGATATAACTGGATTATTGAATCAAGTGTTGATTTGATAATGTGATATACAGATAAATGATATTAGTCGGTTATATGTGATATAACTGAATTATTGAATTAAGTGTTGATTTAATAATATGATATATATTTATATTTGATATAATTATATAGTAACTAATATTATATCTCACTAATTATTTTCTTATATATTAATATATATATATATGATATATATATATATAAATATATATATGGACCATGATGGAAATTCTATTTTGTGAAAATAGAATGATGAGGTGGAAAAGATGAGATATTTGAGGAATGGGATGAAGCATGGCTTGATGAATATTTTATTCGTCTTACTACACTATTGAAGTATGGTTACAATTGAATATTATTTAAATTGGATGCTTCAATATGTAAGTGCACGGCGGTGCTCCGGCCGTCAATCCGATGCCGGAATGCGGAAGCGGTGATTTACTTTAACTTTTTAAACCGGCACCACCGCGCACTATAAACCCGGATCGTGCCATTAATCTAGTCCTAGCTATCTAGAGAAGGGGTAGAGAGATATACCGAGCGATCCGTATCCTTCGGTCTTCTCGTCGTCGTCCCGATCTCCCCGCGGAATCTCCGGTCACCACCTCGTCGCCGGAAGGGCACCACGTCGCCGGCTTCTTTTACGGGCTCCCACCTCTGGACCGAGGCAACTCGGGCACGAAGTTGGCGAGCTGACATGCCCAAGGTTTGCTGTAGAATATAGTGTAAAGCTATGTCTCATTTGGGGTATTGGAAGTTGCCTTTGGTGGAGGAAATGAACTTGTGGAACTTTGTGATGAACTTAGGGATTTTTGCAAGCATGAGAGAACCAAAAATCCCCCCCAAAAATATGGGAGCCCCCTCCCTCTATGTGGCCGGCCATGGCATGGTGAAGAGAAGAGAGGAGTGAATGAGGGAGAGGGTATATGAGAAAGGGAGGGAGTATCAAAAGAATGAGAGTCTCTCATAATCCAAGAGAGAGAAAAGGTGTGATGATGATTAAGAATCATCACAACCAAAATCACACTCAACCATCATAATCCATCATCATCACCATGACAAAAGATAAGCAATCATGAACCATCATGATCCTAGAAGTCTATGGAGGCTAAGTCATCATGATACAACAATATGCAAATAACACCCTCTAAAATGCTTATTTGCACAAATGCAAATAAGCCCTCCTCCACCAATTTTCGGCCAATGAAAGATACAAAGAAATATGGCCGAAACGGAAAGCAAACTGGCAAATCCAGAAAACTGGTCCCGTAATAAATTACAGGAAAACCCCGATACTGTGTATACACACCCGCATCTGTATTCCCACCGAATACAAATGCAATGAGACAAAGTCTACACTGTACTATACTAGGATCCGGCTTAAACCAAAGCCGGCTAGTATTATCCGTCCGATCCTGATCCGTGCAATACCGCACGTATCTGATCGAACCCTGCCATATATCCATACGGCCTCTAGTACTAACCGTCCGATCCTGATGCGTGCAATACCGCACGTATCTGATCGAACCCTGCCATATCTCCATACGGCCTCTACAGCGTTTCGCCCGAAACTTGAGTAACTGGCTGTGGGGAACTCTAAAGACTCGTCAATACTATGGCCGTGGATTTAACCACTAGCACGTCAGAGGTATTAGCCATATGTGACGGGCTACTAGCTATTGACTAAAAGGGACGTCGATGAGCGAACTCATCCTGACACCCTACTGAGCCTGTCAGTGACAATATCCGTACAGTCCAGTCCGTTCGTCTAGAAGCATCGCATGGCGGGCCTAGGGGATTGGTAAAAGTCAGACCCCCAAAAGCGGTACAAGTTGTGTCGGAGTGTAGCCCAGAACACCCTGAGATACTACTGGAATACCTACCAGTAAATCTCCTGCCTTGGCCAAGGACTTCGTGTAATGGCTCTCCTAGACACAGCGCGACCTCACCCCCAATACCGGGAGAGACGAACCCCTGAAGATCCACTCACTGCCTCCATGTGGCTCGGGACTGTACCCAACTAAAACCTATTTGCACGTCTCCTTTGAGCGTGGTAGGGTAGTAATCAAAGTAAAATGGGAACTCACACGAGACAAATGACGATCCTCAGGTCGATGAACTAACCTGTACACATGTCACCAGGGAACTGCTATCTGACGTCAGGTATAAGACCAACTAGCATGTTCTCGGCGAGTCCTGTCCGGTGTACTCATAACCCAATGAGCACCTGTATACATCTTAGGTGAACCAACTGACACCAGTGGCTTGTGAGACCGGCCACCGCCCCTCGTCGGGGTCTCGACTGTATACATTAGTCTACTCTGGAGTATCGATGCACTGTCTCGAAACTCCCACGACTAGGGACCTTTTAAGGATGTGCTTATAGACTACCAGCTCCCACATATATGATCGCCCTCATACTGCTGGCAGTCAAGCATGAATCCTAGGGGCTTTATCAACGTGCAATAGTGACCTGTAAGGTCACCTAAAGCAGTACACGATGATAAAGGTAAACCAGATAGCATACTATCATCTTGAGTAAGACTGTCCTCCTGGGATAGGTCCTCCCTCAATCATTGCAATCACGTGCCTGTGATCCAATAATTTACTCTGAGAGCACTATCTCCAACAATCTCCCACTTGCACTCAAGGCTAATTATTGCGATGTCGCATACTCACAGCCCGTGTGATACCGAACACCCAACTCCTCTACTAGTCAGTCTCACAAAGCTCGTTTGCGAAACTATTGCGTTCGAGGAATAGCCTTAGTGAGTGGATCCTCTTTGATGTTTCTTTCTATGTCTCTCTATATCTCAAGTTCACGGAGAAACCCATCTCCCGAAATGAGCAATACATGTCTTAGAGTGTGTCTGAATGTCTGATGGGACCTAGCTCATAAATGAACTCCAAATCCAAACTTCTTAGACTGTATCGTCAACTGAACTTAATCAGTATCCTGCGCCATGCCTCCCTCAGTATTGTCTTGGATCACCTGTCCAAAATATTGCCCCTAGTCAGAAGGAAAACTATAACTCTGACAACCTCCATGTCGTCCATGTCACCTTGGAAGCCTGGAATGATAACAGTCTCCCGAATGAGGCTGTCGTTATCATATCCCTAGAACATTCACTTATGTTCTAAAACTGCTTCCGACTGCTTCTCCAGGATTGGATCAATATCAACTTGTTGCACCTACCGCAAAACAACATCTGGTGTGGTACTTGACATCTCATGATTGACTCAATTGCCTAAGCAAGTGATCTGCCAATCATGCACATCCCTCTCCCCTTTAGTCTGTAAGACACCTTTAGAGAGGGTGACTCCATTACCTACAGGTACACTACCGTGCCAGGAGTCGTCCATTCTAAATACTCTTAGAATGTTGTCTAAGTACCCTTAATTGGGAAACCACCCAAATCTAGATCTAAAACCATAGATCTAGTAACCAGTATGTCTGATATAATGTCCAAGTCCCATGTGGAGAAACCACTGTGTGACGACCAAAGTATAACCGATCGTAGTATAGGAATATCACTTCCTACTCTGTGTATGTCATCCAAATACCATGACATCACACCCTACTACCTTCCCAACAGATCCATCCCCTATTCTGACGAAGTCAAACCTATGACTGTCACATCAGAAATAGATGATCTATCTCCGCTACATCTGCTTTAGTCTATAAATAGACATAAGCCCCTTGTCCACCAATGCTTCCGCTGCTCCCTCTGACTACGACAACCCTCTGGCAGAGTCATATACACGCGCATTTCTAAAGCTAGTTTAGAACGACGCTATACTCATCCTCCTGCCGGGTCTCACAGTCTGGAATAACTGCAATGGCAAGTGTGGGTAAACAAGAACCTCCCTGTCACCATCCTTGAGGCCACCGGAGTACCTCTTGGGTGCCTGAGGTTACCCACCTTATCTGCGGAGTGGCCAATGGAATGTCAAACCAGATTGAATCTTTAGGTTCCTATCCAATCTTCAGTAATCGTTTGTGGTTCCGGAATCACTTCCAGTTCTACCATACTCCCACTACTGTTTTATGAAAAAATCCATTTTTATTAAAACTGTGGCGAGTCTAGAACAATATCACTATTGATCTTCCAGATGGTAGAAAGTCAACCCTCGTCATAGCCTGGGTCAACCCACAAACAGCCATTACAGAAACGTGCCTTGAGTTGTCCAGTGTCTGGTTTTAATCATAAGCCGGACAACTCCCCGTACCTTAACAATGTTAAGATATGAACTATACTATATCCAATATAGAACCAGAGGCACTGATTTAATTGAACCAGATTCAAATCATGCAGCTGTCTCCAGTGCATGTCAACTAAATAGAAGGAGGCCGATCAGCGTTACTCAACTTAGGAATGCTTCCAATTATGAGTAACCTGAAAGGGAAGCAAGTTCTCTTAATCATTACTATCAACTGAATACCATACACAAGTATCTACATCTTCGATCACTTTGAAGAATCCCGATACTTGCAATACCTGGTTCTCTACTTTATTCAAATACCTATAACTTCTCAAAATTCGGACCTTGTGTTTCCACGAAACACCTGTCTAAAAACTAGAGAAGTCATAAGTAAACCGAATATAGTACGAGGACCAACCCTTCTATCCTGATAGACCCTGGAGAACATACAATACTCTGTATAAGTCCCTTGAGTATGATAACTCAATCACTGTGTGTCATAGGTTGAAAACTGTACTTATGGTTAAGAAGAATTACACCGCTGTTTAATGCTCCTTACCTAACCATCCACTGATATAGGTAAATGTCACAGACATAATTTCAGAAAGGTATATCTCACACTATGAAAATAGACGTACAGATATATCATTTTTAAATTGGTGCATAACAGCGGATATTCAAAACCAAAAATTTGTCGTCCGGCAAACAACCCAGGCGATTTCCTCAAATATCACCGATTACAACGAATCCCGATATAATGAGGATGATCACCCAATTCCCAATAACTTACTCCCACTCATCATGTGTAAAACTATACAGATGTGAGAATCATACCTGGTAAATACATACCCTGGAGTAAGTATCTAATCGAGAAATCAGTTTTCCTTTAACAGTACACAGTGAAACTGAAACATTGAAATGTTTCGATGGGGTATTCTGGTATTCCTGGTAATGCCTCTTCCATTATCCAGATTCACAACTGTAACCGTGTAATTCTTTGCCATCTTTCCAAATCCCTTTCTATGTCTTTAGTCATTACCTTCTGTATACCCCTTTAGGCCAAATGGTTTTCTTCCTTCCCTACCGTTCGGCACCAGCCTATGGTTTGGAAGAAGACTATCCAATAAGCATAATGGGTGTACTGTCCTAATCCTAGGAGCACTCGCAATGCGAGAGAAGGTGAAGATAAAAGACAACCGAATAAACCTTATTCTTATTTCTCCTGAACCAGAATCCATCCCCGAACTGGAACAAGTTCCTTTCGAGTTCGTATATAACCATACGATGGAGTATCCAATAAACTGTGGATCTTCGTAGTGATACGGAGTGTTCTGGAGAAATACAAAGGTGATTTAGGATTGGCGAAGAAATACTTGGTTTGGTCGTGAATAGCAGTCGCAATTTACTTTGCCCTCTTACTAATCCCTTGCTTTGTCTTAACTTAATACCTTCTGCACACCATCGTTATGCTAATTGGTTTTTCTTCATTCCCCACCGTTCGGCACCAGCCTAAGGTTTGGAAGAAGACTATCCAATTTGCGTAATAGTTGTACTATTTCCTAAACCAAGTAGTACTCGCAACCTGAGAGAAGGTAAAAGGAAAAGACAACTGAATAGTCCTATCCGTTTTCTCCAGAACCGGAAACCATCCTCGAATAAATCCTTCGAGTTCGTATCTAACCATACGATGGTTTTTTCCAATGGAAGTGGACGTTCGTAGTAATACGGGGTGTCCTGAAGAAAAGGGTAAAAGTAGGAGTGGCAATGAGGTTTGCAACTCTGTCAATCCAAAAGCCAGTGTTAAAGAAGGTTCGGTCAACTTGGTCACTGAGTCATAGTCTTAGGGTCGGATCAATGGTCGCTGCCAAAGAGATTGAGAAAAGAAACACTCAGCGTGCACTCTAACCTAGATCAGAATGGTTACCAATTTATCTAATCTGGAAACCTCCCACTGTAACCTCAAATTCTCCTCCAAACCTGAAAGAAGAATTAGTCGGGGTCACCCGAGGAGTAAACTAACTCATCAGTGGGAATCGGGATCCAACTATCATCGCATGATAACGTGACGGAATCCGCTCACGTCATCACACTCCAGAAGGTATGCGCATATCTGGAAAGTTTCAGTTTCTTTAGAAACTCCCGATGTGGATTTTTACCCCATGCTCTTATGACCTTGACTTTGGCCAACAAATCATAAGTCACATGTCAAGTTCTACCTGTCATTGTCCAGGTTGATTTGAACCCACCCGTACAAGCCCTTGACTTTGGCCAACAACGCTATACGACTGTCCCAAACCAACGCATCTATCTATGCTGCATATGAATACCCAACAGCTACCAAACACTGTGCCTTGACTTTGGCCAACAAACACAGCTTGAATACTATTGACCACCCATATGAAACGACGGAGGGCTACGAATGGTTTCTGGAGAAAACCTTTAACGTAATGAACTTGATATCGTTGAAGGAACTGGATAGCTTTTATGAAAATATAGTGACGAAAACCTTTGCTAAAGAGGTCACTCCCGGTGAAGAGATCTCGGCTCTTTCCCCATAGAATGAGGTGCAGGATATTCCAACTGAATACCACGGTGCAAAGCAAAAGTAATTGGCTATAGCGAAGTTATTGCCCTGACGCAAACTTCTGTCCAAGGGGTCACTCCCGGTGAAGGGATCTCGGCCATTGCCTCGTCGACTGAGGAGCGGAATATTCCAACTGAATACCACGATGCAAAACAAAAGTGAACGTCCTTGCAATAACAGCATTTTGAAAAGTGTTCCAACAACATCAAATTAGGTTTGTTTTTAACTTGCATTGATCTGAATCAACGCAGTCCCATCAATTGATCACACCACAAAGAACGAAATATAATGATATACGTATATGCCATCCGCATTCGCCACTGGGTCCCGTCATTACCCGTTAGGTTAGCTAACTAACGACAGAGCGGGGACTGGACTAGCGCGGATGCAAAACATATACAATATCTACTAGTATATATATCAATATATAATATTTCGCTCAAGGCGTGATAAAATGTAACATCACAGAAATGTACAGCATCACAGAACAATATAGATATCTGGGATCCCCGGGTTTCACAGAGCCACTACTGAAACCCGACGTTCCCTTGGTCGTGTGGATAGCCTGTGCAATGTAATCCTAGACCCCTACGGGCGCGGCAAGTTACCCGCCAAAACTTGAAGCGAGGCAGCCCCCTTCAGCAACGTGAATTGACCACCCGGCACTTCACGGAATCCGGTAACCTGGGCACCCCTCCGGGGTCAACCTGTACCCCCTACGAGTGCGGCGAATAGCCCACCAATTCTAGAGTGAAGCCCCCTCCGTCTCAATGCCATGAGATGCGGGCCCGTTGCCCTCTAAAACCCGGCTATCCGTGCACCCCTTTACGGGGTAATCCTAGTAAAGAAAGTAAAATATACATACAACGGGTACATCAACCGCAACCTGGTCTGCCCCAAAAGAATAATATACAAACAGGCAGTGACGGCAGTCCACATGTCGGACGCTCGCCCCGCAATATCAAATGTACATAATACAAAATAAACTGTACTAGCATTGCATCCAGGCTATCCCCCACGACCAATCCGCAACATCACAGCACAATCACAGAACATCAACGTGAATGTCACGTTCGCAAATCCGTCTAACATGGCTATAGCAGTTAGACGGGATTTACCGATCAAGTGACATTCATGGTCGCAGATATAATGTAAATACTGTGAACAAATGTGTTTAAAATATCCGATCGACTAAATTTTACCAAGTGGGCCCCCAAGCAATACTGTAGCACTCACAGAAATTCTGGGCCCAAACAAAGTATACTAAAACCCCTATTTTCAACCCAAAAGCCCACTGCAAACAATTGGTGAAATGAAGCTAACATCCTGCGGCGAAACCGCGGCCAAAGAGGGGTTACGGCCGCGGTTCCGCGGTCATATGGAGAGATCATGTCACCAAAATTTTACAGTGTTCTTAGGATTCTCTGCACATCATTCTGCAACACCCTGAAAAATTTTTGGAGACAAAAAAATTTCGACAGAAACTGATTGTACATGAAAACGCGGTTTTGGGATTTTTGTTCGATCGGAAATGTAAAACACATTAGACAAAGCTAGACTATGTTAATGGCGAGGCTCTGATACCACTGTAAGTGCACGGCGGCGCCCTGGCCGTCAATCCGACGCCGGAATGCGGAAGCGGTGATTTACTTTAACTTTTTAAACCGGCACCACCGCGCATTATAAACCCGGATCGTGCCATTAATCTAGTCCTAGCTATCTAGAGAAGGGGTAGAGAGATATACTGAGCGATCCGTGTCCTTCGGTCTTCTCGTCGTCGTCCCGATCTCCCCGCGGAATCTCCGGTCTCCACCTCGTCGCCGGCTTCTTTTACGGGCTCCCACCTCTGGACCGAGGCAACTCGGGTACGAAGTTGGCGAGCCGACGTGCCCAAGGTTTGCTGTAGAATATAGTGTAGAGCTATGTCTCATTTGGGGTATTGGAAGTTGCCTTTGGTGGAGGAAATGAACTTGTGGAACTTTGTGATGAACTTGGGGATTTTTGCAAGCATGAGAGAACCAAAAATCCCCACCAAAAAGATGGGCAGCACCCTCCCTCTATGTGGCCGGCCATGGCATGGTGAAGAGAAGAGAGGAGAGAATGAGGGAGAGGGTATATGAGAGAGGGAGGGAGTATCAAAAGAATGAGAGTCTCTCATAATCCAAGAGAGAGAAAAGGTGTGATGATGATCAAGAATCATCACAACCAAAATCACACTCAACCATCATAATCCATCATCATCACCATGACAAAAGATAAGCAATCATGAACCATCATGATCCTAGAAGTCTATGGAGGCTAAGTCATCATGATACAACAATATGCAAATAACACCCTCCAAAATACTTATTTGCACAAATGCAAATAAGCCCTCTTTCACCAATCTTTGGCCAATGAAAGATACAAAGAAATATGGCCGAAACGGAAAGCAAACTGGCAACTCCAGAAAACTGGTCCCGTAATAAATTACAGGAAAACCCCGATACTGTGTATACACACCCGCATCTGTATTCCGACCGAATACAAATGCAATGAGACAAAGTCTACACTGTACTATACTAGGATCCGGCTTAAACCAAAGCCGGCTAGTATTATCCATCCGATCCTGATCCGTGCAATACCGCACGTATCTGATCGAACCCTGCCATATATCCATACGGCCTCTAGTACTAACCGTCCGATCCTGATGCGTGCAATACCGCACGTATCTGATCGAACCCTGCCATATCTCCATACGGCCTCTACAGCGTTTCGCCCGAAACTTGAGTAACTAGATGTGGGGAACTCTAAAGACTCGTCAATACTATGGCTGTGGATTTAACCACTAGCACGTCAGAGGTATTAGCCATACGTGACGGGCTACCAGCTATTGACTAAAAGGGACGTCGATGAGCGAACTCATCCGACACCCTACTGAGCCTGTCAGTGACAATATCCGTACAGTCCGATCCGTTCGTCTATGAGCATCGCATGGCGGGCCTAGGGGGTTGGTAAAAGTCAGACCCCCAAAAGCGGTACAAGTCGTGTCGGAGTGTAGCCCAGAACACCCTGAGATACTACTGGAATACCTACCAGTAAATCTCCTGCCTTGGCCAAGGACTTCATGTAATGGCTCTCCTAGACACAGCGCGACCTCACCCCGAATACCGGGAGAGACGAACCCCTGAAGATCCGCTCACTGCCTCCATGTGGCTCGAGACTGTACCCAACTAAAACCTGTTTGCACGTCTCCTTTGAGCGTGGTAGAGTAGTAATCAAAGTACAGTGGGAACTCACACGAGACAAATGACGATCCTCAGGTCGATGAACTAACCTGTACACATGTCACCAGGGAACTGCTATCTGACGTCAGGTATAAGACCAACTAGCAAGTTCCCGGCGAGTCCTTTCCGGTGTACTCATAACCCAATGAGCACCTGTATACATCTTAGGTGAACCAACTGACACCAGTGGCTTGTGAGACCGGCCACCGCCCCTCGTCGGGGTCTCGACTGTATACACTAGTCTACTCTGGAGTATCGATTCCCTGTCTCGAAACTCCCACGACTAGGGACCTTTTAAGGATGTGCTTATAGACTACCAGCTCCCACGTATATGATCGCCCTCATACTGCTGGCAGTCAAGCATGAATCTTAGGGGCTTCATCAACATGCAATAGTGACCTGTAAGGTCACCTAAAGCAGTACACGATGATAAAGATAAACCAGATAGCATACTATCATCTTGAGTAAGACTGTCCTCCTGGGATAGGTCCTCCCTCAATCATTGCAATCACGTGCCTGTGATCCAATAATTGACTCTGAGGGCACTATCTCCAACACAATAATGAGTGAGCTTCATGCCATTTTCTACACCTGGTTCATTTCCTTACTTAAGCTCATATGCTCTCTAGCTCTCTTCATCTTCCTCTTCACCTCCACCTCCAAGCCCTAACACTCACATTAGTTGTGAAACCTAAGACTTGTGGGGATTCTTAGTGAGCCAAACACCCCTACTCCACCATCCTACACTATATTAGCACTTTGGTGTAGTGTGTTTCCTTCACTAAAGAGTCTAAGTGAAGAAGTAGCTTGGATTAGCGAAGTTTTGGATGGATCGTCTTCGGCACGAAGATCGCGTAGGAAGCTTGCACCTTCTTCAAGTGGAGCCTAGTGGAGTCGTAGGGACTACTACACGGAGCTTGTGAAGTGAAGGACTCGATCTACTAGGTTGTAATTTCTTTCACTTGCTTTAGTTAATATTGATATCATGCTTAAACCCTAATCAATCTAGTTAGATTCTAGGTTAGTATTGATTAGCACCCCGAAAATTTTTAAATTGACATGCTTGATGCTAGTATAACCCAGTGGTGGTGCTCATAAACACTTTCATCGGCGTGCTACTTACCCAGAATAACGAGAAGGGAAAAGAAAATGCTCTCTAATACCTCAGTCGAAATTTAGTCAGGGCGGAACATAAATATTCCACGTTCGAAAAGCAATGCCTAGCCCTAATATTCTCCGTGAAAAAGATGATGCACTATATGCTCGCTCATTGGGTTATGCTGATCTCCAAGGTCGACTCGCTTAAATACTTAATGACCAAAGTAAACCTAGCCGGCAGAATGGCAAGATAGGCTATCATACTGCTTGAGTTTGACATAGTCTATATTCAACAGAAAGCAGTAAAAGGACAAGCCCTCGCTGACTTCCTCGCTGCTTATCTTATACCTGAAGGTTCACCGCTCAATTGCGACTTACCAGACGAACAAGTGCCACATCTCGAAGATAACTAACCATGCTGGGAGCTCTACTTCGATGGAGCCTCGTCAATAAGAACCTCCAGCAAATCAGTCGTCCCGGAGATAAAAACAGTGATATGATTGGCGTTCATCACGCCATCGATGGGAACAATACGACGTTCTTTTTCTCTTACCGAACCTCGTACAAACAACGAGGCTGAGTACGAGGCTCTGATAGCTGGTCTGGAGCTCACTATAGAAATGGAAATCCTTCGAGTACAGGTGTACAATGACTCCCAGCTTGTCATCAACCAATTCAACGGCGACTACAAGATATATAGGCCCGATTTAGCTCGATACAGAAGCCGTATGGTGGAACTCATGAAACAGTTCACTCACATTGATCTAAAGAGAGTCCCTAAGGCATTAAACGGAAAAGCCGACGTACTCGCTTGCCTAGCCAAAAAGCCGGCTGATCCCGACATGGATGAAATTCTGATCATAGTTAGAAGCCGACAAATTCTTCCTCCAGTCTCTTTACGAGAAGAAGAAAGCGCAGAACAAAAGATCAATCCTGTCGAAAAGGTTCTGATCATTCAAAATGAACCCGATTGGAGAGAGCCCTTCATAGAGTACCTCCGATACGACAAGCTGCCCGAAGAAAATCTGCGGGGGTATATTTGAAGGAAAGAGCCCTCCGATATGTGTTTGTAAATAATACTCTATAGCGCAGATCATATGACCAACTCTGGCTCAGGTGTCTATCATCGGCCGAAGCCCAAAAATTCATGAAAGCAGTTCACTCATGCGTCTGCGGAGCTCACCAGTCCGGCCCTAAAATGCGGCTTCAAATCAAACAGTTTGGATATTACTGGCCTACCATGATAAGGGATTGCAAAGAGCATGCAAAGAAATGTTACCTCTGCAAATTCATGATGAATTCATTCACAAGCACCCCAATCTATTGCATCCTACGGTGGTATCATAACCCTTCGAAGTTTGAGGCACCGACATAGTTGGCCCGATTGATCCTCCATCGTCCAAAGGCCACCGGTTCATATTGGCCGCAACTTATTACTTCTCTAGATGGGCTGAAACTGTCCCGCTAAAATAAGTCAAGACAGAAGATATTCTGACGTTCTTCCGGCATAATATTCTATACCATTTCGGTACATCTAGAAGAATCATTTCTAACAACGGGCCTTCTTTCAATATCTTCAAAGTCTCAAGGTTCGCTACTCAGCACAAGATAGACTGGAGGTATTCCTCCATCTATAATCCAAGAGCCAATGGGCTAGCTGAAGCCTTCAATAAAACTCTATGCAAGCTCCTGAGAAAAAATGCTTCAGCCAACAAAAGAGACTGGAATCTCAAGCTCTCTGAGACGTTGTGGGCATATCATACCATGTACCACACTCTAACTCGGTCCACTCTATACTCATTACTCTTCGGAGTGGAGGCAAACCTCCACCTCCAAGTCGAAGTTCCAAGCCTACGAATGGTCGTTCAGCACGAGTTGACGAAGGAGGAAAACGTCCTCCTTCAGCTCAAAGAGCTCGACGCCCTCGAAAAAAAGAGGCTCGCAGTACAGCAAAATCTGTAGCTGTACCGAGCCTAAATGTCACGGGCCTATGACAAGATGACCCGTCTTCATGCTTTCAAGAAAGGCGAATTGGTGTTGGTCCTCAAAAGACCGATCATCCCTAATCGACATGCCAAGGGAAAATTCGAGCCAAATTAGGAAGGGTTATAGTCATCGAGAAAATGTTCGACGAAGGATCCTACCAACTAATAAGTGCCGAGGGAGAAAGGCCAATGCCACCCATCAATGCCCGATATCTCAAGAAATGCTATGCGTGAATGCTTCAAGTCACAAACGAATTGAGCACACCGGCCCTACGGTCTGGATCATACATCCTAAAAAACTATATATAATCCACGGGCGCAAATGACCCCCATCTCTCCCAAGTCCTACTGGAGAGACTACATATGAGGTCCTACCGGCAATGAAGCATACAAAAATGGTATGTCTACAAGCAAAATGGGCACGGATGAAAACCCGAAAGGGCTTCGTGAGTAAAAACAAAAGGACTACCAGCGAGTTTGTGAAAACCCGAAAGGGCACAAACTCATGAAAAGAGATGAAATACACTCGCAAAGTCCTCTCGACCTTATGAGGAGAAAATTCCCGCATGAGATCCTTACGACTCATAAAGGAGCTACACACTTAGGAATCCCCACGATTCCTAAGGAGAAAATACACCTGCGAGATTCTCTCGACTCGTAGGGAGAAAATACTTTTATGAGACCCTTACGGCTCATAAAATTAAAAAGCTTTAGGTGATAAGGATCTAAACCTGTCTTCTAAACCATCGCTCCCCAACGGGCAACGGCAAATGATGAGTCGCTCCTGGCATTACGCTTCAGTGTTAGCGGTGCTGATGCCGACCCAAAACCCAAATCCTAAGTCTTCCAAGGGCAAATGATGAGTCGCTCCTAGCATTGCTTCAGGTTTAGCGGTGCTGATACCGATCAAAAACCCAAATCCCAAGTCTTCTCAGGGAAAATGATGAGTCGCTTCTGGTATTACGCTTCAGTGCTAGCAGTGCTGATGCCGACCTAAAACCCAAATCCTAAGCCTTCCCAAGAAAAATGATGAGTCGCTCATGGCATTACAGTTCAGTGTTAGCGGTGCTGATGTCGACCCAAAAACCAAATCCCAAGTCCTCCCGGGGCAACTGATGAGTTGCTCCTGGCATTATTCCAGTACAACAATGCTAATACTAAACAAAATCCAAATTCCAAGTTCCTCTCAAATTCAAAAGTTCCGCCAAATAAGACAGAAATCAAACAGATCAAATCAACGTCCTACCCGATAGCACTTATAAGCTCAAAAATATCGATGGACGGGTAGGGAACTCCCAAAACAAATCAAATCAAATAAGTCAACCAATCACCTCATCGATGGAACCATGCTTCACCTCGGAAACAAATCAATACTGACACCGTAGAAAGCGGAACAAGTCAACTTCAATCCTGACACCGCAGAAAGCGGAGGAAGTCAAATCAAATCTCGACACCGCAAGAAGCAGAGCAAGTCAACTTCAACCCCGACATCACAAGAAGCGAAGCAAATCAAATCAAGCACCGACCATCCAAGTCGCAAAAATGGCAGCACCGACCGTCCAAGTCGCAAAAAATGGAAGCACCGACCGTCCAAGTCGCAAAAAATGGCAGCACCGACCGTCCAAGTCGTAAAAAATGGCAGCACCGACCGTCCAAGTCGCAAAAAATGGCAGCACCGACCGTCCAAGTCGCAAAAAATGGCAGGCAGCACCGACCGTCCAAGTCGCAAAAAATGGCAGCACCGACCGTCCATGTCACAATTATGGTAGCACCGACCGTCTAAGTCGCAAAAATGGCAGCACCGACCGTCCACGTCGCTAAAACGGAAGAATACCTTCGACGTTGTTAAAGGAGAACCCAACCAAATTAAGCTCCATATAGAACAAGATCCATCAATTTCATGCACACAACCCACACACGCGGTGTGCATTTATTGATGGGGGCACTTTGTTAGGGTCAAAAATTACATCCCGGTTGACCAAGTAAAAATCAAAGTCAACCCCAAGTCAAGTGGGCCTGAGCCCAAGCCAAGTGGGTCCAAGCCCAGGTCAAGACCGAGTATGGAAGGGACCGGCCCCATGACAAAAAGAATGAAGCCATAAATTATTTTAATGTAATTTTTTAGAAATAAATATATGGAATATAGGCAAAAAGCCAAAATTTTGTAAACCCCATGGCTTATATGCAAAAAGAAATAAGCACATAAGGCATGGGGTGGTACAAGTGCCTTATGGAAAAGCCCAATGGGCTATATGTAAAGTGTGTAGCTTATAAAAGGCAAATATGATGAAAAAATCAACAACAACCTTCATTCTCTCAAAAATTCTAGGGTTTGTGCCTCCTTCTCCTTTCTCTCATGTTCTTCCTCTTTCTTTTCATTTCCAATTCCAATTAAATCAAGAGTTTAACTCTTCTTTTCTCAAAAAGAAATGGTTTTTCACCATAAAACCCTCAAAGGGGAGTTTAGATCTCCCATCAAATCCTTAATAGGAAGATTTTAAATCCCACCTCCCTTTTTCTCCAAGATCCAGCAAAAGGAGAAGATGAGGAAGAAGACTCACCTCCAAAAATCCCACTTTGGGAGGATCCAAGGCTCCAGAGAGAAGAAATGGATCCTCTTTGATCATCTCCAAAGATCTTCGAGAAGTTCAACTCCAAGATCCAAATCCTCAAAGGAGTTTAACTCCACATCCAAGCCTTTTAGGAGTTTATCTCCAAATCCATATCCAATTTCTTACATAGGAGTTTAACTCCAAATCCAGATCTTTTAGGAGCTTAACTCCAAATCTAAATCTTTTGGAAGTTTAACACCAAATCTACACCTAATTCCTGTTAAGGAGTTCAACTCCAAAGCCCCTCGGTAGTTCAACTCTCAGCCCAGGGGTTAAGCCCATTTTCCCGCTGGTGTTTCCAGTGATCGCGTGCCGCGCACGTGACCTGCTGGCGCCCAGCGGTCACGCGCAGAGCACGTGACCCGCAGGCGCCCAGTGCCAACGCACAGGGCACGTGATCTACGGGTGCCCAGCGCCCATGCGTATGGCATGTGACCCTCGGGCGCTTAGGACGCTCCTCACCCCTCTTTTTCCCTCATGCGCGGGACCCTCGTAAACTCTGTGAGGCCTCCGATCGTCCAAAACCCAACATACGCACACTGCATATTGAGTTCGCATGACTAGTTTTACCCGTCAATCGAAGGTTCCCTCGCACCGAAAGCGAGAGGCAATTAACGACAGCTTAGTCCGCGGCTGTCGGAGATTTGGATCCCCATAATTAATAATCCTCGGCCTACCCTAGGCAGTGGAATCTGTAATATGCCTGACAATCGATACGTATTCCTATCTCAATAGGGTGACGAAAAACACTCTACAACGCTATGCTTTCTTCACTTATTATTCATCTACGCTGTGCTTGCTTCACTTGTTATTCGTTTATGCTGCACGAAGAGTACGTCCAGCCTGAATACGATGGAAGATGTTATATAAAACATATCTGTCCATCTCTCCGAAAATATCAAGTTGATTTATGGCACCGTATATCGAAGGTTTAAATGGATGCGACCGTTGCAGCAAACTTATCAGATTCCCCCTCACGAATGAGGGGTTTATTGATTGTGGGTACGCTTTTTTCCTGCAGGCACAAACCCTTGTAGTTAATTACGTTATCGTAAAGCGGTAACAACTTTTTTCTTGTCCATAAATATCACTTCGTGTCATGTTATATATATTGTTTATTTTGGCTTTGTCCTTGGATTTTATACGGAGACTAATATTGTCGTCGCCCGTAGGGCGCAGATTAGTCCAAATCTATAAATCTCATATTTGGGAAGAACTTAGGTATTTTCTGCCATCAGTTCAAGGGTTTAAGAATCGTTAATCTTGTTTTAGATTAAGGTCGACTTGAAATGTATGAACCTATGGGCTCGATTGATTTTTTTTAAATCAAAGAAGTTTAAAATTTCATGGACTTAGTCTATTTTAGACTAAATATTAGGCTTCATATTTACCCAGCAGTGCTAAGAACTAAGCCATGTATTTTGTTTTGGGCTTTACATAACCCAAAAGTGCTAAGCACTAGTCCCAGAAGGTTAAGCTTCAACATAAGATATAATATCCTGTTTTCTTCAGTGCTCACGTGAGGCAGTGATAAGACCTCAATCATATAGCACTCATGTGGGTTTCACGCAAGCCGTTGTCTTCATGGACGCTCGCATGCCTTTCACGTGAGTAGTGCTGAGCACTCAGTCACATAGCGCTCATGTGGCTTTCACATAAGTAGTGTTGAGCACTCAGTCATATAGCGCTCACGTGAGTCGCTGTCATCATGGATGCTCACGTGCTTTACATGTGAGTAGTGTTAAGCAATCAGTCATATAGCGCTCACAAGGGTTTCACATGAGACTCTAAGTCTTGGGTGCTATTATGCTTTTCACGTGGGCTATTGTTTTCTTGGGTACCCACGTGCCTTTCACGTGAGTCACTGTTTTCTTGGGTACTCACATGTCTTTCACGTGAGACGCTATTTTCTTGGATTCTTACATGTCTTTCACGTGAGACTCTACCATATTCATGCAGCTATTAACTCTGGAGTTAAACCTTAAAATCTCATATTTTCTTTGCAGATCTTGTTTATACAAGAACTAAGTTCTTTCTTTTTACATGAGAACTAAGTTCTTAGTGGGATAAAAACCCTATATTTAGATAAAATCACATCTTTAGGGGAACTAAGTTCCTAGGATATAAATTTCATTTTTTCCTTTCTTTCTTCCATGTTCTTTTGTTCTGTTCATATGGAGGGGGTAAAACATCATTATTTTTCCCCTGAATCTTAATTCTGAAGAACTAGATCTTCCCGATGAGAATTAAATTCTCTTTTTTATGGGATATTTATCTTGTGAATCTCAGATCCAGGGGAAGAACTAAGTTCTTTTAAAAGATTAAACCTTTATATCATATGTAAGATAGGCAGAAGGGAGATATTTTTATCCATGCTTTTACCCTGGGTCCTTCTTGGGAGGAGGAAGATGATCTTGCTTGAAGAAAATTGAATTTTGTTATAGATGCTTATAGGGAGTTTTTTTTATCTCACAGAAACTTATAAAGGGTATTCTCTATATAAGACTTTGAGTCTTGGGTCCTTTATATAGGAGAGGAAAAACTATCAATTAGTTTGAGTAAATCTCTTATTGAGAGATATCAATTGATTTAATTGATATTAAAGATTACTTGGGGAATTTTATTCACCGTTGGATTTTTGATCCAGTGACATTCTGTTTAACAGAAGATATTTCTTGTTAGTTTTAACAAGATTAGGAAAATATTTTCCTAATATAGAATTTATTTCTATCTAATGATCTGATTGGTGATATTATAATCACCGTTGAATTTTAAATCCAAAGGCTCTCTGTTTAACAGAGAAAATATTTCTATATTAGAAAGATCAGGGGAAAATATTTTCCGAATAGAATTTTACTCTATCATATAGAATTTAATTCTATTGGAAGCCAGCGCTTCAAGCTAAGGCGCTTACGTGTACGGAATGTGAGAACTGCCATATATATGGCAACGGTGCTCACATGCCTTACACATGAGTGCTGCCATATATATAAGGCGGCAGCGCTCTCGTGCCTAGCTCATGGGTACTGCCATATAATTATGGCCAGGGTACTCACGTGTTTAAAACATGGGACCTCCCCAAATTATTTAGGGGAGAACAAATGTCGCCACTGATTGTGCGCATGTGGATCACAGGTGGGTGCTATCGATGTTAGGATTATCACCGTTAGACATTAGATGGCTTAAGAGACAGGTTTTGATCGCTGACAACTAAGGCTTTTCAATTTTTTATGAGTCGTGAGGATCTCATGAAAGTCTTTCTCCTACGAGTCGAGAGGATTTCGTAAGTGTATTTTCTCCTTAGAAACCGTGAGGACTCCTAAGTGTCTTATAATTTACCTTGTAAATCGTATGGATCTTACAAGAGATTTTTCTTCTTATGCGTCAAGAGGACCCATAAGTGGCTTCTTCATTCCATCGTTTGTGCTGAAGCGATCTGGTTTAGTTTATTTACTCGTCCCGGAGCGCTCAGTTAGGCATACGAATAAACTCATCCTAACGTTAAACATACATAACCCCTTTTATCATAGGAGTCTGTTATGTTTATGGTGTTGGGTTTAGTCCATTGAACCATTGCATTAACTTACGTATTTTCGGTTTGCATTCCTCATATCGCGGTTCGAGCAGCCGTGCACTTGTTGTATCACCTAACCCTTACGATGTTGGATACAACATCTTAAGTAATCTTTCTAGGCCGGTATATCCATATGCCATCAGAAGATTAAGCGTTAGGCATCACCGTGGTGCTTTACCTTGAGGTTAGACTCCATCCATTGAGTCCCGGGAAAGTCATAACTGCACCTTTCCGAGGTGAGATGACATCCAATGGTCTTTAGGCATGTATATGATGCCATCGAGACCTGGAGCTAGAAATATGTCATCACTCTGCTTCATTTTGATGATTTCGTGTCAATCATTCACCAAAGTAGAGCCAACGTCCATATGATCTCTAAGCTGTATATATTGCCAGTGAGATCTGGAGCTAAGAATTTGCCATCACTCCACCTTTTTGGCTCCTTAGAGTTTTGTTGACACCACATCTGTACTCTATTTATGTAAGAGATATGTCCAAATAGTCTCTCGGCTGTATTTATGCCATCAAGACTAGGAGCTGGGAGATGACATCATTCCGCTTCATTCTGACCCTTTAGTCTTTGTTGATGCTTGTCTGTTTCCTGATGGAATAAGATGGGCGTTGAATCGGTCTTTAAGCTGCATATATTTCCATCGATACTTAGAGTTAAGAATATGTCATTACCCCGCTATCATCTTAACCCTATGGTCCTTGCTGACGTCGCGTCTGTATTCTGCTGGAATGAAGAGACGTCCATATTATCTTTAGGCTGTATACTTTGCCGTCAAGACTTGGAGTTAGGAAATTGCCATCACTCCACCTTGCTGACGTTGCGTCTGTATTCTGTTGGAACAAGAAAAAAACGCCGAAGTAATCCTTCAGCTGTATGAGCTGCCGTCGAGACATGGTGCTAGGTCGATGCCACGACACTGCTTCATTTTGACTTGAATTTTGAGAAGTTGCGACTAAACCCCCGGAGATAAAGTAGCTCTTGGTAGTCTTTGGGCTTGCATATGCTTCCATTGAGACTTGGACCGTCGTCAATGAATTCCCTTGCTTGGTAGCGTTTGGTGGAGCACATTACTCATTTTCATTTGTTTGTGCCCATGGATGGTATACAAGAGTCAGTATTGACATACTTGTAGG
This sequence comes from Agapanthus africanus, assembly GCA_030015575.1. NCBI lineage: Eukaryota > Viridiplantae > Streptophyta > Magnoliopsida > Asparagales > Amaryllidaceae > Agapanthus > Agapanthus africanus. The sequence goes on from JASDDO010000014.1 coordinate 671,322,875, forward strand.
GAAGAAAAATTTTATTTTCTCATTTTTTTATTTTTGCAAGGCTCTATCATTTCAGCTTTTCTTATCGCGAAAGTCGTGACTGCCCGATCATTTCGGCTATTTATTCACGATGCCCAATCATTTAGGTTATTTATCTTATATTTACTCGCTGAATTTTATTGCGAGTTGCCCAATCATTTCGGATATTTCATTTTATTTTTACTCGCTGATTTTTATTACGGGTAGGGGACTTAGAGTCTGATAACAACTTTGGCATCAGTATCACAACATTTCGGATATTTCATTTTATTTTTACTCGCTGATTTTTATTACGGGTAGGGGACTTAGAGTCTGATAACAACTTTGGCATCAGTATCACAACAACTAGAATATCACCAGGAGCGACTCATCATATATCGAGAGAGGACTTGGAGTTTGATACCTGATTAGGTATCGGTATCATTACAACTGGAATATTTCCAGGAGCGACTCATCATTTACCATTGCCTTTTTTGGACAAAAATAGCTTAAAAAACAATTTTAGATCCCTGCCAACTAAAGCTTTTTTGACTTCATGAGCATAAGGGTCTCATAAAGGTATTTTTCCCTACGAGTCGAGAGGATCTTGTAGGTTTATATTCTCCTTAGGAATCGTAGGGATTCCTAATTGGTATTTCCTCTTGTAAGTCGTAAGGATCCTACAAGAGTATTTTTCTCCTTGCAAGTCTAGAGGACTTACAAGTGACGTCCACCATGTAGAACTTGGGTTTATTTATGTTTGTTTGTGCCCATGGATTGTATACAAGAATCGAGATTGAACTACCTGTAGGGTTATTTTAAAGAGGTATATGATGATTTAGGAATTGTTTCAAATCTGTAACCTAAGACTTTTGAATTCTATAAGTCCTGATGGTCTCATAGAAGGGTGTTTTATGTTTACGAGTCGAGGGGATCTCGTAAGTGTATATTTCTCCTTGGAAATCATGGGGATTCCTAAGTGTCTTTCACATTTTTTATTTGTAAGGATCTCACTTAGGTGTTCTCCTTACAAGTCGAGAGGACTTTGCAAGCGTATTTTTTGAGTTTGCGCCCTTTCAGGTTTTTACAAGCTCACCGGCAGTCCTGATGTTTTTACTCACAGTGCCCTTTCGGGTTTTTATCCGTACCCATTTTTCTTATGGACATATTATTTTTTTAAGCTTCATAGATGGTAGTTCAACATCGCTTGTCAATGGGACTTAAGGGTGATTTCATCGCAGAAGTAGCTGTGTACCTGGTGGGGACTCGATGTATAACCTTGCAGTGGAACTTGGTGAAGATATGGATTATTTGTGCCTGTGGATTGTATACGGTAGTCAATTTGTTGATTGTCCATAAGGCATAAACTATTAGTTTAGGGACATTTCGGTCCAACATCCCCGTGTTCGGGACGACGAGCTAGTTTTAGGATATTTTAGTCCAACATTAGTTTAGCGACATTGCGGTCCAACATCCCCATGTTCAGGGCGACGAGCTAGTTTAGGGACATTTCGGTTCAACATCCCCGTGTTCGGGACGACGAACTAGTTTAGGGATATGGTGGTCCAACATCCACGTGTTTAGGGCGAAGTGGTTGGCTCTTAGAGTTCCGGCTTAGGAAGATAAGAAGCAGACATAGGCGCCTTCATTTATCATTGACCTAAGTCGTAACCCTTCAAGCATAATCCTTCTTGAGAAAACGACCATTATTGGTCGTATATTCTTTCTCCATGCATATCCATGAGTTGGTAAGCTCCACCTTAGTAGACTTTCTCTATAACATACGGGCATTCATAATTTGGCTCGAATTTCCTGCATTTTGTGCGACTAGGGATCATGGGTCTTTTGACGATCAGTACGAGTTCGCATTGGCAGAATGTCCTCGGTCTGATCAATATTTCATATGCTTGGGTCATCCTTGCTCGATAGGCTTCCAGGCTTTGCTGTGCTGCAATACGGGTCTTGTCGAGTGCATAAAATTCTTTGAGTCGGAGATAAGTGTTATCTTCATCCGTAAGCTCGTAGTGAACTACCATCCTTAGCGAGGGAAGTTCTATCTCCAGCGGAAGCACTGCTTCGGCTCCAAACACCAAGGCATAATGTGTTGTCTTTATAGCCGTTTTGAACGTCGTTCGGTACACCAAAAGAGCTTCATGCAGCCTTTCGTTCCAGTTCTTTTTATTCTTGAATACTATCTTCTTTATGAGCTTTGTCAATGTCTTGTTGAAGGCTTCAGCTAGATCGTTAGCTAGACCGTTATAGACAGAGGAATATCTCTAGTATATCTTGTGTTTCTTGGCAAAGTGGATTATTTTTTTGCTTCTATATGCCGGTCTATTGTCCGAAATTATACGCCGTAGAACTTCGAACCAGTATATCACATGAGTTTTGAAGAAGTGGAGGATATTCTCTATTTTTACTTCTCTCAGCATTATCGTCTCTGCCCATTTGGAGAAGTAGTCAGTTGTCGCCAAAATGAATCGATACCTCTTGATGACGACGGTTCAATGGGGCCGATTATATCGGTTCCCCACATTTCGAATGGCCAACTTCCTATAGTTGGATGCAGCGGATTAGGGTGTTGATGTATAAAGTCTCCGTGTATTTGGCATGAGTGACATCGCTTCGCATATTCGATGCAATCTTGAATCATCGTGGGCAAGTAGTAACCCATCCTTTTGATTTTCAATTTCATCTTCGGACCGACTTGATGAGACCCACAAAGATCGTCATGAATTTCTTGGACGGCCTTTTCGGTTTTCTTCGGGCCTTGGCACCTCAGCCATATATGATCAAAGGACCTTATATAAAGTTCCATCGATTAGGGCGAAAGATAATGCTCGTTTGATGAGCCGATGTCTTTGTGATGCGTCTTCAGACATCTGTTAGGACTTAAAGTGGTCTATAATAACTTGTCTCTAATCTTCATCTTCTTCTTCTTCTTCGACTTGAAGAACCTTCTGTTCAAGTATTCCTTCTTCTTCGGATGTTTCTAGTGGAGCTTCTGAAGGAAATTCGGCTGGCTATAGGATCTTACAGCTTTGGACAATGATCATTACGTCATCAAGATTTTCATCCACAAATTCTTTCGTCTACTTTGCTGTTTTCTTCTCGCGGCACATTTTCCAATGTATACGACGGAATCTGTGTTAGCAGTTTCTGCAATTTATCGCCGTATCTTATTAGCCCAGGTTTGCATATTTTATAATCACCATTCACATGGTTGACGATCAATTGGGAGTCTCCGTATATGAGGAGATCCTTAATGCCCATATCGATCACGATCTCAACACCGGTTATAGAAGCATCATACTCAGCTTCGTTGTTGGTTCTCGGTTCCATCAACGAAAAGGCATAACTGAGAATCCCGCCTTATAGACTTACGAAGACTAGACCTATCCCAGATTTGATTATTGGGGTGTTCATCTTTCTTGTTTTCATTGAGGAGGCTCCATCGAAGTATAATTCTGTAAATCCCCAGTCTCGTATAAATAATTTCCCATATTTTTATTATTATTTTCTCTTTTTATTTATACTTTTCTATTTTATTTTAATTAAATTTCCTAAACTCTAACTAAACAAAATTCCCAAACCCAATCCTATTTCTACCCGACCCGACCCATGCCGACCCGACCCATGCCGACCCGACCCGACCCGCTTCCCCACATCTTCCTCCCTCGTTTCGTTTTCCCGCCTTTTTCCCTACGTCGCCTCCGCGCTCCTCGAGCCCACGCCGCGAGACCCGCACCCACGCCCGCCTTCCTCCGTGTTCCTCACGCCAGCCTCCACTCGACCCGCTCATCCCCAACGGCTCCAAGTCCCCAACAGCGCCCTCGACTCCGTCCTTCCTTGTGCCCACCTCTGCGAGAACGGCTCCACGCCAGTGTGTCCTCGTCGCCAACGACTCCGGAATCCCCGCACCTGCCTCCCCTCTTCTCTCCACCATCTCTTTCTCACTCTCTCGTTCTCTTCCCTCATCTCCCCCTCTCTGCTTCGCTCTCTCTCTCCCGTTCTCCTCCAACGGCTCTCCCTCCCTACGATGACCGAGCTTCCCCTTCTTTTCACCTCGCTTTTCTTCTTCCTCGTTTTCATTTTCTCACCGAACTTCCCTGCTCACTCTCCTCTGCCTTCCTCCAACACTGAGCCAACAGCACCCATGGACCCCAACCCAAACTCCCCAGCTCCGACCACCGCCGCGAGCTCCCTAACATTCCCTATCCTCTTTCCCAACACCTCAACCGCCAACACCCTCGCCTCATCTTTATCACCACCAAACCGAGCACCCACCACCATCAACACCGACCCCTACATCTCGTCGGCGAACCCAACTCCCTCGTCCCTGCACCTCACCTGAGCTCCGACCCCGTCGCCTCCGCACCTCCGCCGACCTCGCCAGAGCCAGAGCCCACTGCACTGATCCCCTGCAGCCCCCGAGCTCCCCGACTCACCAGCTCCCATCCCCAGAGTCGCCTAAACTCTCGCTGCCAGCTCTTCCTGGACCTCCGTAGCCTCGCTTGGCTCTCCTCGGTGCACCATCGACCACTTCCAGTAGACCCCATCACCTTCAACCGAGCCCAAGCTTCGCTCTTTAGTCGAGCATCCCTAGCCAAGGAGTCGCTGCTGCTCATGCTTTTGTGGTTGATTGTGTTGTTGCTGCTCGTGCCATTTTCCGTTGACGTCACTGCCGTATCCTCAACTTCGTCACAGGAAATTGAACCTCCTTCACTTGTTCAATTCATGCTACGTACTTGTGTGGTTAGAAAATGTAGTTTAACGGTTTAAATGGGTATAATATTTGATGCGTGTATGAACAAAAAGATAGCATCCCCGTACACGTACCGAGTGCTCGATGCGTTTACCCTATTAAAATCCCCAAGTTTCATTATTAGAAGTTTCGATTGATGTTAACGAGTGACATATAAGATATCGGCATCAAATAGTTAAGACATCGAATGTAAAATGAAATCCCGATTGGTTACGTCAAATCTGAAAATCAACGTACATACCACGTTGTAAAATTTGTATTTATTTGAATATAATTCAAATCATGGTGTTCCAGGGCTCGTATCGAACCTAACGAGATATCCTATAACCCTATGTAATTTTTTTTTGGAATAATGCAACCCCATGACCCTGAAAAATGATGAGGAACGAAATTCTGGACTGCAGTCCGGGTTAGCAATCTATGGGAGAAACTGAATTCTAAGAACCTGTACACACCTGATTAAAACTGAAAATGTGCGGAGCCCCATATGGTCGCGTAGATAACTTAATTATCTAACACCTGAAATTGGTCCCATGCATTTTTACGGTCGTTTGGTATTTAAATTGTATTTTAGAATGTCAGTGCGTTCTGCAGTTTCTGCAGAAATGTTCATTACATTGTCGCTTTAATCTGAACATAACTTCTGACGCAGAGGTGCGATTGATAATCCGTTTGGTGCGCTGTAAACTTAACTGGCAGATCTAGATTTTATTCAACTTGGGAAACACTTTAATCTGAACATAATCACTGGTAAAATGCGTGCGAAGTTGGGCTTCCAGTTCTGAAACTGGAATTCCAGAAATCGATCGCTGCCTTCAAACGATGATAATTCCCTAATCTGAACTCTGATTGACCTGAAATAAATTTTACTGTTTAGATAATCAAGTTTTCTTCATACGCCCCATATATTATTTTGGTCGATTCTGTGCGTATGATTTACTGTAAATTTTACAGGTTATATGGAATTGGTCGTTATAGAATAATGAATACTTGTTCGGTGCATTTCTGCATATTTTCATACTTGAGTTATATCTGCTGCATAGTGATCATCTGCATTGTCGATATATTAATGTTAGTGATTGAGTTGTGGCAAATACGATAGTGATATTGATAAGTGGAAAAGTGATTGAAAGTGACAGTGATACGTATTTGTCCACGACCTATCTAATACATGAATGCATACCATAACCTGGGGAATGGGGAAATCAAGGTGGAATTGAACTCGTATTTAGCGAGGTACAGGAATTTAGAGGATGATCATTCGCTATCAGTGATATATATATATATATACATACATACTTTAGGTCGTGGGCCTAGCGGCACGGCTGACAGGATTATGTCCCGGGCACAGTGGGCCGTAGTCTCGGGCATGCACGAGACCCTTGTTAAACACGAGTATCCTCTCCACCAATTGATTTCATGGACCTAGTGACCATTAAGTAGCAACATATGCATTGCCTAGTTCATTGACATAATACTCACATTGCACTATTTATATTCAGTTGATGTTATTATACACATGTTCTGAAATTCATTGTACGCCTCATGTTAATATTACTGCACGCCATTATATTACTTATTGCTATATGTGTCGCCCTGACAACCTGAGTGTGCATGCTCAGAGGACGAAGTGGATCCAGCCCAGGGGCAGGACTTATCCTTCGAGATTGCGGAGATCTAGACTGCACCACCAGCGCTATTTTCTTTGATTTCAGCATTTGTTTTATTGGTTAGTTGTTTATTCTGTGAAATAAATGTACCTCGTACTCTTTTAAATTTGCAATGTAATAAAGTTGTGAACTGTGATTTCCTTTACTCAAGTAGTGTTTACTGACTACCATGTAATGCTAGAAGCCGAAGTGCGACTACAGCGGGATTTTTCCCTGACCGTATGAGCATGGCTGGCCTAGTCATCCCTCGTATTCCGTATTTTGGGAAGCGGGGCGTGACAAATTCCCAATAGGGCTTTCCGGTTTTTTCTATCTCTTCACCTGTGTTGAATGCATATTCATCCGGTAGCTCACTATTTAACGGAGAGTCGGCCGGAATTGGATGCTCCGCTAAGAATTCGGCGATGGCTTGTCCTTTTACCGCTTTGAGAGGGCGATAAACTATTATAAATTCCATCAACAGAAGGGAACATTTGGCGAGCCTCCCGTTCAGCATAGCCTTCATCAGAAAGTACTTGAAGGGGTCCAACTTTGATATAAGATGGACTTCATGCGCTAGGGCGTAATGTCTGAGCTTTGTGACGGCAAAGATCAATGCCAGGCAATACTTTTCAATATGAGAGTAATTGATTTCTTCTCCTAAAAGAACTCGACTTAGATAGTACAGAGTCATCTCTTTTCCTTGGTCGTTCTTTTATGCCCATGGCACGCCTAGAGAACCATCAAGGGCAGTTGTATATAGGATAAGAGGCTTTCCCTTAACCGGAGCGGTCAAAACCGGCGAATTCTGCAAATATTGTTTGATCTCCTCCGGCTCCTGTTGACATTTCTGGTCCCATATGAATGGGGTCCCATTCTTCATCAGATGGCTATATAGACGGCATTTTCCGGAGAGGTTAGCGATGAACCGTCGGATATAAGCGAGCTTTCCTTGGAAAGATCGCAGTTGTTTGAGATTCTTTGGAGGGGGGATTTCCATAATTGCCCTGATTTTGGAGGGATCTATCTCGATTCCTCGGTGACAGATTATAAAACCCAGAAACTTCCCTGACGAGACCCCGAACGCACATTTCAGCGGATTCATCTTCATGCTGAATTTTCGAAGGCACTTGAAGACTGTCCTTAGATGCTTCAAGTGTTCTTCATGTGACATGCTCTTGACTACGAGTTCGTCGATATAGCATTCAACGATATCATGTATCATGTCGTCGAATATATTGGTCATTGTTCTTTGATATGTTGCTCCGGTGTTCTTTAGTCCAAAAGGCATAACTTTGTAACACTATATACCTAACGGTGTGCGGAAGGCCGTATGCTTTTGATCTTCAGGATCCATTTTTATCTGATTATATCCTGATGATCCATCCATGAAGGAGAAGACCTCATGAGTAGAGATGTTGTCGATCATCAGTTCGATGACTGGTACGGGGAAATCATCTTTCGGACACTCCTTATTGAGGCCATGAAAATCTACGCAGATTCGAATGGTCTCATACTTCTTCATTACGAGAACGATATTGGTAATCCAGTCGGGGTATTGGACTTCCTGGATGAAATCGGAATCTATAATCTTCTTAACTTCAGCGCTGCACTCATCTCTAGTTCAAGACACATTCTTCTCGCAGATTGTTTGACTGGCTTTATTCCCGGCATTATTGACAGTTTGTGAACCGCTATGTCTGAATCAAGACCTGGCATCTCGAAGTAATTCCATGTGAAGCCGTCTTTATACTCCATGAGTAATACTTTTAGACCAGCTACTTGTTCATCTGAAAGCAGCTCGCTGACGAACGTGGGTTGAGAATCTTCTTCGGTTCCCAAGTTTATTGTTCAGTCGAAAATATCGCACATTTGATATAACATTTTCCTTACTTTTCTTAAAAATCCAAAGGTGTTTATTATAAATATAGAACATATGAGGGTTTATCTGTAAAATATCTATTTTCATATGTTTATATATTATAATTAACAGTATGAAGGAAAATGTATGCATATAATATTTATATAATATTTTAAGAATTTAAATATGCATATCATATCAAATATCCTTAACCAATATTCTTAAAATATAATATCTTATAAAATGATTAGGGTAATATCTCAAAAATACCAAATATTATTAACATTATTCATTGAGATATTGTGCAAGGTTTAGCTCAAGTCAGGAGATCGAGATATCGAGATGTCGGGAATCAAAAATCTGCCAATAAAGTTAGATAAAATCGAAGAATCAATACTGGTAGAAACTCAGAAAAGATATGAAGATTCTAGATATCAAATAAATCTACATGTGTCATAATGAAGCGGCCCCAGAATTTTGAAGCCAAGATCCCACCAAAGAAGCGCCCTTCCGCGGCCAAAAGCTTCATATTGCGGCGGATCCGTGGTGGATTTAGGGAATTAAGGTTTGGGATTTTCTGGTTAGATTTGCAAAAACAAACCTTAATTTCTGGGATCTATATTTTCTGGTTTTGGGACTATATAAAGGACCGAGGGCTAAACCTAGAAATCATCAACCTTTTACATGAAGCAAATCTCCGTCAAAGAACAAGTGATCCATGATAGGTCCGCGATTCGACGTGATAAGGCGACGTAAGATTCGACGGAACATCTACTTGTAACGAGGCAGAGATCGAGAGCAACTTCATCTTCCTTTTGTAATCTAAATTTGAAGGTTTTGTATTTGTGAAGTTGATTAATAAAGATAGATCTTTAATTTAATTAATTAGTATTTATTTTCTGTATTTATATCATGATCTCAATACGTTCTTCTATCTCCATCATACGCGAGTAATTCTCCGCTTGATAGGGTTCGTAGGATTAGGGTAGAACAATGGATGAGAAAATATTTTAACTTCTTTTAAATATTATGAAATTTATAAACTTTAGCAAAAGAATCGTTAGCATCCTTATCGGGCGCGCTGCCAATTTATTGCTAGTTTTGACCGCGATTTGATATTAGATTAACAATTGTTTTGTTAAGGGCTAGACATGAATAGAGATCAATGAAAGGACAAGGGTCAATAGTGTGGAAACCCTAGTTTCTTCCAAGAACCATAATCCTCATTCATCACGATCTATCTAGTTTTAAATCTATCAAAAGATAAAAGAAGTAATCTTTATTAGTCATCCATGAATACTAAATCCTAACGAACCCTACAAGCCCTCATCTTATAAAATCTACATCTGTATTTGAACTAGATCTGTATTCTACATCCGTGTTTAACATAGATCTAGAATCTATTCTTCACTATTCTTTATTCTTCTATTCTTCCTCTTTTCTAATCAGCACATCTAAATCAAGATTAAAAGATTCAACGTATCCCTGAGGACGACCCGTACTCATCTCGGCTAGCTACACACGACACCGTTATTGATTGCGGTTACTTACTACACACTCACATAGAGAAAATCAATCATTTATCCTTTTCAATTCATCAGCGGTGATGTGGATCCCTTCTTCTAGTTCTTTTAGCATCGACGGCAGCTCCGAAATTTCCTTTTCTTCATTTGTGAAGCAGTCGAGATACTAAAGAGTGTCTTCAACCTCCTTTTCATTAAGGAGTCTTATCATGTGGCAAGTGTGAGTGAGCTTCCGCTTCTTAGGTTGGTTACGCTCTGACTTGGCGGGGTTGTCTCGCATTGGCTCATGCTTTTGCGGATGTTCCACTTTTTAGTTCTCACTTAGTGTGAACTTGTCTTACCTGTACTGCTCCTCAACCCAGTCCTTAATGGGAAAACAATCTTCGATTGGAGAACCAATGACCCGATGGTAGGGACAGCGGTCGGGATGATCAAAAGCATTAGCTTCATGAGGCCAATTAGACTTGGGCAGCAATAATATTTGGTGCTTCATGACGAGGTTAAATATTTTTCTTGTCTTATCCCTGTGAAAAGAATATCCCCGTCCAATCCTCTCTATAAGAGGTGGGGCTGAGCGACCTTGTGGCTTGGATGTGGATGGCATCCTATCTTCAATGTGGCCATCTTGAATTTCTTCAGTTATAAAGAAAGATATAAGTGGCTGTCGAGGATGAGGATTATGGCCCGCATCTCCAATAGATTTCCTTCTTAGATGTGATCTTCTGGCTACTTCATACAAAGTTGTCTCATCCATTCGATAAGATTCTTTTATTAGCTTCTCAGTCAGGTCCTCTGGTGGAAGAGTTGTAGTGTAGTGCGAAGATGAATTAATACAACTCATTACTTCATTATATCGCTCGCTTGGGGGTAACTACATGAACTTTTTATATAGGGACATTATACCTACTCCGAGTTCATCAAATTCCAGAATAACTTCTTTCATCAGCAATTCAATTGGCACTTCAGATGATCCGGTTGGAGTACTTTACGAGGTTTTTTCACCTTACTAGGATGAGTTGTCTACCATCCAAGTATCTTCCCTTTCACTTATGACATAACAGCTATGACCTCGCTCTCTCTTCTTGGGTCTGACATAACCCAAACCTGTAGTATCGAACTTCCTATGGGACACTGGTTAGCTGGTCCCTGGCACTTCTCAGATCCTCTTGTAATACTGGGTCTGACGGATAGCTTGTTTGAATATTGTTCCCTGCTGATGAAGGAGTTCTTTTAAGTTCTTTATATAATATCATGGCATGGGGATTAATTATAACCTATATAGATTCAGCTAGAGTCTATGCCAAATCTCTTTCTCCCTTTGGTCCCTTCCGATTTATAAAAGAGAATCCCCTTCTTGCCTCTATTTCTGGGAGGCACGTGAAAGGTAACTAGCTATTGCACGCTGTAAGTGCTGAGTGCATCGAGTTCTTTATAGTGATGTGGTGGATCCATTGTAATATGTAGGGCTCGATCGGCTTCATCGGGGATCTTCACTCGCAGATGGATGGAGAAAACCGTATCAGTTTCTTCTTCCGAGTCACTGTTGAAGATCGCAATAGGAGTTGATGAGCTTGTTTTATCAGTTTTCCTTAGAGGATGACCCGTGAGTACTATTTCTTCTTCTTCTTCAGAGTCACTTCCAAAGATTGGTATGATCGTTGTTTCCCCCAATCAAAGCAAAGCTCTGTTCAAATTTCGAAATTTGAAATGAAGCAGCGCTTCATAGTAGCGCCAGCGCTGAGAGTTAAAGACCCTGATGCAACGCTCACGTGCAAAGCACGAGAGCGCTAGTGCTAGCAACGCCGGCGCTGAGAGTCAAAGACTCTAAAACAGCGTACCACGTGCAAAGCACGTGAGCGCTAGAGCTAAGAGCGCTGCACTCTAAGCAGCGCACCACGTGCAAACCACGATAGAACAAAATGTTCTCGACCCTTGGATCAAAGATCCAACGAACATGATTAAAAATCATCAATTAACCAGAATAAAATTCTGTTGAGGAAACATTCCTCAGAATCTTTCCAAACAGGAAAGAGTGTGCTCTGAAAATCAGAACACCGTTGGATCAATGATCCAATGGTGATTAAAAATCACCAAAATACAGAATAAATTCTGTATGGGAAAAGATTTCCCGATCTTGTAAAAAATAAGAAGATTGCCTTCTGTAAAACAGAAGCCCTAGGATCAAAGATCCAACGGTGGGGAAATCTCTAAATCAATTAGAGAAAAGATCTCTTCAACCGATTCAACAAATCAGCCTACCCTATATAAATGCCCCAAGACTTCAAGTCTCATGGAGAGGAACCCCCCCTCCATAAACTTTGAGAAATTTCAAAGAGAAGAGCAAGTTCTCAGCAGAAGAAGAATTTCTTCAAGGTAAAATAAAGAGATCAAAGCACCTCATCAGAAAAAGAATTTAATTCTTTTACCAGATCATAGATCTTTAAGACAAATTGTCTTTCACAAAAGAGATCATAACATCTCATTATAAAAAGGGGGAGAATAATTCAATTATCTTAGGATCATAGATCCATAAAGGCAAAGCCTTTCATCAAAAACCTAAGAGATTGAAATAACTCCTATAAAATAAGAACTTTGTTCTTAGATCCATGAGACAAAATCTCTTATAAGAGAAAATTTAATTCTCAGAGCGCAAAACTGCCTAAAAAGAGCCTTAGCGCTCTAATTAAAGAAGCGCCTCAGCGCTCCAAATCCAGCGCACAGCGCTGCAGAGCCTTAGCACTCCAAGTCACAAGAAGTGCTCCGTGCTCCAAAGTCTGGTGCACAGCGCAAAGCGCGCCACGTGCTCCTCACATGTGCGCTATTTTACAAGAAGCGCTCTGTGCTCCAAAGTCTGGTGCACAGTGCAAAGCGCGCCACGTGCTCCTCACGTGTGCGCTATTTCACAAGAAGCGCTCTGCGCTCATTGACTGGTGCTCAGCGCCAAGCGCGCCACGTGCTCCTCACGTGTGCGCTACTTAATAGAAGCACTCTGCGCTCATTGACTGGCGCTCAGCGCCAAGCGCGCCACGTGCTCCTCACGTGTGCGCTGAGAGAACATAAATTATTCTTTAAGTGATAAAGCCCGGAGCCATAAACCCATTGGACCGCAAAGTACCTAAACTAAAACAATAGAGTCCAAATGCTCTTTTGTTGGATCTAAATGATCCTGTTAAGTTGATCTTAGTCTAAAATTAGACTAACGTGTCCTTAACAAACGTTAAGTTGATCTTAGTCTAAAATTAGACTAACGTATCCTTAACAAACGTTTAAGTTGATCTTAGTCTCAAATGAGATTAACGATCCTTAAACCCAAACCAAAACCCAAATCTAAGAAAATACAGATTTGGACTAATCCACGCCCTATGGGCGACAACATAAATTAGTCTCCGTATACAATCTACGGGCAACAAGAAATAAAACAAATACACATGACACGAAGTGACCATCTGGAGAAGGAGAAAGTGGTTACCGCGATGTGGTAGCGTAATTAACTGCATGGGCTTGTGCCTGCAGGGAAGAGCGTCCCCACAATCAAAAACCCCTCAAACGAGGGGGGATCTGACGAAGTCTGCTACATCGGCCGCATCCGTCTAAACCTCCGATACACGGTGCCATAAATCAACTTGGCATCTTCGGAGAGGTGGACAGATAAAACCAAATAGCATCTGCCCCTAAAATTCAGTCTATACATCCCAACGTCCTGGTCGCGTCTTTCGGCGGAGAACAGATTCTGGCACGCCCGGTGGGACCTTTTCCTCTTTCTACTCCACACTTCGTGTGTCGTGTTTCATGAAAGAATCGTGGTTTGCTATGGTTGCCCCTGGATTCGAGGTACTAAGATTTGGTGTCTTACTCCATCCAGAAAACAGAAGATCAATGGTTTCAAACTGCACTAACTGCAACAACTTCCACTCCGTCCTCGCCGGAGGAGTGACTTACGGGCCTCAGGCGGCCTCCGTTTTCAAGATGCCAGTGGAACTGTTAGTGATATGTATGCCCTAGAAGCCATTACTGTACATACGATGTATATTATAGTGGATGCTTGGACATATATATGGAGGACTTTCTTGCTCGACATGATAGTATGCTATCTGGTTGCTCTTTATCTTAACATGTACTCTGATTGTCTCTATGTTACATGTTGATAAAGCCCTTAGGATGAGTACTTGACTACCAGGACTATGATGTAGATCATACTAGTGGGGACAGTGCAGTCGCTAAGTACATCCTTCAAATATTCCTAGTCATAGGTGTATCGAGACAGGGTATCGATATACCAGAGTAAACTAGCATATGCTTCTCGACCCATGTAGATGGGCGATGGATGATCCCATATCCATTGGTGTTTGACATCAGAGATAGTATACGGGTGCTCAGTGGACACTGGGTACACTGCACGGACTCGCCGAGAACTCCCAGATGGTATTATACCTCACGTCAGATGGCAGTTCTCTGGTGACACTAGTACAGGTTAGTCTGTAGACCCGAGATCGTCAAAGAGTCTTGTGTGATTCCCACTGTGCTTTCATTTCCACCTTACCACGTTCAAGAGAACGTGCAAAACGGTGGCTTTTGGGTACAGTCCCGAATCATATGGAGGCAATGAGCGATAGGAGGGGTTTCGTCTCTCTCGGTATAGGGAGTTGATGTTGCACTGTGTTCGATTGGCTATAACTGGAAATCCCTGGCCATGGTTGCTGAGATTTACTGGTAAGTGTTATCAGTAGTTTCTCAAACTGTTATGGACCTCATATCGACATGACTTTTCGGTTACTGGGGTCTGACGTTTACCACCCCTAGACTAGATATGCGACATATCAGACGAAGAGACCGGACTGTACGGGAGTCTTACTGAGTGGATTCACAGGAGAATGTACATGCTTGCTTGTTGATCTTCTGATCGCTCAATACCTGGGGGGCTGTTACGTTTAGCTGACCGCTTGCAGCATGTGCGTGTTTGATATGATCATCACCTACTGCCGGCGTATTGACGATTCTTTAGAGTCCTACACAGAGGTTTCCTGGCTCAAGCAAAACGGAGTAGGAGCACATATGTGATATGTGCGGGACCGAGAATAATACGAGTATGTGATACTGTATTAGATTCTCGCGATATGTGATATCGGCCGGGTATATGTGATATAGCCGGGTCATCGGATCAAGTGTTGATTCGATGAACTGATACTTGTTATATTAGTCGGTTATTTGTGAAATAGCCGGATTATCGGATCAAGTGTTGATTCGATAATTTAATGTATAATTATATATATGATATATTACGTTACATTAACTAATATAAGCTCACTTAAAGATTCTTTTTCTCACTTCGATAATACATTGATATATATGTGATATATGTTAATTGTATTATTTTCTTTTGTTACAAAATATATTATATATGTGATATATAATATTGTAACAAGTTAGGGTTACAAATGCAACATGTTTTGTGGAGTTTAAACATGGTTAGGGATTGGATTAGGGTTAAGCTTGGATGAAGCTTTCATGAAGCTCCATGAAGCTTTGACTTTTGTCACTAGCTTTGATTTTTTGTGAAGATATTTGTTAACCCAACCCAAACTCTTAACTCTAGTTTATTCTCTACAAGGGTTAAGCCTTCATGCTTAACTCATGGTTGAATTTGTAACCACTACAATAATTCATTATTCATCACAAAAGGATTACATCTTCTTCTTCTTCTTCTTTCTTCTTGATGAAAAGCTTCACTAGATTTTTCATTAGTGATGATAATGAGTGAGAAATTGAAAACAAAAGAGAGAAAAACTCCTACTTCATCATCCTCATCTATTCTAGCCACTTAGATTAGGGTGTTTGCTTTGCTAATACTTGATTGGTGAAGCAAGAGTTTGGGTTTGAGATTCTTCAAGGTAGATCATCTTGGATTAGTGAAGTCTTCAAGCAAGGGTGCATCGTTCTCTTCATGGAGCCTCTCTAGAGTCCGGGTACTTGATGATCGCAGCGAAGGGACCTCAACACGGAGCTTATGAAGCGAAGGAACGGACTACAAAGGTTGTAATCCCTAACTCTTAGATGTTAAAGTGTTAACATGCTAGCTTTTTGTTTGATTCTATAGTTAATGATCTAGGTTTAGGGTTATCTATAATGGCAAAATTTTAAATTGGCATGGATGATGCCACCCGAAACCTTGCTGCCGTTGTAGGTAACCCAACAGTGGTATCAGAGCCTAGCTAGAGAATTAGACGGATAAGTGTAGGATTACGAAACCGAAACAACTCCGAAACACCCGATGCAAAACCCTAGTTTCTGTCGAATTATTTCTGGAGTCAAAAAAATTTTCAAACATGTGCAGAAGATTGTATGAGATACTATATGATCATGGCCCAAACCCCACTCCCTGCTCGGATTTTGGCCGATCACTTGGCCAAAAATTCCGAGCAGGCCGGCCCCCCAATCTTTTTTGGGCTCCAAGTTTGGGTCATGGTCAATTCTCTGGGGTTTAGTACTTTTGGTGTTGTTTATTTTGGCTAAATTTGCATGAGATGTTTATTTACTGAAAAGGTAATTCGGAGTGTTTCGTATTCGCAATTCTAGCTTGGTTTCATGATTGTTTAGACTGTGTTAAAAAGTTCGAACGGATATCAATAACTCACTTTTTCCCCTGTCGGAAAATTTCCAAGTGTTGGATTTTTCCTTTGTTAAAGAACATTCAAAGTCGTGCAGGTAACGCGGTGGACCCTCTAGAAGAACTAAAACCTTAACTCGATTATGTGACCATCAGAACCGCCTCTAAACCCTAGGGTTTGTGGCAGTTCGGCGTTGCCACAAGTGAGGCATTGGTTTGACCCTTCTACGGCTGGACCATTGGTACTGTGGCATGTGATGGATGCTTTTAAACTAATTTCAAGTGTTGAGAACTAAAGGGAAATTTTGGGTGTTTGTTGATTCGATCGAAATGTTTAAAATCGTCTAACTTTTTCTGTAATGTGATACAATATTTGGAATCCACAAGTAGTTATAAGATAACTAATTTGAATGTTATAAATCTAGCAGTTTAGTTTCATTTGATCGGTTGCCATGGGATTTTGATGTGATCAAAAGTCCGTTGCAATCACGTAGCGTACGCGGATACTCGCCGGGTAAACTTAATAGATAGCCACGCCCCATAGCCCCGACCAAGTGACTGTAGGAGAACTCCGTCGCCAAAAGCATCCGTTCGGGTGCTCGTGGCAGCGATGTTCCGCCTTAGTGCACTTCGTCGACGGCATCGGGGGTGCGGCCGTCTACTAAAGTTTCCGACAAGCATTCGATCAGGATGTCGGGAATCTTGTTGAATTGCCCGACTAGATATTGAAAAGTGTTTTCGAGATCGAGACTAAAATGCGGGGTTTATAATTGTTAGGCATGCGATGTCTAAGGAATTCATTTGGTTAGGCATGCGATGTCTAAGGAGGTTGCGGATTCCAACTGTTGTAGTTTTACACTTTCTTTTATGCGACCGTAAGTGTAATATGTGGTGTATCGCCGGTTTCGTTGCTATACATCAACGACAATTGGGATACGCATATTTACTTACGTTGATGACATGTGATATTATGTGTTGTTGTGATATGTTATATTGGATCGTCGTGTTTGAATAGATTGGGGTTTTATGTGAGATGAGAGTTTTTATTTTCATTCATGTAAAATTCATTGTATGTAATATTCTTTTATTGGGTCACTTCTGGGTTGAGGATGATGTCACCATTGTATATTATTTACTTTTCCGCATTAGGATAGACCCAAGGTGGGGAGCACAAGTAACCGGGTTCTAGGGTCCAGTGGGAGACCATCTCGAGGAGTCGAGACCGGGTCCCCTAACTCTAGAATTGGTAGGGTTGCTTGCCGCTCTCGTAGGGGTCTAGGGGTGTGGGATTGGCTATTCATCGCGACCGTGGAATCCGTGTTTTATACAGTCTCGCATTAAAACACGGACCTCCTAGTATATCCAATATTTCATATGTTTCTTCTGCTGCGAAATCTGTGATGTGATCATTTGATATGTTGAGATGAATACAGGATATAGTATATGTTATATATTATATAGACGTTGCTTATGTTTTACACCCGCGCTAGCACTGCCATGCTCTGCCGTTAGTTACCTAACCTAACGGTGCACGAGGGGACATCGAGGCGAATGCGGATGGCATAAGCGTACGTTGTATTTATCTGTGATGTTTAGGTAAACTTAAATGATGGGACTTCATTAATGAGATTAATGAAATAAAAGAAACCTAAAGATGTTGTGGAATCGAATTTTCAAAAACAAGTAGCTATAGTTGTTGCTTTGCATAGCGGTGTTCCTTGTAGAACATCCAGCACCTTATTCGATAAGGAAAGAGCCAAGATCCCTTCACCGGGAATGACCACTTTAGCAATAACTGGCAGATGCTACAACCCTCGGTTTTGTCTTTTGATTGCTTTTCTAGTTCTTGCTTTGCATAGCGGTGTTCCTTGTAGAACATCCAGCACCTTATTCGATAAGGAAAGAGCCGAGATCCCTTCACCGGGAGTGGCCTCTTTAGCAAAACTAGCAAAGGCCTCAAAAACACTCCATTTAAATTATTTGATTCTACGACGATATCAAGTTCATTACGCAAAGGGTTTTCTTAAAAACCTGTCGTAGCCCTCCGTCATTTCAGATAAGTACTTTATAGTATTTGTGCTGCGTTTGTTAACCTTGTCAAGGCGTAGTGTGCAGTAGCTATTTATGCTTATCTGCAAAAGAATATGATGCGATTGAGTTAGGGTAGTCGTGTGACTTTGTTGACCTTTTCAAGGGTCATGCGGGTGGGTTTAATTCAATCGGGAAATGACGGGTTGAACTTGACTTGCGGACTATGGTTTGTTGACCTTGTCAAGGTCATAGATCGCTCGGGGCAAAATATTATCAGGAATTTCAAGTGTTGAAATTTGCAATGAGATTGCATACCTCCTATGAGATAGTTGGATCCTGATACCCACTGTGAGTAAGAGTTACTCCTGGAAGTGTTTTACACATTACAAATAGCCAATCAAGTAGGTGTCTAGAAAGGTGTCAACGGGGTTACGCCCCTGGGAAAACAAGATTTATTTTAATTAGGTCCGTGCGAAAGCATGGGGAACCTCCCTCAAAGTACCGGCACTGGCCTGGCTGAAAGATTGGCGAAATTATAGGGTATAATTAATCCCGGCTAGTCTTTCCTTTTAAGGTTTGAATGAAGATTTGACTTAAACAGTGGGAGCCATCCTGATTAGATATATTAATAACCAATCTAATCTTGCAAGAGCATACGCTGAGTGTTTTCTTCTCTCTCTCTCCAGGTAGCGACCATGTCACGCCTTAATCAAGATAATAATAAGGATGTATTGACCGAACCCGCTTGTTATACTGCACTAGGGAACATTGGTCCCGCTCCAACTTATAATTGTTATAAAATCGAGCAGGAAATTGGGGATTACCAGAATTCCCGTGCCACCCAAACGAAGAAAGTACATGATGATGCATCTTCTTCGGGTGTGTTCATTACCGAGAACTGTTTCTCAGTATCCTTTACGTCCTGGGTATGAGATACCGGATAAGAATCCCGTATATGTAATCTGTTACATGGGCTACTGATAGGTAGAGAACTGAGAAAGGGTGATAAGTTTTAAGAGTTAAAAATGGTGCAAGTGTTGCAGCCAAGTATGTTGGCAGTTATCACCATGTATTACCAAATACATTGATTCTGAACGAATGTTATTAGATACCGAACCTGATATACAAAATCATATCAGTATCTTTATTGGTAAAGAAGGATATAATTTTGTATTGTTGGATAATATTTTGAACAATTCCTACATCAAGAGTTGATCGGTTCAGGCACGTTATCTAAAAGCATATACGTTCTAAATCAAACCACAGTTCTTAACGTACAGAACACACACAAGAAGAAGAGTTCAGAAATGAACAAATCCTTCTTGAGGCATTGTAGACTAGGTCATATCAATGCGACCCGACTAGCTAAGTTACATAGAGATGCATATTTAAATCTGTTTAAATTTACATCTTGCGAAACTTGCCAGTCATGTCACAAAGATAAGATGACCATAGCTCCGTTTATTGGAAACAGAGAAAGAGTTAGTGAACTCTTGGGATTGATACATGATGATGTATGTAAGGTCCCCTGTCTACACATGCCAGGACCGGTTCTTTGTACTTCATTACATTCACTGATTATCTCTCAAGATTCGGACATATGTTCCTGTTGAAACACAAGTATGAACCTATTGAGAAATTCAATGAGTATAATTCAGAAGTAGAGAACCAAAAAGGGTATAAGTATTATGTCCTATGATGAGATCAGGGAAGAGAATACTTGAGCACGGAATTTTTGGACTATTCTAAAGGAGAATGAGATTCTCTCTCAGCATTACTCCTCCGTATGCACCACAACACGTTGGTGTATCAGGGCGGAGCAATCGCACCCTATGTGATATGGTGTGCTCTATGATGAGAACTACTGAGTTGCCTATTTTCTTTTGGGTATTATGCACTTGTGAAGC
This sequence comes from Agapanthus africanus, assembly GCA_030015575.1. Classification (NCBI taxonomy): domain Eukaryota; kingdom Viridiplantae; phylum Streptophyta; class Magnoliopsida; order Asparagales; family Amaryllidaceae; genus Agapanthus; species Agapanthus africanus. Next base: position 671,343,212 of record JASDDO010000014.1, read on the forward strand.
TGCATACCTATTGAATAGGGTTCTAATCAAATCAGGTGCCTACCACTCCATATGTGATATGGTATGGGAAGAGCCCATCTCTTAAGGATGTTAAGATTTAGGGTTGTCCAAAGTATGATCTGGACAAACTCGAAGCAAGGTCAGGTCTGTGGAAGTTTGTTGGATATCCCAAGCATTCGCAACGGAATATCTTCTACCGAACTGAGGAACAAAAAGTGTTTTGTTTTCTCAGCATGCAACATTTTGGAAAAGGAATTTCTTATGAAGGAATTAGTGGTCATGGGGTAGAACTGGAAGGAGTTCCAGCTATACAAACTGCAGCTGGTGATTTGGTAGAACCGGAGGATTCAATAGTTTCCAAAGAACCTCAGCCTCTCCGTCGATCTGGTAGGGTTCCTCATCCACCTAAGAGATACTTCGGTTTCTCTATGACAGTGGGAGTGAGGATTGCATCATGAGATGATGACCCAACTAGTTTCGAGTAGGCCATCAAGAGTGGGGACTCTATGAGTATGGCTGGATGCTAAGCAATCTGAGAAGGAATCCATATACACCAACAAAGTATGGACTTTGGTTGCTTTATCTGAAGGGTTAAATCCCCATCAGGAGCAAGTATATCTTGAGAAGATTACTTGGTGTACATAGAAAAGTTGAAACTTTCAAAGCAATGGTTAAGTCCATCCAGATCCTACTTGCCACTGCTACATACCATGACTACGATATCTGGCGGTTGGGTGTCAGGACTGCTTTTCTAAATAATGATTTAGAAGAGAGCGTCTATAAGTACACAGCCAGAGGGCTTCGTAGACAATGGGAACAGCGGAAACATGTGCAAGTTGTTTTATGGGATAAATCAGGCATTGCGGAGTTGGAACGTCTATTTTGATGTGATAGTCAAAGAGTTTGACTTCATCAAAATGGTAAATGAACCTAGTATATACAAAAAGGTAGTAGGGAGTATGGTGGTGATCCTCGTATTGTATGTGGATGACATACTCTTGATAGGGAAGGAGTTTCCTATGCTACGCTCAATCAATCTACTCTTATCACAAGGATACTCCATATAGGATCAAGGTGATACCTATTAAATCCTGGGTTTTTGGATCTATGAGATAAATCTAATTGGATGTTAGGATTTTCACTAGGTGTAGTGAGATGGTATCAATCGATCCTGGGGAGAATCACTGGAAAGCTTCCAAGGTGGTAAGGTCGACTGAATGTCAGTCACAGGCATTGTCTTTGCCCTCAGTGGAGGGACGGTATGTTGGAAGAGTTCCAAGCTAGATACCGTGACAACCTAGACGATTAAAGGCAAGATACATCGTTACCAAGAATTCTACCAAAGAGGCAGTCTGGAAATATATGAGTTCATGAGATGAACTTCGTTCCTACCATTGTGTGACAATGGAGTTGTGGTTTATGCCTAGGAACCCCCGTCCCATCAGAGATCCGGACATATTCTTAGGCAGTATCACCTGATCATGGAGATGGTTGATCTCCAGGGAGATCGAGGATAGGAGAGTAGAAACAGAGGACAACAGCGCGGATCTACTCACAAAGTCCTATTTCCCAGTAGAGACTTTTATGGGATGGTTGAGTATGAGATACTTCAACCACAGCTGATTGTTGGGTATGAGATACTACAACAGATGGCCCTAGTGCAAGTGGGAGATTGTTAGTGATATGTATGCCCTAGATGCTATTACTGTACATACGATGTATATTGTAGTGGATGCTTGGACATATATATGGAGGACTTTCTTGCTCGATATGATAGTATGCTATCTGGTCGCTCTTTATCTTAACATGTACTCAGATTGTCTCTATCTTACATGTTGATAAAGCCCTTAGGATAAGTACTTGACTACCAGGACTATGATGTAGATCATACTAGTGGGAATAGTGTAGTCGCTAAGTACATCCTTCAAATGTTCTTAGTCGTAAGTGTATCGAGACAGGGCATTGATATACCAGAGTAGACTAGCGTATGCTTCTCAACCCATGTAGATGGGCGATGGATGATCCCATATCCATTGGTGTTTGACATCAGAGATAGTATACGGGTGCTCAGTGGAGACTGGGTACACTGGACGGACTCGCCGAGAACTCCCAGATGGTATTATACCTCACGTCAGATAGCAGTTCTCTGGTGACACGGGTACAGGTTAGTCTGTAGACCCGAGATCGTCATAAAGCCTTGTGTGATTCCCACTGTGCTTTGATTTCAACCTTACCACGTTCAAGAGAACATGCAAAATGGTAGCTTTTGGGTACAGTCCGGAATCACATGGAGGCAATGAGCGATAGGAGGGGTTTCGTCTCTCCCGGTATAAGGAGTTGATGTTGCGCTGTGTTCGATTGGTTAACTGAAAATCCCTGGCCAGGGTTGCTGAGATTTACTGGTAAGTATTATCAGTAGTTTCTCGAACTGTTATGGACCTCATATCGACACAACTTTTCGGTTACTGGGGTCTGACGTTTACCACCCCTAGACTAGATATGCGACATATCAGACGAAGAGACCGGACTGTACGTGAGTGTTACTGATTGGATTCACAAGAGAATGTACAGGCTTGCTTGTTGATCTTCTGATCGCTCAATACCTGGGTGGATGTTACGTTTAGCTGACCGCTTACAGCTTGTGGGTGTTTGATATGATCATCACCTACTGCCGGCGTATTGACAATTCTTTAGAGTCCTACACAGAGGTTTCCTGGCTCAGGCAAAACGGAGTAGGAGCACATATGTGATATGTGCGGGACCGAGAATAATACGAGTATGTGATACTGTATTAGATTCTCGCGATATATGATATCGGCCACGTATATGTGATATAGCCGGGTCATCGGATCAAGTGTTGATTCGATGAACTGATACTTGTTATATTAGTCGGTTATTTGTGAAATAGCCGGATTATCGGATCAAGTGTTGATTCGATAATTTAATGTATAATTATATATATGATATATTACGTTACATTAACTAATATAAGCTCGCTTAAAGATTCTTTTTCTCACTTCGATAATACATTGATATATATGTGATATATGTTAATTGTATTATTTTCTTTTGTTACAAAATATATTATATATGTGATATATAATATTGTAACAAGTTAGGGTTACAAATGCAACATGTTTTGTAGAGTTTAAACATGGTTAGGGTTTGGATTAGGGTTAAGCTTGGATGAAGCTTTCATGAAGCTTCATGAAGCTTTGACTTTTGTCACTAGCTTTGATTTTTTGTGAAGATATTTATTAACCCAACCCAAACCCTTAACTCTAGTTTATTCTCTACAAGGGTTAATCCTTCATGCTTAACTCATGGTTGAATTTGTAACCACTACAATAATTCATTATCCATCATAAAAGGATTACATCTTCTTCTTCTTCTTTCTTCTTGATGAAAAGCTTCACTAGCTTTTTCATTAGTGATGATAATGAGTGAGAAATTGAAAACAAAAAAGAGCAAAATTCCTACTTCATCATCCTCATCTATTCTAGCCACTTAGATTAGGGTGTTTTCTTTGCTAATACTTGATTAGTGAAGCAAGAGCTTGGGTTTGAGATTCTTCAAGGTAGATCATCTTGGATTGGTGAAGTCTTCAAGCAAAGGTGCATCGTTCTCGTCATGGAGCCTCTCTAGAGTCCGGGTACTTGATGATCGCAGTGAAGGGATCTCAACACGGAGCTTATGAAGCGAAGGAACGAACTACAAAGGTTGTAATCCCTAACTCTTAGATGTTAAAGTGTTAACATGCTAGCTTTTTGTTTGATTCTCTAGTTAATGATCTAGGTTTAGGGTTACTATAATGGTAAAATTTGAAATTGGAATGGATGATGCAGCCCGAAACCTTGCTGCCGTTGTAGGTAACCCAACAGGAACAGGTGACGCAAGCCACCACTGGGATGTTATTTGGGACAATGCTCCCACCAATGAGCTTCAATACCCCAATGCTGTTGCATGAGGCTCAGAAGAAGTCAGTCTTTGATCGGCTTGCAACTACTGCGGCCCCTCTCAACGGGTCGCCCAAATCCAATGCCTCATTTTTCAACAGATTGGGCCAAAAATCTAATGGGCCCACGAAGAAACCTTCAATACCTGAAAGAGTTATCCCGAAATGGATAGCCATCCCTGCTCCAGTGAAAGAAGTCGTCAAAATGGCTTTTCCTGCTAAAAGATCAGTCTTTGTGAGAATGGCTGCTCCAACTCCCGTTCTTGGTTAAACCGCCAAGGCTGCTACCCCTTTCTGAAAGTCTGCCTTCGACAGGTTGGACATCCCCTCTCAGCGGACGTCGGTTTTCGAGAGGCTAACGACGACAACTGCCCCTTATCATAGCAGGGGGCATGAAGAAGCCATCCTCATAGTTGAGCCAGTCCCATCAGCTCGACACGCTCGACGTCGCCACTAGCATCGAGTGAGGAAGGCTGGGGGCAGTTCCCCTTCTGTACTGACTCCGCCAACTCCAACGGTGGAAGTTGATGCTGCTGTTCCAACTGGGAACAGCTTTGAACTACTTAACAGGGTGCGCAGGAATTCGCCAACTGCCGTGCTAAAAAAGTCTCCTCCGCTTGTTGAAAAGATCACAAAGGCAAAGCCAGAGCAGCCCCCTCAGCGGCTGTCCTCCAAAATCCACAGGGTCTGGAGAAAAGTCCAAGACTCTATAATCAACAAAGACTATTCCTGCTGACTGAAGAAGATGAAAGTTCGGCAAGAGAAGGACCACCCTGTCATACCACAGGAGATGCCCAATATTTGGGTGCCCGCTGCAATAGTTCCCTCAACTTCGACCGCCCACAAAAGAAGGAGGTCGGAGAAAGTCTCCATGTACATGACGAATCTTAAGAACACTGAATCTAAACGCCCCAAGTCTGGGGGCATGGTGGTGCACACTGCTTATATGGCATCCGGAAAAGTGGATAGCCGTATCTCTACGGGCCATCGACCGTTCACCAGATCCGTAACAAAGACCCAGGAGCAACAGCAAAAACTCCAGGAAATGTTAACACAGATGGCCGTACTCACTGGGTCAAAAGAAAGCCCGGAAACGTCGTCAGAGCAGCGTCATGAATAAGAAACTGATGCTGAGTTCCTCCGCAGAATTCTCGAGAAGAAGGACAAAGAGGCAGCGGAACAAGCTGCCAACATAAAACGAATGGCGCTTTTATTCCAAGACATGGTCGGGATGATGTTACAGCCGGATGCTCTAGCTGAAGACCCTCTGATTATCCTCGAAGACGACCGAGGGGAGACGTCAAACCCCCTCCCTTCTTGTTCAGCAGCCAAGGATGAGACCATCTCTAAAGCCGTCCTGGATGACTATATCGCTCAGCAGATACGAGCTCATCAAACGAGCGAAGCGGCCGGGCGAATTGTTAAGACTGGACGACCCTATCCAGATTGGTACGACCAAATAAAGTACCCGCCGGGATATACGATCCCTAAATTCCATGTATATAAGGGGACGGGGAATCCACACCAGCACGTTGCTCAATTTAGGGCTCTGTGCGGAAACACCGGAGGTGACGACAAACTGCTGCTTCTCCAGTTTATTAGCAGCTTGTCGGAGACAGCGTTTGAATGGTACTCCGAGCTCTCGAACGACTCCGTTAAGACATTTGTAGAAATGGAGTTACTGTTCACACAAAGGTTCGCAAGCGCTAGCGAGCGCACCTCCATCACAGCATTAATTTGTAGGGTTCCCAGGCACCCTAGTGAGGTCTCCCAAACCATCAACCATGGCAATTTCAAAAATTATGGTGCCTACAAACCCTAGTGTACGGATCTATAACTAGATGTCTAGGCGAAAAGTAAACTAGCTAACAACTTAGCTAATGAGAATACGGAAATACAACCTTTGTAGATCCGGTGCTCCACCTCCATAGCTCCGCAACGAAGTCATCTCCGCTGTCCAAAAGAAATCCGGGCTCTAAAGTCGGCTTCGTCGGAGAGAAAGCGAGCTAGGTCGTCGATGTCCATGCCGAAGATGATCTACGTCGAGGCATCGCTAAATCAAGCTCCACCTTCACCAAACCCTAAAATCTTGTGAAGGAAACACACTCTACTTCTTGGCAAGAGGTAGAGGATGAAGAAATAGGATGTGGGTAAACTTTGGAAATGGATTTCTCACTCTTAATCATCAATCACCATTGATGAGGTTTGGTTTTCTTCACTTGAAGAAAGGAAGAAGAAGAAGAATATGATATGATAAGATTAATTCTAAAAATGAAAAGAATAATACATTCTTATCATCGTAGAACCATGGTTTAGTGTAGAGAATTAATCATGGTTGAGTGGTATGGTTAGGGTTAAGGATGAGATAAGAATTGTGGACCAAGTCAAAGCTTCATGAAGCTTTAGCTAAACAACAAATGAAGCCACCATTCTATTCTCTTTCTTTTATTCATTTATCAAAAATAAATGGATAACAAAATAAGATAAATGAATAAAAAAATAAGATAAATGAATAACAAATAATAAACCCTAACCATATCATTAACCAAGGTTTAATACTTTACACTTAACCAAAAAGCATGCATCATCAAACATGATACAAGCAAGTGCACACCCGAGTGAGAAAATCCAATTTAAAGTGAACCGATACTAGTTAATGCAAAGTAATATATCAAATATATAATTATGCATTAAATCATTAAATCAACACTTGATTCAATGATCCGGTCATGTCGCACAAAACCGACTGGTATCTTTAGTAACAACTTATCGAATCAACACTTGATCCGTTAACCCGGCTATATCGGATATAACCGATCAATGTCACATCGCGAGAATCAAATACAGTATCACATACTGGTATTATTCTCGGTCCCGCACATATCTCATATGCGCTCCTATTTCGTTTCGCTTGAGCCAGGAAACCTCTGTGTAGGACTCTAAAGACTCGTCAATACGCCGGCAGCAGATGATGATCATATCAAACACCCACAAGCCGCAAGCGGTCTGCTAAACGTAACGGCCACCCGGGTATTGAGCTATCTGAAGATCGACGAGCAAGCCCGCTCACACTCCAGTGAATCCGACCAGTAACACTACCGTACAGTCCGGTCTGATCGTCTGATATGTCGCATATCTTGCCTAGGGGTGGTAAACGTCAGACCCCAATAGCTCGATAAGTCGTGTCGATATGAGGTCTATAACAATTCGAGAAACTACTGGTAACACTTACCAGTAAATCTCAGCAACCCTGGCCAGGGATTTCCTGTTATGGCCAGTCGAGCATAGCACAACATCAACCCCCAATACCGGGAGAGACGAATCCCCTCCTATCGCTCATTGCCTCCATGTGAATCGGGACCGTACCCAAAAACCACCTGTTTGCACAACTCAGTAGAGCCGTGGTAGGGTGGAAATCAAAGCACAGTGGGAGACACACAAGACTCTATGACGATCTCGGGTCTACAGACTAAGCTGTACCAGTGTCACCAGAGAACTGCCATCTGACGTGAGGTATAATACCATCTGGGAGTTCTCGGCGAGTCCGTTCAGTGTACCCAGTCTCCACTGAGCACCCGCATACCATCTTCGATGTCAAACACCAATGGATATGGGATCATCCATCGCCCATCGCATGGGTCGAGAAGATATACGCTAGTCTACTCTGGAATATCAATGCCCCGTCTCGATATTCCCTCGACTATGAACAATGAAGGATGTACTCATTGACTAACCAGGGCCCACTAGTATGATCTGCATCATAATCCTGGAAGTCGAGTACACATCCTAAGGGCTTTATCAACATGTAATCAGAGAGACAGAAAGTATACACGTTAAGATAAAGAGCAACCAGATAGCGTACTATCATGTCGAGCAAGAAAGTCCTACCTACATATGTCCCAGCATCCACTACAATATACATCCAATGTACAGTCATGGCCTCTAGGGCATACATATAACTAACAATCTCCCACTTGCACTAGGGCCATCTGTAGCAGTGGTCGGAGTATCTAATACTCAACCATCCCCTAAAAGTCTCTCTTTGGGAAAAAGGCCTTCGTGAGTGGATCCGCCGTGCTGTCCTCTCGGTCTACTCTCCTAACCTCGATCACCCTGGAGATCAACTATCTCCATGATCAGGTGATACTGCCTTAGAATAAGTCTGGATCACTGATGGGACCGGCGTTCCTTGGCATAAGCCACAACTCCATTGTCTCACAATGGTAGGAACATAGTTCATCTCATGAACCATTATACATCCAAACATCCTCTTTAGTAGCATCATAAGTAGCGATGTATCCAGCCTTTATCGTCTAGTATGTCACGGTATCTAACTTGGAACTCTTCCAACATACCGTCCCTTTACTGAGGGTAAAGACAATGCCTGCGACTGACATTCAGTCGTCTTTATCACCCTGGAACCTTTCCAGTGATTCTCCCCAGGATCGATTGATACCATCTCACTATAACTAGTGAGTATCCTAATTTCCAATTAAATCTATCTCATAGATCCAAAACTCAGAATTAAGGAGGTATCACTTTGATCCTATATGGAGAATCATAGTGATAAGCGGAGATTGATCGAGCGTAGCATAAGAAACTCCTTTCTTATCAAGAGTATGTCATCCACGTACTCTACGAGGATCATCACCATACTCCTTATTACCTGCTTGTATATACAAGGTTCATCTACCATTTTGATGATGTCAACTTCTTTGACTATCACATCAAAACAGACGTTCCAACTCCGCGATGCCTGCTTTATCCTATAAAGCATCTTGCATACGTTTCCGCTGCTCCTACTGTCTACGAGGCCCTCTGGCTGTGTACTTATAGACGCACTCTTCTAAAACATCATTTAGAAAAGCAGTCATGACACCCAACCACCAGATATCGTAGTCATGGTATGTAGCCGTGGCAAGTAGGATCTGGATGGACTTAAGCACAGGTACTGGAAAAGGTTTCATCATTATCCACGCCTGGTCAATGACGAAAACCTTTAACAAATCTAGCTTTGAAAGTCTCAACTTTTCCATGTACACCAAGTAATCTTCTCAAGATATACTTGCTCCTGATGGGGATTTAACCCTTCAGATATAGCAGTTAAAGTCCATACTTTGCTGGTGTACATGGATTCCATCTCAGATCGCTAAGCATCCAGCCATTCTTACAGAGTCCCTACTCTCGATGGCCTGCTCGAAACTAGTTGGGTCATCATCTCATGATGCAATCCTTGCTCCCACTGTCATCGAGAAACCGAGGTATCTCTCAGGCGGATGAGGAACCCTACTAGATCGGCGGAGAGGCTGAGGTTCGTTGGTTTCTACTGAATCCTTTGGTTCTACCAAATCAACTGCTGTCATTTGTGTAGCTGGAACCTTTCCAGTTGTACTTAACAGACCTTGCCTCGAACTTGTCCGGATTTTTTTTTTCGACATAGGCCGAACAACCCCAAATCTTAACTAACTTAAGATATGGGCTCTTCCCCTTCCATATCACATATGAAGTGGTAGGCACTGATTTGATTCGAACCCAATTCAATAGGTATGCAACTTCTCAAGTGCATAACCCCCTAAGGAAAAAGGTAACTCAGTATTACTCATCATAGAGCACACCATATCAAATAGGGTGTATCTGCTCCGCCCCGATATACCATCGTGCTATGGTGTATACGGAGGAGTAATGCTGAGAGAGAATCTCATTCTCCTTTAGAATAGTCCAGGAATTCCATGCACAAGTATTCTCCTCCTTGATCTCATCATAGGACATAATACTTATACCCGTATTTTGGTTCTCTACTTCTAACTTATATTCCGTGAATATCTCAAAAGGATCGGACTTGTGTTTCAACAAGAACATATGTCTGAATCTAAAGAGATCATCAGAGAACGTAATGAAGTATAAAGAACCAATCCTGGTATGTGTAGACAGGAGACCTACATACATCAACATGTATCATCCCAAGAGTTCACTAACACTTTCTCTGTTTCCAATAAACAGAGCTATGGTCATCTTATCTTTGTGACATGACTGGCGAGTTTCACAAGATGTAAATTCAAACTAATTTAAATATGCATCTTTATGTAACTCTAGCTAGTCGGGTCGCATTGATATGACCCAGTCTACAATATCTTAAGAAGAATCCGTTCATATCTGAACTCTTCCTCTTGTGCGTGTTCCCTATACTTAGAACTGTAGTTCGATTTAGAACATTAATGCTTTTAGATAACGTGCCTGAACCGATCAACTTTTGATATAGGAAATGTTCAAAACATTATCCAACAATACAAAATTATATCCTTTCTTTACTAATAAAGAAACAGATATGATTTTGTATATCAGGTTCGGTATCTAATAACATTCGTTCAGAATCAATGTATTACTATACAGGGTGACAGTGACCGACAGACTTGGCTGCAACACTTGCCCCGTTTTCTGTCTCATGAAACTTATCACCCGTTCTCAGTTTTTCTACCCTTTTGTAGCCCTATGTAATATCTTACATATCTGGGATCCTAATCCGGTATCACATACCAAGGATGCGGAGGATACTGAGAAACAGTTCTGTATAATGAACACACCCAAAGATGATGCATCAGCATGCACTCTCTTCGTTTGGGCGGCATAGGAAATCTGGTATTCCCCTATTTCCTGCTCTGTCTTATAAAAATTATAAGTTGGAGCGGGACCAACGTTCCCCAGCTCAGTATAACAAGCGGGTTCGGTCAATACATCCGTATTATTATCTTGATTAAGGCGTGATATGGTCGCTACCTGGAGAGAGAGAGAAGAAAACACTCTGCGTGCGCTCTTGCAAGATCAGATTGGTTATATATTTTATCTAATCAGGATGGCTCCCACTGTTTTTATCAAATCTTCCTTCAAACCCTAAAAGGAAAGACTAGCCGGGATTAATTACACACTACAAGTTCGCCAATCTTTCAGCCAGGCCAGTGTCGGTACTTTGAGGGAGGTCCCCCGTGCTTTCGCACGAACCTAATTAATGTAAACCTCGTTTTCCCAGAGGCGTAACCCCGTTGACACCTTTCTAGACACCTACTTGATCGGCTAATTGTAATGTATAAAACTCTCCCAGGAGTAACACTTACTCGCAGCGGGTATCGGGATCCAACTATCTCATAGAAGGTATGCAATCTCATTGCAAATTTCAACACTTGAAATTCCCGATAATATTTTGCCCCTAGCAACTATATGACCTTAACATAGTCAACAAATCATAAGTGCTAGTCAAGTTCAGCCCGTCATTTCCCGATTGAATTAAACCCACCCGCACGACCCTTAACATAGTCAACAAAGTCGCACGACTACCCTAATCCAATCACATCATATGCTTATGCAGATAAGCACTAATTAGCTACCGCACACTACGCCTTAACATAGTCAACAAACGTAGCACGAATACTAACTAGGACTTATCTGAAATGACGGAGGGCTACGACAGGTTTTTCTGAAAACCTATTGCGTAATGAACTTGATATCGTTGTAGAATCAAATGAATTTTAAAATGGAGAGTTTTTGAGGCTTTTCTTGTTCTGCTAAAGGAGTCACTCCCGGTGAAGGGATCGTCGGTCCTTTCCTCGTCGAATGAGGTGCGGGATATATCATATATATCACTGTGCAAAGCAAAAACACTTAAAAGCAATCAAAAGACAAACCGAGGGTGTAGCATCTGCCAGTTATTGCTAAAGGAGTCACTCCCGGTGAAGGGATCTCGGTCCTTTCCTTATCGAATAAGGTGCAGGATATATCATATATACCGCTGTGCAAAGCAAGAACTGTAGCTACCTGTTTTATTTTGAAATTCGATTCTACGACATCTTAGGTTTCTTATCTTTCATTAATCACATTAATGAAGTCCCATCATTTAAGTACCTAAACATCACAGATAAATACGACGTACACTTATGCCATCCGCATTCGCCTCGATGTCCCCTCGTGCACCGTTAGGTTAGGTAACTAACGACAGAGCGGGGCAGGGCTAGCGCGGGTGTAAAACATAAGTAGCGTCTATATAATATATCATATATACTATATACTGTATCTATCACAGAACATCACATGATCACATCACAGATATCGCAGCAGAAGAATCATATGAAATATTGGATATACTAGGACGTCCGTGTTTTCAATACGAGCCAGTATAAAACACGGATTCCACGGTCGTGATGAATAGCCAAACCCACACCCCTAGACCCCTACGAGAGCGGCAAGCAACCCTGCCAATTCTAGGGTTAGGAGACCCGGACTCGACTCCTCGAGTTGGTCTCCCACTGGACTCCAGAACCCGGTTACTTGTGTTCTCCTCCTTGGGTCTATCCTAGTGCGGAAAAGTAAATAATATACAAACGGTGACTACTTCCGCTACCTGGAAGCGCCCCAATAAAAGAATATTACATACAAGTTTTTACATGAATGAAAATGAAAAACACCCATCTCACATAAAAACCCCCGGCTATTCAAACACGACGATCCAATATAACATATCCAGCAACACATAACATCACATGTCATCAACGTAAGTAAATATGTCCATCCCAATTGTCGTTGGCATATAGCAACGAAAACGGCGATATCACATATTACACTTACGGTCACAGAAAAGAAAGTGTAAAACTACAACAGTTGGAATCCGCAACCACCTCAGACTTCGCATGCCTGACCAAATGAATTACTTAGACATCACATGCCTAACAATTATAAACCCCGCATTTTAGTCTCATTATCGAAAACACTTTTCAATATCAAGTCGGGGAATTCAACAAGATTCCCGAAATCCTGATCGAATGCTCGTCGCAAACTTCAGTAGACGGCCGCACCCCCGATACCGTCGACGAAGTGCACCAAGGCGGAACACCGCTACCGCGAGCACCCGGACGGATGCTTTCGGCGACGGGGTTCTCCTACAGTCACTTGGTCGGGGCTATGGAGCGAGGCTATCTATTAAGTTTATCCGGCGAGTATCCGCGTACGCTACGTGATTGCAACGGACTTTTGATCACATCAAAATTCCGTGGCAACCGATCAAGTGAGACTAAACTGCTATGTTTATAACATTCATTCAGTTATCACATAACTATTGTGAATTCCAATTATTGTATCCCATTCCAGATAAACAGAAAATGTTAAACTTTTCGATCGAACAGTCAAACACCCAAGTTTTCCCGATACAGATCAACACATGAAATAAGTCTAACAACATTCAGTTCGTGCCTCAGTACCAACGGTCCAGCCGTAGAAGGGTCAAGCCAACGCCTCACATGTGGCACGCCGTACTGCCCCAAACCCGAAGGTTCAAAGGGCAGTTCAAGACGGTCACATAATCGAGTTAAGGTTTGTTGTCTTCTAGAGGGTCCATCGCGTTACTTGCACTACTTAGAACGTCGTTAAACTACGGAAAAATCCAACACTTGGAAATTTCCCAACAGGGGAAAAATTGGGTATTTATATCCGGTCGAACTTTTTAACATATTCTAAAATTTATCCGGAAAGCCACACAGACAAAATTTGATACTCCGATCGATATACCGAATCCCCAAAACAACTGCAGAAAACTCATCTGTATAATAAATATAAAAATATCCCAGGAAAGTCAGCACAGAAATCTGAGAATTACTGTGAAAACAAAATGCACTAAACGACAAAATTGGCCGCGCTTCCGCCGCACGAGCCATGCTCGTGCCGCGGAAGGGCGGTGGGAAAGTCGAATTAAGCCTACGAAATTTACAGTAATTCTTAGAAAACCCTGCTTGATTTTCTGGATATTTTTAATCTTGAAAAATCCACAATTTTAAAATCTGGACAGAGAGCATGTAAGGTTTGGGATTTCGGGTTCGTTCGGACTTCAATTTCCGTCTGGACTTCGCCTAAGGCTCTAGCTAGGCTCTGATACCGCTGTAGGGTTCCCAGGCACTCTAGTGAGGTCTCCCAAGCCATCAACCATGGCAATTTCAAAAATTATGGTGCCTACAAACCCTACTGTACGGATCTTTTACTAGATATTTAGGCGAAAAGTAAACTAGCTAACAGTTAACTACAAGATAACGGAAATACAACCTTTGTAGATCCGGTGCTCCACCTCCATAGCTCCGCAACGAAGTCGTCTCCGCTGTCCAAAAGAAATCCGGGCTCTAAAGTCGGCTTCGTCGGAGAGAAAGCGAGCTAGGTCGTCGATGTCCATGCCGAAGATGATCTACGTCGAGGCATCGCTAAATCAAGCTCCACCTTCACCAAACCCTAAAATCTTGTGAAGGAAACACACTCTACTTCTTGGCAAGAGGTAGAGGATGAAGAAATAGGATGTGGGTAAACTTTGGAAATGGATTTCTCACTCTTAATCATCAATCACCATTGATGAGGTTTGGTTTTCTTCACTTGAAGAAAGGAAGAAGAAGAAGAATATGATATGATAAGATTAATTCTAAAAATGAAAAGAATAATACATTCTTATCATCTTAGAACCATGGTTTAGTGTAGAGAATTAATCATGGTTGAGTGGTATGGTTAGGGTTAAGGATGAGATAAGAATTGTGGACCAAGTCAAAGCTTCATGAAGCTTTAGCTAAACAACAAATGAAGCCACCATTCTATTCTCTTTCTTTTATTCATTTATCAAAAATAAATGGATAACAAAATAAGATAAATGAATAACAAAATAAGATAAATGAATAACAAATAATAAACCCTAACCATATCATTAACCAAGGTTTAATACTTTACACTTAACCAAAAAGCATGCATCATCAAACATGATACAAGCAAGTGCACACCCGAGTGAGAAAATCCAATTTAAAGTGAACCGATACTAGTTAATGCAAAGTAATATATCAAATATATAATTATGCATTAAATCATTAAATCAACACTTGATTCAATGATCCGGTCATGTCGCACAAAACCGACTGGTATCTTTAGTAACAACTTATCGAATCAACACTTGATCCGATAACCCGGCTATATCGGATATAACCGATCAATGTCACATCGCGAGAATCAAATACCGTATCACATACTGGTATTATTCTCGGTCCCGCACATATCTCATATGCGCTCCTATTTCGTTTCGCTTGAGCCAGGAAACCTCTGTGTGGGACTCTAAAGACTCGTCAATACGCCGGCAGCAGATGATGATCATATCAAACACCCACAAGCCGCAAGCGGTCTGCTAAACGTAACGGCCACCCGGGTATTGAGCGATCTGAAGATCGAAGAGCAAGCCCGCTCACACTCCAGTGAATCCGACCAGTAACACTACCGTACAGTCCGGTCTGATCGTCTGATATGTCGCATATCTTGCCTAAGGGTGGTAAACGTCAGACCCCAATAGCTCGATAAGTCGTGTCGATATGAGGTCTATAACAATTCGAGAAACTACTGGTAACACTTATCAGTAAATCTCAGCAACCCTGGCCAGGGATTTCCTGTTATGGCCAGTCGAGCATAGCACAACATCAACCCCCAATACCGGGAGAGACGAATCCCCTCCTATCGCTCATTGCCTCCATGTGAATCGGGACCGTACCCAAAAACCACCTGTTTGCACAACTCAGTAGAGCCGTGGTAGGGTGGAAATCAAAGCACAGTGGGAGACACACAAGACTCTATGACGATCTCGGGTCTACAGACTAAGCTGTACCAGTGTCACCAGAGAACTGCCATCTGACGTGAGGTATAATACCATCTGGGAGTTCTCGGCGAGTCCGTTCAGTGTACCCAGTCTCCACTGAGCACCCGCATACCATCTTCGATGTCAAACACCAATGGATATGGGATCATCCATCGCCCATCGCATGGGTCGAGAAGATATACGCTAGTCTACTCTGGAATATCGATGCCCCGTCTCGATATTCCCTCGACTATGAACAATGAAGGATATACTCATTGACTAACCAGGGCCCACTAGTATGATCTGCATCATAATCCTGGAAGTCGAGTACACATCCTAAGGGCTTTATCAACATGTAATCAGAGAGACAGAAAGTATACACGTTAAGATAAAGAGCAACCAGATAGCGTACTATCATGTCGAGCAAGAAAGTCCTACCTACATATGTCCCAGCATCCACTACAATATACATCCAATGTACAGTAATGGCCTCTAGGGCATACATATAACTTACATAATTAACGCCGGGGTGAAGCCGGGCGAAACGTGGGTGCAGTACGCGATACGGTGGCGGAATTTATGGTTGAAGTGCGAACAACGCATCGAAGAAGCTCCTGCGGTAGGCATGTTCATGGGTACTCTTGATCCACAGGCGACAATATCCCAGTTCATGATTTTTTCAAGCCGACTACCTTTAAGACCTTAATTGATAAGCTGGCCTAAATGGACCAGATGGGTCATAAGCCTTCCTTTTCAAAGACAGAACCGCGGAATGAAAAGGGCAAAGGGAAAGCCACCTTTGTCGCCAATGCTCAACAACAGCCGAGCGACTTAAAACCTGTTGTTCGCCAAAGCAACGTGCGTTCACGCCAATCCCTCGAGGAGAGACCGGGACATCCTTACTCGTTTCCCCAGGATAAAACAAGGAGACTGTTCGAGCTGGCAGTGCGCAACAGACTCATCAATCTGCCAGAGCCAAGACGTCCGCTGCTGCCAGGCGATGCCAACAATCCTAATTACTGCCTCTACTACCGAGCAGTAAGCCATCCAATCGAAGATTGCTTCGTTTTGAAGGGCTGGATTGAGGGCCAATACCAACAGGGAAAATTCGCACTATCCGAGAATTGGAAAGTAAGCCCACCTCAGCCGCACGCTCTTAAAAGGGGAGACACACCGGGGGCATCATGCTCTTTTATAGAAGAAGCTTCATGGGAGGTCGCTCTTTCAGCCAAGACGAAAAGAATGCTGAAGGATCTCCAAACATGCCCGGCAATCAGGTAGAAAAGTCCGCTGGAACCCGAGATCATTGAGGGAATGCTGAAGCCGCGCCTGACTCCAAGAATTGGTAGCGATAATCAAAATGCTCAGGCCCAGCCGTCAAAGTCTTCGAAGAAGAAGAAGAAGACCAAAAATCCCGTGAAGCCTGATGACAAGCGCACGGACCTGCAAAAACATATTAATGCGCTGGAGGAATATAACCAGAAAGAGCGAACCCCGATCACACTCCAAGAGTTTCTCAACCACATCCTTGATAATAGAGATGGCGATGAACATCAGGGAGAAGACTCATCAGATGAACCTGAGAACTATATGGCGAGCTGCCATATGATCTCTCACTCGTCAATAAATGGTGAAGAAGCTCCTGATACATAGAAACTGAGGGCGGATCCAGAACCGGAACCAAAATCCCGGGAGCCATCAGACGAATTGATTGATAGGCTGCTGAACGAGGCTCTTCAGAAAAGCAAAGTTGACAAAGAGCGGGAAACGGCCATATACGAGAAGGCCAAGCGTCGGCATCACATTGAATAAGCTCCGGTATTGAGAAGCCATACAGTATCCCAACCGGAAAGAAGCACTTCGGCCGCTAGCAAAAGCAGGTTCAAGACAAGGAAAAGTTTCGCCAAAGCCATATCGATGGGAATGAAGCTGCCACCCTCCAAAGGAAACACTCCTGATAGGATACACCTTAACGAAGAGGATGCACATCCAAACTACTACTTGTACCATTGGAAGACAACACACCCTAATGAAGAATGCAACGCCTTTAAAAATTGGTGGCAGGGATACGTTGCTCACCGGCAGCATTTCAAGCAGATGAAGCGCAAAACTCGTCGGGAACAAAGAAGCATGACAGATGAGCATAAAAGAACTTCGTCGTCATCATTTTCGAAGCACCAGGGAAGGTCACCGAGCAATAGGACATCCTCTCGAAGACTGCTTCACATTTAAAGACTAGGTAAAAGACCAATATCAGCGAGGCAGGTTCGCTTTATCCAGCAGTTGGAGGGTAACCCCGCCACAGAAGCATGAACCAAAAACCACGTATGCAGCGAGAGTAGAGCCGGATCAACATCGATCTTGGAAGCGATCTCGTACCTGTCACGTGATAATGATGTCGAAAGAAGGAGTGACCGGGGATATGGATGACCTCCCCTGGTGCTTCGAAAATGACGACGACGAAGTGATCTCAGAGTTTCCACTAACGCCAAAAGAGCTGGAAGATGGGATACATATTACTGCAGATAACCTCAGAAAAATCGACTTGGGAACGGCAAACGACCCACGGCCGACGTTCGCCAGTGAGTTG
Source organism: Agapanthus africanus (assembly GCA_030015575.1). NCBI lineage: Eukaryota > Viridiplantae > Streptophyta > Magnoliopsida > Asparagales > Amaryllidaceae > Agapanthus > Agapanthus africanus. Next base: position 671,361,383 of record JASDDO010000014.1, read on the forward strand.
TTGTCTGAAGAAAAGGTGGGTACGCTCAAGGACGTACTCATGCAGTATAAAGATTGCTTCGCATGGATCTACTCCGAGATGCCGGGATTATATCCAGAAATAGCCGTCCACAAATTGGCAATATCTCCGGATATCAAGCCAGTCAAACAAGCGCCGAGAAGAATACAGCTCGAACTTGAAATGAGCACCAACGCCGAGGTCAAGAAGCTAATCGACTCTGTCTTTATCCAAGAAGTTCAGTACCCTGACTGGATCGCCAACATCTTCCTAGTGATGAAGAAAAATGGGACGGTGCGCATATGCGTGGACTTTCAGGATCTCAACAAAGCTTGCCCGGAGGATGACTTTCCCGTACCGGTTACCGAGCTGATGATAGATAACACGTCCACTCACGAAGTCTTCTCCTTCATGGACGGCTCATCAGGGTACAATCAAATAAAGATGCATCCCGAAGACCAGAAGCATACCGCTTTCTGGACCCCTTTGGGCATATTCTGCTACAAAGTGATGCCTTTCGGTCTGAAGAACGTTGGCGCCACCTATCAGAGGGCCATAACGAAGATTTTCGATGACCTCATATATGAAATTGTCGAATGCTATATCGACGGCTGTGGGACAGACCATCTCCCCAATTGGGATGAGAAGCGTACACACTAGTCTACTCTGAAGTATCGATGCCCTGTCTCGATAATCCTATGACTAGGGACAAGTATAGGATGTTGCTTATAGACTACCCAGCCCCCACTAGTGTGACTTCCATCACAACGCTGGTAATCAAGCAAAGAACCTATGGGCTCTACTAATATGTATAAGTAATACGTTACAAGAAACATATGTACATATTAAAGTAGACACAAACCAAGTAGCATACTACCATATTTAGCAAGACTGTCAATACATCTGTGAATATCCCAAGCTTCCATTAAGTAATATACATACAAGTTTGATACAATAATGGCCCCTGGGGCATATACACTAACAATCTCCCACTTGCACTAGGGCCATGATCTGGCATATCGTAGACCTATCATCTCGAATAGCCTCTCAAACTGCGTCTGAGGAAGGGCCTTTGTGAATGGATCAGCAATGTTATTCTCCGTCTCTACTCTCTTTACCTCAATCTCCCAGCGATCTACGATCTCCCTGATCAGGTGATACCGCCTTAAGATGTGTCTGGACTTCTGATGGGACCTGGGTTCCTTCGCTAAAGCTATAGCGCCGTTGTTGTCACAATACAGAGGTATTGGATCAACACTGGTAGGAACCACCTGAAGTTCTGTGAGGAACTTCTTCATCAAGACTGCTTCTTTTGCGGCATCGCAAGCAGCTATGTACTCTGCTTCCATTGTTGAGTCAGCAACGGTCTTCTGCTTGGAACTCTTCCAACAGACCGTCCCTCCATTGAGGGTAAAGACATAACCCGACATGGATTTGGAGTCATCTTTGTCACTCTGGAAGCCGGAGTCGGCAAAGGCCTCCATCTGGAGGTCTTTTCCGCCATATACTAAGAACATCTCCTTAGATCCTCAGGTTCTTGAGAATGTTCTTTACTGCTATCCAGTGCTTCTCCCCTGGGTTTGCCTGATACCGGCTTACAACGCTCAATGCGTATGCTACATCTGGTCTGGTACATAACATCGCATACATTATAGAGCCTACCGCAGAAGCGTAGGGTATAATCGACATGCGATCCCTTTCCAAATCAGTTTTGGGAGACATCTCTTTGGAGAGGGTGATTCCGTGACAAGCCGGTAGGTTACCGCGCTTAGAATCATCCATATTGAATCTCTTCACTATGGTGTCTATGTACCTGGACTGTGAAAGTCCCAACATCCTCTTTGATCTATCACGATAGATCCGGATCCCCAGAATGTAGGTGGCATCACCCAGGTCTTTCATGGAGAATTTATGTGACAAGAATCTTTTGACTGACTGTAACATAGGAATATCATTTCCTATTAGGAGAATGGCATCCACGTACACGATGAGGAATACTACAGCTCTTCCTACAATCTTACTGTATTTGCAAGGTTCATCTGGATTTTTGATAAAGTCGAATTCTTTGACAGCATCATCAAAACAGATGTTCCAACTCCGTGATGCCTGTTTTAGTCCATAAATGGACTTAAGCAGCTTTCATACTTTACCACTGCTCCCACTCTGAATGAATCCCTCTGGCTGATCCATATAGACGCTTTCTTCCAAATTACCATTTAGAAAGGCCGTCTTTACGTTCATCTGCCAGATTTCATAATCGTGGAAGGCAGCAATAGCAAGAAGGACCTGAATGGATTTAAGCATAGCTACTGGAGAAAAGGTTTCGTCATAGTCCAAACCAGGTCTTTGACGGAAACCCTTTGCAACCAGTCTAGCCTTGTAGGTTTCAACCTGTCTATCTACACCAATCTTCTTTTTGAAGATCCATTTGCATCCTACGGGTTTTACCCCATCTGGAGCAAAGTCCAAAGTCCATACTTTGTTAGTGTACATGGAATCCATTTCGGTCCGCATTGCATCCAGCCATTTTACTGAGTCCCCGCTCTGAATGGCTTGCTGGAAGCTAGTAGGCTCATCATAGTCAATAGTGCAATCCTCTCTATCCCCGTCTATGCGAAAACCGTAGTATCTCTCGGGCGGATGAGATTGCCTACTACTCCTGCGGAGTGGCATCGGGATGTCCTGTTCTCCTGAACATTCTTGTTCTACCAAGGTTTCAGTAATAACTTGTGGCTCTGGAATTTCTTCCAGTTCTATTGCGCTCCCACTCTTCTGATTTTCCAAACAGTTTCCAAGAAGCGGGCATGTTGAGAAACAAAGACCTTTTGTTCCTCTGCGTAATAGAAACAATATCCCATGGAATTCTTTGGATATCCCACAAACTTACACTGTACTGAGCGTGCCTCGAGCTTGTCTGCATGCTGCTTTTTTACAAAAGCTGGACATCCCCATGTCTTAATATACTTAAGACAGGGTTTCTTCCCACTCCACATCTGATATGGTGTGGTAGGCACAGTCTTGGTTGGAACTCGGTTCAAAAGATATGCAGCTGATTCTAGTGCATATCCCCAGAATGATCACGGTAACTCAGCGTTACTCATCATGGAACGTACCATATCTAATAAGGTTCAGTTCCGTCTCTCCGATACACCGTTATACTGTGGTGTGTATGGAGGAGTAAACTGAGAGAGAATTCCATTCTCTTTTAAGTAACCCAGGAACTCGGCACTTAAGTATTCACCACCTCGATCAGATCCCAGTGTCTTTATACTCTTGCCTGTTTGTTTTTACACTTCATTCTTGTATTCTTGGAATTTCTCAAAAGCCTCGGATTAATGCTTCATTAATAATACATATCCATACCTAGAGAAATCATCCGTAAAAGTAATGAAGTAGGAATAACCACCTCGCGCATGTGTAGACATTTGACCGCACACGTCACTGTGTACGAGTCCCAAGAGCTCGCTTGCTCTTACTCCGTGTCCAGTAAACGGAGTTTTTGTTATCTTTCCCATGAGACAAGATTCACAAGTGGCATAAGATTGATATTCGAACGGATTCAAATATCCTTCTCTATATAACTTCGTTAATCGTGTTTCATTGATGTGACCTAGTCTACAATGCCATAAGAAAGCCTGATTTATTTCTGGAGACTTTCTTTTAAGTGTGTTCTGGACATTGAAAACCTGAGCTTGATTCAATACATATATACCGTCATCTAATGTACCGGACCCAATCAGAACATGATTTAGGTGGATGTGAACTACATCGCTTACGAATGTAAAGTCATATCCCTCTCTCGAAAGTGAGGACACTGATATGATATTACATGTCAAACTAGGTACATACAGACAATTACGTAGAATCAATATCTGCCCACTTGTCAAACCTAGGCGATATTCTCCCACGGATTCAGCGTCCACGCTCATTCCGTTTGCAACTCTGAGAGACAAATCACTTACCCTTATAACTTTATGGTTTCTCAAAGCATGTAATAAATTACAGATATGAGATCCTGCTCCGGTATCTAGTACCCAGGAAGTAGAGTTAATTGACAAACAGTTCTTAATTACAAATACACTTGAGGCTGAAGCCACAACATGCTTCGAATCCTGGCTACTGGCTTTGCTAGCCCTGCAATCATTCTGCCAATGTTCATTCCTGAAACAATAGGAACGTCCCTCTTTTACTATATCCAGTCCCGAAACTTTTGCCCTTCTCTTTCCTTCTACTTCCCTGGTTTCCTTCAGGGTAGAAGGTAGAGACTGTAGAATCAAGTCAGTATCTGACTCGTTTCCCAACGCGGTCTCCAGGTCCTGGAGCTCATCAATATAGCTAGTCATTGTAAGGACATTGTCCCCTATATATGACCCGACAGCCAACCTCGCTCTAGTTAATTCGGTCGAGGTTTCATATCTAGCGATATGAGACTGCTCTCCATATAAATCTTTGTTATGGAGAAATATGGAAACTGAGTCCATCTTCTCGTGCTGCTTCTGGTATACACCATCAACTGAAGCTAACATGATGCATTTGGCTTTCGCTTTATCCTTTTCCCTTGTCTGGCGGATATCCATATCCGTGACGGTGGAAACTGGACCTGGGACGGCGGGATCTTGAGTAGTAATAGGGTGGTCTAGCTTATCATAGGCAATGGACATCTGGAAAGAACTATGCCAGTCATATAAGTCAGATTCAGTCAATTTGTTATCTAGATGTAATCTATGTTTGGTCACAAGGTCGCTGCAATTTTAAGAGAGAGAAGAAAATACTATTAGCATAATGCTCTTGCAAGTTTAGAGTGGTTTAATTTATCTAAACAGGATGGCTCCCACTGTTTCTCGAATCCCTCCTCAAACCATAAAAGAAGAATTAGCCAGGACTATTCTCACCACACAATTCTTGCTTAATCGTTCAGCCAGGTCAGTGTCGATACTTCGAGGGAGGTTTTCCAATGCTTTCGCGAAGTTCCTTAATTAAATAACCTCTTTTCTCTGGGGGCGTAACCCCACTGACACCTTTCTAGGCACCTACTTGGTTTATAGCATTGATCGTTAAGTGATGAATCTCCTGATAAGTAGTATATACTCACAGTAGGATCGGGATCCAAAATATCATCGTATGATAATGTTGAAGGAATCCTACCAACATTCATCAAACTCCAAAATGGTATGCTTCTCTCTGCAAATTTCAGTTTCTTTAGAAATTCCCGATGTGGATTTTTGCCCCATGCTCTTATGACCTTGACTTTAGTCAACAAATCATAAGTCACATGTTAAGTTCTATCCGTTATTATCCAGGTTAATTTGAACCCACCTGTACATAACATTGACTTTAGTCAACAAGGTAATACGACTGTCCCAAACCAACGCATCTATCTATGCTGCATATGAATATCCAACAGCTACCAAACACTGTGCCTTGACTTTAGTCAACAAATACAGCTTGAATACTATTGACTATCTATATGAAATGATGGAGGGCTACGAATGGTTTTGGCAAAACCGTGAACGTAGTGAATTTGATATAATCGAAGGAACCTGATACTTTTTAAAAGGAGTGGTTAAAGCTCCGCAATTAAAAAATAACCGAGTGGTTTCTTTTAAATTTGTTCCAACGATTAAAATTTGGTTTATTTTCTTTGCATTATAATAATGTGTCCCATCATTTATCCTATCATTGCAGAAAACAACGAAAATACCACGTCCTCATATGCCATCGGCATTTGCCACGGGGTCCCGTCATCACCCGTTAGGTTACTTAACTAACGACAGAGCGGGGGCTGGGCTAGCGCGGGTGTAAAACATAAGTGACGTCTAATAGCTATCATATATAGATATTGTATATTCGTCAGACATAATAATAAGCATTCCAGATCACTGATGAACTTTATTGGATTTACTAGCAATCCGTATTTGGTTTGAGCCTCCAATAAAAGACGGATTACACAGTTGTGATGAATAGCCATTACCCCACCCTAGACCCCTACGGGTATGAAAAACTACCCGCCAAGTACCCGAAGTGAAGCGGTTTGCCTCAACAAAGTGAGTAGACCACTAAACACTTCAAAGTACTCGGTAGTTTGTGTACCCCGCCTTGGGTCTATCCTAGGAGCAAAAACAGTAAAAAAGAAATAATACAACGGTGGCTACAACCGCAACCTGGATGTGCCCCGCAAAAGAATATTACATCATATTACATTTACATCGAATGAATGAATATTAAACCCATCTCAAACCCCAGCTAATCATCACAACATTCCAATCAAGTCCATATACACAAACAGTAAACATTACAGAAATGTGCAACCCCCTGCCAACCGACATACTAGCAGTTAGGGGAGGTTTACGAACACATTAAACATTACAGATAATAACCCGATTAGCAAATATCTTAGAACATCGATCGATAACCATATTCCGTGTTTACCCCAAAAGCAAACCAGCAAAGAAGCAACCTGGGTAGAAACAGAACATACAGGAAAAAAAACCCAGAAATTATCAATTACTGTGAAACTCCGAGTCAACTCGGCGTTGACTCGGCGGCGGATCCGCGGCACAAGCACTCTATTGCCGCGGATCCGCGGCCGTTATGCCGAGTTACTGGCTCGTATTTTCCCAGTATTCATCAATTTCCCTGCAGTGAATTTTAAGGTATGTCAAATATTTTTTCAGACACTTTTAAAATTAACAGAAACTGTAAAGGGGTTAGGGTTTTGTTTTCGTGTTTTCCGTCGATCGAACTTCTAATTAGTTGCTAACAAGCTAGTAATGGTTTAGTTGGCTCTGATACCACTGTAAGTCCATGTCACGCACCCCACGAACTTGCGGGGAGGCAGAATATATGAAAAACGATTATCAAAGCTTCGTAACACGGACTTGAGCGCATGAATCGTTTCTAAACCGTTACTAGCAAACTACGAAAGGTTTAACTACTCGGATATGAACTTATACCTCATAATACTTGTCCTTCGGGTCTTCATCGCGGTCCTCCACTCCTCGTAGGCTCCTTGGAACATCGGCACCTCAACGGCCTCCTCGAATCAAAGATGATCCACCCGAGAGCTCCTACGCCAAGCTTTATCTCTAACTTGAGATAACTAGGTTGCTCAAAGTGCTAATCTAAGCTACCTGGGGGATATAGAGTGAGGTTATGGATGTATTAGTCTAGCTAACCCTTGATCTCAACACATGAGAGGTTAGGGTTAGGGTTTCAAGAATGAGAGAGCTTGTGGAGAGAGAAGGTGGTGATGAGAATGAATTGAAAAATGAACTCATTAGAATATATATCAACCATAACAATTTATCAAATAAATAATATATATGATTAATCATCATGGTTGATGCATTCACCTTGTGTGATTCATCTCATGAGTCATTAGCTTCATAAATGAAGCATTAACTCCATGGATGAATCATACAAATAAGTCATTAAGCAATAAATACTTATGCCACCTTAACCCCCAAGAAACCATGCTTCTAGAAGCTTCCCGGAAAATTACGAGAACACCCCTCCAATCCGTGAAAACACGGAAAAACTTTAGACTGTATAAATCCAATAACCTGATACTAGAAACTGGCTTAAACCAAAGCCGACTAGTAAAAACTGTCCGAACGTCGTACGTGCGTAAATACACGTATGCGTCCGAACCCTTGTCGTAAAACCATACAACCTCTATATCGTTTCGCCTGGAGCAGGGAAACTCTCTGTGTGGGACTCTAAAGACTCGACACTACGCTGGCAGTGAGTTTAACCACAGACCGCAAGCGGCACTAGCTGTACGTAACGGTCCCCAGGTAGATGTCGATAAGAAGGCCGATGAGGAAAACCATCCGAACTCCTACTGAGCCTGATGTGACAATCTCCGTACAGTCCGGTCTGTTCGTCTAAGACTATCCCATATCGAGCTTAGGGGCGGCAAGCGTCGGTCCCCTAATAGCTGTATAAGTCGTGTCGGAGCGTAGCCCATTACACCCTGAGAAACTACTGGAACCTACCAGTAAATCTCGCTTGCCCTGGCCAGGGACTTTGCGTAATGGCTCTCTGACACGGTGCGATATCAACTCCCAATACTGGAAGAGACGAATCCTGTCTAACCGCCACTGCCTCCAAGTGCTCGGGACTGCACCCAACTGCTACCTGTTTGCACGACTCCTTTGAGCCGTGGTAGGGTAGCAATCTAAGAACAGTGGGACACACTCGAGGCGAAGTAGCAGTGTCAAGTCTGCGGACTATGCTGTACTCATGTCACCTGGGAACTGTTAACTGACGATGGGTATAATACCAACCAATCAGTTCCCCTGCGAGTCATGTCCGGTGTACCCGTAACCTAACGAGCGTCTGTATACTATCTCCAGTACGACGTACTGACGGCTGTGGGACAGACCATCTCCCCAATTGGGATGAGAAGCGTACATACTAGTCTACTCTGGAGTATCGATGCCCTGTCTCGATAATCCTACGACTAGGGACAAGTATAGGATGTTGCTTATAGACTATCCAGCCCCCACTAGTGTGACTTCCATCACAACGCTGGTAATCAAGCAAAGAACCTATGGGCTCTACTAATATGTATAAGTAATACGTTACAAGAAACATATGTACATATTAAAGTAGACACAAACCAAGTAGCATACTACCATATTTAGCAAGACTGTCAATACATCTGTGAATATCCCAAGCTTCCATTAAGTAATATACATACAAGTATGATACAATAATGGCCCCTAGGGCATATACACTAACACCAAGCCTCGACGGTTCACAGGCAACCTAGAGACAACTGCGACATTCGTCTCGATACAGTAGACGCAATGCCAGCAAACGAAGCAAAGGCCAAATTCCTAGCTTCAGAGTCTTGACGGCAACTCAAATAAAACCTGAAAGATTATCGAAGATCATCCCACACCAGCGCAGAGTGTTTATGACTCATCGGGGCTCCCCAAACTGACCCTAACCTCAAGTAAAAAGCGGCATGGCAAAATTCCTAACGCTTGCTCTTCCGACGGTCAAACTGCCTAGGAAGATTGGTTGAAGACGTCTTGTCCATCCCCCGAAGGGATCAGAGACACGACAGTTGCAAGGCTACTCAAACGGCAAGATTGCCTATCGAGGGATACATCAGCCGATGCGACGGTACGATGGACAAAACCCTAGTACCACAGACCCTAACGAACCTCTGTCGTAAAGAGCAGAGGTTAACTGTGACGTTAGGATATTCTTGCGAGAACTTCTCGATTCGTCTCGACTCGTAGGGAAAAGCCTTAGGCAGTACAAAAATTGTTTCCTAAGCACTGGGGCCCTGCAAGTCAGTCTAAGATAGGCGCTTGCATACTATTTACGGGCCACACTCTCCGAAGCCGAACATCGACAAGGAGGGAAACAACCACTTACGAGTCCTCTTGACTTGTAAGCGAGAAAATTCTCTTGGGAGATTCTTATGACTCTCAAGAGAAAAACACACTTAAGAATCCTCACGATTCTTAAGGAGAAAATACACCTACGAGATCCTTTCGACTCGTAGGGAGAAAAATCTTTATAAGACCCTCATGGCTCTTAATGTTGAAAAGTCTTATGCGGTAGATCTGAACTTATTTCCTAAGCCATCGCTACCCTGCAAAGAGTCCAAGATGGACAGCTATCTACTATCTACAGGCCACACTTGCTAAAATCACATGGCGACAACACAGCAAAGAGAAGAAAGCAACAGTGGGAGATAAAAAAATGTATATCTTATATTCATGAATTCAACTGAGTACAGGACGAATCATGTAAAAGAATAAAAATAGATACATGTTTTTCAAAGATTACAAATGTTTAATCAATACAAAGGCAGCTACTTAGAAGGAGGCGTTTTCAGTAAATCAGCAAGCTGCTCGCGCACTCCTCTCAACTCTTTTTCATGATCAGCCATCACAGCCAGCTCCGCTTCGACTAGAGCCCGTTGCTGCAAGCAAGACGAAAGTTTCTCGTCGATTTCCTGTTGAGCAACTTCGCGATTCTGCGTAAGCCGCTCTAAGAATTCGAGTTTCTGCCTTAGTGCTAGCCCATCCGAAATACATCGTTGTAAATTGTCGAAGACGGCTCTCAGTTGCGCAGCATTTGCTTCAACCTGGGCGCGCAGCCGGGAGGATTCACCTGAAGCTTCCTTGCGTTCCTTCTGCATTAAGGTCGTTTCTTGTTCAAAATGGTGGAGGAAGGTAACGCTCTGCTCAACCTATGCAGCCCGCTGGGAGTTTGAAGCCAACACCTCCGGAGCAAGACGCCTAAGCTCAAGCTCTTGCAGGCAGGCCTCAATCTTCCTGCAATGGTTAACCCAAGACTCAACGACACCTTCGCTATGGAAGTTCATGAGCGTCGCCAGCATGGGATTAATCTCGGCAGCAAAATCTGTAGCAAATACAAGGACCTCCGTGTTAAGCTCCTCGATGTACTCACTTAACATGCGTAGGCTGGTCACAGCACCCTTGGAAGATGGACGTCTGGAAAAGGGCCATGCCGACATTAAGATGTGAGACTCGAAGGGAGCTGGAGTTGGCGTGATTGCTGCAAAACAAATCATAGTCAGATATTGACTTAAGAGACAAAGAAGATGCAAGAGCGATGAAGGCTATTATACCGGTTACGGCAGGTGGCAGAGCTGGGAGTACTGGTAGCGCGGCAATTCTCTTATCCCTTCCTTCAATTTGTAACGCTGTAATCAATTTAAAGTTAATGGTAGGATCACCCATTAAAGAAAAGAAAAGACGTCGGTTAGAGAAGATACTCACCAGCACCAGTAGGCAAAGCGACTTCCGACTGGAAGGAGAAGTGTGGGTTCAGCACTTGATACAGATGATCAAAGAGAACTTCTGCAAGGTTACGATGATACATGGTCAGTACGCGAAAGATTTCATCCCCGATTTGAATTAATCACAAACCCATACCTTCCAGTATTTGAGAAGACACGAGAGAAGGCGAAGGGTCGGCGACCGTCAGAGCAGCAACCGGTGACGCTTCTTTGGGTGGCACGACCTCAATGCTCACCACCCCTGCATTAGAAACAAAAGAAATGCCATCAGAAGGGGTTTAAAGGGATTGCGGAACAAAAAGGAAAACAATGACCCAAAATCTACCTGATGATTCACCAATCGAAACAGCGACAAGAGAATCACTAGGCGCAGCGACTGCTTCGCTCTCCTCCATTGGAAGGGTTTCGCGGCCTGTAGATTCATCCCCTGATTCTATGAGAGCCGTTGTGACACTAGCGATGCCAGGCGATGGCAGGGAACCGCAAGGGGAAAGAGTGGCAGTTGGGGAAGTCCCGGACTCCTGAGAAAGAGTGGCCACTTCGGGCTCGGTGATTGCCGTCATCTCACCTACCACCTCCTCACCAGGACTTAGCCCTGCAGGGTATGATATATGAGAATCTGAAGATCAAGCTATAATAAAAGGACCCAGTATTACGTTACCTTGTAGCGGCTTTTCAATTGACTCCTGAGCCACGCGTACCGCCTGTTTATGAGCGGTAGACAGGGCGACCGGAGCACCCTCTGGAGAAATAGGGACAGGGGAAGCAGTGCTCGAGCCTGCACCTACAGCCAAGGCGGCATTGCGTTCTTTCGTTGCACGCCTCTTGCGCTTCCTTTCAGCTTGAGCCGCAAGAGCTGACCTTCTCAGGACTTCCGATAAAGGTAGACCATCATTTGAACCAAGTTCTGCCTCTGGCGCCGTTACGACATCCATCATCGGCTGCTTCTGCGAGACCCCTGGTGGCGACTTAGGGATAGTCGTGGCTGCAATGGCCGGCGCTAATGATGTCGCCGCATCACCGCTCGCGATTGGCACTGCACTTGGGATAACTGGAGTCGAGTTATTCCCTGCAATAAGATGAAAAAGAAGAGTTAGTTTACCCATAAAAACGGGAATGAAGGCACAATGAGCCAAAATGTACCAATGCCCAAGGAAGTACAAAGCCTTTCCTCCTCTTCAAAAGTCTTGAGAGAAGCCGCGAAAGCCTCTTCAGTGGAGATTCCTGTTGAAGAAGAAATGTCAGTTAAAGAATGATAATAAAAACGTAACATCGAAAAGATACAACTGAAGTCTACCTGACTGTGCAAGGGTGATAAGTCATGCTTTGTTGCTAGCTAATCGCTCGGAAGCTGCAATAGCAGCCTCTAGATCGGTATCATCCGGGGCCATGAATAAGCCTTCATTGGTCCCGTATTCGCTCAAGCCCTCGTTGTAAGGAGCATGGGGCTCCTGGCCGAATACGACGTCCGCAGAAAGTATTGACTTCTTTTTCTTTTATGGACGAGCACCGATAGCCGATAACACAAGCTTGCGCTTGGTGGGCAACTTTGGGCGACGAGTCCCAATGTCCGTACCCACACCCGACTCGGGAGACGCGGCAGCTACCGCTTTTTTAGGCACACGGGGTAGGGGCATTTCAAGTATAGCACGTGGTACCGCAGCCGCAGCAGCTTCTCTCAAGGAAGGACGGACAATGGTCCGTCGCTTCAGAGGAACGTTTGGATTACCAGCCGGGGCGGTACCCTTGCGATCAAGCAGCAATCGCTTTTCTTCCTTAATAACGGCGCCCATCGAATGTTGATACCATGCCATATATACGTTCAGGGCTTTCGGAACACAACTCGTCTCACTAATAAAGAAATTGGAGCCGGTGTTCAGCCGCATAAAATGGTGCAATGCGCTCCGGATACCCTCTTCAGTAGCAGCTGGCTCAACTAAGAAGGCCTTAAGCAGGACTCCCTGATTATAGCTTAATTGCTGGGCGAAACGATGCGGGTTGCGCTGAATCATTCTGCATAAATACGAGAAAGCCCGGCCTAATGGAGTATAAATGAAGAATCTCCCGAGCTTTCAAGATAGAGGCCCCGTCTTTAAAAATGTCCCGTAATGGCTGCACCGTTTTTGCAGATTCTTTACAGATGGTTAGAACCTTATCGGTAAAGATTATGCCATCTCCAACCATGCGTGGACGAAGAAGCAAACCCCTGGCTTCCGGCTGTGTCGGATTTACAATGGATGTGTCAACTAACCGTATGATCTGAGGGAAGTTATACTTGTCGTAGAAGGAAGGCCTTTTGTGGGCACCGAAAACGCCAAGTACATGTAGCTCGATCCATGACATAAAATAATGGATCGAGAAGTTCACGTGCTGCACCCCTGGTTCAGTAGTGTCTGCTGCCAAGCTAAGGCCGTGATACAAATGGGCTAACCCAGCAACCCCGATGGCCACTTGCATCCCAATAACCATTCGGTGAGCTGGATAAAAAACGGACGGCCTCATATGGCGAGGGTGTATTGGAAGCACAAAACAGCTTAGCCATAGCCCGAGGAACCCCAAAAAGAACGCTTCTTCGTCAATCCCAGGAGCTGCAAGCTCTACGAAAAAGACGACCGGGGTGTTAGGGAGAAAGAAACTCCTCTGATCCGCCTCCGCTGCCGGCTGGTTGTTCAAACCAAAACCAAAAGGATCATCGAGTTTGGTAAATTTCGTGGTTTCCTTCAATATGACTTCTGAGCGGAGAAAACGGGCGATGAAATCTGTGAAATTAACCCTACGGGCTCCGGATTCGAGAAAAAGGCTCTCGTAGATATTCAACACCTTAATCAAACTGGGGAATTGATGTTGAATGGCGTTCTCCGGGGTAAGGCATGTCATCACTGACTTGGCAGCAAAGACGTACTCATCTGGAGGAAGCAGCTCCTCGTAGTGTTCTCCCCTAACCGGTAAGCCAGAAACCTCTGCAAATTCCTCTAAAGAGATGGAGACTTCTCGATCCAACATAAGGAAGATGTGGGTCGGAATATTCCATTGCTCCAGAAAAGCCTTGACCCACCAGGTGGGAGGCATAGAATATTGAAAGAGAGAAGCGTAAATCGCGGGATACAACCCGAGCTTCAGCAGCTGCGACTTCTTGGCTGACAAAATATAGCGGGCCCATTGCAAATACCCAGCTGGATGACGAGGAGTTAGGCCTATCATATATGGTTGCCCCCAAGGGCGTGACTCGCCTTGACAGATACGTCGCCCCAAGGTATCCAAAGCCATTGGAGGCTGTACGGGTATTGCATCCATAGAGGGCTGAATGAGACCCTCTGAAGTCCAGTTAACCTCCTCCACGGTATAGTTCATCGGGGGTGGGTCAGCGTAGTGGATCACCAAAATGGGCTCCGAAGGTGCTACGCAAGAGAAGCTCCGTCGGCCTCTGATAATTTGACTGTACCATGTTCCCCACAAATGAAGGTTCTTTTGTTCCGGATCATGATCTTTGATCAGTGCAAACACCTCCCTATCAACAGGCGCTTCAGGGAATCTGCTTTCCAAACGGACAAACGGGAAAGAAGTGTCGAAAGACATAGTACCTGCACGGAAAAGAAGAAAATTTCCAGCCATCAATGCTACAGTTTAAGTTCTATCACTAGGTACTTTAAATTTGTACCGCACTGCAATGCAGTGGAAAGGGACCGGGGGGACCCACATAATCTGATGACGACTCATCATTAATAAAACAGTCTCATCATTTGATGAAACTATCATTAAATGAGGAAATCCTAAAAGGATTCTCATTTAATGAGGGCCCTCGGGCCAAGGAGTAAATCTCCCATTGAGAGCGGCGCTCTACAACAGATATGACATCTGTCATAATTAATGATGAAGGGAATAAAATTCCCCCAAAAAATTCTAAAGAGAAATGCTATGTGAAGAAGATGGAATAATCCATCAAAAACCCTGAAAGCAAAGCTTTTATTAAGTTAAAAACTTCAAGATCTTCAAGATCTGTGAACAAAACTCTAAGAGTTCTTCATGAACAATGTTCCAGTTCATGGGTTAAAATCACCCTTAAAAAGATTATATCTTGAAGATCTATGATCTAAAGATGAGCATGGCTCTGTTAATGGGTAAAATCCTAAATATATATATATATATATATATATATATATATATATATATATATATATATATATATATATTAGATCTATGATCTGAGAAGAGAAAAGCTCTGTTAATAAGTTTAAATCTTACCAAAATTTGACAGAGTCTTTACTCTAAAGGAGTTTCTGAGGCAGAGAGCTATGCTCTAAAAGAGAATTAATTCTCAGAAAAACAAGAAAGAAAATGAGCAAAGATCATCTCAAGGGCCAAAGGTCCTATTTATAAGCACTGAGAGCCGTTTCAACTTCTGAATTGATCCAATGGCATAGATGTAGCCACCGCTGCACTCACGTGTAGGCCACGTAAGCGCAACGGTGGGGGGGCATTTGTTTCCCCTAATTAGAGCAAAGCTCTGTTCAAATTTCGAAATTTGAAATGAAGCAGCGCTACATAGCAGCGCCAGCGCTGAGAGTCAAAGACTATAATGCAGCTCTCTCGTGCTAGCGCTAGCAGCGCCAGCGTTGAGAGTCAAAGACTCTAAAGCAGCGCACCACGTGCAAAGTACGTGAGCGCCAGCGCTAAGAGTGTTGCACTCTAAGTATCGCACCACGTGCAAACCACGATAGAACAAAATGTTCTCGACCCTTGGATCAAAGATCCAACGAACATGATTAAAAATCATCAATTGACCAGAATAAAATTCTGTTGAGGAAACATTCCTCAGAATCTTTCCAAACAGGAAAGATTATGCTCTGAAAATCAGAGCACCGTTGGATCAATGATCCAATAGTGATTAAAAATCACCAAAATACAGAATAAATTCTGTATGAGAAAAGATTTCCCGATCTTGTTAAAAACAATAAGATTGCCTTCTGTAAAAACAGAAGCCATTGGATCAAAAATCCAACGGTGGGGAAATCCCTAAATCAATTAGAGAAAAGATCTCTTCAACCGATTCAACAAATCAGCCTACCCTATATAAAGGCCCCAAGACTTCAAGTCTCATAGAGAGGAACCCCCCCCCCCATAAACTTTGAGAAATTTCAGAGAGAAGAGAAAGCTCTCAGCAGAAGAAGAATTTCTTCAAGGTAAAATAAAGAGATCAAAGCACCTCATCAGAAAAAGAATTTAATTCTTTTACCAGATCATAGATTTTTAAGACAAATTGTCTTTCACAAAAGAGATCATAGCATCTCATTATAAAAAGGGGGAGAAAAATTCAATTCTCTTAGGATCACAGATCCATAAAGGCAAAGCCTTTTATCAAAAACATAAGAGATTGAAATAACTCCTATAAAATAAGAACTTTGTTCTTAGATCCATGAGACAAAGTCTCTTATAATAGAAAATTTAATTCTCAGAGCGCAAAGCTGCCTAAAAAAGTACCTTAGTGCTCTAATTAAAGAAGCGCCTCAGCGCTCCAAATCCATAGCACAGCGCTGCAGAGCCTTAGCGCTCCAAGTCAAAAGAAGTGCTCTATGCTCTAAAGTCTGGTGCACAGAGCAAAGCGCGCCACGTGCTCCTCACGTGTGCGCTATTTCACAAGAAGCGCTCTGCGCTCATTGACTGGCGCTCAGCGCCAAGCGCGCCACGTGCTCCTCACGTGTGCGCTATTTCATAAGAAGCGCTCTGCACTCATTGACTAGCGCTCAGCGCCAAGAGCGCCACGTGCTCCTCACGTGTGCGCTACTTAATAGAAGCACTTTGCGCTCATTGACTGGCGCTCAGCGCCAAGCGCGCTACGTGCTCCTTACGTGTGTGCTGAGAGAACATAAATTGTTCTTTAAGTGATAAATCCTGGAGCCATAATGAGTGCTCAGCATTCAATAAAAGACAAAAAAGTTATCAGAACCAATGCTCGGCATTGTTAAATGAAAAAGGACTGAGCCTAATTAAATGTCTAACATTTTAAATAAATGGGCCGAGCCCAAGTTGGCCACAGATCTCTAATTCAGATTAATTGAGCCCATATGCTCATAAATCTTTGATCTTAGTCCCAAATTGGACTACAGATCTCCCAACCAATACTGGTTCAAGGGTACATCTTTTCATACCTCTGATACATGTCATTGTAATCTTTCAACGTCTTTAGAGAGGTGAGGATTCCCAATAACCAATAACTTTTGGTGCATCCCCAAACGGTTAAACCAAAACCAGACTACGATATCTTTAAACCGGACTATGAGGTCTTTAAACTCATGGACTATGATGACCTTAAACTTTACAGACTATGATGTCTCTAAACTACCATGGACTGTGGGGTCCTTAAACTCATAGACTATGATGTCTTTAAAACTTTACAGACTATGACGTCTTTAAACTATGGACTATGATGTCCTTAAACTTCATGGACTATGATGTCCTTAAACCCATTGGATCGGAAAGTTCCTAAACTAAAACAATAGAGTCCAAATGCTCTTTGGTTAGATCTAAATGATCCCGTTAAGTTGATCTTAAACTAAAATTAGACTAACGTGTCCTTAACAAACGTTAAGTTGATCTTAGTCTAAAATTAGACTAACGTATCCTTAAAAAACGTTTAAGTTGATCTTAGTCTCAAATGAGATTAACGATCCTTACACCCAAACCAAAACCCAATTCTAAGAAAATATGGATTTGGACTAATCCACGCCCTATGGGCGACCAATTAGTCTCCGTATACAATCCGCGGACAACAAAAAATAAAACAAACACACATGGCACGAAGTGACCATCTAGAGAAGGAGAAAGTGGTTACCGCGATGCGGTAGCGTAATTAACTGCAGGGGCTTGCGCCTGTAGGGAAGAGCGTCCCCACAATCAAAAACCCCTCAATCGAGGGGGAATCTGACGAAGTCTGCTACATCGGCCGGATCCGTCTAAACCTCCGATACACAGTGCCATAAATCAACTTGGCATCTTCGGAGAGGTGGACGGATAAAACCAAATAGCATCTGCCCCCAAAATTCAGGCCAGACGTCCCAACGTCCCGATCGCATCTTTCGGCGGAGAACAATCGCCGCTTGCACTTGTTTATCTTTCGGTTTGTCGCACTTCTCTGTATGTTTGAAATCCAATAAGAAGTACTTTGCATCTTTATATTTCCTTACTTCGTTTACCGAGAACGGGTTGAGCTCACCTATGATGGTAGTCTCTCGGCCATCCTTGAAATACTTCATACACAGATGTTGTATAGAAGGGATGACGCCATACTGGTGTAACCAAGATCTACACAGTAAAGCTTTATAGTAGGTCTTGCCCTCGATAACATGGAACTTAACATCCATAATGAGCTCTCCAAAGCAAAGTGTCAACACTATAGACCCCAGCGTTCTTGAAGACTGGGAGTTGAATCTGGAGATCATTATTTTCTTTCAGCCGAGGTATCGTACATCCATGGACAGCTGCTTGAGCATCTTAACATTTAGCAGGTTGAACAAAGAACCGTTGTCGACAGGGATCTTATTTATTCTCAAATCATCGCAATACCCGGTAATGTAGAGCGGTCGATTGTCCTCGAATGTCCCCAGGAGAATATCTTCTTCGATGAAGGTGTTGTCGACCGTGTATATTTCCAACATTTTGTCCTTCATCTCTTCTTCGGCAAAGTGCGCTCGGAAAAGGTCTGGTTCTTCGAAGGCTTTAATCAAAGATTCCCGAAGCTCCTTTGGCAAGAGTAGCGCTTCATATATACTTAAGTGCGAAGGTAACTTCTTAAGATGGGCTAACACATTGTAGTCCACCTTATTCTTCTTGGGTTAATCCTTGGCGGCGATTTCTTTGGCCACTTCTTCATCAAGGACGGTCTCTTCGATCATTTTCCCTTTACTCTTCTCTTGACTCCTGGAATCCTTATTTGTGGGCCCAAGGTTCTTCTCAGGAAGAGTGCGGTTGCGCAGTCGAATATTGCTGCAGTCCTTTGCCTTTTCTTTGTCTCCTGATGAGGTGCTTTCATATGGGAGATCGACAGGAGGTTCATCTTCCGAATCACTTCCGAAAGTCGGCACTACCGAACTTCCTCCTTCTAAAGTCTGAGCGTTGGTCATATAACAACTTTTGGTGATCTTCCTTACTTGGCCATTTGCCTTGGAACCATCATGTTGGGACGGGTGAGTCTTAGTCATCCGCTTCTCTCTTTTTACATGCCAATAATGGAGAACGTACTTTTGCTACCATTTTTCGAACACTTTACACTCGTCGATGGGGTGATAGACCCTTCGATGGTAGAGGCAATATTTTGGATGCTCTTCTCCACCTTCAAAGTCCACAACCCCTGGGGTATACATCTTTAGGGGCGGCAGCTTCATCCCTTTTCATAAGTCCTTAGCGAAGTGTTTCTCGACCTTCCCTTTCTTCAGCAGTATCTTCTGCTTCAGTTGTACATTCTGCTCTGGCTGGGGAGCTACATAACTCGCCTCTTTCGCAACTTGCTTTTTTAGACACTGTTGTCTGACTTTCTCATAGATAGCTAGCTCACTCCTTTGATTTTCCTTGCTCCTCTGAAAGGCTTTCCTTAGGAGCTTCTCAATCGAGTCCTTTTGTGGCGAACTTGGAGGTTCAGACATTGATATTTCCCCCTTTTCGTCTGAATCGCCTTCGGACGTGGCGGGAGCCTCATCATCATAGATAGAGGAGTGAGAGACTATGCGGCATCTTTCCACACGGTTTTCTGTTTCTTCCTCTGAGTCATCATCCTCATCTTCTCCGCTATTTTCAAGGACATGTTTGATAAACTCCTCAAGAGTAACGGGTAAACGCGCTTTCTGATTATATTCTTCTAGCGCATCAATATACTTTTGGATATTTGTAAGGCTGTCGACATGCTCGGCTGGCTGTACAGGCTTCTTCGCTTTCTTCTTATTTTCCTTCTTAGAAGACTTCTTGAATTTGTGTCTTTTTCTTTTATCAATAGCCTTCAGAGTGGGATGTAGCTTCAACATCTCTTCTATGATCTCCGGTTCAAGTGGACTTTTCCACCTGATCGTAGGACATGCTTGGAGATCTTTTAACGTTCTTTTCGTTTTGGGAGACAACATCACCTCTCATGAGGTTTCTTCGATGAACGAGCAGGATGCCCCCTACTTATTGCTCCCTTTAGAGATATGCTTCTGAGGAGGATTCACCTTCCATTTATCGGAGAGCATGAACTTGCCCTATTTATACTGGTCCTCGACTTAGTTTTTGAAGATGTAACCGTCTTCAATCGGATGACTTACTACTCGATGATATGGGCAATAAGATGGACTGTTGACATCATTGGTTTGGGCTGGTTGTCATGGCTTGGGTAAAGTCAGAAAGCCACTCTTCATCGCAAGGTCGAATAACTTTCTTGTTTTATCATGAGGGAATGAATATTTGCTTCCCATCCTTTCTTTAAGAGTGGGTCCTATGCGATTGTTATTTTGACGACCAGATGCTTTAGGACCACTTGGTCGTTATTACGTATTAGCGAAAAATGGTGCCTTACCCTTGCCCTTGAAGTTTTGTGAATCTCCATTAGAAGAGGCAGGACCTTGGTTCATCGTATCCAGCTAAGCTAACTTATCAATAAGCTCTTGAAAAGTTGTTGGGATGAGAAAAGTCGGATATGGGAATACTTGCGCTTTTTTATCGAGAGTGCTCATGAACATACTTATGGCCAGAGCTTCAAAGATTCTTTGTTCGCACTTGGACCAAAGATTTCTCCATCTCATCGCATATTGGACCCATGTCTCATTCGATCTGGCCTTCTCATTGACCAAGGCGGTCACGATAGTGCACCCGCTCGCACTAGCAAATCTCTGGAAAAATAGAAGATCCATCTCATCAAAGGTTTTGATCGAGTCATTAAGAATCTTCGAGTACCATTCGAAGGCCACGTCCGCTAGATTGCTAACGAACTATCGAAGGAACAATATATCGCTACTCCCAGTGTTACCGCATTTGGACCTGAACTAGGTGATGTGCTGCCTCGGGTTTCCAGTTACTTTATATATAGGGAACATCAGGATCGTATATCCTGGCGGGTACTGTATTTGGTCATAACACGCCGGGTAAGGTCGGCCAGTCTCTATCAACTTGCTGACAGCTTCACTGGCTAGGTGAGCTTTGAACTGCTGGGTGATATATTCGTCCAGCTATGATTTGGAGATTACTTCCTCCTTTGTCGCTGATACGGCTTGAAGGGGATTGGAAATCTTTCCTTTATCTTCAATGATGACAACTGACGGTTCATCTGCTGGTGATTCGGGGTGAGCCAGCATCCCAGTCATACTTTGGAATAAGTGGACCATATTATCTATTCTGGCTTCCATTTCCGCGGCTTTTTCATCTTTCTTCCGGAGCATGCATTTCAGATATTCAGTATCAAATTCCTACTCCACTCTTTCTTTAGAAGCTTCATCCATATTTGCACCGGACGGAGGACTCATAATTTCTTCCACTTAAGCCATCAACTCTTGCAGCTTCTGTTGATCTTTTGTTACAGGCCATGTGATTGGTATATGAGTGACGGAAGCCTTACTTTCATCCTTTTTGAAGTTCATCATATAAACGGTATGAACTACCACACCCCCAAACTTAGGGAGTTTGGAGTGCTAACTTCAGAGTTTTCCTTGGGCCTTTGAATTTTCTCCAATCTCTCTCTTTTGTGAGAAGCCGTTTTCTGAGGAACCATCATAGTAAGGGCCTCCTTGGGTTGGTGGGAAGAGTGTTTCTCATGACTCTTCAGCTTCTTGGTTCGGGGAGAGTAATCCTTGTTAATTACTGACCCCTGTACTTCTTTCCAGACCTTGTGGATGGTCGTGGAAAGTCATTTCACCGATCGAACCACTTTTGGCTCATCATACATCTCGGTAGGAGGTGGAGGTTTCTTTAGTATAGTAGTTGGGGAGTTGCGTTTCACCATTTTCAACGCCTCAAAACTGTTCCCAGTTGGAATAGCAGCCGGGATCATTGGAACTGGTAAGGTCAGTCCAGATGGAGAACTGCCCCAGCTTATCTTATTCGGCGCCAGTATCGATGTCGAGCATTTCTGGAAACAAGAGTCTCTTCAGCTTTGGGAGCCTCTTGTATTTTCCCCTTACGTTGGTCTTGTCCTTCGGCAGGTGACAGTCGGTTGAAGGCCGATTTTCTGGGTGGAGTAGCAGCAGAAACTTGAGGAGCTAGCCAATGGAAGACAGACTGCCTCGGAAGGGAAGCATTCTTAGGAGCCTCAGGGGTAGTAGTTGATGCTCCAAAGGATAAACGCCTGAAGATGGCCTTCTTTCGAATCATGGGATTTTTAAAGGGGCCCACAGAGATTGCTCCTAATCTTTTGAACATGGATCCTTCTGGCTTAGCATTAGAGCTTGGAGCGGTGACCTGCCGATCAAAGACCGACTTCTTCTGACTTGCAGCACTGCATATAGGGAACATAGGCATCGTCCCAAACTAAATGCCGTTATGTGTTTGTGTTACTTGAGTAGTGGGTATGCAGAATATAGGGGTCGTATCTGAAGGGCTAGCCTAGCACCTCATCAAGGGTTTGGTAGCATCACATATGCCATAATCAAAATTTTAGAGGTGCTAAGTTAACTCGACAAGAATCGAAACTAGAAGTTTTAGGGATTCATACAACTAAGCATCACATGCAAATGTAAAACTATCACTAAGAGTAGAGATTACAACCTTTGTAGATCTCCCTCGGTGACTCCTTGGCACTATGAGAGTTTGGAACGGATCGATGGAAGCCTTCCTTGTCCACGATGATCCACCCGAAGTCCCTTTGCCCAAAGCTCCTTGCCTTACTTGTTTCGCAAACGAAGTAGAGCAAACACCCTACGCAAATCGGCTAGATGTGTGTAGTATGATGATGTGGTTTATATTCAACAATTAAAACCCTTTCTTTTATCAACTTCACTCAAGAGAGAAATCAAGAGAGGAAGAAGAAGATAATGGTGGCTAAGCTTGAGCTTTCTATCATATCACATATGATAACTTGTTTTCTTCACACCCTTGCACTAATTGTACACCTTGTTTCATATCACATATGAAGCTATTTATAGTGATGAGAAGGAATAATCACCATTATTCCATTACCACTATAATTATGAGTGGAAATTCTTTTCATAAAGAATTAAGCATGGGTGGAAATTCTTTTCATTAAGTTAAATAAAGCTTACCCACTAAAGAATAAAAGAACATGAGTGGATTTTCTTTACATTAACTTAAAATGATAAATACAAATTAAAAACTTCAATATAAGTCTTGCATTGCCACCATTCTTGTATCATCAACCATGATACTATGTATGCATGTATGTGTCCATGCACATCATCATATGCATACATGCATGCATAAAAAAGGATTTAATTAAAGATTTAATCTAAATGTAATTTGTTAAAACAACACTTGATTTAGCAAACCGTTCATATCACATACGATCCGACAAATAGAAAATGCCCGATTAATATACGTTATCACATAACTGTATTTAATCGGGTCCCGCGCATATCTCATATGCACACCACATCTTTTTGCCTGAGCCAGGAAACTTCATTGTGGGACTCTAAGACTCGTCAATACGCCGGCAATAGATGATGATCATATCAAACACCTACAAGCCGCAAGAGGTCAGCTAAATTTAACGGCCACCCGGGTATTGAAAACGATCAGAAGAAAACCAGCGAAGCTGTAAAAACTCCCGTCGAGCCAACTGGCAACACTTACCGTACAGTCCGGTCTCTTCGTCAGATATGCTGCATATCGAGTCTAGGGATGGAATCGTCGACCCCAGTAACTCAATAAGTCATGCTGGTGTATGGCTCATAACAGATTGAGAAACTACTGATAACTCTTATCAGTAAATCTCAGCAGCCCTGGCCAGGGACTTCATGTTACAGCCAATCGAGCATAGCACAACATCAACCCCCAATACCGGGAGAGACGAAACCCCTCCTATCGCTCATTGCCTCCATGCGCCTCGAGACTGTACCCAAAGACCACCTGTTTGCACGACTCAGTAGAGCCGTGGTAGGGTGGAGATCAAAGTATAGTGGGAGGACACACAAGACTCTATGACGATCTCGGGTCTACAGACTAACCTGTACCAGTGTTCCCTGAGAAATGCTATCCGACGATAGATATAATACCACATAGGAGTTCTCGGCGAGTCCGTTCAGTGTACCCAGTCTCCACTGAGCACCCGCATACAATCTTTGGTGTCTCCTCACCAGATGGATATGGGATCATCCATCGCCCATCATATGGGACAAGAATGGTATACGCTAGTCTACTCTGGAATATCGATGCCCTGTCTCGATACACCCTCGACTAGGAACAATTCAAGGATATGCTTATAAACTACACGTGCCCCACTAGTATGATCCGCATCATAATCACAGTAGTCAAGCAAATATCCTTTGGGCTTTATCAACATGTTTAAATGATTAAATCTACATGTCCAGATAAATTAAACCAGATAGCGTACTATCATGTTGAGCAAGAAATTCATCTATCTCCATATATATGTCCAAGTTTCCACTATCCATATAATGGCCTTTAGGGCATACATATTACTAACAATCTCCCACTTGCACTAAGGCCAGTTATTGGCGTATCTCATACCCAACATTTCAAACAGTCGCTCATGCTGAGGCTGTGGAAGTGCCTTGGTGAATGGATCCGCTGTGTTATCCTTTGTATCTACTCTCCGAATCTCGATCTCCTGGCGATCTACTATCTCCCGGATCAGATGATATCGCCTTAGGATGTGTCTGGACTTCTGATGGGACCTTGGTTCTTTGGCTAATGCTATAGCTCCATTATTATCACAATACAATAGTATTGGATCAACAATGGTTGGAACTACTCCTAGTTCCGCAATGAACTTCTTCATCCAGACGGCTTCCTTAGCAGCATCACTTACAGCAATATACTCAGCTTCCATCGTGGAGTCTGCAACGGTGTCCTGTTTGGAACTCTTCTAACTAACCGCTCCTCCATTTAGGGTAAATACGAACCCTGAGATTGATTTGCTGTCATCCTTGTCACTTTGAAAGCTTGAATCGGTAAAGGCCTCCATCTGGAGATCCCCATTACCATACACCAAGAACAATTCTTTAGTCCTTCGCAAGTACTTAAGAATGTTCTTCACTGCTATCCAATGTTTCTCCCCTGAGTTGGATTGATACCTGCTTACTATAGCCAGTGCATAAGCCACATCAGGGCGAGTACACAACATCGCATACATTATAGATCCTACGGCTGAAGCGTAGGGTATAATGCTCATGCGAGCTCTTTCTTCATCAGTCTTCGGACAGAAGTTCTTAGAGAGAGTGATTCCATGACTAGCAGGCAAGGCACCACGCTTGGAATCTTCCATACTAAACCTCTTTAGAATGGTGTCTATGTACTTTGATTGGGACAGTCCCAATAACCTCTTGGATCTATCTCTATAGATCCTAATGCCCAAAATGCGCGAGGCATCACCCAGGTCCTTCATGGAGAACTTTTGTGATAAGAATAGTTTGACCGATTGTAGCATAGGAACATCATTTCCTATCAGGAGAATGTCATCTACGTACAATACGAGGAATGTGACAGTACTCCCTACAATCTTCTTATAAATACATGGTTTATCTTCATTTCTGATAAAATCAAACTCTTTGATTGTATCATCAAAGCAGATGTTCCAGCTCCTTGAGGCCTGCTTTAATCCATAAATGGATTTAAGCAATCTACATTCTTTCCCGCTACTCCCACTATCAATGAAGCCCTCTGGCTGATCCATAAAAACGCATTCTTCTAAATCACCATTTAGAAATGCAGTTTTCACGTCCATCTGCCATATTTCATAATCATAGTGAGCAGCAATAGCAAGTAGGATCCTAATGGATTTAAGCATTGCTACTGGAGAGAAAGTTTCATCATAGTCCAAGCCTGGTCTTTGACGAAAACCTTTCGCTACAAGCCTTGCTTTATAGGTCTCCACCTGTCCATCTACACCAATCTTTCTTTTAAAGATCCATTTGCACCCAACGGGTTTTATCCCAGGAGGCGCAACGTCCAAAGTCCATACTTTGTTGGTGTACATTGACTCCATTTAGGATCTCATTGCTTCCAGCCATTTCACTGAGTCACCACTCGTGATAGCTTGCTGAAAACTAGTAGGGTCATCATCATCCATGATGCAATCTTCTCTATCACCATCTATGAGAAACCCATAGTATCTCTCTGGTGGGCGAGAAGTTCTACTAGACCTCCTGAGCGGCTGAGGTTCTTGAAGTTCTACTGCAACATTAGTTTCAACCAATTCCTCCTGAGTAATTTGTGTCTCTAGAACCTCTTCTAGTTCCACCACATTGCCATTAGTACTTTCCGTAAAGATCTCATTTTCCAAAAATGTGGCATGCTGAGCAACAAACACCTTTTGTTCCTCTTTGTGGTAGAATAGATATCCATACGAATGTTTTGGATACCCCACAAATTTACACATGACCGATCGTGTCTCGAGTTTGTCTGGATTCTGCTTTTTAACAAAAACCGGACAACCCCAAATCCTAAACCTTTTAAGAGATGGTCTCTTTCCATTCCATATCTCATATGGAGTGGTAGACACGGTCTTGGTTGGAACCCTGTTCAATAGATACATTGTTGTCTCCAATGCATGTCCCCAAAAGGAAAGCGGTAACTCAACATCACACATCATGGATCGTACCATATCCAATAGGGTACGATTCCTCCGTTCTGACACACCATTGTACTGTGGTGTGTAAGGAGGAGTGAGCTGAGAGAGAATCCCATTCTCTTTTAAGAAGTTTAGAAACTCTGTACTTAAATATTCTCCACCTCGATCCGATCGAAGTTTCTTGATGCTCAAGCCTGTTTGCTTCTCTACTTCAAGTTTATACTCCTTGAATTTCTCAAAGGCTTCAGATTTGTGCTTTATCAAAAACACGTGTCTGAATCTTGAGAAATCATCAGTAAAAGTGATAAAGTATGAAAAACCACCTCTTGCAAGTGTAGACATTGGTCCGCATACATCACTATGTATGAGGCTTAAGAGTTCACCAGCTCTCTCTCCGTGTCCACTAAACGGAGTTTTGGTCATTTTACCTTTGATACAAGACTGGCAAGTCGCATAAGATTTATATTCAAACGGATTTAAATATCCATCTTTATGTAACTTGTTTAGTCTTGTTTCATTAATATGACCAAGTCTACAATGCCAAAGAAAAGCTTCATTTATATCTGAAAACTTTCTTTTACTAGTATGTTGTATATTAAAAACTGTGTGTTGGTTCAGGACGTAAATACCGTTATTTAGTGTACCATACCCAATCAACTCTTGATTCAGGTTAATGTTCATAACATTATTTTGCAATATAAAATGATATCCTTCATTGTCCAACAAAGAAACGGATATTATATTACACAGCATACTTGGTACAAAATAACACGGGTTCAAAACCAAAATACTTCCTGAAGGCAACCCTAGATGATACTCTCCCACGGATACAGCATGTATATTGGAACCATTTCCAACCCGCAGAGTATGATCCCCAATCTTTAAAACTCTACTATTTCTCAATCCCTGCATATAATTGCAGATGTGAGAACCAGAACCGGTATCTAATACCCAGGATGCAGAGTTTAAAGAAAAACAGTTTTCAGTTACAAACACACCTGAAGTGGAAGCATCAGCATGCTTCTTCTTCTTGAGATCAGCAAGATATTCAGCACAGTTCCGTTTCCAATGTCCTGACTTTTTACAGTAAAAACATTCTCCTTTCCTGCTTCCCACAGCCCCGGCTTTGTCTTTCCCCTTTGCCTTTCTAACTCCACCTTTCTGTTTGATGGACTTCTTCTTCTTCTTTCCCTTGGCCTTAGCTTTTGGGAATGATGAGGAAGATAGCCCAGCAAGCAGAGCGGGAGTCCTTGCCGTTTTCAACGTGTTCTCTGCACTTCTCAACATATTGAGAAGTTCAGGCAATGATTTCTCCAAATCATTCATATTGAAATTTACTATGAACGGAGCAAAGGCTGGGGGGAGAGACTGTAGAACAATATCCGTATATTGCTCATTATCCATAGTCCATCCCAGTTCCTCAAGTTCTTCAATAAGACCAATCATTTTCAAAACATGGTCTCCAACTGATGCACCTGATCGCACGCTTTTGGCGTGTCGGATGTTCAAAGAATTTAAGTGTAACCGCGATCAGGACGGTGTCGCTTTGCAGCTAGCCGGTGAGCACGGGTCGGTCCACAGGGAGATGGTGTTATCTTACCTTCTTGTCTTAGACGAGTCAATAAAGAATCTTGTATGTGTTTGTTTGATTCTAACCTATGTGTTTATCTGCAAGTATAAAGTTGTTAAGAAAAGATACGAAATTGTAAGCTAAGAAATCCGTACTCAAAACCTTTGAGCCGAGTCTTGACCAATTGAAGCTAAGCAATTGGCAACAACGTGGATTAGGGGATTTAAGCGCGGTATTCGTGGAATCCGGCTTATTTACCCTTGTCCTTCCGTTCTTGTCTCTTGCTTTCGCCTCCAGCCAAACCGAACGCAACCGGTCGTGGTTAGGAATCACCGTTACCTTGTCAGGGTACGGTGCCTAACGGAGCGCTTGCGTATAGTTTGGGCGAAGTTCAAATGGAAAATAACGGGAAAAGGAATTGGCAAAGAAATGTTAACTTACAATACCGTATTTCTTCTTAACAATAATAATTACAACATTCACAAAATAAACAAAAGAGAACAAAAAGAAAAGAACAAAGAAAAGAAAAGATACAAGTATTAAAGTGCATAAATAAAATTGCAAGTAAGTAAATAGCAAGTAATAAAAGACAAGGTAATAAATTGCGAATAATAAAAAGCGATAAAAAGAACACGGAAGTAGAACCCAAGCCAAGCATGTGCTCAATAGCCAACCCTTAAACTTGCAAGCTCAATGAAGAGGTTGCAAGATCAAGGGAAGGGTAGAGAACGCATGTGAAGTGAAGAACTAGTCCCGTGAGAAAATACGACCCTTGAGATCAATAACTAACTCTTACCCATTCAAGCTCAATGAAGAGGTTGAATGAGCAAGAGAAAACAAAAATCTCAAGGGGAAGAAGAAACACAAGAGAATGATACAAAGCCCTCATTTTCATTAATCTCCCACTCAAAAGCTCTCACTACATTTTAATGGAAGAGGAATGAAGAAGAAGAAGAAGAACTATACAAAATCCTAACAAAAGAGGCTACAAGAATGAACTAAAGAATGACCCCTTGGTTGAGCTCAGTTCTGCTGTATTTATAGGCTGGAGAATGGAAATCTAGGGCAACCACCAGAGCACATGGGAAGTTACAAAAAAGCCCCTGAAAAACGATGTTCTGAAGCCACAGTATGGCCGCGTTTCCGCGGCCAATACCCCCTATTGGCCGCGGAAACGCGGCCGTATAGGGGAGTTGGGGTGTGTGCTTTGGTCAGGATCCCTGGTTTTCTGTGTACATTATTCTGGTATCTGTGTATTCTGAAAATACCACCACATTTCTTCCACAATTTCTGTTAAGGGAAAGGTGGACTTTTTGTCAAGATTTGGAATGATTGCCTCGAGCTCCGCGTAGATCTCTTGGATTTTGTGCTACCATTGAGCCTTGTGCATGAGGATGACATTGATTTGACATTTTGTCTTCCTAAACTGGTATCTGGCAGCATACAGATGAAGAGCGGAGACCGTGTTTTATCAGTGGTTGGCAGGAACCCCGATTTTGTCGTGTTTTCCATGAATTTCTCCGTTTTAGAACCGAGAACCTGTATCCTGCAAATATGTAATAAACACGGATAAAAAGCACCTACCTATAAACACACGAGCGTAAGAATGGGCGGTATAAAATGCAGTATTCTGGTATGAACAAATACCCCCAAACTTAACTTTTGCTCGTCCCGAGCAAAACCAATTATTCATAAAAATAAAATGATAACCGCACTTTCGCAGGGAACGCGATTGCACTGAGCATGTGCAACAAGCCGTTAAACCTCTAGGTGTCCCTAGTAGGAGGAGTGTTGTCTCCTGAGGGTTTTCAGTGGATACTACCCACAAAATCCCGTCAAGCTAGTTTTGTAAAATAACTAAGATTCAACCCCCTAAAGTTTTGTTTCAGAAAATAACAATTCTATTATCCTAAGTCTAGACTATCGAACCTTTATTTTTCACACCTCGCTTCTTATTCAACTACAGATTTTTATATGTCTTTACGTGCAGTGCAAAATAGTGTCGTTAAGTTCCCGAAAGGTAGAATAAAGTCATTATGTCACACAATAAAGCCCAGATAACAATTTTAAAAGGATCACATAAGTTTTATAGAGAGTTAAGCATTTTTCAAGTTTCGTTTTCCAGTAAGGTTTCAACTTCAAAATTTCTATCTTCCTTAACAGGAAACTAAGTCGTATTTTTCACTCCACCTTATTCTTGTTTTCATTTCATACACACCTCTGTGAATGTGCAATAGTCTTTATCAAAGAGTAAGACCTTCATATCTCCGTTAAGAAATTTTTTAAAAGCCTGTCTTTTATCAAGATTATTCTCACACAAAGAACCGTTAGGAATTTTAACTCGGAGAGAACACTTGCTTGACTTTGTTTTAAAACTGGACTTTCTAGGCTTCTTAGCGAGCTTTGGGCCAATGCACCCAAACCAGTTGGTTTTAGGGCATTAGGTGTAGAAACACCCCAGCGGACTTAATTACTCAAGTTACCTAGATCCAAAAACAAAAGACAGTTTGACGTGAAAATCAGATGATTCAATACGAACGGAGATATAACCGGTAGTTCAATTATTTTTTTGGATACAAGACGTGTTTAGTGGGTTTGGTGTGTAATCATTCCAATCAAGTTTCTGATGGGTTTTTTTCAGACTTAGTTCCAATTACGGCATCAATAACATTCCTTCATATTCGCTTTACTTCATAAACTATTCTTGACATTACTTATTTCAGAACAAACCTATTTGATCCTCAGAAAATCATTTATCTGTTTAAAAGTTTTTTTAAACATAAAAGACTTGTCATCTAATTTCCAAGACTCACAACACGTGTAGTGTAATGTAAAGACGTATATCAGCCATAGTTAACTTCAAAGGAGAGTTATCTTTCAGGTTTTCAAAATCTAAACATAAGATTTAGTTATTCCTATTTTTTCAAACAAAAACCGTCGAATGTTGAATCAGAGTTCTTCCACAATCTAACTTGACAAAAAGTTTTTATAATTTTTGGAAAATTTTCAGATTTTTATGGATTTTATGGATTTAATATACAGATGCAAAATATACATATGAATGCGAAGGAAGAAAGCTTACCGAGCACACCCCCAAACTTAAACTTGACAGTGCCCTCACTGTCAGGCTATACCAAGAGGGTCAAAATTGCCGGCGCTCCCTAAAAACAAATTATATACAAAACAAAAAAAAAAAAGAGAAAACAAAAAATATATACAAAAAAGAGCCCCCCCAAACTTAAGTAAAACAGTGTTTCCACTGTTAAGCGTTGAAATTCAGGATTAGGGGGGAAAGAAAACAGTATCCATCTATACAAGGCCTTACACAGGCCAAAGGTTAGCACCAACCATTCAAAGATTTTATCGTCATAAAGCAGTGGCTGGTGGAAGAATGCGGAGAGGTAAGAAATGGAGACTACGCGAGACCGCTTGTGGAGAGAAGTGGACTGCGGTCTCGGTAGATCAGAAGAAGAAGAATGGCGGAAGGGAAAAAGAAGTGGAATACGAACTTGAGGGCGTAAATGGAGTAAATAGATTAGCACAATTTGTGATGAGCGATGTGTAAAAAGCGATTGTGCTAATATATTTACCCGTCGAGAGATGGGGTCAAATCCCTCAAGATTCGTAAGAAACCATGGGTACGCCGAACTTGGTAAACCAGACATATGAAATGAAAATGATACGGGTTCTTGCAAGGTCGGAACGACGTAAAGGATGGAGGGAAGTGGT
This sequence comes from Agapanthus africanus, assembly GCA_030015575.1. Lineage (NCBI taxonomy): Eukaryota > Viridiplantae > Streptophyta > Magnoliopsida > Asparagales > Amaryllidaceae > Agapanthus > Agapanthus africanus. The sequence goes on from JASDDO010000014.1 coordinate 671,393,186, forward strand.
TGAGGAAGGGTATCGGTTATAGGCTCAGGAGGGTGGACACAGTCAGTGGAAGGAACAGGATGAATTGGTAAATTCGACTCATCAAACAAAACTGGTTCATCCTCAAGACTATCCTCAAAATTTTCCTCAAAATTAAGCTCATCCATGCATATATCATCAATATCAAGACGCATATGAAGTTCGGGAAAAACAGTTAAAGACTCGGGATGATGATTTGAAGAGAAAAACTCAGTCAAATCTATGGGTTCATCATCCAAATTATTCCCCGCGTCAATATCCTCAATCAAGTGAAAATCAAAATTCTCTGACACCTCAACAAAAGCATGGATATCAATCAATTCAGGTTCTAGAGTGGAGGTGTAGAGGTCAAGAGGATTGGGTATGGTTTCACTCAAAAGGGACCCTTCACAATCGGGCAAATCAAACACTACAAAGTCGCACAACTCATTAAACATTCTATCTTCAACTGATAATTCATTTGGGACATTTGATAGACTTTCAACACTGGAGTTGTGGGATTCAATTTGGGACGGGTAGGTTTGATTTGGAAGGGGGTATATCTCACTCTCTCCACCCAAATTCACAGCCTGTCCTGCCGCCTCATCATACATTGAAAAAGTTGGAGCTAGTTGAAAACTAGCTACCGGATCACTAGGTTGTACGAGGGCGGCCATGGACGCATTCAAATCCATCGTCTGTTGTGAAGCTACCATAAATTCTTCCAAGGACTGTTCTAAGCTAGACATAGGTTGTGATGGGGTTTCAGTAAAAGATGCGAAGTTGGTTGGATACTGGAAACCCCCAAATGGCTGTGTAAAAGCAATGTCTAGGGAAGGTGCAAAAGTAGGGTAGGATTGGTAGGAATTGAATGGCTGGACAGGAGTGGGATCAACATTTGGATAAGAAGGTGAATGAAATTGTTGATCCCAAGAACTTGAAGTGGTGAAAGGAGTGAAAGATCGGCTACGAGATTGTTCAATACGTTCAGCAATAGACATAGGTCTTGGAGTGGCAACATGACTCGAAGAAGGGGTATCAACGTAAGAAGGAGTGACTGTTTGAAATGGTTGATACGAAGTGAATTGCGGAGTCAAATTGTTTGTCCTAGACGCGTCTATCCGATCTCTCAATGAAATTTTTGGCATGGAGGGGTCGTTTGAAGTTCGGCCAAAGCAAGAACCGTATGAGGTAATGTCTGGTTGTGGGTACCAAAGTTCGGCAAGAGTTTTGCGAGGTGGGGTACCCATGATATGATGAGAAAAGGAAAGAAAGGAAGAGAAAAGGAGGGGGAAATGAATGTGATTTTTTTTATTTTTTTTTATTTTTTAGTTAGTTGTTAGCAAAAGAATGAAATATACACAAAAGAAATATGGACAAAAATAATTACGACACAAAAATACCACACACCTAATCGTTCTAGGGTTCACCTAGGTCAACTAGACCTGCTCGAGAACTTGATTGTCGAAGTAAAACTGTGTCGAGAAACATGCTCAAGATATACTGATCACGAGGCCAGGTAAGTGCAGAGATAAGGGGAGGTTTTCCAACGCTTTCGCGAAGTTCCTTAATTAAATAACCCTTTCTCTTTTGGCGGTTTCGCCGTTAACACTTTCCTAGACACCCCGTAAACAATATACCGTTAAGCAAGCTTCTAAATACAGTTAACTTCTCCTAGTGAGCGCGAAGTCCTTAAGGCTTAAAGTCTAGTTTCTTTTAAATTTGTGTGGGCAAACGTTATGCGCAAATTCGTGATTTGTGGGCCACGGAAAAGGTGATGAAATCCTTTACCGTATGTTGTGGGGTTCGCTTGCCCTTAAGTCCGTATTAATTGATGCAATGCGCAATTCAAAAAAATTCTATAAAGAATCAAACAATCTTTTTTTTATTTTAAGCGCGGCGCTGCAACAAATACGGGTTAGTCAATTTTGGCGTTTGCTAGCGAACTTGCAAAGAATCCTGCAAAAGAATAGTATATTGGAAGCGTCGGATTTGAGAAGAAGGTGTTAGTAAAGTACGTACCGTTTAAGTTTTGGGTTAAGAAACCCCCGTTGAATCGAGTCCGGTAAGCTTGAAAGGTTCGCTTGCGCGGGTCAAACTACCCGGATCTTTGGCACTGTACTCCATAATCACCTTAACTTTGAATGTACACTTTGCTCCCACAATCGCAGTTTGCAAATCTGCAAAAATCTGCACACTTGCCCACAAAAATATTGTCCAAAAAAAACAAAAAGAATATTTTTTTATATATATATACAAAAAGAATATTAACCCGAATAACAAGAAAGAAAATACGCTACCGTCTCCCCGGCAACGGCGCCATTTGATCGCACGCTTTTGGCGTGTCGGATGTTCAAAGAATTTAAGTGTAACCGCGATCAGGACGGTGTCGCTTTGCAGCTAGCCGGTGAGCACGGGTCGGTCCACAGGGAGATGGTGTTATCTTACCTTCTTGTCTTAGACGAGTCAATAAAGAATCTTGTATGTGTTTGTTTGATTCTAACATATGTGTTTATCTGCAAGTATAAAGTTGTTAAGAAAAGATACGAAATCGTAAGTTAAGAAATCCGTACTCAAAACCTTTGAGCCGAGTCTTGACCAATTGAAGCTAAGCAATTGGCAACAACGTGGATTAGGGGATTTAAGCGCGGTATTCGTGGAATCCGGCTTATTTACCCTTGTCCTTCCGTTCTTGTCTCTTGCTTTCGCCTCCGGCCAAACCGAACGCAACCGGTCGTGGTTAGGAATCACCGTTACCTTGTCAGGGTACGGTGCCTAACGGAGCGCTTGCGTATGGTTTGGGCGAAGTTCAAATGGAAAATAACGGGAAAAGGAATTGGCAAAGAAATGTTAACTTACAATACCGTATTTCTTCTTAACAATAATAATTACAACATTCACAAAATAAACAAAAGAGAACAAAAAGAAAAGAACAAAGAAAAGAAAAGATACAAGTATTAAAGTGCATAAATAAAATTGCAAGTAAGTAAATAGCAAGTAATAAAAGACAAGGTAATAAATTACGAATAATAAAAAGCGATAAAAAGAACACGGAAGTAGAACCCAAGCCAAGCATGTGCTCAATAGCCAACCCTTAAACTTGCAAGCTCAATGAAGAGGTTGCAAGATCAAGGGAAGGGTAGAGAACGCATGTGAAGTGAAGAACTAGTCCCGTGAGAAAATACGACCCTTGAGATCAATAACTAACTCTTACCCATTCAAGCTCAATGAAGAGGTTGAATGAGCAAGAGAAAGCAAAAATCTCAAGGGGAAGAAAAAACACAAGAGAATGATACAAAGCCCTCATTTTCATTAATCTCCCACTCAAATGCTCTCACTACATTTTAATGGAAGAGGAATGAAGAAGAAGAAGAAGAACTATACAAAATCCTAACAAAAGAGGCTACAAGAATGAACTAAAGAATGACCCCTTGGTTGAGCTCAGTTCTGCTGTATTTATAGGCTGGAGAATGGAAATCTAGGGCAACCACCAGAGCACATGGGAAGTTACAAAAAAGCCCCTGAAAAACGATGTTCTGAAGCCACAGTATGGCCGCGTTTCCGCGGCCAATACCCCCTATTGGCCACGGAAACGCGGCCGTATAGGGGAGTTGGGGTGTGTGCTTTGGTCAGGATCCCTGGTTTTCTGTGTACATTATTCTGGTATCTGTGTATTCTGAAAATACCACCACATTTCTTCCACAATTTCTGTTAAGGGAAAGGTGGACTTTTTGTCAAGATTTGGAATGATTGCCTCGAGCTCCGCGTAGATCTCTTGGATTTTGTGCTACCATTGAGCCTTGTGCATGAGGATGACATTGATTTGACATTTTGTCTTCCTAAACTGGTATCTGGCAGCATACAGATGAAGAGCGGAGACCGTGTTTTATCAGTGGTTGGCAGGAACCCGGATTTTGTCGTGTTTTCCATGAATTTCTCCGTTTTAGAACCGAGAACCTGTATCCTGCAAATATGTAACAAACACGGATAAAAAGCACCTACCTATAAACACACGAGCGTAAGAATGGGCGGTATAAAATGCAGTATTCTGGTATGAACAGCACCAGGGGCCATTCGCATCTGAAACAGCTTTCTAGATGCCTCGTATCTCAAAGTATGAGATTGCTCTTCATACAACTCCTTTGTGTGAAGAAAGATGGATTGCACATCCATATTCTCGTGTTGCTTCTGATGGACATTGTCCATGGAAGCGAGCGCGAGGCACTTGGCTGTGTTGCAGTCATTTTCCCAAGTTTTTTGGATCTCCCTATCCGAGACAGATGATTCAGGTCCTGGGACGGGTGGGGCTTCAGTATTGAGAACATATGATACCTTATCATATGAGAGTGCAATGTTTAAGTTCCTCAACCATTCTTTATAATTTGGTCCTGTCAGTTTATTTTTCTCAAGTAGTAGCTTAAGTCCTGACATCTGTAACTGCCATTCGGAGAGAGAAAAGGATACACTTAGCGAAATGCTCTTGCAAAGAATTAGATTGGTTATTATTTTATCTAATCGATGTCTCCCACTGCTTTTATCAAATTTTCTTTCAAAACCTGAAAAGAAAACTAGCCAGGAATAATTACATTCTACAGTTTCGCTAACCGGTCAGTCTATCTAGACACCCACTGGATTAGTAAATTGTAAAGTGCAAAACTCTTCTGGAAGTAACACTTACTCACAGTGAGATCGAGATCCAACTATCATATAGATGGTATGCAATCTCATTGCAAATTTCAACTCTTGAAATTCCCGATATGGTTTTTACCCCTAGTCACTTATGACCTTGGCTATGGTCAACATATCATAAGTACTAGTCAAATTCTACCCGTCATTTCGTGATTAACTAGACCCACCCATATGACCCTTGACTATGATCAACATAATCACATGAATGTCCTAACTAATCGCATCATATGCTTTGTAGGAAGACATCACTTAGCTACCGTACACTACGCCTTGACTATAATCAACATACGCAGCACGAATACTAAGTACTCTGCTTCCTAAAATGACGGAGGGTTGCGGATGGTTTTTAAGAAAACCTTTAACGTTTTGAACTTGATCTCGTTGTAGAATCAAAACAGTTAAGAAAAGGAGTGGCTTAAGCTCCGCATCCTTTTGAAACTTGCATTTTTCATAAAAAGCCGAGTTGGTTTCAAATCTGATTCTACAACATCATTAGGTTTCTTTTCTTTACATTAATCTCATTAATGTGATCCCATCATTTAAGTTCCTAAGCCATCACAGAATAGAACGTATACTTATACCATCCGCATTCGCCACAGTGTCCCGTTATGCACCGTTAGGTTACTTAACTAACGGCATAGCGGGGCGGGACTAGCGCGGGTGTAAAATATAAGCAACGTTTATTATATATCATATATATAATAATAATCCATTCGTCTCAGATACTAAGTAATCACATTACAGAATATCAACAGCAGAAGCATATAAAAGGATATCTAGGATGTCCGTATTTTGTATCGAGCCAACAATAGAAAATACGGATTCCATGGTCGTGATGAATAGCCAAGCCCACACCCCTAGACCCCTACGAGAGCGGCAAGTGATCCCGCCAATTCTAGAGTTTAGGAGACCCAGTCTCGACTCCTCGAGATGGCCTCCCACTGAACCCTAGAACCCGGTCACTTGTGCTCCCCTCCTTAGGTCTATCCTAATGCGGAAAAGTAAATAATATACAATTGATTTATACATGAATGAAAATAAAAAACTCTTATCTCAAATAAAAACCCCCGGCTATTCAGTCGCGACAATCCTACTCATCATATCTCAGCAACACATAATATCTCATATCATCAACGTAAGTAAGTATGCGTATCCCGATTGTCGTTGACGTATAGCAACGAAAACGGCGATACACCACATACTACACTTACGGTCGCAGAAAATAAAATGAAAAACTACAACATTTGGAATCCACAATCACTTTAGACATCATAAATTCGAAATATCACATACTTCGTATTTCATGCCTAACTATATGAATTCCACATATTGTATCACATTTCAGATAAATAGACAATGTTAAACTTTTCGATCGAATAAACAAACACCCAAGATTTCCCAAACTGCACAACACTTGAGCCGAGTTCAAAAATTTCTAGAACATGCCACAGCCCCTTATGGACCAACCGTAGAAGGGCCAAACCAACGCCTCACATGTGGCAACGCTAAACTACCACAAACCCTAAGGTTCAGTGACAGTTTTGACGGTCACATAATTGAGTTAAGGTTATGTTCTTCTAGAGTGTCCACAGATACGCTTGCATGTTTTTCGAAAGTTTCGAATTCGGGAAAAATCCAACACTTGGAATTTTTCCAATACGGGAAAAATTGTGTTTCTAATATTCGTTCAAACATTTTAACACGTTCTAAAAATCTGAAAAATCTGAACGAAGTTAAACTTTTCCAATCGAATCACCAAATACTATATATCTCAAGAAACCTCAACACTTGAGTATGTTTAAAATATCTCAGAGGCATGTACTTATTAAATCAGGTGCACTGTATAAAACTTATTCCCTGATCCCTCTGTACGGCCGCGGATCCGCGGCCAAAGGCATGCTTTTGCCGCGGAACCGCGGCTCTTTGGAGCGATCATTGAAAAAATTTTATACAGTAACTTCTACAAAAGCCTGCTGAATTTTTTAAGAACTTTTAATTTGGAAAAATCCAATTTTCAAAAAATTTCCAGAGAGCGGTCCAAATTGGTGTTTCGTGGTTCGATCGGACTTTTAACATCGCCTACGCATCGCCTAAAGCTCTAGCTTGGCTCTGATACCACTGTTGGGCTAGCCTAGCACCTCATCAAGGGTTTGGTAGCATCACATATGCCATAATCAAAATTTTAGAGGTGCTAAGTTAACTCGACAAGAATCGAAACTAGAAGTTTTAGGGATTCATACAACTAAGCATCACATGCAAATGTAAAACTATCACTAAGAGTAGAGATTACAACCTTTGTAGATCTCCCTCGGTGACTCCTTGGCACTATGAGAGTTTGGAACGGATCGATGGAAGCCTTCCTTGTCCACGATGATCCACCCGAAGTCCCTTTGCCCAAAGCTCCTTGCCTTACTTGTTTCGCAAACAAAGTAGAGCAAACACCCTACGCAAATCGGCTAGATGTGTGTAGTATGATGATGTGGTTTATATTCAACAATTAAAACCCTTTCTTTTATCAACTTCACTCAAGAGAGAAATCAAGAGAGGAAGAAGAAGATAATGGTGGCTAAGCTTGAGCTTTCTATCATATCACATATGATAACTTGTTTTCTTCACACCCTTGCACTAATTGTACACCTTGTTTCATATCACATATGAAGCTATTTATAGTGATGATAAGGAATAATCACCATTATTCCATTACCACTATAATTATGAGTGGAAATTCTTTTCATAAAGAATTAAGCATGGGTGGAAATTCTTTTCATTAAGTTAAATAAAGCTTACCCACTAAAGAATAAAGGAACATGAGTGGATTTTCTTTACATTAACTTAAAATGATAAATACAAATTAAAAGCTTCAATATAAGTCTTGCATTGCCACCATTCTTGTATCATCAACCATGATACTATGTATGCATGTATGTGTCCATGCACATCATCATATGCATACATGCATGCATAAAAAAGGATTTAATTAAAGATTTAATCTAAATGTAATTTGTTAAATCAACACTTGATTTAGCAAACCGGTCATATCACATACGATCCGACAAATAGAAAATGCCCGATTAATATACGTTATCACATAACTGTATTTAATCGGGTCCCGCGCATATCTCATATGCACACCACATCTTTTTGCCTGAGCCAGGAAACTTCATTGTGGGACTCTAAGACTCGTCAATACGCCGGCAGTAGATGATGATCATATCAAACACCTACAAGCCGCAAGAGATCAGCTAAACGTAACGGCCACCCGGGTATTGAAAACGATCAGAAGAAAACCAGCGAAGCTGTAAAAACTCCCGTCGAGCCAACTGGCAACACTTACCGTACAGTCCGGTCTCTTCGTCAGATATGCTGCATATCGAGTCTAGGGATGGAATCGTCGACCCCAGTAACTCAATAAGTCATGCTGGTGTATGGCTCATAACAGATTGAGAAACTACTGATAACTCTTATCAGTAAATCTCAGCAGCCCTGGCCAGGGACTTCATGTTACAGCCAATCGAGCATAGCACAACATCAACCCCCAATACCGGGAGAGACGAAACCCCTCCTATCGCTCATTGCCTCCATGCGCCTCAAGACTGTACCCAAAGACCACCTGTTTGCACGACTCAGTAGAGCCGTGGTAGGGTGGAGATCAAAGTATAGTGGGAGGACACACAAGACTCTATGACGATCTCGGGTCTACAGACTAACCTGTACCAGTGTTCCCTGAGAACTGCTATCCGACGATAGATATAATACCACATAGGAGTTCTCGGCGAGTCCGTTCAGTGTACCCAGTCTCCACTGAGCACCCACATACAATCTTTGGTGTCTCCTCACCAGATGGATATGGGATCATCCATCGCCCATCATATGGGACAAGAATGGTATACGCTAGTCTACTCTGGAATATCGATGCCCTGTCTCGATACACCCTCGACTAGGAACAATTCAAGGATATGCTTATAAACTACACGTGCCCCACTAGTATGATCCGCATCATAATCACAGTAGTCAAGCAAATATCCTTTGGGCTTTATCAACATGTTTAAATGATTAAATCTACATGTCCAGATAAATTAAACCAGATAGCGTACTATCATGTTGAGCAAGAAATTCATCTATCTCCATATATATGTCCAAGTTTCCACTATCCATATAATGGCCTTTAGGGCATACATATTACTAACAGTATCTTGACCAGCTATGACAATGCCGGATGGGATGGTGCTTGTGTAGGAGTTTGTGGCACAGTCGCACTTCTTGCTAAAGAATGCCACTGAAATCTAGACAGTGGTAAAGCACCGGTTTTAGTATCCCAAACGTCCAAGGGAAACGTAAACATAATATACGGCAATTGGTTCACGAAACACGATGCACGAAGTGTGGAGTGGAAAGAGAAAAAAATGTCCCACTGGGCGTGCCAAAATATGTTTACCACCAAAAACGAGGAACTGAGGCATGGGGAGTGCGTCCAGCCTGAATATGGGGGCAGATGTTATATGAAACATATCCGTCCACCGCTCCTAAAATACCAGGTTAATTTATGGCACCGTATATCGGAGGTTTGGATGGATGCGACCGTTGTAGCAGACTTATCAGATTCCTCCTCACGAATGATGGGTTTATTGATTGTGGGGATGCTTTTTCCTGCAGATGCAAGCCCCTGCAGTTAATTACGTTATCGCAAAGCGATAATAATTTTCTCCTTCTCTATAAATATCACTTCGTGTCGTGTTATATATATTTTTTATTTTGGGTTTTCCCCTGGATTGTTTACGGAGACTAACATTGTCGTCGACCGTAGGGCGCGGATTAGTCCAAATCCGTAAATCTCATATTTAAGATGAACTTAGGTATTTTCTGCCATCAGTTCAAGGGTTTAAGGATCATTAATCTTGTTTCTATACTAAGATCAACTTAAAATATGGTTAAGCATCGTTAATCTTGTTTTAGATTAAGGTCAACTTGAAATGTATGAACATATGGGCTTGATTGATTTTTTTAATATCAAAGAAGTTTAAAATTTTAGGGACATGGTGTATTTTAGACTAAACATTAGGATTCATATTTACCCAATAGTGCTAAGCACTAGGCCGTGTATTTTGTTTTGGGCTTTACATAACCCAACAGTGCTAAGCACTGGGCTCAGATGCTTAAGCTTCAACATAGGATATAATATTGTGTATACTTCAGTGCTAAGCACTCAATCTTATAGAACACACGTAGGTTTCACGTGAGCCGCTGTCTTCATGGACGCTCACGTGCCTTTCACGTGAGTAGTGCTGAGCACTCAGTCACATAGCCCTCACGTGGGTTTCATGTGAGCCGATGTCTTCATAGACGCTCATGTGCCTTTCACATGCGTAGTGCTGAGCACTCCGCCACATAACGCTTACGTGGCTTTCATGTGATTGGTGCTAAGCACTCGGTCATATAGCGCTCACATGGGTTTCACGTGAGACTCTAAGTCTCGAACGCTCTCGTGCTTTTCACGTGGGCTGTTGTTTTCTTGGGTACTCAGGTGCCTTTCACGTGAGTCATTATTTTCTTGGGTACTCACATGTATTTCACTTGAGACACTGTTTTCTTGGATTCTCGCGTGCCTTCCACATGAGACTCTACCATATTCATACAGAGATTAACTCTGGAAAAATAAAGTTAAACTCTAAAATCTCAAATTTTCTTTATAGGTCTTGTTTATACAAGAAATAAGTTTTTTCTTTTTACGTGAGAACTAAATTCTTAGTGGAATAAAAACCATATCTTTAGGTAAAATCACATCTTTAGGGGAACTAAGTTCCTGGGATGTAAATTTCATCTTTTCTTCCTTTCTTCCATGTTCTTTTCTTCTGTTCATATGGAGGGGGTAAAACATCATTATTTTTCCCCTAGATCTTGAGTCTGAACAACAAGATTTTTCTGATGAGAATTAAATTCTCTTTTTTATGGGAGATTTGTCTTGTGGATCTCAAATCCAAAGAATGGACTAAGTTCTTTTAAAGGGTTAAACTCTTATATCATATGTAAGATAGACAGAAGGGGGATATTTTTATCCCTGTTTTTACCTACGGTCTTTCTTAGGAGGTGGAAGATGATCTTGCTCGAAGAGAATTGAATTCTGTTATAGAAGCTTATGGGGAGTATTTTTTACCTCGCAAAACCTTATAGAGGGTATTCTCTTTATGAGACTTAGAGTCTCGGGTCTTTTATATAGGAGAGGAAAACCTATCAATTAGTTTGAGTAAATCTCTCATTGAGAGATATCAATTGATTTAATTGATATTAAAGATCACTTGGGGAATTTTGTTCGCCGTTGGATCTATGATCCAGTGACTTCCTGTTTAACAGAAGATATTTCTTGTTAGTTTTAACAAGATTAGGAAAATATTTTCTTAATAAAGAATTGAATTCTATCTAATGATTTCATTGGTGATATTATAATAACCATTGAATTTTAAATCCAAAAGTTCTCTGTTTAACAGAGAAAATATTTCTATATTAGAAAGATCAGGGGAAATATTTCTCGAATAGAATTTAATTCTATCATGTAGAATTTAATTCTACTAGAAGCCAGCACTTCAAGCTGAGATGCTCACATGTACGGCACGTGAGCGCTGCCATATATATATATATATAGCAGCGGCGCTCACGTGCCTAACAAGTGAATGGTGCCATATATATATGGCAGCGGCGCTCTCGTGCTTAGTACGTGGGTGTTGCCATATAATTATGGCCAGGGTACTCATATGTTTAACACGTGGGACTTCCCTAAATTATTTGGGGGAGAACAGCTATTCTTGCTTCACTTGTTATTCGTTTACGCTACGCTTGTTTTACTTGTTATCCGTTCGCGTTATGCTTACCATTGCTTCATACATTCTTATATTTTAGCATCCGTTGTTGCAAAGTTAATTATACGTTGTTCTTTGTAGAGTGTTTTTCGTCACCTTATTGAGATAGGAATACGTGCGCTTATCACGCATGTACAGATTTTCCTGGTCTAGGATAGGCTGGGGTTTATTGATTGTGGGGATCCAAATGTTCGGCAGCCGCGGACAAGACTGTCGTTAATTACCCTTCGTTTGTGAAGCGAAAGAACCTCCAATTAACGGGTCAAACAGATCATGCGAACTCAATGTGTAATGTGCGATATATGTGTTATGTTTTGAAAATAATGCAAAAAGGCATGTTCATTTCATTTTTTGTTTATTCTGTAAATATTTACAAGAAAGACTTTAAAAAGAAAATTTTGGTATTTCTTTTCTTTTCTTTTATTTTTTTGTGTGTAAGTGAAGCGCAACCGCGCAGCTACAGTAGCATACGTTGCTGCAGTGCGCGCTACAGTAGCACGGCTGCAATAGCATGCGCGGCTGTGCAGTAGCATGCACAGCTACAGTAGCGCGGCTGCAGTAGCATGCGCTGCTACAGTGCGCGCTATAGTAACATTCGTGTTGCGGTAGCTTGTGTGTTTACAGTGCGCGCTATAGTAGCAGTAGAATGCACAGCTATAGCAACTCAGCTACAGTAGCGCAAAATGCGCAATGAGGGAGTCAAAAGGTCTGGGTTTTCTTAGGCGAAGCCTGGATTTTGGAGCTTGAGCTCAAGGTGATGTTCTCTTCTTTTGGCCTTGAGAGGCTCTCTTGATTTCTCAGAACATGGGTTTAGGATCTTGGATGATGAAAAGGGGCTTCTTTTACCTTTTCCAAGCCTTGGAACTTCTCATAATGGAGCTTTTAGTAATGGATTCTTCTTGTTCTTCCTCTCTCAAATTGGACCTTGAGGAGGAAGAAGAAGATGGGTAAAAAATCTCTCCTTTTGAGATTTGAGAGAGTGCTTCACTCTCTTTTCAATGGGTTTATGGCTAAAATGTAATTTGTTTTGGAAAATGAGAGTTTAAACTCTTGAATTGATAAAAAAAGAGGAAAAATGAAGAATTTGAAAAGAGAGAGAAGATGAAGATGGAGGCACTAATTTTTAGTTGGGGATTTTTTTCTTCTCATCTCTTCATATTGTTTTCCTTATATAGGCTCCACTTTTTACACATAGCCCCTTTGATTTTACAAAATGGCTCATTTGCTCATCCATGCCCATATGCTCATTTATTTTTGCACATAAGCCATGGGTTTTACATAATTTTGGTTTTTCGCCCATTTAATTTACAATTTAACATTCATTTGCGTATAAAAGCTATTTATTACATTTTTCTCTTTTTTCTCTTTCTTTCGTTAAGGACCAGTCGGTTTCGCTTGGGCTTTAGACAATTTGGGCGTGGGCCCAGTTGCTTGGGGTCGGACCCGGGTCCATTCGGGCGTTGACTTTGGCCTGTTGATTTTGACTCGTTGACTTTTATTTTTTGACTTTTAATTTGGATTTTTGATTTTGGCAATAGGGTGTATTTTTTTACCCCAACATTGTTTTTATGAACTTTATGTATTCCATGAGATTTGAGAAACCGTGTGGTTCTATTTTATAAAACTTGGTTATGTTTGCACATTGCGATTTACTCTTGACAGGATGATAATGCGTCCGCCATGAGTTTCTATATATTTATGGTTTGATGATATCCGGTAATTGAGATGGGGATAGTAGCCGATTAAGGATACATGGTGAAATGGTTTGATGATATCCGGTAATCGAGATGGGGATAGTAGATGATTACGGATACATGGTGATATCCAATACCGAGGTAGGGATATTAGCCGGTTACGGATATATAGAGAATGAAATGAGGGTTGGTTCGAGAGGCAGTGCCTTATAAGATTGAGATATTTGAGTGTCAATGATTGAAACATGAGATTTGATAATGATTTTATTGATGATGTTTTCTATTGTGCTCGATTTGTTATGATGAGCTTACATTTACTTATGCTACATACATGTTATCACATATAATGTTAGTCTCATATCTTATGATTGGCCGATGGTTCGTTTATGCATACAATTTCTACCTTGTGATGTCTTTCTACTCACGAGTAGACAACTCATCCCTGTTGTGCCATAACTTCTTGCAGGACAACGGCCGGGATTAGTAGCGGCTTCATTGGAACACTTCTTTCTTTTGGGAGCATGATTGCTTTTGGTAGGTGGGTTATGAAGTTACATCGTAACCGCCTCTTTGATACTTATCTTTATATCTATATAAAACTCCATCTACCACTTGTATATTCATCTGACTTAGATTGAGTCGAGACTTAGATATTTGTTCTTTTGGGTCGAACTCGGGTAGAGTCGGCTATAAGATTTTATTTATGCATTTCCTTATATTTGCTTGTGTTGTTCTTCGCCTTAGGCATCGTATATTATTGCGTGGATTGTGTCTCCGCCGTATGAGTGTCGAGCTTGCTCCCATATGGAGATGCTTTTATATTTATCATTGTACATAAAATTTCTTCAAAATTTACAAAGTAGGTGCGGCCGTATTTTTAAATGAAAAATGTTTTCAAAGAAAACTTACTTCTTTGTTTTTACTACAAATCTTTCAAAAAAAAAGCTTTATTTCATTTTATAAATATTTCTTAAAACTTCACCTCTATTACTTTCAATATATAGGTTTTAATCCTGGTTTAGGCTTACATAGGTTACGGTGGGGTCTTCTAGACTTCACGTGATCCTTGTGCCGGTCGCATGCTTTTTCGGGTCAAGACAACATCCTTTCCTTGATCGTGCACACTACATCGACTGTCGCCACGATCATCTCTAGTCCAAGGAGTTCTCTATCCCCCACATCGTACCAACTTAGAGGAGAGCGACATTTTCGACCGTAAAGTGCTGCAAAAGGGGCCATCCTAATACTGGCATGTTAACTATTGTTGTATGCAAATTCAACGAGGTGCAGGTGATCATTCCACGATCCTTCAAAATCAAGCATACAGGCCTTGAGTATATCTTCTAGGATCTGGATAGTCCGCTCGATCTGGCCATCCGTCTGAGGACGGTAAGCCATGCTGAAACTCAGACTCATGCCCAGGCTAGCTTGAAGACTCTGCCAAAACTGGGATCAAAATCTGGTGTCCCGGTCGGAGACGATGCAAACAGGTACCCCATGCGGTCTTACAATCTCTTGCATGATTTATAGGTATCAAAACAAGTTTTTTATACATCTGAGGGTTAAAGACTTATTTTAAATTTAACTAACCTCCGTGTATTTCCTTACCAAATTTCTATAGACCGGCCGACTCGAAATGGAATAAAGTGGGCCGACTTGGTGAGTCGATCCATGATAACCCAAACGGCGTCATTACCCTTCATGCTGTGAGGGAGAGCAGTCACTAAGTCCATGGTAATGTGCTACCATTTCCACTCTGGAATGGGTAACTATTGAAATAGACTTGCAGTTCTGTGATGCTCAGCCTTCACTTGCTGAAAGACTAAGCACTTTGCTACACTCTGAGCAACTTCCATCTTCATGTCGTGCCACCAGTAGTGCTGACGAAGATCCTTATACATCTTCGTGCCATCAGGGGTGTACAGAATATGGAGAGCGGTGAGCCTCTTTCATCAGCTCCTCTCTAACAGTGTCGGCGGGCATGCATAATCGGCTCCCATACCGCAAGAATTCATCCTCATGAATGATGAATTCGGATCGAAGACCACTCTCGACTTGTTCTCTGATCCTCTGCAACTTGGCATCGCCTGCTTGAGCTGCCTTAATCTGTTCTACAAGCGTAGACTAGATCTACAGATTCATCAAGAATGATGTAATTCCTGGCACTACCACTTTAATCTCTAATCCATGAAGCTCTTGCTATAACTTCCACTGTGCGGTGAGATTCATCGCTAACGGCTGCCGGCTCAGAGCATCGGGGACCACGTTCACCTTCCCTGGATGGTACTGAAGATTGATGTCGATGTCCGCCATAACTTATAGCCATCTCCTTTGCCGCATGTTAAGCTCCTTCTGTGTAGAAACATACTTCTGGTTCTTGTGGTCGGTATAGATATTAATTCTCTCTCCCAGTAGATAATGCCGCCAAATCTTGAGAGCGAAAATAACTGCTGCCGGTTCTAGATCGTGTGTGGGATAATTGAGCTTGTGCGTATTTAGTTTCCTTGACACGAAAGCTACAACCCTGCCATGTTGATGTAGCACGCATCCTAGTCCCTTCCCTGAAGCATCACAGTGAACGTCAAAACCCCCAGATCTGTCCGAAATAGTGAGGACAGGTGCAGAGGTCAATCTGGACTTCAGCCCCACAAAATCTTTTTTACATGCTTCAGACCACACAAAGGTTTCATCTTTCCGAGTGAGCTTGGTTAGAGATTCTGCAATCTTCGAAAACCCTTCAATGAAATGGCGATAATACTCCTCTAAGCCCAAGAAACTCCTTATGTCCTTGACTGATATAAGTTATGCACCCAGTTGTAAATCAATACTAAACTCAAGAGCTCGATCGGGAGGCAAACCTGACATATCTTCTGGAAAAACATTCTCGAACTCTCGAACTACCTCAGGCTTATCTCCTTCAGCTTATAACGATGAAATTTCTGCTGTCTTCGACCTAGCTCGATAGATGCTTGGCTCCAATGTTATGTCTCCACTCTTAAAATAGAAGACTGGGTATTCCGGTATTTTGAAAAATATCCACCTTTGATGACAGTCAACGGTAGCGTAGAACATACCCAGCCAATCCATTCCCAAAACAACGTTGAAGTTTGGTATGTCCAGCACTTTAAAATCTGCATAGAACTCTCTGCTGCAGACTGCAATTAGGCACTATTCAAACCCTATGATTGCCTTCAATACATTCCCTGAGCTGACGTTCCAGCTCGAAACGAGAAGCTTTACCGGAATCGCATGAGTTCTCACGAATCGTTGTGATAGAAAACAATGCAACGCTCCAGTATCGAACAACACGGGTGCAGGTAGGGTGGATACTAGTGTCGCACCTAAGTTACATGGGGAGGTTCAAGAAAAAGGGAAGAACAAAAGAATACTAGAAATTGGAAATGGCTGAAAAAAGATAGGAAGAATTTTACCAGTGATAACCTGACTTGTAGCTTCGACATCTTTGACCGACATAATAAAGGCGTGGTGTTTCGACGTGAATCTCGACGGTAGGAATCAGATGGGCGTTGAATCTGATGCAACGTGGGTGTCAGAAATGTTCATGTGATTAGGGAACAACAAATTTTAAGACGATAAATTTACCTGTCGAGGATAGTGAATTCGGCGTCGTACTCATATCAACTTGACCCCATATAGATCCTTGTTGTAGGTGGACAAACTGTTGTTCCATCTCGAAACGAGCGGTCTCCAGGAAGTATTTGGCGTCGTAGAGTTCGCAAAAAGTCTTCCACTCGATAGGCTGTGTAATCCGACTCTCTTTGGACTTCTATCATACCATGGAATTATCGATCAGCTGAAGTTTCGCAACTCGAACCCAAGCCTCTTCTGGAATTTGAGCTATCGCCAGGTCATCTTCAATACTTTGAGTCCCTTCTTCAGCCTCTAAAGGGCTCTCTTTTTCAGATAAATTCTTTGGGTGTAACGACCGGAATTACTTCACTCATGGTGCTTCTGCTTCAGGGCAGACGAAACTCTGACGAAGAAGAGCAGTCTGCTCCTACTGAATCATACCTTGGGCCTGCTGGCCTTCGAGTAGGCTCTTGATAGCCTATAGAAACACTGTTTGTTCAATGATTGGAGTTGCAGCAGTAGGTGGTGGCAGTAGTGGGATATCTTCATTGATGTTGGGGTGATCAGGGGAAGCCATCACCTTAAATTGAGAAAAGATGGATTAGAATAGATTCAAAAGAATTGAATTGTGATCATTCATAATTATTGCACATTTTTACGGTCATTTTCCCTATTTTTATTCATTACTAAATGGTGTTATTTATAATTTAAGAACATATGTGGGTTTATATGTAAAAAATATTTTGTCATATGTTTCTTAATTTATAATTAATATAATTGGGCGTAATATATGCATGTCATATTTAAACAAAATATCCATGTGATTTTTAACCGTTATTATTAAGATGTGCATATCATATCATATAATATCCATTAAGTAATTAAAATTGGTAGGAATATTATCTCAATTAAAATAAATGCTACTAATGATTTGATTTGAGATATTGTACAAGTATTAAAATAACAAATTAGTTCAGGGCTACGAACATGAGTAAGAGATCAAATCAAATCAAGTTAGCGAACCAAATCTGCCAAATTTTAGAAGCAAAATAAAGATTCTCGCAACTACAGAGAGAAAGAAATATTTTCAAAATATATTCATTAGAAAAATCTCCTAACACCGCGAGAAGAAAGCAGAAAAAATCTGGAGATGAAAATCCTCCAAACAGCGGTCGAATAGTGCATATGACGGCGGAACCGCGATTCAATAGTGGTCGTTCGATGTGTAATTTTAGGGGCATGATTGTCTTTTCATATATATCGAGATGACATCTAGAGTTTCAAGTTTCAGAGCTTATATAAAGGACCGAACAGCAATCTATCTTTAGATGGATCTACCGAGCAATCTAGGGTTTTTAGTTCTTTTAGTTTTTTAGCCAATCAAAGTCTGTAATGCTAATTTTCTATAAAAAGTAGTTTCTCTTTTAATTTTGTATAATTACTTTCCGCATTACTTTCTGCATTTATTTTCCGCACTTTTCTTTTTTTTTATTTTTCTTATGGGTTTCTTATTCTTCTACCTTTCTTCTTTTACTTTGTTTTTCCCAATGAGCGAGTAAATTCTCGCTTGTTAGGATTTGTAGGAAAGGGTAGTATAATGGATGAAAAATCCTTTATCTTTTTCTTATGATTTAATTTTTATAAATTTTAACAAAGGGAGTCTTAACCCTCTTATTCGGGCGTGCTACCAATTCATGGTAGTTGCGATCTCGATTTGAGATTCGTTAATACTTGCTTTGTTGAGGGTTTGAGATCGATAGGGATCAATGGAAGGACAAGGATCGGTAGAGGGAATCCCTAATCCCTCCAAGTACCCTAATCTACATTCATCGCTATTTCTCTAATATTAAATAATTAAAAGATAAAAAGAATTATTTTTAAAACTCCATCCATTAACTACACAATCCGAAAAACCCTACAAGCCCTTCTCTTAAGAAATTTTCAAATCTATTTAGTATAAAATGATAACAATCCAACCTTTCTTCTATTAACTCGTCTAAAATAAGAAAAATAGTTCACCATTTCCCTGTGGACGGACCTTACTCTCTATCGGCTAGCTATTACTACACCGTTATTGATTGCGGTATTTAGGAAACATAAATACTCACTTTTTCACACCAATCAAATGGCGCCATTGTCGTGGAAATGGTAGTATTATTTTTCTTGTTATTCGGGTTGATTTCTAAAAAAACAAAATAAATAAATAAATAAAATTAAATAAAAACTGCATCTTGTATTTTAACGATTCTTGTGCGAGTTTTGCATGAAATCTGGAGTATTTAGAGTGAACCAACAAAGATTCAGAGACTTTTAAATAGGAGCAGAGGAGCATTGGAGTTCAGTGTCAAAATTTGGAGAGCAGATCGCATCAAACGGCGACGGAACCGTGGCCTAATAGGGTATTTGGCGGCTGAACCATGGCCAAATTGTGGAGTCAGGCCCCCAGATCTTTTTGGTATTATTTCCACTTCTTCCTCTCTCCTTTAAAACTCCAATAAACTGTTTCTACCTGCAGAATTCTTTGCAAACAGCGCCGCTTAAAAACTATTTTGTGTTTTAGATTTTGGAACGTTTTGCATATTTAAAACGAACATTAAGGGGGGAAAACCCAAATTCAGATTATGTGGGAAGTTCATTACCCTTCCTAAGCACCAAAAATCACAAACAAGCATACGCATCACCCTACATTAATAAAAAATATCTAAACCAAGCCTCTAAAGACAATCGCGCTCAATTAGGATAAGGGAGGGTCGTGGGTAATTTATTGCTTATCCGTATTTTTCTTGTGGTGTCTAAGGCAAGTGTGACTAAGGAAAGTGGTTTGCTTAATTAGGCCCGCTATTTCGGTGATTCGTATAGAGGATACCTGGCACTTACCCGGCTGCAAGATTGATAAGGATATGATAAAGGATTTATCCTACATCTTATCCTTTGGAAGTCTAGGAGCGGTCTAGTGATTTGACCTAGGTGACCCTAGATCTAAGGGAACATTTGTGCATATTTGTGATTGGTTGAGTCGGGTTTCTCTTTCCACGCAAAACAATCCCAATTTTTTTTTAAAAAACCTACCATTTCACCATCTTTTCTTTTCATCTCAAATTCTTTTCACTTTCTTATGATGGGTAATCCAAACCGAACAACTCTTGATGAGCTTTACTACACACAACCAGATATTTCTTTAAATCTTTATTGCTTTGGTAAAACTTCCGACCCGACCATTTCTTTAAGAGATAGGATAGAGGGCTCTGGAAATAATAGTTGGACACCTCACCCAAATTCCTATCAATCGTATCAAAATTCAACACCTTCTTATGTTGTAATCCTTTTAAGGTTAGTGGGGAAACTTTTAAACCTATGTCCATTGCTGAGCATATTCCGAAAGCACGTAACCAAAGTTTCATACATTTCCCTACTCCAAAACTCTTAAGACAACAATAACAATCATTTCCATATGAACATATTGATACTCTTTTTGAGGCGAATATGGCAACTTTTACACCCATGACCATCGCTAAGAAAATTGCAAAAGCTAGTCGCCAACAATTCAACCAATCTCAATCTTCTTCATATCAAAATGTTGATCCTAATCCTATTTATGAAAATTGGATACACCCTTCTAACTCTTATCAACAGTATCAAACTTTCACACCCTTTCATGTTGATATTTCTCTTTAGGCTAATGTGGCAATTCATAAATCCATTTCTATTGCGGAACACATTAAACTCCCCCTTAGCCAACAATTAAACACATTCTAACCATACTCAACTTTTGCATTTTATTTAGACAGTGCTTCTGAACATCAATTAGAAAGTTCCATGGTTCAAAGAAAATCCTTCATTGAAACTTCTTCATAAACCATATCTAGTCTTGAAGTAAAGTTAGAATTAAGTAGTGAGAAAGAACCAGGGATCCCTCATAGTCAACCCAAAAACAATTCTTTTGATCTCAACACCTTCCATCCTGAAATCAAACCGAATGTATTTGGTGATCAACCGCTTAATAATCTAATTGATGAGATGCCCGAGAATAACATGTTTGACTTTTCTAATCATGAGTGTGAAAGTGAGCCTTACACCATTCCAAATCAAATCGATCCTTATCTGACTAAACTTGACATTTCAAAGCTTCCAATTCTATCAAGTGAACCTAGTGATCCATCGATTGAGGATAATATAATTGATGAATTTTTAAAGAACTATTCATTTAATTTGACTGAAGGTGTTAGTGAGATCGGTGTTGAGAATATCTTTGAAGATGAATTCGCTATGTTGGATGAGTTGGATTCCCCGACTCATCATGTCCCTTCCATTGAATGTCAAATCTTCCTGTACATTTAACTGATCATATTCTTACCACCAATCTATCTGATATGCAAAACGATATTCAGCCTTCATCTCCTACATCTGGATCAACAATGCTCGACGCCCAAGTTCATTTACCTATTTCATTACACACTTTCTTTGGTTCTTCTCATCTTCTTTCAATTCCATCGAGATTTGATGAACCACACTCCGATATTTCGAGTTCTATGATTCTTGAAAGACCACTTGATTTAGATTCTTTTAAGAACGGGGAAGATGAGCTTTTCGATTCTTCTACCTCTATAATTCTTAACAAATCGAGTGTTTTGAATCCTTGTGCGCAAAACATTGACTTTGAAACTTTCAACCTTCCTAGTGAATCTGCCTATTCCACTAATATAACTATCGATTCCTTTCTTTTTGATGAGATCATCATCGATGAAAGTTTCGAAGGTATTTTCACCGAAGAACTCGTGTTCCGTGAAGACTTGGATACTATGATAAATCAACCTCTACCGGAAATTCGTGCGCCTCCCTTTGAGGCAGAAGAAATTGAACCGCCACTCCTTCTTCTTATCACATATGAGATTACGACTATTCTATCCATTCCTTATCTTTCACATTCTCGTTTTCATTCACACTCACTTTTTCATCTCCACTAACCGAGATGTAAATCTTTTCGATTACACCTCTTTTCTTCCCCTCGCCCCCACATCATCTCTTATCGTTACTCTCATTTCTATTTCTTCTACTCAAGACATGATACAACCTCTATTCTTATACAGTCTCGAGTCATTTTCATGTCTATCCGTTACACTATCTTTCACCAACCATGGTGTTACCTTGATAAAATATTTGAATGGTTGGTATTGGTTTTTGAGCTTTGTAAAGCCTTGTATATACTAATATGATTTTTCTCCTCTCTTACTTTGAACTTTAAATTCTTAAATAGTGGAAATGTTGTTTTAATTAAGTTTGGGGGAAGGAAAAATATTTTTAAATGGCACTTGTATGAAAGGAAATTTTTGCACGATTGTGAGCCAAAAACAAGTTTATGGGAGGATTTCACTGTCATTAACTCTTGTTCCATTTACTAATCTTTGAGAACTTTTTCTCCCAAGTCTACAGGTTTTGAGCTTACAGGACGACATCAGTGAGGACACTGCTGCAAACAGGTTTGGGGGAAGGTTTGCATTTATTCATGTATCATTTTGAATTAAAAAAACTAAAAAATTTTGAATATAAAAGTTAGAAAGTGAAAAATACATATGAAAGAGAAGAAAAGACTTAATAAATGCAAGAAAATTAGATGTTTTATAACGAAGCTAGTAATACGTGGTCATGAGCTGTTGTCACAAGTGTTAATAAGATAAAGAAATCACTAGTCTGCGGATGGAAATAAGTCTGAAAATAATCCCTATTCTTGAGTCCAAATTTCTAAACGTTGATACCCTACTATATGCACTTGCACACATTTTGAAACTTGGGATAGTAGAGCATACCTTGAAATACTCTTGCCTGAAAACCTTAGTATGAATAAAAAAAATAACAAAATATAAATGACATATAAAATAAAATTTAAAAGAAAAATGAACACTAGTTTTATAATTACTTAAGGCGGCATTATATAAAAAAATACAGCAAGGGTGCCTTACCACCTAGTGTCTTAGACCAACTGGTTTGGGGGTAACTGCTAAGCCTTAGGTGTTGCATGATTAGGATATTGCTAAGTACGGCTAATAAGTGAGCATATTCGGTAATCGGTTGGTTAGTGCCTCAAGAAGTATTAACGGTCACATGAAGAATGTGTGATCCATCTAAAACATCACCGACTAAAAATTACTAAGGAATATGGACAAAGGGTATGATAGCTTGAATTGAATTCTCCAAGTGTAAGGATACACACGCGTAGGGGTATATGATCAATGTTTGGAGAAGAGCTAGGGAGGAAGACTAGAGACGATATTTTATTGAGGAATGATATGATTTCCGATATCTTTTCAAGACCATTAAGATAGGGCTCATGACAACTAAAAAGCTAGTGTAGTTTGAAATGTTGGGTTATGGCAGCGCCCTAGCCATCTACCATTACCGTTTGCGGAACAAAAATTTATGAAACTAGCGCTAGAACAACCCGATAACCCGGATTGATCCATAAGCCCTAGATAACAAAACATGCATTTGAGCAAAACTAAAGGTTAGAAAGATTATACCAAAAGAATCAAGTCTTTCGGTCTTCCATCTTCCTCCTTAGCTCCTTGAGGCGTGCTCCAATGAACTTGGTCGCCGGTCTCCCTTCGTCGAAGACGATTCACCCGAGGGATGTAGTGATGGCTCTACCTTCACATCAAGGATGCAAGTGAAGTAACTAGGGTTTCTAGGTTGCTAATCTAGAAAGCCTAGAATGTAGTGAGTGTTCTAAAGTGTTTGGCTATCTCATCTCACCTCCTTTCATGATTCTTAACACATGATGGGTTGAGAGGAGGTGATAGATGAAGGTGGAGGAAACCATGAAAATCAAGAGAGGAGTGAAGCACAAATGGTGAGGAGAGCTCAAAACTCAAGTGAAGAAAATAATGAACCATCCTTAGAGAGAGAAAATCCAATGCTTAGTTTTGTAAAACCATTCTTTTCAATTTTAAAATGGCACCATACTTGAATAGTATGCACAAATGAATTAACAATTTATTTGTGCACACTATGCAAGCATGGCCCTCACCATACTCCCCTCAAATCATTGCCACCTCATTATCCATTTAAATAAATGGTAACTCCAAAATGAGGTGTCCACCTTCTAGAATGTGATCTGTAAAAAAATACGGATTACATTCTACTGTATATGCATACCTGTATTCGTACCGAAATACGAATACCCAAAGAGATAGAATAACACAAAGAACATAATACTAGAATATAAATATCGAAATATATATATGTGTGTAAATTATTAAATCAACACCTGATTTAATAATCCGGCTCAAACCCGAGCCGGCTAGTATTATTAACTGTCCGATCGAAAGTCCGGGTACATAGTACAATCAATCGATCGGAACCCTGCATGTATCCAATATGGATACTACATCGTTTCGCCATAACCAGGGAAACCCTCTGTGTGGGACTCTAACGACTCTTCAATACGCTGGCAGTGGGTTTAACCAAAAGCACGTCAGCGGCATTAGCTGTACGTAACGGCTACCCAGGTATTGAATGAAAAGAAGGACGACGAGCAAACTCATCCAAACCCCTACTGAGCCTGTCCATGACAATCTCCATACATTCCGGTATGTTCGTCTAAGAGTATCGCATATCGAGTCTAAGGGGGTGGATAAAGTCAGACCCCTAATAATGCGACATTTCGTGTCGGTATGAAGCCCATCACCCAATGAGAAACTACTGATCCAAATCAGTAATTCTCGTCCACCTCGGCCGAGGATTTCTGGTGATGGTCACCGGTGCACAACGCGACATCAACCCCCAATACTGGGAGAGACGAATCCCCGACGATCCGCTCACTGCCTCCATGTGGCTCGAGACTGTACCCAAATAAAACATGTTTGCACGACTCTTTTGAGCCGTGGTAGGGTAGTAATCAAAGCACAGTGGGAACTCACACGAGACAAATGACGATCTCAGGTCGACAAACTAACCTGTACTCATGTCACCTGAGAACTGTTATCTGACAATAGGTATTATACCAACTAGCATGTTCCCGGCGAGTCCTTCCAGTGTACTCATAACCCAATAAGCACATGTATACTATCTTAGGTGACTAACTTACAATATTGGCTTATGAGATCGGCCACCGCCCCTCGTCGGGGTATCGATAAATACACACTAGTCTATTCCGGAGTATCGATGCCCAGTCTCGATACTCCCATGACTAGGGACATTTAAGGATGTGCTTATAAACAACCCAACTCTCACGTATATGATCGCCATCATAATGCTGGTAGTCAAGCAAGAATCCTATGGGCTCTCAACATGTAATAGTGATCTGTAATGCCACCTTATGATGTACATGATGATAAAGACAAACCAGATAGCATACTATCATCTTGAGTAAGACTGTTCTCCCCGTATAGGTCATCCCTCAATCATCAGAATCGCACGCCTGCGATTCAATAATTGACTTGAGGGCACTATAGCCAACAATCTCCCACTTTCGCTTAAGGCTAATTATTGCGGTGTCGCATACTCCCATCCCGTGTGATACTGAACACCCAACTTCTCTACTAATCAGTCTCGCAAAGCCCGTTTGCGAAACTATTGCATTCGATAAATAACCTCGGTGAGTGGATCCGCTCCAGTGTTTCTTTCTGTATCTTTCTATATCTCAACTTCGCGGAGAAATACTATCTCCCAAAATGAGCGATACCTATCTTAGAATTTGTCTGGATATCTGATGGGACCCAGTTCACAAATGAACTCCAAATCCAACAAACTTCTTCGACTGTATCATCCACTGAATTTAATCAGTATCCTGCACCAGGCCTTCTTTAGTATCCGCTTGGAACACTTTTCCAACATACTGCCCCTCAAAAAGAGGGAAAATTATAACTCTGACAGTCATTCTATCATCCAGGTCACCTTGGAAGCCACAAATGATAACCGCCTCCCGAAGGAGGCTTCCGTTACCATATACCAAGAACATTCACGTATGTTCATAACTACTTCCCAACGTTTCTCCAGGATATGATAAATATATTTGCTTAATGCAGCTAGTGCAAAAGCAATATCTAGTGTGGTACTTGACATTGCATGATTGACTCAATTACCTAAGCAAGTGATACGTCAATCATGCAAATCTCTCTCCTCATCAGTCTAGAAGACATCTCTTTAGAGAGGGTGACTCCATCATCTGCGGGTACACCACCACGCCAGGAGTCGTCCATTCTAAAATACTTTAGAATAGTGTCAAAGTACCCAAAATTGGGACACTTCCTAAATCTAGATCTAAAACCATAGATCTAGTGACCAGAAAAACTGATATTTATCTAGATCCTATGTAGAGAAATACCTTATGACAATCACAGTATAACCGGTCGTAGTATAGGAATATCACTTCCTATTAAGAGTATGTCATCCAAATACCAGGACATCACTCCCTACTACCTTATTACCAGATCTATCTGTTATTCTGATGAAGTCAAGCTCTATGACTGTCGCATCAAAAATCGACGATCTATCTCCGATATACCAGCTTTAGTCTATAAATAGACATAAGCTACTTACCTACTATGCTTTCGCTGTTCTCATTGACTACAACAACCCTCTGGCAGATTTATATACATGTGCGCTTCTAAATCATGTTTAGAACGACGTTATACTCATCCTCCTGCCAGATCTCATAGTCTAGAACAACAGTAGTGGCAAGTTTGGGTAAACAAGAACCTCCCTGTCACCGTCTTTGAGAAGACCGAAGTACCTCTCGGGTGTCTGAGGTTACCTACAAAATCTGCGGAGTGACTAATGGAATGTCAAATCCAATTGAATGTTTAGGTTCTACTAAATTTTCAATAATCATTCATGGTTCTGGAAGAAATTCCAGTTCTACCATACTCCCACTAATGTTTTCTGAAAAAGAATCCATTTTACTAAAACTGTGGCGAGTCAAGAATAATATAACTATTGATCTTGCAAAATGGTAGAAAGTTTACCCTCGTCAAAGCCCGGGATAACCCACAAACTGCCATTACTGGAACGTGCCTTGAATTTATCCAGAGTCTGGTTTTAAGCATGAGCCGGCAAACTCGTTAAGATATGAATCCATTCTATACCCACTATAGAAACAAAAGGCACTAATTTAGTTGGAACCAAATTCAAAGATCATGCAGCTGTTTCCAGTGCATATCAACTAAATGGAAAGAAGCCAAGCAGCATTACTCATCCAGGAGTGCATCCACATATGAGTAACCTGAAAGAGAAGCAAGTTCTCAAAAACCATTACTTACGACGGAATACCTAGCATAAGTATCTACATCTTCGAAGAATCATGATACTTTGCAACAAATGGTTCTCTACTTTATTCTTATACCTATAACTTCTCAAAATTTGGACCTTGTATTTCTACGAAACACTTGTTTAAAACTAGAGAAGTCATGAGTAAACAGAATATAGTACAAGTACCAACCCCTTTGTCCTAATGGACACTGGACAACATACAATACTCTGTATAAGTCCACCGAGTCTAATAACTCAAACCCTTTGTTTCGTAGGTTGAAAACTGTACTATGGTTAAGAAGAATTACACCGCTGTTGAATGCTCCTTACCTATTCACCAACTGATATAGGTAAATGTCACAGACATAATATCAAAAAGTTATATCTCACTTTATAAAATAAACGTACAGATATAACAGTTTGAAAATGGTGCATGACAACGGATATTCAAAACCAAATATTTGTCGTCAGGCAAATCCAGGTGATTTCCTCAAATATCACCAATTATAAAGAATTCCAATTTAATGAGGATATAATCACCTAATCCCCAATATTCTACTCCCACTCATCATCTGTAATACTATACAGATGTGAGAATCAAATCTGGTAAATACATACCCTGGAGTCAGAATCTAAATGGGAAATCAATCCTAATATCTTACTCCTACTCATCATCTGTAACGATATACAAATGTGAGAATCACAGCTGGTAAATACATACCCTGGAGTAAGGATCTAATTGGTAAAACAGTTTTCAATTAACACTGCACAGTGAAACTGAAACATGAAAATGTTTCGGAAGGGTATTCGGGTATTCCTAGTAATGTCTCTTCCACTATCCTGATTCATGACTGTAACCGTATATTTCCTTGCCATCTCTCCAATCCTTTTATTTGTTTTTATTTCTTACCTTCTGTACACCACACTTAGGCTAATTGGTTTTCTTCCTTCCCTACCTTTCGGCACCTGCGTAAGGTTTGGAAGAAGACTATCCAATAAGCATAATAGGTGTACACTCCTAATTCTAGGAGCCCTCGCAACCTGAGAGAAGGTAAAGATAAAAGACAACCGAATAATCATATTCTATTTCTCCTGAACCGAAAACCATCCTCGAATTGGAACAAGTTCCTTCGAGTTCGTATGTAACTATACGATGGTATATCCAATAAATGTGGATCTTCGTAGTGATACGGAATGTTCCGGAGAAAAGCAAAGGGTAAAGTAGGAGTGGCGATGATATAAACGGTTTCTTCGTGAATGATAGCAGTCGCAATTTCCTTTACCCTCTTTCTAATCCCTTTATATGTCTTTACTTATTACCTTCTGTACACCACACTTAAGCTATTTGGTTTTCTTCATTCTCTACCTTTCGGCACCTGCCTATGGTTTAAAAGAAGACTATCCAATGAGCGCAATGGGTGTACTCTCCTAATACTAGGAGCTCCCGCAACCTGAAAGAAGGTAAAGGGAAAAGACAACTGAATAGTCCTATTCTATTTCTCCAAAACCGGAAACCGTCCTCGAGCTGAAACAAGTTTCATCGAGTTCGTATGTAACTATACGATGGCATATCCAATAAATGTGGATCTTCGTAGTGATACGGAATGTTCCGGAGAAATGCAAAGGGAAAGTAGGAGTGGCAATGAGTTATGCGACTATGACAATCCAAAAGCCAAAGTGTTTTAAGAAGGTTTGGTTATCTTGGTTCATGAGTTCTAGTCTAGGGTCGGGCCATGGTCGCTGCTAAAGAGAGAGATAAAAGAAACACTCAACATGCACTCTAACCTAGATCAAAATGGTTAATTACTTTATCTAATCAGGATGTCCCCCACTGTATCCTCGAATTCTCCTCCAAACCTAAATGGAGAATTGGTCGGGATCATCTAAAATCACCCGAGAAGTAACACCTACTCATCAGTGGGAATCGGGATCCAACTATCATCGCATGATAACTTGATGGAATCCACTCAAGTCACCACACTTCAAAAGGTATGCGCATGCCTGCCAAGTTTCCTGTATGTTTGAAACTCCCGATATGGTTTGTTCCCCTAACAACTTCATGGCCTTAATAGAGACCAACGTGCCATAAGTCGCTGGTCAAGTTCAACCCGTCATTATCCAAGATTGATCTAAACCCACCCATACAAGCCCTTGATAAAGACCAACGTGACTATGTGGCTGTCCTAGATAATCGCATATCCATGCTACAGACAAGTATCACGCAGCTACCATACACTATGCCTTGATAGAGACCAACATACACAGCACGAATACTACGAGGTACCTATCTGAAATGATGGAGGTCTACGGCTGGTTTTTGGCGAAAAAACCTTAACTTAATGAACTTGATATCGTTGATGGAACTCGAGTGGTTTTACAAATATATAGTGCGCAAACTTTTGCTAAAGAGGTCACTCTCTGTGAAGGGATCTCGGCTCTTTCCTCATCGAATGTGGTGCAGGATATTCCAAACTGAATACCACGATGCAAAACAAAAGAATCGACTATATTGAAGCTATTACGATGACGCAAACTTTTGCTCAAGGGGTCACTCCCGATGAAGGGATCTCGACCCTTGCCTCGTCGAATGAGGTGCTGGATATTCATAACCGAATACCACTGTGCAAAGCAAAAGGAAACGTCTGTAATGTCAGTTTTTAAAAACTTGGTTCCAACAACATCAATTAGGTTTATTTTACTTGCATTGATCTGAATCAACACAGTCCCATCAATTAATCCATATCACACCACAGAAAAAGAAACGAAAATAAAATGTACGTATATGCCATTTGCATTCGCCACTGGGTCCCGTCATCACCCGGTAGGTTACTTAACTAACGACAGAGCGGGGACTGAACTAGCGCGGGTGAAAAACATATACAACATCTACTAGTATATATATAAATATATATAACATTCATCACAGGCATGATATAAGCAACATCACAAAATCTTAACCAAGCAACACAGAGTGGTGGATAAACTTGGAGTCCCGGGTTTCCTTTGAGCTGCAAATAAAAACCCAACATTCCTTGGTCGTGTGGATAGCCTGTGCAATGAAAACCGGACCCCTACGAGTGCGGCAAGTTACTCGCTAATCCTAGAAGTGAGGAAACCCCAATCAACAATGTGAATGGGCCACCCAGCACTTCACGAAATCCAGTAACTTGAGCACCCCTCTGTGGGTCGACTTATACCCCCTACGAGTGCGGCGAATAGCCCACCAATTCTAGAGTAAGGCCCCCTCTGTCTCAAAGCCATAAGATGCAGGCCTGTTGCCCTCTAGAACCTCAGCTATTTGTGCACTCCACCGTGGGGTAATCCTAGTACAGAAAAGATAAGTACATATACAATGGCGACATCGACCACAACCCGGTCATGCTCCAATAAAAGAATATACAAACGGGCAGAGACGGTAGTCCACATGTCGGACGCTCGCCCCGCAATACTGAATATACAAATAAATGTAAACTGTACTATTACCATTGCACAACAGGCTATCCACCACGACAATCCAACCACGATATCAGCACAATCACAGAACATCAACGTGAATGTCATGTTCGTAAACTCGTCTAAAAGAACATATAGCAGTTAGACGGGTTATACCGATCAAATGAAATTCATGGTCGCATATAGTATTGTAAGTACGGAAAATTATGACATTAGAATTCCGCACGCAATTAACAAACTAAACCAATTTCCAGAACCATGGAAAAACAGTGAGCTAAAGTTCTAAAAACCGACCGTTTTAAGCCAATTCAGAAGTCCGAATCAAAATGAAACGCGGCCGAACTTTCACGGGGATTTAGAGCATGAAATTAACTTCGATTCAAGGGGCCTAGAGGGGGTACCCCACCCCCGAGGACACCATGAGGTGGCCAGGGGTGAGGCAGACCCGAAACTGTCCAAGGTAGGGCAGTTTAGGGTCCCCACCGCAAAGACCGCCTTGTGGTGGTCTTTGGGACTAAGACCAGCCGTTCGGTCCCCCCTGGGGTCTCCCCGGGGTGCCCATGCTCCACCCCGCAACTTCTCAGTTCAAACCATGAGCCCGCGGGGTGTGCAAACTTCTCAAAACTTCAGTTTTGGAACTATTTTTTCGACAGTTTTTGCGCGAAAAAAACGGCGGATTTCTAACATCGCAATGAGTTAACTAAGGCTTATGGAGTGGCTCTGATATCATTTTTGGGTTATGCCAGCGCCCTGGCCATCTACCGTGACCATTTGCGGAACAAAAATTTATGAAACTGGCGCTAGAACAACCCGATAACCCGGATCGATCCAGAAGCCCTAGATAACAAAACATGCATATGAGCTAAACTAAAGGTTAGAAAGATTATACCAAAAGAATCAAGTCCTTCGGTCTTCCATCTTCCTCCTTAGCTCCTTGAGACATGCTCCAACGAATTTGGTCGCCGGTCTCCCTTTGTCGAAGACGATCCACCCGAGGAATATAGTAATGGCTCTAGCTTCACATCAAGGATGCAAATGAAGTAACTAGGATTTCTAGGTTTCTAATCTAGAAAGCCTAGGAAGTAGTGAGTGTTCTAAAGTGTTTGGCTATCTCATCTCACCTCCTTTCATGATTCTCAACACATGAGAGGGTTGAGAGGAGGTGATAGATGAAGGTGGAGGAAACCATGAAAATCAAGAGAGGAGTGAAGCACAAATGGTGAGGAGAGCTCAAAACTCAAGTGAAGAAAATAATGAACCATCCTTAAAAAGAGAAAATCCAATGCTTGGTTTTGTAAAACCATTCTTTTTTATTTTAAAATGGCACCATACTTGAATAATATGCACAAATGAATTAACAATTCATTTGTGCACACTATGCAAGCATGGCCCTCACCATACTCCCCTCAAATCATTGCCATCTCATTATCCATTTAAATAAATGGTAAATCCAAAATGAGGTGTCCACCTTCTAAAATGTTATCTGTAAAAAAATACGGATTACATTCTATTGTATATACATACCTGTATTCGT
This sequence comes from Agapanthus africanus, assembly GCA_030015575.1. Taxonomy (NCBI): domain Eukaryota; kingdom Viridiplantae; phylum Streptophyta; class Magnoliopsida; order Asparagales; family Amaryllidaceae; genus Agapanthus; species Agapanthus africanus. The sequence continues at coordinate 671,425,237 of JASDDO010000014.1, forward strand.
ACCGAAATACGAATACCCAAAGGGATAGAATAACACAAAGAATATAATACTAGAATATACATATCGAAATATATATATATATATGTAAATTATTGAATCAACACATGATTTAATAATCCGGCTCAAACCCGAGCCGGCTAGTATTATCAACTGTCCGATCGAAAGTCCGGGAACATGGTACAATCAATCGATCGGAACCCTGCACGTATCCAATACGGCTACTACATCGTTTCGCCAGAACCAGGGAAACCCTCTGTGTGGGACTCTAAAGACTCGTCAACATGCTGGCAGTGGGTTTAACCATAAGCACGTCAGCGGCACTAGCTGTACGTAATGGCTACCCAGGTATTGAGCGAAAGGAAGACCGAAGAGCAAACTCATCCAAACCCCTACTGAGCCTGTCCGTGACAATCTCCATACAGTCCGGTCTGTTCGTCTAAGAGTATCGCATATCGAGTCTAGCGGATGGAAAAATTCAGACCCCTAATAACATGATATTTCGTGTCGGTATGAAGCCCATCACCCAATGAGAAACTACTAATCCAAATCAGTAATTCTCATCCACCTCGGCCGAGGATTTCTAGTGATGGTCACCCGTGCACAACGCGATATCAACCCTCAATACTGGGAGAGACGAATCCCCGACGATCCGCTCACTGCCTCCTTGTAGCTCGGGACTGTACCCAACTAAAACATGTTTGCACGACTCATTTGACCCGTGGTAGGGTAGTAATCAAAGCATAGTAGGAACTCACACAAGGCAAATGACGATCTCAGGTCGACAGACTAACCTGTACTCATGTCACATGGGAACTGTTATCTGATAATATGTATAATACCAACTAGCATATTCCCAGCGAGTCCATCCAGTGTACTCATAACCCAATGAGCACCTGTATACTATCTTAGGTGACTAACTGACACCAATGGCTTGTGAAACCGGCCACCGCCCCTCGTCGGGGTCTCGATAAGTACACACTAGTCTACTCCGGAGTATCGATGCCCAGTCTCGATACTCCCACCTCTAGGGACATATAAGGATGTGATTATAAACCACCCAGCTCCCACGTATATGATCGCCATCATAATGCTGGTAGTCAAGCAAGAATCATATGGGCTCTATCAACATGTAATAGTGATTTGTAATGCCACCTTATGCTGTACATAATGATAAAGACAAACCAGATAGCATACTATCATCTTGAGTAAGATTGTTCTCCCCGTATAGGTCCTCCCTCAATCATCAGGATCGCGCGCCTGCGATTCAATAATTGACTTGAGGGCACTATAGCCAACATGAAACTCTTATTTTCAAGTTTTTCTTTTATATGTTCTTATCTTTGCATGTAATTTTCATCTTTTCCCTTTATTTTCTAAATTTTGGGATTTTGTAGGAGTAATACGCTTAAAACCCTCAGGAGACAACACTCCTCCTACTAGGGACACCTGGAGGTTTAACGGCTTATTGCACGAGCTAAGTGCAATCGTGTTGTCTACGAAAGTGTGCTAGATTTTTTTTTTCCTTTTAAAAATAAAACAGTTTGCTCGGGACGATCAAAAGATAAGTTTGGGGGTATTTGATCAGTCTAAATTATTGCACATTTTTACGATCATTTTTCCTATTTTTATTAATTACTAAATAGTGTTATTTGTAATTTAAGAACATATGTGGGTTTATATGTAAAAAGATTGTGTCATATGTTTCTTAATTTATAATTAATATAATTGGGTGTAATATACGCATATCATATTTAAACAAAATATCTATGTGATTTTTAACCATTATTATTAAGATGTGCATATCATATCATATCCATTAAGTAATTAAAATAGGTTGGAATATTATCTCAATTAAAATAAATGATACTAATTTGATTTGAGATATTGTGCAAATATTAAAATAACAAATCAGTTCAGGGCTACAAATATGAGTAAGAGATCAGATCAAATCAAATCAAGTTAGCGAACTAAATCTGCTAAATTTTAGTAGCAAAATGATGATTCTCGCAACTACAGGGAGAAAGAAATATTTTTAAAATATATTCTTCAGAAAAATCTCCCAACATCACGAGAAGAAAGCAGAAAAAATCTGGGGACGAAAATCCACCAAACACTGGCTGAACCGCGGCGGAATAGTGCATATGGAGGCAGAACCGCGATTAATAGTGGCAGTTCGATGTGTAATTTTAGGGGCGTGATCGTCTTTTCACATACATCAAGATGACGTCTAGGATTTCAAGTTCCGAAACCTATATAAAAGACCGAGCAGCAATCTATCTTTGGATGGATCTATCGAGCAATCTAGGGTTTTTAGTTCTTTTAGTTTTTTACCCAATCAAAGTCTGTAATTCAAATTTTCAATAAAAGGTAGTTTCTTTTTTAATTTTGTCTCATTATTTTCTGCATTTATTTTCCGCACTTTTCTTTTTTTTATTTTTCTTATCGGTTCCTTATTCTTCTATCTTTCTTCTTTTACTTCGTTTTTCCCAATAAGCGAGTAAATTCTCGCTTGTTAGGGTTTATAGGAAAAGATAGTATAATGGATGAAAAAATCCCTTATTATCTTCTTATGATTTAATTTTTATAAATTTTAACAAAGAGATTCTTAACCCTTTTATTCGGGCGTGCTACCAATTCTTGATAGTTGCGACCTCGATTTGAGATTCGTTAATACTTACTTTGTTGAGGGCTTGAGATCAATACAGGTCAATGGAAGGACAAGAGTCAATAGAGGGAATCCTTAATCCCTCCAAGTACCATAATCCACATTCATCGCTATTTCTCTAGTATTAAATAATTAAAAGATAAAAAGAATTATTTTTAAAATTCCATCCATTAACTACTCAATCCTGAAAACCCTACAAACCCTTTTCTTAAGAAATTTTCAAATCTTTTTAGTATAAAACGATAAAAATCCAACCTTTCTTCTATTAACTCATCTAAAATAAGAAAAACGGTTCACCATTTCCCTGTGGATGGCGCGTACTCGCTATCGGCTAGCTATTGCAACACTGTTATTGATTGCGGTATTTAGGAAACATAAAGACTCTTTTTTCACACCAATCAAAATGCAAGGAAAGTAAAAGTTACCGAATTTCTCAATTCTTATAATATATTGCTTACAATGTTCATGCATGATCAACCTGCATGGGTCACCAATAAAACATGTCACGCCCCTCTTCCCAAAAGAACGGTAATAGGTACGTGACGAGACACACAACGCATTTATTCTGAGAAGATTCTTTCTCACAACAAATACATTAAGCGTTTAGTAAGCACATAAATATAATAAGATTAAACAATAGAATGAAAATCCAACAACTAATTATTACATTCAAGTTCCACACAGTTCAACAGAGACAAAATGTCTGAATATAATAAACGGTAACAATAAAGAAAGCCTTAACAAGAGGCATGCTAGAAATGTAAAAGCTGGAATGAAACTAGAATTCCACTTGCGACGGAAGCTGTGAGTAATCCCCTTCTGCCGGTTCTATCTCCTCTGTCTCAACATCACCTTACGAACATTCCAAAAAAAAAAGAAAGCGGGATGGAATGTCCGTCAGCGAACTTGCGCTCGGTAAGTCCCAATATGGTGGGTTTATAAGCATAAGTGTATAAAGACAAAATATATAATTGAGAAGGAAAATTATGGAGCAGTGAACAAGTAAAGGTTAATAGTTAAGCATGGAAATTAAACTAAACATGGCAATTCTATATAACATAGCAGTTTTATATAACATGGCGATGTAGTGTAGACATATTGTCGATAACAATAAGTATGTAATAAGTAAAAGTGCTAGACATGAAGTAATTGAAAATGTGTCTTAAGAAGTCTCTACAAAAGGGTAAACAAACCTAACATCGGTTCAAGTGTGAATATCAACACATCTCAAGAGTATTCTCGGACCTGAGGTTGTAATCCAGGGGTAAGGAATCACGGGCCCGAATCAAGTGTTAGTAACGAGACTTCAACCGTCATTGAAGTGTTCACAAATCCAACAGGCTGTTATCCAGGGGCAAGAAAACATGGGCCCTCATGAGTATGTATGTGTTAGTACTCATGGATTCATGTACTAAGGGGACTCCTAAGATTTCGTTGGACTCACACTCAAACTATCCCAACACCCCGTGTATTTTAGATTATAATTAATGTTAAAAGCCATGATTGAATCTATGAATACATAAGAGAGTACAAGTTCAAGTTTCAAGTTGAGTTCATGTCGAGTGCAAGTAGTCATGTTAAGTTCAAGTATTCACATCAAGTTGTATTCATGGTTCGAGGCAAGCCGAGTCAAGCATATAATAGGTATATTCATGTAAATCTTGTAGATATAACAAATAAGAAGTCTCATGGTAAATATAATATCAGAATAGGATCACAATACATGTCTAGTATTAATTCAGATGTCATAGCAATTTGAGACGGCTCATAATTGTTGAGCCGGCTCACAAGTCATATATAATCATGGTTTTGAAATCTGGTTGTAAGAGATGGCTCAAAAGGATATTGAGCCGGCTCGACACGTACTTGAGATGGCTCATTATATCTTGAGACGGCTCAACAATGCTAGGGAAGCCCTATGTTCTATATGTTTCCATGAGATGGCTCACTATTAGGTTGAACCGGCTCGATCATGACTTGAGACGGCTCAAGTCCAAACTTGAGACTACTCACGACATGTCAAAAGGTGGGTTTTAACTCTCTGTTTGTATCAGACGGCTTATGAGTCTGTTGAGCCGGCTCAAAGCATGTTCGTTCAGACGATCAGGTTTAAAATTCGATTTATTTAACCGTATAACGATACAGTTCTAGTTCAAATTCATATCATGGTGTCAAATATGTATGTTTTCTGGATCTATGGCATGTTTGAGTTTTCATTAACACGGTAGGTGATATGTGATTATTGACTTGAACAATATTAACAATTAAATCTAACAATTGATATGCAATTCAATCTATGTATATATAAATCTATCTATTTGGGAAATTATAACGAGACTAGGACAGTAGTTTTGGAGTCATGATGAAAGGAAGAAAGGGAGATAGATGAAAGGGGAAAGATGAGAACCGACCCGCATTATGATACAGTATAACAACCGTACCCCATTTTCTAAAAGAAAAAGAACTTGATTCCAGAACTTCGATGTCTACGAGGAGAGATTTCTTTTATTAGCCTTGGAGAACTCGAGAGAGAAATTTTCAGAGAAGAGATAGGGTTTGGACAGTGAAGGATTTGGGGATAGATGATTAGGAGTATGGAGTATTAAAAAGAGATTAAGATAATTAAAATAATTGAAAGATGTTAAAAGTGAATTTAATGGAAATGAAAGGGTTGGGGTTTAATGGGATGAAGTGGCAGTTTGGAATGTGAAATGAATAGCCACGAGCCCAAAAGACTCATCGCTTAGATGCCTGGAACGTTTCAGGATCGAGAGAGGCTTGAACCGCCTCATATAGACAGTGAAGAAGACAATTTTCCAAGCGAAAGATGAGCCGGCTCAAATATTGTTGAGCCGTCTCAACCTAGCTATCATGCATAATTATAACTTATACTCGAAAGGAAAATGACATTTTATTAATGACGAAAATTACAAAAGAGTACACGAAAATTAGGGTCGTTATAGTGTGTTATTTTCTTTCCCTTGAGTTTTGCTAACATAATCTGAAACATACGGGCCACTCTCCTAGCTTCCGACCTTGGACGCAGAGACCAGGCCTGCGTCAAGGCATTGATGCATGAAAGGGAAGAGTGGAAAGAGAAGATGGCTGAGATTTATAAGTATAGGAGGAAGCTTGAGCTCGAAGTAGGGTAAGCGAAGGCCGAGTGGGATGCCGGTAAGTCAACTGAGGAGAGCTGGAGAAAGAACACTGCTTCACTTATTAAGAAACTTGCGGAGGCCGAGCGTAAGATGGAGTGGGCCTTACCGATTTCAGGTGCCCCTTAGACTGGTTGGAGGAATACAAATCCTCCGACAAATATGTGGTGGATTTCGCCGAGTTCTTTCAGGGTGGCGCTGAGGTCATGCTTCGATTAGTGGCTCAGCGAGCTTTGGAGTGCTTTCCCAAGTTGGTCGGTTTGACGCCCGAGGTGATCTATACCGAAAAAAGAAGGCTGGGGAAGCTCCCCTTTACGAGATCCTTCCAGCCCCCATTGCATCTAGGAATTTGTTCCAGAACCTCTCTCCAGCTGACACTGAGTCTCTTCTTTGGCCACCCAGAGTGACGATACGGGGATTGTGCCCCAGGAGGATGACTCAGGGTCCCAGGAAAAGGCTCCAGATTCTATGGTCACAAGATAAACCCGTCCTTTACTTTCATTGATTTGTTTTATAACTTTGTATGATCTTTTGGATACAATTGCTATGATTCTCCATTCCATTTGTCTTTTCATTGTTATCTGCTATGTGTGGCCTTATTTGGGTAATGTCCCTTTGTTTATCTTGCATTTTCGTTTGTTTGTATTCCTCTCTTTATAGTGAATATGTGTGGGTTAAAATAGATCGTAGGCCTCCCTGTTCGCACAGGTGAACTGCAGGCCTGTTGTGCCGAGGTGTCCCAGTTGTGTGACGAGCTGAATGAAGGGGGTCAGACCATGACCCGGGCTAAGGACGAATACAAGCGAAGGTGTGAGGAGCTGTTGTGGCTCTTTGGTACCCCTGAGTCTCCTCGTCCTAACCCTCGGTCTAATCGGAGATCCATCGAGGCTTATCGTCGCGGTTATTTGCTTTCTGCAAGGATGTGGGAGATCTTCCGTGTCGGGGACTCGTTGACTAAGGACATGATCCGCAGGAAAGGATCCAGTTCGACACTTCGTGATGTGACTGTTAGGAAAATAGCTCAGGAATTTAATATTCCCATTTTTAAGAGGGGAGACCTTTCTTTTGTAAATAGGTTTGAGAGTAGGATGTTAGAGTTGAGCATTGGTGAGAGTTTGTAATTCTGTGTAACGGTTTTCTTTGAGAGTCTTATTATAGTAATCTTTTGGATTTATGTTCTGACATTCTTCTATGTCTATCCTCGGGTTTTTAAGAAAGGTCTTCTCACTCATTCCCGCACAGGCTGTTGGTGACTTCAGCAATGAGGAGGAACACGACGATGACAGCCCGGCGCCAAACCTTGATGATCTGAGGTGCTTGTATGACGAGCTTGTGAGCGAGCACACTAGCCTTGAGGGAAAATATCGAGCTGGGAGAATACCAGTCAAGCCCCGCCAATGTATTGCGTGAACTAAAGGCCGAGATATTAAACCTGAAGAGGAAATTGCAGGACGTCAATCGTAAGGAAAATTTCCTTGAGGACGAAGCTTTTCTTTATAGGTATGGATACAATAGCGCGGCACAACTTGCAAAGGGCTTTGTCGCCAGATCAATAACTACTGATCGAGTCCTCATCGAGTATGTGCTTCCAAGTCGCTCCTTTACCCTTTTCGGGATCACAGCGTTCTTTTACTACCCCTAGCTCCCTAAGGGAGAAAAGCATTGGTACCCTAAGTTTATAAGTGATTTTCAGAAGCCAGCTGCTGAGATGGCTTAAAGGGTTAAGCAGGAGGATATGGTCCACACCCAGATAGATGCCACAATTGAGGGTCGCTCTCGTTAAGCCTGATGAAAACCCCTTTTGTAACGATGAGACTTGCTTGTCTTCTTTATTTTAGTAAGAAGTTAAGGGGCCCGGGTTCATGTATGTAATGATTTTACCTTGTGCAATTGTTACGCCTCTTTTTTTACGTGTGTCCATTTTATTTTATTTTGCTCTCCTGTTATGTTTGCGGCCCTGAAATTAACCTTCTCATAGGTTGTCTCGCTGGTCGGCAAAAGGAGTGAGGCTAGTGAGCTGGGTCCTTCGTATGAAAAGCTGAAGCATGAGTACGAAGAGATTTTGGAAAAGTATCGGGAACTTTAGGAGGGATATGATGAACGTTTATGTCTCCAATCCGACCTGATAAAGTTCTAGACTCTCTTCGTGATGACATGTGGGGGTTGGCGCAATCGTTGCTCGACCGCAATCGTGAATGTGAGCGGCTCTGATGCCAAGCTCATTCCATCGAGCAAGGTTATACTGCTTCTCGAAGGCTTACGGAGGCATTTATGCCTGGCTTGGTCGCCACCCATCGTTCTATATTCGAGTATCGCCTCCCCGAGGGTTCGACAACTCCTTTAGGGCCACTCAATTGTTTATATAGCCCCTATTTCCCGAGTCGATAGCGGATCGGCGCCCTGACTTTATGAGAGAGTTTACGACACGGTCTTCCGAGTTATGCGGCGGAAAGACCCCTGAGGAAATAAAACGAGACTTGCTTAGAAGCTTAACCGGCCCATTTCCCTATTGAGTGGTCATTTTCTTGTATTTTGTGCAAGCCCGCCATTTGACTTTTATGTATAATTGTTATTTGTCCTAGGAATCTTGAATATTTAAAATCGTGTACTGTTCGGTCTTTGTTATACTAATTTTTACTTTGTATATCGTACTTGGTTCTTGAATGTTGTTGACGGTTTTTCAAGCTTTTCTGAGGACGCGTCCTGCTTCGCGTGTTCCACAATGCATGTCATCCATTTTTCGAGGAAACGCTAGGGCTTAACTTAAGCTTAGTGTACGTTGGAGGGGGCACGCGGTACTAAGCCTTGACTCCCTCCTATCTATGAATAAGCCGGCCATGTGTCATTGTTTCTTTATCCCCTCCTTGCTTCCTCCTCTTCCCCTTGTCTTCAAAGATGGGACGTTCTTTTCATTCCATAAAGACTTCTCCTCTCCTCCTATATTTACTCCCCCTGGGGAGGATGAGGAAGAAAAGGGCTTCCTAGAATAGGTATATCGAACCCTTATGCAGCAAAGTTTCAATATACCACCTTGTCATGGGGTCGCTCTTGTTCCTGTTTTGTCAGGCCGAGAGGGTCTGGTGGATATTGGCCCTTGTTAAGACGACGTTCATGCTTTAGCGGCCTTATTGATCGACGAAGCGTGGAGCCGGGAAGAGGATGGCGATCAATCCTCCCGCTCTGTTGGGTCGAGCCAGAGTGCGGTCAGAACAGAGAGGTCGATGACCGCCACAGGCAGGGCAACGTTGGAGGGAAGGCGGCAGAAGGATATGAATGGGGCTATTGCAGCGCCTCTTTCAAAGTATCAAGGTGGCAAGACCTTAGCTGAAGAGACAAGCCGGCGCTTTCACTTCCTAAAATGCGCCGCTGATTGACATCCTTCAAGCCTTCGCTCGTTCACTATTTTTGCCCATGATGTCTTCTTCCATCCCGTCGATTTGGGCTGCAGTGATTTACGGGTTTTTAGTTTTAACATCTTCCCCGCTAAGTTTGTTTTAAGATTTTGTCTCTATTTTCAGTACTAGCTTGACATAATCGGGTCGCTAATAACCAGTTTTACCTGTAATAACCTTGTCGAGATGAGACAATACGTAAACTTAGGTTTGTAATATTGTCTTCTGTTTTAGTTATTTTACTTTTGTTGTTGTGATTTCGAACTTGTATAGTTTTCTCGGAAGGTTCTTCGTGTTGTGTTCTGCTTAGAAAATTGACTTGCGAGTCTTGCCGAGGTCGGCGTATAGGTCTCCATCAGCACTTTTCTCACTTGCTTTCTCGGCTACGATCGCTTGCTTAGCTTCCTAAGCTTTGCTGAGGTTCCGCTCTGAACCGAATGTGTCTCAGACTTTCTCCCTTTAGTGCCTTTTTCTCTTGATACGAAGAGTTTTTGCGTTTTCTTCTATTTATTGTCCTGTCTTTTCATGTCTTTTCTTATGGCGCAATTAGAAGGGATGTTGGGTTTTCGAGAGGGGTAATCAATGCCTGCGTACTCTTTAGTGTATGCCATCTATTTTGCAGGGGGAAGTGGAATGTCGCCTGGGATTGCGTGTGCTGTGCTATGTGGGATACGATCGTGGGACACGTAGGCCTCAGTGCTACTTTCAATTTGGCTATAAGCAGTCTTGACTTCAACTGTTGCTTAGAGTTTTTCTTCTTTGAATTTTTCTTCTGCAACTTTTCAGCCATGACGCCCCCTTCTTTGAGGGTTAGCGTATTTCCTTTTCTGTTTCTCCTTTTCGTCATTCCCCAGTAGGAAATGTTAGATATGTATGCCCTAGAAGCCTGTATTGTATAGGATGCTAGGGATATATATGTACATGACAATCTTGCTCAGTTGTATATAGTGTATTATTTGAGTTGTCTTTATCTTGATATGTGTATTTCTTTCTATTGATACTTTATATTGCTTGCACATATATATAAAGACTCGATACAGTAGTATATTATTATAGTTTGACTTTATCTTAACATGTGCATATGTTATACTTGATATAACATATGGCGGTTACATGTTGATAAAGCCCGTAGAATTGTGCTTAACTACCAGCGGTATGATGACGATCATACTTGTGGGAGCTGGGTAGTCCATAAGCACATTCTTAAAGGTCCCAAGTCGCAGGAGTATTGAGATTGAGCATCGATAATCCATAGTAGACTTGTGTATACGTTTCTAGACCCCGACGAGGGGTGGTGGTTGGTCCCATAACCATTGGTCTGATCACCTAAGATTGTATACAGGTGCTCACTGGGGGTGAGTACATTGGACGGACTCACCGAGAACCTCTAGATGGTATTATACCTATCGTCAGATAGCGGTTCTCAGGTGACATGAGTACAGGTTAGTCTTAGGACCTTAGGTCATCATTTGTCTCATGTGAGTTCCCACTGTGCTTTGATCACTACCCTACCACGGCTCTACTGAGTAGTGCAAACAGGTTTTGGTTGGGTATAGTCCCGAGCCATATGGAGGAAGTGAGTGATTGTCAGGGATTTGTCTCTCCCGGTATTGGGAGTCGATATCGCACTGTATCTGGTTGACTAGAACCATAAGATCTTGGCCAAGGCAGTTGAGAACTACTGATGGTTAGATCAGTAGTTTCTCGGATTGGTCCTAAACCAAATCGACACGACTTATTGGGTCAGTTGAGGTCTAACGTTTACCACCCCCCAGAACCGGTATGCGATACTCTTAGACGAAGAGACGGGACTGTACGGAGATTGTCACGGACAGGCTCAATAGGGTTCGGATGAGTTTGCTCGTCGGACTTCTTTTCGACAGGTACCTGGCTAGCCGTTACATACAGCTAGTGTCACTAACGGAATTGTGGTTAAACCCACTGCCAGCGTACTGTCGAGTCTTTAGAGTCACACACAGAGAATTTCCCTGGTTCAGGAGAAACGAAGTAGAGGCTGTATGGTTTTACGTGCAGGGTTCTGATCATATAGGTGTACTAGCTACACGGATTTTGTTCGGACGGATAATACTAGTGGGCTTAGGATTAAGCCGCATTCTAGTATTGTATTATTGGATTATCTTTATCTTTTGGTATTCATATTTTTTGCAGTACGAATACGGGTACGTATATACGGTAAGGGCATTCTTGTAATTTTGCAAGAAGTGCTTCTAGAAGGAGACACCTCATTTTGCATATATCTATTTTTAGTAAATAGATAATGAGGTGGATGGATGGAGATATTTGAGGCATGGTATGAAGCATGGCTCTTTTGTTTATTCATTTGCTCTTATTATTCAAGTATGGTTGCATTTTTCTATGAAAAAATAATGCTTGCTTGATTTTGGGTAAAAGACTTAACCATTATTCACATGCTCCTTCTTGATTTCATTTTCTACACTTTGCATTCTCTCTCCATTGTTCTCCTTCTTCCTTAAACCTTAACTCTCACATGTGTTTTGAAACCTATGGTACTTTGTGATAAATTAGTCCAATTAACTCTCTACATCTTCTAAGCTACCTAGATTAGCAAACTAAGTATTTTAGTTACTTCATTCTTGAGATTAGAGCTTGAACCATAGACTCTCAGGTGGATTGTCTTCGACATGAGGAAGCTGACGACCAAGCTTGATCCGTACCAAGCTTGATCCGTACCATCTTGGAGCTTAAGAAGGGGACAAGGAGACCCGAAGGACTAGAATCATCAAGGTATAAACCACTAACATAGTAGTTTAGAATCTTTATGAGTTTAGTTAGTTAAGGTTTCTGAATGATCTTGGAAGTTTAGTCGATGTTACTTGTATAAAATCATTTTTTTGTAAATTCCGCCTCTCCACAAGCCTTGTGGAGTGTGTGACATCAACTTACAGGAAAAAGAATAAAAAAAGGGGCTTCCTAACACAGGGTGATATCCCTTGTTCAATAAGGATTTGGTATATCACCTTGTCCTATGATCGCTCTTGGTCCTGGCATATCGAAGCATAAGCATTTTATGGTATCCAGCCCCTGCTGACTTGGTGTTGTCGCCTCAGCTCCCTTGCTGAATCTCGAAGCGCATCAATGGATGGAGGATGGTGATTGATTTCATCTCTCACCCTGTCCGGTTGATTTGTAAAAGGGTTGCAGGGTGGGGAAGAGCATCCTTGAGTGGATTCAAGGATTCCATGAAGAGGCGGGCTACGAGGATGATGTTGCATAAACTATTCTTCGGGTAATGCATCTATCTTTGGCCTTCGAACAGAGTTTCGGGCCCAATTTTACTAGCCACCAATTTGGTATGCTTGGAGTTGACTTTTCTTGGGTTCCGGCATTTCAGGTCCCTCCATCATCGATGTCCTCTATCAGCTCTCCCAGCATGTCTGAGCACTAATTTTTAGCACTTTGCTCAGCTTGGCGTGCTTAGAAGTTTCTTCTCTTTGTCGGCTGGCGCTGGGAAGAAGATAGAATTCTAAGCATTAACTCTTTGGGCTGCTCGGTGTGCTCGGGATTCACTACTTTTCACATGAAGTTGTAGGATGAACTCGAGATTGTTTAAGAGTCGATCTTGTAATATCTGTAATTTTGTAATCACCCTTCATGGATGAGCTAGTTTAATGTGTTAACCGTATATGCAATCATGTTATATAATGAAATGACACGAGATGTTTGCCTTTGTTCCACATTCGTTTAGTTTTCAGCATTTTTTGGTGGACCGAGTGTAGCTCAGGTTTCTTAGCTCTTCTTGCGACTTGGTAAGAGTCCGCAAGGTTTGCTATTTGCCGAGATCTTATCTTGGGCTAAGTGTAGCTCGGGCATCCAAGCTCTTCTTACGAATTGGTAAAAGTCCACAAGGTTTGCTGTTTGCCGAGGTCTTGCTTCGGGCCGAGTGTAGCTCAAGCTTCTTAACCCTTCTTGCGACTTGTAAGAGTACGCAAGATTTGCTATTTTCCAAGGTCTTGCCTCGAGCCGAGTGTAGCTTGTGCTTATTTTTTCTTTCGAGGCCTGCTGGAGCATCCAACGCCTGCTCGTCGGGCTTCCGCGCTTTTTAATGATTTGGCGTGGGCATCTAGGTCTTTTTTGGATTTGGCCTAGGTCATCTGGCCGTTCAACCGGGTCATGCCCAAGCATCCGAGTCCTGCTTGGGCATCCGCATTTTTTTTATTGATTTGGCGCGGGCATCTAGGTCTTTTTTGGATTTGTCCTATATCTTCTCACCGTTCAACCGGATCATGCCCAGGCATCCGAGTCCTGCTCGGGCATCCGAGACATGCTCAAGTTTCCGCATCTTTTTAATGATTTGGCACGGGCATCTAGGTCTTTTTTAGATTAGGCCTGGGTCTTCTCGGTATTCAACCGGGCCATACCCAGCCATCCGAGTCATGCCCAAGCATCCGAGTCATGCTCGGACTTCCGCATCTTTTCATTGATTTGGCACGGGCATCTAAGTCTTTTTTAGATTTGGCCTAGGTCTTGTCGCCATTCAACCGAGTCTTCCCACACATCCGAGTCCGGCTCGGGAATCCGAGTCATGCTCGGGCTTCCGCGTCTTTTTATTGATTTGGCGCGGACATCTAGGTCTTTTTTGGATTTGGCCTAGGTCTTCTCTCTGTTCAACCGGGTCATACCTAGGCATCCGAGTCATGCTCGGGCTTCCGTGTCTTTTTATTGATTTGGCGTAGGCATATAGGTATTTTTTGGATTTGGCCTAGGTCTTCTTGCCATTCAACCGAGTCATGCCCAGGCATCCGAGTCCTACTCGATCATCCGAGTCATGCTCGGGCTTCCGCATCTTTTTATTGATTTGGCGTGGTATCTGGGTCATTTTTGGGTTTGACCTAGGTCTTCTCGCCATTCAACCGAGTCATGCCCAGGCATCCGAGTACTGCTCGGGCTTCTGCTTCTTTTTATTAATTTAGTGCGGGAATCTATGTCTTTTTTAGATTTGTCCTAGGTCTTCTGGCCATTCTTCTAATTCGGTATCGGGAGGAAATATTTGCCCCCGAGGCCCTTTACCTGCAATTCTCACCAAGGGTCATGCCCTTGTGATTGATCATTCATCCTACATTGCAATTAGTTTGCTAAAGCAAGAGATATCATTTGGGCAAGTAATTTATATTTCAATATGCAGTTTGTTTTTTTTAGAAAGTTTCTTCTTGGCGGAACGGTTTTCTATGTTGGGCAACTCGTCCCGCCTAAGCAGATTCATTACAGAATTTTAAAGATGCATAATTAAAACATTGAGGGAAAACACAAAAGTTCTTTTCTTTGCTCTTGGCTATTGATAATATCGTCAGAGGTTGAAGGCGTGCCATGTTTGTAGCAACTGTTCGTCGTCCACATTCTTTAATATGTAAGTGCCTTGACGGACCACTTTGGCGACCCTGTAAAGCCCCTCCCAGTTGGGGGCTAGTTTTCCATGCTTGTTGGTCCGGTCTGTGACGTCCCTCATTCGCAAAACCAGGTTTCCCGTTTGAAAATGCTTGAGCTTGACTTTGGCGTTGTGGTAGTGAGATGCTTTGATTTGATAAGTGGCGGTCCTTTTGGCTGCCAAATCTCTAGCTTCCTCTAGCAGATGAGGTGTCCCCTCCTGTTCTGCTCATTTTCTTCTGCAGTGTATCAGTATACCCGGAAGGTCGGTACTTGAACTTCGGCGAGGATGACCGCCTCCATTCCATTGGCTAAGAAGAAGGGTGTCTCTCTTGTAGAGTATAAGCTGTATTGCGATATGACTATAACAATTTCGTTAAGATATGCGGCCATTCGCGACGTTCCCAACTTTTTCTTGAGCCCTTCTAAAATTGTTCGATGTGTGACCTCTGTTTGCCCGTTTGTTTAAGGATGTGCAACCGAGGTGAACCTCTGCTCTATCTTGAATTCTTCACATAGTTTTTTCATCCGTTGGCTCGCAAATTAAGCGTCGTTGTCCGTGATCAAGACATGGGGGACTCCAAATCGGGCGATGATCGATTTGAAGGTTAAGGCCACCACGTTAGCTGCAGTAATGGTTTGGAGAGATTCAACTTCAACCCATTTTGTGAAGTAATCGATTGCCACCACGAAAAGTGTTTTGAGCCTTTTCCGAGCGTGAATTCTTCAAAAATGTCCATTCCTTATTGATCAAAAGGTAAAGGGGGGGTGATTGGCATTACCGGGGTCGCTGGCACTTGCTGTATCTTATCAAATCTTTAGCAACTGTCACACTTTTTCACTATCTCTTTCGCTTACTGTATCATTTTTGGCCAGTAGTAGCCCTGGCGCAGGGCCTTGTGGGCGACAGTCCGATACCCATAGTGAGATCCGTACCTCCCCTTGTGTATCTCTTCCAACACTTCTCGAGCCTGCAAGGGTCATAAACACTTGAGCAGCGGATGGGTCACTTCCTTTCTGTATAAGTTTTCGTTATAAATCATGTATTGTTGAGACCACCTCATTACCTTCACCCTGTTTTTTAGGCCTGACGGGAGCTTTCTTCGCTGAAGGAAGGCTATAATTACTTCCATTCAGCACAGTTCCGGCTGGTCGGTGGTCAGGATTTGTGGCGGGTCAATGCTTCGCATGTCGAGTAACCCTCTGTTGGGGAGGATGCTAATTATGATAGTGTGTCGGCTCGGACATTCTCACTTCTCGGGAGCTTGATAAGTTCTACCTCTTTGAAATGGGTCAGTAGGGCCCTGACTCGAGCGGCATATAGTGCCATTCGATCGTCCTTGGTTCTTAATCTTCTCGCACTTTCCCGAAAAAGAGCTGTGAATCGGTGTGGAGTTTTACTCTGCCGGCTCCCAGGGCCCGTGCCATGCTGAGACCGATGACAATAGCCTCATACTCTACTCTATTGTTAGTTGCTTCGAAGTTGAAGCGAATCGCGTATTCAACATTGAAGTGGTGTGGGTCGACTATGAGGACTCCTGCACCTGCACCGGTCTCACGTGCTGAGCCGTCGGCCCACACATCCCATATTGGCGGCTCTTCAGCCGCGATTTCTGCTACCTGCAGTGATTCGAGGTCAGGAATTGTGCATTCAACCAAGAAGTCTGCTAGTTCCTGAGCTTTTATGCTGTATCTGGAGCAGTATGTAAGGTCGAATTCACTGAGCTCGACCGTCCTGAGCTTTTAAGGAGCCACCCCGACGACTCTGGCTTTTCCATCAATGCTTTTAAGGGCTGATCAGTTTGGACAGTAACTGGGTGGCTCTAGAAGTAAGGGCGTAGCTGCCGCGCCAATGTAACTAACACGAAGGTTACTTTCTTGATCTTGGTAGACCGCTCTTTCGCTCCCCGAAGGCTCGGCTGGTGTAATAGATCGGCTTCTGGGTGTTTTCCCTTTCGCTGATAAGAACCGAGCTTACTACTCCTTCGGATATAGCTAGGTACAATAGAAGTTCTTCCCCAACTTTTGGCTTGATCAGTAAAGGAAGGGCTTACAGGTATTCTTTTAGATCGGCGAAGGCCCGATCACACTGGGCCGGCCATTCAAAGATTTTGACATTACACAGGATGTTGATGAAAAGGGGGCTCAGTCCGGTGATCTCGACAAAAAAGGATTAAGGGCCTCCATTCTTCTCACCAGACACTGTACCTCCCTGATGTTTCAGGGGGGTTTCATATTCAACACAGGTTGTATCTTATCCGGGTTAGCCTCTATTCCTCGAGACGTAATCATGAAACTGTGGAACTTCCTTGAGCAAACACCGAAAGCGCACTTTGCCGGGTTCAGCTTCATCTGATGCTTTTGGAGCATCGCGAAGGTTTCGGGTAAGTCCGACACGTGGTTTCTTGCTAAAGCCGACTTCACCAGCATATCATCAATGTATGCCTTGTTGGATATATGTATGCCCTAGAAGCCATTATATGATAGTGTATGTACCGGTATGTGTGTGTGTGTGTGTGTGTATTCAGGGGACATTCTTGCTCGACATGATAGCATGATATCTGGTTGCACCTTTTATTTTGACATGTTCATTTGATCGTGCTTTCATTCATTTGGTACATATTGATATAGCCCTTAGGATATGCAGGACTACTGAGATTATGTTATGGATCATACTAGTGGGACATGTGTAGTCTATAAGCATATCCTTGAAATGTTTCTATTCGTGGGTGTATCGAGACGGGGCATCGATATTACCAGAGTAGACTAGCGTATACGTTGCTTGTCCCATATGATGGGCGATGGATGATTCCATATCCATTGGTGTGGTGACACCAAAGACCGTATACGGGTGCTCAGTGAGACTGGGTACACTGAACGGACTCGCCGAGAACTCCTATGTGGTATTATATCTATCGTCGGATAGCAGTTTTCAGGTGACACTGGTACAGGTTAGTCTGTAGACCCGAGATCTTCATAGAGTCTTGTGTGCCTCCCACTATACTTTGATCTCCACCCTACCATGGCTCTACTGAGTCGTGCAAACAGGTGGATTTTGGGTACAGTCCTGAGGCACATGGAGGCAATGAGTGATAGGAGGGGTTTCGTCTCTCCCGGTATTGGGGGTTGATGTTGCACCATGTATGATTGGCTATAACAGGAAGTCCCTGGCCAGGGCTGCTGAGATTTACTGATAAGTGTTATCAGTAGTTTCTCGATCTATTATGAGCCATATATCGGCATGACTTATTGGGTTATTGGGGTCGACGATACCATCCCTAGACTCACATATGCAGCATATTTGACGAAGAGATCTGACTGTACGGTAAGTGTTACCAGTTGGCTCGACGGGAGTTTTAGCAGGTTTGCTTGTGTTTCTTCTGATCGCTCAATACATGGGAGCCGTTACGTACAGCTTGTGCCACTGACGGTTTGTGGGCATGTGATGTGATCACTGCCTACTTCTAGCGTATTGACGAGTCTTAGAGTCCCATAAAAGGGTCTCCTCGCTCAGGCGAAAAGATGTGGGGTGCATATGAGATATGTGCGGGAGCTCGATTAAATGTGTGTATAGAATACCGTATTTTAATCGGGCGTTTTCTATTGGAAAGGTCGTATATGATATGACCGGATTATTAAATCAAGTATTGATTTAATATTAAGTCCATTAGCTCATTTATTAAAACCTATTTCTTTATGATGCATGTATGAGTGTATGTATATGTTGATATGGATGCACACATGCAAGCATACATGTGTCATGGTTGATGATACATTGGTGGTGGCAATGCAAGACTCACATGGTAACATTTTTAGATATTTTGTTTATTTGAGAAAAGCAAAATGGCAACATAATCATGGTTGACTATTCAACTCTCTTGAGTTGACAATAGTCAATGGTTATTTAGCCCATGGTTTTGTAGCCCATGGTTTTGCTTAAACTCAAGTTACAAAATATCTAGATATTTTGTAACCATGGTTTAGCATGGATGATTTTACTTACTCTCTTGAGTTTAGTGGGGGTTATCATATTATTCTCTTGATTTTAGTTTGAGCCATCTCCTTCTTCCTCTCTCTCCTCAAAGCTCACTAGGGTTTTAAAAAAAAGTGAAAGAATTAAAAAGAAAAGGTTTTACAGTGAGATCTAAACCCACATCACCATTCCACTTTAGTCTAGCCCACTATTGTGGAGTGTTTGCTCCATCTTCATCCTTGATCAAGTAAAGCTTGGAGCTTAGTGCAAAGGGACTTCGTTGTGGATCATCGTGGACTTGGAAGGACACAGGCAAACCGGTTCAAATCTCAATCGATCCAAGGAGTCTAGGAGGAGGTCTACAAATGTCGTATTCTCTCCCCACTTAGTGTTAGACACTTTATAGTATGTGATACTATAGTTTGTTACTCTATTTTTCTAGTTCGATTCATGTTTGGAATTGTTTAGCACCCTCTAAATTTTTGTTATAGCATGTGTGATGCAACCCTAAACTTAGGATGGTGCTAGAGAATCCCTACAGTGGTATCAAAGCCAAGTTAGAAACTTAGACAATGTTAGAAACAATACGAAAATGACACAACTCCGAATTTACAATTTTCTGTAACCCTGAAAAAGCTTCTCTGTCGATTTTTAAAAGTGCTCGAAAAAATTTTCAAACAACTGCAGAAGCTTACTGGTACTACACTGAGAACACCAGAGAAAAATGAGGGAATTCTACCACCAAAAATCTGGCCACATGGCCAAGAATTCCGGCCTGCTTGGCCTCCCTGCATGAGAAATCCCTCGTTTTGCTCTGGTGCTCTGGTGTCTAGGTTTTGGGGTTTCAGGTATTGTTTGTTTAGGCCAAAATTTCATGTGATGCTGATTTTGCTTAGGGGCTTATTCGGAGTATTTTCGTAGTCGTATATTTTAACATTGTATTGGTAACTTGGACGATATTTAACAGTTCGAGCGAACATCAATCACCCCCCTATTACCCTCACTGAAAATTTCTAAGTGTTAGAATTTTCCAAGTTAAATATAATTGAATGTTCGTGCAAGTAACCTTATGGACCCTCTAGAGGAACAAAACCCTAACTCGATTCTATGACCATGGAACCGCGGCTAAACCTTAGGGTTTTCCGTAGTCCTGTGGCGCCATAGGTGAGGCAAGGGTTGACCCTTCTACGGCTCGTCCATAGACACTGTGGCACGTTTTTGGATATTTTAGCTTATGCTCAAGTGTTGAACTTTCGGGGTAATTTGTGGGTGTTTGTTGACTCGATCAAAACGTTTAACATTGTCTTGATATTTCTGAATGTGATACAATAAATGGAATCTACACTAATTAGTTTTGTGAAAAGTAATTAGTTGCGTGTAGGTCTAATATTTCGGTCTCGGTAGAATCGGGAATCTTGTTGATTACCCAGCTTCTTTTGAAAAGGTGTTTTCATGGTTGAGACCTAAATATAAGATTTGCATTGTTAGGCATGAAATCCTGAATATGTGATATTCTGGGTTTATGATGTCTAAAGGCAGTGTCGATTCCAATTGTTGTAGTTTTTCACTTTCTTTTTTGCGACCGTAAGTGTGGTATGTGGTGTATCGCCGGTTTCGTTGCTATACATCAACGACAATTGGGGTACGCATACTTATTTACGTTGATGATATGTGATATTATGTGTTGCTGAGATATGATGTACAGGATCGTCGCGAATGAATAGCCGGGGGTTTTATGTGAGATGAGAGCTTTTCTTTTCATTCATGTAAAATTAATTGTATGTAATATTCTTTTATTGGGGCACTTCCGAGTTGAGGATGATGTCACCATTGTTGTATATTATTTACTTTTCCGCATTAGGATAGACCCAAGGAGGGGAGCACAAGTGACCGGATTCTAGGGTTCAGTGGAAGGCCATCTCGATGAGTCGAGACCGGGTCTCCTAAACTCTAGAATTGGTAGGGTCACTTGTCGCTCTCGTAGGGGTCTAGGGGTGTGTGCTTGGCTATTTATCGAGACCGTGGAATCCGTATTTTCTATTGTTGGCTAAATACAAAATACGGACCTCCTAGTATATCATGTATTTTCATATATGTGCTTCTGCTGTTGATATTCTGTGATGTGATCACTTTATATGCTGAGACTAATGATGTATTATATATATGATATATAATAAACGTTGCTTATGTTTTGCATCCGCGCTAGTCCCGCACCGCTATGTCGTTAGTTAAGTAACCTAACGGTACATAACGGGACATTGTGGCGAATGCGGATGGCATAAGCGTACGTTCTATTTTCATTTCTTTTCTGTAATGGCTTAAGACTTAAATGATGGGACTACATTAATAAGATTAATGTAAACAAAAGAAATCTAAAAAGATGTTGTAGAATCAAATTTGAAACCTACTCGGCTTTTTGTGAAAAAGCAAAGTTTTCAGATTGCGGAGCTTAAGCCACTCCTTTTAAAACTATTGGATTCTACGACGATATCATGTTCAAAGCGTTAAAGGTTTTCTTAAAAACTATTTGCAACCCTCCGTCATTTTAGGAAGTAGAGTACTTAGTATTCGTGCTACGTATGTTGATTATAGCCAAGACGTAGTGTACAGTAGCTAAGTGATGTCTTCTTACACAGCATAAGATGCGATTAATTAGGACATTCATATGATTATGCTGATTATAGTCAATAGTCATATGAGTGGGTCTGATTAATCATGAAATGGCGGGTAGAACTTGACTCGTACTTATGATATGTTGATTATAGTCAAGGTCATAAGTTACTAGGGGTAAAAACCATATCGGGAGTTTCAAGTATTGAAATTTGCAATGAGATTGCATACCTACTATATGATAGTAGGATCTCGATCCCACTGTGAGCAATAGTTACTCCCGGGAGAGTTTTGCATTTTACAAATAGCTAACTCATTAGGTGTCTAGAAAGGTGTCAACGGGGCTACGCCTCTGGGAAAATGAGGTTTATTTTAATTAGGTCCGTGCGAAAGCACGGGGAACCTCCCTCAGAAGTACCGGCGCTGGCCTGGCTGAACAGCTAGCGAAGTTGTAGAATGTAATTAATCCTGGCTAATTTTTTCCTTTTAAGGTTTGAAGGAAAATTTGATAAAAGCAGTGGGAGATATCGATTAGATAAGATAATAAACCAATCTAATTTTTGCAAGAACTTTCGCTGAGTGTATTCTTTTCTCTCTCCTAATGGCAGATAACCATGACTAGACTTAAGCTACTATTAGAGAAAAATAAGCTTACCGGACCGAATTATAAAGATTGGCTGAGGAACATTAACATTGCTATCACATATGATAAAGTATCATATGTACTCACTGCCACAGCCCCGCCCAAACCAGGCCCTGAATCTTCTGTTGCGGATAGGGAAATCCGCAAAACATGGGATATTGACTGTGCCACCGCCAAATGCCTCGCGCTTGCATCAATGGACAATACACATCAAAAGCAGCACGAGGAGATGGATGTTCAATCCATCTTTCTCCATACAAAGGAGTTGTATGGAGAGCAATCTCGTATCCTACAATACGAAGCATCTTGATGTTGCGCCACGGCAGCGCTCCCGGCCGTCTATCCGAGGCCAAAATGCGGAATCAAAATTTTCTTGACTTTTAAACTAGCGCTACCGCGGACAATAAACCCGGATCGTAACCATTAACCGAATGCTAGCTATCAAGAGAAGGGTAGAGAAGTATACCGAGCGATCCGTGTCCTTCGGTCTTCTCGTCGTCGTCCCGATCTCCCGCGGTATCACTGTTCGTCGTCTTCTCGTCGGAAAGGGCACCACGTAGCCGATTTCTTTTACGGGCTCCCACCTCTGGACCGAGGCAACTCGGGCGCGAAGTTGGCTAGCCGACGCGTCCAAGGGTACTGTAGGTTGTAGTGTAGAGTGGTTGTCTCATTTGGGGTAGTGTAGTTGCCATTGGAGATGGAGGAATGAGGCTAAGGAAAAAATGGTGCTTTCATTTTTTCCAAACAAGAAAAATGAGATGAAGAAATATGTGCCACCATCAAAATGAAACTCTCTCTCATTTCATTTTCTCCCTCTCAAAAATGTGTGGCCTCCTTCTTCTTTGTGAGAATGGTGGAGGATAAAACATCAACCATGAAAGGAGGTGATCGTAGTAAAAGCAAGAGGTGACCACATCCAAAGTAAACCTCACATCAACTCCTAATCAACTCCAATCCATTCTAATCACCATTAATGCAAAAGAAATGATGATAGAAAAGAATGGTATCAAAAGATGCTTTCATAATCAATCCATATGCAAGAAACCCCTCCACAATATGTTATTTGCAAACTTGCAAATAACACCCTCCATCGGAAAAGTCCGGCCGGGAAAGAACAAAGGAAAACCGGCCGGAACGGAATGCAAACTGGCAACTCCAGAAAACTGGTCCCGTAATAAACTACAGGAAAAACCCCGATACTGTGCATGCACACCCGCATCTGTATTCCGACCGGATACAAATGCAAAGAGACAAAATCTACACTGTACTATACTAGGATCCGGCTTAAACCAAAGCCGGCTAGTAATATCCGTCCGATCCTGATCCGTGCAATACCGCACGTATCTGATCGAACCCTGCCATATATCCATACGGCCACTAGTACAAACCGTCCGATCCTGATCCGTGCAATACCGCACGTATCTGATCGGACCTTGCCATATCTCCATACGGCCTCTACAGCGTTTCGCCCGAAACTTGAGTAACTGTAAGTGTGGTGGACTCTAAAGACTCGTCAATACTATGGCTGTGGATTTAACCACTAGCACGTCAGAGGTATAAGCCAATACATGACGGGCCACCAGCTATTGACCAAAAGGGACGTCTATGAGCGAACTCATCCTGACACCCTACTGAGCCTGTCGGTGACAATATCCGTACAGTCCGATCCGTTCGTCTATGAGCATCGCATGGCGGGCCTAGGGGGTTGGTAAAAGTCAGACCCCCAAAAGCGGTACAAGTCGTGTCAGAGTGTAGCCCAGAACACCCTGAGATACTACTGGAATACCTACCAGTAAATCTCCTGCCTCGGCCGAGGGCTTTGTGTAATGGCTCTCCTAGACACAGCGCGACCTCACCCCCAATACCGGGAGAGACGAACCCCTGCAGATCCGCTCACTGCCTCCATATGGCTCGGGACTGTACCCAACTAAAACCTGTTTGCACGACTCCTTTGAGTCGTGGTAGGGTAGTAATCAAAGCACAGTGGGAACTCACACGAGACAAATGACGATCCCTGGTCGATGAACTAACCTATACACATGTCACCAGGGAACTGCTATCTGACGTCTGGTATAATCCCAACTAGCATGTTCCCGGCGAGTCCTGTCCGGTGTACTCATAACCCAATGAGCACCTGTATACATCTTAGGTGAACCAACTGACACCAGTGGCTTGTGAGACCGGCCACCGCCCCTCGTCGGGGTCTCGACTGTATACACTAGTCTACTAATGGAGTATCGATGCCCAGTCTCGAAACTCCCACGACTAGGGACCTTTTAAGGATGTGCTTATAGACTACCAGCTCCCACGTATATGATCGCCCTCATACTGCTGGCAGTCAAGCAAGAATCCTAGGGGCTCTATCAACGTGCAATAGCGACCTGTCAGGTCACCTAAAGCAGTACACGATGATAAAGGTAAACCAGATAGCATACTATCATCTCGAGTAAGACTGTCCTACCGGGATAGGTCCTCCCTCAATCATTGCAATCACGTGCCTGTGATCCAATAATTGACTCTGAGGGCACAATCTCCAACAATCTCCCACTTGCACTCAAGGCTAATTATTGCGATGTAGCGTACTCACAGCCCGTGTGATACCGAACACCCAACTCCTCTACTAGTCAGTCTCACAAAGCTCGTTTGCGAAACTATTGCGTTCGAGGAATAGCCTCAGTGAGTGGATCCGCTTTGAAGTTTCTTTCTATGTCTCTCTAAATCTCAAGTTCGCGGAGAAAGCCATCTCCCGAAATGAGCAATACCTGTCTTAGAATGTGTCTGGATGTCTGATGGGACCTAGCTCATAAATGAACTCCAAATCC
Source organism: Agapanthus africanus (assembly GCA_030015575.1). Taxonomy (NCBI): domain Eukaryota; kingdom Viridiplantae; phylum Streptophyta; class Magnoliopsida; order Asparagales; family Amaryllidaceae; genus Agapanthus; species Agapanthus africanus. The sequence goes on from JASDDO010000014.1 coordinate 671,449,900, forward strand.
AAACTTCTTAGACTGTATCGTCAACTGAACTTAATCAGTATCCTGCGCCATGCCTCCCTCAGTATTGCCTTGGATCACCTGTCCAAAATACTGCCCCTCGTCGGAAGGAAAACTATAACTCTGACAACCTCCTTGTCGTCCAGGTCACCTTGGAAGCCTGGAATGATAACTGTCTCCCGAATGAGGCTGTCGTTATCATATCCCTAGAACATCCACTTATGTTCTCAAACTGCTTCCGACTGTTTCTTCAGGATTGGATCAATGTCAACTTATTGCATCTAGTGCAAGAACAACATCTGGTGTGGTACTTGACATCTCATGATCGACTCAATTGCCGAAGCAAGTGATCTGCCAATCATGCACATCCCTCTCCCCTTTAGTCTGTAAGACACCTTTAGAGAGGGTGACTCCATTACCTGCAGGTACACTACCGTGCTAGGATTCGTCCATTCTAAATACTCTTAGAATGCTGTCTAAGTACCCAGATTGGGAAACCACCCAAATCTAGATCTAAAACCATAGATCTAGTAACCAGTATGTCTGATATGATGTCCAAGTCCCATGTGGAGAAACCACTGTGTGACGACCAAAGTGTAACCGATCGTAGTATAGGAATATCACTTCCTACTCTGTGTATGTCATCCAAATACCATGACAACACACCCTACTACCTTCTCAACAGATCCATCCCCTATTCTGATGAAGTCAAACCTATGACTGTCACATCAGAAATTGATGATCTATCTCCGCTATATCTGCTTTAGTCTATAAATAGACATAAGCTACCTGTTCACCAATGCTTCCGTTGCTCCCACTGACTACGACAACCCTCTGGCAGAGTCATATACACGTACACTTCTGAAGCCAGTTCAGAACGACGCTATATTCATCCTCCTGCCAGGTCTCGCAGCCTGGAACAACAGCAATGGCAAGTGTGGGTAAACAAGAACCTCCCTGCCACCGTCCTTGAGGCTACCGGAGTACCTCTCGGGCGCCTGAGGTTACCCACCATATCTGCGGAGTGGCCAATGGAATGTCAAATCAGATTGAATCTTTAGGTTCCTTATCAAATCTTCAGTAATCGTTTGCGGTTCTGGAATCACTTCCAGTTCTACCATACTCCCACTACTGTTTTTTTTTGAAAAATCCATTTTTATTAAAACTATGGCGAGTCTAGAACAATATCACTATTGATCTTCCAGATGGTAGAAAATCAACCCTCGTCATAGCCTGGGTCAACCCACAAACTGCCATTACAGAAACGTGCCTTGAGTTATCCAGAGTCTGGTTTTAATCATAAGCCAGACAACTCCCCGTACCTTAACATCGTTAAGATATGAACTGTTCTATATCCAATATAGAACCAGAGGCACTGATTTAATTGAACCAGATACAAATCATGCAGCTGTCTCCAGTGCATGTCAACTAAATGGAAAGAGGCCGATCAGCGTTACTCAACTTAGGAATGCTTCCAATTATGAGTAACCTGAAAGAGAAGCAAGTTCTCTTAATCACTACTATCAACTGAATACCATACACAAGTATCTACATCTTCGATCACTTTGAAGAATCCAGATGCTTGCAATACCTGGTTCTCTACTTTATTCAAATACCTATAACTTCTCAAAATTCGGACCCTGTGTTTCCACGAAACACCTGTTTAAAAACTAGAGAAGTCATAAGTAAACCGAATATAGTACGAGGACCAACCCCTCTGTCCTGATGGACCCTGGACAACATACAATACTCTGTATAAGTCCCTTGAGTCTGTAACTCATTCACTGTGTGTCGTAAGTTGAAAACTGTACTTATGGTTAAGAAGAATTACACCGCTGTTTAATGCTCCTTATCTAACCATCCACTGATATAGGTAAATGTCACAGACATAATTTCAAAAAGATATGTCTCACTCTATAAAAATAGACGTACAGATATATCAATTTGAAATTGGTGCATAACAGCGGATATTCAAAACCAAATATTTGCCGACCGGCAAACAGCCCAGGTGATTTTCTCAAATATCACCGATTACAACGAATCCCGATATAATGAGGATGATCACCCAATTCCAAATAACTTACTCCCACTCATCATCTGTAAAACCATACAGATATGAGAATCATACCTGGTAAATACATACCCTGGAGTAAGTATCTAATCGGGAATTCAGTTTTCTTTTAACATTACACAGTGAAACTGACATTGAAATGTTTCATTGGGGTATCCTGTTATTCCTAGTAATGTCTCTACCATTATCCAGATTCACAACTGTAACCGTATAATTCTTTGCCGCCTCTCCAAATCCCTTTATATGTCTTTAGTCATTACCTTCTGCACACCCCTTAGGCCAAACGGTTTTCTTCCTTCCCTACCGTTCGGCACCAGCCTATGGTTTGGAAGAAGACTATCCAATAAGCATAATGGGTGTATTGCCCTAATCCTAGGAGCACTCGCAATGCGAGAGAAGGTGAAGATAAAAGACAACCGAATAAACCTTATTCTTATTTCTCCTGAACCAGAATCCATCCCCGAACTGGAACAAGTTCCTTTCGAGTTCGTATATAACCATACGATGGAGTATCCAATAAACTGTGGATCTTCGTAGTGATACGGAGTGTCCTGGAGAAATACAAAGGTGATTTAGGATTGGCGAAGAAATACTTGGTTTGGTCGTGAATAGCAGTCGCAATTTACTTTGCCCCTCTTACTAATCCCTTTCTTTGTCTTTTCTTAATACCTTCTGTACACCGTTTAGGCTAATTGGTATTCTTCATTCCCCACCGTTCGGCACCAGCCTAAGGTTTGGAAGAAGACTATCCAGTTTGTGTAATAGGTGTACTATCTCCTAAGCCAAGGAGTACTCGCAATCTGAGAGAGAAGGTAAAAGGAAAAGACAACTGAATAGTCTTATTCGTTTTCTCCAGAACCGGAAACCATCCTCGAATAAATTCCTTCGAGTTCATATATAACCATACGATGGTTTTGTCTAATGGAAGTGGACGTTCGTAGTAATACGAGGTGTCCTGGAGAAAAGGGTAAAAGTTGGAGTGGCAATGAGGTTTGCAACTCTGACAATCCAAAAGCCAGTGTTAAAGAAGGTTCGGTCAACTTGGTCATTGAGTCATAGTCTAGGGTCGGGTCAATGGTCGCTGCCAAAGAGAGAGAGAAAAGAAAACACTCAGCGTGCACTCTATCCTAGACCAGAATGGTTATCACTTTATCTAATCTGAAAATCTCCCACTGTAACCTCAAATTCTTCTCCAAACCCGAAAGAAGAATTAGTCGGGATCACCCGAGGAGTAAGCCAACTCATCAGTGGGAATCGGGATCCAACTATCATCGCATGATAACTTGACGGAATCCACTCAAATCACCACACTCCAGAAGGTATGCGCATGCCTGGCAAGTTTCAGTTTCTTTAGAAACTCCCGATGTGATTTTTACCCCTAAGACTCAAGTGACCTTGACGGAGTCAACAAATCAAAGAGTTCTAGTCAAGTTCAACCCGTCATTATCTGGATTGCATTAAACCTACCCGTACGTGCCCTTGACGGAGTCAACAAGGCCGCACGACTGTCCTAACCAATCCCATTTATGCAACAAACAAGCACCACTTAGCTACCGTACACTACGCCTTGACGGAGTCAACAAACGCAGCACGAATACTAAACAATACCTGTAAGAAATGACGGAGGGCTACGACTGGTTTTTGGCGAAAAACCTTTAACGTAATGAACTTGATATCGTTGAAGGAACTGCATAACTTTTTATAAAAATATAGTGACGAAAACCTTTGCTAAAGAGGTCACTCCCGGTGAAGGGATCTCGGCTCTTTCCCCGTAGAATGAGGTGCAGGATATTCCAACTGAATACCACGATGCAAAGCAAAAGTAATCGGCTATGTTGAAGTTATTGCCCTGACGCAAACTTTTGTCCAAGGGGTCACTCCCGGTGTAGGGATCTCGGCCCTTGCCTCATCGACTGAGGAGCAGGATATTCCAACTGAATACTATGATGCAAAACAAAAGAGAACGCCCTTGCAATAACGGCTTTTTGAAAAATTGTTCCAACAACATCAGAATAGGTTTGTTTAGCTTGCATTGATCCGAATCAATGCAGTCCCATCAAATGATCACACCACAAAGAACGAAAATAATATGACGTACATATATGCCATCCGCATTCGCCACCGGGTCCCCTCATTACCCGTTAGGTTAGCTAACTAACGACAGAGCGGGGACTGGACTAGCGCGGATGCAAAACATATACAACATCTACTAATATATATACCAATATATAATTTTCGCTTAAGGCGTGATAAAATGCAACATCACATAAATGTACAGCATCACAGAATAATACAGATATCTGGAAGCCCCGGGTTTCACAGAGCCGCTGCTGAAACCCGACGTTCCCCTGGTCGTGTGGATAGCCTGTGCAATGAAATCCTAGACCCCTACGGGCGCGGCAAGTCACCCGCCAAAACCTGAAGCGAGGCAGCCCCCTTCAGTACCGTGAATGGACCACCCAGCACTTCACGGAATCCGGTAACTTGGGCACCCCTCCTGGGTCAACCTGTACCCCCTACGAGTGCGGCGAATAGCCCGCCAATTCTAGAGTGAAGCCCCCTCCGTCTCAATGCCATGAGATGCGGGCTTGTTGCCCTCTAGAACCCGGCTATCCGTGCACCCTACCGCGGGGTAATCTTAGTACAGAAAGTAAAATATACATACACCGGGTACATCGACCGCAACCAGGTCGTGCCCCAAAAGAATAATACAAACTGGCAGTGACGGCAGTCCACATGTCGGACGCTCGCCCCGCAATATCAAATGTACATAATACAACAAAACTGTACTACCACTGCAACCAGGCTATCCCCACGACCGATTCGCAACATCACAGCACAATACAGAACATCAACGTGAAAGTCACGTTCGCAAATCCGTCTAACCGGGCTATAGCAGTTAGACTGGATTTACCGATCAAGTGACATTCACGGTCGCAGATATAATGTAAATACTGTGAACTAGCATGTTTAAAATATCCGATCGAACAAATATACCCAAGTGGGCCCCAAGCACTACTGTAGCACTCACAGAAAATCTGGGCCCAAAAAGAATGTCCCAAAACCCATATTTTAAAGTCCAAGAGCCTCTGAAAAAATTTGGCGCCACGTGGACACATTATGGCCGCGGAACCGCGGCGAATGCATGGGTTTGGCCGCGGTTCCACGGTGGAAAAGTGGAATCAGGTCACCAAAATTTTGCAGAATTCTTAGAACATCCTGTACATCATTCTGAAACAACCTGAAAAATTTTTGGAGCCCAAAAAATTTCGACAGAAACCTGATGCACACGAAATACGGTTTTTGGGATTTTTGTTCGATCGGGTCTTTAAACATACTAGAGCAAGCTAGACTAGGTTAATGGCGTGGCTCTGATACCATGTTGCGCCACGGCAGCGCCCCCGGCCGTCTATCCGAGGCCAAAATGCGGAATCAAAATTTTCTTGACTTTTAAACTGGCTCTACCGCGGACAATAAACCCGGATCGTAACCATTAACCGAATGCTAGCTATCAAGAGAAGGGTAGAGAAGTATACCGAGCGATCCGTGTCCTTCGGTCTTCTCGACGTCGTCCCGATCTCCCACGGTATCACTGTTCGTCGTCTTCTCGTCGGAAAGGGCACCACGTAGCCGATTTCTTTTACGGGCTCCCACCTCTGGACCGAGGCAACTCGGGCGCGAAGTTGGCTAGACGACGCGTCCAAGGGTACTGTAGGTTGTAGTGTAGAGTGGTTGTCTCATTTGGGGTAGTGTAGTTGCCATTGGAGATGGAGGAATGAGGCTAAGGAAAAAATGGTGCTTTCATTTTTTCCAAACAAGAAAAATGAGATGAAGAAATATGTGCCACCATCAAAATGAAACTCTCTCTCATTTCATTTTCTCCCTCTCAAAAATGTGTGGCCTCCTTCTTCTTTGTGAGAATGGTGGAGGATAAAACATCAACCATGAAGGGAGGTGATCGTAGTAAAAGCAAGAGGTGACCACATCCAAAGTAAACCTCACATCAACTCCTAATCAACTCCAATCCATTCTAATCACCATTAATGCAAAAGAAATGATGATAGAAAAGAATGGTATCAAAAGATGCTTTCATAATCAATCCATATGCAAGAAACCCCTCCACAATATGTTATTTGCAAACTTGCAAATAACACCCTCCATCGGAAAAGTCCGGCCGGGAAAGAACAAAGGAAAACCGGCCGGAACGGAATGCAAACTGGCAACTCCAGAAAACTGGTCCCGTAATAAACTACAGGAAAAACCCCGATACTGTGCATACACACCCGCATCTGTATTCCGACCGGATACAAATGCAAAGAGACAAAATCTACACTGTACTATACTAGGATCCGGCTTAAACCAAAGCCGGCTAGTAATATCCGTCCGATCCTGATCCGTGCAATACCGCACGTATCTGATCGAACCCTGCCATATATCCATACGGCCACTAGTACAAACCGTCCGATCCTGATCCGTGCAATACCGCACGTATCTGATCGGACCTTGCCATATCTCCATACGGCCTCTACAGCGTTTCGCCCGAAACTTGAGTAACTGTAAGTGTGGTGGACTCTAAAGACTCGTCAATACTATGGCTGTGGATTTAACCACTAGCACGTCAGAGGTATAAGCCAATACGTGACGGGCCACCAGCTATTGACCAAAAGGGACGTCTATGAGCGAACTCATCCTGACACCCTACTGAGCCTATCAGTGACAATATCCGTACAGTCCGATCCGTTCGTCTATGAGCATCGCATGGCGGGCCTAGGGGGTTGGTAAAAGTCAGACCCCCAAAAGCGGTACAAGTCGTGTCGGAGTGTAGCCCAGAACACCCTGAGATACTACTGGAATACCTACCAGTAAATCTCCTGCCTCGGCCGTGGGCTTTGTGTAATGGCTCTCCTAGACACAGCGCGACCTCACCCCCAATACCGGGAGAGCCGAACCCCTGCAGATCCGCTCACTGCCTCCATGTGGCTCGGGACTGTACCCAACTAAAACCTGTTTGCACGACTCCTTTGAGCCGTGGTAGGGTAGTAATTAAAGCACAGTGGGAACTCACACGAGACAAATGACGATCCCAGGTCGATGAACTAACCTGTACACATGTCACCAGGGAACTGCTATCTGACGTCTGGTATAATCCCAACTAGCAGGTTCCCGGCGAGTCCTGTCCGGTGTACTCATAATCCAATGAGCACCTGTATACATCTTAGGTGAACCAACTGACACCAGTGGCTTGTGAGACCGGCCACCGCCCCTCGTCAGGGTCTCGACTGTATACACTAGTCTACTAATGGAGTATCGATGCCCAATCTCGAAACTCCCACGACTAGGGACCTTTTAAGGATGTGCTTATAGACTACCAACTCCCACGTATATGATCGCCCTTATACTGCTGGCAGTCAAGCAAGAATCCTAGGGGGTCTATCAACGTGCAATAGCGACCTGTCAGGTCACCTAAAGCAGTACACGATGATAAAGATAAACCAGATAGCATACTATCATCTCGAGTAAGACTGTCCTACCGGGATAGGTCCTCCCTCAATCATTGCAATCACGTGCCTGTGATCCAATAATTGACTCTGAGGGCACTATCTCCAACACTTGAAAGCTGTTTTAGATGTGAATGGCTCCTGGCACATCAGTAGGTGACCACGTTTTGAAGATGATAGCTCTTATTGAAGAGATTGAGGGCCTCGGATGGACAATGGATAACGAGCAATATACGGATATTGTTCTACAGTCTCTTCCCTCTGCCTTGCTCCTTTTGTAGTAAACTTCAACATGCACAACATGAAGAAGTCACTATCTGAACTTCTCAATATGTTGAGAAATGCGGAGAGCATGCTTAAGGCGAAGTCTCCCTCCCTGCTTGTTGGACAATCTTATTCTTCCGTCCCAAAAGCCAAGACCAAAGGAAAGAACAAGAAGAAATCCACCAAGCCGAGAGGTGGAATACAAAAGGCAAAGGGGAAAGACAAATCCAATGCTGCGGAGTCGGGAAAGGGAGAATGTTTCTTTTGCAAGAAGACGGGACACTGGAAGCGGAACTGTACTGAGTACCGTGGTCTCAAGAAAAAGAAGCATGGTGATGCTTCAGCTTCAGGTGTGTTCGTAACCGAAAACTGTTTTTCTATAAACTCTTCTTCCTGGGTATTGCATACCGGTTCGGGTTCTCATATCTGCAATTTTGTGCAGGGGCTGAGAAATAGCAGAGTTTTGAAGACAGGTGATCATACTCTCCGGGTTGGAAATGGTTCCAATGTACATGCAGTTTCAGTGGGAGAATATCATCTGGGGTTGCCATCGGGTTGTATATTGGTTTTGAACCCATGTTATTTTGTACCAAGCATGCTTTGTAATATAATTCCGTTTCTTTGTTAGACAATAAAGGATATCATTTTGTATTGCAGCATAATGTTATGAACATTAAACTGAATCAAGAGTTGATTGGTTATGGTACACTTAATAACGGGATATACGTCCTGAATCAACACACAGTTTTCAATATACAACACATAAATAAAAGAAAATTTTCAGATATAAATGAAGCTTTTCTTTGGCATTGTAGACTTGGTCGTATTAATGAAACAAGCTTCATAAAGATGGATATTTAAATTCTTTTGAGTATAAATCTTATGCAATTTTCCAGTCTTGTATCAAAGGGAAAATGACCAAAACTCCATTTACTGGACACGGAGAAAGAGCTACTGAGCTCTTGGGCCTCATACATAGTGATGTATGTGGGCTAATGTCTACACATGCGAGAGGCAGTTTTTCTTACTTCATAACTTTTACTGATGATTTCTCAAGATTCGGTCATGTGTTTTTGTTAAAACATAAGTCTGAAGCTTTCGAGAAATTCAAGGAGTACAAACTTGAAGTAGAAAAACAAACTAGTATGAGCATCAAGATGCTTCGATCAGATCGAGGTGGTGAGTATCTTAGTACTGAGTTTTCAAACTTCCTGAAAGAGAATAGGATTCTCTCTCACCTCACTCCCCCTTACACACCATAGCATAACGGTGTGTCGGAGCGACGGAATCGAACCCTATTAGATATGGTACGATCCATGATGAGTGATGCTGAGTTTCCCCTCTCCTTTTAGGGGCATGCATTAGAGACTGCAGCTTTTCTATTGAACAGGGTTCCAACCAAGACCGTGTCTACCACTCCATATGAGATATGGTATGGGAAGAGACCATCTCTTAAGCGAGTTAAGATTTGGGGTTGTCCGTCTTTTGTCAAAAAGCAGAATCCGTACAAACTCGAGACACGATCAGTCAAGTGTATATTTGTGGGATATCCAAAAGATTCATATGGATATCTTTTCTACCACAAGGAGGAACAAAGGGTGTTTGTTTCTCAAAATACTACGTTTTTAGAAAATGAGATTTTTCCAAATGATGATGATGGCGATGTGGTAGATCTAGAAGAGGTTCTAGAGACACAAGTTACAAATGACGACTTGGTTGAACCTGAAGTTGCAACAGAACCTAATGAACCTCAGCCACTCCGTAGATCTGGTAGGACTTCTCGCCCACCGGAGAGGTACTACGGTTTCCTCGTTGATGGTGATGGAGAATATTGCGTCATGGATGATGATGACCCTACCAGTTTTCAGCTAGCTATCACGAGTGGTGACTCTGTGAAGTGGCTAGATGCCATGAGATCCGAGATGGAGTCTATGTACACCAACAAAGTATGGACTTTAAATATTGTACCCTCTGGGGTAAAACCCGTAGGGTACAAATGGATCTTTAAGAGAAAGATCGGTGTAGATGGGCAGGTGGAGACCTATAAGGCAAGGATTGTGGCGAAAGGATTTCGACAAAGACCAGGACTGGACTATGACGAAACCTTTTCTCTTGTAGCCATGCTTAAATCCATTCGGATCCTACTTGCTATTGCTGCTCGCTACGACTATGAAATATGGCAGATGGGCATTAAAACGACCTTTCTAAATGGTGATTTAGAAGAGTGCGTTTATATGGATCATCCAGAGGGCTTCATCGATAGTGGGAGCAGCGGGAAAGCATGTAGGTTGCTTAAATCCATTTATGGATTAAAACAGACATCACGGAGTTGGAACATCTGTTTTGATGATGTTATCAAAGAGTTTGATTCCGTCAAAAATCCAGATGAACCTTGTGTTTATAAGAAGATTGTAGGAAGTACTGTCGCATTCCTCGTATTGTACGTGGATGACATTCTTCTGATAGGAAACGACGTTCCTATGCTACAATGGGTCAAACTGTTCTTATCACAAAGGTTCTCCATGAAGGACCTGGGTGATGCCTCGTACATACTGGGCATAAAGATCTATAGGAATAGATCTAAACGGTTATTGGGATTGTCCCAAACCAGGTACATTAACACCATCCTAAAGAGGTTTAGTATGGAAGACTCCAAACGGGGTTCCTTACCCGCTAGTCATAGAGTCACTCTCTCCAAGGACTTTTGCCCAAAGACTGATGAAGAGAGAGCTCGCATGAGCATTATACCTTACGCTTCTGCTGTAGGATCTATAATGTATGCGATGTTATATACACGCCTGATGTAGCTTACGCACTGGGTGTAGTAAGCAGGTATCAATCCAACCCATGGGAGAATCACTGGACTGCTGTGAAGAACATTCTTAAGTACTTGCGAAGGACTAAAGAAATGTTCTTGGTATATGGTAACGGGGATCTTCAAATGGAGGCCTTTACCGATTCGAGCTTCCAGAGTGATAAGTATGACAGCAAATCTATCTCAGGGTTTGTCTTTACCTTCAATGGAGGGGCGGCGTGTTGGAAGAGTTCCAAACAGGATACCGTTGCAGACTCCACGATGGGAGCTGAGTATATTGCTGCAAATGATGCTGCCAAGGAAGCCGTCTGTATGAGGAAGTTCATCTCAGAACTAGGAGTAGTTCCGACCATTATTGATCCAATACCTTTGTATTGTGATAATAATGGGACTATGGCGTTAGCCAAAGAGCCCAGGTCCCATCAGAGATCCAGACACATCCTCAGGTGATATCATCTGATCCGGGAGATAGTTGATTGCCGTGAGATCGAGATTCGGAGAGTAGATACAAAAGATAACACCGCGGATCCACTCACCAAGGCCCTCCCTTTGCCGCAGCATGAGCGACTTTTTGAGAGGTTGGGTATGAGATACGCCAATAATTGGCCTTAGTACAAATGGGAGATTGTTGGATATATGTATGCCCTAGAGGCCATTATATGATAGTGTATGTACCGGTATGTGTATATATATATTCAGAGGACATTCTTGCTCGACATGATAGTATGCTATCCGGTTGCACCTTTTATTTTGACATGTTCATTTGATCGTGCTTTCATTCATTTGGTACATGTTGATATAGCCCTTAGGATATGCAGGACTACTGAGATTATGATGAAGATCATACTAGTGGGATATGTGTAGTCTATGAGCATATCCTTGAAATGTTCCTAGTTGTGGGTGTATCGAGACGGGGCATCGATATTACCATAGTAGACTAGCGTATCCGTTGCTTGTCCTATATGATGGGTGATGGATGATCACATATCCATTGGTGTGGTGACACCAAAGACCGTATACGGGTGCTCGGTGAGACTGGATACACTGAACGGACTCGTCGAGAACTCCTATGTGGTATTATATCTATCGTCGGATAGCGGTTCTCAGGTGACACTGGTACATGTTAGTCTGTACACCCGAGATCGTCATAGAGTCTTGCGTGCCTCCCACTGTACTTTGATCTCCACCCTACCACGGCTCTACTAAGTCATGCAAACAGATGGATTTTGGGTACAGTCCCGAGGCACATAGAGGCAATGAGCGATAGGAGGGGTTTCGTCTCTCCCGGTATTGGGGGTTGATGTTGCACCATGTATGATTGGCTATAACAGGAAGTCCCTAACCAGGGCTGCTGAGATTTACTGATAAGTGTTATCAGTAGTTTCTCGATCTGTTATGAGCCATATACCGGCATAACTTATTGGGTTATTGGGGTCGACGATACCATCCCTAGACTCACATATGCAGCATATTTGACGAAGAGACCGGACTGTACGGTAAGTGTTACCAGTTGGCTCGACGGGAGTTTTAGCAGGTTTGCTTGTGTTTCTTCTGATCACTCAATACCTGGGAGCCGTTACGTACAGCTTGTGCCACTGACGGTTTATGGGCATGTGATGTGATCACTGCCTACTACTAGCGTATTGACGAGTCTTAAAGTCCCAAAAAAGGGTCTCCTAGCTCAGGCGAAAAGATGTGGGGGTGCATATGAGATATGCATGGGAGCTCGATTAAATGCGTGTATTGGATACCGTATTTTAATCAGGAGTTTTCTATTGGACAGGTCGTATGTGATATGACCGGGTTATTAAATCAAGTGTTGATTTAATATTAAGTCCATTAGCTCATTTATTAAAACCTATTTCTTTATAATTCATGCATGAGTATATGTATATGTTGATATGGATGCACACATGCAAGTATACATGTGTCATAGTTGATGATACATTGGTGGTGGCAATACAAGACTCACATGGTAACATTTTTAGATATTTTGTTTATTTGAGAAAAGCAAAATGGCAACATAATCATGGTTGACTATTCAACTCTCTTGAGTTGACAATAGTCAATGGTTATTTAGCCCATGGTTTTGTAGCCCATGGTTTTGCTTAAACTCAAGTTACAAAATATCTAGATATTTTGTAACCATGGTTTAGCATGGATGATTTTACTTACTCTCTTGAGTTTAGTGGGGGTTATCATATTATTCTCTTGATTTTAGTTTGAGCCATCTCCTTCTTCCTCTCTCTCCTCAAAGCTCACTAGGGTTTTAAAAAAAAGTGAAAGAATTAAAAAGAAAAGGTTTTGCAGTGAGATCTAAACCCACATCACCATTCCACTTTAGTCTAGCCCACTATTGTGGAGTGTTTGCTCCATCTTCATCCTTGATCAAGTAAAGCTTGGAGCTTAGTGCAAAGGGACTTCGTTGTGGATCATCGTGGACTTGGAAGGACACAAGCAAACCGGTTCAAATCTCAATCGATCCAAGGAGTCTAGGAGGAGATCTACAAATGTTTTATTCTCTCCCCACTTAGTGTTAGGCACTTTATAGTATGTGATACTATAATTTGTTACTCTATTTTTCTAGTTCGATTCATGTTTGGAATTGTTTAGCACCCTCTAAATTTTTGTTATAGCATGTGTGATGCAACCCTAAATCTAGGATGGTGCTAGAGAATCCCTACATACCTCGATGGTTTTGCCGGTCATTTTGGAAAATATTTTGTTTACGAATCTTTGATATGTGGCCCCGGCATTTTTTAAGCCGAAGAGCATAACTTGGTAACAGAATTGATTGTGCTATGTCCGAAACGTTGTTTTTTCCTCGTCGTCTTCATGCATCTTGATCTGGTGATATCCGGACTAGGCATCCATGAAACTAAAAATCTCATATCTAGAGGATTTGTCAATAAGGCGGTCAATCGTTGGGAGCGGAAACGTTTCTTTGGGACAAACCTTGTTTAAGTCGGTGAAATCGATGCACATTCTCCACTTCCCATTGACCTTCTTGACTAGGATGGGGTTTGTGAGCTAGATAATGTACACCAACTCCCTTATAAAAGCTGCTTCGGTCAGCTTCCGCACATCTTCCTCGATAGACATAATCTTTTCCGTGGAGATGTGTCTTTTCTTCTGTTGGACGTAGGGGACCCCTTAGAGGTATTTAACCTATGTACCGTTGTAGCGAGATTAATCCATGTCATGTCAGTTAAGACCCAGGCAAAGGCATCTATGTTATTCCTTAAGAAGGCAACAAGCTGTGCCTTTGAGTCGGGAGCAAAGGATTTACCAACCTGAAACCCACCCAATGACTGGAATCCCGAGCATTCAATAGAACTTTTTCTAACTCTTCTGTGGGTGTCGCTCGCTCTTCCCGAAAGTCATTTCTATTGTCAAGGTCATCCACCTATAAGATTTCTCCCTCGTGTTTTTTAAACTTTAATTGTGCGACGTAGCAGGTGTGAGCAGTGGCTTGGTCCCTTTTCACTTCTCCTATTCCTCAGGGTGTTAGGAATTTCATTTTTAAGTAGTGGGTGGAGATGACAGCCCGAACCAGATTTAAAGATCTTCTCCCGAGGATTAAGTTGTATGCTGAAGGGACTTTTGCCACCATAAATTCGACTTCTATAGGTGTCTGTTGAGGTGCCGTTCCAAAGTGATGGGGATGGCAATTATTCCCAGGGAGATCATTGAATGACCCGTAAATCCAATTATGGGGCCCGAGAAAGCTCTCATCTGGCCAGCCTTTAAACCTAGTTTGTCAAAATAGTGGCTCGTCATGATATTAGCTGAGCTCCTGGTGTCTACAAGTATTCTCTTTACGTAAAAACCATGTATCCTAGCAGTTATTACTAAGGGTCGTCGTGCGGACGCTGGACATGTCGTGCATCAAGCCCATCGAAGGTTATGCCTCATCTCTTAGTAGTTTCGCTAGAGGAGCTTCTGCGACCTGATTAATATTTGTGGCATAATTCTTCCTTTCTTTAGCGCTGGCTCCACCGGATGCCACTCATCCTGCTATGGTTGCGATAGTGCCTTGAGCTGGAAAGCTCCTCCTGTCAGGTTCATCACGGTCCTTGCATTATGCCCGGCGTCACGATTGTCCCTATCAGCTCGTCGTCCCCCCGTTCCGTTCGGAGAGCGACGATTTTCTCGGTTCCCACGACCTCTTAAGGTGTCTACGAAGCACCCCAGGTGTTGTCCTTTAATGAGGTCCTCGATCTCTTTCCTCAAATGGGTACGGCTTTCAGTGGTATGGTCGTATTGGTCATGATAACGGTAGTATGGGTAAGTTTCCCTCAGGTGCTTAGATTCTTGCTGCTTCTGTGCTGGTCGGTAGTATTCCTGCCATTTAAGGAAGGTAAGGCCCCATCTCTACTAGTGATCAAATGGGTGTATACCGTATATGTAGGTTCTGGGCCCCCCTCGATTCATCCTGGCCCCACGGACCCTTCATCCCTCTGAGACCTTCGGGACTCTTCCTTTCGGCGAGTGTCATCCAAGTCCGCGCGCTTCTTTTCCCCATCTTGCGAGGTTGCCAAGAGCTCCTCCTCATTTATATATTTCTCGGCACGTTTGTTAAGCTCGGATAAGGTGGTAACAGGCTTTTTCGTCAGCGAGGAGAGCAGGGTTTTTTTTACGAGCATTGTTCGGAACGCCATTAGGATTATCGGGATGTTTTACTCCAAATCTTCTACGTCGTTAATTTCTTTGAAAAAACGCGAGACGAAAACCTTCAGTGGTTCCGTCATCCCTTGTCGGATAATCAAGGTGTTGTGGGCTTGCTTCCTACGGCGCTTGTTTCCCGAGAATTGGCTTTGGAAAGCCGTGGCCAGTTCCTGGAAACTAGTGATCGAGTGGTGGGGGCACTTTGGAGCCACAGTGCAGCCCTTTACGCAGAGTTGTAGAGAAGATCTTGCAAAGAATAGGGTCGGACGGTCGCATCAGCGTCATCGCAGCCTTAAAGGTGCAGAGATGATTAGTCGGATCTCCCGTCCCATCAAACATGTCCAATGAGGGAACCATAAGCTTCAGTAGGATGGACTCATCGATAATATGTTGGGCGAACGGTTCTCCTATTGTCTCCAAATCATCATACACATTGTCTCTCCTCTCTAGGGCCCAGACCTTTTGCAGTAGGTCGTCGACACGGGGGTCGGCCCCGGAGACGTAAGAGCTAGATTGCCCGCCCCGCCCCCCGAAGCTCGGGACGGGTGACTCGAGACAGGCCGATAGTCACTGTCCGAGCCATCGTCGCTCGGGAAATCGTCTTCTCTCGTCCTCCTCTTACCTTTGTGGGAGCGTTGTTGGCGCCCAGGCTCGGGTTGAAACTGGGTCGGTGTAGCCCAAGCCGGAGGGGACTCATAACCTTCACATCAGCCGGCTTCCCATGTAGAGCTCCGACTTCTCAGCTCAGGCCCAGCGCGCTGAAGAGGCGCTGGGTTAGGGTTCTCTTATGGTGGCCGCCCGGGCTCAAAGGCTCCAAACCCTTCGATGGTTTGTTGAAGGCGGCGACTCAACCCTACCAGCTCGGCCACAGCAACCTCTGATGACGAATATCTGCTCTCCTGACTAGGAGGTAGCTGACTCAATTGATGATCTGTGAGTTTTGCTCGAGTGAGGGTTCCGAAGTTGTTGTCTTATGGCGATTTGAACAACAATGAGGAGGGTGTCTCAAAACCCGTCATGAAAGATGATAACTTTCTTCTTCAAAATTGTAGATCCGGTGATTCTAAGGCGGAGCCAATATTCCCATAAACGGTGCCAATTGATAGAGCGTAGATCTAAGACAGCTTGGGCTTTATCAATAGATTTGTCTACTGGAAGTCTCGGGATAAAAGTCGGATCCTCAATCATGCAAGGAAAAGGGTGCCGGAGTTATACCCTGGTCTCTCCTCCAATGATAAAGTCAGTTTCTTTTTTAGAGAAGTAGGGTTTCTATTTATGGAGAAAGAGCAACATTCATTTGCTCTCATGTTAAAAAGGTTTATATAGGTGTCACGTACGGTAGTGATACAGTCAATGAAGATTCGATTAGTTATCTAAGATTTTATGCCGACATGGGCTGCTCTTTTTGTATAAGGATCTCTTGGGCCTCATGGGCCGAGTACCACAGGTTTGGACCCGTTCGTTGGTCATTCCATATAGTATCACCTAAATACAACTTGTTTTGGTCATACTGCGAATCTTCCAATTCATATGATGATTGAGGCAATTAAAAAATGATATAGGACAGTTGTTAGCACATTCAGTGACTAAATGCATGGAGAATCAAATCACTTGATGGTGATTGACATAAATGTTGTTGTACTAAACCTTTCATAAAATAAGTTAATGTCATTGCCAATCTTTGTCAAGCATATTATATCAAACAAACAAAGGCAACCCCCTATGTTCTGGATGTAGAAGCGTGTGAATCATGTTAATCTGCATATGGAAATGTACCATCATCCATTAAGAACCATTGAGCTCAAATTTGAATCCAGCCAAAAATAGAATAGAGAGCATTGTGGTTACCTGACACAACCACCAATCTCATCCACATGTTCATAGAGTGGTTATTGATTAATGAGCTCCCTTTGTTAATGAAATTGCTCACTTATAAGACTCAAGGATGGTGGTCATCCAACGTATTTTTCATGACTAGGATTTCAACCTTAACTTTCAATTGACCTACAAATAAAAAGATAAATCATTCTTAAAATCCTTGTACACATTGAGCATTCTATGTTATCTCCTCACTTTACTTTTACTATGATGTTGTATTGAGATTTTCTATAAGTAATCTAGGATTATAAAATGTTTCTCTTAAAAGTCCATAGCTTATGGATATACACAAATGCTAGCAACCAATAGAAGAATCTCAAGTGGATCTGAACGCGGATTTATTGATGACAAATAACAGTTGCACTAATACACAACATTGAAAAGCTCCTAATGTTAGAAAATGCAGAGATACGCAACACCAAGAAATTGCAGCCCGCCATGTCAATAATAAAACTGAGATACAAACCAATGGGCTTCAGCAAGGATACCATCTTGTATCATTTTGGCATGAAAGATTTCAACTTATAATGCAGAGTTGATGCAAGCAATTTTTTTAAGGAAACAGGTAAACATAAATAGACAGCATAAGATGAAGAATTCAAATACATCTTTACGTACACTCACAACTGTCGTCCACTTGAGCATAAACTTAAACAGAAAAAGATGCAAATATAGTACCTTAAACTGCATCACAAAAACCTCACATTCTGTACACTTTACGAACCCCTTCATATTGAGACGTCAACAGGTAGGATTATGAAGACACCAAAGCAACTATGAACCATGAAACCAGGAGCAAAAGAACTCTGCAAGAGTGCTAAGAAACTCAACTCCAACAAATAATCAACGTCAGTTACATAGCCGTCTACAGCAAAAGTAATGAGTTTGACAAAAGAAGATTGTACCACTCAGGGTGATCAAAAACATGATGAACCTAAACTCGATTCAAGAAAGGGATCACCAAAGAAAGGGCAAACATAACAAGGTCACAACAATATGAATGCCAGAATGTAAGAACCGCAATCACAAGCAATCTCAATTTCGAGGCATCCAATATAAAGGTGAGTTTCTACACCGGATAAAAGTATAACCAAGGTGATTATTGTTGAGATGTGAAAGACTAAAATAGTCCCACATTGGAAAAACTATATAATTAGCTCTAATAATTATAATGAGCAAATGTCCGCAAGTTAAACAGTTCATATCTACACGATGAAACTCTCCACGATCCACCCCATTTGAATAAGAATGTTCCAGAACAGCTCATAAACTCAACATACTTGGTCACAGTCGCTTTGTGGCGACGTGTATGCATAAAAGGAAAATTGGAAGATGATAAAACTTTGGAAGATGATAAAACTTGCCATCCGTCTTCCGATCCACAAGAGATGGATAATGCAAAGAGGCAAGAAAACTGCTGAAACTATGAAAATCATTTGAGAACATGATATCTCAACATTTACAAGAATTACAGGTAAAATTCGAATTCCTCGAGTTCCACATTATCCGCAAGACAAACACCATGACGCATGCCATTTTTCTTTGTCTGTATAAACTTTAGTGACAATGCACTAGAGAAGTGAATCCACACCTGCACATTGCCTGAAAACCAAAATGTAAACTCGTCACTATGCGCAATAAGGAATGCGCAGATTCCATAAACGACTAAATTATAGAAACCACCCTCGCTTTTGCCCGTATAGGAGGATGCTCTCACCAGCACCGCCTAATTTAACAGCTGATTACTTTTTCTTTTCCACTTATGCAACTTTATTTATTTACCAAAGCGTTAATTGTACAAAATAGCCTATAGTTTTCCTCAATATAGCACTTGTTCCCTCAAAATTGCTAGCGCAAACACCCCCTTTTGTTCATCAATCAAAATAGTTAAAAACACTCAAATTAAACTCTAAATAATTCAAGCAATTGTCTAATTAACTATAGGACAGTAGAAATTAGAGTGTGCTTTTAAGGTTTTGATCGATTAAATGAGGGTGTTTTTGCTAATAAATCACTTAAGAGGGTCAATAAGTGCTATACAAGGTAACTACAGGGTTGTCTTGTACAATTAACCCTTAAGCAAAATAAGCCCGACTTTATGCCATTTTTTAACTGCCAATGCATGTTTAATACTAGCACTGAGAAATATTTTGCAAATAAGAAGTTGAAGTACCAAGAAACTTTAACAGTTATTAAGATGAAGGGCAAAGTACCAAGGTGCATCCTGTACATCAAAAATGCAGGAGTTTGCCAGAACCTGACTTTAATATAGAACATAAGATAAAATTTACATGGGTATTTGGGAAAAAACCAAGAGAGAATGCCAGCTCACCAGAAACTCGTCAAAGAAGAAAAGCATATCCCATAATGTTCCTTCTACTGCCACGAGGGCTGTTTATAAAACCTTTCATCCCACGAACCGCCATCTCGTTCCTTCCTCTTCAAGCCGCCACCTGACACTTGATACATCCTCGACTGCTCCTCAAGAAATGCCTGTGACGGTCCAATAGGCAGCTGCCTTGACGATGAAGCTCTTCTCTCATTTTTCACATCTGCATCTCCACTTCCAGGTCCTGTATTTAGATCAAGACCTTGCCGGGCCCACCTCCTACTGCTTTCAGAACCTGCACTATTGCTTCCTTCTTGAAGACTTACCATATATGGCCTCGCATAATGAGTCGAAACAGCACCAGAGGGCTCCATTAGCTGAGAAGGAACTGTAGGAAATGATGAAGAGTCAACATAGGTTGTAGAGGCGCCTGAGAAAGAAGTCGTAGTGAGAGGAGAGCTAGTGCCGAATGGGAAGCCAGCATATGGAAACGATGTAGCTTGAGGAAAAGCCATTATTGGGGATGATGAGAGTATTGTGCCTCGGTACAGATCACCACCAAAAGGTCCAGCACCAGTACCCGAGCCCAATATCCTCTGGGTACCAGGAGCTGCAACAATCGGAAAAGGCTGATGATCTCCTCTATCGGGCAAAAATGATGGTATTGCAACAGTTGGATACGAGTTTCCAGGGGGGAACCATGATGAGACATTTCCTAATTCAGCATTGCTCATTCTAAGGGCAGAATTTGTAGGTAGGAACAACATATTATTACTGTTTTTTACATGTTGGCTTTTCGGGTGAGCCTCTGAGCCTACTTCATCAAGACCCGGTCCATTGTTAAGATCAAAATCTCTATATGTACTGGCCTCACCATTAGAGAATCCTCCACGTACTGGCTTTACTGACATTAGTGGCACTTCCAATCTACTGCTAGTAGTTGCTAAGAACTGCCCAGTATCTGTACCTTCATCTGCTTTATTCAAATCAAGAACAAGTCCGCCTGTGCTTCGATTGCTAAGGATCCCTGACTCAGAGCCAGCAGTCTGGGGCGAGTTTTGTGAGGCCATGTCTTCAAGAACTCGCTCGTCAGGCACATTAAGATCAAAATCAAGTAGCGGGTGACCCGGCTTATTAACTTCAGAAGCATTGAGCGGCATTTCAAGAACTTTTCGAGGTTCTGCGGGGCGAAATGCACTAGTAGCAGCTGATCCTTTCCAACCCAACTCGCCCTTGCTCCTTAGTAAATTTTCAGGTGGCACAAATGGACCCTTTGCAGGAGAAGCCACTGTGATTGGAGCATGAGGGGTGTTTGATATTGAATTTGTAAAGGGAGATCGAGTGGGCAAAGGAGCAGTTGAAGAAACCGGTGCAGTGGAGATGAGATGTTCACTTTGATTTGTGTCATCTACAGAGAAGCCTTCATTTAAATCGAAGTCGAGCTTAGGTCCAGTGTCTGGTTCAGGAGCAGAAGCAGCGATTTCTTCCTTCGACTTGGGCTCAATGAATTTTGCACATTTCTCATCTTCCTGGGATGGAACATCTGATGGTGGCTTCAGGATATCTGATACAGCACTGTTTTCAAGGGTGCCCTTTCTTTCTACACAGGTGCTGGTACCCAAAAACACAGCAGCTGATCCAGCCTGCTCACTGCTAGGGCCAATACCGCCTTGCTCCTTACTTGCACTATCACCAAGATCCAACTTCTTGTCCTTTGATTCATCGGGCTTTTTCGTCATGCACATCTCAGTGATTTCTGGACAAGGAATTTTATCAATAGCGGATGAAGGACTAGCATCATTCCCAATCCTATCAGACTCCCCTCCATAATCTTCTGTAACATGAGGTTGTTTAAGATCAGCAGAAGAGGTGCACAACGAAGACTCCTCAGCTACCAATTTCTGAGTTTTCTTATCACACACACCACTAGAAGAGTTGCAGGCTATATCAGAGGTTTTTGTACTGCCTTCTGCAATCTTCTCACAAGTATACTCTATTGGCTTTTTATCATCCACCACTGAATGATGGGCCCCAATGCTTTCCTCCATGGTTGCAGCAGTAGAGATTGATGAACATTTATCAGCTCTTTCTTCTTCAGATTTAAATTCAGGCTTCACGGAATATTCTCCAGATTTCTCGCTTTTCAATGTTTGTCCACGTGTGCTCGTCTCCTGTAACTTATCACTAGCTAGCACCGGACCAACAATCTTCCCCATCTTCAATGAGTCATTATCTGCATTTTCAT
This sequence comes from Agapanthus africanus, assembly GCA_030015575.1. Lineage (NCBI taxonomy): Eukaryota > Viridiplantae > Streptophyta > Magnoliopsida > Asparagales > Amaryllidaceae > Agapanthus > Agapanthus africanus. The sequence goes on from JASDDO010000014.1 coordinate 671,471,665, forward strand.
CAGACTGGCCCCGCTTCTGATCCACACCATCTTCACACGATAATCTAGACTTAGCCTCGTTATTAGAAGTACAAGGCTCCTCCTTAGGAGAGCTTCCTGGAGATCCGGAGGGGGAAACTGAATCCAATTTAGAGATTTCTCCAGCAGCCACATTAGCAAGTAGATTGATCCCAATATCATCCCCAGCTGATAAAGAAGCGCTAGCTTCAGAGTATTTGACGCAGCTTTCAATCAAGGCATTCATTGAACTAAAAGAATTTCTTGATTTCGATGCAATTACGGAAATTCCTTTCCCATTAACTGATGAAGAACACAAAGCTCTACAGACATCTACAATCCTTCCTGTTTCATCAGCGCCGTCAAGAACAGCTGCCGGGGATCTGTCACCCTCATCAGACCCTACAAGCCCTTCTTTAACATCATTGCTCTGCCACGACTCAGCATTCACGTCTGTTGAAGTGTGAGACCGACAGGTATCACTTTTTACTTTAATCTTCCGATCAATATGATCGTGTTTATCCAGATCAATTGAGGGATCCTCAAGAGAACCACCACTGGCACTTCTTGCAGGGCTCCGTCCCAGATTAGGAAGCCTAACAATCAACCTGTGGCTGCTACCACGATCTGAGCCCGGTATGTCACCTGGTCTTTCGGATGATAATCCAGAGTGACTAGAGACTTTATCCTTATGAGAACCTGTTTTAGACAAATTAGCCTCCTTCTGAGCTCCAGAACTGCATCCTAAAATACCATTGCTTGACCTTCTATGGCGCGATGATTTCTTAGTTTTAGTTTTCCTCGATCCAGCAGTAGAACTCCTCGCGTCCTTTGCTTGATCACTAGAGCAAGACTGGCTATTTATCTGAGACTGACTCGAACTGCTGCTTTTCTCCTCTTTTACAGTCGCCAGTAGTAGCTCTGAATTTCCACTGCTACCAGCTCCTTTGACTGGCGAATCCTTTGACATGGATACAGGCAAAGCTGACGGCGATTTCAAATTTCCTAATGGTGATGGTGTCGATTTCACAATAGCATCTGAATGCATGGGCTTGCCAGCAAGAGTTTTACATGCGGATGTCTGAGTGATCGAGGTTCTAGTTGATCCTTGTAACTTTGCATCGTTGATCATTGTCATTTCAGCATCAACTCGTTTCTTCCAAATGTCGACGAGGTTCCTGGCTTTCTTCTGGATCTCAAGGTTTTTATGACTGCGCAGGTGATTCACAGACTTGCCAATATTACAGGTCTGTAAAGCATTAAGATTTACAGGTAATTTATCAAGTGCTCGAAGCAGACCTATGAGAAGCTCATCTGCTCCTTTATCACTTTCCTTGGGACTGCTCCCATCGCCAGGCTTCCCTTTGTGTGCCTCTTGAAGCCAATCATCCAAAACAAGAACACCCCTAAGCTGAACGAACCTACCAAGGCACTCACTTTTATCTGTAGCTGCAATCACATCTGCAACTAATAACCTACCAGCCAAATCAATTTTTCTTTCATTCCTGTCGAGTTGCATAAGATGCACCAGCTTCTCAACACTGTCTGTACTTATTAGAGTTCCTTTTTCTGTTATTTTTGCAAACTCGACCTTTATCATGTTCTCAAGTCTAGCACTAGCAGTTTCACCATCCTCGGGCTTAGTAGGACGCTCTAGCTTAATAATTTCTGTTCCCTGATCACCTCCTCTCTCCCTCTTCCTCCCCTTTGCTGGTGAAGGTAATGAGTTGCCACTATTTTGAACGCTATCAGTAATGGATTTCAGCTGCTGAGTTGATGTAGAACCATTCAATGGTTTTGGAGAACGGACTCCTGATGGCACTCCAGCATGCATTTCTAGTCGTGTTTTGTCCAATAACTGATCTACTTCTTCCTGTCGCTCCTGAGAAATTAGAATACAAATAGACACAAAAATGGTGCAGGCTGTAAATATAACTTTAGTATAAGACAGCAGCTAATATTTGTACACAAATGGATCACAAAACTTACATTGATATAATCCTGGTCTGTTAGCCACCATAAACACTTGTTTGCAATGTCGTACACTCGCCTGCAAACGAAAGATGATATCCCTGGGGGAAGTTCAACACCCTTATGAAGAAAAGTAACTTTACACGGATGAAGCAAAGAGGCAGCAGATATCACGTCCTTGTGAAATGAGTAAAATAATTCGTTTGGTGCTGTTTCCAATAATATACCTTTCGCAAGCTTAACGTCAGCAGGTCGGTAAAGCCAATTTACACATAATTTAAGACAATCTTCCTTGCCTTTTGAAAACCACCTTATGATTCCAATGAAAGGTGGTGCGTTGCCGGCCTGAAAAAGTGCACAATCACCTACTCGGAACTTGCGGCCATCCTGCAAAATAACAGAAATTTATAAAAACTTGTTCTCTTATAATTTTTTCCTCGCATGCAAAAGAAATTCACAATTCAGGTAAGCTAAAATGAGCATCAAACCATGGGCAAAGGCACTTAAGGTCAGGACTGATGAGAATATCCTTCAAATAAACAAAAACCAGCGATATAGTGAAAATTCTAATGAAAACAGCAAATTATAGAGCAATCAAGTAAATATATAATTAAACAAAATGCAAGTAAGCCAAAAAATGACACTTGACATGACAAATTCCCCGCATATATGTCAATTAGGTGGAAAGATAATATGTTGCACATCTCCTTTATGAATGCTGCAGTATATGGAATCTTGATTATGTTATACTCATCGCAGCTGATATGGGCTTGATTTATAGGAGAATATGAGAGTTTATAAATGCAAGGACCTAATATAATGAAGTCACGCTCTATAGTGAAATTCATATTAATGGGAAAGGCTTAGATGAAGATGAAATATCAAACGAATGACAAAGTTGATTTGATTGGGTCATTAGTTTGAAAGAAAAGTGCTTCATACTACCATGCCGCTAAAAATCGTGATTCACAATTAAATTAGAAGGTAGTTCTTGATAAGAAAGAATCGTCGCATTCGTTAGTGATTAGTTAACCACAAAATGACAGAGGCACTGAGGGAAAGAAACATGGATGGCATCAGTACTGAAATAAAAGAAGTGTGTCCTTAAAGTTAAAACAGATCATAGTATCATCATTTGTCTAAAACAAAATGAATCCAAATCATATCGATAAACAATAGGCCAGGCCAATACAACAATTCAAAAAGGATCACTTCTTTAGGAGAGCTTAATAATAGACAGTTCGTTAACTAATATAAGCACAGTTTTAATTTTGCATATATATAAACAGCTAGATATAACTATCAAGGAAGGGATATTATTCATTTCGGTTGAGTGCTACCAATGTCCCAAGAGTGTTCCAGTTGAAAAATAAACAGGAAATGTATTCACAAGATTCATTCTAATGCGCTGGCATAAACGCCATAGGCGAGAAAGAACATAGCCTGGTAAAAGAGAGGCAAGACCAGAAAGATAAAGTAAATGGACCTTAAAGATAATATGAGTATGATATGTTTTACTGGTAAAAGAGAGGGCATTCCGCCAAATCATGTGCCAACCTGCATATTACCTTCCATGGAGGGAGAACATAGCCTTGAGAAGAGAAACTATGTTTAGAAATTCCATGCAAACTTGTTGGATGATAGAATCATAGAAGTGGTTTTCGTGGGTTAAAATAATAATACATCTGCTTTCATAAACATTTCAGATAACAGCTCAGGAAAACCATAAAGAATGGCAAACTGATGATCCATCAACAGTTTGTCTACTTTCACATGCAATAAATTCATCCAAAACTAGATCATACGGAGAATTCCAACCAGGGTGCAAGCAAATGATAATTTAAGAGGGAAATTGTCAGCTAAAATAAATTAAGGATGCATTAGGACTCTATTTCTTAGCTTAACCTTCGAGTTCAGCTGCAAATAGGGAACATAAAGTAATTAAGGTTGCCCAGCTACTTGCTAAAGTACGACTTAGAAGATATCAGAATAACTAAAGAAAAGCTGCTCCAGAGGTGCAAAAATAGTGAATAAGCTCACACTATGTGCTACAGATTACTTACAAGTTAGCCTCTGATTAAAAGGTATGAGTATTGTTGTGTTTGACACCCTTAGCAGAAGCACTTTTCACTGTTAAATTTAACACTCGCTTCTAAGCAGAAGCATGTAAAATCCCAAAATTCCTCTAGCACATATCAGTGTTGGGTTAAGAGGGCCTAAAATATAACTAACAGGTCAAGATTCCATGCAATCCTTAATCAAGCATTCCAAAAGCATCCTGATTCAACAAAAGGTAACAAGATATCCATGGGTAAACCAAAAAAAGGCTAGAGTCTAGACCAATAGACAGCTGACCGACAAGACTGTAAATAAATCACATAATTCAACACAGGTTTTCCAATTAAAGAGAAGGAAAAACAAAACAAATAATCCATAAGCTCCGGTACTAAAATGAGTAAATGTAAAAGTTCCAAATCAAATAACGATTTAAACACTCAATCAATAAAGAACATTACAGTTGCCTAATTCACTATTTGCCTAATATCATTCAGAAGAAATTTTTTATCTAAGCACAAATTTAAGGTTCTTAAAAGGAATTAAAAAGCAAATAAATACCCAAACGCCATGTTATCAATAATTATGATTTCAAAACAAAACCTTGCTCCATCTAAAATTCTAATCTAATCAGATAACAGACTCTGTTCTCTACAGACTGATCAACCATTAAATAAGCCCAAAATAAATCGAAATATTAACAAAAAACACAAAATCAAAGCCCAAGTCCTAAAACAGTGTCCATCGCATATTCCAATCTCAACCAAATTCAATCCAATCAAATAAACAGCCTTTATTGCTCGCACACGAAGACCCCTATTCAAACATCAAAAGCCCCAAAACAAACCAATTCCATCTTAATCTCCGATTCTAAACCTAATCCTAATCCACCCCCAAATCAACTAGCTTTCAATTGAATCCAAAATCAAAGGAAACGCCTTTACCTTCAGAAACGAATCAACCGAGCTCTGAATCAAATAATCAGATGGCAGCGGCGGCGATAACGACGACGACGGTGCAGCTACAGGCGAAGCAGGAACGGAACACATGTGCCGCCTCCGCCGTTTCCAGACCTCACCGTCCCTTCCATGCATATCCCTTCATCATCTCCCCTTCTTGTTCCCACCATCAATCCCAGCGATTCCCCCAATTTCCTCAAATTCAAAAACCCTAGAACCAAATAACCAACATCACCTCCCCAAACCCTAGATCCAATCGACCACGCAAACCCTAAATAGAAAGCATGCAAACCCTAATTCCCCCCTGCCGAGAGATTCGGATCACATCCAAAGCGGCGGATTCGAGAAGCGCGGAGTGGAATCAGCGGCGAGATCGAGGAAATTCGAGAGAGATTTTGTTCGCGAATTTCGCAATCTGAGATAAATTTTAGAGAGAGAAAGAAATGGAATTTCGGCGATTTTTAGAGAGAGAGAGAGGGCACGGGGAGCGGGGGGGGCGGTGCGTACTTGGCAAGCTGGAGGCAAGGGCGGGCAGAGAGAGAAAGATATAGTGTGGCAAATAGGCCGCCCGGTCCGGCCCGAGTGCCATGTAGTGGGCCGGGCCTGCCCAACGATGGCCTAGCCTGGATTAGGCCGGGCTGGGCTCAGCTAAGACGGTCCGGCCCGGTCACAGGCCAGGTAAAAAAGTTAGTTTTTGGACGGGCCTAACTCCCTGCGGCGAGCCGGGGGGATTTCAATGGAATTTTAACTTTTTCAGGGGCCCAAGGCTACAGGGGATTTCAAGGAGGAATCTTAATTTAGTGAACTCCTATTATTTTTTATAAAGATATAATTCAAATACTTTTGTAGAGAAAGAATCCGAAATTTAATTTTAATGAATTGTATTTTTTATTTTTTTAGCTATTGTATGAGGAGTAAGTTTTGCCAACTTATGTCTCATCCTCAAAACAATTAAATCGATAAAATATTTTAAAAAATTGGAAAACCAAGTATGGATTAAAAATTGGTGCGGGGGCACCAACGTGAGAAAACTAATTTATAACCAAGTATGGATTAAAAATGAGGATGCCGTAAATATCTGTTTGATGTAGTATCCTCAAAACAATTATTGTAATCGGAAGTAGGCAAATGTGATAATTGAATGATGACCTATACAGGTAAAATAGTCTTATTCGAGATGATAGTATGTTATCTGAATTTTCTTTATCATTGGTATGTATACATTTTACTGGTTATTATGTATCGCTGATATATAATGATAAAACCCGTAGTATCTTTGCTTGACTATCAGAATTATGACGGCGATCATACTTGTGAGAACTGGGTAGTCAATAAGCACATTCTTAAATGTTCCCAGTCGTAGGAGTATCAAAATTGGGCATCGATATTTCAGAGTAGACTAGTGTATATGTTTTTAGACCATGACGAAGAGGGTGGCAGGTCTTATAGCCATTGGTGTGTTGCACCTAAGATTATATATAACCGATCATCGGAGGTGAGTACACTGGACGAACTCGCCGAGAACTTTTAGATGGTACTATACCCAATGTCAGATAGCAATTCTCAGTTGACATAAGTCCAGATAGTCTGTTGGCCTGAGATCAAAATTTATCTTGTTTGAGTTCTTACTGTACTTAGATTACTTCACTACCACGGCTCTACTGAGGCAATGAGCGATCGTCAGGAATTCATCTCTCACGGTATAAGAAGTCAATGTCGCGCAGTGTTCGGATGGCTATCAACATAAATCTCTAGCCATGGTGGATGAGATTTACTGATTATAGATCAGTAGTTTCTCGGTGGATGATGAGCTTAACACCGACACGACTTATGCGATACTCTTAGACGAAAAGACCAGACTGTATGGAGATTGTCACATACAGGCTCGGTAGGGGTACAGATGAGTTTACCCGTCTACCTTACTTTCGTTCAATAACTGGGTAGCCGTTGCGTACAGCAGGTGCCGTTGACGTGCTTGTGGTTAAACCCACTGCCAGCGTATTGTCAAGTCTTTAGAGTCCCATACAGAGGGTTTCTCGGTTCAGACAAAATGATGTAGTGTGTGCGTATTTTGATACGCACTCGGATTTGATTAAATACGTGTATTTAGTGTGCGTGCTTTAATCAGAAGTTTTGATAAAACTGATGGGTTTGAAACATGGTGGATCAATATGAGCCGGTGTTATATCTCTCATTATCTCTCTTTTGGGTATTCTTATTTTGATACGAATACGGGTATAAGTATTTTTACATATACGGTTATATGTATGTATGTTTGTGTGTGTATATGAGTGTGTATATGTATGTGTACACATACACTTTGCTTTTCTCTTTAGAAGGCTTGGAAGAGTGTGGGCTTATGTGGATGTATGACTCATTGGTGTGAGTCACACATTCATTCACCCACTTTTCTAAAGGATAATAAGAGAAGAAAGAAAAAGATAATGTTAAGTTTTCATTCATATCTTTTTCTTATCTTCTTCTTCTTTACTTCTTTTATGCTAGCCTTCTACTAAAACAGAAAAAAGAAAAACAAAGAGAGAAAGCTTGAGATTTTTACTACTACATCTCTTATCATCACTTCTTAGCAAGTTGTGATCATGAGTTGCTTCACTTTTTGATTTGGTGTGAAGCTAAAGCTTGATATCGGATTCTTTCAGATGGATCATCTTCGACGAGGAAGATCGGCATGCAATCTTATTCATGATAACTTCAGAGCCAAGCTAAAGTCTATGGAGTGGTGTAGGGGTCTTTCCCAATTGCGCGGACACGCTACAAAGGTAGCTAGCCCCTAATCTTGCATGTTAGTTATCTAGTTTAGTATTTGGAATCGATTTTAGGGTTTTGATCGCTAGTACCCGCTTTAAAGATTTTTTTTTCGCTTCCGTTTTCGCCACCAGTCTTATGACGCGAGCGCTAGGATCCTTACAATATCTGCCCTGTAGCCTGAGCTACTGGAACAGAAGCTGGGATAAGCCACAACCGACTTAAACTACACCGAGGCTAGGCCTTCCCGTTTTACCCTCTTATAATATTATGTATTTATAATTGTTATAGTATCCCTAGAAATCTTATTGCTGGATCATAAACTGTGATATGTCACTTGTATGGAGACATTGTCTAATTTAGTGATTTCTTTAATGGGTACTTAGCCTATAACTAGTAAGGGATAGCTAACTTTATAACAGGCTATCATGTATGACACAAACATGTTATACGTGGTGATGTATCTCAGTCACTGAGAATGGGGATTTTCCAGGTATGTGATGTGAGCATGTATTGTAATACATGTAGTGCAGGACCACGTTTGGATTCTCTATAATATATCACCTATGAGATAGAGAATTTAAACAGTTATATAACCCCTTTGACTTGATAACATTGTTGTCTTCGATTTGTCATTTAAGTAAGGTTTGATATAATGGTACTTCTTATCGTTTGACAAGAATAGCTAACATGAAATATTGTGCTACTTAAATACATTTAGGAGGACAATGGATGTCTAAATAGAATCCGACATTCTCATACTGATGAGAATAAGTTTACAGTTTATTCTTATGAAGGTGTAAAAATCCTATCGACGGATGTTTTAAGAAATGTTTTTCAAAATTATATTATTATATATAATAATATTTATTTTCGAATGAATTTATGTTCATGGGAAATGAAACTTCAGGCTTGAGCGATTAGGTGAACATGTCCTGCTCATTTAATGGCTCAAGGATAAGTAACTTGAAATCGGAAAGGATTGTATGTAAGTTGATATTTATTGTCATTTCACATTATGGTAGAGCTTTTATGAATAGTTGGTAAAATAGGTATTTGACTGTTAAATTAAAACCCAATTGATCTCACCTATAAGCCTTTCGGTGGAAAATTTAGACACAACTGTAAGATGAATACTATTAATAATATAATTATTATATTATTAATATGTGGGTTTTTAGTCCCACATTGGATATTAAGGTTTGAGGTATCGTTGTCACGCCCCGCTTTCCAAATGAAATTGAAGAGGTGACGTGGTATGGTTCGCAACCTAACTGTATTAAGGGTGGTCTAACTAAATACAGTTACGTTAAGCGTGTGTGTATATTATGCAGGCAATGTATCAAAACAAATAATAAAAGCAGAAATATTTATTTCCATTAACTAATTTTATTACATCCCAAGATACTGAAAAGATCAAATTAAATTATCCGATTACATCGAAAAAATAGGAGAAAAAGCCCTAAACAGATGGGCAACAGAAGAAAAAGCTATCCTAACAGTCGAGCATCAACTCCGCGAAATCAACATCAGTGGGCTCCACTCTATCGTCTTCGAACTCTTTATCCACCTCGTCCTCGTCTAATAGACATTCCAAGGATAGAGAAATGAGGAAAGTCCGTCAGCGAGTTGCACTCGGGTAGAATTGCCTCATAAGAAAGTAATGGTAAAGAAGACAAGTGTGTGCAATGCATGGTGTTATATGTGTGCAGTGGTAAACTGTATAGGATTATCTACTATGTAATATGTTCGTTTTAGTTTGTTAGTCAAGAATATAGATACTCGCGATTATTCCGTTGTGAGCCATGGAACAACAGCTGAGAAAAGTGAATAGTATTTTTTCACATCCCCGGATCATGATCAAATAATAGGGGAATTCAAGTTTCGCATATAATCTTGCCAATCAAACTACATATCCCCGTTATTCAGTGTAAAACTTTTATGGATTAGAGTTAGTGCATATATCATCCAGGCATGGAATTTCAACATTTGTGTGCCATCCATATATTGGATTGGTCATCCGAAATATCGGGATCTTTATATATAATAGTCGCCCGTATGTTAGTTATATGTATGCCCTAGAGGCCATTACTGTACATTGGATGTATATTGTAGTGGATGCTGGGACATATATAGGTAGGACTTTCTTGCTCGACATGATAGTATGCTATCTGGTTACTCTTTACCTTAACGTGTATACTGATTGTCTCTCTGTTACATGTTGGTAAAGCCCTTAGGATGTGTACTTGACTATCTGGACTATGATGCGGATCATACTAGTGGGGACATGGTAGTCCATAAGTACATCCTTCAAAGTCCCTAGTCGTGGGTGTATCGAGATGGGGCATCGATATACCAGAGTAGACTAGCGTGTACCTTCTCGACCCATACAGATGGGCGATGGATGATCCCATATCCATCGGTGTTTGACATCAGAGATGATATACGGGTGCTCAGTAGAGACTGGGTACACTGGACGGACTCGCCGAGAACTCCCAGATGGTATTATACCTTACGTCAGATGGCAGTTCTCTAGTGACACTGGTACAGAGTAGTCTGTTGACCCGAGATCGTCATAGAGTCTTGTGTGGTTCCCACTGTGCTTTGATTTCCATCTTACCACGTCCAAGAGGGCGTGCAAAACGGTGGTTTTTGGGTACAGTCCCGAATCACATGGAGGCAATGAGCGATAGGAGGGGATTCGTCTCTCCCGGTATAGGGGGTTGATGTTGCGCTGTGTTCGATTGGCTATAACCGGAAATCCCTGGCCAGGGTTGCTGAGATATACTGGTAAGTGTTACCAGTAGTTTCTCGAACTGTTATAGACCTCATATCGACACGACTTATCGAGCTATTGGGGTCTGACGTTTACCACCCCTAGGCAAGATATGCGACATATCAGACGACGAGACCGGACTGTACGGTAGTGTTACTGGTTGGATTCACTGGAGTGTGAGCGGGCTTGCTCGTCGATCTTCTGATCGCTCAATACCCGGGTGGCCGTTACGTTTAGCAGACCGCTTGCGGCTTGTGGGTGTTTGATATGATCATCATCTGCTGCCGGCGTATTGACGAGTCTTTAGAGTCCTACACAGAGGTTTCCTGGCTCAAGCGAAACGAAATAGGAGCGCATATGAGATATGTGCGGGACCGAGAATAATGCGTGTATGTGATACCGTATTTCATTCTCGCGATGAATGTATCGATTGGTTGTATGTGATATAACCTAGTTATCGAATCAAGTATTGATTCGATAAGCCGATACATAGGATACTAGTCGGTTATATGCAATATGACCGGATCGTTAAATCAAGTGTTGATTTAATGATTTAATGTATAATTATATATTTGATATATTACTTTGCATTAACTAGTATCGGTTCACTTTAAATGGATTTTCTCACTCGCTTGTGCACATTGTATATTCGATATAGTTTTGTGCACTTGATTGTATCATGTTTGATGATACATGCAAAATTGGTTAAGTGTAAAGATTGAACCTTGGTTATATGAATGGTTAGGGTTATGATTACTTATTCATTTATTTATTTATTAGTTTTGGAAAATAAAAGCATAAAGAGAAAAAACAAAATGGTTTTCTTTCATTCTTTCTTTCATGAAACTTGTTGAAGCTTCATGAAGCTTTTGACCAAGTGACCATTTTGTCTTCTTCTTTAACCCTAACCACTCACATAAACTCTAGTTAGCTCTCTACACTTAACTATGGTTTGATTATGATAAGAATGATTATTCTTTTTTATTCTTTAACACTTATCATTATCTTCTTCTTCTTCTTCAAGATGAAGAACCTTGACTTCATCAATGGTGATTGATGAATTAGAGTGAGAAATCCAATTCTAAAGTTTACCCACTTCCTATTTCTTCATCCTCTACCTCTTGCCAAGTAGTAGAGTGTGTTTCCTTCACAAGTTTTCATGACTTGGTGAAGTGGGAGCTTGATCTAGTGATGCCTCGACGTAGATCATCTTCGGCATCGACGTCGACGACCTAGCCCGCCTATTTCTCCGATGAAGCTAATGCGAGAGTCCAAGATTGGATTTGTACAGCGGAGAGGACTTCTTCATGGAGCTATGGAGGTGGAGAAACGGATCTACAAAGGTTGTATTTCCGTTCTCTTAGTAAAATAGTTTACTAGTTGCATCTTTCGCCTAGACATCTAGCTAACGATCCGTAGTCTAGGGTTTCTCGGCATATAAATTTTGAAATTGGCATGGTTGATGCCTTGTGAGACCTCCTTGGAGTGCCTAGGAACCCTACAGTAGTATCAGAGCCTAGCTAGAGCCTTAGGCGAAGTCTAGACGGAGTTTGAAGTCCGAACGAACCGAAATCCCAAAATTTCCATGCTCTCTGGACATTTTCTAAAATCGTGGTTTTTTCCAAATTAAAAATATGCAGAAAACTCAGCAGGGAATTCTAAGAATTACGGCGCAAAATGTATTTCATGAACAGTGATATCGGCGGCGGAACCGCGGCATAAGCCTAGCTTATGCGGCGGTTCCGCGGCAGAAGTGTGACGTCAGCCCTAACAATTTGCACAGTAATTCATTGTTTCAGGTGCTGAGTTCTCTGGGTATTTTTAAAATTTATTCAAGAGTTGAATTTTCTGGAGTTGTTTTGGGGATGCGGTGTTTCGATCGGAGTATCAGATTTTGTCTAAGTGGCTTTCCGGATAATTTTTTAAATATGTTAAAAAGTTCGACCGGATATAAATACCCAATTTTTCCCCTGTCGGGAAATTTTCAAGTGTTGGATTTTTTCGTAGTTTAACGACGTTCTAAGTAGTGCAAGTAACGCGATGGACCCTCTAGAAGACAACAAACCTTAACTCGATTATGTGACCGTCTTGAACTGCCCTTTGAACCTTCGGGTTTGGGGCAGTACAGCGTGCCACATGTGAGGCGTTGGCTTGACCATTCTACGGCTGGACCGTTGGTATTGAGGCACGAACTGAATGTTGTTAGACTTATTTCATGTGTTGGACTGTATCGGGAAAACTTGGGTGTTTGAATGTTCGATCGGAAAGTTTAACATTTTCTATTTTATTCGGAATGTGATATAATAATTGGAATTCACAATAAGTTATGAGATAACTAAATGAATGTTATAAACATAGCAGTTTAGTCTCACTTGATCGGTTGCCACGGAATTTTGATGTGATCAAAAGTCCGTCGCAATCACGTAGCGTACGCGGATACTCGCCGGATAAACTTAATAGACAGCCTCACTCCATAGCCCCGACCAAGTGACTGTAGGAGAACCCCGTCGCCGAAAGCATCCGTTCGGGTGCTCGCGGCAGCGGTGTTCCGCCTTGGTGCACTTCGTCGACGACGTCGGGGGTGCGGCCGCCTACTGAAGTTTGCGACGAGCATTCGATCAGGATGTCGGGAATCTTGTTGAATTACCCGACTTGATATTGAAAAGTGTTTTCGATAATGAGACTAAAATGCGAGGTTTATAATTGTTAGGCATGCGATGTCTAAAGAATTCATTTGATCAGGCATGCGATGTCTGAAGAGGTTGCGGATTCCAACTGTTGTAGTTTTACACTTTCTTTTCTGTGACCGTAAGTGTAATATGTGATATCGCCGGTTTCGTTGCTATATGTCAACGACAATTGGGATGCGCATATTTACTTACGTTGATGACATGTGATGTTATGTGTTGCTGGATATGTTATATTGGATCGTCATGTTTGAATAGCCGGGGGTTTTTATGTGAGATGAGTGTTTTTCATTTTCATTCATGTAAAAACTTGTATGTAATATTCTTTTATTGGGGCACTTCCAGGTTGCGGAAGTAGTCACCCTTTGTATATTATTTACTTTTTCGCACTAGGATAGACCCAAGGAGGAGGGCACAACTAACCGGGTTCTGGAGTCCAGTGGGAGACCAACTCGAGGAGTCGAGTCCGGGTCTCCTAACTCTAGAATTGGTAGGGTTGCTTGCCGCTCTCGTAGGGGTCTAGGGGTGTGGGTTTGGCTATTCATCACGACCGTGGAATCCGTGTTTTATACTGGCTCTTATTGAAAACACGGACGTCCTAGTATATCCAATATTTCATATGATTCTTCTGCTGCGATATCTGTGATGTGATCATGTGATGTTCTGTGATAGATACAGTATATAGTATATATGATATATTATATAGACGTTACTTATGTTTTAAACCCGCGCTAGCCCTACCCCGCTCTGCCGTTAGTTACCTAACCTAACGATGCACGAGGGGACATCAAGGCGAATGCGGATGGCATAAGTGTACGTCGTATTTATCTGTGATGTTTAGGTACTTAAATGATGGGACTTCCTTAATGAGATTAATGAAATAAAAGAAACCTAAGATGTTGTAGAATCGAATTTCAAAATAAAACAGGTAGCTACAGTTCTTGCTTTGCACAGCGGTATATGTGATATATCCTGCACCTTATTCGATGAGGAAAGGACCGAGATCCCTTCACCGGGAGTGACTCCTTTAGCAGTAACTGGCAGATGCTACACACTCGGTTTGTCTTTTGATTGCTTTTAAGTGTTTTTGCTTTGCACAGTGATATATATGATATATCCTGCACCTCATTCGACGAGGAAAGGACCGACGATCCCTTCACCGGGAGTGACTCCTTTAGCAAAACTAGAAAAGCCTAAAAAACACTCCATTTCAAAATTCATTTGATTCTACAACGATATCAAGTTCATTACGCAATAGGTTTTCAGAAAAACCTGTCGTAGCCCTCCGTCATTTCAGATAAGTGGTAGTTAGTATTCGTGCTACATTTGTTGGCCTGCGTCAAGGCGTAGTGTGCGGTAGCTAACTAGTATTTATCTGCTTATGCATATGATGCAGATTGGATTAGGGTAGCCGTGCGACTTTGTTGGCCTGCGTCAAGGGTCGTGCGGGTGGGTTTAATTCAATCAGGAAATGACGGGTTGAACTTGACTAGCGGACTATGGTTTGTTGGCCTGCGTCAAGGTCATAGGACGCTAGGGGCAAAACATTATCGGGAATTTCAAGTGTTGAAATTTGCAATGAGATTGCATACCTTCTATGAGATAGTTGGATCCCGATACCCGCTGCGAGTAATTGTTACTCCTGGGAGAGTTTTACACATTACAATTAGCCGATCAAGTAGGTGTCTAGAAAGGTGTTAACGAGGTTACGCCTCTGGGAAAACGAGGTTTACATTAATTAGGTTCATGCGAAAGCACGGGGGACCTCCCTCAAAGTACCGACACTGGCCTAGCTGAAAGATTGGCGAACTTGTAGTGTGTAATTAATCCCGGCTAGTCTTTCCTTTTAGGGTTTGAAGGAAGATTTGATAAAAAGCAGTGGGAGCCATCCTGATTAGATAAAATAATAACCAATCTATTCTTGCAAGAGCGCACGCTGAGTGATTTCTTCTCTCTCTCTCCTTGTAGGGACCATATCACGCCTTAATCAAGATAATAATACGGATTATTGACCGAACCCGCTTGTTATACTGAGCCGGAGAACGTTGGTCCCGCTCCAACTTATAATTGTTATAAGAAAGAGCAGGAAATTGGGGAATACCAGAATTCCTATGCCGCCCAAACGAAGAAAGTGCATATGATGCATCATCTTCGGGTGTGTTCGTTACAAGGAACTGTTTCTCAGTATCCTCCGCATCCTAGGTATATGATACCGGATCAGGATCCCAGATATGTAATCTGTTACATAGGGCTACAAAAGGGTAGAAAAACTGAGAACGGGTGATAAGTTTCATGAGGCAGAAAACGGGGCAAGAGTTGCAGCCAAGTCTGTCGGTCGCTGTCACCCTGTATTACCAATATATTGATTCTGAACGAATGTTATTAGATACCGAACCTGATATACAAAATCATATCTGTCTCTTTATTAGTAAAGAAACGATAAAATTTTGTATTGTTGGATAATGTTTTGGACATTTCCTATATCAAAAGTTGATCGGTTCAGGCACGTTATCTAAAAGCATTAATGTTCTAATCAAACTACAGTTCTTAGTATACAGAACACACACAAGAGGAAGAGTTTAGAAATGAACGGATCCTTCTTGAGGTATTGTAGACTAGGTCATATCAATGCGACCCGACTAGCTGGAGTTACATTTAGATGCATATTTAAATCAGTTTGAATTTACATCTTGTGAAACTCGCCAGTCATGTCACAAAGATAAAATGACCATAGCTCTGTTTATTGGAAACAGAGAAAGAGTTAGTGAACTCTTGGGATGATACATGTTGATGTATAAAGGTCCCCTGTCTACACATACCTGGTAAGGTTCTTTGTACTTCATTACATTCTCTGATAATCTCTCGAGATTCAGACATATGTTCCTGTTGAAACACAACTCCGAACCTTTTGAGATATTCATAAAATATAAGTTAGAAGTAGAGAACCAATACGGGTATAAGTATTATGTCCTTTGATGTGATCAAGCAGGAGAATACTTGAGCACGGAATTCCTGGAATATTCTAAAGGAGAATGAGATTCTCTCTCGGCATTACTCCTCCGAATACACCATAGCACGATGGTATATCGGGGCGGAGCAGATACACCCTATTTGATATGGTATGCTCTATGATGAGTACTACTGAGTTACCTTTTTCCTATTGGGTGTTATGCACTTGAGAAGTTGCATACCTATTGAATAGGGTTCCAATCAAATCAGTTGCCTACCATTTCATATGTGATATGGAAAGGGAAGAGCCCATGTCTTAAGCTAGTTAAGATTTGGGGTTGTCCAGCCTATGTCTAAAAGCAAAATCTGGACAAGCTCGAGGCAAAGTCTGTTATGTAGAACTGGAAAGGTTCCAGCTATACAAACTACAGCAGATGATTTGATAGAACCAAAGGATTCAGTAGATTCCAACGAACCTCAGCCTCTCCGCCGATCTAGTAGGGTTCCTCACCCACCTGAGAGATACTTCTGTTTCTCTATGACAGTGGGAGAGAGGATTGCATCATGAGATGATGACCCAACTAGTTTCGAGCTGGCCATCGGGGGTAAGACTCTGTAAGAATGGCTGGATGTTTATCGATCTGAGATGGAATCCTTATACACCAACAAAGTATGGACTTTGGTTGCTATATCTGAAGGGTTAAATCCCCATCAGGAGCAAGTATATCATGAGAAGATTACTTGGTGTACATGGAAAAGTTGAGACTTTCAAAGCTAGACTTGTTAAAAGTTTGCATCATTGACCAGGTGTGGATAATGATGAAACCTTTTCAAGTAGCTATGCTTAAGTCCATCCAGATCCTACTTGCCACGGCTACATACCATGACTACGATATCTGGTGGTTGGGTGTCTTGACTGCTTTTCTAAATGATGTTTTAGAAGAGTGTGTCTATAAGTACACAGCCAGAGGGCCTCGTAGACAGTGGGAGCAGCAGAAACGTGAGCAAGATGCTTTATAGGATTAAAGCAGGCATCGCGGAGTTGGAACATCTGTTTTGATGGATTAGTCAAAGAGTCTGACATCATCAAAATGGTAGATGAACCTTGTATAAACAAAAAGATAGTAGGGAGTATGGTGGCGATTCACGTAGAGTACGTGGATGACATACTCTTGATAGGGAAAAAGTTTCCTATGCTACGCTCGATCAATCTCCGATTATCACAAAGATTCTCGAAATAGGATCAAAGTGATACCTACTAAATCCTGGATTTTGGATCTATGAGATAGATCTAATTGGATGTTAGGAATCTCACTACCTGTAGTGAGATGGTATCAGTTGATCCTGGGGAGAATCACTGGAAGTGTTCCAGGGTGATAAAGACGACTGAATGTCAGTCGCAGGCATTGTCTTTACCCTCAATCGAGGGACGGTATGTTGGAAGAGTTCCAAGCTAGATACCGTGACATACTAGACAATAAAGGCAGGATACATCGCTACTTAAGATGCTACCAAAGAGGCTGTTTGGATGTATAATGGTTCATGAGATGAACTATGTTCCTACCATTGTGAGACAATGGAGTTGTGGCTTATGCCAAGGAACGCCGGTCCCATCAGTGAACCAGACTTATTCTAAGGCAGTATCACCTGATCATGGAGATGGTTGATCTCCAAGGTGATCGAGGCAAGGAGAGCAGACTCAGAGGATAACACGGCGGATCCACTCACGAAGGCCTATTCCCAGAGAGAGACTTTTATGGGATGGTTGAGTATGAGATACTTCGACCACTGCTACAGATGGCCCTAGTGCAAGTGGGAGATTGTTAGTTATATGTATGCCCTAGAGGCCATTACTGTACATTGGATGTATATTGTAGTGGATGCTGGGACATATATAGGGATGACTTTCTTGCTCGACATGATAGTATGCTATCTGGTTACTCTTTACCTTAACGTGTATACTGATTGTCTCTCTGTTACATGTTGGTAAAGCCCTTAGGATGTGTACTTGACTATCTGGACTATGATGCGGATCATACTAGTGGGGACATGGTAGTCCATAAGTACATCCTTCAAAGTCCCTAGTCGTGGGTGTATCGAGATGTGGCATCGATATACCAGAGTAGACTAGCGTGTACCTTCTCGACCCATACAGATGGGCGATGGATGATCCCATATCCATCGGTGTTTGACATCAGAGATGATATACGGGTGCTCAGTAGAGACTGGGTACACTGGACGGACTCGCCGAGAACTCCCAGATGGTATTATACCTTACGTCAGATGGCAGTTCTCTAGTGACACTGGTACAGAGTAGTCTGTTGACCCGAGATCATCATAGAGTCTTGTGTGGTTCCCACTGTGCTTTGATTTCCATCTTACCACGTCCAAGAGGGCGTGCAAAACGGTGGTTTTTGGGTACAGTCCCGAATCACATGGAGGCAATGAGCGATAGGAGGGGATTCGTCTCTCCCGGTATAGGGGGTTGATGTTGCGCTGTGTTCGATTGGCTATAACCGGAAATCCCTGGCCAGGGTTGCTGAGATATACTGGTAAGTGTTACCAGTAGTTTCTCGAACTGTTATAGACCTCATATCGACACGACTTATCGAGCTATTGGGGTCTGACGTTTACCACCCCTAGGCAAGATATGCGACATATCAGACGACGAGACCGGACTGTACGGTAGTGTTACTGGTTGGATTCACTGGAGTGTGAGCGGGCTTGCTCGTCGATCTTCTGATCGCTCAATACCCGGGTGGCCGTTACGTTTAGCAGACCGCTTACGGCTTGTGGGTGTTTGATATGATCATCATCTGCTGCCGGCGTATTGACGAGTCTTTAGAGTCCTACACAGAGGTTTCCTGGCTCAAGCGAAACGAAATAGGAGCGCATATGAGATATGTGCGGGACCGAGAATAATGCGTGTATGTGATACCGTATTTCATTCTCGCAATGAATGTATCGATTGGTTGTATGCGATATAACCTAGTTATCGAATCAAGTATTGATTCGATAAGCCGATACATAGGATACTAGTCGGTTATATGCAATATGACCGGATCGTTAAATCAAGTGTTGATTTAATGATTTAATGTATAATTATATATTTGATATATTACTTTGCATTAACTAGTATCGGTTCACTTTAAATGGATTTTCTCACTCGCTTGTGCACATTGTATATTCGATATAGTTTTGTGCACTTGATTGTATCATGTTTGATGATACATGCAAAATTGGTTAAGTGTAAAGATTGAACCTTGGTTATATGAATGGTTAGGGTTATGATTACTTATTCATTTATTTATTTATTAGTTTTGGAAAATAAAAGCATAAAGAGAAAAAACAAAATGGTTTTCTTTCATTCTTTCTTTCATGAAACTTGTTGAAGCTTCATGAAGCTTTTGACCAAGTGACCGTTTTGTCTTCTTCTTTAACCCTAACTACTCACATAAACTCTAGTTAGCTCTCTACACTTAACTATGGTTTGATTATGATAAGAATGATTATTCTTTTTTATTCTTTAACACTTATCATTATCTTCTTCTTCTTCTTCAAGATGAAGAACCTTGACTTCATTAATGGTGATTGATGAATTAGAGTGAGAAATCCAATTCTAAAGTTTACCCACTTCCGATTTCTTCATCCTCTACCTCTTGCCAAGTAGTAGAGTGTGTTTCTTTCACAAGTTTTCATGACTTGGTGAAGTGGGAGCTTGATCTAGTGATGCCTCGACGTAGATCATCTTCGGCATCGACGTCGACGACCTAGCCCGTCTATTTCTCCGATGAAGCTAACGCGAGAGTCCAAGATCGGATTTGTACAGCGGAGAGGACTTCTTCATGGAGCTATGGAGGTGGAGAAACGGATCTACAAAGGTTGTATTTCCGTTCTCTTAGTAAAGTAGTTTACTAGTTGCATCTTTCGCCTAGACATCTAGCTAACGATCCGCAGTCTAGGGTTTCTCGGCATATAAATTTTGAAATTGGAATGGTTGATGCCTTGTGAGACCTCCTTGGAGTGCCTAGGAACCCTACACCGTACATCGGACTGGTCACCCGAAATATCGAGATCTTCTCAATAATGGTTACCCATGATATCAGGATCTTCTGATATAGCAGTCGTTCGTATACTGTACTAGTCGCCCTTAATATAGGGATCTTCATATATAATAGTCGTCCGTATATCGGACTGGTCACTCGTAGTGTCGGGATCTTCATAAAGTATTCCATACTTAGATTTGCGCGTCTAACTCTAACCGTATTAGATATTATGTCATGTGATATGCTGCAAGTGGAGTTCAATATGGGGATTTCTCAAAGGATTGGACTACCATAACAACTCATGATATTTTGTTGCAATAATAATTTTAAGGAAGTTCATAGTAATTTATGGAAACAGTTTATAGATGGCCGTGGTATGTTAATGAAAATATTTTTCTATAATTGATTAAGGTATTTCAAGGAAAATATATTTTTATAAAAGATTATGGTATTTTAATGTAAATATTTGTTTAAGAAAAGGCTATGGTATTTTAATGTAAAAATAATATTTAGGGTATTTTAATATAAAAATAATATCCATAATATTTTAATGAAACCATTTATTTTTAGGAAAGACCATGGTGTTTTATTAAAAATATTATTTTGTAAAAGACCATCTGTATTGGCAACCACTACATATGAATGGCAACATTTGTATCATTTCAAGGACGATTGCCTTAACAAATATATCTTTAATTTAATATTTGTTTGATCCTATATAGACCCACTTATTAATTAGTTAATTAACTTAAAACTTATGGTTTTTATTTGAAAATATCACCTTTTAACAGCTAGGGGTGTTTTATGTAAAATTACAATGTTTGCAAAACATAAGGTATATCTTTAAAAATAAGAATTTTAAAAAAGTCGAGGGGTTATATTGAAAAATATTTAGTTTAGTGTATTTAAATAAAATTATGGATTTTGGTAAAGTTGGGATACTTAGATAAAAATACAAGTTTTAGGAAACATTATGGTATATTAGTGGCATATTAGTGGCGTTTGATCAAAGTATGAAAGGAAGCATATTAATGTGAGTGTATTTCATGATCTAAAAAGGTTAAAGGGCCTAGGTTATTACCCCACGCATTAAATATCACTAAACTATTATTTTACAATTAATAATGGATAGAAATATAACATAAGTATAGAATTTATTCGTATTAAAATGTGCAGAAAGTTTATTATTTTTATATCTAATCAAAAGGAGCAAATAGAAGTGATAGAAATAGGGAGTGAGAGGCGTATCCTGTCTTGATTCGAGTTGATGATTAGAGGATCGAAGAGTCACCTTGTACAGAAACTCTAATAAATCTACGCTCGGATTTTTCCTTGACAATTGGGTGGCACCACAGCGTCGGCTTTGTCGATAGGAAGAAGCAAGAATTTTTCTTGTAATTTTCGGAGTTGAAATGATGGAGAAAAGGTTAAAGGAGGGGTTGGTTATTGTTTACTGCCAAAATCTGGACTGAGACTTTGGAAGAATATCTAGCCTGAATTTGAGGGCAGATGCTATATAGAACATATCCATCCACCTTTCCGAAAAAACCAAGTTGATTTATGGTACCGTCTATCGATGGTTTGGATAGATGCGATCGTTTTAACAGACTTATCATATTCTCCCTCATTTGTGAAGGGTTTTTTTGATTATAGGGATGCTTTTTCGTACAGGCGCAAACCCTTGCAGTTAATTACATTATCGCGATGCGGTAACGAATTTCTCTTTCTTCAGTATTTCACTTCGTGTCGTGTTATATTTATTGTTTATTTTTTGGTTGCCCTTGGATTGTATATGGAGACTAATTTTGTTGCCCATAGGGCACAGATTAGTCTAAATCCGTAAATCTCAGATTTGTTATGAACTTAGGTATTTTCTGCCATCAGTTCAAGGGTTTAAGTATCGTTAATCTTGTTTTAGATTAAGATCGATTTAAAATATGGTTAAGAATCGTTAATCTCATTTTAGATTAAGATCGACTTAACGAGTATAATAATAAGGACCGTTAGTCGTCTTTGAAACTAAGATCAACTTATATTTATTGATGTATGGATCAATAGCTCATACATAAGAAGCTAAAGCTTATGTACTTAGTTTATTTTTGACTAACTAATCAAGCAAAAGCTTGATATTCCAAGTGCGCATTTGCATGTAAGATGCGCATGCATATTTATTCTTTTAAAAAGTGTAACGACTCTGAAATCCCTGCATAAATGTAACTTGTTCAAATATACATAAATGGTATTTCAGCCTGACTAAGGATTATAAGTTAATTTTGCTCAATAAAAATAAGAAATAACTTGTAGCTCACAGGTTAAGCTTCTCCACTGTTGTTCTTTACCTTGCAGGTTCGAATCCCATCAGTCCCAATTATTTTTAATATTTTCTTTTTAATTTTTCGAAAGCCCAAGAGTTGCACGTGCAATATACGGAGAATCGAAAAGTTTCAGAAAAATCAAACAGGATAAATGAGGAGTTAACACATAATAACACACATGGCACAAACCTCGAGACACTTGGCGAAAATCCAACTGCCCAATTCCTCATTTCAACCGCTACCGGCGGCCAAGATGAGCCCAAAGCCTCCATGCTTCGCCCGTGCACCCTTTCAGCTCCCATCTACTATATTTTCTTGTTTGTTTTCTCTGCAATTAAACAGAGAGCGGTCCACCCCTTCATTTACCCATTTACACTCTCTTTATTCCAATTTTTAATTCACCCTATACCTATATTCATCCCTATAAATACCACACCATCCCCTAGCTTTCCCCTATGTCATGACCCAAAATGGCACGTGACTGGCACTTGAATCATGTGAAGTCTATAGCACCCCACCTGATTCAAGTAAGCCAAAAGCCCAGAAATCTAAACCATTTTTAAAGAAAAGAGTGAAGAAAAAACTTGTTTTAAAGCAAGCGTTTTTAACAAAATAAGGCATTAAACATTTTAAAAACAACATCATATTTTCTGAAAATTTCGGCAGAGTCTCATTTATAAATACTGGCCCCCAAACGGGTACAACACATGAAATACATAATAATTAATAACGGCATCCCCAAGCGGGAGCTAGCTCTTCGCCAATTGGCGGAAACCACCACACAAACAATATAATATACAACGCCGAAGGACGAGGATCAAAACTCAGAAGAAAACCAACAACTTTAAGAAAATCAGAGAAGAATCATAATAATACAAGCGCGAGACTCTAAGGTCGAAAGAATATACAACTGGTCTTCTAAGTCTATCAAATATACAAGTCTGGTTGATGGAGTTTACTAGATACAACTGAATAAATAAACGTACTGCGGTGATCACGATGCAAGTGAACCCACCTACCAAAGCAATCACCCGGAAAGAAGCAGTGTACCAGCACAGCCGCCAAGAAAACCTGTACGGCAAAACCTGTAAGAAACTATGGCACAACGGGGGTGAGTTGTCAACTCGTGAGTAGAAAATACCACCGAGAAGAAAGCGCATGTATGACTCTCTCCTAGGTCATACAATATAATCCTCAATATATAACCTGAAGCATCTAAATGACAAGGGTAAACATCTATACATAAGTGTAATAGCAAGTGCTCGTGTCAGTGCTTTAGGTAGCAACATATCACATATATGATGTATGAATACATAAAGGATGAAAACAGAATACATCTTGAATAAGAAAACTGTTTTCTTATCTCAGTGAGATTTCTGTATAAAAACCGAAGTATCATCAATGAAATCAACAGAGAATCCGTGTCAACCATCGACACAAAACATATATCCCAATATCTCAATATCTCAGGCTCCGGCAATCCGGACTGGCCCATATCATAAAATCTTACTATCTCAATGTCTCAATATCTCGGGCTCCGGCAATCCGGACTGGCCCATAATCAAATCTCATGACTATGTCGGTATCCTCCGCGCCGCGTCACAAATAACCGGTCGGTAGTGCCCCCCTACCAGGCTCAATGCCATCATCTGCGACCATCTTGTCTCGGGATACCGCACCGGGTCCACCATGCACCCGCAGACGGTTCATCATCCTCTTCGAATCGGGTGTAAAATACTGCTCAAGAGCCGAGAAAACTCATGGTGGACACCTCTTACATCATAACACGAAAAAACCACAATTTTCTATCTTTTAGAAATGAAAATGAGTTTATAAAATCCTTACGGTTTCTCCAAATCCAGAAATCTCATGGAAATATCAAGTCCCAAAATCGAGAGTAAATAAACAGTGATTTACCGGCATAAACCCCATAATATTTCATGACAAATAGATAAATACACATGCATGGATATCTAAGTAAAAGAATGCAATATCTAATTTAGCACATGAAAGCAAGCATACTACTAATATGTTGAACTACCAGCTAGTAGGTTATATCAATGAAATACTATTCTAGTGTATACGTGACATGGAAATTACCGATGATGTGTGTGTGAGCCGGCAAGTAAGTGTACGTGGAGCATACGCATCATCAGTAATGGTGCCGGTGTCTTGACAGCATGGGTTTATAATAACAAAAGAAATCAAAAGTACAATCATGCAATGCAATAAGAACAACATGAATATATGGAAAAATGTGTAGTAACCGCAACATATAAAAATATACATTTATATATATGCGAGTCATACAGTTTTGGCATTTGAAATAGCACGAATCGTAGTTTTTAGAAAATAAGGGCTACGATGTTTTTAAGAAAGGTACGTCCTTTGAAATATTCGTAGTATCTCTCGGCCTGTCTTTAAAATACTCACGATTCGTTAGTTTTGAAAATAAGTATGACTCGAGCCCAGTCTAACATCAACCTGATTAACTACAGGACTAAACTCAGAGACTAATCGAAATGGTAAGGAAATCCACCTAAGTCTGAGTCGATATATCTAGTAGTCGGCGATCCCGCCTCAATAGCGTTACGTACGATAAAATATATAATACGACATCCTCGAATCAAGAGTGCGGATCAATCATCATATTTATACTTCGTACGGTAAAATCCATCGTACGACAACCCAATTCGGGGTACGGGTCAAATATCATATATATCACATTATCATATGGTATCGTCATCATTATATCCTGAATTAGGGGTACCGTTCTAAAGTCTAGAACATACCAATATCATCAAACACACACACACACACACACACACACACACACACACACATATTCGTGTGTATGAAAACATATCGCCCATCGATCCACTATAATATCATGTTGTATACCATATCATGTGCCACATCATGGCTCAATCACTTATAAACATCTCACGGTATCATGCCCGATCATATCGACTCCTCACCTCATATCACATGCTATCCTCATCATCCGTGTATATGTGTATGTGTGTGTCTCTATACACACACACACACACACATACTCACACACACACACACACACACACATATATCTCCTCATATACGCATAAGAAATCAAATGTATACGTGTGTGCCAATTTTTACTCTAGGGTTTCGCGACTAAGAAACTAAACTAAAGCACTTTCTCTCTAAGCATTCACGTCTCACATCAACACATATATATAAATATATAAATCACATTCGCATTCTACCCTACGAAAGTGCGGGGGTGTTATACGCCATCCACCCGACTTCCCCCGTAGATATATATCTACTCGCCTGGACGTCTCGGCAAATCTGATCCGATTTCAGCTCTGTCATCTCCGCGTCACCCCCGACGCCTCTGCTCCCGATCCTAGAATGTACATAAGAAAATAAGAGAATAAAAATATAATTATTCGCGTACACAACCAATACAAGTCCACCACGCGCACTAACTAGACGCGCACGTACTTAGTGAACGAAACGCGCCGTGACAACGCCACAAACTACAACGAGGGTCACTATACGTGAAAATCCCCAAATTTAAAACCCAAACGTACCAATCGTGGTTTCATAACTCACTAAATATTATATGAAATAAGTTGTAACTCATCAAAATCTCAAAATAAATCAAATCGATTTATTTCCAAAAACCTAGTAAGCCTCAATTACCCGTTTTAGCACAAATCTAAATGTTTTAACAATTTTAGTAGCCACAAGATTCACTTAATATCTTAATTAGGTCATACAACTATTAACTAGATTTTCATCTCACTAATTTATATTAATTAACAAAATCTAGTTTGCAAAAAATCATAATTAGGACAATTTAAATGTAACAATTTAATAAATTAGCAACTTGATTAGGTTTTGCATGATTCAAGATGTTAAACTAAACATCACAACTAATATCAAGTGATCAAACCCTAACTTCAATTCAAAACCCTCACTTGAATTTCCAAACTTTCAATTAAACCCAAAATTAACACCTAATAACTAGATTAAAGCCACTAACCAAAAATCAAACCATAGTGTAAAGATTTATACATCACAAATTGGGATCTAGCATGCAAATCTTAGCCTCCTAAATGCCAACTTTTTTCCAAGATCCATACTAGATAGGCCAAGAAATAACGAGTAAGGATTGTATTTGGATTAAATGGAAATTTGTGTGGATTTTATTGGATTTTGAGTGAGGTTTTTGCAAGGTTTTCACCATGAGAGAAGAGGAAATTTTGAGAAGGGGGGAGGGGCTGCTGTGGTTCGGCTGCAATGAGGAGGAGAGGGGAGAGAGAGTGAGGTGAGGGTGCTTGTGTTGAATTTTCCACAAGTCAATTAAAACCCATACCTCTTTAATTAATCTATTCATTCTTCTTATTTCTTTTTCTTTTCTTTTGACTTGGAGTGGGAATGAGTGGGGAATTGGGCTGCTGAGAATTGAGGCTCGAAATGAGAGGGGGAGAGGTGAATTGAGTGAGGGAGGTGACCATACCCCAATAAGACATGCACCATACCACAATAAATACTTACATGCTTCTTTGTTTATTTAATTTCTTTTTTTTCTTTTTCCTTGTTTTACCTAGAATTATCTAGAACCATGACGAACCATTTTGAAAGGAAAATATGTTACAAATGTTAAGTTGTTATGGTGCACTGATATGTGATTAACCCATTTTAATTTGTAATTATCACTAATTAAATGTATTAGTGAAGGCTTAAAATAATTAATTACGGAAATATTTTAGTAAACTAAAAATTTACAAGTGACCAATTAAATACCAAATACTAGTAATTACATAGGTAGAATATGTATATTTAATTTTATGTTGAAAGATAATCATATTTTGGTTTTTACGGAAAACACCAATTATTTTACCGATTATCCGAAATTTCACCTAAACGATTTTCAAAACGTTACAGTCTTCCCCCTTAAAGAAATTCGGTCCCCGAATTTAAATTAAAACTCCCCCAAATACTAAAACATTTCAGCAAAACAATCAAGTCGTCGGGGCTCCGAAATCATCCATACTTAGAATACATCTCAGCGCAATGCATGCTCATGAAAACGAGTATATAACTAAAAATCCAAAACTCGGTCAAGCATCACACAAATCATCGGAGTCATGGTGAAGAGACCAATGTCAAAGTCCAACACGAAAACCAATATGATATACATCAAAACTATAATATGTACATAGTACGCATCATTGTAAACTCGTCAAAACATCTGAAAAGAGATGCATGCCAAACCTTTTTCAAGTCGTTGTGCGATGTGCGTATCACAGCACAAGTAGCAGACGTTTATTGTAGAAAAATAACTATATATATACATATATATATATATATATATATATATATCCTTTGTTTAATATACACGTCCCACCATTTTGAAAATAATTTAGAAGGGTTTCTTTTGTAAAATGTTTCGTGTCATTTCGGACACACAGGAAAAATATAGAGACTGTAGCTCCTTTTTGGAAATCCCTTCGGTAACTATCGATGCATGAAAAAACATATTCAGGTACTGTCCTCGGACCAGTCCTCCTCAGCTACTATACCACATAGTAAATATCATAAAACATACTGCTCCAAAAGAAATCACTCCCAAAATGTGTATAAGAATGCTATGTGCGTCTGGTACGCATGGAATTCGAAATCAAACCCAAGTCCCATACATAATCACAAAACAAATTCTAAGTGCAATGGGTGTGCACGAAAACATTTATCAAGGGCAACGGTGTGTGCCTGACAACAATATCAAGTGCATCTGATATACACGAAGAATCCCGATTTAGTACATCTGCTGTGTACCAAAATCGCATCAAGCGCGCCAAGCATGCGCAAGAATCCAAATCAAGTGCACAAGGTGCACGAAAATAAATATTGAATATCACAAATCGAAATCGACGGTAAACAACATACGTCAACCCAAATCAGGTATACCGTGGTATACAACCTCACAACCACGTGCATCAGCGTGCATAAAATCAAATCAAAATACTAAAAGTGCATGAAAACTACACCGAAGGTATAAGTCATATCACATACATACCATAGGCATGAAATCAAAATCAAACATCTTGAATGACATCAAGTCAAAATCGAGTGCAACTGTGGTGCACGAAAACTCAATCATGCAATTAAATTGCCCAAAATACTGAAATCCAAAATGACGGACACATGATATTAGAATCACCAAGTCGTAAATTGTAAACACTGTCGTCGATATGTCCTTCCTTCAAAATCGAGAAGGTGTCGGTGCATCCAAAGCTAGCAGAGCAAGATATCTACTTGCCTCCTGTTCATGGTCTGGCGCCTTGTACGCTTAGGCTCTTGTCTCTCACTGTGGATTGCCAGTTACATAACTCCTCGGCTCAACGGCCCCATATGGAAATGACGGCGGAAACAGTTCCGCTCTGGCATATCCTCTAAAGATCTCTGGTCAACTATCATGGTCACTCATAACATGTCTCATCGATGATGCCGAACTCTGGCCTACTGGGTGTGCGCAATACGACCGAACCTGGGTCCAAATCTTCTCGTGTAGTATTCCAGAAAGATTCTGTCGGGGTCTCTCCCAAATCTTGTTTCTGCTGATCTGCCCGGAAGTTATCACCCTTTACTAAATCCATTTCTGGTTCCGGAAGAGCTGTAACTCATCACGACTCCTTTTGAAAGATATATCTGTAATCAATTCCTATGCATGCGTATCACATCTCTGATGTCAACGGAATGGAATGTCATCTCATCAAAATCCGTGGCAATCGATCAACTGAGACTAAATTGCTAGATTTATAAAATTCAAATTAGTTTTCTTATGAATTCCAAGTATTGTATCCTATCACATGATATCCGGACGACGTTAACTTTCCAATCGATTCATCAAAGTCCCATAATTCCTCGAGAGCTCAACACTTGAGCACACTTTAATAATATCCAGTACATGCCACAGTACCTATGGACCAGCCGTAGAAGGGCATACCCAAGCCTCATTAATGGCACCGCAGAACTGCCGCAAACCCTAAGGTTCAAAAGTGGTTCCATGGTCATTATTTCGAGTTAGGGTTTCATTCTTCTAGAGGGTTCACAGAATTACTTGCATCTTTTTCCGAATACCTTAAACATGGAAAAATGGGTTTCTTCATCGACTCTCAACGTGCCTGTGTGAAGTTTTCTCTAGCTGAAATCAATCAATCTGATGACCTCGCACCGGGGTATGCAAACGAACCACATATTTTAGTCATTCATCCATGAGTGACTAGCGATCTTCTATCATATCCCTAAGTACAAGCTCGTGTCGCAATAGCTTCAAATATCTGGGGCGATATCTTGTTAGTCGCTGCAACAACTGGATCATTCGTCCGCACGCTAAATAATGCCTCAATCATCAAGAATAAACGGCGCATTGACGGTCATCACATTCTAGCCGGTCTCTAGCAGTGGCTCAATCCTCTGGTGCTGATCTGCACGCTTGAGAAATCTTAGTAACAATAATCCATCAAAACACTCATGTTGCGAAAAACACAATAAAACGACACATCTATGCAATCGTGTGTCACCGTAATTACGCCCTGGTCAGTCCTCGTCCAAGACGAGCTCATGCTGACCGCAACTCTAGCCGCAACTCTCTCTGCCCGTGCAACCGTCGTAACAAAAACCACCATCCGATACCGATGAGGATAGATCAAATGAACGAATAGAATACGGTGTAAGGAAATGTACATCCTAAGGCTTCTTAAGCGGAGTAGCGTATCGTAAGTATGCCGCGGAACATACACACAGTACGTCATTCAACTTAAGTCACCTACTCTATCAACCAAGGTCAACTTACGCGATAAAAGTTCGGGTCTAATACCCCCTCGACCAAGTCTAAGTTCCGTAAGGTCAACCCTAGGTTTCGAATACACACACACACACACGCCCTAGACTCCGCATAGTCAAACCTAGACTCGATCCAAGGTTAAACCTAGCGCTCTGATACCAACTTCGTCACGATCCGAAATGGCACGTGACTGGCACTTGAATCATGTGAAGTCTATAGCACCCCACCTAATTCAAGTAAGCCAAAAGCCCAGAAATCTAAACCATTTTTAAAGAAAAGAGTGAAGGATAAACTTGTTTTAAAGCAAGTGGTTTTAACAAAATAAGGCATTAAACATTTTAAAAGCAACATCATATTTTCCCAAAAATTTCGGTAGAGTCTCCTTTGTAAATACTTGCCTCCAAACGGGTACAACACATGAAATACATAATAATGAATAACGACATCCCCAAGCGGGAGCTAGCTCTTCGCCTATTGGAGGAAACCACCACGCAAACAATATAATATACAACGCCGAAGGGCGACGATCAAAACTAAGAATAAAACCAACAACTTTAAGAAAACCAGAGAAGAATCATAATAATACAAGCGCGTGAATCTAAGGTCGAAAGAATATACAACCGGTCTTCTAAGTCTATCAAATATACAAGTCTGGTTGATGGAGTTTACTAGATACAACTGAATAAATAAAAGTACCGCGGTGGTCACGATGCAAGTGAATCCACCTACCAAAGCAATCACCCGGAAAGAAGCAATATGCCAGCAAAGCCGCCAAGGAAACCTGTACGGCCAAACCTGCAACAAACTGTGGCACAACGGGGGTGAGTTGCCAACTCGTGAGTAGAAAATATCACCGAGAAGAAATCGCATGTATGACTCTCTCCTAGGTCATACAATATAATCCTCAATATAACCTGAAGCATCTAAATGACAAAGGTTAACATTTATACATAAGTGTAATACCAAATACTCGTGTCAGTGCCTCAGGTAGCAACATATCATATATATGATGTACGAATACATAAAGGATGAAAACAGAATACATCTTGAATAAGAAAACTATTTTCTTATCTCAGTGAGATTTTTGTATAAAAACCGAAGTATCATCGATGAAATCAACAGAGAATCCGTGTCAAGTATCGACACAAAACATATATCCCAATATCTCAATATCTCGGGCTCCGACAATCCGGACTGGCCCGTATCATAAAATCTTAATATCTCAATGTCTCAATATCTTGGGCTCCGGAAATCCGGACTGGCCCATAATCAAATCTCACGACTACTTCAGTATCCTCTGGATATCCGCCACGTCACAAATAACCGGTCGGTAGTGCTCCCCTGCCAGGTTCAACGCCATCATCTGCGACCATCTTGTCCCGGGGTACCGCACCGGGTCCACCATGCACCCGCAGACGGTTCATCCTCCTCCTCTAATCGGGTGTAAGATACTGCTTAAGAGCCGAGAAAACTCATGGTGGACACCCTCACATCATAACACGAGAAAACCGCAATTTTCTATCTTTTAGAAATGAAAATGGGTTTATAAAATCCTTGCGGTTTATCCAAATCCAGAAATCTCATGGAAATATTAAATTCCAAAATCGAGAGTAAATAAACAGTGATTTACCGGCATAAAGCCCCATAATATTTCATGACAAATAGATAAATACACATGCATGGATATCTAAGTAAAAGAATGCAATATATAATTTAGCACATGAAAGCAAGCATACTATTATTATGTTGAACTACCAGCTAGCAGATTATATCAATGAAATACTATTTCTAGTGTGTACGTGACATGGAAATTACCGATGATGATGTGTGTGAGCCGGCAAGCAAGTGTACGTGGAGCATACGCATCATCAGTAATGGTGCCAGTGTCCTGACAGCATGGGTTTATAATAATAAAAGAAATCAAAAGTACAATCATGCAATGAAATAAGAACAACATGAATATATGGAAAAAGGTGTAGTAATCGCAATATATAAGAATTTACATTTATATATATGCGAGTCATACAGTTTTGGCATTTGAAATAGCACGAATCGTAGTTTTTAGAAAATAAGGGTTACGATGTTTTTAAGAAAGGTACGTCCTTTGAAATATTCGTAGTAACTCTCGGCCTGTCTTTAAAATACTCACGATTCGTTAGTTTTGAAAATAAGTATGACTTGAGCCCAGTCTAACATCAACCTGATAAACTACAGGACTAAACTCAGAGACTAATC
The DNA here is from genome assembly GCA_030015575.1 of Agapanthus africanus. Taxonomy (NCBI): domain Eukaryota; kingdom Viridiplantae; phylum Streptophyta; class Magnoliopsida; order Asparagales; family Amaryllidaceae; genus Agapanthus; species Agapanthus africanus. The sequence continues at coordinate 671,504,258 of JASDDO010000014.1, forward strand.
GAAATGGTAAGGAAATCCACCTAAGTCTGAGTCGATATATCTAGTAGTCGGCGGTCTCGCCTCAATAGCGTCACGTACGATAAAATATATAATACGAAATTCTTGAATTAAGAGTGCGGATCAATCATCATATTTATACTTCATACGGTAAAATCCATCGTACGACATCCCAATTCGGGGTACGGGTCAAATATCACATATATGACATTATCATATGGTATCGTCATCATTATATCCTGAATTATGGGTACCGTTCTAAAGTCTAGAACATACCAATATCATCACACACATATAAACACACACACACACACACACACACACATATTCGTGTGTATGAAAACACATCGCCCATCGATCCACTATAATATCATGTTGTATACCATATCATGTGCCACATCACGGCTCAATCACTTATCAACATCTCACGGCATCATGCCCGATCATATCGACTCCTCACCTCATATCACATGCTATCCTCATCATCCGTGTATATGTGTACACATACACACACACATACTCACACACACACACATCTCCCCATATATGCATAAGAAATCAAATGTATGCTTTACTTTAGGGTTTCGCGACTAAGAAACTAAACTAAAGCACTTTCTCTCTAAGCATTCACGTCTCACATCAACACATATATATAAATATATAAATCACATTCGCATTCTACCCTACGAAAGTGCGGGGGTGCTATACGCCATCCACCCGACTTCCCCCGTAGATATATATCTACTCGCGTGGACGCCTCGGCAAATCTGATCCGATTTCAGCTCTGTCATCTCCGCGCCACACCCGACGCCTCTGCTCCCGATCCTAAAACGTACACAAGAAAATAAGAGAATTAAAATATAATTATTTGCGGACACAACCAATACAAGTCCACCACGCGCACTAACTAGACGCGCACGTACTCAGTGCACGAAACGCGCCGCGACAACGCCACAAACTACAACAAGGGTCACTATACGTGAAAATCCCCAAACTTAAAACCCAAACATACCAATCGTGGTTTTACAACTCACTAAATATTATATGAAATAAGTTGTAACTCATCAAAATCTCAACATAAATCAAATCGAAAGGAAATAAAATACAGTTTAAAGAAATACGACTTTTTAAAACAAATTAACTTTGAAAAATTTATATAAAATTATGAACCCATATTTTTAATGAAAATAAATTATGAAAAAAATATATATGTTTTTAAATGAAAGATTAAAATTTTAATAAAATACCCTAAAGTTTCCAAAAGTATAGTTTTCACAAAAATATCATAAACTTTTAAAAGCTAGGTTTTTATCACTAAAATACCACTTAAACTAAAATACATCTCTATAAAACTCTTAATATTCTAAATCACCCTCGTGGTTTATTTTTAAACAATATTAAAACATTTTTCATAAAACCCCCTCGAGAAATGCAAACAATGCAAACAAACTAGAATAAATTTTTAAGGACCCTAGATTATTATAGATTTAAGCGGTATCATTTCTCTTGAGCCCCAGAAAGCCGGAGAAAGTGAGTGCTTGCCTATCAAGGTTAGAAAACACCATAAATTAATGGAGTTATCAACGACAATCGTTTTGGAAAAAAAACACAAATCCTGTTGTCTATGTGCAGCGGTTGTCCAATTATTCCTGAACTTAAGATCTTCAAAGTTAAATCCAGTAATATGAAATGTCTATAACTCGAATACAAACTTGAATCTAAACTTGAACTTAAACTTTAAACTCGAACCTAAACTTGAATGTTAACTCGAACTCATTCTACTCAAACTAACTTGACTCGATCCTATATTACAATTGACATGACTCATATTTACTTGACTCACTCAACTATATTATTCACTTTTGCAATCCATGGTTTCAATCAAGACATGTTATAATCGACCAAGAAAATCAACTAAGGATATCTAACAGTTATAATATATATTACTCGGGGTGTATGAGATAGTTTCAGGTGTGAATCTAATGGAACTTCAGGAGTCCCGTATTAACCTACTTGAATTTTATTTACTTGAATCTCAGTCGGGTCGACTCCTCCACAACTCGGAGTCCCAGTGCTAACACATGAATTGGGCCCATGTTTCTTTGCTCCTGGGGCCCCACTCTTGAGCTTGTGAATACTTCTACGGTTGCGTTGACATTCACATTTGGAACTTAACGTTAACATAGTGACATATAGAGACTTATAGCACATATACCCATGTTCATTTACATATACTTTTACTTGACATATACGTTATTTCATGATTATTCTATACTTATCACTTTCACTTTTACTCTATCTTTGGGACTTACCGAGCGTTAGTTTGCTGACGGACATTCCACCAACCTTTGTTTTCTTGGAATGTTCATCAGATACTGTGAGAACTAAGGAGGTGGACGCTACAGAGGAGAAGTACAACCAGATCGCAACTTAGGTTTAGACTAGTTATCCTTTTCTTTCAGTTAATGCATGCCACCTGTTTAGGTATTTCTGTTATTATATTTACTTTTCAGTTGAACTCTTGTATCTGTAAATATTTCAAGTTGAATGTAAATAAAGATATTTGTTGAAAAATTTTACGGTCTCCATTTATTCTTACATTGTGTATTATTGTTTCAACACGCTTAGTATATTTATTTAGGGAATGAGCTTCTTTGGATAAATATGTCGCAGGCTTGTCGCGTCACCGTTTCCATCTACTGAGAAGCGGAGCGTGACAAAAAAGGTGCGCACGTGTTTGTCATGTATTTGCACACTCGTTGTCAGGTCAAACTTTCATGTGCGCCTATATACATGTGCACATCTAACTAAGTCAACATCTTTGACTTTCGCGCACATGCTTTTCACATGAAACACAAGCGTTCATTGGACAACATCTGTCATCCGCGCTCACATGGATATCACGTGATGCACAAGTCTGCGGGGTCGTTATTATTTTATTTTTATGCGCGCACGTGATGCGCAAGTCTGTATGATTTTATCAAGTGCGCACTTAATTTTGGGTGCACATATCTTGAACAGAAAGCGAAAGCTTTCAAGAAGAAGTAATGGCTTATGTTCTTTGATTTTCTTTTCTTTTCTCTATCATTTCTTTTCCAGAAGCAAAGGCTTTAATTTTATGGTGCATAGACATCTTTGATGGGATTTTTCTTAAACTTTAGAATTAATCTCTTACAAAAGTTAAATTTTTTTTAAAAAGAGAGATCAACCCTAAAATCTCTTGATGATTTTTTATGGTGAATCAATGGATTCATTTAAAGAAGCAAAGGCTTCTGTGTAAAGCAAAACCTTTATTTTTTTTTTTTTGTATAAAAGCTATGGCTTTTTAAGATGGGAGAAGTTTTTCTTCTTCTTTTTTTTACCTTGTTTAAAGAGGATGAAGTTGAAATTTTTCTCAAGCTTATGGGGGTCTGTCGTCGTAGATTTCTTTAAATGAGGTTCTTATTTATAAGAGAGGGAAAATTATGATTTTTTGGGGTTTGTTCCTTATAAATCAGCTTTGTTTTGATTTATTATGATTTGATTTTAATCTGATTTTGATTTAATTTGGTTTAAATCTATTCATATCAATTACGGAGCAAGTACACACTGTTGGATTGATCCCTAGTGCATGCGCACCGTCGGATCTTATGATCTCGTATCAATTTAGTTTGATTTGTTAAATTTGATTTAATGAAGAAAATTTTATTTCTTCATTTGGAAGCATCTACTTCGTTTGGGCAGCTGCACATTTCAAGATAGTGCGCATGTGCATTGCACGTGTCGCTGCTATCTCATGCTCATATGTGCACATGTTTGGAGATGGATTTTAGCTATGTGCGCACTTGTTGATTCATTAATATGTGTGCATTTGTATCACTTGGCCGTTGTTATAAGTGTGCATTTGTGCCTTCACATGTTTTTGTGGTAGCGACCAAGTGTCAAGCCGTGATCCGTCGGATTTGTCTTGAGATTTGTGGGGATGCGAACCGTCTTTTAAACACTATAAATAGGGGCCATCTTCTTCATTTGATTTCTTTTAGAGCTGCACCCTTTCTGAAGCCCTTGCTTCATGTTAGAAGACCTTACTTCTTTATTCACTTGGTAAGTGTGTATGCACACCTCTGCCTTTGCGCATCCTTTGGGTTGTGCACTTAACTTCACTTAAGATAATCTTCAAACATGTGACTTAAGTTTGGTTTTAATCAACCAATTTTATCTTTTAGCTCCGAAATTAGATATTCCACCTCTTTATAGGACTTCTCAAATCTGCGGACTGACGTCTTTTAAGTTTCATTTCTTTTAGATACCATGGCTGACCGTCTATATTATATCAGGGAGATTTTTTCCATACCGATATCAGCTTTTATGAACCGGTTTTCACCGACGCTCAATGCGAAGTCGTGATTTGTCGTTATGAGGCTTATTGCGGGCGAAAGCTTCATCGACGCTCCACTCTGCTTCAGTGGATATTTCAAGCCATCCACAATGCCACTCCCAGGGATGCGGACGCAATGCCCTTCCATGCTCTTGACCAAGCCGAGGATAAAGTGCATTCGGTTTTCCTGATAGGGATTATCTCCAAAGGGTTGAAAGACCGTGCGACTGCCCTTTTACATGTAATCTTCCAATAAAGAGCAATCATGTCCGTGTATGATGGAGGCAAACAGACGCGTACAACGATGGAGGATAAAGCTTTCGAGTCTTTGTCTCAGTCCATTTATGATTTCACTCATCCTTATAACTCAGTCAATTTATTGCCGCTTTGAGCCTTTGGACGATATTAGAGCTTTTACTTTTATTTGTCTTTTACTTTTCATTACTTGTTCTCAGTCGGTAGTTTGTAATCTACCCTTTCGACGTCTGAATGAAAAGCACGTCTTCTTTTATATTCGCACTTCTCTTTCATTTTGTGCTGAAAAAACTTGGCTTTTATTATAGGAGTTCGTTAGCATGTACACTCTGTTTAGCATATGCGCACGTGTTTTGCACGTACGCATGGCACTTTAGTGATTTTTTCCAAGTGTGCATGGCAAGGGTGCACACACATGTTGCGCACGTGTCGCTGTCCATATCATGCATTAGCCTTCATGTGCGCACATATATAAGTGTGCAAATCATCAAAGTTGTTTTTTAAATTTTTTTATCAAGTGCGCACTTGATATTGGTGCGCACTTAAGTAGGTGTGATCAAATACCCCCCATCGATTGCGCGCACATGACCTGCTCGTGGGTGTGATCGGTGTCAAGCTGTGAAGCACCGGATTCGTAGGAAACGAACCGACATTTAGTCACTATAAGTAGGGCCCCACTCCCTTCATCAAAGTGCGTCATTTCTTATTTTCTCCTTGGAACTTTAAGAACTATGTTGCGCACTTTACCTTTAAGTGCTTACGTACTTGTTGAAGCTTTCACTTCCTACAGAAGCTTTTGCTTCCTTAATCGTCAATTGGTAAGTGCGATGCGCACTTCTGCCCTTGATGTGAAACCTTTGCTTCCATTTACTTAGTGCGCATCTCATGGGTTGCATACTTGCCATCCTCTTATGTATTGTGCACCTGTTTTGATATGCACTTATGGGTAACCGGGCTTAGGCTTTAGCTTAAGTGCTTAAAAAAACTTGAACACTTTTGACAAAAAATTATGTCGTAGAGTTTCTTAACTTCATAGTTAAGAATCCCACTCTTCATCACTTATGAGATCTTCCATGCTTGCAATTTAACTCCTTTTTCTCTTCTTGCTTCTGAGGCATTATGGCATATCCGTCAGATTTTGGTATGAATGTCAGGCAAACTTGCACCCAGAAGAGCCAACAGACCTGGAAATCTTCCGGATGATCCGAGAGCATGACGTGTCGCAACAATATCTTCACTTATGGGCTGGATGGTACAACCAGATGGTCCAAGGCCAAGTTAGCTTCCAGTGTGAGGCACCATCTGATCCTCTGGGTCCCATTCAGTATACCGAGCCCCCATCGACTTCTTTCATAATTGTCACGCCTCACCCTCAATACAGAGAGTATTGTCCGCTCTGGCCGAAGCCGCACGGTTTTTTCCTTCGGGACGAACCGGAACCGACCAGGGGCCACTTCCCAGGAGGTCACCCATCCCAGAACTTTCCTGGCTCGAGCACGCTTAACTACGGAGTTCTCAATCTCCTGTAGTGCCGGTTCACTTAAAAGACGCCTCTGTATTGAAGAGTGGTATATTCCATTTATAGTACAGATCTGCCCCCTTTCGGAATGTATTCCGAAGAGTCCTCATTGTTCTACAGTGGGTCCTACAGACTCAAGAGGTGGCCCCCACGGATTCAAGAGGTGGCCCCCGCCCACTTAACACGACACTTGGCGTGGCACTTTGTTCCGTATGGCACTTTGCTCCGTGAGCAAGAACCGGGTCCCGACATTCTCCCCACCTTTGAACAATGGTTCTTCCTCGAACCATAGACCTACTATTGAGGGACCAGCTCTGATACCATTCTGTCACGCCTCACCCTCAATACAGAGAGTATTGTCCGCTCTGGCCGAAGCCGCACGGTTTTGTCCTTCGGGACGAACCGGACCCGACCAGGGGCCACTTCCCAGGAGGTCACCCATCCCAGAACTTCCCTGGCTCGAGCACGCTTAACTACGGAGTTTTCAATCTCCTGTAGTGCCGGTTCACTTAAAAGGCGCCTCTGTATTGAAGAGTGGTATCATTCCATTTATAGTACAGATCTGCCCCCTTTCGGAATGTATTTCGAAGAGTCCCCATTGTTCTACAGTGGGTCCCACGGACTCAAGAGGTGGCCCCCATAGATTCAAGAGGTGGCCCTCGCCCACTTAACACGACACTTGGCGTGGCACTTTGTTCCGTGTGGAACTTTGCTCCGTGAGCAAGAACCGGGTCCCGATAATAATAGAGATAGAGAACTGGACAGCTCATAATCGGCTGCAGCCCTCTGGAGAAGGAGTCACAATGCTGACGCCCGTAGATCTTCTGGGATGCCGGATGAGTCAAGATGAGGCCCGACTATAGGGAATACCTTACCATGTGGATATGATCCCGCGATATTTGGCCGGCTACGTCGACTGGGCCAGATTCATTTTGTTGACGGAGAAGACTTTTTTGGAACACACTGGGCTCTATGGAGCAGTCTATGCATCCTTATTTGAGTACCATAAGGCTAGGCCCGGGTGGGTGAAATCCTTCTCTAAGCAATGGAATGTTCAGACGAGTACATTCATGATGTCTTACAGGGAAGCGTCTATTTCTTTATTGGAGTTCTAGCATATTTCTGGACTGCAAATCACGGGGGAGCATTATGAGGAGATAGTACCCTATGAAGAGTTTGTATTTGCCACGGGCCCAGCTGCAGCGAATTTGACGAGCAACAATGCTATAACTTCCAGCGACCGGGTCTTCGGAAGGTACTAGGTATCTTTGAAGAGATGCATACGACTTCTGGACGACAAGGGGTCACATTTGAAGCTTTTATTGCTGGGTTCATGCATCCGGATGTTCTCAAGGCCGATATTGATAGGCACGCGGATATGAGGAATCCCTTCAGTCTACGTATGCAAGGAAAAGATTCTGCGGCAGTGGAGGAATTCTTCCGACCAAGTACTTCTCCCTATGATCTCAAGGAATTTGTCGCTCCGGGAATTGACCGGGAGTCTTTCTTCATCGCCTTCATAGGCTTATGGTTGAGCTAGTTCGCGATTCCAGTTCATCCTAGAATGATGCGGGCGCCTGCTTTGTACCTTGCTGACCACATAGCTTCCGGCGCTAGGTTGGCCATTGGAATCGCAAGATTGTCATTCTTGTATCAGGGTCCCACCGAGCTGGCCACCTCCGATAACCCAGGGGAGGAGCATATATATATATATATATATATATACACCATTGCACTATTTTGGTGCTTGGATTCATCTGCACGTACGCGAGGCATACAGTGAGCGTGTGCGGCCGGTATTCTTCGACATGGATCGCTTCCCCATGGAAATTATACTCATAGGGGCTATGGGGATTAAACCCAACAGAGACATTCGCCGACTAGCCACAATCCGTTCAACCTCAAGGAGCAGAAGCAGATCTATTTTGATGATTGGGCGCTCATAAAGCCTCTCCCTACTAATCAACCCCTGTTGGATGTTTCGAATGAGGGTAACTTGGATTTGTCAAATTGGGACATCGCCTATCTGTACTCGATCCGGCCTGGTTTCTTGGTGTACCGACGGAGCAATGACGTCGCCTATAGGCCGTATAGCCCATATCACTTTTTCAAACAATTTAGGTATGATCAAGGGGTTCCACTCCAAGCCTTCCATTGCCAACCTATTTTTACAAAGGAATCGGCGAGGAATGCAAGTCACCACTTTATGAGGCCGAGCACCAGATCTGGCTTCATCATTCCCAAGCCAGATCGTGTCCCTCGCCCTTGATATGCTTTCAGGTCATGGTATTCTGCGCTCATGAATGAGGTCATTGAGTATGAGAAGCACTTCTTCCTTGGCCGCCGCAGCGCAATGAAAGCGTCAAAGTCTGATTTCCCTATAAAGCCGCAGTCTATCATTCCTCTTTTCTTTGCCTCGGGAAGGGTTGCCAATCGCTTCCCCCACTGTCTCTGAACTTATGACAGCTCGAACTTTTTGAGGAAGAAAAGGGTCTCTCAAGCTACCAATAACTCTCGCAAGAAGGGAAAGATCTCATCCATGGCTAGCATCACATCTGCCCAGGATGCCCAAGTCTTCTTGATCGACGGCATTTCTGAGCATGGGACGAATATTGACACCATCTTTCCGAAAACACTCGCTGTGGAAGTTGTTGACACCGCAGAGGCCATGGTAGAGTCAGTAGTCGAGGATGATGATGCTAATCTTCGGACGACGCTATCTGCCTCCAAACCGTAGGTGAGCGTTATCTTCGTCCGTAAGCTTGTAGTGAACTGCCATCCTTAGCGAGGGAAGTTCTATCTCCAGCGGGAGCACTGCTTCGGCTGCAAACACTAAGGCATAAAGTGTTGTCTTTGTGGACGTCTTGAACGTCGTTCGGTATGCCTAAAGAGCTTCATGCTGCCTTTCCTTTTTATTCTTGAACGTCGTTCGGTATGCCCAAAGAGCACTGCTTCGGTTCCAAGTGTGCAATTGCCAGTCCTTTTTTATTCTTGGACATCATCTTCTTTATGAGCTTTGTCAACGTCTTGTTGAAGGTTTCAGCCAGGCCGTTAGCTTGAGGATTATAGATGGAGGAATATCTCTAGTCTATATTGTGTTGCTTGGCAAAGTAGATTATTTTGGGGTTTCTGTATGCTGGTCCGTTGTCCGAGATTATCCACGTGGAACTTCGAACCGGTATATCACATGAGTTTTGAAGAAGTGAAGAATATTCTCCGTTTTTACTTCTCTCAGCGGTATCTCCTCTGTCCATTTAGAGAAGTAGTCGGTTATTGCCAAGATGAAGCAGTGTCCTTTAGATGACGTCGGCTCAATGGGGCCGACTATATCTATCCCCCATATCTCGAACGGCCAACTAGCTACGTTGGGATGCGGCGGATTGGGATGTTGATGTATAAAGTTCCCGTGTATTTGGTATGAGTGGCATCATTTCACATATTCAATGCAATGTTGAATCATCGTGGACCAGTAGTAACCCATCCTTTTTATTTTCAATTTCATTTTAGGACTGGCTTGATGGGACCCACAAAGACCGTCGTGATTTCATAGACGGCCCTTTTGGCTTCCTTCGGGCCTAGACACCTCAGTCACATATGATCAAATGACCTTTTGTATAAAATTCCATCGATTAGGGCGAACGACAACGCTCGTTTGATAAGCTGGTGCTTTTGCGATGCGTCTTCAGGCATCTGTTGGGATTTGAAATAGTCTATAAAGACCTGCCTCCAATCTTCATCTTCTTTTTCTTTTTCGTCCTGGAGTACCTTCTCTCCAAGTATCTCTTCTTTTTCTTCGGGTATTTCCACTGGAGACTCTGAAGGAAATTCAGCTAGCGATAGGATCTTGCGACTTCGGACACTGATCCTTACATCGTCGAGATTTTCATCTGCCATTTCTTTAGAAAGTTTTGCTAGCGTGTCTTCTTTGTTGTTTTCCGCTCATGACACACTTTCGAGTATGTTCACCGTCGAAAGACGGAGACGAAACCGCGTAGGTCGTCTTGCCTGAATTTGGGGGCAGATACTAATTGGTTTTATCCGTCCACCTCTCCGAAGATGCCAAATTGATTTATGGCACCGTGTATCGGAGGTTTAGACGGATGCGGCCATTGTAGCAGACTTCGTCAGATCCCCCCTCGTATACGAGAGGTTTTTTTATTGTGGGGACGCTCTTCCCTACAGGCGCAAGCCCCTGCAGTTAATTACGCTACCGCATCGCGGTAATCAATTTCTCCTTCTCCAGATGGTCACTTCGTGTCGTGTGTGTTTATTTTGTTTTTGGTTGCCCGTGGATTGTATACGGAGACTAATTTATGTTGTCGCCCGTAGGGCGTGGATTAGTCCAAATTCGTATTTTCTTAGATTTGGGTTTGGGTTGGTTTTAAGGATTGTTAATCTTATTTTTAGATTAAGATCAACTTAAATGCTTGTTAAGGATATGTTAGTCTAATTTTAGACTAAGATCTACTCAACTAGGTTTTGGGATCATTTAGATCCAACGAAAGAGTATTTGGATTCTATCGTTTTAGTTTAGGAACATTGCGGTCCATTGGGTTTACGGACATCATAGTCCATGAGTTTAAGGACCTCACAGTCCATAGTTTAAAGACGTTATAGTCTGTATGGTTTAAAGACATCATAGTCTGGTTTAAAGACATCATAGTCTATAAGGTTTTGATTTAACCATTTGGGGATGCACCAAAAGTTATTGGTTACCGGGACCCTTCATCTCTCTGAAGACGTTGAAGAATTACAGCGACGTGTATCAGAGGTATCAAGAGATGTACCCTTGAGCCGAAGTTGGTTGGGAGATCTACAGTCAGTTTTGGGACTAAGACCAATTAGGGAAATTGATAGCACATGGGCTCAGTTGGTCTGAGTTAGGGATTTGTGGTCAACTTGGGCTCAACCCACTCAGTTTTGATTAAAATGTTGAGCATTTATTTGGGCTCAGTCCATTTTGGTTCAATAATGCCGAGCATTAAATTGGGTTCTGACACCCCTCTTTCTTTCTGTCTTTTATTGAGTGTTGAACACTCTTTATGGCGCATAGCGCTTTATGTACAGAGCCTTTATGTACAGAGCGCTAAAGCGCTTCTTTTAGAATAGCGCCCACGTGAGGAGCACATGGCGCGCTTGGTGCTGAGCGCCAAACCTGGAGCGCTAAAGCGCTTATTATAAAAGGGCACCCAGGAGCACGTGGAGCGCTTGGCGCTGAGCGCCAAACTTGGAGCGCTAAAACGCTTATTATAAAAGAGCACCCATGTGAGGAGCACGTGGAGCGCTTGGCGCTGAGTGCCAGACTTGAAGCGCCAAAGCGCTTATTATAAAAGGGCGCCCACGTGAGGAGCACGTGGAGCGCTTAGCGCTGAGCGCCAGACTTGGAGCGCTAAGGCGCTTCTTTGGCAGCTCTGATCAGTTCTGTGCTCTGAGAATTAAATTCTCGGTTTATAAGAGACTTTGTCTCACGGATCTAAGAACTGAGCTCTTCTTTTATGAGGAGATGCTATGATCTCTTTGTTTTTGTGAGAGGCTTTGTCTTATAGATTTGTGATCTAGAAAAGAACTATGTTCTTATGATATAAGAGTTAAACTCTCAAATATGGAGGAGATGTTATGATCTCTCTTCTTTTTCCTCACCTTGAAGAAGGTTCTTCTTCTTAGGGCTTGCCCTTCTCTTTTTCTTTTCTGAGAATTTAAAGTTTATAGGGGGGGGTCCTTCTCTCTAAGACTTGAAGTCTTGGGTCCTTTATATAGGGGAGGCTGATTTGTTGAATCAGTTAAGGAAATCTCTTATTGAGAGATCTTTGATTGATTTGGGGAATATTTCCCACCATTGGATCTTTGATCCAAGGGCCTTTGTTTTACAGAAGATAGTTTTCTTGTTATTAACAAGATTGGAAAAATATTTTCCCATACAGAACTTATTCTGTATCTTGGTGATTTTTAATCACCATTGGATCTTTGATCCAATGGTGCTCTGATTTACAGGGAACAATCTTTCCTGTTTGGAAAGATTTTGAGGAGTATTTCCACAACAGAATTTTATTCTGGTAATTTGATGATTTATCATCTTTGTTGGATCTTTGATCCAAGGGTTGAGAACTTTTAGTTCTGGCGCTGGCGCTCTCTTGCTTTGCACGTGAACGCTGCCTCAGAGTCTTTTAACTCTTAGCGCTAGCGCTCTCGTGCTTTGCATGTGAGGCACTGCCTCAGAGTCTTTAGCGCTGGCGCTAGCGCTCTCGTGATTTGCACATGAGCGCTACCTCAGAGTCTTTGACTCTTAGCGCTGGCGCTCTTAGCGCGAGCGCTCTCGTGCTTTGCACGTGAGGCGCTGCCTCATTACTGAAGGTGCCTTTTCACCTTCTTTCTCCGCTTTTCCTGAGTCAGACTTCTCTTTCCCAATGCCTTCTCTTAACAGAGCTTTGAAACAGTTCTATCATACACACAATTTTCTGTGCCTAGACTTAAATGTCTCCCTTTATAATTTGAAGCAATGCTTCTCTTCTCTCTCACTTTCAGAGAATCATCTTAACAGAGCAGAGCTATGGCTTGTAATCGCTCACATGCCCGCCGGCAACCATGGGAGGTGCCTATTGAGGAAATCGTTCCTCGTTTTGTTGCACGCTTGGTGAACCCTGCTCTTACGGATGACCAATGCGATACGGTGTTGTACGAGCTCTTGACTCGTAGAGGATCCCCTCTCCCCATCGGCTCCATTTGGTTTCGGATGGTCTTCTTGTCCGTGCTCGATGACATCCTTCCTCATCCAGTGGAGATGACTCTGGCAATGCTCGACGCCGCAGAGGACAAGATCGAGTGCCTTCACGAGACACTTTTGATTATCACAGCTCTGAGGGATCGCTTTGTTCAGCTGCTAAGCCAGATATGGGCTCAGCGAGTCGTCCTGTCTGCCTTCGCTGATGGGCACGGTGCTGACCGATGGGAAGCGACTGTTCGTGAAGGTCGCCGCTTTGACATAGTGGAGAAGCAGAAAGGGAGTTAGATAATTTTATCCATAGTTTTATGAATCTCTGTACTTTCGATCCCATGTTTGGTGATTTATTTCCTGTAGAATAGAATATTCAATTAAATGCTTTCTTTCTGTCGTTGACCACCAAGTGCTCTCTTTCTAACACCTGCTCTTTCTCTGATGTGTGCATGTGCGTGTATGAATGAGTTCGATTTCACACAGATGTAAGCGAAACTTAAACCGGTGTAAACAAGAACAAATAGCTCTTGGCCGGCAATTTTGGCGGGAACAAATGCCCCCACTACTTTGCCCACGTAAGTATGTATATGGGTGGAGTAGTGTAGAGTCATGCATGGCCATAAAATTGGGGCTTATGAGACAAGTTTAGGGTCCTTGTAGCCTAAGAATTTTCTCATCATCATGAGCCGTAAAGGTTTGAAGAAGGTTATTTCTCCCTACGAGTCGGGAGGATCTCGCAGGTGCAAATTCTCTCTAGAAATTGTGAGTATTTCTAAGTGTTCATCGCCTTCGTGAGTCGTAAGAATCTCACTCGGGTATTTTCCCTTACGAATCGTGAGGACTCGTAAGTAGCTTCTTTGTTTCATTGGCGAATGTGGCTTTGGCAAGTGCGGCTCGTAGATAGTCCGTCTTGACTTTCTTGTAGGGCAGCGATGGCTTAGGAAATAGGGTTCGGATCTTCCGCTTAAGACTTTTCAACTTTATGAGCCATGGGGGTCTCATAAAGACTTTTCTCCCTACGAGTCGAGAGGATCCCGTAGGTGTATTTTCTCCTTAGGAATCGTAAGGATTTCTAAGTGCGTTTTCTGTTGAGAGTCGTAAGGATCTCATAATAGTGTTTTTCTCCCTTACAAGTCGAGATGACTCGTAAGTGATTGGTGAGTTGACTTGTTTCCAAATCAAAGCATTGCTCTGATGGGGAGGTTTGGGGTTGACTTTCTTCATTTTCTACCGTGTCGGGATCGACTTACTCCGTTTTCTACGGTGTCGGGGTTGACTTTCTCCGTTTTCTACGGTATCGGGATCGACTTTCTCCGTTTTTACGGTGTCAGGGTTGACTTTCTCTGTTTTCTACGGTGTCGGGGTTGACTTTCTCTGTTTTCTACGGTGTCGGGGTTGACTTTCTCCGTTTTCTACGGTGTCGGGATCGACTTTCTCCGTTTTCTACGGTGTCGGGATCGACTTTCTCCGTTTTCTATGGTGTCGGGATTGACTTTCTCCGTTTTCTACAGTGTAAGGGTTGACTTTTTCCGTTTTCTACGGTGTCGGTGGTTGACTTTCTCCGTTTTCTACGGTGTCGGGATCGACTTTCTCCGTTTTCTACGGTGTCGGTGGTTGACTTTCTCCGTTTTCTACGGTGTCGGTGGTTGACTTTCTCCGTTTTCTACGGTGTCGGTGGTTGACTTTCTCCATTTTCTATGGTGTCGAGATCGACCTGCTCCATTTTCTACGGTGTCGGGGTTGATTTTCTTCGTTTTCTACGGTGTCGGGATCGACTTGCTCCATTTTCTACGGTGTTGGGATCGACTTGCTCCGTTTTCTACGGTGTCGGGATCGACTTTCTCCATTTTCTACGGTGTCAGGGTTGACTCTAGGTTGTCTATGAACCCCAGAGTCTTGGAACTGGGGACTTTGTTGTGGCTCCGATTGGTAGTGTCGCGTCCACGTCCTGCTGGCATGCGAAGGAACGCCATTGCTGGTCTTCTGGGATGTAGATATTACCACTGAGATCTGACTCTCCCTCTGATAGAGTTTGTTGGGACATGTGGTTCCCTTTTCGTTTATGCCCATGGATTGTATACAGGGGTCAGTATGGACTTACCTGTAGGGCAAAAGATTCATTTCTATCTGTATTTTTTTGTTTTCTTTTTGCGATGCTCTATCATTTCAGCTTTTTGTATCGCGAAAGTCGCGATTGCCCTATCATTTCGGCTATTTTTTGCGGTGTCCAATCATTTCGGCTATTTTTCTTTTTACTCGCTGCTTTTTATCGCGAGTTGCCCAATCATTTCGGCTATTTTATATGCATATATTTTACTTGCTGATTTTGTTGCAAGTTGCCCCATCATTTCGGTTATTTCATATGCATTTTTGGCTCGCTAATTTTTATCGCGAGTTTAGACTTGGAATTTGATACAGATTTAGACATCAACATCGCTACAACTGGGATACGGCCAGGAGCGAATCATCATTTGCCTTTGTCGGTTAGAACAAAGGTGGCTTAACAAACCGGGTTAAGATCCTGTCGACTAAGGCTTTTGACTTTATGAGCCGTAAGAGTCTCATAAAGATGTTTCTCCTTACGAGTCGTGAGGATCTCGTAAGTGCGTTTTCTTCCTAAGAATCGTGAGGGTTCTTAAGTGTATGTTCTCTTATAAGTCGTAACGATCTTCCAAGAGTGTTTTCTCCTTATAAGTCGAGATGACTTACAATGGTCGTTCACCATGTGAGGATATCCCTCGTCGCTGGCGGGACTCTGTTGGGAAAATGTTTATTCGTGCTCGTGGATTGTATACAAGGGTCAATATTGAAATGCTTGTAGGGCAATATTGGGGTGTATGACGGCTTAAGAACATGTTCTGATCCCTGTAGCTTAAGGCTTTTGAATCCTATAAGCCGTGAGGGTCTCATAGGGGAATTCTCTTTACGAGTTGTGAGGATCTCGTAAGTGTAACTTCTCCTTAGGAATCGTGGGGATCCCTAAGTGTGTTGCTCCCTTGTGAGTCGTAAGGATCTCACGTAGGTATTTTCTCCTTACAGGGTCGAGAGGACCTTGCAAGTGTCTTTTAACGAGATTGCGCCCTTTCGGGTTTTCACAAACTCGCTGGTAGCCCTGCTGTTTTTACTCACAGAGTCCTTTCGGGTTTTCATACGTGCCCATTTCGCTTATAGACGTACAGTTTTTTCAATTTCTTTTTTTTATTATATATTTTTTTTGCGTCAACCTTAGGATGCTGCGGTTTGTAGACGCTTCGGTCTGTAGTTTTCCGTGTTTGGGATGGGGTATCGTTGGATACTATTTTTAGAGTCTGGACTCAAGAAGATAGCGAGCGGACATAGGCGTCGTCATCTATCATTAACCTGGTTCATGACTCGTCAAGCGTAGTACTCCTTAAGGAATCGGCCGTTTATTGGTCGGAAGGGTCTTTCGCCATGCATATCCATGAGCAAGTAAGCCCATCTTGATAGACTTTGTCTATGATGTACGGGCCTTCATTGTTCAGCTCGAATTTCCCTGTTTGGCACGATTGGGGATCATAGGTCTCTTGACCACTAGCACGAGTTCGCCTTGGCGGAATGTTCTCGGCCTAGTCAATCTCTCGTACGAGCGTGCCATCTTTGCTTTGTAAGTCTCCAAGTTTTGTTGCGCCATGAGCCGGGTTTCGACAAGGGCGTCGAGCTCCTCAAGCCGAAGATGAGCATTCTCTTCATCTGTTAGCTCATAATGAACCGCCACTCATAGGGAGGGCAGCTCTATCTCTAAGGGGTGTACTGCTTCAGTGCCGAATACTAATGCATACGGCGTTATGTTTGCGGCCGTTTTGAACGTGGTCCGATATGCCCAGAGAGCTTCATGCAGTCTCTCATAACGGTCCTTCTTATTTTTGGACACCGTATTCTTCATGATCTTTTTCAAGGTCTTGTTGAAAGCCTCAGCCAGACCGTTAGCTCAGGGATTGTAGGCCGAAGAGTATCTCCAGTTTTTATTATGCTGTTGTGCGAAGCGGCTGATTCTGTGACTTCTATAGGCCGGCCCGTTATCAGAGATAATCCGTCGCGGAGTGCCGAACCGATAGATGACGTGTGTCTTGAAGAAATGGAGAATATTCTGTAGGGTTGCTATGCATGCTCACAAGGTTCTACGAGGCAACAACCATGCCCGATTAAAAATTTAGCCGTGCCGAACAACCCAAAGCCGGATCTTTAAACTAGGGTTTAGGCGAAAACAAGTATGTTAAACAGTTTAACACTAAGTGAGAGGGATTACAACCTTTGTAGATCCGGTCCTTCACTTCTTAAGCTCCGTGTTGAAGTCCCTTCTGTTAGTTATATGTATGCCCTAGAGGCCATTACTATACATAGGATGTATATTGTAGTGGATGCTTGGACATATATAGGGAGGACTTTCTTGCTCGACATGATAGTATGCTATCTGGTTGCTCTTTACCTTAACGTGTACACTGATAGTCTCTCTGTTACATGTTGGTAAAGCCCTTAGGATGTGTACTTGACTACCTGGATTATGATGCGGATCATACTAGTGGGGACATGGTAGTCCATAAGTACATCCTTCAAGGTCCCTAGTCGTGGGTGTATCGAGACGGGGCATCGATACACCAGAGTAGACTAGTGTATACCTTCTCGACCCATTCAGATGGGCGATGGATGATCCCATATCCATTGGTGTTAGACATCAGAGATAATATACGGGTGCTCAATGGAGACTGGGTACACTGGACGGACTCGCTGAGAACTCCCAGATAGTATTATACCTTACGTCAGATGGCAGTTCTCTGGTGACACTGGTACATGTTAGTTTGTAGACCCGAGATCGTCATATAGTCTTGTGTGATTCCCACTGTGCTTTGATTTCCACCTTACCACGTCCAAGAGGGCTTGCAAAACGGTGGTTTTTGGGTACAGTCCCGAATCACATGGAGGCAATGAGCGATAGGAGGGGATTCGTCTCTCCCGGTATAGGGAGTTGATGTTGTGCTGTGATTTACTGGTAAGTGTTACCAGTAGTTTCTCGAACTGTTATAGACCTCATATCGACACGACTTATCGAGCTATTGGGGTTTGACGTTTACCACCCCTAGGCAAGGTATGCGACATATCAGACGAACAGACCGGACTGTACGGTAAGTGTTACTGGTTGGATTCACAGGAGTGTGAGCGGGCTTGCTCGTTGATCTTCTGATCGCTCAATACCCGGGTGGCCGTTACGTTTAGCAGACCGCTTGCAGCTTGTGGGTGTTTGATATGATCATCACCTGCTGCCGGCGTATTGACGAGTCTTTAGAGTCCTACACAGAGGTTTCCTGGCTCAAGCGAAACGAAATAGGAGCGCATATGAGATATGTGCGGGACCGAGAATAATACCAGTATGTGATACTGTATTCTATTCTCGCGATTTGTGACATTGATCGATTGTATGCGATATAGCCGGGTTATCGGATCAAGTGTTGATTCGATAAGTTGTTACTATTGATATTGGTCGGTTATATGCGATATGACCGGATCATTAAATCAAGTATCAATTTAATGATTTAATGTATAATTATATATTTGATATATTACTTTACATTAATTAGTATTTGTTCACTTAAGATTATTTTCTCACTTGATTGTGCACATTGTATATATGATATATGTTTGTGCACTAGTTTGTATCATGTTTGATGATACATGCAAACTTGAGTGTGTGTTTACTTTAAACCATGTTTAGGTTAATGGTTAGGGTTTTAAATTAATTCTTTATATTATTCATTTATTTTTGGGCAAGAAATAAAATGGTGGCTTGTTTTAGTTTTTACTTGAAGCTTCTTGAAGGTTTGACCATTTTGTTTCTTTCCTTAACCTAACCATTCACCTAAACCCTAGTTTATTCTCTACATGTGTTAAACTCACCCATGGTTGCATTCTGATAAGGCTTCACTTGATTTTCTATTTTTAATAATTATTTTTCTTTTTCTTTCTTCTTCTTGATCTTCTTCATGAAGAGAAGAAACCATTGCTAGAAAATTCCAAGTGATGAATCCAAGTGAGAAATCCAATTCTAAAGTGAACCCACTTCCTATTTCTTCATCCTCTACCACTTGCCATGTAGTAGAGTGTGTTATCTTCATAAGTTTCTTGACCTAGTGAAGATGGAGCTTGAGTTAGAGTTGCCTCGACGTAGATCATTTTCGGCATCGAAGTCAACGACCTAGCCCGCTCATTTCTTCGACGAAACCATCGCTAGAGTCCGGGATCCCGGTGATCGCAGCGAAGGGATGTCATCACGGAGCTAAAGAAGTGGAGGACCGGATCTACAAAGGTTGTAGTCCCTTTCACTTAGTACTAAAGCAGTTTAGTAGCTTGTAGTTTCGCCTAATTTCTAGTTAACGATCTATATTAGGGTTTCTCGGCACCTAAATTTTTGAATTTGGCATGGTCGATGCCTTGTGGAACCTCTTGAGTGTGCCTAGGATCCCTACAGTGGTATCAGAGCCTAGCTAGAGCTTTAGGTGAAGTGTAGACGATGTTAGAAATCCGATCGAACCCCGAAACCCTAACTCAAACCCTTCTTTGTACATTTTCTGAAAATGTGGATTTTTCCAAATTAAAAATATCCAAAAAATACAGCAGGGTATTATAAGAGTTACTGTGAAGCACGTGAGCCCAAGTCAACCAAAGCGCCGCGGAACCGCGGCCCCACCCTAGCATGTGCGGCGGTTCCGCGGCCATAAAGATGATTCTTGGCACGTGCTTTGCACAGTAATGTCCTATACAGATTACTGTGTTTTCTGGATAATTTTAATTTATATTCAACAGTTGAATTTTCTGGGTTGTTTTGGGGATTCGATGATTTGATCGGTTTATTTAACTTCGTCTATGTGTTTTTCCGGATCATTTTTGAATATGTTAAAAAGTTCGACCGGATATAAATACCCAATTTTTCCACTGCCGGAAAATTTCCAAGTGTTGGATTTTTCCGTGGTTTAAGAACGTTCTAAGTCGTGCAAGTAACGCGATGGACCCTCTAGAAGACAACAAACCTTAACTCAATTATGTGACCGTCTTGAACCGTCCTTTGAACCTTAGGGTTTGGGGCAGTACGACGTGCCACATGTGAGGCGTTGGCTTGACCCTTCTACAGCTGGACCGTTGGTACTGTGGCATGAAGTGAATGTTTTTAAACTTATTTCATGTGTTGAGCTGTTTCGGGAAAACTTGGGTGTTTTTTTGTTCGATCGAAAAGTTTAACATTTTCTATTTATCTGGAATGTGATACAATATTTGGAATTCATAAGTAGTTATGGGATAACTAATATGAATGTTATAAACATAGCACTTTAGTCTCAAATGATCGGTTGCCACGGAATTTTGATGCGATCAAAAGTCCGTCGCAATCAAGTAGCGTACGCGGATATTCGCCGGTAAACTTAATAGACAGCCACGCCCCATAGCCCCGACCAAGTGACTGTAGGAGAACCCCGTCGCCAAAAGCATCCGTTCGGGTGCTCGCGGCAGCGGTGTTCCGCCTTGGTGCACTTCGTTGACGGTATCGGGGGTGCGGCCGCCTACTAAAGTTTGCGACGAGCATTCGATCGGTTTTTCGGGAATCTTGTTGAATTGCCCGACTTGATATTGAAAAGTGTTTTCAATATAGAGACTAAAATGCGGGGTTTATAATTGTTAGGCATGTGATGTCTAAGGAATTCATTTGGTCAGGCATGCGATGTCTGAGGAGATTGCGGATTCCAACTGTTGTAGTTTTACACTTTCTTTTCTGTGACCGTAAGTGTAATATGTGATATCGCCGGTTTCGTTGCTATATGTCAACGACAATTGGGATGCGCATATTTACTTACATTGATGACATGTGATGTTATGTGTTGCTGGATATGTTATATTGGATCGTCGCGTTTTGAATAGCCGGGGAGGGGGTTTATGTGAGATGAGTGTTTTTCATTTTCATTCATGTAAAAACTTGTATGTAATATTCTTTTATTGGGGCACTTCCAGGTTGCGGAAGATGTCACCTTTGTATATTATTTACTTTTCCGCACTAGGATAGACCCAAGGAGGAGGGCACAAGTAACCGGGTTCTGGAGTCCAGTGGGAGACTAACTCGAGGAGTCGAGTCCGGGTCTCCTAACTCTAGAATTGGTAGGGTTGCTTGCCGCTCTCGTAGGGGTCTAGGGGTGTGGGTTTGGCTATTCATCGCGACCGTGGAATCCGTGTTTTATACTGGCTCATATTGAAAACACGGACGTCCTAGTATATCCAATGTTTCATATGTTTCTTCTGCTGCGTTATCTGTGATGTGATCATTTGATATGCTGTGATGGATACTATATATAGTATATATGATATATTATATAGACGTTACTTATGTTTTACACCCGCGCTAGCCCTGTCCCGCTCTGCCGTTAGTTACCTAACCTAACGGTGCACGAGGGGACATCGAGGCGAATGCGGATGGCATAAGTGTACGTCGTATTTATCTGTGATGTTTAGGTGATTTAAATGATGGGACTTCATTAATGTGATTAATGAAAGAAAAGAAACCTAAGATGTTGTGGAATCGAATTTTCAAAAAAAAACAGGTAGCTACAGTTCTTGCTTTGCATCGTGGTGTTCCTTGTAGAACATCCTGCACCTTATTCGATAAGGAAAGGGCCGATGTCCCTTCACCGGGAGTGACCCCTTTAGCAATAACTGGCAGATGCTACAACCCTCGGTTTGTGTTTTGATAGCTTCTATAGTTTTTGCTTTGCACAGCGGTATATATGATATATCCTGCACCTCATTCGACGAGGAAAGGGCCGACGATCCTTTCACCGGGAGTGACCCCTTTAGCAAAACTAGAAAAGCCTCAAAAACACTCCATTTTAAAATCATTTGATTCTACAACGATATCAAGTTCATTACGCAACAGGTTTTCAGAAAAACCTGTCGTAGCCTTCCGTCATTTCAGATAAGTACTACTTAGTATTCGTGCTGCGGTAGTTTGGCATGCGTCAAGGCGTAGTGTATGGTAGCTAACTAGTGCTTATCTGCTAGCATACGATGCGATTGGATTAGGGTATTCGTACGGCGTTGTTTGGCATGCGTCAAGGGTCGTGCGGGTGGGTTTAATTCAATCAAGAAATGTACGGGTTGAACTTGACTAGCGGACTATGGGTTGTTTGGCATGCGTCAAGGTCATAGCACGCTAGGGGTAAAATATTATCGGGAATTTCAAGAGTTGAAATTTGCAATGAGATTTCATACCTTCTATGAGATAGTTGGATCCCGATACTTTTCTGCGAGTAATTGTTACTCCTGGGAGAGTTTTACACATTACAATTAGCCGATCAAGTAGGTGTCTAGAAAGGTGTCAACGAGGTTACGCCTCTGGGAAAACGAGGTTTACTTTAATTAGGTCCGTGCGAAAGCACGGGAAACCTCCCTCAAAAGTACCGACACTGGCCTGGCTGAAAGATTGGCGAACTTGTAGCGTGTAATTAATCCCGGCTAGTCTTTCCTTTTAGGGTTTGAAGGAAGATTTGATAAAAACAGTGGGAGCCATCCTGATTAGATAAAATAATAACCAATCTGATCTTGAAAGAGCGCACGCAGAGTGTTTTCTTCTCTCTCTCTCTCCAGGTAGCGACCATGTCACGCCTTAATCAAGATAATAATACAGATGTATTGACCGAACCCGCTTGTTATACTGAGCTGGGGAACGTTGGTCCCGCTCCAACTTATAATTGTTATAAGACAGAGCAGGAAATAGAGGAATACCTGAATTCCTATGCCGCCCAAACGAAGAAAGTGCATATGATGCATCTCCTTCGGGTGTGTTCATTACAAAGAACTTTTTCTTTGTATCCTCTACGTCCTGGGTATTTGATACCGGATCAGGATCCTAGATATGTAATTTGTTACATGGGCTACAGATTGGTAGAGAACTGAGAACGGGTGATAAGTTTCATGAGGCAGAAAATGGTGTAAGTGTTGCAGCCAAGTTTGTTGGTCACTGTCACCCTGTATTCCAAATACATTGATTCTGAACGAATGTTATTAGATACCGAACCTGATATACAAAATCATATCAGTCTCTTTATTAGTAAAGAAATGATAAAATTTTGTATTGATGGATAATGTTTTGAACATTTTCTATATCAAAAGTTGATCGGTTCAGGCACGTTATCTAAAAGCATTGATATTCTAAATCAAACTACAGTTCTTAGTATACGGAACACACACAAAAGGAAGAGTTCAGAAATGAACGGATCCTTCTTGAGGCATTGTAGACTAGGTCATATCAATGCGACTCGACTAGCTGAAGTTACATTTAGATATATATTTAAATTAGTTTGAATCTACATCTTGTGAAACTTGCCAGTCATGTCACAAAGATTAGATGACCATAGCTCTGTTTATTGGAAACAGAGAAAGAGTTAGTAAACTCTTGGGACTGATACATGATGATGTATGAAGGTCCCCTGTCTACACATGCCAATACCGGTTCTTTATATTTCATTACATTCTCTGATAATCTCTCAAGATTCAGACATATGTTCCTGTTGAAACACAAGTCCGAACCTTTTGAGATATTCACAGAATATAAGTTAGAGATAGAGAACCAAAATGGGTATAAGTATTATGTTCTTTGATGTGATCGAGGAGGAGAAATCTTGTGCATGGAATTCTTGAACTATTCTAAAGGAGAATGAGATTCTCTCTCAGTGTTACTCCTCTGAATACACCACAGCACAACGGTGTATCGGGGCGGAGCAATCACACCCTATATGATATGGTGCGCTCTATGATGAGTACTACTGAGTTTCCTATTTCCTTTTGGGAGTTATGCACTTAAGAAGCTGCATACCTATTGAATAGGGTTCAAATCAAATCAGTTGCCTACCACTTCATATGTGATATGGAAAGGGAAGAGCCCATATCTTAAGTTAGTTAAGATTTGGGGTTGTCCGGCCTATGTCTAAAAGAAAAATCCGGACAAGCTCGAGGCAAGGTCTGTAATGTAGAACTGGAAATGTTCCAGCTATACAAACTGCAGCTGATGATTTGATAGAACCAAAGGGTTCAGTAGATTCCAACGAACCTCAGCCTCTCCGCCGATCTAGTAGGGTTCCTCACCCACCTGAGAGATGCTTCAGTTTCTCTATGACAGTGGGAGCGAGGTTTGCATCATGAGATGATGACCCAACTAGTTTCGAGCTGGCCATCGAGAGTAGGGACTCTGTAAGAATGGATAAATGCTTAGCAATCTGAGATGGAATCCATGTACACCAACAAAGTATGAACTTTGGTTGCTATATCTGAAGGGTTAAATCCCCATCAGGAGCAAGTATATCTTGAGAAGATTACTTGGTGTGGATGGAAAAGTTGAGACTTTCGAAGCTAGACTTGTTAAAGGTTTTCATCATTGGCCAGGCGTGGATAATGATGAAACCTTTTTCCAGTGGCTATGCTCAAGTCCATCCAGATCCTACTTACCACGGCTACATACCATGACTACGATATCTGGCGGTTGGGTGCCATGACTGCTTTTCTAAATGATGTTTTAGAAGAGTGCGTCTATAAGTACACAGCCAGAGGGCCTCGTAGACAGTGGGAGCAGTGGAAACGTGTGCAAGATATTTTATGTGATAAAGCAGGCATCGCGGAGTTGGAACATCTGTTTTGATGTGTTAGTCAAAGAGTTTGACATCATCAAAATGGTAGATGAACCTTGTATAAACAAAAAGGTAGTAGGGAGTATGGTGGTGATCCTCGTAGAGTACGTGTATGTCATATTCTTGATAGGGAAGGAGTTTCCTATGTTTCGCTCGATCAATCTCCGCTTATCACAATGATTCTTCACATAGGATCAAAATGATACCTCCTAAATCCTGAGTTTTGATCTATGAGATAGATCTAAATGGATGTTAGGATTCTCACTAGTTGTAGTGAGGTGGTATCAATCGATCCTGGGGGGAATCACTGGAAAGGTTCCAGAGTGATAAGGATGACTGAAAGTCAGTCACATGCATTGTCTTTACCTTCAGTAAAGGGACGGTATGTTGGAAGAGTTCCAAGCTAGATACCGTGGCATACTAGACGATAAAGGCTGGATACATCGCTACTTAAGATCCTACCAAAGAGGCAGTCTGTATGTATATTAGTTCATGAGATGAACTTCGTTCTTCCCATTGTGTGACAATGGAGTTGTGGCTTATGCCAGGGAACGCCCGTCCCATCAGTGATCCAGACATATTCTAAGGCAGTGTCACCTCATCATGGAGATGGTTGATCTCCAGGGGATCGAGGTTAGGAGAGCAGACTCAGAGGACAACACGGCGGATCCACTCATAAAGGCCTTTTCCCAGAGAGAGACTATTATAGGATGGTTGAGTATGGGATACTACAACCACTGCTACAGATGGCCCTAGTGCAATTGGGAGATTGTTAGTTATATGTAAGCCCTAGAGGCCATTACTATACATAGGATGTATATTGTAGTGGTTGCTTGGACATATATAGGGAGGACTTTCTTGCTCGACATGATAGTATGCTATCTGGTTGCCCTTTACCTTAACGTGTACACTGATAGTCTCTCTGTTACATGTTGGTAAAGCCCTTAGGATGTGTACTTGACTACCTGGACTATGATGCGGATCATACTAGTGGGGACATGGTAGTCCATAAGTACATCCTTCAAGGTCCCTAGTCGTGGGTGTATCGAGACGGGGCATTGATACACCAGAGTAGACTAGCGTATACCTTCTCGACCCATTCAGATGGGCGATGGATGATCCCATATCCATTGGTGTTTGAAATCAGAGATGATATACGGGTGCTCAGTGGAGACTGGGTACACTGGACGGACTCGCTGAGAATTCCCAGATGGTATTATACCTTACGTCAGATGGCAGTTTTCTGGTGACACTGGTACAGGTTAGTCTGTAGACCCGAGATCGTCATAGAGTCTTGTGTGATTCCCACTGTGCTTTGATTTCCACCTTACCATGTCCAAGAGGGCGTGCAAAACAGTGGTTTTTGGGTACAGTCCCGAATCACATGGAGGCAATGAGCGATAGGAGGGGATTCGTCTCTCCCGGTATAGGGAGTTGATGTTGTGCTGTGTTCGATTGGCTATAACCGGAAATCCCTGGCCAGGGTTGCTGAGATTTACTGGTAAGTGTTACCAGTAGTTTCTCGAACTGTTATAGACCTCATATCGACACGACTTATTGAGCTATTGGGGTCTGACGTTTACCACCCCTAGGCAAGGTATGCGACATATCAGACGAACAGACCGGACTGTACGGTAAGTGTTACTAGTTGGATTCACAGGAGTGTGAGCGGGCTTACTCGTTGATCTTCTGATCGCTCAATACTCGGGTGGCCGTTATGTTTAGCAGACCGCTTGCGGCTTGTGGGTGTTTGATATGATCATCACCTGCTGCCGGCGTATTGACGAGTCTTTAGAGTCCTACACAGAGGTTTCCGGGCTCAAGCGAAACGAAATAGGAGCGCATATAAGATATGTGCGGGACCGAGAATAATACCAGTATGTGATACTGTATTCTATTCTCGCGATTTATGACATTAATCGGTTGTATGCGATATAGCCGGGTTATCGGATCAAGTATTGATTCGATATGTTGTTACTATTGATATTAGTCGGTTATATGAGATATGACCGGATCATTAAATCAAGTATCGATTTAATGATTTAATGTATAATTATATATTTGATATATTACTTTACATTAACTAGTATTTTTTCACTTAAGATTATTTTCTCACTTGATTGTGCACATTGTATATATGATATATGTTTGTGCACTAGTTTGTATCATGTTTGATGATACATGCAAACTTGGGTGTGTGTTTACTTTAAACCATGTTTAGGTTAATGGTTAGGGTTTTAAATTAATTATTTATATTATTCGTTTATTTTTGGGCAAGAAATAAAATGGTGGCTTGTTTTGGTTTTTACTTGAAGCTTCTTGAAGCTTTGACCATTTTGTTTCTTTCCTTAACCTAACCATTCTCCTAAACCCTAGTTTATTCTCTACATGTGTTAAACTCACCCATGGTTGCATTATGATAAGGCTTCACTTGATTTTCTATTTTTAATAATGATTTCTCTTTTTCTTTCTTCTTCTTGATCTTCTTCATGAAGAGAAAAAACCATTGCTAGAAAATTCCAAGTGATGAATCCAAGTGAGAAATCCAATTCTAAAGTGAACCCACTTCCTATTTCTTCATCCTCTACCACTTGTCAGGTAGTAGAGTGTGCTATCTTCACAAGTTTCTTGACCTAGTGAAGATGGAGCTTGAGTTAGAGTTGCCTCGACGTAGATCATCTTCGGCATCGAAGTCAACGACCTAGCCCGCTCATTTCTCCGACGAAACCATCGCTAGAGTCTGGGATCCCGGTGATCGCAGCGAACGGACGTCATCACGGAGCTAAAGAAGTGGAGGACCGGATCTACAAAGGTTGTAGTCCCTTTCACTTAGTACTAAAGCAGTTTAGTAGCTTGTAGTTTTGCCTAATTTCTAGTTAACGATCTATATTAGGGTTTCTCGGCACCTAAATTTTTGAATTTGGCATGGTCGATGCCTTGTGGAACCTCTTGAGTGTGCCTAGGATCCCTACACCTTCGCTGCGATCATCGTGTTCCGAACTCTCGAGAGGCTTCACGAAGAGAAAGATGCAGTCTTGCTTCCGATCATCGATACAAAGATGATCTACCTTGAAGTTTCGTTAACACAAGCTAACACTCATAATATGAAGTGAACACTCTCATCTAAAGGGAAAGGATAGATGAGAATGATGAAGTAGGATTTTTGCTCTCATTTGTTTTCTTATTCTCACTTATTTTCCATCACCAAATCAAAGCAAGAAAGTTTTGCAAAAGAGGAAGAAGAAGAAGAATAGTGATCCATTTTATTTGTGATGAATAATGAAAGGATTAATATGATGAAATAATGCAACCATGGTTGAATAAACCATTGTAGAGAATTAACCAAGGGCTAGGGTTTGGGTTGGGTTAAGTATGAGTCATAGATAAATATCAAAACAAATATCTTTATCATGACAAAAAGAAACCTTCTAGAATCTACTAGAAGTCTTAACCCTAATCCAAACCCTAATCATGTTTAAACTCCACTAAATATGTTGCATTAGTTATCATATCATGTTACAATATTATATATCACATATATAATATTTATCGTAACAAAATAAAATAATACAATTAACATATATCACATATATATCAATGTATTACCCGAGTGAGAAAAAGAATCTTTTTGTGAGCTAATATTAGTTAATGTAATTTAATATATCATATATATTATTATACATTAAATTATCGAATCAACACTTGATCCGACAATCCGGCTATATCGCATATAACCGACTAATATTTATCCGTACCGATTCATCGAATCAACACTTGATCCGATGACCCGGATGATATCATATATCGCGAGAATAGAATACGGTATCTCATATCGCATTATCCTCGGTCCCGCACATATCACATATGTTCCCCTACTCCGTTTCGCCTGAGCCAAGAAACCTCTGTGTAGGACTCTAAAGAATCGTCAATACGCCGGCAGTAGGTGATGATCATATCAAACACCCACAAGTTGCAAGCGGTCAGCTAAACGTAACAGCCACCCAGATATTGAGCGCTCAGAAGATCAACAAGCAAGCCTGTACATTCTCCTGTGAATCCAATCAGTAACACTCCCGTACAGTCCGGTCTCGTCGTCTGATATGTCGCATATCTCGCCTAGGGGTGGTAAACATCAGACCCCAGTAGCTCGATAAGCCGTGTCGATATGAGGTCTATAACAGTTCGAAAAACTACTGATAACACTTACCAGTAAATCTCAACAACCTTGGCCATGGATTTCCGGTTATAGCCAATCGAACACAGCACAACATCAACTCCCTATACCGGGAGAGACGAATCCCCTCCTATCGCTCATTGCCTCCATGTGATTCGGGACT
The DNA here is from genome assembly GCA_030015575.1 of Agapanthus africanus. Lineage (NCBI taxonomy): Eukaryota > Viridiplantae > Streptophyta > Magnoliopsida > Asparagales > Amaryllidaceae > Agapanthus > Agapanthus africanus. Next base: position 671,533,107 of record JASDDO010000014.1, read on the forward strand.
GTACCCAAAAGCCACCTTTTTGCACGCCCTCTTGGACATGGTATGATGGAAATCAAAGCATAGTGAGAATCACACAAGACTCTATGACGATCTCGGGTCAACAGACTACTCTGTATCAGTGTCACCGGAGAACTGCCATCTGACGTGAGGTATAATACCATCTGGGAGTTCTCGGCGAGTCCGTCCAGTGTACCCAGTCTCCACTGAGCACCCATACACCATCCTTGATGTCAAACACCGATGGATATGGGATCATCCATCGTCCATCATATGGGTCAAGATGCGTATACTAGTCTACTCTGGTGTATCGATGCCTCTCGATATACCCTCGACTAGGAACAGTTATAGGATGTACTCGTCGACTACCGTGGCCCCACTAGTATGATCTCATCATAGTCCCAGTAGTCGAGTACATATCCTTAGGGCTTTATCAACATGTAATATAGAGACAATCAGAGTACATGTTAAGATAAAGTACAACCAGATAGCATACTATCATGTCGAGCAAGAAAGTCCTCCCTATATATGTCCAAGCATCCATTACAATATACATCGTATGTACAGTATTGGCCTCTAGGGCATACATATAACTAACAATCTCCCACTTGCACTAGGGCCATCTGTTGTGGTATCACATACCCAACAATTAGCTGCGGTTGAAGTATCTCATACTCAACCATCCCATAAAAGTCTCTACTGGGAAAAGGCTTTCGTGAGTGGATCCGCGCTGTTGTCCTCTGTGTCTACTCTCCTAACCTTGATCTCCCTGGAGATCAACCATCTCCATGATCAGGTGATACTGCCTAAGAATTATATCTGGATTTCTGATGGGACGGGGGTTCCTTGGCTAAAGCCACAACTCCAATGTCACACAATGGTAGGAACGAAGTTCATCTTATGAACTTATATATATCCAGAATACCTCTTTGGTAGCATCTTTGGTAACGATGTATCTTGCCTTTAATCGTCTAGTATGTCACAGTATCTAGCTTGGAACTTTTCCAACATACCGTCCCTCCACTGAGGGTAAAGACAATGCCTGCGACTGACATTCAGTCGTTCTTATCACCCTGGAACCTTTCCAGTGATTCTCCCCAGGATCGATTGATACCATCTCACTACAACTAGTGAGTATCCTAACATCCAATTAGATCTATCTCATAGATCCAAAACCCAGGATTTAGGAGGTATCACTTCGATCCTATATGGAGAATCCTTGTGATAAGCGGAGATTGACCGAGCGTAGCGTAGGAAACTCCGTCCCTATCAAGAGTATGTCATCCACGTACTCTACGAGGATCTCCACCATACTCTCTACTACCTTTTTGTATATACAAGGTTCATCTACCATTTTGATGAAGTCAAACTCTTTGACTACCACATCAAAACAGATGTTCCAACTCCGCGATGCCTGCTTTATCCTATAAAGCATCTTGCATACGTTTCCGCTGCTCCCACTGTCTACGAAGCCCTCTGGCTGTGTACTTATAGACGCTCTTTTCTAAAACATCATTTAGAAAAGCAGTCATGGCACCCAACCGCCAGATATCGTAGTCATGGTATGTAGCCGTGGTAAGTAGGATCTGGATGGACTTAAACATAGCTTTGAAAGTCTCAACTTTTCCATGTACACCAAGTAATCTTCTCAAGATATACTTGCTCCTGATAGGGATTTAACCCTTCAGATAGAGCATCCAAAGTCCATATTTTGTTGGTGTATAAGGATTCCATCTCAGATCGATAAGCATCCAGCCATTCTTACAGAGTCCCACTCCTGATGGTCAGCTCGAAACTAGTTGGGTCATCATCTCATGATGCAATCCTCGCTTCCACTGTTATAAAGAAACCGAAGTATCTCTCAGGTGGGTGAGTAACCCTACTAGATCGGCGGAGAGGCTGAGGTTCGTTGGAAACTATTGAATCTTTTGGTTCTACCAAATCATCAGCTGCAGTTTGTATAGATGGAACATTTCCAGTTCTACATAACAGACCTTGCCTTGAGCTTGTCCGGATTTTGCTTTTAGACATAGGCCGGACAACCCCAAATCTTAACAAACTTAAGATATGGGCTCTTCCCTTTCCATATCACATATGAAGTGGTAGGCGACTGATTTGATTTGAACCCTATTCAATAGGTATGCAGCTTCTCAAGTGCATAACTCCCAAAAGGAAATACGAAACTCAGTAGTACTCATCATAAAGCACACAATATCACATAGGGTGCTATTGCTCCGCCCCGATACACCGACGTGCTGTGGTGTATACGGAGGAGTAATGCTGAGAGAGAATCTCATTCTCCTTTAGAATAGTCCAGGAATTCCGTGCTCAAGTATTCTCCTCCTTGATCTCATCAAAGGACATAATACTTATACCCGTTTTTGGTTCACTACTTCTAACTTATATTCTGTGAATATCTCAAAATCTTCGGACTTGTGTTTCAACAGGAACATATGTCTGAATCTTGAGAGATCATCAGAGAATGTAATGAAGTACAAAGAACCGGTCTTGGCATGTGTAGACAGGAGACTTTCATACATCAGCATGTATCAATCCAAAGAGTTCATTAACTCTTTCTCTGTTTCCAATAAACAGAGTTAAGGTCATCTTATCTTTGTGACATGACCGACAAGTTTCACAAGATGTAAATTCAAACAGATTTAAATATACATCTAAATATAACTTAGCTAGTCGGGTGGCATTGATATGACCTAGTCTACAATGCCTCAAGAAGGATTCGTTCATTTCTGAACTCTTCCTCTTATGTGTGTTCTGTATACTAAGAACTGTAATTTGATTTAGAACGTCAATGCTTTTAGATAACGTGCCTGAACCGATCAACTCTTGATATAGGAAATGTTCAAAACATTATCCAACAATACAAAATTATATCCTTCTTTACAAATAAAGAGACCGATATGATGTTGTATATCAGGTTCGGTATCTAATAACATTCGTTCAGAATCAATGTATTCTGGTAATACAGGGTGATAGTGACCAACAGACTTGGCTGCAACACTTACACCGTTTTCTGTCTCATGAAACTTATCACCCGTTCTCAGTTCTCTACCTTTCTGTAGTCCATGTAATAGATTACATATGCGGGATCCTGATCCGGTATCACATACCCAGGACGTAAAGGATACTGAGAAACAGTTCTCTGTAATGAACACACCCGAAGATGATGCATTAACATGCACTTTCTTCGTTTGGGCGGCACGGGAAATCTGGTATTCCCCAATTTCCTGCTCTGTCTTATAACAATTATAAGTTGGAGCGGGACCAACGTTCCCCAGCTCAGTATAACAAGCGGGTTCGGTCAATTCATCCGTTTTATTATCTTGATTAAGGCGTGATATGATCGCAACCTGGAGAGAGAGAGAGAAGAAAACACTCAGCGTATACTCTTGCAAGATTAGATTGGTTATCTAATATATCTAATCAGGATGTCTCCCACTGTTTTAGTCAAATCTTCCTTCAAACCCTAAAAGGAAAGACTAGCCGGGATTAATTACACGCTACAAGTTCGCCAATCTTTCAGCTAGGCCAGTGCCGGTACTTTGAGGGAGGTCCTCCGTGCTTTCGCACGAACCTAATTAAAGTAAACCTCGTTTTCCCAGGGGCGTAACCCCATTAACACCTTTCTAGACACCTACTTGATCGACTAATTGTAATGTGTAAAACTCTCCCAGGAGTAACTCTTACTCGCAGCGGGTATCGGGATCCAACTATCTCATAGAAGGTATGCAATCTCATTGCAAATTTCAACACTTGAAATTCCCGATAATATTTTACCCCTAGCAGCTTATGACCTTGGCTAAGGTCAACAAATCATAAGTGCTAGCCAAGTTCAACCCGTCATTTCCCGATTGAATTAAACCCACCCGCACGACCCTTGGCTAAGGTCAACAAAGTCGTACGACTACCCTAACTCAATCGCATCATATGCTTATACAGATAAGCACTAATCAGCTACCGCACACTACGCCTTGGCTAAGGTCAACAAACGTAGCACGAATACTAACCAGTACTTATCTGAAATGACGGAGGGCTACGACAGGTTTTTAAGAAAACCTTTTGCGTAATGAACTTGATATCGTTGTAGAATCGAGTGATTTTTAAATGGAGTGTTTTTGAGGCTTTTCTAGTTTTGCTAAAGGGGTCACTCTCGGTGAAGGGATCGTCGGCCCTTTCCTCATCGAATAAGGTGCAGGATATTTCACAAATATCACTATGCAAAGCAAGAACTATAGAAGCAATCAAAAGACAAACCGTGTTTGTAGCATCTGCTAGTTTCACTAAAGAGGTCACTCCCGGTGAAGGGATCTCGGCTCTTTCCTTATCGAATAAGGTGCTGGATGTTCTACAAGGAACACCGCTATGCAAAGCAAGAACTAGAGCTACCAGTTTTTAAACAAGTTTCTACAACATCTTTAGATTTCTTTTAGTTTCATTAATCTCATTAATGAAGTCCCATTTTAATATGCTTCACAAGCATCACATTTGAAACGAAATCTGCAATATAACATATATCTCATATATATAAAATAAACATTCGTCTCAGGAAGTAATATGATCTCATCACAGAACATTGCAGCAGAAGAACATATATGAAATATTGGATATACTAGGACGTCCGTGTTTTCAATACGAGCCTGTATAAAACACGGATTCCACGGTCGCGATGAATAGCCAAACCCACATCCTTAGACCCCTACGAGAGCGGCAAGCAACACTGCCAATTCTAGGGTTAGGAGACCCGGTCTCGACTTCTCGAGATGGTCTCCCACTGGACCCCAGAACCCGGTTACTTGTGCTCCCCGTCTTGGGTCTACCTAATGCAGAAAAGTAAATAATATACAAAGGTGACATCATCCTCAGCCCGGAAGTGCCCCAATAAAAGAATATTACATACAAATGAATTTTACATCAATGAAAAAAGAAAAACTCTCATCTCACATAAAACCCCCGGCTATTCAAACGCGATGATCCAATACAACATATCACAGCAATACATAATATCTCATATCATCAACGTAAGCAAGTATGCGTATCCCGATTTTCGTTGATGTATAACAACGAAGCCGGCGATACATCACATACTACGCTTACGGTCACAGAAAAGAAAGTGTAAAACTACAACAATTGGAATCCGCAACCTCCTTAGACATCGCATGCCTAACCAAATGAATTTCTTAGACATCACATACCTAACAATTATAAACCCCGCATTTTAGTCTCATTTATCGAAAACTCTTTTCAATATTAAGTCGGGCAATTCAACAAGATTCCCGACACCCTGATCGAATGATCATCGCAAACTTTAGTAGACGGCCGCACCCCCGGATGCCGTCGACGAAGTGCACTAAGGCGGAACACCGCTGCCGCGAGCACCCGAACGGATGCTTTTGGCGACGGGGTTCTCCTACAGTCGCTTGGTCGGGGCTTTGGGGCGTGGCTGTTTGTTAAGTTTACCCGGCGAGTATCCGCGTACGCTACGTGATTGCGACGGACTTTTGATCACATCAAAATTCCGTGGCAACCGATCATTTGAGACTGAACTGCTAGATTTATAACATTCATATTAGTTATCTCATAACTACATGTGGATTCCAAATATTGTATCACATTCCAGATAAATAGACAATGTTAAACTTTCCGATCGAATAATCAAACACCCAAGATTTCCCCAATATAGTTCTCAACACTTGAAATTAGTTTAAAAATATTCATCACATGCTACAGTACCAATGGTCCAGCCGTAGAAGGGTCAAGCCAACGCCTCACATGTGGCACGCCGTACTGCCCCAAACCCTAAGGTTTAGAGGCAGTTCAAGACGGTCACACAATCGAGTTAAGGTTTGTTGTCTTCTAGAGGGTCCACCGCGTTACTTGCACGACTTAGAACATTCTTAAACACGAGGAAAAATCCAACTTTTGAAAAATTTTCCGACAGGGGAAAAAGTGAGTTATTGATATCCGTTCGAACTTTTTAACAGTTTCTAAAATTATCCGGACAAAATAAACAAAGTTAAATTATCCGATTGAATCAACGAGTCCCCAATACAACCCTAAAAAACTCAACACTTGAGTGGAATTAAAAAATTCACAGAAAAAAATAACAAGAAAGGACCTAAGAATAATTACATGAAATTCCAGGGACTAAGTCACAGTTTGGGCCGTGGAACCGCCGCCAAACCCTTGGTTTGGCCGCGGTTCCACGGTCAAATTATTGACTTAGAGGACCGTACTTTACAGTAATTCTTAGTTTTTCCTGCTTGTTTTTCTGAGCATTTTTAATTCTGAAAAAATCACATTTTTAGAAAATGTACAGAGAGGGGTTAATATCGGGTATTCGGAGTTCGATCGGACTTTAAACTTCGTCTAGACTTCGCCTAAAGCTCTAGCTTGGCTCTGATACCACTGTAGGGTTGCTATGCATGCTCACAAGGTTCTACGAGGCAAAAACCATGCCCGATTAAAAATTTAGCCGTGCCGAACAACCCGAAGCCGGATCTTTAAACTAGGGTTTAGGCGAAAACAAGTATGTTAAACAGTTTAACAATAAGTGAGAGGGATTACAACCTTTGTAAATCCGGTCCTTCACTTTTTAAGCTCCGTGTTGAAGTCCCTTCGCTGCGATCATCGTGTTCCGAACTCTCGAGAGGCTTCACGAAGAGAAAGATGCAGTCTTGCTTCCGATCATCGATACAAAGATGATCTACCTTGAAGTTTCGTTAACACAAGCTAACACTCATAATATGAAGTGAACACTCTCATCTAAAGGGCAAGGATAGATGAGAATGATGAAGTAGGATTTTTGCTCTCATTTGTTTTCTTATTCTCACTTATTTTTCATCACCAAATCAAAGCAAGAAAGCTTTGCAAAAGAGGAAGAAGAAGAAGAATAGTGATACATTTTATTTGTGATGAATAATGAAAGGATTAATATGATGAAATAATGCAACCATGGTTGACTAAACCATTGTAGAGAATTAACCAAGGGCTAGGGTTTGGGTTGGGTTAAGTATGAGTCATAGATAAATATCAACACAAATATCTTTATCATGACAAAAAGAAACCTTCTAGAATCTACTAGAAGTCTTAACCTTAATCTAAACCCTAATCATGTTTAAACTCCACTAAACATGTTGTATTAGTTAATGTTTCATGTTACAATATTATATATCACATATATAATATTTATCGTAACAAAATAAAATAATACAATTAACATATATCACATATATATCAATGTATTACCCGAGTGAGAAAAAGAATCTTTTAGTGAGCTAATATTAGTTAATGTAATTTAATATATCATATATATTATTATACATTAAATTATCGAATCAACACTTGATCCGACAATCCGGCTATATCGCATATAACCGACTAATATTTATCCGTACCGATTCATCGAATCAACACTTGATCCGATGACCCGGCTGATATCATATATCGCGAGAATAGAATACGGTATCTCATATCGCATTATCCTTGGTCCCGCACATATCACATATGTGCCCCTACTCCGTTTCGCCTGAGCCAAGAAACCTCTGTGTTGGACTCTAAAGAATCGTCAATACGCCGGCAGTAGGTGATGATCATATCAAACACCCACAAGTTGCAAGCGGTCAGCTAAACGTAACAGCCACCCAGGTATTGAGCGCTCAGAAGATCAACAAGCAAGCCTGTACATTCTCCTGTGAATCCAATCAGTAACACTCCCGTACAGTCCGGTCTCGTCGTCTGATATGTCGCATATCTCGCCTAGGGGTGGTAAACGTCATAGAGACTTTTCTCCCTACGGATCGAGAGGATCTCGTAGGTGGATTTTCTCCTTAGGAATCGTGAGGATTCCTAAGTGTGGTTTTCTCTTATAAGTCGTAAGGATCTTATAAGAGAGTTTTTCCCTCTTATCGAATCGAGAGGACCCGTAAGTGGTTGTTTCCCTCCTCGTCGAAACTCGACTTTGGAGAGTGAGACCCGTGTATAGTACACAAGAGACCATTTTAGATCGACTTGTAGGGTCTCATCGTTCAGGAAGTAAGTTTTCCCACCTCTGCTGCCTGAGCCTTCATATTGCAAATTGAGAAGCAAATTCGATTTATTAGAGAAATCCCTTGTCTGAATGACCTGCGGGAATTTCCCCTCACCGTCGGATCTTTGATCCAGAAGTAAATCTTTTTAAAAGAGTAGGGGCGATTTCTCCAGAATTTTTAATTTTGTTTAGCGCAAATGCTTCAGGGTATGACACGTGTCGCACAGCGCACAGTGCAGCGCAACTGTGTTAGCGCCTCTGCGCTGTGTCGTGTAGCGCACGGTGCAACGAAGCTGAAGTGTTGCTTCCTTTAATTTTGAAAAGGAGCCTCGCTCTGATTGGGTGCGCTGCTTTGGGCGTTGCGCTGATGCGTCTGCGTCCGCCACGTGGCCCGTTACGCAGCGCAAACAATCCGAAGCGTTGCTTCATTACATTGATTTTTAAAACAGAGCTTTGCTCTGACTGGGGGAAGACGAAGCGTTGCTTCGTCTCCCGCCTCGGGATTTGAACAAAAGTTCGCTCCGATTAGGGTGAACCGCCGTGACGACTTTTGGAAGTCGAGGAGGCATTTGATGCCTATAAATAGGACCTTTGGTCCCCTCCAGATACTTATCATCTTCCAGATTTCCATCTTCGAAGACTTCGGAGCTTTCCCCTTGCCTTTAAGAACTCCGTTGCTTTGTTTCCCCTTTTTTAAAGTTTTTAGAAAACAACTTCTTTAGGTAGAATCGATTAACCAGCAAAGTTTTCGTTTGGGGGATTTCATCCTTGAACATAGTCTTGCTCCTCAGGAATTTAGTCCTTTATGTATGTTATTGCTTTTCTATTGCTGATCCTCCTGTAATATTTCTTTTAGGTATAATGGCGGCGGTGCATCTATACAGTCTGCACGAGTTCATTACCTACGACGATATCCGCGCTCAGGGTCGTCAACAAAACCGGGAGTTTACGGACGCTGAATGTGCGGAAATCATGGGTCGTCTGAACGCAAGCGGTGGTTGGCTGTTGCCTCGTCGTTCGGCCCTTTTGAAAGTCGTGTTGGGAGCCATATGGAGAGCACTTCCGGATCTTCATGAGGCCTTACCGCTTAACGCACTGGACGATACCGAAGACAAGGTGCATTCGGTGCACCTAACAGGGCTGATCTCAAAGAAACGGCGGAACAGCCTCGTTGACATCCTACACCAAGTCTTCCAGCAGACGACGATCATTGCCGCTTGTCGAAGGCCAGGGGGCTTGCCGATGATATTGACACAGAGGAGCGCGAAAGACTGCGCGTAAGAATAATTAGAAAGGCCAGACGAACTCTGGATGGCCTTACTTTCGATTTCCTCAATCCGTGCCCCGGATATGAGGTTATTCCATTGTAATAATTTGAATAATGTGTTTTTTTATTTATCTTTCTTATGATTGTAAAAAGGAATTTTCTAGCAGTATGAATGGAAACTCTTTGGCTTGTCTTATTTCTCGTCCTGAATCTTCTGCCCATGCATAAATGAGTGCATCACGCACGCCAGATCAAATGTAGACCGGATATTCTTTCTGTCATCTCTTTTTAATTGTCAGCAGGCTGTCTTAATAACCATGGTTGATGGATATCCAAAACGAGTATTCTGACTTCCTTAAGAAATAGCGATGGCTTAGGCCGCAGGTTCAGGTCTACTGCCTAAGACTTTTCAATTCTATGAGCCGTGAGGGTCTCATAGAGTCTTTTCTCCCTACGGATCGAGAGGATCTCATAGGTGGATTTTCTCCTTAGGAATCGTGAGGATTCCTAAGTGTGGTTTTCTCTTATAAGTCGTAAGGATCTTATAAGAGAATATTCCCTCTTACGAATCGAGAGGATGCGTAAGTGGTTGTTTCCCTCTTCGTCGAAATTCGACTTCGGAGAGTGAGACCCGTGAATAGTATGCAAGAGACCAGTTTGGATTGACTTGCAGGGCCCCATTGCTCAAAAAGCAAGCTTTCCTTGCTGTCTGAGACTTCTTCTTACAAATTGAGACGAATCGGGGATCTGTCTGCAGTTGTAGCGGAACAGTGGACATGAGTTAAGAAGCTCTCATCACGGAGTGTTTGTATCCGTGAGTCGAGGAGTTTGCCAGGGATTATTTGTTTCCCAAGCGCCAAGGAGTATTTGTTTCCTTGGGGTTTGAAACGAGTCGAGGGTTCCTGCGGAGGCACTGGTGGCTCTGCGGGTCGACGCGGATCAGAAGGCTCTCGTCAAGGAGTGTTTGTATCCGTGAGTCGAGGAATTTTGCCAGGGATTATTTGTTTCCCAAGCGCCAAGGATTATTTGTTTCCTTGGGGTTTGAAACGAGTCGAGGATTCCTCTGGAGGCACTGGTGGCTCTGCGGGTCGACGCGGCTCAGAAGGCTCTCGTCAAGGAGTGTTTGTATCCGTGAGTCGAGGAATTTTGCCAGGGATTATTTGTTTCCCAAGCGCCAAGGATTATTTGTTTCCTTGGGGTTTGAAACGAGTCGAGGATTCCTGCGGAGGCACTGGTGGCTCTGCGGGTCGACGCGGATCAGAAGGCTCTCGTCAAGGAGTGTTTGTATCCGTGAGTCGAGGAATTTTTCCAGGGATTATTTGTTTCCCAAGCGCCAAGGATTATTTGTTTCCTTGGGGTTTGAAACGAGTCGAGGATTCCTACGGAGGCACTGGTGGCTCTGTGGGTCGACGCGGATCAGAAGGCTCTCGTCAAGGAGTGTTTGTATCCGTGAGTCGAGGAATTTTGCTGAAGTCACTGGCTTCTTCGGTTGAAATGAACCGGTGAGGTTTGGGGTTCGTCGTCTGACGGAATCCGCTGGGAAAGTATGGTTCATTCTTTGTTTACGCCCTTGGATTGTATACAGGGATCGATGTGATCTTAACTGTAGGGCCAAAGTTTTATCATTTCTTCATTTTATTTTATTTTATTTCCGCGATGCTCTATCATTTCAGCTTTTATATCGCGAAGGTCGCGACTGCCCGATCATTTCGGCTATTTTTCGCGGTGCCCAATCATTTCGGCTATTTGTTGTTTTTTTTATTTTTACTCGTTGCTTTTTATTACGAGTTGCCCAATCATTTCGGCTATTTTGCATGCGTACATTTTACTTGCTGCTTTTTATTGCAAGTTGCTCTATCATTTCGGCTATTTCGTATGCATGAGCGGCCTACTGGCTTTTGCCGTAAACCTGAAATTGGACACCGATTTCGGCATCAGCACCGCTGCAACTGGGATATTACCAGGAGCGAATCATCATTTGCCTCTGTCGTTGTCGAACAAAGGAGGCTTAGCGACCACGGTTAGGGTCCTTTCGGCTAAGGCTTTTAACTTCATGAGCCGTAAGGGTCTCCTGAAGGTATTCCTCCCTACAAGTCGTGGGGATCTTGTAGGTGTATTTTCTCCTTAGGAGTCGTGAGGATCCCTAAGTGTTTGTTTCTCTGTAAGTCGTAAGGATCCTACAGGAGGGCTTTCTCCTTGTAAGTCGAGAGGATTTACAAGGGTTGTTTACCATGCAAACATATCCCTAGTTTCAGATGGGACTTAGTTAGGGAAATGTTTATTCGCGCCCGTGGATTGTATACAAGGGTCAATACTGAGCCACTTGTAGGGCAATATTGGAAGTTTGTGGGGGTTTGCTTAAGCACAGGTTTAGGTCTCTGTGACTTAAGACTTTCAAATCCTATGAGCCGTGAGGGTCCCATAAGAGAGTTCTCCTTACGAGTCGTGTGGATCTCGCAAGTGTATTTTCTCCTTAGGAATCGTGGGGATCCCTAAGTGTGTTGCTCCTTTGTGAGTCGTAAGGATCTCACGCAGGTGGTTTCTCCTTACAAGGTCGAGAGGACTCTATAAGGGTTCTTTAACGAAGTTGCGCCCTTTCGGGTTTTCACAAACATTCGCCGGTAGTCCTGCTGTTTTTACTCACGGAGCCCTTTCGGGTTTTCATCCGTGCCCATTTTGCTTATGGACATACCGTTTTTCTTTCTTCTTATTTTCTTTTTCTCTCTTTTTTTTTACGAGGTCGTGCCCTTTCGGGTTTTCACGAACACTCGCCGGCAGCCCTGCTGTTTTTTACTCACGGAGCCCTTTCGGGTTTTCATCCGTGCCCCTTTTTGCTTATGGACATACCGTTTATTTTATTTTATTTATATGTTTTTTTTATATCTCGTCAGCCTAAGGATGCTGCGGTATTAGTTTAAAGACGTTTCGGTCTGTTATTAGTTTAAGGACATTTCGGTCCATTGTCGAGAAGGTTGGCTATTCTTTATGAAGCTTGAGCTTAGGAAGATAGCGAGCGGACATAGTCGTCGTCATCCATCATTGACCTAGGCTGTGGCTCATTAAGCGTAATATTTCTTTAGGAAGCGACCGTTTATCGGCCTGAAAGGCCTTTCACCGTGCATGTCCACGAGTAGATAGGCCCCACCCTGGTAAACTTTATCTATGACGTACGGGCCTTCATAGTTTGGCTCGAATTTTCCCCGCTTGGCGCGATTGGGGATCATAGGCCTTTTGACCACTAGCACGAGTTCGCCTTGACGGAATGTCCTCGGTCGGGTCAATCTTTCGTATGAGCGCGTCATCTTTGCTTTATAAGCTTCCAGATTTTGTTGTGCTAGAAGCCGGATTTCATCAAGGGCGTCAAGCTCTTCAAACCGAAGGTGAGCATTTTCTTCGTCTGTCAGCTCGTAGTGGACTGCCACTCGTAGAGAGGGTAATTCTATCTTGAGAGGGAGTACTGCTTCCGTCCCAAATACTAACGCGTATGGCGTTGTGTTTGTGGCCGTTTTAAATGTAGTTCGATACGCCCAAAGAGCCTCTTGCAATCTTTCGTGCCAATCTCTCTTATTTCGTGACACTGTTTTCTTCATGATCTTCGTCAAGGTCTTGTTGAAGGACTCAGCTAGACCGTTAGCTCGCGGATTATAAACTGAGGAATATCTCCAGTCTATATTGTGCTGCTGTGCGAAGCGGCTAATTTTATGACTTCGGTAGGCTGGCCCATTATCAGAGATGATCCTTCTCGGGGTTCCAAACCGGTATATGACATGCGTTTTGAAGAAATGGAGGATGTTCTCCGTCTTCACTTCCCTCAACGGTACCGCCTCTGCCCATTTGGAGAAGTAATCAGTCGTTGCCAAGATGAAACGATGTCCCTTGGACGATGCTGGTTCGATGGGGCCGACTATGTCAGTTCCCCACATTTCGAATGGCCAACTAGCCACTGTTGGATGCAGTGGATTGGGATGCTGATGGATGAAGTCCCCATGAATTTGGCATGAATGACATTGCTTCGCGTATTCCAGGCAATCCTGCATCATCGTGGGCCAGTAGTAGCCCATCCGTTTTATCTTCAACTTCATCTTAGGGCCTGCTTGGTGGGAACCGCAGAGTCCGTCGTGAACTTCTTGGACGACCCTTCTCGCTTCGTCAGGTCCTAGGCATCTCAGCCACAGAGAATCGAATGACCTCTTGTATAGAGTATCGTTGACGAAGGCGAAAGACAGAGCTCGTTTCACGAGCTGATGTCTTATGGACGCTTCTTCAGGCATTCGGTGGAACTTGAAGTAATCTATGAAGACTTCTCTCCAGTCTTCGGTCTTCTCATGATCTTTTATTTGTAGGGTCGCCTGCTCAGTTGCTCCCTTTTCTTTGTATGATTCTGGAGGTATTTCTGCTGGGGCGAGCACTCGACGGCTTTGTATCACGATTCTAACGTCATCGAGTTTCTCGTCAGCCAATTCTTTAGCAAGTTTGGCCAGTGCGTCCGCTTTGCTGTTTTCCGCGCACGGTATGCTTTCCAACGTATAGGAGGGAATTTGGGTTAGCAGTTGTTGCACCTTTTCACCGTATTTTATCAATTCCGGTTTGCATGTTTGGTAATCGCCGTTCACTTGACTGACGACTAGCTGGGAGTCCCCATATATGAGGAGGTTTTCTATTCCCATGTCGATGGCAATCTCCAAGCCTGTTATTAAAGCTTCGTACTCAGCTTCATTATTCGTTCTCGGCTCTGTCAAGGAGAAGGCGAAGCGCATTATTCCTCCTTGTGGGGTTACGAAGATAAGGCCTACTCCCGATTTGATCATTGTCGTATTTTGTTTGTGCTTTTTCATGGAAGATGCCCCATCGAAATAAAGCTCCCAACGGGTATCACCACCGTCAATTGCGTCAAACGCATGTTTGTCTGGCAAATCGCAATTCAGAGGGGAATCGGCAGGTATCAGGTGCTCAGCAAGGAAGTCGGCTATGGCCTGACCCTTTACTGCCTTGAGGGGTCGATATGTTATCGAGAACTCCATTAAGAGCAGAGCCCATTTAGCGAGTCGTCCCGTCAAGATGGCCTTTGACATTAAATATTTGAGAGGGTCCACCTTTGAAATGAGATGGACTTCATGCGCTAATGCGTAATGTCTAAGCTTTGTTATTGCGAAGATCAACGCTAGGCAGTGTTTTTCAATGGGGGAGTAATTGCTTTCTGCCCCCAGCAGAACCCGACTTAAGTAGTAGAGTGCTCTTTCTTTCCCCTGGTCATTCTCTTGTGCCCATAATGCTCCTAAAGAACCCTCAAGGGCGGTCGTGTAAAGAATGAGAGGCTTTCCCTTAACTGGAGCAGCCAACACCGGAGGGTTTTGCAGATACTGCTTGATCTCATCCAATGCGCCTTGGCATTTGTGATCCCAAACGAATGGGGTTCCCTTCTTCATCAGGTGACTGTAAGGACGGCACTTTCCTGAAAGGTTGGCTATAAATCGCCGTATGTATGCGAGTTTCCCTTGGAGAGACCGCAGCTGTTTGAGAGTCCTCGGCGGAGGCATTTCCATGATCGCTTTAATCTTTGACGGATCTATTTCAATACCTCGGTGTCGAACAACGAATCCCGGGAATTTGCCCGAGGAAACCCCGAACGCACATTTAAGAGGATTCATCTTCAAGTTGTATTGCCGAAGGCGTTGAAATACAGTCTTCAGATGCTCGAGATGTTCCTCGTATGACTTGCTTTTAACCACGAGATCGTCGATATAGCATTCGACGATTTCGTGTATAAGGTCATCGAAGATCTTTGTCATGGCCCTCTGATAAGTAGCACCGGCGTTCTTCAAACCGAAGGGCATTACTTTATAACAAAATATCCCTAAAGGAGTCCGGAAAGCCGTATGTTTCTGATCTTCAGGATGCATTTTTACTTGATTATACCCTGACGAGCCGTCCATGAAGGAGAAAACCTCATGAGTGGATGTATTGTCTATCATCAGTTCAGTGACTGGCACTGGGAAATCATCCTTCGGGCAAGCTTTATTAAGATCCCAGAAGTCTACGCATACGCGCACTGTCCCATTTTTCTTCATCACTGGGACAATGTTAGCGATCCATTCAGGGTACTGAACTTCTTGAATGAAGCCAGAGTCGATTAACTTTTTGACTTCGGTATTTATGCTCATCTCAAGCTCGAGTCGCATTCTTCTCGGCGCCTGTTTGACTGGTTTGACGTTTGGGGATATTGCTAGTCTATGTACAGCGACTTCTGGATCTAGTCCTGGCATCTCGGAATAGTTACATGCGAAGCAATCTTTATGCTGCACAAGGACGTCTTTTAACGCAGCCACCCTCTCTTCAGACAGCAGCTCGCTGACGAATGTCGGTCGCGGATCATTTACCGTCCCCAACTCAATTTTCTTGAGATTATCTGCAGTGGTATAGATTCCATCCTCCAGTTCTTTCGGAGCTGGGGGAAATTCTGAGATTACCTCATCGCTGCTGTTTTCAAAGCACCAAGGAAGGCTGTTCATGTCCTCGGACTCTTCTTTTAATATTGTTACCACGTGGCAAGTGCGAATTTTCTGCCAATCCCAATGCGGAGTTGGTTCTATCCTTGTGTTTTCGGGTTCGTGCTTTTGCGGCGGCGCTACCCTCCAGTTGTCAGACAACGCGAATTTGCCAAGCTGATATTGGTCCTCAACCCAATTCTTAAAGGTGAAGCAATCTTCAAGCGGATGCCCTACTACTCGATGGTAAGAGCAATAATTTGGGTTGGAGACTTCGCCTGCTTGCTCAGGGTGTTTAGACTCTGGCAGTGTAAGCATTTGATGTTTTAGAGCAAGATTAAGTATTTTCCTTGTTTTGTTCCGAGGAAATGAGTATGCTCGACCCATTTTCTTTATGAGGGCTAGGTCAATAACGCTCGACTCTCGGATGCGTGGTTTCTTAGCTCTGCTTTGTGGTTGTCGAGCGCCTTTCTTACCTTTCGACTTGTTTTTGCTTTCGCGTCGAACCTTTTTTATAGCAGGTTGATAAGGAGCGGCATTTTCATCCTTCACTGCCTGTTGAAGGAGGCGCTGTGTCTTGGCTTTCTCATAGATTGCCATTTCACGATTGTGTTCATCTCGGGCTTTTTGACCCGCATTCCTTATAAGTTTGCCCATCTGGTCTTCAAATGATGGACTGGGCGGTTTTGCATCAGGAACTTTTGCTGGCTCAGGATTAGCGTCCTCCCATTGAGCGTTCGCCTCTTCATCGAAGTCATACATAACATAACAGCTGTTTACTAGCTCCCGTTTCTTTGACCGGATGTACCCAAGCCCTTTTGTCTCTATTCTCCCGTTAGGCAGTTTGCATTGAGTCCCGGGAACGTTCCAGACCTTGTCATAGAATTTGGCCTTTCTAACGGTCTGTGTGAAGGATATCCCCTGGCGTTTCAGAAGTTTCTTCAAACCTTCGGTATAATATCTGGGAAGACGGATAGGCTGAAGCCTGTCGAGCGTGGGATCCGCGCCATGCCAAATTTCTTTTTCCACCTTGTTTTCTTCAGAACGGTAGAATAGGATTGCCTTCTCGCCTTTTCGTCCGGGAGGGATATAGAATGTCTGCAATTCTTCTACGCTGTTGGTGTCGAGTGCATCCAGTTCTTTGTAATGTTCAAGCGGCACCATGGTTATCTGCAGACTTCGCTCTTTATCAGCGGAAACCCGTATTGAAGGCCGAGCAGGGAATACAGCATGAACTTCATCCTCTGAATCACTACCGAAGATCAATGAAGGAACGGATGGTCCTGGCCTGGTGGATTGGGATGGACCTGAATAAATTATATCCTCCTCCTCCTCGGTGTCACTGCCGAAGACAGGGATGGTGGCGTTAGTTTTGTTCTCCGGTTTGTGACACCTTTCCGTGTCTTCGAAACTCGGTAAGAAGTATTTGGCATCTTCATACTTGCGAACTTCGTTTACGGAAAACGGATTCAACTCTCCCGCCACCGTGTACTCGAGGCCATCCCTAGAATACTTCATGCACTGATGCTGTGTAGAAGGGATGATATTGTACTCGTGTAGCCATGGTCGGCCGAGCAGAGCATTATAGCACATCTTGGCGTCTATAACATGGAATTTGATGTCTGTGACGAGCAACCCGAAGCGTAGCGTCAATATCACAGATCCAAGAGTTTTTGATGATTGGGAGTCGAATCCGGAGATGGTGATTTTGTCTCGGGCGAGGTGTTGGACACTCATGCAAATCTCCTTTAACACTCGCACATTGAGTAAATTAACAGACGATCCGTTATCGACTAAGATTTTACCTATCTTTATGTCATGGCAGTACCCTGAGACATAAAGGGGACGATTGTGTTCACACGTCCCGAGGAGAAGGTCTTCATCACCAAAAGCAACGTCGGCTGTGTGCACTTCTTCTAATTCGTCCTTCATCTTTTCTTCGGCTAGGAAGGCCTGGAACTGGTCCGGATCTTGTAGCGCCTTAATCAAAGAGTCTCTCGCCTCCTTTGATAGTAACAAGGCATCAAGGACGCTGAGCTGAGAGGGCAGTTTCCTCAGATGCGCCAGAATGTTGTAATCCACCTTATTTCTCTTCGGTGGGTTTTCGGCGTTTAACTCTTCCGCGACTCGGTCATCCAAGGCGATATCTTCGGAGACCTTTTCTTTCCCTTTATCTTTTCTATTCGAGGGTCCGAGGTTCTTTTCAGGCAGTGTCCGATTCCGCAGCCGGATATTTTCGCAAACCACTGGCTCCTCTTCTTTTCCCGAAGTTGACTCTTTAAAGAGAGGGGAAAGTTCTAGCTCCTCATCAGAGTCGCTCCCAAATGTAGGCACTTGTGGCCCGGCAGTGTTAACCATGTGACAATTGCCGGCAGTTCTTTCAAGTTCTTCGGTCGTATTTCTTTGCTCCCGGCGAATTTTACGTTTTTCCCGTTTAAAGCGTTGTCGATTAGCGACGTATCCTTGCCACCATCCATTGAAAGCTTTGCAATCTTGGGTGGGATGCGAGACCTTCTGATGATATAAGCAATAAGAGGGGTGCATTTCTACCACACCAGTCATTTTTCCTTCAGAGGATGGTAGCTTCATGCCCATCGATATGGCCTTAGCAAACCTCTTTTTTATCTTGAATTGGCTTTTGTCAGCGGTGGAGGCATTTTGCTCCAGCGGGATCATC
Organism: Agapanthus africanus; assembly: GCA_030015575.1. Classification (NCBI taxonomy): domain Eukaryota; kingdom Viridiplantae; phylum Streptophyta; class Magnoliopsida; order Asparagales; family Amaryllidaceae; genus Agapanthus; species Agapanthus africanus. The sequence goes on from JASDDO010000014.1 coordinate 671,551,577, forward strand.
TCAGCTCTTTCCTCAAGTCGCTGGCGCTTGGCCCTTTCGAATATAGCCGTCTCGCGTTCTCGATCAGCTTTACTTTTCAATCGAGCTTCACTAAGAAACGCATCAATCATTTCGATTGATAACTCCGGAACCCTTGACTCAGTATTTGCCCCCGGCGTTTTAGTACCAGAAGTCCCTTCATCGTTCGTGGTCAAATGGGAGATCATATGACAGCTCGCCACATATTCCTCGGATTCATCCGATGAACTTTCTCCCTCATCTTCTTTTTGAAAGACGTGATCAAGGAAATCTTGGAGCGTAATGGGAGTCCGCGCCTTTTGGTTGTATTCATCCAGTGAGTCGATTTGCTTTTGTAAGTCCGTGCGCTTGTCGCCAGGCTTCACGGGCTTCTTAGATTTCTTCTTCTTCTTTTTCGAAGATTTTGATGGCTGGCTATGAACGCTTGAACTACCCCCATCGATCTTCGGAGTCGGACGTGGCTTCAATATCCCTTCAATAACCTGCGGTTCAAAGGGGTTCTTCCACTTGACCGCTGGACAAGTCTGAAGATCGTTTAGCATCCTCTTCGTCTTGGCTGATAACACAACCTCCCAAGGAGCTTCCTCAATGACGGAGCATGTTGCCCCCGGCGTATTCGTCCCTTTAGAGGTGTGGGGCTGCGGGGGATTCACCTTCCATTTGTCGGATAGCGCAAATTTGCCCTGGCGGTACTGGTTTTCAAGCCAATTTTTGAAAACGTAACAGTCTTCGATCGGATGTCCTAGCACTCGATGATAAGGGCAGTAATTAGGCTCGTTGACGTCACTTGGTTGCAACGGGCGTTTTGGATCTGGCAGATTTATGAGTCTGTTGCGCAACGCCAGATCGAATAGCCTCCTCGTTTTATCACGGGGGAAGGAGTAAGCACGTCCCATCCTGTCCTCAAGGGGTACGTATGGGCGCGTATTGTTTGGACGAGCAACCGGCTTCGAGTCACTCGGTTGTTGTTGGGCATTAGCGACAATGATCGCTTTTCCCTTTCCTTTGTCGTTTCGGGGGTCCGGCTTCGGGAGAGGGGGTTTATGGCCCATCTGGTCCATCTGCGCTAGTTTGTCGATCAAAGCCTGGAAAGTAGTCGGCTTGAAGAACATCATGAACTGCGAGATGGTTGCTTGTGGATCAAGGGTTCCAACAAACATTCCTACCGCCGGAGCTTCTTCTATGCGCTGTTCGCACTTCGACCATAGATTACGCCACCGTATAGCGTACTGAACCCATGTCTCGCCGGGTTTTACCCTGGCATTAATCAGTGCCGTCATCGGGGTACGCTCACTGGCACTTGCAAAACGTTGGGTGAAGAGCAGCTCCATCTCCGCAAAGGTTTTAATAGAGTCGTTGGGGAGCTCAGAATACCATTCGAACGCCGTATCTGATAGGCTTCCAACAAACTGGCGAAGCAGAAGCTTGTCGCCGCCGCCGGTGTTACCGCAAAGCGCCCTGAACTGGGCAACATGTTGATGGGGATTGCCGGTCCCTTTGTAGACATGAAACTTGGGAATTGTGTAACCCGACGGGTATTTGATTTGGTCATACCAGCCTGGATACGGTCGCCCCGTTTTTACGACGTGGCCGGCTGCTTCGGCCGCGTGATGAACCTTTATTTGCTGGGCTATATATTCGTCCAGATCAGTTTTAATGATTGTATCCTCTTTAGCCGTTGATAGAACGGGCTGAGGGTTTGATGTCTCTCCCCTATCATCCCCAAGGACAATCGGTGGTTCTTCAGTCGGGGGATCTTGTTGTATCATCATCCCTATCATGTCCTGGAAGAGGAGGCCCATGCGCTGTATATTGGCTGCTTGTTCAGCAGCCTCTTTGTCTCTCTTTTCCAGTACTCGGCGGAGGAACTCGGCGTCGGTCTCTTCCTCTTGGCGTTCATCTAAGGACGTCCCAGGGTTCTCTTTTGGCTCCGTGAGTGCAGCCATTGTAGTCATCATCTCCTGGAGCTTTTGTTGCTGCTCCTGAGCCTTGGTCACTGATCGGGTAAGCGGTCGGTGACCCGTAGAAGTACGACTTTCTTCCTTTCCAGAAGCCATATAAACCGTATGAACTGTTATGCCCCCTGACTTGGGGCGTTTAGGTTCACCGCTTTTAAACTTTGTCAGTGTCACGGGAGCTTTCTCTGGCCTTTTTCCTTTGTGGACCATTGAGGTTGAAGGAGCCGTTGAAGTGGGCATCCTAGCATTTGTTGCCCCCTGCTGTTTAATGGGGCGGTTTTTGTCCTTTTCCACCTTTGCCTTTTTCTGGCGACGAAAGTGGTCTGGGTCAATCACGGAGTCTTGAACCCTCCGCCAAACTTTATAAATTTTTGACGACAGCCGTTGAGGGGGCTGTTCCTGCTTTGTCTCCGGAGCTTTCTCCATAAGCGGAGGAGATCTTTTCAATGTAGCAATTGGAGAGTTCTTTCTCACCTTCCTCAGCAATTCAAAGCTGTTCCCAGTTGGAACAGCAGCGTTGACCTCCACCACTGGAGCAGGTGGGGTTAGCCCTGAGGGGGAGTTGCCCCCTGCTTTCCTTACTCGTTGCCAATGGAGACGTCGCGCACGACGAGCCGTTGGGACTGGCTCGGAAATCGAGATGGTTTCTTGTTGCCCCCTGTTTGAGTGTGGGGTAACTGCCGATGTCAGCCTATCGAAGACTGATGCCTTTTGACCAGCTGGGGGAGGAGTGGGAACCGTCAATCTTGTGAAGACCGACCCTCTGATGGGAGAAGCCGCTTTAACGACTTCCAAAGCAGCGGCCGTTGCCCTCTTTGGGACGGCCACTTTATAGTTCTGACCTAGCCTGGTGAAAACGGAGGCTGTCGGTTTAGTAGCGGGCGACCCGTTGACAGGGGTCGTGGTAGCAGTGAGCCGGTCGAACACCGGCTTCTTGTTCGCTTCCGGTGCGGATATCGGCATAGAGAAGCTTGTAGGTGGGACCATGGTCCCGAAAAACAGGCCGGTGGCGGCCTGGGTCACCTGTTCTACCGGCAGAGCGAGGAAAGAGGCCGCTTGGGGCCCATATGTTACACCTCTCGGTGAGGTGGAGCGTCCGTTGCAGTGGCATTTCGAGCAGTTGGTGCAGTTGGTGGCCATTGGATCTTGAATTCTGCGCCAGGTAAAAGACCAAATCTTAGCAACTTGAAATCCGAAGACAACCATTTAACAAACCGCGATTGGTTTGCGAAGACGACACACGAAGTGTGGAGTGGAAAGAGGAAGAGGTCCCACCGGGCATGCCAGAATCTGTTCCCCTCCGAACGGCGGCCTGGACTTCGTGTCCGCGCCTGAGGTTCGGGGCAGATGCTATTTGGTTTTATCCGTCTATCTCTCCGAAGATGCCAGGTTGATTTATGACACCTTGTATCAGAGGTTTAGACGGATGCGGCCGATGTAGCAGACTTCGTCAGATTCCCCCTCAGGGTGAGGGGTTTTTGATTGTGGGGACGCTCTTCCCTGCAGGCGCAAGCCCCTGCAGTTAATTACGCTACCGCGTCACGGTAACAACTTTCTCCTTCTCCAGAATTTCACTTCGTGTCGTGTGTGTTTGTTTTGTTTGTGGTTGCCCGTGGATTGTATACGGAGACTGAGTAATGCCGTCGCCCGTAGGACGTGGATTAGTCCAAATCCGTGTTTGCTTAGATTTGGGTTTGGTGTTTTAGTTTAAGGATACATTAGTCGCGTTGCGGCTAAGATCAACTTAAACGTTCGTCAAGAATACGTTAATCCTATTTTGGACTAAGATCGACTTGACGTAGTGATCGATTTAATATCTGGCCGTCGGGACTCGTCACCTCTCTGACGTCGTTGAGGGATTACAGCGACAGATGTCAGAGGAGTTCAGAGATGTACCTTTGAACCAAGGTTGATTTGGGGTTTTATCGTTTATTTAAATATCTAAGGATATGTAGCCGTATTTGGGGCTAAGATCGACTTAGACGGGGCCGTTGAGATCCGGCAAAAGAGCATTTGGAGGCTCTATTGTTCCAGTTTAGAGACGTGGTGGTCTGTATTCCAGTTTAGGGATGTAGTGGTCCGACATTAGTTTAGGGACGTTTCGGTCCGACATTAGTTTAGGGACGTTTCGGTCCAATATTAGTTTAGGGACGTCTCGGTCCAATATTAGTTTAAGGACGTCTCGGTCCAATATTAGTTTAGGGACGTCTCGGTCCAATATTAGTTTAAGGACATTTCGGTCCAATGTTCCCATTTTGGGGTAAATATTAGTTTAGGGACGTCTCGGTCCAATATTAGTTTAAGGACATTTCGGTCCAATGTTCCCATTTTGGGGTAAATATTAGTTTAAGGACGTTTCGGTCCACGAGTTTAAAGACCCCGCAGTCCATATGGGTGTGTGGTCGTTGGGACTCGTCACCTCTTTGATGTCGTTGAGGAATTACAACGATGGATGTCAAAGGAGTTCGGAGATGTACCCTCGAACCGGACGTAGATAGATTTAGGAGAGCCATTTTGCTCAGTCAATTTAATTTAAGGACTTATGGCCACGAATGGGCCAAGTCCCGTTGAAAATGTCCGACATTGCTTTTGCATTTCTTTTTACTTTTATTTGGGCTTTGCCCAGAAAGGATGCAGAGCATCAATTTTATTTGGACTCTGTTCTTTATAAATGATGCAGAGCATCAATTTGATTTGGGCCCAGCCCTTTTATTGCTTTGCAATTTATTTTGGCCTGCTAGGTATTTTTTATTTGGGCCTGGCCCTTTAGGAAATGCATTGCATTTGTGCAGAGCACCAAGAATCTTTTAGATTCAAGAAAAGAAGTGCAGAGCACTTTTGAATTTCTTGATCTAAATTTAGATCAGAGAAAAGAAAGAAATCTTTTCTTTCTTTCTGTTTCAGAGAACCAAAGGTTCATAGCAAGTGCAAGGCACTATTTTTATTATTTTTATTTATTTATTTATTTATTTATTGAAGATCACTGATCTTGTTTTCTAGATCAATGATCTATTCTTTGAGAGAATTTTCTCTTATCTCAAAGGCTTTTACCTTCTTTTTTGTGTTCTCCAGAAATTCTCAAGAGTTCTTTTCTTTCTTCTTTTTTTTTAAAACCAGATGATCCTTTGAAATGAGGTTTGGGGTCCTTTTTATAGTGCTCAAAAATTAGTTAAATTTGTTCAATAAATCTTTTCCTGAGTGATTAGGGGAATTTTCCCCACCGTTGGATCTTTGATCCAAAGGCCCCTGTTTTACAGAAGAAATCTTCTTGTTTTGACAAGAACAGAAAAGATTTCCTTAAATCTTTATTCTGTTGTTGCGCAACTCACCAGCGCGTGACACGTGTCGCGCAGTAAGGCGCTTGTGCAGCTGTGCTTGCGCAACTGCGCAGACACATGTCGCGCAGTGAAGCGCTTGCGCAGTTGTGCTTGCGCAACTGTGCAGACACGTGTCACGCTGCAGTGCACTTGCGCAACAGTGTTGCGCAGACACGTGTCGCGCAACGGTGCGCTTGCGCAGTTGTGCTTGCGCAACTGCGCAGACACGTGGCGCGCTGAGGTGCGCTTGCGCAACAGTGTTTGCGCAACTGCGCAGACACGTGTCACGCAGCAGTGCGCTTGCGCAGTTGTGCTTGCGCAACTGCGCAGACACGTGGCGCGCTGTGATGCACTTGCGCAACAGCGTTTGCGCAACTGCGCAAACACGTGTCGCGCAGCGGTGCGCTTGCGCAGTTGAGCGTTGCTTTTGCTTTTTAAAGAGCCTTGCTCTGATTGGACGCACTGCCTTGGGCGTTGTGCTGCCGAGTCAACTTCTGACACGTGGCAAATTGCGCGCAGCGCACGGGATCTGAAGCGTTGCTTCTCAATTTTGAATTTTCAAAATTCAAACAGAGCCTTGCTCTGATTGGGGGAACAGGATTCCTTTGCTGAATTGAGCTTCCAGGGTGGTAAGGTTGACTGAAAGTCAGTCACAGGCACTGTCTTTACCCTCAGTTGAGGGACGATATGTTAGAAGAGTTCCAAGATAGATACCGGGGCAGACTAGACAATAAAGGCTGAATATATCGCTATCAACGATGCTACTAAAGAGGCAGTATGGGTGTATATTTGTTCATGAGATGAACTGGGTTCCCACCATTGTGTGACAATGGAGGTGTGGCTTTGGCCTTAGAATCTCGGTCCCATCAGTGACCTAGACATATTCTAAGGCAGTATCACCTGATCATGAAGATGGTTGATCTCCAAATGATCAAGGTTAGGAGAGTAGACCCAGAGGTTAACACGGCGGATCCACTCACTGAGGCCTTTCCTGCGAGAGGCTTTTATAGGACGTTGAGTATGCTATACTACAACAACTGGTCTTAGTGCAAGTGGGAGATTGTTAGTTGTATGTATACCCTAGAGGCCATTATTGTACATGAGATGTATATTATAGTGGATGTCGGGACATATATAGGGAGGAATTTCTTTCTCGACATGATAATATGCTATCTGGTTGCTCTTTATTTTAACATATACACTTACTGTCTCTCTGTTACATATTGATAAAGCCCTTAGGATGTGTACTTGACTTCCAGGATTATGATGCAGATAATACTAGTGAGGCCTGGGTAGTCCATGAGTTCATCCTTCAATGTTCCTAGTTGAGGGAATATCGAGACGGGGCATCGATATTCCAGAGTAGACTAGCGTATATCTTCTCGACCCATATGATGGAAGATGGATGATCCCATATCCATTGGTGTTTGACATCAGAGATGGTATACGGGTGCTCAGTGGTGACTGGGTACACTGAACGGACTCGCCGAGAACTCCTAAATGGTATTATACCTCACGTGAGATAGCAGTTCTCTGGTGACACTGGTACATGTTAGTCTGTCGACCCGAGATCGTCATAGAGTCTTGTGTGTCTCCCACTGTGCTTTGATTTCCACCTTACCACGGCTCTACTGAGTCGTGCAAACAGGTGGTTTTTGGGCACAGTCCTGAGTCAGATGGAGGCAATGAGAGATAGGAGGGGATTCGTCTCTCCCGGTATTGGGGGTTGATGTTGCGCTATGCTCGATTGGCCATAACTGAAATTCCTGGCCAGGGTAGATAAGATTTACTGATAAATGTTATCAGTAGTTTCTCACCCGTTATGGACCTTACATCGGCATGACTTATCAAGCTATTGGGGTCTGACGTTTACCACCTCTATGCGAGCATATCAGACGAAGAGACTAGACTGTACGGTAGTGTTACCGATTGGATTCACAGGAGTTTGAGCAAGCTTGCTTGTTGATCTTCTGATCGCTCAATACCTGGGTAGCCGTTACATTTAGCAGGCCTCTTGCGGCTTGTGGGTGTTTGATATGATCATCACCTACTTCCAGCGTATTGACGGGTCTTTAGAGTCCTACACAGAGGTTTCCTGGCTCAAGGGAAACGGAGTAGGAGCACATATGTGATATGTGCGGGACCGAGATTAATATGAGTATGTGATACCGTATTCTATTCTCGCGATTTGTGTCATCGGTTGGTTATATGTGATATAGCCGGGTTATCGGATCAAGTGTTGATTCGATAAAATGATACACATGATATTAGTCGGTTATATATGATATAGCCGGATTATTAAATCAAGTGTTGATTTAATAATCTAATGTATAATTATATATTTGATATATTAATTTACATTAACTAGTATTAGCTCACTTAAGATTTCTTTTCTCACTTGATTGTGCATTAGTATATATGTGATATATATTAGTGTACATTATTTTGTGTCATGCTAGATGCCACATGCTATATGGGTGTATGAGATTCACACCATGCTTATAATAATGTGAGGGTTTTATTTATTTAAAGTAAATCAAAATTGGTTGGAAATTGTCACATGGTTCAAGCTTGTAGAAGCTTGTGGAACCATTGACCAAGTCCACCCTTTTTGTTTTACTTATAGATATTTATTAACCTAACCATTATTGTAACCCATGATTTTTCTCTACATGAGTTAGTGTATGACACTAACTCACCCATGGTTGCTATTCTCACCTCATGAATTTATTCTCTCATCTTCATTCTTCACTTGAACTTCTTCTTCATGAGAAAAAGCTTATTAGCTTTTTCAAAATGGTGAGAAAATATTGTGAGAAAATAAAATCTAAAGTGAGCCCATTTCCTACTTCATCATCCTCTACTACTTTTCATTTAGTTTAGAGTGTTCTCTTCACAAAGTTCATCACCTAATGAAGAGGTAGTTTGGGTTTGCGTCTTTTCGATGTAGATCATCTTTGGCCTCGAAGACTTCGAGCAAGCTTGTTCACTTATCCAATGGAACCCATACCAGAGTTCGGGAGATCGATACTCGCAGCGAAGGGACTACTACACGGAGATTTAGAAGTGAAGGACTGGTCTACAAAGGTTGTATTCCTCATTCACTTGTTGCTATGGTAGATTACATGTTTTGATTGTCTAGTTACTTTAGCTTGATCCTTGTTAAGGGTTCTTTAGCATCTTAGAATTTTTTAAATTGGCATGCTTGATGTCTTGAAAACCCAGTAGGGTGCTTAGGAACCCCAACACATAATACCAAATGGAAACAGGCAACTCATCAGTACTCATCATAGAGTGTGCCATATCTCATAGGGCTCGATACCTCCGCCTCGATACACTATTGTGCTGTAGTGTATACGAAGGAGTGAGCAGATAGAGAATCCTATTCTCCGTTTAGAAAATCCTGGAACTCCGTGCCCAAGTATTTGCCTCCCCGATCGCATCTAAGGAATTTAATACTTCTACCCGTCTGGTACTCAACTTCAAGCTTATATTCCTTAAATTTCTCAGAAGTTTCAGACTCGTGTTTCAACAAGAACACATGTCTGAATCTTGAAAGATCGTCGATGAATGTAATGAAGTATAAAGAACCAACCCTGGCATTTGTAGACATAGGACCGTATACATCATCATGTATCCGTTCCAAGAGTTCATTAACTCTTTCTCCGTTTCCAGTAAATGGAGTTTCGGTCATTTTACCTTTGAGACAAGACTGACAAGTATCATAAGATGAGAATTCGAACGGATTCAAATATTCATCCTATGTAACTTAGCTAGTTGTGTCGCATTAATATGACCTAGTCTATAATTCCACAAGAAGGATTCGTTCATTTCTGAACTACTCCTCTTGTGTGTGTTCGGTATACTTTGAACTGTAGTTTGATTTAGAACGTATATGCCATTACATTACGTGCCTGATCCAATCAACTCTTGATTAAGGAAAATGTTTACAATATTATCCATCAATACAAAATTATATCCTTCTTTAACTTAATAAAGAAACTGATGTAATGTTGTGTATCAGGTTCGGTATGTAATAACATTCGTTCAGAATCAATGTATTTGGAAATACAAGGTGATATCCGCCAACTGATTTGGATGTAACAATTGTACCATTCTCTGCACTTAGAGACATATCACCCAATCACAGTTCTCTACCTTTCTGTACCCCATGCAATAGATTACATATGTGGGATCCTGAGCCGGTATCTCATGCCCAGGACGTAGTGTGTACTGAGAAATAGTTCTCGGTAAAACACACACCTGAAGAAGATGCATCAACATGCATATTCCTCGATTGTGTGGCATAGGAATCCGGACATTCCCCTATTTCCTACTCGGACTTATAACAATTATAAGATAGAGCGGAACCAACGTTCCCCAGCCTAGTATAATAAGTAGGTTCGGTCAATACATCTATATTATTATCTTGATTAAGGCATGTCATGGTCGCTACCAGGAGAGAGAGAGAGAAGAAAACACTCTACGTGCACTCTTGCAAGAATAGATTGGTTATCATTATACCTAATTAGGATGACTCCCACTGTTTTTATCAAATCTTCCTTCAAACCCTAAAGGTAAGACTAGCCGGGATTAATTACACCCTACAAGTTCACTAACCGTTCGGCCAGGACAGTGTCGGTACTTTGAGGGAGGTTCCCCGTGCTTTCGCACGGACCTAATTAAAATAAACCTCGTTTTCCCAGAAGCATAACCTCGTTGACATCTTTCTAGACACCTAATGGGTTAGCTAATTGTAAAGTGCAAAACTCTCCCAGGAGTAATAATTACTCGTAGTGGGTATCGGGATCCAACTATCTCATAGAAGGTATGCAATCTCATTGCAAATTTCAACACTTGAAATTCCCGGTAATGGTTTTTACCCCTAGTACTTATGACCTTGGCTATGGTCAACATATCATAAGTCCTAGTCAAGTTCTACTTGTCATTTTGTGATTAATTAGACCCACCCACATGACCCTTGGCTATAGTCAACATAATCATGTGACTGTCCTAATTAATCACATCATATGCCGTGTAGGAAGACATCACTTAGCTACCGTATACTACGTCTTGGCTACAGTCAACATACGCAGCACGAATACTAAGTACTCTACTTCCTAAAATGATGGAGGGTTGCGGATGGTTTTTATGAAAACCTTTAACGCTTTGAACTTGATATCGTTGTAGAATCGAGTGATTTTGAAAAGGATTTTTTTTTTAGTCTTTTACTAGTTTTGCTAAAGAGGCCACTCCCGGTGAAGGGATCTCGGCTCTTTCCTTATCTAATAAGGTCCTGGATATTCTACAAGGAATACCGCTATGCAAAGTAAGAACTAGAGTTTCTAATTTTTAAACAAGATTCTACAACATCTTTAGGTTTCTTTCTTTTTTATTAATCTCATTAATGAAGTCTCATCAATTATGCTTCCTAAGCATCAAAAAAACGAAAATAGAACGTACGCTTATGCCATCCGCATTCGCCATAGTGTCTCGATATGCACCGTTAGGTTATTTAATTAACGACATAGCGGGGTGGGATTAGCGCGGGTGAAAAACATAAGCAATGTTTATTATATATCATATATATAATATATATTCCATTCATCTCAGAATATAGAGTGATCACACCACAGAATATCAGCAGCAGAAGATAACATATGAAATATTGGATATACTAGGATTTCCGTGTTTTAAATAAGCCAGTAAAAACGTGGATTCCACGGTCATGATGAATAGCCAAACCCACATCCCTAGATCCCTACGAGAGCGACAAGAAACCCTTTCAATTCTAGAGTTAGGAGACCCGGTCTTGACTTCTCGAGATGGTCTCCCACTGGACCCTAGAACTCGGTTACTTGTGCTCCCCACCTTGGGTCTATCTTAATGCGGAAAAGTAAATAATATACATCAATGGTGACATCATCCTCAACTCGGAAGTGCCCCAATAAAAGAATATTACATACATTGAATTTTACATGAATGAAAAAGAAAAACTCTCATCTCACATAAAACCCCCGGCTATTCAAACACGACGATCCAATATAACATATCACAGCAACACATAACATCACATGTCATTAACATAAGTAAATACGCGTATCCCAATTATCGTTGACATATAACAACGAAACCGGCGATACACCACATATTACACCTACGGTCGCAGAAAAGAAAGTGAAAAACTACAACAATTGGAATCCGCAACCACCTCAGACATCATAAACCCAGTGTATCACATACTTTGGAGTTCATGCATAACCAAATGAATTCCTTAGACATCACATGCCTAAAAATTATAAACCCCGTATTTTAGTCTCGATATTGAAAACACTTTTCAATAATCAGTCGGGTAATTCAACAAGATTCCCGACAACCTGATCGAATGCTCGTCGGAAACTTTAGTAGACGGCCGCACCCCCGATGCTGTCGACGAAGTGCACTTAGGCAGAACACCGCGGCCGCGAGCACCCGAATGGATGCTTTTGGCGACGGGGTTCTCCTACAGTCACTTGGTCGGGGCTATGGGGAGTGGCTATCTAGTAAGGTTACCCGGCGAGTATCCACGTACGCCACGTGATTGCGACAGACTTTTGATCCACATCAAAATCCTGTGGCAACCGATCGCTTGAGACTAAATTGCTAGATTTATAAAATTCAAATTATTTTTCATAAAACTAAATATTTTGGATTCCAATTATTGTATAACAATCACAGATAGCTAGACGATATTAAACTTTTCAATCGAATCAACAAACACCTAAAATTTCCCAAAGAGCTTAACACTTGGGCACAGTTTAAAAATACCCAGAACATGCCACATCACCTATAGACCAACCGTAGAAGGGTCAACCCTTGCCTCACCTATGGCTCCGTGGAACTACCATAAACCCTATGGTTTGGTGGCAGTTCTGACGGTCACATAATCGAGTTAGGGTTTCGTTCATCTAGAGGGTCCATAGAATCACCTGCATGATTTTCTGAAGATTTCAAACTTGGAAAAATCCAACTCTTGGAAAATTTCCAGCGAGGGAAAGATTGGGTTATTGATATCCGTTCGAACTTTTTAACGTCGTCTAAATGACTCGAAACGATGTTAGAATTGCGACTATAAAACACTCCGAATTGCTTTTACAGAAATATAACATCACATGCAATATCGGTAAAAACAAACAACACCTGAAACACCAAAACCCAGACACTGGAACACCACCAAAAATTGAACCTAGGAACCAACTAAAAAACCGGCGAGCTCGAAATTTAACAACATGTCGCCAGTCAAACTCCGGCGAGGGGGGTTCAATCTTCTGTGGTGTTCATGTTGCATCTCATATAACATTCTGCAACTGCTTAAAAAATTTTCAGACACTTTAAAAATTTCGACAGAAACTAGATTTTTGTTTCGAGTGTTTCAGAGTTGTTTCGGTTTCGTAATTCTACAAATATCGTCTAATTCTCTAGCCTGGCTCTGATACCACTGCTGGGTTTCCTAGCACGATAACAAGGTTTCGGAAGGCATCGTCCATACCATTTTCAAAAATTGTCGCGTTAAAGAACCCTAACCTAGAATCCTAACTAGAGAATTAGACGTAACTAGAATGTAAACAACTTTACATAGAAAGTGAATAAGGAATACAACCTTTATAGACCGGTCCTTCACTTCAATAGCTCCGTGTAGTAGCCCCTTCGCTCTAAGTAGTGATCTCTCAGACTCAAGTTTGGCTCCACAAGATGAAAGGAACAAGCTTGCTTGAAGTCTTCGAGGCCAAAGATGCTCTGCGCCGAGAAGACACCAACTCAAGCTACCTCTTCACTAATTAGGGTTTAGTAAGGCAAACACCCTACACTAAATGGCTAGTATAGTAGAGGATGATGAAGTAGGAATTTTGCTCACTTTAGATTTATTTTTGTCACAATATTTCTTCACCTTGAGAAAAGCAAGAAAGCTTTCTCTTTATGAAGAAGAAGATGAAAATGGAGCAGAGAATGAAACTCATGAGGTGAGAATAGCAACCAAGGGTGAGTTTGTATCATATACTAACTCATGTAGAGACTAAAGTATGGCTAAGGATAATGGTTAGGTTAATAAATATCTTAAGTAAAACAAATTAGTGGACTAAGTCAATGGACACTACAAGCTTCTATAAGCTTCAACCATGACTAATTCCACCAATTTGTGAATTACTAAAATAAATAAAAACCTTTAATTATCAAGAGCATGGTGTGAGTCTTATGTAAGTCGATGTACTACACCCCAATACTTGTGGGGAGGCGGAATTTTCAAAAACGAACTTGTTTAGTGAACGAATATCGACTAACCGCTTGAATCGAAGCTAAACTATAAATAACCAAACACAAAGTGTTTCTAAACTACTGTGTTTAGGGATTATACCTAATGAACCAACTCCTTCGTCTTTACGAACTCCTTGTTCTCCCCGGCCTTCTCGAAGTAGTAGACGATCCACCCGAGAGCAAAACTCCAAGCTTAGCCTCTAAACTTGAGGCAACTAACCTTCTTGGATTGCTAATCAAAGAAGATAGATTGAGATAGAGTGATGGTTATGGATTGTTTAGTCTTACTAACCCTTGTACTCAACTCATGAGAGGGGAGGATTAGTCTTTTGAAGAGAGAGAGCTTGAGGAGAGAGAAGGTGAGAATGATTATCATATGAGAATAGTAAGTTATCATAATAAATATGAAGCATTCTTATTTATGAAGAAAAGAATAATACATAATGAATAAGCATGCTTCACAAATATCTAATGGTGATTCATTGTTATGACTCATTAAGCATTTATCATGCATTAATGATATGCATGAATCACCCTCATGACTCACTAAACTCATTTAATGCAAATGACACCTAAACCTCCTTAGTCACCACTTCTAGAAGCTTCTCGCACAATTACGAGAACGCCCCTCCAATCCGCAAAAATACGCAAAAACTTTAGACTGTAAAAATCCAATAACCGGATACCAGTAACTGGCTTAAACCAAAGCCGACTGGTAAAAACTGTCCGAAAGTCGTACGCGCGTAAACGCACGTATGCGTCCGAACCCTTGTCGTAAAACCATACGACCTCTATATCGTTTCGCCTGGAATAGGAAACTCTCTGTGTGGGACTCTAGAGACTCGACTACTACGCTGGCAGTGGGTTTAACCATAGACCGCAAGCGGCACTAGCTGTACGTAACGGTCCCCAGGTAGTTGTCGATAAGAAGGCCGATAAGGAAACCCATCCGAACTCCTACTGAGTCTGATGTGACAATCTCCATACAGTCCGGTCCGTTCGTCCAAGACTATGGCATATCCTGCCTAGGGGGCGGCAAGCGTCAGTCCCCTAATAGCAGTATAAGTCGTGTCGGAGGGAAGCCCATTACACCCTGAGAAACTATTGGAACCTACCAGCAAATCTCGCTTGCCCTGGCCAGGGACTTTGCGTAATGGCTCTCTGACACAGCGCGATATCTACTCCCAATACCGGGAGGGACGAATCCTGTCTAACCGCCACTGCCTCCAAGTGCTCGGGACTGCACCCAACTGCTACCTGTTTGCACGACTCCTTTGAGCCGTGGTAGGGTAGCAATCTAAGAACAGTGGGACACACTCGAGGCGAAGTAGCAGTGTCAAGTCTGCGGACTATGCTGTACTCATGTCACCTGGGAACTGTTCACTGACGACTGGTATAAAACCAACCAACAGTTCCCTGTGAGTCCTGTCCGGTGTACCCGTAACCTAACGAGCACCTGTATACTATCTCCAGTACGACGTACTGACGGCTGTGGGACAGACCATCTCCCCAACTGGGATGAGAAGCGTACACACTAGTCTACTCCGGAGTATCGATGCTCTGTCTCGATAATCCAACGACTAGGGACCTGAATAAGGATGTGCTTGTAGACTGCCCAGCCCCCACTAGTGTGACTGCCATCACAACGCTGGTAGTCAAGCAAGATCCTAAGAGCTCTATCAATACGTACACTCACATATTAAGATAGAAAAACCAAGTAGCATACTACCATGTTTAGCAAGACTGTTATATACATGTGAATATCCCAAGCTTCCATTAAGTAATATACAAACTAGTATGATACAGTAATGGCCTTCTAGGGCATAAACACTAACAATCTCCCACTTGCACTAGGGCCATGTACTAGCATATCGAAGACCAATGATCTCGAGTAGCCTCTCGAACTGCGTCTGAGGTAGGGCCTTTGTGAATGGATCAGCAATGTTCTCTTCTGAAGCAACTCTCCGAACCTCGATCTCCTGACGATCAATGATCTCCCTGATCAGGTGATACCGCCTCAAGATGTGTCTGGACTTCTGATGGGACCTTGGTTCCTTCGCTAAAGCTATAGCTCCGTTGTTGTCGCAATACAGAGGTATTGGATCAACTATGGTAGGAACCACCTGAAGTTCTGTTAGGAACTTCTTCATCCAGACTGCTTCTTTTGCGGCATCGCAAGCAGCTATATACTCCGCTTCCATCGTCGAGTCAGCAACGGTGTCCTGCTTGGAGCTCTTCCAGCACACCGCCCCTCCATTGAGGGTAAAGACATAACCCGACATGGACTTGGAATCGTCCTTATCACTCTGGAAGCCAGAATCAGCAAAGGCCTCCAACCTGAGGTCTTTTCCGCCGTAAACCAAGAACATCTCCTTAGTCCTCCTCAGGTACTTGAGAATGTTCTTTACTGCTCTCCAGTGGTTCTCCCCTGGGTCTGACTGATACCGGCTTACCACGCTTAGTGCGTAAGCTACATCTGGTCTGGTGCACAACATCGCATACATTATAGAGCTTACCGCAGAAGCGTAGGGTATAATAGACATGCGTTCCCTTTCCAAATCAGTCTTGGGAGACATCTTTTTGGAGAGGGTGATTCCGTGACAAGCCGGTAGATTACCGCGCTTAGAATCTTCCATACTGAATCTTTTCAGTACAGTGTCGATATACCTGGACTGCGAAAGTCCCAACATCCTCTTGGATCTATCACGATAGATCCGGATCCCCAGAATGTAAGAGGCATCACCCAGGTCTTTCATGGAGAACCTGTGTGACAAGAATCCTTTGACAGATTGTAGCATAGGAATGTCATTTCCTATTAATAGAATGTCATCCACGTACAAGACGAGAAATACAACACTTCTGGCTACAACTTTACTATATATGCACGGTTCATCTGGATTTTTGATAAAGTCATATTGTTTGACTGTCTCATCAAAACAGATGTTCCAACTCCGCGATGCCTGCTTTAGTCCATAAATGGACTTAAGCAGCTTGCATACTTTCCCGCTGCTCCCACTCTGATTGAAACCCTCTGGCTGATCCATATAGACGCACTCTTCTAAATTTCCATTCAGAAAAGCCGTCTTTACGTCCATCTGCCAGATTTCATAATCATGGAAGGCAGCAATAGCAAGAAGGACCCGAATGGATTTGAGCATAGCCACTGGAGAAAAAGTTTCGTCATAGTCCAAACCAGGTCTTTGACGAAAACCCTTTGCAACAAGTCTAGCCTTATAGGTTTCCACCTGTCCATCTACACCAATCTTTTTCTTGAAGATCCATTTGCATCCTATGGGTTTTACCCCATCTGGAGCAAAGTCCAAAGTCCATACTTTGTTGGTGTACATGGACTCCATTTCGGTCCGCATTGCATCTAGCCATCGTACCGAGTCGCCGCTCTGGATGGCCTGCTGGAAGTCAGTAGGTTCATCATCTTCTATGATGCAATCCTCTCTATCCCCGTCTATGAGAAAACCGTAGTATCTCTCAGGCGGATGAGACGGCCTACTACTCCTGCGGAGGGGTGCGGGAATGTCCTGTTCTTCCTGAACTTCCGGTTCTACCAAACTTTCAGTATTGGTTTGTGGTTCTGGAATTTCTTCCAGTTCTATTTCGCTCCCACTTGATTCCTTTTCTAAAAACAGATGTTCCAGAAAATGGGCATTACGAGAAACAAAGACCTTTTGTTCCTCTGCGTAATAGAAATAATATCCCTTGGAGTTCTTTGGATATCCCACAAACAAACATTTTACTGATCGTGCCTCGAGCTTGTCCATATGCTGCTTTTTAACAAAAGCTGGACATCCCCAAATCTTCATATGCTGAAGATGGGGTTTCTTCCCAGTCCACATCTGATATGGAGTGGTACGCACAGTCTTGGTAGGAGCCCTGTTCAGAAGATATGCCGCTGATTCTAGCGCATAACCCCAGAAAGATCGCGGTAACTCAGCATTACTCATCATGAATCGTACCATATCCAATAGGGTTCGATTCCGTCTCTCCGATATACCATTATGCTGTGGAGTGTACGGAGGAGTAAGCTGAGAGAGAATTCCTTTCTCTTTTAGGTAACCTAGGAACTCGGCACTCAAGTATTCACCACCTCGATCAGATCTAAGTGTCTTGATACTTTTGCCGGTTTGGTTTTCTACTTCATTCTTATACTCTTGGAATTTCTCAAATGCCTCGGATTTATGTTTCATCAGATAAATGAATCCGTATCTTGAGTAATCATCCGTAAAAGTAATGAAGTAGGAATAACCACCTCTTGCATGTGTAGATATTGGACCACATACATCGCTGTGTATGAGTCCTAAGAGCTCGCTCGCTCTTACTCCTTGTCCAGTGAATGGAGTCTTTGTCATCTTTCCTTTGAGACAAGATTGACAAGTGTCATAAGATTGATATTCGAACGAGTCCAAATATCCTTCTCTATGCAACTTAGTCAACCTTCTCTCATTGATGTGACCTAGTCTACAATGCCATAAGAAAGCTTTATTTAAATCTGGAGACTTTCTTTTTAGTGTGTTCTGGACATTGAAAATTTGGAGTTGGTTTAAAACATATATTCCGTTATTTAGTGTACCTGACCCAATCAAACCTTGATTAAGGTGGATGTTGACAACATCTCTTACAAACGTGAAATCATAACCTTTATTTGATAACAAGGAAACTGATATGATATTACACGTTAAGCTCGGTACAAAATAACAGTTATGTAAAACCAAAATGTGTCCACTCGTCAATCCTAGGTGATAATCCCCGACGGACGCAGCTCCCACGCTAGCTCCGTTAGCAACCTTTAGGGTCATATCACCTTCCTTCAGCACTCTACGGTTTCTCAGTGCCTGCAATGAATTGCAAATATGAGATCCTGATCCGGTATCCAATACCCAGGAAGTAGAGTTGATCGAAAGACAATTCTCAATTACAAATACACCTGAAGTCGAAGCCACAGCTTGCTTCGGTTCCTGGTTCTTGGCGTTCCACGCCTTGCAATCCTTCTTCCAGTACCCTTTCCTCTGACAATGGAAGCACTCATCCTGGCCAACTATCGGTACCGCAAACTTTTTCTTTCCCTTCCCTCCCACCTTACTAACACCTCCTCTAGGTCTGGGTGCAGCCTTCTTCTTCCTTCCTTTGGCCCTAGCCTTGGACCCGGAAGAAGATGTACCGCCAACAAACATAGCGGGTGTTTCCCTTGAATTCTTCAAGGTGCCCTCTGCACTCCTTAACATGTTCAGGAGTTCCGGAAGTTCAACTTCTTTTCTTTGAATGTTGAAGTTCAGGATAAACTGGGCGTAGGTGTGAGGAAGGGACTGGAGAATAAGGTCTGTATAGAGCTCATTATCCAAAGTCGTCCCAAGGTCTGCGAGCTCTTCTATATAGCCGATCATCTTTAGGACATGTTCTCCTACCGATGACCCGACAGCCAACCTCGCTCGAAACAAGTTCTTTGAGGTCTCGTATCTTGCTATACGAGATTGCTCTCCATAAAGTTCCTTTGTATGGAGAAATATGCCATCAAGGTCCATATCCTCGTGCCTCCTCTGATGTTCATTGTTCATCGAGGCAAGCACGATGCACTTGGCTTTCGCGCAATCTAAATCCCAGGTTTTGCGGATTTCCTTATCCGCATTACTGGATTTGGGACTAGGGACAGCAGGTGCCGTAGCGGTGAGGATGTACCCCAGTTTGTCATAGGTCAAAGCCATTTTGACATTCTGCAGCCAATCTTTATAGTTTGGCCCTGTCAGTATATTTTTCTCTAAAAGTAACTTAAGTCCAGTCATTTTCAGGGTCGCTGCAATTAGGAGAGAGAGAAGAAAACTCTTTAGCATGATGCTCTTGCAAGTTTAGAGTGGTTTTTAGTTTATCTAAACTGGATGGCTCCCACTGTTTCTCGAATCCTTCCTCAAACCATAAAAGAAGAATTAGCCAGGACTATTCTCACTGTACAATACTTGCTTAACCGTTCAGCCAGGCTGGTGTCGATACTTCGAGGGAGGTTTTCCAACGCTTTCGCGAAGTTCCTTAATTAAATAACCTCTTTTCTCTGGGGGCGTAACCCCGTTGACACTTTTCTGGACACCTACTAGGTTTATAGCATTGATCGTTAAGTGACAAATATCCTGATAAGTAGCATATACTCACAGTAGGATCGGGATCCAAATATCATCGTCTGATAATGCTGTAGGAATGCTACCAACATTCATCAAACTCCAAATGGTATGCATCTCTTTGCAAATTTCAGTTTCTTTTAGAAATTCCCGATATATGTTTTTGCCCCATGCTCTTATAACCTTGGCTTTGGTCAAAGTGTCATAAGTCACATATCAAGTTCTACCCGTCATTATCTTGTCAATTTGAACCCATCCGCATATACCCCTGACTTTGGTCAAATGGTAATACGACTGTCCCAAACCAACTCATCTATGCAACAAATGAAAACCCAGCAGCTACCAAACACTATGCCTTGACTTTGGCCAAAATGCATAGCTTGAATACTACTGAATACCCAAATGAAATGACGGAGGGCTACGAATGGTTTTGGCGAAACCGTGAACGTAGTGAACTTGATATAACCGAAGGAACCTGATAGCTTTTAAAAGGAGTGGTTAAAGCTCCGCATTTAAAAATATCTGTTTTTAAAATTAACCGAGTGGTTTCTTTTAAATTGTTCCAACGATTAAAACTTTGGTTTATTTTCTTTGCATTATAGATAATGCGTCCCATCATTAACCTATCATTGCAGAAAACAACGAAAATATGACGTCCTCTTATGCCATCTGCATTCGCCACTGGGTCCCGTCATCACCCGTTAGGTTACTTAACTAACGACAGAGCGGGGACTGGGCTAGCGCGGGTGTAAAACATAAGTGACATCTAAATAGCTATCATATATAGATATTTTACATTCGTCTGACGCAATGATATACATTCCAGAACACAGATAAACTTTATTGGATTTGCAAGCAATCTGTATCTCTTTTGAGCCTGCAAGAAAATACAGATTACACAGTTGTGATGAATAGCCATTACCCCACCCTTGACCCCTACGGGTACGGCAAACTACCCACCCGGCAGTTTGTGTACCCCACCTTGGGTCAGTCCTAGGAGAAAAAACAGTAAAATGAAATAATACAACGGTGGCTACAACCGCAACCTGGATGTGCCCCGCAAAAATAATATTACAACAAATTACATTTACAACAAATGAATTAAATAATAATCCATTGCTAAACCCCGGCTATACACCATAACAGTCCAATACAGTTTATATGCACAAACAGATATAACCATTTCAGAAATGTGCAACCCCCTGCCAACTGACATACTAGCAGTTAGGGGAGGTTTACGAACACATTATACAATCACAGATATAATCCAATATGCAAATACTGTACAATTTCGATCGATTAAACACCATTAATATTGCTCCAAAAACTGCTCTGTAAAACTGAAACCTGAGCATATATTAAATATTCTAGAAAATCCTAAATACCACAGGGGACCCATACAAGAAAAACGAGTTCCTGACTCGTCAACTCGGCGGCGGAAGCGCGGCGGATCGGTGGGATCCGCCGCGGTTCCGCGGCACTGTAGATGAATCAGGAACCCAAATTTCTTGGGTGTTCTTCTGTGTTCATTTCAAGCTTTCTGAACTCACCTGAAAAATTTTTGGACTTCATTTAAATTTCGACAGAAACTTGACAGTTTTAGGGTTTTCCGGCTTCGTTTTTCCGTTCGAAATTCGTACAAATTTGCAATTAAGTTATTTATTGTTTAGCGAGGCTTTGATACCACTGTAAGTCGATGTACTACACCCCAATACTTGTGGGGAGGCGGAATTTTCAAAAACGAAACGAACATCGACTAACCGCTTGAATCGAAGCTAAACTATAAATAACCAAACACAAAGTGTTTCTAAACTACTGTGTTTAGGGATTATACCTAATGAACCAACTCCTTCGTCTTTACGAACTCCTTGTTCTCCTCGGCCTTCTCGAAGTAGTAGACGATCCACCCGAGAGCAAAACTCCAAGCTTAGCCTCTAAACTTGAGGCAACTAACCTTCTTGGATTGCTAATCAAAGAAGATAGATTGAGATAGAGTGATGGTTATGGATTGTTTAGTCTTACTAACCCTTGTACTCAACTCATGAGAGGGGAGGATTAGTCTTTTGAAGAGAGAGAGCTTGAGGAGAGAGAAGGTGAGAATGATTATCATATGAGAATAGTAAGTTATCATAATAAATATGAAGCATTCTTATTTATGAAAAAAAGAATAATACATAATGAATAAGCATGCTTCACAAATATCTAATGGTGATTCATTGTTATGACTCATTAAGCATTTATCATGCATTAATGATATGCATGAATCACCCTCATGACTCACTAAACTCATTTAATGCAAATGACACCTAAACCTCCTTAGTCACCACTTCTAGAAGATTCTCGCACAATTACGAGAACGCCCCTCCAATCCGCAAAAATACGCAAAAACTTTAGACTGTAAAAATCCAATAACCGGATACCAGTAACTGGCTTAAACCAAAGCCGACTGGTAAAAACTGTCCGAAAGTCGTACGCGCGTAAACGCACGTATGCGTCCGAACCCTTGTCGTAAAACCATACGACCTCTATATCGTTTCGCCTGGAATATGAAACTCTCTGTGTGGGACTCTAGAGACTCGACTACTACGCTGGCAGTGGGTTTAACCACAGACCGCAAGCGGCACTAGCTGTACGTAACGGTCCCCAGGTAGTTGTCGATAAGAAGGCCGATGAGGAAACCCATCCGAACTCCTACTGAGTCTGATGTGACAATCTCCATACAGTCCGGTCCGTTCGTCCAAGACTATGGCATATCCTTCCTAGGGGGCGGCAAGCGTCAGTCCCCTAATAGCAGTATAAGTCGTGTCGGAGGGAAGCCCATTACACCCTGAGAAACTACTGGAACCTACCAGCAAATCTCACTTGCCCTGGCCAGGGACTTTGCGTAATGGCTCTCTGACACAGCGCGATATCTACTCCCAATACCGGGAGGGACGAATCCTGTCTAACCGCCACTGCCTCCAAGTGCTCGGGACTGCACCCAACTGCTACCTGTTTGCACGACTCCTTTGAGCCGTGGTAGGGTAGCAATCTAAGAACAGTGGGACACACTCGAGGCGAAGTAGCAGTGTCAAGTCTGCGGACTATGCTGTACTCATGTCACCTGGGAACTGTTCACTGACGACTGGTATAAAACCAACCAACAGTTCCCTGTGAGTCCTGTCCGGTGTACCCGTAACCTAACGAGCACCTGTATACTATCTCCAGTACGACGTACTGACGGCTGTGGGACAGACCATCTCCCCAACTGGGATGAGAAGCGTACACACTAGTCTACTCCGGAGTATCGATGCTCTGTCTCGATAATCCAACGACTAGGGACCTGAATAAGGATGTGCTTGTAGACTACCCAGTCCCCACTAGTGTGACTGCCATCACAACGCTGGTGGTCAAGCAAGATCCTAAGAGCTCTATCAATACGTACACTCACATATTAAGATAGAAAAACCAAGTAGCATACTACCATGTTTAGCAAGACTGTTATATACATGTGAATATCCCAAGCTTCCATTAAGTAATATACAAACTAGTATGATACAGTAATGGACTTCTAGGGCATAAACACTAACATCTTATACATCTATGTTGCATATATCAACAACCATGACACAATAACATATATCACATAATATATTAAAGTGTACATAAAAGTGAGAAAAAGAAATGTTTAAGTGAGCTAATATTAGTTAATGTAATTCAATATATCAAATATATAATTATACATTAAATTATTAGATCAACACTTGATTTAATAATCCGTCTATATCACATATAACCGGCTAATATCATTTGTATCATCTTATCGAATCAATACTTGATTCGATAACCCGGCTATATCACATATAACCGAACGATATCACATATCGCGAGATTGGAATATGGTATCAAATACACGTATTAATCCCGGTCCCGCACATATCACATATGTGCTCCTACTTCGTTTCGCCTGAGCCAGGAAACTTCTGTGTAGGTTTCTAAAGACTCGTCAATACGCTGGCAGTAGGTGGTGATCATATCAGTCACCCACAAGCCGCAAGCAGTCTACTAAATGTAACGACCACCCGGGTATTGAGCAATCAGAAAATCAACAAACAAGCCTACTCATACTCCTACGAATCCAATAAGTAACACTGTCGTACAGTCTGGTCTCTTCATCTGATATGTTTCATATCAAGCCTGGGGGTGGTAAACGTCAGACCCCAATAGCCTGATAAGTCATGCCGATGTGAGGCCCATAACATTTCGAGAAACTACTGATAACAATTACCAGTAAATCCCAGCAACCCTGGCCAGGAATTTTCTATTATTGCCAATCGATCATAGTGCAACATCAACCCCCAAAACTGGAGAGACGAAATCCCCTCTTATCTCTCATTACCTCCATGTGACTCGGGACTGTACCCAAAAACCACCTGTTTGCACGACTCAGTAGAGCCTTGGTAGGGTGGAAATCAATGCACAGTGGGAGACACACAAGACTCTATGACGATCTCGGGTCGACAGACTACCCTTGTCACGACCCAAATGTGGCACGTGACCGACACTTAAATCACGTGACATCAAAAGACGTCGACGCGGTTCAAGTAAGCCGAAACCCGGAATCTAAACCCTTTCGAAAATATTGGAGGTGAGTTTAAAATAGTCATACGATGAAATCAATCTTAAAAATAACATTTAAGTTTAACTAGGTGTATTGAAAAACATTTATGACGTTTTGAAACTTGACATCACCTACTTTACATTTTTATAAAAACCCGATACAACATAATAAAATAGCATCTCAACGGAAGCTAGTCTCCACGTCCAAACAATGGAGCAAACAACAATCTAAATCAGAAATCGACTCCAAAGAGTACGACATCACTACATATATACTCTAAGTCTTGTTTCTAAGTCCATAATATACCACTTCTAGGTTGATGGAGTTTTCACTAGATACAAGAATATATAAATAATCAAGAGTGAGTATGATACAATAATAACCCACTTACCAATCAATTCCCGAAAAGAATGTGTGCCCAAACCGCTGATAATCCAAGCGGTAAAACCTACAATAAACTGTGGCACAACGGTGATGAGTTGCCAACTCAGTGAATAAAAGTACATCTAAAGGTAGAAATCGAAATGTATGACGATACCTAGGTCATAAGTATAGTCCTATCATAATTTGTACCAATATACTATATTATATGTATATGTGCAATACTAACTATCATGCAATCCCAAGTATAGTATCTCAATGTAGTATGAGTCAAAATCATGAATCTATAATCCGTATTGGAATTCCCTTTTTGTCTATGAATGTCTGTACAAATATATGCAGGTACTGTTCCCCCGGATCAGTCCTGATGAATCCAATAATTAATATCTAACTGTATACCTCATGATAATGATCATATCAATATATATATATATATATATATATATATATATATATATATATATATATATAAATGTCCAGCATCGACATCTAAATCCGAAATCTCTCGTGTCCATCATCGACACGTAAATATAGATACCGTCGACACCATCTCAACAGCTGATCGCCGCCCGATATCCCTGGCTACGATCAGTATCCCATGGATATCTGTCGTGCCCAATCGAACCTCGGTCAGTATCCCCTGGATATCTGCCGTGCTCATATCAATCTCCGGTTAGTATTCCCTAGATATCTGCCGTTCTCATTTCTATCTCCGGAATCGAGTTACCTCGTTAGGCTCCCCGTCTATAATGCGGCTATCCTGCCCCTCGTTCTCGACCGGGTCCACCATGTATCCAACTGTATGCCCACCAACTCAGTCTGGATAATATACAGATCCGCAACTGTATGACCCCCAACTCGGTTCGGATATCAAAATCAGAAAACACAAAACTCATGGTGGACGTTTTCTCATCATATCAAAATATCAAGTGAGGAATAAGAAACTTGCATAGATTGTATTGATGATATATTATATATATACATATATAACAGTGTCCTATACCACCGATATATATCATCAGGAGTGAAATACCCAGAAAATCCAAGGAATCAAATACAACATTTATATTAGTAATATTCTCAATTTACAACAGGAATAAAGAAGACTACGTAATTACATCACATAAACATAGATTTAAATTCTACTGTGACATGGTACTACTAATGATGTGTAGTGTAGCATGTGCGTCTGTGCTCGTGCAACATTGCAATTATTAGTATTTGTGCAAGTGTTCTACGGTGTAACAACCTATTTATTTTAATACATATATAACAGTACGGCTCTACAGTGATATGGCAGTACCAATGAGGTGTAGTGTACATATATTCACGTGCTTGTGCAGCATAATACTCATTGGTATTTGTGCAGTGTTCTATCAGAGTGTGCGTAACGCAGAAACGTATATTATGGATAATATAATGCAAACATGTAAAGTAATCTAAATGTAACTATTGTAATTACTTGTTATGAGCTATATCATTATCTTTAGAAATGATCGAAACGTTAAGCTTGAAATAAGAAAGCTGCCCTAGATTTAAAATAGATATCCGTTTTAGAAACTGGTACGCATCCTAGTATTTTTATTTTAAAGACAATTGAATCATAGTTTTTAAACGAGTATAACTCACACAAGTATTACCTCCTAAAACATAATATAACCTAACTCTACGAGTTAAAAGATAATTTGGCCGTTATTCAGCATATAAAGTTCATCATTTCCAATACGTATAAATCTTTGTATTATATCTCATCATATCACTGTATCTGTATCATCATAAGTACGGCATGATCCCTCGTACAAACTCATCAAATCGCATCCCTGTCGTACGGTTCTAATATCACGTACATATCTCACTTAAAACCATAAATGAACTCTATGCAAATGAAGGACATATAAGATGTAAATCTACTCACCAACTTAAAAACTCGCTGAATCCACGCTGCTACATCGCCAACTCCGTCTCAGAATGCTCGAATCATACCTATATTCGTATTTAAATCACATTGATGTAAATATCATATCGAAAATCAAAACAACAAGTTAAACACCCGTAGGTTAGAATCTACAGCATACTTAACTCAAAAACGACAATATAATTCTGTCGTTAACGTATAAACGTTAACGGTTCAGCTGCAACATCGAAATACGAAAACTTCGTATCGTAAATATCTAAATTTTGATAAAACCATTTTTAAAACATTCCCAGATTTCTCTGTATGAATAATTAGACAAAACAAACAATACAGAGACTTATAAATTACCAAAACAAAGTTACAGGAGATAAACCAACACCAAACTCTCAAGGGGGGCGACGTCGTTGGAATTTTTAAGGTGGGTCGCCGGATTTTGTGGTGAGTTTGGGGCTCTGGTTTTAAGTGTAGTCTTCTAGCTTGCTCATTATACTTTTGATCTTGCTAGTTTTTCTAGTGATTATACTTGTTAGTTCCAGATTCACTTTCTATAGTTAAATTATCACAAACACTAAACATGCTATGTGTTGTATATATAATTTTACTCCTAAACTGATATTAGCTTACACAATTAACCCACTGAAAAACTAACTTATTTAAACAATACCAAACATACCTAAACACCTACAGAGAGATACCCCAAAAACCCAAAACACCCAATTCCTCTACAAATCCGGCGAGATCGGATTTCTCCTTAATGTCGGCAGCTAAAATCCGAGGGGATGGGTCTGTCTTCCTATGGGTTATTCTAGGTCTAATTTACAAGGTTAAGGCACTGTTTTGGTTTTCAAATTTACATATAAACTATAGCAAATTCAAACAGAGGCTAAACTTATCAAATACGATATCCGATTTCTAAAATAAAACAGTACTGAACTAGAGCTGTAGGGTTAGACTTATACCTATTTGAATGATTCACAAGAGAACACCAGCTCTAGAATTGTGTGTGGGAGCATCTAGGTTTGGTAATGGATCAAGCTTGATGATTGGTACAAGTTGATGACGGGATTTATTGCTCTCGCTCTTTGGTATGAACACTTAGAAAATTTTCTTGGTTTGGGGCTGAAGAGGGTATTGTTTCAGTTGGAATAGCTACTGAAAATTATAAGTATAATGTGTAAATAGGGTGAGGAGCCTTGTAGAGAAAGGAGGAGGTGGCATGGAGGAAGGAGGTTGTGTCACTTGGTGAAGCATGGGTGATTCATGCAAGGAGGAGGTGTTGGATTTGAAGAAGGAGGTGTAAAATGAAGAAGGAGGAGGTGGAGAGATGTGAGCAAGGGTGAGGGTGTGTTGAGGGTGAGGGTTTAAACTTAGGTTATCATAAACTCTACCATTATAGAATTTCAAAATGAAAGAAAACCCTTCATGACATAATTTAGTTGATAAGAAATAAAAGATATATAATAGTTAATCTATTACTTAAAGGTCATTAGCTTATTGAAAAATCCAATATCATGTTTAAATAATTAAATATATCATTATTAAATGATATCACACTTTTATTTACATTTATCAAAATAATAATATTTTTCGGACATGATTCCGATACTCAATTTCATAAGCGATATCACTTCCGTAAAAATATTAGTTTCATTATTTTATAATAAAAATTTATAATTAACTCTTAATTTTCTAAAATGTTACAAACCTGTACCAATGTCACCAGAGAACTGCTATTTGACGCGAGGTATAATACCTTCTAGGAGTTTTCAGCGAGTCCTGTTTAGTGTATCCAGTCTCCACTGAGCACCAATGGATGTGGGATCATCCACCGCCCATCAAATTGGTTAAGAAGTGTATACGCTAGTCTACTCTGGAATATCGATGCCCCGTCTCAATACTCCGACGACTAGGAACTATTGAAGGATGTACTTACCGACTACCCTTGCCCTACTAGTATGATCTGCATCATAATCCTGGTAGTCAAGTACTCATCCTAAGGGCTTTATCAACATGTAACAGAGAGACAATAAGTGTACATGTTAAGATAAAGTGAAACCAGATAGTATACTATCATGTCGGGTAAGAAAGTCCTTCCTATATATGTCCAATCATCCACTATAATATACATCATATGTATAATAATGGCCTCTAGAGCATACATATAACTAACATAGGGACAAACTTAAGGATGTGCTTATAGACTACCCAGCCCCTACTAGTATGACTGCCATCACAACGCTGGTAGTCAAGCAAAGATTCTAAGGGATCTATCAATATGTATTTGCGATATGCTAAAATAAATATATACACATATTAAGATAGAATCAAATCAGATAGCATACTATCATATTGAGTAAGACTGTTATTATATCTGTGTATATCCCAAGCTTCCAAAATATAATATACAATCCAGTACTATACAATAATGGCCTCTAGGGTATATATCACTAACAATCTCCTACTTGCACTAAGGCCATGTATTGGCATATCGCAGACCAATCATCTCGAATAGCCTCTCGAACTGTATCTGAGGGATGGCCTTTGTGAGTAGATCTGCAGTGTTGTTCTCTGTGTCTACTCTCCGCACCTCGATCTCCCGGCGATCCATGATCTCCCTGATCAGGTGATACCGCCTCAAGATATATCTGGACTTCTGATGGGACCTTGGTTCCTTCGCTAAAGCTATAGTCCAGTTGTTGTCTTAATACAGAGGTATTAGATCAACAATGGATGGAACCACCTGAAGTTCTGTAATGAACTTCTTCATCCAGACTACTTCTTTCGCGGCTTCACATGCAGCGATATACTCTGCCTCCATCATCGAGTCAGCATCGGTATCCTGCTTGGAGCTCTTCCAAAAGACCACCCCTCCGTTGAGGGAAAAGATATAAGCTGACATGGACTTGGAGTCATCCTTGTCAGTCTGGAAACTGGAGTCA
Organism: Agapanthus africanus; assembly: GCA_030015575.1. Lineage (NCBI taxonomy): Eukaryota > Viridiplantae > Streptophyta > Magnoliopsida > Asparagales > Amaryllidaceae > Agapanthus > Agapanthus africanus. The sequence goes on from JASDDO010000014.1 coordinate 671,581,116, forward strand.
GCGAAGGACTCGATCCGGAGTTCTTTACTGCCGTACACCAAGAACATCTCCTTAGTCCTTCTCATGTACTTGAGAATGTTCTTAACTGCTACCCAATGCTTCTTCCCAGGGTTTGACTAATATCTGCTTATCACGCTCAGTGCGTAAGCAACATCTGTTCTGGTATACAACATCGCATATATTATAGACCTTACCGCAGAAGCGTAGGGTATAATACTCATACGATCCCTTTCCAAATCAGTCTTGGGAGACATCTCTTTGGAGAGGGTGATCCCGTGACAAGCCAGTAGATTACCGCGCTTGGAATCTTCCATACTAAATCTTTTTAGCATGGTGTCGATGTACCTGGACTGTGAAAGTCCTAACATCCTCTTAGATCTATCACGATAGATCTGGATCCCCAAAATGTAGGAGGCATCACCCAGGTCTTTCATGGAGAATATCTGTGACAAGAACCCTTTGACTGATTGTAGCATAGGAATGCCATTTCCTATCAGAAGAATGTCATTCACGTACAATACGAAGAATACCACAGTTCTTCCTACAATCTTGCTATAAATGCATGGTTCATCTGGATTTTTGATAAAGTCAAATTCTTTGACCGTCTCATCAAAATAGATGTTCCAACTCCGCAATACTTGCTTTAATCCATAAATGGATTTAAGCAACTTGCACACTCTTCCACTACTCCCACTCTCTATGAAACCCTCTGGCTGATCCATATAAACACACTCTTCCAAATTTCCATTCAGAAAAACGGTCTTTATATCCATCTGCCAAATTTCATAATCATGGAAGGTAGCAATAGCAAGTAGGATCCGAATGGATTTAAGCATAGCCATTGGAGAAAAGGTGTCGTCATAGTCCAAGCTAGGTATTTGACGAAAACCTTTTGCTACAAGTCTAGCCTTATAAGTTTCAACCTGTCCATTTGCACCAATCTTCTTTCTGAAGATCCATTTGCAGCTTACGGGTTTTACCCCTTGAGGTGCAATGTCCAAAGTCTATACTTTTTTGATGTACATGGATTCCATTTCGGTCCGCATTGCATCCATCCATTTCACCGAGTCTCTGCTCGTAATGGCCTGCTGGAAACTAGTTGGCTCATCATCATTGATGATGCAATCCTCTCTATCCCTGTATATGAGAAAACCGTAGTATCTTTAGGGCGGATGAGACTGCCTACTAGATCTGCGGAGTGGCGCAGGGACGTCCGGTTCTTTTGAAACTTCTGGTCCACCATGCTTTCAGTAATAGTTTGTAGTTCTGGAATTTCTTCTTTAAGAAATTGTGTCTCCAGAAAGTGGGCATGCCAAGAAACAAAAACCTTATGTTTCTCTGCATAATAGAAAAGATACCCCCTGGAGTTCCTTGGGTATCCCACAAACTTACATAGTACTGATTGTGCCTTGAGCTTGTCCGCATGCTGCTTTTTGATAAAAACTGGACATCCACATATCTTAAGATATTTAAGATAGGGTGGGTTTCTTCCCACTCCACATACACTCCACATACACTCCACATCTCATATGGTGTGATAGGCACAAACTTAGTAGGAACCTTGTTCGAAAGATATGCAGCAGATTCTAGTGCATAACCCCAAAAGGATCGTAGTAACTCAGCGTTACTCATCATGGAACGTACCATATACAATAAGATGCGGTTCCTCCTTTCCAATACACCGTTGTGTTGAGGTGTGTATGGAGGAGAAAGCTGAGAGAGAATTCCATTCTCTTTTAAGTAATCCAGGAACTCGGCAATTAAGTATTCACCACCTCGATCAGATCGAAGTGTCTTGATACTTTTTCCTGTTTGTTTTTTCACTTCATTCTTGTATTCTTAGAATTTCTCAAAGGCCTCGGATTTATTTTTCATCAAGAATACATGTCCATACCTTGAGAAGTCATCCGTAAAAGTAATGAAGTAGGAATAACCACTTTTTGCATGTGTAGACATTGGACCACACACGTCGCTGTGTATGGGTCCCAAGAGCTCAGTGGCTCTTACTCTGTGTCCAGTGAACGGAGTCTTTGGCATCTTTCCTTTGAGACATCATTGACAAGTTGCATAAGACAGATATTCAAACGGATCCAAATATCCCTCTTTATGTAACTTCATCAACCGTGTTTCATTGATGTGACCCAGTCTACAATGCTATAAGAAAGCTTGATTTAATTCCGGAGACTTTCTTTTAAGTGCGTTCTGGACATTGAAAACTTGATGTTGATTTAATACGTATATACCGTTGTGTAATGTACCGGAACCAATCAAACCATGATTAAGGTGGATGTTTACAATATCGGTTACAAATGTAAAATCATAACTTTCTTCAGAAAGTAAAGATACAGAGATGATATTACATGTCAAATTAGGTACACAAAAATAGTTACGCAACACTAAAATGTGTCCACTTGTCAATCCTAGGTGATATTCCCCTACGGACACAGCATCCATGCTCGCTCCGTTAGCAACCCTGAGGGTCATATCACCTGCTTTTATAACTCTACGGTTTCTCAGAGCCTGCAATGAATTACAGATATTAGATCCTGGTCCGATATCTAATACCCAGGAAGTAGAGTTGATTGACTGACAGTTTTCAATCATAAACACACCTGAAGCCGAAGCCACAACTTGCTTCGAATCCTGGTTCTGGGCTTTCTAGGCCCTGCAGTCTTTCATCCAATGGCCTTTCCTGTGACAATAGAAGCATTCATCTTTCCCTACTCTCGGCCCCCAACTTTTGTCTTGCCCTTTCCTTCTACCTTACTGATACCGCCTTTCGGCTTGGTGGGGGCCTTCTTCTTCTTCCCCTTCCCTTTGGCTTTCGTCTTGGATCAAGAAGAGAAAGATTCTCCAATAAGCAGAGCGGGTGTCTCCCTAGTTTTCTGTAGGATGCCCTCTGCACTCCTCAACATGTTGAGGAGTTCTGGAAGTGTAACTTCTTTCCTTTGAATATTGAAATTCAAGATAAACTGGGCGTAGGTAGAGGGGAGGGACTGTAGAATCAAGTCTGTATATAACTCGTTCTCCAATGTCCCAAGGTCCGCGATCTCTTCAATATAGCTGATCATCTTAAGGACGTGGTCCCCTACAAATGACCCGATAGCCAATCTCACCTAAAACAATTTCTTCGAGGTCTCATATCTTGCGATACGAGATTGCTCTCCATATAAATCCTTGGTATGGAGGAAGATGGAAGCTAAGTCCATCTTCTTGTGCTGCCTATGGTGTTCATTATCCATAGAGGCCAGCACGAGATACTTGGCTTTCACACTGTCTATTTCCCATGTCTTACGGATTTCTATATCCGCGATGGTGGAATATGGACCTGGGACTGCGAGGGCTTTGGTAGTAAGGAGATATCCCAGCTTGTTATAGGTTATGGCCGTCTGGACATTCCTTAGCCAATCTTTATAATTTAGCCCCGTCAATATATTTTTATCTAGCAGTAACTTAAGCCTTGTTGTCAAGCCCCGCTTCCCAGTATACGGGCAGAGGACGTGACGAGGACGTTACGTATTTACTATGAAGTAAATACGCTAAGCGTATCTAAGCAAAATAAAAATGCACAAGAGACAAGGACAGTAGGTATAACTGAACAGAAACTTCATTTATTAACATTCTTCTGTACAATGCATGGAAAAGTAAATATATCTGAATGAAAGCAATGCCTAAACAGTAGCATAGCAGAAAAGGAAAATACAGAATGTAAAAGAAAAGTACAAATGAAACTACAGCTCCAGATTTTCAGTAAACTGGTCCAAGTCTTCGGTGCTAGGCTCGATCTCTGAAAGGTCCGAAACACCTGACGGCATTCAAAGAAGAAGAAAGAGAATGTCGTCAGCGAACAAATCGCTCAGTAAGTCCCAAAGCGAAGGGAGAAGTAGAATAGACAGAGAGTAAGAGAGAGGGAGAGAGTAGCTTTTAAAGTTGTATTATAAGGTTAACGATGCTGTTTGTAGCTTGGTACAGAAGGATGCCAGTGTATACGAGAGGAGTCTCACTTGCCCCGGAGACTAAGATATCAGGAACTCAAGGAACCGTTTATGCCACGGTACATCAGCAATGGAATACAGGTTAGGTGTCTTATGGTTACAGTCTCGTGCCACTTCTAACACCTTCCGTACCAATCTACCCCTTAAACCCCGTGATGTCTTGTTTGTATTGTTGTATTGTTTGAATTGTAAATTTGTTGTTTGTACTGGTTTGTAAATATAAATGGAAGACTGGTATTGCCTTATAATATAGATTGTATAATTGGATGACTTTCTGAAACCATGATATCAGTAAATGGATGTAACTGGAGAATCGTGGATGTAACTGGAGAATCATGTAAATGGAAGTATATTCATGGTTCGGTTTAGTCAATACAGATTTAATAGATTGAACAGATTGATTATATGGATTCATGGATTCATGTTGAATTGCAGTTTGTACTTGAATTATATTCAAGTCAGATTATTTATAATGAGACCCAGTCTGAGTCAGAACAATTAGAAAAGAAATTGAAGTCCTAATGTTTTTGATGTTATCGGTAACCGGTGCACATGGGTGGCAGGATTTGTGTCTTTTTCAAAGACGATTACCGTGTTAATAACGTCGATTGTTAAGTTGTCTACCTTAAATAGGCAAGCATCCATATCTTCGGCTCCCTGAGACTCAAGAGACTGGTCCCGCTTAAACCTATGCTTACTAGGGTCCTTATTATAATTTATAAAACTTGAGAGGGTTTTATGTAAAAATACTTTTGTATAATTTTCAAAATACACCCCAAATATTTAATTATCGTCTTTAGAGTTGTCATAGATGTGGATTTTATATATGTGACATTTCTAGTGAAGATAACCTAATTTCATAATATAAGGTATTTAATTGTAATATTAAACTTTTATGGAATTTCATGGTATTTTCATGAAAAGTGATTCTTTTGATATAGAAAAGTTGGAATATTTATATTATATAAAAAATAGATATTTTGATGATACATATATATTTATTTATATAAAATAATTATTTATTATTTTCTTGAAATCTCATTTTTCTTAAGATATTTGTATTTTTAAATCTTTCGAGACCGAATGCTCCTTGCGGAGGTCTGAATCTCGCACTACTAAGCCCAGAGATGTGCGATAATCTGCACCATCCCAGACGGGTTTCCCAAAATGGGTTGTAGCGGCGTTTTGCAAAGATTTGTAAAAATACGTAATCTTGTAGGAAACGGTTTTTATAAGTTAAGGTAGTTTTATGTAAAACGGTATTTCCCGAATCTATATTTCCCAAAAGGTATTGTGCTATGTTGCATATGAGTGTTGTGAAGAGGTAGGTTATTACCTCATATTCTATCTAAAGGTATAGCAAGATTAATGATGTTTTAAAGTTGAAACTATACTATATGGTATTTTACTGAAAAGAGCGGTAAAAGTTACAAAATGAAATATTTTGCTATGAAACTTGTTCAACATGTTTTGTTAATGATTAATAGTCAAGATGTAAGAGTTTAGTATGGTTGTGTTAAGGAAAATTGAACTTTACAAAGAAAACCGAGTCGGAAGTCGGATTTAACTCCGCTTCCGTCGGGTTTTAGTTTTACAAATGTTTAGAATGGAATAGAGAAGGGGGAGGAGGGAGTTACTTGTTGTTAGGTTAGAGAAGAGGAAGAGGGAGAGATAGAAGATGCCGGTGCGTCGTTTCGTTGCCGGAAGCTCCTCGGATTGTCGTCGGAATTTCGCCGGAGCTTCACCCTTCGCTAACTCCACTTGTACACAAAAGTTCTAGGGATTTTCTTGAGAGTTTTGGACAGAAATTTGGAGTGAGGAGGGTGTGTTTAGGGGTGGTATTTATAGGGTAATTTAAGGTTTAGGGTAGATGAAAAGTTGTATTGAAAATTGTATTAAAAATTGTAATAAAAAGAGATTAATGGGGTTTTGAATGACTCTGTTAATGTGCAGGATTTTTAATGTATACAGGAGTTTCCAGAAGACAAAGAGGCACAGTTTCATGAAGGGTCAACTCGGATTCAGCCGAGTCAACCCGTCCTCGCCGGCCGAGTCGCCGGCCCTAGTTGGGCCGGGGCTCGCCGTCGAAGGTCCGTCGTTGTCTGGTTAGCACAGTGGGGTAGTTTGTTTTACATGTGAAGTGGGATTTTTACGAGTTATGCACGTGTAGACCCTTGGACTTCTAAAAATTTAAAAGAAAACAATATTAAAAATAATATGGGGTATGCGATTTTAACTCTGGTGCTTTGGTTCAGCAGTGCAAGGTCTTACCAATGAGGTACAAGCTCCTTCTTGCTATTAAAAAGCAAAACAAACTTATAACTTGTGCTCAGGTAAAAGTACCCCTTTCTGTATTTTAAAAAAATTTGTACAGAAAGTTGTACAGAAAGTTTAGGGTTGTTACATTCTACCCTCCTTATAAAAATTTCTTCCTCAAAATTTATAAAGGAAAGTGTAACATATTCAAAGAAAGTTTGGTGACTGGAGTACTGATAGTGTATAACAAGATGGTGCAAGGGTTTTAAAAATGTGAAAAGGCTTACCAGTGTTACCTTGATCTACAGCCCCGGCTTCTATGACTGCTAAGGTATAAGCCTGTCACCGTGGTACGTTCCTCCTAGCTAGAGGCACATTCCTCTGTCCTCGAGGCATGTTCCTCAGTGCCTGATGGAATTGGCGATTTGGCTGTGCAGGAAATCCACGTGGAGGTGGTGCTGGGAGTACAGGACGAGTTGCAGGAGCCTAGATAGCTGGCCGCTGTGGGTAGTTGGTGGGTGTGTGAGATGAGTTGTATCTATATGGACATGTCTCAATTCTGTGATTGGACACGCCACAAACTTGGCACCGGCCTTTTGCGCGCCTACAGTCCTTTATCAAATGTCCATCTCTATTGCAATGGAAACAGAAATATGGTCTTGGCTGGTTATTAGGTTCTTCAGTTTTCCTGGGTTCGAACGATGGCCTGGAAGAGGCTCCTCCTGCCATTTGAGTGGTAGGACGTTTCAAACCGGCAGATTGAGGTCTGCCCTTCCTCTTTACTACTGCTTCATATCTTCGGGCAGCCTTCAAAGCCAAACCATGGGTTGGGAAATCCCCTGTAGCTAATGCAGCTTGGATTTCCGGATCCAACCCTTGCTGAAATCTTCTAGCTCTGATCTCAGCAGTCGGTATGAGATGGGCTGCAAACCGACTGAGCATGGTGAACTCAGCGTTATATTCATCTACTGACTTAGTCCACATTGAACCTTGTTACAGATGGATGAACTTTTGTTCCATGCCTGGCAGTCTCAGAGAAGTACTTAGCGTCGAACATGTCGCGGAAAGTCTTCCATTCGATGAGTTGATCAAGACGGCTTTCTTCCGCCTTCCACCAATTCCGTGCATTGTCCGTAAGTTGCAGCTTCACAACACGGACCCAAGCTATCTCTGGAACTTGTGCTGCTGCCAGATCATCTTCAATGCTCTGAGCCCATTCCCCAGCTTCCAGTAGGCTCTCCTTTCCTGAGAACTGTTTGGGGTGCAAAGCCCTAAATTGCTTCACCCCAGGTGCTTCTGCCTCTTGTCGGTTCATCAGGATAGCAGTCTGCTGCTGCTGTTCTTCCAGGAGGCTACGGATCGCCTCAAGCAGAACCGTCTGCTCGTTGATCGGAGCAGCTACGTCAGGTGTGATCGGTAGGGGAGGTGGAGTGTTATTGAAATTGGTGCTGGTACTGTTTGGGGAATTCATAACCTTGAATGAAAAATTTGGGTTAAGACAGATTCAAAATATATGAAATGATAAGATTCAAGGAATATGAATTGTAAAGAATGTTTTAGTTGCTGGTTCTTGTGTTATATTGCTTAGGTTGTTCAAGCAGAACAGAACTGCATGGTAGAGTTCCATATAGCTCTAACCTGCATGGGCCACCAACAAAACCTGTCACGCCCCGCTTCCCAGTATACGGGCAGAGGACGTGACGAGACCGCTACGTATTTACTATGAAGTAAATACGCTAAGCATATCTAAGCAAAATAAAAATGCACAAGAGACAAGGACAATATGTATAACTGAACAATAATTTTATTTATTAACATTCTTTTGTACAATACATGGAAAAGTAAATATATCTGAATGAAAGCAATGCCTAAACAGTGGCATAGAAGAAAAGGAAAATACAGAATGTAAAATAAAAGTACAAGTGCAACTACAACTCGGGATCTTCAGTAAACTGGTCTAAGTCTTCGGTGCTAGGCTCGATCTCTGGAAGGTCCGAAACACCTGACGACATTCAAAGAAGAAGAAAGAGAATGTCGTCAGCGAACAAATCGCTCGGTAAATCCCAAAGATAAGGGAGAAGTAGAATAGACAGTGAGTAAGAGAGAGAGTAGCTTTTAAATTTGTATTATATGGTTAACGCTCTATTTTGTAGCTTGGTACAGAAGGATGCCAATGTATACGAGAGGAGTCTCACTTACCCCGGAGACTAAAGTATCAGGAACTCAAGGAACCGTTTATGCCACAGTACAACAGCAATGGAATATAGGTTAGGTGTCTTATGGTTGTAGTCTCGTGCTACTTCTAACACCTTCCATACCAATCTGCCCCTTAAACCCCGCGATGTCATGTTTGTATTGTTGTATTGTTTGAATTGTAAATGTATTGTTTGTATTGGTTTATAAATGTAAATGGAAGACTTGTATTGCCTTGTAATATAAATTGTATAATTGGATGAATTGCCGAAACCATGATATCAGTAAATGGATATAACTGGAGAATCGTGAATGTAACTGGAGAATTATGTAAATGGAAGTATATCCATGGTTCGGTTTAGTCAATACAGATTTAATAGATTGAACAGATTGATTATATGGATTCATGTTGAATTGCAATTTTTACTTGAATCATATTCAAGTCAGATTATTTATAATGAGACTCAGTCTAAGTCAGAACAATTAGAAAAGAAATTGAAGTCCTGATGGTTTTGATGTTATCGGTAACCGCTGCACATGGGCTGCAGGATTTGTGTCTTTTTCCAAGACAATTACTGTGTTGATAACACCGTTTGTTAAGTTGTCTACCTTAAATAGGCAAGCATCCATATCTCCGGCTCCCTAAGGCTCAAGAGACTGGTCCCGCTTAAACCTATGTTTACTAGGGTCCTTATTGTAATTTATAAAACTTAGGGTTTTTTTTATAAAAATACTTTTGGATAATTTTCAAAATACACCCTAAGTATTTAATTATCGTCTTTAGAGTTATCATAGATGTGGATTTTATATATGTGACATTTCTAGTGAAGATAACCCAATTTCATAATATATGGTATTTAATTGTAATATTGAACTTGTATGGAATTTCATGGTATTTTCATGTAAAGTGATTCTTTTGATATAGAAAAGTTGGAATATTTATATAATATCAAAAATAGATATTTTGATGATATATATATATATTTATTTATTTATATAAAACAATTTTAATTTATTATTTTCTAGAAATCTCATTTTTCTTAAGATATTTGTATTTTTAAATCTTTCGAGACCGAATGCTCCTTGCGGAGGTCTGAATCTCGCACTACTAAGCCCAGGGATGTGCAATAATCCGCACCATCCCAGATGGGTTCCCCAAAATGGGTTGTAGCGGCGCTTTGTAAAGATTTGTAAAAATACGTAATCTTGTAGAAAACGGTTTTTATAAGTTAAGGTAGTTTTGTGTAAAACGGTATTTCCCGAATCTATATTTCCCAAAAGATATTGTGCTATATTGCATATGAGTCTTGTGAAGAGGTAGGTCATTACCTCGTGATCTATCTAAAGGTATAGCAAGATTAATGATGTTATAAAGTTGAAACTATACTATATGCTATTTTACTGAAAAAGAGTGGTAAAAGTTATAAAATGAAATATTTTGCTATGAAACTTGTCTAACATGTTTTGTTAATGATTAATAGTCAAGATGTAGGAGTTTAGTATGGTTGTGTTAAGAAAAATTGAACTTTACAAAGAAAACCGAATCGGAAGTCGGATTTAACTCCGCTTCCGTCAGGTTTTAGTTTTACAAATTTTTAGAATGGAATAGAGAAGAGGGAGGAGGGACTTACTTGTTGTTAGGTTAGAGAAGAAGAAGAGGTAGAGATAGGAGGTGCCGGTGCGTCGTTTCGTCGCCGGAATCTCCTCGGGTCGTCGTCGGAATTTCACCGGAGTTTCGCCCTTCGCTAACTCGACTTGTACACAAAAGTTCTAGGGATTTTCTTGAGAGTTTTGGACAGAAATTTGGAGTGAGGAGGGTGTGTTTGTAGGGATTCTATATAACCATACTAAGTTTAGGGTTGCATCACACATGCTATAACAAAATTTTAGAGGGTGCTAAACAATTACAAACATGAATCGAACTAGAAAAATAGAGTAACAACTAACTAGTATCATATACTACAAGTGTCTAACACTAAGTGGGGACAGATACAACCTTTGTAGAACTCCTCCTAGACTCCTTGGACCGTGTAGGGTTTGAGTTAGTTGGCTTGTATCATTCCGCGTCCACGATGATCCACCACGAAGTCTCTTTGCACCAAGCTCCAAGCTTCTATTGATCAAGGATGAAGTAGAAGCAAACACTCCACTCAAGCGGGCTAGACTAAAGTAGAATGGTGATTTGGGTTTGGATCTCAATTAAAAAAATTTCTTTTTAATCCTTTCTCTTTCTTTTAAAACCCTAGTGAGCTTTGAGGAGAGAGAGGAAGAAGGAGATGACACAAGCTAAACTTAAGAGAGAGAATAATATTAGAATAATGAGATAACCCTCACTCAACTCAAGAGAGTAAGTGAGTGTCATCCATGCTAAACCATGGTTACAGAATATCTTGATATTTTGTAACTTGAGTTTAAGCAAAACCATGGGCCAAAACCATGGGCAAAAGAAACCATTGACCTTATCAACTCAAGAGAGTTGAATAGTCAACCATGATTTTAATCCCATTTTTCTTTTCTCAAATAATCAAAATATCTAAATATGTAACCATGTGAGTCTTGCATTGCCACCACCAATGTATCATCAACTATGACACATGTATGCTTACATGTGTGCATCCATATCATCATATACATACACTCATGCATGCATCATAAAGAAATATGTTTTAATAAATGAGCTAATGGATTTAATATTAAATCAACACTTGATTTAATAACCTGGTCATATGATACACGACCTGTTCAATAGTAAACGCCCGAATAAAATATGGTATCCAATACACGCATTTAATCGAGCTCCCGCGCATATCACATATGCACCCCACATCATTTCGCCTGAGCTAGGAGACTCCTTTGTGGGACTCTAAGTCTCGTCAATACGCTAGCAGTAGGCAGTGATCATATTACATACCCACAAACCGTCAGTGGCATAAGCTGTACGTAATGGCTCCCAGGTATTGAGCGATCAGAAGAAATACAAACAAACCTGCTAAAACTCCCGTCGAGCCAACTGGGAACACATACCGTACAATCCAGTCTCTTCGTCAAATATGATGCATATGTGAGTCTAGGGATGGTATCGTCGACCCCAATAATCCAATAAGTCATGCCGGTATATGGCTCATAACAGATCGAGAAACTACTGATAACACTTATCAGTAAATTTCAGCAGCCCTGGCCAGGGACTTTCTGTTATAGCCAATCGTACATGGTGCAACATCAACCCCCAATACCGGGAGAGACGAAACCCCTCCTATCTCTCATTGCTTCCATGTGTCTCGGGACTGTACCCAAAATCCACCTGTTTGCACGACTCAGTAGAGCCGTGGTAGGGTGGAGATCAAAGTACAGTGGGAGACACACAAGACTCTATGACGATCTCGGGTCTACAGACTAACCTGTACCAGTGTCACCTGAGAACTGCTATCCGACGATAGATATAATACCACATAGGAGTTCTCGGCGAGTCCGTTCAGTGTACCCAGTCTCCACTGAGCATCCGTATACGATCTTTGGTGTCATCACACCAATGTATATGGGATCATCCATCGCCCATCATATGGGACAAGTAACGTATACGCTAGTCCACTCTGGTGATATCGATGCCCATCTCGATACACCCACGACTAGGAACATTTCAAGGATATGCTCATAGACTACACATGTCCCACTAGTATGATCCGTATCATAATCTCAGTAGTCCTGCATCATCTTAAGGTCTATATCAACATGTGCCAAATGAATGAAAGCATGATCAAATGAACATGTCAAGATAAAAGGTGCAACCAGATATCATACTATCATGTCGAGCAAGAATGTCCCCTAAACACACACACACACACACATACCGGTACATACACTATCATATAATGGCCTCTAGGACATACATATATCCAACAATCTCCCTCTTGCACTAAGGCCAATTATTGGCGTATCTCATACCCAACCTCTCAAAAAGTCGCTCATGCTGCGGCAAAGGGAAGGCCTTGGTGAGTGGATCCATGGTGTTATCTTTTGTATCTACTCTCCGAATCTCGATCTCGCGGCGATCAACTATCTGCCGGATCAGATGATATCGCCTGAGGATGTGTCTGGATTGCTGATAGGACCTGGGCTCATTGGCTAATGCCATGACCCCATTATTATCACAATACAATGGTATTGGATCAATAATGGTCAAAACTACTCTAGCTTCGAGACGAACTTCCTCATCCAGACGGCTTCCTTGGCAGCATGATTTGCAGCAATATACTCAGCTTCCATCGTGGAGTCTGCAATGGTATCCTGTTTGGAACTCTTCCAACACACCGCCCCTCCACTGAGGGTAAAGACAAACCCGGAGATAGATTTGCTCTCATCCTTATCACCCTGGAAGCTCGAATCGGTAAAGGCCTCCATTTGGAGATCTCCGTTACCATACACCAAGAACATTTCTTTAGTCCTACGCAAGTACTTAAGAATGTTCTTCACTGCTGTCCGGTGATTCTCCCCTGGGTTGGATTGATACCTGCTTACTACACCCAGTGCATAAGCTACATCATGGCGTGTACATAACATCGCATACATTATAGATCCTACAGCAGAAGCATAGGGTATAATGCTCATGCGAGCTCTCTCTTCATCAGTCTTTGGGCAAAAGTCCTTAGAGAGAGTGGCTCCATGACTAGCGGGTAAGGAACCCCGCTTGGAGTCTTCCATACTAAACCTCTTTAGGATGGTGTTAATGTACCTGGTTTGGGACAATCCCAATAACCGTTTAGATCTATCTCTATAGATCTTTATGCCCAATATGTACGAGGCATCACCCAGGTCCTTCATGGAGAACCTTTGTGATAAGAACAGTTTGACCGATTGTAGCATAGGAACGTCGTTTCCTATTAGAAGAATGTCATTCACGTACAATACGAGAAATGTGACAGTACTTCCTACAATCTTCTTATAAACACAAGGTTCATCTGGATTTTTGACGAAATCAAACTCTATGATAATATCACCAAAATAGATGTTCCTACTCCATGATGCCTGCTTTAATTCATAAATGGATTTAAGCAACCTACACGCTTTCCCGCTGCTCCTACTATCAATGAAGCCCTCTGACTGATCCATATAAATGCACTCTTCTAAATCACCATTTAGAAAAGCAGTTTTAACGTCCATCTTCAAGATTTCATAGTCGTAGTGAGCAGCAATAGCAAGTAGGATTCGAATGAATTTAAGCATGGCTACAGGAGAAAAGGTTCGTCCTAGTCCAGTCCTGGTCTTTGTCGAAATCCTTTCGCCACAAACCTTGCCTTATAGGTCTCTACCTGCCTATCTACACCGATTTTTCTCTAAAAGATCCATTTGCACCCTACGGGTTTTACCCCAGAGGGTACAACATCCAAAGTCCACACTTTATTGGTGTACATAGACTCCATTTCGGATCTCATGGCATCCAGCCACTTCACAGAGTCACCACTCATGATAACTTGCTGAAAACTGGTAGGGTCATCATCATCCATGATGCAGTCTTTTCCATCACCATCAACGAGAAAACCGTAGTATCTCTCCGGTGGGCGAGAAGTCCTACCAGATCTACGGAGTGGCTGAGGTTCATTATGTTCTGTTGCAACATCAGGTTCAACCAAGTCGTTATTTGTAATTTGTGTCTCTAGAACCTCTTCTAGATCTACCACATTGCCATCAGAATCATTTGGAAAAATCTCATTTTCTAAAAATGTGGCATTCCGAGAAACAAACACCTTTTGTTCCTCTTTATGGTAGAATAAATATCCATATGAATCTTTTGGATATCCCACAAATAAACATTTAAATTATCGTGTCTCGAGTTTGTCCGGATTCTGCTTTTTAACAAAAGCCGGACAACTCCAAATCTTAACCCGCTTAAGAGATGGTCTCTTCCCATACCATATCTCATATGGAGTAGTAGACACGGTCTTGGTCGGAACCCTGTTCAATAGAAAAGTCGCAGTCTCTAATGCATGCCCCTAAAAGGAGAGGGGAAACTCAGCATCACTCATCATGGATCGTACCATTTCTAATAGGGTTCGATTCCGCCGCTCTGACACACCGTTGTGCTGTGGTATGTAAGGGGGAGTGAGCTGAGAGAGAATCCCATTCTCTTTTAGGAAGTTCGAAAACTCTGTACTAAGATACTCTCCACCTCGATCTGATCGAAGTATCTTAATGCTCATTCCAGTTTGTTTTTTTATTTCAAGTTTATACTCCTTGAATTTCTTGAAAGCTTCAGACTTATGTTTTATCAAAAACACATGACCGAATTTTGAGAAATCATCAGTAAAAGTTATGAAGTAAGAAAAACCGCCTCTCGCATGTATAGACATTAGCCCACATACATCGCTATGTATGAAGCCTAAGAGCTCAGTATCTCTTTCTCCATGTCCAGTAAATGGAGTTTTGGTCATTTTCCCTTTGATACAAGACTGGAAAGTCGCATAAGATTTATATTCAAAAGAATTTAAATATCCATCTTTATGAAACTTGTTTAGTCTCGTTTCATTAATATGATCAAGTTTACAATGCCAAAGAAAAGTTTCATTTATATCTGAAAATTTTCTTTTGTTTGTGTGCTGTATGTTGAAAACTGTATGTTAATTAAGGACGTATATCCCGTTATTAAGTGTACCACAACCAATCAACTCTTGATTAAGTTTAATGTTCATAACATTGTGCTGCAATATAAAATGATATCATTCATTGTCCAACAAAGAAACGGATATAATATTACAAAGCATGCTTGGTACAAAATAACATGGGTTCAAAACCAATATACAACCCGATGGCAACCCCAGATGATACTCTCCCACTGAAACTGCATGTACATTGGAACCATTTCCAACCCGGAGAGTATGATCACCTGTCTTCAAAACTCTGCTATTTCTCAGCCCCTGCATAGAATTGCAAATATGAGAACCCGAACCGGTATCCAATAACCAGGAAGCAGAGTTTATAGAAAAACAGTTTTCAGTTACGAACACACCTGAAGCTGAAGCATCACTATGCTTCCCTTTCTTGAGACCAAGGTATTTAGTACAATTCTGCTTCCAGTGTCCCGTCTTCTTACAGTAGAAACATTCTCCTTTTCTCGACTCCGCAGCTTTGGATTTGACTTTCCCCTTTGCCTTTTTTATTCCACCTCTCGGCTTGGTGGATTTCTTCTTGTTCTTTCCCTTGGCCTTGGCTTTTTGGACGGAAGAAGAAGATTGTCCAACAAGCAGGGAGAGAGACTTCGCCTTAAGCGTCCTCTTCGCATTTCTCAACATATTGAGAAGTTCGGGTAGTGACTTCTCCATGTTGTGCATGTTGAAGTTCACTATGAAATGAGCAAAGGCAGAGGGAAGAGACTGTAGAACAATATCCGTATATTACTCATTGTCCATTGTCTATCCGAGGCCCTTAAGCTCTTCAATAAGAGCTATCATATTTAGAACATAGTCGCCTACTGAAGTGCCAGGAGCTATCCACATCTGAAATAGCTTTCGAGATGCTTCGTATCATAGGATACGAGATTGCTCTCCATACAACTCTTTTATATGGAGAAAGATGGATTGAACATCCATCTCCTCGTGCTACTTTTGATGTGTATTGTCCATCGATGCAAGCGCGAGGCATTTGGCGGTGGCACGGTCAATATCCAACGTTTTGCGGATCTCCCTATTCGCAACAGAAGATTTAAGGCCTGGTTTGGACGGGGTTGTGGCAGTGGGGACATATGATACTTTATCATATGTGAGAGCAATGTTAATGTTCCTCAACCAGTCATTATAGTTCGGTCCGGTAAACTTATTTTTCTCTAATAGTAGCTTAAGTCCAGTCATGGTTATCTTCCATTAGGAGAGAGAAAAGAATACACTCAGCGAAAGCTCTTGCAAAGATTAGATTGGTTTATTATCTTATCTAATCGATGTCTCCCACTGCTTTTATCAAATTCTCCTTCAAACCTTAAAAGGAAAAAATTAGTCAGGATTAATTATATTCTACAACTTCGCCAACCGTTCAGCCAGGCCAGTGCCGGTACTTCTGAGGGAGGTTCCTCTTGCTTTCGCACGGACCTAATTAAAATAAACCTCATTTTCCCAGAGGCGTAGCCCCGTTGACACCTTTCTAGACACCTAATGAGTTAGCTAATTGTAAAGTGCAAAATTCTCCCGGGAGCAACTATTGCTCATAGTGGGATCGGGATCCTACTATCACATAGAAGGTATGCAATCTCATTGCAAATTTCAACACTTGAAACTCCCGATATGTTTTTTACCCCTAGCATTTATGACCTTGACTATAATCAACATATCATAAGTATTAGTCAAGTTCTACCCGTCATTTCATGATTAATTAGACCCACCCATATGACCCTTGACTATAATCAACATAATCACATGAATGTCCTAATTAATCTCATCATATGTTGTGTAGGAAGACATCACTTAGCTACCGTACACTACGTCTTGACTATAATCAACATACGTAGCACGAATACTAAGTACTCTACTTCCTAAAATGACGGAGGGCTGCATATAGTTTTTAAGAAAACCTTTAACTCTTCGAATTTGATATCGTTGTAGAATCTAATGGTTTTAAAAGGAGTGGCTTAAGCTCCGCCTTTTGAAATCTTGTTTTTTCATAAAAAGCCGAGTAGGTTTCAAATCTGATTCTACAACATCTTTTTAGGTTTCTTTTGTTTACATTAATTATATTAATGTAGTCCCATCATTTAATTCCTTAGACATTACAGAAAAGAAACGAAAATAGAACATACGCTTATACCATCCGCATTCGCCACAATGTCCCATCATGAAATGTTATGTTACTTAACTAACGGCATAGTGGGGCGGGACTAGCGCGGATGCAAAATATAAGCAACATTTATTATATATCATATATATAATACATCATTTGTCTCAACATATAAAGTAATCACATTACAAAATATCCACAGCAGAAACACATATATGAAAATACAGGATATACTAGGAGGTCCGTATTTTGTATTTAGCTAACAATAGAAAATACGGATTCTACGGTCGCGATGAATAGCCAAGCCCACACCCCTAGACCCCTACGAGAGAAGCAAGTGACCCTACAAATTCTAGAGTTTAGGAAACCCGATCTCGAATCCTCGAGATGGCCTCCTACTGAACCCTAGAATCCGGTCACTTGTGCTACCCTCCTTGGGTCTATCCTAATGCGGAAAAGTAAATAATATACAACAATGGTGACATCATCCTCAACCCGGAAGTGCCCTAATAAAAGAATATTACATACAATTAATTTTACATGAATGAAAAGAAAAACTCCCATCTCACATAAAACCCCCCGGATATTCATTCACGACGATCCTGCACATCATATCTCAGCAACACATAATATTACATATTATCAACATAAGTAAGTATGCGTACCCCAATTGTCGTTGATGTATAGCAACGAAACCGGCGATACACCACATACTACACTTACGGTCGCAGAAAAGAAAGTGAAAAACTACAACATTTGGAATCGACACCGCCTTTAGACATCATAAACCCGGAATATCACATATTCAGGATTTCATGTCTAACAATGCAAATCTTATATTTAGGTTTCAACCATGAAAATACCTTTTCAAAGAAGTCGGGTAATTCAACAAGATTCCCGATTCTACCGAGGCCAAAATATTAGATTTACACGCAACTAATTACTTTTCACAAAACTAATTAGTGTAGATTCCAATTATTGTATCACATTCAAAAATAAACTAGGCGCAATTAAAACATCCGATCGATCGATCGATCATCCAAAGAATTCTCAGATGGCTCAACACTTGAGTCAGATCAAAATATACCAGAGACTGTATCAAGCACATATAGGCCAGCACAAGAAGGCACAGTCCAAGCCTCACCAACGGCGCCGCGGAACCGCCGCCAAAAGACCCTTTTGGCCACGGTTCCGCGGTCGTTAAGTCGAGTTAGGACTTCGTTCTTCTTGGGGGCCCATACAATACCCTGCATGATTTTCTGAGTATTTTTAATATTAAAAATTCCAACTTTTTAAAAATTTCCAGAGAGGACTACTTTGGATGTCAGTTTTCGTTCGTTCAAAATTTTTAACGTTGTTTAGGTTATTCTAAAGTTCTAGCTTGGCTCTGATACCACTGTAGGGATTCATAGCATCACACTAGATTTAGGGTTGCATCACACATGCTATAACAAAATTTTAGAGGGTGCTAAACAATTCCAAATATTAATCGAACTAGAAAAATAGAGTAACAACTAACTAGTATCATATACTACAAGTGTATAACATTAAGTGGGGAGAGATACAACCTTTGTAGACCTCCTCTTAGACTCCTTAGATCGTGTAGGGTTTGAGTTGGTTGGCTTGTATCC
The DNA here is from genome assembly GCA_030015575.1 of Agapanthus africanus. NCBI lineage: Eukaryota > Viridiplantae > Streptophyta > Magnoliopsida > Asparagales > Amaryllidaceae > Agapanthus > Agapanthus africanus. The sequence goes on from JASDDO010000014.1 coordinate 671,599,945, forward strand.
TTCCGCGTCCACGATGATCCACCACGAAGTCTCTTTGCACAAAGCTCCAAGCTTCTCTTGATCAAGGATGAAGAAGAAGCAAACACTCCACTCAAGTGGGCTAGACTAAATTAGAATGGTGATTTGGGTTTGGATCTCAATTAAAAACCTTTTTTTTAATCCTTTCTCTTTCTTTTAAAACCCTAGTGAGCTTTGAGGAGAGAGAGGAGGAAGGAGATGACACAAGTTAAACCCAAGAGAGAGAATAATATTAGAATAATGAGATAACCCTCACTCAACTCAAGAGAGTAAGTGAGTGTCATCCATGCTAAACCATGGTTACAGAATATCTAGATATTTTGTAACTTGAGTTTAAGCAAAACCATGGGCCAAAACCATGGTCAAAAGAAACCATTGACTTTGTCAACTCAAGAGAGTTGAATAGTCAACCATGATTTTAATCCCATTTTACTTTTCTCAAATAATCAAAATATCTAAATATGTAATCATGTGAGTCTTGCATTGCCACCACTAATGTATCATCAACCATGACACATGTATGCTTGCATGTGTGCATCCATATCATCATATACATACACTCATGCATGCATCATAAAGAAATAGGTTTTAATAAATGAGCTAATGGATTTAATATTAAATTAACACTTGATTTAATAACCTGGTCATATCACATACGACCCGTCCAATAGTAAATGCCCAAATAAAATACGGTATCGAATACACGCATTTAATCGAGCTCCCGTGCATATCGCATATGCACCCCACATCATTTCTCCTGAGCTAGGAGACTCCTTTGTGGGACTCTAAGACTCGTCAATGCACTAGCAGTAGGCAGTGATCATATCACATGCCCACAAACCATCAGGCACAAACTGTACGTGACAGCTCCCAGGTATTGAGCGATCAGAAGAAATACAAGCAAACCTGCTAAAACTCCCATCGAGCCAACTGGCAATACTTACTGTACAGTCCGGTATTTTCGTCAAATATGCTGCATATGTGAGTCTAGGGATGGTATCGTCGACCCCAATAACCCAATAAGTCATGCCGGTATATGGCTCATAAAGATCGAGAAACTACTGATAACACTTATCAGTAAATCTTAGCAGCCCTGGCCAGGTACTTCCTGTTATAGCCAATCCTACATGGTGCAACATCAACCCCTAATACCGGGAGAGACGAAACCCCTCTTATCTCTCATTTCCTCCATGTGCCTCGGGACTGTACCCAAAATCCACCTGTTTGCACGACTCAGTAGAGCCGTGGTAGGGTGGAGATCAAAGTACAGTGGGAGACACACAAGACTCTATGACGATCCCGGGTCTACAGAAGAACCTGTACCAGTGTCACCTGAGAACTGCTATCCGACGATAGATATAATACCAAATGGGAGTTCTCGGCGAGTCCATTCAGTGTACCCAGTCTCCTCTGAGCACCCGTATACGATCTTTGGTGTCATCACACCAATGGATATGGGATCATCCCTCGCCCATCATATGGGACAAGTAACGTATACACTAGTCCACTCTGGTGATATCGATGCCCCGTCTCGATACACCCACGACTAGGAACATTTCAAGGATATGCTCATAGACTACACATGTCCCACTAGTATGATCCGCATCATAATCTCAGTAGTCCTGCATCATCCTAAGGGCTATATCAACATGTGCCAAATGAACGAAAGCATGATCAAATGAACATGTCAAGATAAAAAGTGCAACCAGATAGCAAACTATCATGTTAAGCAAGAATGTCCCGTGAATATATATACACACACACACACACATACCGATATATACACTATCATATAATAGCCTCTAGGGCATACATATATCCAATAGTGTTTAGGGATGATATTTATAGGGTAATTTAGGGTTTAGGGTAGATGAAAAGTTGTATTGAAAATTTTATTAAAATTTTTAATAAAAAGAGATTAATGGGGTTTTGAATGGCTCTGTTAATGTGCAGGATTTTTAAAGTATACAGGAGTTTCCAAAAGACAAAGAGGCACAAGTTTCATGAAGGGTCAACTCGGATTCAGCCGAGTCAACTCGTCCTCCCCGGCCGAGTCGCCGGCCCGAGTCGGCCGAGTTGGGCCGGGGCTCGCCGTCGAAGGTCCGTCGTTGTCTGGTTAGCACAGTGGGGTAGTTTGTTTTACATGTGAAGTGGGGTTTTTACGAGTTATGCACGTGTAGACCCTTGGACTTCTAAAAATTTAAAAGAAAACAATATTAAAAATAATGTGGGGTATGGGATTTGAACTCTGGTGCTTTGATTCAGCAGTGCAAGGTCTTACCAATGAGCTACAAGGTTCTTCTTGCAATTAAAAAGCAAAACAAACTTACAATTTGTGCTTAGGCAAAAGTACCCTTTTCTGTATTTAAAAAAAATTATACAGAAAGTTGTACAGAAAGTTTAAGGTTGTTACACGGCTAATTTTGGTTGCTGCAATTAGGAGAGAGAGAAGAAACACTCAGCATGATTCTCTTGCAAGTTTAGATTGGTTATTAGTGTATCTAAACAGGATGGCTCCCACTGTTTCTCAAATCCTCCTTCAAACTATAAAAAAAGAATTAGTCATGATTAATTTCACCCTACAATTCTTGCTTAACCTTTCGGCCAGGCTAGTATCGGTACTTCGAGAGAGGTTTTCCAACGCTTTCACGAATTTCCTTAATTACATAAGCTATTTTCCCTGGAGGTGTAGCCCCGCTAACACTGTTCTACGCACTTACTTGGTTTACAACATTGATTGTAAAATGAAAAACTCTCCCGAGGAGTAACAAAACTCACGGTGGGATCGGTATCCAACTATCATTGTGTGACAACTTTGAAGGAATACTACCAAAATCATCACATTCCAGATAGTATGCAAAACTAGCAAGTTTCCTTTTCTTTCGAAACTTCCGATGTGGATTTTTACCCCAGGCTCTTATGACCTTGATGAAGGCCAACATATCATAAGACGCAAGTCAAGTTCTACCCGTCATTGTCCAGGTTAATTTGAACCCATTCGTACAAACCCTTGATGAAGGCCAATATAGCTGTACGCCTGTCCCAAATCAACACATCTATCTATGCTACAGTTGAATATCCAGTAGTTACCAATCACTATGCCTTAGCGAAGGTCAAAATATATAGCTTGAATACTACTGAATACCCATCTGAAATGACGGAGGGCTACGGCTGGTTTTGGCGAAAACCTTGAATGTAATGAACTTGATATAGTCGAAGGAACCATGATAGCTTTTAAAAGGAGTGGTTTAGGCTCCGCATTAAAAGTTGTTTTTAAAGAAAACCGAGTGGTTTCGAAAATTTTCCAATGATTTAACTTTGGTTTGTTTTCTTTGCATTAAACAATATTAATGCGGTCCCATCATTTAACCCTATCATTGCAGAACGAAACGAAAATAGAACGTACGCTTATGCCATCCGCATTCGCCACGGAGCCCCGTCATGCACTGTTAGGTTACTTAATTAACGGCAGAGCGGGGACTGGACTAGCGCGGGTGCAAAACATATGCAACATTTATTATATATAATATATATATAGACATTCGTCTCACGCAATAATAGGCATTCCAGATCACAGCAACACAGATGAATATATCGGATATACTAGGATTTCCGTGTTTCGTTTTAGCCTAGAACGAAAAACGGATTCCACGATCTTGATGAATAGCAAAACCCCATCCTAGACCCCTATGGGTGCGGCAAAGTACCCGCCAAATTCCCGAAGTAAAGCAAGCTCCCTCAATGAAATGAGTAAGCCACTCGGCACTTCAAGAACCCGGTAGTTTGTGCACCCCATCCTTAGGTCTATCCTAGGTGCAAGAAAAAGTAAATGAAATAATACAACGATGGCTACAATCTCAACCCGGATGTGCCCCGCAAAAGAATATTACATCAATTTACAAATATACATGAATGAAAGAAAAGAACATTATTTTCACATCCCTGTTCATAACATAATATTGCATTATTATATTACCCATTCTTATGCATTTTACAAATAAACAGGTGCTTTTGACCCATGTCTGCTACATAGTACAGGTTACAGGCTCTTGGAGCAAAAACAGTGAAAAAGATAAAAGACGATGCAAAAGTGGGACTTCGACCAACAAACAGAGAATCTTGATAAAGCCTACACGAAGATCGGTTCATAAAATACAAGGCAGCACAAGGTTCAAGACTTCGACACGAAGCAACGGTAAAAGTCTACTACAATTATTCACTGGGAGATCTGGAAGAAACCTAGAAGCCAATTTGAGAAAAGAACTAAAGAAGTAGGAAGACCAAAAAGCCCAGAACCAACACAAGAGAATTGAGCATTCAAGCCTATATTTTGGCCGCGGAACCGCGGTCAAACCATGGCTGCGGCCGTGGTTCCGCGGCCGTGCGAAGCACGTAAAGGCTGATTTTTTTACCAAGTCTTGTGGCGGCGCTGACTAGTCTTCCTAGGGGTATTTTTGTAAATGCAGACATGCGGCAATTGTAAACCTAGGGTTTTCTATGTCCTATAAATAGAAGCCCAAATTCTTGTATTAGTTATGCCTCTTTTCATTTCATAAATTCAGATCTGTACTGTGTTGATTTTTGGAGAGAGCTATCAATAAAAATTAGTAAGTTCTTTTATTTTCATTGCCTTAGTTTACTTTTAATTTAGAATGTTCTTAAATTCCCTAATGAGCGAGTAGTCTCCTCGCTTGTTAGGGTTAGCTTTAGGGAAAGGTTTGAGAGATGAGATCTCTCACCCCTTTCTTGCCCCATCACACATAATAATTAGAACTCCATGCATACACGCACACACCGCTCCCTGCGGCACCTTACCCCTCGAGGTAACGGTGATACCGTAGTATAAAGGACCGGTTGAGCGTGTTTTCCATGGAGGTTAGGGTAAGGATCGATAAAGGAAGGACAAGAACCTAGAGGAAGAACATCTTCCCAAATGGTACTAATCCCCTTTCTTGATAATTACCATAACACCTAATAGATCTTAAATAGGGCATTGAAAGCGGTGAGGAAACATTCAATCTCCCAACTTACCCTAGACCTAACCCTAGCAAGACTTAGATCTAGATAATCTTAGTATAAATCAATTTAGGTTTTAGAATTAATCAATCCGACACCCATCGAAATTAACTCGTAAGAACGATTAGGAAAACACAAAATCCCTATGGACCGACCCATACTCACCGGCTAGCTACCAAGCGACGCCGTTCTTGATTGCGGTTACTAAATATTTTTGATCAATCAAATGGCGCCGTTGCCGGGGATGGCGTGTTATTTTCTTTTTGCAATTTCGGGTTAATCTAAATTGAAAAAATCATAAAAAATCAAATATATATATATATATATATATATATATATATATTCATACATACATACATACATACATACATATATATATATATATATATATATATATATAAATTTACCATCTTTTATTTTGTGAAGGGTATTTTCGTGTGAATTTTGCAGGACCGCAGAACAAATTCGGATCTGGAAATCTACAGAGATCAAAACGGAAAATAGACGATCCTAACAACAGAAGATTACAACAACAGAGGAGCATCAAAGATTTGGAGAACTGAACCGCCTAGACGACCGCCCTTCCACCGTGCAAACCCCCTTTCGACCGCTAAACCGCGGTGGCCTGGTCGAGTCAGAACGTGAAAAAAATTCTCGGGAACAGAACGGTCTAGAAGACCGCCTAACCGCGGTGGGAACCCCCTTTAGACCGCTAAACAGCGGCGGCTTGGTCACTTCAGCTGGTGGAAAAATCTCTGTTTGTTCCCTATATCTCTCCTCTGCAAATCCCGATATATCTTCTGTAAATTTGCCTGCAGGATTCTTTGCGCTTTAAAAATCTTCCCCCTTCCAAATAACAAATCTTGTGTAAGATTCTTTGCGCCGCGCTAAAAATAAAAGTTGATTGCAAGTGATTTTTACTGATTTGCATATTTTTAAACGGACTTTAAGGGGCTTGAAACCAATTCAGATTGGGTGGGGATTTCATCACCCTTTCCAGGACCCCAGAAATCACATAAGGCAATTGCATTGACCATATTTAATTAAAAAATACTAGACTCAGCCCTAAGGACGTCGCGCTCAATAGGACAGAGGACTAGTTGTAGGCATCGGCCGTTGATCCTAACCTGACTTTGCGGTGTCTAGACAAGTGTGTCTAAGGCGAGTGGTTACTTAATTAGGGCCACTACTTGTAGTGGAGAGCTTCCCACTCACCTGGAACTTATCTGGCCGCAATTGGCGGTGAAGAGGCGGTTTGAGGTCTTATTTCTAGCCCGTTGGAACAGTTAGGAGCTGTCTAGCTGACCTAGGTGACCCTAGATCTAGGCCTGATTGTGCATTTGTGGTTGATTGCATTTGTGTCCAAGCCCTTTATCGAAAATCTTTTTTGCAAACAATTCCAAATAAAGAGAAAAAGAAAAAAGGAAATTTTTTTATAAAAACTTGCAAACTTTTGTCGCTAAAAAATCCGTACACCCCACATTCCTTTTTCTCCTTTCTTCTATCATGGGTACCCCACCTCATAAATCTCTTGCCGAACTTTGGTATCCTGAACCAAACTTTGCCTCGTACGTCAATTGTTTCGGTCGATCCCTCCATGCCCAAAATTTCTTTGAAAGATCAAATAGAAGCGTTTAGGAAAAACATTTCGACGTTGCAATCCACTTTGTGTCAACCATGTCAACCTTCACCACCTTCGTATGTTGATACCACTTTTTCGAGTCCTGTTGTAACTCCTAAACCGATATCTATTGCTGAGCATATTGCACAATCTCGTAGCCGATCTTCCACTCCTCTCCACACATCCAGTTCTAGTGATCAACACGTCCATTCACCTTTTTATCCAAATGTTGATCCTACTCCTGTCCAACCATCCAATTTCTACCAGTCCTACCCGACTTTCCCACCTTCACTAGACATTGCTTCTACACAGCCATTTGGGAGTTTCACATATCCAAACAATTTCGAATCTTTTACCGAAACCCCTTCACAACCCATGTCTAGTTTGGAACAGTCGTTGGAATCTTATATTTTAGCCACAAACAAAATGATGAGGAATGTGGATGCGTCCATGGCCGCCCTTATGCAACCTAGTGAACCGGTAGCTATTTTCCAACTAGCTCCAAAAATTCCAATGTATGAAGAGGCGGTTGGACAGAGTGAGAATTTGAGAGGAGCGAGTGAGTTCTACACCTTTCCAAATCAAACCTACCCATACCCAATTGAAACCCACAACTTCGGTTTTCCATCGATTGTCCCAAATAATTCACAAGTTAAAAATAAAACGTCTAACGCGTTGTGTGACTTTGTAGTGCTTGATTTGCCAGATTGTGAAGAATCCCTTTCGAGTGAAACCACACCTAATCCTTTTGACCTTTACACCTCCACTCTAGAACCTAAATTAATAAATATCCATGCTTTTGATGAGGTGTCAGAAAAAATTGATTTTCACTTGATTGAGGATATAGACGCCGGGAATATTTTAGATGATGAACCCGTTGATTTGATTGAAATTTTATGTCCAATTCATCATCCCGGGTCATTAAATGTTTCTCCCGAACTTCATATGCGTTTTAATTTTGATGATAATGGCATGGATAAGCAAAATTTTGAGGAGAATATTGAGAAAATTATTGAGGATGAACCAACTTTGTTTGATGAGTCGAATTTCCTAATTCATCATGACCCTTCCACTGATTGTGCACACCCTCCTAAATCTTTAACTGATATCCTGCCTCATTCACTTCCCTCCGTCCTCGTTCCGACCGTACAAGTGACCGTTACGCTTTCCTCTCCAATACCAAGTTCGACGTACCCATGTTTGCTCACGAATCTTGAGGGATTTAATCTCATTTTTCCGCGGGTTGATAGATTAGCACAATCACTTTTTACACATCAGTCATTACAAATTGTGCTAATTTATACACTCCATCCCCACCCTCAAGTTCGTATTCCCACTTTCTTTGGTTCTTCTAATCTTCCTTTAATGATACCGAGTGTTGATGAATCACAATCCGATATTTTGAGTTCGATAATTTTCAATTGGACTTTCGACGAAAGTTTCGAAGATATTTTCGCCGACGAACTCGCATTCTTAAACGATACGGATTTTGTGATTAATCAACCTCCACTCGAAGAAGTAGAGCCACCACCATTTCCTTTTTCCCTCCGCCTTTCTCCTCCACCGAGACCGTATACCGTTTCTACCTCCACACGGTCTCGGGTGCTTCTCATTTCTTTTCTTTACACTCATTTCTTTCACCAATCCCACCATTACCACGATAAGATTTTTGAATGGTTGGTGCTTACCTTTGGCTTATGTAAGGCCTTACTTAAGTTTGGGGGGAACCTTGTTGTATATTATTTTGTTTTTTCTTTTAACAAAAAAAAAAATATATATAAAATTTAATAAATAAATAAACAGGGGAGTACCGACATTCTTAACCCTCTTGGCGTAGCATGACAGTGAGGACACTGTCAAGTTTAAGTTTGGGGGTATGCTCGGTAAGCCTTCTTCTTTCGCATTCATGTGTATATTTTTGCATTTGCATACTTATTTTAAAACCCATAAAAAATTGAAAATTTTCAAAAATTATAAAAATTAAAGTATTCAATTTTGGCCATATTTGACTTGAGTTTGACAAATAGGTTAACTAGCTAGGAAAAACTAGATCTTAGACTTAGTGAATTAAAAACCCTAAAAATAACCTTTCTTAAAGTTTAACGGTAGAAAGTATATGTCTTTGTAGTTTATTTAGAAATAGGCAAATTTTGAGTTCACTTCTTGGGCTAAGTTAAAACAAGGGAAAAGTATTGATATCTTTTTAAAGTATAAGTTTGAAAAATAATTCTTAGCTTAAGTCTAAATTCTGAAAATGTATACCCTACAAATTGCACAAACACGCACTTTGAAACTTGGAATAGTAGAGGAGACCTTGAAATGCTCTTGTCTAAAGTCCTTAGTACGAAGAAAATAAAAAATACAAGCGTGAATAAAGAGATTAAAAAATGAACACTGGTTTTTGTGATTACTTAAGGCTGCAAAAATAGAAAAATATTTAGCGAGGGTGCTTCATCACCTAGTGCCTTAGACCAATTGGTTTGGGAGTCACTGCTAAAGCCTTAGGTGTTACAAGACTAGGAATTACGCTTTAATGTGCAAACACATCTTGGAATCGGTTGTTGGTACCTCAAGAAGTATTAACGATCGCATGAAGGATGTGTGAGCGAAATTCATCTAAAAACTCACCAATTAAGAGTGCTTTGGACAATGGACAAGAGTATGATTGCTTGATTTGAATTTCCAAGTGTAGGGGTGATATACACACACACGTAGGGGTATGTGATTGGGGTTTAGATAAGAGAAAGGAATGAATAATAGAACTTATATCTTTAGTAGGGATGATAAAAATTCCTACGTGGGGATGAAACCCTAGAAGAAAAACTTAGAGATGCCGAAAGCTAAGTAAGTCTACAAAACATATATAATCTTAAGATAAATGATAAGGAAGCATGAAGAATATGGGTGGATAATTTACGAGTCGAAGATAATAGAATTCCTTGTTAGAAAACCTAATTGGAGAATTAAAGTTAATGGGCTTAATTGATAGGATTTGATGGGTAGTATCCGCTGAAAACCCTCAGGAGACAACACTCCTCCTACTAGGAACACCTAGAGGTTTAACGGCTTGTTGCACGAGCTCAGTGCAATCGCGTTTCCCTGCGAAAGTGAGGCTAGGTATTTTGTCGAGAATAAAACTAGGTTTGCTCGAGGACGAGCAAAAGATAAGTTTGGGGGTATTTGTTCATAACATAATATTGCATTATTATATTACCCATTCTTATACATTTTACAAATAAACAGGTGCTTTTGACCTATGTCTGCTACGTAGTACATGTTACATGCTCTTGGAGCAAAAACAGTGAAAAAGATAAAAGACGATGCAAAAGTGGGACTTCGACCAACAAACAGAGAATCTTGATAAAGCATACACGAAGATCAGTTCACAAAATACAAGGCAGCGCAAGGTTCAAGACTTCGACACGAAGCAACGGTAAAAGTCTACTACAATTATTCACTAGGAGATCTTGAAGAAACCTAGAAGCCAATTTGAGAAAAGAACTGAGGAAGTAGGAAGACCAAAAAGCCCAGAACCAACACAAGAGAATTGAGCATTCAAGCCAATATTTTGGCCGCGGAACCGCGGCCAAACCATGGCTGCGGCCGCGGTTCCGCGGCCGTGCGGAGCACGTAAAGGCTGGATTTTTTACCAAGTCTTGTGGCGGCGCTGACTAGTCTTCCTAGGGGTATTTTTGTAAATGCAGACATGCGGCAATTGTAAACCTAGGGTTTTCTATGTCCTATAAATAGAAGACCAAATTCTTGTATTAGTTATGCCTCCTTTTATTAATAAAATTCAGAATTCTTTTTGGAGAGCATCAATTTGTAAGTTCTTAATTTATTTTGCTGCCCTAGGTAATTTCTATTCTTGCCCTAGTTTAGATTTAATTTCTTGCCCTAGGTAAATTTATTATCTTCCCTAGCAAGATTTAAATCTAGATTAATTTAGTTTTTATATTTAATTAATATGTTCACACCGTTCGGAATTAACTCGTAAGAACAATTAGGAAATTCACAACATCCCTGTGGACCGACCCGTACTCACCGGCTAGCTACCAAGCAACGCCGTTCTTGATTGCGGTTACTAAATATTTTTGATCAATCAATCCCCTCGGCTATTCATTCACGACAATCCAATACTTCATATCCATAAACCATCAACAAGATACTAGAATGTGCAACCCCACTAATCGACATATAGCAATTCGTAGACGTTTAGCAACATATATACAAACTAAAACAAATAAACGATGTTAAAACCGCGACTTCGAAATACTCCGTATTGCCCTAACTCAAAGATAACATAATATGAAATCCAGGCAAAATCAAACAATACCTAAAAACCTAAATCCAAGAGTACAGAACACCACAAAAAACCCAAGACCCAACTCTCTTAAAAAATCGGCGAGGCCGGGAAAATGAGCATTTCCTCCTGTCAAACTTTAGAGTTTGTGTCTCGTTTTTCTATTGTGTTCTAGTTACTTTATGAGGATCATTCTTCACTTCTTAAAAAAATTTTAGAAGCTCTTTTAAAAACAACAGAAACTTGGATTTCGTTTTGATTGTTTCGATGTTATTTCGGTTTCGTAACTTTAAACATCATTTAATAAACTATTTAAGGTTTGAGTAGACTTTGATACCACTGTAAGTCGATGCCGCACACCCCATGCACTTGTGGGGAGGCGGAATTTACAAAAAATAATTTTTAACTTTGCAACACCGACCTAAACTCCAGGATCTTATCGGAAATCTTAACTAGCTAAAGTACTTGGAGGTTCTAACTACACAGTTAGAGTTTTATACCTCCTTGATTCTAGTCCTTTGGGTCTTCTTCTCCTTTACTTGAGCTCCTAGGAAGTGTGGATCTAGCTCGGTTGTCGGCCTCCTCGTGTCGAAGACGATCCACCCGAGAGTCAATGGTTCAAGCTCCAACCTCTAAACTGAGGTAACTAAAGTACCTAGTTTTCTAAACTAGGTAGCTTAGAAGATGTAGAGTGTTAATTGGACTATTTAATCTCAAGTGATCCTAGGATTCAAGGTTAGGGTCTTGAGGAAGAAGGAGGAGAAGAAAATGGAGAGAGAAAGAAAATATCCAAATGAGCTAGTGTTGTGCAAAGTGAAGAATGGCTCATTCATTTTCTCACATCAAGTATACATTATTTTCCATAGAAAAGACTAGCCATGCTTGAATAGTGAGGCCAAACCAATAAACAAAGAATAAGCCATACTTCACCCCATGCCACAAATATCTCCATTTTCCACCTCATTAATCTATTTTCCAAAAATAGATAAATCCAATAATGAGGTGTCCCCTTCTAGAAGCATCTCTTGTGAAATTACAAGAATGCCCTCACCGTATATACATACCTGTATTCGTACTGAAAAAATACGAATATGATGAGATAAAAATAATCCAATAATATAATACTAGAATCTGGCTTAAACCAAAGCCCACTAGTATTATCCGCCGAACAACATCCGTGTAGCCAGTACACGTATATGATCAGAACCCTGCAGGTACAACCATACGGCCTCTATATCGTTTCACCTGAACTAGAGAAACCCTCTGTGTGGGACTCTAAAGACTTGACAGTACGCTGGAAGTGGGTTTAACTACAAGTCCGTCAGCAGCACTAGTTGTATGTAACGGCTACCCAGGTATCTATCGAAAGGAAGGCCGACAAGCGAACTCATCCGAACTCCTACTTAGCCTATCCGTGACAATCTCCGTACAGTCCAGTCTATTCGTCTAAGAGTATCACATATCGGGCCTAGGAGGTGGTAAACGTCAGACCCCTAATAGCGCAATAAGTCGTGTTTGTGTAGAGCCCAATACACCCTAAGAAACTACTGATGTACCTACCAATAAATCTCACTTGCCCTGGCCATGGACTTTGTGTATTGGCTATCCGAACACAGGGCGATATCAACTCCCAATACCGGGAGAGATGAATCCTTTCTTCCACTATTGCCTCAAAATGCTTCGGGACTACACCCAACTACTACCTGTTTGCACGACTCATTTGAGCCGTGGTATGGTAGTAATCTAAGTACAGTAGGAACACACTCGAGACGACTAATGATCTCAAGTCAACAAACTAACCTGTACTCATGTCACCCGGGAACTGCTAACTGACGATAGATATAATACCAACCAGCAGTTCCCATCGAGTCCATCCAGTGTAACTCATAACCCAATGAGCACCTGTATACTATCTCTGGTACGACATACCAATGTCTGCGGGACAGGCCATCTACCCTGACTGGGATGAGAAGCGTATACACTAGTCTACTCTGGAGTATCGATGCCCTGTCTCTATAATCATACGACTAGGGACAAGTTTAAGGATGTGCTTATAGACTACCAAGACCCTACTAGTGTGACTGCCATCACAACGTTGGTAGTTAAGCAAACATCCTAAGGGCTCTATCAATATGTATCAGCGATATGCTAAAAAACATATACACATATTAAGATAGAATCAAACTAGATAGCATACTATCATATTGAGCAAGACTGTTATTATTTTTGTATATATCCAAAGTTTCCAAAATGTAATATACAATCCGGTACTATACAATAATGGCCTCCAGGGCATATATCACTAACAATAGCACGTCAGCACCAAAGAAACTAAAGTACTCACGTGATATTCACGTGCATACTGAAGCAGGAAGGATATTATATTCTATGTTGAAGCTTAAGCTTTTGGGCCCAGTGCTTAGCACTGTTGGGTTATGTAAAGCCCAAAACAAAATGTATGCCCTATTACCTAGCACTGTTGGGTAACAAAAGGCCCGATGTTTAGGCAAAAATAGGCTAACCCCCTGAAGCTTTAAACTTCTTTGATTTTAAAAAAAGAAAATCAATCAAACTCATATATTTTAAGTCAACCATAATCTAAAACAAGATTAAACGGTTCTTAACCATATTTTAAGTCGATTTTAATCTAAAGCAAAATTAACGATTCTTAAACCCCTGAACTGATGGAACATATTTATAATATATATACAGATTTGGATCAATCCGCGCCCTACGGGCAACGACATAAACTAGTCTCCATATACAATCCATGGGCAACCCTAAAATAAACCATATGACACGACACGAAGTGATCTGCCTGGAGCAGGTGAAAATTGTTATTACAACGCGATAGCGTAATTAACCGCAAGGGCTTGCGCCTACAAGGAAGAGCGTCCCCATAATCAAAAACCCCTCAAAAAGGGGAAATCTGATAAGTTATGCTACATCGGTCGCATCTGTCCAAACCTCCAATATACGATATCATAAATCAATTTGGCATCTTCAGAGAGGTGGATGGATATGTTTCAAATAGAACCTACCCTCAAATTCAGGCAAGACGTTCTAATCCCAGTTCGTCTATATTTTCAGCGGTAAACAGATTCTGGCACGCTTGGTGGGACATCTTCCCATTTCCACTCCACACTTCGTGTGTCGTATTTCGTGAACAAAATCGTGGTTCACTATATTCATGGTTGCCCTTAGATTTGAGATACTAAAGTTTGGTGTTTCACCTTCGTGCAGACTCAATGGTCTTCAACTGCACTTCTTGCAATAATCACTCTCACTCCATTCCATTCGGAGGAGTCACTTATGGGCCTAATGCGGCCTCCATATTTTTCATGCCAGCAGGACAAGTCTCCCAAACGACCACTGGACTGTTCTTTGGGACCATGTTTCCATCTCTGAGCTTTGGCGCTCCAATGCCTAAAGAAGAAGTTCCACGAAAGTTGATTTTTGATCGGATATCTACCATGGCGGCCCCCACGAACAAGCCATCCGACTATGAAGTTTCAATCTTCTACCGACTGAAAGAAAGCTCGACGGGCCCCATAAAGAAGCCTATGATCCCTGAGGAGGTTGCCCATAAACGTCTGACTCTCCCCGTTCCCGCTCTGCGTGAAGCAAACAAAAGTGCTTCACCACCAAGACAGTCGGTCTTCAACAGACGGACCAATCCTGCTCCAGCTCAACCAAGGAGGTCAGTCTTTCATAGGCCGACACTGGGCAAATCCCCCAAGCAACGTAAGGGGCATGATGAAGGAGCCCCTCATGCCGAGACGATTCCCATTTCAAAACATGCTTGACATCGCCATTGGCGCTGAGTAAGACAAGATAGGGGCAGCTCCCCCTCCAGACTTACCCTACCAGCTCCTGTGGAGGCTGTTAATTCTTCTATTCTAACCGGGAACAGTTTCAAACCTCTTAGAAGAGTTCGCAAAAACTCCCCCACTGTGGTAATGAAAAGATCGCCTCCTCCTACAGAAGCTCCAATGCAGTCAAAGCCAGAGCAGTCTTATCAGCGGCTCTTTTCACAGATTCACAAAGTCTGGAGGAAAGTCCATAACTCTGTTCTTGACGAAAACCATTCTTGTAAACTAAAGAAATCCAAGGTTCGACAAGGGAACGATTATTCCTCCTCCATACAACGGAAGACTTCTCGAAAAGAGGTACCTGTTATAGCGGTTCCTCCAATTACGGCTTCCCACAAAAGAGCGAGGCTGAAGAAAGTTTTAGTGTCGGAGGCAAAATCCAAAGGTAGGAACTCCAAACGCCCCAAGTCTATATGACTGGTAGCAAGGAGGAGATTCGTGTTTCGTTAGTAATAGACCGCAAACTCGGTCGCTGACGAAATCTCAGGAGCAACAACAGAAGCTCCAAGATATGCTCGCCAAGATGGCAGTGCTTACCGGACCTAAAGAAAGTCCGGATAAAGAAATGGAAGAGCGTCAGGTGTAAGTCTATGTTGCACACCCCACATGGTTTATGGGGAAGCGGTATTAGCAATAATGATTTTTGAAGCAAGCAAGATCGACTTAAACACCCGGATCTTATCTTAAACCCTAACTAGCATAACAGTCTAGAAGATTTAGCTACTGTGAAAGATATTATACCTACTTAAACCAGTCCTTCTGGTCTTCTTTCCGCTTCCTTGCTTCTCTTCTTGGCTCCTTAGTAGCTTGGATAGAACTTGGTCTCCGGTCTTCTCTATGTCAAAGATGATCCATCCAAGAGCCTATGGATCAAGCTACAACCTCAACTATGAGGTAACTAAGAAGTCTAGTTTTCTAAAAGAGACTACTTAGCGAATGTGGAGAATGATTAAAGGATTATTTGATCTCAAAAACCCTAGAGATCACAACTCATGTGAGGGTTAGGCTTTGAGGTAGAAGGAGGAGAGAACTTGGAGAGAGAATGAAAGGATGAAAAATGAGCTAAGTCTTGTGATGATAATAGACTGGCTAAGGCTTCAATAATTCAAGCATTGATTATTTTTTCGCAAAAAATAATCAACCATGCTTCAATAGTGAAGCCAAATGAATAAAATATAAATCTAGCCATGCTTTTATCCATACCACAAATATCTCCAAATTCCACCTCATTTAATCTTATTTTCATAAAAAGAAAATCCATTAATGAGGTGTCTCCTTCTAGAAGCATGTCTTGTACAATTACAAGAATGCCTCTCACCGTATATACATATCCGTATTTTTATTCCGAAAAATACGAATATAATGAGAGAACAATAATCCAATAATATAATACTAGCATCTGGCTTAAACCAAAGCCTACCAGTATTATCCGTCCGAACATCATCCGTGTAGCTAGTACACGTATATGATCAAAACCCTGCCGTAAGACCATACGGCCTCTATATCGTTTCGCATGATCCAGGAAAACCCTCTGTGTGGAACTCTAGTGACTCGACAGTACGCTGGCAGTGGGTTTAACCATAAGTTAGTCAGTGGCTCTAGCTGTACGTAACGGCTACCCAGGTACTTGTCGAAAAGAAGGCCGACGAGCGAACTTATCCGAACACCAATGAGCCTATAAGTAACACTTGTCGTACAGTCCGGTCTCTTCGTCTGATATGTCGCATATCAAGTCTGGAGGTGGGATCGTCTGACTCAAATAACTTGATAAGTCATGCCAATATGTGGCCTATAAGCTTTCGAGAAACCACTGATAACACTTAACAATAAATCTTATCAGGCCCTATTAACGGCCAAGGAGGAAACGATCTCGAAGGCAGCATTGGACGACTATATCGCTCAACAAATCTGTCATACCCCGCTTCCCTGTAGATGGAAGCAGGTACATGACGAGGCCCGTGATGTATTTATTTCGAGAAGGTCATTCCCAGAATAAATACGCTAAGCGTAATTGAGCAATATAAAATGACAAGAAATTAACATGAGATTTAAATTTCAAAAACTTTATTTACATTCAAACTTGATACAATTACAATACATGAGTTCAACTGAAAAGGAAACTACAAGAACAGAAATGCCTATATAGGTGGCAAACATAAACTGAAGGAAAAGAAAAACTAGTCTAGGCCTTAGTCGTGATCTGATCGTGCTCCTCTTCTATGGTGTCCACATCCTCAGTCTCTACAATATCTGACGAACATTCCAAGAAACAAAGGTGGGTAAAATGCCCATCAGCGAACTTTCGCTTGGTAAGTCCCTAAGAAAAAGGGTGTGAAGTATAAAAG
Source organism: Agapanthus africanus (assembly GCA_030015575.1). Taxonomy (NCBI): domain Eukaryota; kingdom Viridiplantae; phylum Streptophyta; class Magnoliopsida; order Asparagales; family Amaryllidaceae; genus Agapanthus; species Agapanthus africanus. The sequence continues at coordinate 671,617,120 of JASDDO010000014.1, forward strand.
TATAATTACAAAGAAAAATGGATATCATGAAGCAATGGACTATGAGATATAGCGTTTAAACATGTCATTTAATGTAAGCACAGCAATTCTATTTAACATGCAGTTCTATATATCATGACAACGTAATATGAGTATAGTATAGTATGGCCATGTAGTGTAGGTATAGTGAACATGAAGTGCATGTAAGTGTCCTAAAAGGTCTCTACATGGGTAAACGAATTTAATGTAAATTCAAGGGTGAATGTCAACCAATCTCAAGAGTGTTTTCGAACCCAACAGGCTGTAATCCAGGGGTAAGGAACCATAGGCCCGAATCAAGTGTTAATAACGGGACTTCAACCTAGTGTTGAAATATTCCAAACTCAATAGGCTATAATCCAGGAGCAAGAAAACACGGGCCCTCATGATAGATTGCTTGTGTTAGTAGACATGAATTCATGATCTAAGGGGACTCCTAAGATTTCGTTGGATTCGCACTTGAACTGCCCCAACACCCCATGTATTCTAGATTACAGTTAAAATTACCAGTCTTACTCAAATCCATGAATACATCAAGTTTCAATATTGAGTTTATGTCAATGTCAAGTATTCGTGTCAAGTGTTCATGTATTCATGTTAAGTTGTATTCATGGTTCGAGTCAAGTCAATTTCAATAGCAACCATTATATTCTGCTATTCATGTTAAGTTCATGTCAAGTCATAGAATTCTAGTATTCAAGTTTTGGGATATTCAAGTTCAATTGTTCTGGTTCATAATCAAGGGTTCAAGTTTGTGTTTGATTTTGGATTCTGGTTTGAGTTTGGATTCAGATTGGAGTCAGAATCTTATGAAAGGATTTAGCTCTTGAATTTCTTAAGTTCGGGAGTAATCGGGCAACTGCTGCATATGGACGGCAGAATTTATGTCTTTTTCCAAGACAATTGCCATTGATAACTCCGTTAAACTTTTCTAACCTGAATAGGCAAGCACTCACTTTCTCCGGCTCCCCGGGGCTCGAAAGAAATGATACCGTTTAAACATATATTAATCTAGAGTCCTTAATATTGTTTGTTTACATTGTTTTATTCCTCGAGGGGTTTTTATGAAAATATATTAATATTGTTTAAAAATAACCTCGAGGGTGATTTATAATATTTAGGGTTTTCATGAACATGTATTTTAATTGTTATGGTGTTTTAATGATAAAACTTAGCTTTTAAAAGCTTAGGGCATTTTTATGAAAAATACTCCTTTTGGAAACTTGTTGGTATTTTATTAAACTTTTAATCTTTCATTTTAAAAATATAGTTTCATAATAGTTTTTATTGAAAATACGAATTCATAGTTTTATATAATTTCCAAAGTTTAATTTTGTTTAGAAAAGTCGTATTTCTTAAAAAACCGTATTTTTATTTCCTTTCGAGACCGAACACTCTGTGAGGAGTTCTGCATCTCGCTTTACTATCCCAAGGATGTACGATAATCTACACCATCCATTAGCGGGTCCCCTAACGGGAGTTGTAGAGACGTATTTGCCAAGGATTTAAAACATCGATGTAAAAGAAACCTGTTTTGAAACAAGTGTGGTATTTTAATGTAAAACTTATTCTTTAAATAAACCCTATGTTTAGAATCTCGTGATATGAAACCATAGTGTATGTGATGGGGTAGTTCATTACCCCATGAGTTTTCTAGAGGTATATATTTCTAGGTATCGATAAAAAGTTCACTTTTAAATTTTATGGTATTTTGGCGTAACATGCATTCTAAGGTAGCTTTAACAATAACAAAAATTCATTTTAAATTCATATGATATGAAGGTGAAGAATGACATGTAATGATGGTATGTTGGTAAGTGAAATTCCTTATTAATATTAACATGCAATTATAATGGATAATTAAAAGTTTTACAAAAATAAATTTAAAAGTGAAGTTAGCCCCCAAAAGTCGTATTTTGATGGTGATGTGGAAAAGGGCAACAAACGGATGGGTCAAGATGGTTGGGAATTACAAATCTAGGTGTAGGAGAGAAAAGAGGAAGGAGGTAGGGATGGAGACTTATAATTGTGCGTTCGTACTCTTATGAACGAGAAGAAAGAGTAGAGGCCTCGGTTTGTAGAACTGAGACCGAGATTGCGGCTAAGAGGGTATGCTTGATTTACCGACGTCCCCTACGCGAGTTGTGTAGCAGTGGAGGAATCTTAAAAGGATTTTTGAGTGCTTCAAATTCGAGAGTTTGCTTTCACCTTGATCTTGATAGAGATGAACTTGAGTGTACTTGCGAGTTAGAATTTTTTTGAGAGTATTTGAAAGGAACAATTTCAGTATAATTTTGAGAGAATAACTTGGGAATAGGCTCGGTATTTATAGGGGAAAAGAGAAGGGTATGGTCTATTAACAATTGTGATTAAAAAGGATTAAAACCAAGTTAATTGGGATAGCTGAAAGGGTTTCTGTTTTCAGAAGTTTCAAACAATAAAAATGGGTAGTGGGTGGCCCAAAGATTGCACGGGCGGAGCACGGGGACATTTGGGCAAAAACCACCCGCCGGTAGCGGTTAATTGGCGGACTAAAATGAGGCAATTGCCTCGGGGTTCGTGCAGGAAGGGTGGCTACTAATATAGTACCTAAGTGGTGTGAGGTTGTGTTTAGATATAGAGATAGTATATCGATGCACAAGAATTGAAAGGTTGAAAGAATGGAAAATTTTACCGGTGATGACTTGTCATGTGGCTTCGCCTCCTCGAACGTCATTGTAAAAGCCTGCCGGAGGCACATTCCTCTGCCCTTGAGGCATATTTCTCTATGCCTAATGTAATTGATGCTGAGTCTGTGTAGGTGGTCTACGTGGAGCTAGTGCAGGAAAGATAGGTGGGGTGCAGGTGCCTGAATGGTTGGCCTCTACGGAGCTATAATTGCGGGTCTGGGTACTAGTGCTGTGTTAAGACGATATGGGCATGCTCCTATAGCATGAGTAGATACGCCACAAATCAAACACAGGCCATTTTCACACCTGCACTCCTTCGTCAAGTGTCCAGTTCTCTTGCAGTAGAAACAGAAATCTGGACTGGACCGATTAAACGATCTTCCTGGCCTCTTAGGTGCAATAGTCGGCCTAGAAGATGCTCCTCCTGTCATCTGGGTAGCAGGGCATTTTATTCCGGCTGCTGGAGGCTTAGCCTTCTTTTTTACCACAACTTCATAACGGCGTGCTGCCTTCAGGGCGAGTTCATGAGTTGAATAGTCTCCTGTGGCTAATGCCGCTTGAATCTCCGGGTATAAGCCCTGTTACAATCGTTTAGCCTGAATCTCATCGGTTGGGATCAAGTGTGCCGCGAACCAGATATGTTGATGTGTTTTACTGAACAAAATTTTGATACGAATTCTTTACCTACTAAGCATGATGAATTCGACATCATATTCATCCACCGATTTTACCTACATGGAACCTTGTTGCAGGTTGATGAACTGTTGCTCCATATCAAAATGAGCAGTCTCGGGGAAAAACTTCGCATCGAATAGATTGCAGAACATCTTCCACTCTATTGGTTGTGTGAGACGGCTTTCCTCGGCTTTACACCAGACTCTTGCATTATAGGTGAGCTGAAGCTTGGCCATACGAACCTAAGCTATGTCTGGTACCTGTGCTGCTGTAAGGTCATCCACGATACTTTGGGTATATTCTTCTGCCTCAAGAGAACTCTTTTTCCTTGAAAAGTTCCTTGGATGCAACGCAATTGCTTTACTCCAGGTGCTTCGGCTTCGGGACGGTTCATAAGGATAGCAGTCTGCTGCTACTTGTTAGTGATATTTATGCCCTAGAGGCCATTACTATACATATGATGTATATTGTAGTGGATGCTTGGACATATATATGGAGGACTTTCTTGCTCGACATGATAGTATGCTATCTGGTTGCTTTTTATCTTAACATGTACACTGATTGTCTCTATGTTACATGTTGATAAAGCCCTTAGGATGAGTACTTGACTACCAGGATTATGATGCAGATCATACTAGTGGGGACAATATAGTCGCTAAGTACATCCTTCAAATGTTCCTAGTCGTAGGTGTATCGAGACAGGGCATCGATATACCAGAGTAGACTAGCGTATAGCTTCTCGACCCATGTAGATGGGCAATGGATGATCCCATATCCATTGGTGTTTGACATCAGAGATAGTATACGGGTGCTCAGTGGAGACTGGGTACACTGGACGGACTCGCCGAGAACTCCCAGATGGTATTATACCTCACGTCAGATGGCAGTTCTCTGGTGACACTGGTACAAGTTAGTCTGTAGACCCGAGATCGTCATAGAGTCTTGTGTGATTCCCACTATGCTTTGATTTCCACCTTACCACATTCAAGAGAACATGCAAAACGGAGGCTTTTGGGTACAGTCCCGAATCACATGGAGGCAATGAGCGATAGGAGGGGTTTTGTTGTTAGTAATATGTATGCCCTAAAGGCTATTATATGGATAGTGGAAACTTGGACATATAATCTATGGAGATAGATGAATTTCTTGCTCAACATGATAGTACGCTATCTGGTTTACTTTATCTGTACATGTAGATTTGATCTTTTACACATGTTGATAAAGCCCAAAGGATATTTGCTTGACTACTGTGATTATGATGCGGATCATACTAGTGGGGCACATGTAGTCTATAAACATATCTTTGAACAGTTCCTAGTCGAGGGTGTATCGAGACAGGGCATCGATATTCCAGAGTAGACTAGCGTATACTATTCTTGTCCCATATGATGGGCGATGGATGATCCCATATCCATCTGGTGAGGAGACACCAAAGATTGTATGCGGGTGCTCAGTGGAGACTGGGTACACTGAACGGACTCGCCGAGAACTCCTATGTGGTATTATATCTATCGTCGGATAGCAGTTCTCAAGGAACACTGGTACAGGTTAGTCTGTAGACCCGAGATCGTCATAGAGTCTTGTGTGTCCTCCCACTATACTTTGATCTCCACCCTACCACGGCTCTACTGAGTCGTGCAAACAGGTGGTCTTTGGGTACAGTCTCGAGGTGCATGGAGGCAATGAGCGATAGGAGGGGTTTCGTCTCTCCTGGTATTGGGGGTTGATGTTGTACTATGCTCGATTGGCTATAACATGAAGTCCCTGGCCAGGGCTGCTGAGATTTACTGATAAGAGTTATCAGTAGTTTCTCAATCTGTTATGAGCCATACACCAGCATGACTTATTAAGTTACTGGGGTCGACGATACCATCCCTAGACTTGATATGCAGCATATCTGACGAAGAGACCGGACTGTACGGTAAGTGTTGCCAGTTGGCTCGACGGGAGTTTTTACAGCTTCGCTGGTTTTCTTCTGATCGTTTCAATACCCGGATGGCCGTTATGTTTAGCTGACCTCTTGCGGCTTGTAGATGTTTGATATGATCATCATCTACTGCTGTCGTATTGACGAGTCTTAGAGTCCCACAATGAAGTTTCCTGGCTCAGGCAAAACGATGTGGTGTGCATATGAGATATGCGCGGGGCCCGATTAAATACGGTTATGTGATAACGTATATTAATCGGGCATTTTTCTATTTGACGGATCGTATGAGATATGACCGGTTTGCTAAATCAAGTGTTGATTTAACAAATTACATTTAGATTAAATCTTTAAGTAAATCCTTTTGTATGCATGCATGTATGCACATGATGATGTGCATGGACACATACATGCATACATAGTATCATGGTTGTTGATACAAGAATGATGGCAATATAAGACTTATATTGAAGCTTTTAATTTGTATTTATCATTTTAAGTTAATGTAAAGAATATCCACTCATGCTCCTTTATTCTTTAGTGGGTAAGCTTTACTTAACTTAATGAAAAGAATTTCCACCCATGCTTAATTCTTTAGGAAAAGAATTTCCACTCACAATTATGGTGGTAATGGAATAATGGTGATTATTCCTTTCTCATCACTATAAATAGCTTCCTATGTGATATGAAACAAGATGCACACAACAAAGAAAAAAATTGAGTTCAAGGGTGTGAAGAATACAAGCTATCATATGTGATATGATAGAAAGCTCAAGCCACCATTATCTTCTTCTTCCTCTCTTGATTTCTCTCTTGAGTGAAGATTGACAAAGGAAAGGATTTCAATTGAAGAACATAAACCACATTATCATACTACACACATCTAGCCGATTTGTGTAGGGTGTTTACTCTACTTCGTTTGCGAAACAAGTAAGGTAAGGAGCTTTAGGCAAAGGGACTTCGGGTGGATCATCGTGGACAAGGAAGGCTTCCATCGATCCGTTCCAAACTCTCATAGTGCCAAGGAGTCACCGAGGGAGATCTACAAAGGTTGTAATCTTTCCTCTTAGTGATAGTTTTACATTTGCATGTGATGCTTATTTGTATGAATCCCTAAAACTTCTAGTTTCGATTCTTGTCGAGTTAACTTAGCACCTCTAAAATTTTGATTATGGCATGTGTGATGCTACCGAACCCTTGACGAGGTGCTAGGCCAGCCCTTCAGTGGTATCAGAGCCAAGCTAGAGCTTTAGGCGATGTTAAACGTCCGATCGAACCACGAAACACCAATTTGGACCGCTCTCTGGAATTTTTTTGAAAATTGGATTTTTCCAAATTAAAAGGTCTTAAAAAAATCAGCAGGCATTTCTGAAAATTACCATAAACAATTTTTTGAATGTTCCCTCCAAAGCGCCGCGGATGGGCGGCCAAAGCATGGCTTTGGCCGCGCATCCGCGGCCGTACAGGGGGCTCAGTGAAAATTGTTTTTTGCAAAGAACCTGATTAATTCTGTACTTGCCTCTGAAATAGTTTAAACTTGCTCGAGTGTTGAGTTTTCTGGAGATAAATTGTATTTGGTGATTCGATTGGAAAAGTTTAACTTCGTTCAGATTTTCAGATTTTTAGAACTTGTTAAAATGTTTGAACGAATATCAGAAACACAATTTTTTCCCGTATTGGAACAATTCCAAGTGTTGGATTTTTCCCTAGTTCGAAACTTTCGAAAAACATGCAAGCGTATCTGTGGACACTCTAGAAGAACATAACCTTAACTCGATTATGTGACAGTCAAAACTATCACTGAACCTTAGGGTTTGTGGTAGTTTAGCGTTGCCACATGTGAGGCGTTGGTTTGGCCCTTCTACGGTTGGTCCATAAGGGGCTGTGGCATGTTCTAGAAATTTTTGAACTCGACTCAAGTGTTGTGCAGTTTGGGAAATCTTGGGTGTTTGTTTATTCGATCGAAGAGTTTAACATTGTCTATTTATCTGAAATGTGATACAATATGTGGAATTCATATAGTTAGGCATGAAATATGAAGTATGTGATATTTCGAATTTATGATGTCTAAGGTGATTGTGGATTTCAAATGTTGTAGTTTTTCATTTTATTTTCTGCGACCGTAAGTGTAGTATGTGGTGTATCGCTGTTTTCGTTGCTATACGTCAACGACAATCGGGATACGCATACTTACTTACGTTGATGATATAAGATATTATGTGTTGCTGAGATATGATGAGTAGGATTGTCGCGACTGAATAGCCGGGGTTTTTTTTATGTGAGATGAGAGTTTTATTTTTCATTCATGTATAAATCAATTGTATATTATTTACTTTTCCGCATTAGGATAGACCCAAGGAGGGGAGCACAAGTGACCGGGTTCTAGGGTTCAGTGGGAGGCCATCTCGAGGAGTCGAGACCGGGTCTCCTAAACTCTAGAATTGGCGGGATCACTTGCCGCTCTCCTAGGGGTCTAGGGGTGTGGGCTTGGCTATTCATCACGACCGTGGAATCCGTATTTTCTATTGTTGGCTCGATACAAAATACGGACATCCTAGATATCCTTTTATATGCTTCTGCTGTTGATATTCTGTAATGTGATTACTTAGTATCTGAGACGAATGGATTATTATTATATATATGATATATAATAAACGTTGCTTATATTTTACACCCGCGCTAGTCCCGCCCCGCTATGCCGTTAGTTAAGTAACCTAACGGTGCATAACGGGACACTGTGGCGAATGCGGATGGTATAAGTATACGTTCTATTCTGTGATGGCTTAGGAACTTAAATGATGGGATCGCATTAATGAGATTAATGTAAAGAAAAGAAACCTAATGATGTTGTAGAATCGGATTTGAAACAAACTCGGCTTTTTATGAAAAATGCAAGTTTCAAGAAGATGCGGAGCTTAAGCCACTCCTTTTCTTAACCGTTTGATTCTACAACGAGATCAAGTTCAAAGCGTTAAAGGTTTTCTTAAAAACCATCCGCAACCCTCCGTCATTTTAGGAAGCAGAGTACTTAGTATTCGTGCTGCGTATGTTGATTATAGTCAAGGCGTAGTGTACGGTAGCTAAGTGATGTCTTCCTACAAAGCATATGATGCGATTAGTTAGGACATTCATGTGATTATGTTGATCATAGTCAAGGGTCATATGGGTGGGTCTAATTAATCACGAAATGACGGGTAGAATTTGACTAGTACTTATGATATGTTGACCATAGCCAAGGTCATAAGTGACTAGGGGTAAAAACCATATCGGGAATTTCAAGAGTTGAAATTTGCAATGAGATTGCATACCATCTATGTGATAGTTGGATCTCGATCTCACTGTGAGTAAGTGTTACTTCCAGGAAAATTATTCCTGGCTAGTTTTCTTTTCAGGTTTTGAAAGAAAATTTGATAAAAGCAGTGGGAGACATCGATTAGATAAAATAATAACCAATCTAATTCTTTGAAAGAGCAATTCGCTAAGTGTATCCTTTTCTCTCTCCGAATGGCAGTTACAGATGTCAGGACTTAAGCTTCTACTTGAGAAAAATAAACTTACAGGACCAAATTATAAAGAATGGTTGAGGAACTTAAACATTGCACTTTCATATGATAAGGTATCATATGTCCTCAATACTGAAGCCCCACCCGTCCCAGGACCTGAATCATCTATCTCGGATAGGGAGATCCGAAAAACTTGGGAAAATGACTGCAACACGGCCAAGTGCCTCGCGCTCGCTTCTATGGACAATGTCCATCAGAAGCAACACGAGAATATGGATGTGCAATCCATCTTTCTTCACACAAAGGAGTTGTATGAAGAGCAATCTCGTACCTTGAGATACGAGGCATCTAGAAAGCTGTTTCAGATGCGAATGGCCGCTGGTGCATCAGTTGGAGACCATGTTTTGAAAATGATTGGTCTTATTGAAGAACTTGAGGGACTGGGATGGACTATGGATAATGAGCAATATACGGATATTGTTTTACAGTCTCTCCCCCCTGCCTTTGCTCCGTTCATAGTAAATTTCAATATGAATGGTTTGGAGAAATCATTGCCTGAACTTCTCAATATGTTGAGAAGTGCAGAGAACACATTGAAAACGGCAAGGACTCCCGCTCTGCTTGCTGGGCCATCTTCCTCTTCATTCCCAAAAGCTAAGGCCAAGGGAAAGAAGAAGAAGAAGTCTATCACACAGAAAGGAGGAGTTAGAAAGGCAAAGAGGAAAGACAAAGTCGGGGCTATGGGAAGTGGAAAAGGAGAATGTTTTTACTGTAAAAAGTCAGGACATTGGAAACGCAACTGTGCTGAATATCTTGCTGATCTCAAGAAGAAGAAGCATGCTGATGCTTCCACTTCAGGTGTGTTTGTAACTGAAAACTGTTTTTCTTTAAACTCTGCATCCTGGGTATTGGATACCGGTTCTGGTTCTCACATCTGCAATTGTATGTAGGGATTGAGAAATAGTAGAGTTTTAAAAATTGGAGATCATACTCTGCGGGTTGGAAATGGTTCCAATATACATGCTGTATCCGTGGGAGAGTATCATCTAGGGTTGCCTTCAGGAAGTATTTTGGTTTTGAACCCGTGTTATTTTGTACCAAGTATGCTGTGTAACATAATATCCGTTTCTTTGTTGGACAATAAATGATATCATTTTATGTTGCAAAATAATGTTATGAACATTAACCTGAATCAAGAGTTGATTGGGTTTGGTACACTAAATAACGGTATTTACATCCTGAACCAACACACAGTTTTCAATATACAACATACTAGTAAAAGAAAGTTTTCAGATATAAATGAAGCTTTTCTTTGGCATTGTAGACTTGGTCATATTAATGAAACAAGACTAAACAAGCTACATAAAGATGGATATTTAAATCCGTTTGAATATAAATCTTATGCGACTTGCCAGTCTTGTATCAAAGGTAAAATGACCAAAACTCCGTTTAGTGGACACGGAGAGAGGGCTGGTGAACTCTTAAGCCTCATACATAGTGATGTATGCGGACCAATGTCTACACATGCAAGAGGTGGTTTTTCATACTTCATAACTTTTACTGATGATTTCTCAAGATTCGGACACGTGTTTTTGATAAAGCACAAATCTGAAGCTTTTGAGAAATTCAAGGAGTATAAACTTGAAGTAGAGAAGCAAACAGGCTTGAGCATCAAGAAACTTCGATCGGATCGAGGTGGAGAGTATTTAAGTACAGAGTTTCTAGACTTCTTAAAAGAGAATGGGATTCTCTCTCAGCTCACTCCTCCTTACACACCACAGCACAATGGTGTGTCAGAACGGAGGAATCGTACCCTATTGGATATGGTGCGATCCATGATGTGTGATGCTGAGTTACCGTTTTCCTTTTGGGGACATGCATTGGATACAGCAATGTATCTATTGAACAGGGTGCCAACCAAGACCGTGTCTACCACTCCATATGAGATGTGGAATGGAAAGAGACCATCTCTTAAAAGGTTTAGGATTTGGGGTTGTCCGGCTTTTGTTAAAAAGCAGAATCCAGACAAACTCGAGACACGATCGGTCATGTGTAAATTTGTGGGGGTATCCAAAACATTCGTATGGATATCTATTCTACCACAAAGAGGAACAAAAGGTGTTTGTTGCTCAGCATGCCACATTTTTGGAAAATTAGTTCTTTACGGAAAGTACTAATGGCAATATGGTAGAACTAGAAGAGGTTCTAGAGACACAAATTACTCAGGAGGAATTGGTTGAAACTGATGTTGCAGTAGAACTTCAAGAACCTCAGCCGCTCAGGAGGTCTAGTAGAACTTCTCACCCACCAGAGAGATACTATGGGTTTCTCATAGATGGTGATAGAGAAGATTGCATCTTGGATGATGATGACCCTACTAGTTTTCAGCAAGCTATCATGAGTGGTGACTCAGTGAAATGGCTGGAAGCAATGAGATCCGAAATGGAGTCAATGTACACCAACAAAGTATGGACTTTGGACGTTGCGCCTCCTGGGATAAAACCCGTTGGGTGCAAATGGATCTTTAAGAGAAAGATTGGTGTAGATAGACAGGTAGAGACCTATAAAGCAAGGCTTGTAGCGAAAGGTTTTCGTCAAAGACCAGGCTTGGACTATGATGAAACTTTCTTTCCGGTAGCAATGCTTAAATCCATTAGGATCCTACTTGCTATTGCTGCTCACTATGATTATGAAATATGGCAGATGGACGTGAAAACAGCATTTCTAAATGGTGATTTAGAAGAATGTGTTTTTATGGATCAGCCAGAGGGCTTCATTGATAGTGGGAGCAGCGGGAAAGCATGTAGATTGCTTAAATCCATTTATGGATTAAAGCAGGCCTCAAGGAGCTGGAACATCTGCTTTGATGATACAATCAAAGAGTTTGATTTTGTCAGAAATGAATATGAACCATGTATTTATAAGAAAATTGTAGGGAGTACTGTCACATTCCTCGTATTGTACGTAGATGACATTCTCCTGATAGGAAATGATATTCCTATGCTACAATCGGTCAAACTATTCTTATCACAAAGGTTCTCCATGAAGGACCTGGGTGATGCCTCGCGCATTTTGGGCATTAGGATCTATAGAGATAGATCCAAGAGGTTATTGGGACTGTCCCAATCAAAGTACATAGACACCATTCTAAAGAGGTTTAGTATGGAAGATTCCAAGCGTGGTGCCTTGCCTGCTAGTCATGGAATCACTCTCTCCAAGGACTTCTGTCCGAAGACTGATGAAGAGAGAGCTCGCATGAGCGTTATACCCTACGCTTCAGCCGTGGGATCTATAATGTATGCGATGTTGTGTACGCGCCCTGATGTGGCTTATGCACTGGCTGTAGTAAGCAGGTATCAATCCAACCCAGGGGAGAAACATTGGATAGCAGTGAAGAACATTCTTAAGTACTTGCGAAGGACTAAAGAATTGTTCTTGGTGTATGGTAATGGGGATCTCCAGATGGAGGCCTTTACCGATTCAAGCTTCCAAAGTGACAAGGATGACAGTAAATCAATCTCAGGGTTTGTATTTACCCCAAATGGAGGAGCGGTTAGTTGGAAGAGTTCCAAACAGGACACCGTTGCAGACTCCACGATGGAAGCTGAGTATATTGCTGCAAGTGATGCTGCTAAGGAAGCCGTCTGGATGAAGAAGTTCATTGCGGAACTAGGAGTAGTTCCAACCATTGTTGATCCAATACTATTGTATTGTGATAATAATGGAGCTATAGCATTAGCCAAAGAACCAAGGTCCCATCAGAAATCTAGACACATCCTAAGGAGATATCATCTGATCCGGGAGATAGTAGATCGCCAGGAGATCGAGATTCGGAGAGTAGATACAAAGGATAACACAGCGGATCCATTCACCAAGGCACTTTCACAGCCTCAGCATGAGCGACTGTTTGAAATGTTGGGTATGAGATACGCCAATAACTGGCCTTAGTGCAAGTGGGAGATTGTTAGTAATATGTATGCCCTAAAGGCCATTATATGGATAGTGGAAACTTGGACATATAATCTATGGAGATAGATGAATTTCTTGCTCAACATGATAGTACGCTATCTGGTTTACTTTATCTGTACATGTAGATTTGATCTTTTACACATGTTGATAAAGCCCAAAGGATATTTGCTTGACTACTGTGATTATGATGCGGATCATACTAGTGGGGCACATGTAGTCTATAAGCATATCTTTGAACAGTTCCTAGTCGAGGGTGTATCGAGACAGGGCATCGATATTCCAGAGTAGACTAGCGTATACTATTCTTGTCCCATATGATGGGCGATGGATGATCCCATATCCATCTGGTGAGGAGACACCAAAGATTGTATGCGGGTGCTCAGTGGAGACTGGGTACACTGAACGGACTCGCCGAGAACTCCTATGTGGTATTATATCTATCGTCGGATAGCAGTTCTCAAGGAACACTGGTACAGGTTAGTCTGTAGACCCGAGATCGTCATAGAGTCTTGTGTGTCCTCCCACTATACTTTGATCTCCACCCTACCACGGCTCTACTGAGTCGTGCAAACAGGTGGTCTTTGGGTACAGTCTCGAGGCGCATGGAGGCAATGAGCGATAGGAGGGGTTTCGTCTCTCCCGGTATTGGGGGTTGATGTTGTACTATGCTCGATTGGCTATAACATGAAGTCCCTGGCCAGGGCTGCTGAGATTTACTGATAAGAGTTATCAGTAGTTTCTCAATCTGTTATGAGCCATACACCAGCATGACTTATTGAGTTACTGGGGTCGACGATACCATCCCTAGACTTGATATGCAGCATATCTGACGAAGAGACCGGACTGTACGGTAAGTGTTGCCAGTTGGCTCGACGGGAGTTTTTACAGCTTCGCTGGTTTTCTTCTGATCGTTTCAATACCCGGGTGGCCGTTATGTTTAGCTGACCTCTTGCGGCTTGTAGATGTTTGATATGATCATCATCTACTGCTGTCGTATTGACGAGTCTTAGAGTCCCACAATGAAGTTTCCTGGCTCAGGCAAAACGATGTGGTGTGCATATGAGATATGCGCGGGGCCCGATTAAATACGGTTATGTGATAACGTATATTAATCGGGCATTTTTCTATTTGACGGATCGTATGAGATATGACCGGTTTGCTAAATCAAGTGTTGATTTAACAAATTACATTTAGATTAAATCTTTAAGTAAATCCTTTTGTATGCATGCATGTATGCACATGATGATGTGCATGGACACATACATGCATACATAGTATCATGGTTGTTGATACAAGAATGATGGCAATATAAGACTTATATTGAAGCTTTTAATTTGTATTTATCATTTTAAGTTAATGTAAAGAATATCCACTCATGCTCCTTTATTCTTTAGTGGGTAAGCTTTACTTAACTTAATGAAAAGAATTTCCACCCATGCTTAATTCTTTAGGAAAAGAATTTCCACTCACAATTATGGTGGTAATGGAATAATGGTGATTATTCCTTTCTCATCACTATAAATAGCTTCATATGTGATATGAAACAAGATGCACACAACAAAGAAAAAAATTGAGTTCAAGGGTGTGAAGAATACAAGCTATCATATGTGATATGATAGAAAGCTCAAGCCACCATTATCTTCTTCTTCCTCTCTTGATTTCTCTCTTGAGTGAAGATTGACAAAGGAAAGGATTTCAATTGAAGAACATAAACCACATTATCATACTACACACATCTAGCCGATTTGTGTAGGGTGTTTACTCTACTTCGTTTGCGAAACAAGTAAGGTAAGGAGCTTTGGGCAAAGGGACTTCGGGTGGATCATCGTGGACAAGGAAGGCTTCCATCGATCCGTTCCAAACTCTCATAGTGCCAAGGAGTCACCGAGGGAGATCTACAAAGGTTGTAATCTTTCCTCTTAGTGATAGTTTTACATTTGCATGTGATGCTTATTTGTATGAATCCCTAAAACTTCTAGTTTCGATTCTTGTCGAGTTAACTTAGCACCTCTAAAATTTTGATTATGGCATGTGTGATGCTACCGAACCCTTGACGAGGTGCTAGGCCAGCCCTTCATTTGTTTCTCCCGGTATTGGGAGCTGATGTTGCGCTGTGCTCGATTGGTTATAACAGGAAGTCCCTGGCTAGGGCTGCTTCAGAGATATACAGGTAAGTGTTATCAGTAGTTTCTCGACCCGTTATGAGCCTCATATCGACACGACTTATCGAGTTACTGGGGTCTGACGTTTACCACCCCTAGACGAGATATGCGACATATCAGACGAAGAGACCGGACTGTACGGTAGTGTTACTGATTGGATTCGCAGGAGTGTGAGCATGCTTGCTTGTTGATCTTCTGATCGTTCAATACCCGGGTGGCTGTTACGTTTAGCAGACCGCTTGCGGCTTGTGGGTGTTTGATATGATCATCACCTGCTGCCGGCGTATTGACGAGTCTTTAGAGTCCTATACAGAGGTTTCCTGGCTCAAGCAAAAAAGAGTAGGAGCACATATATGATATGTGCGGGACCGAGATTGATACGATATGAGATACCGTAATCTATTCTCGCGATATGAGATATCGGTCGGTTATATATGATATAGCCGGGTTATCGGATCAAGTGTTGATTCGATAAGTTGATTCATATGATATTAGTCAGTTATAGGTGATATAGCCGGATTATTAAATCAAGAGTTGATTTGATAATCTAATGTATAATTATATATTTGATATATTACATTACATTAACTAGTTTTAGCTCACTTATAATTTCTTTTCTCACTTTGGATACATTAATATATATGTGATATATGTTAAATGTATCATGCTAGGTTACAAATGCAACTAGGGTTTATGAGACTTGAACCATGCTGGGGTTAGATTAGGGTTTATGTTTATTATTAAGGAAATTCAAAAATTGTGGAATTAGTCATGGTTGATATTTTGCAAGAAGCTTATAGGCTTCTTTGACTTTGTCCACCCTTTTTATCTACCTTAAGATATTTGTTAACCTAGCTTTAACCCTAGCTCATGGTTAAATCTCTACAAGGGTTAAGCATGCCATGCTTAAACCTTGGTTGTATTTTTAACCTCAACAATAATTCATTCTCTCTTGTGATTTTCTTCATCTTCTTCATGAGCTCAAAGAGAAAAGAGTTTTCTAGGGTTTGAGTTTGTGATGAAAACTTGTGAGAATATGAAATCAAATGTGAGAAAAATTCCTACTTCATCATCCTCTACTACTTGCCATTTAGTATAGGGTGTATTCTTCACTAATTCCATGATTAGTGAAGAGATAGTTAGGGTTAGTGTCTCCTCGACGTAGATCATCTTCGGCCTCGAAGACTTCGAAGCAAGCATGTTCGTTTCTTTATCGGAGCCTCTCTAGAGTCCGGGACTTCTTGATCGCGGCGAAGGGACTACTACACGGAGCTATTAAAATGAAGGACCGGTCTACAAAGGCTGTATTCCTTGCTCACTAGACTTTCAAAGTGTTTGCATTTATATTTCCGTCGATTTCTAGTTAACGATTCTTTGTTAAGATTAGCTAAAACGGCAAAAATTTGAATTTGGCATGGACGATGCTTCCCGAAACCATGCTGCCGTCTTAGGTAACCCTGCAGTGGTATCAGAGCCATGCTAGAAATTTATACGGATTTTGTTAAGATTACGAAACCGAAACAACTCCGAAACTTGAAACTACGAAATCCAGTTTCTGTCGATTTTAAATAATTGTCAAATTTTTTTTAAACAAGTACAGAGTGCTATATAGGATATAACATGAACACTGGAGAAATTTGAGGTCATTCTGAGACAAAGTGGCCGGCCCTATACATGCTCATCTCGGCCAAATCCGAGCACCCCCCTCTTTTTTCAGTGTTCAATTGACTGGGTTTTGGTGTTTTAGGTGTTGTTTATTTTTTCTAATTTTGCATGTGATGTAATCTTACACTATAAGCAATTCGGAGTGTTTCGTATTCGTAGTTTTAACATTGTTTCGGGTTATTCACATATTGTCAAGGCGAAGTTAAAAAGTTCGATCGAATGTCCAAATCTAATTTTTCCATGTTTAACGTATTCGGAAAAATATGCAAGTGATTCTGTGGACCCTCTAGAAGAACGAAACCTTAACTCGATTATGTGACCGTCAGAACCGCCACTAAACCCTAGGGTTTGTGGTAGTTCGGCGTTGTCACATGTGAGGCGTTGGTTTGACCTTTCTACGGCCGGTTCATAGGTATTGTGGCATCTTCTGGGTATTATTAAAACTATGCTCAAGTGTTGAGCTGTCGGGAAATTGTGGGACTTTAATGAATCGATTGAAAAGTTTAACGTCGTCCGGATATTATGTGATGGGATACAATATTTGGAATCTACAAATGTAGTTATGCGATAACTAGGTTGAATTTTATAAATCTAGCAGTTTAGTCTCATTTTGATCGGTTGCCACAGTATTTTGATGTGATCAAAAGTCCGTCGCAATCACGTAGCGTACGCGGATACTCACCGGGTAAATTTAATAGATAGCCACACCCTATAACCCCGACTAAGTGACTGTAGGAGAACCCCGTCGCTAAAAGCATCCGTTCGGGTGCTCGCGACAGCGGTGTTCCGCCTTAGTGCACTTCGTCGACGGCATCGGGGGGTGCGGCCGTCTACTAAATTTTCCGACGAGCATTCGATCAGGATGTCGGGAATCTTGTTGAATTGCCCGACTTATTATTGAAAAGTGTTTTCGATATTGAGACTAGAATCGGGGTTTATAATTGTTAGGCATGCGATGTCTAAGGAATTCATTTGGTTAGTCATGTGATGTCTAAGGATGGTTGCGGATTCCAACTGTTGTAGTTTTTCACTTTCTTTTCTGCGACCATATGTGTAATATGTGGTGTATCGCCGGTTTTCGTTGCTATATGTCAAGGACAATTGGGATACGCATATTTACTTACGTTGATGACATGTGATGTTATGTGTTGCTGGGATATGTTATATTGGATTGTCGTGTTTTGAATAGCCGGGGGTTTTATGTGAGATGAGAGTTTTTCATTTTCATTCATGTAAAATTCATTGTATATAATATTCTTTTATTGGGGCACTTCTGGGTTGAGGATGATGTCACCATTGTATATTATTTACTTTTCCGCATTAGGATAGACCCAAGGCGGGGAGCATAAGTAACCGGGTTCTAGGGTCCAGTGGGAGACCATCTCGAGGAGTCGAGACCGGGTCTCCTAACTCTAGAATTGGTAGGGTTGCTTGCTTCTCTCGTAGGGGTCTAGGGGTATGGGATTGGCTATTCATCACGACCGTGGAATCCGTGTTTTATACATGCTTAAAATAAAATCCGGAAATCCTAGTAAATCCAATATTTCATATGTTGTTTTCTGCTGCGATATCTGTGATGTGATCATTTGATATATTGATGAGATGAATACAGGATATAGTATATGTGATATATTATATAGAAGTTGCTTATGTTTTACACCCGCTCTAGCACTGCCCCGCTCTGCCGTTAGTTACCTAACTTAACGGTGCACGAGGAATGCGGATGGCATAAGTGTATTGTATTTATCTGTGATGTTTAGTTAACTTAAAATGATGGGACTTCATTAATGAGATTAATGAAATAAAAGAAACCTAAAGATGTTGTGGAATCGAATTTTAAATAACAGGTAGCTCTAGTTGTTGCTTTGCATAGCGGTATTCCTTGTAGAATATCCAGCACCTTATTCGATAAGGAAAGAGCCGAGATCCCTTCACCGAGAGTGACCTCTTTAGCAATAACTGGCAGATGCTACAAATACTCGGTTTTTCTTTTGATTTCTTCTATAGTTTTTGCTTTGCATAGTGGTATTTGTGAAATATCATGCACCTCATTCGACGAGGAAAGAGCCGAGATCCTTTCACCGGGAGTGACCTCTTTAGCAAAACTAGCAAAGGCCTAAAAAACACTCAATTTTAAATCATTTGATTCTACAACGATATCAAGTTCATTACGCAAAGGGTTTTCTTAAAAGCCTGTCATAGCCCTCCGTCATTTCATATAAGTACTTCATAGTATTCGTACTACGTTTGTTGGCCTGCGTGAAGGCGTAGTGTGTGGTAGCTATTTATGCTTATCTGCTAAAGCATATGATGCGATTGAGTTAGGGTAGTCGTGCGACTTTGTTGGCCTGCGTTAAGGGTCGTGCGGGTGGGTTTAATTCAATCGGGAAATGTATGGGTTGAACTTGACTAGCGGACTATGGTTTGTTGGCCTGCGTCAAAGTCATAGGACGCTAGGGGAAAAATATTATCGGGAATTTCAAGTGTTGAAACTTGCAATGAGATTGCATACCTCCTATGAGATAGTTGGATCCCGATACCCACTGCGAGTAAGAGTTACTCCTGAGAGAGTTTTATACATTACAATTAGCCGATCAAGTAGGTGTCTAGAAAGGTGTCAACGGGGTTACGCCCCTGGAAAAATGAGGTTTACTTTAATTAGGTCCGTGCGAAAGCACGGGGAACCTCCCTCAAAGTAGGAACCTCCCTCAAAGTACCGGCACTGGCCTGGCTGAAAGATTGGTGAACTTGTAGGGTGTAATTAATCCCGGCTAGTCTTTCCTTTTAGGGTTTGAAGGAAGATTTGATTAAAACAGTGGGAGTTATCCTGATTAGATATATTAATAACCAATCTAATCTTGCAAGAGCATACGCTGAGTGTTTTCTTCTCTCTCTCTCTCCAGGTAGCGACCATGTCACGCCTTAATCAAGATAATAATATGGATGTATTGACCAAACCCGCTTGTTATACTGAGCTGGGGAACGTTGGTCGAGCTCCAACTTATAATTGTTATAAGACCGAGCAGGAAATAGGGGATTACCAGAATTCCCGTACCGCCCAAACGAAGAAAGTACATGATGATGCATCTTCTTCGAGTGTATTCATTACCGAGAACTGTTTCTCAGTATCCTTTATGTCCTGGGTATGTGATACCGGATCAGGATCCCGCATATGTAATCTGTTACATGGGCTACAGATAGGTAGAGAACTGGGAATAGGTGATAAGTTTCAAGAGTTGGAAACGATGCAAGTGTTGCAGCCAAGTTGTTAGCAGTTATCACCCTGTATTACGAAATACATTGATTCTGAACGAATGTTATTAGATACCGAACCTGATATACAGCATCATATCAGTCTCTTTATTTAGTATAGAAGGATATAATTTTGTATTGTTGGATAATGTTTTGAACATTTCCTATATCAAGAGTTGATCGGTTCAGGCATGTTATCTAAAAGCATATACATTCTAAATCAAATCACAGTTCTTAACGTACAAAATACATACAAGAGGAAGAGTTCAGAAATGAACGAATTCTTCTTGAGGTATTGTAGACTAGGTCATATCAATGCGACCCGACTGGCTAAGTTACATTTAGATGCATATTTAAATCAGTTTAAATTTACATCTTGTGAAACTTGCCAGTCATGTCACAAAGATAAGATGACCATAGCTCCATTTATTGGAAACAGAGAAAGAGTTAGTGAACTCTTGGGATTGATACATGATGATGTATGTAGGTCCCCTGTCTATGCATGCCAGGACCGGTTCTTTGTACATCATTACATTCACTGATGATCTCTCAAGATTCGGACATATGTTCCTATTGAAACACAAGTCTGAACCTTTTGAAAAATTCATAGAATATAAGTTAGAAGTAGAGAACCAAAACGGGTATAAGTATTATGTCCTTTCATATGATCAGGGAGGAGAATACTTGAGCACGGAGTTCCTGGACTATTCTAAAGGAGAATGAGATTCCCTCTCAGCATTACTCCTCCGTATACACCACAGCACGTCGGTATATCGGGACGGAGCAATCGCACCCTATGTGATATGGTGTGCTCTATGATGAGTACTACTGAGTTGCCTATTTCCTTTTGGGGTTATGCACTTGAGAAGCTGCATACCTATTGAATAGGGTTCCAACCAAATCAGATGCCTACCACTCCATATGCGATATGGTATGGGAAGAGCCCATCTCTTAAGTAAGTTAAGATTTGGGGTTGTCTGGCATATGTCAAAAGCAAAATCCGGACAAGCTCGAGGCAAGGTTAGTTCTGGGAAGTTTGTTGGATATCCTAAGCATTAGCAAGGGAATATCTTCTACCACACCGAGGAACAAAAGGTGTTTTGTTTCTCAGCATTCCACCTTTTGAGAAAGGGAATTTCTTGTGAAGAAATTATTGGTCATGAGGTAGAACTGGAAGGAGTTCCATCTATACAAACTGCAGCTGATGATTTGGTAGAACCGGAAGATTAAATAGTTCCCAACGAACCTTAGCCTCTCCGCCGATCTGGTAGGGTTCCTCACCCACCTGAGAGATACTTCGGTTTCTCTATGACAGTGGGAGCGAGGATTGCATCATGAGATGATGACCCAACTAGTTTCGAGCAGGCCATCAAGAGTGGGGACTCTGTAAGAATGGCTGGGTGCTAAGCGATCTGAGATGGAATCCATATACACCAACAAAGTATGGACTTTGGTTTCTTTATCTGAAGGGTGTTTGGGTAAAAATTTACACCCCGGTTGACCAAGTCAAAATCAAAGTCAACCCCAAGCCAAGTGGACCCATGCCCGGGTCGAGTCCGAACAAGAAGCGGCCGGCCTCCCCCCATGCCAAGATAAAATTTTGTAATAAATAATTTTATTGTATTTCTTTTATTTTATTTTATGAAGGAATGTAAGAAAAATGGGCATAAAGCCAAATTTTGGTAAAGCCCATGGCTTATGTGCAAAAAGAAATGGCACATGAGCCATAGGATAGGCAAAATGCTATTTTGTGAAGCCCAAGGGGCTATGTGTAAAGTGTAGCAAGGATAATGAAAATATCCCAACAACTTTTCTTTCTCTCTCCAAAAGAATCCAGATCTGAGATCTTTCTCCTTCCTCAAGATTCTAAAACCTTCTTTTTTTTGAATTAAATCAAGAGTTTTACTCTTCCTTTTATAAAACCAAATAGTTTTTCATCACAAAACCCACAAAGAAGAACTCAGATCTCCCATCAGATTTTAAAAATGAGAGATTTTTAAAATCTCATACTTCTTGTTCATCAAGACCCAGCCAACAGAGGAGGAAGAAGGAGACCCGTCTCCAAAAATCCCACCTTGGGAAGATCCAGAACCAAAGGGAGAAACAGAGCAACCCCCTTTGATCATTTCTAAACTTTTTAGGAGTTTAACTCAACAAATCGGGAGCACAGCTCCCAGTGCAGGGACCAAAGTCCCCTTTCTGTTTGACGCCCAGCGTCCAGCGCCCAGAGCGCTTGCGCCCACGTGCCGAGCATGTGGTGCGCCCAGAGCACTTGCGCCCACGTTCCGAGCACGTGGTGGGCCCAGCGCCCCGAGCGCTTGCGCCCACGTGCCGAGCACGTGTTGCGCCCAGCGCCCAGCGCGCTTGCGCCCACATGCCGAGCACATGGTACGTTAGCGCCCAGAGCGCTTGTGCCCACATGCCGAGCACGTGGTGCGCCCAGCGCCTGGTGCGCTAGCGCCCACGTGCCGAGCACGTGGTGCTCCTAGCGCTCAGAGCGCTCGCACCCAGTGCGCTAGCGCCCAGCGCCTGCGTGCCATGCATGCGAGGCGCTGGCCCCCACGCATCCTTTGGATGCCCTTTCCCGTTATATATATATGTATATATATATATATGTATATATATATGTATATATATATATATGTATATATATATATATACATATACACACACGTGCCGAGCACGTGGTGCGCCCAGCGCCCGGTGCGCTTGCGCCCACGTGCCGAGCACGTGGTGCGCCCAGCGCCCGGTGAGCTAGCGCCCACGTGCCGAGCACGTGGTGCGCCTAGTGCCCAGAACGTTCGCGCCCAGCGCCTGCATGCCATGCACGCGAGGCGCTGGCCCCCACGCATCCTTTGGATGCCCTTTCCCTTTATATATATATATATATATGTATGTATATATATATACATACACACACACACATACTTTATAACACTGTCCCTCTCAAAAAAAAATTGGGCCGGGACGCTGCCCCGCACCCCGCACCCCGCAAGGGGGCTGCTGGCCCCCTTGACCCCCAGCCCGCTATCCGGGTAGTAGGACCCCCGTAAAAACTCTGCGTGGCTCCCGATATATCCAAGCCACCCCTCCAAAACACAACACTGTACATTGAGTTCGCATGACCAGTTTAACCCGTCAATCGGAGGTTCCTTCGCTCCAAAGGCGAGGGGCAATTAACGGCAGCTTAGTCCACGGTTGCCGGAGATTCGGATCCCCACAATCAATAAACCCCTGCCTACCCCAGGCAGGGGGAATCTGTAATGCGCCTGACAAGCGTGCGCGTATTCCCATCTCAATGGGGTGACGAAAACACCCTACAGATTCCGGCACGCCCGGTGGGACCAATCTCTCCTCCTATATTTCGGGTCAAACGTTCATGCGAACTCAATCAATATACATATCGATTGCCTATACTGAAATGATGTTTTCTTTCCGTGGAGCAATCAACTTTCGACGACAATGTCTCCCAAGACGAATTCAGCTTCCAACGTGACCCCGATCCCGTACGTGGTCAAGGTCAATGCTCGTGTGGTTCTCCCTGCAAGTCTCAGTCGACAGTGGGAGGAACTGCCCCGCCAGTTTGGCTCCGTCATCATCTACCCTGCCGGAAGCGCTCATCTGGCAGAAATCCCGGCAAAACAGGTGGCCAAGCCGATCTCAAGGGGTAAGAGGCCGAATGTTGTGATCGCTAAGGCACCACAACCGAAGATTAAGACGGTGTCTGAACGACTCTCTGGCGCTCTAGCTGGGGGCAAGATTTCCGGTACAAAGGCCAACATCAAACGTTGCGGACGAGCCCAGGCGATGACTCCAACAAATGCACGAACGGGCGTCTTCTCTGGCCTCTCTATCAATCGGTCTACGGCGTCTTCCCGAAGAGCCGGAGCCTGCCAAGCGCTCAAATCAGAAAAGTTAAGGAAGAAGCGGCTCAGGTATCGAGCCAACAAGAGGGCCAGGACTCCGGCCAAGTGGAATCTTATGAGGTTCCAAGAGCAAAGCCACCCCGCGACGACGGCTGAATTGGCCGTAAAAATCAGCAATTCCTTCGAACCTCTGAAGTGGGTTCAGAAAAATGCCGTGACCGCCAGAATTAAGAAGACAGTGGTCCGAACGTTGCTACCAAGAGACGTGTCCCCGCCCCAACAGAAAAAGTATGACACTGTCTCTTCAAGAGTCTATCAGGCGCTCTGTGCCGCACGGAATCAGCGGGGAAAACCCAGAAAAGAAGTGCCAACACCATTCAAGAACCTGGTCAGGCCAGCCGCCTTCAACCGACTGCCCGCTACCAAAACAGGGAGGCCAAGACAGCGATCTGTGAAATCAGCCGCCGATAATAAAAAGACGGCTGGATATGTTATACATACGGTCTATATGGCGGGTGGGCGCCCTAGCGACAACCTTCGCAGCAAAAGCAAGGAGGGGCCACCACATCCCAAGCCCAATCTGGCTTGAATGTGGTTGCTGCTTCCCAAGAACAGCCGCCTCCGCTGGATGATGAAAACCCTCTCGAAGAGGAAGATAGGCAGAAAGACCCTTCAGTCCAGGAAGAGTCAAGCTTAGATAGCGAGGAAGAGCCGACTTTCCGCCCCAGGACCGCGGAGCAAGAGTTGCTTCAAGAGCTTCGAAAATAGCTTAAGAGCAAAGATAAAGAGATAGCCAAGCTCTATTCGAAAATTGATGACCTAATGAATGTTGTGATGCAACTTACGGCTTAAATTGCTCGAGCACCTCCCAATCAAGCACAAGTTGCTACTCATCAGCCGGGTGATGACAATCCGAAGCAGCCAATGCCTGTTCCTTTGGGTCCAAGACTGGTCGAGCCACACGAAAGCCGGCCACATTCCGCTTCTGAGGATGCCTTGGCCCCAGATAACACCATCCCGCTAACACAAGATCGGATAATGGACTTGGTCACTAGAAAGGTTAAAACATTGGTGGCCGAAGCTGAAGCCCAGAAAGAAATTGGCAGTAGTGGGAGGCCATATCCCGCACAGTACGATCTGATCGAGTTCCCGAGCGGCAACGTCATTCCTAAGTTCGGAAGATTTGACGGAACGGGGAATGCAAATCAGCATGTCGCCCACTTCAAAGCATCATGCAGAAATACAGGGGGCAATGACGCGCTCCTTCTTTATCAGTTTGTTAACAGCCGACCGGTGTCGCCTTCGACTGGTACGCGAGTATACCAGACGGGTCCGTCATTACCTTTGCCCAAATGGATTCTCTGTTTCGGCAAAGGTTCATGAGTGTCAGTGATAAAATCTCCATTGCTAACCTTGTGAGGACCAAGCCGGGAAAGAATGAAAGCAACACCGACTTTATGGACCGATGGCGTAATCTCACGGTCAAGTGCGAACCGCCGCTGGAGCAGGACCAGTCCGTCAGCCTTCTCATTGGGAACCTCAGCAATTGGATGGTCCCATTCTTGTGTACAGCAAGCCTCAAGACGTTTCAAGAGCTAACCAAGAAAGTCCAAATGCTGGAACGCTCGAAGCAAGAGTCCACTCCGGACTCTCAGAGAGACAAGACCTGGAAAAGCAAGCGGGACGACAACCGTAGAAGCGGGAGTTCCAACAGTACCAATGTCTTCAATGTGTCCGACAACGAAGAAAAGCGAAGGGCGGACGAATCCAAGACCAACCGGTCTCGAAAGCCATTGCTGGGAGGAGAAGGGCCTTCCCTAGAGGAGAAAAAGAACAAGGTTTACTCTTTCAGAAGGGACAAGGTCCGCAAGATATTTAAAGATGCCTTGAACAACGGCCTACAATTGCCGGAGTCAAAAAGACCCCAAGAAGAAAAAATGACCGACAATCCTCTGTATTGCCCGTACTACCGAGTAGTGAGCCATGCGATTGAGGATTGCTATATCTTCAAAGACTGGGTCGAGAAGCAGTACAAGGCTGGAAAGATCGAGCTGTCCAAAAGTGTATTGGTGAACAATCAAGTTGCAACCACCAACTTTATACAGACAGAAGCTGAAACCTTCTGGGAACAGACAGCCGAACCCGCTGCCCTTAGAAATGGAACGGGCTCACCGCAACCTCCGTGGAGTATGCACATATCTAATAAGACGAAGAAGATGATGAAACTACTTAAGAAAGAGCCCAGGACGGAATGGGAAGGGCAGAAGAACACTACCATTCCAGCTACCAATGCGGCTCCGTCAGGCTCAAAATCCAAAAAGCTCAAGAAGAAGAAAAGTTCAGCTCGGCGCGAAAAGGAGTCTGCAGGGAGATCGACCATTCAAAAATATATCGATTCCTTCGAAGATTATGAACAGAAGGAAAGGACTCTGATTCAATTGAAGGAGTTCTTCCCTGTACAAGCGGCTGAAATCTGGAGGAGTTAGAAGAAGACTCCAATGAAGAGATCCCAGTAGTAACCTGCTACGCCATCCATCTTAGCAGCGACTCTGAGGAGGAGCACTGTTTTCCCGAAGAGGACGAGGAGCTCGCCACAAAGACCAATCAAATCCAGCTCAAAAGCGGTAGGGCTCTACCGCCAAATCAGGGCAATGCCCCAAAAGGGAAGGAAAAACAGGTCGCTAATGAAGAAGATGGCAGAGAAATCACCCATGAAGATTCGAGTCCTTCCCCAGTAGACTATAATGTTTTGGCTCACCTCCGAAAGCTTCCGTCTCTCCTTAGCATCTACGATGCCTTGGTTCTATCTCAAGAGCTTAGAGATGTTCTCATTCATGCTCTACAAAACCCTGAGCGGTATCAGGCTTGCTTAGCGGAAATTAATATGAAAGAAGCTCAGTACACTTTGCAAGCCGCCGCAGTCATGCTTAAGGATGAAGACTTGCTACTAGGAATGGCTGAGCATAATCGGCCGCTTTACGTGACCGGGTACAGCGACGGAGATCGAATTAATCGCATATTGATTGATCCAGGGTCCTCAGTGAACATCATGAACTTGCGGACACTGAAGAGTTTGTCAATGGACGTCTGACACCTGTCAAGGGAAATGATTGTCATTCAAGGCTTCAATCAAAACTGCCAGCAAGTTCTGGGGTCTATAGCTTTGCCAATCAAATTTGGGGATCTGCAAACTGAAGCTAAGATATACGTGATCGATGCCGACACATCTTATAAGATTATCTTGGGACGGCCGTGGCTCCACGATTATGGCATCGTTCCGTCAAATCTCCATCAATGCATGAAGTATACTAAAAATGGAGAAGAAAGAAGCATTAACGGAGACATCCAGCCGTTCGGTGTGCTTGAAGTCCGATATGAAGATTCTTGGTACTTTATGAACCACTAAAATGCTAAGCCACAACTGACTGAGGATAGAGCGGCCCCAAGACTCAAAAGAAAATATGAGCCGGCTGTCACTTTCAAAAGCAAAAACGCCCAAGTGCACCCGCGTTTCGGTAGCGACACTGATGAGTCCGACGCCGGAAGTCCGTCCTTCCGTAAAACTCGCCCTCATTTCGGTAGCGATACGGACGAATATGTTACTGAAGCCCCATCTAGCAGCAAAGTCCGCCCTCATCTTGGCAGCGACACTGAAGAGTCGGAGGAAGAGGACCTGCCATGCAACAGCGGTGCAGATTGGACCCCTATGCAACAAACAAAACTACGAGAGACCTTCAAAATTGTGGAAGGGTCCCTAGCCATCACAAGGGTAACGGAGTAGATGTGCAAAGAGCTCAATGCGTTGTCAGTCTCCACCGTAGACCAGCTGAAAAATTTCTACGTCCCCGGAAGGAAATGTTGACAGAAAGGCATCCTGTTTTATGGGTCAAATCCCGTTGTGCACCCGGACGATTTTTCTGTCACGTGCCTTCCTTATGAGAGAGGCATAAGAGCCGTCCTCAATCCTAGATACTATACACCCGAGATGTGGGAATATTTCAAAAGGTGTGGATGCCGGTTATATCAAACGGAGTCCGAAGCAAAGTTTTATGAAGGGCTATGGCATCCACCCCAGGTCCGAGCACTCATCGATGGACGAATTCCAGATAGACGGGGTATAGGCTTCATTCAACCTGATTCCAAAACATGTTACATGATCCATATTGGTGAAGCCAGCCAAAGATCAAATGATGATGACGAGATAGCCGAACCAGAAGAAGCTCCTCAAGAGCTCGAAGATGGAGGACAAGCAACCTATGACGAGCTAACCGAGATTGACTTAGGAACGCCCGATAATCCAAGGCCGACCTACATCAGCTCACTCTTGTTGGAGGAAATGAAAGAGCAGATAATTGCCCTGCTGCATGAGTTCGTCGACTACTTTGCGTGGACATACAAAGAAATGCCTGGCCTTTCCCCTGAAGTGGTCGTGCATAAGCTGGCTATATCTCCTGATGCTAGGCCAGTCAAACAAGCTCCTCGAAGAATGAGAAGGGAACTGGAAGAAAAGGTCATCGAGGATACCAAGAAACTCATCGATGCCGGCTTCATCAGGGAAAAGAAATATGCGGATTGGATCGCATGCATAGTCCCGGTGAAGAAGAAAAATGGGCAAGGCCGAGTTTGTGTCGATTTCATGGACCTCAACAAGGCATGTCCTAAAGACGACTTCCCGCTACCGGTCATGGAAATGATGGTCGATGACACCTCAAATTACGAACTATTCACTTTTATGGATAGCTCATCTGGGTATAATCAGATCAAGATGTCGCCTGAGGATGAGAAGCACACAGCATTTCGAACCCCGATCGGAATATACTGCTACAAAGTGATGCCGTTTGGACTGAAGAACGCAGGTGCTACGTATCAAAGGGCAATGACTAATATCTTTGATGACCTAATCCATAAAGTCGTCGAATGCTATGTTGATGATCTGGTCGTCAAAACTAAAGCCAAGGCCGACCACATCCAAGATCTTAGGACCGTTCTCACCAGACTAAGGGAATACGATCTGAAGATGAATCCTTTAAAGTGCACTTTTGGCGTGTCATCGGGAAAATTCCTAGGCTTCATAGTCCGACATCGAGAGATCAAAGTTGACGCATCAAAGATAAATGCCATCATGGAGATGCCCCCTACGAAGAGTCTGACACAGCTAAGATCTTTTCAAGGCAGGCTTGCTTATATACGGAGGTTTATCTCAAATTTATCGAGAAAATGTAGGCCCTTCTCAAAGCTCATGAAGAAAGGAGCTCCTTTTATCTGGGATGCCGAATGTCAAGCAGCGTTCGAAAGTATCAAACAATACTTGTTGTACCCTCCAGTGCTGGCCGCCCCCATTCTAAATAAACCGCTGATTCTCTACACTGCCGCGCTAGATGAGTCACTCGGCGCACTCCTTGCCCAGAATAACGAGGAGGGAAAAGAAAATGCCCTCTACTACCTCAGTCGAACTCTAGTCGGGGCGGAACACAACTATTCCCCAATCGAAAAGCAATGCCTGGCTCTGATATTTGCTGTGAAGAAGCTGAGGCACTATCTCCTTGCTCATCGGGTTATGTTGATCTCCAAGGTCGAACCGCTCAAACACTTGATGACCAAAGCAAGCCTAGCTGGTAGAATGTCAAGATGGGCTGTCATGCTACTGGAGTTTGACATAGTTTATACTCCCCAGAAAGCAGTAAAAGGGCAAGCTCTTGCAGACTTTCTCGCTGCTCATCCCATACCAGAAGGGTCACCACTCAATTGCGAGCTACCCGACGAACAAGTGCTGCACCTCAAGAATGACGATCCATGTTGGGAGCTTTACTTCGATGGAGCCTCATCGATAAGGACCTTCAGCAAATCAAGCGTCCTGGAGATAAAAGCGGGGATAGGATTAGTGTTCATCACGCCATCAATGGGAACCCTACGGCGTTCTTTTGCTCTCACCGAGCCTCGCACAAACAATGAGGCCGAGTATGAAGCTGTGATAGCTGGCTTGGAGCTCGCTATAGAAATGGAAATCCTTCGGCTACGGGTTTACGGTGACTCCCAGCTTGTCGTCAACCAAGTAAGCGGTAACTATAAGATATATAAACCCGAGTTAGCTCGGTACAGAAGCCGGGTGATGGAACTCATGAAACGGTTCACTCACATTGAACTAACGAGAGTCCCTAGAGCGTTGAACGGAAAGGCTGACGTACTCGCTCGCTTAGCCAAGGAGCTGGCTGATCCTGATATGGACGAAATTCTGATCACAGTCAGGAGCCGAAAAATTCTACCCCCTGTCTCTCTACGAGAAGAGAAAAGCGCAGAATAAAAGAGCAGTTCCTCCGAAGAAGCTTCGATCGTTCAAGACGAGCCCGATTGGAGAGAACCCTTCATAGAGTACTTCCAATACGACAAGCTGCCCGAAGGAAGATCCGCGAGGGTTCAGCTGAAAAAGATAGCTCTCCGATACGTGTTTGTAAATGACACGCTGTACCGCAGGTCATATGACCAACTCTGGCTCAGGTGTCTGTCATTGGCAGAAGCCCAAAAGGTCATGAAAGAAATTCACTCGGGCGTTTGCGGTGCTCACCAATCTGGCCCCAAGATGCGACTTCAAATTAAACGGCTTGGGTATTACTGGCCCACCATGATACGGGATTGCGGAGAGCATGCAAAGAAATGTCATATCTGTCAAATCCATGGTGATTTCATTCACAAGCTTCCCAATCCGTTGCATCCTACGGTGGCGTCGTGGCCCTTCGAAGTCTGGGGCACCGACATTGTTGGCCCAATTGATCCTCCGTCATCCAAAGGCCACCGGTTCATATTGGCTGCAACCGACTATTTCTCCAGATGGGCTAAAACTGTCCCGCTAAAAGAAGTCAAGACAGAAAATATTCTTATGTTCTTCCAGCATAATATTTTATACCGCTTCGGTACACCAAGAAGAATCATTTCTGACAACGGGCTTTCTTTGAAGAGCTTCAAAGTCTCAAGATTTGCTACTCAACACAAGATAGACTGGAGATATTCCTCCATCTATAATCCAAGGGACAATGGGCTAGCCGAAGCCTTCAATAAGACTCTATGCAAGCTCCTGAGGAAAAATGCTTCAGCCAAAAAGAGAGACTGGAATCTCAAGCTTTATGAGGCGTTGTAGGCATATCGTACCATGCACCGTACTCCAACTCAGCCCACTCTATACTCATTGCTCTTCGGAGTGGAGGCGGTCCTCCCCCTTGAGGTCGAAGTTCCAAGCTTAAGAATGGTCGTTCAGCACGAGTTGACGAAGGAGGAAAACGTGCTCCTTCGGCTTGAAGAGCTCGACGCCCTTGAAGAAAAGAGGCTCGCGGTTCAGCAAAATCTGGAACTATACCGATCACAAATGTCACGGGCCTATGACAAGATAACCCGTCTCCGCGCTTTCAAGAAAGGAAAATTGGTGTTGGTCCTCAAAATACCGATCATCCCCAATCGACATGCCAAAGGAAAATTCGAGCCAAATTGGGAAGGACCATACGTCATCGAGAAAGTGTTCGACGGGGGATCCTACCAACTAATAAGTGCCGAGGGAGAAAGTCCCATGCCACCCATCAATGGCCGATATCTCAAGAAATACTACGTATGATGCTCCAAGTCGTAGGCGAATTGAGCACACCCGCCCTACGGTCCGGATCATACATCCTGCAAAACCGTACACAATCCACGGGCGTAAATGACCCCTATCTCTCCCAAATCCTGCCGGTGAGACTACTTTTAAAGTCCCACCAGCGGCAAAAAAAAATGGTATGTCCATAAGCAAAACGAGCACGGATGAAAACCCGAAAGGGCTCCGTGAGTAAAAATAGCAGGACTACCGGTGAGTCTGTGAAAACCTGAAAGGGCGCAAACTCGTGAAAAGAGATGAAATACACCCGCAAAGTCCTCTCGACCTTGTGAAGAGAAAATCCCTGCGTGAGATCCTTACGACTCACAAAAGAGCAACACACTTAGGAATCCTCACGATTCCTAAGGAGAACATACACCTGCGAGATCCTCTCGACTCGTAGGGAGAAAATGCTTTTATGTGACCCTTACGGCTCATAAAATTGAAAAGGCATAGGTGATAGGGACCTAAACCTGTCTCCTAAGCCATCATTCCCCAACGGGCAACGACAAATGATGAGTCGCTCCTGGCGTTACGCTTCAGTGTTAGCGGTGCTGATGCCGACCCAAAAAACCAAATCCCAAGTCCTCCTGGGGCAAATGATGAGTTGCTCCTGGCATTATTCTAGTGCAGCAATGCTGATGCCAAAAAAGATCCAAATTCCAAGTCCCTTAACGGTGAATGATGAGTCGCTCCTGATATCATGTTCCAGTGCAGCGATGCAGACGCCAACCAAAATCCAATTTCTCAAAATTCTCCTGGCCCTACGGTTTGTCCCCAAATTGACTACCGTATACAATCCACGGGCTCAAATAATTCTCATCATACCCATACCCTACCGCAATCACCAGTCCAGCGGCCGGTCTTCGCCCTTGGACTTATGCTCCATTTTGGAAGACCCACTCATGTGTCCTCACGATACATGAGGAGAACCAACTTACGTGATCCTCACGACTTGTAAGAAAACACCTTTGTGGGTTCCTTACGACTCACAACGGAAAAACACACTTAGGAGTCCCCAAGACTCCTAAGGAGAAAGTGCACCTACGAGATCCTTTCGACTCGTAGGGAGAAAATGCTTTTATGAGACCCTTACGGCTCATAAAATTGAAAAGCCTTAGGTGATAGGAACCTAAACCTGTCTCCTAAGCCACCGCTTCCTAACAGGAAAAGGCAAATGATGAATTGCTTCTGGCACATGTGCTTCAGTGTTAGCAACGCTGATGCCTACCCTAATCCCAAAATTCCAAACTCCAGTCCAAATGACCCCTAAGTCGTTAAACTGGGAACGAGGGAAATTTCCTCATGGCAAATGATGATTCGCTCCTGGTACCATATTCCAATGTAGCAGTGCTGATGTCAACCCAAATCACATCAAATCAGCAAAACAACCAATACCTCCCTGGTAGAATCAAATTCCACCTCGGAAATAAGTCAACTTCATCCATGACACCGCAAGAAGCAGAGCAAGTCAAATCCAGCACCGACCGTCCAAGTCGCAAAAAGGGCAGAACCGACCGTCCACGTCGCTAAAGGGCAGCACCGACCGTCCAAGTAGCAAAAGGCAGAACCGACCGTCCACGTCCCTAAAAGGGCAGCACCAACCGTCCAAGTCGCAAAAAGGGCAGAACCGACCGTCCACGTCGCTAAAAGGGCAGCACCGACCGTCCACGTCGCTAAAAGGGCAGCACCGACCGTCCAAGTCGCAAAAAGGGCAGAACCGACCGTCCACGTCGCTAAAAAGGCAACACCGACCGTCCAAGTCGCAAAAAGGGCAGGACCGACCGTCCACGTCGCTAAAAGGGCAGCACCGACCGTCCACGTCGCTAAAAGGGCAGTGATCGCACGCTTTTGGCGTGTCGAATGTTCAAAGTTCTAAAGTTATAACCGTGATCAGGACGGTGTCGCTATGCAGCTAGCCGGTTGAGCACGGGTCGATCCACAGGGAGATGGTTGTATGTCCGTTCGAGTTTTAGACGGTCAATAAAGAATGTGTATATGTTTGTTCAATTCTATCCTAAGTATTTTATATGCAGGTATAAAGTTGTTAAGAAAAAGATACGAAAGTGTAAGCTAAAGAAATCCGCACTCAAAACCTTTGAGCTGAGTCTTGACCAATTGAAACTAGAGCAATTGGAAACAACGTGGATTAGGGGATTTAAGCACGGTATTCGTGGAATCCGGCTTATTTACCCTTGTCCTTCCGTTCTTGTCTCTTGCTTTCGCCTCCGGCCAAACCGAACGCAACCGGTCGCGGTTAGGAATCACCGTTACCTTGGTAAGGTAGGGTGCCTAACGGAGCGCTTGCGTAACGTTTGGGCGGAGTTCAAAGGAAAATAATGGGAAAAGGAAATGAGGAATGAAACCTTAACTTACAATATTGTATTTATTCTTAACAACAATAATTACAACCATTCACAAAACGAACCAAAAAGAGAGAACAAAAAGATAAACAAAGAAAAGAAAAGATTACAAGCAAGTAATTAAAGTGCATGGTAATAAATTGCAAGTAATAAAAGACAAGAATGAAAAATGCAAGAAAGAGATAAGCAAGAAAGTAACACTAAGAATCATAGAACTCAAGGCAAGCCATGGGATCAATAGCCAACCCTTAAACTTGCAAGCTCAATCAAGAGATTGCAAGATCAAGAGAAAGGTAAAGAACTCATGTGAAATAAAGCACAAAAGAGTAGACAAAATGATACAACCCCTTGAGATCAATGACCAAAGCTTAAACTTGCAAGCTCACTTAAGAGGTTACAAGATCAAGTTAAGGTAGAGAGCTCAAGGGGGAAGCTAAGCAAAAGAATGATACAAAAAACCCTCATCTTCATTTAACATCCACTCAATACTCTCACTACATTTTCATGGAGGAAAGAATGAAGAAGAAGAAGAAGACTAAAAACTAACAAAAAAGAGGCTTAAGCATGGACTCCTTGGCTTGGCTCAAAACTGGGGTATTTATAGGAGGTTAGTTGAAACCCTAGGGCCAGATTCTGCCCCTAAATGTAGTTACCAAACTGCCCATGAAATACGACACCATGAAGAGGCCGTACGGCCGCGGTTCCGCGGCCTAAGCATGCTTATGCCGCGGAACCGCGGCCATTATGAGGAGTTAGGTCATCAAAATTTGTGGTTATCCCTGCTTTGTAGTCCTATTCAGTGTGGTATGGTACTTTTCTCAGAATCTCTTCATAATTCATCCAGAATTTCAGTAGAACAAAAGGTGATGTGATGTGGATCTTTTGCCATGATTTCCTCGAGCTCTGTGTAGATTTCTTGGATCTTGTGTTGACATTGAGCTTTGTGCATGAAAATGACAATCGATTTGCCATTTTGTCCCTTAAACTGGTATGTGGCAACACACGGATAGAGAGCGGAGACCCGTGTTTTATCTGTTGTTGGCAGTAATCCGGAATTTGTCGTACTTTTCCATGATATTCACTGTTTAGAGCTGAGACCAGTATCCTGCAATTATGTAGCAAACACTAATTAAAAGCACCTGCCTATAAACAAACGAGCGTAAGAATGGACGGTATAAAATGCAATATTCTGGTATGAACAAATACCCCCAAACTTAACTTTTTCTCGTCCCGAGCAAAACCAATTATTCATAAAAAAAGTCCTAATCGTACTTTCGCAGGGAACGCGATTGCACTGAGCTCGTGCAACAAGCCGTTAAACCTCTAGGTGTCCCTAGTAGGAGGAGTGTTGTCTCCTGAGGGTTTTCAGCGGATTGCACCCATAAAATCCGGTCAAGTTAGTTTTGCGAAATAACTATGATTCAAACCCTAAAGTTTTGTTTCAGAAAATAACAATTCTATGATCCTAAGTCTAGACTATCGAACCCTTATTTTTCACACCTCGCTTCTTATTTAACTAAAGATTTTATATGTCTTTACGTGCAGTGCAAATAGTGTCGTTAAGTTCCAGAAGGATCGATTAAAGTCATCATGTCATACAATAAAGCCCAGATAAAAATTTTAAAAGGATCACATAAGTTTTATAAAGAGTTAAACATTTTTCAAGTTTCGTTTTCCAGTAAAGTTTCAACTTCAGAATTTCTATCTTCCCTAACAGGAAACTAGGTCTTATTTTTCACTCCACATTTTTCTTGTTTTTATTTCATACACACCTCTGTGAACGTGCAATAGTCTTTATCATAGAATAAAACCTTCATATCTCCGCTAGAAATATTTTTTTATAAAAACCTGTCTTTTGTCAAGATTATTCTCACACAAAGAACCGTTAGGAATTTTAACTCGGAGAGAACACTTGCTTGACTTTGTTTTAATCTGGACTTTCTAGGCTTCTTAACGAGCTTTGGGCCAATGCACCCAAACCAGTTGGCTTTAGAGCATTAGGTGTAGAGACACCCCAGCGGACTTAATTACTCAAGTTACCTAGGCCCAAAAACAAAAGACAATTTAGCGTGAAAATCATGATGATTCAATGCGAACGGAGATATAACCGGCAGTTCAGTTATTTTTTGGATAAAAGACGTGTTTTAGTGGGTTAGGTGTGTAATCATTCCAATCAAGTTCCAGATAGGTTATTTTTCAGAATTAGTTCCAATTAAGGCATCAATAACATTCCTTCATTTTCGCTTCACTTCATAAACTATTCTTGATATTACTTATTTCAGAACAAACCTATTTGATCCTCAGAAAATCATTTATCCATTTAAAAGTTTTTAGACATAAAAGACTTGTCATCTAATTTCCAAAACTCACGACACGTGTAGTGTGATGTAAAGACGTATATCAGCTATAGTTAACTTCAAAGGAGATTTATCTTTCAGGTTTTCAAAATCTAAAAATAAGATTTAGTTATTCTTATCTTATCAAACAAAACCGTTGAAATGTTGAATCAGAGTTCTCCCACTAGCTAACTTGACAAAGTTTTTATATTTTTTGGAAAATTTTCGATTTTTGTGGGTTTTTAATAAGGTATGCAAATGCAAAATATACAAATGAATGCGAAGGAAGAAAGCGTACCGAGCACACCCCCAAACTTAAACTTGACAGTGCCCTCACTGTCAGGCTATACCAAGAGGGTCAAAATTGTCGGCGCTCCCTAGAAACAAATTATATACAAAAAAAAAGGAAAACAAAAAATATATACAAAAAAGGAGTCCCCCCCAAACTTAAGTAAAACAGTGTTTCCACTGTTAAGCGTTGAAGTTCAGGATTAGGGGGGAAAGAGAATAGTATCAAGCTATACAAGGCCTTACAAAGGCCAAAAGTTAACACCAACCATTCAAAAATTCTATCTCTGTAAGATGCGGGTTGGTGAAAGAAGGTGAAGAGGAAAGAAATGGAGAATACGCGAGACCGTATGGAGATAGAAGCGGGATACGGTCTCGGTATATGAGAAGAAGAATGGCGGAAGGGAGAAAGAAGTGGAATACGAACTTGAGGGTGGAAATGGAGTGAATAGATTAACACAATTTGTGATGACTGATGTGTAAGAAGCGTTTGTGCTAATCTATTAACCCATCGAGAAATGGGGTCAAATCCCTCAAGATTCGTAAGAAACCATGGGTAAGTCGAACTTGGTAAACCAGACATACGAAATGAAAGTAATACGGTTTCTTGCATGGTCAGAACGATGGAAATGATGGAGGGGAGTGATTGAGAAAGGGTATCGGTTAAGGGTTCTGGAGGGTGTACATAGTCAATGACAGGGACAGGATGAATTGGAAAATCCGACTCATCAAGCAAAACTGGTTCATCCTCAAAAATATCCTCAAAATTTTCTCCAAAATTCAGCACATCCATGCATTTATCCTCAAAATCCAGACGCATATGTGGTTCGGGAAAAACATTTAATGACTCGGGATGATGAATTGGAGAGAAAAACTCTGCCAAATTTACAGGTTCATCATCCAAAATATTCCCGGCGTCAATATCCCCAATCGAGTGAAAATCAATATTCTCAGACACTTCAACAAAAGCATGGATATTAATCAATTCAGGTTCTAGAGTGGAGGTATAGAGGTCAAAAGGATTGGGTGTGGTTTCACTCGAAAAGGACCCTTCACAATCGGGCAAATCAAACACTACAAAGTCACACAACTCATTATCTGTTCTATCTTTAATCAATGAATCATTTGGAACACTAGATAGACATTCAAAACCGGAGTTGTGGGATTCAAGTTGAACTGGGTAGGCTTGATTCGGAAGGGGGTACATCTCACTCTCTCCACTCAAATTCTCAACCTGTCCTACCGCCTCTTCATACATTGGAAAATTTGGAGCTAGTTGAAAACTAGCTACCGGGTCACTAGGTTGTATGAGGGCGGTCATAGACGCATTCAAATTCATCATCTGTTGGTACGACGCTACCCTAAAATCTTCCAAAGACTGTTCCAGACTAGACATGGGTTGTGAAGGGGTTTCGGTAAAAGATTCAAAGTTGTTTGGATACTGAAAATTCCCAAATGGCGGTTCAGAAGCAATGCCTAGGGAAGGTGCAAAAGTCGGGTAGGACTGGTAGGAATTGAATGGCTGGACAGGAACAGGATCAACATTTGGATAAGAAGGTGAATGGAATTGTTGATCCCAAGAATCTGTAGTGGTGAAAGGAGTGAAAGATCGGCTACAAGATTGTTCAATATGTTCAGAGATGGACAAAGGACGACTTGCAAAAGGGGTATCAACATAAGAGGGTGGGGGAGGTTGAAAAGGTTGATACAAAGTGGATTGCGGATGGCAAGTGTTTGTCCTAGACGTGTCTATCCGATCTTTCAAAGAGATTTTGGGCATGGAGGGATCGTTCGACGTTCGGCCAAAGCAAGAACCGTAAGAAGTAATGTCTGGTTGTGGGTACCAAAGTTCGGCAAGAGTTTTGCGAGGTGGTGTACCCATGATTATGAAGAGAGAGAGAAAGAAAGGCGGAGAAAAGGAGGGGAAAAAGAATGTGATTTTTTTAGGTAGTTATTAACAAAAGAATGAAATATACACACAAAAAGAATCTGGACAAAAACAATCACGACACAAAAATACCACACACCTAATCGTTCTAGGGTTCACCTAGGTCAACTCGACCTGCTCTAGAACTTGATTGTCGAAGTAAAACTGTGTCGAGAAACGGGCTCAAGATACACTGATCACGAGGCCAAGTAAGTGCAGAGATAAGGGGAGGTTTTCCAACGCTTTCGCGAAGTTCCTTAATTAAATAACCCTTTCTTTTTTGGCGGTTTCGCCATTAACACTTTCCTAGACACCCCGTAAACAATGTACCGTTAAGGGAGGTTCTAAACACAGTTAACTTCTCCTAGTGAGCGCGAAGTCCTTAAGGCTTAAAGTCTAGTTTCTTTTAAATTTTGTACGGGTAAACGTTATGCTCAAGTTCGTGATTTGTGGGCCACGGAAAAGGTGATGAAATCCTTTACCGTATGTTGTGGGGTTCGCTTGCCCTTAAGTCCGTATTAATGTATGCAATGCGCAATTCAATAAAAATTCTATAGAGAATCAAACAATCGTTTTTTAGTTTAAGCACGGCACTGCAACAAATACGGGTTAGTCAAATTTTAGCGTTTGCTAGCGAACTTGCAAAGAATCCTGCAAAGAATAGTATATTGGATGCGTCGGATTTGAGAAGAAGGTGTTAGTAAAGTACAATCCCCGGCAACGGCGCCATTTGATCGCACGCTTTTGGCGTGTCGGATGTTCAAAGTTCTAAAGTTATAACCGCGATCAGGACGGTGTCGCTATGCAGCTAGCCGGTTAAGCACGGGTCCATCCACAGGGAGATGGTTGTATGTCCGTTCGAGTTTTAGACGAGTCAATAAAGAATGTGTATATGTTTGTTCAATTCTATCCTAAGTATTTTATATGCAAGTATAAAGTTGTTAAGAAAAAGATACGAAAGTGTAAGCT
Source organism: Agapanthus africanus (assembly GCA_030015575.1). NCBI lineage: Eukaryota > Viridiplantae > Streptophyta > Magnoliopsida > Asparagales > Amaryllidaceae > Agapanthus > Agapanthus africanus. Next base: position 671,656,324 of record JASDDO010000014.1, read on the forward strand.
AAAGAAATCCGCACTCAAAACCTTTGAGCCGAGTCTTGACCAATTAAAGCTAGAGCAATTGGCAACAACGTGGATTAGGGGATTTAAGCACGGTATTCGTGGAATCCGGCTTATTTACTCTTGTCCTTCCGTTCTTGTCTCTTGCTTTCGTCTCCGGCCAAACCGAACGCAACCGGTCGCTGTTAGGAATCACCGTTACCTTGGTAAGGTAGGGTGCCTAACGGAGCGCTTGCGTAACGTTTGGACGGAGTTCAAAGGAAAATAACGGGAAAAGGAAATGAGGAATGAAACCTTAACTTACAATATTGTATTTATTCTTAACAACAATAATTACAACCATTCACAAAACGAACCAAAAAGAGAGAACAAAAAGATAAACAAAGAAAAGAAAAGATTACAAGCAAGTAATTAAAGTGCATGGTAATAAATTGCAAGTAATAAAAGACAAGAATGAAAAATGCAAGAAAGAGATAAGCAAGAAAGTAACACTAAGAACCATAGAACTCAAGAAAAGCCATTGGATCAATAGCCAACCCTTAAACTTGCAAGCTCAATCAAGAGGTTGCAAGATCAAGAGAAGGGTAAAGAACTCATGTGAAATGAAGCACAAAAGAGAGAACAAAACGATACAACCCCTTGAGATCAATGACCAAAGCTTAAACTTGCAAGCTCACTTAAGAGCTTACAAGATCAAGTTAAGGTAGAGAGCTCAAGGGGGAAGCTAAGCAAAAGAATGATACAAAAAACCTTCATCTTCATTTAACATCCACTCAATGCTCTCACTACATTTTCATGGAGGAAAGAATGAAGAAGAAGAAGAAGAAGAAGACTAAAAACTAACAAAAAAGAGGCTTAAGCATGGACTCCTTGGCTTGGCTCAAAACTGGGGTATTTATAGGAGGTTAGTTGAAACCCTAGGGCCAGATTCTGCCCCTAAATGAAGTTACCAAACTGCCCATGAAATACGACACCATGAAGAGGCCGTACGGCCGCGGTTCCGCGGCCTAAGCATGCTTATGCCGCGGAACCCCGGCCATTATGAGGAGTTAGGTCATCAAAATTTGTGGTTATCCCTGCTTTGTAGTCCTATTCAGTGTGGTATGGTACTTTTCTCAGAATCTCTTCACAATTCTTCCAGAATTTCAGTAGAACAAAAGGTGATGTGATGTGGATCTTTTGCCATGATTTCCTCGAGCTCCGCGTAGATTTCTTGGATCTTGTGTTGACATTGAGCTTTGTGCATGAAAATGACAATCAATTTGCCATTTTGTCCCTTAAACTGGTATGTGGCAACATACGGATAGAGAGCGGAGACCCGTGTTTTATCTGTTGTTCGCAGTAATCCGGAATTTGTCGTACTTTTCCATGATATTCATTGTTTAGAGCTGAGACCAGTATCCTGCAATTATGTAGCAAACACTGATTAAAAGCACCTGCCTATAAACAAACGAGCGTAAGAATGGGCGGTATAAAATGCAATATTCTGGTATGAACAGGCAGCACCGACCGTCCAAGTCGCAAAAAGGACAGAACCGACCGTCCCCGTCGCTAAAAGTGCAGCACCGATCGTCCATATCGCAAAAAGGGCAACATCGACCGTCCAAGTCGCTAATAGGGCAGCATCGACCGTCCAAGTCGCAAAAAGGGTAGAATCGACCGTCCATGTCGTAAAAAGGGCAGTGCCAGCTTCCCAAAAGAGGGAACCAAATCAAGTCGCCTCCACGTGAAAGAAGATCCATCAATTTTATTGTAATACCCAGCCTCTTTTTATACCAAAACCGTATCGTCTCACTTTATAATTTTATTTATAAATCTATTTCTCCTAAAGCCCATTTCCTTTTTATTAGACCAAAACCCGAACCAAATCTATCAGTTCTTTTTATAAAAAAAAGAACTCCCAGCCTTTGTAATTTTCTCATTATTTTATTTTATTTTATTTAAACTCAGCCGGCCTATCTCCTTTCCCTTATAATTCTTTTAAATCCTTCACTGGCTTAGAACTCCATTCATATTTTTCCCAATTCATTTCCTATTAAATTATCAAACCCAACACCATTTTTTCCCTTTACTATTAAATCCCCCAGCCCACTGTTCTTTTAATTTAAATCCAATTTCTTTTGATTCTAACCGAGCCCAGCTCCTCAGCCCAGTGATTTAGAAAATGAAATTTCTTTTATATTGTTGCAAACCAACCAAGCCCGGCCCCTATCATCTTATTTATTTTTGTGGTTTCTTTTAAAAAATAAATCTCGCAGGCCCAGCCCTCTATTCCTCCAATTCTTTTATTCTAATTTCCCTGGCCTATTCCCACCGGCCCGCTCCCGCGTCCCTTCTCCAAGCCCGCGCCCGCTTCGCAACCCGACCCGCTCCTACAGTGTCTTCCCCTCCAACGGCTACCTCCTCATTTCCCGCTCGCGACCCTTTCCTCCGCCGCAGCCCACGCCGCTTCCTCCGCCCACGATCGCGAGCCGTTACCCCCAACGACGCGCGCGTTTTCTTCCCTACGACCCGCTCGCCTCCTACAACGCGCGACCCCTCGCACTCCCCGTCTCCAACTCCTTCTCAGATCTCTCTCTCGCAAACCCAACCTTCACCCACCGCCTCCAAGCTGCAGCCACTCCCCTCGACGACGACGTCGAACCTCCTCCTCCTTCATCGCCTCACCCTCACCTCCTCCTCAAACCCTCACCTTCACCTCCTCCAACCACCACAGAACCCTCCCCTACACAACGAACCCCCTGCCCAACGAGCTCGGCCACCGAGCTTCCCCGCCGCCGGCGCCCACGACGTCGGCAAGCGCTCCACTACATCTCGTCGTCATCCCTATCATCTCTCTCTCCCTCAGTCTACTCTCTCTCTCTCAATTCTCTCTGCAACTCTCTCTCTCTCTTTCTCACTCTGCCTCTCTCTCTCGTTCTCACTCTGCCTCTCATCTCTCTCTCCCTCAGTCTACTCTCTCTCTCTCAATTCTCTCTGCAACTCTCTCTCTCTCTCTTTCTCACTCTGCCTCTCATCTCTCTCCCCCTCAGTCTACTCTCTCTCTCTCACTTCTCTCTCTCTCTCACTGCTTCTCTCTTCCCTCCTCTCCCTCTCTCTCTAAAATCTCTCTCTCTCACCTCCTTCCTACGTCTCTCACTTCAAACACCATTGCTTTTCCCTTGCCGTCGTCACTTCTCTTTCGACAACAGCCAGCCCGCACCCACGAGCCTCCTTGTGCATTCGCATCAACATCAAACCCAAGCTCGAGCCAAGGTCGAGACTTTTGTCACTAGTGGGCCGTGCCGGAATAGTTGTCGCTGTGTCGCGCATGTGTCGTTGCCACCGTCGAGTACCCCAAACGTTTCCAGGAAAGTATTTTACTTGCTTACATGCTATTTACTTAAGTTACAGTCGTTAATTGCATAGATGATAAAGTTACAAGTTTAAACCAATTTTGTGTCATACCTGTTCGACGCGTGTTCCCAAAGAAAATACTTTTCTAAAATGACGGAACTGGATTAATTACTTTGGCCCTTGCTGTGATGAATACCTTGTGCAAGTTTCGCTGGAAAATATGACCGTTAACGACTAAAACAACTACCCCCAAGTTTAATCGTAAAACTGAAATTTTATTGTACCTGAAAACCGTTAAATTCACCATAAATCATATACACACTGGATTGATGCGTTCGAGGGCTCAAATCGAAGCCGACTCGACGAACTTTAACCCTACACCAGTTTTCAGACATTCCTGTATTTAAACCATGATGATATTTGGATCGGAGTGCGACTCTGGACTGCAGTCCAGAGCGACTCCAGTCGTTGCTTGCTGTTCCGTATTGGGGACCACAAGATCTCCTTAACTCGTAGGTTGCGGAACTCCACTGTTTAATATAGGTAAATCTGTTAGCTAGACAACACAATTAGTTTCATTCTATTTCGTTACCGTTTGATATTTAATCTGTAATTTAATAGATCGGGACGCATAACAGTCCCAGCATAATCAGAACAGACATATTGGCATTGAATAGGGTATATCTCCTGACGTACAGACGCGATCGAAGATCCGTCTATTGCGTTGAAAACCTTACTGAAAACTCTAGATTTCATCCAACTGTAACGTCGCTAAAATATGACCCCAACTAGGATAAAAATGCGTTGCGAAACGAACATCTGATTCTGAAACCGGATTTCCGGCCGCGAACGCTTAAAATGAAATGGTTATAATTAATAATCCTGGATCCCGATTGGCTTGAAACTAAATTCGATGGATATATAACCGAACATACTAATTATTACATGTTTATCGTTTCGCTAAATTATATATGTACGTTTCATGATAAATCGTGCAAGTGATAAAATACTGTTTTGTGACACCTTAATCGTGCTTATATACTGTTCACGCATCGTATCATACCCATATCATTGTAGTGATAACCCAGTGATATCGTGCATTTACCCAGTGTTAGATTCTAGTGATGATTGTGGCAAGTACGCCAGTGTTCGTGTATTCGTGATTAAGTGAAAGTGATACGTACTTGTACACAATCAGTGACCCTATTATTCTATTGCATTGTCGACGTCTGTGGGATGCGTGTACGTGTGACTATAAGTGGTATGGGACACTTATGGAAGCGCTTGCACGGGTATCACAGATAAGGCACCAGGCACTGCCATTTATCTTAGGTATTAGTCGGGACGTGCTTGATGGAGGTCCTGCCTCCAGTTCTTGCGCAGACTTGTCACGGATCGATTAGTATTTAGGGTTATGGTTAGCGTTTGATGTAGACCACGGGGTGTGGGGTAGTTTAAGTATGAATTCAACAGAATCTCGGGAGTCCCATGCCGGCTTATATATTTAGGGAGATATATGGAGATTTACAGGGTATGTGATATACACCGTGATATACATGTTACATGTTGGGCCCGTGGTCCCTTGCCCTTGGGTTCTACCCTTGGGTGGAGGACACTCGCGAGTGGTTGACTCTCACACTTGGACTGACGATAGGCTTAGTGACCTGTGCAGTAAGACTTAGAGACTGATAGGGATGCTGGCATTTATATACCATATACACTGTGTGGACATGTGTGACATATCGTTCTACTGCTTTACTGTTCCGCTGCATTGATTACTGCACATTCATATTCATGCTTTCATTGGTTTACTGTTTCACATATATATTACCATTGTAAGAATTGTCACATGATTTACATATATTATATTGCTATTGTGTCGCTCTGACGACCTGAGTATGCATGCTCAGTGTGAGGAGAAGATTTAGGCTGGACCGGAACTAGACGTGCATCACAGACTTCTTGACTTGCCATTCCGAGTTACATTCGTTTGTTTCCCATCAGGTCAGTTTATATCATTGTTTCTATCAGTTACTGCATTTCTCATTACCTGCGCATCATTTACTGTTTACCATGAAAAACTAGAAGCCGAAGTGTGACTACGGCAGGACATTTCCTTGACCGTAGGAGCATGGCTGGCCTTGTCTACCCCTCGTATTCCGTATTTTGGGAAGCGGGGCGTGACATTTATGCATACGACCCACATGTGTGGTGTGCATTTATTGATGGGAGGCAATTTGTTGGGGTAAAAATTCACCCCGGTTGACCAAGTCAAAATCAAAGTTAACCCCAAGCCAAGTGGGCCCATGCCTGGGTCGAGTCCGAACAAGAAGCGGCCGGCCTCCCCCCATGCCAAGATAAAAATTTTGTAATAAATAATTTTATTGTATTTCTTTTATTTTATTTACGAAGGAATGTAAGAAAAATGGGCATAAAGCCAATTTTTTGTAAAGCCCATGGCTTATATGCAAAAAGAAATGGCACATGAGCCATGGGATAGGCAAAATGCTATTTTGTGAAGCCCAGGGGGCTATGTGTAAAGTGTATAGCCTATAAAGGCAAGGATAATGAAAATATCCCAACAACTTTTCTTTCTCTCTCCAAAAGAATCCAGATCTGAGATCTTTCTCCTTCCTCAAAGTTCTAAAACCTTCGTTTTTTTAATTAAATCAAGAGTTTTACTCTTCCTTTTATAAAACTAAATAGTTTTTCACCACAAAACCCACAAAGGGGAACTCAGATCTCCCATCAAATCTTAAAAATAAGAGATTTTTAAAATCTCATATTTCTTGTTCTTCAAGACCCAGCCAACAGAGGAGGAAGGAGGAGACCCATCTCCAAAAATCCCATCTTGGGAAGATCCAGAACCAAAGGGAGAAACAGAGCAATCCCCTTTGATCATTTCTAAACTTTTTAGGAGTTTAACTCCACAAATCGGGAGCACAGCTCCCAGTGCAGGGACCAAAGTCCCCTTTCTGTTTGACGCCCAGCGTCCAGCGCCCCGAGCGCTTGCGCCCACGTGCCGAGCACGTGGTGCGCCCAGCGCCCCGAGCGCTTGCGCCCACATGCCGAGCACGTGGTGCGTTAGCTCCCAGAGTGCTTGCGCCCACGTGCCGAGCACGTGGTGCGCCCAGCGCCCCGAGCGCTTGCGCCCACGTACCGAGCACGTGGTGCGCCCAGCGCCTGGCGCGCCCAGCGCCTGGTGTGCTAGCTCCCACGTGCCGCCCAACGCCTGGTGTGCTAGCTCCCACGTGCTGAGCATGTGGTACGCCTAGCGCCCAAAGCTCTAGCGCCCACGTGCCGAGCACGTGGTGCGCCTAGCGCCTAGAACGCTCGCGCCCAGTGCCTGCATGCCATGCACGCGAGGCGTTGGCCCCCACGCATCATTTGGATGCCCTTTCCCTTTATACACACACACACACACACACACACACATACACACACACACACACATACTCTATAACACTGTCCCTCTCAAAAAAAATTTAGGCCGGGACGCTGCCCCGCACCCCGCAAGGGGGCTGCTAGCCCCCTTGACCCCCAGCCCGCTATCCGGATAGCGGGACCCCCGTAAAAACTTTGCGTGGCTCCCAATATATCCAAGCCACCCCTCCAAAACACAACACTGCACATTGAGTTCGCATGACCAGTTTAACCCGTCAATCAGAGGTTCCCTCACTCCAAAGGCGAGGGGCAATTAACGGCAGCTTAGTCCGCGGTTGCCGGAGATTCGGATCACCACAATCAATAAACCCCCGCCTACCCCAGGCAAGGGGAATCTGTAATGCGCCTGACAAGCGCGCGCGTATTCCCATCTCAATGGGGTGACGAAAACACCCTACAAAGGGTTAAATCCCCATCAGGAGAAAGTATATCTTGAGAAGATTACTAGGTGTATATGGAAAAGTTGAGACTTTCAAATCTAAGACTAGTTGTAAAAGGTTCTCGTCATCGACCAGGGGTGGATAATGATGAAACCTTTTCTAGTGCCTATGCTTAAGTCCATCCAGATCCTACTTGCCACTACTACATACCATGACTACGATATCTGGAGATTGGGTATCAGGACTGCTTTTCTAAATAGTGATTTCGAAGAGAGCGTCTATAAGTACACAGCCAGATGGCTTCGTAGACAGTGGGAGCAGCGGAAACGTGCGCAAGTTGCTTTACGGGTTAAAGCAGGCATCGCGGAGTTGGAACATCTGTTTTGATGTGATAGTCAAAGAGTTTGACTTCATCAAAATGGTAGATGAAACTTTTATATACAAAAAGGTAGTAGGGAGTATGGTGGTGATCCTCGTATTATACGTGGATGACATACTCTTGATAGGAAAGGAGTTTCCTATGCTACGCTCGGTCAATCTCCTCTTATCACAATGATTCTCCATATAGGATCAAGGTGATACCTCCATAATCCTGGGTTTTGGATCTATGAGATAGATCTAAATGGATGTTAGGATTCTCACTAGATATAGTGAGATGGTATCAATCGATCCTGGGGAGAATCACTGAATAGCTTCCAGGGTGATAAGCTCGACTGAATGTCAGTCGCAGGCATTGTCTTTACCCACAGTGGAGGGACGGTATGTTGGAAGAGTTCCAAGATATATCGTGAAAAACTAGACGATAAAGGCTAGATACATTGCTACCAAGGATACTACCAAAGAGGTAGTCTGGATGTATAAAAGTTCATGAGATGAACTTCGTTCTTACCATTGTGTGACAATGGAGTTGTGGCTTTGACCTAGGAACCCCGTGCCATCAGTGATCCAGACATATTCTTAAGCAGTGTCACCTGATCATAGAGATGGTTGATCTCCAGGGAGATCGAGATTAGGAGAGTGGACATAGAGGACAACAACACAGATCCGCTCACAAAGGCCTATTTCCCAGTAGATACTTTTATGGGATGGTTAAGTATGAGATACTACAACCACTGCTGCTTATTGGGTATGAGATATTACAACAGATGGCCCTAGTGCAAGTGGGAGATTATTAGTGATATGTATGCCCTAGAGGCCATTACTGTACATACGATGTATATTATAGTGGATGCTTGGACATATATATGGAGGACTTTCTTGCTCGACATGATAGTATTATATCTGGTTACTCTTTATCTTAACATGTACACTGATTGTCTCTATGTTACATGTTGATAAAGCCCTTAGAATGAGTACTTGACTACCAGGATTATGATGCAGATCATACTAGTGGGGACAGTGTAGTCGCTAAGTACATCCTTCAAATGTTCCTAGTCGTAGGTGTATCGAGACAGGGCATCGATATACCAGAGTAGACTAGCATATAGCTTCTCGACCCATGTAGATGGGCGATGGATGATCCCATATCAATTGGTGTTTGACATCAGAGACAGTATACGGGTGCTCAGTGGAGACTGGGTACACTGGACGGACTCGCCGAGAACTCCCAGATGGTATTATACCTCACGTCAGATGGCAGTTCTCTGGTGACACTGGTACAGGTTAGTCTGTAGACCCGAGATCGTCATAGAGTCTTGTGTGATTCCCACTGTGCTTTGATTTCTACCTTACCACATTCAAGAGAACGCGCAAAACGGTGGCTTTTGGGGACAGTCCCGAATCACATGGAGGCAATGAGCGATAGGACGGGTTTCGTCTCTCCTGGTATTGGGAGCAGATGTTGCGCTGTGCTCGATTGGCTATAACAGGAAGTCCCTGGCCAGGGCAGCTTCAGAGATATACCGGTAAGTGTTATCAGTAGTTTCTCGACCCGTTATGAGACTCATATCGACATGACTTATCGAGTTACTGGGGTCTGACGTTTACCACCCCTAGACGAGATATGCGACATATCAGACGAAGAGACCGGACTGTACGGTAGTGTTACTGATTGGATTTGCGGGAGTGTGAGCAGTCTTGCTTATTGATCTTCTAATCGCTCAATACCCAGGTGGCCGTTATATTTAGCAGACCGCTTACGGCTTGTGGGTGTTTGATATAATCATCACCTGTTGCCGGCGTATTAACGAGTCTTTAGAGTCCTACACAGAGGTCTCCTGGCTCAAGCGAAAAAGAGTAGGAGCACATATGTGATATGTGCAGGACCGAGATTGATACGATATAAGATACCGTATTCTATTCTCGCGATATGAGATATCGGTCGGTTATATATGATATAGCCGGGTTATCAGATCAAGTGTTGATTCGATAAGTTGATTCATATGATATTAGTCGGTTATAGGTGATATAGCCGGATTATTAAATCAAGAGTTGATTTGATAATCTAATGTATAATTATATATTTGATATATTACATTACATTAACTAGTATTAGCTCACTTATGATTTCTTTTCTCACTTTGGATACATTGATATATATGTGATATATGTTAAATGTATCATGCTAGCTTACAAATGCAACTAGGGTTTATGAGACTTGAACCATGCTAGGATTAGATTAGCGTTTATGTTTATTGTTAAGGAAATTCAAAAATTGTGGAATTAGTCATGGTTGATATTTTGCAAGAAGCTTGTAAGCTTCTTTGACGTTGTCCACCTTTTTTGTCTACCTTAAGATATTTGTTAACCTAGTTTTAACCCTAACTCATGGTTAAGTCTCTACAAGGGTTAAACATGCCAAGCTTAACTCTTGGTTGCATTTTTAACCTCAACAATAATTCATTCTCTCTTGAGATTTTCATCATCTTCTTCATGAGCTCAAAGAGAAAAGAGTTTTCTAGGGTTTGAGTTTGTGATGAAAACTTGTGATAATATGAAATCTAATGTGAGTAAAATTCCTACTTCATCATCCTCTACTACTTGCCATTTAGTATAGGGTGTTTGCTTCACTAATTCCATGATTAGTGAAGAGATGGCTTGGGTTAGTGTCTCCTCGACGTAGATCATCTTCGGCCTCGAAGACTTCGAAGAAAGCATATTCGTTTCTTCATTGGAGCCTCTCTAGAGTCCGGGACTTCTTGATCGCAGCGAAGGGACTACTACATGGAGCTATTAAAGTGAAGGACCGGTCTACAAAGGTTGTATTCCTTGCTCGCTAGACTTGCAAAGTGTTTGCATTTATATTTTCGTCGATTTCTAATTAACGATTCTTTGTTAGGATTAGCTAAAACGGCAAAAATTTGAATTTGGCATGGACGATACCTCCCGAAACCTTGTTGCCGTCTTAGGTAACCCTGCACTACTGACCCTTCAGAAGACTTTTGATGGCTTCTAAAAGCACCATCTGTTCGTTGATTGGAGCAGCAACGGTAGGGGGAGGTGGTAAAGCAGGTGGTGGTGTGTTGCCATTGACGTTGGTGCTGGTGTTATTTGACGAATCCATCACCTTGATAGAAAAGACAGATTATGATAGATTCAAGAAATTTGAAATGCAAGGAATATATAGTTGCTAATTTTTATAATTCTTGTGATATATTGCTTAAGACTTCATGTAGAATTGACCTGCATGGGCCACCAACAAAACCTGTCATGCCCCGCTTCCCAGTAGATGGAAACGGTAGCGTGGCAAGCCCGCAATGTATTACTATGAAAATACATTAAGCGTAATTAAGCAATATAACAATGAACAAGAATGATAAGAGTAATAAAATGAAACAACACCTTTATTTACATTCAACTTTACATACAACTGTCTGAAAATAAAAGATACAATAATAAAAGAAAATACCTAAACAATGGCATACTGAAAGTACTTGCAGACTGAAAGGAGCTAGTAGTCAGGCTGAGCAGCAAACTGGTCCAAGTCCTCCGAGCTCGGCCCTATCTCCTTAGAATCCGGTCCTCCTGACGAACATTCCAAAGAAAGAAACAGAAAGGAATGTCGTCAGTGAACTAGCGCTCGGTAAGTCCCAAAAGAAGTAAGAGAGATAGTATATAATGTGAAATGAACAGAGGACAGGTAAAGTTGATCATTCACAGGTATAAGATAGATATTCTAACGTGGTTATTTATAGTTTGATAAAGAAATTATTCATGTATACGAGAGGAGTCCATCTTACCTCGTGGATTATGGTAACATGTAGTACAAGGCCCCGTCATAACCTACGGGACAACGGCACGTAAATTCATGTAGGTGTCTTTTAAAGTGACCTCTCATGTCATGATATACGTTTCGTACCAATCTACCCCTTTATCGCCGCGTATTGTATTATATAGATTAAGATTAGAGGTCTTGGCCAAATCCATAGATATAAAATATACAGGTTCATGTTCAAGATGTAATCATGTGTTCGGATATTCATGTCAAGTTCATATCAAGTTAGAACCATGGTTCGGTCAGGTCGAGTCAAGTATACAAGTTTGAGTTTGATATCTGAATTCGAGTGTTTAGGTTCATGATTAAGTATTTAAGTTCGTGTTTGATTTTGGATTCTGATTTGAGTTTGGATTCAGGTTGAAGTTAGAATCTTATGAAAGGACTTAGTTCTTGTAATATCTTAAGTTCGGGAGTAATCGGCAATTGCTACACATGAACGGCAGGATTTGTGTCTTTTTCCAAGACAATTGCCATTAATAACTCCGTTAAGTTGTCTAACCTGAATAGACAAGCACTCACTTTCTCCGGCTCTCTGAGGCTCAAGAGAATTGATCCCGCTTAAACCTATATTAATCTAGAGTCCTTAAAATATTGTTTGCATATCTCGAGGGTTTTTTTAATGAAAAAATACTTTAATATAGTTTAAATATAAACCTCGAGGTTGATTTATAATATTTAGATTTTTATGAACATGTATTTTAATTTAAAAGGTATTTTGGTGATGAAGCTTAGCCTTTTTAAAGTTTATAGTATTTTATTGAAAACCAGCTCTTTTGGTAACTTGATGGTATTTTATTAAAATTCTAATCTTTCATTTAAAATATATAGTTTCATAGTTTATTTTTATTGAAAATACGTATTCATAGATTTATATAATTTTTCCAAAATTTAGTTTTGTTTAGAAAAGTTGTATTTTTTAAAAACCGTATTTTTATTTCCTTTCGAGACCGAATACTCCGTGAGGAGTTCTTCATCTCGCTCTACTATCTCAAGGATGTGCGATAATCCACACCATCCATTAGCAGGTCCCCTAATGAGGGTTGTAGAGACGTAATTGCCAAGGATTACAAAAATACCGATTTAAAGAAACCCGTTTTGTAAAGGTGTGGTATTTTAATGAAAAGATTCTACTTTGAATTACCCATATACTTAGAATACAGTGCTATGAAACCATAGTGGGAGTGTGGGGTAGGTCATTACCCCGTGAAGTTTTTCTAAAGGTAGGTAAACTAGTTATCGAAAAAGGTTATACTAAAGTTCATGGTATTTTAATGAAATGTTTGTTATATGATTGTTTCACATGAATTTTTTTGGTTAAACTTCAAGCTAAATGATATACATCATGTTATGAGTGGTGTTAGGATATTAGTTTGATCTATTTTGCTTATAGAGTGGGTGAAAAGGTTTGAAAAGAAAGCAATATCGGTTCTAACTCCACTTTACTGATATGTTTTTAGAAGATGATTTAAGACGAAAGGAAAAGAGAGAAGAGGGATTTACTCGTTGTGTAGCATTGGGAAGAGGTTAAATAAGAGAGAGTGGGTTCTATGGCTTCGCGGAAACTCCGGAAATGACTTCGATCTTCGACGGAAAGAGCTTGGTTGCTAACTCCACTTGACTCCACTTGCACTTAGGAACTTTTGGGATAATTTTACTAGAAATTTTTAGAATAGAGGGGAGCTAGAGTATGGGGTGGTATTTATAATGAAGAATTTAGGGTTTGGGAATTAAAAATTGGATTTAAAGAATTAAAATTTGTGTTAAATGATGAATTGAAGGGTCACTGTTTAATTGCGGGGAAATCAAACAGTGCAGGGAAGTTGAGGGGAGTCGAAGGGACTAGTGTGCAAAGCACGAAGTCGTTTGGACTCTTCAGGACCGTCGGCGGCGGCCATATTAGCAAAATGTACGGTCGTATCTGGCCTGATTGCTTCGAGATTCATGCCACTAGTTTTAATCACCGTTTACTCCTTTTTGCACATGTTTGATTTTTCTGAAACTTTTCGTTTCTCAGTGAATTGCACATGCAATTCTTGGGCTTCCGAAAAATTATTTAAAATAATTGGGACTGATGGGATTCGAACACACAGGCTATGTCACAGTAGTATAGAGGCTTTACCAGTGAGCTACAAGTTGTTTCTTGATTTTATTAAACAAATTTAACTTATAACTCTTACACAGGATGAAACACCCTTTTCTATACATCAACAAGTATTTTTTGTCCAGGGATTTCAAAGTCGTTACAAAAACTCTACGGCTTCTTAGCGCCTGCAATAAATTACAGATATGAGATTCTAATCCGGTATCCAATACCCAGGAAGTAGAGTTTATAGAGAAACATTTTTCAATCACGAACACACCCGAAGCCGAAACCGCAACTTGCTTCGTGTCCTGATTCTTGGCTTTTAGGGCCCGGCAATCCTTCTTCCAATGTCTTTTTTTCCGACAACAGAAGCATTATTCCTTTGTGGCTAGTCCCCTTTTCTTTTACTTTCCCTTTTTCTGCACCTTCTGCAAACCTCCCCTCGGTTTGGTAGGGGCCTTCTTCTTCTTCCCCTTGGCCTTAGCCTTAGATCTAGCAGAAGAAAATTCCCCAATAAACAGAGCGGGTATTTCTTTGGATTTCTTTAAGGTGCCCTCTACCACCCTCAACATATTGAGGAGCTCAGGAAGTGAAACTTCCAGTTTTTGCATATTGAAATTCAATATGAATTAGGTATAGGTGGAGGGAAGGGACAGTAGAATCAAGTCGTTGTACAACTTATTCTCCAACTTAGTTCTCAGGTACGCAAGCTTTTCTATGAGATTAATCATCTTTAGGACATGGTCCCCAACAGATGATCCGACAGCTAACCTCGCTTGAAATAATTTCTTCGAGGTCTCATATCTTGCCATACGAGATTGCTCTCCATATAAATATTTGGTATGGAGGAAGATGGAAGCATTGTTCATCTTCTCATGCCGTTTCTGATGTTCATTATCTATGGAGGCCAGCACGAGGCACTTGGTTTTCGTGCAATCAATATCCTAAGTCTTACGGACCTCAATATCTGCGATCGAGGATTCTGTACCGGGAACAGGGAGGCTTTTACCGTAAGGACGTATGCAACCTTATCACAAATAAGGGTCATATGGACGTTCCTCAGCCAGTCTTTATAATTTTCCCCAGCGAGTTTATTTTTATCTAGCATTAGCTTAAGTCCTGTCATGGTTGCTGCAATTAGGAAAGAGAGAAAAGAAATACTCAGCATATGCTCTTGCAAGTTATATTGGTTATTAGTTTATCTAAACAGGATGGTTCGCACTGTTTCCTCGAATTCTTCTTCAAACCCTAAAAGAAGAATTAGTCAGGATTAATCTCACCCTACAAGTTCGCTTATCTTTCGGCCAGGCCAGTATTGGTACTTCGGAAGGAGGTTTTCCGTGTTTTCGCACAGACCTAATTAAATAATCTCGTTTTCCCAGAGGCATAGCCCTATTAACACCTTTCTAGACACCTACTTGATTGGTTAATTGAAAAGTGAAAATTCTCCCGAAGAGTAGCGGATACTCACAGTAGGATCAGGACCCAACTATCATTGTGTGATAATTTTGAAGGAAGCCTACAAAAAATACCACACTCCAGAAGGTATGCAACACTAGCAAGTTTCCTGTATGTTTGAAACTCCCGATGTGGTTTTTGCCCCGAGCACTTATAATCTTAACGAAGGTCAAAACATCATAAGTCGCAAGTCAAGTTCAACCCATCAATATCCAAATTAATCTAGACACATTCGTATAAGCCCTTGACGGATGTCAAAATAGCTGTACGCCTGCCCTAGATTAATGCATCTTTTTATGCTACAGATAAGCACCCACTAGCTACCAAACACTATGCTTTAGCGAAAGTCAAAACACATTGAATGAATACTAGTAGATACCTATCTGAAATAACGGAGGGCCACAGCTGGTTTTGGCGAAAACCGTTAACGTAATGAACTTGATATGGTCGAAGGAACCGAATTGCATTTGAAAAGGAATGGTTTAGCTCCGCTTTTAAAAGTTGTTTTTGAAGAAAACCGAGCGGTTTTGCAATTGTTCCAACAACGTCAGATTTTAGGTTTATTACTTTGCATTAATCAATATTAATGCGGTCCCATCAATTAACTTTATCATTAAAGAAAGAAACGAAAATAAAACTTACGCTTATGCCATCCTCATTCGCCACGGGACCCCGTCATACACCGTTAGGTTACTTAACTAACGACAGAGTGGGGACTGGACTAGCGCGAGTGTAAAACATAATCAACGTTTATTATATATATATATATATATAATATATATATATATATAGCCATTCGTCTCACGTAATAATATCCATTCCAGATCATAGATCACGGCACAAGCAACACAGATGAATGTATTGGATATACTAGGATTTCCGGGTTTCGTTTTAGCCTATAACGAAAAACGGATTCTACGATCGTGATGAATAGTCAAACCCTCACCCCCAGACTCCTACGGGTGCGGCAAACTACCCGCCAAATTTCCGAAGTGAAGAAACCTCCCTCAATGAAATGAGTAGGCCACTCGGCACTTCAAGAACCTGGTAGTTTATGCACCCTACCTTGGGTCTATCCTAGGTGCAAGAAAAGTAAATGAAATAATACAACGGTGGCTGCAAGCTCAACTCGGATGTGCCCACAAAAGAATATTACATCAATTTACAAATATACATGAATGAAAGAAAGAAAAAAACACTCTTCTTACATCCCCCCGGCTATTCATTCATGACGATCCAATACTTCATATCCACAAATCATAAACAAGATACAAGATATGTGCAACCCTCACTAATAAACATATAGCAATTAGTAGACGTTTAGAAACACATGTTCGAACAAAATGAATAAACGATGTTAAAATTTCGACTTCGAAATATTCCGTATTGCCCAAGAAGAAAGATAACAGAATATGAAATCTGGGCAAAAATAAACAATACCCTAAATCCTAAATCCAAGAGTACAAAACATCACATGAAACTCGAGACCCAACTCCATAGGAAAACCAGCGAGGGCGGGAAAAAAGCCATACCTAGCGGTTCAACCTTAGAGTTTGTGCCTCATTTTTCTATGGTGTTCTAGTTACAACAAAAGGAGCACTCTACAATTGTTTAAAAAAAAATTAGAGGCTCCATAAAAATTAACAGAAACTTGGACTTTGAATTTATCGATTCGGAGTTATTTCAGTTTCATAATTTTAAACTTCGTCTAATAAGCTAGTTAAGATTTGAGTAGGCTCTGATACCACTGTAAGTCGATATCACACATCCCACTTAGTTTATGGAGAGGCGGAATTTACAAAAAAACGATTTTAAGACAAGTAACATCGACTAAACTTCCAAGATCATTCAGAAATCTTAACTAGCTAAACACAAAGAGGTTCTAAACTACTATGATAGTGGTTATACCTTTAAGATTCAAGTCCTTCGAGTCTTCTTCTCCTCTTCTTGAGCTCCTAGAAGATACGGATCGCGCTTGATCGTCGGCCTCCTCGTGTCAAAGACGATCCATCCGAGAGTCTATGGTTCAAGCTCTAACATCAAGAATGAGGTAACTAAAGTACCTAGTTTGCTAATCTATATAGCTTCGGAGATGTAAAGAGTTAATTAGACTATTTTATTTCAAAAAACCCTAGGATTCACAACACATGTGAGGGTTATGGTTTGAGGAAGAAGAAGGAGAGCAATGGAGAGAGAATGCAATGTGTAGAATGAAGTCTTGAATAAGCAACTGAAGAATGGCTAAGTCTTTTTCCCAAAATCAAGCATGCATTATTTTTCCATAGAAAAATGTAACCATGCTTGAATAGTAAGGTCAAATGAATAAACAAAAGAATTAGCCATGCTTCAAACCATACCACAAATATCTCCATTCCTCCACCTCATTATCTATTTACCAAAAATAGATATATCCAAAATGAGGTGTCCCCTTCTAGAAGCATATCTAGTAAAATTACAAGAATGCCATCACCGTATATACATACCCGTATTCGTACCGCAAAAATACGAATATCAAGAGATAAAAATAATCCAATAATATAATACTAGAATGCGACTTAATCCTAAGCCCACCAGTATTATCCATCCGAACAACATCCGTGTAGCTAGTACACATATGTAATCAGAACCCAACACGTAAAACCATACGGCTTCTACATCATTTCACCTGAACCAGGGAAACCTTCTGTGTGGGACTCTAAAGACTCGACAGTATGCTGGTAGTGGATTTAACCACAAGTCTGTCAGTGGCACTAGTTGTACATAACGGCTACCCAGGTACCTGTCGAAAAGAAGGTCGACGAGCAAACTCATCCGAACCCCTGCTGAGCCTGTCCGTGACAATCTCCGTACAGTCCAGTCTGTCTGTATGAGAGTATCGCATGCCGGTCTAGGGGTGGAAAATGTCAGACCCCTAATAACCTGGCAAGTCATGCCGATGTGGCTCAAGACCATCTGAGAATCTACTGGTCTAACTACCAGTAATTCTCAATCCACCCTGGCCAGGGATTTATGGTGTTGGCCAACCAAACACAGCGCGACATCGACTCCCTATACCGGGAGAGACGAATCTCCAACATTCTCTCACTACCTCCATGTGGCTCGGGACTGTACCCAACTAAAACCTGTTTGCACGACTCAGTAGAGCCGTGGTAGGGTAGTAATCAAAGCACAGTGGGAACTCACACGAGACAAATTACGACCTCAGGTCGACAGACTATCTGTACTCATGTCACCAGAGAACTGCTATCTAATGATAGGTATAATACCATCTAGCCAGTCCTCGGTGAGTCCGTCCAGTGTATTCACCCCCAGTGAGCATCTATATACAATCTTAGGTGCACCACACCAATGGCTGCGGGACCAACCATCGCCCCTTATCAGGGTCTAAATATGTATAAACTAGTCTACTCTAGAGTATCGATGCCCAGTCTCGATACTCCCACGACTATGGATATTTTAAGGATGTGCTTATCGACTACCCAGCTCCCACAAGTGTAATTGTCATCACAACGCTGGTAGTCAAGTAAGGATCCTACGGGCTTTATCAACATATATACGAGACATGAATAACAAGTAAAATACATCACATGTTAAGATGAAGACAAACCAAATAGTAGTACATACATATCACTAGTGTTGGGGTCAAAAATTGCACCCCGGTTGACCAAGTCAAAGTCAAGGCCAACCCCAAGCCCAGGTCAAGTGGGCCCATGCCCAGGTTGAGTCCGAACATGAAGCGGTCGGCCTCCTCCATGCCAAAATAAAAATCATGTAATAAATAATTTTAATGTAATTTTTTATGCATGAACGGGCATAAATCCAAATTTTTGTAAAGCCCATGGCTTATGTGCAAAAAGAAATAAGCACATGAGGCATGGGATGGGCAAAATGCCATTTTGTAAAGCTCAATGAGCTATATGTAAATGTGTAAGCCTATATAAGGCAACATGATGATGAATAAAAGATACACTTTTCATTCCCTCAAAAATCTTGGGTTCTTTGTGTCTCCTTCTCCTTCCTCAAGGTTCTAAACCTTCTTCCCCTTTTTCAATTAAATCAAGAGTTTTACTCTTCCTTTCCCAAAACTAAATAGTTTTTCACCACAAAACCCACAAAGGGGAGCTCAGATCTTCTATTAGATCTCAAAAGGGGGAAATTTTTTAATCTCACCCCCTTTCTCCAAGATCCGGCCAACCGATAGGAAGAAGAAGGAGACCCATCTCCAGAAATCTCATCTTGGGAAGATCCAGAGTCAAAGGGAGAAACAAAGCAGCCCTCTTTGATTATTTCTAAATATTTTTAGGAGTCTAACTCCATTCAAGATCCATTGGAGTTTAACTCCATAAATTAATCTCTGTCAGGAGGTCAACTCCATAAGTCAAATCAGGAGCACAGCTCCCGGTGCAGGGACCAAGTCCCTTTTGCTGCTAACGTCTAGCGCCCGCGTGCCAGGCACGTGGGGCACTGGCGCTCTGGCACACAGCGCCAGGAACGTGGGACGTTGGCGCTCTGGCGCACAGCGTCCTCGTGCCAGGCACGCGGGGCGCTGGCGCTCTGGCGCACAGCGCCCGTGTGCCAGGCACGCGGGGCGCTGGCGCACAGCGCCCGCATGCCAGGCACACGGGGCGCTGGCGCTCTGGCGCACAGCACCCGCATGCCAGGCACACGGGGCGCTGGCGCTCTGGCGCACAGCACCCGCATGCCAGGCATGCGGGGCGCTGGCGCTCTGTGTGTGTGCGCGCGCGTGTGTGTGTGTATATAAATTTCTAATGGGACGCTGCCCCGTATCCTGCAAGGGGGCTGCTAGCCCTCTTGACCTCCAGCCCGCTATCCGGGTAGCGGGACCCCCATAAAAACTCTGCGGGGACCCCGATATATCCAAAACCCCTTCAAAACACAACACTGCACATTGAGTTCGCATGACCTGTTTGACCCGTCAATCGGAGGTTCCCTTACCTTAAGGGCGAGGGGTAATTAACGGCAGCTTAGTCCGCGGCTGCCGGAGATTCAGATCCCCACAATCAATAAACCCCAGCCTACCCTAGGCAGGGGGAATCTGTAATGCGCCTGACAAGCATGCACGCATTCCCATCCCAATAGGTTGACGAAAAACGCCCTACAGATTCTGGCACGCCCGGTGGGACCAATCTCTCCTCCCATATTTCGGGTTGAATATCCAAGCGAACTCAATCAACATATACATTGATTTCCTGTACTGAAATCATGCTTCTTTGTGCAGGTTAACGACTTTCCTCGGCCCCAGCTGGGGGCAAGGCCATCAAAACCGACAAAGTAATAGGGCATCCCGGGTAAGCTCCAGCGGTTGCCCTGACAACTGCTCAATCGGGTATCTTCTCTAAGCTCCCCGTCAGCTGACCACCGCATCATTAATCTGGGAATAATCGACCCCTAAGTCGTTAAACTGGGAATGTAAATAAAAAAAGTGTGTGTAAATAAAAACAAAAGAAAAGCCGAAATGATAGGGCAACTCGTAATAAAAATCAGTGAGTAAAAATAAGCAAGAAAAATAAATCCGAAAGGGCAATCGTGAATAAATAGCCGAAATGATAGGGCAATCACGACCTTCGTGATGAGAAAAGCTGAAATGATAGAGCAATTGCGGTAAAAAAAAATCCAACGGCGAATGATGAGTCGCTCCTGGTACCATATTCCATATAGCGATGCAGACGCCATCCAAAATTCAAATGCCCAACGGCGAATGATGAATCGCTCCTGGTACCATATTCCAGTGCAGCGATGCAGAAGCCATCCAAAACTCAAATCCCCAACGGCGAATGATGAGTCGCCCCTGGTACCATATTCCAGTGCAGCGATGCAGACGCCGAAAATTTCCCAAAATTCTTCCAGCCCTACGGTTGGTCGCCAAGTTGACTGTCGTATACAATCCACGGGCTCAAATAATTCTCATCATACCCATACCCCACTGCAATCACCAGAAACACGGCTGGTCTCCGCCTTCGGAATTATGCCCCATTAGGGAAAACCCACTCATGTATCCTCACGATGAATGAGGAGAACAAACCTTTGTGGGATCCTTACGACTCACAAAGGAAAAGCATACTTGGGAGTCCTCACGACTCCTAAGGAGAAAATACACCTACGGGATCCTTACGACCCGTAGGGAGAAAATGCTTTTATGGGACCGTTATGGCCCATGAAATTGAGAATTCTTAGGTGATAGGGACCCAAACCTATCTCCTAAGCCATCGCTCCCCAATGGGTAAAGTCAAATGATGAATTGCTCCAGGCACATGTGCTTCAGTGTTAGCAACGCTGATACCTACCCTAACCCCAAAATTCCAAACTCCGATCCAATAGACCCCTAAGTCTTTAAACTGTGAACAGATGACCTCTAAGTCGTTAAACTGGAAACAGATGGCCTCTAAGTCGTTAAACTGGGAACATATGACCTCTAAATCGTTAAACTAGGAATAGATGACCTCTAAGTCGTTAAACTGGGCACAATAGACCCCTAAGTCTTTAAACTGGGAACAGATGACCTTTAAGTCGTTAAACTAGGAACAGATGACCTCTAAGTCGTTAAACTCGGAACAGATGACCTCTAAGTCGTTAAACTGGGCACAATAGACCCCCAAGTCATTAAACTGGGAACAGCTGACCACTATGTCATTAAACTGGGAATAATCGACCTCTAAGTCATTAAACTGGGAATGTAAAAATGTGTAAAAAAACAAATATATATATATATATAAAGCCGAAATGGTGGGGCAACTCGCAATAAAAATCAGTGAGTAAAAATAAAGATGAAAATAAAGCCGAAATGATGGGCCAACCCGAATAAATAGCCGAAATGATAGGGCAATCGTGACCTTTGCGATAAGAAAAGCTGAAATGATAGAGCAATCGCGGTAAAAGATAAAAAAAAAACGGCGAATGATGGATCGCACCTGGTACCATATTCCAGTGCAGCGATACAGACGCCAACCAAATTCCAAATTTCCAAACAGCGAATGATGAGTCGCTCCTGGTACCATATTCCAGTGCAGCGATGCAGACGCCGGCAATTTCCCAAAATTCTTCCAGCCCTACGGTTAGTTCCCAAATTGACTACCGTATACAATCCACGGGCTCAAATAATTCTCATCATGCCCATGTCCCACTGCAATCACCAGTTACGCGGCTGGTCTCCGCCCTTAGAATTATGCTCCATTTGGGAAGACCCACTCATGCGTCCACATGATACATGAGGAGAACAAACTTCCGAGATCCTCACGACTCGTAAGAAAACGCCTTCATGGGATCCTTACGACTCACAAAAGAAAAACACACTTGGGGGTCCACACGACTCCTAAGGAGAAAGTACACCTACAGGATCCTTACGACTCGTAGGGAGAAAATGCTTTTATGGGACCCTTACGGCCCATAAAATTGAAAAGCCTTAGGTGATAGGGATCTAAACCTGTCTCCTGATTGATTCGTTCTTTGTGTGTATATAAGAAAAGTGTAAGAAATCACAACCAAAGAATTTTTTGACCGCAATCAATAACGGTGTCGAATGTAGCGCGTTAGCGAGTGCGGATCGTTCACAGGGAAAGTGAGATCCATTCGAATTTGAATTAGATGAATTGAAAATTAAAGAAAGCAAAGAAAAGAGACAATTCAATTCAAGATTTATAAAATTGAAGTTCAAGAATTATCTAGATCTAAATCTAAAATCAAGAAAACATTAAAATCAAGAATCAAGAATTGATGATTTCCAATCCAATAATCAAGAATCGAAGTAAGGCTCGTAGGAATCGATCGAATCTATAGACGTGATGAAAACTATTGATTACGTTTTCTTATCCATTAATGATTTGATACTAGATCGATGATGATCAACGAGAATTAGGGATTTCTTACGGAAGCTAGGGTTTCATCATCTATCCCTTGTCCTTTCGTTGATTTCATTCACATTCTAGCCTCTAGTAAATTCAAGAATCAATCGTGGATCACTAATTAAGAGCGAACACAATCAAGAAAGCATCGCTCGAAACTAGGTTGTCGATTCTTCAATTTACTAAAGTTTACAAAACTTATAGGACTTAAGAATCGTTTCAAGAATTGTAAACATCATCATCTATTGATTCTCTCGACTCCTTCACGAGCGGAGTTTTACTCAAACATCATAACAAGAATCACAATCAAGAGTTGAGATCTAATCATGATGCAAGAATGTAAAGAAAGCAAGATAAAGAATTTCACCTTTTATTTATCAACAATTTTGTTACAATTCTCTCAAGATCTATAATGAGGAAAGAACTCGATCGTCGATTTGGCTTCGCTCGTCTTCGTGAGTCGCGGATCATCTTGGATCACTTGCTCGGATGAAGATCGGCTTCGCTCCTAAAAGGTTGAAGGCTTCTCGCTTGAATTGGTACTCGGTGTTCTTGAATTTGGCTTTGGATTTGATTGGATTAGGGTTAGAGTTTGAATGCACAAGTTGTGTCACTCAACTTGTGTGTGTAATTATTAATGAACAACCCAAAACCCTAGATCTAGGTTTCCTTTTATAACCATCTTAATCCTAGATCTAGAATTCAAATTTCAAATTTCCCTCCAAAATGAACCACTTTTCCCTCCAAAATGAACAACTTTTCCCTTCAAAATGAACTACCTCATTTGAATTTTCCCTCCAAAATGAACTACCTCATTTGAATTTTCCCTCCAAAATGAACTACCTCATTTGAATTTTCCCTCCAAAATGAGATTGTTAGAAAGAATCTTCTAGAAGAAGTTTGTTGGAGGGAATATTCTAGAATGAGGTTGTTACAAGGAGGCTTCTAGAAGAAGGTTGTTATAAGGAGGCTTCTAGAAGAAGTTTGTTGAAGGGAATATTCTAGAATAAGGTATATTCTAGGGTTAGGTTGTTAGGCCGAGCCTTCTGGATGAAGCCACGTGGTATTTCTGGAGTCTTCTGGAAGCATTGTTAGTTACAGGGAAGCACATGGGAAAAATCTGTCATGCTGACATCATCAAGGCGCCGTGGATCCGCGGCGGGAATGGGTATTGGGCCGCGGATCCGCAGCCCTTTGGTGCTCTCTCTGCATGAAAATTATGGATATTACTTGTGTGGGCTTTAGTACTGTTTCCTGATGTGTAGAATCTCATAATTATTTCTTGATCACTGCTAGATCACAGGTCTTGGACTTGGCGTATTTTTGTCAGCACTTTTCACCGTTTTGGTTCTTTTCCTGGAATTTCCTGCACAGATTTTCGAGACAAGTGTTGCGCGACACAAAGATAATGCGATGAAATGATAAACACTCAATTTCCCTCAGAAATGTCGGTTTTAATTTATAACATATGTTATTTGGTATTTTACGGACAATTTGCTAATATGTGCTATATTAATACCGAACACCTCTAGATGAGTGCAAATGGTAGGGAAATTGTCGTGTTAAAAATGCAATATTTTCGACTGATCAAATTCCCCCAAACTTATTTTCGGTCGTCTCGAGCGAACTATTTTATTAAAAAAAGAAAGAGAAAATAAAGAAAGAGAAAAACTAACTAGCACACTTTCATAGGCAACACGATTGCACTGAGCACGTGCAACAAGCCTTTAAACCTCTAGGTGTCCCTAGTAGTAGGAGTGTTGTCTCCTGAGGGTTTTCAGCGGATTGAACCAACAAAATCCAATAATAAAAGGAAGATCATGAAAGTTACATATAAAGATAAGAATTATAAAAGAAAGACTTTGAAAATTAGGGTTTCCAACTATGCTAGCTTTTCGGTTGTCATGAGCCCTATCTTAATAGTCATGAAAAGATGTTAGAAATCACATCATCCCTCAATAAAACATCGTCTTTATTCTTCATTCCTATCTTTCTTCCAAACATCGATCATATAACCCTACGTGTGCGTAATATACATCCCTACACCTGGAGAATTCAATTCAAGCCATCATACTCTTGTCCATCCACCTCAGTACTTTTTAATTAATGAATATTTAGATGAGATTGCTCACACACTTTCATGCGACCGTTAATACTTCTTGAGATACTAACCGACCGATTACTCATGTGCTTGCTTATACGGTGTATTTTCCTCGTCTTGCACCACCTAAGGCTTAACAGTGACTCCCAGACCAGTTGGTCTAAGGCACTAGATGATGAAGCACCGTCGCTATATTTTTTTATTGCTGTCTTGGTGATAACAAAACCAGTGTTCATTTTTTTCTTTACCATTTTATATTTTATTCATTTTTTTATTTCCTTCATACTTTGGCTTCTAGACAAGAGCATTTCAAGGTATCATCTACTATCCCGAGCTTCAAGACGTGTGTAAGTGCGTATAGTAGGATATCAACGTTCAAATGTTTGGCTTTCAGAATAGGAACTATTTTTCAGACTTATTTTTATCTTCAGATTAGTGACTTCCTTCATCTTACTAACCCTTGGGACAACGGCTCATAACTACTTATTACTAGTTCGTATAAGAAAACTTCTAATTTTCTAGGTTTTCTTAAATTTTTCCAATCTTTTGGATGTAATTTTTCACTATCTAATCTTTTATTATCTTATTTATGTACAAAATTTTTTTTTATCTTTTTGAAATTTTTTTATAGGTTTTAAAAATGTTTTGTGCTTATCCAAAGTATGATGCAAATGATGCGAAAATAAGCACAAACCTCCCCCAAACTTGTTTTCAACAGTATCCTCACTGTTGCCATCTGCTATATCTCGAAAACCTGTAAGCCTGGGAGGAAATTTATTAACGGGCGCAAAATATTTAAGTGAAAATCCTCCCCCAAACTTATTTTTGGCTCATCATTTTGTAAAAATTTCTTTTCAAGAGCCAGATTATACCCCCCCAAACTTGAGTTAAACAATGTTAATCTTTAAAAATCACAAGAGGGGGTCAAGAATTATTGGTCGATGCCAAGCTTTGCAAAGACCGAAGGTCAACACCAACCATTCGAAAATTTTATCAATGTAGTGCTCAGGTTGGTGGAAGAAGAAGTGGGGAAAGGGTAAGTGGTGGAATAGAATGTGTGTGCGTCTCGTTTTGGAGAGACGATGCAGTGAATGTAATGGATTGCTCGCATTCTTTTTACAGTTCAGAAGAAGGGGTGTAGGTTCAATTTCTTTGAATTGAGGTGGATTCATCTCAACACCCGTATCATTCAAAAATACGAGTTCATCAGCGAAGATCTCCTCAAAAGTCCCATCAATACGCCGAAGAATAATGTCATCACAAAGTGTGGGGTGATCTTCAGACTCTAAAAGCAGTTCATAATCAGTGTTAGTTGTTGACCCGGACATCTCGGTGGAAGAGTCCGTATGTGTATGATACATAATTGGGTCAAACAACAACGTATGAAAAGAGTCAAGATCGGTATCATGAGGATCATCAAATTCGCTGCTTTCGACATCCATTAATTCGACAGAACATGCTTGAGCAGTAAGTTCAGAGGGTACACTTCCCAACTTGTAAATGTTCAGCTCAATTGACCTATTCTCGAAAGATAGGGTCATAGAACCATTACGGCAGTTGATGATAGCGTTGGAAGTGGCCAAAAAGGGGCTACCTAAAATCACCGGAATCTGATTCCGTAGGTTCGCTACAGGCTGTGTATCAAGTACAATAAAGTCCACAGGGAATACAAATTCCCCGATTTTTATTAACACATCCTCCAGTTAACCCCTAGGTTTGGTGATTGATCGGTCAGCCATCTGGAGAGTTATGCTAGGGCTTTAACACTCCGATACCTAACTGCTCGTAAACCGAGTATGGAAGCAAGTTAACACTAGCGCCAAGGTCTAGTAGAGCACGGTTGATGTGTTTTTCCCCAATAGAAATAGAAATAGTAGGACAGCCAGGGTCCTTACGTTTCCGTGGTAATTGTTGAGGGGAAACCGTGTCTACAGTCTTTGCCATGAATATCTTCTTGGGCACTTGAGTCTTACTCTTCCTAGTGCACAAGTTCTTAAGAGTTTTCGCATAGGACGGAACTTGTTGGATAGTATCTAGGAGAGGGATGTTGATGTTAACTTGCTTAAACATGTCCACAAGCTTCTCCATTTGGGCATTGGGTTTGTTGGGCCTCAACCTATTTGGAAATGGAGCTCTATCAATAAGTGTTGGGTCCAACATTTGTGGAGAAGGTTGCGGGGGTGGGAAAGGTGAGGTGGGTGGAGGGTTCGAGCCTTTGGGAAAACGGAGAATAGGCTCGGAAGAAGACGGTAAATTAGACGAAATAGGATAAGAAGTAGAAGTGTGAGTGGAAGTGGAAGTGGAAGTGGAAGCCGGGGTGTTAATGATCAATTCATCATTATCAATTTGTTCACCTACATGATTGTCTAGCACTCTTCCAGATCTCAACGTGGTAAGTGCATCCACATTTGTGTAATGTGAAGGTTCAGGATCAGGTAGGGGTTGAGCTGGAAGATTCCCTTTTTCTCTTGCACTCATTTCGGCTTTTAATCTTGCAATTTCTGCTTCCATCGATTTAATACTCTCCGCTTGGGAGGTGGAGTTTTTCTTTATATCATCGACGGAAGTCTTTATTTAAGCTGATACTTGCATGAGATTTGTCAGAAGCAAGTTTATGAATGTAGAGGATTCATCAGCACCGGCCAATTGCAAAGAATTTTCATGTGGTGCAAAAGTGTTGGCCGGATTTTGGAAGTTTTGTGATTGGTGGGGGTGCTGACTCAATTGAAGTGGTTGCTGTTGTGGTGGAAGAGCCCTTTGGAAATTGTTTTGGGTTGGAACCGTGTTTTGAGTTTGTGATTGGTTCCAAGAAAAAGGACATTCTTCCGTCAAATGTGAAGGGTTTGAACAGCAGCCACACACGGTTTTGGGAAGTGTGTATTGGTTTAGGGAGGATGAAGAGATTTTTTTTCTATAGCGTCGAGTTTCCTTTGTATTGTGGCCATTTCGGCTCTCATTATGACGGAAACATCTAGCTGATTGACATCTTCCCTAGGTGGTGGTGGTCTAACACTTTCCCATTGTAATGTGTTTTGAGCTAAATCTTCTAGATATTTCCAAGCTTCACCATCATCTTTGGTCATGAAGGTGTCTTGACACATGGTTTCAAGCATCTGTCTAGTAGCGAGATCCATACCCTCATAGATAATTCGACACAAATCCCATCTAGAGATTCCATGATGAGGGCATTGTAAGTAAAGATCCTTGAACCGTTCAAAGCATTTCCAGAATGGTTCATTGGGAAGTTGGGTAAATTTGAAGATTTCGCTCCGAACACGGCTGGTCTTGTGATTGGGATAAAATTTCTTAAGGAATGCTTTTACAAATTCATCCCATTTTGAAATAGAATGTGCGGTTGTATTATAAAGCCACTTCTCGGCTAAATCGCACAAAGTGAATGAGAGAAAACGTAAACGCAGAGCATCCACAGACAGTTGTGACGTTCCAATCATTGCGCATACGTTTTCAAATTTGGAGATAAAAGCGTATGCGTCTTCAGAATCAAGACCATGAAATTTGGGTAATAGTTCGATGAATTGGGGGTTGATTTCAAAATTTTCCCCGTTGGCAGGTGGTATAGAAAGACAGGTGGAAAGGGGAACACGTGAAGGATACCATCTCTCTTGGAGAGAAATGCATGGAGGATTCTGAGCACCTACGGGCGGTGGCAGAGTGGTGTAAAAGTTTTATGGATAACCGTCCATCGCGGTGGTGGTTGGAAAAAGAAAAGGTAGAAATACCGACTTTGGGGTCGATAGGGGAAAACGCGGACAAGACGGGCACTAGAATCCCGTGTCCAGCCGAGCTTGCACTAAAGGGTTTAGTACAAGTGGCAGCGTTAATATAATTAGGGGAAAGAATGAAGTGGTGTTTGTTTTGAAAAAGATACGGATTTTTGAAAAAAATGCAAATCACAAAAATGCACACACAACCCTAAGTCTAATGGTCACCTAGGTCAAGTCTCTAGACCTCTCCTAACTGCCAAAAGACAAGTCGCGGGATCAATCCTCTACTACCTCTTTGTCCCTCCTGTGGCCAGGTAAGTGGGAGGTTCTCCATTACGTAAGCAGTGGGCCTAATTAAGTAACCCACTTTCCTTAGACACACTTGCTTTAGACACCACAAAAGAAATGCGGATAAGCAATAAATTACCCACGGCCTCCTTCTGTCCTAAGTGAGCGCGACGGTCCTTAGAGTCATGTCTAGATTTCTTTTAGTTAATGAGGGTAATGCGGATGCAGTTTTGTGATTTTCGGGGCTTAGGAAGGGTAATGAAATCCCCACCTAATCTGGATTTGGTCTTTGCCCATTAATTTCCGTATTAATATGCAAACAACCAAGATCAAACACGCACAATTTTTATTGCTTTTGCGGCGCTGCGAATTATTTGCAAAGAAAACCTGCAGAAAATTGTTATTGGAGCAGATGAGGAAGGAGATAAGAATGTAAGAAGTAACCTGAGAAATTTTAGTGCAGAGATGAAGCAGTCACGCGGCGAATCCTCCGCGGATGCAAGCTTATGCCGCGGAAACGCGGTCCTGTAGAGAGATACATGCACAAAATTTCTTGACACTGTTCCTGTTCACCTCCTCTGGCCTTTGGAATATTCAAAATATTTTTCCTCAAGCTCTACAGATTCCAGATTTTCTCGCAACAAATCACAACGAATCGTTTAGTGTTTGTGCGAATTTAGATCTAAAAATTTAGATGGAATAAATTTTTCAACTCAAATTTCAAAAACAAACGAATTAGCGCACTATCCCCGGCAACGGCGCCATTTGATTGATTCGTTTTTTGTGTGTATATAAGAAAAGTGTAAGAAATCACAACCAAAGAATTTTTTGACCGCAATCAATAACGGTGTCGAATGTAGCGCGTTAGCGAGTGCGGATCGTCCACAGGGAAAGTGAGATCCGTTCGAATTTGAATTAGATGAATTGAAAATTAAAGAAAGAAAAGAAAAAAGACCATTCAATTCAAGATTTATAAAATTGAAGTTCAAGAATTATCTACATCTAAATCTAAAATCAAGAAAACATTAAAATCAAGAATCAAGAATTGATGATTTCCAATCCAATAATCAAGAATCGAAGTGAGGCTCGTAGGAATCGATCGAATCTATAGACGTGATGAAAACTATTGATTACGTTTTCTTATCCATTAATGATTTGATACTAGATCGATGATGATCAACGAGAATTAGGGATTTCTTGCGGAAACTAGGGTTTCATCATCTATCCCTTGTCCTTTCATTGATTTCATTCACATTCTAGCCTCTAGTAAATTCAAGAATCGATCGTGGATCACTAATTAAGAGCGAACACAATCAAGAAAGTATCGCTCGAAACTAGGTTGTCGATTCTTCAATTTACTAAAGTTTACAAAACCTATAGGACTTAAGAATTGTTTCAAGAATTGTAAACATCATCATTTATTGATTCTCTCGACTCCTTCACGAGCGGAGTTTTACTCAAACATCATAACAAGAATCACAATCAAGAGTTGAGATATAATCATGATGCAAGAATGTAAAGAAAGCAAGATAAAGAATTTCACCTTTTATTTATCAACAATTTTTTTACAATTCTCTCAAGATCTACAATGAGGAAAGAACTCGATCGTCGATTTGGCTTCGCTCGTCTTCGTGAGTTGCGGATCGTCTTGGATCACTTGCTCGGATGAAGATCGGCTTCGCTCCTAAAAGGTTGAAGGCTTCTCGCTTGAATTGGTACTCGGTGTTCTTGAATTTGGCTTTGGATTTGATTGGATTAGGGTTAGGGTTTGAATGCACAAGTTGTGTCACTCAACTTGTGTGTGTAATTATTAATGAACAACCCAAAACCCTAGATCTAGGTTTCCTTTTATAACCATCTCAACCCTAGATCTAGAATTCAAATTTCAAATTTCCCTCCAAAATGAACCACTTTTCCCTCCAAAATGAACAACTTTTCCCTCCAAAATGAACTAGCTCATTTGAATTTTCCCTCCAAAATAAACTACCTCATTTGAATTTTCCCTCCAAAATGAACTACCTCATTTGAATTTTCCCTCCAAAATAAACTACCTCATTTGAATTTTCCCTCCAAAATGAGATTGTTAGAAAGAATCTTCTAGAAGAAGTTTGTTGGAGGGAATATTCTAGAATGAGATTGTTACAAGGAGGCTTCTAGAAGAAGGTTGTTATAAGGAGGCTTCTAGAAGAAGTTTGTTGAAGGGAATATTCTAGAATAAGGTATATTCTATGGTTAGGTTGTTAGGACGAGCCTTCTGGATGAAGCCACGTGGTGTTTCTGGAGTCTTCTGGAAGCATTGTTAGTTACAGGGAAGCACATGGGAAAAATCTGTCATGCTGACGTCATCAAGGCACCACGGATCCGCGGCGGGAATGGGTATTGGGCCGCGGATCCGCGGCCCTTTGGTGCTCTCTCTGCATGAAAATTATGGATATTACTTGTGTGGGCTTTAGTATTGTTTCCTTATGTGTAGAATCTCATAATTATTTCTTGATCACTGCCAGATCACAGGTCTTGGACTTTGCGTATTTTTGTCAGCACTTTTCACCGTTTTGGTTCTTTTCCTGGAATTTCCTGCACAGATTTTCGAGACAAGTGTTGCGCTACCCAAAGATAATGCGATGCAATGATAAACACTCAATTTCCCTCAGAAATGTCGGTTTTAATATATAACACATGTTATTTGGTATTTTACGGACAATTTGCTAATATGTGCTATATTAATACCGAACACCTCTAGATGAGTGCAAATGGTAGGGAAATTGTCGTGTTAAAAATGCAATATTTTCGACTGAAGTACTGGGCTGATGGAAAGCGCCGTCATTTGGAGTTCTAGCTGGAAGATCATGTATTTCTGAAGATATCTCCAAACCGCGGAGTGATTCGTTTTGGAAGACGGGGTAAGCAAAGTCCAAGGTACATTAGACCGTTCGACATACTCGAACAAGTCGGTAAAGTGGATTATCGCTTGGGACTTCCACCTTTATTAGAAGGGCTGCACAATGTGTTCCACATATCTCAAGTCAGACGGTATGTGAGTGACCCCAGCCATGTACTTGATCACTCCGAACTCACTATACAGCCAGACTTATCTTGTGAGCAGCAACCTATTGAGATCCTGGATAGAAAGGTGAAGTCATTTCGGAACAAGGAAGTCAACTTGGTTCGAGTGATGTGGAGAAAAGACACACCAGGAGAATCAACATGGGAAAGGGAAGATGAGATGCGTGCAAGATATCCTCACTTATTTGTAAACTAGTCCTTAAATTAATTTTAAATTTCGAGGACGAAATTTTTGTAAGGAAGGTAGACTGTAACAACTCCAATTTCAGTGTACATAAATTTCATTTAAAGTTAATGTATAATTGGGGTATTTACAATTCCTGTGAAAGCTATAAATATTTGTTTTGATTTAGAACAGCAAGAAGGAGCTTGTAGCTCATTGGTAAGGCCTTGCACTGCTGAGATATAGCACCCGAGTTCGAATTCCATCAGCCACATTACCTTTTTGTTTTATTTTCTTTTAATCTTTTAGAAGCCCAAGAGTCTATACATGCAACACACGTAATAGGGTAAGTTACAGAATAATCAAACATGTTAAATAGGCTAGTTGAAGCGTCAGGGACACGTGGCACGAGTCCGAACAAGGAAGTCAACAAGTTTCACATCAAAATAATCATTTTTGTGACAATTATCTCATTTTTACATAAAAATACCACATACTATTCATTTCGACATTAAACCTTTATATCTTGCTATACCTTTAAATAGTTCACGAGGTAATGACCTGCCTCATCACAACACACATCTCTATCATAGCACGATTGATTTTGGGATAATAGAATACGGGAAATACGACCATACAAATAAATCCCTTTAACTTATAAAACCGTTTTCTTTAAAAAGATATATTTACAATTTCCATCCAATTGCGTCTCTACAACCCATTTTTGGGGACCCCATTCGGGATGGTGCAGATTATCGCATATCCTCGGGCTTAGTAGAGCGAGATGCAGACCTCCGCAAGGAGTATTCGATCTCGGTGGAATTTTTATACATTTTTCTTTAGAAAATGAGATTTTTACAAGAAAATAAATAAATTTATTTTCGTTAAATATGTATATATAAATATTACCAAAATAATTATTTTAAATATATATATATATATATTATTCCATGTTTCCAAAACTCAAGAAAAGAATTCAAATATTACATAAAACTACCATGATAATTCAAAACAATATTCATATTACAAATAAATACCATATATTATAAAATTAGGTTTTATTCATTAGAAATGTCATATTTATAAAATATAAATCAATGAAAACCGTAAAGACGATAATTAAATGCTTGAGGTGTATTTTTAAATTATACCAAAACTATTTTTACGTAAAACCCTATCAAGTTATACTAAATTACAATAAGGACCCTAGTAAACATAGGTTTAAGCGGGACCAGTCTCTTGAGCCTCAGGGAGACGGAGATATGGGTGCTTGCATATTTAAGGTAGACAACTTAACAAACAGTGTTATCAACACGGTAATTGTCTTGGAAAAAAACATAAATCCTGCCGTCCATGTGCAGCAGTTACCGATAACACCAAAACAATCAGGATTTCAAGTTCTTTTAAAAGTGTCTGACTCAGAATGAGTCTCAACCTAATCAATCTGAACTTGAATGTGATTTAAGTACAAACTACAATACAACATGATTCAATATGACTCCGTCTATTCAATCTGTATTGACTGAACCGAACCATGGATATATTCCATTTACATATTCTTCCATTATATCTGTTCCATTACTGATATCATGGTTTCGGAAAGCCATCCATTTATACAATTTACAAGACAATACAATCAATACAATTAAAACATCACGGGGTTTATAAGGGGTAAATTGGTACGGAAGGTGTTAAAAGTGGCACGAGGCTGCAACCATAAGACACTTAACCTGAATCTCCATTGCCGTTGTACCGTGGCTGAACGGTTCCTTGTACTCCGTATATCTTAGTCTTCAGGATAGTAAGACTCCTCTCGTATACACTGGCCTCTTCTGTACCAAGCTACAAACAACAGCGTTATCACTAAATAACAACATTAAACAGCTATACTCTATTCTGTCTATTCTATTCTTATCTATCTACGGGACTTACCAAGCGACTTGTTCGCTGACAACATTCTCTTTCTTCTTCTTTGAAATGTCATCAGGTGTTTCGGACTCACTGGAGATCGAACCCAGCAGCGAAGACTTGGATCAGTTTACTGAAGACCCGGAGTTTTAGATTCATTTGTACATTACATTTCATTTTAATTTCTGTTATGCCATTTTTAGGCATTGCTTTCATTCCATGTATTTTCATTTCAGTTGTATTGTAAAAAGAATGTTTAATAAATAAAGTTGCTGTTTATTTACATCTTGTCTCTTGTATACATTTTATTTTATATTGCTTAGATACGCTTAGCGTGTTTACTTCGGAGTAAATGCGTAGCGGCCTTGTCGCGTCCTCTTCCCATACACTGTGAAGCGGGGCGTAACACTAGGCTACTTAGTTTAGCACACCAAGTATCCTAGTTACCTCATCTTGGAAGTTAAAGCTCAAGGTCGGAAGTCTCGGGTGGATCTTCTTCGACTTAGAGAAGCCGACGAGGAGGCGCGATCCATTCTCACTTCGAGGAGCTCACGACGAGGAGAAGGACAACGAGGAGAAGAAGGATTGGTAATTTGAGGTATAACTTTCTCACATAGTAGTTAAACCTCCGAGTTAGTTTGTTAGTTACGGTTTAGTATCGATTCTGGAGTTTAGTCGATGCTACAAAGCATATAAAAATCGTTTTTTGCAAACTCCGCCTCCGCGAACATGTGAGGTGTGTGGCATCGACTTACAATGG
This sequence comes from Agapanthus africanus, assembly GCA_030015575.1. Classification (NCBI taxonomy): domain Eukaryota; kingdom Viridiplantae; phylum Streptophyta; class Magnoliopsida; order Asparagales; family Amaryllidaceae; genus Agapanthus; species Agapanthus africanus. The sequence goes on from JASDDO010000014.1 coordinate 671,691,105, forward strand.
TATCAGAACCAACTAAACCTTAAATAACTTGTTAGTAAGTCGTTAGAACTTCGATCATCGGAAAAACCCGAAAAAATAACACAAAACTTTAGCTTTCTGTCTTTTTTAAAAATCTGGTCTTAAAAATATTTCAGAGGCTTTAAAAAATAAAGTAGGGAATTCTAAGATCACCCAAGAAACACGAGTCTCTAACTCGTCAAGGCCGCCACGGAACCGCGGCGAATCGGTGTGATTCGCCGCCGTTCCGCGGCTGAGTCAAGGCAGAGTTGACTCGTTTTTCTTTTGTTGGTCTCTTCTGTTGTGTTATACTTTCTGGTATATTTTGTTTCTACCCACTGTTGTCTGTGTGCTGGTTTGCATTTGGGGTAGACACTAAAATATGTTTTGATCGAATTTCTATCGTTCTTGGCAATGTATCGTTTCTGTGTTTGATATATGTGTTTGTAAACTTCTGCTAATTGCTATATGTCAGTTAGTTGGGAGTTGCACATATATGTGATGATTGGTTTGTGTATATGAATATTGTTGGATCATCATGAATGAATAGCAGGGGATGTGAGATGAGAGTTTCTTTCATTCAAATGTAACACATCAGGGTTGAGGTTGTAGAGACCATTGTATTATTTCATTTACTGTTTATTGCTCCTAGGATAGACCCAAGGTGGGGTGCACAAACTACCGGGTACTTTGAAGTGCCGAGTGTCCTACTCATTTTACTGAGGGAGGTTGCTTCACTTCGGGTATTTGGCAGGTAGTTTGCCGCACCCGTAGGGGTCTAGGGTGGGATTTTGGCTATTTATCACGACCGTGGAATCTTTTTTCGCTACAGGCTTAAAAGAAACACGGAATTCCTAATATATCCAATATGTTCATATGTGATCTGGAATGCCTATTATTGCGTCAGACGAATGGATATTATTATATATATATTATTTAATAGACGTTGCTTTTTTTTGCATCCGCGCTTGTCCAGCCCCCAGCTCTGGCGTTAGTTTTCTAACCTAACGGTGTAAGACAGGGCCCAGTGGCGAATGCGGATGACATAAACATACGTTGTATTTTCGTCTTTTTCAGCAATTATAGGTTAATTGATGGGATTGCATTACATTAATGCAAAGCAAACAAACCAAAGCTGAATCATTGGAACAATTTTAAAACCACTCGGTTTTTTTAAAACGGTAAAACTTTTAAAATGCAGAGCTTAAACCACTCCTTTTAAAAGATATCAAGTTCCTTCGATTATGTCAAGTTCACTACGTTCACGGTTTCGCCAAAACCATTCGTAGCCCTCCGTCATTTCAGTTGGGTATTCAGTAGTATTCAAGCTATGTATTTTGACCTTCACCAAGGCATAGTGATTTGTAGCTGCTGAATATTCATCTGTAGCATAGATAAATGCGTTGGTTTGGGACAGTCGTACTACTATTTTGGTCTTCATCAAGGGTATGTACGGGTGGGTTCAAATTAACCTGGACAATGACGGGTAGAACTTGATATGTGACTTAGGATATGTTGGCCTTCATCAAGGTCATAAGAGCATGGGGCAAAAATCCACATCGGGAGTTTCTAAAGAAACTGAAACTTGCTAGTGTTGCATACCATTTGGAGTGTGATAATTTTGGTAGGATTCCTTCGACTTTATCACACAATGACATTTGGATCCCGATCCTACTGTGAGTATATGCTACTCCTCGGAAGATTTTTTCACTTAACGATCAATGCTATAAACCAAGTAGGTGTCTAGAAAGGTGTTAGTGGGGTTATGCCTCCAGGGAAAAGAGGTTATTTAATTAAAGAATTTCGCGAAAGCGTCGTAAAACCTCCCTCGAAGTACCGACACTGGCCTAGCTGAAAGGTTAAGCAAGAATTGTACGGTGAGATTATTCCTGACTAATTCTTCTTTTTTGGTTTGAGAAAGGATTCGAGAAACAGTGGAAGCTATCCTATTTGGATAAACTAAAAACCAATCTAAACTTGCAAGAGCATCATGCTAAAGTGTTTCTTCTCTCTCCTAATTGCAGCGACCAAGATGACTGGCCTTAAGTTACTATTAGATAAAAACATATTGACGGGGCTAAACTATAAAAATTGGCTCAGGAATGTCAAGATGGCAATCACATATGACAAATTAGGCTATCTTCTCACTACTAAAGCCCCCGCCGTCCTAAGTCCAAAATCCAACATCGCGGATAAGGAAATCCGTAAGACCTGGGAAATTGACGGTGCGAAAGCCAAGTGCTTCGTGCTGGCCTCTATGGATAATGAACACCAGAGGCGGCACGAGAATATGGATCTTGAATCCATATTCCTCCATACCAAGGAATTATATGGAGAGCAATCTCGTATCGCAAGATACGAGACCTCGAAGAAGTTATTTCAGGCGAGATTGGCTATCGGATCATCTGTAGGGGACCACGTCCTTAAGATGATTAGCTACATTGAGGAGCTCGCTGTTGGATATAGTGCCCTCGAAGTCAATTATTGGATCGTGGGTACGTGATTGCAATGATTGAGGAGGATCTATACCGGAAGGATAGTCTTACTCGAGATGATAGTATGCTATCTGGTTTGTCTTTATCATCATGTACATGTTAATAGAGCCCATAGGATTCTTTCTTGACAGCCGGCAGTATGATGGCGATCATATATGTGGGAGCTGGGGTCTATAAGCACATCCTTAATGTGTCCCTAGTCGTGGGAGTTTCGAGACTGGGCATCGATACTCCTGAGTAGACTAGTGTATACAGTTCGAGACCCCAACGAGGGGCCGGTCTCACAAGCCACTGGTGTCAGTTAGTTCACCTAAGATGTATACAGGTGCTCATTCGGTTATGAGTACACCGGACAGGACTCGCCGGGAACCTGTTAGTTGGTATTATACCTATAGTCAGATAGCAGTTCCCTGGTGACATGTGTACAGGTTAGTCTGTCGACCTGAGATCATCATTTGTTTCGTGTGAGTTCCCACTATGCATTGATTACTACCCTACCACGGCTCAAACGAGTCATGCAAACAGATTTTAGTTGGGTACAGTCCCGAGCCACATGGAGGAAGTGAGCGGATCGTCAGGGATTCGTCTCTCCCGGTATTGGGGGTTGATGTCGCACGGTGCACCGGTGGCCATCAACAGAAATCCTTGGCCAAAGTAGTCAAGAATTACTGATTCGGATCAGTAGTTTCTCAAGTGGTGATGGGCTTCATACCGACATGAATTATCGCGTTATTAGGGGTCTGACTTTATCCACCCCCTAGACTCGATATGAGAAACTCTTAGACGAACAGACCGGACTGTACGGATATTGTCACTGTCAGGCTCAGTAGGGTTTCAGGATGAGTTCGCTCGCCAGCTTCCCTTTCGTTCAATACATAGGCAACCGTTACGTACAGCTAGTACCTCTGACGTGCTTGTGGTTAAACCTACTGCCAGTGTATTGATGAGTCATTAGAGTCCCCCACAGACAGTTTCCCAAGTTTGGGCGAAACGTTGTAGAGGTCGTTTGGTTTTATGGCAGGGTTCGAACAAGCACGTGCACTTGTGCACGTGTCATGGTTCGGACGGATAATACTAGTGTGCTTTGGTTTAAGCCGGATCCTAGTATTATAATGTGTAGGAATATTTTTGTCTCGTTGCATTCGTATTCCGTCGGAATAAAAATGCGGGTATGTAAATACAGTTGTGGGGTAATCCTGTAATTCATTATGGGACTACTTTTGAAGTTGCCAGTTTTTCTTCTCCTGATTAAACATTAGATTTAATGTTTAATTATTGGTTCTTGTTTGTGTTTTCCTTTTTGGCCAAATTATCATTTCTTGCTTCATGGCCAAACCTCATTGTGGGTGTGGGTTTTGATTTGTTTTTGCTGGCCTTCTAGAAGGCATGGGCTCACTTGTTTTTGAGTGTGCGTTATTGGACACATGGGCTTGGTGATGGGGTGAGTGTGCTAGCATATTTTGAGGAGGGGATTAAATTATTGGGGTTGCATTATTAACATGACTCACTACTCATGATTATCTCTCTCTCTCTTTTTTGAATTCCACAGAGAGCTTTCACTCCTCACTGGCCGAGCCCATTTTTCATTTTGAGTGAAAATTTCTTCAGCACAAAATTTTCTTTGCTCACAACTTTATTATGGCAACTTCATTTACCTTCACCCAATTGCTTAGGTGCCTTGAGAAAAAATATTCTACACTCTCTACTTCAATCTTGGACATGTCGGCTAGCAAACTTCATGTCCGAGTTGCTTCGGTTTAAAGCGTGAGCCCGTATAAAGATTCGTTGACGTGGTGCCACTATGACGAGGAGACCGGAGAGCGGACTTGTTCGGGACAGTGGCGAGGAGCTAGCCAGAGATTGAAGACCGAAGGACATGGATCGATCGGTATAATCACTGAACCCACTTTAGTAGTTACCTAGTTAACAGTTAATGGAACGATCCGGATAAAGGGTTATGGTAGCGTCGAGTTTTGAAAAGTTTTTGTTCCACATTTGGCGTCAGATTGACGGCCAGGGCGCTGCCGTAACCCAACATGGTATCAGAGCCACGCCATTAACCTTAGCTAGCTTGTTTAGACAATATTAAAAGTATCGAAATCGAAACGACTACAAAACACTGCACAGAAATTCCTAGTCTCTGTTGTTTTTCAAAGTGTCCAGAAAAATATTTAAACATGTGCAGAAGACTATTCAGAAGGACACATGAACACACCCCAAATACGATCCCCTCCGTTCGGTTTTGGGCCGAGCCCCACCTCCAATATTCCGGCGTCGCCGGCCAGTTAAGTGCTTTAGGGGTTGGTGTTTTGGGTGTGCTCTGGTCTCTGTGTTTTTGGTTCAGTGGTGTTGTTTGTGTAGCCCATTTTGGATATGGTTTTATCAGCTTGTTTAGGCTATTCGGGGGTTATTTCGAAGTCGATATTTTATAATATTGTTTAAAATTAGCAGTACATTACATTTCTATCTATGACCGTGAATGTCATTTGATCGGTAAATCTTGTCTAATCGCTATAGTCCTTTTAGACGGATTTGCGAACGTGACATTCACGTTGATGTTTTGTATTGTGCTGTGATGTTGCGGTTTTGTCGTGGTGGATAGCTTGTGTGCAATGGTAGTGCAGTTTGGATTTATTTGTACATTTGATATTGCGGGGCGAGCGTATGACATGTGGACTGTCGTCACTGCCTGTTTGTATATTATTCTTTTGAGACACGGCCGGGTTGAGGTCGATGTACCCGTTGTATATTTTTTCTTTTCTGTACTAGGATTACCCCGCGGTGGAGTGCACGAATAGCCGGGTTCTAGAGGGCAACAAATCCGCATCTCATGGCGTTGAGACGAAGGGGACCTTACTCTAGAATTGGCAGGCTATTCGCCGCACTCGTAAGGGGTATAGGTTGACCCAAGGTGGGGTGCTCAAGTTACCGGATTCCGTGAAGTTCAGGGTGGTCCATTCACTTTGCTGAAGGGGGCTTCCTCACTTCTTGTATTGGCGGGTAACTTGCCGCACTCCTAGGGGTCTAGGATTTCATTGCACAGGCTATCCACACGACCAGGGGAACGTCGGGTTTCACTTGCGGCTCAAAGGAAACCCGGGGATCCCAGATTATCTGTATTGTTCTGTGATGCTTATTACTTTTCTGTGATATTGCATTTATCATACCTAGAGCGATTATTATATATTGATATATATACTAGTAGATGTTGTATATGTTTTGCACCCGCGCTAGCCCAGTCCCCGCTCTGTCGTTAGTTAAGTAACCTAACGGGTGATGATGGGACCCAGTGGCGAATGCGGATGGCATATACGTACATCATATATTTTCGTTCTTTTCTGGTGTGATTAATTGATGGGACTGCATTGATTCTTATCAATGCAAGGAAAAAAAACCTATATATGATGTTGTTGGAACCAAGATTTTTTAAAAACTGACATTACAGACGTTGGCTTTTGCTTTGCACAGTGGTATTCGGTTATGAATATCCAGCACCTCATTCGACGAGGCAAGGGCCGAGATCCCTTCATCGGGAGTGACCCCTTGGGCAGAAGTCTACGTCAACGTAATAACTTTACTATAGTCGATTACTTTTTGCTTTGCATCATGGTATTCAGTTTGGAATATCCTGCACCTCATTCAACGGGGAAAGAGCCGGGATCCCTTCATCGGGAGTGACCTATTTAGCAAAAGTTTTCGCCACTATATATTTATAAAACCACTTGGATTCCTTCAACGATATCAAGTTCATTACGTTAAAGGTTTTTCGCCAAAAACCAGCCGTAGCCCTCCGTTATTTCTTATGAGTATTATTTAGTATTCGTGTTGCGTTTGTTGACCTAGTCAAGAAGTAGTGTTCGGTAGCTAAGTGGTGCTTGTTTGTGGCATTTTAAATGCGATTGGTTAGGATAGTCGTGCGGCCTTGTTAACCTAGTTAAGGGTACGTGCGGGTGGGTTTAATGCAATCCAGGATAATGACGGGTTAAACTTGACTAGCGGTTTATGGTTTGTTGACCTAGTCAAGGTCATAAACCTCTTGGGATAAAAATCACATCGGGAGTTTCAAACATACAGGAAACTTTCCAGGCTTGCGCATACCTTCTGGAGAGTGTGATGACTTGAGTGGCTTCCATCAAGTTATCATGCGATGATAGTGTTGGATATATGTATGCCCTAGAGGCCATTATATGATAGTGTTGGATATATGTATGCCCTAGAGGCCATTATATGATAGTGGATGTATTTATACGTGTATATATATGCAGTGTACATTCTTGCTCGACATGATAGTATGATACCTGGTTCTTCTTTATCTTACATATTGATTTGATCATGCTTTTATTCATTCATACATGCTGATAAAGCCCTGAGGATATCGGCTTGACTACTGTGATTATGATGGAGATCATACTAGTGGGACATCTGTAGTTTATAAGCATATCCTGGAATGTCCCTAGTCGTAGGTATATCGAGATGGGGCATTGATATACCAGAGTAGACTAGCGTATATGATACTAGACCCATACGATGGGCGATGAATGTTCCCACATTCATCGATGTTTGACATCGAGATCATATACGGGTGCTCAGTGGTGACTGGGTACACTGGACGGACTTACCGAGAACTCCTATATGAAATTATATCTATCGTCGGATAGCAGTTCTCAGGTGACACTGGTGCAGGTTAGTCTGTAGACCCGAGATCGTCATAGAGTCTTGTGTGCTCTCCCACTGTACTTTGATTACTACCCTACCACGGCTCTACTGAGTCGTGCAAACAGGTGGCCGTTGGGTATAGTCCCGAGACACACGAAGGCGATGAGCGATAGGAGGGGTTTCGTCTCTCCCGGTATTGGGAGTTGATGCTGTGCTGTGCTCGACTGGTTATATCAGTAAGTCCCTGGCCAGGGCTGCTGAGATTCACTGATAAGTGTTATCGGTAGTTTCTCGATCTGTTATAGACCATTCACCGGCACGAATTATTGAGTTATTGGGGTCGACATGACCATCCCTAGGCTCGATATGCAGCATATCTGATGAAAAGACCGGACTGTACGGTAGTGTTGCCGGTTGGCTCGACGGGAGTTGTAGCAGGTTCGCTTGTTTTCTTCTGATCGCTCAATACCCGGGTGGCCGTTACGTTTAGCTGACCGCTTGCGGCTTGGGGGGTCCTTGATATGATCATCACCCACTGCCGGCGTATTGACGAGTCTTAGAGTCCCACAAAGGAGTTACCTAGTCCAGGCGAAACGTTGTGGTGCGTGTATGCGATATGCGCATGGACCCGGTTAAAATGCGCGTATGAGATACTGTATATTAATCGGGCGGCTTGCTTTTGGTTGGGTCGTATGTGATATGGCCGGATTGATAAATCAAGTGTTGATTTATCATTTAACCATTATTTTCTCACTAGAAATCCTTTCTTGTATTTTTGATGTATGCATGCATGTATGCATTCTTTCATGATTCATGCATATATGGATGTGCATGCACACATACATACATACATCATCTTTCATGGTTGTATATACATTGAAAATGGTGGCAATATAAGAATCACACCATGGTTTTATATATGGATTATTATTACATTTGTATTTGTTTTAAAAACAAAAGAAAAGATAAAGATTAACACATGGTTTCTACACTCTTCTTCACCTAACCATGTTCACCTACTTATTAACCATGGGTTAATCTTTCTTTTGTGTTTTAAACTCAAATACAATAATATCTTTATCATTTAACCATGGTTTGAGATGAAGGGTGAAAAATATATATACATATATTTTCCATTTTCTTCACAAGAGTTTTTTATTTCACTCTTGTTCTAAAAGGCCATCATCTTCTTCCTCCTTCTTCTTTTGCTCTCTAGACTTTTGTGGTGAGCAAAATACTCATCAAGTTAGGTTTTTGAAGTGAGAAAAGCCACCACAACATCATTCTACACAAGTCTTGCGCACTTGTTTAGAGTGTTATCTTCATTTCTTTCTCTTGATCAAGTGAAGTTGCTAGCTCGGACAAAGGAGCTTCGGGTGGATCATCGTGGACACTAGAAGACTTCAAGCTAACCGTTCTCCAACCCTTAAGTGGACAAGGAGTCTAGCGTAGGGAGCTACAAAGGTTTTACTCTCAAAACCCTAGTCTTTGTTACTTATGATGTTGGTTAAAGATTTGAAACCCTAATTTTCTAGGATAGATCCTTTGTATGCTTACTTAGCACCATAAAAATCTAATCTTTGGTACATGTGATGCTTCCAAACCTTTCATAGGGTGCTAGGTAATCCTAACAGATAGTTGGATCCCGATTCCCACTGATGAGTAGGATTACTCCTCGGGTGATTCCGACTAATTCTCCTTTTAGGTTTGGAGGAGAATTCGAGGAAACAGTGGGAGACATTCAGGTTAGAGTGCACGCAGAGTGTTTCTTTTCTCTCTCTCTTTGACTACGACCATGGCCCGACCCTATACTATAACTCAGTAACCAAGTTAACCGAACTTTCTTATAACACTGGCTTTTGGATTGTCTGAGTTGCATACATCATTGCCACTCCTTCTCTTACCCTTTGCATTTCTCCAGAACACTTCGTATCACTACGAACATCCACTTCCATTGGATAAATCTATCGTATGGTTATATACGAACTCGAAGGAATTTCTTCGAGGATGGATTCTGGTTCTGTAGAGATTGAATGAGACTATTCAGTTGTCTTTTCCTTTTATCTTCTCTCAGGTTGCGAGGGCTCCTAGGATTAGGAGAGGGTACACCTATTACGCTTATTGGATAGTCTTCTTCCAAACCATAGGCAGGTGCCGAAAGGTAGGGAATGAAGAAAACCAATTAGCTAAGTTGGGTGTGCAGAAGGTAATAGGTAAAGACATATAGAGGGTTCAGAAAGAGGGCAAAGTAAAATGCGACTGCTATCATTCACAACCAAACCACGTATTTCATCGCCACTCCTACTTCACCTTTGTATTTCTCCAGAACACCTCGTATCACTACGAACATCCACTTCCATTGGATAAATCCATCGTACGGTTATATACGAACTCGAAGGAACCTTTTCGAGGATGGATTCTGGTTCAGGAGAAATATGGATAAGGTTTATTCAATTGTCTTTTATCATCACCTTCTCTCAGGTTGCGAGTACTCCTAGGATTAGGAGAGTACACCTATTATGCTTATTGGATAGTCTTCTTCCAAACCATAGGCTGGTGCCAAACGGTAGGGAAGGAAGAAAACCACTTAGCTTCACGATGGTGTACAGAAGGTAATGACTAAAGACAAATAAAGGGATTTGGAGAGATGGAAACGAAATATACGGTTACAGTCATGAATCTGGATAATGGAAGAGGCATTACTAGGAATACCAGGATACCCTTTCGAAATATTTTAATGTTTCAATTTCACTATGCGTTGTTAATAGAAAACTAATTTCCCAATTAGCCCTTGCTCCAGGGTTTGTATTTACCAAGTATGATTCTTACATCTGTATGGTTTTACAGATGATGAGTGGGAGTAAGTTATTGGGAATTAGGTGATCATCCTCATTATATCGGAATTCGTTGTAATTGGTGATATTTGAGAAAATCGCCTGGGTACAGTTTTCAACCTACGACGCACATGATTTGAGTTATTCAAGTCAGCGGACTTATACAAAGTATTGTATGTTGTCCAGTGTCCATTAGGACAGAGGGGTTGGTCCTCGTACTATATTCTATTTACTTGTGACTTCTCAAGTTTTAGACAAGTGTTTCGTAGAAATACAAGGTCCAAGTTTTGAGAAGTTATAGGTACAAGAATAAAGTAAAGAACCAGGTGTCGCAAGTATCGGGATTCTTCAAGGTGATTGAAGATGTAGATACTTGTATGAGGTATTCAGTTGATAGTAATGATTTTGAGAAAATTGTTTCTCTTTCAGATTACTCATAATTGGACGCACTCCTAAGTTGAGTAATGTTGATCGGCCTCTCTCCGTTTAGTTGACATGCACTGGAGACAGCTGCATGATTTGGATCTGGTTCCAATTAAATTAGTGCCTTTGTTTCTATACTAGATATATATAGAATCAATTTATATCTTAGCGATGTTAAGGTATAGCGAGTCGTCCGGCTGATGCTTAAAACCTGAATCCGGATAAACTCTAGGCACATTTCAGTTATGGCTGTTTGTGGGTTATCCCGGGCTTTGACGAGGGTTAACTTTCTACCATCAGGAAGATCAATATTTATATTGTTCTTGACTCGCCACGGTTTTAGTAAAATGGATTTTTTTCAGAAAACAGAACTGGGAGTATGGTAGAACTGGAGGTGATTCCAGAACCGCAAACGATTACTGAAAATTTAATAGTACCTAAAGATTCAATCAGGTTTGACATTCTATTAGCCACTCTGCAGATATGGTGGGTAACCTCAGGCACCCGGGAGGTACTCCAGTAACCTCAAGGACGATGACAGGGAGGTTTTTGTTTACCCAGACTTGACACTACTACTGTTCCAGACTATGAGACCCGGCAGGAGGATAAGTATAGCGTCGTTCTAAACTAGCTTCAGAAGTGTACGTGTATATGACTCTGCCAGAGGGTTGTCGTAGTCAGTGGGAGCAGCGAAAGCGTAGTGGACAAGTAGCTTATGTTTATTTATAGACTAAAACAGATATAGCGGAGATAGATCATCTATTTCTGATCTGACAGTCATGGGCTTTGACTTCATCAGAATAGGGGATGGATATGTTAAGAAGGTAGTAGGGTATGATGTCCTGGTATTTGGATGACAAACATAGAGTAGGAAGTAAAATTCCTATACTACGATCGGTTATACTATGGTTGTTACACAGTGGTTTTTCTACATAGGATATGGATATTATATCAGGCATTCTGGTTATTAGATCTATAGTTTTAGATCTAGATTTGGGTAGTTTCCTAATCTTGGTACTTAGATAGTATTCTAAAGATATTTAGAATGGACGACTCCTGGCATGGTGGTGTACCTGCAGGTAATGGAGTCACCCTCTCTAAAGGTGTCTTACAGACTAAAGGGGAGAGGGATGTGCATTATTGGCATATCACTTGCTTAGGCAATTGACTCAATCATGAGATGTCAAGTACCGCACCATATGTTGTTTTTGCACTAGATGCAATAAGTTGTGATATTAATCCAATCCTGGAGAAACGTTCGGAAGCAGTTTTAGAACATAAGTGGATGTTCTAAGGATTTGATAACGGCAGTATCCTTCGGGAGGCGGTTATCATTCCAGGCTTCCAAGGTGACCTGCATGACAGAGTGACTGTTAGAGTTATTGTTTTCCTTTCGACGAGGGACAGTATTTTGGACAGGTGGTCCAAGCGGATACTGAGGGAGGCATGGCGCAGGATACTGATTAAATTCAGTTGACGATACGGTCTAAGAAGTTTGCTGGATTTAGAGTTCATTTGTGAACTAGGTCCCATCAGATATCCAGACATATTCTAAGATAGGTATTGCTTATTTCGGGAGATGGCTTTCTCCGCGAACTTAAGATAAAGAGAGACATAGAAAGAAACATCAGGACGGATCCACTCACTGAGGCTATTTCTCGAACGCAACAGTTTTACAAACGAGTTTTGTGAAACTGATTAGTAGAGGAATTGGGTGTTCGGTATTACACGGCTGTGAGTATGCGACATCGCAATAATTAGCCTTAAGTGCATGTGGGAGATTGTTGGATATAGTGTCCTCGAAGTCAATTATTGGATCGCGGGTACGTGATTGCAATGATTAAGGGAGGACCTATACCGGTAGGACAGTCTTACTCGGGATGATAATATGCTATCTGGTTTATCTTTATCATCATGTACATGTTGATAGAGCCCATAGGATTCTTGCTTGACAGCCAGCAATATGATGGCGATCAAATACGTGGGAGCTGGGGTCTATAAGCACATCCTTAATGTGTCCCTAGTCATGGGAGTTTCAACACCGGGCATCGATACTCCAGAGTAGACTAGTGTATACAGTTCGAGACCCCGACGAGGGGCGGTGGCCGGTCTCACAAGCCACTGGTGTTAGTTAGTTCACCTAACATGTATACAGGTGCTCATTCGGTTATGAATACACCGGACAGGACTCGCCGGGAACCTGCTAGTTGGTATTATACCTATAGTCAGATAGCAGTTCCCTGGTGACATGTGTACAGGTTAGTCTGCCGACCTGAGATCGTCATTTGTCTCGTGTGAGTTCCCACTGTGCTTTGATTACTACCCTACCACGGCACAAAGGAGTCGTGCAAACAGGTTTTAGTTGGGTACAGTCCCGAGCCACATGGAGGTAGTGAGCGGATCGTCGAGGATTCGTCTCTTCCGGTATTGGGGGTTGATGTCGCACAATGCATGGGTGGCCATCACCAGAAATCCTTGGCCAAGGTAGTCGAGAATTACTGATTCGGATCAGTAGTTTCTCAAGTGGTGATGGGCTTCATACCGACACGAATTATCGCGTTATTAGGGGTCTGACTTTATCCACCCCTAGACTCGATATGCGAAACTCTTAGATGAACAGACCGGACTGTACGGATATTGTCACTGTGAGGCTCAGTAGGGTTTCAGGATGAGTTCGCTCGCCAGCTTCCCTTTCGTTCAATACATAGGCAACCATTACGTACAGCTAGTACCTCTGACGTGCTTGTGGTTAAACCCACTGTCAGTGTAATGATGAGTCATTAGAGTCCCCCACAGACAGTTTTCCAAGTTCGGGCGAAACGTTGTAGAGGCCGTATGGTTTTATGGCAGGGTTCGAACAAGCACGTGCACTTGTGCATGTGTCATGGTTCGGACGGATAATACTAGTGTGCTTTGGTTTAAGCCGGATTCTAGTATTATAATGTGTAGGAATATTTTTGTCTCGTTGCATTTGTATTCCGTCGGAATACAAATGCGGGTATGTAAATACAGTTGTGGGGTAATCCTATAATTCGTTACGGGACTAGTTTTGAAGTTGCCAGTTTTTCTTCTCCCGATTAAACATTAGATTTAATGTTTAATTATTGGTTCTTGTTTGTGTTTTCCTTTTTTGCCAAATTATCATTTCTTGCTTCATGGCCAAACCAAATTGTGGGAGTGGGTTTTGATTTGTTTTTGGTGGCCTTCTAGAAGGCATGGGCTCACTTGTTTTTGAGTGTGCATTATTGGGCAGCATGGGCTTGGTGATGGGGTGAGTGTGCTGGCATATTTTGAGGAGGGGATTAAATTATTGGGGTTGCATTATTAACATGACTCACCACTCATGATTATCTCTCTCTCTCTCTTTTTCGAATTCCACGGAGAGCTTTCACTCCTCACTGGCCGAGCCCATTTTTCATTTTGAGTGAAAATTTCTTCAGCACAAAATTTCCTTTGCTCACAACTTCATTATGGCAACTTCATTTACCTTCACCCAATTGCTTGGGTGGCTTGAGAAAAAGTATTCTACACACTCTCTACTTCAATCTTGGACATGTCGGCTAGCAAACTTCATGTCCGAGTTGCTTCAGTTTGAAGCGGGTGCCCGTATAAAGATTCATTAATGTGGTGCCACTTTGACGAGGAGACCGAAGAGCGGACTTGTTCGGGACAGCGGCGAGGAGCTAGGCAGAGATTGAAGACCGAAAAACACGGATCGATCGGTATAATCACTGAACCCACTTTATTAGTTAGCTAGTTAACGGTTAATGGAACGATCCGGATAAAGGGTTATGGTAGCATCGAGTTTTGAAAAGTTTTTGTTCCACATTTGGCGTCGGATTGACGGCCGGGGCACTGCCGTAACCTAATACTCGCGGACCTGGGGACCACGTTGGAGAACGAGCTGTATATATACTTAGTTCTATAGTCCCTCCCTTCGACCTACGCCCAGTTTATCTTGAATTTTAATATTCAAGGTAAATAAGTTACACTTCCGGAACTCCTCAATATGATGAGAAGTGCTGAGGACACCCTACAGAAGTCCAGGGAAACACCCGCTCTGCTTGTTGGTGGAGCTTCCTCTCCTAGATTCAAGGAGAAAGCCAAAGGAAAGATGAAGAAGGCCCCCACCAAGCCGAAAAGCGGTATTAGTAAGGTAGAAGCAAAGGGCAAGGCAAAAGTTGTGGGGCCGACAGTAGGGAAGGAAGAATGCTTCTACTATCATAAGAAGGTCCATTTGAAGAAGGATTGCAGGGCCTGGAGAGCCAAGAACCAGGACTCGAAGCAAGTTGTGGCTTCAGCTTCAGGTGTGTTTGTAATTGAAAACTGTCTGTCAATCAACTCTATTTCCTGGGTATTGGATACCGGATCAGGATCTCTTATCTGTAATTCTTTGCAGGCACTGAGAAGCCGTAGAGTTCTGAAGATCGGTGATATGACCCTCAGGGTTGCTAACGGAGCGAGCGTGGATGCTGTGTTCGTAGGGGAATACACTTAGGGTTGATAAGTGGACATATTTTGGTTTTGCGCAACTGTTTTTATGTACCTAGTTTGACTTGTAATATCATTTCTGTATCTTTGTTATCTAAAAAAGGTTATGATTTTATATTTGTAAGCGATGTCGTAAACATTCACCTTAATCATGGTCTGATTGGATCATGTACACTAAACAACGGTATATACGTATTAAACCAACTACAAGTTTTCAATGTCCAGAACACATACAAAAGAAAGACTCCAGAATTAAATCAAGCTTTCTTATGGCATTATAGACTGGGTCACATCAACGAAACAAGGTGGACCAAGTTACATAAAGAAGGATATTTGGATCCGTTCGAATATCAATCTTATGCAACTTGTCAATCATGTCTCAAAGGAAAGATGACAAAGACTCTGTTCACTGGACACGGAGTAAGAGCGAGCAAGCTCTTGGGACTCATACATAGCGACGTGTGTGGTCCAATGTCTACACATGCAAGAAGTGGTTATTCCTATTTCATTACTTTTACAGACGATTTCTCTAGGTATAGACATGTCTTCTTGATGAAACATAGCCTTTGAGAAATTCCAAGGATATAAGAATGAAGTAGAAAAACAAACCAGCAAAAGTATCAAGACACTAAGATCTGATCGAGGTGGTGAATACTTGAGTGTCGAGTTCATGGATTACCTAAAAGAGAATGGAATTCCCTCTCAGCTTACTCCTCCATACACGCCACAACACATCGGTGTATCAGAGAGACGGAACCGAACCTTATTGGATATTCTACGTTCCATGATGAGTAATGTTGAGTTACCGCGATCATTCTGGGGCTATGCACTAGAATCAGCAGCATATCTATTGAACAAGGTTCCTACCAAGACTGTGCCTACCACACCATATCAGATATGGAATGGAAGAAACTCTATCTTCAGTATATGAAGATATGGGGATGTCCAGCTTTTGTCAAAAAGAGGCATGCGGAAAAGCTCGAGGAACGTTCAGTACTGTGTAAGTTTGTGGGATACCCAAAGAACTCCAGGGGGTATCCTTTCTATTGCGCAGAGGAATAAAAGGTTTTTGTTTTTCGCCATGCCCACTTTTTGGAAAATCAATTTATAGAAAAAGAAAGTAGTGGAAGCGCAATAGAACTGGAAGAAATTCCATAACCACAAGCTATAACTGAAAGCATGGTAGAACCAGAGGTTTCAAAGGAACAGGACATTCCCGCGCCACTCCGTCGGAATAGTAGGCTGTCTCATCCACTCGAGAGATACTACGGTTTTCTCATAAACGGGGATAGAGAGGATTTCATCATTGATAATGATGAGCCAACTAACTTCCAGCAAGCCATTCAGAGCACAGACTCGGTAAAATGGCTTGATGCAATGCGGACCGAGATGGAGTCCATGTACACCAACAAAGTATGGACTTTGGACATTGCTCCAGAAGGGCTAAAACCCGTAGGCTGCAAATGGATCTTCAGAAAGAAGATTGGTGTAGATGGACAGGTTGAAACCTATAAGGCTAGACTTGTTGCAAAATGATTTCGTCAAAGACCTAGTTTGGACTATGATGAAACCTTTTCTCCAGTGGCTATGCTCAAATCCATCCGGATCCTTCTTGCCATTGCTGCCTTCCACGATTATGAGATTTGGCAGATGGACGTAAAGACCTCTTTTCTAAATGGAAATTTGGAAGAGTGCGTCTATATAGACCATCCATAGGGTTTCATTCAGAGTGGGAGCAGTGGGATAGTGTGCAAGTTGCTTAAGTCCATTTTTGAACTAAAGCAGGTATCGTAGAGTTGGAACATCTGTTTTGATGAGAAGGTCAAAGAATTTGACTTTATCAAAAATCCATATGAACCATGCATCTATAGTAAGATTGTAGCAAGAACTGTTGTATTCTTCGTCTTGTGCGTGGATAACATTCTCTTGATAGGAAATGACATTCTTATGCTACAATCTGTCAAAGGATTCTTGTCACAAAGGTTCTCCATGAAAGACCTAGGTGATGCCTCTTAAATTCTGAGGATCCAGATCTATCGTGATAGATCTAAAAGGATGTTGGGACTTTCACAGTCCAGGTACATCGACACCATACTGAAGAGATTCAGTATGGAAGATTCTAAGCGCGGTAATTTACCGGCTTGTCACGGAATCACCCTCTCCAAAGAGATGTCTCCCAAGACTGATTTGGAAAGGGATCGCATGTCTATTATACCCAAAGATTCTGCAGTAGGCTCTATAATGTATGCGATGTTGTATACCAGACCAGATGTTGCTTACGCACTAAGCATGGTAAGACGGTATCAGTCAAACCCTGAGGACAAGCACTGGATAGCAGTAAAGAACATTCTTAAGTACCTGAGAAGGACTAAGGAGATGTTCTTGGTGTACGGCGGAAAAGTGCTCCAGATCGAGGCCTTTGCTGACTCTAGCTTCAAGAGTGACAAGGATGACTCCAAATCTATGTCGGTTTATGTCTTTACCGTCAATGGAGGGGCGGTCTATTGGAAGAGTTCTAAGCAGGACACCATTGCTGACTCAACGATGGAAGCGGAGTATATTGCAGCTTGTGATGCCGCAAAAGAAACAGTTTGGATGAGGAAGTTCTTAACAGAACTTCAGGTGGTTCCGTCCATTGTTGATCCAATACCTCTGTATTGTGACAACAACGAGGTTATAGTTTTAGCAAAGGAACCCAGGTCCCATCAAAAGTCCAGACACATCTTGAGACGGTATCACCTGATCAGGAAGATCATGGATCGCCGGGAGATCGAGGTGCGGAGAGTTGCTACGGAGAACAACACTGCAGATCCATTCACAAAGGCCATCTCTCAGATGCAATTTGAGAGGCTGTTCGAGATGATAGTTCTACGATATGCCAGCACATGGCTTTAGTGAAAATGGGAGATTGTTAGTGTAATATACCCTAGAGGCCATTATTGTACAGTACCAGTTTATATATTACAGTTTGGAAGCTTAGGATATATACACAGATTTTATGACATTCTTGCTCAATATGGTAGTATGCTACTTGGTTTGTATCTATCTTAATAAGTGTGTATGTTTCTTTTAACGTATCGCTAATGCATATTGGTAGAGCCCTTAGGATCTTTGCTTGACTACCAGCGTTGTGATGGCAGTCACACTAGTGGAGGCTGGGTAGTCTACAAGCAAATCCTTATACAGGTCCCAAGCCGTAGGATTATCGAGACAAGGCATCGATACTCCAGAGTAGACTAGTGTATACGCTTATCATCCCAGCAGAGGAGATGGTCTATCCCACAGCCATTAGTACGTCATACTGGAGATAGTATGCAGATGCTCATTGGGTTATGAGTTACACTGGATGGACTCGTGAGGTACTGCTGGTTGGTACTATACCTATCGTCAAGTAGCGGTTCCCAGGTGACATGAGTACAGCATAGTCCGTTGACTTAAGACTGCTACTTCTCCTCAAGTGTGTTCCCACTATTCTTAGATTACTACCCTACCATGGCTCTATTGAGTCGTGCAAACATGTAGTAGTTGGGTGTAGTCCCGAAACACTTGGAGGCAGTAACGGTTAGATAGGATTCGTCTTTCCCGGTATTGGGGGTTGATGTCACGCTGTGATTCGGAAAACCATTACACAAAGTCCCTGGCCAGGGCAAGCGAGATTTGCTGGTAGGTACTCCAGTAGTTTCTCATGGTGTTTTAGGCTGCACTCCGACACGACTTATTACGCTATTAGGGGTTTGATGTTTATCGCCCCCTAGGCCCGATATGCGATACTCTTAGACGAACAGACTGGACTGTACGGAGATTGCCACAGACAGACTCAGTAGGAGTTCGGATGAGTTTGCTCGTCGGCCTTCTTATCGACAGATACCTGGGTAGCCATTACGTGCAGCTAGTACCGCTGATGTGCTTGTGGTTAAACCCACTGCCAGCGTACTGTCGAGTCTTTAAAGTCCCATACAGAGGATTTCCCTGCTTCGGGCGAAGCGATGTAGAGGGCGTATGGTTTTACGACAGGGTTCGATCACATACATGTACTTGTGCACGTATGATGTTCGGGCAGAAAATAATAGTGGGATTTGGCTTACGCCGGATCCTAGTATTTGATTATTGGATTAGTTTTGTCTCATTGTATTCGTATTTTTCGGAATACGGATACGGGTATGTATATACGGTCGAGAGAGGCATTCTTGTAATTACTTAAGTTTGCAACAAGATGAAAACACCTCATTACATGATTAAGCATTTAGGTTAAATGCTTAATGAGGTAGAATTTGTGAGGTGGAAATGTATGGTATTTTAGTGAAAAATGAACATGGCTTATTGTTGACTTTCTTGGACTCTTTTGAGAGATATGAAGACTTAGATATTTTGAGATATTATTTAAGATATTTGTGTGAGATATTTTCATTTGCCATATAGTCTCCAAATGAGCTATATTCTTTATTCATTATCACAAATACATTCTCTCTCCTTTCAAGCTTTCTTCATCTCCTCTCAAACCCTAATTATATCATGAGTTGAGAATCCTAGGGTCTGTGAAACAACTAGATCCTTTATCACTCTCTACTCACTCTAGGCTACTTAGATTAGCACACCAAGACCCTAGTTAACTCATCTTGGAGGTTAAAGCTCAAGGTCGGCACTCTCGGGTGGATCTTCTTCGACTTAGAGAAGCCGAAGAGGAGGCGCGATCCATTCTCACTTCGAGGAGCATACGACGAGGAGAAGGACAACGAGGAGAAGAAGGACAAGTAACTTGAGGTATAACTTTCTCACATAGTAGTTAAACCTCCGAGTTGGTTTGTTAGTTACGGTTTAGTATCGATCCTGGAGTTTAGTCGATATTACGAAGCATATAAAAATCGTTTTTTGCAAACTCCGTCTCCCCGCGAACACGTGGGGTGTGTGGCATCGACTTACATACACCGGACAGACTCACCGAGAACTTCTAGATAGTATTATATTTATCATCAGATGGAAGTTCTCAAGTGGCATGAGTACAGGTTAGTCCTTTGACCTGAGATCGTTACTTGTTTCGTGTGAGTTCCCACTGTACTTTGATTACTACCCTACCACAGCTCAAAAAAGTCGTGCAAACAGGTTTTAGTTGGGTACAGTCCCGAGCCGCATGGAGGCAATGGTCGATTATCAGGGATTCGTCTCTCCTGGTATAATGAGTCAATGCCGTGCTGTATTCAGTTGGCTATCACTAGAAATCCGTGGCCATGGTGGATGAGATTTACTGATAGTTGATCAGTAGTATCTCTGTTGGTGATGAGCTTGACTTAGACACGACTTATCGGGTTAGTATAGGTCTGACGTTATCTACCTTCTAGACCCGATATGCGATACTCTTGGACGAAGAGACCGGACTTTACGAAGATTGTCACATTCAGGATCAGGAGGGTAAGGGCGTACTTGATTGTCGACCCACTTTCGGCAAGTACCTGGGTAGTCGTTACGCACAACTAGTGCCGCTGACGTGCTTGTGGTTAAACCCACTGCCAGCGTATTGTCGAGTCTTTAGAGTCCCATACAGAGGGTTTTCACGATTCAGGTGATAAATATAGGAGCCATACGATGGTACGTGTAAGGGTCTGATTAAATACGTGTACAGGATACACGGACTTTAATCGAACGGTTGATAATACTAGCTGGCTTAGGATTAAGCCGAATTATTAATTCAGGTTTTGATTTAATAATTTATATTTATATATATTTTTTGATATATATATTTTAGTATTATTGATCACTATTCATTTTCTCTCTTTGGTGTTATCCGTATATTTATACGGATACGCGTATTTGTGGCGATACGTATACTGGGTGAAGTATTTCGTATTGATACGGGAATGCTTCTAGGAGAAGGACGCCTCATATTTGATTTTCATTTTAGAAAATCAAAGGGGAAATGAGGTGGAGGGTGAGGTGCATTAAGCATGGCTAAACATGTAGAGAGGTATGGCTTTGGTTTTAAAATGACAAAAATCATTTATGGTTGCTGATTGGTCGTGAAAAAGTGAGTATTTTTGTAAATAACCGCAATCAAAACGGTGTCGCTAGTAGCTAGTCACGATGAGTACGGGTCGTTCGTAGGGAAACGTGTATTCTTTTCTTGCTTTAGACGAGTTGATGAAAGATGGGTGATTGTTTGTCGTTATATTTTAAAACGGATATAAAATTTATAATAAAAAGGCTTGTGGGGTTCATAGGACTCTTTTATTTTTTAATAGTTTAAAACTAGAGCGATAGTGATGAATGTAAATTTGGGTTCTTGGAGGGAATAAGGTTTCCCACTACTAACCCTTATCCTTTCATTGATCTCTATTCATGTCTAGCTTTTAACAAAACAAGTGTTTAACCGGTCTCAAATCGCGGTCGAGACTATCAATAAATTGATAACGCGCCCGATTAGAAGGTTAACATTTATTTTGCTAAAGTTTATAAACTTTAAAATGTTTAAAAGAAGTTAAAAGACTTCTTCATCCATTATCTTGTTGCGCCACGGCAGCGCCCCGGCCGTCTATCCGAGGCCAAAATGCGGAATCAAAAATTTTCCTTACTTGGAAACTGGCGCTACCGCGGACAATGAAAACCCGGATCGTAACCATTAACCTAATGCTAGCAAACAAGAGATGGGAAGAGAAGTATACCAAGTGATCCGAGTCCTCCGGTCTTCTCTTCATCGTCCCGATCTCCCACGGAAAGTCCTGTCTCCATGTCGTCGCCTCCTCGCCGGAAGGGCACCACATCGCCTGCATCTTTTACGGGCTCCCACCTCAATACCGAGGCAACTCGGGCACGAAGCTGGCAAGTCGACGTGCCCAAGATGTGCTGTAGAATGTAGTGTAGATGATGCTTTTCTCTTTGGGGTTTTGTTGCCATTAGAAGATGATGGAGGAAACTAGATAAGGAAAAATGGTGCTTGCATTTTTCCTAGCATGAAATGAGATCAAGAAAAATCCCTCAAGCTCAAAATGAAACTCTCTCTTCTTCTTCTCTCTTCTTCTTTTCTCAAGTGTGGCTTCTTTTCATCTAGTGAGAAAATGGTGGAGGAAAAACCAACCTAAGCAAGAGGGAGGTGAGGGTAGTAAAAGCAAGTGGTAACCATATCCTAAACCTCATCATAACCATCTCACATCAACTTTCATCTCATTTCTAATCTTAATAAAGCAAGAAATGATGAAGGAAAAGAATGGTATCTAAAGATGCTATCATAATAAATACATTTGCAAGAAAATCCTCCACAATGTGTTATTTGCAAACTGGCAAATAACCCCCTCCATCGGAAAAGTCCGGCCGGGAAAGAACAAAGGAAAACCGGCCGGAACGGAATGCAAACTGGCAACTCCAGAAAACTGGTCCCGTAATAAATTACAGGAAAACCCCGATGCTGTGCATACACACCCGCATCTGTATTCGTACCGGATACAAATGCAATGAGACAAAATCTACACTGTACTAAACTAGGATCCGGCTTAAACCAAAACCGGCTAGTAATATCCGTCCGATCCTGATCCATGCAATACCGCACGTGTCTGATCGAACCCTGCCATATATCCATACGCCCACTAGTACAAACCGTCTGATCCTGATCCGTGCAATACCGCACGTATCTGATCGGACCCTGCCATATCTCCATACGGTCTCTACAGCGTTTCGCCCGAAAGCTTGAGTAACTGAAAGTGTGGTGGACTTTAAAGACTCGTCAATACTATGGCTGTGGATTTAACCACTAGCACGTCAGAGGTATTAGCCAATACGTGACGGGCCACCAGCTATTGACCAAAAGGGACGTCGATGAGCGAACTCATCCTGACACCCTACTGAGCCTGTCAGTGACAATATCCGTACAGTCCGGTCCGTTCGTCTATGAGCATCGCATGTCGGGCCTAGGGGGTTGGTAAAAGTCAGACCCCCAAAAGCGGTACAAGTCGTGTCGGAGTGTAGCCCAGAACGTCCTGAGATACTACTGGAATACCTACCAGTAAATCTCCTGCCTCGGCCGAGGGCTTTGCCTAATGGATCTCCTAGACACAGCGCGACCTCATCCCCAATACCGGGAGAGACGAACCCCTGAAGATCCGCTCACTGGCTCCATGTGGCTCGGGACTGTACCCAACTAAAACCTGTTTGCACGACTCCTTTGAGCCGTGGTAGGGTAGTAATCAAAGTACAGTGGGAACTCACACGAGACAAATGACGATCCCCAGGTCAATGAACTAACCTGTACACATGTCACCAGGGAACTGCTATCTGACGTCAGGTATAAGACCAACTAGCATGTTCCCGGCGAGTCCTGTCCGGTGTACTCATAACCCAATGAGCACCTGTATACATCTTAGGTGAACCAACTGACACCAGTGGCTTATGAGACCGGCCACCGCCCCTCGTCGGGGTCTCGACTGTATACACTAGTCTACTCTAGATAATCGATGCCCTGTCTCGAAACTCCCACGACTAGAGACCTTTTAAGGATGTGCTTATAGACTACCAGCTCTCACGTATATGATCGCCATCATATTGCCGGCAGTCAAGCAAGAATCCTAGGGGCTCTATTAGCGTGTAATAGCGACCTGTAAGGTCACCTGAAGCAGTACACGATGATAAAGGTAAACCAGATAGCATACTATCATCTCGAGTAAGACTGTCCTACCGGGATAGGTCCTCCCTCAATCATTGCAATCACGTGCCTGTGATCCAATAATTGACTCTGAGGGCACTATCTCCAACAATCTCCCACTTGCACTCAAGGCTAATTATTGCGATGTCGCATACTCACAGCCCGTGTGATACCGAACACCCAACTCCTCTACTAGTCAGTCTCACAAAGCTCGTTTGCGAAACTATTGCGTTCGAGGAATAGCCTCAGTGAGTGGATCCGCTGTGATGTTTCTTTCTATGTCTCTCTATATCTCAAGTTCGCGGAGAAAGCCATCTCCCGAAATGAGCAATACCTGTCTTAGAGTATGTCTGGATGTTTGATGGGACCTAGCTCATAAATGAACTCCAAATCCAAACTTCTTAGACTGTATCGATAACTGAACTTAATCAGTACCCAGCGCCATGCCTCCCTCAGTATTGCCTTGGACCACCTGTCCAAAATACTGCCCCTCGTCAGAAGGAGAAACTATAACTCTGACAGCCACTCTGTCATGCATGTCACCTTGGAAGCCTGGAGTGATAACCGTCTCCTAAAAGAGGTTGTCGTTATCACATCCCTAGAACACGCACTTATGTCCTAAAACTGCTTCCGATTGTTTCTCCAGGATTGGATTAATATCAACTTATTGCATCTACTGCAAGAAAAACATCTGGTGTGGTACTTGACATCTCATGATTGACTCAATTGCCTAAGCAAGTGATCTGCCAATCATGCACATCCCTATCCCCTTTAGTCTGTAAGACACCTTTAGAGAGGGTGACTCCATTACCTGCAGGTACACTACCATGCCAGGAGTCGTCCATTCTAAATACTCTTAGAATGCTGTCTAAGTACCCAGATTGGGAAACCACCCAAATCTAGATCTAAAACCATAGATCTAGTAATCAGTATGTCAGATATTATGTCCAAGTCCCATGTGGAGAAACCACTGTGTGACGACCAAAGTAAAACCAATCGTAGTATTGGAGTTTCTTTTCCTACTATGTGTATGTCATCCAAATACCAGGATATCACACCCTACTACCTTCTCAACAGATCCATCCCCTATTCTGATGAAGTCAAACCTATGACTGTCACGTCAGAAATAGATGATCTATCTCCGCTACATCTGCTTTAGTCTATAAGTAGACATAAGCTACCTGTACACCAATGCTTCCGCTGCTCCCACTGACTACGACAACCCTCTGGCAGAGTCATATACACGTGCACTTCTGAAGCTAGTTCAGAACGACGCTATACTCATCCTCCTGCCGGGCCTCGCAGCCTGGAACAACAGCAATGGCAAGTGTGGGTAAACAAGAACTTCCCTGTCACCGTCCTTGAGGCTACCGGAGTACCTCTCGGGTGCCTGAAGTTACCCACCTTATCTGCGGAGTGGCCAATGGAATGTCAAGCCAGATTGAATCTTTAGGTTCCTTATCAAATCTTCAGTAATCGTTTGCGGTTCTGGAATCACTTCCAGTTCTACCATACTCCCACTACTGTTTTTGAAAAAATCCATTTTTAATAAAACTGTGGCGAGTCTAGAACAATATTTCTATTGATCTGCCAGATGGTAGAAAGTCAACCCTCGTCATAGCCTGGGTCAACCCACAAACAGCCATTACAGAAACGTGCCTTGAGTTGTCCAGTGTCTGGTTTTAATCATAAGCCGGACAACTCCCCGTACCTTAACAATGTCAAGATATGAACTGTTCTATATCCAATATAGAAACAGAGGCACTGATTTAATTAAACCAGATTCAAATCATGCAGCTGTCTCCAGTGCATGTCATCTAAATGGAAGGAGGCCGATCAGCGTTACTCAACTTAGGAATGTTTCCAATTATGAGTAACCTGAAAGAGAAGCTACTTCTCTTAATCATTACTATCAACTGAACACCATACACAAGTATCTACATCTTCGATCACTTTGAAGAATCCCGATACTTTCTACACCTGGTTCTCTACTCTATTCAAATACCTATAACTCCTCAAAACTTAGACCCTGTGTTCCTACGAAACACATGTCTAAGAACTAGAGAAGTTAAAAGTAAACAGAATATAGTATGAGGACCAACCCCTCTGTCCTAATGGACACTGGACAACATACAATACTCTGTATAAGTCCGCTGAGTCTAACAACTCTTTCACTGTGCGTCGTAGGTTGAAAACTGTACTTATGGTTAAGAAGAATTACACCGCTGTTTAATGCTCCTTACCTAACCATCCACTGATATAGGTAAATGTCATCGACATAATATCAAAAGGTATATCTCACTCTATGAAAATAGACGTACAGATATATCAATTTGAAATTGGTGCACAACAGCGGATATTCAAAACCAAATATTTGCCGACCGGCAAACAACCCAGGTGGCTTCCTCAAATATCACCAATTACAACGAATCCCGATATAATGAGGATGGTCACCTAATTCCCAATAACTTACTCCCACTCATCATCTGTAAAACCATACAGATGTGAGAATCCAACCTGGTAAATACATACCCTGGAGCAAGTGTCTAATCGGGAAATCAGTTTTCTTTTAACAGTACACAGTTGAACTGAAACATTGAAATGTTTCGATGGGGTATCCTGGTATTCCTAGTAATGCCTCTACCATTATCCAGATCCACAACTATAACCGTATAATTCTTTGCCACCTCTCCAAATCCCTTTATATGTCTTTAGTCATTACCTTCTGCACACCCCTTAGGCCAAATGGTTTTCTTCCTTCCCTACCGTTCGGCACCAGCCTATGGTTCGGAAGAAGACTATCCAATAAGCATAATGGGTGTACTGTCCTAGTCCTAGGAGAACTTGCAAAGCGAGAGAAGGTGAAGATAAAAGACAACCGAATAAACCTTATTCCTATTTCTCCTGAACCAGAATCCATCCCCGAACTGGAACAAGTTCCTTTCGAGTTCGTATATAACCATACGATGGAGTATCCAAATAAACTGTGGATCTTCGTAGTGATACAGAGTGTCCTGGAGAAATACAAAGGTGATTTAGGATTGGCGAAGAAATACTTGGTTCGGTCGTGAATAGCAGTCGCAATTTACTTTGCCCTCTTACTAATCCCTTGCTTTGTCTTAACTTAATACCTTCTGCACACCATCGTTATGCTAATTGGTTTTCTTCATTCCCTACCGTTCGGCACCAGCCTAAGGTTTGGAAGAAGACTATCCAATTTGCGTAATAGGTGTACTATCTCCTAAACCAAGGAGTAGTCGCAATGAGAGAAGGTGAAAAGAAAAGATAACTGAATAATCCTATTCGTTTTCTCCAGAACCAGAAACCATCCTCGAAGTCCTTCGAGTTCGTATATAACCATACGATGGTTTTGTCCAATGGAAGTGGATGTTTGTAGTAATACGGGGTGTCCTGGAGAAAAGGGTAAAAGTAGGAGTGGCAATGAGGTCTGCAACTCTGACAATCCAAAAGCCAGTGTTAAGAAGGTTCGGTCAACTTGGTCACTGAGTCATAGTCCAGGGTCGGGTCAATGGTCGCTGCCAAAGAGAGAGAGAAAAGAAACACTCAGCGTGCACTCTAACCTAGATCAGAATGGTTATCACTTTATCTAATCAGGAAACCTCCCACTGTACCTCAAATTCTCCTCCAAACCTGAAAGAAGAATTAGTCGGGGTCACCCGAGGAGTAAACTAACTCATCAGTGGGAATCGGGATCCAACTATCATCGCATGATAACTTGACGGAATCCACTCAAGTCACCACACTCCAGAAGGTATGCGCATGCCTGGCAAGTTTCAGTTCTTTTGAAACTCCCGATGTGATTTTTACCCCAAGCGGTTTATGACCTTGACTAGGTCAACAAACCATAAACCGCCAGTCAAGTTCAACCCGTCATTATTCTGGATTGCATTAAACCCACCCGTACATGCCCTTGACTAGGTCAACAAGGCCGCACGACTGTCTTAACCAATCCCACTTATGCAACAAACAAGTACCACTTAGCTATCGAACACTACGTCTTGACTAGGTCAACAAATGCAGCACGAATACCAAATAATACCTGTAGGAAATGACGGAGGGCTACGGCTGGTTTTTGGCGAAAAACCTTTAACGTAATGAACTTGATATCGTTGAAGGAACTGCATAGTTTTTTATAAAAATATAGTGACGAAAACCTTTACTAAAAAGGTCACTCCCGGTGAAGGGATCTCGGCTCTTTCCCCGTAGAATGAGGTGCAGGATATTCCAACTGAATATCACGATGCAAAGCAAAAGTAATCGGCTATAGTGAAGTTAATGCCCTGACGCAAACTTCTGTCCAAGGGGTCACTCCCGGTGAAGGGATCTCGGCCCTTGCCTCGTCGACTGAGGAGCAGGATATTCCAAATGAATACCACTATGCAAAACAAAAGTGAACGTCCTTGCAATAACAGCTTTTTGAAAAATGTTCCAACAACATCAGAATAGGTTTGTTTATCTTGCATTGATCCGAATCAACGCAGTCCCATCAATTGATCACACCACAAAGAACGAAAATATACTGATGTACGTATATGCCATCCGCATTCGCCACTGGGTCCCGTCATCACCCGTTAGGTTACTTAACTAACGACAGAGCGGGGACTGGACTAGCGCGGATGCAAAACATATACAACATCTACTAATATATATACCAATATATTATATTCGCTCAAGGCGTGATAAGAATGCAACATCACAGAAATGTACAGTATCACAGAACAAAACAGATATCTGGGATCCCCGGGTTTCACAGAGCCGCTGCTGAAACCCGACGTTCCCCTGGTCGTGTGGATAGCCTGTGCAATGAAATCCTAGACCCCTACGGGCGCGGCAAGTCACCCGCCAAAACCTGAAGCGAGGCAGCCCCCTTCAGCACCGTGAATGGACCACCCAGCACTTCATGGAATCCGGTAACTTGGGCACCCCTCCTGGGTCAACCTGTACCCCCTACGAGTGCGGCGAATAGCCCGCCAATCCTAGAGTGAAGCCCCCTCCGTCTCAATGCCATGAGATGCGGGCCCGTTGCCCTCTAGAACCCGGCTATCCGTGCATCCCTCCGCGGGGAAATCCTAGTACAGAAAGTAAAATATACATACACCGGGTACATCGACCGCAACCAGGTCGTGCCCCAAAAGAATAATACAAACAGGCAGTGACGGCAGTCCACATGTCGGACGCTCGCCCCGCAATATCAAATGTACATATAAAACAAAACTGTACTAACATTGCATTCAGGCTATCCCCCACGACCGATCCGCAACAACACATCATAAACATAGAACATCAACGTGAAAGTCACGTTCGGAAATCCGTCTAACCGGGCTATAGCAGTTAGACAGGATTTACCGATCAAGTGACATTCACGGTCGCAGATATAATGTAAATACTGTGAAATAATGTGTTTAAAATATCCAATCGAACAAAAATTAACAAATGGGCCCCCAAGTAAAACTGTAGCACTCACAGAAATTCTGGGCCCAATTTTAATATTCCAAAACCCCTATCTTAAGCCCAAAAGCCCACTACAAAAAATTGGTCAAACGAAGCAAACGTACTGCGGCGGAACAGCGGCAAAAGAGGGGTCTTTGCCGCGGTTCCGCGGTCGTACGGAACGATCAAGCTACCAAATTTTTGCAGTGTTCTTAGGATTCCCTGTACATCATTCTGCAATCACCTGAAAAATTTTTCGAGCCCGGAAAAAATCGACAGAAAACTGATGTAAGCAAAACACGGTTTTTGGAATTTTGGTCGATCGGATAAGTAAAACACATTAGAACAAGCTAGGCAAGGTTAATGGCGTGGCTCTGATACCATGTTGCGCCACGGCAGCGCCCCGGCCGTCTATCCGAGGCCAAAATGCGGAATCAAAAATTTTCCTTACTTGGAAACTGGCGCTACCGCGGACAATGAAAACCCGGATCGTAACCATTAACCTAATGCTAGCAAACAAGAGATGGGAAGAGAAGTATACCAAGTGATCCGAGTCCTCCGGTCTTCTCTTCATCGTCCCGATCTCCCGCGGAAAGTCATGTCTCCATGTCGTCGCCTCCTCGCCGGAAGGGCACCACATCGCCTGCATCTTTTACGGGCTCCCACCTCAATAACGAGGCAACTCGGGCACGAAGCTGGCAAGTCGACGTGCCCAAGATGTGTTGTAGAATGTAGTGTAGATGATGCTTGTCTCTTTGGGGTTTTGTTGCCATTAGAAGATGATGGAGGAAACTAGATAAGGAAAAATGGTGCTTGCATTTTTCCTAGCATGAAATGAGATCAAGAAAAATCCCTCAAGCTCAAAATGAAACTCTCTCTTCTTCTTCTCTCTTCTTCTTTTCTCAAGTGTGGCTTCTTTTCATCTAGTGAGAAAATGGTGGAGGAAAAACCAACCTAAGCAAGAGGGAGGTGAGGGTAGTAAAAGCAAGTGGTAACCATATCCTAAACCTCATCATAACCATCTCACATCAACTTTCATCTCATTTCTAATCTTCATAAAGCAAGAAATGATGAAGGAAAAGAATGGTATCTAAAGATGCTATCATAATAAATACATTTGCAAGAAAATCCTCCACAATGTGTTATTTGCAAACTTGCAAATAACCCCCTCCATCGGAAAAGTCCGGCCGGGAAAGAACAAAGGAAAACCGGCCGGAACGGAATGCAAACTGGCAACTCCAGAAAACTGGTCCCGTAATAAATTACAGGAAAACCCCGATGCTGTGCATACACACCCGCATCTGTATTCGTACCGGATACAAATGCAATGAGACAAAATCTACACTGTACTAAACTAGGATCCGGCTTAAACCAAAACCGGCTAGTAATATCCATCCGATCCTGATCCGTGCAATACCGCACGTGTCTGATCGAACCCTGCCATATATCCATACGGCCACTAGTACAAACCGTCCGATCCTGATCCGTGCAATACCGCACGTATCTGATCGGACCCTGCCATATCTCCATACGGCCTCTACAGCGTTTCGCCCGAAAGCTTGAGTAACTGAAAGTGTGGTGGACTCTAAAGACTCGTCAATACTATGGCTGTGGATTTAACCACTAGCACGTCAGAGGTATTAGCCAATACGTGACGGGCCACCAGCTATTGACCAAAAGGGACGTCGATGAGCGAACTCATCCTGACACCCTACTGAGCCTATCAGTGACAATATCCGTACAGTCCGGTCCGTTCGTCTATGAGCATCGCATGTCGGGCCTAGGGGGTTGGTAAAAGTCAGACCCCCAAAAGCGGTACAAGTCGTGTCGGAGTGTAGCCCAGAACGCCCTGAGATACTACTGGAATACCTACCAGTAAATCTCCTGCCTCGGCCGAGGGCTTTGCCTAATGGCTCTCCTAGACACAGCGCGACCTCACCCCCAATACCGGGAGAGACGAACCCCTGAAGATCCGCTCACTGGCTCCATGTGGCTCGGGACTGTACCCAACTAAAACCTGTTTGCACGACTCCTTTGAGCCGTGGTAGGGTAGTAATCAAAGTACAGTGGGAACTCACACGAGACAAATAACGATCCCCAGGTCGATGAACTAACCTGTACACATGTCACCAGGGAACTGCTATCTGACGTCAGGTATAAGACCAACTAGCATGTTCCCGGCGAGTCCTGTCCGGTGTACTCATAACCCAATGAGCACCTGTATGCATCTTAGGTGAACCAACTGACACCAGTGGCTTATGAGACCGGCCACCGCCCCTCGTCGGGGTCTCGACTGTATACACTAGTCTACTCTAGAGAATCGATGCCCTGTCTCGAAACTCCCACGACTAGGGACCTTTTAAGGATGTGCTTATAGACTACCAGCTCTCACGTATATGATCGCCATCATACTGCCGGAAGTCAAGAAAGAATCCTAGGGGCTCTATCAGCGTGTAATAGCGACCTGTAAGGTCACCTGAAGCAGTACACGATGATAAAGGTAAACCAGATAGCATACTATCATCTCGAGTAAGACTGTCCTACCGGGATAGGTCCTCCCTCAATCATTGCAATCACGTACCTGTGATCCAATAATTGACTCTGAGGGCACTATCTCCAACATATCTTACCCTATCCTACAAATCCTAGCAAGTTAGGAATTACTCGCTGATGGTTAGTGAAGAAAGGTTGAATAAGAAAGAAATCATGATTAAGGTGTAGAAAAAGTAATGCGTAAAAGTAAGTGCAGAAAAATAAATGTAAAAAGAATTAAAATAAAATCTACTTTTATCAATCAACTATTGCATTTACAATTCTCCTTAGAAAGTAGATTACAAGAACCCTAGATTGCTCTAGATCTCTCTTTATGGAGGTAGATGAATAGATGATGATCACTCGAATACGTGGGTCTCTTGATCTCTTTGATGATGATTTTGAATGTACATCTCTCGGTTCTTTATATAGCATTTGAAACTAGAAACCCTAGATTCCATATGTGACTATATACAGTTTCCAAACATCAAATATCTCCATATTGACAGAGATTTCCCAAACATCAAATATCTCCACAGCCAAGATAGGTTGGAGCGGTATCTCATTTCTCTATGAAATATGACCCAAGTGTTGACACCATGAACAAGTTTTGCAATGATCATATGCATCTTTAAATAAAGTTGACCAATAAAAGCCACATTGCAAAACTTTCTCCGCCGTTTTTCTTGGACCAAAGTGACCGCCACATGCCTGATCATGACAGAAAGACAATACATTCTTGAATTCATTATTAGGGAAACATCGGTGAATGATTTGATCGGGACAATACTTAAACAGATAAGGTTCATCCCAGTAAAAGTGTTTTACTTGGGATAGAAATCGGTGATTGGCTTGTTTTGACCATTCGCTGGATAGAAGTCTCGTTGCTAAATAATTCACAATATCTACGAACCAAGGTTCGTAGGATATGGTCAAGAGCTGTTCGTCAGGAAAAGAATCGTTTATTGTCAAGGTCAACGTTGGCGAAGAAGAAAAGCGAGAAAGATGGTCGGCTACGACGTTTTCACATCCACTCTTGTCTTGTATGACAAGATCAAATTCTTGTAACAACAGGATCCAACGTATTAGCCTGGATTTAGCATCCTTCTTCGATAAAAGATGTCTTAGGGCGGAATGATCGGTGTAAACTACAACTGGAGAGCTAATTAAGTAGAGCATAAATTTTTCTAATGCAAATACAACTGCTAAGAGTTCTTTCTCGGTAGTTGTATAATTCATTAGGGCATCGTTCAAGGTCCTACTTGCATAGTAAATTACATGTGGTATCTTATCAATGTGCTGTCCTAAGATTGCACCAATAGCAAAATCGGATGCATCACGCATACGCTCGAAAGGGTGATTCCAGTCCGGAGATAACAGAATGGGGCTATAGTGAGGGAACTTTTAAGTGATTCAAAAGCTGCCAAACAATCTGAATCGAAGTGAAATGTTGTATCCTTGGCCAAGATAAGAGTTAAGGGTCTAGCAATTTTGCTAAAGTCCTTAATGAATCTCCTATAAAATCATGCATGACCAAGAAAGGATCATACATCTTTGACGTATTTGGGAGGAGGAAGGTTATGGATGACATATATTTTAGCTTTGTCTACCTCAATGCCTTTTCGTGAAATGATATGCCCGAGGATAATACCTTCTTGAACCATGAAATGACATTTTTCCCAATTCAAAGTTAAATTCTTATCCCTACAGCGGGTAAGAACAACGTCAAGATGACGTAGGCATTTCTCAAAAGAGTCTCCAAGTATGGAGAAATCGTCCATAAATATCTCCAGAAAATTCTCGACCATGTCCGAGAATATCCCCATCATACACCGCTGAAATGTAGTGGGAGCATTGCATAACCCAAAGGGCATGCGTCTATAAGCAAAAGTACCGAAAGGACAAGTAAACGTTGTCTTATCTTGATCCTTTTCGGGGATGGGGATTTGGTTATAGCCGGAGTATCCGTCTAAGAAACAGTAGTATTCATGCCCGATAATCGTTCCAACATCTGGGCAATGAAAGGAGAGGAAAGTGATCTTTCCTCGTTGCGGCATTGAGTTTTCTATAATCAATACATACCCGCCATCCAGTTTGGGTGCGTGTTTAGATGGAAGTGGTCTTTCCTCGTTGCGGCATTTGAGTTTTCTATAATCAATACATACCCGCCACCCAGTTTGGGTGCGTGTTTGGATCAACTCAATAGCCTCATTAGTTATGACCATGATGCCAGACTTTTTAGGGACCACATGAATAGGACTTACCCATTGGCTATCAGATATTGGGTAAATTATATGATTATATAGGCATTTGATGATTTCTTTCTTTACCGCTTCCTTCATGACGGGATTCAACCGTCTTTGTGGGTCTCGTGCTGGTTTGGCTTCATCCATCAAATGTATATGATATTCAACAATCAAGGGACTAATCCTTTTGATGTCTGCCATTGTCCAACCAAAAGCTTGCAAATTCGATCTCAAGACAGACAAAAAAGCTCGCTCTTGTTCTAAAACTAGAAAAGCTGATATGATAATGGGTAAGGACCTATTCTCACCTAAATATGCATATTTAAGATGAGACGGCAGTGGCTTGAGATCTAGTAACGGCGGAGAGATGATAGAAAATAGGGTAAGGGAATGATACTCGGACTCTTTAAGGGGTTCATGACCAGCATAAGAGATTGACTCAGAAAGCTTGACTAACTTTGGCGACAAGTCAAAGGATTCGGACTCGGGGATGGACTTGTCGACGGAAGGGTCCTCACTCGTATAAATAGCTGGATCAAACACTAAGGTTCTAGTGGCACGAGATCATTATCGCAAAGTTTCTCAGCTTCGCGACTATCGGAAACTATCTCGTTGACAGAACTGTAGGGTTCCTAGGCATCCTAGTGAGGTCTCCCAAGCCATCAACCATGGCAATTTCATAAATTATGGTGCCTACAAACCCTAGTGTACGGATCTATAACTAGATGTCTAGGCGAAAAGTAAACTAGCTAACAACTTAGCTAAAGAATACGGAAATACAACCTTTGTAGATCCGTTTGTCCACCTCCATAGCTCCACGAAGAAGTCATCTCCGCTGTACAAATCCGAAATCCGGGCTCTTGTGTCGGCTTCATCGGAGAAGAAGCGGGCTAGGTCGTCGACGACGTGCCGAAGATGATCTACGTCGAGGCATCGCTAAACCAAGCTCCGACTTCACCAAGTCAAGAAACTTGTGAAGTAAACACACTCTACTACTTGGCAAGAGGTAGAGGATGAAGAAATAGGAAGTGGGTAAACTTTAGTTTTGGATTTCTCACTCTTTTTATCACTTCACCATTGATGAAGTGAAGGTTTTCTTCACTTGTTGAAGTGAAGAAGAAGATGAAGTAGAATATGATAAGTATTATGATAAGAATTAAAGAATAAAAATAAAATCCATTCTTATCATAATTCTCACCATGGTTATGTGTAGAGAATTAACTTGCGTTAATAGAATTGGTTAGGGTTAAGCATGAGACAAAATGATGACTAAGTCAAAAGTTCATGAAGCTTCATGAAAGAAAACAAAAGAAGCCACCATTCTATTTTATGCAATTTATTTTCCAAAAATAAAAACAAATGAATAAATGAATAATCAAATAAAAACCCTAACCATTTCTTTAACCAAGGTTCAATTCTTTACACAAACCCTAATTTGCATGCATCATCAAATATGATACAAACAAGTGCACAAAATCATATCGCATATGCAATGCGCACACTTGAGCGAGAAAATCCATTTAAAGTAAACCAATACTAGTTAATGCAAAGTAATATATCAAATATATATAATTATGCATTAAATCATTAAATCAACACTTGATTCAATGATCCGGTCATGTCGCACATAACCGACTGGTATCATCAGTAACAACTTATCGAATCAACACTTGATCCGATAACTCGGCTATAACGCATATAACCGATCAATGTCACATCGCGAGAATCGAATACAGTATCACATACCGTATTATTCTCGGTCCCGCACATATCTCATATGCGCTCCTATTTCGTTTCGCTTGAGCCAGGAAACCTCTGTGTAGGACTCTAAAGACTCGTCAATACGCCGGTAGCAGATGATGATCATATCAAACACCCACAAGCCGCAAGCGGTCTGCTAAACGTAACGGCCACCCGGGTATTGAGCGATCTGAAGATCGACGAGCAAGCCCGCTCACACTCCAGTGAATCCGACCAGTAACACTACCGTACAGTCCGGTCTGATCGTCTGATATGTCGCATATCTCGCCTAGGGGTGGTAAACGTCAGACCCCAATAGCTCGATAAGTCGTGTCGATATGAGGTCTATAACAATTCGAGAAACTACTGGTAACACTTACTAGTAAATCTCAGCAACCCTGGCCAGGGATTTCCTGTTATAGCCAGTCGAACACAGCGCAACATCAACTCCCTATACCGGGAGAGACGAATCCCCTCCTATCGCTCATTGCCTCCATGTGACTCGGGACTGTACCCAAAAACCACCGTTTTGCACGCCCTCTTGGACGTGGTAAGATGGAAATCAAAGCACAGTGGGAACCACACAAGACTCTATGACGATCTCGGGTCAACAGACTACTCTGTACCTGTGTCACCAGAGAACTGCCATCTGACGTGAGGTATAATACCATCTGGGAGTTCTCGGCGATTCCGTCCAGTGTACCCAGTCTCCACTGAGCACCCGTATATCATCTCTGATGTCAAACACCAATGGATATGGGATCATCCATCGCCCATCTGTATGGGTCGAGAAGGTACACGCTAGTCTACTCTGGTATATCGATGCCCCGTCTCGATACACCCACGACTAGGGACTTTGAAGGATGTACTTATGGACTACCATGTCCCCACTAGTATGATCCGCATCATAGTCCAGGTAGTCAAGTACACATCCTAAGGGCTTTACCAACATGTAATAGAGAGACAATCAGAGTACACGTTAAGGTAAAGAGCAACCAGATAGCATACTATCATGTCGAGCAAGAAAGTCCTCCCTATATATGTCCCAGCATCCACTACAATATACATCCTATGTACAGTAATGGCTTCTAGGGCATACATATAACTAACAATCTCCCACTTGCACTAGGGCCATCTGTAGCAGTGGTTGTAGTATCTCATACTCAACCATCCCATAAAAGTCTCTCTCTGGGAATAGGCCTTCGTGAGTGGATCCGCTGCGTTATCCTCTAAGTCTGCTCTCCTTGCCTCGATCAGCCTGGAGATCAACCATCTCCATGATCAGGTGATACTGCCTTAGAATAAGTCTGGATCACTGATGGGACCTGCGTTCCTTGGCAAAAGCCACAACTCCATTGTCTCACAATGGTAGGAACATAGTTCATCTCATGAACCATTATACATCCAAACATCCTCTTTAGTAGCATCATAAGTAGCGATGTATCCAACCTTTATCGTCTAGTATGTCACGGTATCTAGCTTGGAACTCTTCCAACATACCGTCCCTTTAGTGAGGGTAAAGACAATGCCTGCGACTGACATTCAGTCGTCTTTATCACCCTGGAACACTTCCAGTGATTCTCCCCAGGATCGCTTGATACCATCTCACTATAACTAGTGAGAATCCTAACATCCAATTAAATCTATCTCATAGATCCAAAACCCAGGATTAAGGAGGTATCACTTTGATCCTATATGGAGAATCTTTGTGATAAACGGAGATTGACCGAGCGTAGCATAAGAAACTCCTTTCTTATCAAGAGTATGTCATCCATGTACTCTACGAGGATCACCACCATACTCCCTACTATCTTTTTGTATATACAAGGTTCATCTACCATTTTGATGATGTCAACTTCCTTGACAAACACATCAAAACAGACGTTCCAACTCCGCGATGCCTGCTTTATCCTATAAAGCATCTTGCACACGTTTCCGCTGCTCCCACTGTCTACGAGGCCCTCTGGCTGTGTACTTATAGACGCACTCTTCTAAATCATCATTTAGAAAAGTAGTCATGACACCCAACCACCAGATATCGTAGTCATGGTATGTAGCCGTGGCAAGTAGGATCTGGATGGACTTAAGCATAGCTCCTTAGAAAAGGTTTCAACATAATCCATACCTGGTCAATGATGCAAACCTTTAACAAGTCTAGCTTTGAAAGTCTCAACTTTTCCATGTACACCAAGTAATCTTCTCAAGATATACTTGCTCCTGATGGGGATTTAACCCTTCAGATATAGCAACCAAAGTCCATACTTTGTTGGTGTATAAGGATTCCATCTCAGATCGCTAAGCATCCAGCCATTCTTACAGAGTCCCTACTCTTGATGGCCAGCTCGAAACTAGTTGGGTCATCATCTCATGATGCAATCCTCGCTCCCACTGTTATAGAAAAACCGAAGTATCTCTCAGGTGGGTGAGGAACCCTACCAGATCGGCGGAGAGGCTGAGGTTCGTTGGTTTCTACTGAATCCTTTGGTTCTACCAAATCAGTTGCTGTCATTTGTATAGCTGGAACCTTTCCAGTTGTACTTAACAGACCTTGCCTCGAGCTTGTCCGGATTTTGCTTTTAGACATAGGCCGGACAACCCCAAATCTTAACTAACTTAAGATATGGGCTCTTCCCTTTCCATATCTCATATGAAGTGGTAGGCACTGATTTGATTCAAACCCTATTCAATAGGTATGCAACTTCACAAGTGCATAACACCCAAAAGGAAAAAGGTAACTCAGTAGTACTCATCATAGAGCACACCTTATCAAATAGGGTGTATCTGCTCCGCCCCGATATACCATCGTGCTATGGTGTATGTGGAGGAGTAATGCTGAGAGAGAATCTCATTCTCCTTTAGAATAGTCCAGGAATTCCATGCACAAGTATTCTCCTCCTTGATCACATCAAAGGACATAATACTTATACCCGTATTTTGGTTCTCTACTTCTAACTTATATTCTGTGAATATCTCAAAAGGTTCGGACTTGTGTTTCAACAGGAACATAGGTCTGAATCTAAAGAGATCATCAGAGAACGTAATGAAGTATAAAGAACCGGTCTTGGTATGTGTAGACAGGGGACCTACATACATCAACATGTATCATCCCAAGAGTTCACTAACTCTTTCTCTGTTTCCAATAAACAGAGCTATGGTCATCTTATCTTTGTGACATGACTGGCGAGTTTCACAAGATGTAAATTCAAACAGATTTAAATATGCATCTAAATGTAACTCCAGCTAGTCAGGTCGCATTGATATGACCTAGTCTACAATACCTCAAGAAGGAATGGTTCAATTCTGAACTCTTCCTCTTGTGTGTGTTCTATATACCAAGAACTGTAGTTTGATTTAGAACATCAATGCTTTTAGATAACGTGCCTGAACCGATCAACTTTTGATATAGGAAATGTTCAAAACATTATCCAACAATACAAAATATTATCGTTTCTTTACTAATAAAGAGACAGATATGATTTTGTATATCAGGTTCGGTATCTAATAACATACGTTCAGAATCAATGTATTACAATACAGGGTGACAGTGACCGACAGACTTGGCTGCAACACTTGCCCCGTTTTCTGCCTCATGAAACTTATCACCCGTTCTCAGTTTTTCTACCCTTTTGTAGCCCTATGTAACATCTTACATATCTGGGATCCTGATCCGGTATCATATACCCAGGATGCGGAGGATACTGAGAAACAGTTCTTTGTAACGAACACACCCGAAGATGATGCATCAGCATGCACTCTCTTCGTTTGGGCGGCACGGGAAATCTGGTATTCCCCAATTTCCTGCTCTGTCTTATAACAATTATAAGTTGGAGCGGGACCAACGTTCCCCAGCTCTATATAACAAGTGGGTTCGGTCAATGATCCGTATTATTATCTTGATTAAGGCGTGATATGGTCGCTACCAGGAGAGAGAGAGAAGAAAACACTCAGCGTGCGCTCTTGCAAGAATAGATTGGTTTTTATTTTATCTAATCAGGATGGCTCCCACTGCTTTTTATCAAATCTTCCTTCAAACCCTAAAAGGAAAGACTAGCCGGGATTAATTACACACTACAAGTTCGCCAATCTTTCAGCCAGGCCAGTGTCGGTACTTTGAGGGAGGTCCCCCGTGCTTTCGCACGAACCTAATTAATGTAAACCTCGTTTTCCCAGAGGCGTAACCTCGTTAACACCTTTCTAGACACCTACTTGATCGGCTAATTGTAATGTATAAAACTCTCCCAGGAGTAACTCTTACTCGCAGCGGGTATCGGGATCCAACTATCTCATAGAAGGTATGCAATCTCATTGCAAATTTCAACACTTGAAATTCCCGATAATATTTTGCCCCTAGCTCGCTATGACCTTGACGCATGCCAAACAACCCATAGTCTGCTAGTCAAGTTCAACCCGTCATTTCCTGATTGAATTAAACCCACCCGCACGACCCTTGACGCATGCCAAACAACGCCGTACGAATACCCTAATCCAATCGCATCGTATGCTAGCAGATAAGCACTAGTTAGCTACCGTACACTACGCCTTGACGCATGCCAAACAATCGCAGCATGAATACTAACTAGTACGTATCTGAAATGACGGAGGGCTACGACAGGTTTTTCTGAAAACCTATTGCGTAATGAACTTGATATCGTTGTAGGATCGAATGAATTTTAAAATGGAGTGTTTTTTAGGCTTTTCTAGTTTTGCTAAAGGAGTCACTCCCGGTGAAGGGATCTCGGTCCTTTCCTTATCGAATGAGGTGCAGGATATATCATATATATCACTGTGCAAAGCAAAAACTCTTAAAAGCAATCAAAAGACAAACCGAGGGTGTAGCATCTGCCAGTTATTGCTAAAGGAGTCACTCCCGGTGAAGGGATCTCGGTCCTTTCCCTATCGAATAAGGTGCAGGATATATCACATATACCGCTGTGCAAAGCAAGAACTGTAGCTACCTGTTTTATTTTGAAATTCGATTCTACAACATCTTAGGTTTCTTTTATTTCATTAATCTCATTAATGAAGTCCCATCATTTAATGTACCTAAACATCACAGATAAATACGAAGTACACTTATGCCATCCGCATTCGCCTCGATGTCCCCTCGTGCACCGTTAGGTTAGGTAACTAACGACAGAGCAGGGCAGGGCTAGCACGGGTGTAAAACATAAGTAACATCTATATAATATATCATATATACTATATACTGTATCTATCACAGAACATCACATGATCACATCACAGATATCGCAGCAGAAGAATCATATGAAATATTGGATATACTAGGACGTCCGTGTTTTCAATACGAGCCAGTATAAAACACGGATTCCACGGTCATGATGAATAGCCAAACCCACACCCCTAGACCCCTACGAGAGCGGCAAGCAACCCTGCCAATTCTAGGGTTAGGAGACCCGGACTCGACTCCTCGAGTTGGTCTCCCACTGGACTCCAGAACCCGGTTACTTATGCTCTCCTCCTTGGGTCTATCCTAGTGCGGAAAAGTAAATAATATACAACAGGTGACAACTTCCGCTACCTGGAAGCGCCCCAATAAAAGAATATTACATACAAGTTTTTACATGAATAAAAATGAAAAACACTCATCTCACATAAAAACCCCCGGCTATTCAAACACGACGATCCAATATAACATATCCAGCAACACATAACATCACATGTCATCAACGTAAGTAAATATGCGCATCCCAATTGTCGTTGACATATAGCAACGAAACCGGCGATATCACATATTACACTTACGGTCACAGAAAAGAAAGTGTAAAACTACAACAGTTGGAATCCGCAACCATCTCAGACATCGCATGCCTGACCAAATGAATTACTTAGACATCGCATGCCTAACAATTATAAACCCCGCATTTTAGTCTCAAAATCGAAAACTCTTTTCAATATCGAGTCGGGCAATTCAACAAGATTCCCGACATCCTGATCGAATGCTCGTCGCAAACTTCAGTAGGCGGCTGCACCCCCGACGCCGTCGACGAAGTGCACCAAGGCGGAACACCGCTACCGCGAGCACCCGGACGGATGCTTTCGGCGACGGGGTTCTCCTACAGTCACTTGGTCGGGGCTATGGAGTGAAGCTGTCTATTAAGTTTACCCGGCGAGTATCCGCGTACGCTACGTGATTGCGACGGACTTTTGATCACATCAAAATTCCGTGGCAACCGATCAAGTGAGACTAAATTGCTACGTTTATAACATTCATTCAGTTATCACATAACTTTTGTGAATTCCAATTGTTGTATCCCATTCCAGATTAACAGAAAATGTTAAACTTTTCGATCGAACAGTCGAACACCCAACTTTTCCCGATACAGCTCAACACATGAAATAAGTCTAACAACATTCAGTTCGTGCCTCAGTACCAACGGTCCAGCCGTAGAAGGGTCAAGCCAACGCCTCACATGTGGCACGCCGTACTGCCCCAAACCCGAAGGTTCAAAGGGCAGTTCAAGACGGTCACATAATCGAGTTAAGGTTTGTTGTCTTCTAGAGGGTCCATCGCGTTACTTGCACTACTTAGAACGTCGTTAAACTACGGAAAAATCCAACACTTGGAAATTTCCCGACAGGGGAAAAATTGGGTATTTATATCCGTTCGAACGTTTTAACATATTGTAAAATTATCCGGAAAGCCACACAGACAAAACTTGATATTCCGATCGAAACTCCGAAACCCCAAAACCACCTCTGAAAATTCAACTGTATAATAAATATTAAAATATCCCAGGAAAACCAGAACAGAATACTGAGAATTACTGTGCAAACAATACCTCACAAAACGACAAAACGGCCGCTCTTCCGCCGCAGGAGGCATGCTCGTGCCGCGGAAGAGCGGTGAAAAAGTGGAATCAGGTCCACGAATTTTACAGTAATTCTTAGAAAACCCTGCTTGATTTTCTGGATATTTTTAATCTTGAAAAATCCACAATTTTAAAATCTGGACAGAGAGCATGTAAGGTTTGGGTTTTCGGGTTCGTTCGGACTTCAATTTCCGTCTGGACTTCGCCTAAGGCTCTAGCTAGGCTCTGATACCACTGTAGGATTCCTAGGCACCCTAGTGAGGTCTCCCAAGCCATCAACCATGGCAATTTCATAAATTATGGTGCCTACAAACCCTAGTGTACGGATCTATAACTAGATGTCTAGGCGAAAAGTAAACTAGCTAACAACTTAGCTAAAGAATACGGAAATACAACCTTTGTAGATCCGTTTGTCCACCTCCATAGCTCCACGAAGAAGTCATCTCCGCTGTACAAATCCGAAATCCGGGCTCTTGTGTCGGCTTCATCGGAGAAGAAGCGGGCTAGGTCGTCGACGACGTGCCGAAGATGATCTACGTCGAGGCATCGCTAAACCAAGCTCCGACTTCACCAAGTCAAGAAACTTGTGAAGTAAACACACTCTACTACTTGGCAAGAGGTAGAGGATGAAGAAATAGGAAGTGGGTAAACTTTAGTTTTGGATTTCTCACTCTTTTTATCACTTCACCATTGATGAAGTGAAGGTTTTCTTCACTTGTTGAAGTGAAGAAGAAGATGAAGTAGAATATGATAAGTATTATGATAAGAATTAAAGAATAAAAATAAAATCCATTCTTATCATAATTCTCACCATGGTTATGTGTAGAGAATTAACTTGCGTTAATAGAATTGGTTAGGGTTAAGCATGAGACAAAATGATGACTAAGTCAAAAGTTCATGAAGCTTCATGAAAGAAAACAAAAGAAGCCACCATTCTATTTTATGCAATTTATTTTCCAAAAATAAAAACAAATGAATAAATGAATAATCAAATAAAAACCCTAACCATTTCTTTAACCAAGGTTCAATTCTTTACACAAACCCTAATTTGCATGCATCATCAAATATGATACAAACAAGTGCACAAAATCATATCGCATATGCAATGCGCACACTTGAGCGAGAAAATCCATTTAAAGTAAACCAATACTAGTTAATGCAAAGTAATATATCAAATATATATAATTATGCATTAAATCATTAAATCAACACTTGATTCAATGATCCGGTCATGTCGCACATAACCGACTGGTATCATCAGTAACAACTTATCGAATCAACACTTGATCCGATAACTCGGCTATAACGCATATAACCGATCAATGTCACATCGCGAGAATCGAATACAGTATCACATACCGTATTATTCTCGGTCCCGCACATATCTCATATGCGCTCCTATTTCGTTTCGCTTGAGCCAGGAAACCTCTGTGTAGGACTCTAAAGACTCGTCAATACGCCGGTAGCAGATGATGATCATATCAAACACCCACAAGCCGCAAGCGGTCTGCTAAACGTAACGGCCACCCGGGTATTGAGCGATCTGAAGATCGACGAGCAAGCCCGCTCACACTCCAGTGAATCCGACCAGTAACACTACCGTACAGTCCGGTCTGATCGTCTGATATGTCGCATATCTCGCCTAGGGGTGGTAAACGTCAGACCCCAATAGCTCGATAAGTCGTGTCGATATGAGGTCTATAACAATTCGAGAAACTACTGGTAACACTTACTAGTAAATCTCAGCAACCCTGGCTAGGGATTTCCTGTTATAGCCAGTCGAACACAGCGCAACATCAACTCCCTATACCGGGAGAGACGAATCCCCTCCTATCGCTCATTGCCTCCATGTGACTCGGGACTGTACCCAAAAACCACCGTTTTGCACGCCCTCTTGGACGTGGTAAGATGGAAATCAAAGCACAGTGGGAACCACACAAGACTCTATGACGATCTCGGGTCAACAGACTACTCTGTACCTGTGTCACCAGAGAACTGCCATCTGACGTGAGGTATAATACCATCTGGGAGTTCTCGGCGAGTCCGTCCAGTGTACCCAGTCTCCACTGAGCACCCGTATATCATCTCTGATGTCA
Organism: Agapanthus africanus; assembly: GCA_030015575.1. Lineage (NCBI taxonomy): Eukaryota > Viridiplantae > Streptophyta > Magnoliopsida > Asparagales > Amaryllidaceae > Agapanthus > Agapanthus africanus. The sequence continues at coordinate 671,735,519 of JASDDO010000014.1, forward strand.
AACACCAATGGATATGGGATCATCCATCGCCCATCTGTATGGGTCGAGAAGGTACACGCTAGTCTACTCTGGTATATCGATGCCCCGTCTCGATACACCCACGACTAGGGACTTTGAAGGATGTACTTATGGACTACCATGTCCCCACTAGTATGATCCGCATCATAGTCCAGGTAGTCAAGTACACATCCTAAGGGCTTTACCAACATGTAATAGAGAGACAATCAGAGTACACGTTAAGGTAAAGAGCAACCAGATAGCATACTATCATGTCGAGCAAGAAAGTCCTCCCTATATATGTCCCAGCATCCACTACAATATACATCCTATGTACAGTAATGGCTTCTAGGGCATACATATAACTAACAAGAACATATATCAATTAGATGAGCAGAAGGTTCGGAGGGTTGACTTCCTATCCTGTAAATGTTAAGATTAATTGCCATCTTCCCAAAGGACAGGTTCATAGAACCGTTAAGACAATTGATTACAGCATTGGAAGTTGGTAGAAAAGGGCGACCAAGAATCACCGGGATTTGGTTCAGTGGGTTCACCACAAGCTGTATATCTAAAACTATAAAGTTCACAGGGAATATAAATTCCCCGACTTTGATTAACACGTCCTCTAGCTCACCCCTTGGATGGGTAATAGATCGATCAGCCATCTGGAGAGTGTAGTACGCAGGTTTCAACTCTCCTATACCTAGTTTCTCATAAACAGAATACGGGAGAAGTTAACACTAGCACCTAGATCGAGTAGAGCGTGATTGATGTTTTTACCCCCAATAGTTATAGATATTGTAGGACAACCGGGGTCTTTACGTTTCTTAGGCAATTATTGGGTAAAAGCAGTGCTCACATTGCTCGTTAAGAAAACCTTTTTAGGCACTTGAGTTTTCTTCTTCGTAGTGCACAAGTCCTTAAGGATTTTTGCATAAGAAGGAACTTGTTAAATAGCATCTAGGAGAAGAACATTTATGTTTACTTTCTTAAACATTTCCACAATCTTCTCCATTTGTGCATTTGGTTTGTTGGCCCTCAACCTGTTTGGAAAAGGAGCTTTATCAATAAGGGTTGGGTCCAACATTTGAGGAGAAGTTTGTGGGGATGGAATGGATCCCAAAATGGATTTGGGATGGTTTGAGGTGGTAGTTTATTCAAGGAAGTGGGCTGAGGGTTTGAGCCTAGTGAAGAACGGAGAATAGGCTCAGAAGAAGATGGTGGACTAGACGAAGTAGGATTAGAAGCAGTAGCCAAGGTTTCATCTAATTCATCATCATCAACTTGTTTACCAACATTATTGTTTAGCAATCTTCCTGATCTCAACGTAGTTACGGCACTCACGTTATGATTTTGTTGGTTAAAGGCGATGTTTGCGCTTTGTGAGGTGCCGTGATTTGGTAGAGGTTGAGATGGAAGTCTATCTTTCTCTCTTTCACTCATTGCGGCATTTATCTATGTAATTTGTGCTCCGATCGATTTTATGTTTTCACCGTAGGAAGCAGTGTGTTGCACTAACGTTTGGATAGAAGATGTTAAATTAGTCGTCGTTTGTGTGGAGTGTTTAATAAACGTTTCTAAGCTTCTTTCGAGTGCAGAGATTTTTTCGGTACCGGCCGTTGGAGTATTAGTCTGTGGTTGGAAAGAATTATTATAAGGGACAATGTTGTTGGCCGGATTTTAGAAAGATTGTGGTTGAAAGGGGTGCTGAATTTGGTGTAGTGGCTATTGTTGCTGTGGGGGAAGCCATTGAAAGTTATTTTGGCTTGGGAACTGATTTTGATTTTGAGTTTGGTTTTGGTTCCAAACAAAATTAGGATGATTCCTCCATCCCTGATTGTACGTGGAGGAATAAGGATCGTTTCTAGGTCGTTGCTAAAGAGCAGCATTGGTTTGTTCTTGAACTTGAGACGGAGGATTCAAAGGACATTCTTCCGTTAAATGTGATGGGTCAAAATAGCAACTACATACGGTTTTAGGGAGCGTAACTTGGTTTAGGGAGGCTGACGAGAATTGTTTTCTATAACTTCGAGTCTCTTTTATATCGCAGCCATTTCGGCTTTTACTGCGATGGAAACAACGAGCTAGTAGATACCTGCCCTAGATGAAGACGATGCGGTAGGTCTAGTGCCCTCCCACTATAATGTCTGTATGGCGAGATCTTCCAGAAATTGTCAAGCTTCACCATCGTCTTTTGACATGAAATGGCATTGACAAATGGTTTCAAGCATTTGTTTCGTGGCTGGATTAATACCCTCATATATAATTCGGCAAAGTTTCCATCTGTCGATTCCGTGATGAGGGCATTGGACAAGAAGATCTTTAAACTGTTCAAACCATTTCCAAAATGGTTCGTTGGGAAGTTGGGTAAACTGGTTAATCTCGCTTCGAACACGGGCGGTTTTGTGATGAGGATAAAATTTCTTAAGGAATGCTATAACGAATTCATCCCATTTAGCAATAGAATGTGCGGCAGTGCTATAAAGCTATTTTTCTGCTAGATCGCACAAGATAAAAGGGAGAATACGTAGTCGCGGAGCATCCCCTGATAGTTTGGTGGTACTTATCATAGCACATATGTTTTCGAACTTGGTTATAAAAACATATGCGTTTTCGGATTCAAGCCCATGAAATTTAGGCAACAAGTTAATTAAGTGGAGTTTAATTTCGAAATTATCCCCATTGGCTGGTAGAAGAGACAGATAAGTAGGAAAGGGTCCACGCACGGGGTAACATCTTTCTTGGAGAGAGATGCGCGGTGGATTATGTGCACCTACGGGTGGTGGCAAGGTTGTGTTGTTAAAATCTGATGGAGATCCGTCCATCTCAGGAGATGTCGTAGGTGGAGGAGAAATAGAAGATAAAGAAGCACTGACTTCGGAGTCGATAGCAAAAATGTGGACTAGATGGGCACTAAAATCCAGTGTCCAGCCAATCATGCATTAAGCGGGTTTAGTGTACGTGGCTATGTGTGTGAGAACGATTTTTAGAGGGTTTGTTTTGAAAAGATAGTCGAACTTGAGGCTTGACTCAAAAAATCATAAAATGCATAATCAATCCATAGAGCTAGGGTCTCCTAGGTCAAGTCACTAGACCGCTCCTAGACTTCCAAAGGACAAGTCGCAGGATCAATCCTCTACCACCTCCTTATCAATCTTGTGGCCAGGTAAGTGGGAGTATCCGCTATACGAATCACCGAAATAGCGGGCCTAATTAAGTAACCACTTTCCTTAGTCACACTTGGCTAGACACCACAAGAGAAATGCGAATAAGCAATAGATTACCCATGACCCTCTTTTGTTGACAGTCCTTAGAGGCTTGGTCTTGATTTTTGTAATGTAGGGTGATAGTATGCTCGTTTGTGATTTGTGGGGCCTAAAAAGTGTGATGAAATCCCCACCTAATCTGAATTTGGGTTTATTGCCCCTTAAAGTCCGGTTTAAATATGCAAAAACAAACCGAATTCAAAACATGCAAAAAGATTTTTGAGCGGCACTGTTTGCAAAGAATCCTGCAGGTAAAATCAGATTGTTAGAGCTTTAAAGGAGAGAGAAAGATAATAGGGAAGTACGTGAGAATTTTGGGGGCCCAATTCCACCAAGAAGTCGCGGTTCCACCGCCAACAGCACCAAAGTGCCGCGGTTCCACCGCCGCTTTGGAGGATCTTCTGCTAATTTTTCTTCAGAGCACCCTTATGCTCCCTTGGTCCAAGTTTAAGGTCTCTAGTTCTCTGTTGTCTTGCTCCAGTTACTCCAGATTCCCTTGCAAAACTCGCACAATAATCATTAGATGCACAAAATGCGGTTTTGGTTCTCTTTTATTTTATATTTGCTGGTTTTAATAAGAAATCAATCCGAATAACAAGAAAAAAATTACGACCGTTTCACCGACAACGGCGCCATTTGATTAGTCGTGAAAAGTGAGTGTTTTTGTCAATAACCGCAATCAAAACGGTGTCGCTAGTAGCTAGCCGTGATGAGTATGGGTCGTCCGCAGGGAAACATGAATTCTTTTCTTGCTTTAGACGAGTTGATGAAAGATGAGTGATTGTTTGTCGTTATATTTTAAAATGGATATAAAATTTATAATAAAAGGCTTGTAGGGTTTATAGGACTTAGTAGTAATGGATGAATAATTAAAAATAACTCTTTTATTTTTAATAGTTTAAAACTAGAGCGATAGTGATGAATATAGATTATGGTTCTTGGAGGGAATAAGGTTTCCCACTACTAACCCTTGTCCTTTCATTGATCTCTATTCATATCTAGCCTTTAACAAAACAAGTGTTTAACCGATCTCAAATCTTGGTCGAGACTATCAATAAATTGATAGCACGCCCGATTAGGACATTAACATTTATTTTGCTAAAATGTATAAACTTTAAAATATTTAAAAGAAGTTAAAAGATTTCTTCATCCATTATCCTACCCTATCCTACAAACCCTAGCAAACTAGGAATTACTCGCTCATGGTTAGTGAAGAAATGTTGAAGAAGAAAGAAATCGTGATTAAGTTATAGAAAAAGTAATGCGTAAAAGTAAGTGCAGAAAAATAAATTGAAAAAGAATTAAAATAAAATCTACATTTATTAATCAACTATTGCATTTAAAATTCTCCTTAGAAAGTAGATTACAAGAACCCTAGATTGCTCTAGATTTCTCTCTTTATGGAGGTAGATGAATAGATGAGAATCACTCGGATACGTGAATCTCTTGGATCTTTTGATCTTTTCGATGATGATTTTGAATGTACGGCTCTCAGTCCTTTATATAGTATTTGAAACCAGAAACCTTAGATTCCATATATGAGGATATACAGCAACGATCCAAGCCATAAAATCTCACATCCGACAGCTACCAATGAGCCGCGGAACCGCCTCATATTGCCCCCTTTGGCCGTGGTTCAGCCGCAACATAGTGGAATCAGGATTTGATATTTCTTCTGGTCTCTTGTGTTAACATGTGGAGATCCTTTTGATGTCTAGGTTATGAAAATAATACTCTGAGCCTCTACCGTTGCTAGATCTCTCGATTTGCTTCTAAAATTTGGCAGATTCGGATCCGATATCCCGATTTGACTTGGATCTCTTACTTGGATTCCAGACCTGAGCCAATACTGCATAATATCTCAAATCAAAGTGTTTAGTAGCATTTGGTATTCTTGAGATATTATCCTAACCATTTATATAATATAATTTCTTAAGAATATTGATTAGAAATATTTGATATGATATGCATATTTTAATTATTAAGATTTCATTTAAATATTATATGCATATATTTTCCCTATTATATTAATTATAATGTAGAAACATATGATAATAAACTTAATACAAATAAACCTACATATATTCTATATTTACAATAAACACCTTTTAGTACTTAATAATAGTAGGAAAAATATTCATTCAAATGTGCAATATTTTAGACTAATCTGTTGCACTATTGAACCATGGTTGAAAAAGCAAAGCCAATCAATTTTCTACACTTGATGATTTTCATTCTACATTCTTGAGTCGCTTCATGGCTCAAGACATAGCCATTTTTCCTCACCTCTTCTCCTTCTTCTTCTTACTCTCTTGAGCATGGTTTTGAGAGAAAATAATTAGTGGAAAAATTCCTACGTCACCCATAATCTATCCTTAGCAAGTTTGGAGAGTCGGTCGAAGCCTTTTCGTGTTTCTCTCGAGTTGATATTCTTCGGCAAGGGTGGTCACCTTTCAATCGTGTTCCCGGCGTCTACGAGTTTGGAGGGGTCTTCCATAATTATGTGGACACGCGTCGAAGGTTGTATTACTATATACCCTTGCATGTTTAGTTTGCTTGCATAGGTGTTTGGATCGATTTCATGGGTTAGTGTGTTTTGTACTTACATAAAAATTTTGTTATCGCTTCCGTCTTAGCCGCGGCTTCCGCGGGGCGAGCACCTAACACCAACATGGTATCAGAGCCTCTCAAACACCTTAAACTAGCAGTAGACGATACTTTGGATTCAAAACTGAAAAACCCCGACTTTTAAAACCCATTTTCTGTTCGAAAAATTTTTGGTCTCTGAAATTTTTTTAAATAAGTGCATAGGCTTACTCTTGATATGATAAAGACACACAATGAAAACAAGGAAATCCCGTCAGCAGAAAACCGCCAGAAACCCTAGAATCTCTGGTATGGGCGGTTTTCCTGTGGCCATAGATCCTTGTTTTCATGTCGTGTTTTGGGTTTTGGAAATTGAGATTTTTGGTCTTGTTTGATTTGCCCCAAATTTCACTTAGGGCTGTCTTTGCTTTGCGGCAACTTGGGAGTTTTAGAAATCGAAACTTTTGCATCGTTGATATCTGTGATGTGGTATATGTGTTGTTGAACGTTATCTAATTGCTATATGTTCATTTAGACGGGGTTGCACACATTATAGTGTTATTTGTTTCTCTAGTTATATATATCTGGTTATGGTTCAGTCGGATTATCATGTTGGATAGCCCCTAGTGCAATGGTAGTTGTACAGTTTAGATTCATTTGTATATTCATTATTGCGAGGCGAGCATCCGACATATGGACTGTCGTTTCTGCCAGTTTGTATATTCTTTCATTGGATTACGGCCGGGTTGAGGTCGATGTCACCATTGTATATATATTTTTCTTTTATGTACTAGGATTACCCCGCGGAGGAGTGCTCGAATAGCCGGGTTCTAGAGAGCAACAGGTCTGCATCTCATGGTGTTAAGACCAGGGGGCCTTACTCTAGAATTGGCGGGATATTTGCCACACTCGTAGGGGGTATAGGTTGACCCACAGAGGGGTGATCAAGTTACCGGATTCCGTGAAGTGCTAGGTGGCCCATTCACTTCGTTGATTGGGGTTGCCTCACTTCCAGGATTGGCGGGTAACTTGCCGCACTCGTAGGGGTATAGGTTCTTCATTGCACCGGCTATCTACACGACTAGGGAACGTCATGTCTCATTTGCGGCTCAAATGAAATGCGGCGCTCCTAGATTATCCGCTATTCCATATTGTTTTTAGCATGCCTGTGATGTTTTTTATCTGCATATGATGACTATTATCTGCCCGCGACATTGATATATATATATATATATATATATATATATATATATAATATTTAGTAGATGCTTCTATATATTTTGTATATGCACTAGTCCTGCCCCTTCTGCCATTAGTTAAGTAACCTAACGGTACATGACGGGGCCCCGTGGCGAATGCGGATGGCATATAAAAGCATGCTATTTTGGTTATTTCTTTTGTGGCTTGGAAACTTAAAATGACGGGAACGCGTTATCTGAATAATGCAAGGAAAATAAACCTAAATGATTTTGTCGAAACTAATTTTAAAACTACTCGGTTTTCTTCAAAACTCTTGGTCGTATTCTTTTTCTTTGCATAGAGGTATTCGGTTAAGAATATCCCGCACCTCATTCTATGAGAGAAGAGCCTTGATCCCTTCATTGGTAGTTTGCTCTTAAGCAAAGGTTTATGTTACCAGTTTTAAAAAGCAGAGCTTAAACCACTCCATTTCAAAGCCATTCGAGTTCCTTCAATGATATCAAGTTCATTACGTTAAAGGTTTTTCGCCAAAAACCAGTTGTAGCCCTCCATCATTTCTTACAAGTGTTACTTAGTATTCATGCTGTGTGTTTTGACCTAGTCAAGACGTAGTGTTTGGTAGCTGAGAGGTTCATGTTTGTTTCAAGTGTTGCGATTATCTATGACAGCCGCATAACCATTTTGAATTAGTCAAGGGTATATGCGGGTGGGTCTAAATTAATCCAGGATAATGATGGGTTGAACTTGACTAGCGGTTTATGATATGTTAACCTAGTTAAGGTTATAAGCCGTTATGGGCAAAAACCATATCGGGAGTTTCAAACATATGGGAAACTTGCTAGGCATGCGAATACCTTCTGGAGTGTGGTGACTTGAGTGGATTTCGTCAGGTTATCACATGATGATAGTTGGGTCCCGATTTCCACTGATGAGTAAATATTACTCCTCGGAAGATTTTTCACTTCACAATTAGCTAACCTATTAGGTGTCTAGAAAGTGCTAAAGAGGTTACACCTCTGCGGAAATGGGGTTATTAATTGGGTCCGTGCGAAAGCACGGGGGACCTCTCTCGGAGTACCAATACTGGCCTGGCTAAACGGTTAGCGAACTTGTAAAGTGTATATGATCCCGACTAGTTCTCCTTTTAGGGTTTGAAGGAGAATTCGAGAAAATAATGAGAGCCATCCTGATTAGATAAAGTAATAACCAATCTAATCTTGATAGAGTGCACGCTGGGTGTTTCTTTTATCTCTCTCTCTCTGGTATAGTGACCCATGACTTACCTTAAACTAAAACTCATGAACCAAGTTGAACGGACCTTTTATAGACTTTGGGTTTGGCTTGTCTTGATTCTTGACAAAGTCGCACATATTCTTGCTACTCCTACTTTACCCTTTATATTACTTCAGAACACTTCGTATCACTACGATGATCCATATTGCTTGGAACGGCCATCGTATAGTTACATACAAACTTGAAGAAGTTACTTCAGTCGAGGATGTCCACAGGTTTTGGAGAAATTGAATAGGATTATTCGGTTATCTCTTCCCTTTACCTTCTCTCAGGTTGCAAAAGCTCCTTGTATTAGAAAAGTACACCTATTACGCTTATTGGATAGTCTTCTTCCAAACCTTAGGCTGGTGCCGAAAGGTAGGGATGGAATAAAATCAATTAGCCTAAGTGCGATGTGCAGAAGATAAGATGTAGAGACATATAAAGGGATTGAAGTGAGGGCAAAGGAAATTGCGACTACTATCATGAATCTGAATAATGGAAAAGGCATTACTGGGAATACCTGGCCATCCCCTATGAAACATTTTCATGTTTCAGATTTTCTATGTAATTGTTAAAGAGAACTGTTTTCCTAATTAATTCTGACTCCAGAGTATATATTTACCGGATTTGGATCTCACATCTCTACGGTGATACAGATGATGAGTAGGAGTAGAATATTAGGAAATGGGCGATTTGATCCTCAATATCGGAATTTGTTGCAATTGGTGATATTGAATTAAATCGCCTGGTTTTGCCTAACGACAAATATTTGGTTTCGAATAACCGTTGTTATGCACCAAATTTTAAAATGAAAAATCTGTATCTTTATTTTATAAAATGAGATATACATTTTGCAAATTGTGTTATAAACATTTACCTTTATCAGTTGAGGATAAAGTAAGGTGTATTAAATAATGGTGTAAAACATTCTTAACCAAGATACAGTTTTCAATTTATAAAACACAGAATTTGAGTTAGTATACTCTCGGGACTTATACATGAAAATGTATGTTGTCCAGTGTCCTTTAGGACAAAGGGTTGGTATTCTTACTTTATTCAGGTTTACCTATGAGTTCTCTGTTTCTAAACATGCATTCGTTATAATGCGAGGTCCAAAGATTTTGAGAGCCATACGTTGGAAGTATCAAGATTCTTCGAGAAGATCGAAGATGTAGATAATTATGCTAGGTATTCCATCATAGTATTGAGAACTTGATTCTCTCACAGGTTGCTCATCCGTGAGTTCGCTCCTTGATGAGTAATGTTGTATTGGCCTTTTTTCATTAGGTGATATGCACTGGAAACAGTTGTATGACATTTGAATCTAGTTCCATCTGAATTTGTGCCTTGATTCTATTTGGACATAGAATGGTTACATATCTTGAGGTTGTTAAGATATGGAGTTATCCAGCTTCTGTTTAAAAGCATAATCTGGACAAAATCTGGACACGCTTCGGTAATGGCGGTTTGTGGATTACCTAAGTATTCGCTAGGATTTTGTTTCTACCATTTTCAAGATCAATAGTTACATTGTTCTTGACTCGCCACCTTTTTATAAAAGGGATCCTTTTGCAAAAGAAACTAGTGAGAGTATGGTAGAATTGGAAGTGATTCCAGAACCACAAACGGTTACCGAAAATTTAGTAGAACCTAAGGATTCAATTGAACTTGACAAACCATTAGCCACTCCACAGATTATGCAGGTGACCTCAGCCACCCGAGAGGTACTTCGGTTTTCTTGTAGACGGTGACAGAAAGGTCTGCATCATGATAATGATGGCCTTACTAGTTATCGGCAGGTAATAGAAAGTGGTAACTTCCAAGTGACCAGATACTTCTGTTGACCGCCGAAAAACCGGACTGAGACGCGGAGGATGTCTAGCCTAAATATGGGGGCAGATGCTATTTGGACATATCCATCCACCTCTTTGAAGATACTAAGTTGATTTATTGCACTGTATATCGGATGTTTGGATAGATGAGACCGTTATAGCAGACTTCATCAGATTCCCTTTCATTTGTGAAGGGTTTTTTTTATTATGGGGACGCTCTTCCCTGCAGGTGCAAGCCCCTGTAGTTAATTATGTTATCACGTTGCGATAACCAATTTCTCCTGCTCCAGAAGTTCACTTCGTATCGTGTGTTATGTTTGTTTTGTTTTGGTTGCCTGTAGATTGTATACGGAGACTAATTTATGTCATGCCCGTAGGGCGTGGATTAGTCCAAATCCGTATATTTGAGATTAGGGTTTGGGTCAAGAATTTGCTTGACGGGGTCCACGTTGGTAGCTTGGTTTGCCAACGGGAATGAACTTAGAACGCATTTCTCATATTTGTGAGGTCCATCCATTCATAGGATATTTGAGTTTGATCTAAAGATCGTTATTCATATTTGAGACTAAGATCAACTTAGAAACAAATGAGTATATGGGCTCAGTTATTTTAGTTTAAGGACATCACGGTCCATTATCACCATGTTTGAGGCAACACGCTAGTTTAGGGACATCTTGATCCAACATTCCCGTTTTGGGGACAAATGTTAGTTTAAGGACATTTCGGTCCAACATTCATCTTGCACGCACGTGTATTTTTTACGTGGCAGAGTGAACGATGGTGACATGGAATGTGCCAAATTTGGAGTGCGATCCGATTTGAGGTGTGCATGTCAATTTAGAAGTGCATCAATGTGGGATGTATCATTCCCTGTCTTGATGAAATTTTACATCAAGTTAGGAAGAGAAATTGTTATTGGTTTTCGAGACCCGCCACCTCTCTGAAGACATTGAGGAATTACAATGACATATATCAGACATGTGGAGAGATGTACTCTTAAACCAAATCCCGTATTTGAGGGACAAGATCATGGTGGATCTAAGAATCGTTAGCCTTATTTGAGAGTAAGATTAACTTAGAAGGTATGGGATGAAGATCGGTTTGGATATCAGTTTGGATATCATGAATATAAGCTCAGCCAATGTAGGCTAAGATTGGGTTTCTATAACACCTGGTTGTGCTAAGCACTCAGTTGCATATAGCGCTCATGTGTATTTCACATTAGGCGTTGATATAGTGCTAAGCACTCAGTTGCATATAGCGCTCACGTGTAATTCACGTGAGGCGCACAGCTTTGGCTTCTTTTGAGCGCTCACGTGTGTTTCACGTGAGGCACTGCACTAGTGCTAAGCACTAAACTTTTCTGTTTTCTGGCTCTCACGTGTGTTTCACGTGAGGCGCTATGTAACTTGGCCTTGGGTGCTCACGTGCTTTTCACGTGAGACGCTGAGTTCTTTTGGAGATTTAATCTCTGTTGACATTTTTAGAGAACTTAAATCTCTGTTAATGGTATTTTGACCATTAACAATCACCAAGATCACTTTTTTAAGGATCTTGGATTGGTTTCTTTAAGAACTAAGTTCTTGATTTGAAGGAACTAAGTTCCTAGAGTATTATGGGCTCCATCTTCTCCATGTTCTTTTATCCATGTTCTTTTGTACATGTTTTCAGAGAGGTTAAATTTCTGTTAATGGTATTTTGACCATTAACGATCACCAAGATCATTATTTTAAGGATCTTGGATCGGGTTTTTGAAGAACCAAGTTCTTGATTTGAAGTAACTAAGTTCCTGGAGTATTATGAACTCCATCTTCTTTCTTTTCAATTTTGTTCTTCCCTAAATCTTTGATTCTCAAGAACAAGATCTTCCCGATAAGAATTAAATTCTCAACTTGCGAGAGACTTGTCTTGTGGATCTCAGATCCAGAGGAAAAACTAAGTTCTTGAGAAAGGTTAAACCCTTAGATAGGTAAAGGAGATATTTTGATCTCTGCTTTTTTCTTTACCCAGGGTTTAGAGGAGAAAGATCTTCTTCTTTTATTGAGAATTAAATTTTCTGTTTATTTTTTGTGGAAGCTTTTAGAGAGTCTTCTGTGTTTTTACAGAAGCTTATGGGGCGGTCTCCTCTCTCTCTCTTTTTCAGTTCCTTCCATGTGTGTTCTCCCAATGTGTGTGAGACTTGAAGTCTCAGGACCTTTATATAGGCAAGGCAAATTGTTGGTCGGTTTTGAGAAAATCTCTCATTGAGAGATTCCAATTGATTTAATTGGTCTCAAACATTATTTGGGGAATTTTATCCACTGTTGAATCTTTGATCCAGTGATTTCTGTTTTACAGACTATATTTTCTTGTTTTTAACAAGATTGAGGAAATATTTTCCCATATATATAATTTTATTCTATAAAACAGGGATTTTTAATCACCATTGGATTTTTGATCCAAGAATGCTCTGTTTAACAGAGAAGATTTCTTGTTTGTTTTAATAAAATTAGGAAAATATTTTCCTAAGATAGAATTTTATTCTATCATATGAATATCTTGTTAATTTAACAAGATTAGGAAGATATTTCCCTAACATAGAATTTAATTTTGTTATATGAATATCTTGTTAGTTTAACAAGATTAGGAAAATATTTTCTTGATATAGAATTTTATTCTATCACAAGATTAGGAAGATATTTTTCTAATATAGAATTTTATTCTATCTAATAGAGAAAATCATTCTTGTTTATTTATCAATATTAGGAAAATATTTTCCTAAGATAGAATTTTATTCTATCAGATGATCGATGAGTGATTTTATAATCACCGTTGGATTTTTGATCCAACAGAGAAGATCTTTCTAATTTGAGAAAAATCAGAGAAATATTTCCCACATAGAATTTAATTCTATCAGATAGTTTAATTGGCGATATTTTATTACAATTGGATTTTAAATCCAAGATTTTCTATTAGAGAAAGATCATTCCATATTAGAAAGATCAGGGAAAATATTTCCCAAATAGAATTTAATTCTATTACATAGAATTTAATTCTATCAGATAGGAGCATTTTAAATTGGGGCGCTCACATGCTTTGCATGTGAATGCTGTCAAAGAATGCGGCAAGAGAACTCACGTGTTTAACATGTGACACCTAATGTGGATTTTAGCCTGTTTATTTTCAGCACTCATATGCTTTGCATATGAGCGCTCACGTGTTTAACACGTGAGGCCTATTTGGCCTTTGGTTATTTATGTTCAACACTCATATGCTTTGCATATGAGCGTTCACGTGTTTAACAAGTGAAGCCTGTTTGGCCCTTTTGTTATTTGCTTTCAGCGCTTATATGCTTTGCATATAAGCGTTCACGTGTTTAACACGTGATGCCAAACTGTAGGAATTATTTTCCTTTTTTTTCTCTCCCCTTTTTATAAGAAAACAAATAGCTCTTAGCCAAAAAAATTTGGCGAGAACAGCTTCATATTCAGGATGGACTCCACGCACTTCAGCAAATTATGGATTTTAGATTTTGCTGGGTGCTTTTGAAGGAATAAAACCCATTAGGAGCAAGTAGATCTTTCGAGATCTGTGCAGGTGGAAATATACTAACCTAATAAGATTAGACATGTTGTAAAGAGTTTTCATCAAATACCCGTTCTGAATTGTGATGAGACTTTTATTTCAGTTGTCACGACCCACCCCCAAACACAGATGGTATTGTCCGCTCTGGCCGAAGCCGTACAGTTTTGTCCCTTTGAATGAACTCGGGGCTACTTCCCAGTAGGTCACCCATCCCAGAATTTCTCTGGCTCAAGCACGCATAACTCCAGAGTTCTTCAAACTCCAGAGTTCTGATTCATCCAAAAGGCGCTTCTGTGTTATAAGAGTGGTATCATTCCATTTATAGTTCAGATCATGCCCTCTTTCGGAATGGAATTCGATACTCCTCATCGTTCTGGAGGGTCCCGTGTGCATCCGTATCGGTTACATCCCCACCTCAATACCGGATAACATCTCACTTCTCACGGGGTAGGTGGTATTCAGCCCTAACTCCACCTGGGGTATTACATTCCCCCCTTAGAACAATGGTTCATCCTTGAACCACAGACCTAATTTTGAGGGACCGGCTCTGATACTATATTACCATACTTCTCACGACCCACCCCCAAACACAAATATGGTATCAGAGCCGGTCCCTCAAAAGTAGGTCTGTGGTTCGATGATGAACCATTATTCTAAGTGGGGGGAATGTAATACCCCAGGTGGAGTTGGGGCTGAATACCACCTACCCCGTGAGAAGTGAGATGTTATCCGGTATCGAGGTGGGGATGTAACCGATACGGATGCACACGGGGACCCACCAGAACAATGGGGAGTATCGAATTCCATGCCGAAAGAGGACACGATCTGAACTATAAATGTAATGATACCACTCTTATAACACAGAGGCATCTTTTGGATGAATCGGAACTCTGGAGTTTGAAAAACTCCGTAGTTAAGAGTGCTTGATCCAGAGAAATTCTGGGATGGGTGACCTACTGGGAAGTAGCCCCGGGTGTTCATTCAAAGGGAAAAAACCGTACGGCTTCGGCCAGAGCGGACAATACCATCTGTGTTTGGGGGTGGGTCGTGACACAGATGTAGTTCGAGAGTTCGACGATGTGTTTCCTGACGATATATTAGGCTTGTCACCCGATCGAGTTCTTGAATTCAGCATTGATTTAATACCAGGAGCACAACCGGTGATCAAAGCACCGTATCGATTAAGTCCGAAAGGTTTGAAGGAGGTCCAAACTCAGTTGGACGAATTATTGGCAAAAGGATGGATTCATCCCCGGCACTTCAAGTTGGGGATCTCCAGTTCTGCTCGTGAAGAAGAAGGAAGGTTCATACAGAATGTGCATTGATTATATAGAGCCTTGAACGAAGTAACAATAAAGAACAAGTACCCGCTACCGCATATCGACGATCTGTTCGATCAGTTAAGTGGATCTTGTGTTTTCTCCAAATTAGATCTTCGTTCAGGTTATCATCAGGTGAAGGTTAAGGAGTCTGATATCCATAAAATGGCATTCAAAACTCGCTATGGTCATTACGAATTTCTTGTGATGCCATTTGGAGTGACCAACGCACCAGCAATATTCATGAACCTGATGAATCAAGTTTTTTAGGAGTACTTAGACAGGTTTGTTGTCATCTTCATCGACGGCATCCTGGTGTATTCTAAGAGTCAGAAAGAGCTTGCCGAGCACCTACGAATTGTCTTGGAAACTTTACGACAATATCAATTATATGCCAAGTACAGCAAGTGCGAGTTTTGGCTAGATCAAGTTGGTTTTCTTGGACATATTGTATCAGGCGATGGAATCTCTGTAGATCTAGCGAAAGTTTCAGCAGTAAGTGAATGGCCGACACCAAATTCAGTGAAGTACATTCGAAGTTTCTTGGGTCTAGCTGGATATTACATAAGGTTCATTGAAGGATTTTCAAAGATCGCAACACCTCTGACTAAGCTTACACGTAAAGATGAAGAATTTATGTGGTCAGAAGCATGCGAACAAGCTTTCGTAGAACTCAAGTCAAAGTTGACAACAGCACATATTCTCGTGATACCGGATCAAACGAGAGGTTTCGAAGTATACTGCGATGCATCCGGTAAGGGATTAGGATGTGTTCTACATTAGCACGGAAGAGTTGCGGCTTATGCTTCAAGACAGCTGAAGATTCATGAGCGCAATTATCCGAAACATGATTTGGAGTTGGCAGCCGTAACTTTGCTCTTAAGATTTGGCGCCATTATCTTCTTGGTGAACGAGTGAAGATATACACAGATCACAAAAGTCTGAAATATGTGTTTACTCAGAAGGAGCTTAATATGCGGCAGAGACGATGGTTAGAACTCATAGCGGACTTTGACATCAACCTGCAATATCACCCAGGAAAAGTGAATGTGGTACCTGATGCTCTTAGTCGCCAACCATTAGCATTGAATCTCACCGCACAGTGGAAACTTCAACAAGATTTACATCAGATGGATATTGAAGTAGTCATGTCAAGTAACGCTTCAAGCTTGATGAATTTACAAGTTCAATCAACAATTGTCAATCAGATCAAAGCAGCTCAAGCAAGTGATGCTATGTTGCAAAAGATCAGAGAACAAGTAGAGAATGGACTCAGAATAGACTTCATCATCCATAAAGACGGATCTTTAAGATACGGCAGCAGACTGTGTGTACCAAAAGGTTCTGTTCGGGAAGAGTTAATGAAAGAAGCTCACAGCTCTCCCTACTCAGTACATCCTGGAGGTATAAAGATATACAAAGATCTGCGTCAAAATTACCGGTGGCATGGAATGAAGCGTGAAGTAGCCAGAAGCGTCACTAAATGCTTGGTGTGTCAACAAGTAAAGGCTGAACATCACAGGACAGCTGGATTACTTCAACCGTTACCTATCCCAGAATGGAAGTGGCAACACATCACAATGGATTTTATGACTGCACTCTCTCGCAACACAAAGGGTAACGATGCGGTATGGGTTATTGTGGATCGACTCACGAAGTCGGCTCACTTCATCCCATTTCGAGTTGGCCAATCAACTGAGACATTGGCAAAGAAGTACATGGAGGTAAAAATCTAAGTAAGATTTTAAACTCTTCAAATATGTACTATCTCTGATACCCATGAACTCATATAGGAAATCGTGAGACTTCATGGAGTACCGGTATGCATTGTCTCCGATCGTGACACCAGGTTCCGATCGCAATTTTGGCAAAGTCTGCAAGCAAGCTTGGGAACAAGTCTGAACTTCAACACAGCTCATCATCCACAAACAGATGGTCAGTCTGAGCGAACTATTCAGATCTTGGAAGATATGCTCAGAGCGTATATGTTAGACTTCGGAGGATCGTGGGAAGATCATCTATATCTTATGGAGTTTTCATACAACAACAGCTACCAAGCAAGTATCGGAATGGCACCTTTTGCAGTACTTTATGGAAGGAAGTGTCGATCACCATTAAGTTGGGACGATATCGGAGATAGAGAACTCCTAGGACTAGAGATGATAGTTGCAACCATAGATGTGGTCCGTACTATCAGGGAAAGACTGCGCATAGCCCAAGATCGATAGAAACACTGGGTTGATGCAAAGCGTCGTCATTTAGAGTTCCAGCCGGGAGATGACGTATTTTTGAAGATATCTCCGAACCGCAGAGTGGTCCGTTTTGGAAGACGATGTAAGCTAAGTCCAAGGTACATTGGACCGTTCAACATACTCGAACGAGTCGGTGAAGTGGCTTATCGCTTGGCACTTCCACTTTCATTGGAAGGAGTGCACAATGTGTTCCACATATCCCAACTCAGAAGGTATGTGAGTGACCCCAGCCATATTCTCGATCATTCCGAGCTCACTGTACAGCCCGACTTATTTTGTGAGCGGCAACCTGTTGAGGTCCTGGATAGGAAAGTGAAGTCACTTCGGAAGAATGAAGTCAACATGGTTTGGGTGATGCGGAGAAGAGACGCTCCAGGAGAATTGACATGGGAAAGGGAAGATGAGATGCGTGCAAGATATCTTCACTTATTTGTAAACTAGTCTTTAAAATAAATTGTAAATTTCGAGGACGAAATTTTTGTAAGAAGGGTAGACTGTAACAACTCCAATTTCTATATACATAAAATTCATTTAAAGTTAATGTACAATTGGGTTATTTACAATTTCTGTGAGTACTATAAGTATTTGATTCAATTTTGAACAGCAAGAAAGAGCTTGTAGCTTACTGGTAAGACCTTACACCGCTGAACCAAAGCACCAGAGTTCAAATCCCATCAGCCACAATATCTTTTTATTTTCAATTCTTTTAACCTTTTAGAAGCCAAGAGTCTACACGTGCACAATACGTAATAGGGTAAGTTACAGAATAAATAAACATACATACGAGGGAAATTGAAACGACTGGGACACGTGGCCCAAGAACCAACACCCCCCATCGGTATTGGCCCGGCGACACATGCGTGGGGCCCGGCACCGCCGGTCTCGCCCATCTCTATTGCCCTCGTCTTCTCACCCGAGCACCCCTTGGCCAACCCCACTCCCCCTACACTGTTTAAATTCTCTGCAATTAACCAGAGAATTAAAGTACCCCCTTTTAATCCTTTTTAATGCATATTTCAATGCATTCTTTAAACACCCTAAACCCTAATTTTTCCCTATAAATACCACCCTCATTTCACCCCTCCTCACTCACAATTCCCTTCTCAAACTCTCAAGAAATTTCCAAGTTCCTATAGTGTGCAAGTGGAGTTAACAAAGGGCGAAGCTCCGACAAACTTCCGGGGACGATCCAAGGAGTTTTCGGCGACCAAACGACGCACCGGCGCTTCCCCACTCTTCCTCTTTCTCTCCTTTAGCCAAACAATCTGTAAGTCCCATTCTTCTCTCTCATCTTGATCTCTAAAAAGTTCTATTTCTAAAACCCGACGGAAGCAGAGTTAATCCGACTTCCGATTCGGTTTTCCTTGAAAACTTGATTTTTCTTAATCAAGATAACTTCATATTCTCACATATTATTAAGCAAACATTAACAAGACTAGTAAATCAAGTTTCACCTCAAAATAACTATTGTGGTAACTTTTATCGCATTTTTACATTAAAATACCTTTATGTTTCAATTCAACATGCTTATACCTTTTAACCGTATTACCTTAGAAAAACTCACGAGGTAATGCCCTACCTTATCACAACACACATATCTATCATAGCACGATGAATCTTGGGACAATAGAATACGGGAAATACGACTTTCCAAATAAATACCTTTAACTTATAAAAACTGTTTTCTTTAAAACATGTATTAAAATATTTCCATGCAATTGAGCCTCTACAACCCATTTTGGGGACCCCGTTTGGGATGGTGCGGATTATCGCACATCCTTAGGCTTAGTAAAGCGAGTTGCAGACCTCCGCAAGGAGCATTCGGTCTCGATGTAATTTTATATATTTTTCTTTAGAAAATGAGATTTTTACAAGAAAATAAATAAAATTATTTTCATTAAATATATATATATATATAATTATTACCAAAATACTTATTTTAAATATATATAATATTCCATGTTTCCAAAACTCAAGAAAAGAATTCAAATATTACATGAAATTACCATGATAGTTCAAAACAACATCCATATTACAAATAAATACCATATATTATAAAATTAGGTTTTATTCACTAGAAATGTCACATTTATAAAATATACATCAATGAAAACCCCAAAGACGATAATTAAATGCTTGAGATGTATTTTGAAAATTATACAAAATTATTTTTACATAAAACCCCTTCAAGTGATGCTAAATTACAATAAGGACCATAGTAAACATAGGTTTAAGCGGGACCAGTCTCTTGAGCCTCAGGAAGCCGGAGATATGGGTGCTTGCCTATTTAAGGTAGACAACTTGACAAACGGTGTTATCAATATGGTAATTGTCTTGGAAAAAGATATAAATCCTGCCGTCCATGTGCAGCAGTTACCGATAACACCAAAACAATCAGGATTTCAAGTTCTTTTAAAAGTGTCTGACTCAGAATGAGTCTCAACCTAATCAATACAACATGATTCAATATGAATCCATCTATTAAATCCATATCAATCTGTATTGACTGAACCGAACCATGGATATATTCCATTTACATGTTCATCCATTATATCCGTTCCATTACTGATATCATTGTTTTAGCAAGTCATCCATCTATACAATTTACAAGACAATACAATACAATCAACACAAATCAAGACATCGCGGGGTTTATAAGGGGTAGATTGGTACGGAAGGTGTTAAAGTGGCACGAGACTGCAACCATAAGACACCTAACATGAATCTCATTTTCCGTTGTTCCGTGGCTGAACAGTTCCTTATACTCCGTATACCGTAGTCTCTGGTATAGTGAGAATCCTCTCGTATACACTAGCCTCTTCTGTACCAAGCTACAAACAACAGCGTTAACACTAAATAACAACAATAAAAATCTATACTCTATTCTGTCTATTCTATTCTTATCTATCTACGGGACTTACCGAGCAATTTGTTGCTGACAACATTCTCTTTCTTCTTCTTTGGAATGTCGCCAGGTGATTCGGACTCACTGGAGATTGAGCCCAGCAGCGAAGACTTGGACCAGATTGCTGAAGATCCAGAGCTTTAGTTTCACTTGTACATTTCCTTTACATTTCTATTATGCCACTGTTTAGGCATTGCTTTCATTCCGTGTATTTACCTTTCCAGATGTATTGTAAAAAGAATGTTAATAAATAAAGTTGTTGTTCAATTATATCTATTGTCACTGTCTCTTGTGCATTTTACTTATATTGCTTAGATATGCTTAGCGTGTTTACTTCAGAGTAAATACGTAGCGACCTCGTCGCATCCTCTGCCCATATACTGGAAAGCAGGGCATAACAGAAATCATCGAAGGGATGCTGAAACCGCGTCCTTTACCGAAATTTGTTGACAAAGGGCAAAATCCCCAAGTCAAGTCTTTAAAGTCTTCGAAGAAAAAGAAGAAGACCAAGAAGCCTGTGCAGCCTGCTGAGTATGATGACAAGCGCACAGACCTACAAAAGTATATTAACGCGCTGGAGGAGTACAACTAGAAAGCACGGACATCACTCGCACTCGAAGAGTTCCTCAAGCATATTCTTGAGAATGAAGAGAGCGACAACGATGAGGAAAATGACTCATCAGAAGAAACCGAAGACTATGTAGCAAGTTGCCACATGGTCTCCCATTCATTGTTAAATGACAAAGAAATTCCCTCAGCATCAGAAAATAACGCGGAGGGACTGGGGGAAGAATCAGCGCTAAAATCCCTGGAACTGCCAGAAGGCCCGATCGATAGGCTGTTAAACGAAGCCTTTCGAAAAAGCAAAGCTGACCGAGAACGCGAAACAGCCATATACGAAAAGGCTAAGCATCAGCATCAGGATGAAGAAGCTGCGACAAGGTGGGGTCGTAAAGTACTCCAACCAAACCAAAGCACACCTGCCACAAATAAGAGCAGGATCAAGGCGGAGAAGCGGTTCACCAAAGCCCTGTCCATGGGAATGAAGCTGCCACCTCTCGTAAGAAACACTCCCGGGGTCATATGTCTCGACAGAAAGGATTCACATCCAAACTACTGCCTATATCATCGGAGGGTCACCCACCCCACCAAAGAATGTTGTACCTTCAAGAAGTGGTGGCAAAGATATGTTGCCCGGAAAAAACACTTCAAGAGGATGAAGCGCGAAGCTTGTCAACAACAAAAGAGTGCGACAGATGCGCATGAAAAAATGACCGGCAACTGTCATATGGTTGATACTAGTTCGGAAGGGGAAAAGACCCAAGTTCTTACTTTCGGGAGTGATTCTGAGGACGAAATACCCCTCAACCCTCTCTTCAAAGACTCCACCTCCGAAAAAGAAAAGGAGGAGAAGAACTGCGAGAATATTCAGCTGCGGAGCCGCACGCTGCCTGAAAAGAACCTCGGACCTACAAACAAGGATTCGAGCAAAAAAGAAAAAGGGAAAGAAAAAATCCCTGAGGAAATTGCCCTCGATGGTGGAGTTGTCAAAGAACTCGCAGCAAGGGACCCGCATAAGAAAAACAACGTGGATTACAATATCCTGGCACATCTGAGGAAAATACCCTCACAACTGAGCATAACTCCTCCTTTCCAAAGAGGCATGAGATTCTCTGATCAAGGCATTACAAGAGCCCGATCAGTTCCAAGCTTTCTTCGCAGAGGAGAAGATGAAGGATGAGCTGGCAGAAGTAGAACTTGGCCCGAGACAAAATTACCATCTCCGGGTTTGACTCACAGTCGTCACAGATGCTTGGGTCCGTAATATTGACGTTACGCTTCGGGTTATTCGTCACTGACATCAAATTTCACGTCATTGACGCCGAGCCTTGCTATAACGCTTCGCTCGATAGGCCCTGGTTGCATGAGTGCAACGTCATCTCTTCTACACAACATCGGTGTATGATGTATTTCAAAGACGGTTTGGAATACACCGTCACACGAGAGCTAAATCCGTTCTCCGTAAACGAGGTTCGGAAATATGAAGACGCAGAGTACTTCCTACCAGACTTCGAAGACACGGAAAGATGTCGTAAACCAGAGGATAAACAGAAGTCCATCACCACTATCCCGATCTTTGGGAGCGACTCCGAGGGAGATGAAGAAATAGTCTATTCAGGGCAACCCCATAAAGAAAATAGCAGGCCCGGACCATCTACCCCTATTCTGGTCTTTGGCAACGACTCTAAGGACGAGGCCAATGCAGTGTTCTCCATCCGCCCGTCAGTGAAAACCCTCGACAAAGCAGATCAGAGTCTGCAAATCAAAATGGCTCCGTCTCGACATTACAAGGAACTTGATGCGCTCGATACATACAGCGTACAAGAACTACAGACTTTCTACGTCCCTCCCAGACGAAGAGGTGAAAAAGTGATCCTCTTCTACCAATCTACGGAGACCAGAGTAGAGAAAGAAGTCTGGCACGGTGCCGATTTTGCACTCGACAGGCCTCAACCAATCCGTCTGCCAAGATACTACGCGAAGGGATTGAAAAAGTGTTAAAGTGCCAAGGTGTACCCCTCGAACAAACTGTTCGGTAAGCCCGATTCTACAAAAAGATTTAGGATATTTCCGGAACTCGGCGAAAGATGCCCAACGGAAAGACGGAAACAACCGGGCTCGGATACGTTCGGTCCAAGAAACGGGAGCGGTTCCACGGTTTTCACATCATAAACAGCTACCGCGAAAGGGAAAACACTCTTCCGAATGGCCGCGGCGTTGAAACAGAGCATGAGCCCGCTCTAAAAACGTTAAGTCTGTCACTCAAAGAAGCTTGTCAAAGGAGCCGAGACGATCATAGACGCGAAATGGCCATTTATGAAAAGGCCAGAAAGCAGCGCCTCAATCAGCAATCTGCGGAGAAAGAAGACTACAATGCCCTTCATCCCCGGCCCGCTATATGTCCTCGCAAAAGGGAAAAATCCCGAAATAGAGGCAAAAGCAGGAAAAAGAATGCAAACAACGTTCGCAAACAATAAGGCAGATCTAAGAAGCCGCGCTATCAAGAAAAACTCGGTTAGAACCCGTCCTTTATAAAGAAGATGGGTCGGGAATATTCTTTCCCCAAGACAAGACAGGGAAAATATTCAACCTAGTCATGAAGCACCAAATGATGACACTTCTGGAGTCTCGGCACCCTGAACAAATAAACGAGTTCCATCATCCGGATTATTGCTCCTACTACCGAGCAATAGGTCATACCCTTGAAGACTACTTCACCTTCAAAGACTGGGTAAAAGATCAGTATTAGCAAGGCAGGTTCGCTTTGTTCGACAACTGGAGAGTAAACCTGCCGTAAAAGCACGAGCCAAAGAAGACCTATACCATGAGTATATAACCTTCTCAACATCAAGAATGGAAGCGAACCCGTACCTGCCATATGATAACACTCTCAAAGGATGGAGGGAACGAGACTATGGATGACCCCCGCATGTGCTTCGAAAATGAAGATGGGGACGAGGTGATCTCCGAGTTTCCCCTGGCGCCAAAAGAGCTAGGAGATGGGATACATATGACGGCGGACAACCTAAGAAAAATTGACTTAGGGACAAAAACTGATCCGAGGCCAACGTTTGTCGGTGAGCTACTATTTGAAAAACAGGTAGCCACATTAAAATACGTGCTCATGAAATATAAAGACCGCTTCGCATGGAACATTCCAAGATGTCGGGTCTAGATCTAAAGGTAGCAGTACATAAACTGGCCATATCAAGAAGAAAGCGGCTCGAACTTGAGATGAGTATAAATGCTGAAGTCAAGAAACTATTCGACTCCGGCTTTATCCAAGAAGTTCAATATCTTACTGGATCGCCAACATCATTCCGGTGATGAAGAAAAATGGGACGGTGTGCATCTACGCGGACTTTCGGGACCTCAACAAAGCTTACCCGAAGGATGACTTCCCAGTACCTGTTACCGAGTTGATGATTGATAGCACATCTACCCATGAGGTCTTCACCTTCATGGATGGACCTTCAGGATACAATCAAATAAAAATGCATCCTGAAAATCAAAAGCATACCGCCTTCCGGACTCCGCTGGGCATATTTTGCTATATGGTGATGCCCTTCGGTCTGAAGAACGCTAGCGCTACCTACCAAAGGGCCATGAAAAAGATTTTCGATGACCTCATCCAAGAAATCGTCGAATGCTACATCGACGGCCTTGTGGTTAAAATCAAGTCTCATGAGGAACATTGGGAATATTTAAAAATAGTGTTCCGACATCTTTGAAAGTATAATCTGAAGATAAATCCTCTAAAATGCGCGTTTGGAGTCTCCTCAGGCAAATTCCTAGGATTCATCATACGACACCGGGGTATCGAAATCAACCCTTCGAAAATCAAAGCGATTATGGAAATGCCCACGTCGAGAACCCTCAAACAACTGCGGTCTCTTCAAGGAAAGCTCGCATATATCCGGCGGTTCATAGCCAACCTCTCCGGAAAATGCCGTCCCCACAGCCATTTGATGAAGAAGGGGGCCCCTTTTGTCTGGAATTGAAAGTTCCAAAATGCACTAAATGAAATCAAGAAATACCTGCAAAATCCACCGGTATTGGCTGCTCTGGTTAAGGGAAAACCCCTTATCCTATATACAACAGCCCTTGAGGGTTCACTAGACGCGCTATGGGCACAAGAGAACGATTATGAAAAGGAGAGAGCTCTATACTATTTGAGTCGAGTTCTCCTGGGAGCAGAAAAAAACTACTCCCCCATTGAAAAGCATTGCCTGGCACTGATCTTCGCGATAACGAAGCTCAGACATTACGCCTTGGCACATGAGGTCCATCTCATATCAAAGGTGGATCCTCTTAAATATCTGATGTCAATGGTCATATTAACAGGAAGGCTTGCCAAATAGGCCCTCCTCCTGATGGAGTTCTCGATAATGTATCGACCCCTCAGAGCGGTGAAAGAACGGGCCATTGATGGCTTTCTTGCGAAGCATCCGTTACCAGCCGACTCCCCCTTAAATTGTGAGTTGCCGGATGAACATGCATTCGAAACAATCGAAGGAGAGAAAGAAGAAAATGATTCCTAATGAGAACTCTACTTCGATGGAGCGTCTTCCATGAAGAGGCGAAAGCAAAACGCTCCCATAATCAAAGTCGGGGTGGGTCTTATCTTCGTGACTCCGTAAGGAGGATTATTACGTTACGCCTTCTCCTTAACAGAGCCAAGGACTAATAACGAAGCTGAATATGAAGCTTTGATAGCAGGTCTCGAGATCGCTGTCGACATGGAAATCAAAGACCTCCTCATATATAGAGACTCCCAGCTGATCATTAGCCAAGTAAATGGCGACTATCAGACATGTAAGCCAGAACTGATAAAGTATGGAGAAAGAGTGTAGCAACTGCTGACAAAAATCCCCTCCTACATCCTGGAGAGTATACCGCGTACAGAAAACAGCAAGGCGGATGCGTTAGCCAAATTGGCTAAGGAACTGACTGATGAAGACCTCGATGACGTAAAAATCATCGTGCAAAACCGCAGGATCCTCGCGCCAACAGAAATATCTTCGGGAGACTTAACAGAGCCATCCGAAGGAAAAGAAAAGACCGAACAAGTAGCCCTTCAAATAGAGGATAAAGAAAAGGTCAACAATTGGTGGAAAGTATTCATAGACTACTTCAAATCCGAATGAATGCCCAAAAATGCGTCATCTCGACATCAGCTCATGAAACGAGCTCTGTCCTTCGCCTTCGTCAATGATACTCTATATAAGAGATCATTCGACTGTCTATGGCTAAGATTCCTGGGGCCGAAGGAAGAAAAGAAAGTCATTCAAGAAATTCACGACGGACTCTGCGGTTATCACCAAGATGGGCCAAAGATGAAGCTGAAGATCAAAAGAATAGGTTACTATTAGCCCATGATGCTTCAGGACTGCCTCGAATATACGAAGCAGTGTCACTCGTGCTAAATTCACGTGGACTTCATGCACCAACATCTAAATCCGCTTCACCCAACAGTAGCTAGCTGGCCGTTCGAAATGTGGAGAACCGATATAATTGGCCCAATTGAACCAGCATTGTCCAAAGGACGTCGGTTCATACTAGCAATGACCGACTATTTTTCTAAGTGGGCAGAAGCAGTACCACTAAGAGAGGTGAAGACGAAAAATATCCTCCATTTCTTCAGAACACATGTCATCTATCGGTTCGGCACTTCGTGATGAATTATCTCGGATAATGGGTCAGCATATAGAAGCTATAAAATCAACCGCTTCGCACAACAGCATAAAATAGATTGGAGATACTCTTCAGTCTATAATCCTCGGGCCAACGGTCTAGCTGAAGCTTTCAACAAGACATTGACGAAGATTATAAATAAAACGGTGTCCAGAAACAAGAGAGACTGGCACGAAAGGTTGCATGAAGCTCTCTGGGCTTACCGAACAACGTTCAAAACAGCGACGAATACAAAACCATACGCGTTGGTATTCGGCACGGAAGAATTGCTTCCCCTGGAAATAGAACTCCCCTCTCTACGAGTAGCGGTTCGTTACGAGCTGACAGATGAAGAAAATGCTCATCTTCGGCTTGAGAAGCTCGATGCCCTCGACGAAACTCGCCTTATAGCACAGCAAAATCTGAAGGCTTATAAGGCAAGGATGAAACGGTCATATGAAAGACTGACCAGGCCGAGAACATTCCGCCAAGACGAACTCGTGCTCGTCGTCAAAAGACCAATGATCCCTAATCGTACAAAACGGGAGAAATTCAAACCGAACTATGAAGGCAAGTACATCATAGACAAAGTCTACCAAGGTGGAGCCTATCTGCTTATGGATATGCATGGCGAAAGACCCTTCCGGCCAATAAACGGCCGATTCCTCAAAAAATACTACGCTTGACAAGTCAAGACTTAGGTCTATGATCGATGAAGACGCTCGTGTCTGCTCGCTATCCTCCTAAGTCAGAACTGTGAGAGTAGTATGCAAAGAAGCTCCGTCGCCTCAAACATGATGACAACGGACTGAGATGAATAATGTTGGTTGGCCTTATTCCATTTAGTTGATATGCACTAGGAACGGCTGCATGTATTTTGAATCTGGTTCCAATTAAATTAGTGCATTTGTTTCTATATTGAATATAGAATGGATTCATATCTTAACGATGTTAAGGTATATGGAGTTGTCCGGCTTAGTCTTAAAACCAGAATCCAGATAAACTCTAAGCACGTTTCAGTAATGGCAGTTTGTAGGTTTTCCCGGGCTTTGACGAGGGTTAACATTCTACCATCTGGAAGATCAATAGTTATATTGTTCTTGGCTCGCTAAAGTTTTTTAGTAAAATGGATTCTTTTCAGAAAACATTAGTAGGGGTATGGTAGAACTGGAATTGATTTTCGAACCTCAAACGATTGCTGAAAATTTAGTAGAACCTGAGAATTCAATTGAACTCGACAATCTATTAGCCACTCCGCAGATTTGGTGGGTAACCTCAGACACCCGAGAGGTACTTCGGTCTCCTCAAAGACGGTGACAGGGAGGTTTTTGATTACCCAAACTTGCCAATGCTAATGTTCTTGACTATGAGATCTGGCAGCAGGATGAGTATAACGTCATTCTAAATTAGCTTTAGAAGTGCACGTGTATATGACTCTGTCAGAGGGTTGTTGTAGCCAGTGGGAGCAGCGGAAGTATAGTGGGCAAATAACTTATGTCTATTTATAGACTAAAGCAAATATAGCAGAGATAGATCGTCTGGTTTTGATGTGACAGTCATAGAGTTTGACTTCATCAGAACAACAGATGGACCTGGTAAGAAAGTAGTAGGGAGTGATGTCCTAGTATTTGGACGACATGCACTCGATAGGAAGTGATACTCCTATACTATGATCGGTTATACTTTGGTTGTCATAAGTTGTTTCTCCATATAGGATCTGGATAAAATATCAGGGATTCTGGTCACCAGATCTATGGTTTTAGATTTAGATTTGGAAAGTGTCCCAATTTGGGTACTTTGACACTATTCTGTTTTAGAATGGATGACTCCTGACGTGGTGGTGTACCCGCAAGTGATGGAGTCACCCTCTCTACAGAGATGTCTTCTAGACTAATAAGAAGAGGGATTTGCATGATTGGCATATCTTTTACTTAGGCAATTGAGTCAATCATGAGATGCCACACCAGATATTGGTTTTGTACTGGCTGAAATAAGTATATATTAATCCAATCCTGGAGAAACATTGGAAAGCAGTTATGAACATAAGTGGATGTTCTTGGTATATGATAACGGAAGCCTCCTTCATAAGGCGGTTATCATTTCTGGCTTCCAAGGTGACCTGGATGACAGAGTGGCTGTTAGAATTATAGTTTTCCCTCTTTTGAGGGGCAATATGTTGGACAGATGGTCCAAGCGGATACTGAGGAAGGCATGGTGCAGGATACTGATTAAATTTAGTGGATGATATGGTCTAAGAAGTTTTTTGGATTTGGAGTTCATTTGTGAACTGGATCCCATCAGATATCCAGACAAATTTAAAAACAGATATTGCTCATTTCGGGAGATAGTTTTTCTCCGCGATGTTGAGATATAGAGAGACAAAGATAAAAACATGTAGGGTTCCTAGGCACTCTCAAGAGGTCTCACAAGGCATCAACCATGCCAATTTCTAAAAATACGGTGCCGAGAAACCCTAGACTAGATCGTTGGCTAGATGTTTAGGCGATAAAATGAAACTAGTTTACAGCTAAACTAAAAGAACGGATATACAACCTTTGTAGATCCGGTCCTCCACCTCCATAGCTCCGCAATGAAGTCTCCTCGCTGTCCAAGTCAAACCCCGGGCTCTAGCGTCGGCTTCATCGGAGAATGGACGGGCTAGGTCGTCGACGTCGATGCCGAAGATGATCTACGTCGAGGCATCACTAGATCAAGCTCCAACTTCACCAAGTCAAGAAACTTGTGAAGAAAACACACTCTACTACTTGGCAAGAGGTAGAGGATGAAGAAATAGGAAGTGGGTAGACTTTAGAATTGGATTTCTCACACATTTTCATCAATCACCATTGATGAAGTGAAGGTTTCTTCATTGAAGAAGATGAAGAAGAAGATGATGATGATATGATAAGTATTATGTAAAAAGAAAATAATAAGAATACTTATCATCTCTCAACCATGGTCAAGTGTAGAGAACAAATCATGGTTAGTGGGAATGGTTAGGGTTAAGCATGAGACAAAATGGTCACAAAGTCAAAAGCTTCATGAAGCTTCAATATACAACAAAGTTAGCCACCATTTTCTCTTCATGCTTTATCATTTTCCAAATAGAATAAATAAATAAATAAATGAATAAAACAAAACCCTAACCATTATCATGTAACCATGGTTTGATCTTTACACAAAAACCCTAGCAAACATGTATCATCAAACATGATACAATCAAGTGCACAAAAGTATATCACATATACAATGTGTACATCCGAGTGAGAAAATCCATTTAAAGTGAACCAATACTAGTTAATGCAAAGTAATATATCAAATATATAATTATACATTAAATTATTAAATCAACACTTGATTTAACGATCCGGTCATATCGCATATAACCGACTAGTATCCTATGTATCGGCTTACCGAATCAATCCTTGATTCGATAACTAGGTTATATCGCATACAACCATTCGATACATTCATCGCGAGAATGAAATACGGTATCACATACACGCAATATTCTCGGTCCCGCACATATCTCATATGCGCTCCTATTTCGTTTCGCTTGAGCCAGGAAACCTCTGTGTAGGACTCTAAAGACTCGTGAATACACCGGCAGCAGGTGATGATCATATCAAACATCCACAAGCCGCAAGCGGTCTGCTAAACGTAACGGCCACCCGGGTATTGAGCGATCAGAAGATCGACGAGCAAGCCCGCTCACACTCCAGTGAATCCAACCAGTAATACTACCGTACAGTCCGGTCTCGTCGTCTGATATGTCGCATATCTCGCCTAGGGGTGGTAAACGTCAGACCCCAATAGCTCGATAAGTCGTGTCGATGTGAGGTCTATAACAATTCGAGAAACTACCGGTAACACTTACCAGTAAATCTCAGCAACCCTGGCCAGGGATTTCCTGTTATAGCCAATCGAACACAGCGCAACATCAACTCCCTATACCGGGAGAGACGAATCCCCTCCTATCGCTCATTGCCTCCATGTGACTCGGGACTGTACCCAAAAACCACCGTTTTGCACGCCCTCTTGGACGTGGTAAGATGGAAATCAAAGCACAGTGGGAACCACACAAGACTCTATGACGATCTCGGGTCAACAGACTACTCTGTACCAGTGTCACCAGAGAACTGCCATCTGACGTAATGTATAATACCATCTGGGAGTTCTCAGCGAGTCCGTCCAGTGTACCCAGTCTCTACTGAGCACCCGTATATCATCTCTGATGTCAAACACCGATGGATATGGGATCATCCATCGCCCATCTGTATGGGTCGAGAAGGTACACGCTAGTCTACTCTGGTATATCGATGCCCCGTCTCGATACACCCATGACTAGGGACTTTGAAGGATGTACTTATGGACTACCATGTCCCCACTTGTATGATCCGCATCATAGTCCAGGTAGTCAAGTACACATCCTAAGGGCTTTACCAACATGTAATAGAGAGACAATCTGAGTACACGTTAAGGTAAAGAGTAACCAGATAGCATACTATCATGTCGAGCAAGAAAGTCCTCCCTATATATGTCCCGGCATCCACTGCAATATACATCCTATGTACAGTAATAGCCTCTAGGGCATACATATAACTACAAAACACTGGAGCGGATCCACTCACTGAGGCTATTTCTCGAACGCGATAGTTTCATAAACGGGCTTTGCGAGACTGATTAGTAGAGAAGTTAGGTGTTCGGTATCACACGGGCTGTGAGTAAGCGACACCGCAATAATTAGCCTTGAGTGCAAGTGGGAGATTGTTGGATATAGTGCCCTCAAGTCAATAATTGTAATCGTAGGAATGCAATTATGATGATTGAGGGAGGATCTATACGGGTAGAACAGTCTTACTCAAAATGCTAGTATGCTATCTGGTTTGTCTCTTTCATCATGTACATGATTTATGTGGTATTACAGATCACCATTACATGTTAATAGAGCCTATAGGATTTTTGCTTGACTACCAGCGTTATGATGGCGATCATATACGTGGAAGCTTGGTAGTCTATAAGCACATCCTTAAATGTCCCTAGTCGATGGAGTATCGAGACTGGGCATCGAAACTCCGGAGTAGACTAGTGTATACTTTTCGAGACCCCGACGAGGGGCGGTGGCCGATCTCACAAAACAGTGGTGTCGGTCAGTCACCCAAGATAGTATACAGGTTCTCATTGGGTTATGAGTACAATGGACAGACTCGTTGGGAACATGCTAGTTGGTATTATACCTATTCTCAGATAGCAGTTCCCAGGTGACATGGGTACAGGTTAGTCTGTCGAACTGAGATCGTCATTTTTCTCGTACGAGTTCCCACTGTGCTTTGATTACTACCCTACCACGGCTCAAAGGAGTCGTGCAAATAGGTTTTAGTTGGGTACAGTCCCGAGCCACATGGAGGCAGTGAGCGGATCGTCGGGGATTCGTCTCTCTCAGTATTGGGGGTTGACATCGCACAGTGCACGGGTGGCCATCACCAAAAATCCTTGGCCAAGCTAGACGAGAATTACAGATTTGGATCAGTAGTTTCTCAGTGGGTGATGGGCTTCATACCGACACGAAATATCGTGTTATTAGGGGTTTGACTTTATCCGCCCCCTAGACTCGATATGCGATACTCTTAGACGAACAAACCGGACTATTTGGAGATTGTCATGGACAGGCTCAGTAGGGATTCGGATGGGTTTGCTCATCGGCCTTACTTTCGCTCAATTACTTAGTAGTCGTTACGTACAGCTAGTTCCACTGACATGCTTGGTTAAAACCACTTCCAGCGTATTAACGAGACATTAGAGTCCCACACAGAGGGTTTTCCTGGTTCTGGCGAAATGATGTAGTACCTGTATTGGATACGTGCAGGGTTTTGATCGATTCATTATACTATGTACTCGGACTTTCGATCGGACAGGTATTGATTTAATAATTTACGTGTATGTATTTCGATATGTATATTCCAGTATTATGTTCTTTGTGTTATTCTATCTCTTCAGTATTCATATTTCGGTACGAATACAGGTATGTATATACAGTAGAATATAATCCGTATTTATATGGATAACATTCTAGAAGGTGGACACCTCATTTAGATTTTACCCATTTATTATAAATGGGAAATGAGGTGGATAAAGGAGAGAGGGGGTATAGTGAGAACCATGCTTGTAGAGTGTTGTACAAATGAATTGTTAATTCATTTGTGCAAACTATTCAAGAATAGGCTTGATTTTAAATTGAAAAAATATATTTTACAAAACCTAGCATGATTATTTCTCTCTCCATGGATGGCTTATTATTTTTGATATGAGGAAACACTCTCACCATCATGCTTCACTTTCCTCTCTAGTTTCCATGAGTTCCTCCACCTTCATCTTCAACCTCCACTCTACAATCTCATGTGTTGAGAATCAAGAGAAGAGGTGAGATGGATAAACACTTGGATCACT
This sequence comes from Agapanthus africanus, assembly GCA_030015575.1. Taxonomy (NCBI): domain Eukaryota; kingdom Viridiplantae; phylum Streptophyta; class Magnoliopsida; order Asparagales; family Amaryllidaceae; genus Agapanthus; species Agapanthus africanus. The sequence continues at coordinate 671,768,399 of JASDDO010000014.1, forward strand.
TCATTACATCCTAGGCACTCTAGATTAGAAACCTAGAGTCCCTAGTTGCTTCACTTGATCATTAGTGTGGAGCTAGAGCTATGAGCTACATCTCTCGGGTGGATCATCTTCAACGGAGGAAGATCGGCGGCCAAGTTCAGTCGAGCACGCCTCAAGGAGCTTATGAAGATGGTAGAAAACCGAAGGACATGGTTCGTTCGGTATAACACTTCTATAAAAATATTTTAGCTCTTTGTTAGTTTGCTAGTATAGGTTTATGTTCGATCTAGACGGATTCGTTAGCACCAAATTTTATAAAACGTCATTTTTGTTCCGCATCGGCCACGGTAGATGGCCAGGGCACTATCGTAACCCAACATGGTATCAGAGCCACCCCATAAACCATTACTAGATAGTTTGCATGAGGTTAAAATGTCGATCGACCAAATTTTCTGAATCATTTTTCCTTTTTCATGTGCCCGCTGTCAATTTTAAAACCTGTTCAAAAAGTCTTTCAGAGCATCTTAAAAATACATGCAGGCATTTATAGGGAACTGGACGAAATTTGAGAACATGAATCCATTACTTTTCCACGGAACCGCGACATACCATGCCCATTGGTCGCGGTTGCGCGGTGATTGCGTGGTAGTTTTGTGTCAAATTTCATCTGGCACTCTATTTCATGAAAATATGATTTTAGGGATGTATGGTTTTGGCCCAGATTTGTTTGAGTGCTGGATTGCATTTGGGGCCAGTTTGAAAAAGTTTCTGTTGATCGATATTTTAAATACATGTTTATCTGTGCATGTGAATATATCTGCGACCGTGAATATCATTGAGCGGTACAACCCGACTAGTTGCTATATGTTCGACTAGACAGGTTTGCTAACGTGATATTCATGTTGATGTTCTGAGTTGTGCTGATATTGTGGTTGTATTGTCATGGTGGATAGCCAGTGGTGCAATCATAGTTGTACAGTTCAAATTCATTTGTATATTTGTTATTGCGGGGCGAGCGTCCGACATGTGGACTGTATATATACTTTTCTTTTCTGTACTAGGATTACCCAGCGGTGGAGTGCACGAATAGCCGGGTTCTAGAGGGAAACGGGCCCGCATCTTATGGCGTTGAGACTGTAGCATTCAGAAAATTTGGAAATAAATAAAATTAAATAATTAAATAATAAAATGCCACTCTAAAAAGTTATCAAAACTAAATAAAACATTTATATAAGTAGTATGTAAAATAAAATAAATAAAAATTTTAGTATGCAACATAAATAAGTTATAAGGGTTTTAATGTGAATTTTAACTTCATTTTAATAAAAAAAGGTGTTTTGTAATAACATAAGTTGTGAAGGGTTTTTATAAGATTTAGGAAAATTATGCAAATTTGGTTTTGTGAGGGTGTAAATGGAAAATGGATAGAAAATGTTTTAGTTCTGAAGATAATTACAAATTAAATCAATTTGGAAAAGATATTGTGTTGACACCTCCTACTCTCATGCATAACACACACCCCACACCTCCTCCTTGCATGAAAACCCCGCATCTTACTTGGTGACACCTCCTGCTTCACCTTATCCTTTCTTTTTGTCATATATAACTCATGTTCAGATCATTTAGCTAGCTTAAAACTTCTGAAAAATTAAAAAGAAAGAAAAGAAACCAAGAATAAGCATAGAAGAACAAGAGAAGTGAAGAAGAAGAACTAGGCAAGGATAGCATCATCAAGCTAGGACTAGGAGCTTGTGCATCTTGGAGGGTGTTATTCCAACAAGTTAATTGTAGGTAAACCCTTAATCGCAGTAGGGATTAAATTCTGTATTCTGTTTAAATTAGAAATCAAAGTGTTAAGAATATCGTATCTTTATGCAAAATCGAGTCTATTTGAATCTGCTTTAATTTAGAGAAAAATTAGATTAACTAAACAGCATCTAAATGTTGTATAATGAACCTAGAGAAAACCATAGGAGCACGAACCATAGGGATAAGATTTTGGCCGGCGACCAATAAGGAAATTCCGACGTCGCCGGATTTGTAGGAAGCTAGGGAGTTTTGGCTTCTTGGGTAGGTTTCTGTGTAGAATTTTGGCCATTTTGGTATTATTTAAACAAGTTAGTTTAACTGTATATAAAATCCGGAAGCTTATATCGTAAAAGATATCTAAAAACCCAAAATACGACACGGTTAAAACGTATCGCGATTTGTTTTCTGTCGCGATGCAGAATGGGGTTAAAATCCAGTAAGGTTAAGTGTATGATAGCTTGAAATAGTCGTATACAATATAACTAGTACGTACAAACGTGTGTTTGCATATTCGCCGTGTCGGAATAACCATTTCCTTATACAAGTTAATTTTCGATGTTAGATTAAAATACGGGAACTTCGGAGGCCGCGAGGAAAGGAAAAGGATTGGCGATTCCTGAGTAGATACGACGTCTTTCCGGTGAGTAGACTAAACATCTACCGGGGAATTTTGTAGAGATGGCGTGTTACGCCCGTAGTTTTATTTAAATAAATGTTTTACTTTGGTATGCTAAATTGATAATATGCACTCATATCTACATATACCTTACTTTAGTTGCTAGAACACTGCACAAGTATCGATGAGTTACACCTCGTGCACATCTTATATGTTACACTACACCTCGTCGATATTACCATGTCACTTTTACACTTAGCAAATTTCTTGTTAAAAATGATTCATATCATACCTTAAACACCAATAACAGTAATAAATTGCATCATTGACATCATGTTTAGTATTTGAGTATTCTAAGTTGATATAAGAGGTAATTGTATTATTGAGGATTTATGGTTTTGAGTTTTGTATACTATTGCATAAATCCAGTGATTTTCATGATTGATGTGACATGTCCACCATGAGATGTTTTTATGATTTGATTTTATTCCGGACCGAGTGGGGGAGTTATACGGTCGCTGATTTATACGTTATCCAGACTGAGTGGGGGAGATATACAGTTGGATACATGGTGAACCCGGTCGAGACCGAGGGGCAGGATAGCCGCATTTGAGGCTGGGGAACCTAGCGAGGTTACTCGATACCGGAGATAGTAGTGAAATACGGCGGATATCTAGATAATACCGACCGGTATTGTTGATTACAGGATCATTCGAGAAATGATGCCTGCGAGAAATGGAAGTTTTGTGTCGATGATGGACACGGAGAGATGAATTTTATTGGAAATAAATGATGAGATTTCAGTTTTGATTATGTGATTCGTAGTATAAATTCATGCTTTCCATATACTATCATATATTATACTTGTTCTCATTTCAGTTAGTATGATCGTCATATTTACATTATTAACCGTTATATGTTAGTTATATTCACTGAGTTGGCAACTCACCCCCGTTGTGCCACAGTTCTTTGCAGGGGTAGAGTGGACGGTTAGCAGCAGTGCAGCTCCACTTTTCGCAGTTTATATCGCATCTTTTGATAGGTGGGTTATATATGTAGTAACCTTCTCTTTTGGTATTGTATTTTGTATCTAGAAAATCTCCATCAAACCTGTATTTGACTTAGAGTGAGGGATGGTTATATATATATTAATTGACATATGAGATGGTTTAGTTCTATAAATTGTTATTTTTTTTACTTATCTAAAATTCTTATTGATGTCATATACTCTTAGATATTTGTCTCCACTATTAATATTGTTGATCCCAACTAGGGATGCAACCAAATTTAACACCTTATACTTGTCTTTATATCTTAATTTCATAACAACTGTAATTTTTACTTAAAAGCTAAATTTTTATATAAAGAATTCCGCAAAAAGGATTTTGATCTTGGTTTTTGGCTTACTCGGATTGCGTATATATCTGTAGATATTATACAATCTAAGTGCCGGTTACATCCAAGCTTTGGGTCGTGACAAAATTATTGGTATCAGAGCCTGGGATTAACCTTACGGAATTGAGTAGTGAGTTAAGATAGTTTGAAGTGAGTCCGTGATTTAGGATGACCTTTGGTTTGATGGAGTAGGTGATTCAGGATGAGTGCAGTACCGTGCGTATGTTCCGTGGCATATTTACGTTACCACACTCAGCCTAATTAACCTTAGGATGTATGTCTTGATTTGTCCTTCCTTTGACTCTCCGTTATTGATTGTTCCTATTCAAAAGCCTTATCAACTCTCGTTTCTTGTTCCAGTTGCTATGCTACGCGAGCTAGGCGAGCCGCAGCCAGAGATGGAGCTAGAGAGAATCCGCCTGTGACGGTGACTGGTACACCGGACGTTCCGGCGGTGCATGAGCATGTTGATCCTCCTCCTCCAAATCGTATGACTAGGATAGAGGAGGGCATGTTAGGATTACAGCGAGTAGTAGGACAGTTAGCTGAGGCCACTCGAGTACTGAGACAGGATCCGGCACCAACCGTGGCAGAGTCCGAGGTACAGCCCACGCAGACGGTAGCACTTGTAGATACGAGAGTAATGGAGGTATCGCTTGCAGAGTTCATGAGATTGAGACCTCCGGTATTTACAGGGACCGATATAGCGGAGGATCCTCGGTCCTTTCTTGTTAAGATGGCAAGGATTGGCATATCATTGCGATGTTCTGATGCAAGGTCAGTTGAGTTGACTAGCTTTCGTTTAGAGGGACTTGCACAGGAGTGGTGTGAGTCGATGGAGAGAGGACGAGCTACGGGTCTTTCTCCGATGTCGTGGACCGAGTTTTCCGAGGTCTTTCTTGCCAGATTTCTTTCACAGAGTGTGAGAGACGCTAGAGCTAGCAGTTTTGAAGCGTTGCAGAAATCTGCAAGTATGTCGGTGGCCGATTATGATTTACGATTCACCCAGCTATCGCGCTATGCCCCATACTTAGTACCTACAGAGGAGCTTCGGGTGAAGAGGTTCCTACAGATTCTGGACATGCAGTTGTATCTAGCTATAGGCTCCCAGCATTTTGATACGTATACGCAGGCCATGGATGTAGGGATACGAGTGGAGGAGCGTTTAAGCGAGGCAGTGGTTGTTCCGGAACCAAAGAGGAGTAGACCGTTTGGGCCGATGACTAGGCAGTTTGGCAGAGGTAGAGGTAGGTACACTCCAGGCTGCAGTTTCGGACGAGGCTGGACCCAGGGCCAGATGTTCAGTTCATACCCAGATGATCAAAGGACCCCATCTATATGTTTTAATTGCAGACTTCCAGGACATTTTACAAGGTATTGTAGATCCCAGGGAGGGACCGTTGTTCCACAGGTTGCTTTACCCCCTCCACCTTCTACATCGATGGCTTTACTTCCTCCCCCAGTTTGCCCTGCACGCCAGGCAGTTGCACCATGAGGTCGAGGCTTTGCAGGACGATCTCAGAGAGGTTGAGGAGATAGAGATAGAGGACGACATGATGCGGGCAGGGGCCAGGCACTGGTTTTTGCGCTGACTCCACAGGATGCCCAGGCATCAAATGCAGTCGTGACAGGTACTCTTGCAGTATGTTCGTTAGAAGCACATATTTTATTTGATCCCGGTTCTACACATTCTTATGTATTTTTACGCTTTGCACTTTCCTTGGGGAAAGAGTCGTCGTTGTTAGAGTTACCATTAGTGGTGGTTACCCCGGTGGGAGATTCTTTTATAGCTCGGCACGTATTCAGGTCATGTTCTGTACGTATTGATGATAGAGATTCGCTAGTTGATATGATTCTCCTGGATATGTTAGATTTTGATATACTTCATGGTATGGATTGGTTGGCCACTTGTCATGCCTATGTAGATTGTCGGGGGAAAGCGGTTAGATTTTGTTTTCCAGGTGAACCGATCTTTGTTGTGCAAGGAGACTGTAATATAACTCCTGCCAACATGATTTCTGCTCTTTGTACGGGACGACTCTTGAAGAAGGGTTGTCATAGGTTCTTGGCATTTGTTCAGGACTTAGGAGTCGCTGAGATTCCATTGGACCAGGTTCCGATCGCACGAGAATTTCCGGATGTGTTTCCTGCTGAGTTACCAGGACTACCGCCCAATCGCGATATTGAATTTTGCATTGACTTGATTCCGGGAGCGGGGCCTATTTCTATACCACCCTATCGGATGGCCCCGACAGAGTTGAAGGAACTCAAAAGCCAGTTGCAAGAGTTGTTAGATAGAGGACTAGTTCGTCCCAGTGTATCGCCGTGGGGAGCTCATGTCTTATTTGTAAAGAAGAAAGACGGTAGTATGAGACTATGCATCGACTACCGACAGCTGAATCGCGTCACTGTGCGAAATAGGTACCCATTACCTCGTATCGATGACTTGTTCGATCAGTTGCAAGGGGCTGGCTACTTTTCGAAGATTGATTTGCGGTCAGGGTATCAGCAGTTGAAGGTTCGGAAGGATGACATTCCGAAGACTGCTTTTCGCACACGATATGGGCACTATGAGTTTCTGGTGATGTCGTTCGGACTCACCAACGCCCCAGCAGTTTTTATGGATATGATGAACCGTATCTTCATGCCCTTTCTTGATCAGTTTATTATAGTATTCATAGATGATATTCTCGTTTATTCCCAGAGCCGAGAGGAGCACGAGCAGCATTTGCGTATCACATTGCAGACCTTGAAGGAGCATCAACTGTTTGCAAAATTCTCCAAGTGTGCTTTCTGGCTAGATAGTGTGGAATTCTTGGGTCACGTAGTTACAAAATATGGGATATGTGTGGACCCGAAGAAGATTGAAGCGGTACAGCACTGTCCCAGGCCTGTGTCAGTTACAGAGATTCGCAGTTTCTTAGGTCTGGCAGGTTATTACCGACGCTTTGTGCAGGATTTCTCTCGGATCGCTGTACCGCTGACCGGGCTGACTAGGAAGGAGGTTCCATTTCTTTGGACAGATGCATGTGAGCAGAGTTTCCAGCAGTTGAAGACTCGCTTAACGACTGCACCTGTATTATCGTTACCTTCTGGGTCAGGTAGCTTTATTGTGTATTGTGATGCCTCTAGAGTGGATCTAGGCTGTGTGTTGATGCAACACGGCAGGGTTGTAGCTTATGCTTCTTGACGGTTGAAGAAGCATGAGCAGAACTACCCTACTCATGATTTGGAGATGGCTGCTGTAGTTTTCGCATTGAAGATTTGGAGGCATTACTTGTATGGAGAGTTGTGCCAAATCTTCACAGATCATAAGAGTTTGAAGTATATTTTTCAGCAGAGGGATCTGAACTTAAGGCAGCGTAGATGGATGGAACTGGTGAAAGATTACGATTGTGCGATCTTGTATCATCCAGGCAAAGCGAATGTTGTAGCAGATGCTTTGAGTCGGAGACCTGGAGGTAGCTTATCTCATTTGCGCACCTTGCAGAGACAGTCTTCTACAGACTGGCAGATTTTATGTGATAGTCGTATACAGTTTGAGTTCACCCCGACAGGAGGACAGTTAGCATATGTTCGCACCCGACCTCAGTTATTGGATCGTATTCGAGAGACACAGCCCGCAGATGCTCGTATATCGGAGATTCTGGATCAGGTTAGGCAGGGCAGGGAGTCGGAGTTTGTGATTGATGACCGTGGAGTATTGCGTTTTGGGAATCGACTTTGTGTGCCAGATTCAGATGGACTGAGACGTGAGATCTTAAAGGAGGCCCATAAATCAGCATACAGTATTCATCCTGGGTCCACCAAGATGTATCATGATCTGAAGGATGTTTATTAGTGGGAAGGAATGAAGAGGGATGTTGCGGAGTTTGTTTCGAGATGTTTGACTTGTCAGCAAGTCAAGGCAGAACACCAGAGGCCAGCCAGAGCGTTGCAGCCCTTGCCCATTCCAGAGTGGAAATGGGAACAGATTTCCATGGATTTCGTTGTGGGTCTACCCAGGACCAGCAGAGGGTATGATTCCATTTGGGTGATTGTAGATAGACTGATAAAGGCAGCTCATTTCCTTCCAGTGAAGACGACGTATGGATTTGCACAGTATGCTCAGATTTATATCGATGAGATTGTACGTTTATATGGAGTTCCGACGTGCATAGTATCAGATCGTGGTACCCAGTTTACTAGCAGGCTATGGCAGAAACTTCAAGAAGCTCTCGGTACACGATTGAGTTTTAATACAGCTTTCCACTCACAGACAGATGGTCAGTCAGAGCGGACCATTCAGACTTTAGAGGATATGCTTCGGGCTTGTAGCCTTGATTTCGGTGGTAGTTGGGATCGTCACTTACCTTTGATAGAATTCTCAAACAACAACAGTTTTCAACAGACGATCCAGATGGCACCCTTTGAAGCTTTGTATGGGAGGAAATGTAGATCACCCGTTTGTTGGACGGAACTGAGTGAGAGTAGCATCTTGGGACCGCAGATAGTACAGGAGACTACAAAGATGATTCAATCGACACGGGATAGAATGAGGGCGGCCCAATGCAGATAGAAATCATATGAAGATCGAGGACATCGTAGACTCGAGTTTCAGGTGGGAGATCATGTGTTCTTTCGTGTATCTCCGATGAAAGGTATGATGCGTTTCGGGAAGAAGGGGAAGCTCAGCCCTAGGTATGTCGGACCTTACGAGATTCTTGAGAGAGTGGGTGTTGTAGCTTATCGTTTAGCACTTCCACCGAGTTTTCCCGATGTGCATCCGGTGTTTCACGTTTCGATACTTCGCAAGTATCTTCACGATCCTTCTCACGCGATCCAACATCAGACCTTACAGCTTGAATCGGATTTATCCTACACAGTGCAGCCACTCGCTATTCTAGACAGACAGGCAAAGAAACTAAGATCAAGAGTACTTCTGTCTGTAAAGGTTCTTTGGCAAGGAAAGAATCACGAGGAGATTACTTGGGAGACCGAGGATGTGATACGAAAGAAATTTCCACATCTTTTCGAAGGTATGTCTAGTTAATTTTTTTTAAAATTCGGGGACCGAATTTTCTTAAGGGGGGGAATATTGTAACATTCAGAAAATTTGGAAATAAATAAAATTAAATAATTAAATAATAAAATGCCAATCTAAAAAGTTATCAAAACCAAATAAAACATTTTTATAAGTAGTATGTAAAATAAAATAAATAAAAATTTTAGTATGCAATATAAATAAGTTATAAGGGTTTTAATGTGAATTTTAGCTTCATTTTAATAAAAAAAAAAGGGTGTTTTGTAATAACATAAGTTGTGAAGGGTTTTTATAAAATTTAGGAAAATTATGCAAATTTGGTTTTGTGAGGGTGTAAATGGAAAATGGGTAGAAAATGTTTTAGTTCTGAAGTTAATTACAAATTAAATCAATTTGGAAGAGATATTGTGTTGGCACCTCCTACTCTCATGCATAACACACACCCCACACCTCTTCCTTGCATGAAAACCCTGCATCTTGCCTGGTGACACCTCCTCCTTCACCTTATCCTTTCTTTTTGTCATATATAACTCATGTTCATATCATTTAGCTAGTTTAAAACTTCTGAAAAATTAAAAAGAAAGAAAAGAAACCAAGAATAAGCATAGAGGAACAAGAGAAGTGAAGAAGAAGAACTAGGTAAGGATAGCATCATCAAACTAGGACTAGAAGCTTGTGCATCTTGGAGGGTGTTATTCCAATAAGTTAATTGTAGGTAAACCCTTAATCACAGTAAGGATTAAATTCTGTATTCTGTTTAAATTAGAAATCAAAGTGTTTAGAATATCGTATCTTTATGCAAAATCGAGTCTGTTTGAATCTGCTTTAATTTAGAGAAAAATTAACTTAACTAAACAGGATCTACATGTTGTATAATGAACCTAGAGCAAACCATAGGAGCACGAACCATAGGGATCGGATTTTGGCCGGCGACCAATAAGGAAATTCCGGCGTCGCCGGATTTGTAGGAAGCTAGGGAGTTTTGGCTTGTTGGGTAAGTTTCTGTGTAGAATTTTGGCCATTTTGGTATTTTTTAAACAAGTTAATTTAACTGTATATAAAATCTGGAAGCTTATATCGTAAAAGATATCTAAAAACCCAAAATACGATACGGTTAAAACGTATCGCGATTTGTTTTCTGTCGCGATGCAGAATGGGGTTAAAATCCAGTAAGGTTAAGTGTATGATAGCTTGAAATAGTCGTTTACAATATAACTAGTATGTAGGAACGTGTGTTTGCATATTCGCCATGTCGGAATAACCGTTTCCTTATACAAGTGAATTTTCGATGTTAGATTAAAATACGGGAACTTCGGAGGCCGTGAGGAAAGGAAAAGGTTTGGCGATTCCAGAGTAGATACGACGTCTTTCTGGTGAGTAGACTAAACATCTACCGGGGAATTTTATAGAGATGGTGTGTTACGCCCGTAGTTTTATTTAAATAAATGTTTTACTTTGGTATGCTAAATTGATAATATGCACTCATATCTACATATACCTTACTTTAGTTGCTAGAACACTGCACAAGTATCGACGAGTTATGCCACGTGGACACCTTACATGTTACACTACACCTCGTCGATATTACCATGTCACTTTTACACTTAGCAAATTTCTGTTAAAAATGATTCATATCATACCTTAAACACCAATAACAGTAATAAATTGCATCATTGACATCATGTTTAGTATTTGAGTATTCTAAGTTGATATAAGAGGTAATTGTATTATTGAGGATTTATGGTTTTGAGTTTTGTATACTATAGCATAAATCCAGTGATTTTCATGATTGATGTGACATGTCCACCATGAGATGTTTTTATGATTTGATTTTATTCCGGACCGAGTGGGGGAGTTACACGGTCGCGGATTTATACGTTATCCAGACTGAGTGGGGGAGATATACAGTTGGATACATGGTGGACCCGGTTGAGACCGAGGGGCAGGATAGCCGCATTTGAGGCGGGGGAGCCTAGCGAGGTTACTCGATACCGAAGATAGTAGTGAAATACGGCGGATATCTAGATTATACCGACCGGTATTGTTGATTACAGGATCATTCGAGGAATGATGCCTGCGAAAAATGGAAGTTTTGTGTCGATGATGGACACGGAGAGATGAATTTTATTGGAAATAAATGATGAGATTTCAGTTTTGATTATGTAATTCGTAGCATAAATTCATGCTTTCTATATACTATCATACATTATACATGTTCTCATTTCAGTTAGTATGATCGTCATATTTGCATTATTAACCGTTATATGTTAGTTATATTCACTGAGTTGGCAACTCACCCCCGTTGTGCCACAGTTCTTTGCAGGGGTAGAGTGGACGGTTAGCAGCAGTGCAGCTCCACTTTTCGCAGTTTATATCGCATCTTTTGATAGGTGGGTTATATATGTAGTAACCTTCTCTTTTGGTATTGTATTTTGTATCTAGAAAATCTCCATCAGACCTGTATTTGACTTAGAGTGAGGGATGGTTATATGTATATTAATTGACAGATGAGATGGTTTAGTTCTATAAATTGTTATTTCTTTTACTTATCTGAAATTCTTATTGATGTCATATACTCTTGGATATTTGTCTCCACTATTAATATTATTGATCCCAACTAGGGATGCAACCAAATTTAACACCTTATATTTGTCTTTATATCTTAATTTCATAACAACTGTGATTTTTACTTAAAAGTTAAATTTTTATATAAAGAATTCCGCAAAAAGGATTTTGATCTTGGTTTTTGGCTTACTCGGATTGCGTATATATCTGTAGATATTATACAATCTAAGTGCCGGTCACACCCAAACTTTGGGTCGTGACAGAGACAAAGAGAGCCTTACTCTAGAATTGGTGGGTTATTCGCTGCTCTCGTAGGGGGTATAGGATGACCCACGGTGGAGTGCTCGAGTTACCGGATTCCGTGAAGTGCTGGGTGGCCCATTCACTTTGTTGATTGGGGTTGCCTCACTTCTGGGATTGGCAGGTAACTTGCCGCGCTCGTAGGGGTCCAGGTTTTCATTGCACAGGCTATCCACACGATCTGGAACGTCGTCTCTCATTTGCGGCTCAAATGAAACCTGAGGCTCCAAGATTATCCACTATTCTGTGTTGCTTGTTGATGTTCTGCCATGTTGCTTATATCATACCCGGGACGAATGTTACACACACACACACACACACTAGTAGATGTTGTATATGTTTTGCATCCACGCTAGTCCAGCCCCCGCTCTGTTGTTAGTTAAGTAACCTAATGGTGCATGACGGGGCCCCGTGGCAAATGCGGAAGGCATATACGTACATTGTATTTTTCGTTCATTTTTCTAGTGTTATATGGATTAATTGATGGGACTGCGTTAACTTTGATTAAATCAAAGAAAAAAAACCTATATGATGTTGTTAGAACCAATTTTTGAAAAATGTTATTACAGACGTTTCGTTTTGCTATTGCGCTTATTGGATAGTCATCTTCCAAACCATAGGCAGGTGCCGAAAGGTAGGGAAGGAAGAAAACTAATTATCCTAAGTGTGATGTACAAAAGGTAATAAGTAAAGACATATAAAGGGATTAGAGTGAGGGCAAAAGAAATTGCGACTACTATCATTCACAACGAAGCTGCGTATACCCCTGCCACTCCTACTTCCTCTTTGCATTTCTCCATAACACTCTATATCACTATGAAGATCCATATTGCTTGGATATTCCATCGTATAGTTACATACGAACTCGAAAGAACTTGTTTTAGTTCGAGGATGGTTTCCGGTTTGGGAGAAATTGAATAGAATTATTCGTTTGTCTTTTATCTTTACCCTCTCTCAGGTTGCGAAGGCTCCTAGTATTAGGAAAGTACACCTATTGCACTTATTAGATAGTCTTCTTTCAAACTATAGGCAGGTGCCGAAAGGTAGGGAAGGAAGAAAATCAATTAGCCTAAGAAAGGTGCACATAAGGTAAGAAGTAATTGACATATGAAGGGATTGGAGTGAGGACAAGGAAATATACGGTTACTGTCATAAATATGGATAGTGGAAAAGGCATTACTAGAAATACCCGACCACCCCTTCGAAACATTTTCATGTTTCAGTTTTACTGTACGGTGTTAATTGAAAACTGTTTTCCCAATTAGATTCTAACTCCAGGGTATGTATTTACCAGATTTGATTCTCACATCTGTATGGCGTTACGGATGCTGAGTGGGAGTAAGATATTGAGAATTGGGTGATTAGATCCTTTATATATCGGAATTCTTTATAATTAGAGATATTTGAGGAAATCACCTGGATTTTTCCTGACGGCAAATATTTGGTTTTGAATATCCGTTGTTATGCACCAATTTCAAACTGATATATCTGTACATTTATTTTATAAAGTGAGATATAACTTTTTAAAATTATGTCTATGACGTTTACCTATATCAGTTGATGGTTAGATAAGGTGCATTCAACAGCGTTATAATTCTTCTTAAGCATAGCGCAGTTTTCAACCTACGACACACAGGGTTTGAGTTATTAAACTCAGTGGAGTTATACAAAGTATTGTAAGTTTTCCGATATCCATTAGACCAAAGGGGTTGGTATTAATACTTTATTCTGTTTACTCATGACTTCTCTAGTTTTAGACAAGTATTTCGTTGAAATATAAGGTCCAGATTTTGAGAAATATAGATATAAGAATAAAGTAGAGAATCATATGTTGCAAGTATCAGGATTCTTCAAGGTGATCGAAGATGTAGATACTTGTGTTAGGTATTCCATTGTAAGTAATAGTTTTAAGAAATTGCTTCTCTTTCAGGTTACTCATAGGTGGGTGCATTCCTTGATGAGTAATGTTGCTTGGCCTTCTTCCATTAAGTTGATATGCATTGGGAACGGCTGTATGTATTTTGAATCTGGTTCCAATTAAATTAGTGTCTTTGTTTCTATATTGAATATAGAATGGAATCATATCTTAACGATGTTAAAGTATCTGGAGTTGCCCGGCTTATGCTTAAAACCAAAATCCGGATAAACTCCAAGCACGTTTCAATAATGGCAGTTTGTGGGTTTTCCCGGGCTTTGACGAGGGTTAACATTCTACCATCTAGAAGATCAATAGTTATATTGTTCTTGACTCGCCACAGTTTTAGTAAAATGGATTCTTTTCAGAAAACATTAGTGGGAGTATGGTAGAACTGGAATTGATTTCAGAACCACAAACGATTACTGAAAATTTCTATTAGCCACTCCGCAGATTTGGTGGGTAACCTCAGACACCCGAGAGGTACTTCGGTCTCCTCAAAGACGGTGACAGGGAGGTTTTTTATTACCCAAACTTACCACTGCTGATGTTCTAGACTATGAGATCTGGCAACAGGATAAGTATAACGTCGTTCTAAATTAGCTTTAGAAGTGCACGTGTATATGACTCTGTCAGAAGATTGTTGTAGTCAGTGGGAGCAGCGGAAGCATAGTGAGCAAGTAGCTTATGTCTATTTATAGACTAAAGCAAGTATAGCGGAGATAGATCGTCAAGTTTTGATGTGACAATCATAGAGTTTGACTTCATCAGAACAACAGATGGACCTGGTAAGAAAGTAGTAGGGAGTGATGTCCCGGTATTTGGATGAAATACTCTTGATAGGAAGTGATACTCCTATACTACGATTGTTGCGCCACGGCAGCGCCCCGGCCGTCTAACCGAGGCCAAAATGCGGAATCAAAATTTTCCTTACTTGGAAACCGGCGCTACCGCGGACAATGAAAACTCGGATCGTTAACCATTAACCTATACTAGCTAACTAGAGATGGGGTGAGAGATATACCAAGCGATCCGTGTCCTTCGGTCTTCGTCTCCACTCCGATCTCCCGCGGAATCTCCGTCACCTCCTCGCTCGTCGGAAAGGGCACCACGTAGCCGGAATCTTTTACGGGCTCCCGCCTCTTGACCGAGGCAACTCGGGCGCGAAGTTGGCTAGCCGACGCGTCCAAGGCTTGCTATAGAATAGTGTAGTGAACTTGTCTCTTTAGGGTTCTTGAAGTTGCCTTTGATGTGGAGGAAAGGAATAAAAAGCTATGGAGGGATTTGTGTGTTTTTTGCAAGCAAGCATAAGAATGAGATGATATATTTCCACCACTAGAAAAATGATCCTCTCTTCTCACCCCCTCAAGAATGGCCGGCCCCTTATCTCAAGAATGAGATTGGAGAGAGAAAAAGAATGGCACCACAATTTGTATTGAATAATAGAATGGAAAAATAATATCTTAAAGAAAATGGTCATAACCATTTCCTTTCACACACCATCAAATGAAAAGCCATCAAATGGACAAGAATGGAATATCATCATGAAGCAAGTCTCATCATAATGCAACATATGCAAGAAAGCCCTCCACTAGATGTTAATTGCAAACTTGCAATTAACACCCTCCAACAATAAAGTCCGACCGAGAAGGACTGAAGGAAAACCGGCCGGAACGGGATGCAAACTGGCAACTTCAGAAAAACTGATCCCGTAATAAAATACGGGAAAACCTCACTACTGCAAATACATGCCCGCATTTGTATTCCCACTGAACACAAATGCAAAGAGACAAAACTACACTATCAAATACTAGAATCCGGCTTAAGCCAAAGCCGGTTAGTAAAATCTGTCCGATCACGATCCGTGCAATACCGCACGTATCTGATCGAACCCTGCCATATCTCCATACGGCCTCTACAGCGTTTCGCCCGAAACTTGAGTAGCTGAAAGTGTGGTGGACTCTAAAGACTCGTCAATACTATGGCTGTGGATTTAACCACTAGCATGTTGGAGGTATAAGCCAATACGTGACGGGCCACCAGCTATTGACCAAAAGGGACGTCGATGAGGAAGCTCACCCCGACACCCAACTGAGCCTGTCAGTGACAATATCCGTACAGTCCGGTCCGTTCGTCTATGAGTATCGCATGGCGGGCCTAGGGGGTTGGTAAAAGTCAGACCCCCAAAAGCGGTACAAGTCGTGTCGGAGCGTAGCCCAGAACACCCTGAGATACTACTGGAATACCTACCAGTAAATCTCCTGCCTCGGCCGAGGGCTTTGTGTAATGGCTCTCCTGGACACAGCGCGACCTCACCCCCAATACCGGGAGAGACGAACCCCTGCAGATCCGCTCACTGCCTCCATGTGGCTCGGGACTGTCCCCAACTAAAACCTGTTTGCACGACTCCTTTGAGCCGTGGTAGGGTAGTAATCAAAGCACAGTGGGAACTCACACGAGACAAATGACGATCTCAGGTCGATGAACTAACCTGTACACATGTCACCTGGGAACTGCTATCTGACATCTGGTATAAGACCAACTAGCAGGTTCCCGGCGAGTCCTGTCCGGTGTACTCATAATCCAATGAGCACCTGTATACATCTTAGGTGAACCAACTGACACCAGTGGCTTGTGAGACCGGCCACCGCCCCTCGTCGGGGTCTCGACTGTATACACTAGTCTACTAATGGAGTATCGATGCCCTGTCTCGGAACTCCTACGACTAGAGACCTTTTAAGGATGTGCTTATAGACCACCAGCTCTCACGTATATGATCGCCATCATACTGTCGGCAGTCAAGCAAGAATCTTAGGGGCTCTATCAACGTGTAATAGCGACATGTCAGGTCACCTAAAGCAGTACACGATGATAAAGATAAACCAGATAGCATACTATCATCTCGAGTAAGACTGTCCTACCGGGATAGGTCCTCCCTCAATCATTGCAATCACGTGCCTGTGATCCAATAATTGACTCTGAGGGCACTATCTCCAACAATCTCCCACTTGCACTCAAGGCTAATTATTGCGATGCCGCATACTCACAGCCCGTGTGATACCGAACACCCAACTCCTCTACTAGTCAGTCTCACAAAACCCGTTTGCGAAACTATTGCGTTCGAGGAATAGCCTCAGTGAGTGGATCCGCAGAGAAGTTTCTTTCTATGTCTCTCTATATCTCAAGTTCGCGGAGAAAGCCATCTCCCGAAATGAGCAATACCTGTCTTGGAATGTCTGGATGTCTGATGGGACCTAGCTCATAAATGAACTCCAAATCCAAACTTCTTAGACTGTATCGTCAACTGAACTTAATCAGTATCCTGCGCCATGCCACCCTCAGTATTGCCTTGGACCACCTGTCCAAAATACTGCCCCTCGTCAGAAGGAAAACTATAACTCTGACAGCCACTCTGCCATCCAGGTCACCTTGGAAGCCTGGAATGATAACCGTCTCCTAAAGAAGGCTGCCGTTATCATATCCCTAGAACATCAACTTATGTTCTAAAACTGCTTCCGACCATTTCTCCAGGATTGGATTAATATCAACTTATTGCATCTACTGCAAGAACAACATCTGGTGTGGTACTTGACATCTCATGATTGACTCAATTGCCTAAGCAACTGATCTGCCAATCATGCGTATCCCTCTCCCCTTTAGTCTGTAAGACACCTTTAGAGAGGGTGACTCCATCACCTGCAGGTACACTACCGTGCCAGGAGTCGCCCATTCTAAATACTCTTAGAATGCTGTCTAAGTACCCAGATTGGGAAACCACCCAAATCTAGATCTAAAACCATAGATCTAGTAGCCAGAATGTCTGATATAATATCCAAGTCCTGTGTGGAGAAACAACTGTGTGATGACCAAAGTATAACCGATCGTAGTATAGGAGATTCTTTTCCTACTCTGTGTATGTCATCCAAATACCATGACATTACACCCTACTACCTTCTCAACAGACCCATCCCCTATTCTGATGACGTCAAACCTATGACTGTCATGTCAGAAATAGATGATCTATCTCCGCTACATCTGCTTTAGTCTATAAATAGACATAAGCCTGATGTCCACCAATGCCTCCGCTGCTCCCACTGACTACGACAACCCTCTGGCAGAGTCATATAGACGTGCACTTCCAAAGCTAGTTTAGAACGACGCTATACTCATCCTCCTGCCGGGTCTCGCAGCCTGGAACAACAGCAATGGTAATTGTGGGTAAACAAGAACTTCCCTGTCACCGTCCTTGAGGCTACCGGAGTACCTCTCGGGTGCCTGAAGTTACCCACCGTATCTGCATAGTGGCCAATGGAATGTCAAACCAGATTGAATCTTTAGGTTGCTTATCAAATCTTCAGTAATCGTTTGCGGTTCTGGAATCGCTTCCAGTTCTACCATACTCCCACTACTTTTTCTGAAAAAAAACCATTTTAATAAAAACTGTGGCGAGTCTAGAACAATATTGCTATTGTTCATCCAGATGGTAGAAAGTCAACCCTCGTCATAGCCTGGGTCAACCCACAAACAGCCATTACAGAAACGTGCCTTGAGTTGTCCAGTGTCTGGTTTTAAGCATAAGCCGGACAACTCCCCGTACCTTAACAATGTCAAGATATGAACTGTTCTATATCCAATATAGAAACAGAGGCACTGATTTAATTGAACCAGATTCAAATCATGCAGCTATCTCCAGTGCATGTAAAGTAAATGGAAGGAGGCCGATCAGCGTTACTCAACTTAGGAATGCTTCCAATTATGAGTATCCTGAAAGAGAAGCAAGTTCTCTTAATCATTACTATCAACTGAAAACCATACAAAAGTATCTATATCTTCGATCACTTTGAAGAATCCCGATACTTGCTACACCTGGTTCTCTACTCTATTCAAATACCTATAACTCCTCAAAACTTAGACCCTGTGTTTCTACGAAACACATGTCTAAGAACTAGAGAAGTTAAAAGTAAATAGAATATAGTACGAGGACCTACCCCTCCGTCCTAATGGACCTTGGACAACATACAATACTCTGTATAAGTCCCTTGAGTCTGATAACTCATTCACTGTGTGTCGTAGGTTGAAAACTGTACTTATGGTTAAGAAGAATTACACCGCTGTTTAATGCTCCTTACCTAACCATCCACTGATATAGGTAAATGTCATCGACATAATATCAAAAGGTATATCTCACTCTATGAAAATAGACGTACAGATATATCAATTTGAAATTGGTGCACAACAGCGGATATTCAAAACCAAATATTTGCCGACCGGCAAACAACCCAGATGATCTCCTCAAACATCACCGATTACAACGAATCCCGATATAATGAGGATGATCACCCTATTCCCAATAACTTACTCCCACTCATCATCTGTAAAACCATACAGAGGTGAGAATCCAACCTGGTAAATACATACCCTGGAGCAAGTGTCTAATCGGGAAATCAGTTTTCTTTTAACATCACAGAGTGAACTGAAACATTAAAATGTTTCGACGGGGTATCCTGGTATTCCTAGTAATGCCTCTTCCATTATCCAGATTCACAACTATAACCGTATAAATCTTTGCCACCTCTCCAAATCCCTTTATATGTCTTTAGTCATTACCTTCTGTACACCCCTTTAAGCCAAATGGTTTTCTTCCTTCCCTACCGATCGGCACCAGCCTATGGTTTGGAAGAAGACTATCCAAAAAGCATAAGGGGTGTACTGTCCTAATCCTAAGAGCACTCGCAATGCAAGAGAAGGTGAAGATAAAAGACACCTGAATGTACTTTATTCCTATTTCTCCTGAACCAGGATCCATCCCCGAACTGGAACAAGTTCCTTTCGAGTTCGTATATAACCATACGATGGATTATCCAATAAAATGGGATCTTCGTAGTGATACGGAGTGTCCTGGAGAAACACAAAGGTGATTTAGGATTGGCGAAGAAATACTTGGTTTGGTCGTGAATATCAGTCGCAATTTACTTTGCCCTCCTACTAATCCCTTGCTTTGTCTTAACTTAATACCTTCTGTACACCATTTAGGCTAACTGGTTTTCTTCATTCCCCACCGTTCGGCACCAGCCTAAGGTTTGGAAGAAGACTATCCAATTTGCGTAATAGGTGTACTATCTCCTAAACCAAGGAGTACTCGCAATGAGAGAAGGTGAAAAGAAAAGACAACTGAATAATCCTATTCGTTTTCTCCAGAACCAGAAACCATCCTCGAAGTCCTTCGAGTTCGTATATAACCATACGATGGTTTTGTCCAATGGAAGTGGGCGTTCGCAGTAATGCGGGGTGTCCTGGAGAAAAGGGTAAAAGTAGGAGTGGCAATGAGGTCTGCAACTCTGACAATCCAAAAGCCTGTGTTAAGAAGGTTCGGTCAACTTGGTCACTGAGTCATAGTCCAGGGTCGGGTCAATGGTCGCTACCAAGAGAGAGAGAAAAGAAACACTCAGCGTGCACTCTAACCTAGATCAGAATGGTTATCACTCTATCTAATCTGGAAACCTCCCACTGTACCTCAAATTCTCCTCCAAACCTGAAAGAAGAATTAGTCGGGGTCACCCGAGGAGTAAACCAACTCATCAGTGGGAATCGAGATCCAACTATCATCGCATGATAACTTGACGGAATCCACTCAAGTCACCACACTCCAGAAGGTATGCGCATGCCTGGCAAGTTTCAGTTCTTTTGAAACTCCCGATGTGATTTTTACCCCTATGACCCAAGTGACCTTGACGAATAATCAACAAATCAAAAGGTCCTAGTCAAGTTCAACCCGTCATTATCTTGATTGCGTTAAACCCACCCGCACGACCCTTGACGAATAATCAACAAAGTCGCACGACTGTCCTAACCAATCCACATATCCATGCGACAGAAAGCATTACAGAGCTACCGCACACTACGCCTCGGCGAATAGCAACGACAAACGTAGCGTGAATACTATGCAATACTAATCCGAAATGACGGAGGGCTACGGCTGGTTTTTGGCGAAAAACCCTTAACGTAATGAACTTGATATCGTTGAAGGAACTGGATAACTTTTTAGAAAATATAGTGACGAAAACCTTTACTAAAGAGGTCACTTCCGGTGAAGGGATCTCGGCTCTTTCCCCGTAGAATGAGGTGCAGGATATTCCAACTGAATACCACGATGCAAAGCAAAAGTAATCGGCTATAGTGAAGTTATTGCCCTGACGCAAACTTCTGTCCAAGGGGTCACTCCCGATGAAGGGATCTCGGCCCTTGCCTCGTCGACTGAGGAGCAGGATATTCCAACTGAATACCACGATGCAAAACAAAAGTGGACGTCCTTGCAATAACAGCTTTTTGAAAAGTGTTCCAACAACATCAGAATAGGTTTGTTTAGCTTGCATTGATCCGAATCAACGCAGTCCCATCAATTGATCACACCACAAAGAACGAAAATATACTGATGTACGTATATGCCATCCGCATTCGCCACTGGGTCCCGTCATCACCCGTTAGGTTAGCTAACTAACGGCAGAGCGGGGACTGGACTAGCGCGGATGTAAAACATATACAACATCTACTAATATATATACCAATATATTATATTTCGCTCAAGGCGTGATAAGAAATGCAACATCACAGAAATGTACAGCATCACAGAACAATACAGATATCTGGAAACCCCGGGTTTCACAGAGCCGCTGCTGAAACCCGACGTTCTCCTGGTCGTGTGGATAGCCTGTGCAATGAAATCCTAGACCCCTACGGGCGCGGCAAGTTACCCGCCAAAACCTGAAGCGAGGCAGCCCCCTCCAGCACCGTGAATGGACCACCCAGCACTTCACGGAATCCGGTAACTTGGGCACCCCTCCTGGGTCAACCTGTACCCCCTACGAGTGCGGCGAATAGCCCGCCAATCCTAGAGTGAAGCCCCCTCCGTCTCAATGCCATGAGATGCGGGCCCGTTGCCCTCTAGAACCCGGCTATCCGTGCACCCCTCCGCGGGGTAATCCTAGTACAGAAAGTAAAATATACAAACACCGGGTACATCGACCGCAACCAGGTCGTGCCCCAAAAGAATAATACAAACAGGCAGTGACGGCAGTCCACATGTCGGACGCTCGCCCCGCAATATCAAATGTACATAATACAACAAAACAGTACTAGCATTGCATCCAGGCTATCCCCCACGACCGATCCGCAACAACACAGCGTAAACATAGAACATCAACGTGAAAGTCACGTTCGCAAATCCGTCTAACCGGGCTATAGCAGTTAGACCGGATTTACCGATCGAGTGACATTCACGGTCGCAGATATAATGTAAATACTGTGAAATAATGTGTTTAAAATATCCGATCGATCAAACAATTAATAAGTGGGCCCCAACCAATACTGTAGCAGTCACAGAAAACCTGGGCCCAAATTTAATATCCCAAAAGCCCTATTTTCAGCCCAGAAGCCAACTGAAAAAATACGAAGCATTGACCCCACCAACATACGGCGGAAGAGCGGCAGAAAGGGGGGTATTGCCGTGCTTCCGCGCTCGAGGTAAGGGTTCACTGTCTCGTTTTTTCCCAGAGTTCTTAGAACTCCGTGCACATCTTTCTGAGACCACCTGAAAAATTTTTAGACTTCAAAAAATTTCAACAGAAACTGATGTGAAGGAAAAAATACGGTTTTTGGAATTTCGGTCAATCGGATAAGCAAAACACATTAGAACAAGCTAGGTAAGGTTAATGGCGTGGCTCTGATACCATGTTGCGCCACGGCAGCACCCCGGCCGTCTAACCGAGGCTAAAATGCGGAATCAAAATTTTCCTTACTTGGAAACCGGCGCTACCGCGGACAATGAAAACCCGGATCGTTAACCATTAACCTATACTAGCTAACTAGAGATGGGGTGAGAGATATACCAAGCGATCCGTGTCCTTCGGTCTTCGTCTCCACTCCGATCTCCCGCGGAATCTCCGTCACCTCCTCGCTCGTCGGAAAGGGCACCACGTAGCCGGAATCTTTTACGGGCTCCCGCCTCTTGACCGAGGCAACTCGGGCGCGAAGTTGGCTAGCCGACGCATCCAAGGCTTGCTATAGAATAGTGTAGTGAACTTGTCTCTTTAGGGTTCTTGAAGTTGCCTTTGATGTGGAGGAAAGGAATAAAAAGCTATGGAGGGATTTGTGTGTTTTTTGCAAGCAAGCATAAGAATGAGATGATATATTTCCACCACTAGAAAAATGATCCTCTCTTCTCACCCCCTCAAGAATGGCCGGCCCCTTATCTCAAGAATGAGATTGGAGAGAGAAAAAGAATGGCACCACAATTTGTATTGAATAATAGAATGGAAAAATAATATCTTAAAGAAAATGGTCATAACCATTTCCTTTCACACACCATCAAATGAAAAGCCATCAAATGGACAAGAATGGAATATCATCATGAAGCAAGTCTCATCATAATGCAACATATGCAAGAAAGCCCTCCACTAGATGTTAATTGCAAACTTGCAATTAACACCCTCCAACAATAAAGTCCGACCGAGAAGGAATGAAGGAAAACCGGCCGGAACGGGATGCAAACTGGCAACTTCAGAAAAACTGATCCCGTAATAAAATACGGGAAAACCCCACTACTGCAAATACATGCCCGCATTTGTATTCCCACTGAACACAAATGCAAAGAGACAAAACTACACTATCAAATACTAGAATCCGGCTTAAGCCAAAGCCGGCTAGTAAAATCTGTCCGATCACGATCCGTGCAATACCGCACGTATCTGATCGAACCCTGCCATATCTCCATACGGCCTCTACAGCGTTTCGCCCGAAACTTGAGTAGCTGAAAGTGTGGTGGACTCTAAAGACTCGTCAATACTATGGCTGTGGATTTAACCACTAGCACGTCAGAGGTATAAGCCAATACGTGACGGGCCACCAGCTATTGACCAAAAGGGACGTCGATGAGGAAGCTCACCCCGACACCCAACTGAGCCTGTCAGTGACAATATCCGTACAGTCCGGTCCGTTCGTCTATGAGTATCGCATGGCGGGCCTAGGGGGTTGGTAAAAGTCAGACCCCCAAAAGCGGTACAAGTCGTGTCGGAGCGTAGCCCAGAACACCCTGAGATACTACTGGAATACCTACCAGTAAATCTCCTGCCTCGGCCGAGGGCTTTGTGTAATGGCTCTCCTGGACACAGCGCGACCTCACCCCCAATACCGGGAGAGACGAACCCCTGCAGATCCGCTCACTGCCTCCATGTGGCTCTGGACTGTACCCAACTAAAACCTGTTTGCATGACTCCTTTGAGCCGTGGTAGGGTAGTAATCAAAGCACAGTGGGAACTCACACGAGACAAATGACGATCTCAGGTCGATGAACTAACCTGTACACATGTCACCTGGGAACTGCTATCTGACATCTGGTATAAGACCAACTAGCAGGTTCCCGGCGAGTCCTGTCCGGTGTACTCATAACCCAATGAGCACCTGTATACATCTTAGGTGAACCAACTGACACCAGTGGCTTGTGAGACCGGCCACCGCCCCTCGTCGGGGTCTCGACTGTATACACTAGTCTACTGATGGAGTATCGATGCCCTGTCTCGGAACTCCTACGACTAGGGACCTTTTAAGGATGTGCTTATAGACCACCAGCTCTCACGTATATGATCGCCATCATACTGTCGGCAGTCAAGCAAGAATCCTAGGGGCTCTATCAACGTGTAATAGCGACATGTCAGGTCACCTAAAGCAGTACACGATGATAAAGATAAACCAGATAGCATACTATCATCTCGAGTAAGACTGTCCTACCGGGATAGGTCCTCCCTCAATCATTGCAATCACGTGCCTGTGATCCAATAATTGACTCTGAGGGCACTATCTCCAACAACGATCAGTTATGCTATGGTTGTCACAAGTTGATTTTCCACATAGGATCTGGATAAAATATCAGGGATTCTGGTCGTTAGATCTTTGGTTTTAAATCTAGATTTAGGAAGTGTCCCAATTTGGGTATTTTGACACTATTCTGTTTTAGAATGGACAACTCCTGGCGTGGTGGTGTAGCCGCAGGTGATGGAGTCACTCTCTCTAAAGAGATATCTTCTAGACTAATGAGGAGAGAGATTTGCATGATTGGCATATCTCTTACTTAGGAAATTGTGTCAATCATGAGATGTCAAGTACCACACCAGATATTACTTTTGCACTGGCTGAAATAAGTATATATTAATCCAATTCTGGAGAAACATTGGGAAGCAGTTATAAACATAAGTGGATGTTCTTGGTATATGGTAACGGCGGGCTCCTTCAGGAGGCGGTTATCATTTCTGGTTTCCAAGGTGACCTGGATGACAGAGTAGCTGTCAGAGTTATAGTTTTCTCTCTTTTGAGGGACAGTATGTTAGACAGGTGATCTAAGCGGATACTGAGGAAGGCATGGTGCAGGATGCTGATTAAATTCAATGGATGATACGGTCTAAGAAGTTTGTTGGATTTGGAGTTCATTTGTGAAATGGGTCCCATAAAATATCCAGACAAATTCTAAGACAGGTATTGCTTATTTCGAGAGATAGTTTTTCTCTGCGAAGTTGAGATATAGAGAGACAAAGATAGAAATACTGGAGCGGATCCACTCACTGAGGTTATTTCTCGAATGCGATAGTTTCATAAACGGGCTTTGCGAGAATAATTAGTAGAGAAGTTGGGCGTTCGGTATCACACGGGCTGTGAGTAAGCGACACTGCAATAATTAGCCTTGAGTGCAAGTGGGAGATTGTTAGCTATAGTGCCCTCAAGTAAATTATTGTAATCGTAGGCACGCGATAATGATGATTGAGGGAGGACCTATATGGGTAGAACAGTCTTACTCAAAATGATAGTATGCTATCTGGTTTGTCTCTATCATCATGTACATGCTTTATATGGTATTACAGATCACTATTACATGTTGATAGAGCTTATAGGATTCTTGCTTGACTACCAGCATTATGATGGCGATCATATACGTGGGAGCTGGATGGTCTACAAGAACATCCTTAAATGTCCCTAGTCGAGGGAGTATATCATGAGATGTCAAGTACCACACCAGATATGGCTTTTGCACTGGCTGAAATAAGTATATATTAATCCAATCCTGGAGAAACATTGGGAATCAGTTATGAACATAAGTGGATGTTCTTGGTATATGGTAACAGCAGGCTCCTTCAAGAGGCGGTTATCATTTCTGGCTTTCAAGGTGACCTGGATGACAGAGTGACTGTCAGAGTTATAGTTTTCCTTCTTTTGAGGGGCAGTATGTTGGACAGGTGGTCCATGCGGATACTGAGGAAGGCATGGTGCAGGATACTGATTAAATTCAGTGAATGATACGGTCTTAGAAGTTTGTTGGATTTGGAGTTCATTTGTGAACTGGGTCCTATCAAATATCCAGACAAATTCTAAGACAGATATTGCTCATTTCAGGAGATAGTTTTTCTCCGCAAAGTTGAGATATAGAGAGACAAAGATAGAAACACTGGAGCGGATCCACTCACTGAGGCTATTTCTCGAACACAATAGTTTCATAAACGGGCTTTGCGAGACTGATTAGTAGAGAAGTTGGTTGTTCGGTATCACACGGGATGTGAGTAAGCGACACCGCAATAATTAGCCTTGAGTGCAAGTGGGAGATTGTTGGCTATAGTGCCCTCAAGTCAATTATTGTAATCGCAGGCACGTGATTATGATGATTGAGAGAGGACCTATACAGGTAGAACAGTCTTACTCAAAATGATAGTATGTTATCTGGTTTGTCTCTATCATCATGTACATTCTTTATGTGGTATTACAGATCACTATTACATATTGATACAGCCTATAGGATTCTTGCTTGACTACCAGCATTATGATGGTGATCATATACGTGGGAGATGGGTGGTCTATAAGCACATCCTTAAATGTCCTTAGACGAGGGAGTATCGAGACTGGGCATCGATACTCCGGAGTAGACTAGTGTATACTTTTCGAGACCCCGACAAGGGGCGGTGGCCGGTCTCACAAGCCATTGGTGTCAGTCAGACACCTTAGATAGTATATGGGTGCTCATTGGGTTATGAGTACACTGGACGGACTCGCCGGGAACATGCTATTTGGTATTATACCTATTGTCATATAGCAGTTCCCAGGTGACATGGGTACAGGTTAGTCTGTCAACCTGAGATCGTCATTTGTCTCGTATGAGTTCCCACTGTGCTTTGATTACTGCCCTACCACGGCTCAAAGGAGTCGTGCAAATAGGTTTTAGTTGGGTACAGTCCCGAGCCACATGGAGGCGGTGAGCGGATCATCGGGGATTCGTCTCTCCCGGTATTGGGGGCTGACGTTGCGCAGTGCACGGGTGGCCATCACCAGAAATCCTTGGCCAAGGTAGACGAGAATTACTGATTTAGATCAGTAGTTTCTCAGTGGGTGATGGGCTTCATACCGACACGAAATATCGCGTTATTAGGGGTCTGACTTTATCCGCCCCCTAGACTCGATATGCGATACTCTTAGACGAACGGACCGGACTATACGGAGTTGTCACGGACAGGCTCAGTAGGGATTCGGATGAGTTTACTCGTCGACCTTCCTTTCGCTCAATACATGGGTAGTCGTTACGTACAGCTAATGCCACTGACGTGCTTGTGGTTAAACCCACTGCTAGCATATTTACGAGTCTTTAGAGTCCCATACAGAGGGTTTCCCTGGTTCTGGCGAAATGATGTAGTAGCCGTATTGGATACATGCAGGGTTCTGATCGATTGATTGTATTATGTACCAGGACTTTCAATCGGACAGTTTATAATACTAGCCGGCTCGGGTTTGAGCCAGATTATTAAATCAGGTATTGATTTAATAATTTGCATGTATGTATTTCGATATGTATATTCTAGTATTATGTTCTTTGTGTTATTCTATCTTTTCGGGTATTCGTATTTCGGTATGAATACAGGTATGTATATACAGTAGAATATAATCCGTATTTATACGGATAACATTCTAGAAGGTGGACACCTCATTTAGATTTTACCCATTTATTATAAATGGGAAATGAGGTGGATAAAGGAGGGAGGGGAGTATGGTGAGAACCATGCTTTTATAGTGTTGTACAAATGAATTGTTAATTCATTTGTGCAAACTATTCAAGCATGGGCTTGATTTTAAATTGAAAAAATATGTTTTACAAAACCTAGCATGATTATTTCTCTCTCCATGGATGGCTCATTATTTTTGAGATGAGGAAACACTCTCACTATCATGCTTCACTTTCCTCTCTGGTTTCCATGAGTTCCTCCACCTTCATCTTCAACCTCCTCTCTATAATCTCTTGTGTTGAGAATCAAGAGAGGAGGTAAGATAGATAAACACTTGGATCACTTCACTACATCCTAGGCACTCTAGATTAGCAACCTAGAGTCCCTAGTTGCTTCACTTGATCATTGGTGTGGAGCTAGAGCCATGAGCTATATCTCTCGGGTGGATCATCTTCGACGGAGGAAGACTGGCGGCCAAGTTCAGTCGAGGACGCCTCAAGGAGCTTATGAAGATGGTAGAAGATCGAAGGACATGGTTCGTTCGGTATAACACTTCTATCACAATAGTTTAGCTCTTTGTTTGTTTGCTAGTATAGGTTTATGGTTCGATCTAGACGGATTCGTTAGCGCTTATAAAAACATCATTTTTGTTCCGCATCGGCCACGGTAGATGGCCAGGGCGCTATCGTAACCCAACATTCCTTAAACTAATTATTCTCCTCAAACATGGTGACAAAGGACCGAGATATTCTTAAACTAGAAATTCGCCTCAAACATGGAGGCAACGGACCGAGATGTCCCTAAACTAATAAAGGACCGAGATGTACTTAAACTAGAAATTCGCCTCAAATATGGCGACAAAGGACCGAGATGTCCTTAAACTAGAAATTCGTCTCAAATATGGCGACATTGGACCGAGAAGTCTTTAAACTAACAACGGACCGAGATGTCCTTAAACTAGAAATCCGCCTCAAATATAGCGATAAAGGACCGAGAAGTCCCTAAACAAATTATCTGCCTCAAATATAGAAAAAAAGGAACGAGATTTCCCTATACTAGAACTTCGCCTCAAATATGGTGACATTGGACGAAAAGTCCCTAACTAAAATTTCACCTCAAACATGGAGATAATGGACCGAAAATTCCCTAAACTAAAATTTCGCCTCAAACATGGCGATAATGGACCGGAATGTCCCGAAACTAGTGCATCGCCCCAAATACAGCGATACATTCTCTTGGAATCTATATTGCAATCGAAGTCTTGGCAGGAAAGATTGCAACGCGGTCCCGCTGGCTACATAGCTAATCCAGCGATGAAGCCACCCTCAAAACCCACCGGCAAATACGTGGGTCACCTGCGACGAAGCTATTTTCGAGAGTTTTGCCATTAAATTTTTTGTAAAAAAACGGTATGTCTACAAGCAAAATGGGCACGGATAAAAACCCGAAAGGACGCCGTGTGTAAAAACAGTAGGACTGCCGGCGAGTTTGTGAAAACTCGGAAAGGGCGCAAACTCGTAAAATAAAACATTCATATACACTTGCAAAGTCCTCTCGACCTTATGAGGAGAAAATACCTGCGTGGGATCTTTACGACTCATAAAGGAGCAACACACTTAGGAATCCTCATGATTCCTAAGGAGAAATTACACTTGCGAGATCCTCACGACTCGTAAGGAGAATTCCCCTTGTGAGACCCTCACGGCTCATAAGATTCAAAAGCCTTAAGCTTCAGGGATCTGAACCTGTTTCTTAAGCCGTTATATCCCCCAAATTGCCCTACAGACGGTCCAATATTAACCCTTGTATACAATCCATGGACACGAATAAACATTTCCCCACCAAGTTCTACCAATGATGAGAAATGTTCTCATATGGTGAACGACACTTGTAAGTCCTCTCGACTTATAAGGAGAAAATACTCTTGCAAGATCCTTTCGGCTTACAAGAGAAAATATCACTTGGGAATCCCCACGATTCTTAAGGAGAAAATACACCTACGAGATTCTCACGACTCGTAGGGAGAAATACCTTTATAAGACCCTTACGACTCATAAAGTCAAAAGCCTTAATCGACGGGATCCTAACCCTGTTTGCTAAGCCACCTTTGTTCAAATCAACAAAAGCAAATGATGAGTCACTCCTTGCAATATTCCAGTCATAGCGATACTAATGCCTAAACGGGCGTCAAACTCCAAGTCCTTTCACGGAAAATGATGATTCGCTTCTGGCAATATTCCAGTTGTAGCGATACTGATGCCAAGGTTGGTATCAGATTCTAAACTCGCAATAAAAAACAGCAGCAAGTAGCAAAAAATTGCATATAAAAACAACCAAAATTATGGGGCAACTCGCAATAAAAATTAGCGAGTAAAAAAATATATGCTTATAAAAATAGCCGAAATATTTGGGCAACTCGTAATAAAAAGCAGCGAGTAAAAATATAAAAAAAAAATAGCTGAAATGATTGGGCATCGCGAAAAATAGCCGAAAAGATTGGGCAATCGCGACTTTCGTGATATGAAAAGCTGAAAAGATAGAGCATCGCGGCAATCAAAAAATAAAATAAAATTTCCTCTGCCCTGCAAATATTTCCATGCAGACTCTTGTATGCAATCCATGGGAACAAATGAAAGAAAGGGAAACATACTTTCCTACCAAGCTCCTTCAAAGGGAGAGCCAGATATTGACGGCAAAATCTACAGCCTAAAGATCAGCTCGACGTTCTTCTCATTCCAACAGGGTGTAGATGCGACGTCAAAAAAGGCTCCAAGGAACCAAATCAAAAAGGAGTGATGGCAAAATCCCAGCTCCAACTCGACGTTCCTTCTCGGTGCAGACGCAACATCAACAAACAATAGTGGAGTGATAGTAAAAATCCTAGCTCCAGCTCGACGTTCTTCTCATTCCAGCTGGATGCGACGCAACATTAACAAAAGACCTAAGGGTCGAAACAAAAATGGAGCAATGGTATATTCCTAGCTCCGGACATTAACTGCAATACATACAGCATAGAAGTCTTACAGATGTCTACCCTACTTCAGCAAAGAATCGGCGCGACATCGTTAAAAAAAATGAAGCAACGGCATATTCCCAGCTTCAGGTCTTGAAGGCAACTCATATATGTTAGTTATGTATATGCCCTAGAGGCCATTGTTGTATATAAGATGTATATTATAATGGATGCTTGGATATATATAGAGAGGACTTTCTTGCTCGACATGATAGTATGCTATTTGGTTTTACTTTATCTTAACATGTTGACTTATATATTGTTTATTGTCTTACTCTCACATGTTGATAAAGCCTTTAGGATCTGTACTCGACTACTGGGACTATGATGAGATCATACTAGTGGGGCCATGGTAGTCGATGAGTACATCCTATAACTGTTCCTAGTCGAGGGTATATCGAGACAGGGCATCGATACACCAGAGTAGACTAGCGTATACGCATCTTGACCCATATGATGGGCAATAGATGATCCCATATCCATCAGTGTTTTGACATCAAGGATGGTGTACGGGTGCTCAGTGGAGACTGGGTACACTGGACGGACTCGCCGAGAACTCCCAGATGGTGATATACCATACGTCAGATGGAAGTTCTCCGGTGACACTGGTACAGGGTAGTCTGTAGACCCGAGATCGTCATAGAGTCTTGTGTGATTCCCACTGTGCTTTGATTCCCACCTTACCATGTCCAAAAGAGTGTGCAAAACGGTGGCTTTTGGGTGCAGTCCTGAATCACATGGAGGCAATGAGCGATAGGAGGGGATTCGTCTCTCCCGGTATAGGGAGTTGATGTTGTGCTGTGTTCGATTGGCTATAACTGGAAGTCCCTAGCCAGGGCTGATATAGAGATTTACTGGTAAGTGTTTCCGGTAGTTTCTCGACCCGTTATGAGCCTCATATCGACACGACTTATCGATTACTGGGGTCTGACGTATACCACCCCTAGACTAGATATGCAACATATCAGACGAAGAGACCGGACTGTATGGGAGTGTTACTGATTGGATTCATAGGAGAATGTACAGGATAGCTTGTTGATCTTCTGATCGCTCAATACCTGGGTGGCTGTTACGTTTAGCTGACCGCTTGCAGCTTGTGGGTGTTTGATATGATCATCACCTGCTACCGGCGTATTGACGATTCTTTAGAGTCCTACACAGAGGTTTCTTGACTCAGGCAAAATGGAGTAGGGGCACATATGTGATATGTGCACGACCGAGGATAATGCGATATGAGATACCGTATTATATTCTCGCGATATTTAGATATGAGCCGGATCATCGGATCAAGTGTTGATTCGATGAATCGGTACATGATATATTAGTCGGTTATATTCGAAATAGCCGGATTGTTGGATCAAGTGTTGATTAGATGATTTAATGTATAATAATATATCTGATATATTGCATTACATTATCTAATATTGGCTCGCTTTATTATTTCATTTTCTCACGGATAATACATTGATATATATGCGATATATATTAATTGTATTATTTTCTTTTGTTACAAATATATAATATATATGTGATATATATTATTGTAACATGATATGATTAATAATAAAACATATTTAGTGGAGATTAAAAAAGGTTAGGGTTTGATTTGGGTTAGTTCCTTCTTGCACCTTCTAGAAGGATTTCTTTTGTCATGAGTTAGATATTATGGTTGATATTTTCTTATGACTCATTCTTTAACCAAACCAAACCCTAGCCCTAGTTAATTCTCTACAAAGGTTATCCTTGTCATCCTCGACCATGGTTGTATTATTATTCATATATTCATTTCATTATTCATCATAAAAGGTTTAATTCATTTTTCATCTTCTTCTTCAACCTTGAGCTTTGAGAAAGCTTACTAAGTTTTCATTTTGTGATGATTTCATGTGAGAATTTGATATAAAAAGAAAGCATAAATACTACTCCAGCATCCTCATCTAATCTAGCCAATTAGATTAGGGTGTTCACCTCATTAGAGTGAGAGAGCTTGAGTTATAGAAACTTCGACGTAGATCATCGGAGAAAAGGAACACTACAAGCTAGCATGGATCGTTCGAGTCGTGGAGCCTCTCTTGAGTCCGGGAGATCATGGATCGCGGTGAAGGGACTTCTACTCGGAGCTTATGAAGCGAAGGAGCGGACTACAAAGGTTGTAATCCCTCACACTTAGTTGTAAAGATGTTTACTTGCATGTTAAACCCTAATAATCTAGCAAAGATCTCGGCTTTGGGTTGTTCGGCACGTCTAAATTTTTATTCGGGTATGTTTGATGCCTTATTAACCCTTATAAGCATGCCTAGGAACCCTACAGTGGTATCAGAGCCTAGCTAGAGCATTAGGTGACGTGTATACGAAGTTAAAACTCCGATCGAACCCCGAAACGACGAAACGAACCCCTCTCTGGACAATTTTTAAAAATGTGATTTTTTCTGTATTAAAAATACCTAAAAAATCAGCAAGGAATTATAAGTAATACTATGAAAAACGAGGAGGTAAACCGTACGGACCGCCGCGAAACCGCGGCAGTACCCTGCTTGTGCCGCGGATCCGCGGCCGTACACTTGTGTTTGACTTTTCTTTTGGCACAGTTATGACCGTAGCTGCTAGTTCATATTTCTGGGTATTTTTAATCTGACTCAAGTGTTGAGTGTTCTGAGGATTATTTTTAATTCGTTGATTCGATCGGAAAATTTAATTTCGTTCTATTTTCCAGATATTTAGAAACTGTTAAAATGTTTGAACGGATATCATTAACTCACTTTTTCCCGGTACGAAAAACTTTCAAGTGTTGAATTTTTCTTGGGTTTAAATCTTTCGGAAAAACGTGCAAGTAACGCGGTGGTCCCTCTAGAAGAACACAAACCTTAACTCGATTATGTGACCGTCTGAACCGCCTCTAAACCTTAGGGTTTGGGGCAGTACGGCGTGCCATATGTGAGGCATTGGCTTGACCCTTCTACGGCTGGACCATCGGTACTATGACATATTCTGGGATTATTTGAACTCCGCTCAAGTGTTGAGCTATTTAGGAAATCTTGGGTATTTGATTATTCGATCGGAAAGTTTAATACTATCTATTTATCTGGAATGTGATACAATATGTGGAATTCATACAGTTAGCCATGAAATGCGAAGTATGTGATATTTCGGATTTACGATGTCTAAAGAGTTTGTGGATTCTAAATGTTGTAGTTTTACAATTTCTTTTCTGTTACCATAAGCGTAGTATATGGGGTATCGCCGGCTTCGTTACTATACATTAACGACAATCGGGATACGCATACTTGCTTATGTTGATGATATGAGATATTATGTGTTGCTGTGATATGTTATATTGGATCGTCGTGTTCTGAATAGCCGGGGGTTTTATGTGAGATGAGGGTTTTTATTTTCATTCATGTAAAATTCATTTGTATGTAATATTCTTTTATTGGGGCACTTCCGGGATGAGGTTGATGTCACCAGTGTATATTATTTACTTTTCCGTATTAGGTAGACCCAAGGAGGGGAGCACAAGTAACCGGGTTCTAGGGTCCAGTGGGAGGCCATCTCGAGGAGTCGAGACCGGGTCTCCTAACCCTAGAATTGGCAGTGTTGCTTGCTGCTCTCGTAGGGGTCTAGGGATGTGGGTTTGGCTATTCATCGCGACCGTGGAATCCGTGTTTTATACCGGCTCGTATTAAAAACACGGACATCCTAGTATATCCAATATTTCATATATGTTCTTCTGCTGCAATGTTCTGTGATGAGATCATATTACTGCCTGAGACGAATGCTTATACTATATATATATGCTGATATATAAATATTTCTGCTTTCGTTTCTTCTGTGATGCTTAGGAAGCATAAGCTGATGGGATTTATTAATGAGATTAATAAAAGAAAAGAAACCTAAAAGATGTTGTAGAATCAAAACTTTATAAAAAGGGTAGCTACAGTTTTGCTTTGCATAGCGGTATATATGATATACCCTGCACCTTATTCGATGAGGAAAGAGCCGAGATCCCTTCACCGGGAGTGACCTATTTAGCAAAACTGGAAGATGCTACAAACCCGCGGTTTAGTTTTTGATAGCTTATATAGTTCTTGCTTTGCACAGCGGTATATATGATATATCCTGCACCTTATTCGATGGGGAAAGAGCCGAGATCCCTTCACCGGGAGTGACCTCTTTAGCGAAACTAGAAGTCTCAAAAACACTCCTTTTCAAAAATCACTTGATTCTACGACGATATCAAGTTCATTACGCTCATGGTTTTCTGAAAAACCTGCGTAGCCCTCCGTCATTTCAGATAAAGACTATTCAGTACTCATGCTACGTTTGTTGGCCTTTGTCAAGGCGTAGTGTGCGGTAGCCGACTAGTACTTATCTGTTTAAACATGTGATGTGATTGGATTAGGGTATTCGTACGACCTTGTTGGCATTTATCAAGGGTCGTGCGGGTGGGTTTATTTCAATCAAGAAATGACGGGTTGAACTTGACTAGCTTCCTATAGTTTGTTGGCCTTTGTCAAGGTCATAGGGGTTAGGGGCAAAAGTATTATCAGGAATTTCAAGTGTTGAAATTTGCAATGAGATTGCATACCTTCTATGAGATAGATGGATCCTGATACCCACTACGAGTAAAAGTTACTTCTGGGAGAATTTTACACAGGACAATTAGCCGATCAAGTAAGTGTCTAGAAAAGTGTTAACAGGGTTAAGCTTCTGGGAAGACGAGGTTTATTTTAATTAGGTCCGTGCGAAAGCACGGGGAACCTCCCTCAAGTACCAACACTGATCTGGCTGAAAAGATTGACGAAATTATAGGGTGTGATTAATCCCGGCTAATCTTACCTTTTAGGGTTTGAAGGAAGATTTGATAAAAACAGTGGGAGACATCCTGATTAGATAAGATAATAACCAATCTAATCTTGCAAGAGCATACGCTGAAGTGTTTCTTTCTCTCTTTCTCCAGGTAGCGACCGTGTCAGGACTTAATCAAGATAATAATATGGATGTATTGACTGAACCCGCTTATTATACTGAGCAAGGGAACGTTGGTCCCGTTTTTTCTTATAAGAGTTATAAGAATGAACAGGGAATAGGAGAATATCTGGATTCTCACGCCGTCCAAACAAAGAACATGCATGTTGATGCAGCTTCTTCGGGTGTGTTAGTTATTGAGAACTGTTTCTCAGTTCACCCTACGTCCTGGGTATTAGATACCGGATCAGGATCCCACATATGTAATTTGTTACATGGGCTACGTAAAGGTAGAGAACTGGGAAAAGGTGATCATTCCGTACAAGTTGGGAATGGTACAAGTGTTGCAGCCAAAGAGTTGGCGAATATCACCTTGTATTACCAAGTAGTAATACGCTGATTCTGAATGAGTGCTATTATATACTGAACATGATGTGCAACATTATATCAGTTTCTTTATTAAGTAAAGAAGGATATAATTTTGTAGTACAGGATAATGTTATGAACATATTCCTGAATCAAAAGGTGATTGGATCAGGCTCGTTACATAATGGCATATTCATTCTCAATCAAAATACATTCCTTAATATACAAAACACAAACAAGAGGATGAGTTCAGAAATGAACGAATCCTTCTTGTGGCATTGTAGACTTGGTCATATCAATGCGACACGACTAGCTAAGTTACATAAGGATGGATATTTGAATCCGTTCGAATTATCATCTTATGATACTTGTCATTCATGTCTCAAAGGCAAAATGACCAAAGCTCCGTTTAGTGAACACGGAGAAAGAGTTACCGAACTCTTAGGGCTGGTACATAGTGATGTATGCGGTCCCATGTCTACACATGCCAAGAATGGTTCTTCCTACTTCATTACATTCACTGACGATCTCTCAAGATTCGGATATGTATTCCTGATGAAACACAAGTCTGAACCTTTTGATAAATTCAGAGAATATAAGTACGAAGTAGAGAACCAAACGGGAAAAAGTATTAAGATTCTTCGATCTGATCGAGGAGGTGAATACTTAAGCAATGAGTTCCTAGATTATCTAAAAGAAAATGAGATTCTCTCTCAGCTTACTCCTCCTTATACACCACAGCACAACGGTGTATCGGAACGGAGGAATCGCACCCTATTAGATATGGTGCGCTCGATGATGAGTACAGCTGAGTTACCTATTTCCTTCTGGGGGGTATGCACTGGAGACAGCAGCATACCTATTGAATCAAGTTCCAACTAAATCTGTACCTACCACACCATATGAGAAATGGAGTGGGAAGAGACCATGTCTTAAACGAGTTAAGATATGAGGTTGTCTGGCCTATGTCAAAAGGAAAAATCCAGACAAACTCGAGGCACGGTCAATTCTATGCAAGTTTGTGGGATATCCCAACATTCACATGGATATCTTTTATACCATCGCGAGGAACAAAAGGTGTTTGTTTCTCGACATGCCACCTTTTTAGAAAAGGAATTTCTTGCAAAAGAGATTAGTGGCTTTGAGGTAGAACTGGAAGAAGTTCCAGCAACACAAACTGCAACTGAAGATTTAGTGGAACTAGAGGATTCAGTAGTACCCGACGAACCCCAGCTTCTCCACCGATATAGTAGGGTTTCTCATCCACCTGAGAGATACTACGGTTTTCTCATTGATGGTGGGAGCGAGGATTGCATCATGGAAGATGATGACCCGACTAGTTTCGAGCAGGCCATCACGAGTGGTGACTCTGTGAAATGGCTGGATGTAATGCGATCTAAGATGGAATCAATATACACCAACAAAGTATGGACTTTGGAAAATGCTCCTGAAGGGGTAAAACCCATTGGGAGCAAGTGGATCTTTAAAAAGAAAATTGGTGTAGATGGAAAAGTTGAGACTTTCAAAGCTAGACTTGTTGCAAAGGGTTTTCGTCAACAACCAGGTGTGGATTATGACGAAACCTTTTCTCCAGTGGCTATGCTTAAGTCCATCCGGATCTTGCTTGCCATTGCTGCATACCATGATTACGAAATCTGGCAGATGGATGTTAAGACTACCTTTCTAAATGGTGATTTAGAAGAGAGCGTATACATGACTCAGCCAGAGGGCATCGCAGATAGTGGGAGCAGCGGAAAAGTGTGCAAGCTGCTTAAATCCATTTATGGGTTAAAGCATGCATCGCAGAGTTGGAACATCTGTTTTGATGTTGTAGTCAAAGAGTTTGACTTCATCAAAAATATAGATGAACCTTGTATCTATAAGAAGGTTGCAGAGAGTAAGGTAGTCTTCCTCGTATTGTACGTCGATGACATACTCTTGATAGGAAATGATGTTTCT
Source organism: Agapanthus africanus (assembly GCA_030015575.1). NCBI lineage: Eukaryota > Viridiplantae > Streptophyta > Magnoliopsida > Asparagales > Amaryllidaceae > Agapanthus > Agapanthus africanus. Next base: position 671,806,331 of record JASDDO010000014.1, read on the forward strand.
ATGCTGCAATCAGTCAAGCTCTTCTTATCATAAAGATTCTCAATGAAAGATCTAGGTGATGCCTCCTGCATACTGGGAATTATGATCTATAGAGATAGATCTAAACGGATACTGGGATTGTCCCAATCCAGGTACATTGACACCATACTAAAGAGGTTTAGTATGGAAGAATCCAAGCGTGGGAACCTACCCACGATCTCTGGACTCACTCTCTCCAAAGAGATGTCTCCCAAGACTGATTTGGAGAGAGCTCGCATGCAAGGGATACCCTATGCTTCGGCAGTAGGCTCTATCATGTATGCGATACTATGTACCAGACCCGATGTAGCATACTCACTAAGTGTAGTGAGTCGGTATCAGGCAGATCCAGGAGTGAGTCACTGGATAGCTGTGAAGAACATTCTCAAGTACTTGCGAAGGACTAAAGAGATGTTCTTGGTGTATGGTAACGGAGAACTCCAGGTGGAGTCCTTTACCGATTCAAGCTTCCAAAGTGATAAAGACGACTCTAAGTCGCACTCGGGATTTGTCTTTACCCTCAATGGAGGGGCGGTATGTTGGAAGAGTTCCAAACAGGATACCGTTGCAGACTCGACGATGGAGGCTGAATACATCGCTGCCAACGATGCTGCCAAAGAGGCTGTCTGGATGAAGAAGTTCATTAGTGAACTTGGTGTGGTTCCATCCATTGAGCATCCAATACCTTTGTATTGCGATAATAATGGAACTGTGGCTTTGGCCAAGGAACCCAGGTCCCATCAAAAGTCCAGACATATTCTAAGGCGGTATCACCTGATCAGGGAGATAGTTGATCGCCGGGAGATCGAGGTCAGGAGAGTAGATACGAAGGACAACACTGCGGATCCATTCACGAAGGCTATTCGCCAGATACAGTTTGAGAGATTATTCGGGATGCTAGGTATGAGATACTACAGCAGCTGGCCTTAGTGCAAATGGGAGATTGTTAGTTATGTATATGCCCTAAAGGCCATTGTTGTACATATGATGTATATTATAATGGATGCTTGGATATATATAGAGAGGACTTTCTTGCTCGACATGATAGTATGCTATTAGGTTTCACTTTATCTTAACATGTTAACTTATATATTGTTTACTGTCTTACTCTCACATGTTGATAAAGCCCTTAGGATATGTACTCGACTACTGGGACTATAATGAGATCATACTAGTGGGGCCATGGTAGTCAATGAGTACATCCTATAACTGTTCCTAGTCGAGGGTATATCGAGACAGGGCATCGATACACCAGAGTAGACTAGCGTATACGCATCTTGACCCATATGATGGGCGATGGATGATCACATATCCATCGGTGTTTTGACATCAAGGATGGTGTACGGGTGCTCAGTGGAGACTGGGTACACTGGACGGACTCTCCGAGAACTCCCAGATGGTGATATACCACACGTCAGATAGCAGTTCTTCGGTGACACTAGTACAGGATAGTCTGTAGACCCGAGATGTCATAGAGTCTTGTGTGATTCCCACTGTGCTTTGATTCCCACCTTACCACGTCCAAGAGGGTGTGCAAAACGGTGGCTTTTGGGTGCTGTCCCGAATCACATGGAGGCAATGAGCGATAGGAGAGGATTCGCCTCTCCCGGTATAGGGAGTTGATGTTGTGCTGTGTTCGATTGGCTATAACTGGAGGTCCCTGGCCAGGGCTGATATAGAGATTTACTGGTAAGTGTTACCGGTAGTTTCTCGACCCGTTATGACCCTCACATCGACACGACTTATCGATTACTGGGGTCTGACGTATACCACCCCTAGACTAGATATGCAACATATTAGACGAAGAGACTGGACTGTACGGGAGTGTTACTGATTAGATTCACAGGAGAATGTACAGGCTAGCTTGTTAATCTTCTGATCGCTCAATACCTGGGTGGATGTTACGTTTAGCTGACCGCTTGCAGCTTGTGGGTGTTTGATATGATCATCACCTGCTACCGGCGTATTGACGATTCTTTAGAGTCCTATACAGAGGTTTCTTGACTCAGGCAAAACGGAGTAGGGGCACATATGTGATATGTGCACGACCGAGGATAATGCGATATGAGATACCGTATTATATTCTCGCGATATTTAGATATGAGCCGGGTCATCGAATCAAGTGTTGATTCGATGAATCAGTACATGATATATTAGTCGGTTATATTCGATATAGCCGGATTATCGGATCAAGTGTTGATTCGATGATTTAATGTATAATAATATATATGATATATTGCATTACATTATCTAATATTGACTCGCTTTATTATTTCATTTTCTCACGGATAATACATTGATATATATGCGATATATATTAATTGTATTATTTTCTTTTGTTACAAATATATAATATATATGTGATATATATTATTGTAACATGATATGATTAATAATAAAACATATTTAGTGGAGATTAAACAAGGTTAGGGTTTGATTTGGGTTAGTTCCTTCTTGCACCTTCTAGAAGGATTTCTTTTGTCATGAGTTAGATATTATGGTTGATATTTTCTTATGACTCATTCTTTAACCAAACCAAACCCTAGCCCTAGTTAATTCTCTACAAAGGTTATCCTTGTCATCCTTGACCATGGTTGCATTATTATTCATATATTCATTTCATTATTCATCACAAAAGGTTTAATTCATTTTTCATCTTCTTCTTCAACCTTGAGCTTTGAGAAATCTTACTAGGTTTTCATTTTGTGATGATTTCATGTGAAAATTTGATATAAAAAGAAAACATAAATACTACTCCATCATCCTCATCTAATCTAGCCAATTAGATTAGGGTGTTCACCTCATTAGAGTGAGAGAGCTTGAGTTATAGAAACTTCGACGTAGATCATCGGAGAAAAGGAACACTACAAGCTAGCATGGATCGTTCGATCCGTGAAGCCTCTCTTGAGTCCGGGAGATCGTGGATCGCTGCGAACGGACTTCTACTCGGAGCTTATGAAGCGAAGGAGTGGACTAAAAAGGTTGTTATCCCTCACACTTAGTTGTAAAGATGTTTACTTGCATGTTAAACCCTAATAATCTAGCAAAGATCTCGGCTTTGGGTTGTTCGGCACGTCTAAATTTTTATTCGGGCATGTTTGATGCCTTATTAACCCTTGTAAGAGTGCCTAGGAACCCTACAATATAAAGCCTAAAAGACTATCGGAGATCATCCTACACCAGTGTGGAGTGGTTATGACTCATCGGGGCTCCAAACTGAGCCTAACCTCAAGTACAAAGCGTCATGGAAAATTCCTAACATTTGCTCTTCCGATGGTAATATGACATAAGGAGATTACTTGAAGACATCTTGTCCAGCCCCCGAAAGGATCGGAGACACGACAGTCATGGTGCTACTCGAACAACGGCTTAAAGACCGCATATCGAGGAATACATCAGCCAGCGCGACGGTACCACGGACTAAAACCTAAGTACTACAAGCCTAACGGACCTCCTTCGTAAAGAATGGGGGTTATCTGCATATAACGTTAGGACAAGTTTGCCTGTAAACCCAAAGGAGGTAAACGAAAAAACTCTGAAATGAGTACATAAACTAGAGACTCCGAGATGAGTGAATAAACTACAAACTCCGAAATGAGTACATAAACTAGAGACTCCGAAACGAGTGAATAAACTATAAACTTCAAAATAAGTACATAAACTAGAAACTCCAAGATGAGTGAATAAACTACAAACTCCGAAATGAGTACATAAACTACAAACACCGAAATGAGTATATAAACTACTTTACGCCAAATCAAAACATCAAAGGATAGAGAGGTGTAAGCATGATATAAAATATGTCTTTTATTCATAAATCCAAATGAATACAAGATACAAAAAAAGGGAAAAGAAAAGAAGAAAGAAAGATATACAGCGACAAAGTATTCAAGAAGGCAGGCGGTTCAATAAGCCAACTAGATCGTCATTTTTCCGTCGAACTTCCGCCTCAAGCTCTAGCAATGCCGCAAGCTGAGTCCCTGCCTGTGCCTATTGTTTTTGGTATGAAGAAAACCGATTCTCAAGCTTTTTCTCAACAGTCTTATGAGTCTCAACCATCTCGTGTGTAAAAATGATGGCTTTATTAGGAGCCACCACCTCCGTAATGGCCTCCTAAAGGACCCGCCAAATTTCATAGGCCTGGGTAGTCTTGGTAGTGAGCTGGGCTTAAAGTTCCCCCAAAGCCTTCGAAGCCAACTCCCTTGCTGAAAACTTCTGGTTGAGCCTTTTCTCGCAAAACTGGAGATTGGCCACGCACCGATCGATCCACCCACGCAAGCTGGCCTTTATGGATAGGATATCAGAAGGGAGGCGTATGCATTTAACTCCATGTACGGAAGCCTCCACTTGACAGCAATATTCGACCCAAGTACGCACTAGTGTCTCGTCATGGTAGGTGGTAAGAACGGACAACGAAGCATTAGCTTCAACAGCAAATTTTTCAGCCATGACGGAAGTGCCAGCGCGAAGATCTTCAATAAGAGTCGCCGGTGAGTGAATGGTCTGTTTTTCCATCCTCTCAGACATGCGTTTGACGTAAGGGCCGGGTGGCATGCAAATCCGGGACTCTAGTGGAGTCAAGGCTGGCAAAGCTGTGAAAATGCGTGTATGGTTATCCACCTTTCCGAACAAGGAATAAGTAAAAGAATGCCAGTGCTAAAGCGTCACTTACCTATGGCCACAAAAGGCGGATCTGAGAGATCCCCAGGCCCATCAAGAACTTCAATTTCGTCATCAGTCTCTAGTACTGTGGTTTAAAATAAAGGGGCACATCAGCGTCATCATGAAAATATAAAACGGAAAGACAAAGGAATACCAACCTTAGCCAGAAAAAAGGACGATACTCTGGGGGGTATCATGTGCGGGGCCGCTATATTAAGTAAATGCTGGAAGGTTTCTTCTGGAGAAAGATCTACAATAAAAGACGCCAGCTCCCGCAATTTTGAGGAAAAGAAAGGGTTAGACATATTGAGAAGTCGTTAAAAACAAAAATATATTTATGGATTACCTCCGATACTTCGTCCATTCTGGACTGGAGGGATAGCAGCTTCAGTAATCTCTTCTACACCCTCCAGTGCGTCGCTAGAAATATTTACAGAGTCTATGGCCGGTCTGGCGACCTCTGCTGGAGGAATAAAGGCCGTCACCAAAGGCTCTGAGGCGCGATCTGAACTCAAAAATGTGCCCGCTGCAGAAGGACCTACGGAGGAAAATTGTGTAAAGACGATATGATACGAAAGTAATATAAATTATCTGCTGAGAAGGACGTAAAAGATACATACCGATACGCCAGGAAGCCTGAAGAATAGCCTTTTCGAGCCGCTTCACTTTTCTGTTTAGTCGCACTCGTCGGGCTTCAATTGAAGATAAATCCCTACCCGCCTTCAGAGCAGCCTCGTCTTCAGAAGCAGCCGAAATTGGCTGTTTTGAGAGCCCGTTCTTCTTCCAGCGTCAGAGGAACCACCAGTAACATAGGCGGGGCCTGATCAACATCTCGGAATTCAACAGGGGAAAGCATCCCTTCTTGGGGTGCACGGTTTCGGCTTCATCCTGTGAACACTTCAAAGCCTCAGCCAACTGAACGACTTCCTTAGCGGATGTACCAGGAAAGAGGAGACCGTCGTCTGGTTCATGCACAGATATAGGCTCATCCTGAAGAGCCTCAGACTCGAGTAAGGCATCAAGTAGATCGGCGGACGATTTCTTCCTCCTTTTAGGGCCCGAGCTAGCACTAATAGAAGGGCACTTCCTCCCTTTCGGCTCTTTTGCACGGCGCTGCCCAACCTCACCTTCGGTGTCCGCCTTTGGTGACGCCGCTGCTGGTACTTTATCAGGAATCATTTCCCCAGCTCTAGTGCGAACCGGCATACCAATAGTGCGGGGGACTGATTCCCTCCGAGCGGCTTTAGGAATAGGCACTGAATCGCTGTCCCTCAAAGGAGGCAAACAACCGATCGTGGCCGCAATGGAGTGCTGATGGCTTGAGCTGGAGCAGAGGCTTTACACTCAAAGAGCACTCGCCTCTCCTCTGCGATGATAAGACTAACACGGTGGCGATATCAGCCCTTGAAGGGTCCCACGGGCCTTAGAAGATAGTCAGGCTCTGGGATCATGAAGAGGGAACCCATATTCAACCACATGAAATGATGGATGACGTCGCGAGCAGCCTCCAGCGAGAGAGTAGGCTCAACTAAAAAGGCTTCGAGGGGGACACCCTGGTTGTAACTTAACTGCTGGGCGAAGCGATGCAGATTATACCACATGAAGAGAGCAGTGTCATTTAGGCAGAACACTAAGTACCCCGGCCTGATTGAATATAAATGCATGATCTCTTTATGTTTTAAAGCCGGAACCTCATTCTTCGACAAATCGAATAACTGTTGAACGAGCCCCGCAAGCGTAAAGAGAACTCGATCATTGAAAACCATCCTGCCTTCATTTGAATACGGATTAAGCAATACGCGCAGAGCCCTTAACTTAGGTCGGATCAGGAGCGGAAGCATCGTCCAGCCTCATGACTCGCAGGAAGGTATATGACTTATAGAAACCAGGACGCCGGTGTGCAACAAATACGCCTAACACATGCATCTCAATCCATGATGTGAAGTAGTGGAGAGAGAAATTCACAGTGTCTGCACCTGGATTCGAAGTGTTGGCGGCAGTACTTAAACCATGATATAGGTGTGATAACCCTGCAACACCAATGGCCAATCACGCTCCTTCGACTATGCGATGGGCAGGATAGAAGACAGAGGCTCTCATAAAATGGCGATGCATCGGCATGGAGAACCAGCTAAGCCAGAGGCTGATGAAGCCAACAAAGAATGTTTCTTCGTCTATTTTAGGGACAGCGATTGTGTCAAATGTCACGGCTGACGAAATTAGAATATAAAACTGCGGAAAGTCTTCTTCTTTAGTCGGCAATTTCTCCAAGCCGAATCCGAAGGGATCCTCGACCTTCACGAATTTCGGAGCTTTCTTGGATAGGGCGTCTTTATGGAGAAAGCAAGCAATAAAAGCATCAAAAGTGGCACCTAGTCCTTCCGATGCCACGAATAGTCTCTCAAAAATGCCCAAGGCCTTGATTAGACTCGGGTGGTTATACTGAACAGCGTTCTCAGTTGTTAAGCCTTCAAGTACAGCTGGCATGGCAAATATATACTCGTCATGAGGCAATAATTCTTCATAGTGCTCTTCCCTTAATCGGTAGCCCTAAAATGTCCCGAAACTCCTCCAGCGAAATAGAGACTTCGCGGTCCCCTAGCAGAAACGTATTCATTGGAAGGTTCCACTGGTTCAAAAAAGCCTTGACCCACCAGACATGGGGAGCATGGTGGTAGAACAGTGATGCATACACCGCTTGATACAACCCAACTTTCTGCAACCGTGAGCGTTGGGAGGAGAGAATGTACCAGGCCTAAGGAAGGTAGCCCACTGGATGATATGGGGTAACACCTACCTTATAGATCTGCCCCCAGGGTCGGGCTTCACCCTGACATATTCGGCGTCCCATAATATCAATAGCTATTATAAGTTGATTGGGTATCCCTATCGTTGATGGCTCAAGCCGACCCGCGGGAGTCCAATTAGCCGCTTCCACCGCATAAGCAGTACGCGGACGCTCTGTCAACGATATTGAGCGGATGGGTTCTGCTGGTACTTCGCACGTAAAACTGCGGCGGCCCCTGATAATGTGACCGTACCAAACTCCCTATAGGAGAAGACTCCTATTGTCCTTATCATGTTACCTGATCATTTCCATAACTTCCTCGTCTGATGGCGACTAAGGGAAAGCGACTTCCGAGCGTGTGTAAGGGAAGTAGGGAAGTGAGGCCATTGTACCTAAAAAAATATAGAGAAACCCCATTAATAAAAAAAATGTGAGTTTGTCTCATGAGACTACTAAGTACAAAACTAGTGGGCCCCATAAAATCAAAATGGTGGCTCACCAATGATGAGGCAAGATAATCATTGTGAGAATCCAAAAGGATTCTCATTAATAAACTGTGGAGTTTTTTTTAAACATCCTCGAAAAGCAAGTTCTGTTGAAATGGGCAACAAATTCAAATCTGTGAAAAGGGTATTAAAATCCTAAAAAAGAAAATTCTCAAGAACAGAAGGGGAATAAAATTCCCAAAAGTTCCTAGATCTTACAGAGCTAAGCTCTGTAACAAAATGGAATTAAATTCCTTCAATAATGGGATTAAATCCCAGGAACCTCCATGGTGGGGAAACAAAGAAAATAGAATTAAATTCCAAGGATCCTCAAAGATCAGTGATAGGGTATACCCTAAGAGGAGAACTAACAATCCTCATTGATTCAAGACCCCAGAGTCTACTTTTTTTTATAAAAAAAGAGTTTTTTTTATATCTCCAAAAGATCAGAGAAAAGCTCTGTTGATGGATTTAAAATCCAAGGCAAGAACAAAAAGGGTTTCCTAAAAGGTGAATGTCGTTCATAATCCTTACCCAAAAGGAGTGTTTGCAGAGTTTAACTCTGAAGTGTTGGAGGCAGAGAACTAAGCTCTGGAAGGAGAATTAAATTCTCAAGGAAAAATTTATGGAAGAAGATGAAGAAACAGTGGTCATCTCAAGGGCCAAAGGCCCCATTTATAAGACGTGATGGAAGCGGTTCAGCTTCCCATTCCCCTAGGCAATCCAAATGTGATAAAGATGGACTGCATTGCACTCACGTGCAAGCCACGTGAGAGCAACGCTGGGAGGCATTTGTTCCCTCATAAAAGAGAGAGAGAGAGAGGAGAAAATTCCCCCATAACTCAAGCCTCACATGTTAAACACGTGAGGGCCTATATGCAAAGTATATAGGCGCTGCAATCAAAAAATTGGTAGGCTAAATAAATCTCACGTGTTAAACACGCGAGCGCCTATATGCAAAGAATATAGGCACTGCAATCAAACAATTTATAGGCTAAATAAGCCTCACGTGTTAAACACGCGAGCGCCTATATGCAAAGCATATAGGCGCTGCAATCAAACAATTGGTAGGATAACTAAGCCTCACGTGTTAAACACGCGAGCGCATATATGCAAAGTATATAGGCGCTAAAATCAAAAAATTGGTAGGCTAAATAAGCCTCACGTGTTACACACGCGAGCGCCTATATGCAAAGCATATAGGCGCTACAATCAAACAATTGGTAGGCTAAATAATCCTCACATGTTAAACACACGAGCGTCTATATTCAAAGCATATAGGCGCTACGGTCAAACAACTATTGGCCAAATTGGCCTCACGTGTTAAACACGTGAGCGCCCATATACAAGACATATGGGCGCCAAATTAGAAGAGCTAAATAAGCCCCACGTGTTAAACACATGAGGGCACCTCCTTGTTAGTGATATATGCCCTAAAGGCCATTATTGTATCATACCGGTTTGTATATTACTTAATGGAAGCTTGGGATATACATGGATATAGTAACAGTCTTGCTCGAAATGGTACTATGCTACCTGGTTTGTTTCTACCTCAATATGTGCATGTGTTTCTTTTAGCATATCGCTTACACATATTGGTAAAGCCTTTAGGATCTTTACTTGATTACCAGCATTATGATAGCAGTCACACTAGTAGGGATTGGGTAGTCTATAAGCACATCCTATACAGGTCCCTAATCGTAGGATTATCGAGATGGGGCATCGATACTCCAGAGTAGACTAGTGTATACGCTTCTCATCCCAGAAGAGGAGATGGTCTGTACCACAACCAATAGTACGTCGTACTGGAGATAGTATGCAGGTGCTCATTGGATTATGAGTACACTGGACAGCTCATAGGGAGCTGCTGGTGGGTGTTATACCTATCGTTGGGTAGCAGTTCCCAGATGACATGAGTGCAGCTTAGTCCGTCGACTTGACACTGCTACTTCGGCTCGAGTGTGTTACCACTGTTCTTAGATTACTATCCTACCACGGCTCAAAGGAGTCGTGCAAACAAGTAGTAGTTAGGTGCAGTCTTGAAGCACTTGGACGCAATGGCGGTTAGATAGGATTCGTCTCTCCCGGTATTGGGGGTTGATATCGCGCTGTGTTCGGAAAGCCATTACACAAAGTCCTTGGCCAAGGCAAGCGAGATTTACTGATAGGTACTCCAGTAGTTTCTCAGGGTGTTTTGGGCTACACTCCGACACGACTTATTGCGCTATTAGAGGTCTGATGATTACCGCCCCTAGGCCCGATATACGATACTCTTAGACGAACAGACTGGAGTGTACGAAGATTGTCACAAATAGGCTCAGTAGGAGTTCGGATGAGTTTGCTCATCGGCCTTCTTATCGACAGATACATGGGTAGCCATTACGTGCAGCTAGTACCGCTGACGTGCTTGTGGTTAAACCCACTGTCGGTGTAGTGTTAAGTCTTTAGAGTCCCACACAGAGGGTTTCCCTACATCAGGCAAAAGATGTAGATGCCGTTTGGTTTTACGGCAGGGCTTCGATCACATACATGTACTTGTGCACGTATGATGTTCGGGCAAATAATACTGGTAGGCTTTGGTTTAAGCCAGATCCTAGTAATATATTGATGGATTATTTTCGTCTCATTGTATTCGTATTTTTTCGGAATACGGATACAGGTATGTATATACGGATAAGAGGCATTCTTGTAATTTACTCAAGATTGCTTCTAGAATAAGACACCTCATTAGGGTTTTTTTCTTTTGATTAAAAGAATAATGAGGTGAAGGAAATGAGGTGGAGGTTTATATTAAATGAAGATGGCTCTTGGTGACTCATGGCTATGACTCACTCATTAGATATTTGTGAAGCATGCTAGATATTTGATGAGATATTTATCTCATCAAGTATTATATGCTTCATCTATTCATCACAAATGAGCCATCTTTATTCTAATCTTTTCCTACACTGTCTTTTCCTCAAGCTCATTCTTCTTACTCTAACCATAAATCTCTCATGTGTTGAGAATCCTAAGATACTTAGAGACATACTAATCCATCTACACTCTCTACATCATCTAGGACATCTAGTTTAGCTAACTAGATATCGTAGTTACCTCGGATTTGAGGTTGGAGCTCGGACTATAGACTCTCGGGTGGATCGTCTTTGACTCGAGGAGGCCGACGAGGTTGCCCGATCCGTTACGATCCTTGGAGCCTATGACGAGGAGGAAGACAGCGACAAGAAGACCCGAAAGACATGATTCTGTGAGGTATAAACTTCTTTCCAAGTAGTTAACCTCTTAGTAATTTAGCTAGTTAGGGTTTAGTATCGATCCTGGAGTTCGAGTCGGTGTTGCGAGCTTTGAAAAATATTTTTTTACGTATTCCACCTCCCCGCGAACCCGCGGGATGTGCGACATCGACTTACACTCCTTACGTAGAATTAAATTCTACTCAATGAACCGTTGGATCAAGGATCCAATGGTGGTTATGTAAGTCCACGTTGCCTACCCCGGTTCTTACGGGAAGGCGGAAACGGTAAAAAAACGATTTTTTTTATGACAAGGCAACATGGACTAGAAAAGAGGATCTTTGCTAAACAAAACCTAGCAAACTAACTACAAGTTTAACTACTATGTTAGAGGGTTATACCTAGGTCTTGAACTCCTTCTCTTCTTGCTCCTTGGAGTGTCTTGAATGGCTCCACCTCGTAGTCTCCTCTTTGTCGAAGAAAGATCCACCCGAAAGCCTCTACCTTGAGCTCCTACCTCAACCGAGAGGCAACTAAAGTGCTTGGCTTGCTAAACCTAGAACTCTAGAGTGAGTAGAGTGGAGTTTTAGTGGTTTTATCTCAATAGCTCATGGTTCTCAACACATGAGACATGAAAGCTTTGAGAGAGAGGAAGAGGACGAGCTTTTTGATGAGAGAGAGTGATCAAGTGAGAATGAGATAATAATTTACAACCATGCTCACAAAAGTAAGAATAATGATGATAATAATAATAATTAAGAATTGTGATGGTTAGTTTCAATGACCATTATCATTTCATGCATTTAATGCATTTTGCAAAGAACAAGAAGCATCATTGAAATAAAATGATGATGGTCAACAAGTCCACAATGGTCAATCGGTCAACAAAGTCAACAAGTCAACAAAAGTCAAATGTTCAACTCAACCATGGCACAATAATCCTTAATTAATATTATTAATCATATTTCTTATTCTCGTTAGGGTTTAGAAAAAGTCAACGGTCAACAACCCTAATGAGAATCCTCTGCCTCTGCCTCTGTCAACTGTGCATACACACCCGCACCCGTGTTCCGAAGAACACGAATACAATGAGATAAAACCAATCCCAAAATATATACTAGGATCTGGCTTAAACCAAAGCCCGCTAGTAATAACTGTCCGGACACCAAACGTGTACAAGTGCGCGGATGTGAACGAACCCTGTTGCAAAACCATGCGACCTCTACTCTGTTTTGCCCAAAGGCGAACCCTGTTGCAAAACCATGCGACCTCTACTCTGGAGTCAGCAAAGGCCTCCATCTGGAGGTCTTTTCCGCCGTAAACCAAAAACATGTCCTTAGTCCTTCTCAGGTACTTCAGAATGTTCTTTACCGCTATCCAGTGCTTCTCCCCAGGGTTTGACTGATACCGGCTTACCACACTCAGTGCATAAGTTACATCTGGTCTGGTACACAACATCGCATACATTATAGAGCCTACCGCAGATGCGTAGGGTATAATAGACATGCGATCCCTTTCCAAATCAGTCTTGGGAGACATCTCTTTGGAGAGGGTGATCCCGTGACAAGCCGGTAAATTACCGCACTTGGAATCTTCCATACTGAATCTTTTCAGTATGGTGTCGATGTACCTGGACTGTGAAAGTCATAATATTCTCTTGGACCTATCACGATGGATCCGGATCCCCAGAATGTAAGAGGCATCACCCAGGTCTTTCATGGAGAACCTGTGTGACAAGAACCCTTTGACAGATTGTAGCATAGGAATGTTATTTCCTATCAAGAGAATGTCACCCACGTACAAAACGAAGAATACGACAGTTCATGCTACAACTTTACTATAAATGCATGGTTCATCTGGATTTTTGATAAAGCCAAATTCTTTGACCGTCTCATCAAAACAGATGTTCCAACTCTGCGATGTCTGCTTTAGTCCATAAATGGACTTTAGCAACTTGCACACTTTCCCGCTGCTCCCACTCTGAATGAAACCCTCTGGCTGGTCCATATAGACACACTCCTCCAAATTTCCATTTAGAAAAGCGGTCTTTACGTCCATCTGCCAAATCTCATAATCGTGGAAGGCAGCAATGGCAAAAAGGATCCGAATGGATTTGAGCATAGCCACTGGAGAAAAGGTTTCGTCATAGTCCAACCAGGTCTTTGACGAAAACCCTTTGCAACAAGTCTAGCCTTATAGGTCTCAACCTGTCCATCTACACCAATCTTCCTTTTGAAGATCCATTTGCAGCCTACGGGTTTTACCCCTTCTGGAGCAACGTCCAAAGTCCATACTTTGTTGGTGTACATGGACTCCATTTCGGTCCGCATTACATCCAGCCATTTTACCGAGTCAACGCTCTGAATGGCCTGCTGGAAGCTAGTCGGCTCATCATTATCAATGATGCAATCCTCTCTATCCCCGTCTATGAGAAAACCGTAGTATCTCTGGGGTAGATGAGACTGCCTACTGCTCCTGCGGAGCGGCGCAGGAATGTCCTGTTCTTTCGAACCTCCTTGTTCTACTAAGCTTTCAGTAATAGCTTGTGGTTCTGGAATTTCTTCCAGTTCTATTGCGCTTCCACTTATCTGATTTTCCAAAAATTCAGTTTCCAAGAAGCAGGCATGACGAGAAACAAAAACCTTTTGTTCCTCTGCGCAATAGAAGAAATATCCCTTAGAGTTCTTTGGATATCCTATAAACTTGCACTGTATTGAGCGTGCCTTGAGTTTGTCCGCATGCTGCTTTTTGACAAAAGCTGGACACCCCCATGTCTTAATGTGCTTAAGATGGGGTTTCTTCCCACTCCACATCTGATATGGTGTGGTAGGCACTGTCTTAGTTGGAACACGGTTCAAAAGGTACGCAGCTGATTCTAGTGCATATCCTCAGAATTATCACGGCAACTCAGCGTTACTCATCATGGAACGTACCATATCCAATAGGGTTCGGTTACGTCTCTCCAATACACCATTATGTTGTGGGGTGTATGGAGGAGTAAGTTGAGAGAGAATTCCGTTCTCTTTTAAGTAATTCAGGAACTCGGCACTCAAGTATTCACCACCTCGATCAGATCTCAGTGTTTTGATACTTTTGCCTGTTTGTTTTTCTACTTCATTCTTGTATTCCTGGAATTTTTCGAAGGCTTCAGATTTATGTTTCATCAAGAAGACATATCCGTACCTTGAAAAATCATCCGTAAAAGTAATGAAGTAAGAATAACCACTTCGCGCATGTATAGACATTGGACCGCATATATCGCTGTGTACGAGTCCCAAGAACTCGCTCGCTCTTACTCCATGTCCAGTAAACGGAGTCTTTTTCATCTTTCCTTTGAGACATGATTGACAAGTTGCATATGATTGATATTCGAACAGATCCAAATATCCTTCTTAATGTAACTTAGTCAACATTCTCTCATTGATGTGACCCAGTCTACATTACCATAAGAAAGCATGATTTATTTCTGGAGACTTTTTTTTGTGTGTATTCTGGACATTGAAAATCTGTGGTTGGTTTAATACGTATATACCGTTGCTTAATGTACCCGACCCAATCAGAACATGATTAAGGTGAATGTTTACAACATTGCTTACAAATGCAAAATCATAACCTTCTTTAGACATTAAAGATACAGATATGATATTACAAGTCGCACTGGGTACAAAATAACAATCACACAAAACCAAAACATGTCCATCTGACAATCCCAAGTGATAGTCCCCTACGGACTCAGCATCCATGCCAGCTCCGTTTGCAACTCTGAGGGTCATATCACCTGCCTTCAAAACCCTACGCTTTCTCAGTGCCTGCAAAGAATTACAGATATGAGATCCTGATCCGGTATCCAATACCCAGGAAGTAGAGTTTACTGATAGACAGTTTTCAATAACATACACACCTGAAGCCGAAGCCACAACTTACTTCGGGTCCTGGTTCTTGGCCTTTCAAGCCCTGCAAGCTTTCTTCCAGTGTCCTTTCTTATGACAATAAAAGCACTCTTCTTTCCGCACAAGCTGTCCCGCTACCTTTGCCATTTTTGCCTTTCCCTTGGCTTCCACTTTACTAACACCGCCCCTTGGTTTGGTGGAGGCTTTCTTCTTCTTTCATTTGGTTTTCGCGTTGGACCTAGAAGAAGAAGGTCCTTCAACAGACAAAGCGGGTGTTTCCCTTACTTTCTTCAGGGTGCCCTCTACACTCCTCAACATGTTAAGGAGTTCCAGAAGTTCAACTTCCTTTCCTTGCATGTTGAAGTTCAAGATAAACTGGGCGTAAGTGGAAGGAAGGGACTGGAGAATCAAGTCAGTGTAGAGCTCGTTCTCTAACGTAGTCCCGAGGTCCGCGAGCTCTTCAATGTAGCCAATCATCTGAAGCACGTGTTTCGCTACAGATGATCTGACGGCCAATCTCGCCGAAAACAACTTTTTCAAGACTTCGTATCTGGCAATACGGGATTGCTCTCCATACAGATCTTTTGTATGGAGAAATATGGATTCTAGGTCCATATCCTCGTACCTCCTCTGATGTTCATTGTCCATAGAGGGAAGCACGATGCACTTGGCCCTCGCGCAATCAATCTCCCAGGTCTTACGGATTTCCTTATCCGCGACGCTGGATTGAGGACCTGGGACAGGGGGAGCTTTGGTGGTAAGAAGATACCATAACTTGTCATAAGTGATTGCCATTTTGAAATTCCTGAGCCAATCTTTGTAGTTTGGCCCTGTCAGTATATTTTTTTCTAGTAGTAACTTAAGTCCGGTCATGATGTTTGGTCGCTGCAATTAGGAGAGAGAGAAGAAACACTTTAGCATGATGCTCTTGCAAATTTAGAGTGGTTTTTAGTTTGTCTAAACAGGATGGCTCCCACTGTTTCTCGAATCCTTTCTCAAACCAAAAAAGAAGAATTAATCGGGATCAATCTCACCGTACAATACTTGCTTAACCGTTCAGCCAGGCCAGTGTTGGTACTTCGAGGGAGGTTTTCCAACGCTTTCGCAAAGTTCCTTAATTAAATAACCTCTTTTCCCTGTGGACGTAGCCCCGCTAACACCTTTCTAGACACCTACTTGGTTTATAGCATTGATCGTTAAGTGAGAAAGTTCCCGAGGAGTAGCATATACTCACAGTAGGATCGGGATCCAAATATCATCGCGTGATAAAACTGAAGGAATCCTACCAGAATCATCACACTCCAAATGGTATGCAGCACTAGCAAGTTTCAGTTTCTTTAGAAACTCCCGATGTGGATTTTTGCCCCATGCTCTTATGACCTTGACTTTGGCCAGCAAATCATAAGTCACACGTCAAGTTCTACCCGTCAATTTCCAAGTTAATTTGAACCCACCCATACCTACCCTTGACTTTGGCCAACAAAGCAGTATGACTGTCCCAAACCAACGCATATATCTATGCTACATATGAATATTCAATAGCTACCAATCATTATGCCTTGACTTTGGCCAACAAACACATCTTGAATACTATTGACTATCCATATGAAATGACGGAGGGCTACGAATGGTTTTGGCGAAACCGTGAACGTAGTGAACTTGATATAATCGAAGGAACGTGATAGCTTTTAAATGGAGTGGTTTAAGCTCCGCATTTAAAAGTTGTTTTGATTTGAAAAGAAACCGAGTGGTTTTGAAATTGTTCCAACGACTTTACTTTGGTTTATTTTCTTGCATTAATTTAATGCGTCCCATCAATTAATCCTACCATTGCAGAAAACAACGAAAATATGACGTACGCTTATGCCATCCGCATTCACCACGGGGCCCCGTCATTACCCGTTAGGTTACTTAACTAACGACAGAGCGGGGGCTGGACTAGCGCGGATGCAAAACATAAGCAATGCCTACTAGATATCATATATAGATATATACATTCGTCAGATGCAATGATAGCCATTCTAGATCATAGATGAACACATTGGATATACTAGAAATCCGTGTTTCGTTCGAGCCTGCAACGAAAGACGGATTACACGGTCGCGATGAATAGCCAAACCCCACCCTAGACCCCTACGGGTGCGGCAAACTACCCGCTAAGTACCAGAAGTGAAACAACCTCCCTCAACAACGTGAGTAGGCCACTCGGCACTTCGAGGTACCCGGTAGTTTGTGCACCCCACCTTGGGTCAATCCTAGGAGCAAAAACAGTAAAAGAAATAATATACAATGGCGGCTACAACCTCATCCCGGATGTGCGGCCATAAAATAATATTACATCAATTTACATATTACATCAAATGAAAGATAAAGAAAACTCTCATCTCACAACCCCCGGCTATTCATCCGCGACAATCCAACGAGTTCATATACACAATCCAACAACATTACAGATCACAGATATGCACAACCCCCACTAATCGACGTATAGCGATTAGTTGACGTTCAGTGCATATATCTGTTTCCCCCAATCAGAGCAAAGCTCTGTTGGAAATTCAAAATTCAAATTTTGAAGCAACGCTTCAGTTCTCGGGCGCAGATGCATCAGCGCAGCGCCCAAGACAGCGCACCCAATCAGAGCAAAGCTCTGTTTAAAGCAAAATCAAAGGAAGCAACGCTTCAGTTGCGCAAGCACTGCGCTGCGCGACACGTGTCAGCGCAGATGCGCTAGCGCAGTTGCGCTACGCTTTGCGCTGCGCGACACGTGTCACGCGCTGGGGCATTTGCGCCAAACAGAATTAAAATTCTAAAGAAATCTTTTCTATTCTTGTTAAAACAAGAAGATTTTCTTCTGTAAAACAGGAGCCCTTGGATCAAAGATCCAACGGTGGGGAAAATTCCCCAAATCACTCAAAGAAAGATCTCTCTAACTAATTTATGGGCACTATAAAAAGGACCCCAGACCTCAATCCAAAGGCATCAACATTTCTTGAAAAAAAAGTCAATAGCTTCAAACAGAGAGAACTCTGAGAAAATTTCAAGAAAAAGGTAAAAACCTTCACGAGAGAGAAGAAATTTCTTCTAATAAATCATTGATCTAAAAACCAGATCAATGATCATTACATAATAAACAGTGCTTTGCACTTCTTATGAACCACTGGTTCTTTAAAATAAGAAGAAAAAAAAACAAAATAAAACAAATTGTGCTTTGCACTTTTATGAACCATTGGTTCTTGAATTTAAAAGATTCTCAAATTAATAGTGCTTTGCACTTATAAATCTGCACTGTTGCGCTCTTGGGCTGGCGCAAGCCACCAGAGAGCGCCACGTGTCTGCGTCTGAGCCATTTGCGCTATGCGCTTTTGAAATAGAGCTTTGCTCTCTAAAATTGGCGCAACTCACCAGAGCGCGCCACGTGTCAGCAGCGCAAGCGTAGCGCACTAGCGCAGCCCACTGCGCCTGCATGACACGTGTCATCACCATTAGCGCTTGCGCTCTTTGACTGGCGCAAAGCGCCTGAATAATGCAATGCATTTCTTTTGTTAAAGGGCCA
Organism: Agapanthus africanus; assembly: GCA_030015575.1. NCBI lineage: Eukaryota > Viridiplantae > Streptophyta > Magnoliopsida > Asparagales > Amaryllidaceae > Agapanthus > Agapanthus africanus. The sequence goes on from JASDDO010000014.1 coordinate 671,824,960, forward strand.
GGCCCAAATCAAAAAGACCTAGCAGGCCAAAATAAATTGCAAAGCAATAAAAAGGGGCAGAGCCCAAGTGAAATTGATGTTATACATCATTTATAAATGGGCAGAGCCCCAAAACAAATTGATGCTCTGCATCCTTTATGGGCAGAGCCCAGATCAAAATAAAAAGAAATGCAATGTAAAAAGAGAAACAAATAAAAATGATGAGTATTTTCCAACTGGACTTAGCCCAATCATGGCTTTAAGTCCTCAAATTAAATTGACTGAGCAAGGCTGCTCCCTAAATCAATTTATATCTGGTTCGAGGGTACATCTCCGAACTCCTCTGACACCTATCGTTGTAATCCTTCAATGACGTCAGAGAGGTGACGGGTCCCGACGACCACACATCAAGATGGACTGCGGAGTCCTTAAACTCGTGGACCGAAACGTCCTTAAGCTAATGTCGGACCACCATGTCTCTAAACTGGAACATGGACCACTACGTCCCTAAAACTGGAACAATAGAGCCTCCAAATGCTCTTTTGCCGGATCTAAATGATCCCGTTTAACTTGATCTTAGCCCCAAACACGGCTAACGTATCCTTAAACATTCAAACGGACTATAAAACTCCAAATCAACCTTGGTTCAAGGGTACATCTCTGAACTCCTCTGACATCTGCCGTTGTAATCCTTCAACGACGTTAGAGAGGTGACGAGTCCCGATGGCCAGATATTAAATGGATTATCACGTTAAGTTGATCTTAGTCTCAAACAAGACTAACGTATCCTTAACGAACGTTTAAGTTGATCTTAGCCGCAATGCGACTAATGTATCCTTAAACTAAAAACACCAAACCCAAATCTAAGTAAATACGGATTTGGACTAATCCACGTCCTATGGGCAACGGCATTACTTAGTCTCCGTATACAATCCACGGGCAACCACAAACAAAACAAACACCCACGACACGAAGTGAAATTCTGGAGAAGGCGAAAGTTGTTACCGCGATGCGGTAGCGTAATTAACTGCAGGGGCTTGCGCCTGCAGGGAAGAGCGTCCCCACAATCAAAAACCCCTCAAGCGAGGGGGAACTGACAAAGTTTGCTACATCGGCCGCATCCGTCTAAACCTCCGATACACGGTGCCATATATCAACTTGGCATCTTCGGAGAGGTAGACGGATAAAACCATATAGCATCTACCCCGAATCTCAGGCTAGACGTCCTCACGTCGTCGCCGTCTTTCGGAGGGGAACAGATTCTGGCATGCCCGGTAGGACCTTTTCCTCTTTCCACTCCACACTTCGTGTGTCGTCTTCGCGAACCAATCGCGGTTTGTTAAATGGTTGCCTTTGGATTTCAAGTTACTAAGATTTGGTCTTTTGCCTGGCGCAGAACTCAAGCATCAATGGCCTCTAACTACACCAACTGCTCGAAGTGCCACTGCAACGGACGCTCCACCTCCCCCGGAGGTGTAGCATATGGGCCCCAAGCAGCTTCCTTCCTCGCTCTGCCGGTAGACCAGGTAACCCAAGCCACCACCGGCCTGTTTTTCGGGACCATGATCCCGCCTACAAGCTTCTCTATGCCAATACCTGCACCGGAAGTGAACAAGAAGTCGGTCTTCGACCGGCTCACTGCTACGACGGCCCCTGTCAACGGGTCGCCAACTACCAAACCAACAGCCTCTGTTTTCGCCAGGCTGGATCATAACTCTAAATTGGCTATCCCAAGGAAGGCAATAACTGCTGCTCCAGAAGTCGTCAAGACGGCTTCCCCTGTCAAAGAGTCAGTCTTTTCAAGGCTGACGATTCCTGCTCTTGCCCCTGCTCGAGGATCTGTCTTCGACAGGTTGAATATCATCCCTCAAAAGACAACCTCAGTCTTTAAGAGGTTAACACCGGCGGCGCCTCATTCAGACAGGGGGCAAAAAGAAGCTGTCTCAATCTCCGAGCCAGTCCCAATGGCTCGTCGTGCTCGACGTCGCCATTGGCGACGAGTGAGGAAGGAAGGGGGCAACTCCCCCTCAGTGCTGACTCCACCGGCTCCAGTGGTGGAAGTCAACGCTGCTGTTCCAACTGGGAACAGCTTTGAACTGCTGAGGAGGGTACGTAAGAATTCTCCAACCGCTACATTGAAAAGATCTCCTTCGCCCGTGGAGAGAGTTCCGGAAACAAAGCAAGAACAGCCCCCTCAACGGCTGTCCTCAAAAATATACAAGGTTTGGAGGTTCAAGACTCCGTGATCGACCTAGATCACTCTCGTCAACAAAAGAAGATGAAGGTACAAAAAGAAAAAGATCGTCCTATTAAACAGCAGGGGACAACGATCGCTAGGGTGCCCACTGCAACGGCCCCTTCAACTTCAACGGCCCACAAAAGAAGGAGGCCGGAGAAAACCCTCGCGTCGGCAACAGATATCAGAGGTGATGAACCCAAACGCCCTAAGTCAGGGGGCATTGTAGTTCATACCGTATACATGGCGTCTGGTAAAGAGGACAGTCGCATATCAACAAGTCATAGACCGCACACGCGGTCAGTGACCAAGGCACGGGAGCAGCAACAGAAGCTCCAAGAAATGATGAATGCTATAGCCGCACTTACCGGGCCAAAAGAAAACCCTGAAACGTCCTCGGATGAACGCCAAGAGGAAGAAACCGACGCCGAATTTCTTCGTCGAATATTGGAGAAGAAGGACAAAGAGGCTGCTGAACAAGCAGCCAACATACAACGTATGGGCCTCCTCTTCCAAGACATGATAGGGATGATGATACAACAAGATCCTCCGGCCGAAAAGCCCCCAATCGTCCTTGGAGACGATAAGGGGGAGACATCAAATCCTCCACCAGCTCTGTCGACAGCTAAAGAGGATACAATCTCCAAAGCTGATTTGGATGAGTACATCTCCCAACAAATACGGGTTCATCATGCGACCGAAGCAGCCGGCTAGGTCGTAAAAACGGGGCGGCCATATCCAAGTTGGTACGATCAAATCAAGTACCCACCCGGTTACACAATTCCCAAGTTCCATGTCTACAAGGGGACGGGCAATCCTCACCAGCATGTTGCCCAGTTCAGGGCACTCTGCGGCAACACCGGTGGTGATGACAAGCTTTTACTTCGCTAGTTTGTTGGAAGCTTATCAGATACAGCGTTCGAGTGGTACTCTGAGCTCCCGAATGACTCTATCAAGACCTTCGCGGAGATGGAGCTGTTGTTTACTCAGCGTTTTGCAAGCGCCAGTGAACGTACCCCTATGACGGCACTAATTAACACCAGGGTAAAACCAGGCGAGACATGGGTTCAATACGCTATACGATGGTGGAACTTATGGTCGAAGTGCGAACAGCGCATTGAAGAAGCTCCCGCGGTGGGTATGTTTGTGGGAACCCTTGATCCGCAAGCAACCATCTCATAATTTATGATGTTTTTCAAGCCGACTACCTTCCAGGCCTTGATTGACAAGCTAGCGCAGATGGATCAGATGGGCCATAAACCTCCTCTTCCAAAGTCGGACTCCCGAAATGACAAAGGGAAGGGAAAAGCGATTGTCGTCGCTAATGCTCAACAACAACCGAGAAACTCGAAGCCGGTTGTGCGTCAAAATAATATGCGCCCGTACGTAGACCTTGAGGAGAGACTAGGGCGTCCTTACTCGTTTCCCCGCGATAAAACGAGAAGGTTATTCGAGCTGGCATTGTGCAACCGACTCATAAATCTGCCAGATCCAAAACGTCCGTTGCAACCAAGTGATGTCAACGAGCCCAACTACTGTCCTTATCATCGAGTACTGGGTCATCCGATCGAGGATTGCTACGTTTTCAAAAATTGGCTTGAAAACCAGTACCGACAGGGCAAATTCACGTTATCTGACAAATGGAAAGTGAATCCCCCGCAGCCCCATACCTCAAAAGGGACGAATACGCCGGGGGCAACATGCTCCGTCGTTGAAGAAGCTCTTTGGGAGGTTGTATTATCAGCCAAGACAAAGAGGATGCTAAACGACCTTCAGACATGTCTAGCGATCAAGTGGAAGAACCCGATGGAGCCGCAGGTCATTGAAGGGATGTTGAAACCACGTCCAACTCCAAAGAACGATGGTGGTGGCTCAAGCACTCGCAACCAGTCGTCAAAATCTTCGAAAATCCCGTGGAGCCTGGCGACAAGAGCACGGACTTGCAAAAACAAATTGACGCGCTGGAGGAATACAACCAGAAGGCACGGACTCCCATTACATTCCAAGAGTTTCTCAACCACGCTTTTCAAGAGGAAGGTGAGGGAGAAAGTTCGTCAGATGAATCTGAAGAATGCGTGGCGAGCTGTCATGTGATTTCCCATTCGTTCACGAACGGTGAGGAGACTTCTTGTACTGAAACGCTGGGGGCAGATCCTGAATCAAAAATTCTGGGGCCATCAGATGAAGTAATTGACACATTCCTTAACGAAGCTCGATTGAAAAGTAAAGCTGATCGAGAACGCGAGACGGTCATATTTGAAAGAGCCAAGCGCCAGCGGCTGGAGGAAAGAGCTGAAACGCTTCCGCTGGAGCAAAATACCTCCATTACTGACAAAAGCCAATTCAAGATGAGGAAAAGGTTTGCTAAGGCCGTATCAATGGGAATGAAGCTACCATCCTCCGAAGGAAAAATTACTGGTGAAGTAGAAATGCACCCCTTCTATTGCTTATATCATCAGAAGGTTTCGCACCCCACTCAAGAGTGCAAAGCTTTCAATAGATGGTGGCAAGGATATGTTGCTCATCGACAACACTTTAAGCGAGAGAAACGCAAAACTCGTTGGGAGCAAAGAAATAAGACCGAAGGGCTTAAAAGAACTACTAGCGATTGTCGCATGGTTAACACCGGCAGGTCACAAGTGCCTACATTCGGGAGCGATTCTGATGAAGAGCTAGAACTTGCCCCTCTCTTTAAAGAGTCCACTTCGGGAAAAGAAGAAGAGCCGAAGGTCTGCGAAAATATACAGCTACGTAATCGCACGCTGCCCGAAAAGAACCTCGGACCCTCGAACAGAAAAGATAAAGGGAAAGAAAAGGCCTCTGAAGATATCGTCTTAGATGACCAAGTGGTGGAAGAGCTAGCTGCCAAAGACCCGCCAAAGAAGAATAAGGTGGATTACAACGTCTTAGCAATCTGAGGAAGCCGCCCTCATAGCTCAGCATTCTTGACGCCCTTTTGCTATCAAAAGAGGTGAGAGATTCGTTGATTAAGGCGCTCCAAGACCCAAAACAATTCCAAGCATGCTTGGCCGAGGAAAAGATGAAGGATGAATTGGAGGAAGCGTATACGGCCGATGTTACTTTTGGCGATGAAGACCTTCTACTTGGGACGTGCGAACACAATCGCCCTCTCTATGTCTCGGGATACTGACATGATATAAAGATAGGCAAAATCCTGATCGATAACGGGTCGTCTGTTAACCTACTCAATGTGCGGGTGTTAAAGGAAATATGCATGAGCGTTCAGCACCTTGCTCGGGATAAGATCACCATCTCCGGGTTCGACTCCCAATCATCAAAGACTCTTGGATCTGTGATACTGATGCTACGCTTCGGGCTACTCGTCATGGACATTAAGTTCCACGTCATAGACGCCAAGACATGCTACAACGCTTTGCTCGGCCGACCATGGCACGAGTACAACATCATCCCTTCTACACAATATCAGTGTATGAAGTATTTTAAGGATGGTTTCGAATATACCGTGACGGGAGAACTGAACCCATTCTCTGTGAACGAGGTCCGCAAATATGAAGACGCCAAATACTTCTTACCGAGTTTCGAAGACACGGAAAGGTGTCACAAGCCGGAGAATAAAACTAACGCTACCATCCCTGTCTTCGGCAATGATACCGAGGACGAAGAGGAGATAGTTTATTCGGGTCCGCCCTAATACGCCAAGCCGGGACCATCGGCTCCTACATTGATCTTTGGTAGCGACTCGGAAGATGAAGTCCATGCTGTATTCTCTGCTCGACCTTCAATACAAACGTCCGCTGACGAAGAGCAAAGTCTACAAGTCGCTATGGTGCCGCCTAAACATCATAAAGAACTAGATGCACTTAATATCTACAGTGTAGAAGAGCTGCGGACATTCTATATCCCTCCCAGGCGAGAAAGCGAAAAAGCAATTCTATTCTACCGCTCTGAAGAAACCAAAGTGGAGAAAAAAATCTGGCATGGCGCGAATCCTACGCTTGATAGATTTCAGCCTATCCGTCTTCCCAGATATTATACGGAAGATTTAAAAAGGCTGCTGAAACGCCAAGGGATACCCTTCAAACAGACCGTTAGAAAGGCCAAATTCTATAACAGGGTCTGGAACGTCCCTGGAACTCAACGCAAACTGCCTAACGGGAGAATGGAAACAAAAGGGCTTGGATACATCCGGTCAAAGAAACGAGAGCTACTGAACGGCTGCTACGTCGTATACGACTTCGATGAAGAAGCGGATGCTCAATGGGAGGACGCTAATCCTGAGCAAGTGAAAGTTCCAGATGCAAAAGTGCCCAATCCATCGTTCGAAGAGCAAATGGACAAGCTTATAAGGAAAGCGGGTCAAAAAGTCCGAGACGACCATAACCGCGAAATGGTCATCTACGAGAAAGCCAAAACGCAACGCCTCCTCCAACAGGCCGTGAAAGATGAAAATGTCGCTCCTTGTCAACCTGTTATAAAGAAGGCTCGGCGCAAAAGCAAAAATAAGTCGAAAGGCCAAAAAAGCGCTCAACAGCAACAAAGCAGGGCTAAGAAGCCACGCAAATGGGAGTCGAGCGTTATTGATCTATCCCTCATGACGAAAATGGGTCGAGCGTACTCGTTTCCTCGGGAGAAGACGAAGAAGATACTTGATCTTGCTTTAAAACATCAAATGCTTACACTGCCGGAGTCCAAAAACCCCGAACAAGTAGGCGAAGTCTCTGACCCAAACTATTGCTCTTACCATCGAGTAATAGGGCATCCTCTTAAAAATTGCTTCACCTTCAAGAATTGGGTTGAAGATCAGTATCAGTTTGGCAAATTCACTCTGTCTGACAATTGGAGGGTAGCGCCGCCACAGAAGCACGAGCCCAAGGCCACGAAAGAAGAACCGGTTCCATATTGGGATTGGAAGCGAATTCGCACCTGTCACATGATTACAATATTAAAAGAAGAGCCCGAGGACATAGATGAGCTCCCTTGGTGCTTCGAAAACAACAGCGACGAGATAATCTCAGAATTTCCGCCAGCGCCAAAAGAGCTGGAAGATGGAATCCATACCACTGCAGATAACCTTAAGAAAATTGAGTTGGGAACGGCAAATGACCCGGGACCGACATTCATCAGCGAGCTGCTATCTGAAGAAAGGGTGGCTGCGTTAAAGGATGTACTTCTACAGCACAAAGATTGCTTCGCATGGAACTATTCCGAAATGCCGGGACTAGATCCAAAAATTACTGTGCACGGATTGGCGATATCCCCGGACGTCAAACCAGTCAAGCAGGCGCCGAGGAGAATGCGGCTCAAGCTTGAGATGAGCATCAACGCCGAGGTCAAGAAGCTAATCGACTCTGGCTTTATCCAGGAGGTTCAATATCCTGAATGGATCGCTAACATTGTCCCTGTGATGAAGAAAAATGGGACGGTACGCATATGCGTGGACTTTCGGGATCTCAATAAAGCTTGCCCGAAAGATGATTTCCCAGTGCCAGTCGTCGAACTGATGATAGACAATACGTCCACTCATGAGGTTTTCTCCTTCATGGACGGCTCATCAGGGTATAATCAAATAAAGATGCATCCCGAAGACCAGAAGCACACCGCCTTCAGGACTCCTTTGGGTATATTCTGCTACAAGGTGATGCCCTTCGGTTTAAAGAAGGCCGGTGCTACTTATCAGAGAGCCATGACGCAGATCTTTGATGACCTTATACACGAAATCGCCGAATGCTATATCGACGATCTCGTGGTTAAAAGCAAATCATACGAAGAACATCTCGAGCATTTGAAGACCGTGTTTCAACGCCTTCGGCAATACAACTTGAAGATGAACCCTCTCAAGTGTGCATTCGGAGTTTCCTCGGGCAAATTCCTGGGATTCATCGTCCGACACCGGGGTATTGAAATAGATCCGTCCAAGATCAAGGCGATCATGGAAATGCCTCCGCCAAGGACTCTTAAGCAGCTGCGATCTTTCCAAGGGAAGCTCGCATATATACAGCGATTTATAGCCAACCTTTCAGGCAAGTGCCGTCCTTACAGCCACCTGATGAAGAAGGAAACTCCGTTCGTCTGGGACCAAAAATGCCAAAGCGCGCTAGACGAGATCAAGAAATACCTGTAGAGCCCGCCGGTGTTGGCTGCTCCGGTCAAGGGAAAGCCCCTCATTCTTTATACAACCGCTCTCGAAGGCTCCTTAGGCGCATTATGGGCACAAGAGAACGATCAAGGGAAAGAAAGAGCACTCTATTACTTAAGTCGAGTTCTGCTGGGGGCAGAAAGCAACTACTCTCCCATTGAAAAACACTGCCTGGCGTTGATCTTCGCGATAACAAAGCTCAGGCACTATGCGTTGGCACATGAAGTCCGTCTCATTTCGAAGGTGGACCCTCTTAAGTATTTAATGTCAAAGGCCATACTAACGGGACGGCTCGCTAAATGGGCCCTGCTCTTGATGGAGTTCTCGATAACTTATCAACCTCTCGAGGCAGTGAAAGGCCAGGCCATCGCCGACTTCTTCGCTGAGCATCCGATACCCGCCGATTCTCCTCTGAGTCTCGATCTACCAGAAGAGCATGCGTTCGACACAATCGACGGTGGTGATACCCGATGGGAGCTCTATTTCGATGGAGCATCTTCCATGAAAAAGCGCAAACAATGTGCCCCTATAATCAAATCGGGAGTAGGCCTCATCTTCGTGACTCCACAAGGAGGGATTATGCGCTTCGCCTTCTCCTTAACAGAGCCGAGGATGAATAACGAAGCCGAATATGAAGCCTTGGTAGCAGGCCTCGAGATCGCCATCGACATGGGAATTGAAAACATCCTCATATACGGAGATTCTCAACTCGTCGTTAGTCAAGTAAACGTCGACTACCAAACGCGCAAACCGGAGTTGGTAAAATACGGTGAAAAAGTGCAACAACTGTTGACCCAAATTCCCTCCTATACTTTGGAAAGCATACCGAACGCGGAAAACAGCAAAGCAGACGCGTTGGCCAAACTTGCTAAAGAACTGGCTGACGAGAACCTCGATGACATTAGAATCGTGGTACAAAGCCGTCCGGTGCTTGACCCAGCGGAAATATCTCTAGAATCACCCGAAGAGAAGGGAGCGACTGAGCAGATGACCTTATAAGTAAAAGAACGAGAAAAGGTTGAGGATTGGAAGGAAGTCTTTATAGACTACTTTAAGTCCCACCGAATGCCCGAAGAAGCGTCCACAAGACATCAGCTCATGAAACGAGCTCGGTCTTTCGCCTTCGTCAATGATACTCTATACAAGAGGTCATTCAATTCTCTGTGGCTGAGATGCTTAGGACCCGACGAAGCAGAAAGAGTCGTTCAGGAAGTTCATGACGGAATCTGTGGTTCTCACCAAGCAGGCCCAAAGATGAAGCTGAAAATCAAACGGATGGGCTACTACTGGCCCACGATGATTCAAGATTGCCTCGAATATGCGAAGCAATGTCACTCGTGCCAAATCCATGGGGATTTCATCCACCAGCATCCAAATCTACTCCATCCAACAGTGGCTAGCTGGCCATTCGAAATGTGAGGAACTGACATAGTCGGCCCCATCAAACCAGCATCGTCCAGGGGACATCGTTTCATCCTGGCGACGACTGATTACTTCTCCAAATGGGCAGAGGCAATACTGCTGAGAGAAGTTAAGACGAAGAATATCCTCCATTTCTTCAAGACGCACGTCCTATATCGGTTTAGAGCTCCACGACGAATCATCTCCGATAACGGGCCAGCTTACAAAAGCCACAAGATCAGTCGCTTCGCGCAGCAGCACAATATAGACTGGAGATATTCTTCAGTTTACAATCCGCGAGCTAATGGTCTAGCTGAAGCCTTCAACAAGACCCTGACGAAAATCATGAAAAAGACGGTGTCCCGAAATAAGAGAGACTGGCACGAGAGACTGCAAGAGGCCCTTTGGGCGTATCGAACTACGTTCAAGACGGCCACGAACACAACGCCGTATACGTTGGTATTTGGGACGGAAGCAGTACTCCCCCTCGAGATAGAGTTACCCTCTCTACGAGTGGCAGTCCACTACGAGCTGACGAATGAAGAAAATGCTAACCTTCGGCTTGAGGAGCTTGACGCCCTTGAAGAAACACGGCTCATAGCGCAACAAAATCTGGAAGCTTATAAAGCAAAGATGACGCGCTCATATGAAAGATTGACCCGACCGAGGACATTCCGCCAAGGCGAACTCGTGCTAGTGGTCAAAAGGCCTATGATCCCCAATCGCGCCAAGCGAGGAAAGTTTGAGCCAAACTATGAAGGCCCGTATATCATAGATAAGGTCTACCAGGGTGGGGCCAATCTACTCATGGACATGCACGGTGAAAGGCCTTTCAGGCCGATAAACGGTCGCTTCCTAAAGAAATACTATGCTTAATGAGCGACAGCCTAGGTCAATGATAGATGACGACGACCGTGTCAGCTCGCTATCTTCCTAAGCTCAAGCTTTATAAGCAGTGGCCAGCCTTCTCAATGACGGACCGAAACGTCCTTAAACTAATAGCGGACCGAAACGTCTTTAAACTAATACCGCAGCATCCGTAGGCTGACAAGAAAAAAAAAGAAAAAAGAAGAAAATATAAATAAATAAAAACGGTATGTCCATAAGCAAAAAAGGCATGGATGAAAACCCGAAAGGGCTCCGTGAGTAAAAACAGCAGGACTACCGGCGAGTGTTCGTGAAAACCCGAAAGGGCGCGACCTCGTAAAAAAAAGGAGAGAAGAACAAAGTAAAAAGAATAAAAAAAAACCGTATGTTCATAAGCAAAATGGGCACGGATGAAAACCCGAAAGGGCTCCATGAGTAAAAACAGCAGGACTACCGGCGAGTGTTTGTGAAAACCTGAAAAGGCGCAACCTCGTTAAAGGACACTTATAGGGTCCTCTCGACCTTGTAAGGAGAAAACACCCGCGTGAGATCCTTACGACTCACAAGGGAGCAGCACACTTAGGGATCCCCACGATTCCTAGGGAGAAAATACACTTGCGAGATCTTCATGACTCGTAAGGAGAACTCTCTTATGGGACCCTCACGGCTCATAAGATTTGAAAGTCTTAAGTTACAGAGACCTAAACCTGTGCTTAAAAAACCCCCCACAACCTTCGATATTGCCCTACAAGTGGCTTGATTGGTTCGAAAGAGTGTGTTTGTAGTTTAACCGCAATCAGAACGGTGTCGCGTGTAGCTAGACCGAGGTGAGTACGGGTCGTCCTCAGGGAAACGTGGAACCTTTTACTCTTACTTTAGATGTGTTGAAAGAGAGGAGGAAATAAGAATTTTGTGAAAAGTTTCTAGATCTACGTTAAGCAAGAATGCAAAAATATAGATCTAGATTATTTTAGAGATTTAGATAATATAATAAGAGGGCTTGTAGGGTTCGTTAGGATTTAGTAGTCATGGACGATTAATTAAAAGTTACCATTTTTATCCTTTAATAGATTTATAACTAGAACGACGGTGATGCGTGTAGATTAGGATTTCTGGAGGGAAAAGGAATCCCACTCTTAACCCTTATCTCGACACGGAACTCCGTTCATATCTAGCCTTTACCAAAACAATTATTAATCTAATCTCTAATCGCGGTCGGAACTAGCAAAGAATTGCTAGCGCGCCCGATTAGGATGTTAATGATTCTTTTGATAAAGTTCATAAACTTTATAGGACTTAAAAAGGGTTTAGGGATGTTCATCATCTATTAGCCTACCCTAATCCTACGAACCCTAACAAGCGGAGAATTACTCGCGCATGTTGGGAGAAGAAGATGAAAAGACAGAGAGGGGAAACATAATGTAAAATGCAAAAGAATTAAATAAAATAACTACCTTTATTAATCACTTGAACAATCTACACTTTATTCCGTAGAAAATGATTACAAATACTAGTTTGCTTCTCGATCTCTTCCAAGGAGGTAGACGAACAGTTGATGATCAGCCTGGATGCGTGAGCCGTCTTGGACTTCGTGATCTCGTCGGCTTGATAACTTTTCCAAGAGGCTCTCGGTGCCCTTTTATAGTGCAAAGCCAGAATCTTCTTGTTGAAAACTTGGTAAAATATAGCTTTGATTCACCCCAAAAAATCTTGTCTTCCAAATCCTTAAGATTGCGGTGGATCCGCGGCCCAAGGGGGGTTTGGCCGCGGATCCGCGCTCAAGGGGTGAGATCTCTTGATAAGTTTTCTTGGGCTTGCATCTTTTGACATGTGGCAATCCTCGGCACCTTCAGAATCTGAAAATCTTTTCTCGGTTGCTTCCAGACTTGGTCTCCAAGTTTTGCTTCTTAATTTGGCAAGATTTCTTCAACAACTTGATTTGTTTGATAAATTCTGCATAACAACTTGGAAAATTCTGCACAATAATCTCAAATAATATTTAGTAGGCTTATTTCTACTAGGATTTGGTCAATAGATTTATTTGCATACATTTTCCTACCAAATACTAATTAAAATATATTAACACATGGAAAATGGTGTCTTTACACATAAACCCTCATATGTATAATATATCATAATAAAGTCCTTTTTTAATATGAAAATGGTAGGAAAAATGTAATAAAAATGTGCAGTTTTATCAACTGAACAAATACCCCCAAACTTATCTTTGATCGTCCCGAGCAAACTAGTTTATTTAAGAGGAGAAAAAGAAAGGAGAAAACTAAGCACACTTTCGTAGGCAACACGATTGCACTGAGCACGTGCAACAAGCCGTTAAACCTCTAGGTGTCCCTAGTAGGAGGAGTGTTGTCTCCTGAGGGTTTTCAGCGGATTACACCCACAAAATCCTATAACAAAAGAAAGATGGTGAAATTTACATATAAAGACAAGAACCATAAAAGAAAGGCCTTGAAAAGAAGAGTTTCCAACTATACTAGCTTTTCAGTTGTCATGAGCCCTATCTTAATAGTCATGAAAAAATGTTAGAAATCACATCATCCCTCAATAAAACATCGTCTTTATTCTTCATTCCTACCTTTCATCCAAACATTGATCATATACCCCTACGTGTGTGTATAGGACATCCCTACACTCGGAGAATTCAATTCAAGCTATCATACTCTTGTCCATCTACCTTAGTACTTTTTAATTTGATGAATACTTAGGTTTGCTCACACATTTTCATGCGACCGTTAATACTTCTTGAGGTACTAACCGACCGATTACTCATGTGCTTGCTAATTAGGTGATAATATTTTGCTCGTCTTGCACCACCTAAGGCTTAGCAGTGACTCCCAGACCAGTTGGCCTTAGGGCACTAGGTGAAGAGGCACCCTCGCTATATTTTTTTATTGTTGCCTTGGCGATAACAAAACCAGTGTTCATTTTTTTTTCCCACCATTTTTATATTTTCTTCATTTTTTTCATTTGCTTCATACTTTGGCTTTTAGACAAGAGCATTTCAAGGTATCCTCTACTATCCCGAGTTTCAAGACGTGTGTAAGTGCATATAGTAGGGTATCAACATTCAAATGTTTGGCTTCCAGAATAGAAACTATTTTTCAGACTTATTTTTATCCTCAGATTAGTGACTTCCTTCATCTTACTAACCCTTGGGACAACGGCTCATAACTACTTATTACCAGTTCGTTTAAGAAAACTTCTAATTTTCTTGGTTTTCTTAAACTATTCCTATCTTTTGGATGTAATTTTTCACTTTCTACTCTTTTGTTAAAAAAAAATGTGCTTATATATATAGTATACTGCAAAGTATGTGTAAATAAGCACAAACCTCCTCCAAACTTGTTTTCAACAGTGTCCTCACTGTTGCTATCTGCTGGATCATAAAAACCTGAAAGCTTGGGAGGACATTATTAATGAGGGCAAGAATATATGAAAGTGGAAATTCTCCCCCAAACTTATTTTTGGCTCACAAATTTGAGGACAAAAATTATGTTCAAGAGCCAAAAATATACCCCCCCCCCTCAAACATGAGTTAGACAATATGAAGCATTTTAAGAGGGGGTGAGTCATTTGGTCAAACTAAGGCTTTACAAAGACCAAAAGTTAACAGCAACCATTCAAAGATTTTATCAGTATATCGTATAGGTTGGTGGAATAATGTGTTGTACCGAGTCAAGAAAAAGTGGGGAAGGGATAAGAGGTGGTCTGGAAAGGGTTTGAAATTAGAGAAAAGAAAGAATGAGGATGAATGTGAATAATTAGGAAGAAGGAATGGTGACGGTTCAACCTCTATAGGTGGAGATTGATTAATCACAAAATCGGTATTGTTTAAAAATTCAAGTTCGTCAGCAAAAAGTTCTTCAAAACTTTTATCAATGGTATGAATGAACATTTTGCTGTCAAAGAGTTTTGTACCAGAATTTATCCTACTTGATTCATAAAAAATCATTGAGGTAGAGGACTCGAAAAACTCATCTACCTCATTTTCAAATATATCCAAATCAAGTTGAATTTCTGGTATTATTGAACTTGAATTAACGGATTGTGATTCATCAAAACTCACTGAAACTATAGGAACAGAAGAAGAACCGAAGAAAGTAGAAGGTGAAATGGGTAAACAAATTGGTGTGTCGAGTGTTGCTGAACCAGATGTAGAAGATGGAGGCTGTATTTCGGTCTGATCTTCGGGTATACTATTATCATCAACTTCAAGACATATTTGGGGTTCGGGAAGAATTAAAGGCTCAAGATGATGACCACAAGGAAGTGAAAGGATTTCATGAATTGGTGGGACAAAATCATCCAAAATTTCGGGTTCATCAATCAATATATCCCCAATGTCAATCACTTCATTCAAGTGAAGGTTAAGATTCTCAAACACCTCATCAAAAGTATGGTTTTCAATCAGTTTTGGTTCAAGAGTGGAGGTGTAGAGATCACAAGGTTTGGGTATGGTTTCACTTGAAATGGACCCTTCACAGTTGGATAAATCAAACACTACAAAGTCACACAACTTATCAGTCATTCTATTTGGTGTACTTGATGAATCTATGAAACTGGAGTTGTGGATTTCAGTTTGGAAAGGGGAGGTTTGATTAGGAAGGGTGTACAGTTCTGTCTTACTACGCAAATCCTTCATAATTTGATTCGTCAGTTCCATATATTTTTCTAATGTCTGCTCCAGACTAGTCTTGGGTTGATAAGGGGTTTCAGTATAAGATTGAAATTCCTGTGGATAATTAAAACTCCCAAATGACTGATTAGAAGAACTGTCTAGAGTAGGTGGAAAAGTCGGATTGGATTGATAGGAACAGAATGGTTGCTGAACTTGGGTAGGAGTAGGATCAATATTATGATAAGAAGAATATTGATATGGGTTGGTTAGTTAGCTATATACAAACCGCATATCAAACTCTTCTCCGGACAGTGGTGGTGATGGTTGATATTGGTCCGGGTTGAAACTTTGGCCTCTAGACCTAGCTATGTGCTCAGCAATGGACATTCGTCTAGGGGCTTCCTCACTCTGGGTATGAACTGAAACAGGTGTAGGATTAGGATACGGTTGATAAGACCTAGACTAAGGTGGACAACTGTTTCTTCCTGCTTGTTCTATATGATCTCTTAAGGACATGGAAGAGCCGGACGGTATACCGAAGGGATTTCGAAAATAAGAGATATCTGGTTGTGGACAGCAAAGCTCGGCAAGTGTTCTTCTGTTTAGGTCACCCATTCTAAGAAGAGAAGAAGGGGGAAGGGGTAAAAAGGAGAGAAAGTAATTGGTTTGTTTTAAAAAAAAAGGATGAATTTAGACAAATCACAAAAAATGCACAACCCTAGAACTATGGTTACCTAGGTCCAGTCTCTAGACCGGTCATAGACTTCCAAAGGACAAGCCGCAGGATAAATCCTCTACCGCCTCCGTACTACCCTTGTAGCCAGGTAAGTGCCAGGTAAGTGGGAAGGAACCACGTCGTGGGCCTAATTAAAAACCACTAGCCTTCGACACACTTGTCTAGGCACTACAAAAATAATGCGGATAAATGATAGATTACCCACGACCTTCCTCTGTCCTTATTGAGCGCGACAGTCCTTAGAGTCTGGTCTAGATATTTTTTAAGTTAATGAAGGGTTGATCTATATGCTTGGTTTGTGATTTGTGGGGTTTAGGAAGGGTGATGAAATCCCCACCTAATCTTGATTTGGTCCTTGCCCCTTAAAGATCCGTATTAAAATATGCAAAAACAAACCGAAAAACAAAACTTTGCAAAAAGATTTTTGAGCGGCGATATTTTGCAAAGAATCCTGCAGAAAATAGATTTTATTGGATTTTAGAGGAGAGAGAAGGGAGTTAGAATCTTACCAGAGAAGTGTGAACCCTAGATCTCCTGTTTCCTCAAGTCCGTGACTCCAGATTTCCTCGCAAAAATTCACACAATAATCGTTAAATATACAATTTGCAGTTTTGTTTTAATAATGATATGACTCGACTAAGAATTCAACACAAATAGTAAAAAAAAAATTACGCACGTTTCCCCGGCAACGGCGCCATTTGATTGGTTCGAAAGAGTGTGTTTGTAGTTTAACCGCAATCAGAACGGTGTCGCGTGTAGCTAGACCGAGGTGAGTACGGGTCGTCCTCAGGGAAACGTGGAACATTTTACTCTTACTTTAGATGTGTTGAAAGAGAGGAGGAAATAAGAATTTTGTGAAAAGTTTCTAGATCTACGTTAAGCAAGAATGCAAAAATATAGATCTAGATTATTTTAGAGATTTAGATAATATAATAAGAGGGCTTGTAGGGTTCGTTAGGATTTAGTAGTCATGGACGAATAATTAAAAGTTACCCTTTTTATCCTTTAATAGATTTATAACTAGAACGACGGTGATGCGTGTAGATTAGGGTTTCTGGAGGGAAAAGGAATCCCACTCTTAACCCTTATCTCGATACGGAACTCCGTTCATATCTAGCCTTTACCAAAACAATCATTAATCTAATCTCTAATCGCGGTCGGAACTAGCAAAGAATTGCTAGCGTGCCCGATTAGGATGTTAATGATTCTTTTGATAAAGTTCATAAACTTTATAAGACTTAAAAAGGGTTTAGGGATGTTCATCATCCATTAGCCTACCCTAATCCTACGAACCCTAACAAGCGGAGAATTACTCGCGCATGTTGGGAGAAGAAGATGAAAAGACAGAGAGGGGAAACATAATGTAAAATGCAAAAGAATTAAATAAAATAACTACCTTTATTAATCACTTGAACAATCTACACTTTATTCCGTAGAAAATGATTACAAATACTAGTTTGCTTCTCGATCTCTTCCAAGGAGGTAGACGAACAGTTGATGATCAGCCTGGATGCGTGAGCCGTCTTGGACTTCATGATCTCGTCGGCTTGATAACTTTTCCAAGAGGCTCTCGGTGCCCTTTTATAGTGCAAAGCCAGAATCTTCTTGTTGAAAACTTGGTAAAATATAGCTTTGATTCACCCCAAAAAATCTTGTCTTCCAAATCCTTAAGATTGCGGCGGATCCGCGGCCCAAGGGGGGTTTGGCCGCGGATCCGCGCTCAAGGGGTGAGATCTCTTGATGAGTTTTCTTGGGCTTGCATCTTTTGACATGTGGCAATCCTAGGCACCTTCAGAATCTGAAAATCTTTTCTCGGTTGCTTCCAGACTTGGTCTCCAAGTTTTGCTTCTTAATTTGGCAAGATTTCTTCAACAACTTGATTTGTTTGATAAATTCTGCATAACAACTTGGAAAATTCTGCACAATAATCTCAAATAATATTTAGTAGGCTTATTTCTACTAGGATTTGGTCAATAGATTTATTTGCATACATTTTCCTACCAAATACTAATTAAAATATATTAACACATGGAAAATGGTGTCTTTACACATAAACCCTCATATGTATAATATATCATAATAAAGTCCTTTTTTAATATGAAAATGGTAGGAAAAATGTAATACAAATGTGCAGTTTTATCAACTGAACATGGCTCAATACTGACCCTTGTATACAATCCATGGGCGTGAATGAACATTTCCCTGACCAAGTCCCATCCGTGACTGGGGATATGTTCGCATGGTGAACAACCCTTATAAATCCTCTCGATTTATGAGGAGAAAACCCTCCGGTAGGATCCTTACGACTTACAGAGGAAACAAGCACTTAGGAATCCTTACGATTCCTAAGATGAAAACACACTTACAAGATCCTCATGACTTGTAGGGAGAAATACCTTTGTGGGACCCTAACGGCTCATGAAGTCAAAAGTCTTAGTTGACAGGACCTGAACCCTGCTCAATAAGCCACCCTTGTTCAACATCGACAGAGGCAGATGATGATTCGCTCCTGGCAATATCCCAGTTATAGCAGTGCTGATGCCGAAATCGGTGTTTAATTTCAGGTTTACGGCGAAAAGCCAGTAGGCCGCTCATGCAATGAAATAGCCGAAATGATAGGGCAACTTGCAATAAAAGCAGCAAGTAAAAATGTATGCATGCGAAATAGTCGAAATGATGGGGCAACTCGCAATAAAAAAATAGCGAGTAAAAATAAAATAAACAGCCGAAATGATTGGGCAACTCGCAATAAAAAAAACAGCGAGTAAAAATAAAATGAACAGCCGAAATGATTGGGCACTGCGAAAAATAGCTGAAATGATTGGGCAATTGCGACTTTCGCGATATAGAAGCTGAAATGATAGAGCATCGCGGAAGTAAAACAAGAAAAATGATGATAAAACTCTGGCCCTACAGTTAAGATCACATCGATCCCTGTATACAATCCAAGGGCGCAAACGAAGAGGGAACCATACTTTCCCAACAGGTTCCGCCAGAAAACAAAGCCAAATCTCGACGGTTCATCCCAACTCCGAAGAAACCAGTGTCTTCGGCAAATTCCTCGACTCACGGATACAAACACTCCTTGACGAGAGCCTCCTGATCCGCGTCGACTCGCAGAGCCACCAGTGCCTCCGTGGGAAATCCTCGACTCGTTTCAAACCCCAAGGAAACAAATAATCCTTGGCGCTAGGGAAACAAATAATCCCTAGCAAACTCCTCAACTCACGGATACAAACACTCCTTCACGAGAGCCTCCTGATCCGCGTCGACTCGCAGAGCCACCAGTGCCTCCGTGGGAAATCCTCGACTCGTTTCAAACCCCAAGGAAACAAATAATCCTTGGCGCTAGGGAAACAAATAATCCCTAGCAAACTCCTCAACTCACGGATACAAACACTCCTTGACGAGAGCCTCCTGATCCGCGTCGACTCGCAGAGCAACCAGTGCCTCCGTGGGAAATCCTCGACTCGTTTCAAACCCCAAGGAAACAAATAATCCTTGGCGCTAGGGAAACAAATAATCCCTAGCAAACTCCTCAACTCACGGATACAAACACTTCTTGACGAGAGCCTCCTGATCCGCGTCGACTGGCAGAGCAACCAGTGCCTCCGTGGGAAATCCTCGACTCGTTTCAAACCCCAAGGAAACAAATAATCCTTGGCGCTAGGGAAACAAATAATCCCTAGCAAACTCCTCAACTCACGGATACAAACACTCCTTGACGAGAGCCTCCTGATTCGCGTCGACTCGCAGAGCCACCAGTGCCTCCGTGGGAAATCCTCGACTCGCTTCAAACCCTAAGGAAACAAATAATCCTTGGCGCTAAGGAAACAAATAATCCCTAGCAAACTCCTCAACTCACGGATACAAACACTCCTTGACGAGAGCCTCCTGATCCGCGTCGACTCGCACAGCAACCAGTGCCTCCGTGGGAAATCCTCGACTCGTTTCAAACCCCAAGGAAACAAATAATCCTTGGCGCTAGGGAAACAAATAATCCCTAGCAAACTCCTCAACTCACAGATACAAACACTCCTTGACGAGAGCCTCCTGATCCACGTCGACTCGCAGAGCAACCAGTGCCTCCGTGGGAAATCCTCGACTCGTTTCAAACCCCAAGAAAACAAATAATCCTTGGCGCTAGGGAAACAAATAATCCCTAGCAAACTCCTCAACTCACGGATACAAACACTCCTTGACGAGAGCCTCCTGATCCGCGTCGACTCGCAGAGCAACCAGTGCCTCCGTGGGAAATCCTCGACTCGTTTCAAACCCCAAGGAAACAAATAATCCTTGGTGCTAGGGAAACAAATAATCCCTAGCAAATTCCTCGACTCACGGATACAAACACTCCTTGACGAGAGCCTCCTGATTCGCGTCGGCTCGCAGAGAAACCGGTGTCTCCGCGGGAAAATTCCCGATTCGTCTCAACTTGCAAGATGAAGCCTCAGGCAGCAGGGACTAAAAAACTTGCTTCCTGAACAATGGGACCCTGCAAGTCGATCTAAACGGTCTCTTGCATACTATTCACGGGTCTCACTCTCCAAAGTCGAGTTTCGACGAGGAGGGAAACAACCGCTTACGAGTCATCTCGACTCGTAAGAGGGAAAAATTCTCTTATAGGATCCTTACGACTTATAAGAGAAAACCACACTTAGGAATCCTCACGATTCCTAAGGAGAAAAAACCCACCTACGAGATCCTCTCGATCCGTAGGGAGAAAAATCTCTACGAGACCCTCAAGGCTCATGGAGTTGAAAAGTCTTAGGCAGCAGATCTGAACATGCGGCCTAAGCCATCGCTATTTCTTAAGAAAGTCAAGATGCGTGCTCTATTATCTGTTGAACCTGTTTATTAAGACAGCCTTTTGACAATAAAAGAAAGAAGAAAATGACAGAAAGAACATCCGATTTACATTTGATCAAGCGTTCGAGACACACTCATTCATGCATGGGCAGAAGACTCAGGACAAGAAATAAGACAAGCTGAAATAAAAAGTTTCCATTCATATTGCCAAAAATTCTTACAATCATGAAAGCAATGAATGAGAAACATTATTCAAATTATTATAATGGTATAACCTCAGATCCAGGGCACGGATTGATGAATTCAAAAGTAAGGCCATCCAGAGTTCTTCTAGCCTTTCTGATTATTCTTGTGCGCAGCCTCTCGCGCTCCTGTGTGTCAAGATCCTCGGCAAGCCCATCCGGCCTTCGGTAAGCAGCAACTATTGTCGTCTACTGAAAAATTTGATGTAGGATGTCGATAAGGCTGTCCCACCGTTTCTTCGAGATCAACCCCGTCAGGTATACTGAATGCACCTTGTCTTCGCCATCATCCAGCGCATTGAGTGGTAGGGCCTCGTGAAACTCCGGAAGTGCTCTCCATATTGCTCCCAACACGACTTTCAAGAGAGCTGAACGACGAGGAAGCAGCCAATCACCGCTTGCGTTCAGACGTGACCTCTGCACATTGAGCGTCTGTAAACTCCTGGTTTTGTTGACGGCCCTGTGCGCAGATATCGTCATAGGTGATGAACTCGTGCAAACTGTATAGGCGCACCGCCATTATACCTGGAGGAAATACCACAGGAAGGTTAGCGATAGAAGAAAAATAATATACACAGAGGGCTAAATTCCTCGAGAGCAAAGCTCTGTTCATGGATTAGAACCCATGAACAAAAGCTCTGTAGATCTATAAGTTTTTTGAGAGCGAAGCTCTGTTTATGAAACCCCAATGGGGATCTTTTTAGGTCAAAAGATCTTTGAGAGCAAAGCTCTTTGGCTGAGATTAATTTAAATTAATTTGATTTACATTAATTTTACCTAAAGTTTCTAACTTTGAAAATGAGCAAAGCTCTGCTGGTGAAACCCCAAAGGGATTTTCTTTAAATCAGAAGATCTATGAGAGCAAAGCTCTGTTGGTTAAGATTAATTAAAATTAATTTAATCTAAGAATCAATTTTACCTAAAGTTTTTCTAAAAACTTTGGAAAGGAGAGCAAAGCTCTGGAGTTCTTGAAGGCAAGAGCAAAGCTCTGAAGTTTTTTGAAAATAAAAATCTGAAAGATGATAAGCATCTGTGGGGGACCAAAGGTCCTATTTATAGGCATCAAGTGCCTCTTCAACTTCCAAAAGTTGCCATGGCGGTTGGAATTCCGCCACCGTTATGCTCACGTTTGGGGCCACGTGAGCGCAACGGTGGGGGGGCATTTGTTTCCCCAATCAGAGCAAAGCTCTGTTGGAAATTCAAATTTTGAAGCAACGCTTCAGATCTCGGGCGCAACGCGCCACGTGTCAGGCGCAGATGCATCAGCGCAGCGCCCAAGGCAGCGCACCCAATCAGAGCAAAGCTTTGTTTAAAGCAAAATCAAAGGAAGCAACGCTTCAGTTGCGCGCAGTTGCGCTGCGCTGTGCGCTGTGCGCTGCGCGACACGTGTCAGCGCAGATGCGCTGTGCT
This sequence comes from Agapanthus africanus, assembly GCA_030015575.1. Taxonomy (NCBI): domain Eukaryota; kingdom Viridiplantae; phylum Streptophyta; class Magnoliopsida; order Asparagales; family Amaryllidaceae; genus Agapanthus; species Agapanthus africanus. The sequence goes on from JASDDO010000014.1 coordinate 671,847,397, forward strand.
GTGCGCTGTTGCGCTGCGTGTCACGCGCTGGGGCATTTGCGCCAAACAGAATTAAAATTCTAAAGAAATCTTTTCTGTTCTTGCTAAAACAAGAAGATTTTCTTCTGTAAAACAGGAGCCCTTGGATCAAAGATCCAACGGAGGGGGAAATTCCCCAAATCACTCAAAGAAAGATCTCTCTAACTAATTTATGGGCACTATAAAAAGGACCCCAGACCTCAATCCAAAGGCATCAACATTTCTTGAAAAAAAAAGTCAAGAGCTTCAAATAAAGAGAACTCTGAGAAAATTTCAAGAAAAAGGTAAAAACCTTCACGAGAGAGAAGAAATTTCTTCTAATAAATCATTGATCTAAAAACCAGATCAATGATCCTTACATAATCAACAGTGCTTTGCACTTCTTATGAACCACTGGTTCTTTAAAACAAGAAAAAAAAACAAAATAAAAAAAATAGTGCTTTGCACTTTTATGAACCATTGGTTCTTGAATCTAAAAGATTCTCAAATTAATAGTGCTTTGCACTTATAAATCTGCACTGTTGCGCTCTTGGGCTGGCGCAAGCCACCAGAGAGCGCCACGTGTCTGCGTCTGAGCCATTTGCGCTATGCGCTTTTGAAATAGAGCTTTGCTCTCTGAAATTGGCGCAACTCACCAGAGCGCGCCACGTGTCAGCAGTGCAAGCGCAGCGCACTAGCGCAGCGCACTGCGCCTGCATAACACGTGTCATCATCATAAGCGCTTGCGCTCTTTGACTGGCGCAAAGCGCCTGAATAATGCAATGCATTTCTTTTGTTAAAGGGCCAGGCCCAAATCAAAAAGACCTAGCAGGCCAAAATAAATTGCAAAGCAATAAAAAGGGGCAGAGCCCAAGTGAAATTGATGCTATACATCATTTATAAATGGGCAGAGCCCCAAAACAAATTGATGCTCTGCATCCTTTATGGGCAGAGCCCAGATCAAAATAAAAAGAAATGCAATGTAAAAAGAGAAACAAATAAAAATGATGAGTATTTTCCAACTGGACTTAGCCCAATCATGGCTTTAAGTCCTTAAATTAAATTGACTGAGCACGGCTGCTCCCTAAATCAATTTATATCTGGTTTGAGGGTACATCTCCGAACTCCTCTGACACCTATCGTTGTAATCCTTCAATGACGTCAGAGAGGTGACGGGTCCCGACGACCACACATCAAGATGGACTGCGGAGTCCTTAAACTCGTGGACCGAAACGTCCTTAAACTAATATTGGACCGAAACGTCCTTAAACTAATGTCGGACCGAAACGTCCTTCAACTAATGTCGGACCACCACGTCTCTAAACTGGAACATGGACCATTACGTCCCTAAAACTGGAACAATAGAGCCTCCAAATGCTCTTTTGCCGGATCTAAATGATCCCGTTTAACTTGATCTTAGCCCCAAACACGGCTAACGTATCCTTAAACATTCAAACGGACTATAAAACTCCAAATCAACCTTGGTTCAAGGGTACATCTCTGAACTCCTCTGACATCTGCCGTTGTAATCTTTCAACGACGTTAGAGAGGTGATGAGTCCCGATGGCCAGATATTAAATGGATTATCATGTTAAGTTGATCTTAGTCTCAAACAAGACTAACGTATCCTTAACGAACGTTTAAGTTGATCTTAGCCGCAATGCGACTAATGTATCCTTAAACTAAAAACACCAAACCCAAATCTAAGTAAATACGGATTTGGACTAATCCACGTCCTACGGGCGACGGCATTACTTAGTCTCCGTATACAATCAACGGGCAACCACAAACAAAACAAACACCCACGACACGAAGTGAAATTCTGGAGAAGGAGAAAGTTGTTACCGCGATGCGGTAGCATAATTAACTGCAGGGGCTTGCGCCTGCAGGGAAGAGCATCCCCACAATCAAAAACCCCTCAAGCGAGGGGGAATCTGACGAAGTCTGCTACATCGGCCGCATCCGTCTAAACCTCCGATACACGGTGCCATAAATCAACTTGGCATCTTCGGAGAGGTAGACGGATAAAACCATATAGCATCTGCCCCGAATCTCAGGCTAGACGTCCTCACGTCATCGCCGTCTTTCGGAGGGGAACAATATCACATCACAGATATAACCCATTAGCTAAAGTCTACAGAACTTCGATCAAAAATACGGATTTGTAACTACCCCAAACACAACTTTGTTCTCTGGAAAATCTGGGCAAAAACAAAATACTTTGAAAATCCCAAAACAGAATACTGAACACACTGCAGCAAACCCGAGTCGCGGCCGAGTCAACTAGGCCGCGGATCCGTGGTGAAACGCATGGTTTCGCCGCGGTTCCGCGGTGAGTTGACTGAGTCATGGGCTCGTTTTTGCTGTGTGTTCTTAGAAAACCCTGAGCCGATTTTTAAGATATGTGGAATTAATTTTGGTGCAGTTTTAAAAATCGGCCGAAAGTTTAGTTTTCGGACGTGTTTTGCGATTTTTTTCTCGGATTGAAATTCTAAATACTTTGCTAACATGCTAGTTGTTGTTTAGCTAGGCTCTGATACCACTGTAAGTCCACATTGCCCACCCCGGTTCTTACGAGGAGGCGGAAACGGTAAAAAAAATGATTTTTTTTATGACAAGGCAACATGGACTAGAAAAGAGGATCTTTGCTAAACAAAACCTAGCAAACTAACTACAAGTTTAACTACTATGTTAGAGGGTTATACCTAGGTCTTGAACTCCTTCTCTTCTTGCTTCTTGGAGTGGCTTAAACGGCTCCACCTCGTAGTCTCCTCTTTGTCGAAGAAGGATCCACCCGAAAGCCTCTACCTTGAGCTCCTACCTCAACCGAGAGGCAACTAAAGTGCTTGGCATGCTAAACCTAGAACTCTAGAGTGAGTAGAGTGGAGTTTTAGTGGTTTTATCTCAATAGCTCATGGTTCTCAACACATGAGACATGAAAGCTTTGAGAGAGAGGAAGAGGATGAGCTTTTTGATGAGAGAGAGTGATCAAGTGAGAATGAGATAATAATTTACAACCATGCTCACAAAAGTAAGAATAATGATGATAATAATAATAATTAAGAATTGTGATGGTTAGTTTCAATGACCATTATCATTTCATGCATTTAATGCATTTTGCAAAGAACAAGAAGCATCATTGAAATGAAATGATGATGGTCAACAAGTCCACAATGGTCAACCGGTCAACAAAGTCAACAAGTCAACAAAAGTCAAATGTTCAACTCAACCATGGCACAATAATTCTTAATTAATATTATTAATCATATTTCTTATTCTCATTAGGGTTTAGAAAAAGCCAACGGTCAACAACCCTAATGAGAATCCTCTGCCTCTGCCTCTGTCAACTGTGCATACACATCTGCACCCGTGTTCCGAGAAATACGAATACAATGAGATAAAACCAATCCCAAAACATATACTAGGATCTGGCTTAAACCAAAGCCCGCTAGTAATAACTGCCCGGACACCAAACGTGCACAAGTGCGCGGATGTGAACGAACCCTGTCGCAAAACCATGCGACCTCTACTCTGTTTTGCCCAAAGGTGAATAGCCCTCTGTGTGGGACTCTAAAGACTCGACACTACGCTGGCAGTGGATTTAACCACAGGCCGCAAGCGGTACTGGCTGTACGTAACGGTCCCCAGGTAGATGCCGATAAGAAGACTGATGAGGTGAACCCATCCGAACTCCTACTGAGCCTGAATGTGACAATCTCTGTACAGTCCGGTCTGTTCGTCTGAGAGTATCGCATGTCGGGCCTAGGGGGCGGTAAACGTCAGTCCCCTAATAGCGGTACAAGTCGTGTCGGAGTGTAGCCCAGAACACCCTGAGATAACACTGGAAAGGCTACCAGTATATCTCGCTTGCCCTGGCCAAGGACTTTGTGTAATGGCTCTCCTAGACACAGCGCGATATCAACCCCCAATACCGGGAGAGACGAATCATGTCTAACCGTCACTGCCTCCAAGTGCTTCGGGACTGCACCCAACTACTACCTGTTTGCACGATTCATTTGAGCCGTGGTAGGATAGTAATCTAAGAACAGTGGGAACACACTCAAGGCAAAGTGACAGTGTCAAGTCAGCGGACTAAGCTGTACTCATGTCACCCGGGAACTGATAACTGACGATAGGTATAATACCAAACCAACAGTTCCCAGCGATTCATGTCCAGTGTACTCGTAACCTAACGAGCACCTACATACTATCTCCAGTACGACGTACTGATGGCTGTGGGACAGACCATCTCCCCTCCTGGGATGAGAAGCATATACACTAATCTACTCTGGAGTATCGATGCCCTGTCTCGATAATCCTACGACTAGGGACCTGTACAAGGATGTGCTTGTAGATTACCCAGCCCCCACTAGTGTGACTGCCATCACAACGCTGGTAATCAAGCAAAGATCCTAAGGGCTCCACTAATGTGTATAGGCGATATGCTAAAAGAAACACATGCACACATTAAAGTAGAAACAAACCAAGTAGCATTCTACCATTTCGAGCAAGATTGTCTATACAACTTTGAATATCCCAAGCTTCCATCAAGTAATATACAAACTAGTATGATACAGTAATGGCCTCTAGGGCATATACACTAACAGGTTAAGCATTATATTAAATTCTATTGAGAGGGATATTTTCTGTTAAACAGAAAATTGGTGGATCAAAGATCCAGTGAGATGGAAAATATTTCCCATATCTTTCTAAACAAAAAAAATTGCTCTCTATAAAACCGAGCACCCATGGATTAAAAATCCAATGGTGATGAAAATATCACTGTTCAATAGAATTTTATTCTATATATGAGAGAATATTCCCTTCATCTTGTTAAAACAAGAATAACATATTCTGTAAAAACAGAGACACTTGTATGTATGCCCTAAAGGCCATTATTGTACATGATTGTATATTATAATGGATGCTTGGACATATATAGGGAGGACTTTCTTGCTCGACATGATAGTATGCTATCTGGTTACTCTTTATCATAACATGTATACTTGTATTGTCTCTCTGTTACATATTGATAAAGCCCTTAGGATGTGGACTTGACTACCAGGACTATGATGGAGATCATACTAGTGGGGCCAGGGTAGTCCATAAGTCCATCCTTTAATTGTTCATAGTCGAGGGTGTATCGAGACGGGGTATCAATATTCCAGAGTAGACTAGAGTATACGCTTCTTGACCCATTTGATGGGCGATAGATGATCCCAAATCCATTGGTGTTTGACATCAAAGATGATATAGGGTGCTTAATGGAGACTGGGTACACTGAACAGGACTCGCCGAGAACTCCTAGATGGTATTATACCTAACGTCATATAGCAGTTCTCTGGTGACACTGGTACAAGTTAGTCTGTAGACCCGAGATCGTCATAGAGTCTTGTGTGATTCCCGCTGTGTTCTGATTTCCACCTTACCACGTTCAAGAGAGCGTGCAAAACGGTGGCTTTTGGGTACAGTTCCGAGTCACATGGAGGCAATGAACGATAAGAGGGGTTTCGTCTCTCCCGGTATTGGGGGTTGATATTGCGCTGTGCTCAATTGGTTATAACAGGAAGTCCCTGGCCAGGGCTGATACTGAGATTTACTGGTAAGTGTTATCAGTAGTTTCTCGACCCGTTATGAGCCTCACATCGGCATGACTTATCAAGTTATTGGGGTCTGACGTTTACCACCCCCAAACTAGATATACGACATATCAGACGAAGAGATCGGACTATACGGTAATGTTACTTATTGGATTCACGGGAGTATGTGTAACACCTTGGAAATGCGGTTAGTGTTAATTAAGCGTTATTGCGGGTTTTTCGTTAAAAGTTTACCAAATCGGGTTCCTCACATTTTATATCAATTAATTAATATTTTATTATTATTTGATATGGCTTGCACACACACGTGCATGTTAATGTGAGGGTTAATTAGTGTTAATCTTGTAAAGTGACCAAAACACCTTAATTAATTCATGTCCTAATTAACCTTGCCTTAACCTCGCCTAGATATTTTGTGAGAGATATGTTTTTGTTTGGATTGAGAGAGAGAGAGAGGTAGCTAGTGAGTCATGAGGGTATTAATGAGAGCATTAATGGAGGTGAAGGAGAGAGTAAGAATAAGGTTTTGTTTCACCCTACACCCACCCCTTACCATTATTTCCCCTCACTCTCTCATTCTCTCTCACTCTCAATTATTACTCATCCTCTCAAACTCTCAACTGAACTCTCACTCCCTCTTCACAAAAAACCTTGTTAAACTTCACAATATCCCATTTAAACACTTCAAATGTCTTGTTTTTGCCTCTTAGATCACTTAGAGCTTGGAAAGCTAGGATCTTTTGAGCAAGTGTGGAATGGTATAATCTCTAAACTGTTAAATATGTGTTTAATGTTGTGTAGCTTGTTGGTTGCTGTTTAGAACACTTAAAGTATCGTTTCGTGCAAATATCGTATTTTAGTGTCATATTAGAGTCTTTGTGATCTGCTATGACCTGAAAATTTTACTATAAAATCAAACAAAGTAGTAGTGTTGTACTGGTGACCCTAAGTGTACACCTGAAGCACGAACCCCATCCCATCAGTTTTGGCCGGCGACATGAGGGTCAAATCCGGCGACCTCGGCCGTTCGGGGGAGTTGGGGCTTGGGTTTTGTAGGGTAGCTGTCTGCGGTGGTTTAGGGGTGTTTGGTACTGTTTGATTTTTGAGTTCTGACAGTATGCAAAATCTGGGATCACTTTGCAATAATCTTGCGTTTTGAATACGCGCGTTACGTTATCCAACACGGTTCGTGATCTTGTGTAGCTGTTGCACCTGGGTTGGTTTTGGGGTGTCGTCACACACATTAGCTATTAGACGAGCACTTGTGAGTTAGATTGGAGTTGGTGCGTTGGTCAAACATAGTGTGTACGTGATATTGATCGATTTTTGAGATTTGCACTTGCTATGTTTTGTGTTGGTAGGATCGCAGGCGGGGACTTCGGACGCTGCGAAGAAAGGGAAGCAGGTGATTGGATTTACCTAGCCCATGATTTTCGGTGAGTAGATTTAACATCTACGGGGAAATCGCCCGTATGGCGTTAAGCGTCAGAGCTGGATATAATATGATATTAGCCGTATGTTTATATGCACATATAGAGATGGTGCATGAACTTTATTGCATATAGTTACTTGTTGTGCCTGAACCTGTATTCATTGTACACTGCACTATTATTGATAGTCCATGTTGCATGAGCACCGACTGTATGCTACATCGGTAATTGCCATGATACGCACAACACAAATATTCATATGATATACCTTGCTATTGGTTAGCGACATTGAGGTATTGATTCTTGTGCGATGGCACATATGAAATGTAGCATACCTGTACACCTACATACTTACACATATACCTTGCTATAGCTATATGTTCAGCTTTATATGATATATGGGACGCTGTTATATATGTATATATATAATATTGGATTTGGATAATTGGGAACCACGTGATATATTTAATAACTTGATGCATTTAAATAGCGGATTTTCCCTTGATATGCTCATATTGTTGTTCTATGTTGCATATGTCATATTACATGGATTTACGCATTGAGATATGTTTTTCATGCGATTTGGGGATTTCAAGTGTCGATGTTGGGCACTTATATTCCGAGAGATATATGGATATTTGGAAACCGATACGTGGAACACGAGTGTCGAGGTTGGACACTTAGGTTTCGAGGAACGTATGGATATTAGAAAACCGATACGTGGAACACGAGTGTCGATGTTGGACACTTAGGTTTCGAGGAACGTATGAATATGAGTTTATGTGTCGATGTTGGACACTAGTTTTCATGATGTTTTCGGGTGTCGATGTTTGACACTCAGGTTCCATGAGACTTACAGGTTATGAGGGCTGGTAGAGGGCCGATATGAGGGCCGATCTGAGGGTCGATCTGAGGGCCGATTTTGAGGAATTTGGGATTTAGATTATCTTGATGGACACTGGTCCTGCCACGATGAGGATTCCGTGAGGATGACATGTTTTATCCCATACTCCGCATTTATTTGATAATCATTGCTTCATGTATTAGTAGTACCTGATAGAGTACCTTTCATGACTGTTGCATATACATATTGCCATACTTATGCTATCAGATTACATGTAATAGATTATCGCTGTTAGTGCATACTTGTGATTACAGTATGATATTATTTACTATTCACGAGTTGGCAACTCACCCTCGTTGTGTCGCAGTGTTTTGCAGGCCTGATCCTCAGAGTAGTCGCGGCAGGGCACCTTATTATCTCTACTTTTGCGGATACCGCTACGGTTGGCTGTGAGGACTTATGCTTTAGGTAGGTTGCGGTTATCCGGTGATGTACATTGTATATTTCTTGTATCTAGTACTCTCCATCTACCACCTTCATGTATTGACTTAGAAATGAGTTGTGAGGATCGATGTTGTATATTCGTATGACTCTGGTTGTCGTGCTTGTGTGAGCTGGCCTTTTATATATATGGATTATCTCATTTCTTCGCTACGGCGTCGTATATTTGTTATGGTGGTTGTTTCCGCCATTGGACGAGATTTGCTCCCGTTTGGCAATGCTTTACTTTTATCTTATGTTTGTACCCGTTTCAGGGCTAGCTTTTATAAAGGAGGTGCTGCCGAAATTTTTATGAAAAAAAACTTAAGTTTAAAGTTTTGCATCGAGATTTTTAAAAGTGTTCTATCTTTTCCTTCTTATAATGGTTTAGATTGCTGGGTTTTCGGCTTACTTAAATTGTGTTACGCCTGTTGACGTTATGTAGTCTAAGTGCCGGTCATGTGCCCAATTTTGGGTCGTGACAAAGTTGGTATCAAAGCGCTAGGTTTTACCTTTCGGAGTGTAGCATGACCTTAGTATGATGGAGTAGGTAGCTTGAGCAGAGCGACGTAGCATGTGTATGTTCCGCGGCATACTTACGACACAGTGCTCCGCCTAATTGACCTTAGGACTTATTGCTTGAAATTCCTTCCGTGATTATTTACATCCTTATGATTCGATTTTTGTGTCCTTATCGAATCCTTTTTCCATTTCTAGCCTTTATGCTGCCAAAGACTACGAGGGCACAGAGAGCGGCCGTGAGGGCTGAGGTCAGAGTTGACTCGTCTGAGACGAGGACTGACCAGGGTAGTATGCCCGTTGTGCAGGAGCAGATTGTCCCACCTTCGGCAGACCATATGACTATGCTAAGGGCTGGTATGCATGATTTGTGCCAGATGATGGGGTCGTTAGTTGAGGCCATTCGAGCGCAGGGGCAGGCGGTTGTTCCACCCGTTACAGGGATCGTGTTGGTGCCTGCTGTTCCGACAGTCGTACCTGCAGCTACGGAGGTGATCACCGTATCGTTATCGGAGTTCATGAGGCTGAGGCCTCCGGTTTTCACTTGCACCAATGCAGCTGAGGATCCGCAGTCGTTTATCGATTGGATGGCCAGGATATGTCGTTCGCTGAGATGCTCCGATGCGAGATGGGTGGAGTTCGCGAGATTTCTTCTGGAAGGTCTAGTTCAGAAGTGGTGTGAGTCCTTAGAGAAGGGCAGAGCCGCAGGTCTTCCTCCTATGACCTGGGATGAGTTCGTAACGGTAATTCTTGCGTGTTTTCTTCCGCTGAGCGTCAGGGATGCTCGAGCGCGCAGTTTCGAGTCGTTACGCCAAACTCAGGGTATGACGATGGCCGAGTATGATGTGCTGTTAACCGAGCTGTCTGTGTATGCTCCGTATATGGTAGCTACGGAGGACATGCGGGTTAAGAGGTTTGTTCGAGGCCTGCTTACCCAGTTGTTCCTCGCTATCAGCATTCAGCGTTGTGACACGTATGCAGCAGCGGTGGATGCAGCCCTATTGGTTGAGGAGCGTCTTTCTGAGGCGTCGGTTGCTCCAGAACCGAAGAGGGTTTGTACTGGTGTATCAGCACAGAAGCAGGCGTTTAGATGCCGTGACAGTTCCCGTTCAGATACTGGGGGTAGTGGAGGTTCGGGACGAGGTCAGCTTTTTAGCTCTTATCCCCAGGAGAGTCAGCAGTTTTCATCTAGATGTTACCGGTGCGGGAGTTTGGGTCATCAAGTTCGAGATTGTACTGAGCCACTTGAGCGCGAGGCAGTTGTACCGCAAGTTACCTTACCACCTTCTCCACCGCAGAGGGCGTTGCCCCTTATGCCTGTTGTTACTCCACGTCAGACTCATGTGCATAGAGGTTGGGGTCGCGGTGGTTTTGTGCCGAGAGGGCGGGGTGGTAGAGGTGGAGATCTTCCAGTCACTGGTAGAGGGCAGGCTCGGGTGTTTGCCTTGACTCATCAGGACGCGCAGGCGTCCAATACAGTGGTTTCAAGTACTCTTTCTGTATGTTCTTTTGAGGCTCATGTTTTGTTTGATCCGGGATCTACGCATTCGTATGTTTCTACGCACTTCGTGCCGATGTTGGGCCGAGAGTCGTGTTTTCTAGATCAGCTGCTCGTTGTGATTACACCTGTTGGTGATTCATTTGTCGCGCGTTATGTGTTTCGGTCGTGTGTCGTTCAGATTGGAGATAGAGATTCGTCCGTCGATTTGATCCTTCTAGATATGTTGGATTTCGACGTTCTCCTTAGCATGGACTGGTTGGTAGCTTGTTATGCGTCTCGAGTGAGGCTCGGTTGTGTTCTGATGCAGCATGATAAAGTGATTGCTTATGCTTCTAGGCAGCTGAAGAAGCACGAGCAGAATTATCCCACCCATGATCTTGAGATGGCCGCGATGGTCTTTGCGCTGAAGATCTGAAGACACTACTTGTACGGGGAGTCGTGTCAGATTTTCACGGACCATAAAAGCTTGAAGTACATCTTCCAGCAGCGGGATCTGAATCTGAGACAGCGCCGGTGGATGGAGCTTGTGAAGGATTATGATTGTGAGATCCTTTATCACCCGGGCAAGGCGAATGTGGTAGCTGACGCTTTGAGTCGTAGGCCCGAGTGTAGCTTGTCCCAGTTGAGCGCAGTTCAGAGGCAGTCTTCTACAGATTGGCAGACCTTGTGCGATGGTAGAGTACAGTTTGAGTTCACTTCCACTGGGGGACAGCTTGCTCATGTCCGTGCCCGTCCACTTCTATTTGATCGTATCCGTGAGGCGCAGCCCAGTGATGCCCGTTTGTCTGAGATTCTTGAGCTTGTTCGGCAGGGTACAGATTCGGAGTTCTTGATCAGTGACCAAGGTGTGCTACGTTGCGAGACTCGCTTGTGTGTACCAGATATCGATGGGTTGAAATGAGAGATCCTAGAGCAGGCACATCAGTCAGCCTTTAGTGTTCATCCAGGTTCCACCAAGATGTACCGTGACTTGAGAGACATTTACTGGTGGAAAGGGATGAAGTGTGATGTTTCGGACTTCATGTCGAGATGCCTGACTTGTCAGCAATCAGAGACCGGCTGGAGAGTTGCAACCTTTACCCGTTCCTGAGTGGAAATGGGAGCGGATTTCCATGGACTTTGTTGTGGGTCTACCCAGGACCAGTCGGGGGTATAACTCTATTTAGGTGGTTGTAGACCGGTTGACGAAAGCGGTTCACTTGCTTCTAGTGAAGACCACTTTCGGTTATACTCAGTATGCTCAGTTATATATAGAGGAGATTGTGCATTTGCACAGTGTTCCCACATGCATTGTATCCGACAGGGGCACCCAGTTTACTAGCCGTCTTTGGCAGAAGCTTCATGAAGCTTTGGGTACCCGGTTGAGTTTTAGCACCGCTTTCCATCCGCAGACCGATGGTCAGTCAAAGCGGACGATACAAACTCTAGAGGATATGCTTCAGGCGTGCGTGCTTGATTTTGGTGGCAGTTGGGATCATCATTTGTCGTTATTTGAGTTCTCCTACAACAACAGCTTTCAGGAAACTATTCATATGGCACCTTTTGAGGCTTTATATGGTAGGAAGTGTCGATCGCCAGTCTGTTGGACCGAACTCGGTGAGAGTAGGGTTTTGGGACCCCAGCTAGTTCAGGAGGCTACGGAGAAGATCCAGCTGATTCAGGTCAAGATGAGAGCAGCCCAGTGTAGACAGAAGTCTTATGCCGACCGTCGTCGTCGCAGACTTGAGTTCACAATGGGGGATCATGTATTCCTGCAAATTTCTCCGATGAAGAGCGTTATGAGATTTGGGAGAAAGGGGAAGCTCAGTCCCAGATTTGTAGGTCCTTTCGAGATGCTTGAGCGAGTTGGTACCGTTGCTTATCATTTGGCGCTCCCGTCCAGTTTTCCAGATGTTCGCCCCGTGTTTCATGTGTCGATATTTCGTAGATACCTTCATGATCCTTCTCACATGATTCAGCACTAGACCGTTCAGCTTGAGCGCGATCTTTCGTTCACCGAGCTGCCGGTAGTTATATTGGATTGGCAGGTGAAGAAACTTCGGTCAAGGGTCTAGCCATCTGTGAAGGTTCTTTGGCGTAGCCTGACTAGTGAGGAGATCACTTGGGAGGCCGAGAGCGAGATGCGGAAGAAATTTCCTCATCTCTTTGAAGGTACACTTGAAAGAATTTTAATTCGGGGATGAATTTTCTTTAAGGGGGGAGATTGTAACACCTTGGAAATGCGGTTAGTGCTAATTAAGCGTTATTGCGGGTTTTTCGCAAAAAGTTTACCAAATCGGGTTCCTCACATTTTATATCAATTAATTAATATTTTATTATTATTTGATATGGCTTGCACACACACGTGCATGTTAATGTGAGGGTTAGTTAGTGTTAATCTTGTTAAGTAACCAAGACACCTTAATTAATCCATGTCCTAATTAACCTTGCCTTAACCTTGCCTAGATATTTTGTGAGAGATATTTGTTTGTTTGGATTGAGAGAGAGGGGTGGCTAGTAAGTCATGAAGGTATTAATGAGAGCATTAATGGACGTGAAGGAGAGAGTAAGAATAAGGTTTTGTTTCGCCCTACACTCACCCCTCACCATTATTTCCCCCCACTCACTCATTCTCTCTCACTCTCAATTATTACTCATCCTCTCAAACTCTCAACTGAACTCTCACTCTCTCTTCAAAAAAAAAACCTTGCTAAACTTCACAATATCCCATTTAAATACTTTAAATGTCTTGTTTTTGCCTCTAAGATCACTTGGAGCTTGGAAAGCTAGGATCTTTTGAGCAAGTGTGGATTGATATAATCTTTAAACTGTTAAATATGTGTTTAATGTTGTGTAGCTTGTTGGTTGCTGTTTAGAACACTTAAAGTATCGTTTCGTGCAAATATTGTATTTTTAGTGTCATATTAGAGTCTCTGTGATCTGCCATGACCTGGGAATTTCGCTGTAAAATCAAACAATGTAGTAGTGTTGTACTAGTGAACCTAAGTGTACACTTGAAGCACGAACCCCATCCCATCGGTTTTGGCCGGCAACATGAGGGTCAAATCCGGCGACCTCGGCCGTTAGGGGGAGTTGGGGCTTGGGTTTTGTAGGGTAGCTGTCTGCGGTGGTTTAGGGGTGTTTGGTACTGTTTGATTTTTGAGTTCTGACAGTATGCAAAATCTGGGATCACTTTGCAATAATCTTGCGTTTTGAATACGCGCATTACGTTATCCAACACGGTTCGTGATCTTGTATAGCTGTTGCACCTGGGTTGTTTTGGGGTGTCGTCACACACGTTAGCCATTAGACGAACACTTGTGAGTTGGATTGGAGTTGGTGCGTTGGTCAAACGTAGTGTGTACGTGATATTGATCGATTTTTGAGATTTGCACTTGCTATGTTTTGTGTTAATAGGATCGCAGGCGGGGACTTCGGACGCTGCAAAGAAAGGGAAGCAGGTGATTGGATTTACCTAGCCTGTGATTGTCGGTGAGTAGATTTAACATCTATGGGGAAATCGCCCGTATAGCGTTAAGCGTCAGGGCTAAATATAATATGATATTAGCCGCATGTTTATATGTACATATAGAGATGGTGCATGAACTTCATTGCATATAGTTACTTGTTGTGCCTGAACCTGTATTCATTGTACACTGCACTATTATTGACAGTCCATGTTGCATGAGCACCAACTGTATGCTACATCGGTAATTGCCATGATACGCACAACACAAATATTCATATGATATACCTTGCTATTGGTTAGCGACATTGAGGCATTGATTCTTGTGCGATGGCGCATATGAAATGTAGCATACATGTACACCTACATGCTTACACATATACCTTACTATAGCTATATGTTCAGCTTTATATGATATATATCAGTGGTATGGGACGCTGTTATATGTGTGTGTGTGTGTGTGTGTGTGTGTATATATATATATATATATAATATTGGATTTGGATAATTGGGAACCACGTGATATATTTAATAACTTGATGCATTTAAATAGCGGATTTTCCCTTGATATGCTCATATTGTTGTTCTATGTTGCATATGTCATATTACATGGATTTACGCATTGAGATATGTTTTTCATACGATTTGGGGATTTCAAGTATCGATGTTGGGCACTTATGTTCCGAGATATATATGGATATTTGGAAACCGATACGTGGAACACGAGTGTCGAGGTTGGACACTTAGGTTTCGAGGAACGTATGGATATTAGAAAACCGATACGTGGAACACGGGTGTCGATATTGGACGCTTAGGTTTCGAGGAACGTATGGATATGAGTATTTATGTATAGATGCTGGACACTAGTTTTCATGATGTTTTCGAGTGTCGGTATTTGACACTCAGGTTCCATGAGACTTACAGGTTATGAGGGCCGGTAGAGGGCCGATCTGAGGGCCGATCTGAGGAATTTGGGATTTAGATTGTCTTGATGGACACTGGTCCTGCCACGATGAGGATTCCGTGAGGATGACATGTTTTATCCCATACTCCGCATTTATTTGATATGCATTGTTTCATGTATTAGTAGTACCTGATAGAGTACCTTTCATGACTGTTGCATATATATATTGCCATACTTATGCTATCAGATTACATGTGATAGATTATCACTGTTAGTGCATACTTGCGATTACAGTATGATGTTATTTACTATTCATGAGTTGGCAACTCACTCCCGTTATGCCGCAGTGTTTTGCAGGTCTGATCCTCAGAGTAGTCGCGGCAGGGCGCCTTATTATCTCTACTTTTGCGGATACCGCTATGGTTGGCTGTGAGGCCTTTTGCTTTAGGTGGGTTGCGGTTATCCAATTATTTACATTGTATATTTTTTGTATCTAGTACTCTCCATCTACCACCTTCATGTTTTGACTTAGAGACGAGTTGTGAGGATCGATGTTGTATATTCTTATGACTCTGGTTATCGTGCTCGTATGAGCCAGCCTTTTATATATGTGGATTATCTCATTTCTTCGCTACGGCGTCGTATATCTGTTGTGGTGGTTGTTTCCGCCGTTGGGCGAGATTTGCTCCCGTTTGGGGATGCTTTACTTTTATCTTATGTTTGTACCCGTTTCGGGGCTAGCTTTTACAAAGGAGGTGCTGCCGAAATTTGTATGAAAACAAACTTAAGTTTAAAGTTTTGCATCGAGATTTTTAAAAGTGTTCTATCTTTTCCTTCTTGTAATGGTTTAGATTGCTGGGTTTTCGGCTTACTTAAATTGCGTTACGCCTGTTGACGTTATGTAGTCTAAGTGCCGGTCATGTGCCTAATTTTGGGTCATGATAGTATGGACAAGCTTGCTTGTTGATCTTCTGATCGCTCAATACCCGGGTAGCCGTTACGTCTAGCTAGTACCGCTGACGGCTTGTGGGTGACTGACCTACTGCCGGCGTATTGACGAGTCATTAGAGTCCTACACAGAGGTTTTCTAGCTCATGCGAAACGAAGTAGGGCACATATGTGGTATGTACGGGACCAAGATTAATACGTGTATGTGATACCGTATTCCAATCTCGCGATATAGGTTATATGTGATATAACCGGATTGTTGAATCAAGTGTTGATTCAATGATATGTTATATGTATATGTGATATGCATATAAATGATATTAGTCGATTGTATGCGATACAGCCGGGTTATTAAATCAAGTGTTGATTTAATAATTTAATGTATAATTATATATATTTGATATATTAATATACATTAACTAATATTAGCTTACTTAAGAAAATGTTTTTCTCAAAATACATACAAATATATATGTGATATATATTAATGTATTTATTTTGTGTCATGCTAAATGATACATTGGACTTGGGTGTATGAGACTCATACCATACTTAAGATAATTAAGGTAATTATTTATTTAGGGAATAAACAAAATTAGGTGGAAATTGTCATGGGTTGGATGCTTATAGAAGCTTGTGGAACCCATTGACTTAGTCCACTAATTTTGTTTTACTCTAGATATTTATTAATCTAACCATTATCTTTAGCTTTGGTTAAGTCTCTATATGAGTTATATATGATATTTTCTCACCCATGGTTCATACTTGATCACTTGAGATCTTCTTCTTCATCTCCTCCATTTGCTCTCTAGCTTTAGGTGAGTGAAGAAAAGAAAGAGAAAAATTATTCTAAAGTGTGCAAAACTCCTACTTCACCAATTTATACCAAACTAGTCATTTAGTATAGGTTGTTTCTTCACTAGTTCATCAAATTAGTGAAGAGCTAACTTGAGTTAGAGATTCTTCAACATGGATCATCTTCGGTCTCGAAAATCCTTGAGCAAACTTGTTCCTTTCGCCTAGTGGAGCCTAAAGAGAGTCCGGGAGACCACCACTTAGAGCTAAGGGACTACTACACGGAGCTTTAGAAGTGAAGGACCGGTCTTCAAAGGTTGTATTCCTTATTCACTTAGAGTAAAGTTTACTTGCTTAGTTAAACCTTAATTCTCTAGTTAGATCCTTAGTTTGGGTTGCTTTGCTCTCTAGAATTTTTTAAATTGCATACCCGATGCCTTATAAAACCTAGTGAGAGTGCTAAGGAACCTAGCAGTGGTATCAGAGCTACTAGGCATTGGATGTCGACTTATGGGGGTTCTCACTGTGTGATAGTGTGGCGAAGCATAGGCTCTTACCCCTAGGGTGTCCCGAGACCGGAAGGTGTTCCGGTGGGTTGTAGTCCTCGCGAGGGGGCATGCGTAAAAAGTAGCTGTTGAGGGACCCGTAGGTGCTACGGCGACCCTATTGGATGGGGTGGCTGCCTGACCTACATGGTATCAGAGCTACTGGGCATTGGATGTCGACTTATGGGGGGTTCTCACTGTGTGACGGTGTAGCGAAGCATAGGCTCTTACCCCCAGGGTGTCCCGAGACCAGAAGGTGTTCCGACGGGTTGTAGTTCTCGCTATGGGCATGCGTAAAAAGTAGCAGCTGAGGGACCTGTAGGTGCCACGGCGACCCTATTAGATGGGGTGGCTGCCTGACCAGCAGTGGTATCAGAGCCAGCCTAGAGAATTACACGATATTAGATAAATTACGAAACCGAAATAACTCCGAAACTTACGACCCAAAAACCCTAGTTTCTGTTGTTTTTAAAAAGTTGTTTAAAATTTTTTTAAACAGGTGCAGAATGTTACATATGATGTAACTAGAACACCGTAGAAAAACAAGCCCCAAATGACATGTTCTGGCCGACGAAACTACCCTGAAAAACGGTATGGCCGGTCCCTTTGTCAAGTTAGGACTTGTGTTTTCTGTGGTGTTCTGGTCTCTGGAGTTTTAGGTTGCAGGTATTGTTTGATTTTGCTAAGATTTCATGTGATGTTATCTTTCTGTAACGGCAATTCGGAGTGTTTTGTATTCGTAATTTTAACATCGTTCGGGTCTCATATTGATATGTGATACAATATTTAGAATCCACAATAATTAGTTTTGTGAAAACTAGTTTGAATTTTGTAAACCTAACAATTTAGTCTCATTTGATCGGTTGCCACGAGGTTTTGATATGAATCAAAACTCTGTCGCAATCACGTAGTGTACACGGATACTCGCCGGGTAACATTACTAGATAGCCACACCCCAAAGCCCCGACCAAGTGACTGTAGGAGAATCCCGTTGCCAAAAGCATCCTCCAGGGTGCTCGCAGCCACGGTGTTCCGCCTAAGTGCACTCCATCGACGGCATCGGGGGTGCGGCCGTTTACTAAAGTTTCCGACGAGCATTCGATCAGGTTGTTGGGAATCTTGTTGAATTATCCGACTGGTTGTTGAAAAGTGTTTTCAATATTGAGACTAAAATGCGGGGTTTATAAGAGAAATTTGGAATATAAGATATTCTGGGTTTATGATGTCTAAGGAATTCATATGGTTAGGCATGAAATCCGAAGTATGTGATATTTTGGGTTTATAATGTCTAAGATGGTTGTGGATTCTAATTGTTGTAGTTTTCACTTTCTTTTCTACGACCGTAAGTGTAATATGTGGTGTATCGCTGGTTTCGTTGCTATATGTCAACGACAATTGCGATACGCATATTTACTTACGTTGATGACATGTGATGTTATGTATTGTTGTGATATGTTATATTGGATCGTCGTATTTGAATAGCCAGGGTTTTTGTGTGAGATGAGAGTTTTTCATTTTCATTTATGTGAAAATGTATGTAATATTCTTTTATTAGGACACTTCCGGGTTGAGGATGATATCACCATTGATGTATATTATTTACTTTTCCGTATTATGATAGACCCAAGGCGGGGAGCACAAGTAACCAGGTTCTAGAGTCCAGTGGGAGACCATCTCGAGGAGTCGAGTCCGGGTCTCCTAACTCTGGAATTGATAGGGTTGCTTGCCGCTCTCGTAGGGGTCTAGGGATATGGGTTTGGCTATTCATCGCGACCGTGGAATCCGTGTTTTTTACTGGCTTAATTTAAAACACGGACCTCCTAGTATATCCAATATTTCATATATTGATTTCTGATGCGATGTTCTGTGATGAGATCATATGACTGCATGAGACGAATGCTTTATATTATATATATGATATATAATAAACGCTGTTTATGTTTTTCATCCGCGCTAGTCCTGCCGTTAGTTATCTAACCTAACGATGCATGACGGGACCCCATGGCGAATGCGGATGGCATAAGCGTACGTTGTATAAGTATTTTCGTTTCTTTATATGTGATGCTTAGGAAGCATAAATGATGAGACTTTATTAATGAGATTAATGAAAAGGAAAGAAACCTAAAATTGCTGTAGAATCAAATTTTTCAAAAAGGTAGCTCTAGTTCTTGCTTTTCATAGCGGTGTTTCTTGATGAACATCCTGCACCTCATTCAATGAGGAGAGAGCCTAGATCCCTTCACCGGGAGTGATCTCTTTAGAAAAAGCGAGCAGATGCTATAGCCCGCTCGGTTTTGTCTTTTGATTGCTTCTCTAGTTCTTGCTTTGCATAGTGGTATTCCTTGATGAATATCCAGCACCTTATTCGATTAGGAAAGAGACGAGATCCTTTCACCGGGAGTGACCTCTTTATCGAAACTAGCAAAAGCCTTAAAAACACTCCTTTTCAAAATCACTCGATTCTACAACGATATCAAATTCATTACACAAAATGTTTTCTTAAGAACCTGTCGTAGCCCTCTGTTATTTCAGATAAGTACTATTTAGTATTCGTGTTGCATTTGTTGACCTTCGTCAAGGCGTAGTGTGCGGTAACTTATTAGTTCTTATCTGCTGCATATGATATGATTGGATTAGGGTAGTCGTGCAACTTTGTTGGCCTTCGTCATGGGTCGTGCAGGTGGGTTTAATTCAATCATGAAATGTACGGGTTGAACTTGACTAGCGGCCTATGGTTTGTCGGCCTTCGTCAAGGTCATAGGACGTTAGGGGCTAAATATTATTGGGAATTTCAAGTGTTGAAATTTGCAATGAGATTGCATACCTTCTATGAGATAGTTGGATCCCGATACCCACTGCGAGTAAGAGTTACTCCTGAGAGAGTTTTTCACTTTACAATTAGCCGATCAAGTAGGTGACTCGAAAGGTGTCAACGGGGTTATGCCTCTGGGAAAACGAGGTTTATTTTAATTTGGTCCGTGCGAAAGCACGGGGAACCTCCCTCAAAGTACCGACACTGGCCTGGCTGAAAGATTGGCGAACTTGTAGGGTGTAATTAATCCCGGCTAGTCTTACCTTTTAGAGTTTGAAGGAAGATTTGATAAAAACAGTGGGAGCCATCCTGATTAGATAAAATAATAACCAATCTAATCTTGCAAGAGCATACGCAGAGTTTTTTCTTCTCTCTCTCTCTCCAGGTAGCGACCGAAATATGCCTTGATCAAGATAATAATATGGATGTATTGACCGAACCCGCTTGTTATACTGAGCTGGGAATGTTGGTTCCGCTCTACCTTATAATTTTTATAAGCCCGAGCAAGAAATAGGGGAATATCCGTATTTCCATGCGACCCAAACGAGGAATGAGCATGTTGATGCATCTTCTTCGGGTGTGTTTGTCACCGAGAACTGTTTCTCAGTACACTCTACGTCCTGGGTATTAGATACCGGATCAGGATCCTACATATATAATATGTTACATGGGCTAAAGAAAGGTAGACAACTGAGAAAAGGTGATCATTCTCTAGAAGTAGGGAATGGTGCAAATGTTGCAGCCAAAGCAGTTGGCGAATATCACCTTGTATTACCAAATGGTAATACATTGATTCTGAACGAATGTTATTACATATCGAACCTGATATGCAATATTATATCGGTTTCTTTATTAAGTAAAGAAGAATATAATTTTGTATTACAGGATAATGTTATGAATATTTTCCTGAATCAAAAGTTGATTGGATCAGGCTCGTTAAGTAATGGCATATCTATTCTAAATCAAACTATAGTTCTCAACGTATAGAACACACACAAGAGGAAAAGTTCAGAAATGAACGAATCCTTCTTGTGGCGTTGTAGACTAGGTCATATCAATACGACACAACTAGCTAAGTTGCATAAAGATGGATATTTGAATCAGTTTGAATTTACATCATATGAAACTTGTCAGCCATGTCTCAAAGGTAAAATGACCAAAACTCCTTTTACTGGACACGGAGAAAGAGCTACTGAACTCTTGGGAATGATACATAATGATGTATGCGGCCTTATATGTACACATGCCAGGGTTGGTTCTTCATACTTCATTACATTCATCGATGATCTCTCAAGATTCGGACATGTGTTCCTGTTGAAACACAAGTCTGAAGCTTTTTGAGATATTCAAGGAATATAAGTACGAAGTGGAGAACCAATTGGGTTAAAGTATTAAAATCCTTCGATCTGATCAGGGAGGAAAATACTTAAGCATGGAGTTCCTGGATTATTTAAAAGAGAATGGGATTCTCTCTCAGCTTACTCCTCCGTATACACCACAGCACAACAGTGTGTCGGGGCGGAAGAATCGCACCCTATTAGATATGGTGCACTCTATGATGAGTAACGCTGAGTTACCTATTTCCTTTTGGTGTTATGCGCTTGAGAAGCCGCATACCTATTGAATAGAGTTCCATCCAAATCAGTGCCTACCACTCCATATGAGATATGGAATAAGAAGAGACCATCTCTTAAACGAGTTAAGATATGGGGTTGTCCGGCCTATGTTGAAAAGCAAAATCCGGACAAACTCGAGGCAAGGTCAGTACTGTATAAGTTTGTTGGATATCCCAAACATTCGCGAGGGTATATCTTCTACCACATTGGGAAGCAAAAGGTGTTTTGTTTCTCAGCATGCCACCTTTTTAGAAAAGGAATTTCTTATGGAAGAAATTAGTGGTCATGAGATAGAACTGGAAGAACATCCAGCTAGACAAACTAACGGCTGATGATTTGTTAGAACCAGAGGATTCAATAGTTCCCGATGAACCTCAGCCTCTCCGCAGATCTAGTAGGGTTCCTCATCCGCCTGAGAGATACTACGGTTTTCTCAATAACAGTGGGCGTGAGGATTGCATCATGGAAGATGATGACCCAACTAGTTTCGAGCAGGCCATCACAAATGGGGACTCTGTGAAATGGCTGGATGCTATGCGATCTGAGATGGAATCCATATACACCAACAAAGTATGGACTTTGGTAGTTGCACCTGAAGGGGTAAAACCCATCGAGAGCAAGTGGATCTTGAGAAGATTCTTGATGTAGATGGAAAAGTTGAGACTTTTAAAGCTAGACTTATTTCAAAAGGTTGTCGTCACTAACAAGGTGTGGATTTTGATGAAACCTTTTCTCCAATGGCCATGCTTAAGTCCATTCGGATCCTACTTGCCATTGCTGCATACCATGACTATGAAATCTGGCAGATCGACGTCAAGAGCGCTTTTCTAAATGGCGATTTAGAAGAGAGCGTGTACATGACACAACTAAAAGGCTTCGTAGACAGTGGGAGCAGCGGAAAGGTGTGCAAGTTGCTTAAATCAAAATACGGATTAAAGCAGGTATCGCGGAGTTGGAACATCTGTTTTGATATGGCAGTCAAAGAGTTTGACTACATCAAAATGGTAGATGAACCTTGTATATACAAGAAGGTTGTAGAGAGTAAGGTTGTCTTCCTCGTATTGTATGTGGATGACATACTCTTGATAGGAAATAGTGTTCCTATGCTATACTCGGTCAAGCTCTTCTTATCACTATGTTTCTCCATAAAGGATTTGGGTGTGCCTCTTACATCCTGGGGAGAAACACTGGACAGCAGTGAAGAACATTCTTAAGTACTTGAGAAGGACTAAAGAAACATTCTTGGTGTATGATAACGGTGAACTCCAAGTGGAGTCCTTTACTGATTCGAGCTTCCAGAGTGATAAGGTCAACTGTAAGACAGTCTCGATTTTTGTCTTTACCCTCAGTGGAGGGACGGTATGTTGGAAAAGTTCCAAGCTAGATACCGTGGCAGACTCAATGATAAAGGGTGAATACATCTCTGCCAACGATGCTACCAAAGAGGTTGTCTGGGTATAGATGTTCATGAGATGAACTTACTTCCTACCATTGTGGTGACAATGGAGCTGTGGCTTTGGCCTAGGAACCCTGGTCCCATCAGTTATCCAGACATATTCTTAAGCAGTATCACCTGATCAGGGAGATGGTGGATCTCCGGGAGATCGAGGTAAGGAGAGTTAACAGGAAGAATAATACGGAGGATCCACTCACGAAGGCCTTTCCCTAGAGAGACTTTAATGGATGTTGGGAATGAGATACTACAACAACTGATCTTAGTGCAAGTGGGAGATTGTTAGTTGTATGTATGCCCTAGAGGCCATTATTGTACATGATTGTATATTATAGTGGATGCTTGGACATATATAGGGAGAACTTTCTTGCTCGACATGATAGTATGCTATCTGGTTACTCTTTATTTTAACATGTATACTTGTATTATCTCTCTGTTACATGTTGATAAAGCCCTTAGGATGTGGACTTGACTACCAGGACTATGATGAAGATCATAATAGTGGGGCTAGGGTAGTCCATAAGTCCATCCTTTAATTGTTCTTAGTCGAGAGTGTATCGAGACGAGCATCGATATTCCACAGTAGACTAGCGTATACGCTTCTTGACCCATTTGATGGGCGATGGATGATCCCATATCCATTGGTGTTTGACATCAAAGATGGTATACGGGTGCTCAGTGGAGACTGGGTACACTGAATAGGACTCGCCGAGAACTCCTAGATGGTATTATACCTAACGTCATATAGCAGTTCTCTGGTGATACTGGTACAGGTTAGTCTGTAGACCCAAGATCGTCATAGAGTCTTGTGTGATTCCCACTGTGCTTTGATTTCCACTTTACCACGTTCAAGAGAGCGTGCAAAACGGTGGATTTTAGGTACAATCCCGAGTCACATGGAGGCAATGAGCGATAGGAGGGGTTTCGTCTCTCCCGGTATTGGGGGTTGATGTTGCGCTATGCTCGATTGGATATAATAGGAAGTCCATAACCAACAATCTCCCACTTGCACTTAAGGCTAATTATTGCGGTGTCTCATACTCACAGCTCGTGTGATACCGAACACCTAACTTCTCTACTAATCAGTCTTGCAAAGCCCGTTTGCGAAACTATTGGGTTCAAGAAATAGCCTCAGTGAGAGGATCCGCTCCATTGTTTCTATCTTTATCTCTCTATATCTCAACTTCACGAAGAAAGACTATCTTCCGAAATGAGCAATACCTGTCTTAGAATTTTTTTGGATATCTGATGGGATCCAGTTCATAAATGAACTCCAAATCCAACAAACTTCTTAGACCGTATCATCCACCGAATTTAATTGGTATCCTACGCCATGCCTTCCTCAGTATATGCTTGGACCACCTGTCCAACATACTACTCCTCAAAAGAGGAAAAACTATAATTTCGACAGCCACTCTATCATCCAGGTCATCTTAGAAGCCAGAAATGATAACCGGCTCCTTAAGGAGGATGCCGTTACCATATACCAATAATGTCCACTTATGTTCATAACTGCTTCCCAACGTTTCTTAAGGATTGGATTAACATATATATATATATATATATATATATATATATATATATATATATATATATATATATATATATATATATATATTGCAGCCAGTTCAAAATCAATATCTGGTATAGTACTTGACATCTTATGATTGACTCAACTGTCTAAGCAAGAGATATGTCAATCATGCAAATCCATCTCCTCATCAGTCCAGAAGACATCTCTTTAGAGAAGGTGACTCCATCACCTGCGTGTACACCACCTACGCCAGGAGTCGTCCATTCTACAAAACTTTAGAATAGTGTCAGGTACCCAAATTGGGACATTTCCCAAATCTAGATATAAAATCATAGATCTAGTTACCAGAATCCCTGATATTTTATCCAGATCCTATGTGAGGAAATACCTTGTGACAACCATAGTATAACCGATCGTAGTATAGGAATATCACTTCCTATAAAGAGCATGTCATCTAAATACCAGGACATCACTCCCTATTACTTTCTTACCAGGTCCATCTGTTGTTCTGATAAAATCAAACTCTATGACTGTCATATCAAAACTAGATGATCCATCTCTGCTATACCAGCTTTAGTCTATAAATAGACATAAGCTACTTACCCACTATGCTTCCGCTGCTCCCACTGACTACAACAACCCTCTGGCAGAGTCATATACGCGTACACTTCTAAAGCTAATTTAGAACTGTTAGTGTATATGCCCTAGAGGCCATTACTGTATCATACTAGTATGTGTATTACTTGATGGAAGCTTGGGATATTCACAGTTGTACAGACAATCTTGCTCTATATAGTAGTATGCTATTTGGTTTGTCTCTGCTTTAATGTGTACATGTGTGTTTATTTATTATATCACCTATACGCATTAGTAGAGCCCTTAGGATATTTGCTTGATTACCGGCGTTGTGATGGCGATCACACTCGTGGGGGCTGGGTAATCTACAAGCACATCCTTATACATGTCCCTAGTCGTGGGAGTATCGAGATAGGGCATCGATACTCCGGAGTAGACTAGCGTATGCGCTTCTCATCCCAGCACGGGAGACGGTCTGTCCCACAGCCGTCGGTACGTCGTACTTGAGATAGTATGCGGGTGCTCGTTGGGTTACGAGTACACTGGACAGGACTCGTCGGGAACTGATGGTTGGTATTATACCTATCGTCAGTTATCAGTTCCCAGGTGACATGAGTACAGCTTAGTCCACTGACTTGACACTGTCACTTCGCCTCGAGTGTGTTCCCACTGTTCTTTGATTACTACCCTACCACGGCTCTACTGAGTCGTGCAAACAGGTAGCAGTTGGGAGCAGTCCCGAAGCACTTGGAGGCAGTGACGGTTAGACAGGATTCGTCTCTCCCGGTATTGGGGGTTGACATCGCGCTGTGTCTAGGAGAGCCATTACACGAGTAGTCCCTGGCCAGGGCAAGCGAGATATACTGGTAGGTTTCCAGTGTTATCTCAGGGTGTATTGGGCTTCACTCCGACACGACTTGTACCGCTATTAGGGGACTGACGTTTACCGCCCCCCCTAGGCCCGCCATGCGATGTATCAGACGAACAGACCGGACTGTACGGAGATTGTCACATACAGACTCGGTAAGAGTTCGGATGGGTTTACCTCATCGGCCTTCTTATCGACATCTACCTGGGGACCGCTACGTATAGCTAGTGCCGCTTGCGGTCTGTGGTTAAACCCACTGCCAGCGTAGTGTCGAGTCTTTAGAGTCTCACACAGAGAGTTTCCCTGCACTGAGCGAAACGTGTAGAGGCCGTATGGTTTTACGGCAGGGCTACGATCATTTACGTACACTTGTGTGCGTATGGTGTTCGGGCAGGCAGTACTAGTGGGCTTTGGTTTAAGCCGGATCCTAGTATTGCACGGATGGATTTGTTTTGTCTTCTGCGCATCCGCATTCTACGGAATGCGGATGCAGGTGTGTATGCACAGTTTTCCGGAGCGATGAAGGAGGAGGTGCCTCATTAGGGTTTTGGCAGTTGGTTCGGCCAAAACCGTTATGTGGCAGGCTCATTAGGGTTTTAACAGTTGATTCGGTCAAAACCATTTTGAGGCGGACTCATTAGGGTTTTGACAGTTCGTTTGGTCAAAACCATTATGAGCCGCGGATATCATTTACTAATCCTTTTAGTGATAATTTTATGATGGCTAATTGCATTGACCATTTGACCCCGTTGACCTCTCTTGACTTTGTTGACCGGTTGACCGTGTTGACCATTGACTTTCAAGAGGGATCTACACTCTTCTTTTCATTTTCTTTTTCTTTTGGATTATGATAATGGTCATTTCAATGTAGCCATCAAACTTTATCTTGATAGGATTAGTAATGATGTTGTTTTTACATTATTGCAACCATGGTTACTTTTCTTTGTATCATAATTTCTTTCTCACTCTCTCTCTTGGTTTTTCAAGTGAGAAGAAAAGAAATGAACCATGGTTGTTTCTCCTCCTTCTTCTTCCTCCTCTTGATTCATCTTTTGATCTCATGTGTTGAGAGATAAAGATCCCACAAAGACAAAACCATCCATTGATCATTTCTACACAACCTAGGGCTTCTAGATTAGCAATCTCTTTGCCTTAGTTATCTCGGCTCGAGGTGGAGCTCGGTGCACATCTCTCGGGTGGATCGTCTTCGACTCAAGGAGGCCGCGGAGGTGACCAAAGTCCGGATCAACCCTCGGAACAAGCAAGGAGAAGAACAACAAGAAGAGAAGGAGTTCAAGTTGAGTGACCAAAGTCCGGATCAACCCTTGGAGCAAGCAAGGAGAAGAACAAGAAGAAGAGAAGGACTTCAAGTTGAGGTATAACCCCTAACCGAATAGATAAATCTCTAGTTAGGATGCTAGTGTATTGTTTAGCAAAGATCCGGCTTTTACGGTCCATGTTGCCAAGTCCAGAAAAATTTTTGTTTTACCGTTTCCGCAACCCCGAAAGTACCGGGAGAGGTAACGTGGACCTAACAGTGGTATCAGAGCCTAACTGAACACACCCTAGCATGTTAGCAAAGTATTTAGAATATCGACCGGACGAAAAAACCGCAAAATCACCCCGAAAAATTCAGTTTCTGCCGATTTTCAGATCTGTTCCAAAAGCAATAAATCATACACTAAAAATCGGCTCAGGCTTTTGTTAGAAAACTGGAGAAATTTCATCCCCCAACTCGTCCAAAGCGCCGCGTTTCCGCGGCATGAGCTTGCTTATGCCGCGGAACCGTGGCGGCGTTGGCTCTGTTGGGGAATCTTTTTCTTGCAGTTTTCTTAGAGGGGTATTTTAGGATTTTTGGTATATGACTTTTCTGCCCAGATTTTCCAGAAAGCAAAATTTGTTTTTGGGGCTCATAAATCCGTATTTTTGGTCGATGTTCTGTAGACTTTGGCTAATGGTTATCTCTGTAATGTTATATGTGTATTGAACGTCTACTAATCGCTATACGTCGATTAGTGGGGGTTATACATATTTGTGATCTGTGTTGATGATGGTTTGTGTATATGAACTCGTTGGATTGTCGCGGATGAATAGCCGGGATGGATGTGAGATGAGAGTTTCTTTTTCTTTCATTCATGTAATAAATTTGTAAATTGATGTAATATTATTTGTATGGCCGCACAACCGGGTCGGGGTTGTAGCCGTCATTGTATAATTCTTTTTACTGTTTTTGCTCCTAGGATAGACCCATGGAGGGGGTGCACAAACTACCGGGTATCTCGAAGTGCCGAGTGGCCTACTCACGGCGTTGAGGGAGGTTGCTTCGCTTCGGGTACTTGGCGGGTAGTTTTCCGCACCCGTAGGGGTCTTGGGTGGGGTTTTGGCTATTCATCGCGACCGTGTAATCCGTTTTTCGTTGCAGGCTCGAACGAATCGCGGGTTCCGAGTATATCCAAAGTGTTCATCTGTGATCTGGATTGGCTATCATTACTATATTGCTATATATAATAACTATTTAGGCGTTGCTTATGTTTTACAGCCGCGCTAGCCCAGCCCCCGCTCTGTCGTTAGTTAAGTAACCTAACGGGTGATGACGGGGCCCCGTGGCGAATGCGAATGGCATAAGCGTACGTCATATTTTGGTTGTTTTCTGCAATGGTAGGATTTAAATGATGGGACGCATTAAAAGAACTAATGCAAGAAAATAAACCTAAAAGACGTTGTTGGAACAAGTTTTTCAAAAGCTGTTATTAAAAGGACGTTCACTTTTGTTTTGCATCGAGGTATTCGGTTATGAATGCCCAGCACCTCAGTCGACGAGGCAAGGGCCGAGATCCCTTCATCGGGAGTGACCCCTTGGACAAAAGTTTGCGTCACGGTAATAACTTCACTATAGTCGATTATTCTTGCTTTGCATCGAGGTATTCAGTTTGGAATATCCTGCACCTCATTCGACGAGGAAAGAGCCGAGATCCCTTCACAGGGAGTGACCTCTTTAGCAAAAGTTTTCGCCACTATATTTTCAAAAAGATGTATCACGTTCCTTCAACGATATCAAGTTCATTACGTTAACGGGTTTTTCGCCAAAAACCCAGTCGTAGCCCTCCGTCGTTTCTTATAAGTTATGCTTAGTATTCGTGCTGCGTTTGTTGACTGTGTCAAGGCGCAGTGAACGGTAGCTATGTGTTGCTTATTTGCTGGATACAATGTGATTGGTTAGGACATTTGTGTAACCTTGTTGACTGTGTCAAGGGTTATGCAGGTGGGTTTAATGCAATCAAGACAACGACGGGATGAACTTGACTAGGACTCTTTGATTTGTTGACTGTGTCAAGATCACTTGGGTCCTAGGGGCAAAAACCATATCGGGAGTTTCAAAAGTACTGAAACTTGCAGATTTAGCATACCTTCTGGTGTGTAGTGACTAGAGTGGATTCCATCTAGGTCATCACACTATGATAGTTGGATCCCGATCCCACTGATGAGTTGGATTACTCTCGGGAGATTATTTCACTTAACAATCAATGCTATAAACCTAGTAGGTGTCTAGAAAGGCGTTAGCGGGGTTACGCCCCCAGGAAAAGAGGTTCTTAAATTAAGGAACTTCGCGAAAGCGTTGGAAAACCTCCCTCGAAGTACCGACACTAGCCTGGCTGAAAGGTTAAGCAAGTATTGTGACGTGAATTAAATCCTGACTAGTTCTTCTTTTAAAAAGGTTTTAAGAAGAATTTGAGGAAACAGTGGGAGACATCCTGGTTAGATAAATTAATAAACCAATCTAATCTTGCAAGAGCATACGCTGAGTGTTTCTTTTCTCTCTCTCCAGGCAGCAACCTTTTCACGCCCTAATCAAGATAATAAAATGTATCGCTTGACCGATCCGAATTCTTATTCGGGGATGGGGAACGTTGGTTCAGCTCTAACTTGTGACAACAGTCATGAGTATGAGAATGGGAAAGGGGATTGTATGGATTTCCAGGATACCCAGTTGAAGAAGAAGCATGGTTTTGAATCTACTTCAGGTGTTCTTGTAATTGAGAACTGTTTTACGGTCAGCCCTACCTCCTGGGTACTTGATACCGGATCAGGATCTCATATCTGTAATTTATTGCAGGGACTGAGAAAAAGTAGGAAAGTTGCACCGGGTGATATGTCGCTCAGAGTAGCGAACGGAGCACAAGTTAATGCGGCAGCTGTCGGTGAATATCACCTAGTATTGTCAAATGGCAAGACTATGATTTTGAACGATTGCTACTATGTACCCTCCATGGTTTGCAACATCATATCAGTTTCTTTACTCGATAAAGATGGATATAACTTTGTTCTTGACAAGAATATCATGAACATTTACCTTAATAAGGTACTGGTTGCAGAGGGTACACTGTGTAATGGTATCTACGTTCTAAATCAGAATACAGTTCTCAATATACAAAACACACGCAAGAGGAAGAATTCAGATACGAATGAATCCTACTTGTGGCATTGTAGACTTGGTCATATCGGAGAGAAAAGACTGAGTAAGTTGCATAAAGATGGACTCTTGGATACGTTCGAGTTTTCATCTTATGAAACTTGTCAGTCTTGTCTCAAAGGGAAGATGACCAAATCTCCGTTCACCGGACATGGAGAAAGAGCAGCAGAGCTCTTGGGACTCATACATAGTGATGTATGTGGTCCGATGTCTATACATGCAAGGGGTGGGTTCTCGCACTTCATCACATTCACTGACGATCTCTCTAGGTTCGGATATGTGTATCTGATGAAACACAAATCTGAAGCTTTTGAGAAATTCAAGGAATTTAGAAACGAAGTAGAGAACCAGACTGGCAAAAGTATCAAGATCCTCCGGTCTGACAGGGGAGGGGAGTACTTAAGCACGGAATTCCTAGATTACTTAAAAGAGAATGGTATTCTCTCTCAGCTTACTCCTCCTTATACACCACAGCACAACGGTGTTTCAGAGCGGAGGAATCGTACCCTATTGGATATGGTTCGCTCCATAATGAGTAGTGCTGAGTTACCTCTTTCATTCTGGGGATATGCACTTCAAACTGCAGCACATATATTGAATCAAGTTCCATCCAAATCCGTGCCTAAGACTCCGTATGAAATATGGAGTGGTAAGAGTTTGTATCTTAAACGTATTAAGATTTGGGGTTGCCCAGCTTATGTCAAAAAGCAGAACCCAGACAAACTTGAGGCACGGACAGTTTTGTGTAAGTTTGTGGGATACCCAAAAGATTCAAGTGGGTATCTGTTCTACCATGCATAGGAACAGAAGATAATTGTTTCAAGAAATGCCATATTTTTAGAAAAAGAATTTCTTGTTAAAAACATTAGTGGCAGCACGGTAGAACTGGATGAAATTCCAGAAACACAAGCTTTAACAAAAGATTTGGTGGAACCGCTAGATTCAGTTACAACCAACGAACCTCAACCACTCCGCAGATCTGGTAGGATTTCTCATCCGCCCGAGAGATACTACGGTTTTCTCATTGACGGGGATCGAGAGGATTGCATCTTGGAAGAAGATGACCCTACCAGTTTCAGGCAGGCCATTATCAGTAGGGACTCTGATAAATGGCAGGAAGCAATGCAATCCGAAATGGAGTCCATGTACGCCAATAAAGTGTGGACCTTGGATATTGCTCCACCTGGGGTAAAACCCGTTGGATGCAAATGGATCTACAAAAGGAAACTTGGTGTAGATGGGCAGGTGGAAACCTATAAGGCTAGACTCGTTGCAAAAGGTTTTCGTCAAAGACCTGGTTTGGACTATGACGAAACTTTTTCTCCGGTGGCTATGCTCAAATCCATTCGGATCCTACTTGCCATTGCTGCCTTCCATGACTATGAAATCTGGCAGATGGATGTTAAAACGGCTTTCCTAAACGGTTGTTTGGAAGAGTGCGTTTACATGGATCAACCAGAAGGTTTCGTAGACAGTGGGAGCAGCGGGAAGGTGTGCAAGTTGCTTAAATCCATTTATGGATTAAAGCAGGCATCGCGGAGCTGGAACATCTGTTTTGATGAGGTAATCAAGGAATTTGATTTCATCAAGAACGAAGATGAACCCTGTGTCTATAAGAAGATTATAGGACGAACTGTCGTATTCCTAGTCTTGTACGTGGACGGCATTCTTTTGATAGGAAATGATATTCCTATGCTACAATCGGTCAAGCTATTTTTGTCACAAAGGTTCTCCATGAAGGACCTGGGTGATGCCTCGTACATTCTGGGGATCAAGATCTATAGAGATAGATCCAAGAGACTACTGGGACTTTCGCGGTCCAGGTACATAGAGACCGTACTAAAGAGATTTAGTATGGAGGATTCCAAGCGCGGTTACATACCCGCATTGCACGGAATTACCCTCTCCAAGAAGATGTCTCCTAAGACTGATGAGGAGAGGGTTCGCATGAGCACTATACCCTACGCTTCGGCGGTAGGATCTATAATGTATGCGATGCTGTGTACAAGACCAGATGTAGCTTACGCGCTGAGCGCGGTAAGCCGGTATCAGTCAGACCCAGGGGAGGACCACTGGACAGCAGTGAAGAACATTCTCAAGTACCTGAAAAGGACTAAGGAGATGTTCCTGGTTTACGGTAATGGAGACCTCAGGGTCGAGTCCTTTACCGATTCAAGCTTCCAGAGTGACAAAGATGAAAGCAAGTCCGTCTCGGGTTTTGTGTTTACCCTCAATGGAGGGGCGGTATGTTGGAGGAGTTCCAAACAGGATACCGACGCAGACTCGACGATGGAGGCTGAATACATTGCTGCAAGCGATGCCGCAAAAGAGGCGGTCTGGATAAAGAAGTTCATTAGTGAACTTCAGGTGGTCCCGTCCATTGTTGACCCAATACCTTTGTATTGCGATAACAATGGGGCTATAGCTTTAGCGAAGGAACCAAGGTCCCATCAGAAATCCAGGCACATCTTAAGGCGGTATCACCTGATCAGGGAGATCATTGATCGCCAGGAGATCGAGGTGCGGAGAGTGGACACAAAGGACAACACAGCGGACCCATTCACGAAGGCCTTACCCCAGACTCAGTTCGAGCGGCTGATCGAGATGATAGGTCTTCGATACGCCAGTACATGGCCTTAGTGCAAGTGGGAAATTGTTAGTGTATATGCCCTAGAGGCCATTACTGTATCATACTAGTATGTATATTACTTGATGGAAGCTTGGGATATTCACAGTTGTACAGACAATCTTGCTCTATATAGCAGTATGCTACTTGGTTTGTCTCTGCTTTAATGTGTACATGTGTGTTTATTTATTATATCACCTATACGCATTAGTAGAGCCCTTAGGATCTTTGCTTGATTACCGGCGTTGTGATGGCGATCACACTCGTGGGGGCTGGGTAATCTACAAGCACATCCTTATACACGTCCCTAGTCATGGGAGTATCGAGATAGGGCATCGATACTCCGGAGTAGACTAGCGTATGCGCTTCTCATCCCAGCACGGGAGACGGTCTGTCCCACAGCCGTCGGTACGTCGTACTTGAGATAGTATGCGGGTGCTCGTTGGGTTACGAGTACACTGGACAGGACTCGTCGGGAACTGATGGTTGGTATTATACCTATCGTCAGTTATCAGTTCCCAGGTGACATGAGTACAGCTTAGTCCGCTGACTTGACACTGTCACTTCGCCTCGAGTGTGTTCCCACTGTTCTTTGATTACTACCCTACCACGGCTCTACTGAGTCATGCAAACAGGTAGCAGTTGGGAGCAGTCCCGAAGCACTTGGAGGCAGTGACGGTTAGACAGGATTCGTCTCTCCCGGTATTGGGGGTTGACATCGCGCTGTGTCTAGGAGAGCCATTACACGAGTAGTCCCTGGCCAGGGCAAGCGAGATATACTGGTAGGTTTCCAGTGTTATCTCAGGGTGTATTGGGCTTCACTCCGATACGACTTGTACCGCTATTAGGGGACTGACGTTTACCGCCCCCTAGGCCCGCCATGCGATGTATCAGACGAACAGACCGGACTGTACGGAGATTGTCACATACAGACTCGGTAGGAGTTCGGATGGGTTTACCTCATCGGCCTTCTTATCGACATCTACCTGGGGACCGCTACGTACAGCTAGTGCCGCTTGCGGTCTGTGGTTAAACCCACTGCCAGCGTAGTGTCGAGTCTTTAGAGTCCCACACAGAGAGTTTCCCTGCACTGAGCGAAACGTGTAGAGGCCGTATGGTTTTACGGCAGGGCTACGATCACTTACGTACACTTGTGTGCGTATGGTGTTCGGGCAGGCAGTACTAGTGGGCTTTGGTTTAAGCCGGATCCTAGTATTGCACGGATGGATTTGTTTTGTCTTCTGCGCATCCGCATTCTACGGAATGCGGATGCAGGTGTGTATGCACAGTTTTCCGGAGCGATGAAGGAGGAGGTGCCTCATTAGGGTTTTGGCAGTTGGTTCGGCCAAAACCGTTATGTGGCAGGCTCATTAGGGTTTTGACAGTTGATTCGGTCAAAACCATTTTGAGGCGGACTCATTAGGGTTTTGACAGTTCGTTTGGTCAAAACCATTATGAGCCGCGGATATCATTTACTAATCCTTTTAGTGATAATTTTATGATGGCTAATTGCATTGACCATTTGACCCCGTTGACCTCTCTTGACTTTGTTGACCGGTTGACCGTGTTGACCATTGACTTTCAAGAGGGATCTACACTCTTCTTTTCATTTTCTTTTTCTTTTGGATTATGATAATGGTCATTTCAATGTAGCCATCAAACTTTATCTTGATGGGATTAGTAATGATGTTGTTTTTACATTATTGCAACCATGGTTACTTTTCTTTGTATCATAATTTCTTTCTCACTCTCTCTCTTGGTTTTTCAAGTGAGAAGAAAAGAAATGAACCATGGTTGTTGCTCCTCCTTCTTCTTCCTCCTCTTGATTCATCTTTTGATCTCATGTGTTGAGAGATAAAGATCCCACAAAGACAAAACCATCCATTGATCATTTCTACACAACCTAGGGCTTCTAGATTAGCAATCTCTTTGCCCTAGTTATCTCGGCTCGAGGTGGAGCTCGGTGCACATCTCTCGGGTGGATCGTCTTCGACTCAAGGAGGCCGCGGAGGTGACCAAAGTCCGGATCAACCCTCGGAGCAAGCAAGGAGAAGAGCAACAAGAAGAGAAGGAGTTCAAGTTGAGTGACCAAAGTCCGGATCAACCCTTGGAGCAAGCAAAGAGAAGAACAAGAAGAAGAGAAGGACTTCAAGTTGAGGTATAACCTCTAACCGAGTAGATAAATCTCTAGTTAGGATGCTAGTGTATTGTTTAGCAAAGATCCGGCTTTTACGGTCCATGTTGCCAAGTCCAGAAAAATTTTTGTTTTACCGTTTCCGCAACCCCGAAAGTACCGGGAGAGATAACGTGGACCTAACAAGAACGACGCTATACCCATCCTCCTGCCAGATCCCATAGTTTAGAACAGCAGTAGTGGCAAGTTTGGGTAATCAAAAACCTCCATGTCACCGTCTTTGAGGAGACCAAAGTACTTCTCGGGTGCCTGAGGTTACCCACCAAATCTGCGGAGTGGCTAATGGATTGTCTTTCCCAATTTGAATCTTTAGATTCTACTAAATTTTTCAGTAATCATTTATGGTTCTGGAATCACTTCCAGTTCTACTATACTCTCACTAATGTTTTTTGAAAAGAATTCGTTTTACTAAAACTATGGCGAGTCAAGAACAATATAACTATTGATCTTCCAGATGGTAGAATGTTAACCCTCGTCAAAACCCGGGATAACCCACAAACTGCCATTACTGAAACGTGCCTAGAGTTTATCCGGATTCTGGTTTTAAGCATAAGCCAGACAACTCCATATACCTTAACATCGTTAAGATATGAATCCATTCTATATATCCAATATAGAAACAAATGCACTAATTTAATTTGAACCAGATTCAAAATACATGCAACCATTTCCAGTGCATATATCAACTAGATGGAAGGAGGCCAAGCAGCATTACTCAACAAGGAGCACACCCACACATGAGTAATCTGAGAGAGAAGCTAGTTCTCAAAACTATTACTTACAACGAAATACCAAACACAAGTATCTACATCTTCGATCACCTTGAAGAATCCTGATACTTGCAACATATGGTTCTCTACTTTATTCTTATACCTATATCTTCTTAAAATCTAGACCTTGTATTTCAACAAAATACTTGTCTAAAACTAGAGAAGTCATGAGTAAACAGAATATAGTTTGAGTACCAACCCCTTTGTCCTAACGGACACCGGAAAACATACAATACTCTGTATAAGTCCACCGAGTTTAATAACTCAAAACCTTATGCGTCGTAGGTTGAAAACTGTGCTATGGTTAAGAAGAATTACACCACCGTTGAATGCACCTTACCTAATCATCAACTGATATAGGTAAATGTCATAAATATAATTTCAAAAGGTTATATCTCACTTTATAAAATAAACGTATAGATATACCAGTTTGAAATTGCTGCATAACAACGGATATTCAAAACCAAATATTTGCCGTCAGGAAAAACCCAGGTAATTTCCTCAAATATCACCAATTACAAAGAATTACGATATATAGAGGATCTAATCACCCAATTCCCAATATCTTACTCCCACTCAGCATCCGTAACGCCATATAGATGTGAGAATCAAATCTGGTAAATACATACCCTAAAGTTAGAATCTAATTGGGAAAACCGTTTTCAATTAACACCGCACAGTAAAACTGAAACATGAAAATGTTTTAAAGGGGTGGCCGAGTATTCCTAATAATACCTCTTCCACTATCCGATGCATAACAGGAACTGTATACTTCCTTACCCTCACTCCAATCCCTTTATATGTCTTTACTTCCTACCTTCTGTACAACACACTTAGGCTAATTGGTTTTCTTCCTTCCCTACCTTTCGGCACCTGCCTATGATTTGGAAGAAGACTATCCAATAAACGCAATAACTGTACTCTCCTAATACTAGGAGCCCTCGCAACCTGAAAGAAGGTAAAGGGAAAAGACAACCAAATAAT
This sequence comes from Agapanthus africanus, assembly GCA_030015575.1. Lineage (NCBI taxonomy): Eukaryota > Viridiplantae > Streptophyta > Magnoliopsida > Asparagales > Amaryllidaceae > Agapanthus > Agapanthus africanus. The sequence continues at coordinate 671,884,309 of JASDDO010000014.1, forward strand.
CCTATTCAATTTCTCTAGAACCGGAATCCATCCTCGAACTGGAACAACTTCTTTCGAGTTTGTATGTAACTATATGATGGAATATCCAAGAAATGTGGATCTTCGTAATGATACGGATTGTTCCGGAGAAATGCAAAGGGGAAGCAGGAGTGACAGATATATATGCGACTTAATGACAATCCTAAAGCCAAAGTGTTTTAAGAAAGTTCGGTTAACTTGGTTCATGAGTTTGTCAGGCCATGGTCACTGCCAAAAAGAGAGAGAAAAGAAACACTCAGCATGCACTCTAATCTAGATCAGATTGGTTAATTACTTTATCTAATCAGGATGGCTCGCACTGTTTTCTCAAATTCTCCTTCAAACCCTAAAAGGAGAATTAGTCGGGATCATTTGAAAATCATCCGAGGAGTAACACCTACTCATCAGTGGGAATTGGGATCCAACTATCATCACATGATAACTTGATGGAAGCCACTCAAGTCACCACACTCCAGAAGGTATGCGCATGCCTGGCAAGTTTTCTGTATATTTGACACTCCCGATGTGGTTTTTGCCCTTAACGATTTATGACCTTGACTAGGTCAACAAACCATAAACCGCTAGTCAAGTTCAACCCGTCATTTTCTTAATTGCATTAAACCCACCCGCACGTGCCCTTGACTAGGTCAACAAGGCCACATGACTGTCCTAACCAATCGCATTTACAATGCACAGAAAAGTACCACTTAGCTATCGTACACTATGCCTTGACTAGGTCAACAAACGCAGCACGAATACTAAATATTACCATTCTGAAATGATGGAGGGCTACGGCTAATTTTTGGCGAAAAACCTTTAACGTAATGAACTTGATATCGTTGAAGAAACCCGAGCAGTATTACAAATATATAGTGGCGCAAAATTTTGCTAAAGAGGTCACTCCCTCTGAAGGGATCTCGGCTCTTTCCTCATCGAATGAGGTGCAGGATATTCCTAACTGAATACCACAATGCAAAGCAAAAGAATCGACTATAGTGAAATTATTACACTAACTCAAACTTTTTCCCAAGAGGTCACTCCCTATGAAGGGATCTCGGCTCTTGCCTCATCGAATAAGGTGCTGGATAGTCATAACCGAATACCACTGTGCAAAGCAAAATAAAACGTCTGTAGTAACAGTTTTCAAAAATTGGTTCCAACAACATAATTTAGGTTTGTTTTTCCTTACATTAATCAAAGTTAACGCAGTCCCATCAATCAATCCATATCACACCAGAAAAAGGAACGAAAATACAATGTACGTATATGCCATCCGCATTCGCCACGGGGCCCCGTCATGCACCGTTAGGTTACTTAACTAACGGCAGAGCGGGGGATGGACTAGCGCGGATGCAAAACATATACAACATCTACTGATATATAAATATATATATATATATATATATATAACATTCATCCCAGGCATGATATAAGCAACATCACAGAACATCAACAAGCAACACAGAATGATGGATAATTTTGGAGCCTCGGGTTTCATTTGAGCCGCAAATAAGACCCGACGTTCCCTGTCATGTGGATAGCCCATGCAATGAAAACCTGGACCCCTATGAGCGCAGTAAGTTACCCGCCAATCCCAGAAGTGAGGCAACCTCAATCAATAAACTGAATGGGCCACCCAGCACTTCACGGAATCCAGTAACTTGAACACTCCACCGTGGGTCATCCTATACCCCCTACGAGTACGATGAATAGCCCGCCAATTCTAGAGTAAGGCCCCATCCGTCTCAACGCCATGAGATGCGGGCATGTTTCCCTTTAGAACCCGGCTATTCGAGCACTCCACCGTGGGGTAATCCTAGTACAGAAAAGAAAAAATATATACAATGGCGACATCGACCTCAACCCAGTCGTGCCTCAATAAAAGAATATACAATCTGGCAGAGACGGCTGTCCACATATCGGACGCTCGCCCCGCAATAACAAATATATAAATGGATCTGAACCGTACTACTACCATTGCACCATTGGCTATCCACCACGACAATCCAACCACAATATCAGCATAAACACAGAACATCAACGTGAATGTCATGTTCGCAAACCCATCTAATAGAACATATAGCAATTAGTCGGGTTATATCGCTCAATGACATTCACGGTCGTAAATGCTAAAACATGTACTGATAAACACGCACTTAAAATTTTGATCGACTAAACTTTTCCGTATATGCCCCAAATACAAACCAGCACTCAAACAAATCTGGGCCAAAATAATACATCTCAAAAATCACATTTCCACATAATAGAGTGCCAGAAGAAATTTGGTGCACCATGGCCACAAATCCACCGTGGAACCGCGGCCAATGTGCCTATTATGCGGCAGTTCCATGGCCATTTGTTTAGGTCACGTGCCCAAATTTCATTAGGTGCTCTAAAATTGCCTGCATGTATTTTTAAGATACACAGAATAATTTTTTGAACACTTTTCAAAATCAACAGCGGGCATGTGAAAATGAAATTTTGATTCGGAAAATTCGGTCTATCAAGATTTTAACCTTGTGCAAACTAGCTAGTAATGGTTTATGAAATGGCTCTGATATCATGTTGGGGTACGTCGGCGCCCTGGCCATCAACCATGGCCGGTGCGGAACAAAAATGGCGTTTAAAAAACTTGGCGCTAGCGAACCCAACCAAAAGATCGAACCATAAACCTATACTAGCTAAATAACAAGAGCTAATCTACTATGATAGAGTGTTATACCGAACGAACCAAGTCCTTCGGTCTTCCATCATCTTCCTTAGCTCCTTGAGGCGTGCTCGATTGAACTTGGCCGCCGGTCTTCCTTCGTCGAAGATGATCCACCCGAGAGATGTGGCTCATGGCTCTAGCTCCACATCAAAAGCAAGTGAAGCAACTAAGGATTCTAGGTTGCTAATCTAGAATGCTTAGGATGTAGTGAGTGTTCTAATTGTTTATGTATCTCACCTCCTATCTTGATTCTCAACTCATGAGATTGTAGAAAGGAGGTTGAGGTTGAAGGTAGAGGAGCTTAAGAAAACACTAGAGAGAAGAGTGAAGCATGATGGTGAGAAATCCAACCAAAAATTATGAACCATCTCATGTGAGAGAAAATGAGAAGCCAGGGTTTTGTAAAACCAATTCTTTCAATATAATATTAAGCCCATGCTTGAATAGTTTGCACAAATGAATTAAAAGTTCATTTGTGCACACTATGCAAGCATGGTTCTCATCATACTCCCCTCTCTCAATAATCCACCTCATTATCCATTTAAAATAAATGATAAAATCCAAAATAAAGTGTCCACCTTCTAGAATGTTATTTGTATAAATACGGGTTACACTCTACTGTATATACATACCTGTATTCGTACCGAAATACGAATACCCGAAGAGATAGAATAATACAAAGAATATAATACTAGAATATACATATCAAAATTCATATACGTAAATTATTAAATCAATACCTGATTTAATAATCCGACTCAAATCCGAGCCGGCTGGTATTATCAACTATCCGATCGAAAGTCCTGGTACATAGTATAATCAATCGATCGGAACCATGCACGTATGCAATACGGCTACTACATCGTTTCTCCAGAACCAGGGAAACCCTCTGTGTATGACTCTAAAGACTCGTCAATACACGTCAGCGGGTTTAACCACAAGCACGACAGCGGCACTAGTTGTACGTAACGACTACCCAAGTATTGAGCGAAAGGAAGGCCGACGAGCAAACTCATCCGAACCCCTACTGAGCCTGTCAGTGACAATCTCCGTACGGTCCGGTATGTTCATCTAAGAGTATCACATATCGAGTCTAGGGGGTGGATAAAGTCAGACCCCTAATAACGCGATATTTCGTGTCGGTGTGAAGCCCATCATCCACTGAGAAACTACTGATCCAAATCAGTAATTCTCGTTTACCTTGGTCAAGGATTTATGGTGATGGCCACCCGTGCACCGTGCGACATCAACCCCCAATACCGGGAGAGACGAATCTCCGACGATTCGCTCACTGCCTCGATATGGCTCAGGACTGTACCCAACTAAAACCTGTTTGCACGACTCCTTTGAGCCGTGTAACATTTCAAAAAAATAAAATATTATTTTTGGGAATTTTCATAATTTTTAATGAATATTTTAATAGTCGGTGTAATTAAATACCGATAAATGGTGAAAATTCCGGAGAAAATTTTAGAAATTCTAAAATAGGGTATTTTGTGGAAGTATGTCATTTTTAAACTTTTATGGTTACGTATGTGTTATTTTGGTGAAAATCGCGATTAACAATCGCTAAGTGGATTTTTGGCTTTTTGTGCAAAAATGTGCACATGACATTTTCTACACCTGTTTCTTGTTTTGGTCATGGTAGCCTAGGGTTGGACCATGTTTAGGTGACCATGGTGGGTGAACCATTTGATTAGAGCTGGGGTTATGTCGACTTGTGTAGGGAGAAGTGAGCCAATGTGGCTTGGTGTCTTGTGAGCATTGTTTTGGAGAAAGAGAGAGGTGGTTAGGATGTGCCATGATCCATCCCATATCATTATTCCTTGTGTTCTTTACCCCCCTCTCACACAGCAGCCCCAAATTCTCCAAATTCAGCCCCATAGCAACACATCAGCTGCTACATCAGCCAACATCAGCAGCTGAAACAATAATTCAGCCACCCTACAAGCTGCAACATCAGCTACACCAGCCCCTAAGACTTTTTCAGCCCCCCATTGCTGACCTGCACACTCCCATCATCATCTTTTCAGCCACCCTAGCACCATAGTCCAAAACCTACACCCCAAACCAGCCCCCCCCTTGTCAATACTTCAGCCACAATAGCTGAAATTTAGCAGCCTACATCAGCAACTGATACATCTTATCAGCCCCAACAGCTGTAGCCACCACCCTAGCACCTTAGCCCTACACCTACAGCTACACTAGCTGCTGAAACCATGCATTTCAGCCCATTGTATCAGCCTTTAACCAACACCACACCCTTATCAGCACAACTTCAGCCCCATTTCTTATCACCATCAGCAACAACAAAAAGAAAGATATCAGTTTCCTTCCACAACTCCACATCCTCATAGCATACCACAACCTTATACTTCACAACACCCTACATCATCACCATCAACAACAACAACAGCCATTTCCATAGCAACAGAAACAACAGCAACTAAGAAAAGTTCCTTTGCAAGCTTCAGCATCAGCACCTCCTGAAGCAACATCAAACACCAGTAACTATAGCAGTAGTCCAGCGGCCGTACAACACTCCTCCTCCCTTCATCTTCCCTTCTCCTACATTCTAGGACCCCCTCGAGGTATAATCTCGCATCCCAACTCAGTTCTTGCTCAGTTCTGGTGTAATATCTGAAAGTTTACCCTTTTAGTGTGATATTGTGCTAGTTTAGGCAATTTTGAGTGAAACTTGACCTAGTATTGGTTTTGATCGTTAGTATAACCTTATTAGATGTTTTTGAGACTATTGTAACCAATATTACTCTAAAATCCAAGTATTTACCAGAGTTATTCGACTTGGCGTATCTTACCGTTTTTGTCGATTTTGAGGTCTTTCTGAAATCTGCTTTCACCCGGGGCCTTATAGGAAAAAGTAGACATGTCAGTGAGCTGTGCAGGCACCCTGGAACCCCTACCAAAAGCCGTAGCCACTAATTCAAAACTCCGGCCGCAAATTACCTCATTCTGGCCGCCAATTGCGGCCAGACCTGCATAAAATTGCCTCGTTTTGCGTGCAAAGGCCCTTTTTCATGTAAAATTGACCCCCAGCATGTCTAGTTTTGACTGGTTCCTGTTAGGATAAAATCTGGGTTCATTTTCGTGAGTTGGCGTATGATTTACGACGTGTTTTCGTATGGATTTTGATATTCGATGATTCGTATCTGTCGGGTGGCGTTCGGACGTCGACAACAGAGGATATTGGCTGTTTTTGCACACAAGGTCACAGGTTTTTACCTATGGGCGTAGTGTGCACCATTTTGGTTTCCGATGTGATTTTCATGTGTTTTAGCATGTGATATCCTTGTAGGTACTCACGTGACATCGAGGCGTTGGAGACGCAAATGACGACATCGGCACCGGAACACATAACTAGGTGAGTAGATTTATATCTACGGGGAGAAGTCGGGTGGATGGCGTATAGCACCCCCGCAGTCCGAGGTGGTGTATACGGATGCGTATACACACCTATAAATATTATTGTTGTTAGGATTATTATTGATGTTAAATGGATATTGGTGAACTTGGATGATTTTGGTTACGAAACCATAGGGTAGTGGGTGCACTACACATACATGCACACATATACATATTTGCATACATCCTCACTTCATATATTCTTATGGGATTCGTTATGGACATGTGTTCACTTGGATATGAGGCTATGTGTGTATTAAGGATTTGAGGATGATACATGGGATTGATATGAGTCGATGAGTTGACCTGAGATTATGATATCGGCGATATAACCTGTTATGATGGTAAAATTCATGATTTAGGTACACTTGATACTTTAGAGGATTTTGGGAATGATGATGCCATAATAATAGCGACATATATATTATGTGATCGACATGTGATTATGATAAACGATGGGATACGATACGATATGATATGACATGATACTTGTGATAGGCCACCTTAGGCGATGTATACACTGGTGATGATATATGAGGATAATATCGATCTATACTAGATTGGCGATCAGTAGTTAGATCTTAATTATAGTGATGATGTTAGAATTGTACTAGACATAGGTCAGTACCCAGATGATGATAATTGATAAAGAGAATACTTGATGATTAATATGACAAATGTGATATTGACCCGTACCCAGATTTGGGAGGCCGTACGACGGATTTACGTACGAGCTATATTTTGATGTTTGATCCGCCTATTTGGCTTGGGAATAACCGATTATAGGGATACGGTATCGGATGTGATATGATCGAGGCGGGATCACCGACTATATACGTGTATATATATATATGTATCAACTCAGAGATTAGGCGGTTTTCCTTACCTGCAGATAGCTTATTAGCTCAGCCTTATTGTTGGCATAGTTGTATGACCTTTATGACATTAGATGCAGTTTAGCGATCATGGTGTTCAGTATTTCAGCTCTCGCATATTATTATTGTTGCTCTGCATCGCATACTGTTATGATTCATATTCTATTATTGATATCATGCTGCTAGGACACCAGCACCATTACCGATGATGCGTATGTTCCACATACACTTACTTGCCAGTTCACACACATCTTCATCGGTAATTGCCATGTCACTACACAGTAGTATTATTGCATCAGGATATGACCCTTGTATGTGCATACTATTATTCCATGTTGCAGGACATACAGTTACACTTGCATTCCATTTATATGTCACATACATCATGCTTCCTGATTATACGCATTGAGATATGTTGTTTCTATGTTATTCTGGATTTGGGAACCGTGGGTATTTCAAAGAGATTATGTAAATGTTTTAAAAACCCGGTTACCCTTGATATGATATTTCAGTGCGTTCACCATGTGTTTTCTCGGTGCTGAGAGTGACATGTGAAACCCGAATCGAGGAGGCGGATGAGACCGATTGCGGGTACATGGTGGACCCGGTGCGGTACCCCGGGGTAAGAAGATCGCAGATGATGGCGTTGAGCCTGTGCAGGGGAGCACTACCTACCGGTGATATTACCCGACACGTCGGATATCCGGAGGATACCGTCGTAGTCATGAGATGGATGGTAGGGGCCGATCTGGACTGACGGCGCCCTAGATTTTGTGATTGAGACATTGAGATTTCGAGATATTGAGGTACAGAGATTGTGATACAGAGGTATCGAGATACTGAGACTTATGTTTTGTGCCGATGCTGGGCACTGTTTATGCTGATTTCATTTATGATACCTCATTTTAAAAATACAGAAATCTCACAAATTATGACAGCAGTTTTCTTCAGTACATGCATTCTATTTCATGCATTCATACATCATTCATATGATATATTGCCACCTGATACACTGGCACAGACATATGGGATTACACTTGGGTTTGATATTTACATTAGCCATGGTTAGAGATTACTGGTTATATTGAGGATTATTTATATTATGATCGTATGACCTAGGTTGCGTCATACATGCGATTTTCTGTTCGTAGATCTTTTTCTACTCACGAGTTGGCAACTCACCCCCGTTGTGCCCCAGTTTCATGCAGGTGTTGCCGTACGGATTTCATTACGGATTTGCGGGCACTGTACCTTTCGGGTGACTTGCTAGTAGGTGGGTTTATTGTATCTTACCCATCATTATACTTTGTATATTATATTTCAGTTGTATCTAGAATTTCCATCAACCAAAACATGTACTTATTTGAGATAGAGACCAGTGATGTTTATTCTTTCGACCTTAGAGTCGCGGATTATACTTCGATGGGTTCTTGCTGGTTGAGTTTCATTTCGGTTGAGATCCTCGCCTTTAGGCGTTGTATATTATGTTGCATACAGGTTGATTTGATATGGTTCTTCCTATTCTCTACTACTTCTCTTGGTTTGGATTTCTGGGTTTCGGCTTACTTAGAATACGTGCGCCTTGAGACGTTCGTAGTCTAAGTGCTGGTCATGATTCGTAATTTTGGGTCGTGACAAGCCGTGGTAGGGTAGTATTCAAAGCACAGTGGAAACTCACACGAGACAAATTACGATCTCAGGTCAACAGACTAACCTGTACACATGTCACCTGGGAACTGCTATCTGACAATAGGTATAATACCAACTAGCATGTTCCCAGCGAGTCCGTCCAGTATACTCATAACCCAATGAGCACATGTATACTATCTTAGGTGACTGACTGACACCAATGGCTTGTGAGACCGGCCACCGCCCCTCGTCGGGGTCTCGATAAGATACACTAGTCTGCTCTGGAGTATCAATGCCCAGTCTCGATACTCCCTCGACTAGGGACATTTAAGGCTATGCTTATAGACCACACAGCTCCCACATATATGATCGTCATCATAAAGCTGGTAGTCAAACAAAAATCCTATGGGCTCTATCAACATGTAATGGTAATCTGTAATACTGCATAAAGTATATACATGATGATAGAGACAAACCAGATAGCATACTATCATCTCGAGTAAGACTATTCTATCTGTATAGGTAATCCCTTCATCATCAGAATCGCGTGCCTGTGATTACGATAATTGACTTGATGGCACTATAGCCAACAATGAATGTGTACGTGTGTGTGTGTATAATATTGTTTCTGTATCAATATGTGGTAGCATGTCATCCATAATATATTTGTGTGTATGTGTGTGTCACCCAATGAGTGTCCATCAATGACATTCGAAATCATCATAAAACACTGAGTGTCCAGCATTGACACTCGAAATCCTCATAAATCCCGTGTCCAATATCGACATGTAAATTCTCATATCTCAGGCACCGTCTCATCGGATCGGCCCTCATATCTCAGAAGTTGTCTCATCAGATTGGCCTTCATATCCATCTATCGCATATCACTCCAGTCGGTATTCTCTGAATATCCGCCGAGTCTCATACTGTCACCGGTAGGTAATGTTACCAGCCAGGCTCAACACCTTTCTATACGATCTTCTTGCCCCTGGGTACCGTACCGGGTCTACCATGTATCCACAGACGGAGACTCATCACTCCTCGAATCGGATAATAATCATAGCTCAAAACCAAGAAAACTTATGGTGGACGCCGAAATACCATATCAAAAGAAAACCGCGTTTTTTTTTAAAATATTCACAGGTTTTATAAAATCATATCTGTGATTTCTCAAATCCAGTAATCTCATGAAAACAAAAATCTAATAAGAACATAGCAATAATGGAACAACATGTAAAGGCATAGAATAGTAATATAATGCATGGCAAGTATGTTCATATCAGCGTGTCATATAAGCAGTGTAAAGAAGGTACAATATCTGAAACAGTACGTGGTGCTGGGTACTAACAGAAATCTAAAATGCTAACAGGGTATAGTGTGATACGGTGACATAGCGAGTTCTATCTGTGTACATGGCATGGAAATTACCGATGATGTGTGTGTGAGCATACAAGTATGTGTACGTGCAATATGTAAGTCATCGGTAATGATGTGCGTGTCCTAACAAACGAAGTCAAGTAGAGCTAAAGGTATAAACGTAATATATATATATATATATATATATATATATATATATATATATATATATATATATATATATATATATCGTGAATGATCGAAGCGCGAGCGTATACAGAAATAAGGAAATCGAAATGCGAGCGTATGCAGAATAATGAAATCGTAACGTGAACAAGTATTAAAATATTTAACTACGTATGAGCCATACAGTTATAATTTAAAATAGCACGAAACGTTGTTTTGAAAATAGAGGACTACGATGTTTTTGAAATAGATACCATTTGAAAATTCGTAGCACACCCATGAAACTATCATTTAAAAGTACGTAACGATTCGTTAGTTTTTAAAATACGTATTGCTCTAAATATTTCATAATATTCAATTTGTGATTTTAAACAAGATTCCTCGAATTGAAATAAACATCGGTCGTAATCAGCAATCAAATTTCATCATATCATGTACGAAATATCCTTCGTACGATATCATCCAATCAATATGGTACAGACCTATAGTCGCGTACATCATATCATCTCATATCATATCATGTCATATCATATCGTCTCATGTTATATCATACTATATCATGTATACTTATATCGTAAATATCCTTATATATATGTATGTATGTATATAGTTTAATGGTAAGAAATAGAGACTAAGGATATAATCATCTACTAAATATACTACTATCGCATATGGTTAGACTAGGTATATAATTCTAGTATATATATAGTATCCTAATCTCTACGGTTGCGGGATGCTATACGCCATCCACCCGACTTCCCCCGTAAATATATATCTACGCACCTCATATTCTCGCCCTAGTCGAAGCCGACGAATGCCTTGCCCTTTTTCGTCGTCTCGGAAGTCCACGCGATTGTACCTACAATCGAAATCATAACCAAAATCGCATGAAAACCCAAATCGAATTTGAAATCACGAGCGAAACATACATAGGTTAGAACCTATGGTCAACGCGTGCTAAAATGACAAAATACCTCCCGACATCGACGTACGAACGTCGAACGACCAAGTCACGTCATAAAAATCCAAAAACCAAGTTTTCAAATATCGCAAAACATCGCAAAAACCAAGTAAAATACTTCCGATTTTTACTCAGGAGATCTGGGACTATTTAGAATATAAGGTAGGCTTAGTATCGAGTGAGTGAGCTACAGAACAAACCCCACACCCTAACTCACCAACTTGGCCGCAAATTGTGGTCCCAAGAAATAAATTGGCGGTTTTTGCATGGAGTTGGGGGCTCGGGTTTCTACGATGGCCTTCTACTGGTCCAAGCATCTCACTGTATTTTCTAAATAATTTTCAGAGATCCCTATTTGCTCCAGATTTCAATTGAACTTCAAAACTCAATGTAAACCGACATTTGAAATTCTAAACTCATGTTTGAAATTTCACAACTCATTAACACCAATGATAACTCCACTAAAACACTCTCACCTATCACTAATAAGGTTATAATCATCCACTAACGCTCTACTACACCACCACCATAAGTTTTATCCATAAAAACTCACTTTTGAAAATCTCAAATCTGTAAAACATATGCTTTTAGCTCTAAACTATTTGTCATGGCAAGAATACTTAAAACTTATCTAAAAGTGGGGTTATTACCTCAAGATTGAGACTAGGGAAGGTTCCAAGCTCGCTAAAGACCCCAAAGTGAAGACTTGATCACACCATAATACTTAGGATGGGGATAAGAGCATTTTTTTGTGAAGGCTGCTTGGTGTTTTGAGGTGATTTGCATAGTGTTTTGGGGTTTAGATGAGAGTGGAAGAGGTGGAGAATGAGAAGAGGAAGAAGAAGAAGAGGAAAATAAGATGAAGAAATGAGATATGGTTGCTAATCATAACTCCCCCCCCCTCTAATCATAACTCCCCCCCCCCCTCTCTTGTTCATACTTCTTTTAATATTACAACCACCTTACCCCCATGTCTCCTCTCATATTCTTTTTCTTTGAAAAATATAAAACCAAATTTAAAACACAAATGAAAAAAAGAAGAATGAAAGAAAACTTAATATACTTTCGCTTATTCATATGTCATGCACACTAATCATGGTTTAACCAATAAAGCTTGGTTTAATGCACAAAATAGGAAAACAGAAATAAACTTTAACATTAAACTTGTATGGATATAATTATATACTAATTTATGAAAAGCCCGGTTAAATAAATGATTTCATAAATAATAATTTCTTTTAAATTCCAATTATTTTCCAAAATAGAGGTATATGATTTTACCAATTTATGAAAACACAAATCCATACTCGGTATAATATCCATAAAACTCATGATTTTATTATTTAAATTCTTAAATAATAGTTTCCATTTTCTGAAATGTTACATCTGTCGTCTTAGATTTCTTTGAATGAGACTCTTATTTATAAGAGAGGGAAAATTAAGATTTGTTGGGGTTTGTTCCCTACAAATCAATTTTGTTTTGAGTTTATTTTGATCTGATTTTGATTTAATTTAGTTTAAATCGATTCATATCAATTACAGGGCAAGTGCGCACCGTTGGATTGATCCCCAGTGCATGCACACCGTCAGATCGGATGAACTCGTATCAATTTAGTTTGATTTGTTAAATTTGTTTTAACGAAGAAAATTTTATTTCTTCTTTTGGAAGTATCTGCTTCGTTTGGACGGCTGCGCACTTCAAGATAGTACGCACGTGTATTGCATGTGTCACTGTTATCTTGTGCTCATATGCGCACATGTTTGGAGATGGATTTTAGCCATATGCGCACCTGTTGATTCATTAATAGGTACGCATTTTTGTCACTTGGCCGTTGTTACAGGTGCGCATTTGTGGCTTCACATGTTTTCGTGGTAGCAACCAAGTGTCAAGCTGGGATCCATCTGATTTACCTCAAGATTTGTGAAGATGCGAACCGTCTTTTAAATCCTATAAATAGGGGTCATCTCTTTCATTTGATTTCTTTTATAGCCGCACCCTTTCTGAAGCCCTTACTTCATGTTAGAAGCCCTTATTTCTTTATTTACTTAGTAAGTACGTATATGCACCTCTGCCTTTGCGCACTTGAGCTTGTGCACCCTATGGGTTGTGCACTATCTTCAAACATGTGACTTAAGTTTGGCTTTAATCGATCAATTTATCTTTTAGCTCCGAAGTTAGATATTCCATCCCTTCATAGGATTTCTCAAATTTACGGACTGATGCCTTTCAGGTTTTTTTTCTTTTAGGTACCATGGTTGGCCGTTTGTATTCTATCAGGGAGACTGTTTCCCATGCTGACATCCGCTTTTACGAACCGTCTTTCACCGACGCTCAATGCGAAGCCGTGCTTTGTAGTTATGAAGTTCATTGTGGGAAAAAGCTTCATCGACGCTCCACTATGCTCCAATTGACATTTCAACCCATCCGCAATACCATTCCTGGGGATGCGGACGCAATGCCCCTCCATGCTCTTGACCAAGCCGAGAATAAAATGCATTCGGTTTTCATTATGAGGATTGTCTCTAAAGGATTGAGAGACCATGCGACCGCCCTTTTACACGTAATCTTCCAACATAGAGCAATCATGCCCGCGCATGATAGAGGCGAACAGACGCGTACAGTGATGGAGGACAAGGATTTTGAGGTTTTGTCTGAATCTATTTATGGTTTCACTCATCTTTATAACTCGGTCAATTTATTGCCACTCTGAGCCTTTGGACGATATAACAACTTTTGCTTTTATTTTTCTTTTAATTTTTAGTATTTGTTCTCAGTCGGTAGTCTGCAATCCAACCTTTCGACGTTTAAATGAAAAACACATCTTCTTTTATATTCGCACTTCTCTTTCATTTTGTGCTAAAATGGCCACACGTTTATTATAGGAGTATGTTAGCATGTGCACTCTGTTTAGCATATGCGCACATGTTTTGCATGTACGCATAGCACTTTAGTGATTTTTGTCAAGTGCGAATGGCAAGGGTGCGCACACGTGTTGCGCATGTGTCGTTGTCTATATCATGCATTAGCCTTCATGTGCGCACGTATATAAGTGCGCAAGTCATCAAAGTTGTTTTTTTATTTATCAAGTGCGCACTTGATATTGGTGTGTACTTAAATATGTGTAAACAGTTATATAGGTTTTAGTTTGCAACAATACAATCCCAACACCCGTTCAAAACCGCACCAGAAAATCCTCGAAATTCGTGCAGAAAACATCAGAATTCTCGCCCAATCATTAAATCGCCCCCGCCGCTAATCCATGGATTGAAATCCAACGGCTCACTATCCGCCAAGATGGTAGCCACGACACGAGGGTTCATGTGCTTCCTGCCTCAAGCGTGTGGACCCCACCACGTGAGCGTCGCCAGCAACCCTGGGCAGTTGGATCCGAAATCCAACGGCTCGGGTTAAAACTACCTTATATATATATATTTTTCCTTTTCTTTTAAATATTAAAAACAGTTTTATTAAAATGATTTCTGTTTTGAAAAAATCCTTTAAAATATTATAGAATCTTGGAAAATACGAGAAAAATCTAGAAATTATATTTTTATATTACCTTCAGTTTAAAAATAAAATTTGGTTAAATCTAATTTCTTTTCTCATATTTTAAAATATCATATGTTTACTATTTTTATTTAAAATTCTATTTTAACTTTAAAAATTCATTTTGAATACTAAAAATTTATTTTTTTTATTAGTTGGAAAAATACATAAGTTATGCCAAAGCATTATAAAGTTGTAGAAAAATATTTAAAGCCGGAAAATTGTAAAATTCCACTCTTTATTTATAATAGGAAAAACACAGCGTACCACGACCATTATATATGGGGACAATGATTTGCTATGAGAAAAAGATTTTGAATTATGCATATTTTCTTTTAAAACTATTTGGATGGCTATCGATACATGGGGATGTCTCTTCCATAAAGATTGGTGGACTTCGGTTGATGGCTTTTGCATTTGTGCAGGCTACCAAAAATTATTTTATTGATATAATCAGATCTTTCGTTAATGAGATCGAGATGAAGCAAAAGTACGCATTTAATTTTAAATAAAAAAAATCAATTTTTAGGAAATTGATACATATGTTTCTGCTATACGCATGCATACGTTTCCTTCACGCAGCATCATCAAGTCGATCTATAAAACTTATATTTCTATCGAATAGCCGTATCACTTTAAATCGTTTCGTCACACATATATATAGTAATGTCGAATGAGAAAATACACCCGTAAGACCCTCTATATTGTCCAGAAGCTATCCAAAACATCTCTATTTCTCGGCCAGCATGAAGCCTGTAAAATGGAAACTAGTTTTAAATGGCGGGTGAAGCTTTTAGCTTCTCTTCTTCCTTTTTTGGTTTCCAAGTTACCTGGTCAAGGATTAGTAGCAAATCTTTCATATAGGACATTACTGTTCGAACGACTATTCGAATAAAAAGATGCATCCTTCATATTGAAAGAAAAGAAATTGACACATGTTATTGGTTATGACTTTCTTTTCCATGAGCAATATAACAGTCATTACGGCCGGTTTCTAACAAGATTGTACATCTGAACAATTAAGCAACGCTTAGTTTAGCCACGAAGTCAAGTTAAATGGATAATACGACAATTAATAATAGAGATGAAATATAAAGTTTTGTGTGGGTGCTATGTGTAAAATACCAACCATCACCGAGAACAAATTAGAAAACAAAACACATGGGAGTCCCTTCTATTTGAAGGAAAATACCATTCATTCTATTGCATCCAACAGTCATCGGTTCTGATTCATCCAAAATCAAATTCAAGATTTATATATTATAGGAGCTTGTGTATTGGTGCATGCTACCTGTGCACGTGAGTGGCCCCGAGCACTTAGAGCACCCAAAACACCAGTGTGTCGATAAATTCAAAGCAAAGGGGATCTTCTCCTGCTCGTCGCCGCCGCCGCATATCCCGCTGCCGACGATGGGCCCCGCCGACGTCGCCTCCCTTCAAGGTAACTGCCTCTCTCTCTCTCTCTGCCTCTCTCTCTCTCTCTCTCAAATCGCTGAAATCAAATCGCAGATTGGACGGCGGGGCGCTTTCTAACCCTAACGACAACTTTTGGGGAGGAGATCAACGGCCAGATCATCACATACGATCGCGCTTCCAACATCCTCGTTATTAATATCCTAAATCTCTTTTTTTTTGTGCATAATCGTTTGATTAATTGCTGCAAATGTTGATGTTTTTGTGTGCCTTAATCTGATGTGATTACAAGAAGGAGCTTCAAATGATGTTACTAGCCGAAAAGTTCGGCTCTTGAAGGCTAATTACATTGAAAAGCTGAATTATTTGGGGCAGGGTGAAGATCCCTTGGACCCCAGTAAGTGTTTCATTGATTTGGCTGCTCTGCAGGCGAGAGAGGATGTTGCTGTGAGGTATTTTGCCCAAATTTACACTCTAAATTTCTTGTAATTTTATATGCCATATGTTGATTTTGCATAACATTGAGTTGTAATGCGATGGTAGAGACTTTAACATGATATCGGGATCTACCCGAGTTCAAATGTAGCCAGACGCCCGGTTAGAGAAATATATATCCTACTGTGGAAACAGCCAAGTTTCTCGAATAAGGACATTTAACCTGTTGGGAAGCGTTTGTTATGTGTCAAAGACTTTAGCCCTGTTTGGGAATGGAGTTAAGTTTAGCTATCTGGGGTTTCGTAAAGTTATCTAAACAGACTAAACTTAACTCCAAAATCTTGACTATGCCATGTTTGGCTTGGATTTTGGAGTTTAGACTCCAAAGTTGAGATAACCAGTGCTTACCAAACTCCAATCCAACCAGAGTTTTCTAAACTCCAATGCCCTGTTTGGGAATGGAGTTAACTTTTCTAAAGCATAGTTTCATAAAGTTAGCAAAACCAAACTCCAAAATCCTAACTTTGCCTTACGATGCAACCATTTTGGAGTTGAGATAACTGCGGTTAACTCGGCCCAAATGTTGTGATAGCTGTAGTTATCTCAACTCTAATCAACTCTAATCTGATCAGAATTCTGGAAACTCCATTTTTGGAGTTTGGGACTTGCAAACCAGAGTTTGCATCTCCCTACCTCCACCTAAAAATAAACTACAGTTATCTCAGCTCCATATCCAAACAGGGCCCAAAATTTGTGAAGAAAACACCCATTTTTGAGGTTATATAACTCCAAAACAACATTTTGGACCTTAGATAACTACAATGCCAAGCACCCCATAAAGTTTAACTTTAAAGTGGAGGTGGCGCCTTGCAACCTCAAGTTTGCATCCCGCTACCTCCACTTAAAAATAAACTCCAGTTATCCAAACTCCACATTCAAACAAGGTCTAAAAATTTTTAATAACAGATTTGAACCTGGCTGAATTGCAGGCAAGCGGAGGTTGAAGCCGAGAGGATTGGTTTTGGAGTTACCAGCGAGGCACAAAGTATTTTTGATGCATTGTCCAAAACGTAAGCATACACCGCCTTCTTAAATTTTATGCTAGTTTGCAGTCTTTGACAATCTTTAGCTTGATCTGGTTTCTGTTGTGTGCATTGGCTTCGTGGCTAGAAGGGTAGTAGAAGTGAGTACTTGGCAGCCTAGACATTGCACTTTGTGGTTGTTTCGGTCGGAATTGCCAGGTTTACAAAGTCAATATACTGATCCTTAAGATTGATCCAATGTGCTCTTTTATTTGGGTTGATTAAGGCAGAGAATTTTGCTTTAAGGAGCAGTGTTACCACTGGAAAGTCCTCATGACTTACAAATTTTCATCCCTACATGCTAGCAATTTACTCTATAGTTAGTTACCTGCTCTCTTGTTGGCATCGTTAAATCACGAAGTTTTGATGGGGATGTTTAGAATCCAAACCAGAACTTAGAATATTTTAGGTGTAAATTCAAGATAATATTAAGAAAAATATCTGGCAGTGATATTCACTGAAAGCTATTTTTAGCTGTCTAATTAAATATTTGAGTAAAATATGTTATAGATTGACATGATTAAAATTCGTCATAGACTCATAATGATTCTTAGCATATAATAAATGCACTACTCCTTTATATGGCTATATTTTTATGGAGATACGTCATCATTTCATGGAATGCTGTAGGCCTTAGGGCAGCATCTATAAAAAAATAAAAAAGAAAGAAAAAGAGTATATTACCTATAGTTGCAATGGAAATGACACGGGATGATGTTGTTATGTTCAGGAATAATGATTTATATGGTGGGGTAAAGGAGATTTAAAGAAGTTTTAGTGGTACATTACTTATCTTTCTTCTCATCTTTAAGGTGACCCGGGCCACTTGCAGTCTCAGAGAGAATTTTAAGTTGATCCAACCACAAGACGGCAACAAAAACAGCTAAGATTAAATTGAAAAACAAGCTTATTAGTAAAAATCATCTCTGCATATTAATAATTGTATTTTAGAATCCATCTCAATAAAGAAAGTTGTTTGTGATCACCCTTTTCTGTATCGTTTTGATTGAATGTTGAAACTTGTAGTTAAAAATGCCACCCTGTACTCATCATTACATACAGAAAGGCAAGTTCCAAAGGCGGTTAAAGGCTCTATGATCAATTAATTGTTTTGTTTTGAGTAAATTGACTATACCAGATATTCAGTTGTGACCTGATATCATTTTGAAATAGTTTCTTAGAAATCAACAGCTTCAACATGCTTGAGTTTTGCACATTCTTTTACTCTTAGGACATCATGAAGTTGGCTACTTTGTTATTATGTTCTATTTGGAAAAACTATATTCTTTTGTTTTATGTCGATGACACAGAATTTTTTGGTGATTCATGAGAGTATTGTACGACATTTATGGTAGGTGCCCCTCGTGAATCCTTTTAAAACCATTTTGGTTATTGTCTTTCTAGATGCATATCGAACATGCCTCTCAAAAGTTTAAACATAGATTATGTGGAGACAAGGACAAAGACCATGTCTTGAGAAACAGGTCTATGAATAAGGAATGTAGATAATTAATATATCCATTATGAACGTTCTTGGAAGTTCAGAAACATGACAGCTAGGTAGCCTAGGTTAAATAAGAGGCTTTGAGGGTTTGAAAGATTGTTGCTATAGATACTTGATGGATGGTGTGTCTTCATTTTCCACTTGGTTCATGTACCTATCTCATGCATAATATACATACATGCTTGTAGAAGGCACCAAAAACTGAAAAACTTATGCATCTTGATTTATTAGTAGACTCCCCTCCAAAGAGAATGTCTTAGGAAGTTAACTAATAATTATGTTATTATTTACCTTGGTGTGGGATAGAGTTGGGGTTGGGGGTTGGGGGGTATCATTGTGGGATTAAATGGAAACTCATGAGATGCACCAAAGAAGTAGATTGATATCGGGATTCTTTTCGAACAAACAACTGAAGGTTTCTTTACTGCTACCGAATAAAGGAAATTTAATCAAACCCGAAATTATAGATCTCACCACTCAAAGAGAACAAAATTTTTAGTCAAAATATCATTCAATCATTCACTAATCTTCATAAAAATATCTAAGGTTTTCTTATACTAATAAAATATGACTACATAAGTCTCAAAATTGCTAAATTAAACCAAAATGAACAATAGGCAAGCAAATCATAAGCAAATATAAAAATCCTTATGCTGCATCATTCTCCTCCAAGCCCACAACCTATATCCAATCCAACTCGCCATATATTTATTATAAATATTGTAATGCATAATTATAAAAAATTGTTGGACATTTATTTAGGGCAATTTTAAGTGTAATCTTTAAATCTATCATGTATAATTTATATAGATTTGTCGAAGTATATTTTGTGCATATATATTTGTTAGAACTCGCCTAAGTATTATTATTTCAAAAAAATTTGGGCAGTTTATAACGGGCAAAGCCAAAAAAACCTGTCAAAACCGACTCGTCTGCCTAAACCTAAAATCCGCCTGAAACCTGAATGTACGCATTATAAACCCATAGGGTTTGGACGAGTTTTGGGTTTAGGCTTTACTTTTCGGGCCGTGTATAAAAATTATCAAAAACATACCCAACCCGGTCTGGTTTCACCAGTATAACAGCTTGTAAAGATTTTTTTACAAGATTCAGGATTTGGATCTGATGCTGGTGAAGCCTAAGTCATCGTCTTCTTTTATTTTCAGATATGAACAGATACGAGTAATAATGACCCAATTTGAATCGAGATCGTGAAGACTCCTTCTATTTGATATGATGTTTACCTACGAAGCACCAACACTGCATATGCAGTGTCGTTTCCGTGTCCAACACGCGACATACAGTCTTCCTGATACGTTCCAACATGGTGTCGGACGCTACAAGACCGTGTTGAAGACACACGCCGTGATAAGAAGAAACCCTAACCTTTGTCATCACTAGATTGAGGGAAATCGGCAAAGATTTGTGCATGAGATGACGAGATTTATGGCAAACGATGAAGATTCGGTGCTCGAAATCAAACTCAGAAAGATTTAGGACATGCTGAGATCTGAACACGACAGAATTATGGTTTGGGACCGAACATGTAGGGATGCCTATTATCTACTTAATGTGATGGGACTTCACAAGTGATTTTAAATTAAAAAAACATTAATGTTCATGTGCTTCTCACGTGAACACTAGATAAGGTTAAATAACAAAGAAACAATCCCAATTCCTCGCAGTTTCTCCTTGAGCTTTTTTCTGTTAGTCCCGTGTTAGGTTTTCTTTTGTTTTCCTAGTTGTTTGTCCTCTCTCTTTTCTTCCAAAAACAAAGGATTGAAAAATTCTCGCCTACAACTCCTCTTATCTTTCATGGTTTTCTTAAAATTCTATTGATGATGATTGATGTGAGGTTGAAGATGATTATGATCCACTATGAAAGTATGTGAAAAGACATGGAAAAAAGCCCAAAGGTGGGGAAATTGGAGTTGACAATGCTACTATTGTCGTGAAGTTACCAGCTGTTCTCAATATAGATGAAGGCTTAGGCGTTGAAGATGAAAAATTATGGAATTAAAGTTTAAAAAAGGTAACCGTGTAAATTATTAATGATATGAAGGAGTGAGCAAGCCGAGTGAAGATTGAAAACGAGTAAAATAAAAAGTGTTTCTTTACCTATAAATATCACCACCATCACTATCGAAATTACAAAAAGAAGTGAAGATTGTAACACCATAGAAAAATCTTTCAACAATAAAGCTCGAGAACAGTTGAATGCAATGATTGTGTGAATATTTTATTCAGCCGGTTTGCTTTTTTATCTATCATGAAATCTTTATTTTATTCAATCTTACACGTACGATGTGAACAATGCAATTGGGGAATATGTTCATTTCGGTTACAATCTTTTGCGGACAACTCGTCTACAAAGAGGTAGGACGTATGTTGAAAATTTATTAAAGCCAGTAAAGAACACATGAAAGGAGAATGGTGTGTCAATTGTGAGCTGTGGATGGTACGATTCTAAAAATACCCATAATTAATTTTATGGCGGTGAATACGTCTAAAACGAATGGTGCAGTGTTCTTGAATGTAGTGAATGTGGAAGATGCTATATATCTTGAAGATTTTTTGAAAGCGGTTGAAGAAAAAAATTGGCCCTCGGAATATTGTGCAATGACAAATAAAGCGGCGGGTGGAATCGCAGAAGTACTCTCGTATTTTTGGACCCCATGTGTTGCCCACACAATTAATCTTGCACATAATTATATTTGTGCGACTAAAAATACCGAGGCAAATGAAGTAGTATATGATAGGTGTAGTTAGATTAGCATGATCACGATAAATGTGGTCATGATTAGAAACTTTATCATGAACCATTCTATGAGATTATTAATGCTTAACATGCATGTGAAGTTCTGCTTGCTATTGCCAAGACTAGATTTGCTTTCGTTGTTATGCTCCGTACGTTTAAAGAAATTAAGCATGGTCTTGTAGTGTGACCGTTGAAATATGGAGTTTATATAGAGACGATGTCCAGTGGGTTCAACAACTGAGCTTTTATGCCAAGCATATGTGATGGGCTACATGAACAAATAAGAGAATCATGTCGGGTCGAGCACATGGACCCTCCGCCTCCTATCAAATAATTTAGTTTTACTAAGGCCTTTGGCAGCCATATCTTTTTGTATCGCCTCCATCTACGTTTTCTTCGGTCTCCCTTTTTCCTTTATGACTTGGCCTAGATCGATAATATCTATTCATCGAGCCGGTGCTCCTGTAGGTGTTTGTCGCACATGACTAAACCATCTAGACGGGTTTTCACATTCTCTTCCACGAGTGCTACACCAATCTTTACACGAATATCTTTATTTTGCACCTTATCTTTTCTAGTGTTACCACACATCCAACGAAGCATGCACATCTCCACTACATTTATCTTCTGTGCATAATGTTTCTTAGAAACCCAATATTCCGTATCATATAATAAGACATGCATGATAGATTTTCGATAAAACTTCTCCTTCAATCTTAACGGAAAGTTACGATCGCACAAAATCCACGTTGTGCTCCTTCATTTCAACCAACCAGTCTGAATTCTCTGGTTGACATCATTATCGATCTTCTCATCCTTTTGAATGATGGAACCTACGTATCGAAACTAATCACTCGGTGGTATCTTGTGCTCATCTAGTGTTATATCACTGTATTCTTGACTTCTCTATTTGCATTGCATATATAATGGCTTGGACTGGCTCAATGTAAACCCCCTAGATTCCAATGTTTGCCTCAATAACTCTAATTTGGCATTAACCCTTGTTTTCGTCTCATTTACCAGAATAATATCATCCGCGAATAACATAGACAAAGGTATCTCATCCTGGATAATCCTAGTAAGCTCACCATCACTATGGTAAATAAGAATGGATTTGATGTAGATCCTTGATGCAAGCCAATTGTGATTAAAAAATTACTCGTTAGGCCGCCGCAAGTTCTTACATTTACCACTACTCTATCATACGTGTCCTTGATTATTTCAATGTACTTGATTGGAAATCCCTTCTTCATCATTATCCGCCATAATACCTCTTTAGTTATCTTGTCGTAAGTTTTCTCTAAGTCAAAAAATCCATATGCAAATCCCTTCTCTCTCGAAAATACTCGACAAGTCGACAGAGCAAATGAATAGCCTTTATCGTCAATCGTATATGTATGAACCCAAACTGGTTCTTTGTTATCTTAACATCTTATTTTAGCATGTGTTCAATCACCTCATCCAAAGTTTCATGGTGTAACACATGGGTTTTATTCCACGGTAGTTGTAGCAACTCTGAACGTCATCCACGTTCTTATAGAGAGATATAAAGGTACTCTTTCTTCACTCATTTACCATCTTTTTGGTTTGTCAGATCTCATTAAACGAGACCGTCAGCCATCTAACGCCTATCTCTCTTAGGCATCTCCATACCTCAATAGGAATCCCGTCTAGACCAACAATTTTCCTTAATTTTATTCTCTTCAAAACCTCTACAACTTTAGGTACTCGCATGAAACCACGATTTATATTGAGTTTGAATGACTAGTGGGTTCAACGTGTTAAAATAAAACTATTAGATGATCTTTGGTGGGATAAGATAAATTACATTGTTTCTTTCACCGAGCGGATTTACAATATGTTTCGCTTCGTCGATATCGATAAGCTAGATTTCATTTGGTTTACGATATGTGGGACTCCATGATGGAGAAGGTGAAGAGCCGTCGTTCTATGAGACAATACATTAGATTTTGGTTGATCGGTGGAACAAAAAACACTCTGTTGCATTGTTTGGCATATTCTTTAAATTTAAGGTAATTACTAAACTTAGCATTTTAATTTTTTATGTGTTATGTTTCAATGTAAACTTTATTGTATGTGGTTTGAATATAAATGTTATTTTGCTTTAGTTATTATGGTACGGATTGGCTCAATGAAGCCCCAAATCGAATTGTTCCATATAAAGATGCAGGGATTTTTCTTAAAAGAGCAAAGTGTATAAAGAGATATTTTCTGGATATTCTGGAACGGAGAAAGGTGAACAGGGGCGGACGCAGAAACTTTCGTTAAGGGGGGCACAAACTAAGCAAGCTTAAGTTAAGAAATTAAAATAAAAATTATATAAAAATTTTGGATAATTTGCATAGTAGTAACAAAATTTTAACCAAGTTGATTATAACATAGGATTGAGAACTTTTTCAATATGAAAATAAAGCATAATAAAATCCATAGCCTGTTTAATAAAATCCAAAATAATTCAAAAAGTAATTGTGGGTAGTGAGAATTGAACCCAAGAGTTTCTCTTAGAAAACAAAATGCATTTCCAATTGAGCTAAAGCCCTATATTCTATAGCTAATGCCATAAATGTATATAATACATGTCCAAAATATTCCAACTCATGTTCATAATCGATATTAGTCTTCTTTTTTTCCTTTAAAATTTCAATGGAGGCACGTGCCTTTCTTCGGGTATTATTGAATCCGCCACTGAAGGTGAATGCGGAGTTTATAGAGTTTTCGACCATATTGGAGTCGTTTGCGGACCACAATTCCTTGCATGATAGAGCGTTTATGAATCCTAAGAAGCGGTGGGTTATTCATAAGATATCTACGCCTAACTTGCAAAAGTTGGGTCTAAAGTTACTTGGTCATCCATATTTGTCTTCTAGTTATGAACGAAATTGGAGCACGTACAAGCTAATACATTCAATCAAGAGGAATAAGATGAATCCACAAAGAGCGGAGGAATTAGTTTATGTTCATACAAATTTTCGACTTCTTTGAAGAAAAATATGGAATATTATGTGGGATGTTGGTGGAAGGTTCGAGATTATTAGGTTTTGCAAATCTCACTCTAGATGAACCCGAGCTAAAAGGAGTCGTGTTTGGAGATGGCACAATTGATGAAATATGATCTATGGAAGTTACCTTTATAGAAGTTGGATACTTTTGAATTGCAATTGTATTTTGTGACTCTAATTATTTTGCTTTATTGTAATGGACTACGAGTTTAATTTTAGTTTTTATCACGTATTTTTAGGCTTTTTCAAATTTCGCTTTTTGTTATATTTGTACATTAGTGGAAAGTGAGAAATAAGTAAGATGATTCTTTCGTTGAGATTCGAACTCAAGGCCTCCTGTTTATTTGCATACCAAACGGGTGCTCTAACCAACTGAGCTACGAATGCTCCACACACTCAAATGTATACACACACATGTACTCACACATGTATACACACATGTAGACATACATATGTTTGTACCTACATATACATGCATATGTATGTACCTACACATACACGCACGCACACATACGTGTGTGTATAGATACATACGTGCATATACGTATGCGTATCGTATACATATATATTAATATATGCGTACATGTAAGCATACATATGTATACGTACATGTATACACATGCGCGTGCATATGTATACATACATGTACATGTATACATATGTATACGTGCATACACACATGTATACGTATACACGTGTATGTGTGTAGCCGGTCTCCGTTTCCTATTTTTTCAACTTTTATCGCGTCCGGCATCTGTGTCCATGTCCGTGCTTCATAGATGTTTACTGATAAAGTTGACTTGATGATATGGTGAAAACGATTGCAATGGGTGGTTGGTTGACCGCAATCAATGTGAAACTTCGACCACAGCCGAAGGATATATTACCACAGTCAAAGAAAGTGGTTCCGACCATAGCCGAAACTACAAATCTCAAAAAAATCAGAAACACAATTTTTATTAGAGTCAAAATATCATCCAGTCATTCACTACTCTCCTTAAAAAAATGTCTATGGTTCCTTATATAGAAAAATTCTATTACAACTTGCAAAATAAAATCACATTAGTCTTAAAATTGCAAGGTAAACCAAATGCACAATAAGCAAATAGATCCTAACCATATAAAAAAAATCAATTTGTTGGTCGCACTACATGCTTAAACATACTTATTTTTATCTGTATGGCGGATAAATTCAAGCTAAAGATCTGGAATGGTTAACTGTTACTACATAATTAGATGGCAGCTCATCCCCTAGCTTGCAATGGCTCAATCAGATTCCTGCTTCCCTTACCCTTATTCTGTGCATTAGGGTGTACTTGGGCAT
Source organism: Agapanthus africanus (assembly GCA_030015575.1). NCBI lineage: Eukaryota > Viridiplantae > Streptophyta > Magnoliopsida > Asparagales > Amaryllidaceae > Agapanthus > Agapanthus africanus. The sequence goes on from JASDDO010000014.1 coordinate 671,910,550, forward strand.
ATGTGTGCACTTGCAAGTTGTATGTGTGGGATTGCATGAGTGTGAAACTATAGTAAATATAAACTCATATCTTTCTTTAAGCACACATCAGCACTTTAATATCCTTTTTATGAATTCCATCACTTATGTTTGGAGTGGCCACAAGCTTGAATCCTTCTAAAGAAACTTTCTGCACACTTGTTCTCATATTTGTGTATGATGATACCTCTTGCTCACATATCTCTATCTGCAGATGATTTGACTAACCCTGCTTCTGCCACTACATCTGCACATCTAGACAGCTTTGCTCAAAACATTGCAGTTTGAATTTGCTTATTGAACCTTATGGATCAATACATCGGTGTTGGCAGTTAAAAAGAAGTTCTTCTGTCATGCTTATCATCTATATTCTAACTCATTGTTTCACATGCTTGCTTCCCTGTATTCTCAATTGTTGTATCCCAACTTCTTTCATTGCTGCTCATGGAAACTTACTTCAATTGCGCACATGTTCCTGTAACATGCCTGAAATTTGAAGGCACTCATATTCAAACTTAATGATCTTGCTTCTTTCCTAGAAATATTTTGAGAGCCTAGAGGTCCTTGGCTGCCCGAGCTTAATTTTGATGATCATCTCAGCGCGTTCTCATTCTAATTATCCTTCTAGGCTTTACCAATTTGCACAATGTAGATGGTTAGCGGCCATTCCCAAAAAATATTCAATTCTTAACGGAGTTAGCTCAATCTTTGCTCTAGCTAATGTAGGTTTTGTAGCCACCATCTTTTCTCTACCAAATCGCCGCTGTTGCATTATTGCAATGATGTGCTTTTTGGCTCCTTTGTGAATGTGTTTTTATGCTGTCATGTTTCATGTGGACTCTATACCTATACTATTGCCACCGCCTTCATGCCTCATGTCTACTGACTACTGCTAATAGCCCGCTTAGCTCTAAAAGAACTTAAGCTGTGTCAGATTTCTATCATGACCCATCTGAAATTGCATATGAGCGTGATCATCAAGCAAATGGAATTGAATGTATACTGATGTTTTCTCCATGGACTATCGAGTATGTATTGAGTGAACCTGTTCTCTTGTTCCTTAGTAGCTTATATATTGGGATTCTATACATCTGACTTGAAGATGTCATAGGCATCACCAGAGATAAACAAGTCTCTACTATGGACATGTTCTGTAGTTCCATGATTCTATCAACAATTCTCATATGTGGACGTCGATTCATTAAATGGTTTTTTTTTATCAAATTGGTAAACTGCATAATGTTTTATAGCAGGTTCGTTGTGCGCCAATTGCTCTTCTAAGCACTACCTCCTTGACCTGACCTTCTGCTTGCAACTTGGCCCAACAGCAGAGATGATGTTAGATAAAAGAAAAGGCTGTAAAATTTATCAGATTCTTCTCTGCAGCGTTCTTAACCTAGCAAGCGATTTTTTATTCTATTTGATGATATTATTATTGACTAGACTTTACCTCTATGTGCATGCATATTACTGCATGATTCCTAACATCTGATTAGGATTCTCTCCGCTGAAAGGGTGCTTTGATAGAAATCTAACCATCCACCTCTTGATATCAAGGGTGGGCCTCCTATTGGCAACTAATTGATAAACGGTAGTACCCTATTAGCGGACCTCTCCACTGCTTTTATCAGCCACTTATTTAATCAGTGGAGAGACCCAGTATAGCGGCCATGCCTTGTTTTTTTAGCCATAAGGTCGGACTCATGCAGGACCGATCCTCTTTCCTAATAATTACATATGCATGACTTGAACTTGTGAGTCTTCATCAAAATTCTCACGTCAAGCCTCCCATCCATTGAAAGTGTGTGATGCCATATTCTTTAAGAGCATGCGTTTCTTCCTCTTGGCCTTAACTTGTATCTCCTTGCCCGTTGCCATTAGCTAATGACTTGAGGTTTGAAACTGCAAAGTTTTAAAAGCAAACATTATAACAAAACAAAGCAAGGAAGACTTAACTGTGTGGTTAGACAAATAGTTAGTGCAATACCTTGTGACTTCTTTTTACATTATTATAAAGACAAAGATGCCCAAAATATTGTATAGAAAATTCATATTGAAAAATAAATAAAATTATATAGGAAAAAAGAACACGTTAGTTTGTCTCAACTCTCAACTGCTGCTTGTTCAAAGAGATAAAATTGACCTGGCAGCAGGTGGAACTGCCGAACTTCATTAACCACACTTCTGTAGGCTGTAACTAAAGCATTCACTGTAAGTTCCACAACTCACTACATACTCATATTCCTCTGTGGTGTGATACTATGCTCCATTCGGCACTTTTTTTTGGGACGACTCCTTCGGGAATTGAATCGGCAACCTCCCACTTTGAAGAGGATATAGTTATACCAATTGAGCTAGGCCTAGTTGGTATGCTCTATATGTCACTTAGTTCCGCACACTTTCAGCTTGTGTGAGCACATAAATAAAATTTATAACCCCTGACCGAGGGCTGTCTAGGAGCACATCCATCCAAGTATTGATGCAGGAGATGAATAAAAATAAAAATCCTATTCCGTTTAAGAATTTTATTCTTTTTTGGAATGATATTTGATATATTGGAACTGTTTAATTATTTAGACATTTTTCTTATTTAGAATTCTATTTAGGAATTTCTTTTTATTTAGATTTTTTCCTTATTTAAAATTTTGTTTAGATATTATAGTTTTTGAACTCCTGTATAATAGGATGTTAGGAGGCTCCTAAAGTCATTATATGAAAAATGTGGAGGTCAATGGCATTGGAGAAAATCTCTCCTATATTGGTCAAAAGTCAGCTCACTTTTTTTATTATCGGCATCGTCCATTTTAATTGTCGTGGCCTAAAGCATGTACACACCATTTTTCATATGATATTGATATATTTTGACCGATTGTTTGGCTATGAAAAATGTTCTATTATTGGTAAACGTTAAATTTGCGAGCCTCTGATACTGCAAGAATTATTAAGATCAGATTAAAAAAAATCATGTGCATACCTTAGAATATGTTGATCAAGATGAACGATGTCGATATTAGAAAAATCGATAGATTGTTGACCTTTTGACCGACTAGGATATAAATTCTCTCCTATGCCATTGACCGCCACTTTTCTCATTGTATTTTGGAGTTTATTATCGGTATTGTAAAATTGAGACTTTTGGTTGGAGGAGGGCAATCATACTCTTGTGAGTCTTATTAATTCTCTAGCAATCGAGTAGCAGCGTGATTGATATTCCCATATTGTTTCCACATCACTAATATTGCTCTGATTCATACTTGTTTAACAAGCAGATTATGAACACCAGTCAACACATTAGTAATCCTTGCATCATTTCTCTAATTGTGAATCAAATCCCTCTCTCTTTTTTCAAGATATTTGTTATATCATTTGCTGGTGTGATTTCTTTAAACTCTTTTGGTAGAATGTTCCTTCTCCTATATAATTTTAACCTCAACTAAGCCAGGATCTTGTTGCGTGATCAGGCTTCCTGTTCGCTGGGACAAGACTGTGATAGTTGTGATGAATGAAGTACGGGTGAGCAACCCGTATCACCCAGAAAATGTCCGTGGAGGAACTCCAGCTGCCAACGATCGTGTGAAGAAAGTGGTAATGGACCTTGTGCTTTATATATTTCCACAATTATTCTTTTTGTTTGACGAAGTATGGTTTCATAATCTCAATCCGGCTATGTCCAATTCTCCTGAACTTGTGCTTTTGTGTTTTGTGCAGCTCGATTTCGAACGGAAAAGGCTGCGAGTTTGAGCTTCTGGCGACATCTGATTGCCCTTGTGCCTTTTTTTCGGTCGAAAGATTATCTTCACAAGCTGCTAATGAACTTCAGCTTTTATGATTGTCGAGAAGTTCTGTGACTTTGAATTAATTAATAATGACACATGACATATAAACAGATTTCAGGCGAAGTCAGTATTTTACGTAAACCCTGCTAGCTCGTCAAAACATTTTTGTTCAAGATTGTAATATATTAAAGTCGAAAAGAGTTTAAAGTGGTCGGCATTACTTATGTTTATTTGAGTCTAATTTGTGTGCCATATCGATATATTTGGCTTTGTTATTGATCATGTATCTGTTTACTCTAAATGTAAAATGCCTTGGTGTTGCTATATAATTGATCTTTCATCCTGCAGGCAGATAAAAATATAGTTAAATGTTTCGACAGACTTGGGGTTTATTTGGACGATTTTCCTCATTCAAACTCGTATCCACACAATTTTTTCTAAAAGTAGTGTCCAGCTGTATTTGATCATGAAATAGAAATAAATAACATAACGGTTTGCTTTCTCGTGTTACATCTAGAATACTGAATAATTTTTTCATAATCGACCTTAAATTTTGTTAGTTTTTTTTTTTAAAATTTGCAATTTGCGACATGCAACCCTAAAATAAACCTAGGGGTAAAAGGTTAGGCTTTGTAGAGAGGCACGAATCACATGGACACGGGGGATGTCACGTGGGAGGTTGGGAAGGTGGGGCATCCATCGTGTGTTGATAATGCTCGAAAGCTCCACCCACGTTCCTCCCTTTTGTCCAATTGCATTTTTCTATCATTTGTTTGACAATATTTATTTACGCAAATTAAGCCTAATATTACGCTATAACTTTGCACGTGTGAACCGCACGTGGAGGGAAGATTACGGGATACAGATTATGAATCAAAGCTTCTGATTTTAACACGAGCTTATAATTATTTCATGGATGGTGAATGGTCAGTGTTTTTTTTCTTTTCCAAAAACCTTGGGACCAAATTATTAAGATGGTGAGAACATCATAAAAGTAAAGGGATTTTTCCCTTTTAATTTTTCTCAAAAAATAAAAATTGAAGATGCGGTATGCCCCACCTGTGTTCTACTTATAATAGTAGATATTATAAAACTGTAATATTTCAATAATTTTTTGATTTCTTTTACATACAACAAGTAGGAATATCACTCGTCTAAAAAATTCAGTTTTTTTTAATAAAATGATGAGCTTCACACCATCTCAATATTTATGTCACGTACACAATTAGAAAATAGAAAAAATATAAATAGTTTGAAAAGTACTTATGTTGGACAAGGATAAAAGTGTTTCATAGACTTTTTGGGAGTAAAGGTGGCCAATAACGGTGGATATAAATTTTAAATGGACATCTTGCCCCTCTGAAAATGTTTAAATTGGCCATGCATATCAACTGTTTTTTTCAGGATTCGGAGTGGCTGCTATTATGGGAATAACAGCATCCATGCTATTATATCGAACGGTCCAGATCCATCCAAAATAGAAATGAACGGTTGAGATTTGTATGGAAAAACACGTAGGATTTATGGCCAAGATCCCACATGGACACTGATACTATTATTTCCCACTTAGCAGCAGCTAGTTTAAATTGAGATGCTATTTTGGCATTTAATTTAACGAATATTACTCTTCTTCTCCTTGACTTCTATTTAAAATGAATTTGGGATTGTATCCATTAATTCCTTATCAGATATGATATGAGGTTGTTGATCAATAATTTAATGCTACTGAAGATGGTTTAATGTCGTGTAAATTTAATATTAATTTATCTAACCAACCATTTTTTGAAAACGGGATCCAAAAAGTGATTCGAGCTCTAAATATTATCGGAAAGCTTTATTTATTCGGTATTTTGATAGTTAGGATTAAAGTCCATAGAATTGATTTTAGGATTAAAATATTTTAGAAGGTATATGCATTCTAAAAGTAAAATTCTAATTGATTTTGATAACATAATGAATGCATGTTTGGATAGTTGGGATAAATATAGCATTAAAATAAAAGAGAGAAAGAAAAAGAGAGATTGGTGTAATGATGTGTCCTTTTAAGAGAGAGAGAGAGAGAGATTTGGATTTGAAAAATTGGGTCTTTGCCAATTTTTAGAATCCAATGGATTGGGAATATTTTTGGGTTTTTTCCCATTGGAATTCTTCATAAAAATGTTACACAAACAACCAATTTCTTGGATTGGCCGAATCCAATGGGAAAAAAGAAATCTAGGCTTTTTTCCCATTAGAATATGGGTATCCAAACATGTAGGACTGCATTTTTTCCAAGGCCTTCTATTGAACGTCATATTTTAGGCTTGGAAAAAGAAAGTGAGAGAATTCTATTCTACATCCGATATGTTTCGTAATTGTAGAATTTGATTCATCTTTAGAATATGATTTTTATATTTATGTTTTTGGTTTTAATAGATATATCCATAGAAATAAATATATATAGACGAACAATTTGATTGTGGGTTTGCTTTTTCAAAGAACTTCATTGTGCATCTTTTAATTCTCCAAAGAGGGAACATTCTTTTCTTTATATAATTACTAAAGATGGGCGCAACCATTCTTCTGGATTTTTGGATTTTAGCGGGAAAATTATCCTCAGCCCCCAGAATCTACGTTAATTTACATTTTGCCCTTCCAGCTTAGAATACACGCGGATAATCCCTGGAATCTTTAACTCCGCTCCCTGGATTCCATGTAAATTTGTATTTGGACATTTCTTCTTCTATCTAAATTCTGAGGAATTTTTGGCCTAGCCCCTACATTTTCGAAAAAAATTCGTTCACCCCAGGCATTTGCGTGGGTGCCCTGCTTGTATGTCATCTAAAGGTAGGGCATATATTGAACATTAGAAAAAAGCTACAAGTGTCTAATCAAGAGTGGTTAAGTGTAGCTATAAAATCATAACTTAGCAACTCAATTCTGAATTATTAGTCAAATATGTCTCTTTCTCATATAATCATGCAGAGAGTTCTTGTATTGGTATATATGATGATAAAATTGTTAGTTTAAAGCCACTATAATGATGAGAACATTGTAGAACCATCTCCTTTATATTTTCCTTATTATATTAAAAAATTGGATCCAATAAAGTTTCTCTAAATCTTTCATAAAGCTATTGTATTTTATAATTCATCCATCTACACTAAACTTCAGTGCAAATGGCATCTCCACCTTCTCCGATTTCTGAAAAATAAAGTAAAATTATGAAAATTTCTCAAATCTTAGAGCCTCAACGTCATCAAAGAAAAAGACAAAAATAATTAAATGTTTTATTAATTTAAATTTCAAATTCAATCCACGTTCTCTAAATCTTGATACCAAAAAAAAACTTTCTAGAAATTAATTTGAATTCCAAATTCAAGCTATATTATACTCAAATTTAAGACAAAAAAGAGCTTTCTAGAAGTTATTTCTAATCGTTTTTCAACTTCTACTTTCATTTACTTAAAACTACCTTCTTTTACTTAAATATGGTAAATAACATATTATAATATCTTCTAAAATACTCTTGGTCATGACTATGTTCTTCACTTATTAACATTCAAAATAATTTATCAAAAGCCCTCCATTTTATTTTTATCCATGGTCTCAAGAAATTTTTGGGGACTCTAAATAGGATAAAGTAACATAGTTCATTCAGATTTATATAAGTATTACATATTTTATTAATAAAACGTGTATCGCACGTGCAAAAATGCTAGTTTTAATAATGAGAATGGATTAGACGATGATGGTGATCTTATTTGCTTTTATGTGATCTTATTAATATAATTTTCTATATAAATCTATATCATTTTTTACTTTTCAGGTATCTTTCCTATTTATAGATACCGTTGCCAGTCCCAATTCCGGATGAGAAAGGGTGCAAGTTGTGATAGGTTTGGGACAGCCAACGTAAAACTTTGTCACATTCTATGACATGAACCATAATAAGAATATCGTTAGGACGTCCTCTACTTAGCGACGCGTTTCATCGGATCACGGGTATAGAGTTAAGTATGTAAGGACTTCTAGGTCGACGTCCGGAAACGACGCGCTATATCGGATCCCGGATGTAGTAACAAATAAATAAGGATTTTATAGGATCCGTCGAGCTTCTAAGAATATAGGTTCCCTTATGGGTAGACTAACAGAATTAGTGAAGATGATGATTAGGAGGAGAGTTGGTATTATGTGTTTGCAAGAAACTAAGTGGGTAGGTGACAAGGGTAGAGTCATAGAGCCTTCGGGTTATAAGTTTTGGTATACGGATAAAAATAAAAATCATAATGGGGCAGACGTAATCATATATAGACAGTTGCTTGAGAATATAGTTGAAATTAAGAGAAAATGTGATAGAATTTTACTGGTTAAGTTTATTCTAGGTGTGGAGTGTTGGGGTGAAAATTTACATCCCGGTTGACCAAGTCAAAATCAAGTCAACCCCAAGCCAACTGGGCCAATGCCCGGGTCGAGCCCGAACACGAAGCGACCGGCCTCTCCCATGCCAAAATAAAAATCTTGTAATACATAATTTTGGCGTATTTCTTTTATTTTATTTTATGAATAGATGTAAGAAAAATGGGCATAAATCCAAATTTTGTAAAGCTCATGGCTCATGTGCAAAAGAATTAAGCGCATGAGGCATGAGATGGGCAAAATGCCATTTTGTAAAGTCTAAGGGGCTATATGTAAAGTGTATAGCCTATAAAGGCAAACATGATGAAAATATCTAAAGTTCTTTTTCTCTCAAAAAAAAAAAAAATTAAGGTCTGTGCCTCCTTCTCCTTCCTCAAGGTTCTAAACTTTCTTCTTTCTTTTGAATTGAATTAAGAGTTTTACTCTTCTTTTTCCAAAACTAAATATTTTTTCACCACAATACCGATAAAGGGGGGCTCAGATCTTCGATTAGATCTCCAAAAGAGAAGATTTTTAAAATCCCAGCCCTCTTGTTCTCCAAGATCCGGCCAACAAAGAGGAGGAAGAAGGGGGCCCATCTCCAAAATCCCAATTTGGAAAGGATCTAAGGCTCAAGAGAAGATCTCAGGCCTAAGAGAGAAGAACCTCTGAAGATTTTTAGTGAGTTCAAGTCCAAAACCCAAATTCTCAAAGGAGTTTAACTCATAATCCAGATCTGTTGGAGTTTAACTCCACTCAAAATCCTCTTTTAGAGTTTAAATCATATTTTTGTGGGTAAAACCCCCTTCCTTTCGCTAGCGCTGACGCCCAAACGCCGGTGTGCCGGGCACGTGAGGCGCTAGCTCCCGAAGCGCTAGAGCCCGAGCGCCCACGTGACGGACACGTGAGGCGCTAGCACCCGAGCACCCACGTGCCGGGCACGTGAGGCGCTAGCGCCCGAGCGCCCATGTGCCGGGCACGTGAGGTGCTAGCGCCAGCGCTCACGCGTCCTTTGGACGCCATTTCCCCCTCATTTTACATGTACTCCACACTAAAAATACCTCCCCCGTTAGAAAAAATTTCTAACGGGACGCTGTCCCGCACCCCGCAAGGGGGCTGCTGACCCCCAGCCCGCTATCCGGGTAGCGGGACCCCCGTAAAAACTCTGCGGGGCCCCCGATATATCCAAAACCCCTTCAAAACACAACACTGCACATTGAGTTCGCATGACCAGTTTAACCCGTCAATCGGAGGTTCTCTTGCTTCAAATGCGAGGGGTAATTAACGGCAGCTTAGTCCGCGGCTGCCGAAGATTCGGATCCCCACAATCAATAAACCCAAGCCTACCCTAGGCAGGGGGAATCTGTAATCCGCCTGACAAGCGCGCGCGTATTCCCATCTCAATGGGGTGACGAAAAACACCCTACAGATTCTGGCACGCCCGGTGGGACCTTTCTCTCCTCCCATATCTTGGGTCAAGTGTTCATGCGAACTCATTTAATATATATGCCGATGTTTGTACTGAAATAAATTTTTTTTTTTCCGTGCAACAATCAGCTTTCAACGACAATGTCTCCTAAGATGGATCCAGCTTCTGATGCGACCCCGATTCCGTACGTGGTCAAGATCAATGCTCGTGTGGTTCTCCCCACAAGCCTCAGTTGACAATGGGGGGAACTGCCCTGCCAATTTGGTTCCGTCATCATCTACCCTGCCAGAAGCGCTCATCTGGCAGAAAAGCCGGCAAAACAGGTGGCCAAGCCAGTCTCAAGGGGCAAGAGGCTGAATGTTGTGATCGCTAAGGCACCACAACCGAAACGTAAGACGGTGTCTGAACGACTCTCTGGTGCTCCAGCTGGGGGCAAGACTTCCTGTACAAAGGGCAACATCAAACGTTGCGGACGAGCTCGGGCGATGACTCCAACAAATGCACAATCAGGCGTATCTCCAAAGCCCTCCATCGCCCGGTCTACGGCGGCTTCCCGAAGAGCCGTAACCACCCAAGTGCTCAAAACAGAAAGGCTGAGACAAAAGCAGCTCAGGTATCGAGCCAACAAGAGGGCCAGGACTCCGGCTAAGTGGAATCTTGTGAGATTCCAAAAGCGGAGTCATCCTGCGACGACGGCTAAATCGGCCTTAAAATTCAGCAATTCCTTCGAACCTCTAAAGTGGCTTCAGAAAAATGCCATGACTGCCAGAATCAAGAAGACAACGGTCCGAACGTTGCTACAAAGAGACGTGTCCCGGCCCCTACAGAAAAAATATGACACTTCTCTTCAAGAGTCTACCAGGCGCTCTGTGCCGCGCGAAGACAGCGGGGCAAAACCAAAAAGGAAACGTCGGCACCATTTAAGAATCCAGCCAAGCCAGCCGCCTTCAGTCGACTGCCCGTTACCGAAACAGGAGGGTCAAGACAGCGATCCGTGAAATCGGCCGCCGATAATAAAAAGATGGTTAGATGTGTTATCCATACGGTCTATATGGTGGGTGGGAGCCCCAGCGACAACCTTCGTAGCAAAAGCAAGGATGGGGCCACCACATCCCAAGCCCAATCTGTCTTGAATGTGGTTGCCGCTTCCCATGAACAACCGCCTCCGCTAGATGATGAAAACCATCTCGATGAGGATGATAGGCAGAAAGACCCCTCAGTCCATGTAGAGTCAAGCTCAGACAGCGAGGAAGAGCCGACTTTCCGCCCCAGGACGTGGAGTAAGAGCTGCTTCAAGAGCTTCGAAAACAACTCAGGAGCAAAGATAAAGAGATGGCCAAGCTCTATTGGAAAATTGACGACCTAACGAATGTTGTGTTGCAGCTTACGGCTAAAATTGCTCGAGCGCCTCCCAATCAAGCATAAGTCTCTACTCATGAGCCGGATAATGACAATCCGAAACAGCCGATGCCTGTCTTTTTGGGTCCAAGATTGGTCGAGCCGCACGAAAGCCGGCCACATTCCGCTTCTGGGGATGCCTTGGCCCCGGATAGCACTATCTCGCTAAAACAAGATCGGATAATGGATTTGGTCACCAGCAAGGTTAAAACATTGGTGGCCGAAACTGAAGCTCAGAAAGAAATCGGCAGTAGTGGGCGGCCATATCCCGCATAGTATGATCTGATCGAGTTCCCGAGCGGCTACGTCATTCCTAAGTTCGGAAGATTTGACGGGACGGGAAATGCAAATCAGCACGTCGCCCACTTTAAAGCATCGTGCGGAAATACATGGGGCAATGATGCGCTCCTTCTTCGTCAGTTTGTCAACAGCCTGACCGGCGTCGCTTTCGACTGGTACGCGAGTATACCAGATGGGTCCGTCGTTACCTTTACCCAAATGGAATCTCTGTTTCGGCAAAGATTCATGAGTGTCAGTGATAAAATCTCCATTGCTGACCTTGTGAGGACCAAGCCGGGGAAGAATGAAAGCAACATCGACTTTATCGCCCGATGGCGTAATCTCACGGTCAAGTGCGAACCGCCGCTGGAGCAGGACCAATCCATCAGCCTCCTCGTTGGGAATCTCAGCAATTGGATGGTCCTGTTCTTATGTACAGCAGGCCTCAAGACGTTTCAAGAGCTAACTAAGAAAGTCCAAATGCCGGAACACTCGAAGAAAGAGTCTACCCCGGACTCTCAGAGAGACAAGACTTGGAAAAGCAAGCGGGACGACAACAGTAGAAGCGGGAGTTCCAGCAGTACCAATGTCTTCAATGTGTCCGACAATGAAGACAAGCGAAAGGCAGGCGATTCCAAAACCAACCGGCCTCGAAAGCCATTGCTGGGAGGAGAAGGGCTTTCCCTAGGGGAGAAAATGAACAAGGTTTACTCTTTCAGAAAGGACAAGATCCGCAAGATATTCAAAGATGCCTTGAACAATGGTCTACAATTGCCGGAGTCGAAGAGACCCACGAAGCAAAAATGACCGACAATCCTCTGTATTGCCCGTACCACAGAGTAGTGAGCAATGCGATTGAGGATTGCTATATCTTCAAAGACTGGGTCGAGAAGCAGTACAAGGCCGGAGAGATCGAGCTGTCCAAAAGTGTGTTGGTGAACAATCAAGTTGCAACCACCAATTTTATACAGACAGAAGCCGAAGCCTTCTGGGAGCAGACAGCCGAACCCGCTGCCCTGAGAAATAAAACGGACTCACCGCGGCCTCCGTGGAGTACACACATATCTAATAAGATGAAGAAGATGCTAAAGCTACTTCAGAAAGAGCCTAGGACAGAATGGGAAAGGCAGAAGAAGCCTACCATTCCAGCTGCCAATGCGGCTCCATCAGGCTCAAAATCCAAAAAGCTCAAGAAGAAGAAAAGTGCAGCTCGGCGCAAAAAAAGAGTCTGCAGGGAGATCGATCATTCAAAAATATATTGATTCCCTCGAAGACTATGAACAGAAGGAAAGAACTCTAATTCAATTGAAAGAGTTCTTCCCTGTAGAAGCAGCTGAGATTTTGGAGGAGCTAGAAAAAGACTCCAATGAAGAGATCCCTATAGTGACCTGCTATGCCATCCATCTGGGCAGCGACTCTAAGGAGGAGCTCTGTTTTTCCGAAGAGGACGAGGAGCTCGCCACAAAGGCCAGCCAAATCCAGCTCAAAAGCGGTAGGGCTCTACTGCCAACTCAGGGCAACGCCCCAAAAGGGAAGGAAAAACAAGTCACTAATGAAGAAGATGGTAGAGAGCCGGCTCAAGAAAATTAGAGTCCTTCCTCAGTGGACTATAATGTCTTGGCTTATCTCCGGAAACTTCCATCTCTCCTGAGCATCTACGATACCTTGGTCCTATCTAAGGAACTTAGAGATGTTCTCATTCACGCTCTACAAAACCCTGAGCGGTATCAGGCTTGCTTTGCGGAAATTAATATGAAAGAAGCCCAGTACGCTCTGCATGCCACCGCAGTCACATTTAAGGACGAAGACTTGCTACTGGGAATGGCTGAGCATAATCGGCCGCTTTACGTGACCGGGTACAGCGACGGAGATCGGATTAATCGCATATTGATTGATCCGGGATCCTCAGTGAACATCATGAACTTGCGGACTCTGAAGAGTTTGTCAATGGACGTCCGACACCTGTCAAGGAAAAGGATTGTCATTCAAGGCTTCAATCAAAACTGCCAGCAAGTTCTGGGGTCTATAGCTCTGCCAATCAAATTTAGGGATCTGCAGACCGAAGCTAAGATATATGTGATCGATGCTGACACGTCTTATAAAATTCTCTTGGGACGGCCGTGTCTTCACGATTACGGTATCATTCCGTCAACTCTCCATCAATGCATGAAGTATACTAAAAATGGCCAAGAAAGACGTATTGACGGAGACATTCAGCCGTTCGGTGTGCATGAAATCCGATATGAAGATTCTCGGTATTTTATGAACCACCAAAATGCTAGGCCACAACTGACTGAGGATAAAGCGGCCCCAAGACTCAAAAGCAAATCTGAGCCGGCTGTCACTTTCAAAAGCAAAAACGCCCAAGTGTGCCCGTGTTTCGGTAGTGACACTGATAAGTCCGACGCTAGAAGTCCGTCCTTCCGTAAAACTCGACCTCTTTTCGGTAGCGATACGGACAAATCTGATACTGAAAGCCCATCTAGCAGCAAGGTCCGCCCTTATCTTGGCAGCGACACTGAAGAGTCGGAGGAACAGCTGTGCAAATCGGGCTATCGTGCGAACAGCGAAGCTACGAGAGACCTTCGAAGTTGCAGAAGGGTCCCTAGCCATCACAAGGGTGCCGGAGCGGATGTGCAAAGAGCTCGATGCATTGTCAGTCTCTACCGTGGACCATCTGAAAACTTTCTACGTTCCCGGAAAGAAAAGTGGACAGAATGGCATCCTGTTTTATGGGTCAAATCCTGTTGTGCACCATGTTCCCTTACGGAAAATAAATAAATAAATAAAGCAACGGGAAAAGGTCCCCAAATAGAGCATCATGTGCCCACACGTAATAGGCGCTGCGCTTGACAAAACTAAGCTAAAACTAGGCCACACGTGCAGACACGTGACCTCTATAGATGAAGTATATAGGCGCCTGAATAAAGCAAACAATTGGACAAAAGAACACTCACGTGATAGCACATGACCCTTTTTGGTGGGCTTAATTTGGTAGGGTCACGTGCTACATGTGATAGACTCATATGCCTTCTGAACCAATAGAAGTAAATTCTAATTAAAAGGGACCAAAAGCCTTATTTGGAAAGTATTTACTTGGATCTTTCTAAACAAGAAAGATTATGCTCTGTAAAACAGAGCGCCGTTGGATTAAAGATCCAATGGCAATAAAAAATTGCCGATTAACAAAAAAAATCTGTGCAAGGAAATACCTTCCTAAACTTGCTAAGAACAACAAAAGAAATATCTTCTGTAAAACAGAAGTCCTCGGATTAAAAAATCCAACGGTGAATAAAATTCACCAAGTAATATAAAAGATCATGTTGGTTGATTAGAAAATCAATCAAAATCTCTCAATGAGAGATTTTCTAAAACAAATTGATTCTTTTCTTTTCCCTATAAATAAGAACAGAGAAATGCAGAGAAAAGAAGAAGAAGGAGATTTTTTTTTTTAAGTTCTCAGAAGACAGAAATAGAGAGAGAGAACCCCTCACAAACTTCAAGTTAAAAAAATAGAGAAAACAAAAAGAAAAATCCGAGGTAAGAGAAGGAACAAAACTCAAAGAATATCTCATCTCTTTTTCACCTCCATAAGAGTTTAACTTTTCTAAAAAGAACTTAGTTCTTCCTCTGGTTAAGATCTGCAGAAGCAGATCCCCCCATAAGTTGAGAATTTAATTCTCATCGGGGAGATTTTGCCATGCAGATCCAAAACCTAGAGGGAGATCTAAGTTCAGAGAATTTAATTCTCCCATAAAAGTATGTAGCAATTTAATTCCTAGGAATTTAATTCCTCTGATGAAACAAGGGTTTAATCCTTCATATGAGAACTTAGTTCACCCTTATGGTAAAAGATCCGCAGAAGTAGATCTCCTCACAAGTTGAGAATTTAATTCTCATCGGGGGGATTCTGTCATACAGATCCCAAACCTAAGAGAAAAACTAAGTCTTAAGAATCCAACTCTCATAAAACAATGGGGTTGAAAGTCTCGAAACTCAGGATCTCCATGCACGTAAAAAGATTGGCACCTAACATGATAACAGCCGATCACGTGCTCCCACGTGAGCGCCTGTGATGAACAAAAGAGAATAATCGAGATTGGCTCACGTGATCACGCGTGACCCCATAGTGTGCTTGGCACTTACAAAGCAAAAAGGGGAATAAATCGGAGGCAGTTCCCACTTTTGGGTCGCTTTACGTGATCTCACGTGACCCAACAGCGCTTGCCGCTTAGAAAAGAACAAAAGAATAAACCCAAAGATGGAGTGCTTCAAATTCTTGAAGTTTAACACTATTTCAAGCGCCTCACGTGACCCCACGTGAGCGCCTCAGAATTTTAGTGTTTAACACTATTTCAAACACCTCACGTGGGAGCACGTGAGCGCTGAATAAATATGTTAATATTGAACACTATGGAAGGCTAACATTAGCCAGATTCAGACCAAATTTTCCAAGGACCATCAATTGAGCCCCCTCATGCTCAGGGTCTCCAAAACCGATCTCAGTTTCAAAGATAGCTAATAAGCTCCCAACAGATGACATCTAAACTGATGTTCATTCCATTTTCCCAAATCGGGACATTGGTTCAAGGGTACATCTCTTCATACCTCTGATACATGTCGTTGTAATCCTTCAACGTCTTCAAAGAGATGGAGAGTCCCAATAACCAATAACTTTTGGCGCATCCCCAAATTGGTTAAACCAGAACCCCACAGACTATGACGTCTCTAAACTGCTACAGGCTATGATGTTTTTAAACTTTATGGACTATGAGGTCCTTAAACTCATGGACTATGATGTCTTTAAACTTTATGGACTATGAGGTCCTTAAACTCATAGATTATGATGTCTTTAAACTTTACAGATTATGATGTCTCTAAACTGCCACGGACTATGATGTCCTTAAACCCAATGGACCGCACTGTCCCTAAACTAAAACAATAGAGCTCAAATGCTCTTTTGTTGGGTCTAAATGATCCCAAAACCTTGTTAAGTAGATCTTAGTCTAAAATTAGACTAACGTATCTTTAACAAACGTTTAAGTTGATCTTAGTCTCAAATGGGATTAACGATCCTTAAACCAACCCAAACCCAAATCTAAGAAAATACGGATTTGGACTAATCCACGCCCTATGGGCGACAACATAAATTAGTCTCCGTATACAATCCACGGGCGACCAGAAAATAAAACAAACACACACGACACGAAGTGACCTTCTGGAGCAAGAGAAAGTGGTTACCGCGATACGGTAACGTAATTAACTGCAGGGGCTTGCGCCTGCAGAGAAGAGCATCCCCACAATCAAAAACCCCTCACAATGAGGGGAAATCTGAAGAAATCTGCTACATTGATCGCATCCGTTTAAACCTTCGATATACGGTGCCATAAATCAACTTGGAATCTTCGGAGAGGTGGATGGATGAAACCAAATAGCATCTGCCCCCAAAATTCAGGCCGGACGTCCCAACGTCCCAGTCGCGTCTTTCGGCGGTAAACACCTTTCTTAGCATGTGTTCAATCACTCTCTCCCAAAACTTCTTGGTGTGACACATAAGTTTTATTTTACGGTAGTTTGAGCAACTTTGAATGTCATCCTTATTCTTGTAGATAGGTACAATAGTACTTTTCCTCCACTCATTTGGCATCTTTTTAGTCTGCCAAATCTTATTAAACAAATCTGCCGGCCATTTAACGCCTATTTCTCCTAAATATCTCCAAACCTCGATAGGAATCCCGTCTAGACCAACAGCTTTTCTTGATCTGATTCTCTTCAAAGCCTCTTTAACCTCTGGTATTCTTATTTTACGCATGAAATCACGGTTTATATCTTGAGATTGAATGAAAAGTCCATCCAAATTCTTAGTAAAGCTCTCATTGAATAATTTGTCAAAATAATCTCTCCACCTTTTCTTGATATCCTTATCTCGAACTAAAACCTTCGAATCTTCATTTTTGACACACTTCACTACACATAAGTCTCTGGTCTTCCTTTTCCGTATCCGAGCAATCCAGTATATATCATTTTCAACCTCTTTAGTGTTCAACTTCTCATACATCTCCTTGTAGACCTTGGTTTTAGCTTCCTGAATAGCTTTCTTAACTTCCTTTTTAGGCATTTTATACTTCTCAAATCTCTCCACATCTCTGCTTTTTTTTTCAAATCTTTATAAGAATCTCTCTTAATTTTAATAGCATTACTTCTTTGTTCCACCATGATGTGTTCTTAGATGGTGGAGCACCACCTCTCGACTCACCAAGTAGATCTCTACCCATCATCTTGATACAACTAGTCATTTTTGTTCCGTGTTCTGTCTGAATCATTGTCATACCGTCAATCCCCCTCTTGAACTACACGATCTATAAAAACATTTTGGTTACCTTCCTCCAGTCGCTACCACTTAATTTTAGGTTCTACTTTACGTCTAATTTTCTTAGGTCCTCTTCTAAATCGAAAATTTAGAACTAAAAGTCTATATTGAGTGGTTACACTCTCACCAGGCCCCACCTTACAGTCGATGCAACAACCTCTATCTATCTTTCTCGTTAGAAAAAAGTCTATTTGATTTGCACTTGATCCGCTCCTAAAAGCGATAAAGTGATTTTCTTTTCCTAAACCAAGTGTTTGCTAAGATCAAGTTATAAAACAAGGCAAAATCTAGAATCGAGCTACCTGCTTCATTCCTTTGTCCAAAACCAAAACCTCCATGGATAGTATCAAACCCACTACGACTAGTACCTACATGTCCATTGAGATCACCACCAATAAATAACTCGCTCTCCACTAGATATCTTTTGCACCATCTCATCTAAATCCTCTCAGAATAGACGCTCAGTAACGTCATCAAGACCTATATGTGGTGCATAAGCGCTAATAATATTAAGAATCTCCATGTAGGGTGTTTTCCTCACCCCATTGAGATGGGAATACGCGCGCGCTTGTCAGGCGTATTACAGATTCTCCTTGCCTAGGGAAGGCCGGGGTTTATTGATTGTGGGGATCCGAATCTCCGGCAGCGGCGGACTAAGCTGCCGTTAATTACCCCTCACATTTGGAGTGAGAGAACCTCAGATTAACAGGTTAAACTGGTCATGCGAACTCAATATGCAATGTTGTGGTTTGAAGGGGTTTTGGATATATCGGGGGCCCCGCAGAGTTTTTACGGGGGTCCCACTATCCGGATAGTGGGCTGGGGGTCAGCAGCCCCCTTACGGAGTGTGGGGCAGCGCCCCGTTAGAAAATTTTTCTAACAGGGAAGGTATTTTTAGTGTGGAGTACATGTAAAATGAGGGGAAAATGGCGTCCAAATGACACGTGAGCGCCAGCACTTCACGTGCCTAGCACGCTGGCACTGGCGCTGGCGCTTGGACGCTTGGGTTAGCGCTAGGCGCTTGAGCGCTGGTGCTAGCGCTTTGGGCGTTAGCGCCTCACGTGCCCGGTACGTGGGCGCTCAGATGCTAACGCTATGGGAACCCGGGCGCTAGCACTTGGGCGCTAGCGCCTCATGTGGGCGCTCGGGAGCTGGCGCTTTGGGAGCTCGGGCACTAGTGCCTCACGTGCCCGGCATATGGGCGCTCGGGCGCTGGCGCTAGGAAGGGGTTTTTAACCCCAGAAATAGGAGTTAAACTCTAAAAGAGGATTTTGAGTGGAGTTAAACTCCAAAACATCTAGATTAGGAGTTAAACTCTTTTGAGGATTTGGGTCTTGGAGTTGAACTCCCTAAAAATCTTCAGAGGTTCTTCTCTCTTAAGCCTGGGATCTTCTCTTGAGCCTTGGATCTTTTCCAAAGTGGGATTTTCGGAGATGGGCCTCCTTCTTCCTCCTCTTTGTTGGCCGGATCTTGGAGAACAAGAGGGGTGAGATTTTAAAAATCTCCCCTTTTGAGATCTAATGGAAGATCTGAGCTCCCCCTTGTGGGTTTTATGGTGAAAAACTATTTAGTTTTGGAAAAGAAAGAGTAAAACTCTTGATTTAATTCAAAATAAAGAAAAAGGTTTAGAACCTTGAGGAAGGAGAAGGAGGCACAGACCTTAATTTTTTTTTTGAGAGAGAAAAATCTTTAGATATTTTCATCATGTTTGCTTTTATAGGCTACACACTTTACATATAGCCCCTTGGGCTTTACAAAATGGCATTTTGACCAC
Organism: Agapanthus africanus; assembly: GCA_030015575.1. Taxonomy (NCBI): domain Eukaryota; kingdom Viridiplantae; phylum Streptophyta; class Magnoliopsida; order Asparagales; family Amaryllidaceae; genus Agapanthus; species Agapanthus africanus. Next base: position 671,929,971 of record JASDDO010000014.1, read on the forward strand.
CCCATGCCTCATGTGCTTAATTGCTTTGCACATAAGCCATGGGCTTTACAAAATTTGGCTTTATGCCCATTTTTCTTACATCTATTCATAAAATAAAATAAAAAAAGTATGCCAAAATTATTTATTACAAGATTTTTATTTTAGCATGGGAGAGGCCGGCCACTTCATGTTCGGGCTCAACCCGGGCATTGGCCCACTTGGCTTGGGGTTGACTTTGATTTTGACTTGGTCAACCGGGGTGTAAATTTTCACCCCAACAAATTACCCCCCATCAATAAATGCACACCACATATGTGGGTTGTGTGCATAAAATTGATGGATCTTCTTTCGCGCGGAGGTTGATTTAATTTGGTTCCCGTTTTGACGACGTGGAGGTCGTTGCTGTCCTTTTTGCGACGTGGACGGTCGGTGCTGCCCTTTTAGCGACTTGGACGGTCGGTGCTGCCCTTTTTGCGACTTGGACGATCGGTGCTGCCCTTTTTATGACATGGACGGTCGGTGCGGATTTTTTTGTGACGTGGATGGTCGGTTCCGCCCTTTTAGCAACGCGGACGGTCGGTGCTGCCCTTTTAGCGACATGGACGGTCGGTGCTGCCCTTTTAGCGACGTGGACGGTCGGTTCTGCCCTTTTTGCGACGTGGACGGTCATTCTGCCCTTTTAGCGACGTGGACGGTCGGTGCTGCCCTTTTTGCGACGTGGACGGTCGGTGCTGCCCTTTTTGCGACGTAGACGGTCGGTGCTGCCCTTTTTGCGACTTGGACGGTCGGTGCTGCCCTTTTTGCGACGTGGACGGTCAGTTGCTTGATTTGTCTTGCTCCGCTTCTTGCGGTGTCAGAATTCGATTTGACTTGCTCCGCTTTCCGTGGTGTCGGGATTTGACTTGTTTCCGAGGTGGAGCTTGATTCCGCCAGGGAGGTCGTTGGTTGTCTTGCTGACTTGATATGATTTGGGTTGACATCAGTATCGCTATACTGAAATATGGTACCAGGAGCGAATTATCATCTGCCATGACATGATTTGGGGATTTTGGTTTTGGTTTCGCATCAGCACCGCTGCACTGGAATATGGTACCAGGAGCGAATCATCATTTGCAATGAGGGGATTTCTCTCGTTTAACGACTTAAGGGTCATTTGCAATTAGTTTAACGACTTAAGGGTCATTTGTTCCCAGTTTAACGATTTAAGGGTCATCTGTTCCCAGTTTAACGACTTAAAGGTCATCTGTTCCCAGTTTAAAAACTTAGGGGTTTATTGGATTGGAGTTTGGAATTTTGGGGTTAGGGTAGGCATCCGCGTTACTAACATTGAAGCACATATGCCAGGAGCAATTCATCATTTGCCTTTTCCTGTTAGGGAGCGATGGATTAGGAGACAGGTTTAGGTCCCTATCACCTGAGGCTTTTCAATTTTATGAGCCGTAAGGGTCCCATAAAAGCATTTTCTCCCAACGAGTCGAAAGGATCTGTTGGATATATATGCCCTAGAGGCCTTCATTGTATAGGATGCTAGGGATATGTATGTACATGACAATCTTGCTTAATATGATAGTACGCTATTTGGTTTGACTTTATCTTAACGTGTGATATATTTTACCTAGTATTTATAAACATGTTGATAAAGCCCATTGGGTGTTTTGCCTGACTACCGGCGTTGTGATGACAGTCATACTTGTGGGAGCTGGATAGTCAGTAGGCACATCCTTAGATGTCCCTGGTCGCAGGAGTATCGAGACTGGGCATCGATACTCCGGAGTAGACTGGTGTATACGTATCTAGACCCTGAGCAGGGCCGATGGATTAGTCCCGCAGCCATTGGTGAGGTGCACCTAAGATTGTATACAGATGCTCACTTCATGTGAGTACACCGGATAGGACTCGCCGAGAACTGACTGGATGTTATTATACTTAACGTCAGATAACAGTTCTCAGGTGACATGTGTGCAGATAGTCTGTTGACTTAAAGTCATCATTTGTCTCGTGTGAGTTCCCACTGTGCTTTGATTACTATCCTACCATGGTTCAAATGAGTCGTGCAAACAGGTTTTAGTTGGGCACAGTCCCGAGCCACGTGGAGGCAGTGAGCGACTGTTAGGGATTCTTCTCTCCCGGTATAGGGAGTTGATATCGCATAGTGATCGGTTGGTCATTACCATGAGTCCCTGGCCAGGGCTGATTGAGAATTGCTGATGGACTGATCAGTAGATTCTCGGATGGTCTTGAGCCATGCCGACACGACTTGTACGGTTGTTAAGGGTCTGACGTTCACCACCCCCCTAGACCATACATGTGATACTCTTAGACGAACAGACCGGACTGCGCGGATATTGTCACAGACAGGCTCAGTAGGAGTTCGGATGGGTTTCCTCATCGGCCTTCTTATCGACATCTACCTGGGGACCGTTACGTACAGCTAGTGCCGCTTGCGGTCTGTGGTTAAACTCACTGCCAGCATAGTAGTCAAGTCTTTAGAGTCCCACACAGAGTTTTCCCAATTCCAGGCGAAACGATATAGAGGTCGTACGGTTTTACGACAAGGGTTCGGACGCATACGTGTTTAAACGCACGTACGACGTTCGGACAGTTTTTACTAGCCGGCTTTGGTTTAAGCTAGATTCTAGTATCGGGTTATTGGATTTATACAGTCTAAAGTTTTTCCGTGTTTTCACGGATGGGAGGGGCGTTCTCGTAATTTCCGGGAAGCTTCTAGAAGCATGGTGACTTGAGGGTTTAGGTGGCATTATCATTAAATGCAATTGTGACTCATTTTGTCTGACTCATCATATCATTAATGCATCAATAAATGCTTAATGACTCATATAGTGAATCACTCATATTGAATTAATGAAGCATGATGAACAATCATATTTATTCATTTATTTGATAATTCATTATGCTTCATATATATTCAAGTGAGAAGCTTTTTCATTTCATTATGATCTCCACCTTCTCTCTCCTCAAGTTCACTCTTTCTTCAAACCCTAATCCTACTACTCATGAGTTGAGACCAAGGATTAGAATAGACTAAACACTCAATAACCTAACTCTATATCATCTTAGTTCCTTTGATTAGCAACTAGAGAAACTATGTTACCTCAAGTTTAGAGGTGAAGCTTGGATTAGGGTTCTCGGGTGGATCATCTATCACTTAGAGGAAGCCGAGGAGGACATAGAGATCGTAAAGACAAAGGACATGTATCATTAGGTATAATCTCTTTACATAGTAGGTAAGAACTTCTATGGTAGTTGTTAATTATCGTTTAGCAAAGATCTTCGGTTAGTCGATGTATGCTTCAAGAACAAGATTGTTTTTCATATTTCCGCCTCCCCGCAACTCGTGGGATGTTGCACATCGACTTACAGGATCTCGTAGGTGTACTTTCTCCTTAGAAGTCGTGGGGACTCCCAATGTCACGCCCCGCTTCCCAGTATACGGGCAGAGGACGTGACGAGGCCGCTACGTATTTACTCTGAAGTAAATACGCTAAGCGTATCTAAGTAATATAAAAGTAAAATCACAAGAGACAAGATATAAGATAACAACAACTTTATTTATTCACATTCTTTTGTACAATGCATGAAAAGTAAATACAACTGAATAAAAAGCAATGCCTAAGCAGTGGCATAACAGAAAACGAAAAGTACTGAAATGAAAGTGTACAATGACTAGAGCTCGGGGTCTTCACTGAACTGGTCCAAGTCTTCAGCACTGGGCTCGATCTCTGAAGTGTCCAGATCACCTGACGACATTCAAAGAAGAAAGAAAGAGAATGTCGTCGGCGAACAGGTCGCTCGGTAAGTCCCAAAAATAAGGGTGAAATAGAATAGACAGAATAAGAAGGTATCTTTTAAAGTTGTATTATATTGTTATAATGTTGTGTTAAAGCTGTTGTTTGTAGCTTGGTACAGAAGGATGCCAGTGTATACGAGAGGAGTCTCACTTGCACCGGAGACTAAGGTATCAGAAACTCAAGGAACCGTTGGGCCACGGTACAACAACAACGGAATATAGGTTAGGTGTCTTATGGTTGCAGTCTCGTGCCACTTCTAACACCTTCCGTACCAATCTACCCCTTAAACTCTGCAGTGTTTTGATTGTATTGTTGTATTGTGTTGGATAGATTATATAGTTGAATGACTGACCAAAACCATGATATCAGTAAACGGATGTAACTGTATAATCATGTAAATGGAACAACTGTAGAATCATGTAAATGGATGTATATACATTGTTCGGTTCAGTCAAGTTGATAGATTGAATATATGGAATAATGGATTCATGTTGAATTGTAATATTGTAAATTGTAGATTGTAGATTGTAGATTGTAAATTGTAGATTATACTTGAATCATATTCAAGTCAGATTATAATGAGACTCATTCTGAGTCAGACAATTAGAAAAGTAAATTGAAGTCCTGATTGTTTTGATGTTATCGGTAACCGCTGCACATGGGCGGCAGGATTTGTGTCTTTTTCAAAGACGATTACCGTATTGATAACACCGTTTGTTAAGTTGTCTACCTTAGATAGGCAAGCACCCACTTCTCCGGCTCCCTGAGGCTCAAGAGATTGGTCCCGCTTAAACCTATATTTACTAGGGTACTTAGGGTAAATTATAGAACTTGAGGGTTTTTTTATGTAGAATTACTTTTATATACTTTTCAAAATACACCCCAAGTATTTATTATTCGTTTTTAGAGTTATAATGGTTGTGGATTTTATATTGTGATATTTCTAGTGAAAGTATCCTAATTTCATAAATAAAGGTATTTATTTGTAATATTGATTTATGTGGAATTTATGGTATTTTAGTGTAAAATTGATTCTTGTGATTTTTAGAAAAAGGTGGAATATTTATATCATAGCAAAATAGGTATTTTAATGATAAATATACATATATTTATATAAAAATAATTTTAGTATATATATGATATTCTAGAAATCTCATTTTCTTAAGATGTCGTATTTTAAATCTTTCGAGACCGAATGCTCTTTGCGGAGGTCTGAATCTCGTACTACTAAGCCCGAGGATGTGCGATAATCCACACCATCCCGAACGGGTTTCCCAAAATAGGTTGTAGCGGCTCTTTGCAAAGATTGTATAAATACTAAATCTTTTAGAAAACAGTTTTATTAAGTAAATGGTATTTATTTGTAAAGATGTCAATTTCCCGTATTCTATGTTCTAGGGCCTCCTAAGTCAACTAGACTGCTCCTAACTGGTCCAAAGCGACAAGTTGTGAGATATCTATCAAATCGCTTCTTCACCGCCAATTGTGGCCAGGTAAGTACAAGTGCAGAAAGGAGGGTGTTTCCCCAATCAGAGCAAAGCTCTGTTCAAATTCCAAGATTTGAAATGAAGCGACGCTTATGTTTCCCCCAATCAGAGCAAAACTCTGTATTGAAATCCAAAAGTCAAAAAATTGAAGCAACGGTTCAGATCCAGCACTAGGCGCGCCGCGCGCCACATGTCAAACACGGATGCGCTAGCGCCAGGTGCGCTGCGCCCTAGGCAGCGCACCATGAGTGCGCTAGCGCTAGGAGCGCTGCGCACCACGTGTCAAACACGGGTGCGCTAGCATAGACTGCGCTACGCTCTGCGCTGCGCGCCACCAATTAGAGCAAAGCTCTGTCTCCAAGATTGGAAAGCGAAGCAACGCTTCATGAAAAGTGCTAACAACAAATGCGCCAGCAATAAGAGTTAAAGACTCTGAAACGGCGCTCATGTGCAAAGCACGAGAGCACTAAGTGCCAGGAGCGCTAAGCACCAGAAGTGCTTCACCTGATTATAGCAAATCAAATTATGCAGCGCATAAGCGCCTTACAAAGGAAAAACAAAGAATTTAAAAATAAAGGAACACTTGGCAGATAATGAAATACTTAATTAAACATCTTTTTACTATTACAATGTAAACAGATCACCAAACATGGGATCAAAAGGACAAAGGTTTGCAAAGCTAAGAATAAGATTGTCCAATTCACTCTCCGTCTTCTCCACCATGTCAAAACGGCGATCCTCTCGAGGAGTAGCCATCCATCGATCAACGCCGCACTCACCAGAGAAAGTGGAGATAACGACCCGACGAGCCCGTATCTGGCTCAGCAAGTGGACAGAGCAATCCCTCAGGGATTTAGTGATCAAATGCGCCTCGAAGAAGCACTCGATCTTGTCTTCAGCAGCATCGAGCATTGCCGAGGACATCTCTGCTGGAGGAGGGGGAATATCAGCGAGCATAGACGCAAGGATCATCCGAAGCCAAATAGCGTGTGGGGGGAGAGGAGACCCTACACGAGTCAAGAGCTTGTACAGCGCTACGTCGCATTGGTCATCCGTAAGAGAAGGATCCACCAAGCGTGCAGCAAAACGAGGAACAATGTCCTGGATGGGCACTTTCTATGGTTGTCGGCGAGCATGTGGACGGTTACAAGCCATAACTGAAAGGATTCTTTGGAGGCGGGAAAAGAAAGAAGCTTTGCTTCAGATTATAAAGACTAGGCACAGAAAATTTTGTGTGCACAGTGGAGCTATTTCCAAGACTTGGGAAATGAAAGTTCTGGGGAATACAAATTTGACTTAAAAGGAAGGTGAAAAGACACCTCTATTTGAAGCAACGCTTCAGATCCAGTGCTCTGCGCTGCGCGCCATGTGTCAAACACAGGTGCGCTAGCGCAGTTGCGCTGTGCTCTGCACTGCGCGCCACGTGTCGAACGTAGGTGCGCTAGCGCAAGAGGCGCCAGCGCTGGAATTAAAAATTCCCCACCGTTAGATCAAAAGATCGAATAATAATAAATTATTGATTAATTAGAATTAAAATTCTGTTACGAAAAGATCTTTTTAATTTTATTAAAACAAGAAGATTATCTTTTGCAAAGTAGAAGCCTCAGGATCAAAGATCCAATGGTGGGAAATATTCCCAAATCAATCAGAGAAAGATCTCTTAAAACTGATTTAACAAATCAATTGGCCCTATATAAAGGCCCCAATACTTAAAGTCTGTTATAGAAAAAAACCCTACAAACTTTGAGAAAACTCAAAGAAAAAGAAAAGCAAGCTTTTCGTGAAAGAAGATCATTTTTCTTCAAGGTAAAGAACATGATTCTTGAACACAGAGATGAAATCATCTCATAAAAGAAGAACTATCTTCTAAAAAAGATCATAGATCTATAAAAGACCAAGGTCTTTGATAAAAAAAAGAGATCAGAGATCTTATTGTAAAAAATTAAAAAGAAGTATTCACTTCATTCATAGATCCTTGGTCTACAAAGGCAGTGCCCTTTTTTATAAATAAAAACTTTTGTTCTTGAACCTTGAGGCAAGGCCTCCTTTAAAGGGAGAACATAAACTTGTTCTCTGATCATAAATTTGATCAAATGCGCTTTGCGCTACTGAAAAGTGCTTTGCACTCATGAACTGCGCTTTTGCGCTCCTTGGATCGGCGCTTAGCGCCAAAATGTACCACGTGTCAACCACATATGCAACTTGCGTTTTGCGCTTCTGAGATAGCGCACTGCGCTCATGGGCTGGCGCTCAGCGCCAAGCGCGCCACGTGTCATTCACTGGTGCACCACCAAACTAGCGCAAAGCGCTCATAAATTGAAAGCGCAATGCGCTCATAAGCCGGCGCTAAGCGCGACACGTGTCCTTTTCGTGTGCACTACTCGACAGAAGCGCAACGCGCTCTCTAATTGGCGCAAAGCGCCTGGCGCGCCATGTGGCGCATTGTCAGAACACACTTTGTTCTGATGAATGCTATGCATTCAATACAAGAAAAAAGATGTCAAGATCTAATGCTTAGCATTACTAAAAGGGCCGAGCCTAAGTAAAGGCTCAATAGCCAGAACAACAAAATGTTAAATATTTTAATTGGACTTAGCCCAATTCTGAACATAAGTCCTCAACTTATATTGAACTGAGCACATCTGCTCATAAATATTCAACAGATCTTAGTCTCAAACTGGGCTACAGATCTTTCGAACAATTCACACCGGTTCGAGGGTACATCTCGTTACTCCTCTGATATTTGTCGTTGTAATCCTTGAACGTCTTCAGAGAGGTGACGGGTCCCGATGACCACACATTTCTACGGACTGTGGGGTCCTTAAACTCATGGACTACGATGTCCTTAAACTTATAGACTACGATATCTTTAAACCGGACTGTAGGGTCCTTAAGCTTATGGACTACGATGTCCTTAACCTGGACTGTGGGGTCCTTAAACACCCACGGACTACGATGTCCTTAACTTGGACTGAGATGTCCTTAAACTAACATTGGACCACTATGTCCTTAAACTGGTAATCGACCGCAATGTCCCTAAACTAAACAATAGAGCCCAATTGCTCTCTTGTCGGATCTAAATGATCCTGTTAAGTTGATCTTAGTCTAAAAATTAGACTAACGTATCCTTAACATACGTTTAAGTTGATCTTAGTCTCAAATAAGGCTAACGTATCCTTAAACCCAAACCCCAAACCCAAATCTAAGAAGATACGGATTTGGACTAATCCACGCCCTACGGGCGACAATATAAATTAGTCTCCGTATACAATCCACGGGCAACCACAAACAAAACAAACACCCACGACACGAAGTGACCATCTAGAGAAGGAGAAAGTTGTTACCGTGATGCGGTAGCATAATTAACTACAGGGGCTTGCACCTACAGGGAAGAGCGTCCCCACAATCAAAAACCCCTCAAACGAGGGGGAATCCGACGAAGTTTGCTATATTGGCCGCATCCGTTTAAACCTTCGATGCATGGTGCCATAAATCAACTTGGCATTTTCGGAGAGGTGGACGGATAGCACCAATTAGCATCTGCCCCCAGATTCAGGCAAGACGTTCGCCGTGTCTTCCCGGTTTCCGGCGGTAAACAGATTCTGGCACGCCCGGTGGGACCTTTTCCTCTTTCCACTCCACACTTCGTGTTTCGTGTTCGCGAACGAATCGCGGTTTGATATAGTTGCCCTTGGGTTCGAGGTACTAAGATTTGGTTTCTTGCTTGGCGCAGAAAGCGAAACAGCAGTGGCATCTACTTCCGTGAAGTGTTCCAACTGCAACTGCAACTCACGCTCTGCCTCATCTGGAGGCATAGCTTACGGGCCTCAAGCGGCCTCCTTGTTCACGATGCCGGTAGATCAGGTGACTCAGGCCACCACCGGATTGTTCTTTGGGACCATGCTCCCACCGATGAGCTTCAGCACCCCGTACCAACACCAGAAGCTCCCAAGAAGTTGGTCTTTGATCGGCTTGCTACTACCGCGGCCCCTCTCAACAGGTCGTCCAGCTCCAGCGCCTCAGTTTTTACCAGACTGGGCCAAAATTCCTGTGGGCCCATGATGAAGCCTGCAATCTCAGAAAAGGTTATTCCAAAGAGAATAGCCATCCCTGCTCCTGAAGTCGTCAAGGCGGCTTCTCCCGCCAAAGGGTCGGTTTTTACAAGAGTGACTGTTCCTACTCCCACTACGGTTCCCGTCCCCGCTCAGAAATCTGTTTTTGACCGGTTGGATACTGCTTCTCAACGGACATCAGTCTTCAAGAGGCTGACGCCAGCAACAGCCCTTCACCTGGATAGGGGGCAAGACAAAGCCATTCCCATCACCGAACCAACACCGTCGGCTCGACACGCTCGACGTAGCCATTGGCGCCGAGTAAGGAAGGCTGGGGGCAACTCCCTCTCTGGGCTAACTTCACCAGCCCTAACGGTGGAAGTCAATGTTGTTGTTCCAACTGGGAACAGTTTTGAATTGTTGAACAAGGTGCGCAGGAACTCTCCTACCGCCGTACTGAAAAGATCTCCGCCATCGGTGGAGAATGTTACAGAAGCAAAGCCGGAACAGCTCCCTCAGCAGCTGTCCTCCAAAGTTTACAAAGTCCGGCGACGTGTCCAAGAGTCAGTGATCGATCAAGACTATCTTCGCCGACAGAAGAAGCTGAAGGTTCAGCAGGAAGAGGGTCGTCCTAGCAAGCCACAAAGGACGACAACTGCCTGGGTGCCCGCTGCAACGGCCCCCTCAACGTCAACTGCTCAAAAGAAAATGAGGCCAGAGAAAGCCCCTGTGACTACGGCAGACCACAAAGACGCTGAGCCCAAACGCCCCAAGTCTGGGGGCATAATCGTGCATACTGTTTATATGGCTTCCGGAAAATAGGAAAGCCGCGCTTCTACAGGCCACCGACCGCTCACCCGATCAATAATAAGGGCTCAGGAACAACAACAGCAGAAGCTTCAGGAGATGCTGACTGCAATGGCCGCACTTACCGGGCCAAAAGAAAACCCGGAGGCATCATTAGAGCAGCGTCACGAACAAGAAACTGATGTTGACTTCCTACGCAGGGTCCTTGAAAAGAAGGACAGAGAAGCAGCAGAACAAGCTGCCAATATAAAACAAATGACGCTTCTCTTCCAAGACATGGTAGGGATGATTTTACAGCCGGATCCTCCAGCTGAAGACCCTCCGATCATTATTGAAGACGATAGAGGGGAGACATCTAATCCTCCTCCGGCTCTTTCAGCAGCCAAGGAGGAAACCATTTCCAAGGCCGCACTGGACGACTACATAGCTCAGCAAATACGAGCTCACCGGGCGAATGAAACAACCGGCCAAGTCGTCAAAACTGGGCGACCGTATCCAAACTGGTATGACCAAATAAAATACCCTCCGGGATACACAATCCCCAAATTCTATGTGTATAAGGGGACAGGCAATCCTCACCAGCACGTCGCCCAGTTCAGAGCTCTTTGCGGCAACACCGGGGGTGATGATAAACTTTTGCTCCGTCAATTCGTCGGCAGCTTGTCAGAAACGGCCTTCGAATGGTACTCTGAACTCCCGAATGACTACGTCAAGACTTTTGCGGAAATGGAGTTGTTATTCACCCAGCGATTTGCAAGTGCTAGTGAACGCACCCCGATAACGGCATTGATTAATGCCAGGGTGAAGCCAGGCAAGACATGGGTCCAATACGCCATACGATGGCGGAATCTGTGGTCAAAATGCGAACAATGCATCGAAGAAGCACCGGCGGTGGGTATGTTCGTGGGCACTCTGGACCCTCATGCGACTATCTCCCAGTTCATGATGTTCTTCAAGCTGACCACTTTCCAGGCCTTAATCGACAAACTGGCCCAAATGGACCAGATGGGTCATAGACCGTCTCCTCCAAAATCAGACTCTCGAAATGAGAAGGGAAAGGGGAAAGCGATCATCGTTGCCAATGCTCAACAGCAGTCCGGTGGCCCAAGAACAGTTGATCGCCAAAATAACAGAACTCGATCTCTTGAAGATAAAATGAGTCGCCCTTACTCGTTTCCTAGAGACAAGACAAAGAGGTTATTCGAGCTTGCACTGCGCAACAGGCTCATCAATTTGCCGGAACCAAGATGCCCAGTGCAACCTGGCGACATTAGCAATCCTAACTACTGCCCTTATCACCGAATGTTGGGCCATCCGATTGAGAATTGTTACATCTTCAAAAGCTGGATAGAAGATCAATACCAGCAGGGCAAGTTCGTATTATCTGAGAATTGGAAGGTGAACCCGCCTCGGCCACACACTCCCAAGAAAACAGATACACCGGGGGCATCATGCTCTTTTGTAGAAGAAGCTCCATGGGAGGTCGCTCTTTCAGCCAAGACGAAAAGAATGCTGAAGGATCTCCACACATGTCCGGCAATTAGGTGGGAAAATCCACTGGAACCTGAGGTCATCGAGGGGATGCTGAAGCCGCGCCCAACTCCAAAGATCGATGGTGATAGCCAAAGCACGCACGCCCAGCCGTCGAAATCTTCGAAAAAGAAGAAGAAATCCAAGAAGCCCGTGAAGCCTGGCAACAAGCGCACGGACCTGCAAAAGCAGATTGACGCGTTGGAAAAGTATAACCAGAAGGCGCGGACTCCAATCACGATCCAGGAGTCCCTCAGCCACGTCCTTGAGGACGGAAATGATGGAGAAGACTCATCTGATGAATCTGAAGATTACGTGGCAAGTTGCCATGTGATCTCTCATTCGTCGCTAGACAATGAAGAGGCTCCTTGCACGAAGAAACTGGGGGCAAGTCCTGAGCCAGAACTCCTGGGGCCATCAAATGAAATAATTGATGCATTCCTAAACACAGCTCTTCTTAAAAGCAAAGCTGATCGGGAGCGTGAGATGGCCATATTTGAAAAGGCCAAACGCCGGCGACTGGACGAAAGAGTCGAGACACTCCCGCCAGAACAAAGTACATCCGCCGCAAACAAAAGCAGGTTCAAGACGAGGAAGAGGTTCGCCAAAGCCATATCAATGGGAATGAAGCTGCCACCCTCCGAAGGAAACGTTCTTGGTGAACCGGAAATGCATCCTAGCTACTGTTTATATCATCAAAAGATTGTGCACCCTACCGAAGAGTGCGACGCTTTTAAAAGATGGTGGCGAGGATATGTTGCTCACCGGCAACATTTTAAGCGGATGAAACGCAAAACTCGTCGGGAGCAAAGAAATACGACCGAGGAGCATAAAAGAACTATCGGCAACTGTCGCGTGGTCAACGCAGGGGGATCGCAAGTTCTCACCTTCGGGAGCGACTCCGACGAAGAAATGAGTCTTGGCCCCCCTCTTTAACGATTCCACCTTAGGAAAAGAAGAAGAACCGAAGACCTGTGAAAATATTCAGCTACGCAATCGTACGCTGCCCGAAAAGAATCTTGGGCCCTCGAACAGTGGGTCAAATAGAAAAGATAAGGGAAAAGAAAAAGTCCCTGAGGATATCATCCTTGATGTCCAAGCCGTCGAAAAGCTGACAGCCAAGGACCCGCCAAAGAAAAATAAGGTGGACTACAACGTTCTGGCACACTTGAGAAAGCTACCCTCACAGCTCAGTATTCTCGAAAGCCCTTCTGCTATCCAAAGAGGCGAGAGATTCTTTAATCAAGGCACTGCAGGAACCCGAGCAATTCCAAGCTTTCCTCACCGAAGAAAAGATGAAGGATGAGTTGGAAGAAGTACACACAGCCGATATCACCTTCGGCGATGAAGATCTCCTCCTTGGGACATGCGAGCACAACCGTCCCCTATATGTCTCCGGATACTGTCATGACATTAAGATAGGTAAAATCTTGGTCGACAATGGGTCCTCCGTCAATCTCCTTAACGTAAGGGTGCTAAAGAAGATATGCATGAGCGTTCAGCACCTCGCTCGTGATAAGATCACCATCTCCGGATTTGACTCCCAGTTATCACGGACGCTTGGGTCTGTGATATTGACGTTACGCTTTGGGATGCTTGTCACTGATGTTAAGTTCCATATCATTGACGCCAAGACATGCTACAATGCTTTGCACGGCCGGCCCTGGTTACACGAGTACAACATCATCCCTTCTACACAGCATCGGTGTTTGAAGTATTTCAAGGATAGTCTTGAGTATACCGTAACAGGAGAGCTGAACCCATTCTCCGTGAACGAAGTCCGAAAGTACGAAGATGCGAATACTTCTTACCAGATTTTGAGGACACGGAAAGATGTCGCAAATCGGAGGACAAGAACAAAGCTATCACCACTATTCCAGTCTTCGGGAGTGATAGTGAGGAGGAGGAAGAAATAGTTTATTCAGGTCCGCCCCAATACAACAAGCCGGGACCGTCCACTCCTATGTTAATCTTCGGCAGCGACTCGGAAGATGAGGTCAACGCCATATTCTCTGCTCAGCCATCAATACAAACCATCGCTGGTGAAGAGCAAACTTTGCAAGTTGCCATAGTTCCGCCCAAGCATCATAAAGAACTAGATGCGCTAGATACGTACAGTGTGGAAGAACTGCAGACATTCTACGTCCCTCCCATGCGAAAAGTTGAAAAGGAGATCCTATTCTACCGATCCGGGGAAACCAAAGTGGAGAGGGAAATCTGGCATGGCGCGGATTCTACACTTGACAGGCTCCAGCCCATCCGCTTGCCCAGATATTACGCAGACGGACTAAGGAGACTCTTGAGACGCCAAGGTGTACCCCTAAAGCAAACTGCACGGCAAGAACGGTTCTATAACAGGATCTGGAATGTTCCCGGAACTCAACAAAAATTGCCCAACGGAAGAATGGAAACGACCGGGCTTGGATATGTTCAATCCAAGAAACGAGAGCTACTCCACGACTGCTACGTCATACATGACTTTGATGAAGAAGGAGATGCTCTATGGGAAGATACTAACCCTGAACCAGAAAGAGCTCCCGCCGTGAAAATGCCCAGTCCGTCGTTCGAAGAACAAATGGACAACCTTATAAGGGAAGCGAGTCAAAAGGTTCGAGACGACCATAATCGCGAAATGGCCATCTACGAGAAAACCAGGACGCAACGCCTCCTTCAGCGGGCTGTAAAAAATGAAAATGCTCCTCCTTGTTAACCCGTTGTACAAAAGGCCAGACACAGAGGCAGAAACAAACCAAAGAACAGGAAAGGCGTTCGACAGCGACAAATCGGGTCCAAGAAGCCACGCGATCAGGAATCGAGCAGTCCGGATTCGTCTCTTATAAAAAAGATGAGTCGAGCATATTCTTTTCCCCAAGACAAGACAAGGAAGATATTTGATCTTGTCATAAAATATCAGATGATGGCACTCCCGGAGTCCAAGCACCCCGAGCAAGCAAGTGAAGTCTCTCACCCGAACTATTGCTCCTATCATAGGGCAATAGGACATCTTATTGAAGACTGCTTCACCTTCAAGAACTGGGTCGAAGACCAATATCAACAGGGCAGGTTCGCTCTATCCAGCAGCTGGAGGGTAACCCCGCCGCAGAAGCATGAACCCAAAGCCACAAGAGTAGAACCGGATCAACATCGGTCTTGGAAGCGATCTCGTACCTGTCACATGATAACGCTGTCAGAAGAGGAGCCCGAGAATGTGGATGAACTCCCCTGGTGCTTCGAAAATGATGACGACGGGGTAATCTCGGAATTTCCACCGGCACCAAAAGAGCTGGAAGATGGAATACGTACTACTGCAGATAACATCAAGAAAATTGATTTGGGGACGGCAAGTGACCCGTGGCCGACATTCGTTAGTGAGCTATTGTCTGAAGAAAGGGTGGCTGCACTAAAAGGCGTGCTTATGCAGCATAGAGATTGTTTTGCATGGAATTATTCCGAGATGCCAGGACTAGATCCAGAGATTGCTGTCCACAAATTAGCAATATCCCCGGGCGTTAAGCCAATCAAGCAAGCACCGAAGAGAATGCGGCTTGAGCTTGAGACGGGCATCAACGCTGAGGTCAAGAAGCTAATCGACTCCGGCTTTATCCAGGAGGTTCAATATCCTGACTGGATCGCTAATATTGTCCCAGTGATGAAGAAAAATGGGACGGTGCGCATCTGCGTAGACTTTCGGGATCTCAATAAAGCCTGCCCAAAGGACGACTTCCCAGTACCGGTCACCGAACTGATGATAGATAATACGTCCACTCATGAGGTTTTCTCCTTCACGAATGGCTCATCAGGATACAATCAGATAAAAATGCATCCCGAAGACCAGAAACATACTGCTTTCCAGACCCCTTTGGGCATATTCTGCTATAAGGTGATGCCTTTCGGTCTAAAGAACGCCGGTGCCACTTATCAGAGGGCCATGACGAAGATCTTCGATGACCTCATACATAAAATCGTCGAATGTTATATCGACGACCTTGTAGTAAAAAGCAAATCATACGGGGAACATTTAGAGCATCTGAAAACCGTATTTCAACGCCTTCAGCATTACAACTTGAAGATGAATCCTCTCAAATGCGCGTTCGGAGTTTCCTCGGGCAAATTCCTAGGATTCATCGTACGACATCGAGGCATCGAGATAGATCCATCAAAGATCAAGGCGATTATGGAAATGCCTCCGCCAAGGACTCTCAAGCAATTGCGGTCTCTCCAAGGAAAGCTCGCGTATATCCGGCAATTTATAGCCAATCTCTCAGGCAAGTGTCGTCCCTACAGTCACCTAATGAAGAAGGGAACCCCGTTCGTCTGGGATCACAAATGCCAAAGCGCACTGGAAGAAATCAAGCAATACCTGCAGAATCCGCCAGTACTGGCCGCTCCCGTTAAAAGAAAACCTCTCATTCTGTATACAATCGCCCTTGAAGGTTCCTTAGGCACATTGTGGGCACAAGAGAACGACCAAGGGAAGGAGAGAGCCCTCTACTATTTGAGTCGAGTTCTACTGGGGTCAGAAAGCAATTACCCTCCCATTGAAAAACATTGCCTAGCGTTGATCTTCGCGGTAACGAAGCTCAGACATTACGCATTGGCGCATGAGGTCCATCTCATATCAAAAGTGGACCCTCTCAAGTACTTGATGTTGAAGGCCATATTAACGGGACGACTCGCTAAATGAGCCCTGCTCTTGATGGAGTTCTTGATAACTTATCGACCTCTTAAAGCAGTGAAAGGCCAGGCCATCGCCGACTTCCTCGCTGAGCATCCGATACCTGCCGATTCTCCTTTAAATTGCGAACTGCCAGACGAACATGCGTTTGACACGATCGACGGTGGTGATACCCGGTGGGAACTCTATTTTGATGGGGCATCCTCCATGAAGAAGCGCAAACAAAGTACCCCTATAATCAAATTAGGGGTAGGCCTCATCTTCGTGACTCCACAGGGAGGAATAATGCGATTCGCCATCTCCTTGACAGAGCCGAGGACGAACAACGAAGCCGAGTATGAAGCTTTGATAGCAGGTCTCGAGATCGCCATCGACATGGGAATTGAAAACCTCTTTATATACGGAGACTCCCAACTGATCGTCAGTCAAGTAAACGGCGACTATCAGACATGCAAGCCTGAGTTGGTGAAATACGGCGAAAGAGTACAACGACTGCTGACTCAAATTCCTTCCTACACCTTGGAAAGCATACCGCGTGCGGAAAATAGCAAAGCGGATGCGTTAGCCAAGCTCGCTAAAGAGCTGGCCTACGAGAACCTCGATGACGTGAGGATCGTTGTGCAAAGCCGTCGGATTCTTGCTCCAGCAGAGGTATCTCCGGAGTCGTCTGAAAAGAAGGGAGCGACCGAGCAAACGACTCTACAAATAAAAGACCAGGAAAATGTTACGGATTGGAGAGAAGTCTTTATAGACTACTTCAAATCCCGTCGAACACCTGAAGATGCATCCTCAAAACATCAGCTCATGAAGCGAGCTCTATCTTTTGCTTTCGTCAATGATACTCTGTATAAGAGATCATTTGATTCTCTGTGGCTAAGATGCCTAGGACCTGAAGAGGCAAAGAGAGTCGTCCAAGAAACTCACGACGGACTCTGCGGTTCTCACCAAGCCGGGCCGAAGATGAAGCTGAAGATCAAACGGATGGGTTATTATTGGCCCATGATGATCCAAGATTGCCTCGAATACGCGAAGCAGTGCCACGCGTGCCAAATTCACGGAGACTTTATCCATCAGCATCCAAATCCACTACATCCAACAGTGGCTAGCTGGCCATTCGAAATGTGGGGGACTGACATAATCGGCCCCATCGAACCAGCATCGTCCAGAGGACATCGATTCATTTTGGCGACAACTGATTACTTCTCCAAATGGGCAAAAGCAGTACCGCTGAGGGAAGTGAAGACAGAGAATATCCTCCATTTCTTCAAGACGCACGTCATTTATCGGTTTGGAACTCCGCGACGGATTATCTCCGATAACGGGCCAGCCTACAGAAGCCACAAGATTAGCCGCTTCGCACAACAGCATAACATAGACTGGAGATACTCCTCAGTCTATAATCCCCGAGCTAACGGTCTAGCTGAGGCTTTTAACAAGACCTTGATGAAGATTGTGAAAAAGACGGTGTCCCGAAATAAGAAGGACTGGCATGAGAGACTGCATGAAGCTTTCTGGGCGTATCGAACTACGTTCAAAAACAGCCACGAACACAATGCCATACGCATTGGTATTCGGTACAGTGGCGGTACTCTCCCTCGAGATAGAGTTACCCTCTCTACGAGTGGCAGTTCATTACGAGCTAACAGACGAAGAGAATGCTCACTTTCTGCTTGAGGAGCTCGATGCCTTCGATGAAACCCGGCTCATAGCGCAACAAAATATGGAGGCTTACAAACCAAAGATGACGCGCTCATACGAAAGATTAACTCGGCCGAGAACATTCTGCCAAGGCGAACTTATGCTAGTGGTCAAAAAACCTATGATCCCCAATCATGCCAAGCGGGAGAAATTCGAGCCGAACTATGAAGGCCCGTATATCATAGACAAGGTCTACCAGGGTGGAGCCTATCTACTTATGGACATGCATGGCGAAAGGCCCTTCAGGCCAATAAATGGTCGCTTCTTAAAGAAATACTACGCCTGACGAGTCACGACCTAGGTCAATGATAGATGACGATGACTATGTCCGCTCGCTATCTTTCTAAGCCCAAACTCTATGAGTAGTAGCCGGCTAACGGACCGAAACGTCCTTAAACTAACGACGGACCGAAACGTCCTTAAACTAACAGCGGACCGAAACGTCCTTAAACTAACGACGGACCGAAACGTACTTAAACTAACAGCGGACCGAAACGTCCTTAAACTAATGACGGACCGAAATGTACTTAAACTAACGACGGACCGAAACGTCCTTAAACTAAAGACGGACCGAAACGTCCTTAAACTAACAACGGACCGAAACGTCCTTAAAACTAACAATGGACCACTATGTCTTAAAACTAGCCGTTGACCGAGATGTCAATAAACTACGGTGGATTGCAGCATCCCAAAGGTGATACAAGAAAAAAGAATTAAAAAAAAAGAGAAAAAAGAAAACGGTATGTCCATAAGCAAAATGGGCACAGATGAAAACCCGAAAGGGCACCGTGAGTAAAAACAGCAGGGCTACCAGCGAGTTTTGTGAAAACCCGAAAGGGCGCAATCCCGTTAAAAGACACTTGCAAGGTCCTCTCGACTTTGTAAGGAGAAAACACCTGCGTGAGATCCTTACGACTCACAAGAGAGCAACACACTTAGGGATCCCCACGATCCTTAGGGAGAAATTACACTTGCGAGATCCTCACGACTCGTAAGGAGAACCCTTTTATGAGACCCTCACGGCTCATAAGATTCCAAAGTCTTAAGCTACAGGGATCTGAACTTGTTCTTAAGCAGCCACCACAACCTCCGATGCTGCCTTACAAGTGGCTCAATGCTGACCCTTGTATACAATCCACGGGCGCGAATAAACATTTCCCTAACAGAGTCCCATCCGTGACTAGGGATATGTCTACCCGGAGAACAGCCCTTATAAGTCCTCTGGACTTATAAGGAGAAAACACTCTTGTAAGATCCTTCCGACTTATAAGAGACCATACACTTAGGAATCCTCACGATTCCTAAGGAGAAAACATACCTACGAGATCCTCACGACTCGCAGAGAGAAATACCTTTATGAGACCCTTACGGCTCATGAAGTCAAAGCCTTAGTCGACAGGATCCTAACCCTGTCTACTAAGCCACCTTTGTTCGATATCAACAGAGGCAAATGATGATTCGCTCATGGCAATATTCCAGTTGCAGCGGTACTGATGCCGAAATCGGTGTCTAATTCCAGGCTTGCAGTGAGAAGCTAGCGAGCCACACATGCATACGAAAAATAGCCGAAATGATGGGGCAACTTGTAACAAAACCAGCAAGTAAAAAAAATGTATGCATGCAAAATAGCCGAAATGATTGGGAAACTCGCAACAAAAAGCAGCGAGTAAAAATAAAATAAATAGCCAAATGATTGGGTACCCCGAAAAATAGCCGAAATGATTGGGCAATCGCGACCTTCGCGATATAAAAGCTGAAATGATAGAGCATCGCGGAAATACGTCATCCACATGACCCCGTCACGGAAATACGTCATCCACATGACCCCGTCGCGGAAATACATCATCCACATGACCCCGTCTCGGAAATACGTTATCCATATGACCCCGTCACGGAAATACGTCATCCAAATGACCCCGTCGCGGAAATACGTCATCCACATGACCCCGTCACGGAAATACGTCATCCAAATGACCCCGTCGCGGAAATACGTCATCCACATGACCCCGTCTCGGAAATACGTCATCCACATGACCCCATCGCGGAAATACGTCATCCACATGACCCCATTTCGGAAATACGTCATCCATATGGCCCCGTCTCGGAAATACGTCATCCACATGACCCCGTCTCAGAAATACGTCATCCACATGACCCCGTTTGGAAGTACGTCATCCACATGACCCCGCTCGGAAATACGTCATCCACATGACCCCGTTCGGAAATACGTCATCCACATGACCCCGCTCGGAAATACGTCATCCACATGACCCCGTTCGGAAATACGTCATCCTCATGACCCTGTTCGGAAATACGTCATCCATATGACCCCGTCACGAAAATACGTCATCCATATGACCCCGTTTCAGAAATACGTCATCTACATATCTATCCCACTAAACACTTACGGGTCCTCTCGATTCGTAAGGAAGAAAACTCTCTTATAAGATCCTTACGACGTATAAGGGAAAACACACTTAGGAATCCTCACGATTCCTAAGGAGAAAACACACCTACAAGATCCTCTCGACTCGCAGGGAGAAAAGTCTTTATGAGACCCTCACGGCTCATAAAGTTGAAAAGTCTTAGGTAACAGATCTAACCATGTTTCCTAATCCATCACCGCCCTACAAAGAGTCCAAGATGGACAGCTATATACCATCTACAGGCTACGCTTACTAAGATAACATGCCGGCAACAAAGAGAAGAAAGCGACAAGGAGAACATTTAATTCGCATTTAATTAAGCGTTCGAGGCATACCCGTTCATGCATGTGCAAAAGATTTAGTACATAAAACAAAACAAGCTGAAATGAAGAATTTGCCATTCATACTGCGAAAAAGTTCTTACAATTATGAAAGCAGTAAACAAAAACATTATCAAGGTGATTACAATGGCAAAGCCTCAGATCCAGGGCATGGATTGAGGAATTCAAAAGTGACGTTGTCCAGAATCTTCCAGGCCTTTCGAACCATTCTAGTATACTTTCTTTCGCGATCACAAGCGTCGGGATCTTCACGAATGTCCTCCACCCTCCGATAGACAGCAAGTATTGCCGCCTGTTGAAAAGCCTGATGCAGAAGATCGATAAGGTTGTCTCGCCTTCTCTTTGAGATTAGGCCCATCAAATACACCGAGCGCATCTTATCCTCGGCAGCATCCAATGCCTTAAGTGGCACGCCAGTACAGAATAGAGGAAGTGCTTCCTAGATCGCTCCCACGAAGCTTCAGGAGAGAGGAACGTCGAGGAAGCAATCGACCATCGTATGCGTCAAAGTGACTCATGATTTCGGCACACTGGGAGTTTGTGAATTCTCGATTTTGAGAACGGCCGAGTGAGCGAATGCCTCCGTAAGAGATGATCTCATCAAGGTCATACATATGAGCGTCCATAATTCCTGGAAAAGAAAATTAACAAGAATTAGCGGACAGACTGATTAGGCAAATTCTTATTAAAAACAGGAAATGAATTCTAATTATAACACCTAATAAATTCAAATCTATAAGAAATCCTAAAAAGGGAATCTCATTTATTAAGCAACCCTTTGGGTCAAGGATTTAAATTCCACAAGAGCAAGGCTCTGCAGACAGGAATGACACCTGTCAAAGTCAATTATGAAAGGAATTTAAAGAGATTCTCCGGGAATGCTAAGAGCCTGGCTCTGTAATGATGATGGAAAAATCCATCAAGAATTAATTAAAATTAATTTTTATAAATTAAAAATTCTAAGATCTTCAAGATCCATGAATAAACTCTGAAGAGAGCAAAGCTCTATCATTGAAACCCTAAATGGGTTTTCTTTATATCGAAGATCTATGAAGAGAAAGGCTCTGTTAATGGGTAAAACCCTAATTTAGTAAAAGTTTTAAACTTTACCTAAATTTTAACAGAGTTTGACTCTTAAAAAGTTCTCAAACAGGGGAGCAATGTTCTGAAGAAGAGATAATTCTCAAGGAGAAGATGAAAACCATCTAGAGGACCAAAGGTCCTATTTATAGGCGTTAAGCCGCCTCTTCAACTTCTGAGTTGATCTAAGGGCTCAGATGTTGCCATCGCTGCGCTCACGTGTGGGCCACGTAAGCGCAATGGTGGGGGGCATTTGTTTCCCCAATCAGAGCAAAACTCTGTTCAAATTCCAAGATTTGAAATGAAGCGACGCTTCTGTTTCCCCCAATCAGAGCAAAGCTCTGTATTGAAATTCAAAAGTCAAAAAATTGAAACAACGCTTCAGATCCAGCGCTAGGCGCGCTGCGCGCCACGTGTCAAACACGGATGCGCTAGCGCCAGGTGCGCTGTGCCCTAGGCAGCGCACCATGAGTGCGCTAACGCTAGGCGCGCTGCGCAGCACGTGTCAAACACGGGTGCGCTAGCGCAGACTGCGCAGAGCGCCACCAATTAGAACAAAGCTCTGTCTCTATGATTGGAAAGCGAAGCAACGCTTCATGAAAAGTGCTAACAACAAATGCGCCAGCAATAAGAGTCAAAGACTTTGAAATGGCGCTCATGTGCAAATCACGAGAGCACTAAGTGCCAGAAGCGCTTCACCTGATTATAGCAAATCAAATTATGCAGCGCATAAGCGCCTTACAAAGGAAAAACAAAGAATTTAAAAATAAAGGAACACTTGGCAGATAATGAAATACTTAATTAAACATCTTTTTACTATTACAATGTAAACAGATCACCAAACATGAGATCAAAAGGACAAGGGTTTGCAAAGCTAAGAATAAGATTGTCCAGTTCACTCCAGATCTTCCAACCTTTTCAGAAAACCAGTTCACCGTCTTCTCCACCATGTCAAAACGGCGATCCTCTCGAGGAGTAGCCATCCATCGATCAACGCCGCACTCACCAGAGAAAGTGGAGATAACGACCCGACGAGCCCGTATCTGGCTCAGCAAGTGAACAGAGTAATCCCTCAGGGATTTAGTGATCAAATGCGCCTCGAAGAAGCACTCGATCTTGTCTTCAGCAGCATCGAGCATTGCCGAGGGCATCTCTGCTGGAGGAGGGGGAATATCAGCGAGCACAGACGCAAGGATCATCCGAAGCCAAATAGAGTGTGGGGGGAGAGGAGACCCTACACGAGTCAAGAGCTCGTACAACGCTACGTCGCATTGGTCATCCGTAAGAGAAGGATCCACCAAGCGTGCAGCAAAACGAGGAACAATGTCCTGGATAGGAACTTTCTATGGTTGTCGGCGAGCATGTGGATGGTTACAAGCCATAACTGAAAGGATTCTTTGGAGGCGGGAAAAGAAAGAAGCTTTGCTTCAGATTATAAAGACTAGGCACAGAAAATTTTGTGTGCACAGTGGAGCTATTTCTAAGACTTGGGAAATGAAAGTTCTGGGGAATACAAGTTTGCCTTAAAAGGAAGGTGAAAAGACACCTCTATTTGAAGCAACGCTTCAGAGCCCGCACTCTGCGCTGCGCGCCACGTGTCAAACACAGGTGCGCTAGCGCAGTTGCGCTGCGCTTGATTGATGTGAAGAAGTGTGTAGTAGTTAACCGCAATCAATAACGGTGTCGCGTGTAGCTAGACCGAGATGAGTACGGGTCGTCCTCTAGGAAACGTTGAATCTTTTACTCTTACTTTAGATGTGTTGAGAAAGGAGGAAGAAATAAGAATGTTGTAGAATGGTTTCTAGATCTACGTTAAGCAAGAATGCAAAATATATAGATCTAGATTATTTTAGGGATGTAGCTAATATAATAAGAGGGCTTGTAGGGTTCGTTAGGATCTAGTAGTTATGGATGATTAATTAAAAGTTACCCTTTTTATCCTTTAATAGATTTAAAACTAGAACGACGGTGATGCGTGTAGATTAGGGTTTCTGGAGGGAAAAGGAATCCCACTCTTAACCCTTATCTCGACACGGAACTCCGTTCATATCTAGCCTTTACCAAAACAATCATTAATCTAATCTCTAATCGCGGTCGGGACTAACAAAGAATTGTTAGCGCGCCCGATTAGAATGTTAATGATTCTTTTGATAAAGTTTATAAACTTGATAGGACGTAAAAAGGGTTTAGGGATCTTCATCATCCATTAACCTACCCTAATCCTACGAACCTTAACAAGCGGAGAATTACTCGCGCATGTTGAGAGAAAAAGAGATGGAGAGAAAATGCATAATTAAACTACGAAGGAATAGAATAAGAAAAAGAAAGCTACCTTTATTAATCAACAATATTCATTACACTTGAATCCTTAGAAAATGATTACAATTTCTAGTTGCTTCTCGATCTCTTCTAAGGAGGTAGACGAACAGTTGATGATCAGCCTGGATACGTGAGCCGTCTTAGACTTCGTGATCTCGTCGGCTTGATGATTTTTCCAAGAGGCTCTCGGTCCCTTTTTATAGTCCAAAAGACAGAAAGTTAGCTTCTAAAATTTGAAGCTAGTAGTAAAGATTCGTCTCCCAAAATTTCAGCATCTAATCCCTCAATAATGCCGCGGATCCGCGGCATCAAGGGGATTGGGTCGTGGATCCGCGGCCTGATGATCAGGGCCTTTGATCATTTTTCTGGGGCTGGCGTATTGTGACATTTGGCGATCCTTGGAACCTTCAGAATTTGGAAATCTTTTCTTGGTTGCTGCCAGACTTGGTCTCCAAGTTTTACTTTCTTAATTAGGCAAGTCTTCTTCAACAACTTGATTTCCTTGATTCTAGTCTTGAAAAATTCTGCACAACTTGGAAAAATTCTGCACAACAACTCAAATAATATTTAGTAGACTTTGTTCTACTAGGATTTTGTCAATGAATTTATTTGCATACATTTTCCTACCAGATGCTAATTATAATATATCAACACATGGAAAATAGTATTTTTACACATAAACCCTCATATTTATGATATAATATAATAAAGTCCTCTTTTAATATGAAAATGCTAGGAAAAATGTAATAACAAATGTGCAGTTTTATCAACTGAACAAATACCCCCAAACTTATCTTTGATCGTCCCGAGCAAACTAGTTTATTCAAGAGGAGAAAAAGAAAGGAGAAAACTAAACACACTTTCGTAGGCAGACACAATTGCACTGAGCACGTGCAACAAGCCGTTAAGCCTCTAGGTGTCCCTAGAAGGAGAAGTGTTGTCTCCTGAGGGTTTTCAGCGGATTACACCCACAAAATCCTATAATAAAAGAGAGATGGTGAAATTTACATATAAAGATAAGAACCATAAAAGAAAGACTTTGAAAAGAAGAGTTTCCAACTACACTAGCTTTTCAGTTGTTATGAGCCCTATCTTAATAGTCATGAAAAGATGTTAGAAATCACATTATCCCTCAATAAAGCATCGTCTTTATTCTTCATTCCTACCTTTCGTCCAAACATTGATCATATAACCCTACGTGTGTGTAATAGACATCTCTACACTCGGAGAATTCAATTCAAGCTATCATACTCTTGTCCATCTACCTCAGTACTTTTTAACTTGATGAATATCTATGGATTTGCTCACACAATTTTCATGCGACCATTAATACTTCTTGAGGTACTAACCGACCGATTACTCATGTGCTTGCTAATTAGGTGATAATATTTTTCTCGTCTTGCACCACCTAAGGCTTAGCAGTGACTCCCAGACCAGTTGGCCTTAGGGCACTAGGTGAAGAGGCACCCTCGCTCTATTTTTTTTATTGCTGCCTTGGCGATAACAAAACCAGTGTTCATTTTTTTCTTTTCACCATTTTATATTTTCTTCATTTTTTTTATTTCCTTCATACTTTGGCTTTTAGACAAGAGCATTTCAAGGTATCCTCTACTATCCCGAGTTTCAAGACGTATGTAAGTGCATATAGTAGGGTATCAACATTCAAATGTTTGGCTTCCAGAATAGAAATTATTTTTCAGACTTATTTTTATCCTCAGATTAGTGACTTCCTTCATCTTACTAACCCTTGGGACAACAGCTCATAACTACTTATTACCAGTTCGTTTAAGAAAACTTCTAATTTTCTTGATTTTCTTAAACTATTCCTATCTTTTGGATGTAATTTTTCACACTCTACTCTTTTGTTATAAAAAAAATTTTAATGCCTAGTGTCAAAGATAATTCAGTGAATACAAACCTCCCCCCCAAACCTGTTTTCAGCAGTGTCCTCACTGATGTAGCCTTTTGAGAACAAGGACCTGTATACTAGGAGAGAGATACAAGGGGTAAAATAATAGTTAAATGAAAACTACCCCCAAACTTATTCTTTGGCACGCACAGATATTCAATTAAATCCATTTTTACTCACCTCCATTCTTAAAATGAGAAAATGTTACCAAAACATGGAGGTGAGGCGGAGGAAATTTAGTTTTGATAAAGCGGCTCCTGTAAAAACAGGAGCTCCTCCGCGGGGTCTGCAGAAAAATACGGTTTTAATCTATGCCCATTTACTTTAAAAATTGAACCGTTTTTCAAATTTTTGACTTCAACTGCCCCGTGCGGGTGTACATACCGCACCACAAAAGGTCCTTTCCAACCAGATTTAAGCTTACCCGGATGAAGATGGAGACGAGAATCGTAAAGAAGGACTTGTTGCCCCGATGTGAAGGTTTTTCTAAAAAGATTTTTATCGTGGAACACTTTAGTCCTGTTTTTTACTATCACCGCATTATTGTAAGCTGCATCGCGGAGTTCGCTTAGCTCATTCAACTGCAGCTTCCGATAGCTGCCTGCATGATCAAGATCAAAATTAAGCTCTTTAATAGCCCACATTGCTTTATGTTCGATCTCGACAGGAAGGTGGCATGCCTTCCCAAACACTAGGCGGTATGGAGACATACCAAGATCGGTCTTATAAGCAGTGCGGAATGCCCAAAGAGCATCCGTTAATTTGGTTGACCAATCTTTACGGTTTTTCGAAACCGTCTTCTCCAATATATGTTTGATCTGCCTATTTGAGATCTCAGCCTGCCCGCTTGTTTGGGGATGATAGGGCGTAGAAAGCTTGTGAGTGATTGAATATTTCCGCATCAAGACCTCGAAAGACTGATTGCAGAAATATGTCCCGTTGTCGCTAATTATAGCGTGAGGGTGTCCGAATCGCGAAAAGATATTTTCTTTAAGAAAGTTAATGACAACTTTGTTGTCATTAGTGCGACATGGTATAGCTTCCACCCATTCGAGACATAATCAACCGCTAACAAGATATATAGATTCCCAAAGGAGTTGGGAAAGGGCCCATAAAATCAATACCCCACACATCGAATATTTCCACAACCAATATAGGTTGGAGCGACATCTCGTTCCTTCGTGAAATCCGACCCAAATGCTGACATCGCGGACAAGTTTTGCAATGTTCAAATGCATCTTTAAATAATGTTGGCTAATAAAAGCCACATTGCAAAACTTTCTCTGCCATTTTTCGAGGTCCAAAATGACCGCCACATGCCTGATCATGACAAAATGATAACACGCTCTTGAATTCATCGTTAGGGACACACCTGCGAATGATTTGATCGGAACAATACTTGAATAGATAAGGTTCATCCCAGTAAAAATATTTTACTTGGGATAGAAATCGAAGTTTGTCATGTTTCGACCAATCACTAGGAATAAGTCCCGTCGCAAGATAGTTCACAATATCCACGAACCAAGGTTCGTAGGATACATTCAAGAGCTGTTCGTCAGGAAATGAGTCATTTATCGGCACGGTCACAGTTGGCGAAGAAGTGATGCGTGAAAGATGGTCGGCTACAACGTTTTCACATCCACTCTTGTCTCGGATGACAAGATCAAATTCTTGTAACAATAGGATCCAACGTATTAGCCTGGCCTTTGCATCCTTCTTCGATAAAAGATGTCGTAGGGCGGAGTGATCTGTGTAAACCACAATAGGCGAGCCAATCAAGTAGGGCCTGAATTTCTCTAATGCAAATACAACTGCCAAGAGTTCTTTCTCGGTAGTTGTGTAATTTATTTGTGCATCATTCAAGGTCCTGCTTACATAGTAAATTACATGTGGCATCTTATCAATATGTTGTCCTAAGACAACACCAATAGCAAAATCTGATGCATCACACATAAGCTCGAACGGGTGGTTCCAATCCGGAGATGATAGAACGGGGGCTGTAGTGAGTGATTCTTTAAGCGATTCAAAAGCAGCCTCACAATCCGAATCGAAGTGAAAAGTAGTGTCCTTGGCCAATAGAAGGGTTAAGGGTCTAGAAATTTTGCTAAAGTCCTTAATAAATCTTCTATAAAACCCTGCATGGCCAAGGAAGGATCGTATATCTTTGACGCAATTGGGACGAGGGAGGTTATGAATGACATCTATTTTAGCTCTGTCAACCTCAATGCCTTTTCGTGAAATTATATGTCCAAGTACAATACCTTCTTGGACCATAAAATGGTATTTTTCCCAATTCAAAGTCAAGTTCTTATCCTTACAGCGGGTAAGAACCGTGTCAAGATTACAAAGGCAGTCCTCAAAGGAGTCCCCAAAAATGGAGAAATCGTCCATAAAAATTTCTAGAAATTTTTCCACCATATCTGAAAATATCCCTGTCACGCCCCGCTTCCCGGTATACGGCGAAGGGGACGCGACGAGGTCCGCTACGTATATACTCAGAAGTACATACGCTAAGCGTATCTAAGCAATATAAAATAAATACACAAGAGACAAGATATAAAAGGAACATCAACTTTTATTTATTAACATTCTTTTGTACAATGCATGAAAAGGAAATACAACTGAAATAAAAAGATGCCTAAACAGTGGCATAACAGGAAATGAAAAATACAGAAAGGAAAAGTGTACAATGAAACTAAAGTGCAGGGTCTTCGGCAAACTGCTCCAAGTCTTCTTGAGATGGCTCGATCTCCGCCGGGTCCAAACCACCTGACGACATTCAAAGAAGAAAGAAATAGAATGTAGTCAGCGAACAGGTCGCTCAGTAAGTCCCAAAGATAAGGGAGAAATAGACAGAGAGTAAGAGAGAGAGAGTAGCTTTTAATGTTATAATATAATATTGTAATGTTGTATTAATGCTGTTGTTTATAGCCTGGTACAGAAGATGCCAGTGTATACGAGGGGAGTCCCACTTACACCGGGGACCTTGGTAACCTGTAGTACAAGGCTCCGTCGATAAAACCACGGAACAACGGCATGGATGTAATTACGTCTTAAGTGACCACCTCGTGCCACCTTTAACATATTCCGTACCAGTCTACCCCTTAAACCCCGCGATATCTTGTTTGTATTGTTATCTTGTAAAATTGTATTGATTGTATGAGTGATTGACTGACTGACCGACCGAAACCATGATATCAGGAAACGGTTATAACCGTAGAGTCATGTAAATGGAATACTGTGAATCATGTAAAAGGAATACATATCCATGGTTCGGTTCGGTCAAGTTGTATAACCTGATAATTGTATTCATGCATTCATGTGTTCATATTGAATTGGAATCTTGTAGTTTATAGATTGACTTGAATTATATTCAAGTCAGATTAATCAGACTCAAACCCGAGTCAGACAATCAGAAATGTGAATCGAGGTCTTACAATTGTTAGGGTCCTTAGGGTAACTTATAAAACTTGAGGGGGTTTTATGTAAAAATACTTTTATATACTTTTCAAAATACACCTCAAGTATTTATTTTTCGTCTTTAGAGTTGTAATGAGGGTGGATTTTATGTCGTGACATTTCTAGTGAAAATATCCTAGTTATAGGTATTTATCTGTAATATTGATTCTTTGAAGTTCATGGTATTTTAGTGTAAAATTTATTCTTGTGATTTTTTTAGAAAAAGGTGGAAAATTTATATTATATTAAAATAGATATTTAAATGATAAATATACATATGTTTATACAGAAATAATTTTTTAATAAATATTTTACATTCCAAAAATCTCATTTTTTTAAGATGTCGTATTTAAAATCTTTCGAGACCGAATGCTCCTTGCGGAGGTCTGAATCTCGCACTAATAGCCCGAGGGTGCGCGATAAACCGCACGATCCCGAACGGGTTCCCCAAAGATGGGTTGTAGCGGCGCTTTGCAAAGATTGTAAAATACTAATCTTTTAGAAAACGGTTTTATAAAGTAAAAGGTATTTATTTGCAAAGTGTAATTTTCCGTATTTTAGATTCTAGAGTTTCCTAAGCCAACTAGACAATTTCTAAATGGTCTAAACGATAAGTCGTTAGAAGCCTCAAATCGCCACTTCACCGCCAATTGCGGCCAGGTAAGTGCCAGGTAAGTGGGAGGCTCTCCACTACAAGTAGTGGCCCTAATTAAGTAACCACTTGCCTTAGACACACTTGCCTAGACACCACAAAGTCAGGTTTAGATAAACGATCGATGTCCACAACTTATCGTATTTTTCCTATTAAAGATTTTGTTTAAACAAATGTATCAAACCTAAACTTTTATAAAAGGTTTTATTAAGGAAAATGTATTTTAATGTAAAATCTTGTTTTATCGTATTAGGAGTTTTCAAGATAGCGTATTATGGTTGCATATGTGTGTGTGAGGAGGTAGGTCATTACCTCATGATCTATTTTAAGGTATAGCAATGTTAACGGGTTAAATGTGAAATTGAAACATGATGGTATTAAAGTGTAAGAATACGGTAAATTGAAAAGGTTATCATTTCATATGTGAAAACTTATTCAAATTGACTTTTACAAGTTTAATGGTCAAGATAGAGATGTTTAGGAATGATTCAGTTGATTAGAAGAAGAAAAATAAACATTAAGGTATTAAAGTGAAAAAGAATACGATATTGCAAAAGCTATCATTTCATGTGAGAAACTTTGTCCAAATTAGTTGTTATGTGATTAATAGTCAACATGAATAAGTTTAAGTATTATGGAATTGGCGACAGGTGAGATTTTATAGAAAAACCGAATCGGAAATCGATTTGTTCCGATTTCCGTCGGGTTTCGTAATTCCGTATTTTTGAGAAGTAGAAAGAAGGAAAGAACGGGACTTACGGGTTTCGATCTATACTAAAGAGTATAGGGGAACTAGAGAAGTTGTCGAGGAGATGCTTCGTCGCTGGTTGTTTCTAAAAACGTCGCCGGAATTCCCGCCGGAATCTCGTCGGAGCTTCGCCGCGAACTTGTTTTCAAAGCACACACTTCTTGGAAAACTTTTGAGAGAGTGGCTCAAGATTTTGGGGGGGGGTGAGAGGGTGTGTAGGGTTGGTATTTATAGGGTTAGGCTAGGGTTAGGGTAGATGAAAAGTTAAAAATAAAAATGTGATAAAATGTAATAAAAATGTATTAAAAGTAGAGTAATTGGGGTTTTTAAAGAGCTCTGGAAGTGGTATGAGGCCGAAACTTTGCAGGTGCATAGGGAATATGAAAAGACACAACTTTCATGTTGTGACCATCGCCGGAATCGGCCGAATCGGGGGTGACTCGGCCGTGACTCGGTCGGAGAACTAAGTCGGCCGAGTCAAGGCCGAGTTGGCCGATTCCTGGCCGAGTCCGGTGGCCTGGATCCCCCCCGACGGTTCATCTAACTCCTCCAAGTGTTATATGTTTGGGTGTAGTGGAGTTTTTGTTAGATATGCACGTGTAAACTCTTGGTATTCTAAAGGTTTTTTAAAAAATCAATATTAAAAATAATGTAGGGTATGGGATTTGAACTCTGGTGGCTTGGTTCAGCAGTGCAAGGTATTACCAATGAGCTACAAGCTCCTTCTTGTAATTATGGAGTTATTTAATTACTTAAAATGATAGCAGCAATAGTAAATACTCCAAGTATACATTAAATTTAAAGTAATTTCTTGTACACTAAAAATGGAGTTATTACATTCTTGTAACTTGTAATCAAAAACAAAATAATTACTTATATCTTGTGCTCAGTCTAAAATACCCCTTTATGATTTTGAAAAAAAAAATTAAAATTTTGTGTAGAAAAGTGTATAGGAAAATTAGGGTTGTTACATTCTACCCTCCTTATAAAAATTTCGTCCTCGAAATTTGTAAAAGGAAAGTGTAACAGTTTGATGACAGACTAAAGATTGTAAAGAAGTTTTGGTCAAAGTTGTGAGGGAGTTATTTGGGTTACCTTGGTTCACAGTTTCAGGTTCTATGGCTGCTAAGGTGAAAGCCTGTCGCCGTAGCACGTTCCTCCTAGCTGAAGGTATATTCCCCTGTACTCGAGGCATGTTTCTCAGTGCCTGATGGAATTGGCGATTTGGCTGTGCAGGAAATCCTCGTGGAGGTGGTGCTGGGAGTGTAGGACGAGTTGCAGGAGCCTGGATAGCTGGCTGCTGTGGGTAGTTGATGGGTGGGTGTGCTGGGTTGCGTCTATAAGGACAGTTTCCAATTCCGTGATTGGACGCGCCACAAACCAAGCATAGGCCTTTTGCGCGCCTACAGTCCTTCCACAAGTGTCCTTCTCTCTTGCAATAAAAGCAAAAATCGGGTCTTGGCCGATCTTCCAGTCTTCTGAGTTCAACAGCTGTCCTTGAAGACACCCCTCCTGCCATTTGAGTGGCAGGGCGTTTCACTCCTGCAGAGTGAGGTCTGCCCCTTGCCTTTATCACTGCTTCATAACGGCGGGCAGCTTCCAGAGCATCCTCGTGAGTCGGAAATTTCCCTGTGGCTAGTGCAGCCTGTATTTCCGTGTCCAAACCTTGTTGAAAGCGACGGGCTCTGACCTCATCCGTCGGTATCAAGTGTGCCGCAAATCTGTTACGGTCTTGTGTTAGCTGTGTATTATGTGATATCAAAAATTTGAAATACTGTGACATATCTTACCAACTGAGCATGGTGAATTCAGCGTCATACTCATGTACTGACTTGTCCCACATCGAACCTTGTTGTAGATGAATGAACTGCTGCTCCATGGCAAACCTGGCAGTCACAGGGAAGTACTTCGCGTCGAACTTCTCGCGAAAAGTCTTCCATTCAATGGGATGATCAAGACGGCTTTCTTCCGCCTTCCACCAGTTCCGTGCATTGTCCGTGAGTTGCAGCTTTGCAACTCGGACCCAAGCTATTTCTGGCACTTATGCTGCTGCCAGATCATCCTCGATACTTTGAGCCCATTCCTCAGCTTCCAGTGGGCTCCCCTTTCCTGAGAACTGTTTGGGATGTAAAGCTCTGAATTGCTTCACCCCAGGTGCTTCAGTCTCGGGACAGTTCAGGAGTTGCTGCTGTCCCTCTAGGAGGCTGTGGATTGCCTCAAACAAAACCGTTTGCTCATTGAGTGGAGTAGGAACAGCTGGTGTGAGAGGTAGTGCTGGAGGTGTGTTGTTGACGTTGGTGCTGGTGTTGTTAGGAGAATCCATAACCCTGAAGAAAAATTTGGGTTAGGACAGATTCAAGTACATGAAATGATAAGATTCAAGGAATAGAAATTTGTAAGATTCAAGAAACATGAATTGTAAATAATGTTTCAGTTGCTGGTTCTTGTGTTATATTGCTTAGGTTGTTCACGCAGACCAAAACTGCATGATAGGGATTCATACAGCTCTGACCTGCATGGGCCACCAACAAAACCTGTCACGCCCCGCTTCCCGGTATACGGCGAAGGGGACGCGACGAGGTCCGCTACGTATATACTCAGAAGTACATACGCTAAGCGTATCTAAGCAATATAAAATAAATACACAAGAGACAAGATATAAAAGGAACAACAACTTTTATTTATTAACATTCTTTTGTACAATGCATGAAAAGGAAATACAACTGAAATAAAAAGATGCCTAAACAGTGGCATAACAGGAAATGAAAAATACAGAAAAGAAAAGTGTACAATGAAACTAAAGTGCAGGGTCTTCGGCAAACTGCTCCAAGTCTTCTTGAGATGGCTCGATCTCCGCCGGGTCCAAACCACCTGACGACATTCAAAGAAGAAAGAAATAGAATGTCGTCAGCGAACAGGTCGCTCAGTAAGTCCCAAAGATAAGAGAGAAAAAGACAGAGAGTGAGAGAGAGAGAGAGTAGCTTTTAATGTTGTATTATAATATTGTAATGTTGTATTAACGCTGTTGTTTATAGCCCGGTACAGAAGATGCCAGTGTATACGAGGGGAGTCCCACTTACACCGGGGACTTTGGTAACCTGTAGTACAAGGCTCCGTCGATAATACCACGGAACAATGGCATGGATATAATTACGTCTTAAGTGACCACCTCGTGCCACCTTTAACATATTCCGTACCAGTCTACCCCTTAAACCCCGCGATATCTTGTTTGTATTGTTATCTTGTAAAATTGTATTGATTATATGAGTGATTGACTGACTGACCGAAACCGTGATATCAGGAAACGGTTATAACCGTAGAGTCATGTAAATGGAATACCGTGAATCATGTAAAATGAATATATATCCATGGTTCGGTTCAGTCAAGTTGTATAACCTGATAATTGTATTCATGGATTCATGTGTTCATATTGAATTGGAATCTTGTAGTTTATAGATTGACTTGAATCATATTCAAGTCAGATTAATCAGACTCAAACCCGAGTCAGACAATCAGAAATGTGAATCGAGGTCTTACAATTGTTAGGGTCCTTAGGGTAACTTATAAAACTTGAGGGGGTTTTATGTAAAAATACTTTTATATACTTTTCAAAATACACCTCAAGTATTTATTTTTCGTCTTTAGAGTTGTAATGAGGGTGGATTTTATGTCGTGACATTTCTAGTGAAAATATCCTAATTATAGGTATTTATCTGTAATATTGATTCTTTGAAGTTCATGGTATTTTAGTGTAAAATTTATTCTTGTGATTTTTTTTAGAAAAAGGTGGAAAATTTATATTATATTAAAATAGATATTTAAATGATAAATATACATATGTTTATACATAAATAATTTTTTAATAAATATTTTACATTCCAAAAATCTCATTTTTTTAAGATATCGTATTTTAAACCTTTCGAGACCGAATGCTCCTTGCGGAGGTCTGAATCTCGCACTACTAGCCCGAGGGTGCGCGATAAACCGCACGATCCCGAACGGGTTCCCCAAAGATGGGTTGTAGCGGCGCTTTGCAAAGATTGTAAAATACTAATCTTTTAGAAAAGGTTTTATAAAGTAAAAGGTATTTATTTGCAAAGTGTAATTTTCCGTACTTTAGATTCTAGGGTTTTCTAAGCCAACTAGCATATTTCTAAATGGTCTAAACGATAAGTCGTTAGAAGTCTCAAATCGCCTCTTCACCGCCAATTGCGGCCAGGTAAGTGCCAGGTAAGTGGGAGGCTCTCCACTACAAGTAGTGGCCCTAATTAAGTAACCACTTGCCTCAGACACACTTGCCTAGACACCACAAAGTCAGGTTTAGATAAACGATCGATGTCCACAACTTATCGTATTTTTCCTATTAAAGATTTTGTTTAAACAAATGTATCAAACCTAAACTTTTATAAAAGGTTTTATTAAGGAAAATGTATTTTAATGTAAAATCTTGTTTTATCGTATTAGGAGTTTTCAAGATAGCGTATTATGGTTGCATATGTGTGTGTGAGGAGGTAGGTCATTACCTCATGATCTATTTTAAGGTATAGCAATGTTAACGGGTTAAATGTGAAATTGAAACATGATGGTATTAAAGTGTAAGAATACGGTAAATTGAAAAGGTTATCATTTCATGTGTGAAAACTTATTCAAATTGACTTTTACAAGTTTAATGGTCAAGATAGAGATGTTTAGGAATGATTCAGTTGATTAGAAGAAGAAAAATAAACATTAAGGTATTAAAGCGAAAAAGAATACGATATTGCAAAAGCTATCATTTCATGTGAGAAACTTTGTCCAAATTAGTTGTTATGTGATTAATAGCCAACATGAATAAGTTTAAGTATTATGGAATTGGTGACAAGTGAGATTTTATAGAAAAACCAAATCGGAAATCGATTTGTTCCGATTTCCGTCGGGTTTCGTAATTCCGTATTTTTGAGAAGTAGAAAGAAGGAAAGAACGGGACTTACGGGTTTCGATTTATACTAAAGAGTATAGGGGAACTAGAGAAGTTGCCGAGGCGATGCTTCGTCGCTGGTTGTTTCTAAAAACGTCGCCGGAATTCCCGCCGGAATCTCGTCGGAGCTTCGCCGCGAACTTGTTTTCAAAGCACACACTTCTTGGAAATTTTTTGAGAGAGTGGCTCAAGATTTTGGGGGGTGAGAGGGTAGTGTGTAGGGTTGGTATTTATAGGGTTAGGCTAGGGTTAGGGTAGATGAAAAGTTAAAAATAAAAATGTGATAAAATGTAATAAAAATGTATTAAAAGTGGAGTAATTGGGGTTTTTTAAGATCTCTGAAAGTTGTATGAGGCTGAAACTTTGCAGGTGCATAGGGAATATGAAAATACACAACTTTCATGTTGTGACCATCGCCGGAATCGGCCGAATCGGGGGTGACTCGGCCGTGACTCGGTCGGAGCACTGAGTCGGCCGAGTCAAGGCCGAGTTGGCCGATTCCCGGCCGAGTCCGGTGGCCTGGATCCCCCCCGACGGTTCATCTAACTCCTGCAAGTGTTACATGTTTGGGTGTAGTGGGATTTTTGTGAGATATGCACGTGTAAACTCTTGGTATTCTAAAGGTTTTTTAAAAAATCAATATTAAAAATAATGTAGGGTATGGGATTTGAACTCTGGTGGCTTGGTTCAGCAGTGCAAGGTATTACCAATGAGCTACAAGCTCCTTCTTGTAATTATGGAGTTATTTAATTACTTAAAATGATAGCAGCAATAGTAAATACTCTAAGTATACGTTAAATTTAAAGTAATTTCTTGTACACTAAAAATGGAGTTATTACATTCTTGTAATTTGTAATTAAAAACAAAATAATTACTTATATCTTGTGCTCAGTCTAAAATACCCCTTTATGATTTTGAAGAAAAAAATTTAAAATTTTGTGTAGAAAAGTGTATAGGAAAATTAGGGTTGTTACAATCCCCATCATGCACCGCTGAAATGTAGCGGAAGCGTTGCATAACCCAAATGACATGCGTCTATAAGCAAAAGTTCTGAAAGGACAAGTAAAAGTGGTTTTATCTTGATCCTTTTCGGCGATGGGGACCTGATTATAGCCAGAGTATCCGTCCAAGAAACAGTAGTATTCGTGTCCCGCTAATCATTCTAACATCTGGTCAATGAAAGGTAGAGGGAAATGATCTTTCCTCGTCGCGGCATTGAGTTTCCTGTAATCAATACATACGCGCCACCCAGTTTGGGTGCGTGTTTGGATTAACTCATTAGCCTCATTAGTGATGACCGTGATGCCAGACTTTTTAGGGACCACATGAATTGGACTTACCCATTGGCTATCAGATATAGGGTAAATTATTCCACCATCAAGGCACTTGACGATTTCTTTCTTTACCGCCTCCTTCATAACGGGATTTAACCGTCTTTGTGGGTCTCGGGTTGGTTTGTCTTCATCCATCAAATGTATGTGATGTTCTACAATTAAGGGACTAATCCCTTTGATGTCGGCCATTGTCCAACCAAATGCTTGCCGATTCGATCTCAACACTGCCAAAAGTGCGTTCTTTTGCTCAAAGGCTAGAGAAGTGGATATAATCACTGGCAAAGTCTCATTCTCTCCTAAATATGCATATTTAAGATGAGAAGGTAGCGGTTTGAGATCAAGAATTGGCGGAGAGACAATAGAAGGTGGGGGTAAGGGAATGATATTCGGACTCCCCAAGAGGTTCAAAACTTGCATAAGATATTGACTCAGAAAGTGCTGCTGACTCTTGCAACGAGTCAACGGGTTCAATCTCAAGGTCGGACTCATTGAACATATCCTCACTATGAAGTGGTGCAAGATCAAACGATGTCTCATTAGTGTTGTCGAGAACATCAAAGCAAAGTTCCTCATCCATGCAGCTTTCGAAAGCTATCTCGTGGATGGAACAAACATCTAGCAAATGAGCAGAAGGTTCTGATGGCTGACTTCTTAGCTTGTAAATATTAAGCTCAATTGTCATTTTCCCGAAGGATAAGTTCATAGAACCGTTACGATAATTAATTACAGCGTTAGAAGTTGCTAGGAAGGGTCGACCAAGTATCACCGGGATTTGATTGCGTGGGTTTGCCACAGGTTGTGTATCTAAAACAATAAAGTCCACGGGAAATATGAATTCCCCGACTTTAATTAACACATCCTCTAGTTCGCCCCGAGGTTTGGTGATAGATCGGTCTGCCATTTGGAGAGTACAATGGGCGGGTTTTAACTCTCCAATTCCTAACTGCTCGTATACTGAATAAGGAAGCAAGTTAATGCTAGCGTCTAGATCGAGTAAAGCACGATTGATATTTTTACCCTCAATGGAAATAGAAATTGTAGGACTTCCGGGGTCCTTTCGTTTCTTGGATAGTTGTTGTGTAAAAGCAGTGCTCACATTACTCGCAAGGAAAACTTTTTTAGGTACTTGAACTTTTCTCTTCCTAGTGCACAAGTCCTTTAAGATTTTTGCATATGACGGAACTTGTTGAATAGCATCTAAGAGAGGAATGTTTATGTTAACTTGCTTAAAAATTTCCACAATCTTCTCCATTTGTGGACTTGGTCTGTTGCCCCTTAACCTGTTTGGATAAGGTGCTTTATCAATAAGGGTTTGGTCCAACATTGGAGAGGATTGTGGGGATGGAGTGGATCCCAGAATTGGAGTGGGGATCATTTTAGGTAGATTTGAGGAAATGGGCGAAGGGTTCGAGCCTTGGGGAAAACGGAGAATAGGCTCGGATGAAGGTGGGAGACTAGACGAATTAGGGGAAGAAGAAGAAGCTGGGGTATCATTGGTGTCACTAACATCATCACATTGCTCACCCACTCGGTTATTCAGCACTCTCCCTGATCTCAACGTAGTAATGGTATTCATATTATGATTTTGTGAATGGCCAGGATTCGGTAGGGGTTGAGATGGGAGTTTCCCTTTTTCTCTCGCACTCATTGCGGCGTTTAATTGTGCGATTTGGTTATGGTAGGCGTTTGATTGTGCGATTTTGTGAATGGCCAGGATTCGGTAGGGGTTGAGATGGGAGTTTCCCTTTTTCTAATGATTTAATACTCTCACCATAGGAGGCGGAGTTTTTCGTTATGGTATCAATAGAAGACTTCATCTCAGCCGACAATTGCATGGACTGTTTCATGAGCATATCCAAAGTTTGTGCAAGTGAAGAGTTTTCAGTACCGGCCACTTGTGGTGTAGAAGTGTTGGCCAGATTTTGAAAGTTATGTGACTGAAAGGGGGGCTGATTCTGTGATTGTGGTTGCTGTGGAGGAGGTCTTTGATAATTGCTTTGTTGGTTTTGACTTTAAGCAAAGTTAGGATGATTCCTCCATCCTTGATTGTAAGTGGAAGAATAAGGGTCGTTTCTAGGTCGCTGCTGAAAAGCAGCATTAGCTTGAAACGAAGCATTCATAGGACATTCT
This sequence comes from Agapanthus africanus, assembly GCA_030015575.1. Lineage (NCBI taxonomy): Eukaryota > Viridiplantae > Streptophyta > Magnoliopsida > Asparagales > Amaryllidaceae > Agapanthus > Agapanthus africanus. The sequence goes on from JASDDO010000014.1 coordinate 671,969,363, forward strand.
TCCGTTAAGTGTGAAGGATCCGAACAGCAACCACAGACGGTCTTAGGAAGCGTGACCTGATTTAGGGAGAATGATGAGAACTTGTTCTCAATAGCGTCGAGTTTCTTCTGTATCGCTGCCATTTCGGCTTTTACTGCGATGGAAACATCGAGCTGGTGAATACTTCCCTTAGAAGAAGGTGGTCTTACGCTTTCCCACTGCAACGTGTGTTCAGCAAGGTCTTCCAGATATTTCCAAGCTTCACCGTCGTCTTTAGACATGAAATTGCATTGACAATTTGTTTCAAGCATCTGCTTTGTCGCTGGATTAATGCCCTCATATATAATCCGACATAAATCCCATCTATTGATTCCATGATGAGGACATTGGACAAGCAAATCCTTGAAACGTTCAAAGCACTTCCAAAATGGTTCATTGGGAAGCTGGGTGAACTGGTTGATCTCGCTTCTAACACGGGCAGTCTTATGGTTTGGGTAAAACTTCTTAAGAAATGCTATTACGAATTCATCCCAATTAGTGATAGAGTGTGCGGCAGTATTGTAAAGCCATTTTTCTGCCAAGTCGCACAGTGTGAATTGGAGAAGACGTAAGCGCATAGCATCTAAAGTCAATTGTGAAGTACCCATCATTGCGAATACGTTCTCGAATTTGGTGATGAAAACGTACGCGTCTTCCGACTCAAGCCCGTGAAATTTGGGCAGCAGATTGATGTAGTGGGGTTTAATTTCGAAATTATCCCCGTTAGCTGGTGGAAGAGATAGACAAGTGGGAAGAGGACCACGGACAGGATAGCATCTCTCTTGGAGAGAGATGCGCGGTGGATTCTGTGCACCTACGGGCGGTAGCAGCGTGGTGTTATATTCTGATGGAGTGCCGTCCATCTCGGTCGTGGTGTGTGGTGGGGGAAAAGAGGATGAAGAAGTACCGACTTCGGCGTCGATAGCAGGAACGCGGACAAGACGGGCACTAGGATCCCGTGTCCAGCCGAGCAAGCACTAAGCGGGTTTAGTGCAAGTGGCAGCGTGTGAGTGATTTTAAAATTAGTTTGTTTTGAAAAAAAGTAGGACTCAAGACAAATCACTCTAAAATGCACAAGCAACCCTAGAACTAAGGTCACCTAGGTCCAGTCTCTAGACCGCTCCTAGACTTCCAAAGGACAAGCCACAGGATCAATCCTCTACCGCCTCCGTACTACCCTTGTAGCCAGGTAAGTGCCAAGTAAGTGGGAAGGAACCACAGTAGTGGGCCTAATTAAAAACCACTAGCCTTTGATACACTTTCCTAGGCACTACAAAAGTAATGCGGATAAACGATAGATTACCCACGACCTTCCTCTGTCCTTATTGAGCGTGACAGTCCTTAGAGTCTGGTCTAGATATTTTTTAAATTAATGAAGGGTTGATCTAGATGCTCGGTTTGTGATTTGTGGGGCTTAGGAAGGGTGATGAAATCCCCACCTAATCTGGATTTGGTCTTTGCCCCTTAAAGTCCGTATTAAAATATGCAAAACAAAACCAATCATAAAACTTTTGCAAAAAGATTTTTGAGCGGCGCTATTTTGCAAAGAATCCTGCAGAAAATAGATTTTATTGGATTTGAGAGGAGAGAGAAGGAGTTGAAAAAGATACCAGAGAATTGTGAACCCTAGATTCCCTTGTCAAGCCGCGTTTCCACCGTAGATGCTTGCTAATGCCGCGGTTCCGCCGCAGGAGGGAAGGATCGGGTGATGAAATTTTTTCTGTACCCTTCTTTGCTCCTTTGGATCTCTAAGAATGTCTATGTCTTCTGTTTTCCTTAATTCTGTGACTCCAGATCTCCTTGCAAAATTCACGCACAAATCGTTAAATATGCAATTTGCAGTTTTATGTTAACAATGATATGAATCGTCTAAGAATTCAACACAAATAGAAAGAATAAAAAAATTACGCACGTATCTCCGGCAACGGCACCATTTGATTGATGTGAAGAAGTGTGTAGTAGTTGACCGCAATCAATAACGGTGTCGGGTGAAGCTAGACCGAGATGAGTACGGGTCGTCCTCTGAGAAACGTTGAATCTTTTACTCTTAGTTTAGATGTGTTGAGAAAGGAGGAAGAAATAAGAATGTTGTAGAATGGTTTCTAGATCTACGTTAAACAAGAATGCAAAATATATAGATCTAGATTATTTTAGGGATGTAGCTAATATAATAAGAGGGCTTGTAGGGTTCGTTAGGATCTAGTAGTTATGGATGATTAATTAAAAGTTACCATTTTTATCCTTTAATAGATTTAAAACTAGAACGACGGTGATGCGTGTAGATTAGGGTTTCTAGAGGGAAAAGGAATCCCACTCTTAACCCTTATCTCGACACGGAACTCCGTTCATATCTATCTTTTACCAAAACAATCATTAATCTAATCTCTAATCGCGGTCGGGACTAACAAAGAATTGTTAGCGCGCCCGATTAGAATGTTAATGATTCTTTTGATAAAGTTTATAAACTTTATAGGACGTAAAAAGGGTTTAGGGATCTTCATCATCCATTAACGTACCCTAATCCTACGAACCCTAACAAGCGGAGAATTACTCGCGCATGTTGGGAGAAAAAGAGATGGAGAGAAAATGCATAATTAAACTACGAAGGAATAGAATAAGAAAAAGAAAGCTACCTTTATTAATCAACAATATTCATTACACTTGAATCCTTAGAAAATGATTACAATTTCTATTTGCTTCTCGATCTTTTCTAAGGAGGTAGACGAACAATTGATGATCAGCCTGGATGCGTGAGCCGTCTTGGACTTCGTGATCTCGTCGGCTTGATGATTTTTCCAAGAGGCTCTCGGTCCCTTTTTATAGTCCAAAAGCCAGAAAGTTAGCTTCTAAAATTGGAAGCTAGTAGTAAAGATTCTTCTCCCAAAATTTCAGCATCTAATCCCTCAATAATGCCACGGATCCGCGGCATCAAGGGGCTTGGGCCGCGGATCCGCGGCCTGATGATCAGGGCCTTTGATCATTTTTCTGGGGCTGGCATATTGTGACATTTGGCGATCCTTGGAACCTTCAGAATTTGGAAATCTTTTCTTGGTTGCTGCCAGACTTGGTCTCCAAGTTTTACTTTCTTAGTTAGGCAAGTCTTCTTCAACAACTTGATTTCCATGATTCTAGTCTTGAAAAATTCTGCACAACTTGGAAAAATTCTGCACAACAACTCAAATAATATTTAGTAGACTTTGTTCTACTAGGATTTGGTCAATGAATTTATTTGCATATATTTTCCTACCAAATGCTAATTATAATATAATACATGGAAAATAGTATTTTTACACATAAACCCTTATATGTATGATATAATATAATAAAGTCCTTTTTTAATATGAAAATGGTAGGAAAAATGTAATAACAAATGTGCAAATTTATCAACTGAACATCGCTCTGCGCTGCGCGTCACGTGTCGAACGTAGGTGCGCTCGCGCAAGGGGCGCCAGCGCTGGAATTAAAAATTCCCCGTCGTTAGATCAAAAGATCTAATAATAATAAATTATTAATTAATTAGAATTAAAATTCTGTTACGAAAAGATCTTTTCAATTTTATTAAAACAAGAAGATTATCTTCTGCAAAGTAGAAGCCTCAGGATCAAAGATCCAACTGTGGGAAATATTCCCAAATCAATCAGAGAAAGATCTCTTAAAACTGATTTAACAAATCAATTGGCCCTATATAAATGCCCCAATACTTAAAGTCTGATATAGAAAAAAACCCTACAAACTTTGAGAAAACTCAAAGAAAAAGAAAAGCAAGCTTTTCGTGAAAGAAGATCATTTTTCTTCAAGGTAAAGAACATGATTCTTGAACACAGAGATGAAATCATCTCATAAAAGAAGAACTATCTTCTAAAAAAGATCATAGATCTATAAAAGACCAAGGTTGTAAATCCCCGTTTCCTTTCTAAATAAATTCTCATATTTTCAGAGTTCTAGAGATTACCTTATTCTGGTCCTCGTATATTTTTCTATTTTGGTTGTTAGGCTTAATCCCAAACCCTCAAAGCCTAAACCCAGGATTTAAATTAAAGCCAGAGTAATTGAAACCAAAATTTTATCAATAAAATCTTAATCCATTATTTAAAACCCAAAAAATAAAATCAATATTAGCACATTCTCAAACCCAGCCCCCATCTTTAATTTCCCTTAGCCCATTACCTTTCCAGCCCACCCGAATTTTAATAAAATCCTTTGTAAACATAAAATCATTTTTCCGGCCCATTCTTTCATCTCAGCCCACAGGGTTTCATTTTTATTAGGGAAATTGTTTGAGAATTTGAAACGAGCCCAACCCCTCACTTCTCACTGTTCCTCTTCTCAAAATTTTCCAACGGCTATCTCCCAAAAACGCGCGCGCGACACGCCTCCTCCGCCGTCGCCCACGCCCTCGCCCTGCCGTTGCCCCCACGTTGTCAACAGTGTCGCCCTCATCTCTCTCTTACTCACCTCGTCTCCTCATCTCCCTCCTCTACTTTCACCGAGCCCAAAAACCCACCGAGCACCCCAAAATTTCTCTCAAACCCATTGCCACCTCCACGCCGGCGATCATCCCACCTCGTCGCTCGACCCACGTCGACGACAGCCACTCAAATCCCCCTCCTTCCCCCTCCACGACTTCACCATTCTTCAAAATGAGCCCTCTCAAATATCCCCTGCACACAACCCATTTCAGCCGAGCTCGAGTCATCACCTTATACCCTCGACGCCGGCGAACTCCCCACCACATCGCCGACCTTCCCACGACATCCACACCCTCAGCATCACCCTCATCTCCCCAGACCCGACCCCACTGCTCCCCATCTCTCTCCAAAATTCCAAAACCATTTTCAAACCTTTCCCTCACTGTGAAACCGCACTGTACACAAAGTCGGAGCGCCCTCGACCGATGCCGACCCCAGCACACCCCGGGAGACCCACAGAGCACCATTCTAGACTTCCAGCGAGCACAAAGACGACTCCAGGAACTCCGACGTATAACCCGTGCTCGATCGAGGCTCGCGCGAATCGATTCCACAGCGTACAACGCGCGTTCGCTACATCGTTGCTGCCGTGTGACCCCGAGTCATCTTCCAGGCAAGTGTTTACTTGCTTCATGCTAAATTATTAGTGGTACAATCTTAAAATCATATGAATTGAAACTTTCCGGATAACTAAATATATTACGACGTATGTGTTCGATGTATGATCCCAATGGAAATATTTGTCTAATTTGACGGTAACCTATACGTTCTGTTGGCCCTTTTTATGATGTATAACGTGTGCGAAATTCGCTGGAAAATACGATTGTTCGTGACAAAAAGTGATACCCTCATATATGTTGTTTAAACTAGAACTCTTTCGTACCTGAAAACGAATAAAATCACCATAAATCATATACATATTGGAAAGCTGCGTTCGAGGGCTTAAATCGAAGCCGACTCGATGAACTTTAATCCTATGTAAATTCCTGATCATTTCTGTTATGTAACCATAAAGATAATTGGATCGGAACACGACTCTGGACTGCAGTCCAGAGCGTTTCTGATTAGTGTGTTCTGTCTAAAGTCCTGCGTCCCCGTGTTCCCTGAAATCGCATGATACGGAACTTTACAGTAGTTATAATATATTTCTGTTAGTGAAAGAAAACAAGTGGTTTCATTCCGATTCATCGCAGTTTGTTATTTTAAAGTTATTTTAAAAGGGCAGAACGTAAAGCTGTTCAGAATACTTTCTGAAATGACATTGGAGGTAAAACTGTGTATAACTTTCAACGTACAGATGCGATTGAGAATCCGTCTATTGATTTGAATACTTTATCGAAAACCCTAAATTTCATCTAACTGTGACATCGCTAAATTCTGAGCCCAACTGGGCGCAATTCGTGTCGCGAAACAGACGTTCAGTTCTGAAATTGAAATTCCAGCTGCGAACACTTAAACTGAAACAGTTATATCTTGAAAACCGAAACTCCGATCGAACTGAAACGAAATTTGATGAATTCCTGACTGATTGTTCTATATATCTTACCTACATCATATTTGCTGAATTCGTAACATATTAATTTGTGTAATTCATTTTGGTTTGTGACATGCATATTAATTCATAACATACCGAGCTTATTTAGTAGTTTACAATACATATATCATATCCTTGTCATTTACACAGTGTTAGTGCGTGTGGACATTGCATTATCGTGAGTGATAGATGTTGTTTTAGGAATGACGGGTACACCAATGGAAAGTGAACATTCGTGATAGTGATGGATACAGTGGATAGTGCTGAAACCGTGACATTGGTATACTTGTACACAACTAGATCAACATCATAAATAGTGTAACCTGGGGAAAAAGGGGGAAATCAAAGTGGAAAGAGTATCGTATTTAGCAGGACCGTGTTTAGAGGATGATCATTCGAACCGTGATACTTATACGTGTAGGACAGGATCTAGCGATCCGGCTGACAGGGTTATGTCCCGGGTATGTGGGCCGTTGTCTCGGGTATGTACGAGACTCCTGTTAAACATGATCCTCCTTCCACTATGTGATTTCAAACATGACCTAGAGACCGATAGGGACATATATCATATTCTGCATCATATAGTGACATAGTGATTACTTGCATTATTCTCATACCAGTATTAGCTCATTTACCTGTTTCATCTGTTAATAATATTATTATTGTGTCGCTCTGACGACCTGAGTATGCATGCTCAGATTTCGCGGGAGGACCAGCACAGGAGACGGATTTACCCTTCGAGTTCACAGAGATATAGTCTGGTGTACTCCTTATCTTTATTGCTTTTCTTAGAGTGATCGTGATATTGAACTTGGTTAGTTATTGTTCTTATTATCTGTAATCTGTGGACAATGAAATTTTAATGTAATAAATTAGTGATGTGATTCCTTTAACACTGTGCTTATTTACTGATTACCATGTAATGCTAGAAGCCGAAGTGTGACTACGGCGGGATGACTCCCTGACCGTAGGAGCATGGCTAGCCTAGTCATCCCTCGTTTCCGTATTTTGGGAAGCGGGGCGTGACATGGTTTAGTTGGTATCAGAGCCTGTGTTTAGCATCAAGGGATAACATTCACTAGGCGATATTACGTTATTCTTGTTTCACTATTCTTGATTTCTATCCTTGAATCTGATCATATTCTTTTGAATCTTCCAGTGTTATGACGTCCCCGAACGACCCCTCCTCGGACTCCAGCTCTCAGGATCGCACGGAAAGAATACTCAGTGCACTGACCACTCTCGCGGAAGCTCAGGAGAGGAAGACAGATTTGCTTACTGAGGGACTCAGGGCGATTACCGCCGCAGGAGGACCCTCCGCACTTATTACCGCCCCCGAGGGCGCTACTCCACCAGCTTATCAGGCTAGGGCCGGTACCATGTCAGACTTCCGACGGTTACACCCAGCTGCGTTCACAGGGCTAGCTGAACCACTTGAAGCTGAGCAATGGCTGGTAAACATGGAGAATTTATTGGCAGCCGCCAGGGTTCCAGAGGAAGACAGAGTGGATGTGATAAAGATACAATTAGAAGACTAGGCCCGTACATGGTGGTCGGTAGAAGAAAGCAGACTTGAAGGGCCGATCGAATGGAGCAAGTTTAAGGAGTGCTTCTTAGATCATTATTTTCCTCCCACAGCCAAGGCAGAAATGGAGGAGAAGTTTATTCTTTTAAAGCAGAATAGACGCCCAGTGGACGTGTATGCGGCAGAGTTCAACTGTCTGAGCCGCTTTGCTCCATACATGGTCGAATCAGAAGTCACCAGGGCCAGACGTTTCCTTCAGGGGTTAGATTTTGAGTTGCAGCAGTTGATTGCATCGTTGGATCTACAGACTTTCGCACAGGTACTCAACGCGGCGAGAGTTCAGGAGCAATTGATTAACAAGTTCAGAAGACCCCCAGTCGTTCCAGCACGTACCCACGCGCCATCTCGAGGAGCTATACCGGTTCACAGAGCAGGGACGACGCAAATGAAGCGCCCGTTTGTACCACAGCATCGCCCTCAGAGACAGGGCGTAACTTGCGGCTATTGCGGTAGAGGAGGGCATACTCAGAAGGACTGTCGCCGTGCCAAGGGACAGTGCCTGATTTGCGGTTCCAGTCAACACAGGATTAACAGTTGTCCTGAGCGAGCAGAAATACAGGGAGGTTCTGGACCGTCACAGCAGAGGCCGCAGGAACAGAGACAACCATTTACAGGTCGCGGTCAGGGACGGGCTTTCACCTTGACCGCAGAGCAGGCAGAAGCATCAGGAGATGTGGTTACAGGTACTCTACTCGTACATTCCTTGCCAGCTAGAGTACTTTTTGATTCAGGAGCATCGCATTGTTTCTTGTCTGAGCATTTCACAAATACACACTCAATACCACATGAACCACTAACCAAGGGATGGGAAATTCATACGGGTAATGGCATTATTATCTCTAGTCGAGAATGTAGATTATGCCCGGTTGTAGTGTGTGGCAGGGAATTCTATGCGAATTTCCTTCTAATTGGGACAGGCAGTTACGACGCAATTCTCGGGATGGATTGGATGAGCACGTTCCATGCAGTTATCGACTGTCGGGCAAGGAAGGTGATCTTCCGCATCCCTAATCACCCGGAGTTCATTTTCGAGGGCGGAAGCGAATCTTTGGAGCCAGCTAAGTATAAAGCCAAGCCCAAGGAACTGACAGCTATGGAGGTTGATAAGAGCCCAGTTCCAGAAATTGTTCGGGACTTTCTAGACGTATTTCCTGAAGATATACCAGGTCTACCACCTCCTCGAATTTTGGAATTCTCAATCGATTTGATTCCAGGTACAGCCCCAGTATCCAGGGCCCCATACAGAATGGCACCGGTTGAGTTGGCGGAATTGAAGAAACAGGTTGAAGATTTGTTGGAGAAGGGATTTATTCGGCCAAGCGCTTCACCGTGGGGTGCACCAGTCCTATTAGTAAAAAAAGAAGGATGGATCGCTGCGAATGTGCATAGATTACCGGGAACTGAACAAGGTCACAATAAAGAACAAGTACCCAATCCCGCGTATCGATGACCTATTCGATCAGCTAAGTGGAGCCAAGGTTTTCTCGAAGTTGGACCTCCGTTCTGGATATCATCAAATCAGAGTAGCAGCTGAGGATGTATGCAAGACGGCTTTCAGGACCCGATACGGACATTACGAGTTCCTTGTGATGCCGTTCGGTGTTACCAATGCCCCAGCAATATTCATGGATTTAATGAACAGGGTGTTCGCAAAATACTTGGACACGTTTGTCGTTGTGTTTATCGACGACATACTTGTCTACTCGAAGACTCAGGAGGAGCACGCTGAACACTTGCGCACGGTCCTACAAATTCTTCGGGAAGAGAAGCTGTATGCGAAGCTAAGCAAGTGTGAGTTTTGGCTTGACAAGGTGCAGTTTTTGGGACATATTGTTTCGGGTGAAGGCATCTCGGTGGACCCGGCGAAGATAGAATCTGTCAGAGATTGGCCGACGCCGAAGTCAGTAGCGGAGATCAGGAGTTTTCTGGGATTGGCAGGCTATTATCGGAGATTCATCCAAGATTTCTCAAGAATCGCAGAACCATTGACGCGGCTGACACGGAAGGACGTGCCGTTTACATGGACAGAGGAGTGCACTCAGGCATTCGACACACTAAAGCAGAAATTAACCACGGCGCCTATTCTTACTGTACCAGATAATTCAGGTGGTTTGGTGATACACAGTGATGCCTCAGGGAAGGGTTTAGGCTGTGTTTTGATGCAGCACGGCCGAGTGGTTGCTTACGCCTCTCGACAATTGAGAAACCACGAGAAGAACTACCCTACACATGACTTGGAGTTAGCTGCGGTAGTCTTTGCGTTGAAGATTTGGAGGCACTATCTATTGGGAGAAAAAGTGGAGGTATACACCGATCACAAAAGTTTGAAGTATGTTTTCACCCAGAAGGAATTGAACATGAGGCAGCGCCGATGGCTAGAGCTAATGGCAGATTATGATTTGGACCTTCAGTTTCACCCGGGAAAGGTGAATGTTGTACCAGACGCACTCAGTCGCAAACCAGCGATCATGATGTTGACCGATCAGAGGAGTATTATTGAGGATTTCCAAAGACTTGAACTTGAGGTCATTACTCCGAATGCACTCAGTCAATTTTGGCAACTACAGGTGCAATCTTCCCTAGTGGATCGCATCAAGATTGCACAAGCGGATGATCCCCGATTGCAAAAATTCAGAGAGCAAGTGGAAGCTGGATTGAGAACGGATTTGATTATACATGAAGATGGCTCTCTGAGATTCGGTAGCAGACTCTGTGTACCTAAAGGAGACGTACGAGAAGAAGTTTTGGCTGAAGCACACAGTTCGGCTTATTCTGTGCATCCAGGAGGTACAAAAATGTATCAGGACCTAAAGCAGCACTTTTGGTGGAACGGAATGAAGCGGGAAATTGCGAGGTTCGTATCCAGATGCTTGGTATGTCAGCAGGTAAAGGCGGAACATCAGAGAACAGCAGGATTATTACAACCATTGCCGATACCTGAATGGAAGTGGGAGCACATCACTATGGATTTTGTGACGGCCTTACCACGGAGCCCTAGAGGCAATAACGCTATTTGGGTTATCGTCGATCGCCTCACAAAAGCTGCACACTTTCTACCTTTCCGAGTGGGACAGTCGACAGAATCACTGGCAGAAAGATATATGCAGGAGATTGTGCGACTTCACGGTGTTCCAGTCAGCATTGTGTCAGACCGGGACACGAGATTCTTGTTACACTTTTGGAAGAGCTTACAGGAGAGTTTGGGAACCTGCCTCAAATTCAGCACAGCTTATCACCCACAGACGGATGGACAGTCCGAGCGTACAATTCAGACGCTCGAGGATATGTTGAGAGCCTGTATGTTGGACTTTCAAGGTTCCTGGGAGGACCATCTGCACCTAGTCGAGTTTTCTTACAACAATAGTTATCAGGCTAGTATTCATATGGCTCCTTTTGAAGCGCTGTATGGACGGAAGTGTCGATCCCCAGTGTGCTGGGATGATGTGGGAGAACGAAGATTACTGGGCCCCGAACTCATCGTTCAGACAGTTGACAAGGTTCAAATGATCAGGCAGCGTATTAAGACGGCTCAGGATCGACAAAAGAGTTGGGCAGATACCAGCAGAAGGTCACTTGAGTTCGAAGTCGGAGATCATGTGTTCTTGAAGATTTCCCCTACTCGTGGAGTTATCAGATTCGGAAGTCGGGGAAAGCTTAGTCCCCGTTTTATCGGGCCTTTTGAGGTGCTAGAGCGAGTAGGAGAGGTGGCCTATCGACTTGCCTTGCCTCCATCGCTAGCTGGTGTGCACAATACCTTCCACGTGTCACAGTTGCGGCGCTACGTTCGAGATGAGAACCATGTCCTGGACCATTCGGAGCTAGTTTTGGGAACCGATCTGTCATACGAGGAACAACCTACTACCATTCTCGACCGCAGAGAGAAAGTGCTGAAGAATAAGGTCATTCCGTTAGTCCGAGTGTCTTGGGGCGGTCGTTCCCCAGGAGAATCCACCTGGGAGCGGGAGGAAGATATCCGTGATCGTTATCCACATCTTTTTGTTTAGCTCATTGTATTCTTATATCCTCGTTAAATTTCGAGGACGAAATTTTTGTTAAGGGGGGTATGATGTAAATCCCCGTTTCCTTTCTAAATAAATTCTCATATTTTCAGAGTTCTAGAGATTACCTTATTCTGGTCCTCGTATATTTTTCTATTTTGGTTGTTAGGCTTAATCCCAAACCCTCAAAGCCTAAACCCAGGATTTAAATTAAAGCCAGAGTAATTGAAACCAAAATTTTATCAATAAAATCTTAATCCATTATTTAAAACCCAAAAAATAAAATCAATATTAGCACATTCTCAAACCCAGCCCCCATCTTTAATTTCCCTTAGCCCATTACCTTTCCAGCCCACCCGAATTTTAATAAAATCCTTTGTAAACATAAAATCATTTTTCCGGCCCATTCTTTCATCTCAGCCCACAGGGTTTCATTTTTATTAGGGAAATTGTTTGAGAATTTGAAACGAGCCCAACCCCTCACTTCTCACTGTTCCTCTTCTCAAAATTTTCCAACGGCTATCTCCCAAAAACGCGCGCGCGACACGCCTCCTCCGCCGTCGCCCACGCCCTCGCCCTGCCGTTGCCCCCACGTTGTCAACAGTGTCGCCCTCATCTCTCTCTTACTCACCTCGTCTCCTCATCTCCCTCCTCTACTTTCACCGAGCCCAAAAACCCACCGAGCACCCCAAAATTTCTCTCAAACCCATTGCCACCTCCACGCCGGCGATCATCCCACCTCGTCGCTCGACCCACGTCGACGACAGCCACTCAAATCCCCCTCCTTCCCCCTCCACGACTTCACCATTCTTCAAAACGAGCCCTCTCAAATATCCCCTGCACACAACCCATTTCAGCCGAGCTCGAGTCATCACCTTATACCCTCGACGCCGGCGAACTCCCCACCACATCGCCGACCTTCCCACGACATCCACACCCTCAGCATCACCCTCATCTCCCCAGACCCGACCCCACTGCTCCCCATCTCTCTCCAAAATTCCAAAACCATTTTCAAACCTTTCCCTCACTGTGAAACCGCACTGTACACAAAGTCGGAGCGCCCTCGACCGATGCCGACCCCAGCACACCCCGGGAGACCCACAGAGCACCATTCTAGACTTCCAGCGAGCACAAAGACGACTCCAGGAACTCCGACGTATAACCCGTGCTCGATCGAGGCTCGCGCGAATCGATTCCACAGCGTACAACGCGCGTTCGCTACATCGTTGCTGCCGTGTGACCCCGAGTCATCTTCCAGGCAAGTGTTTACTTGCTTCATGCTAAATTATTAGTGGTACAATCTTAAAATCATATGAATTGAAACTTTCCGGATAACTAAATATATTACGACGTATGTGTTCGATGTATGATCCCAATGGAAATATTTGTCTAATTTGACGGTAACCTATACGTTCTGTTGGCCCTTTTTATGATGTATAACGTGTGCGAAATTCGCTGGAAAATACGATTGTTCGTGACAAAAAGTGATACCCTCATATATGTTGTTTAAACTAGAACTCTTTCGTACCTGAAAACGAATAAAATCACCATAAATCATATACATATTGGAAAGCTGCGTTCGAGGGCTTAAATCGAAGCCGACTCGATGAACTTTAATCCTATGTAAATTCCTGATCATTTCTGTTATGTAACCATAAAGATAATTGGATCGGAACACGACTCTGGACTGCAGTCCAGAGCGTTTCTGATTAGTGTGTTCTGTCTAAAGTCCTGCGTCCCCGTGTTCCCTGAAATCGCATGATACGGAACTTTACAGTAGTTATAATATATTTCTGTTAGTGAAAGAAAACAAGTGGTTTCATTCCGATTCATCGCAGTTTGTTATTTTAAAGTTATTTTAAAAGGGCAGAACGTAAAGCTGTTCAGAATACTTTCTGAAATGACATTGGAGGTAAAACTGTGTATAACTTTCAACGTACAGATGCGATTGAGAATCCGTCTATTGATTTGAATACTTTATCGAAAACCCTAAATTTCATCTAACTGTGACATCGCTAAATTCTGAGCCCAACTGGGCGCAATTCGTGTCGCGAAACAGACGTTCAGTTCTGAAATTGAAATTCCAGCTGCGAACACTTAAACTGAAACAGTTATATCTTGAAAACCGAAACTCCGATCGAACTGAAACGAAATTTGATGAATTCCTGACTGATTGTTCTATATATCTTACCTACATCATATTTGCTGAATTCGTAACATATTAATTTGTGTAATTCATTTTGGTTTGTGACATGCATATTAATTCATAACATACCGAGCTTATTTAGTAGTTTACAATACATATATCATATCCTTGTCATTTACACAGTGTTAGTGCGTGTGGACATTGCATTATCGTGAGTGATAGATGTTGTTTTAGGAATGACGGGTACACCAATGGAAAGTGAACATTCGTGATAGTGATGGATACAGTGGATAGTGCTGAAACCGTGACATTGGTATACTTGTACACAACTAGATCAACATCATAAATAGTGTAACCTGGGGAAAAAGGGGGAAATCAAAGTGGAAAGAGTATCGTATTTAGCAGGACCGTGTTTAGAGGATGATCATTCGAACCGTGATACTTATACGTGTAGGACAGGATCTAGCGATCCGGCTGACAGGGTTATGTCCCGGGTATGTGGGCCGTTGTCTCGGGTATGTACGAGACTCCTGTTAAACATGATCCTCCTTCCACTATGTGATTTCAAACATGACCTAGAGACCGATAGGGACATATATCATATTCTGCATCATATAGTGACATAGTGATTACTTGCATTATTCTCATACCAGTATTAGCTCATTTACCTGTTTCATCTGTTAATAATATTATTATTGTGTCGCTCTGACGACCTGAGTATGCATGCTCAGATTTCGCGGGAGGACCAGCACAGGAGACGGATTTACCCTTCGAGTTCACAGAGATATAGTCTGGTGTACTCCTTATCTTTATTGCTTTTCTTAGAGTGATCGTGATATTGAACTTGGTTAGTTATTGTTCTTATTATCTGTAATCTGTGGACAATGAAATTTTAATGTAATAAATTAGTGATGTGATTCCTTTAACACTGTGCTTATTTACTGATTACCATGTAATGCTAGAAGCCGAAGTGTGACTACGGCGGGATGACTCCCTGGCCGTAGGAGCATGGCTAGCCTAGTCATCCCTCGTTTCCGTATTTTGGGAAGCGGGGCGTGACAAAGGTCTTTGATAAAAAAAAGAGATCAGAGATCTTATTATAAAAAATTAAAAAGAAGTATTCACTTAATTCATAGATCCTTGGTCTACAAAGACAGTGCCCTTTTTTATAAATAAAAACTTTTTGTTCTTGAACCTTGAGGCAAGGCCTCCTTTAAAGGGAGAACATAAACTTGTTCTCTGATCATAAATTTTATCAAATGCGCTTTGCGCCACTGAAAAGTGCTTTGCACTCATGAACTGCGCTTTGCGCTCCTTGGATTGGCGCTCAGCGCCAAAACGTGCCACGTGTCAACCACATATGCAACTTGCGCTTTGCGCTTCTGAGATAGCGCACTGTGCTCATAGGCTGGCGCTCAGCGCCAAGCGCGCCACGTGTCATTCACTGGTGCACCACCAAACTAGCGCAAAGCGCTCATAAATTGAAAGCGCCATGAGCTCATAAACTGGCGCTTAGCGCTAAGCGCGACACGTGTCCTTTTCGTGTGCGCTACTCGACAAAAGCGCAACACGCTCTCTAATTGGCGCAAAGCGCCTGACGCGCCACGTGGCGCATTGTCAGAACACACTTTGTTCTGATGAATGCTATGCATTCAATACAAGACAAAAGATGTCAGGATCTAATGCTTAGCATTACTAAAAGGGCCGAGCCCAAGTAAAGGCTCAATAGCCAGAACAACAAAATGTTAAATATTTTAATTGGACTTAGCCCAATTCTGAACATAAGTCCTCGACTTATATTGAACTGAGCACATCTGCTCACAAGTATTCAACAGATCTTAGTCTCAAACTGGGCTACAGATCTTTCAAACAATTTACACCGGTTCGAGGGTACATCTCGTTACTCCTCTGATATTTGTCGTTGTAATCCTTCAACGTCTTCAGAGAGGTGACGGGTCCCGATGACCACACATTTCTACGGACTGTAGGGTCCTTAAACTCATGGACTACGATGTCCTTAAACTTATAGACTACGATGTCTTTAAACCGGACTGTGGGGTCCTTAAGCCCATGGACTACGATGTCCTTAACCTGGACTGTGGGGTCCTTAAATACCCACGGACTACGATGTCCTTAACCTGGACCGAGATGTCCTTAAACTACCGTTGGACCGAGATGTCCTTAAACTAATATTGGACCACCATGTCCTTAAACTGGTAATCGACCGCAATACCTCTAAACTAAACAATAGAGCCCAATTGCTCTCTTGTTGGATCTAAATGATCCTGTTAAGTTGATCTTAATTTAAAAATTGGACTAACGTATCCTTAACATACGTTTAAGTTGATCTTAGTCTCAAATGAGGCTAACGTATCCTTAAACCCAAACCCCAAACCCAAATCTAAGAAGATACGGATTTGGACTAATCCACGCCCTACGGGCGACAACATAAATTAGTCTCCGTATACAATCCACGGGCAACCACAAAAAAAAACACCCACGACACGAAGTGACCATCTGGAGAAGGAGAAAGTTGTTACCGCGATACAGTAGCGTAATTAACTGCAGGGGCTTGCGCCTGCAGGGAAGAGCGTCCCCACAATCAAAAACCCCTCAAATAAGGGGGAATCTGACGAAGTCTGCTATATCGGCCGCATCCGTTTAAACCTTCGATGCATGGCGCCATAAATCAACTTGGCATTTTCGGAGAGGTGGACGGATAGCACCAATTAGCATCTACCCCCAGATTCAGGCAAGACATTCGCCGCGTCTTCCCGGTTTCCGGCGGTAAACAGAGGGATCCGCTCACGAATCACCGTGAAACGGGCCTTTTAAAGTTACCTTTCTCACTTGTCTAGCCTAGGCACCACAAAGTCAGGTTTAGATAAACGACTGAATGCCCACAACCTTCCTCTGTCCTAATGAGTGCGACAGTCCTTAATTGGCTGAGTCTAGATATTTTTATTATTAGCTCAAGGGTTATTTATTTGTAAAGATGTATCAATACTAAATCTTTTAGAAATGGTTTTATTAAGTAAAGGGTATTTAAATAAAAATATTTGTTTTCCCGTATTCTAAGTTCTCGAGAGTATCGTGTTATGTTTCATATGAGTGTGTGAGGAGGTAGGTCATTACCTCGTGATCTACTTAAAGATATAACAAGTTTAATGGTTTAAATATATAGTTGACATAATGTGGTATTTAAATGAAAAATACGATAAAGTGAAATAGCCATCATTTTATGAAATGAAACTTGATCAATTTGGTTGATTAGTATTTAATAGTCAACATGAGGGAGTTTAAGCATAATTGTATTAACGAGAAGTGAAGTTTTATAAGAAAACCGAATCGGAAATCGGATTTGTTCCGATTCCGTCCGGTTTTGTAAATCCGTATTTTTAGAATAGAAAAGAGAGATAAAAAATGAGACTTACGGGTTTTGGACAATAATGAGAGTGAGATGGAAGAAGAGGAATCGCCGGTGCGTCGATTCGTCGCCGAGAGTTCCTAGAACGATCGCCGGAAGTTCGCCGGGAATTTCGTCGTAGCTTCGCTTCGTGCTCGTTTTCAAAGTACATAAGATTTCTTGAGAATTTTAGAGAGTTGGCTCAGAGTTTTGGGGTGAGAGGGTAGAGGGTAGGGGTGTATTTATAGGGTTAGGCTAGAGTTAGGGTAGATGTAGGGTTTTAATTAAAAAAAGTAAAAATGTGTGAAAAATGTATTAAAAATGAAGTAAATGAGAGTTAATGGGCTCTCTGGAAACGATCCCAGAAATTGAAGTGTGCAGGGGAGTGGGGCATGCAAAGAGACACAATTTCCCTTCAGGCGACTCGGCCGTCTGGCAGAGTCCGGCCGGCGGCGCCGGCCGACTCCGGTGCCTAGGAGGTGGGGGGTCGTCAGGTGAACACTCTGGTGCATTTAGTTATACCCCTTTATGGATTTTTAAAAAAAAATTGTAAAAACTTGTATAGGAAATTTAGGGTTGTTACACCCAAGTGTGTTTTTCCTTTATGAGTTGTAAGGATCCCACGAAGGTTTTTTCTTACGAGTCGTGAGGATCCCGTAAGTTTGTTCTCTTTATGTACCGTGAGGACACATGAGTGGGTCTTCCCAAATGGAGCATAATTCCAAGGGCAGAGACCAGCCACGTAACGGGTGGTTGCGGTGGGTCATGGGCATGATGAGAATTATTTGAGCCCGTGGATTGTATACGGTATTCAACTTGGGGACCAACCGTAGGGCTGGGAGAATTTTGGGAGATTGGATTTTGGTTGGCGTCTGCATCGCTGCATTGGAATATGATATCAGGAGCGACTCATCATTCGCCGTTTGGGGACTTGGAATTTGGATCTTGTTTGGTATCAGCATTGCTACACTGGAATAATGCCAGGAGCAACTCATCATTTGCCTCGGGAGGACTTGGGATTTGGGTTTTTGGTCGGCATCAGCACCGCTAACACTGAAGCGAAATGCCAGGAGCGACTCATTATTTGCCTTTGCCTGTTGGGGAGCGATGGCTCAGGAGATTGGTTTAGATCCCTATCACCTAAGAATTTTCAATTTTATGAGCCGTAAGGGTCTCATAAAAGCATTTTCTCCCTGCAAGTTGAGAGGATCTCGCAGGTGTATGTTCTCCTTAGGAATCGTAGGGATTCCTAAGTGCGTTGCTCCTTTGTGAGTCGTAAGGATCTCACGCAGGGATTTTCTCTTCACAGGGTCGAAAGGACTTTGAGAGTGTATTTTATCTCTTTTCATGAGTTTGCGCCCTTTCGGGTTTTCACAAACTCGCCGGCAGTCTTGCTGTTTTTACTCATGGAGCCCTTTCGAGTTTTCATCCGTGCCTGTTTTGCTTGTGGACATACCCTTATTTTTTTGCTGGTGGGACTTTAAAAGTAGTCTCACCGGCAGGACTTGGGAGAGATAGGGGTCGTTTACGTCCATGGATTGTATACGGTGTTACAGGATGTATGATCTAGACCGTAGGGCTTGTGTACTCAATTCGCCTGCGACTTGGAGCATTCACGCGTATTATTTCTTGAGATATCGGCCATTGATAGATGGCATGTGCCTTTCTCCCTTGGCATTTATCAGCTGGTAGGATCCCCCATCAAACACTTTCTCGATGACGTATAGCCCTTCCCAGTTTGCCTCGAATTTTCCCTTGGCATGTCGATTGGGGATGATCGGTATTTTAAGAACCAACACCAATTCACCATTCTTGAAAGCGCAGAGATGGGTTATCTTGTCATAGGCCCGTGACATTTGGGCTCGGTATAGCTCCAGATTTTGCTGCACCGCGAGCCTCTTTTCTTCGAGGGCGTCGAGCTCTTCAAGCCGAAGGAGCACGTTTTCCTCCTCCGTCAACTTGTGCTGAATGACCACTCTTAAGCTTGGAACTTCGACTTCGAGGGGGAGGACCGCCTCTACTCCAAAGAGCAATGAGTATGGAGTGAACTGAGTTAGAGTACGGTGCGTGGTACGATATGACCACAATGCCTTGTGAAGTTTGAGATTCCAGTCTCTCTTGTTGGCTGAAGCATTTTTCCTCAGGAGCTTGCATAGAGTCTTATTAAAGGCTTCGGCTAGCCCATTGGCTCTTGGATTATAGATGGAGGAATATCTTCAGTCTATCTTGTGCTGAGTAGCGAACCTTGAGACTTTGAAGCTCTTGAAAGAAGGCTCGTTGTCAGAAATGATTCTTCTTGGTGTACCGAAGCGGTATAAAATATTATACTGGAAGAACGTCAGAATATTTTCTGTCTTGACTTCTTTTAGCGGGACAGCTTCAGCCCATCTGGAGAAGTAGTCTGTTGTAGCCAGTATGAACCGGTGGCCTTTGGATGACGGAGGATTAATTGGACCAACTATGTCGGTGCCCCAAACTTCGAAGGGCCACGACGCCACCGTAGGATGCAACGGATTGAGATGCTAGTGAATGAAATCACCATGGATTTGGCAGAGATGGCATTTCTTTGCGTGCTCTTCGCATTCCTTTATCATGGTGGGCCAGTAATATCCAAGCCGTTTGATCTGAAACCGCATTTTGGGGCCGGACTGGTGAGCCCCGCAGACTCCTGAGTGAACTTCTTTCATAACTTTTTGGGCTTCGGCCGATGACAGGCACCTAAGCCAGAGTTGGTCATATGATCTGCGATATAGAGTATTATTTACAAACACGTATCGTAGAGCTCTCTTCTTCAGCTGAGTCCTCGCAAAATTTTCTTCGGGCGGCTTGTCGTATCGGAGGTACTCTATGAAGGGTTCCCTCCAATCGGGCTCGTCTTGAATGATCGAAGCTTCTTCGGCAGGATTGTTCTCTTGTTCTACGCTTTCTTCTTCACGCAAAAAGACTGGAGGCAGAATTTGCTGGCTTCTGACTGTGATTAGAATTTCGTCCATGTCAGGATCAGCTAGCTCCTTAGCTAGGCGAGCGAGTATGTCGACTTTTCCATTCAATGCTCTAGGGACTCTCATTAGTTCAATGTGAGTGAACTGTTTCATGAGTTCCACCGCTCGGCTTTTATATTGAGCTAACTCGGGTTTGTATATCTTATAGTCGCCACTTACTTGGTTGACGATAAGCTGGGAATCACTGTAGACTCGTAGCCGAAGGATTTCCATTTCTATAGTGAGCTCCAGACCAGTTATCAGAGCCTTGTACTCGGCCTTGTTGTTTGTGCGAGGCTCGGTGAGAGCAAAAGAACACCGTAGGGTTCCCATCGATGGCGTGATGAACACCAATTCTATCTCTGCTTTTATCTCCGGGACGCTTGATTTGATGGACGTCCTTATTGATGAGGCTCCATCGAAGTAGAGCTCCCAACATGGCTCGCTATCCTCGAGGTGCAATATTTGTTCATCGGGTAATTCACAATTTAGCAGCGACCCTTCTGGTATAGGATGAGCAGCGAGGAAATCGGCGAAGGCTTGCCCTTTTATTGCTTTCTGAGGAGTATAAACTATGTCGAACTCAAGCAGCATGACAGCCCATCTTGCCATTCTGTCGGCTAGGCTTGCCTTGGTCATTAAGTGTTTGAGCGGGTCGACCTTGGAGATCAGCATAACCCGATGAGCGAGCAGATAGTGCCTCAGCTTCTTCACAGCGAATATCAGAGCCAGGTATTGCTTTTCGATTGGGGAATAGTTGTGTTCCACCCCGACTAGAGTTCGACTGAGGTAGTAGAGGGCATTTTCTTTTCCTTCCTCGTTGTTCTGGGCAAGGAGCGCACCTAGTGATTCATCTAGCGCGGCAGTGTAGAGAATCAACGGTTGATTTAGAATAAGGGCAGTGAGCACTGGAGGGTGCAACAGGTATTGTTTGATGCTTTCGAACGCTTCTTGACATTCGACATCCCAGACAAAAGGAGCTCATTTCTTCATGAGCTTTGAGAAAGGCCTACATCTCCCCGATAAATTTGAGATAAACCTTCGTATATAAGCAAGCTTTCCTTGAAAAGATCTTAGCTGCGTCAGATTCTTCGGAGTGGGCATCTCCATGATGGCCTTTATCTTAGATGGTTCAACTTCAATCCCTCGATGTCGGACTATGAAGCCCAGGAATTTTCCCGATGACACGCCAAAAACGTACTTCAGAGGATTCATTTTCAGATCGTACTCCCTCAATATTGTGAGAACGGTCCTAAGATCTTAGATGTGATCGGCCTTGGCTTTAGTCTTGACGACCAGATCATCAACATACCATTCAATGACTCTATGGATTAGGTCATCAAAGATATTGGTCATTACCCTTTGATATGTAGCACCTGCGTTCTTCAGTCCGAACGGCATCACCTTGTAACAGTATATTCCGATCGGGGTACGAAATGCTATGTGTTTCTCATCCTCAGGCGACATCTTGATCTAATTATATCCAGACGAGCCATCTATGAAGGTGAACAGCTCGTAATTTGAGGTGTCATCGACCATCATTTCCATGACCGGTAGTGGGAAGTCGTCTTTAGGGCAGCCTTGTTGAGGTCTCTGAAATCGACACAAACTCGGATCTGCCCATTTTTCTTCTTCACTGGGACTATGCATGCGATCCAGTCCGCATATTTCTCTTCTCTGATGAAGCCAGTATCGATAAGTTTCTTAGTTTCCTCGATGACCTTTTCTTCTATCTCCCTTCTCATTCTTCGGGGAGCTTGTTTGACCGGGTTAGCATCAGGAGATATAGTCAGCTTATACATGGCCACTTCAGGGGAAAGGCCAGGCATTTCTTTGTACGTCCACGTGAAGCAGTCGACGAACTCATGCAGCAGGGCGATTATCTTCTTTTTCATTTCCTCTGACAAGAGTGAGCTGATGTAGGTCGGCCTTGGATTATCGGGCGTTCCTAAGTCAATCTCGGTTAGCTCGTCAAAGGTTGCTTGTCCTCCATCTTCTAGCTCTTGAGGAGCTTCTTCTGGCTCGGCTAGCTCGTCAACATCATTTGATCTTTCGCTGGCTTCACCAATATGGATCATGTAACATGCCTTGGAATCAGGCTGGATGAAACCTATGCCCCGTCTATCTGGAATCCGTCCATTGATGGGTACTCGGACCTGAGGCGGATGCCATAGCCCTTCATAAAACTTTGTTTCGGACTCCGTTTGATATAACCAGCATCCGCACCTTTTGAAATATTCCCGCAGCTCGGGCGCATAGTATCTGGGATTGAGGACCGCTCTTATGCCTCTCTCATAGGGAAGGCGCGCGACAGACAAATCGTCCGGGTGTGTTTACCGCCGAAAGACGCGACCAGGACGTTGGGACGTCCGGCCTGAATTTTGGGGGCAGATACTATTTGGTTTCATCTGTCCACCTCTCCGAAAATGCCAAGTTGATTTATGGCACCGTATATCGAAGGTTTAAACGGATGCGGCCGATATAGCAGACTTTGTCAGATTCCCCCTCATGGTGAGGGGTTTTTGATTGTGGGGACGCTCTTCCCTGCAGGCGCAAGCCCCTGCAGTTAAAGTGGTTACCGCATCGCGGTAACCACTTTCTCCTTCTCCAGAAGGTCACTTCGTGTCGTGTGTTTGTTTTATTTTTTGGTCGCCCGTGGATTGTATACGGAGACTAATTTATGTTGTCGCCCGTAGGGCGTGGATTAGTCCAAATCTGTATTTTCTTAGATTTGGGTTTGGGTTGGTTTAAAGATCGTTAATCCCATTTGAGACTAAGATCAACTTAAACGTTTTTTAAGGATACGTCAGTCCAATTTTAGACTAAGATCTACTTAACAGGGTTTTGGGATCATTTAGACCCAACAAAAGAGCATTTGGGCTCTATTGTTTTAATTTAGGGACATTGCGGTCCATTGGGTTTAAGGACATCATAGTCCGTGGCAGTTTAGAGACATCATAGTTTGTAAAGTTTAAAGACATCATAGTCTATGAGTTTAAGGACCTCATAGTCCATAAAGTTTAAGGACATCATAGTCCATGAGTTTAAGGACCTCATAGTCCATAAAGTTTAAACACATCATAGTCTGTAGCAGTTTAGAGACGTCATAGTCTGTGGGGTTCTGGTTTAACCAGTTTGGGGATGCGCCAAAAGTTATTGGTTATTGGGACTCTCTATCTCTCTGAAGACGTTGAAGGATTACAACGACATGTATCAGAGATATGAAGAGATGTACCCTTGAACCAATGTCCCGATTTGGGAAAATGGGATGAACATCAGTTTAGATGTCATCTGTTGGGAGCTTATTAGCTGTCTTTGAAACTGAGATCGGTTTTGGAGACCCTGAGCATGAGGGGGCTCAATTGATGGTCCTTGGAAAATTTGGTCTGAATCTGGCTAATGTTAGCCTTCCATAGTGTTCAATACTAACATATTTATTCAGCGCTCACGTGCTCCTACGTGAGGTGTTTGAAATAGTATTAAACACTAAAATTCTGAGGCGTTCATGTGGGGTCACGTGAGGCGCTTGAAATAGTGTTAAACTTCAAGAATTTGAAGAGCTGCTTCTTTGGGTTTATTCTTTTGTTCTTTTCTGAGCGGCAAGCGCTGCTGGGTCACGTGAGATCACGTGAAGCGACCCAAAAGTGGGAACTGCCTCCGATTTATTCCCTTTTTTGCTTTGTAAGTGCCAAGCATTACTATGGGGTCACGTGTGATCATGTGAGCCAATCTCGATTATTCTCTTTTGTTCATCACGGGCGCTCATGTGAGAGCACGTGATCAGCTGTTATCATATTGGGTGTCAATCCTTTTACGTGCATGGAGATCCTGAGTTTCGAGACTTTCAAGCCCATTGTTTTATGAGAGTTGGATTTTTAAGACTTAGTTTTTCTCTTAGGTTTGGGATCTGTATGACAGAATCTCCCCGATGAGAATTAAATTCTCAACTTGTGAGGAGATCTGCTTCTGCGAATCTTTTACCATAAGAGAGAACTAAGTTCTCATATGAAGGGTTAAATCCTTGTTTCATCAGAGGAATTAAATTCCTAGGAATTAAATTCCTACATACTTTTATGGGAGAATTAAATTCTCTGATCTTAGATCTCCCTCAAGGTTTTGGATCTGCATGGCAAAATTTCCCCGATGAGAATTAAATTCTCAACTTGTGGGGGGATCTGCTTCTGCAGATCTTAACCAGAGGAATAACTAAGTTCTTTTTAGAAGAGTTAAACTCTTATGGAGGTGAAAAAGAGATGAAATATTCTCTGAGTTTTGTTCCATCTCTTACCTCGGATTTTTCTTTTTGTTTTCTCTTTTTTTTAACTTGAAGTTTGTGAGGGGTTCTCTCTCTCTATTTCTGTCTTCTGAGAACTTAAAAAAAAACTTTTCTCCTTCTTTTTTCTCCCTCTGTATATCTCTGTTCTTATTTATAGAGGAAAGAAAAGAATCAATTTGTTTTAGAAAATCTCTCATTGAGAGATTTTGATTGATTTTCTAATCAACCAACATGATCTTTTAGATCACTTGGTGAATTTTATTCACCGTTGGATTTTTTAATCCGAGGACTTCTATTTTACAGAAGATATTTCTTTTGTTGTTCTTAGCAAGTTTAGGAAGGTATTTTCTTGCACAGAATTTTTTTGTAAATTGGTAATTTTTTATCGCCATTGGATTTTTAATCCAACGGCGCTCTGTTTTACAGAGCGTAATTTTTCTTGTTTAGAAAGATCCAAGGAAATACTTTCCAAATAAGGCTTTTGGTCCCTTTTAATTAGACTTTACTTCTATTGGTTCAGAAAGCATAGGAGTCTATCACGTGCAGCACGTGACCCCACGAAATTAAGCCCACCAAAAGGGGTCACGTGCTATCACGTGAGTGTTCTTTTGTCCAATTGTTTGCTTTATTCAGACGCCTATATACTTCGTCTATAGAGGTCACGTGTCTGCACGTGAGGCCCAGTTTTAGCTTAGTTTTGTCAAGCGCAGCGCCTATCACGTGTGGGCGCGTGATGCTCTATTTGGGGACCTTTTTCCTTTTATTTATTTATTTATTTATTTTCCGTAAGGGAACAGAAGGATATTAAGATAACAGAGAACCAGTATGGGTTCATACCTGGACGATCGACGACAGAGCCTATTCATTTGCTTTGTCAACTTGTCGAGCGTTTTCGAGGGAGGAGAAATGATTTGCATATGATATTTATTGATTTAGAGAAAGCGTACGACAAAATACTTAGAGAGGTATTATGGGGCACAATGATGAGGAAGGGGGTCCCCGTCAAGTACATTGATATAATCAAGGATATGTATGATGGAGTAGTGGAAAATATCAGAACTTACGGCGCCTAACGAGTGATTTTCCGATTACAATTGGTTTTACATCAAGGATCTGCATTACATCCATTCTTATTTACCATCGTGATAGATGAGCTTACTAGAACTGTCTAAAATGAGATACCTTGGTGTATATTATTCGCCGATGATATTGTTCTTGTAAATGAGACGAAAGCGGAGGTTAATGCCGAATTGGAGTTATGGAGACAAACATTGGAATCTCGGGGGTTCAGATTGAACAGGTCCAAGACAGCATATATGCATTGCAAATTTAGCAAACAGAGAAGTCGAGACTACATTGGTATAACACTGGAAGGACAAAAGATATCACCGAGCGATCAATTTAGATATCTAGGTTCCATCATCCAAAAGGATAGGGAGATCGATAACGATGCTAATCAAAGGATCCAAGCTGGTTGGTTGAAATGGAGGAGTGCAACAGAGATTTTGTGCGATCGCAACTTTCCGTTAAGCTTGAAGGAAGTTTTATCGGAGCGTTATTCAGTCTGTCTTATTATATGGTATAGAATGCTGGGTTTCTATGAAGTATCATACACAGAAGATGTACGTAGCGGAGATGCGCATGCTTCGTTGGATATGTGGTAACACTAGAAAAGATAATGTGCGAAATGAGAATATTCGTGCAAAAGTTGGTGTAGCACCTGTGGAAGAGAAGATGTGGAAAAACCGGTTAAGATGATTTGACCATGTGCGACGCAAACCTATGGAAGTACCGGTTTCGACGAATGGATACTATCGATATAGGCAATGTCGAAAGGGCAAAAGGGAGACCGAAGAAAACATGGATGTGGATGATACGAAAAGATATGGTTGACAAAGGCCTCAATGAAAGTATATTGTTCGATAGAAGTGAGTGGAGGCGGAGGATTCATGTGCTGGACCCGGCGTGATTCTCACATTGGTTCATATAGCCTACCCCATATGCTTGAGATAAAAGGCTCAGCTCTTGTTTTTAGGTATCTTTTCCATTTTATGAGTGGACTGGATACGTCGGTTACTCATTAGAATTTTTTTTTCATGGAAGAGACTTTTTTATCATGCAATGTATCATTTTTTTTTTGCGAAACGGGATTATATGTTTCAGTTCGCATAATATGATTTTAGCAATATTTATATGAATTTTTTTGGCCTACTTAAAAAACCAATATCAGGCTAAAAGTATCCAAACAGCTATTTTTCCCCAAAATAAAAATAAAAATGCAATACAATATCTGTTGGTCCAAATTCTTTCTGTTTTGTTTTGATTTTTACAAAACAAACAAAAAGTTTTTGTTGACAATTGACAAAGGATAACTTGTGGCAGAAATGCAAAAATGATCACAAAATGCTGCTCATAAATATGTTTTCCAACTCCCTCTCTCCCTTTTTAAAGCACCTCCAAATTAGCAACCATTAATAGCAATAATAATAACCTAACCACCAAGAAACCAAAAAAGGAACAAAATAAAAAATAAAAAATATAATCCCCAACTCCTTTGTATTTCCAAATACAATCCCCTAATCCATTTTACCAGGCAATTAATTTTCATCCATCCAGTGTCCAAATTAGTCATTAGAGGACGCATTGACCACTTTACCCTTCTCGTCATCGCCACCATTCATCAGCACATGGCCACCTCTTCAGCTTCAATTCCTTAGTTCGTGATCTCCTTTGAGATTTTTTTTGTACGGTAATAAGGATTTGGGAGGTAAAGACAAACGTAAGGAAATGAAGAGGAGACTGTGTTGATATAACCAGTATAAGATTTATGATCTTATTTGGAAATATAAAGTTTTGAAGGCCTGATTTAAAAACACATTTGGACACTGTATGTTTGGAAAAAACCAGAGACAAAATAAACAAAAGGAAATTTGGACAAGAAAAAGAAGACAACGTTAAATAACTGACACCCATGTGTGGGTTGTTCCAAATCTCACAAATTTCACTTTTTGATTCTCTCTCTCTCTCATTCCTTTCTTTTTATAAATTTCTTCTTCGGCATTAAATAGTGTGAGAACCCATTCCCATTTTGTCATTGCTCGAAGAAGAAGAAGAAGAAGAAGAAGAAGAAGGTAAAAATAATCATAACAATAATAATATTAACTGCCACCATTGTTATCTTACAGTTATGGATCAATTATTTTATCTTTCGGGCATCTTTTCCATTAATTATACATTTTTCCAAGAGTTGGGTTCCTTTTCTTTTCCTTTGAGTTGAAGGCAGCCTGCTTTTGCTAGAAGAAAGCAGAAAAAGAGAGAGCGAGCGAGAGAGAGATGCTTTGTTCTTTTCCTTCCTTTTTATTATTCAATTAATGGGCTGTCTCCAATTTATCATTATTTTTATCTGAACTAAATTTTTGTATCTGGGTTTTGTTGAAAATTAAGTGTTGGCTTTGTTGAAGTGAAGAAAGTGACTGATATTTGTGGGTTTTTCCTCTTCTTTGTTTTTGTTTTATTTTTTGGCTAAGAGTTGGGTTTGAACAAGGAAGGAGAGAGAGAGAAATGGCTGTTGGTGGAGCTCCAGCACCAAAGCAAGATGAGTTGCAGCCACATCCGGTGAAAGATCAGCTCCCAAATGTCTTCTACTGCATCACTAGCCCTCCTCCATGGCGTAAGATTTTTGTTTTCTTAATTTTTTGTGGTTCATTTTGTAGTTTTATGTTGGCCCTTTTAAAATTTTGTTCCATTTTGTTGCTAGTTGAAAGTTTGAGATCTAAGATGGCTGTGTTGTGTTTGCTCTTGCTGAAATTCATATTTAGCCACTGATTTGCTCTAATTGTAGATTTGATAGTTCAATCTCAATTTTTAAGCATAATTTTGTTTTCCTTTCTTCTAATTCGTCTGATTTAACTTCATATTGTGCATTTGGCTAAATTGTTAAGCAACCATACTCATCTCAGTTAATCTCTGATGCTACCCTTTTGTATAACTCGACAATTACTGTGATGGAAAACATTTTAAATATGATTGCAATCTTCATGTCGATTCCTTTAATGTGATATCGATTTTGATTGCAGCGGAGGCCATTCTCTTGGGTTTCCAGCATTACCTGGTTATGCTCGGAACCACGGTTATCATTCCCACCGCGCTTGTTCCTCAAATGGGCGGAGGCAATGTAAGTAAATTATCGAATTATGATTTGTAATTGTTACATTCGTTATCATGTGATGAACTTTTCAAAATTCTTATAGGACGAGAAAGCTCGGGTAATTCAAACTTTGCTCTTCGTTGCCGGTATAAATACTTTCCTTCAAACCTTGTTCGGGACTCGTCTGCCAGCTGTGATCGGTGGGTCCTACACTTTCGTCGTGCCTACCATTTCGATCATCTTGGCCGGTCGGTACAGTGACATCGTGGAGCCTCATGAGGTTGTGAATAAAGATTTACTCTCATATTTTACTGTCTTATAATTGTTTGGATTTTGATCATTCGATTTCATTCCAGAAATTTCTACACATCATGCGTGGAACACAAGGGGCTCTTATTGTAGCTTCGACACTTCAAATTATCGTTGGTTTCAGTGGGCTTTGGCGCAATGTCACCAGGTTTGATATATATATATATTCCATCTTACAGCTTCGTAATTTTTAAGAAACTATTTATAAATTTATTTGTTTGATTCTTTTGTACAATTCAGGTTTCTGAGTCCACTAGCAGCTGTTCCTCTAATGGCGCTTGCCGGTTTTGGTCTCTATGAGCTTGGCTTTCCTGGGGTAAGATTTTTTTGGGGGTAAATTTCATAAAACACCATCGAACTTTCAAGGTTTTTGAGATTGCACCATCAAACTTTAAAAATGTCATAAACCACCACTTGAAGGGTATTTTTGTAAGGGTATTTCCCCCAAAAATGTCATATTCATTTCATTTTGGGCTATGCAATTCACTTACAAGATCATTTCGAGTAATTTAACCCGCTTATTTCTTAAACGAGTTAAAGAAATCAATATTTTCATACAATATTACTATTTTAATGGCTCCATGGCATTATTAAAGTTCAATGGTGCTATCTCAAAATCCCTAAAAGTTTGATGGTGGCTTTCCAGGGTTAAGAATTTTTTTTAACCATCTTTATACATTTTTTAAAGAATCGTTGATACAGTCGGTGTTACCCTAGCCGGATTAAATATTTCATTGATAATATGAAATAAGAAGAGATACAAAGTACAACTCAGAGTATACAAAAAAATAAATATAACTTCACCCCCTCTTATTGAAGAAAAAAATATTATAAAAATAAAAGTAAATTCCACAATGACTTGCATTTCTCAATTGTCAACAACCAAGGCAAAATATCAACACATTTAACACTTTTCCATTCCACAATGGCTTCGGTTGTCAACAACAAAGGCAGAATATCAACCGACATTAACACTTGACCTTTTTGAATCACTTGTCGAAAATTCCGGCAAAGTTGTTGTTTTCAATGGAGGATGGACAGAGAAGAAGAATTCTTAACCATCTATAGGCTTGTTGTTATCATATGCAAGTTTATGTTGGGGATCTTTGATAGTTATTTGTTTGTATCATTACGAGTGTCGCTTTTCGGCCATATATATTATCTGCTCGCCATCGGCTTACATTTTCTTTTCCGACCCAGGTTGCTAAGTGTATTGAGATCGGGCTTCCACAGATAATTGTGTTGCTAATTTTTTCACAGGTATTGATGAGGTTTGATAAAATTCACTAAACTACCTAAATATAGTAACATCATGTTTATTTAAACCTACTTTTTCCTTACAGTATATACCCCATGCAATACATTCAGACAAACCAGTATTCGATCGATTTGCAGTGATATTTTCAGTAGCAATTGTGTGGCTTTATGCATATTTTCTCACACTCGGCGGTGCATATAAGAACGCAGCCCCAAAAACACAATTGCATTGTCGTGTTGATCGTGCTGGCCTCGTCAGTGCAGCTCCTTGGTTTGTCCTGTACCTCGACATGTCTGTTCTTTGGAACTTAGAAAATTGGAAAGATTTGATTATGCTTAATGTCTGTTTTGTAGGATAAGAGTTCCATATCCTTTTCAATGGGGAGCCCCAACTTTTGATGCTGGGGAAGCGTTTGCAATGATGGCTGCTGCATTTGTTGGTCTTGTAGAGGTTTGATTTTCTTCCTTCCCCCCCCCCCCCCCCCCCCCCTTTTAAGGACCAAAAACAAATGAAAGAATTAGATTGCGCTTAACACCCTTCATTTATAGCTAAAAACCCTCAACTGACTTATTAGCACTGATGCCACCACTCTGGTGTTTACAATCTTAAGTAATTTTTTTCGGTTGTGTTGCAGTCCACCGGTACTTTAATTGCTGTTTCAAGATCTGCAAGTGCCACGCCAATGCCTCCATCGGTTCTAAGTCGCGGCATTGGTTGGCAGGTACTATGTTTTTAAAATTTCTCTCTTCGTTCCCGCATTATCAGCTTCTTTTTTTCCTAATCTACTCATATCGTAATTGTTTACTGTTGGATCCAGGGGATTGGTATTTTGTTGGATGGGTTATTTGGAACAGCAAGTGGGTCCACCGTGTCGGTGTAAGTTTAACCTTGAAACTTAATCTGCAGGATGTTCATGGTCGAAAGGCATAATTTCTTCTGTTGGCTGAAATTTGTTTCATATTCTACAGTGAAAATGCGGGTTTACTAGCTCTTACACGTGTAGGAAGCCGAAGAGTTGTTCAAATCTCTGCAGGGTTTATGATTTTCTTTTCTATTCTGGGTATGTCAATAGTAGCCAATGCGTCTTTGTTCTTGAATCTAATTTCCGATTCAATATAAAAAAAAAATTGTCGAAATGGTAAATGAGTAACATAACTTTCACATAGTTTCACTTTATTTGATGTGAGCTATAACTAACAGGCAACTTGCCTTGTAGAAATTTGCTAGAATGCAAAACTAGGAACCAAAAGTTAATAAATCGGGCATGTCGCCATTACTTAGAATATAGCACTAATAGGTAGTCATTTTCACAAGGTTTCACTAAATTCATGAACTTGAATTTTTATTGTGAAAATAAAGGATTATGAGTAATTTGAAGGTCCTGCGTCAATTTCAGGTAAATTTGGAGCAGTTTTCGCGTCCATTCCCGCGCCTATCATCGCAGCATTGTACTGTCTTTTCTTTGCATATGTTGGTAAGTATTTTATTGCTAGAAAAGATCATCCTTGTCTAGTTGCTATATCTATAATTTACTTGATTGCCAGCTTCTATAGTATATTTGCTTAATCTTGCGGCTATCGATATTGTGGAATACTCATTACATAAGTTGAATGTACAGGTTCTGTGGGCCTCAGTTTCCTGCAATTCTGCAACCTGAATAGCTTCAGAACAAAGTTCATCTTAGGGTTTTCACTCTTCATGGGCATATCGGTTCCTCAATACTTCAACGAATACACTTCTGTTGCAGGTTACGGCCCAGTTCATACAGGTGCACGCTGGGTAAGCAGACATTCTACAATCAACATTGATATTTCAATTCGTTATACCTTATCTTTGGGGGTTTTCGCGAATATGTAAATTACCTTAATTTTACTAAAAAAATATTACACGACACAAATATTAGATGGGGTTTCATCCAATTCTCTACCCATTCAAAAATTATGAAATATAAAACCCTTAGAATCCTGATCTTTTTCAAGTGAATTTCGAAGTTGTCGCAGAATTTTTTTGGGGTTGGGTTTGAGCGGGTTTCAGGTCAACCCGGTTCAAATAACACCCCTACTTTAAGTGTTATCGCCTTAGAACTGATTACAATATAATTTGTTTCCTCTACAGTTTAATGATATCATCAACGTGATATTCTCATCGAAACCATTTGTAGCGGGCTTTGTAGCTTTCTTCCTCGACAACACCCTCAACAAGCACGACAACCAAACGAGGAAAGATAGAGGTTATCATTGGTGGGACAAGTTCCGGTCCTTTAAGACCGATGTAAGGAGTGAGGAATTCTACTCCTTGCCCTTCAATCTCAATAAGTTTTTCCCATCTGTGTGAGCTCGCAGGTTCGGCAATGTGCAAGTCTCAAGAAAAAAAAGAGAAGAAACTAATGGACCTATCAGCTACATTCATTATATGGTTAATTTGTATATTTCTATAGGCGAAATAGGATTCAAGTAGCAAAGATGTTTTGTTGTTGATTTGCTGTGATGCATATATCTATCCAGACATATTTCTATCGTGTCATAAACTTTTCGGACTTCGTCTGATTGATTTTGGTTCTTGTACTCATGGCTAGTGCTTCGCTCTTTGAACTCGAATGTTGCTTGATGTATGAGCGCATGAAGCAAAATTGACAAGGACATTGTTCATCTGTTTTTCTATTTCTTTGATTTAGTCCACTTCCATGTTTCTCAAAGTGATTTTATTTCATTTGTTCTTCGAAAAAGTTTGCTCAAGTGTTTCATGAAGTGCTGTAATTCTTAGATGTATAAAGCTATTCCATGAAATTTCGTGTTTCATGAAGTGCATTGATTCTTAGATGTACAAATCTATTTGGCGATATTTGTAATGTTGGGTGTAAATGCCATTAACTATTCCCGTTTTCACTAATATATCTTGAATTGTTTATACTACAGTAAAACTTCTTAAACTATGGTTTTCTAGGAAATTTTTATCATTAAAATACCCTCAAAAGTAGCAGTTGAGGTATTTTACTGTGATGAGAAATCTTTAACGTATTTTCATGAAAAACTGCAATGGTTGAAGGTATCGTTGTGTAATTTACCCTTGTAATGTTTGATGTACCCTGTTTGTTA
The DNA here is from genome assembly GCA_030015575.1 of Agapanthus africanus. Lineage (NCBI taxonomy): Eukaryota > Viridiplantae > Streptophyta > Magnoliopsida > Asparagales > Amaryllidaceae > Agapanthus > Agapanthus africanus. The sequence goes on from JASDDO010000014.1 coordinate 672,002,585, forward strand.
CTCTAGGCTTGATATGTGCTTAAATGAAGCACAGGCATTAATACTTGGCACCTCAAATGATAATGTACATAAATCAATCCTCAATCCTCATGATGTTGATAAGTTCATAGTAATCTTAAGTAATTTATTACAGATAACAATATTATCTTGAATAGAAATGCTTTAAAAATACTGTTTCTCTATAGGAAAAAACTTATATCTACTATTATAATTAGAACCAAGATGTTCATGTGTTCTCATTATATATATATATATATATATATATAAATAAGGGGATTTCTTTCTATAGTGTTCAGAAATTACACCCTCCATGATTTTTTCCAACGGTTAGCATTTATCATCTTCATCTTTATCATCTAAGATGTAGATACACCAAATTTTATATGATTCTACCACTTTTCACCGTTAATTTAGTGGATGCAAAATTAACCGTCGATAGAACTTTTTACATTGCTAATTCAACAGTGAAAAGATAGTAGAATCATATGAAATTTGGTGCATCCACATCTTAGATGATAATGATGGATGCCGGTCGTCAAATAAACTATTAAATGATTGATTTTCATTGACGCCATAGGAGAAAATTCTAACCAACGTAGTTATGTCCTGTCGATAATTACTCCATTTGTCCTTCATGCATGGATAAAGTAAGGATGGTTTTTGTCATTTACAAGAAACGAGAAAGTGAAAAATCTTGTAAAAATCCTATGAGATCTTCTCTCTTCTTGTATTAATCAATTGCCTCATTAATTTCAAGATCCTTTACCTTCTCTTTTCTTGAAAATGACAAAATATACCCTTAATTTATGCATGAATGAGAACAAATGAAGTAATTATCCACATGATAAAACTAAGCTGATTATGCAATGTTAGCATCACCCATATATACAGGGAAGTGTTCAATTGCAAACCGGTCCGTGTTTTTTAAAAACGGGAACTCTCGGTCTACGGCATATTTTAACGATCTGATCCGTTCAAGTTGATCACAGTACCCTTAAATGTATGTGTATGAAAAATCAAAAGATTTGAAAACCTCTAACCTATACATCGATGGGTGTAAAAACGAACGTCATTCGATAATGCAACATAAATTTCATCCGATGTATAGGTTAGAGGTTTTCAAATCCTTTGATTTTTCATACACATACATTTGAGTGATATGAGCGATCCAACGCAAACCGATTCGCGTTCTTTAAAAACAAGAACTCTCGGTCCACAGCATATTTTAACGATCCGAACCGTTCAAGTGACCACCCTACTTTCAAATGTATGCGTATGAAAAATCAAAGGGTCTGAAGACTTATAACCTATGCATCAAATGAGTGCAAAATGAACGTCTTTCAATATGGTAACATAAACTCCATCCGCTGCATAGATTAAAGATCTTCAAATCCTTTGATTTTTCATACACATATATTTGAGGATAGGATGATCAATTTGAATCGTTCGGATCGTTTAAATATATTATGGATCAAGAGTTCCCGTTTTAAAAAAATACGGACCGGTTTGCAATAGATCACTCCTCACGCACGCATGGAGGAAAGGTGCCAATGAGGGAATTTCCTCCTACGGCGTCGAAAAAATACGCTCTCCAAGAATTTTTTCAACGATCGTCACCCGTCATCATCATCTAAGACGTGGATACACCAAATTTCACGTATTTCCACCACTTTTCACCGTTGATTTAGTGGGTGCAAAATTAACGGTTTGTCGACAATAGAACTTTTTGCATTGCTAACTCAACTGTGAAAAAATGATGGAATCGCATGAAATTTGGTGTATCCACATCTTACATGATAAAGATGATGATGAAGGATGCCGATTGTCGAAAAAAAATCGTGGAGGGTATATTTTTTCGACGCCATAGGGAGAAATTCTATGCCATGCGCTTCACTCGTTCAACGGAAGCTCCTATCGTTCATGGTTTTCCGGTATGAACCACTCACTTGTTTTTTTTGCATTGCTAATTCAACGGTGAAAAAATGATGGAATCACATGAGATTTGGTGTATCCACATCTTACATGACAAAGATGATGATGAAGGATGGCGGTTGTCGAAAAAAAATCGTGGAGGGTATAATTTTTCAACACCATAGAAAGAAACTCTATGCCATGACACCTTCCCTCCGTCATCCCTCTCATGTGTGCGTATTCCAAAAAAAATATTTCTGAAATATGAGAAAATTGCTCCACCCTTCCGAGTGGTACCCAACATATCCATGTTTCTCTTGGAAAAATGAAAACAATTTGATGGGTTTCATCGTTTCATCTATGGACAAGAGTTGCAGCTCCTGTGGACAGCAGAGGACTGCAATGGCACTGGCGGAGGAGGAAGGTGGGTAGGGTTTGGACTGAAGAAGATATGGATGGTTTTGAGATTTTTTTGTGCTTTTGGTGACGCGGCGATATTAATTATGGTGTTGACATGGCGATGACTGCCACCGTTAGTTATTGTAGGTTCTTATAATTTAGAATCTGTCCGGTAATTTCTTAAGATTTATCCAAACCTTTTGAGAGTTTAGTGGTCTTTTATAGCATATATTAATATTCTTTTGAAAAAAATGCTTTTCAAAAGAATTTTTTATAGGGAAAAAAACATGGACCTGTATTATAATCAGAACCAAAGATGTCCATGTGTTCCTTTTTTCTCTCTAGAAATTATATGAATTTTTCTTTGAAATATGAGAAAATTGCTCCACCCTTCCAAGTGGTCCCCACCATATCCATGTTTCCTCTGGGAAAAAGAAAAAGAAAACTCAATATTCCGGCTCCATCTTTTCAAATGTCTAAACTATAAGTTTATTTATTTTTTAACAAAATATACACATCAAGGGTGCTAAAACAAAGGGGCAGGCTCTATCAAGAGAACTGCTTTTTCAAATTCCGAATAACCCTGCTTTTAAAAGTTCATATCCAAACCACGGAATTCGCAGATTGATAGCTAAGGGTTGCAAAACTATAACAATGTGCCGAGAACAACGAAACTTCAATCGAATTTCTTTTATGAATCAAATGAAGGTGACGGCGGCGGCGAATGTGGAATGTTTCACGTCCAAATGTAAAGTCTATGTTCACGAATATCAAACCAATCAACAAATTTGGAAGCAAAGAGTTTGTGATACCTAGAGACTCCCTAGATCCTTAGCTTGAAATAAGCTCGAAAAATTAACCTAAAAAACCTAGCATCAATGAGCAACAAAGCTTTTGGTTCAAGCATACATGGTTAGATTCAAGAACCTCAAATTTAGGCTTGATTAATGATAGGGAGTCTAAAATCTAAACTCTTAACTGATTGATATGACATCAATCTAAAGTCCAAATGTTGAGCCGAATGTGATAACATATGCCCCTACAACCCTAGATCATGCGATTGAATATTTTGTGCTCCAGATTTAAGGAATGCAACAGATATGATAACATAGTTTATACTATTATGGTCAAAATATGTGCACTGATAACAGAAGTTTACTCAGCAAAATATACAATTGACATCAATAGATAGTCTAGTTACTAGGGATGTAGATGGATTAGATGCGAAGCGGATATAGATCTTACCATATCTGTATCCGGTAGTCATACGACATATTCGAATGATATAAATAGTTATCGGAAACGAAAATTACTATCCGTATATGGTAAAAGTCTGATACAGATTCGGATAAGCAGAAAATATTTGGAAGACGTATACACGATAAAATCAAACATTACTACTTTACATCAAATATGGATACGAAACAGATATACGCGTTACCATATCCATAGTTGACGGATGTGGACACGGATAGCTGTCGGTAATAAAAGTTACTATCCGCATTTGATAAAAACAGAAATGGATACAGGGCTCGGCCTGGATTATTCGAATGTGTACATCCCAACTCAAAAACTATCACTACAAGCTAAAGTAGTGATCACATGAGCTAATTTTCGTTGACGTACGATCACATGAGCTAATTCATCTTGAAATCACAAGTTTGTTCAAAATACTTTGCAGCAAACCAGACAATGGATAAAAAACTAATACCTAATTACTAATTAAGCTTGGCCAGAAGTGAGACAAAACCTGAACTTATGCAATTCTAGTCAAAATAAATATAACAACGCGCATCGATGCTTGTTCCTAAAGCAACCACACTGTATGTTTAATATATCTTACTGGTTACTAATACTAGTATATTAAGACCTAGTGATTTATAATAAAGTTCGGTACCTAGGGCTATTGTTTGAACCAAGAAAGCTCATGAGATCGGCCCCTAATCTAACGATGCTTATTCCCTGCACTTCACGGTCCCATTTAATGGCTAAGGACTTAAAAAAGGAACACATTTTGATCCGTAAGGTGAGCATTATATCCTTATTTCCTTAATGTATCACCTGAGCTCATGCAAATACATTTCTACGGGGACAAGGTGCCGTGATTTTATCTACTGAACTCGCCTACAGAGATTATTCGCCATAAAAAAACGCGACGAAAGATGGTCAATCCACTACATATATAATATCACTGTAGACACATTGTAGTCATAATGAAAACTTAAACTGTGTTTTTGTCCCTGCACAGTTCTATAGGTAACCTTATAAAAACCCTCCCTTGTTCAGAATTGTTTTTATTAGTAAGGAGAGAATTTTAGGGAAATCTAATGGATGAATTAGCTAGACTCTAATTCCCCTCTTATAAAGGCAAAATCCATTATGCAGTTACATCCCTATTATTTTTCTATTACATAATAATCTCATATATAATACGGGTTATCCTTAATAAGAACCCTTCAAGCTGAAGCATACATATCAAACATACCAGCTTGTTACAAAGAAAATGCACTCTATTCTTTTTCAGGGGCTTTGTGAATAAATCTACCAGCTCATGTGCCGATTGAACATAGTAGGCAACAGCAACTCCGTCTTCAACTTTCTCTCTTACAAAATGATAATCCACTTCCATATGTTTTGTTCGCTCATGAAATACGGAATTGGAGGCAATATAAATTGCAACCTTATTATCGCAATATAGCCGTATAGGTAGAGCGGGCTCAAAGCCAAGCTCTTCAAGTAGAAAACGAATCCACACAAGCTCACAGATGGTATTTGCCATGGCTCGATACTCTGACGTGGCACTAGAGCATGACACAATGATTTGTTTCTTGCTTTTCCAAGAGACCAAGTTACCTTCCACAAATACACAGTACCCTGTAGTAGATCTGCGATCGGATGGAGAATCAACCTAATCTACATCCGTAAAGCCCGCAACTCTCAAATGATCATGGTCCGAGTACAGTGGGCCTTTTCCTAAAGCATTCTTTAAATAGCGAAGTATGCGAATCACCTCATCCTAATAAGTCACTCGAGGATCAGCCATGAATTGGCTCACAACACTAACGAGATAAGAAATATTCGATCGAACGATGGTGAGGTAATTCAATTTGCCAACCAACAGTTGGTATCTTCCAGGATCATCAATCGAGTCCCCTTATCTCGGAAGAAGTTTAGTAATCGAATCCATTAGAGCCTCGATGGGTTTGCATCCTAACGTCCCAGCTTCAATCAGCATATCCAGCACATGCTTTCGATGTGAGATGTAGATGCCCTCTTTCGACCGGAGAACCTCAATGCCCAAAAAATACTTAAAGCTCCCAAGATTTTTAGTTTGAAACTTCGTTTGCAGGTGGTGCTTGAGCTGTGCAATACCGGCTGCATCATCACCAATAATCACTATATCATCAACATATACCACCAAAATAATGCGAACGCCATTTGATTGATTACGGTAGCACCGAATGATCATGGGCATACCGTTTGAGTCCAAACGAGCTTGCGACCTCGATAAATTTTCCAAACAACACTCGAGGAGACTGTTTCAAGCTATACAAAGATTTCTTCAAACGGCAAACCAAACCAGGATCCAGCAACAAAACCAGATGGTTGCTCCATATAAACTTCTTCAACCAATGAGCCATGGAGAAAGACGTTCTTCACATCAAGCTGATGACGCGGCCAATGATAAATAGCCACAAAAGACATAAGAAGACACACAGAAATCATCTCGGCCACCGGAGAGAAGGTCTCCTCATAATCAATGCCATAAGTTTGGAAATACCCTTTGACAATCAACCGTGCCTTCAACCGAAAGAGTGTCCCATCAGGGTTGAGCTTCACAGTGTATACCCAACGACACCCTATAGCCTTCTTGCCAGTTGGAAGAGAAACCGAATCCCATGTTTGATTCAGTTTAAGAGCAAGCATCTCATCAATCATAGCATCGGTCCACTCTTTATGAGACAAAGCATCCGAAAGAGACTTGGACAGAGCACGAGAGTCGAGCGAGAAGATAAATGCTCGATATGTCGAAGATAGATAAGATGTGGCCACATGGTGAGCTATAGGGTGAGAAGTGCAGCTCCGGGTGCTTTTCCGTAATGCAATAGGGAGATCAAGATCAATCTCCGACGGAGCTTGAGACTCAGGGAGATTAGCCACAAGAGGCAGAGGCTTAGGAGTTGTACAAGTCCGACGAGCATATACCCTGATAACCGGTGGTGTAGGGTCCAACAGTGGGGAATCAGGAGTGGGAGTTGGTTCAATAGGAACGATGTGTGACCTCCAACACAGAAGGTGGAGAATCAACTAATTTCGATGAGATGGATGAAAAATATGACGAGTCCACAGGAAAATCAGTATCCATGTCTACAATGGTGTGAGATGTAAAAAAGTAAAGGACGGACTCATGAAAAGTTATGTCAGCCAAAATAAAACGATGACGTAAAACTGGACTATAACAGCGATATCTCTTTTGAGTCCGAGAATACCCAAGGAAGATGCATTTAATGGCCTTAGGATCAAGTTTCGAACTCCAGGGTTGTAGATCATGGACAAAACACACAGATGCAAAAATTTGTGGAGGGACGGGAAAAGAAACCTCCGATGAAAACAATAAAGAATGAGAAATCTGTCCATCAAGGACAGAAGAGGGCATTCTATTGATCAAGAAACTAACAGTAAGAACCACATCCCCCAAAATGATTTAGGCACTCACATATGAAACAAAAGAGTACGAGTGACCTCTAATAAATGCATATTCTTTCTTTTAACCACCCCATTCTGTTCGGGGTATAAGGATAAGAAGACGCATGGATAATGCCAAGCTGCGTCATATATGTTTTAAAAGGTGTAGCAAAATATTTCTTTGCATTATCACTCCGCAACATACTCACAGTGACACCAAATTAAGTCTTAACCTCAAAACAAAAATTTTGAAAATGCAAAAAACACTTCGGTTCTAGATTTAATTAAATAAAGCCATGTGACGCGAGAAAAATCATCAATAAAAGTCACAAAGTAGCGGAAACCACCTTAGGCAACAACGAGGCATAGCCCCCAAATATCAGAATGCACTAAAGAAAAAAGTTTTTCAGCTCTCTTATGACTATAAGATGGACAGCTAGAACAATGATGCTTAGCCAGCCCACAAGACTCACTCTAAACTAGATAAAGAACCAAAAGAGGGAACAATTCTCTTCAAGGTCTGTAAAAATGAATGACCAAACCGGCCGTGAGCATCAAAAGGAAATGTGGATACTGTTGAACAGGCTACAAAGCGTGGATGCTCATCGAGATGGTACAGCCTCATCAACTACAGTTCCTGTACCAATCCTCCGCCTCATCCCAACCTCTTGAAAAACACATCCACCAGAAAAGAAAGTTGCGTCACAATTTAAATCTCGGGTTAACTGTCTTATAGAAAGTAAATTGAATGGAAAAGCAGGTAAATATAAGACGGTGGAGAGAGGTAGCTGTGCTGTGGCAAGAACATAGCCCACACCCTCAATGGCTGAGGTAGTGCCATTCGCTAAGGTCACTGGGGTGCACCCAGGCCGTAGCCGATATGAAGACAATGTGTCTCTCCTGTCATGTGATCGGTTGCACCTGTATCGATCGCCTAAGGACGAGTAATAAAAGTTGTATGGTTACCTCCCGTAGCCCTCTGAGTAAATGAAGGCGGAAGCACAGGGTGTAGTCAAACCAGTCGAGCTGCTACAGACAGACGAAATAACAAGCCTCAATCGAGCATTCTCCTCCTCCAAGGCTTTTTTGGAACTCTCAGACGACGCTGAGTCTGACGAAGTGATAGAGGATACAGAGGACGTCCCAACTTGTGCACAAGTGGCGGGACGAGACGGTTAAGATCCTCTGAGGAAGCCTCCCATTCAGTTTCCAGCAGGTGTTGCGAATATGCCCCTCTTGACGACGATAATCGCAGAAACGGGGCTCTCCACAGCCTCTACCCCCAGCTCTGCCTCCAAAACGAAATGCTCCCCCTCTCCCCCGTGAAAGATAGGAAGCAGGAACAGAAGAACTCTCTGGCCTAATCAGGGCATTATGCTCGTCAAATGCTGTCCTCTGTTCATTGGTGATCTCAAACGGGAAAATCTGATGGAGCGTATGATATGTAGTAGCAAAAATAATATCTGGCTTCCCGAGCAAGGCCAGGCGAACTGACTGGTAGTCGGGTCGTAGCCCCCAATAAAGATAATCAGCAAAAGGGACTCATGTCGCTTCCTCATCTCCTCAACATCGCTGGTAATAAGGAATATCTTCAAGACGAGCTGAGCTAGACGCGAGAACTCCGAATAATACTGATACAGCGATCGAGTTCTCTGCTAGATCTTGTACAGCTGATGTATCAGATCATATGCCTTCGAGAGGCTCTGCTGTGAAGAATAAAGTTCGTGAAGCTTAACCCAAATAGCCTTCACGGACCCCAAGTGAACGAGGTCGTCTATAATGCGGCGATCCATGGAACTCAGCATAAGATGGCTTAATTGTGCATCGTCAGCCTCCCAATCATCGGTAACAAGGTCAGGAGGAGGCTTCGTCAAGTGTGCATCTTTCCTCCGTCCCTTCACATAGCGCTCCACCATGAGCTTCCAACTATGAAAATTGTTATCAAGTTTGAATTCCACCATCTTGGTGGCTACAACACTCGTTGTCGAGAGACCCCTTCTTTAGTCTCCATCACCAAACTGCATGATAAGAATTACTCTAACTCAATCAAACTCAAAATCCACACAAACCAACAAACCCCTCAACAAGCTCGGATAATCATCTCCGAGAGCACAAGCCCCTCGACAACGTACTCATCACGACAATCCATCAAAAATTCAAAAAAACTCTAAACAAACTCTAAACAAACTCTCAAGAAATCAAGAACTCATCCAAAAAGATAAACCAAACAACTAAAGAAATCACCTTAACTCTCTATACTCAGCTGAAGGAATCAAGAACCATCGAGTCAATTCAAATCGAGGCAAGAAGGGGACCAGTTCAGATCTGCGATGACAACCACAAGGAGATCAAGCGAGGACCTGCGATCGATCAAGGGAGCATGGGTCGAGCAGGGTGCGACGAGGCGATGGAGACTGTGACTACGAGCAAACAGGAGATGGCGACTGCGAGCAAGGCGAGGTGATGGCGATTGTGAGCGAGGCGAGGCAAAGGAGATAGCGATAGAAATCCATGGCGTCAATGGAGGCAACAATGGCGTCGACGTGGTTGGTTGTGGCAGGGACGTGGTGGAGATAGGCTAGGGCTTGTTTGATGGATGGCCAGGATTTGATCACCAAATCTAAACGTTTTAGATTTGACCTGATACCATATTTTTATTATTGAGGAGAAAGAGATAATTTTAGGAAAATGTAATGGGTGAATTAGCTAGGCTCTAATTCCCCTATTTATATAGGCAAAAACCATTATGCAGTTACATCCCTATTATTTATCTATTACATAATAATCCCGTGTATAATACGGGTTATTCTTAACAAGAACCAACAGAACAAGTCATTGACAAATATTAAATAACCAACAACAAACAGAACCTTATCAAGTTGGTCGAAGGATGCTTTCAAGCACTCCTTCACCTTCTCTTCATAATATTCTCCATCTCAGAGAGAACGAGAGACAATGGGAAATTGCCAGACAGCAGAAGCAGAAACAGTAGTGATCCAACACCCAGGTTCTAAAGGCAAAGCAGAAAGACTCTACCGGCCTATGACTGCAGAGCAGGTGATGAAGAGCAACCCCGGCCACCACGTCACACTCTGCATCGCCACCAAAGAGCCAAAGCAGCATGTAAAGCTTCTGAAGCCCAACGACGTGCTCTTGATTGGCCAAGTTTATCACCTTATCCCCTCCAAAGGTACTGAAATTGATTTCATTTCGTGATGGTACTTCTCAATGCATGTTAAGATAAATCAAACACCGAATTCTGCATGCAGAGGTGAGTAGAGCGATGAAAGCGAAGAAGCTTGAAAAGATTAAGACAGCGCAAACTCATGATGAGTTGATAGGAGCAAAGGAAGCTAATTCAAAACAGGAGTTGACGATCACAGTATGGAGGTTGGACAAAGAGCAGGACAAGTTAAGTCAAGAAGATTGATAGAACAGGTAAAATTCATCTCAGTAACATATTATTCAATTACTCGTCGTATCGTATTTATGTGTTGTTTTAACCCAAACATGCATTGCTTCCTTCAAATGAAATGTACAGGAAGTGGAGGTGAAGCAAGAAAGAAATGGGAAGAAGAATTCAGCCAACTCAGGTGCAAGAGCACGGCAATGGCAGCCAAAATTTCAGAGCATTTCAGAGTATGGAAGGTGATCAGGTTCATGCTTGATCTTCAGTGCTGATGTTAATTTGTTAGGTCAAAAGCACTCTCAAGGGAATTGTATGAACAAATTACAGAGGATAAATGAAATAAGGTTTTACTTTTACATCGACATGAAATCATGATATGTACTTTCAATAACTGTACCGCTTTTCTTGTTATAAAAAGGAAAAGAAACGGTTGCAGTCAGACTCCTGATGGCTTCAACGATACTACGATTGTCAAATTATCGCTTGGTGATAAAAGGAGTCGATATGCTCCCAATTAGATTGTCAAAAGTTTATTACTCAACTCTCACCCTGATTTCGAAATTTATGGTACAGCAACAGTGAATTTCTAATTTGGTATGAAATGAGAGCCATAGATTTAATTTAGTCTCATTTGTATTTAAAGCAGAAAAAGAAAAGGTACTCTTCCTTAATCCTTCATTTCCATTGATACGGAAGAGAGAAGGCAAGTGCCTGACAATATAAACACTGTTAGAATGCTATTATCATCCTTCACTCTTTATTGGCCCAATTCCCTCAAAGGTAATAGAATGGTTCTTGGTGTACTTAAAATCAATTGGAATATACAATGCACGATGTGGAGCATTGCTCTCAGCCAACCACATCACATTTATTACTTGGTGAGAATGATATCAGTTTAGATACAAAACTGGGAACCATTTGCTGTTACATAATATCAACTATACAGTATTTCAACACAGAGCAAGGTTGATAGAATGATCACTGATACAAAAAAAAGGCCGAATAAGGACAAAACTGAATTTATACCTGCAATCTTAATCAAATGTGTCTGGATAATCGGCTTCACTTGTTTACATATTGGATCCCAGAATTCTCTCGCAGCCACTCGAGCACCTTTGCTCCCTCCAGGACATCTTGCACCTGAATAATACAGGGGAAGGGCCACAAGAGGTATTCAATATAAACAAAATATGAAAGTACTTTTTGTACTCAACTAATGAATACGAAATAATCTTTTGAACCAACATAGACTGAGAAAAATGCAAATTTATGGGACTTATATCTCTACCCAAAGACAAGCACATCAGAGTATCATACATGAAACAAATATTTAGATGTCATGAAGTTCACTTAGTTGGATGGTGAGACAGGCATCATGTTGATGGATGGTTAGAAAGGTATTATGTTCACAAGTAGGCTTAATATTCTCTCCGATTGCATTTCTTAATTTGGAACATTTTTTTCACAATTCTCATATCCAATGAACCCTCCCATCGCTTAGGAGTTTATTTTCTTAAGGTCATGCCTCAGTTGAATGTATCTAATCAAACTGATAACATCATTCAACAAAAACAGAAAAAAAAAACTAATAAAATGATTTGTAAGCATTTATGAGTGAAAATAAACCTGCTCTTTAATTCGTTCCTCATCATACTCTTGGTTATGGCGTTTGAACTCCGCTATAGAGTTCTGAACCTCTTTAACAACTTCCTCCGTTGAATACTGCAATAGAATCAATTATTAGTGTATATTTCCATAACTACTGAATTGTATAGATAGAGACATATGGGCAATCGTTTATCAAGCCTCCCGCATTCACCATATCATGTGAGATAATAAAGAAATTTGTCATTGTTTTTGCATACATAGCAGAAGATAGAACTTGTGTGTATGTGAATGGGGGCTTCAATGGCTATAGAATACATTGTCTTCCCAAAAAGAAATTCAGAAAGCAACATTGATAATGGACACAGCCACACAGCTAAAAAAAGATGTCGATAATATTAAAATCAGTCAAAACTAAAACAAAGTAATTATCTAGAACAAGTCCATCCAATCACCCAAGTAAAAGATGTATACATATGATAAAAGTGAACCGATAATGGTTTTTGGAATTTGCTACATTCAATCAAGTACCAAATAACAGAAGAATATTTTTCAGTCACATCCTTTCTCATCTAAACAGTTGTACAAATGAGAAATCATGTAAAAGAACTGCATATGCTCTGTGGAAAAAGTTCCTTCATAATGGTGTGGAATCATGGCCACCTCGTATGGATTTGAGGATCCAAAAATATGTACAGAAATAGACTGGTTTAGATGAAAATGCATTTCTTTTGAGGAGAAAAAATGCGCATAAACAGAAAATTCACATTGGATATGGAGTGCAAACTACAGATTTCCCAAATTATTCCGCACATTCCATATTTCTTTTATATAAACATCATACCCTTTTTCCAGATTTCAATTATCTATTTTAAAGGTCAAATGCAGCTGCTTTATAGTACTTTAAAGAACCGTGACACAAAGATCCATTCCACATAACAATAAATAGAAAATCACTAAGAATTACTACTATATGAATTCAAATTAATGCATACCTGCAGATTCTCAAACTTGAAAATCTCGCCAACAGCCAACATCTGTTTTATTATATTTGTAATGTTGTCCCTCTGGTTTTCAAGGTATGTCCTTACTGCTTTGTCGCTTGAAAGATATGCCAACTGATCTTCGTTCAGTCTGTTGCTTGCCTGCTCATACATGGGGATGAGAACTACATAACCGTTATAAAGTAGAAACAATCTAAACTTCAACCTTCACCTGTATTTGCAAAAGATTAGCTCCATACAGTTGTCTGCCTTGTTCTTCAAACATAGATTGAGGGATGTCAACTTCTACAAGCTGCGGTTAACAAAAAATGAATGTTTATAGGCAATAAAAAATGTGATATACCAAATGAGAATCTAAAAAAATGAGAAGCAAAAATATGATAATTCCTTATTGCAATTATAAACCAGTAATGATCTAAGCTAAACAGTAAATATTAGTTTGAATCGATAATCGAGAAAGTAAGTGAAAGTCAATGCCATCTTTGGAAGCCGTCAATCACCTTGCATAGTTGATCCAAAATTGCATTATCAGTAGCTTGTTCTATGCAGTGTGTTCAACTTCTTTGCATCTCTGCAATATTGCTTCTTGAACCTATGCAACATATCCAACGAGCTATTAGCAGCCTGGAGGCATACTGAGGCATGCTGCGGCATACTTAAAAGCAAGTATTACACTGTTGTCTTAATTAAAAAAATATTCATATATCTAGCACAAGAAGAAATTAACCTCATTTAGAGTACTGCATCCAGGAAGGAGCTTTTCAGCCAGAGAGTCCTCGAGTTCTGGTAGGTCTCTGAAGAAGAGTTCTTTGCACTCAACCTAGAAAATCAAACCCTAAACTTTCATGACATTTTACCAAAAGAGAAACAGACACCAAATTGGCAAACACATGAATTCCAAATACATTTGCATTCTCTATGGAACAAAGAATTCCCGTAGTTGGAACTAAAATCGCTCTTTCAACTCAGATCTCAGGCATACACTTAAATTATATAAGATTCATATGCAATATTCCAGCTCTCTAATCTGGTATCTCAGAACTATATAAATATCCCTATTCAGTGAAGCAATATCATGAGGGTTCAACACAAGGTATTTGACAGTTAACGGGTGACTTCTATCCTTCGAAAGTACAACAAGAAAGGAGAGGAAGACCAAATATGTGCCACAAGGGAATAAAATAAGTACCGCTATCAATTATTATATTAAGCTGCCTTCAGAATAATGTTGATCACAACAAAAAAGAGAAACAAGGCACTGAAACTAAAAATGTTATTCAGTAATAGTAAAGTAGCTTAGGGATAATGTTACTCACAGTAAATTGAGCATGAACACCGTGAAGATTTTCTTGTTCCCATGATTCAGGAAATTGAGGAGGAAATGACTTTGTTTCACCTGGCTTAATTCCAATTATTGAATCAAGAAATCCAGGAAGGAGATTGTCACTATCTTCTGTGTCCAAGTGAAAACCTGGAAAGAAAATTTATAAGGTTGATTGGAGTAATTATAGACTGCACTAAAAAAGAAACACAAAAAAAGAGGGGTGGTGTAGGTGGTGGTGGTGTAGGGTAAGAAGAAAAACTGCACAAAAATTCTTCACTTATTTTACTGGATTGCAAATAGGCAAAACCATTCCTTTCAGAAGGTAGATATATTAGTCGGGAATAAATGTCACATGAACAAGTACTTGTAAATAGGCAAACCTTTTCTTTCGGCAGATGGGATTTTTTGAGCTTTTGATTCATCTTGTTCGATTGTTGTAGCAAATATATCTAGCACCACAAGATCGCCAATCTACATAGTTCCAAAACAGGTACAAGGAGAGTTAAGAGTGACAGGCCACTCAAAATCCACTTTGTTTCAACTCTAACACATAGAAATGTCCATTTGTATCTGATAAAAGATTACAGATTATAGGTACTGTAGCCTTCAACTCAGGAAAAGTCGGTATTTAAGTATCGGTTTGAGATTATAATGAGGCTTGCATTATAATATTTGGAAAGTTTTACATTGAAACAGGTGATGTAGCCACAAGTTAAAAATTGCATAATTGGTATTTACTCTACTGCTATTGTGTTGTGGAGACATAACTTCCCATGAAAGGCGGTGAATACTTCGATCAAATTTAAGGTTGAAACTATCATCAAGCAAAAAAGAGCACATGGTAGGAAAGCTAACCAGCAGGCAAGCACGTCAAATACAGATGATTTCTTGATGGAAAAAACTAAAAATAATAAATCATTGAAGATGGTTTGAAGTTTATGAAACTCGATCTACACAAACTGATAGTAGCAACTAGCAAAAAGGCAAAAACCTTATTAAGATAAGCACAACGACGCCTGCCTTGATTAAATCAGAATTTATGATGTAACATCTTACAGATATAGCTTCAATAGGGGATGTGATGGACAATATGGTTCTCAGAAGTGTGATGTGAAGAAATGGGGAAGTTACCAGGGCTTTACCTAAATAGATTTTCATTGCTATAACAAGTCAAGTGTCACCCACGAGCATGCTTACCACAAAACAAAAGGTTTATTAAAAATTTTACAGGCCAGAGATTACCTGCAAGCCTCTATCAGCTATAATTCTCAGTGATCCTAGAGCCTTATGATGGCGCCTGAACTCCTTTTCAGCTGCATTTTGAGCATTAATACTATCGTCTATCTCAACAACAATCTTCAAATTCTTGTATTTATCTTCTGTCAACCATTTGATGTCAGGAGCCACATCAACCATAACATCATATCTGGAAGTCAAAAAAAGGGGAAGAATAAAGATCTACTAGAGGTAGATAAATTCAATACATATTAACTAGAAGGAACATAGGCAACATGCATTTGATATTCTTCTCGAGAAAATTCTGCTAGAGAATATACAATGATTTTATAACAAGAAATTCTATTAAAAATACTGATATATGGGATTAGCCTCTACAATATAGAAATATCCTTGCTGCCAAATGATAAGTGTTTCTAGATAATAAGATGTGTGATATGTTAAAACACTTTTAACAAATACCAATAAAGGTTCAGATATGTTTCAAATATATAAATTTCTTCGATTGCGCAAGAGTTACATGAAATATCTATCATAAAAAAGCTAGATGTCATTCACTTCACTTCATATGTGTATAAATATAGTTGAAAGCCATAGTCTTTCTTCCATTGGCTGCTTCATGATTGCATTCATCTCTGTGTACACAGAAAAATCAATCTATAGAAAGCTTGATGGATCAAGATTCAGGGAGAAGGGTAAAGGTAAAACATACATCAATGAACCGCTAAATGGGCATAACTATGTTGTCCTGGGTACAGTTGGAAAAAAATAGTAGTCATCTTAAAGAAAAATATAGATTTAAGATCTGAAAGAGTCTTGTTTCAGTAATTTGGTAAATTGGTGGCATGGACACAAAATGAATGTTGCATCAGAAGAGAAAGAATAAGGAATGTATCAATATTTTAAAAAATTTAAAAACAAATATATGACAGGCAAGTTTTACAAACCTGAGAATATCTTTGAAGGGAAAAATCATCACTCATCTCTGAAAACTTGGTTACTATGCGAACAGAATCCTTCAAGGCTCTTCTTTCTACCTAAATAAACAATATTATTCAGTAATTATATGTTACAACTGTGTAAAATACACGTTTATAACCATTATTTGTTAATTTTTATGAATTTGCTCATGCATATTTGGCACTCAAGAAATGGAAGTGTGGCATAAGAAGACTTAATGGGCACATATTGGATAATCAATAAAAATTTAATCAAAAAACAAAACGGAGTAAACTCCATTTGAAATTATACATCTGCTTTAATCTTAGATCGATTGTAAATTTATTGTGCATGATGATAGATGAAAAATGTAAAATACGATCACTCAATAGACAAACATTCAAAAACCATAATCTGCAGACAACTCTATTAGAAAAGGTTCAAGACTCCGTGACAGATGATTCCCGAGAACACAATGATGACTAAATCACCACAATTTCTATGAGAAAGAAAGAACATACCATGCAAGATCTACAATAATTTTATATAAAAATATCAAAGAGGAAATGGGCATAAAAACAATAAAGTAACTGTTTCTCAAAGTATACAAACCATGAGTGAACAAAAAGAGCATAGCTATAATAACCTGCCCATACCATCAAACTTTTGATCACTTATCGAATGAACAGTATAGAAATTAACTTCGTTGACAACAGTGATGGAATGATAGATAAGTACAACCAGTACATACCGAAGACATGGCGTCGGGAAGGGTTCTCTTCAATATTGCTTCTATTGTTGCTCCCTGCACATTTTGTTTGCCCGCATAGTTTACAAGTATATTTTCTGGGATTCTCTTACCAGAGCAAAATCCAGGGACCTGCATACTAAATACAGACTCAAATTCAAACAGTAGCATTTTAACATTGTCAAGCAAACATAATATCTAGCCGTTATCCCTCGCCCCTGGTAATGGCCTGCAAGGTAGGTTTTATGATTGAAATGGAAGACAAGATTAATTATAAGGACTTTTTTGAAGCTTAAGCAAAAGATCCTATCAGTTATTTAATTTGAGTATGTAAAACTGCACACTAATCAGTGTGAATACGCTTGAATCGATAACGGGGCATTAAACGTAGGGGATGCCGATGCAGGTAGTAAATGTCAGGTTTTATGAATGAGCGGAAAAATGACCAGCATCGGCCGAAGAATTTAGAACCCTTATAACAACTTATGGCACAGGAAGATAGGCTCAGCAGTCAGAAGACTTGGCGTGGTAAGGAAACAAAAACAGGATGTCCAAACAAGTTGGGTAAAGTAAAAACCAACACGAAAATGCAAGAACTGATTCCTGTTATAAACGAAAGAAGGAGAGTCAGACATATTCCACAAAGAATCAACAAGATCAAAACGATAGCCTCTACAGTTGCCAATCTCTGCATCTTAAAGCTGCCATAATGCGAAAAATTATAACACAGCAACTTGAGTGAATGTCACCCGACACTGTAGATGAGAAGCAATATCATGTAACAAGTCCAATATGAATCAGTAACACCTTCGCCTGCTTCGAAAATTCCTCTAAAACTTTCTTGTAGCATTCTTGGCAAACAGCCGGCGGGACTTCCACGCTTAACCTAACCTATAAATACATGAAACTTGATATTTTAATCGCCATATCATCACCTAATTGGTCACTAACTAGACATAGCTCGATTTGACATTTTGAAGCATAAAAACACAAGCTTTGATAACGATATGCTCTAAATTCTCTTTACTTTTCCCAAGTAACAATCAAATATAGGATTAGATCTAGCAAGAATTGATGATTTAAGCTTACACTTGATTTCGGCTGCTTCGTCTCGGTGATGCGAACCTCGGCCGGGAAATCGTCCGTCTCCGGTTTCTTGTTTACGGCCACGGAACCGGCGGAAACCCTAAAGGGGTGGGGGTTTTGGCGGGAGAGGATACGGGGGAGTTGGCGGGAAGAGGAGGAAGATTGGGGGAACGATAGCTTCTTCGAAAAAGTTAGGGTTTCGTTGGTTGGTGATCGAGGGAGAAAAGGGCGGGAAATGGAGGAGGCGGAGCTGAAGCAGGCGAGCTCCATTGTTTTTATTTTTTTTTATTTTGAAGATTGATGGATAGAATCAGAGTGAGTTTCTTGGTATTTCAGAGAGAGAGAGGGTGTTTAATGGGCCGGGTGAATGAGAGACTGAAATCCGGCCCGTTCCGATTTGGGTTTGGGCCGGAATAGATGTGGCCATCGAACATTTTTGGGTTTTGATTAAACATGTGGTAATTTGGACCATTATCTGATACGTCTCTCTTCTAAAAACGCTCAAACCTAAGGGTGTTAGGCTGTCATCTTCTTGTACTTTGATGGAAAATTCAAAATAAAAGAAAACGATGATTTTTTAAATTTTTTTTATCGTCAGGAAAAAAACATCTTGAAATCCTCCTGGCTTTTGTGGTATCAATGTATGATCAATCTATATTTTAAGCTTACCACACCCTATGCGATTTCATTCATATCTCTGCTATTCCAGCCGCTGTTTTTTGCCTTTTTTTTCCTTTTGTTTACAATAAACGATGTATTGCTCTTAAGATATTTCTCAAAATTCAAATATTTTTGGAGATCCTAATGGCCTAGAAAACCAACAACCAAAAAAAATCACCTGTAGAGATTTATCGCCAGCCATGTCAATCCTATGCCCCATATTGGATAGGGGTCCACATAAATCAATTCTAAAACCTCGTTTTTATAATACCCAGCGGCAAATATTCAAGTTCATAATCTTGCAAAGCTTGATCCAAGAGCTGTAAACATCTATATTCTTAGATCTCAATGCAGGTGTGAAGAGATTGTTCTTTAGAATGTTATCTCAGATTCTTCAATCAGGATGGCTAGATTCTTTAATGCTACGGATCTTGGTAATGGATCAAGATCTTTAAGTTTTTAATTTTACTTTTAATGTCGACCGTTTATACATTACACAGATAAATAAAAAGAGCAGTTTTGCGTTGATTGGGCCCATAACCTGCATGGGCCGCAGCTTCCCTGATAGAAGTCTCTAGAACCCCAATGCCCCCTGCCCCTATAAATTCCCACGCTCTTTCTAAGCCCTAGATCTCAAACCGCTCCTTATACGACCCGCTCATCTCCAAAACCCTAGCGCTCGAGCTCACTCGCCTTCTTCGTCAATGGCGGCGGAGACGGAGACGTTTGCGTTCCAGGCAGAGATCAATCAGCTGCTGAGCTTGATCATCAACACCTTCTACTCTAACAAGGAGATCTTCCTTCGCGAGCTCATCAGCAACGCCTCCGATGTGAGTATCGAAACCCTTGGTCCGTTTTTGGTGTTTTTGTTGCCTGTTGTGGTTAAAGTTGCGATCTTTACATGCATTTTAGATGTTTGCCAAAACAAAGATCGGATTTTGGAAACTCTAACCAACTCTCTTCTCATTTTCAAAAACCCTAACCGTAATCCTATCCAAGACTTAATTTTCACCACATTTTGAAGACTTTTGCTGGTTATGAGGCGACGAGATGTCCGTGACCGATCGCTCCCTGAGACCAGCGATATCAAGTGCCGTCGATCATCTACCAAGCGGATTCCAATCGTTAACGAGTCTCGCTCTTGTCAAGATCCGATACATCATCTTCTCTTTTGTTTTTTTTGCAATTCTCATTTGGCCTCTTCAATTTCGCAACCCTAATTGTTAGCGGGTGCCACCGTTGTGGATCCTGTGCCTGAAGGCACTCATGCCCTGGCTGTGGGATTTATGTTGATTTTTAACTATAATTTTAGTATAAGAAATAGAAAATCCAGCCATAGTCAGGTATCTGCTGATAATTCAATAGCCGATACAGTTACATGACTGGAAAATAGACCGTGCCTATCGTTAACACTAGTCTCTTTACTTTGATGACTTTATGTGTTGCATCTAGGCTCTACATTCTAAAAAATTCTTTCCACTTTGATTGAATTGTGTGTTTTGTATCTATCAAGGGATACTTGATCGATTCAAGCATGTCACTGTTGAGAATTGAATACTTAAATCTTTCGACTCAATTATTGATTTTGTTAGCGGGTGCTGCCGTTGGGGAACTTTGGATTTCTATAAACCTTTTCCTTTCTATAAAAGAATTTGAAATTCCAGCCATAGTCAGGTGTCAGCCGATGATTCAATGGCTGATACAGTTACATGACTGGAAAATAAACCCTGCCTATCGGTAACACCTGTCTCTTTACTATGATGTCTTCATGTGTTACATCTAGGCTCTAGATTGTAAACGTTTTGAAAGTTAGTTCAGTTGTAGAATTTTGTGTTATTGTATCTTAGGTGATGATTGATTGATTCGAGTTTGTTATTGTTTATTGAGTATTTACAAATTCATAATGTGAAATCTCATAATTAACAGAATGCGGACGAGGCTTCTTTCCAACATGTAAAATAAACGTCTTGGGTTGTTATAAACCCAGTTTATGTATCACTATGTCAGTCTGTAATTATTGAATGGCTGATATGGTTCATAACTGGGCAAATTGATAATGCCCATCGATGACACTGTTGTAGTCTTTGTTATGCCAACATGTGTTTTCTTGGGCCTTACATTCCAAGTATTTTTTTGCAAATACAAATCAATTATTAATAGGCAGCTAAAAGGGGGGAAATGAGTGCAAAGATGTGAATTAAATGTGCGAATTTAAGGTGCAGAGTTTGACTATGGAAGCTCTGAACACTTGGATCAAGATTGATTGGAGGTGCATAATGGTCAGACAAGGCGATACTAAGGAGATTTCTATTAGTCACGGAGAACCATGGCGGCATGAATATTATATTTTGTAACTTTAATTTACATGGTTTGCTAAATTTATATATAAACTTTATAATGAAACAAAAACGAAGCTATATCCATAATGAAAGAAAGAAAAGAAAATTAGAACCCTTAATTTCTTTTTATTGTTAATCTCATGTTCTTTTTTTTTCAAGTTGGTCATTAAAGAGTTCTTGTTTACCCTTCAACTTCAGTAAAGAGTTCTTTCCATGCTTATCTTGCACTTTTCATTAGAGTGTTCTGATTTATCCTGTTATCAGAGTACTGTCGGTGATGGTTTATTGTTATTTCTCTAAATCTATGATTATTTTCTCTAATGCTCATTCATTGAAGACAATTCTATGTGTATGCTTTCTGTTGAGTTGTCTCTAACTTCCGTGTCTGTTACCAGGCTCTGGACAAGATCCGATTTGAGAGTCTCACAGACAAGAGCAAGCTGGATGCCCAGCCAGAGCTCTTCATTCACATTGTGCCCGACAAGGCCACCAACACTCTTACCATTATTGACAGTGGTATCGGGATGACCAAATCTGATTTGGTCAACAACCTCGGCACCATTGCCAGGTCTGGAACCAAAGAGTTCATGGAGGCTTTGGCCGCTGGGGCCGATGTTAGCATGATTGGTCAGTTTGGTGTTGGGTTCTACTCTGCATATCTTGTGGCTGAGAGAGTGGTTGTCACTACTAAGCATAACGATGATGAACAGTACATTTGGGAATCACAAGCTGGCGGGTCTTTTACAGTTACTAGGGACTCAGGGGAGCCTCTTGGAAGGGGAACCAAGATCACTCTTTTCCTCAAGGAGGATCAGGTATAAACCTTATTCCCTCTTATATTTAGAATGTTGTTTTATTGCCTTGTGGTGTTTATGATGATCAAGTTTGATTATTATGTCTTTAATTTATTCAGAAAAGCATCCTATGAATTATTGTATGTAATTGTTACAAGGCTCAATACTTGCAATTATTGATTGTGCAATAATAAGAGAATCACAAGCTGCTTTCTTTCATGGTTACAACTATTGATTGTGCAATAATAAGAGAATCACAATGCTCTTTTTCCCTATGGTTCTTGATTGCTAAGTATCCTATTCTGAGAATTCAAGGGTTGTTACTAAACTGGTTCTGAGGTTGCTACTCATGTGCAACGGCTCAACTTTTGCACCTCCCACCCTTGAGGGGCACTTGCTATTATTGTAGTAAATTCATTTGACTTGGATGGATAGTAGTAAGGGGCTTAAGTGTCGCTTTATAAAATGGATCTGTGAACATTGATAGACACTACAAAATGTGAATGACAGTAGAAATAGCAAAATGCTAATGCTAGAGATATCAAGAATAATGCATGATGTGTTTGCTTGCAGCTCCAAAATATATGAAACGGCTCTTCATAGAATACTTTAAGCAAGATCCCATTGATATATCAACCGATATATGTTGTAATAAACTGATATATGTTGTAATAAACTTATGTTTCGTATATCCAGTACATGAGCATGTTTTTAGTTTCATATAGTTTAGGTTTGTGGTTTCATTATTATTTAATGAATAAATTTTGAAAATGAGTTCTCTTATATTCCTCCTCCCTACACTTTTTATGATTCAAGTTACATCTCCATTGCACTTTACTATCTTGCATACTGTTTTACTGCTTTCATATATCCTGACTCGACTCCCTTAGCTTCTACTTTTAGAAGAACTCCCGTTTTGCTTCCGTCATTTCTAAATGTGTGATTTGGGTTGGCCCACCCTTCAATACTGATTTATAATGCTTAATGGCGTCCTTTTGATTTTGGGCTTACGCATTTTTGGTTTTCATGGTCACAGTTGGAATACCTTGAGGAGCGCCGTCTCAAGGATCTTGTCAAGAAGCACTCCGAGTTCATCAGCTACCCTATCTCTCTTTGGACCGAGAAAACAACTGAGAAGGAAATCTCTGACGACGAGGATGAAGAGGAAGAGAAGAAAGATGAGGAAGGCAAGGTTGAAGATGTTGATGAAGAGAAGGAAGAGAAAGAGAAGAAAAAGAAAAAGATCAAGGAGGTCTCTCACGAGTGGGCCCTAGTCAACAAACAAAAGCCAATCTGGATGAGGAAGCCTGAAGATATCACCAAGGAAGAGTATGCCGCCTTCTATAAGAGCCTTACAAATGACTGGGAGGAGCACCTTGCTGTTAAACACTTCTCTGTTGAGGGTCAGCTTGAGTTCAAGGCTGTTCTCTTTGTCCCCAAGAGAGCCCCATTCGACCTCTTCGACACAAAGAAGAAGCCCAACAATATCAAGCTCTATGTCCGCCGAGTCTTCATCATGGACAACTGTGAGGAGCTCATCCCCGAGTACTTGAGCTTCGTTAAAGGGATCGTCGACTCCGAGGACCTTCCCCTTAACATTTCCAGAGAGACGCTGCAGCAAAACAAGATCCTCAAGGTCATCCGCAAGAACCTTGTCAAAAAATGCATCGAGCTCTTCTTCGAGATTGCCGAGAACAAGGAAGACTACAACAAGTTTTACGAGGCCTTCTCCAAGAACCTCAAGCTGGGAATCCATGAGGACTCTCAGAACAAGACTAAGATTGCCGAGCTCTTGAGATATCACTCCACCAAGAGCGGTGACGAGCTGACCAGCTTGAAGGACTATGTCACGAGAATGAAGGAGGGCCAGAACGACATTTACTACATCACCGGCGAGAGCAAGAAGGCAGTTGAGAACTCTCCCTTCCTCGAGAAGCTGAAGAAGAAGGGCTATGAGGTCATTTACATGGTCGACGCCATAGACGAGTACGCTGTAGGCCAGCTCAAAGAATTTGAAGGCAAGAAATTGGTTTCCGCAACAAAAGAAGGATTAAAACTTGAAGAGAGCGAGGACGAGAAGAAAAGGCAGGATGAATTAAGGGAGAAGTTTGAGGGTTTGTGCAAGGTCATCAAGGAGGTGCTCGGCGACAAGGTGGAGAAGGTGGTGGTGTCAGATCGTGTGGTGGACTCCCCTTGCTGTTTGGTAACAGGAGAGTACGGGTGGACGGCGAACATGGAGAGGATAATGAAGGCGCAGGCGCTGAGGGACTCGAGCATGGCCGGTTACATGTCGAGCAAGAAGACGATGGAGATCAACCCAGAGAATGCCATCATGGACGAGCTGAGGAAGAGGGCGGAGGCGGACAAGAATGACAAGTCGGTGAAGGATCTTGTGCTGCTTCTGTTTGAGACAGCGCTCTTGACCTCTGGGTTCAGCCTTGATGAACCCAACACTTTCGGGAATAGGATCCACAGGATGCTGAAGTTGGGGTTGAGCATCGACGATGAGGAAGCTTCGGGTGATGCAGATACGGATATGCCGCCTCTCGATGATGCTGATGCCGAGGGCAGCAAGATGGAGGAAGTCGATTAAGTAAAAGCAGTTTAAAGCTCTCATGTTTCTAGTACACCTTTATTTTTCTTTATCATGCTGGATCTTAATTTTGTTGTTTTGCGTTGTTTCTTTGATACTGTGATGCTAAATTTTGTCCGAAATTTTACCATTTACTGGTATGCTGGTTAAGTTTGTAACTGATCGGTTTCCATATTTTTGTTATTTTCCTATGGTTTTTTATCTGGTTGTCCTTTAGCTTCTTATCAAAGGCGCTCTGTTTCATATTTCCATTTTATTGTTTTTCTTTTCCAATAGATCTTATTTTTACTGTATGCCTCTTAAATCAATGTCCTCTCGCTAAGTAAATTTTCTTTTTGAAATTTTTTAATAAAGGTTTTATTTGAAGTCATGTTTTCCATGAAGTTGCATGAGGAATTCCGCATACAATGATATTTTAGATTTTACAGAAGCCGTGTTCTTAATAATTAGAGTGAAGAAAGATATGTATGTTGAAACAAAGATGTTATTCTTATCCAGGGACGATTCTGTTATCTTGCTTTGTTGTCGGTTGAGATTCAGGACAATCTTTATTAATCGAAAGAACTTTCTTCAAATCTTTTCATGGCGATGATCTCCTCTCCCACCAAATCTTTTCATCCCATTTCATTATCGGCTCTTCTAGATGGATGAATCCCAACAATCTCCTCTCGTTTCTCGCCGGCGATCCTCTCTGGCCGACGATCTAATAAAGAATATTGAAGTAAAACTCCAAACTAGTAAGATAATTCCTTTACAATTTTGAAATTTACTGAAGCTAACGAATTATTTGAGTATCAATAATTTCTGCGATTAACTGCAATTTTATTCGGATATTGACCTATCAAAATTCCCAACAGCTTGTTCTTGATGGATGGGGGAATAATTTTTTTCTTTTTTTCCTATTTTATTTTTAGGACCAAAGTGTTCTTGAGAAGAACTCTTTGACAATGACATAATCAAATTTTGTTTTATCGGGGGTGGTAAAAGTTTCTGTTCATCTTCTTAAGGTTTCCTTTAAATCCTAGTTTTGAAACCCAACGAACACTTTTGGTCCAACCAAACAAAAAAAAGTAAATTTACAAGTTGTCACATTCTATTGGGTACAAAACAAACAAGAGAATGCTAAATCCATGGATTTGCACTCTCAAGTAGTATTTGTGAATCCATAAATTAGAGTTTTGCAACCAAACAGCCCTTAAGGGGTTATTGGTTCTGGGCTTTTCATTTGGATTTAGATTTTTTTGTGAACTTTATCTTTTTGTGTTATTGGTTCTGTACTTGAATTTGAACTTTATCTTTTTTGTGTTATCGATTGCTTGGACATGGATTTGAGTTGGACTCTTAAAGCCTTAGTTTTCATCCCCAGTATATAAACTCTTTTCCAAAAAAGTCCAAGGAAAAAGAGCAAAATTGGTTGGACTCTTTCTTTAATTGGTTGGACTCTTTCTTTTCTTCCTAACACCCAACTATCTCAAATCCCCCAACCCCGCCCCTCTGTGTCCCCTTCCCCGCCGGTGCCTTGTCTGACCCTGTCGACTTCCCGAAGCCCTTGCGGATGACACTAGAAACTAACACCCAAGAATCTAACCAAACATCTAAACTAGAAAAATAACAAGATAGAAATCACAACCTTTATAACGTCTTCATTTGCTCCAATTGGGTTGTACTCTAAATGCTCTCAAGAGTTCCGGATAGCGTTTGCAGGCCGGTCTTCCTTCACTGAAGATAATCCATTCGAGAGAACCGATCTAACCTCCAACTTCACCGAGTGAAGCAACCGATGCTCTAACCTCGCTAGAAATGGAGAGTGGGGATGTAGGAATTTTCCACTGTATTTTTCTTTCAAATCTAAAGCTCAAGAGAGCAAGTAAAGAAGAAGGAGAAGGAGGTGAAGAAACTTAGCCATGAGCAAGTGTGGAATAGCATGAGAGAAAATGAATGTGTGTAGGAAAAATAGAATGGCTTCATTTTTTTTTTCAACCATACAACTAATAAATCTCACAACATTTTGTAATAAACTAACGAAACCTGTTTCTCTCTATATATCTTCAACCATGCTCAATGCCATCTCACCCTCCACCCCATTTTATGAATATTCACAAATAACGTGTTCATCTTCTAGAACAAGTTCCGTATAAATACAGAATACAACCCGGTATAAGTATCGAAATATATATACGCGTATCCGTATAAAATATGAATAGCCAAGAGAGAAAATGAATAGTGAACAATAATACTAGAAAACACACACACAGCTTAATCCTAAACCGCTAGTATCAACCATCCGATTAAAGTTCGTGTAGCCTGTACGCATATTTAATCGGACACCCGTATGTACCAACATACGCTATCTATATCATATCGCTTGAACCGGAAAAACCCTCTGTGTGGTACTCTAAAAACTCGTCAATACGCAGGCAGTAGGTTTAACCACAAGCACGTCAGCGGCACTAGCTGTTCATAACGGCTATCCAGGTATTGAACGAAACGAAGGCCGACAAGCAAATTCATCCATACCCCTACTAAGCCTGTCTGTGATAATCTCCGTACAGTCCGGTCGGTTCGTCTAAGAGTATCTTATACCGGGTCTAAGGGGTGGATAAATTCAGACCCCTAAAACACGATATTTCGTGTCAGTGTGTAGCCCATCACTCACTGAGAAACTACCGATCCAAATCAGTAATTCTCATCCACCTTGGCCAAGAATTTCTGGTGATGGCCACCCGTTCATAGCGCGACATCTACCCTCAATACCAGGAGAGACAAATCCCCGACAATCCGCTCAGTGTCTCCATGTGGCTCGGGACTGTACCCACTAAAACCAGTTTGCATGACTTCTTTGAGTCATGATAGGGTAGTAATCAAAGCACACTGGGAACTCACACGAGATAAATGACGATCTCAGGTCGACAGACTAACATGTACTCATGTCACCTGAGAACTGTTATCTGACAATAGGTATAATACCATCTAGCATGTTCTCACCGAGTCCGTCCAGTGTACTCATCTCCAGTGAGCACATGTATACTATCTTAGGTGACCAACTGACACCAATGGCTTATGAGATCGGCCACCGTCCCTCGTTGGGTTCCCGAAAAGTATACACTAGTCTACTCTGGAGTATCGATACCCAGTCTCGATACTCGCTCGACTCGGGACATTTAAGGATGTCCTTATAGACCACCCAACTCCCATGTATTTGATCGTTATCATAAGGCTGGTAGTCAAGCAAGAATTCTATGGGCTCTATTAACATGTAACAGTGATCTGTAATACCACATAATGTATGTACATGATGATAAAGTCAAACCAGATAGCATACTATACTCTTAGTAAGACTGTTCTACCCATATAGGTCCTCCTTCAATCATCATAATCGCTTGCCTGCGATTACAATAATTACCTTGAGGGTACTATAGCCAACAATCTCCCACTTTCACTTAATGCTAATTATTGCGGTGTCGCATACTCACAGCCCGCGTGCTATCGATCACCCAACTTCTCTATTAATCAGTTTCGCAAAGCACTTTTACGAAACTTCCGCGTTCGAGAATTAACTTCAATGAGTGGATACGCTTTAATTTTTCTGTCATTATCTCTCTATATCCCAACATCGCGGAGAATGGCTATCTTCCGAAATGAGCGATACTTGCCTTAGAATTTGTCTGGATATCTGATGAGACCCTGTTCATAACATGAACACCAAATCCAATAAGATTCTTAGATTGTATCCATTTGCTGATGTAATCAGCACTCAGCGCCATGACCACCTCAATATTCTACTTGGAAACATATCCAACACACTGCACCTCAAAAGAGGGCAAACTATCAACCTTGATAACTATTCTGTCATCCAGGCCATCTTGGAAGACTGAAATGATAATAGCCCTTTTAAGGAAGCTGCCATTACCATATACCAAGAACATCCTCTTATATTCATATCTGCCTCCCAATATTTCTCCATGATTGGATTAATATTTGCTTATTGCAGCTAGTGTAAAAACAATATCTGGTGTGGTACTTGACATCTCATGATTGACTCAATTGCCTAAGCAAGTAATATGTCAATCATGCAAATCTCTCTCCTCATCAGTCTAGAAGACATCTCTTTATAGAGGGTGACTTCATCACCTGCGGATACACCACCACGCCAGGAGTCATCCATTTTAAAACACTTTAGAATAGTGTCAAAGTAGCCGAATTGGGACACTTCCCAAATCTAGATCTAAAACCATAGATTTAGTCACCAGAATCCCTGATATTTTGTCTAGATCCTATATGAAAAAACACATGTGACAACTATAGTATAACCGATTGTAGTATAGGAACATCACTTCCTATCATGAGCATGTCATCCAAATACCAGGACATCACTCCCTATTACCTTCTTACCAGGTCCATCTGTTATTCTGAAGAAGTCAAACTCTATAACTGTCACATCAAAAATAAACGATCTATCTTCGCTATACCTGCTCTAGTGTATAAATAGACATAAGCTACTGGCCCACCACGCTTCCGCTGCTCCTAATGACTACAACAACCTTCTGGCGGAATCATATATACGTGCACTTCTAAAGCTGATTTAGAATGACGTTATAGTCATCCACCTGCCAGATCGCACAGTTTAGGACAGTAGTAGTGGAAAGCTTGGGTCATCGAAACCTCCCTGTCATCGTCTTTGAGAAGACCGAAGTCGCTCTCGGGTGGTTGAGGTTACCCACCAAATCTGCGGAGTGGCTAATGGATTGTGTGAGCCGATCCAGGGTACGAGGTAAAGGAAATCGAATCAACAGATCTTGAACTTGATTCAAACCGGGCGCTAGCTACTTTATTTTCAGCCTCCGTTTGCTGGAATCGGAATAGTCGAATTCAATTGAATCTTTAGGTTCTATTAAATTTTCAGTAACCGTTTGTGATTCTGGAATCACTTACAGTTCAACCATACTCCCACTAATATTTTTTGAGAAGAATTCATTTTACTAAAATTGTGGTGAGTCAAGAACAATATAAATATTGATCCTGCAAATGGTAGAATGTTAACTCTCGTCAAAACCCGGGATAACCCACAAACTGCCATTACTGAAACGTGTTTTGAGTTTATCCGGATTTTGGTTTTAAGCATAAACCAGCCAACTCCATATACCTTAATATCGTTAAAATATGAATCCATTCTATATCCAATATAGAAACAAAAGCACTAATTTAATTGAAACCAGATTCAAAAATCATGCAACTGTTTCCAATGCATATTAACTAAATGGAAGAAGGCCAAGCAGCATTACTCATCAAGAGCGCGCACACGGATGAGTTACCTGAGAGAAAAAAGTTCTCAAATATATTACTTATAACGAAATACCTAGAATAAGTATTTACATCTTCGATCACCTCGAAGAATCCTGATATTTGCAACATATGGTTCTCTACTTTATTCTTATACCTATAACTTCTAAAAATTTAAACCTTATATTTCAACGAAATGCGTGTCTAAAACCAGAGAAGTCATAAGTAAACGGAATATAGTACGAGTACCAACCCCTTATCCTAATGGACATCTGACAACACATAATACTTTATATAAGTCCTCCGAGTTTAATAACTCAAACCCTGTGCACTGTGGGTTGAAAACTGTGTTATGATTAAGAAGAATTACACTGTTATTGAATGCACCTTACCTAATCATCAACTGATATAGGTAAATGTCATAAACATAATTTCAAAAAGTTATATCTCATTTTATAAAATAAATGTACAGATATATCAGTTTGAAATTAGTGCATAATAACGAATATTCAAAATCAAATATTTGCCAGTAGGCAAAATCCAGGTGATTTTCTCAAATATCACCAATTACAAAGAATTTTAATATTGAGGATTTAATCACCCAATTCCCAATATTCTACTCCTACTCAGTATATGTAACGCCATACAGATGTGAGAATCATGTCTGGTAAATACATACCCTGAAGTCAGAATCTAATTGGAAAAGCAGTTTTCAATTAACTCCACACAGTAAAACTGAAACATGAAAATGTTTCGAGAGGGTGGCCGGGTATTCTTAATAATGTCTCTTCCACTCGCAAATTTCCTTTGCTCTCACTTCAATCCCTTTATATGTCTTTATTTCTTACCTTCTGTACATCATACTTAGGCTAATTGGTTTTCTTCTTCCGTACCTTTCGACACCTGCCTAAGATTTGGAAGAAGACTATCCAATAAGCGTAATAGGTGTACTCTTCTAATACTAGGAGCCCTCGCAAGCTGAGAGAAGGTAAAGAGAAAAGACAACCGAATAATCCTATTCAATTTCTCCAGAACCGGAATCCATTCTCGAACTGAAAACAAGTTTCTTCGAGTTCGTATGTAACTATACGATGGCATACCCAAACAATATGGATTTTCGTAGTGATACGGAGTGTTCTGGAGAAACGCAAAGGGGAAGTAGGAGTGGCAAGAATATATGCAAGTTTATCGTGAATCGTGACAATCCAAAACCAAAATGTGTAAGAAGGTTCGGTTAATTTGGTTCAAGAGTTTTAGTTTAAGGTAAATCATGGTCGCAAACCAGAGAAAGAAAAGAAACACTCAGTGTGCACTCTAATCTAGATTAGATTGGTTAATTATTTTGTCTAATCTGGATGGCTCCCACCGTTTTCTCGAATTCTCCTTCAAACCCTAAGAGTAGAACTAGTCGGGATTATATACACTTTACAAGTTCACTAACCGTTCACCCAGGCCAGTATTGGTACTCCGAGGGAGGTCTCCCGTGCTTGCGTACAGACCCAATTAAATAACCTCGTTTCCGCAGAGACGTAATCCCGTTAACACTTTCTAGACACCTAATAGATTAGCTAGTTGTGAAGTGAATCTCCCGAGGAGTATTACCTACCCATCAGTGGGAATCGAGACCCAACTATCATCGCGTGATAACTTGATGGAATCCACTTGTTCCCTTATAAAAAAAGGAAGAAAAGAAAGAAGAAAATAATTCCCACAGTTTGGTCCTTACATGTTAAACACGTGAGTGATTATATGCAAAGCATATAAGCGTTGAAACAAATAACTAAAGGCCAAACTGGCCTTATGTGTTAAACACGTGAGCGCTTATATGCAAAGCATATAAGCGCTGAGAATAAATAACCTAAAGGCCAAACTGAACACGTGAGTGCTCGTATGCAAAACACATGAGCGTTAAA
The DNA here is from genome assembly GCA_030015575.1 of Agapanthus africanus. Taxonomy (NCBI): domain Eukaryota; kingdom Viridiplantae; phylum Streptophyta; class Magnoliopsida; order Asparagales; family Amaryllidaceae; genus Agapanthus; species Agapanthus africanus. Next base: position 672,034,511 of record JASDDO010000014.1, read on the forward strand.
TATAAACAGGTTAAAACCCACACCAGGGTCACGTGTTAAACACATGAGAACATACTTTTAGCTTCACATAGAATTAAATTTTATATGGAATTAAATTCTATTTTTGGGGAAAATACTTTCGCTGATCTTTCTAAAAAAGAGAAAGATATTCTCTAAATAGAGAACCGTCAGGTCAAATATACAATAGTGATTAAAAATTATCAAATATAGAATTAAATTCTATTGATGGAAAATATCTTCCTGGTCTTTCTAAATGAGAAAGATATTTTCTGTTAAACAGAAAGCTATTGATCAAAATCCAATGAGATGGAAAAATATTTCTCTATATCTTTTTAAACAAAAAAAGATGTGCTCTGTTAAACAGAGAACTCTTGGATTAAAAATCCAATGGTGATTAAAAATCACCGTATGACAGAATTAAATTCTGTATATAGGAAAATATTTCCCTAATCTTGTTAAAAACAGGAAAATATATTCTGTTAAACAGAAATGCCCTGGATCATCCAACGGTGGATAAAATCCTCCAAATAATCTTTGAGGCTAATTTGTATCTTTCAAATGAGAGATTTTTTCAAACTAATTAACAACTTACTTTCTCTATATAAAGAACCCGTGACTTCAAGTCTCAAAAAGAGGATTGACCCGATAAGTTTTACACAAAACCGAGAATTTAATTCTCCTTTCAAAGAAGTAAATCTCCTCGCTCTCTCCGACACTAGATAAAGAAAAGCAGAGATAAATATATTTTCTTTGCCTAGCATAAAAAAAGAAAACAAAGGTTTAACCCTTCGTAAAAAGAACTTGGTTCTTTCTCTGATCTGAGATCTGAAAAGCAAATCTCCCCACAAATTGAGAATTTAATTCTCATCGGGGAGGTTCTGTTCTTCAGACTCAAAATTTAGGGGAAAGAACTAGATAAAAAGAAAAGACACATTTTCTAGGAATTTGATTCCTCTGAAATCAGGGTTTGGCCTTACATAAAGAACTTAGTTCTTATAAAAAGAACAAAAGAACTTAGTTCACCAATAAAACCGATCCCAGATCTTCAAAACTGAAATCTTGGTGATCATCAATGGCCAACGGAGATTAAATCTTTAAAAAGAAAAGAACTTGGCGCTTCACGTGAAACACACATGAGCGCCAGAGAAAAAATAGTGCTTAGCACTCTTATAGTGCCTCACGTGTTTCCTACGTGAGCGTCCAAAACAAAAGACTCAACGTCTCACGTGCTTTCCACGTGAGCGCCATACAAAGTGCTTAGCACTATATATACCTAGTCAAAATGACTAAGTGTTTAGCACCGATGAGACAGCGCCCATGTCTGAGCACCTCACATGCTTCCCACGTGAGCGTCAGAGCAATAAATAAGTGATTGGCACTTCTAAAAAAAGGGAGAAAGCCCAAGACCGAGCAGACTGAGTCCAAATCGGCTAAGTCTATCTGAAGTTGCTTACAGCTGGACCCAAATACTCTGTTGTTGGATCTTAACTAAATTTAATGATTCTGAAAATATCTCTAAGTTGATCTTAGTCTCAAATAAGACTAACGTATTCTAAGTTAAAATAAACTGAACCCAATTGCTTATATATTTAAGTTGATCTTAATCTAAAACAAAGATTAACGGTCCTTAATAAAAAATAAAATATTTTTTGAACTAAAAGAACATACAACCTAAGTTCAAATCCAAATCTAAAATATACGGATTTGGACTACCGTACCCTATGGGTGATAACATAAATTAGTCTCCGTATACAATCCACGGGCAACCAAAATAAATAGAATAAACACACGACACAAAATGAACTACCGGAGTAAAAGAAAGTGTTTATCGCAACGCGATAACGTAATTAACTGCAGGGGAATGCGCCTACAGGGAAGAGCGTCCCCACAATAAAAAAAAACCCTCACAAATGAGGGGGAATCTGATAAAATCTAATATATCGGTCATATCTATCCAAACATCCGATATACGGTGTCATAAATCAACTTGGTATCTTCGGAGAGGTGGGTGAATATGTCCAAATAGTATCTGCACCTAAATTCAGGCTAGACCTCCTCCGCGTCTCAGTCCAGTATTCGGCGGTAAACAAATTCTGTCATGCCCGGTGGGACCTCTTCCTCTTTCCATTCCACACTTTGTGTGTCATGATTGCGAATAAAACCGAGGCTCACTATGGTTGCCTCTGGACTCAAGGTACCAAAACATGGTGTCTTGCTCCTGTGCAGAAATCAATGGCTTCCTACTGCACCTCATGCAACAGCGACTCCCAATCCATATATTTATACGACAGAAAAGTATTATAGAGCTACCGCACACTATGCCTCCGCGAATAGAAATGACAAACGTAGCACGAATACTAAGCAATACAAATCTGAAATGACGGAGGGCTACGACTGGTTTTCGGCAAAAAACCTTTAACGTAATGAACTTGATATCATTGAAGGAACTCAAGAAATTTTGAAAAGGAGTGGTTTTACGCTCCGCATTTTTAAAATGAGTGGTTTTGAAGAAAACCGAGTGGTTTATAGTCACGTAAACTTTTGCCAAAGAGATCACTCCCTGTGAAGAGATTTAGGCTCTTTTCTCATCAAATGAGGTGTAGGATATTCCTAACTGAATATCTCGACGCAAAGCAAAAGGAAACTCCTATACTTTTCAAAAATTGGTTCCAACAACATCATTAAGGTTTATTTTCCTTGCATTAATCAGAATTAATGCAGTCCCGTCGATTAAACATATCATGCCAAAAAGAAACGAAAATAGGCATGCACATATATGCCATCATCCGTATTCGCCACAGGGTCCCGGATCTTCACCGTAAGGTTACTTAACTTACGGCAGGATAGGGATAGGACTAGCATGGATGCAAAATATAAATAGCGTCTACTAAATATATAATATATATATAGCAACATTCGTCTCACGCATGATATCAAGTAATATCATAGAAGTATCACAGCAGAATCACAGCGGAAGCAAACACAATATGGAAATGCGGATAAACTAGGAAAAGTACATTTCATAGAGCCAAATATGAAATGTAATTTTCCGGTCGTGTGGATAACTCGTAGTATCGGATCCTAGAACCCTACAAACGCGGCAAACCACCCGCTAATCCCAGAAACGAGGCAACCCCAATCAACCAAGTGAGTGGGACACCTAGCACTTCCAAATTCCGATGACTTGAGTATCCGTCCGCGGGTTAATCTTATACTCCCTACGAGTGTGGCGAATAGCCCACCAATTCTGGAGTAAGGCACGCCATGAGATGGAGGCCCGTTACTCTTTAGAACCCGGCTACTCGAGCATTCTGTCGTGGGATAATCCTAGTGCACGTAATGAAAACCTGAATATACAATGGTGACTGCGTCTGCAACCAGGGCGCCCCCCAAAGAATAATACAAGCCGCGATGAGGGCAGTCCACATGTCTGACGCTCGCCATGCAATATGAATATACATTATATCACAGAGCTATCTAATACTATGTACACCGAGCTATCCATCGCGACAAATCCAACATAACCATAATCAACAAAGCAACACAGAATATAAACGCGAATATCATGTTTGTAAACCCGTCTGATTGTACATATAGCAACTAGTCGGATTATGTAATGACTCTGAAATCTCTGTACAAAAATTTCTTGTTTATTGTATAGAAAAAGGGTATTTCAGCCTGATGTGAATTTATAACTTATTTTTGTTCAATAAAAGCAAGAAGCAACTTGTAGCTCACTGGTAAAGCCTCTGCACTGCTGTGACATAGCCTGTGCGTTTGAATCCCATCAGATCCTATTATTTTTAAAGATTTTTTCTTTTTAATTTTTGGAAGCCCAAGAGTTGTACTGCAACACACGGAGAAATGAAAAGTTTCAGAAAAATCAAACATGCGCAAAATGGAGTACATGCCTAAATACCCACGTGGCACGAATCTCGAGGCGATTGCCTCAATCTCGACCGCCCAAATTCCTCCATGGGCCAGCACCGACGGTCCCAATAGCTCCAAATCACCTCGTGTTTTGCACACACACCTCTTCGACCCCCCTTAACTCCCTTGCACTGTTTGATTTTCCTGCAATCAAACAGAGACCCTTCAATTTACCATTTAACATATTTTTAATGCTTTTTAATCCAAAATTTAATTTCCAAACCCTAATTTTTCACTGTAAATACCATCCCATGCCTTAGTTCTTCATCATTATGAAATTCTAGTAAATATTCTCTTAAAAAGTTTCTAAGTGCAAGCGGAGTCAAGTGGAGTTAATGACCAAGCTTGTTCCGTCGAAGATCGAAGCCGTTTCCGGAACTTTCACGACGTCATGAAGCCCCCTCTCTTCTTCCTTACTCTCTTCTCGATATTACCAAGCCGTAAGTCCCTCTCAACTTTTATTCTTTTCATCGCAATTCATCTCCTACAAAGATATCGGTAAAATGGAGTCACTCCTGATACTTTTCTTTTTAAACTTGAAACTCCCTTTTCCTTTATACTTTGGTCAAACTAATGTTACCACTCTACTTGTAACTTTAATTACAAATGTTTAGTTTCAAGTTTAACCAAAATTCTCATATGAAACAAGCATAAACGAACTTTTTCAGTAAAATACCATGAACTTTAGTGTAACATTTTTTTGATATGTAGTATACCTAATCCCTTGAACCTTCACGGGGTAATGACCTACCCCACACGCACACTATGGTTTCATAATACGGTATTCTAAGTATATGGGTAATTCAAAGTAAAAGAACTTTTTCATTAAAATACCACACTTTTATAAAACGAGTTTTTTTAAATCGGTATTTCGAATCCTTGGCAATTACGCCTCTACAAACTTCGTCAGGGGACCCGCTAATGGATGATGTGGATTATCGCACATTCTTAGGATAGCAGAGCGAGATGCAGAACTCCTCACGGAGTATTCGGTCTCGAAAGGAACAAAGATACGGTTTTTAAGAAACGTGACTTTTTCAAATAAAAACTAATTTTTGAGAAAATTATATAAAATTATGAAATCCGTATTTTCAATAAAAACATATTAAGAAACTATATTTTTTTCAAAAAAGGAAAGATTAAAATTGTTAATAAAATACCACCAAGTTTCCAAAAGCAGCAGTTTTCATAAAAATACCACAAATTTTCAAAAAGCTTGGTTTTATGACCAAAACACCACAACAATTAAAATACATATTCAAGAAAACTCTAAATATTACAAATCACCCTCGAGCTTTATTTTTAAACTATATTAAAATATTTTTCATAAAACCCCCTCGAGATATGCAAAACAATATTTTAAGGACTCTAGTTTAATATAGGTTTAAGCGGGATCAATTCTCTTGAGCCCTACGGAGCCGGAGAAAGTGAGTGCTTACCTATTCAGGTTAGACAACTTAACGGAGTTATCATTGTCAATTGTCTTGGAAAAATACACAAATCCTGCCATCCATATGCAACAGTTGCCGATTTCTCTCGAATATAAGATTTTAACAATTTGCATCAATTCACATGAAAAGACATGAACTCAAATCCAAACTTAAATCTAAACTTGAACTCGAACTTGAATACAAACTCAATCAGGATCCAAATTTTAACATAAACTTGAACCTTTGATCATGAACCAGAACAATTGAATTTGAATATCCCAAAACTTGAATATTAGAATACTATAACTTGACATGAACTTAACATGAGTACCAGAACACATTGGTTGCTATTAAAACTGACTTGACTCAAACCATGAATACAAGAACACTTGACACGAATACTTGATATTGACATGAACTCAATCTTGCAACTTGATATATTCATGGATTTGAGCAAGGCTAGTAATTTTAATTGTAACTTAGAATACACGGGGTGTTGAGGTAGTTTATGTGTGAATGCAACGAAATCTCAGGAGTCCTTTTAAATCATTAATCCATGTCTACTAACACAAGAAAGCTATCATGAGGGCCCATGTTTCCTTACTCCTGGATTATAACCTGTTGACTTTGGAATACTTCAACACTAGGTTGAAGTCCCGTTACTAATACTTGATTCGGGCTCATGGTTCCTTACTCCTGAATTACAGCCTGTTGGGTTCGAGAATACTCTTAAGATTGATTAATATTCACCCTTGAACTTACGTTAAATTAGTTTACCCATGTAGAGACCTTTTAGGACACTTACATGCACTTCATGTTCACTATACCTACACTACACGGCTAGTTTATACTATGATCTTGTTATTTTGCCATGATGTATATAGAACTGCATGTTAAACAGAATTGCCATGCTTACATTAAATGACATGTTTAAACACCATAACTCATAATCCATTACTTCATGATATCCATTTTTCTTAGTCATTATACTTTTATACTTCATACCTTTTTTCTTGAGGACTTACAGAGCGAAAGTTCGCTGACAGGCATTTCACCCATTTTTGTTTCTTGGAATGTTCGTCAGATACTGTGGAGACTGAGGAGGTGGACACCACCGAGAAGGAGCACGATCAGATCGTGACTCAGGCCTAAACTAGTTATCCTCTCTTTCAGTTTATATATGCCATCTGTTTAGGCATTTCTCTTCTTATATTTTCTTTCAGTTGAACTCATGTATTATAAATGTATCAAGTTGAATATAAATAAAGTTGTTAAAGTTTAAATCTCATGTTAATTTCTTGTCATTTTATATTGCTCAATTATTAGCGTATTTATTCTGAGAAATGACCTTCTCGAAATAAATGCGTCGCGGGCTTGTCATGTGCTTGTTTCCGTCTTTTGGGAAGCGGGGCATGACAGGTTATACCACGTTATGATATTCACGGCCGCAAAAACAAATGCAGAGAAAAACACGAATTTGAAATTTCGATTGATTATAACTTTCCGCATTAGCCCCAAGTACAAAACCAAATCTGGACCAAAATCAAATATTCCAAAAATCACATTTCCATGTATTAAAGCCCCAGAAAAGAATTTAGGCACTGCAGCCAAAACTTGGGCCCAGATCAGTCTCATATGTATGCATTTCGCGGCCGAATTTTGGGCTTAGGTCCCCAATTTTTTTTGTTGGATTTAATTTTGCCTGCACATATTTTTTATGCAACCTGAAATTTTTTTTGACCAACTTTGAAATTCAAACAGCGAGCAAAATATCGAAAATGTGAATCGGAAAATTCCGTCAATCGAAACTCTACATTTGTGCAAACAAGTCTAGACTTTAGTGATGTGGATTTTATTAGTCCTCCAATTTTAACCGCAAGTATACGGTTTATCGCAGTTGTACTTGAGAATTGTTTTCACAGAGATGTGTGTTAACTACTTTTAAATTAAATTAAACTTGAGTTGTTTTTAAATTCTAAAGATTTAAATGCAAAATAAAATAAAAGTTGGTTTTCAAGAGAGAGAGAGAGAAATCTAGGGTTTTTATTTATTTTATTTCTATGGTTCCAGTTCTAATATGTTTCCATTAATTATAACTAAGCATAATTTATATTTAAATTATAAACATAGCATATCAAAATTATAAGATCATCTAAATCATATTAAAACCCTAGTTCTAGTTAATTAGAAGTAATCTAGTTTTAATCCTCCACAAAAATATGTATGTCATGAGTTTACAATTAATATCTTATCGATTAATGTAGATCCCTTTTAACTAGTTAGGTTGAATATCTTGTGATTAAATTATTTTCTTATCTTTCTTAATTAAGTTTCTAGTTTGTCAAACATTTCTTAATATAATTATATTATTGGTGTTATCACTCTTTCCTAATTTTATTTTAGACGTCAACTTTAGTTATGAGATTAGTTTATTAGATGAAAAACTATAAAGAGAATAATTAAATCATAAGACATTCATCATAAAAGTATAGAAAAAAGAGATAAAAGCTTACCCAACTGTTCCCGCCAATTTTTTTTGGTTAAGAGCTATTTGTTCCCTATAAAAAAATAGGGAGAGAAGAAAGAGGAAAAGAATTCTCACCGTTTGGCATCACGCGTTAAACACGTAAGCGCTTATATGCAAAGCATATAGCCGCTGAAAGCAAATAACAAAAAATCCAAACAGGCATCACGTGTTGTTTACATATGAGCGCTGAACATAAATAACCAAAGGCCAAACATGCCTTACGTGTTAAACACGTGAACACTCATATGCAAAGTATATAAGCGCTGAAAATAAACAGGCTAAAACCCACAGTGGGAGTCACGTGTTAAACACGTGAGTTCTCTTACCATATTTTTTGACAGCGCTCACATGCAAAGCATGTGAATGCCCTAATTTAAAATGCTCTTATCTGATAGAATTAAATTCTATATGATAAAATTAAATTCTATTTGGGAAATATTTTTCTCGATCTTTCTAATATGTAAATATCTTTCTCTAATAGAGAATCTTGGATTTAAAATCCAATGGTGATAAAATATCACCAATTAAACTATCTGATAGAATTAAATTCTATGTGATAGAATTAAATTCTATTTGGGAAATATTTTCCCAGATCTTTCTAATATAGAAAGATATTTCTCCAATAGAGAATCTTGGATTTAAAATCCAATTGTGATAAAATATCACAAATTAAAGTATCTGATAGAATTAAATTCTATGTGGAAAATATTTTCCTGATCTTTCTCAAACTAGAAAGATTTTCTCTGTTAAACAGAGAACTCTTGTATCAAAAATCCAACGGTGATTATAAAATCACCCATCAATCATTAGATAGAATAAAATTCTATATTAGAAAAATATCTTCCTAATCTTATGATAGAATAAAATTCTATAGTATGAAAATATTTTCCTAATCTTATTAAACTAACAAGATATTCATATAATAGAATTAAATTCTATATTAGGAAAATATCTTCCTAATCTTATTAAATTAACAAGATTCATATGATAGAATAAAATTCTATCTTAGGAAAATATTTTTCTAATTTTATTAAAATAAATAAGAAACCTTTTCTGTTAAACAGATAGCGTTTATATTAAAAATCCAACGGTGAATAAAATTCACCGGTTGATCTAAAAGATCAATTGGATTGATTATGAAATCAATCATAATCTCAATGAGAGATTTTCACAATAAATTAATTCTTATCTTTCTCCTATAAATATGAGTAAAGAGTTGGAAAAAAGAGAGGACTGGATATAAAAAAAAAGGGAGGAGACCACCCCAAAAACTTCTGTAAAATAATATACAGAAGGTTCTCACAAGTTTCCATAAAAGAAAAGAGAATTTAATTCTCAATAAAGAAAATCGTCTCCATTCTCAAAACCCTAGGTAAAGAAAAAAAGAAGAGATCAAAATATTTTCTTTATCTATCATATCACATTTAAGGGTTTAACCCTTTTAAAAGAACTTAGATTTTTCTCTGGATCTGAGATCCATAAGACAAGTCTCCCACAAGTTGAGAATTTAATTCTCATCAGGAAGATCTTGTTCTTGAGAATCAAAAATTTAGGAAAGAACAAACTTGAAAAGAAATAAGATGGAGTACATAACACTCCAGGAATTTAGTTCCTTTAAATCAAGAACTTAGTTATTTAAGAACTCGATCCAAGATCCTCAAAATAGTGATCTTGGTGATCGTTAATGGTCAAAATACCATTAACAGAGGTTTAACCTCTCTGAAAACATGAATAAAAGAATATGGATAAAAGAACATGGAGAAGATAGAGTCTATAATACTTCAGGAGCTCAGTTCCTTAAAATCAAGAACTTAGTTCTTAAAGAACCTGATCCCAGATCCTTAAAATAGTGATCTTAGTGATCGTTAATGGTTACAATAGTATTAACATAGATTTAAGTTCTCTTAAAAATATAAGTAGAGATTAAATCTCTAAAAAAACTTAGCGCCTCATATGAAACATGCCTGAGCGCTCAAAAGAAGCTAATAACTTAGCGCCTCATATGAAACACACATTAGCGTCAGACGTTCAGCGCCTCACGTGAAACACACGTGAGCACCAGAAGACAAAAAAGTTTAGTGCTTAGCACTAATGCAGCGCCTCACGTGAAACACACGTGAGTGCCAGATGCTCAGCACCTCACGTGAAACACACGTGAGTGCCACAAAAGTCTAGTGTTTAGTACTATTTCAGTGCCTCACGTGAAACACACGTGAGCGCTGTATATCTTAGTGCTTAGCACTGCTGGGCAGTACAGATACCCAATCTTAGCCCAAATTGGCTAAGGTTTTCTAAAATTAAATCTCTTTGATTTTAATTAAGCGAGCCATATGCTCGTGATTTCCAAACTGATCTTAATCTCAAACATGAATAATGATCTCTCATCAATAATATCCAAAATGATATTCATCCCATATCTTCTAAGGTAATTTTAGTCTCAGATATGACTAACGATTTTTAAGTCCACCACGATTCTTTCCTTCAAATACGGGATTTGGTTCAAGAGTACATCTCTTCACATCTCTGATATATGCCATAATTCCTCAACGAGGTGGCGGATCCCGATAACCAAAAACTCCTTTCATCCCATATTGATACACTTCCAAATTGACATGCACACCTCAATTCAGACCGCACCCTAAATTAGGTGCATTCCATGTCACCATTGTTCACTCTGTCACGTAACAAATACACGTGCGTGCAAGATGAATAATGGACCGAAATGTCCCTAAACTAAAATTGGACCGAAACGTCCATACACTAACATTCGTCCCAAACAAAGAATGTTGAACCGTGATGTCCCTAAACTAAAATAATTGAGCTCATATGCTCATTTGTTTCTAAGTTGATTTTAGTATTAAATATGGCTAATGATCTTTAGATCAGACCCAGATATCCCATGAACCAATGGATCTCATTTATATGAGATATGCGTCCTAAGTTCATCCCCGTTGGTAAACTAAGCTACCAACGTGGACCCCGTCAAGCAAATTCTTGACCCAAACCTAAATCTCAAATATACGGATTTGGACCGATCCGCGCCCTATGGATGACGACATAAACTAATCTCCGTATACAATCCACGGGCAACCAAAACAAACAAAAATACATACGATACGAAATAAACTGCTGGAGAAGGAGAAAGTGGTTATCACAACGCGATAACGTAATTAACTGCAAGGGCTTGCGCCTGCAGGGAAGAGCGTCTCTACAATCAAAAACCCCTCACAAATGAGGGGGGATCTGATAAAGTCTGCTACAACGGTCGCATCTATCCACATTTCCGATATACAGTGCCATAAATCAACTTGGTATCATCGGAGAGGTGGATGAATAAGTCCAAATAGCATATGCCCCCAAATTCAGGCCAGACATCCCAGCGTCTCGGTCCGGTCTTCGGCAGTAAACACCAACCACAAAATAAATACAAACAAAACTCTAAGAAAGAATTAGTTACTCATGTTTATAAAAGAAAATAAGTCTTATTCATAATCAAGAGTACCTACAATAGGCTCGATCTCTTCTATTTGAAATCTTAACTTGAATGCAATGAGAGAGATGAGAGAGATATGAAACCCTAAGGCTATACAAGTGCTTATATACGGCTAAGAAAGATTGGAGAATAAGTAATAGAAGATATAAGATAATCACTTGCTAACAACTATGATAATCTAATCTAATTGCTCTGTTGGATACTGTTGCGTGCCTTCAAAATCTTCAAAAGACGAATCCCTACATCTCATATTAATTTATGTGGAAATACGATCATGCCCATTAAAAGTCTCATCGAACAGCCCAAAATCGACCGCTGATCCGGCGCCGTTTTCTGGCTTTCGTGGCTCCAGATTTTTTCTATGATTTTATCATCAATTAAATGATTTTTTAGCACTTAAAATTTTGAATATCTCGTTGTATATCTGTAACTGTGTAGATCTCCGAATTGTTCCCAAATTTGGTATATAATTAGGCAGGTTGATTTGTTGCTTTTTATTTGATTTGGTTTCTCCAACTGATTTGTTGCTGTGATAATTGATTCACCTCTATTTGTTACAATTTTTGCTGATTTGTAATGATATTCCCAAATTTGTTCCAAATTTTAAAATTGTCTTTTGATTTTCTGAATAATTCACTTAAGTCTCTATTGTACGCACATAATCCTTCTTTTAGAACAATTTTTCGTTCTTTTGCATCCAAGCCTGTTGTCTGTAATAATTCACAAAATATACCCAGAACAACATAATATATGACAATAATATAATAAATGGGTTAAAAAATATGTAATTAATTACACCTATCAAATACCCCCACACTTATCTTTTGCTGGTTCTCAAGCAAATTCAGGGTTTCAAACTCTAAACTAAATTAAACTACTATCTAACTAAATCCTACTCCTACTCCTATTCGTATAAAAGAAAATAAAGGAAACAAAAATTAGAAAATGAAAACTATATACAAAGGTAGAAATAGATAAGAAAAATACGAAAAAAAAGAGTTTAAATTTTACTAGATTTTCAGTCGTCATGAACCATGCCTTAATAAACTTTAATTTATACCGAAAATTACTTGCTCATCATTCTTCCCATCTTTCCTACCTATTTTTCTTCCAAACATGATCATATACCCCTACGCGTGTGATAAAAATCATCTCTACACTTGGAGAATTCAATTCAAGCTCTCATAATTTTGCCCTTACCTCCCTATTACTTTTTTAATTGGCAGATCAAATTGATGGATTTGTTCCCACATTTTTCATGCGACCGTTAATACTTCGTGATGTACTAACCAAATGATTACTGAATGTGATCACTTATTGGGCGTAAATAGCAGTATTCTAATCCTGCAACACCTAACGCACAACAAATGATTCCAAACCAGTTGGTGTAAATTACTAGGTGATGAAGCACCATCGCTGAATTTTTTTTATGCTATCTTGATAATTACAAGACAGTGTTCATTTTTTTGGTGATATTAATTTTTTTTCCCGTATTAAGGCATTACAGATAAGAGCATGATAGGTCTTTTCTACTATCCCAAACTTCAAGATATGTGCATGTGCGTATAATAGGGTATCAACGTTCAAATGTTTGGACTAAAAAATAGGCTCCACTTATATCTTCTCAAACTTAGCAACTCCTTCATGATATTAGCCTTTTGGGAACGGACTCATGACAACTTATTACTAGATCTATTTAACCATCCATTTTTCTTATTTTTCTTAAAATCTCTCTCTTTTATATACATTTTTCAGTTTTTCATTTTCATTTGCAAAATTTTCTAAGTTTTATAAGAACCTAGAAACAAAAGAATTTTTTTGTACAAAATCAACCTACACTTAAATCAAACAATATCCTCATTGTGTTAGAGTACATACCTTATTACACTCGTATAGTTGTGCTTACCTTTGTTGAATTCTTCTTAGTTTCAAATTCTCAATACCTACAAAAGAAGATGTGGGTGTGCATTTTGCTACCTAAACTAACTTGGGTTTATCGGGGTAAATTTTGAGGACCCATTTCAAATTGGTATATAAACATAATTTTTTTTAATTTACAAGAATATACAAAGTGACCATGTGCATCACAATAGTGACAAATGTGATTAGATATACCCATGAGACTAGATTTATATTTAAAATAGTGGTTGAAAAATTTAGATGAAGAGAATTTTTGAATATTCGAAGTTTTAAGATTAACGTCTCATTTATTTTAAAAAAAATTCCTTTTACTTGGTAAAGGATCAACCGTTTCCTGTCTTTTTGAAAACTTAGCAAAAGAAACTGTTAAATTATTATTTTGTTTCTTGAAGAAAGCAATTTCCTCGATCAACTTTTTTTGAGAAATACATGACAATTTTAAAGAATCAATTTCTCTTTTAAAAGATGAAACCAAATTTTCATGATTATTTCTTAAAACATCACATGACAAAATGAAATCTTCATTTTCAATGTTTAAGGCATCAATAGTTTTTGATTTAATATTAATTTTTGAAAGAAACTCAATTTTCTCCCTCCCGAGTTTATCAATTTGTGCCAGAAAATCATTTTCCTCTTTGTCTAATCTATCAATCAAAACAACATTTCTCAAAACTTCTTGTGAACCAGTAGAACATTTTAAAATATCAAATTCACTAGTAAAAATTTCAATCAAACCATCATTTTCTTCTCTCAAAGACGTTCGAGACAAAATCGAATTCTCTTTTTCGCTTTTCAAAGATTCACTCAACGAAACCAATTCCTTTTTCTCCTTTTCTAACAACAAAATTTTATTTTCAAGGAAACTATTTCGAGAAATTACCGTATTAAATTGATGATAAAAACTAGGAGAAGTATCATTAAGTTGATCATGTGTATCAACAACAGAAGAATCGCTCTCATCGTCATTACTATTAAATGCATGCTCTCTAGATGTTTCTTTTAGCTCTTTCAACCCACCATCCTCAAAGATAAACACCTTATCATGAGAAACTCCTTGAATCATATTGACTTTGCAATTTTGATCATATATGTCGCTTTGTTGTCTTCCTAGGTTAAAAATATTCAATTCCATTTTTAGATTCCCAAAGGTAAACTATATAGAATCACTACGACAGTTGATCAACACGTTTAAGGTAGCTAAGAATGGTCGACCCAAAATCACTAAAATTTGGTTTCTAAGGTTAGATACAGATTATGTTTCTAGAACAATAAAGTCTACAGAGTATATAAATTCCCCTATCTTAAGTAACACATCCTTAATTTCACCCTTCGGTTTCTTAATGGATCGGTCGACCAATTACAAAGTGATCTTGGTGGGCTCAAGCTCACCTAAACCCAACTGCTCATATATAGAACATGGCAAAAGATTATGTAACGACTCTGAAATCTCTGCACGGAAATTCTTCTATTACAATACAGAAAAGAATTTGACAGCCAGTGTATGAGTTATAAGTTACTTTTGCTAAATAAAAGTAAGAAACCACTTGTAGCTCAATGGTAAAGCCTTTGCATTGTTGTGACGTAGCCTGTGTGTTCGATTCCTATCGGACACAATTTTTTAATGATTTTTCTTTTTAACCTTTTGGGAGCCTAAAAGGTTGCACATGCAATACACGGGGAAATGAAAAGTTCAGAAAAATCAAACATGTGGAAAATGGTGTAAATACAGAGTTGATCTGATGGCATGAATCTCGAGGCCAGATCTTAAGAATCGACCGGTGGAAATGAGCTTGGGGCCGACGGGGACGGTTCAGATGGAGCCAATTTGATCCGTGTTTTGCACACTCGTCTCTTTAACTTCCCATAACTCCTCTGCACTGTTTGATTTCCCTGCAATCAAACAGAGACCCTTCATTTCACCATTTAACATTATTTTAATACTTTTTAATCCACATTTTGAATTTCCAAACCCTAATTCTCCACCATAAATACCATCCCATACCCCAGCTCTTCACCATTCTGAAAATTCTAGCAAAAACTCTCTCAAAAATTCCTAAGTGCAAGTGGAGTTAGCGAGCGAACTCCTTTCGTCGAAGATCGAAGCTGATTTCGGAGCTCCAGCGACGCCACGGCGACGCTCTTCCCTTCCTTACCCTTTTCTTAAGTCTTTCAAACCGTAAGTCCCTCCCAAACTCTCTTTCACTTCATTAAAATTCAACTTTAAAACTTATATCGGTAAGCGGAGTTATTACCGATATTCTTTTTCTAAACCCTAGAAACTCCTTCTCTTTTATATTTTGATCAACCTAATTTTTTACACAATACTTGTAACCTTAAATACTAATGTTTAGAATCAATTTTAACCAAGAATCTCATATGAAACAACCATAATTAAACTTTTTCATTAAAATACCTTGAACTTTATTATCACTTCTTTTAGTTTTGTTAAAACTACACCTTTAGGAAAAAATTCACGGGGTAACGACCTTCTCCTCACGTACACTTTGGTTTCATAGCACGATGCCTATTTGTATATATTTTTATTTTGAAGAATAATCTTTACAATAAAATACCACTTACTTTAAAACCGGGTTCCTTTTAAACGGTATTTCGTATTCCTTTGCAATTATACATCTACAGCCCTTGTTAGGGAACTCGCTAATGGATGGTGCGGATTATCGCACATTCTGCAGATAGTAGAACGAGATGCAGCACTTCTCATGGAATATTCGATCTCGAAAGGATATAAATACGTTTTTTAAGAAAAATGAATTTTCTAAAATAAAATTAAATTTTTTAAAATTAAAAATTACATAAAATTATAAATCCATATTTTCATTATATTATGAAACTATATTTTTATAAAAATGAAAGATTAAAAAATGCCAATAAAATACCATCAAGTTACTAAAAAGAACTAGTTTTCAATAAAATATCATAAACTTTTACAAGCTAAGTATTCATCATCAAAATACCTCAATACTTAAAACACATGCTCATGAAAACCCTAAGTAATACAAAACACCCTCAAGGTTTTATTTTTAATCCATATTAATATATTTTTTATAAAACCCACTCGAGATATACAAAACAATATTTAAGAAGTTTAGTAAATATAGGTTTAAGCGTGATCAATTCTCTTGAGTCCTAGAGAGCCGGAGGAAGTGAGTGCTTGTATATTCAGGTTAGAAAACTTAACAAGTGTTATCAATGGAAATTGTCTTTGTAAAAGACACAAATCCTGCCGTCTATGTGCAGCAGTTGCCGATGACTCCCGAACCTAAGAATTCAAGAGTTAAATCAGTTTACAAGTGTCTGACTCAGTCTGAGTCCAACCTCAAACCTGAATCCAAAATCAAACATGAATACTTGATCATGAACATGAATACTCAAATTCAAACATGTATACTTGACCTGACCTGACCGAGCAATGGTTATAATTTGACTTGAACTTAACATGCATACCAGAACACAATGGTTGCTATTGAAACTGACTTGACTCGAACCATGAATACAACTTGACATGAATACATGAACACTTGACACGAATACTTGATATTGACACGAACTCAATCTTTCCACTTGATGTATTCATGGATTTGAGCAAGGCTGGTAATTTTAACTGTAACGTAGAATACACGGGGTGTTGGGGTAATTCATGTATGAATCCAACGAAATCTCAGGAGTCCTCCTAGATTATGAATCCATGTCTACTAACACAAATAAGCTATCATGAGGGCCCGTGTTTCCTTGCTCCTGAATTATAGCCTATTGAGTTTGGAATACTTCAACACTAGCTTGGAGTCCCGTTACTAACACTTGATTCGGGCCCGTGGTTCCTTACCCCTGAATTACAGCATGTTCGGTTCGAGAACACTCTTGAGATTGGTTGACATTCACCCTTGAACTTACGTTAGATTGGTTGACCCATGTAAAGACATTTTAGGACATTTACATTCACTTCATGTTCACTATACCTACACTATACGGCCATTCTATACTATGCTCATGTTATTTTGCCATGATGTTAAATAGAATTGCTATGCTTACAGTAAATGACATGTTTAAACAACATATCTCCTAATCCATTACTTTATGATATACCTTTTCTTTATCATTATACTTTATACTTCATACCCAATTCTTGGGAACTTACCGAGCAAAAGTTCGCTGACGGGCATTCCACCCATCTTTATTTCTTGGATGTTCGTCAGATTCTGTGGAGACTGAGGAGGTGGACACCACCGAGGAGGAGCACGATCAGATCACGACTCAGGACTAGACCAGTTACCCTCTCTTTCAGTATAGGTTTGCTACTTGTTTAGGCATTTCTCTTCTTGTATTTTCTTTCAGTTGAACTCATGTATTGTAAATGTATCAAGTTGAATGTAAATAAAATTGTTGAAGTTTAAATCTCATGTTAACTTCTTGTCATTTTATATTGCTCATTTTACGCTTAGCGTATTTATTCCGGAAGATGACCTTTTCGAAATAAATACGTCGCGGGCTTGCCACGTCACCGTTTCCGTCTATTAGGAAGCGGGGTGTGACATATTAACACTAGCGCCCAAGTCCAATAAAGCACTATTTATGACCTTTTCGCCTATAATGCAAGATATAGTAGGACTACCGGGGTCCTTATGCTTAAGGGGCATAGCTTTTCTTAGGACGTCACAAATATTGCTTGCTAAAAAGACCATCTTAGGCACTTTAGTTTGTCTCTTCTTCGTGCATAAATTTTTGAGATATTTTGCATACGAAGGAACTTGGTCAATTATGTCCAAAAAAGGGACGCTGACCTTAACTTGTTTAAACATCTCCATCATCTTCGCCACTTTAGTATTTTACTTCTTAGCCTTTAAACGTTTTGGATGTGGTGCTTTAGGCTCATGAAGGGTATCCATAGAAGATGGATGGAATGTGGGTATATCAATAGATGCCGGCTGTGTAAGTGAGGTAGGAGACTGCTGCTCCTTATTAGCCGGTATCTCTTCCGAATCTTCGGGCATCCTAACCTAATTATCAACCCGTTTTCTCGATCGCAAAGTAATTATAACATTTGCTTGCACGGGATTTGCACGTGGATCTTTTAGATTTGTTACAGATTGGCTAGGTAAGGTGCCCATTTCTCGTCCTCCCAATGCTGCAACTAACTGGCCAATTTGCTTTTCAATATTTTCCAGCCACTTTTCAACCCTATTAAGTCTAGTATTCTAATCCCCATACCCTTGTTGTATGTTGGGTTGGGATGGGTTGTGTGGAGGGCCTTGTCTTATATTTTTGAATTGTTGGTTAGTGTTGCCTTGATTCCATTGTAAATTAGAGTGGTTCCTCTATCTTTGATTATAAATTTGAGAATAAGGATTGTTATTATTATTTTGATATGCAGTATTGGCGGTCTCTTGCCCTTGAGGACCGCTTAGAAGGGTGTTTACCACCGAAAACAGAAACGAAACCGCGCAGGTCGTCTTTCCTGAATTTAGGGAAAGATACTATTTGGTTTTATCCGTCCACCTCTTTGAAGATACCAAGTTGATTTATGGCACCATGTATCGAAGGTTTAAACGGATGCGGCCGATGTAGCAGGCTTCGTCAGATTCCCCCTCATTGTGAAGGGTTTTTGATTGTGCGGACGCTCTTCCCTGCAGGCGTAAGCCCCTGCAGTTAATTACGCCACCGCATCGCGGTTACCACTTTCTCCTTCTCCAGATGGCCACTTCGTGTCGTGTATATTTATTTTATTTTTGGTTGCCCGTGGATTGTATACGGAGACTAATTTATGTTGTCGCCCGTAGTGCGTGGATTAGTCCAAATCCGTATTTTCTTAGATTTGGTTTTGGGTTGGGTTTAAGGATCGTTAATCTCATTTGAGACTAAGATCAATTTAAACGTTTATTAAGGATACGTTAGTCTAATTTTAGACTAAGATCTACTTAACATGATCATTTAGATCCAACAAAAGAGCATTTGGACTCTATTGTTTTAGTTTAGAGACATTGCGGTCCATTGGGTTTAAGGACATCATAGTCCGTGATAGTTTAAAGACGTCATAGTCTGTAAAGTTTAAATACATCATAGTCTATGAGTTTAAGGATCTCACAGTCCATAAAGTTTAAGGACATCATAGTCCATGAGTTTAAGGACCCCATAGTCCGTAAAGTTTAAGGACATCATAGTCCAGTTTAAAGACATCATAGTGTGTGTGGTTTTGGTTCAACCGTTTAGGGCTGCACCAAAAGTTATTGGTTATTGGGATCCTCCACCTCTCTGAAGACGTTGAAGAATTACAATGACATATATTAGAGGTATGAAGAAATGTACCCTTGAACCAATGTTGGTTGGGAGATCTGTAGTCAAGTTTGGGACTAAGATCAGCTAAAAAGATTTATGAGCATATGGGCTCAATTAATCTAAATTAGGGATCTGTGGCCAACTTGGGCTCGGACCACTCAGTTAAAATGTTGGACATTTAATTAGGTTTAGTCCTTTTGCATTTAACAATGCTGAGCATTGGTTTTGGTTCTGATAATCTTTTTGTCTTTTATTGAGTGTTGAGCCCTCATTATGGCTCTGGGGCTTTATTTAAAGAGCAATTTATGTTCCCTCAGCGTCCACGTGAGGAGCACGTGGCGCGCTTGGCGCTGAGCGCCAGAATTAGAGCGCTAAGGCGCTTCTTGTGAGATAGCGCACACGTGAGGAGCACGTGGCGCGCTTGGCGCTGAGCGCCCGTCAATGAGTGCGGAACGCTCTTTATAAAATAGCGCCCACATGAGAAACACGTGGTGCGCTTGGCGCTAAGCGCCAAGCTTGAAACGCTGAGCGCTTCTTTTAAAATAGTGCTTGGAGCGCTGGGCGCTGAGAGCCAGACTTGGAGCGCTAAGGCGCTTCTTTAAATTGGAGCGTTGCAACGCTGTGCGCCAGACTTGGAGCGCTGAGACGCTTCTTTTTAATTGGAGCGCTAAGGCTCTTTTTAGGCAGTTTTGATCAATTCTGCGCTCTGAGAATTAAACTCTCGTTTATAAGAGACTTTGTCTCATGACTTTAAGAACAAGGTTCTTATTTTTATAGGAGATATTACAATCTCTTATGTTTTTTTTGTGAAAGATTTTGTCTTTATGGATCTGTGATCTGAAGAGAATTAAGTTCTTCTCCCCCTTTTTTATGATGAGATGCTATGATCTCTTTTTGTGAAAGAGCTCTGTCTTTTAGATCTATGATCTAGAAAAAGAACTAGGTTCTTCTTCTTTTGATGAGATGCTTTGATCTCTCTGTTTATTTATCTTGAAGAAATTCTTCTTCCGATAGCTTGCTCTTCTCTTTGAAATTTCTCAAAATTTGTGAGGGGGTTCCTTCTTGCAAGACTTGAAGCCTTGGGTCCTTTATATAGGGGAGACTGATTTGTTGAATCGGTTAAGTAGATCTTTCTCCGATTTATTTGGGGATGTTTCCCCACATTGGATCTTTAATTCTAGGGCTTCTGTTTTACAGAAGACAATCTTCTTGTTTTTAACAAGATTGGGAAATTATTTTCCCATACAGAGATTGCTCTATATCTTGGTGATTTTTAATCACCATTGGATCATTGATCCAACGGTGCTCTGATTTACAAAGCACAATCTTTTTTGTTTGGAAAGATTTTGAGGAGTATTTCCTTAACAGAATTTTATTCTGGTAATTTGATGATTTATCATCTTCGTTGGATCTTTGATCCAACGGTGGGGAATATTTAGTTCTAGCGCTTGGCTCTCTCATGTCTTACACGTGAGCGCTGCTTCAGAGTCTTTGACTCTTAGCGCTGGCGCACTTGGCGCTAGTGCTCTCGTGCTTTGCACGTGAGCGCTGCCTCAGAATTTTTGACTCTTAGCACTGGCGCTCTTGGCGCTAGCGCTCTCGTGCTTTGCACGTGAGCGCTGCCTCAGAGTCTTTGACTCTTAGCGCTGGCGCTCTTGGTGCCAGCGCTTTTATAAAGCGCTGCTTCATTTCAAATTTCAAAATTTGAACAGAGCTTTGCTCTGATTGGGGGAAACAAATGCCCCCATCGTTGCGCTCACGTGGCTCACACGTGAGTGCAGCGGTGGTAGCCTTTCCACCGTTAGATCAACTTAGAAGTTGAAACGGCTCTCAGTGCCTACAAATAGGGCCTTTGGCTCTTGAGATGACTGTTTGTTCATCTTCTTTCTTATTTTTCTGAGAATTAATTCTCTTTTAGAGCCACACTCTCTTCCTTAAGAAATTTCTTAAGAGTCAAAACTCTGCCTAACTTTGGTAAAAATTAAACTTATTAATAGAGCTTTGCTCTTCTCAAATCATAGATCTTAAAAATTATTTTTAAGGTTTTACCCATTAACAGAGCCATGCTCATCTTTAGATTATAGATCTAAAATATTTTAGGGCTTTACCCAGAGCCATGCTCATCTTAAGATCATAAATCTTCAAGATATAACTTTTTTTAGGGTTATTTTAACCCATGAATTTGAACACTGTTCGTGAAGAACTCTTAGAATTTGTTCATAGATCTTGAATATCTTGAAGTTTTTATCTTAGTAAAAGCTTTGCTTTTAGGGTTTTTGATGGGTTATTCCATCATCTTCATAGAGCATAGCTCTTCAGAATTTTTTAAGGGGAATTTTATTCCTTTCATCATTAATTATGACAGATGTCATATCTGTTGTAGAGCGTTGCTCTCGAGGGAGTTTAACTCCTTGACCCGAGGGGCCTCCCATTAAATGAGAATCCTTTTAGGATTTCTCCTTTATTTGCACAAATTTGAATTTGTTGGGTGTCTTAATCAGAACTTGTTTTCTCCGTGAGAATATCAAGAGTTATTTAAATTCCCGTGTCTGTTTCAATAATCATTTTCTTGACTAGTCTGAACACTAAGCTCTCACTGATTTTCCCTTTCAGATACTATGGCCGCTCATCTGTATGATTTTGACGAAATTATTTCTTATGGAGACATTCGCGCACTAGGCCGTTGTCAAAACCAGGAGTTCACAAATGCTCAATGTGCTGAGATTATGAGTCGCTTTAATGCATACAACGGTCGACTACTTCCTCGTCGCTCCGCTCTTTTGAAGCTCGTCGTGAGAGCGATTTGGAACGCACTTCCTGGATTTTACGAAGCCATGCCGCTTAAGGCATTGGATGATACTGAAGACAATGTGCACTCAGTATATCTGATGAGCCTGATCTCGAAGAGTCGGCGAGATAATCTTGTTGATATCTTGCATCAAATTTTTCAACAGACGACGATAATCTCTGCTTATCAGAGGATGGACGACATCAGCGAGGATCCTGACGCTTACCTTCGTGAGAGGATGCACATGAGAATGGTCAGGGAGGCCAGAAGCATTTTAAACGGCCTTACTTCTGAGTTTCTTAATCCGTGTCCCGGATTTAATGTTTTACCATTGTAAACATTTTAATGATGCTTTTGTTTACTGTTTTTCATCAATGTAAGAATTTTCTAGGGTACGAATAACAAGTTTTTCCTTTCTATGCGTTTATTTTATGCATTAATCCTCTTCGCACATACATGAATGGGTATGCTTCAAACGCTTAATTGGATGCAAATCAAATGTTCTCTTTATTGCCTCGCACAGTATGTGGTCGACGTCCTTAGGTTATGCCTTTTTGTTTCGACTTGGCGCAAAGTAGTTTATATACTCTTGAGTAGCACCTCTATTCTAGTGGCATGTAACTTCGGCAAGTGTGGCCTGTAGATAGTAGATAACAGTCCATCTTAACCTCTTTGTAGGGTAGCGATGGCTTGGGAAGCAGGTTCGGGTCTGCTGCCTAAAACTTTTCAACTTTATAGGCCATGAGGGTCTCATAAAGACTTTTTTCCCTACGAGTCGAGAGGATCTCGTAAGTGTATTTTTCCCTTAGGAATCATAAGGATTCCTAAGTGTGCTTTCTCTTGAGAGTCGTAAGGATCTCGCAAGAGAATTTTCTCCCTTACATGTCGAGAGGACTCATAAGTGGTTGATGAGTTGACTTGTTCCCGAGTCGAAGCGTTGCTTCGATGGGGAGGTTGAGGGTTGACTTTCTCCATTTTCTACGGTGTCAGGATTGACTTTCTCCGTTTTCAACGGTGTCGGGATCGACTTTCTCCGTTTTCTACGGTGTCGGGGATCGACTTTCTCCGTTTTCTACGGTGACGGGGGTCGACTTTCTCCGTTTTCTACGATGTCGGGGTCGACTTTCTCCGTTTTATGCGGTGTCGGGGATCGACTTTCTCCGTTTTCTACGGTGTCGGGGGTCGACTTTCTCCGTTTTCTACGGTGTCGGGAGTCGACTTTCTCCGTTTTCTACAGTGTCGGGATCGACTTTCTCCGTTTTCTACGGTGTCGGGATCGGCTTTCTCCGTTTTCTACGGTGTCGGGGTCGGCTTTCTCCGTTTTCTACGGTGTCGGGGTCGGCTTTCTCCGTTTTCTACGGTGTCGGGGTGGACTTTAGGTTGTCTGTGAACCGCAGAGTCTTGGAACTGGGGACTTTACCGTGGCTCCGATTGGTAATGTCGCGTCCGTGTTCAGCTGGTATGAGGAGGAATGCCGTTGCCGGTCTTCTGGGATGCAGATATTGCCGCTGAGACCTGACTCTCCCTTTGATAGAGTTTGTTGGGGAAATGTGGTTCCCTTTTTATTTATGCCCACGGATTGTATACAGGGGTTGGTATGGACTCGCCTGTAGGGCAAAAGTTTTATTTCATATGTACTATTTTTTTGTTTTCTTTCCGCGATACTCTATCATTTCAGCTTTTTATATCGCGAAAGTCGCGATTGCCCAATCATTTCGGCTATTTTTTGCGGTGCCCGATCATTTCGGCTATTTTTTCTTTTTACTTGCTGTTTTCTATTGTGAGTTGCCCAATAATTTCGGCTGTTTTATATGCATTTATGGCTCGCTGACTTTTGCCGCAAGTATGGAACTCGGGATTTGATACCAATCTTGGCATCAGCATCGATGCGACTGGAATATTCCCAGGAGCGAATCATCACTTGTCGTTGTCGATTCGAACAAAGGTGGCATAGCAAACAGGATTAGGATCCGGTCGACTAAGGCTTTTGACTTCATGAGCCGTAAGGATCTCATAAAAGGTATTTCTCCCTACAAGTCGTGAGGATCTTGTATGTGAGTTTTCTCCTTAGGGGTTATAAGAACTCCCAACTGCGTTTTCTCTTGTAAGTCGTAAGGATCTTACAAGAGTGTTTTCTTCTTATAAGTTAAGAAGACTTACAAGTGTTGTTCACCAAGCGGGGAAATTTCGCGCCATCGACGGGAACTTGGTGGGGAAGACGTTTATTTGTGCCCGTGGATTGTATACAAGGGTCAATATTAAACCGCTTATAGGGCAATATTGGGGTGTATGACGACTTAAGAACATGTTTAGATCCCTGTAGCTTAAGGTTTTTGAATCCTATGAGCCGTGAGGGTCTTATAGGGGAATTCTCTTTCCGAGTCGTGAGGATCTCATAAGTGTAATTTCTCTTCAGGAATCGTGGGGATCCCTAAGTGTGTTGTTCCCTTGTGAGTCGTAAGGATCTCATGCAGGTAATTTCTCCTTACAAGGTCGAGAGGACCTTGCAAGTGTCTTTTAACGAGATTGCGCCATTTCGGATTTTCACAAACCCGTCGGCAACCCTGCTGTTTTTACTCATGGAGCCCTTTCGGGTTTTCATCCGTGCCCATTTTGCTTATGGACGTACCGTTTTTCTTCTTCTTCTTTTTCTTTCTTTCTTTCTTTTTCTTTCTTTTTCTTTTTTTATTATATTTTTTTGCGTCAGCCTTAGGATGCTGCGGTTCTTAGTAGTTTACAGACATTTCGGTCAGGCGTAGTATTTTTTCAAGAACCGACTGTTTATTAAAGGGTCTTTCGCCATGTATATTCATGAGCAAGTAAGCCCCACTTTGGTAGACGTTGTCTATGATATACGGGCCCTCATAGTTTGTCTCAAATTTCCCCTGTTTGGCACGATTAGGGACCATAGGTCTTTTTACGACTAGCACGAGTTCGCCTTGGCGGAATGTTCTCGGCCTAGTCAATCTTTCATACGAGCGTGTCATCCTTGCTTTGTAAGCCTCCAGGTTTTGCTGCGCCATGAGCTGGGTTTCGTCAAGGGCGTCGAGCTCCTCCAGCCGAAGATGAGCGTTCTCTTCATCTGTTAGCTCATAATGAACCGCCACTCGTAGAGAGGGTAGCTCTATCTCCAAGAGGAGTACCGCTTCTGCGCCAAATACCAATGCATACGGCGTTGTATTTGTGGCCGCCTTGAACGTAGTTCGATACGTCCAGAGAGCTTCATGCAATCTCTCGTGCCAGTCCTTTTTATTTTTGGACACCGTCTTCTTTATGATCTTCGTCAAGGTCTTGTTGAAAGCCTCAACCAAACCGTTAGCTCAGGGATTATAGACCGAAGAGTATCTCCAGTCTATGTTATGCTGCTGTGCGAAGCGGCTGATCTTGTGGCTTCTGTAGGCTGGCCCGTTATCGGAGATAATCCGTCGCGGAGTGCCGAACCGATAGATGACGTGTGTCTTGAAGAAATGGAGAATATTCTCTGTCTTCACTTCCCTTAGCGGTATGGCTTCTGTCCACTTAGAGAAGTAATCGGTTGTCGCCAATATGAACTGATGTCCTCTGGATGATGCTGGTTCGATGGGCCCGATTATGTCAGTTCCCCACATTTCGAACGGCCAGCTAGCCACCGTTGGGTGTAGCGGATTCGGATGCTGGTGGATGAAGTCCCCGTGAATTTGGCACGAGTGGCACTGCTTCGCGTATTCGAGACAGTCTTGGATCATCATGGGCCAATAGTAGCCCATCCTTTTGATCTTCAGCTTCATCTTTGATCCGGCTTGATAAGAACCACAGAGTCCGTCGTGAGTTTCTTGGATGACTCTCTTTGCTGCTTCCGCCCCCAGGCATCTTAGCGATAGAGAGTCGAAAGATCTCTTGTACAGAGTATCATTGACGAATGCGAAAGACAGAGCTCGTTTCATAAGCTGATGTCTTGAGGATGCATCTTTAGGTGTTCGACGGGATTTGAAGTAGTCTATAAAGACTTCCCTCCAATCCTTAGCCTTTCCCTGATCTTTTATTTGTAAGGCCGTTTGCTTGGTCGCTTCCTTTTCTTCAGACGACTCTGGAGATATTTCCGCTGGTGTAAGAACCCAACAGCTTTGTACCACAATCCTTACGTCGTCGAGGTTTTCATCAGCCAGTTCTTTAGCGAGTTTGGCTAACGCATCTGCTTTGCCATTTTCCGCATGTGGTATGCTTTCCAGGGCGTAGGCGGGAATTTGAGTCAGCAATTGTTGCACTAACTCACCGTACCTTAGCAACTCTGGTTTGCACATTTGATAGTCGCCGTTTACTTGACTAACGACAAGTTGGGAGTCTCCGTATATGAGGAGCTTTTCGATTCCCATGTCGACAGTGATCTCAAGACCTGCTATCAAAGCTTCATATTCGGCTTCATTGTTCGTCCTTGGCTCTGTTAAGGAAAAGGCGAAGCATATTATCCCTCCTTGCGGAGTCACGAAGATGAGGCCTACCCCAAATTTGATTATGGGGGAGCTGTGCTTTCGCTTCTTCATGGAAGATGCCCTATAGAAGTAAAGTTCCCATCGGGTGTCATTCTCTCTTGTCTTCCCGTCGATCGTGTCAAACACGTACTCGTCTAGCAGTTCGCAATTTAGGGGTGAATCGGCAGGTATCGGGTGCTCAGTGAGGAAGTCGGCGATGGCCTGGCCTTTCACTGCCTTGAGAGGTCGGTATATTATCTAGTACTCCATTAAGAGGAGGTCCCATTTAAAGAGCCGTCCCGTTAGTATAGCTCTTGAAATCAAATACTTGAGAGGATCCACTTTTAATATGAGATGGACCTCATGCGCTAAAGCATAATGTCTGAGCTTCATTATCGCGAAGATTAATGTCGGGCAGTATTTTTCAATGGGGGAGTAGTTGTTTTCTGCCCCCAGGAGAACTCGACTCAAATAATAGAGGGCTCTCTCTTTCCCTTGGTCATTCTCCTGTGTCCATAACGCGCCTAAAGAACTTTCAAGGGCTGTTGTGTACAGGATGAGGGGTTCTCCCTTGACCGGAGCGGTCAGCACCGGCGGATTCTGCAGGTATTGCTTGATTTCGTCTAGTGCGCTTTGGCATTTGCGATCCCAGACGAACGGAGTCCCCTTCTTCACCAGATGACTGTAGGGGCGGCATTTGCCGGAGAGGTTAGCTTGGAGTTTGACACCTGTTTTAGGCATCTGTATCGCTACAACTGGGATATTGCCAGGAGCGACTCATCATTTGCCTTTACTGAATCGAACAAATGTGGCTTAGTAGACAGGGTTAGGATTCTATCGACTAAGACTTTTGACTTTATGAGCCGTAAAGGTCTCATAAAGGGTTTTCTCCCTACGAGTCGTGAGGATCTCATAGGCGTATTTTCTCCTTAAGAATCGTGGGGATTCCTAAGTGATGTCTTCTCTTATAAGTCGTAAGGATCTTCCAAGAGTGTTTTCTCCTTATAAGTCGAGAGGATCTACAAGTGTTATTCACCATATGGGGACATTTCTTTCCATTTGTAGAACTTGGCAAAGAAATATTTATTCGTGCCCATAGATTATATACAAGGGTCAATATGGACCGCCTGTAGGGAAATTTGAGAGATATGACGGCTTAAGATTAGGTCTAAATCCCTATAACTTAAGGCTTTCGAATCCTATGAGCCATGAGAGTCTCACAGGGGGATTCTCCTTACGAGTCATGAGGATAAGTGTATTTAACGAGGTTACACCCTTCCGGGTTTTCACAAACTCGCCGGTAGCCCTGCTGTTTTTACTCACGGCGCCCTTTCGGGTTTTCATCCGTGCCCATTTTGCTTGTGGACATACCGTTTTTTTTGTTTTTTTAAAAGCGAGATCACGCCCTTCCGGGTTTTCACAAACTCGTCGGCAATTCTGCTGTTTTTACTCACGGCGCCCTTTCGGGTTTTCATCCGTGCCCATTTCGCTTGTGGATATACCGTTTTTTTAGCGGGGCATTCCACTAGGTTGTAGGACTTGTTTGTAGGCCCCTTAATATCCTTCCTACCTTTTGAGAAGAAATGACCATCTACACAGAGATTCTTCCGCCAGTGAGGAATATGCCCCCTATGTATATTTCGGGGGGAACGGGTACCCATGTCGTCGCTATTTTGGCGACAGGTTGCTTCAGAGCCGCTTATTTTTGTTTAGCGTAGGCGACAAACGCCATCTTACCTCCACTTTTCACTCGTCATCATCGGATGAGAAAGAGTCTTGACCCATTTGATCTAATCGAGCCATTTTATCCATGAGTTTTTTGGGAGGTCGTCGGCTTGAAGAGGGCCATATACGAGGATGCCTTTTGAATTTGGGTCGAGGGTGGCTATGAACATTCCCACAGTTGCCGCTTCGTCGATACGTTGCTCGTATTTGACCAGAGATTTCTCCATCGGGTAACATATTGAACCCAAGTCTCATTCGGTCTAACCCTTTTGTTGACCAGCGCCGTCACGGTAGTATGTTCGTTCTCATTAGCGAATCCCTGACATAAGAGCATATCCATTTCGTTGAAGCTCTTCACGAAATCATTTGGAAGTTCCTCATACCATTCGAAGGCAATGCCCGCCAGACAGCTGACGAACTGTCATAGGAGGAGTATATCATTTTCTCCAGTATTTCCGCACATGGATTTAAATCGCGCAATGTGCCGGTGAGAATTATCAGTTCCTTTGTACATGTAGAACGTTGGAAGTGTGTACTCTGGCGGGTACTGTATTTGATTGTGCCATGTCGGATACGGTCGACCAATCTTGATTGATCTATTTGCGGCTTCACTGGCGTAGTGAGATTTGATTTGCTGAGCGATATATTCGTCCAGCTTTGCTTTTGGAATCATTCCCCCCTCAGCCATTGATGAGGTTTCCAGAGGATTTGAAATGCCACTCTTGTCTTTAAGACCGACTATCGGCGGTTCATCTGCCAGTGGTTCCAATTGAACCATTATTCCAACCATATTCTGAATCAGAAAGGGCCATTTGGTTCATTTTAGTGGACATTTTCTGCCGCTTCTGCATCTCCCCTTTTCAGAGCGCGCTTTAGAAAATCAATATCCAAATCCTTCTCTATTCTTTCTTCAGGTGCGTCCTCGGGACTTTCCTTAGGCGATGGATTAGCGTTTGCCGTCACCTGAGCGAGCATATCCTGCGGCTTTTCATGTTTGCAGTTGAACTTTTGTCAGGGACCGAGTTTGAGGTCGGTGACTAGTAGAAGCTCGAACTTTGTCTTTGGAATTCACCACATAGACTATGTGAACTACCATGCCCCCAGGCTTGGGGTGTTCGGAGTTTTGGCCTTTGGAGTTTGCTTCGGGAACTTGAGCTTTATTGGGCTTCTCTTTTTTATGAAAAGCCGTTTTGGTTTTGGGAGAAACCGCTGTATCAGGATCCGTCTTGGGGTGAGCCCCTTCACCTGCTTCCACACCTTATATATAGATGAGGAAAGTTTTCTCAGGGAGCGAACTGGTTTCTGCTCTCGTGGGATCTCCATGGGCTGCGAAGACTTTTTCAATATTGCGGTAGGAGAATTTTTTCTGACCCTTCGCAACAGTTTGAAGTTATTCCCAGTTGGAACAACAACATTCACTACTGGGGTTGAAACAGGACCATACGGGAAACTGCCCCCAGCTCATTTTTTATGATGCCGATATCGATGTCGACCGTTTCTTACGGCCGGGATTTGATTAGCTTCAGGATTTTGCTAAGCATGTCCCCTGTTTCCTTTGAGAGTTTGAATATTCTGCCCCCTGCATTGACCTTGGTCCTTGGCAGGTGTCAGTTGTTTGAGGACTGATTTCGTTGGCAAAGCTGCAATTTGGGGAACCGGTATGTGGAAGATAGACTTCCTCTGGCCTTCCTTCATTGGTGTTGAGGCACCGAGGGTGGAAAGTGGGAGTATCAACCTAAAGAGAAGCCCGTTGATTTCTTGAAGAGCTGGATTGTAGAGATTTGAGATTGCAAGTGGCCCATACTTGACTCCACCGGATACGACAGAGCCTGAGTTGCTAGGGTAGGAGCAAACGCCGTTCTTCATAGAGACGAAACGCCGCCTTCAGTATCCCCTCCCCTAAGGGCAACCACAAACATATATACCGCGATTATTTGATCGTGGAAAAACACGACACACGAAGTGTGGAGTGGAAAGAGGAAAATGTCCTACCGGGCGTGCCAGAATCTGTTTACCGCCGAAAACAGAGACGAAACCGCGTAGGTCGTCTTGCCTGAATTTGGGGGCAGATCCTATTTGGTTTTATCCGTCCACCTCTCCGAAGATACCAAGTTGATTTATGGCACCATGTATCGAAGGTTTAGACGGATGCAGCTGATGTAGTAGACTTCGTCAGATTCTCCCTTATTGTGAGGGTTTTTTGATTGTGGGGACGCTCTTCCCTGCAGGTGCAAGCCCCTGTAGTTAATTACGCTACCGCATCGCGATAACCACTTTCTCCTTCTCCAGATGGTCACTTCGTGTCGTGTATATTTGTTTTATTTTTGGTTGCCCGTAGATTGTATACGGAGACTAATTTATGTTGTCGCCCGTAGGACGTGAATTAGTCCAAATCCGTATTTTCTTAGATTTGGTTTTGGGTTGGGTTTAAGGATCGTTAATCTCATTTGAGATTAAGATCAACTTAAACGTTTGTTAAAGATACGTTAGACTATTTTAGATTAAGATCTACTTAACAGGATCATTTAGATCTAACAAAAGAGTATTTGGACCCTATTGTTTTAGTTTAGGGACATTGCGGTCCATTGGGTTTAAGGACATCATAGTCCGTGACAGTTTAAAGACGTCATAGTCTGTAAAGTTTAAAGACATCATAGTCTATGAGTTTAAGGACCTCACAGTCCATAAAGTTTAAGGACATGACCCCACAGTCCGTAAAGTTTAAGGACATCATAGTCCAGTTTAAAGACGTAATAGTCTGTATGGTTTTGGTTCAACCGTTTGGGGATGCATCAAAAGTTATTAGTTATTGGGACCCTCCACCTCTCTGAAGACGTTGAAGAATTACAACGATATATATCAGAGGTATGAAGAGATGTACCCTTGAACCAATGTTGGTTGGGAGATCTGTAGTCAAGTTTGGGACTAAGATCAGTTAAAAAGATTTATGAGCATATGGGCTTAATTAATCTAAATTAGGGATCTGTGGCCAACTTGGGCTCGGCCCACTCAGTTAAAATGTTGGACATTTAATTAGGTTCAGTCTTTTTTCATTTAACAATGCTGAGCATTGGTTTGGGTTCTGACAACCTTTTTGTCTTTTATTGAGTGTTGGGCCCTCATTATGGCTCTGGGGCTTTATTTAAAGAACAGTTTATGTTCCCTCTGCGCCCACGTGAGGAGCACGTGGCGCGCTTGGCGCTGAGCGCCAGACTTAGAGCGCTAAGGTGCTTCCTGTGAAATAGCGCACACGTGAGGAGCACGTTGCGTGCTTGGTGCTGAGCGACAGTCAATGAGTGCGGAGCGCTCTTTATAAAATAGCGCCCACGTGAGGAACACGTGGTGCGCTAGGCGCTGAGCGCCAAGCTTGAAGCGCTGGGCGCTTCTTTTAAAATAGCGCTGGGCGCTGAGCGCCAGACTTAGAGCGCTAAGGCGCTTCTTTAAATTGGAGCGCTGCGGCGCTGTGCGCCAGACTTGGAGCGCTGAGGCGCTTCTTTTTAATTGGAGCACTAAGGCTCTTTTTAGGCTGCTTTGATCAGTTCTGCGCTCTGAGAATTAAACTCTCGTTTATAAGAGACTTTGTCTCATGGCTTTAAGAACAAGGTTCTTATTTTTATAGGAGATGTTACAATTTTTTATGTTTTTTTTGTGAAAGACTTTGTCTTTATGGATCTGTAATCTGAAGAGAATTAAGTTCTTCTCCCGCCTTTTTATGATGAGATGCTATGATCTCTTTTTGTGAAAGACCTCTGTCTTTTAGATTTATGATCTAGAAAAAGAACTATGTTATTCTTCTTTTGATGAGATACTTTGATCTCTCTGTTTATTTATCTTGAAGAAATTCTTCTTCCGAGAGCTTGCTCTTCTCTTTGAAATTTCTCAAAGTTTGTGAGGGGGTTCCTCCTTGCAAGACTTGAAGTCTTGGGTTCTTTATATAGGGGAGGCTGATTTGTTGAATCAGTTAAGTAGATCTTTCTCCGATTGATTTGGGGATGTTTTCCCACCATTGGATCTTTGATTCTAGGGCTTCTGTTTTACAGAAGACAATTTTCTTGTTTTTAACAAGATTGGGAAATTATTTTCCCATACAGAGATTTTTCTGTATCTTGGTGATTTTTAATCACCATTGGATCATTGATTTAACGGTGCTCTGATTTACAGAGCACAATCTTTCTTGTTTGGAAAGATTCTGAGGAGTATTTCCTTAACAGAATTTTATTCTGGTAATTTGATGATTTATCATCTTCGTTGGATCTTTGATCCAACGGTGGGGAATATTTAGTTTTAGCGCTTGGCGCTCTCGTGTCTTGCACATGAGCGCTGCTTCAGAGTCTTTGACACTTGGCACTGGCGCACTCGGCGCTAGCGCTCTCGTGGTTTGCACGTGAGCGCTGCCTCAGAGTTTTTGACTCTTAGCGCGAGCGCTCTCGTGCTTTGCACGTGAGCGCTGCCTCAGTGTCTTTGATACTCGGCGCTAGCGCTCTCGTGCTTTGCACGTGAGTGCCGCCTCAGAGTTTTTGATTCTTGGCGCTGGCGCTCTTGGCGCGAGCGCTCTCGTGCTTTGCACGTGAGCGCTGCCTCAGAGTCTTTGACTCTTAGCGCTGGCGCTCTTGGCGTCAGCGCTTTTATGAAACGCTGCTTCATTTCAAATTTCAAAATTTGAACAGAGTTTTGCTCTGATTGGGGGAAATAAAGGAGACATTCTTCAGAAAAGTGGAACGAGTCTTGACAGTTTAGACAAGGAGAGGGTTTACTAATTTTTTGGACGAGGACGGTTGTAGTTGATAGATTTTCTATTGATTTTCTTATTGCTGCTAGCTCGGCTTGCATCCCTATAGTAGTTTCAACCGTGTGTAACCCTTCCCTAGATGTAGTCGAACCTCTCTCACTAGTACTCTCCCATTGCATGGTTTTATCGGATAATTGTTCTAGAAAGTTTCATGCATCATCTTCCTTTTTCTTCATAAAATCGCCTTGACACATTGACTCTACCATAAATTTAGACTCCACCATAAATTTAGACTCCATATCATCATACACTATCTGACATAATTCCCACTTAGCTATATTGTGATGTGGGCATTTAATTAAAAGGTCTTTAAAGCGTTCAAAATATTTCCAAAAAGATTCTCTCGATTTTTGTGAAAATGTCATAATTTCATTTCTGAATTTAGCGGTTTTAAAATGCGGGTATAATTTTTTAAGAAAAGTTTTAGTAAACTCCTCCCATGTGTGAATAGTGTTAGCCAGCACATTGTATAACCAATGCTTAGTTTTATCAGTGATGGCAAATGGTATTAGTCTAAGTTTTACAGTATCTTCATCTAACTGGTTCAATTTGAACAATTGGCATAAGTCCTCAAATTCCCTTATAAAGACATAAGCGTCTTCCGATTCTAAAGCATGGAATTTAGGAAGTGACTTTATGAAAGCGGGTTTAATTTCATAGTCACCGGCTGCTAACGGTAATACTATATAAGATGGCAATGATGTGCAGATAGGATAACATTTATCATGTAGAATAGGTATAGCGGAGACGATTTCAACCATAGTATCTATAAAATCAAGACGAGTCAAACGTTTTGTTTTGTCTCGACCCCACACGTGCATATACCGTACGTAAAAAGTTTTTTTTTGTTTTTTTAATGCAAAAACTAAGATGACTAGAGATTCTAACAAATCACCAACACAGTGCGCAAACAAACCTAGATATAGGGTTACCTAGGTCAAGTTACTAGACCCGCTCCTAACTACCAAGAGACAAATTACGGGATAGATCCTCCAACAGCTCCTTAATAATCTTGAGGCCAGATCAGTGCCAGTTAAGTAGGAGGGTTCCCCTATACGAATCACCGAAATAGCGGGCCTTAATTAAATAACTACAACTAGTCACACGTCACTAGACACCTCAAGATTGAATCAGATAACTGTTAGATTATTTACAATCTTCTCTTGTCCTATTGAGCGCGATATGTCCTTAAGGCCGGAAGTCTAGATATTTTTAAAAATTATTGTAGGTCAATGCGGATGCTCGGTTGTGATTTGTGGAGCATAGGAAGGGTGATGAAATCCCCGCCTAATTTGGATTTAGGTTATTGCACCTTAGAATCTTCTTAAATATGCAATACAATCTAAAACGATCAAAGATCTAAAATATAAACTAATTTTTTTATATGGCGCAAAGAATCCTGCAAATATCTGTTAGTTGGAATCAAATTGAGATTTTGGGAAGAACGGAATCTTACCTAGATTTGGCTCAGTTCGTCTTGATTTTCTCTTCCAGTAAGTTTGTCTCGATTCCTGAAATTTTAAATAGAAATTTTGCAGAATCAAACGCACTAAAGAAAATCTAATTTAATGTACAACTGAAATCTAAAACTTAAATTTAAATGTAATTAAACTACACCTCTCCGGAAACGGCGCCAAAAACTTGATGTGGATTTTATTAGTCCTTCAATTTTAACCACAAATATACAGTTTATCGCAGTTGTACTTGAGAATTGTTCCCACAAAGAAGTGTGTTAACTACTTTTAAATTAAGTTAAATATGAGTTATTTTTAAAATCTAAAGATTTAAATGCAAAATAAAATAAAAGTTGGTTTTCAAGAGAGAGAAAAATGTAGGGTTTTTATTTTTTTTTATTTCTATGACTGTTTTAAAAGATTCATTTTCTTTTCTAATCTAGTTCTAATATATTTCCATTAATTATAACTAATCATAGCTTATATTTTGTAACACCCTTGTTCAGTTATATCATATTCTCTTTCATTATTTTCTTGTGGCTATTTCCTGTTTTAATTCGCTTTTGTGTTTTGGTTGACACATATATTATCCGTATTTTCAAACAGTAATTTTAGATTCGACCCGAACGTCTTTTGGACTATTTTGTATTTAGCCTAAAACTCAAGTTTTATTAATTTTATATTCTAATATTCTCAATCATATTTTAAACAAACTAATATTATGTTATACTTTTATCCATTTAAAATTTTACCAAACTAAATAATTTTACCAAACCAAATATATTATTAAATTTTTTATTAATCCTGATCCTAACAATCCCTCACCTAATCTCTTCTCTATTAAAAAAAAACTAATAAATTCATCTCAATCATCTCTCTCCCTCGATACCTCATCTCTTTCCTTCTCTGAGACCCCAGCACCGCCGGCCATCTCCTCGTTGCCGCTACCCTCGTCCCACCTCACAACCGCCGTCACCTTCCTCGATCATCACCCTCATCGTCGCCTTGTTCTTCTCCGCACCACCATCGGCACCCATCACCTCTCCCTCGACCCCGATCACCACCTTCAAACCCATCTCGCCGGCGAACTCAGACCCCCCTCACACCCAAGCACAACCTTCACCGGCAACTCCATCCTCCACAACCCAACGCCTCGTCTTCACCTTATTGACGCCGTTTGCTTCTTCCCTGAGAACCCATCATCGTCATCTCCCATCACTTTCGTCTTCACCATCACAGCCCCTCAACCCTCTTCTCCGACAATTCTCCTCGCCACAGCCGTCACATCACCACCGCAACCCTACACCGCCAAACCCATCTCCAAACCCGAGCACTCCTCCTGCACACACCCCCTCGACCTCGACTCCAGACTCTTTTCCCATCGCCGGTGGGTCCTCCTTCTTCCCCGAACCCCAAGCCTCCATCATCGAGCCCCTTCCTCCATTGCCGCGCCTCCAGCCGCGCCACTCGACTTGAACATCGACCTTAGCACCATCGACCAGAGCCGAACCCCATCGCAGCAAATCCAGATCGCCGGAGCCGAGCCCAAGTATATCGAGATCTTTAACCGTGTGCCCTAACATCAAGCTAGGAGTTTGCGTTCCATCGTCGTGTTTTCCCCGTTTCTGAGGCAAGTATTCTTGCTTTTTATTTTTGGTCAATGAAATATCGGCGAATTTTCAATTATATTTTTAACCTACATTGTTGAAATAAAACTGTATTAGTTTGCAACATCTGCAACCATTGAAGTTCACATTGGGATCTCCCTCTGATAGGATGAATGCTTTAGTTGAGGTTGTCATGGTCAAGACATGCTTTGGATTCAATATTGGCTACAAAGTTGCATTATTCTTAAGAAAATATTTCCTTAGACACGATGGAACAATAACTTCTCTTATAACAGCGATAAAGATTGCATGTATGAAACACTTCTTGTTGGAGCCTCTGAGTCTTTTGGGCATGGGCATTGTTAATGAGAATTACGAAAGCGTATAACTCGGACCCCAAGTGAATCCTATCTGAGTTCGTGCCTCGCATCTTCGTACATCGTTCTTGCGTGATCCTTATCCTCCAGGCAAGTACTCTTGCCTTTTCTTTATGTGATGCTATGACATGATTACTATGCACAAGAATCCTTTTTTTCATGCTTTATACACATTCGAGGCTCTTGTTGATTTACTTGTATAGAACACCTTGATCTGATATGCCTATTCATGTACCTTATTATTTATTTTTAAAATGAAATCATTAATTAGAATGCTGGACTACATGCTATGACACCACTATTCACCAGTTTTATTTCCATACAATTACCATACCACAAGTTCCTGTCTTTTCAGCATTCTTAATTAGTGCTCTAGTCCCATAGTAGCTATAATACATGGGTGTTGGGGTAGTTTGAGTGTGCGTTGTACAACAGGATCTCAGGAGTCCCATGCCGGCAGCTCGTACCGGACTATAGCGGTCTCATGTTCAAAGCTCGTACCGGGCTATAGCGGTCTCATGATTACAGCTCGTACCGGGCTATAGCGGTCTCATATTTACAGCTCGTACCGGGCTATAGCGGTCTCATGTTTACAGCTCGTACCGGACTATAGCGGTCTCTTGTTCATTCCACAGTTGGGCCCGTGTTTCCTAACCCCTGGGGCACCACTCTTGGGTTAGGAATACTCCTGCAGAGGTTGACGCGCGCACTCAAACTTACGATAGGTTAGTTTACCTTTTAGTGACCAGTTAGGTTATGACCTGACCCCTTACATACATGTTTCATAGTGTTAGTGCATTTAATTATTTATATATAAGTTTTTCTTGAGTACCGGGCTTCACTACATTCTTATATTCTTGTTATTATACTACACACACCTTATTCGTTGAGTACTTGCAGGGATGTTCTGACATCCCTGAGATTTGCCATCTCAGGTTTAAAAACAGGTTTTCAGGCCGAGCAGGATCAGAGCGGCTACCGAGACTTTGCTGAAGACCAGTAACCGTAGGTTTATTTTCACCCTTTTTAATTAGCTTTTAGCTTGTGCGCCTTTCTGGGACATTAGGACTTTTGTACCTTCCAGATGTTGTTTTCTTTTCGAACTTATTGTATCGGATCTTTTTGCATCAATTATCTAGTGGACCTATTTTAAGAATTTCTTTTGGTTTCATTGCAGCATGATTATCAGTATTATTTCTTTCGATATTGGATTTTATTTTTGATAAGTTAATCTAGACAGCCTTATGTGACTATGGAAGGATCTTTCCTTACCGTAGGTAGCACGGCTGGTCTTCGTCGCTTTCCGTATTCCATATTTTGGAAAGCGGGGTGCGACATATTTAAATTATAAATATAGCGTATCAAAATTATAATATCATCTAGATCATATTAAAACCCTAGTTGTAGTTAATTAGAAGTAAGCTAGTTTTAATCTTCCATAAAAATATGTAGGTCATGAGTCTACAATTAATATTTTATCGATTAATTTAGATCCTTTTTAACTACCTAGGTTGAATATTTTGTGATTAAATTATTTTCTTACCTTCCCTAATTAAGTTTCTAGTTTGTCAAACTTTTCTTAATCTAATTAGATTATTGGTGTTATCACTCTTCCCTAATCTTATTTTAGACGTCGACTTTCATTATGAGATTAGTTTATTAGATGAAAAACTATAAAGAGAATAATTAAATTATAAGAGATTCATCATAAAAATATAGAAAATAAGAGATAAAAGATTACCCAACCACAAAATAAATACAAACAAAACTCTTGAAAATAATTAGTTACTCATGTTTATAAAAGAAAAATAAATCTTATTCATAATCAAGAGCACTTATAATAGACTAGTTCTTTTCTCCTTCAACACCTTAATTTGAATGCTATGAGAGAGATATGAAACCATAAAGAAATACACGTGCTTATATAGGACTAAGAAAGATTAGAAAACAAGTAATAGAAAATATAAGAGAATCTACTTGCTAACAACTATAATAATCTAATATAATTGCTCTGTTGGATGCTGTTGCATGCCTTCAGATTTTTCAAAAGACGAAGCCCTACATCTCATATTAATCTATGTGGAAATACGATCATACCCATAAAAAATCTCATCGAACGGCCCCAAATCGACTGCTGATCCGCTGCTGTTTTTTGGTTTCGTGGCTCCAGATTTTTCTGTGGTTTTATCGTCAATTAGATGATTTTTGAGCACATACAATTTTGAATATCTCGCTGTATCTCTGTAGTTGCTTAGATCTCCGAATTATTCCCAAATTTGGCATATAATTAGGCAGATTGATTTGTTACTTTTGATTTGGTTTGGTTTCTCTGTTGTGATGATTGATTCACCTCTATTTGTTGCAATCTTTGTTGATCTGTAATAATATTCCCAAATTTATTCCAAATTTGCAAATTGTCTTTTGATTTTCTGAATAATTCCCCTAAGTCTCCATTTCACGTACATAATTCTTCTTTTAGGACAATTTTTTGTCTTTTTACATCCAAACCGTATTATCTGTAATAATTCACAAAAGATATCCGGAACAACATAATATATGACAATAACATAATAAATAGGTTAAAAAATGTGCAATAAATTACACCTATCATTTAGTCTGGCTCTGATACCACTGTTGGGTTAGTCAGCGCAGTGGAAACTGACCATGGCACTCATGGGTTCCTCGGTAGCTATTTTTTACGTAGTCCCCTTGTGACGGATTACAACCCGCCGAATCATATAACCGCAGAGGGCGCCCTAAGGATAAGAGCATGCGTTTCGCCGCTACTGTCATCACAGTGAGAACCCTCCATAGGTCAGCATCCCTGTCTAATAGCTCTGGTACCACTGTTGGGAACTCATGCACATTAGCAAGCTAATTTTAGTGCATGCTAGAGTATGATCTAATTGGAGCAAATGAAAACGCTACAAAGGCTGTGATTTCTATCTTTTTGTTTTTCTAGTTTATGTGTTTTATTAGATTCTTGGGCGTTAGTTTCTAGTGCCATCAAAATTTTTGTTTTAGGATGCCGTATTGGCCGCGGGTTAGTGGCGAGGACACTAGGAACCAACACTTGTCGCCTGTGGCCCTCATCCCGCTCCCAGCGACACCCTCGCCCTCACCGTACGCGAGGCCGGAGAGCTCGCTAGCGGCGGCCCAAGCAGGAAGCCCTAGGTGGCTGTCGGGCTTGATTTCGGGCACGGGCAAGCTCATCTCTTCGGTCCTGCCCTCTTACTGCAGCTCTTCGTCTCCTTCTGATTACTCGTCTGTTGAGGGAGAGACGAGCTCTGACGACTGTCAGCTCTTCATCCTCTTACTTGATCTTGCTTAATTTTGTGTTAATTAGTAATTTTTGCTTGTTCCTGCTAGTAATTTGTGCTGGAAATCACTACTCTTGGAGTGGTTTTTGATATGAAAAAGAATGTTTGTGCCCTGAAATCACTTGTATGTAGCTACCCATGAAATCCATTAGGTTTAGAAATGGGTCTGTTTGTGCTAGATTAGCTTAATTTAGCAACAAAGGTTGTAATTTTTGCATTGATCGAACTGTTGATTTAAATTAAGGTGGTGACGTCAATTTTAAGTGTGTGTGAAAATTAGGAGAGGGAAGGAAAGCTTCAATTAAAAGGATGCCTTAACGGATATATCTTAAATAATATTATTTTAAGAATAATGACATGTCATAAAATTAAGTAGAAGAATAATGCTATATTATACAAAAGTCCTATAATATTGTCCAAGTTCAAGTCCAAGTAAAAATCTTGTCAGGATAATTGTCCTATTAGGACTTAAGAGTCCAGAACCAATAACAGGGCCTTGGGAACTTTGCGTAGCCCGGATCGCGTAGGCAATCTTTTCGAACAAGTAAAACAAATATGTATTTAGAGGGGGAAAAAACCAATTGTGAATTGGGAGTAGAAATTGAACTTCCAAACTTGAATTCTAATATTATTTGCATCTAATGTTAGTTCCACAACAAATAGGAAAATCATAAGGATTTGGTAGTTAGCTGGTTAGAAGTGAAAAAAAAGGAGTGAAGAAATATAAATAACAAATTTTTTTCGTTTGCTCGAAAACAAAATACAGAGAAAGTACGTTTCTTCGTCACTAGTGGATGATAGAAAATAAATTGCTAAAGGGAGAATAATACATACGGAAAAAATGCAATAACAATATCTCCTCCCATGTCACAATACTGGTCTTTTTCTTTCTCTTACACATTTATTAAGAAGATTAGCTATTCCGAGAAATAAAAATTCATATGAAACCGCAAATTTAATTCTAAGATGTCGTAATTAACTGCATTTTTATGGTTAAATTTGAAACTCTATATTCAAGTGCATTGATAACCGAAATATAGGCCAATGTGCAAATAGCTTAGTTGATATCCTCACTTCCCTGCATGGGGAGATTGCAAGGTTCGATTTCTAAGAGAGAAAATGGCCACGCTTCACGGGTCTTTTGGGTGTTCTTTACGTGGGTGTGATGTATGCATGGATTGGGCTTTTGGGTCTGTTCCAAACAAAAAGTTCAAAAAAAATATTATAATAGAAGTAGAAAGTAAAACTTGATTTTGGGTATATTAAATGGACAA
Organism: Agapanthus africanus; assembly: GCA_030015575.1. Classification (NCBI taxonomy): domain Eukaryota; kingdom Viridiplantae; phylum Streptophyta; class Magnoliopsida; order Asparagales; family Amaryllidaceae; genus Agapanthus; species Agapanthus africanus. Next base: position 672,075,884 of record JASDDO010000014.1, read on the forward strand.
ATAGTTAGATGGGGAAAAAAGGACTAATAGTTGGAACAAAAGGAGTTATTAATTTAGAGGATTTTCATGCATATTTTTATTGTAACTAATTTAGAGAATACCTTCCTCACTTTAAAATAAACTTGCACATTGCCTCCTGATATAACTTTCAATAACTTTCCATCCCAAATAATATTTTGGACCAAAATACCCTTAACAGAAAGAAGAAATAAAAAAAACCGTCACTCCAAAAAGAAACTCTTCTCAAAATCTCAGAACGGTGTCCGGAGAGATTGTGAGCTCCTAGAAAACGGGAGAGTTTTGATTTATTTGGCGTCTCCAGCGAACCCTTATCATCCTCTCGGATGATCACTATGCTTGCATAATCCAAAACCCAAAATATTTGATAAAATCTCGCGATGATTTTGAGATAAAAACCCTAACCAAAATCAAATCTATAATTTACAAATAGAAATTCAAATCCAAATTTAAAACCCATATAAAAAACCCATATCAAATTCATAATCTTAACCACATTAGAATCCTATGTCAAAACCCTAGGTCAAATCCCATGATGGTTTTTGAATTTGGGGAGCTTCCTCGAATTTTAGCCTATTTTATTTGGTTTATTATTAACTTCATATAGAGTGGGAGAGGGAGAGATGATCTATATTTTGAGGTCCATTTTTCAAACGCGCTATCTCCGTATTTTTCACTAATCTGCCGCCATGATCTATATGTGTTAGATATGTTATGTATCAAATTTTACGAGATTTGGTGACCTCTAACACTTCCATCAAGCGATCTTGTTTTTCATATATTGTAAAACTGTTGATTTTTTAGTCTATTTGATGGATGTGTTAGAAATCTTTAAATCTCGTAAAACTTAATACACAACATATCTAACACATATAAATCACGGTGGTCGGTACGGATCGGTGAAAAACACAGGGTTGTGTGTTTGAAAGTGGACCTCAAAATCAAAAATGAGGCAGGACCTCATAGAATCACCTTCCCCCACACACACGGGAAAAGTGTTTATGAGATAACATCTTATTCTAAAAGATGAGGCGCTCGCATCAAATTTTGACTTTACACCATGCATTTTAATGATTAGCACTGTTCATCTTGCTCTCCATAATGTAAAACACAACTCGCAAATTTTTTTCATATGATTTCGGTAATATTTGCCCATCAATTTATATTACTGGACAAAAGACATATATACCATAAAAATTATATTAAATTAAATTCAATAAATATTGGCACTTATAAATTTGTCACTGTACAAGCATGGGCTTGGTTCCATAAGATAGGAATTTTTCTTTCTGGTCATGAAAGATTTGACCTTCACTTCCGCACTTTAAAATAAAAAATAGAAAAATAGAAAACTGTTTACTAAAATTTTTTTGAAGTCTTTCTTGTAAATATTCACAAAATAAAAAGTGAAATTAACACGTCTTTTTGCATTATTTTCAAAACACAACACACACATCACATACCACACATTGAGTTTACATGATCTGTTTGACCCGTTAATTGGAGATTTTTTCGCTCCACAAGCGAGAGGTAATTAACGGCTGTTTTGTCCGCGGCTGCCGGAGATTTTGGATCTCCACAATCAATAAACCCAGTCTATCCTAGACCAGGGTAATATGTACATTGAGTTTTTCTTTCTGATCATGAAAATTTTGTGCTTCACTTCCACACTTTAAAAAAAAGAAAAATAAAGAAAAATAGAAAAATGGTTACTAAATTTTTTTAAAGTCTTTCTTGTAAATATTCGCAAAATAAAAAGTGAAATGAACACGCCGTTTTGCATTGTTTTCAAAACACAACACATACCGTACATTGAGTTCGCATGATCCGTTTGACCCGTTAATCAGAGATTTTTTCGCTCCACAAGCGAGAGGTAATTAACGCCGGTTTTGTCCGCGGCTGCCGGAGATTTTGGATCTCCACAATCAATAAACTCAGTCTATCTTAGACCAGGGTAATTTGTACATTGAGTTTTTCTTTCTGGTCATGAAACTTTTGCGCTTCACTTCCACACTTTAAAAAAAAGAAAAATAGAAAAATGTTTACTAAATTTTTTTAAAGTCTTTCTTGTAAATATTCACAAAATAAAAAGTGAAATGAACACGCCGTTTTGCATTGTTTTCAAAACACAACACATACCGTATATTGAGTTCGCATGATCCGTTTGACCCGTTAATTGGAGATTTTTTCGCTCCACAAGCGAGACGTAATTAACGGCGGTTTTGTCCGCGGTTGCCGGAGATTTTGGATCTCCACAATCAATAAACCCAGTCTATCCTGTAGAGTGTTTTTCGTCACCCTATTGAGATGGGAATACGCGCGCGCTTGTCAGACGCATTACAGATTCCCCCGACCTAGGGTAGACCGGGGTTTAGTGATTGTGGAGATCCGAATCTCCGGCAGCCGCGAACTAAGCTGCCATTAATTACCGCTCGCATTTGGAGCGAAGGAACCTCCGATTGACGGGTTAAACTGGTCATGCGAACTCAATATGCAGTGTGTTGGTGTGTGTGTATTTTTTTTGTTTTATTCCACTTGTAAAAAGAGATATATAAATATATATATTTTCTATATATAAAAACGAAAATAAATAAGTAAATAAATATTTGGAGAATTTTTTTTTATTTTAAAATATTATTTATAGTTTAATTTTATTTATTTAATATTTTTTTTAAATAAAAAAAGGGACTAAATAAAGAAAAGAAGAAAAGAAAATAATTATGTTTTTTTTTTTAATTTATAAATATTATTTATAATTTATTTATTTTTATTTTAAATTAAAAAAAGGAGGAAGAAAGAAAAAAAGAAGAAAAGAGAATTTTTTATTTTTTTTTAATAAAACAAAGTGGGGTCACATGTTAGCATGTGACCCCTCATATGAGGGGGGTCGCATGCTAGCATGTGACATGGAGGGTCACATGTTTGCATGTGACCCCTTATGTGAGGGGGGGTCACATGCTAGCATGTGAGAAGGCCATCACATGCTTAGCATGTGACCCGTCACATGCTTTGCATGCATGTGACGCCCGTCACATGCCCACGTCACATGTTAAGCATGTGATAGGGCTGCTTTAGCATGTGACCCGTCACATGCATTGCATGTGACCCCGTCACATGCTTTCCGTCACATGCTTAGCATGTGACCACCAACTTTTTTTTTTTTAACGTGGAGTTCAACTCCAAAAGAATTTTATATGGCTAAATATAAAAATATAATGTGGAGTTAGACTCCCTCCAAAAAGTATTTTTTTGGCGGAGTTAAACTCCAAAAGAATTTCTGTAGTGGAGTTAAACTCCAAAAAAATTTATTTGTGGAGTTGAACTCCAAAAGATTTCTGTGGTGGAGTTAAACTCCAAGAGAATTTTATTTGTGGAGTTGAACTCCAACAGATTTTTATTTGTGGAGTTGAACTCCAACAGATTTTCTCCTTTCTCCTTTGAGAAGAAACCCAAAATGGGTTCTCTTGAAACTCCAAGATCTAGATCTTGGATGATAAAAAAAGAGACCCTTTTTCTTCTCTTGATGGAGTTTTGGGAGATGGGTTTATGGTAAAACTTTATTTAGTTTTAAAAAATAAAAGGAAGTTAAGCTCTTGATTTATTTTGAAAATTAAAAAAGGAAGAGAAAGAACTTGAAGAAGAGAGTGGAGGCACAAACCCTAGTTTTTTGAAGGAATGAAAAAGTGTATGCTTTATTCATCATCATGTTGCCTTATATAGGCTTACACATTTACATATAGCCCCTTGGGATTTACAAAATGGCATTTTGCCCATCCCATGGTTCATGTGTCATTTCTTTTTGCACATAAACCATGGGCTTACAAAAATTTGGCTTTATACCAATTTTGTTTACATTCATGCATACAAAATTACATAAAAATTATTTATTACATGATTTCATTTTTGGCATGGGGAGGGTCGGCCGCTTCATGTTTCAGACTCGACCTGGGCATGGGCCCACTTGACCTGGGCTTGGGCCCACCTGGCTTGGGGTTGACCTTGACTTTGACTCAGTCAACCGGGGTGTAAATTTTTACCCCAACAAAGTGCCCCCCATCAATAAATGCACACTGCACATTTGAGTTGTGTGCATGAAATTGATGGATCTTGAAGCTGAATTTCGAGGTGGAACATCATTCCGAGGGCGGAGCATCATCCCGGGGAGCATGATTCCCAGGGATCGGAGTATCATTCTGATTCGCAGAGCATAATTCCAGGGTCGGAGTATCCCTCGGGGAGCATGATTCCCGGGAATCGGAGCATCATTCCGAAATGCAGAGCATGATTCCAGGGATCGGAGCATCATTCCGATGAGCGGAGCATGATTCCAGGGGATTGGAGCATCATTCCGATGGGCGGAGCATGGTTCCAGGGATTGGAGGATCATTCCGATGAGCGGAGCATGATTCCAGAGGATCGGAGCATCGTTCTGATTCGCGGAGCATAATTCCAGGGATCGGAGCATGGTTCCGGGGATCGGAGCATCATTCCGATGGGCGGAGCATGGTTCCGGGGATCGGAGCATCATTCCGAAGGGCGGAGCATGGTTCCGGGGATCGGAGCATCATTCCGAAGGGCGGAGCATGGTTCCAGGATTCGGAGCATCATTCCTAAGGGCGGAGCATGATTCCAGGGTATCGGAGCATCATTCCGAAGGGCGGAGTATGATTCCAGGGATCGGAGCATCATTCCGAAGGGCGGAGCATGCTTCCGGGGATCGGAGCATCATTCCGATGGGCGGAGCATGGTTCCGGGAATCGGAGCATCATTCCGAAGGGCGGAGCATGATTCCAAGGATCGGAGCATCGTTCCGAAGGGCGGAGCATGATTCCAAGGATCGGAGCATCGTTCCGAAGGGCGGAGCATCATTCCAGGGGATCGGAGCATCATTCCGAAGGGCGGAGCATGATTCCAGGGGATCGAAGCATCATTCCGAAGAGCGGAGCATCATTCCAGGGGATCGGAGCATCATTCCGAAGAGCGGAGCATCATTCCAGGATTCAGAGCATCATTCCGAAAAGCGGAGCATGATTCCAAGGATCGGAGCATCATTCCGAAGAGCGGAGCATCATTCCAGGGGATCGGAGCATCATTCCGAAGAGCAGAGCATCATTCCAGGATTCAGAGCATCATTCCGAGGAGCGGAGCATAATTCCAGAGATCGGAGCATCATTCCGATGATCGGAGCATGATTCCAGGATTTGGAGCATCATTCCGAAGAGTGGAGCATAATTCCAGGGTTCAGAGCATCTTTCCGAAGAGCGGAGCATAATTCCAGGGTTCGAAGCATCATTCCGATGGGCGGAGCATAATTCCAGAGATCGGAGCATCATTCCGATGATCGGAGCATGATTCCAGGATTCGGAGCATCATTCCGAAGGGCAGAACATAATTCCAAGGTTCGGAGCATCATTCCGATGGGCGGAGCATAATTCCAGAGATCGGAGTATCATTCCGATGATCGGAGCATGATTCCAGGATTCGGAGCATCTTTCCGAAGGGCGGAGCATGATTCCAGAGTTCGGAGCATCGTTCCGATGGGCGGAGCATAATTCCAGAGATCGGAGGATCATTCCGATGATCGGAGCATGATTCCAGGGTTCGGAGCATCTTTCCGAAGAGCGGAGCATAATTCCAGGAAGGGCGGAGCATGATTCCAGGGTTCGGAGCATCATTCCGAAGGGCGGGGCATGATTCCAAGGATCGGAGCATCATTCCGATGAGCGGAGCATAATTCCAAGGGTCGGAGCATCATTCCGAATAGCGGAGCATGATTCCAGGGGTTCGGAGCATCATTCCGAAGGGTGGAGCATGATTCCAAGGGTCGGAGCATCATTCCGAAGAGCGGGTAGATATCCCGAGGCGAAGCATGATTTCGACACGGGGTAAATTCTGGGGGGGAGCATGATTCCGCCGCAGAGGTTGTTGGTTTGATTTGATTTTGGTTGACATCAGCATCGCTACACTGGAATATGGTACCAGGAGCGAATCATCATTTGTCATGAGAGGATTTGGGAATTGTTTTTTTTTGTTTTGGCATCAGCATCGCTACACTGGAATATGGTACCAGGAGCGAATCATCATTTGCGCTTGCTTATTAGAAAACGATGGCTTAGGAGACAGGTTTTAGGTCCCTATCACCTAAGACTTTTCAATTTTGTGAGCCGTAAGGGTCTCACAAAGTATTTTCTCCCTACGGGTCGTAAGGATCCCGTAGGTGTATTTTCTCCTTAGGAGTCGTGGGGACTCCTAAGTGTGTTGCTCCTTTGTGAGTCGTAAGGATCTCACGCGGGAATTTTCTCCTCACAAAGTCGAGAAGACTTTGTGAGTGCATTTCATCTCTTTTTCACGAGTTTGCGCCCTTTCGGGTTTTCACAAACTCGCCGGCAGTCCTGTTGTTTTTACTCACGGAGCCCTTTCGGGTTTTCATCCGTGCCCCTTTTGCTTGTGGACATACCTTTTTTTATTTTTTATTTTTTTATTTTTATTTTTGGTGGGACTTTGAATGTGGTCTCACCGGTAGGACTTGGAAGAGATTGGGATCGTTTTACGCCCGTGGATTGTATACGGTTTTGCAGGATGTATGATCCAGACCGTAGGGCCATAAAAATTTTGGGACTTTGTTGGCGTCTGCATCGCTGCACTGGAATATGGTACCAGGAGCGACTCATCATTCGCCGTTGGGGTATGGGATTTGGAATTTGGTTGGCGTCTGCATCGCTGCACTGGAATATGGTACCAGGAGCGACTCATCATTCGCCGTTGGGGATTGGGGAGCGATGGCTTAGGAGACAGGTTTGGATCCCTATCACCTAAGACTTTTCAATTTTATGGGCCGTGAGGGTCCCATAAAAGCATTTTCTCCCTACGAGTCGTAAGGATCCCGCAGGTGTATATTCTCCTTAGGAGTCGTGAGGACTCCTAAGTGTTTTTTTTTCTTCGTGAGTCGTAAGGATCCCACAAAGATTTGTTCTCCTCAAGTATCGTGAGGACACATGAGTGGGTCTTCTCAATGGAGCATAATTCCAAAGGCGGAGACCAGCCGCGTAACTGGTGATTGCGGTGGGGCATGGGTATGATGAGAATTATTTGAGCCCGTGGATTGTATACGGTAGTCAATTTGGGGACTGGCCGTAGGGCGGGAGAGTTTTGGAAAATTGGATTTTGGTTGGCGTCTGCATCGCTGCACTGGAATATGGTACCAGGAGCGACTCATCATTCGCCGTTTTTTTTTATTTTGTTTTGTTTTTGTTTTTGTTTTTTTTGTTTTACCGCGATGGCTCTATCATTTTAGCTTTTCTTATCGCGAAGGTCGCGATTGCCCCATCATTTCGGCTTTTATTCGCGGTTGCCCCATCATTTCGGTTTTTTCTCATTTTTATTTTTACTCGCTGATTTTTATTGCGAGTTGCCCCATCATTTCGGCTTTTCTTTTTATTTATTTATTTACACATTACCATTTTTTTATTTACACACACACATTTTTTTTTACATTCCCAGTTTAATGACGTGGTGGTCGATTGTTCCCAGTTTAATGACGTGGTGGTCGATTGTTCCCAGTTTAATGACGTGGTGGTCGATTGTTCCCAGTTTAATGACGTGGTGGTCGACTGTGTTCAGAGAAAGGCAGATGTCTGAGAGAATTAGTTTCACGAAGAACTTCGGTCTCCGTTTGTGTGAAATTGGCGGTCGCATCTTGACTGTTTACTAACACGCCTTTAGACAGTTCTATCTCTCCTGTCTTGTATTGCTTTTCGACCCAATCTTTGAAGACGAAGCAGTCCTCAATGGCATGACCTATCACTCTGTGATAGGGGCAGTATTTGGGGTCGTCGGTCCTATTCGCTTCCTGCGGTCTTTTTGACTCTGGCAGTTGTAGACCGTTCTTCAGGGCGTCTTTGAATATTTTACGGATTTTGTCCCTTCTGAAGGAATAGACCTTATCCAGCTTCTCTTTCAGTGGAGATTCTCCTCCCTCTCCGAACATTGGCTTCCGAGGCTGGTTGGCGCTAGGCCCGCTCATCCCTTTCTTATTTCGGTTAGCCGAAGCATTGAAAGATTCAGAATCGTCGGGATCTCCGCCTTTGCGATTATCGTCCTTTCGGTTTCTCCAGGACCTATTGTTATTTTGGGAGTCAGAGGAGGACTCCTGCTTTGAGCGCTCCAGCATCTGAACTTTCCTGGTCAGCTCTTGGAATGTTTTGAGACCCGCGGTGCATAGAAACGGGGCCATCCAATTGTTGAGATTTCCGACGAGGAGACTGGCAGATTAGTCTTGCTCTATCGGCGGTTCGCATTTGACGGAGAGATTGCGCCATCGGGTTATAAAATCCGTGCTGCTTTCATTGTCCTTGGGCTTGGTCCTTACGAGCTCGGCAATGGTGATCTTATCGCTGACGCTCATGAACTTCTGCCGAAACAGAGACTCCATTTGGACAAAAGTTGTGACGGAGCCATCCGGTATGCTCGCGTACCAGTCGAAAGCAACATCGGTCAGGCTATTAACGAACTGGCGGAGGAGAAGTGCATCATTGCCCCCAGTATTCCCGTATGAGGCTTTGAAGTGGGCGATGTGCTGATTCGCGTTTCCCGTCCCATCGAATCTTCCGAATTTGGGGATGACATAGCCGCTAGGGAATTCCACCAGATCATACTGAGCAGGATATGGTCTCCCACTACTGCTGATATCTTTTTGCGCTTCGGCTTCGGCCACCAATGTTTTGACTTTGCTGGCAACCAAATCCATGATTTGATCTTGAGTTAGCAAGCTACTGTCATCGGTAGCCAAGACATTTCCCGAGATAGGATGCGACTGATTTTCATGTAGTTCGCCCAATTTTGGATTTGAGGGAATAGGCGTCGGCTGCTTTGGCACACCACTTCCCGGTTCACGAGCAGAGCCCTCCGCTTGATTGGGCGGCTGAGAGGCAAGTCGGGCCGTGAGCTGCATCACGACATTCGTCAAGTCATCGATTTTGGAGTAGAGTTTGGCCATCTCCTTGTCTTTGTTTCTGAGCTGCTTTCGGAGCTCTTGAAGCAGCTCTTGCTCCGCGGTCCTGGGGCGGAAAGCCGGCTCTTCTTCGCTTTCCGAGCCCGACTCCTCATGGACCGAAGGGTCTTTCTGCCTATCATCCTCATCGAGAGGGTCTTCATCACCCAGCAGAAGCGACTGTTCTTCGGAAGCGGCCACCACATTCAAGCCAGATTGGGTTTGAGATGTAGTGGCCCCGTTCTTGCTCTTGTTGCGCGTGCCCACCATGTAGACAGTGTGGACCACATACCCAGCCATTTCCCCATCTTCGTCGGGGTAACCCTGTTCTTCGAACCTCATGAGGTTCAGCCTAGCAGGAGCCCTAGCCCTTTTGTTGGCTCTATATCTGAGCCTTTTCTGCCTTAACTTTTCAATTTTAAGGGCTCGGCGGACATCCATTTCCTGGGAAGCCACCGTGGATCGATTAGCGGGGAGCTTAGAGAAGACACCCAATCGAGCAGTGGTCAAGGGCACCGCTGGAGCTTGCTCGGGACGCGTTGTAGCTTTGTTGGTGTTGATGGCCTTGCCCCCAGCTGGGGCCATGGAGAGTCGTTCGGAAACGGACTTTTGCTTGGGCTGAGGTGCCCTCGCGACCACCACATTTGGTCTCCTGCCTTTCGAGACCGGTTTGTCCGCCACTGGGGCTTGAGGAGCCGGGATGGCGCCAACAGGCATGAACATAATAGAGCTGAATGGTAGCAGCGGCTCCTCCCATTGTCGCCCGAGACTGGCCGGAAGGACCGTCCTGGAGTCTATCTTCATCGTGTAGGAGACGGGAGCTGAGTTCATCATCGAAGACACCGTCGGAAGGTGATTGTTTGAAAATCTGCATGAAAGAGCATTATTTCAGTATAAATATAGGTATATATATTGACTGGGTTCGCATGAATGCTTAACCCTAAATATGGGAGGAGAGATTGGTCCCACCGGGCCTGCCAGAATCTGTAGAGTGTTTTTCGTCACCCCATTGAGATGGGAATACGCGCGCGCTTGTCAGGCGCATTGTGGGGATCCGAATCTCCGGCAGCCGCGAACTAAGCTGCCGTTAATTACCCCTCGCATTTGGAGCGAAGGAACCTCCGATTGACGGGTTAAACAGGTCATGCGAACTCAATATGCAGTGTGTTGGTGTGTGTGTATTTTTTTTGTTTTATTCCACTTGTAAAAAGAGATATATAAATATATATATTTTCTATATATAAAAACGAAAATAAATAAGTAAATAAATATTTGGAGAAATTTTTTTTATTTTAAAATATTATTTATAATTTAATTTTATTTATTTAATATTTTTTTTTAAATAAAAAAAGGGACTAAATAAAGAAAAGAAGAAAAGAAAATAATTATGTTTTTTTAATAATTTTTTAATATTATTTATAATTTATTTATTTTTATTTTAAATAAAAAAAATGAGGAAGAAAGAAAAAAAGAAGAAAAGAGAATTTTGTTTGTTTTTTTTTTATAAAAAAATAGTGGGGTCACATGTTACCATGTGACCCCTCATATGAGGGGGGTCACATGCTAGCATGTGACATGGAGGGTCACATGTTAGCATGTGACCCCTCATGTGAGGGGGGGTCACATGCTAGCATATGAGAAGGCCATCACATGCTTAGCATGTGACCCGTCACATGCTTTGCATGTGACGCCCGTCACATGCTTTGCATGTGACGCCCGTCACATGTTAAACATGTGATGGGGCTGCTTTAGCATGTGACCCGTCACATGCAGACGGGCGTCACATGCTTTGCCTGTGACGGGCGTATTTTTTTTTTATTTTTTTTAACGTGGAGTTCAACTCCAAAAGAATTTTATATGGCTAAAAAAAAATATAATGTGGAGTTAGACTCTCCCAAAAAAGTATTTTTTTATTTTTTGGTGGAGTTAAACTCCAAAAGAATTTCTGTAGTTGAGTTAAATTCCAAAAGAATTTTATTTGTGGAGTTGAACTCCAAAAGATTTCTGTGGTGGACTTAAACTCCAAGAGAATTTTATTTGTGGAGTTGAACTCCAAAAGAATTTTATTTGTGGAGTTGAACTCCAACAGATTTTCTCCTTTCTCCTTTGAGAAGAAACCCAAAATGGGTTCTCTTGAAACTCCAAGATCTAGATCTTGGATGATAAAAAAAGAGACCTTTTTTCTTCTCTTGATGGAGTTTTGGGAGATGGGTTTATGGTAAAACTTTATTTAGTTTTAAAAAAAAAGAGAGAGCTAAGCTCTTGATTTATTTTGAAAATGAAAAGGAAGAGAAAGAACTTGAAGAAGAGAGTGGAGGCACAAACCCTAGTTTTTTGAGGGAATGAAAAAGTGTATGCTTTATTCATCATCATGTTGCCTTATATAGGCTTACACATTACATATAGCCCCTTGGGCTTTACAAAATGGCATTTTGCCCATCCCATGGTTCATGTGCCATTTCTTTTTGCACATAAACCATGGGCTTACAAAAATTGGCTTTATACCCATTTTGTTTACATTAATGCATAAAAAATTACATAAAAATTATTTATTACATGATTTCATTTTTGGCATGGGAAGGGTTGGCCGCTTCGTGTTTCGGACTCGACCTGTGCATGGGCCCATTTGACCTGGGCTTGGGCCCACCTGGCTTGGGGTTGACCTTGATTTTGACTCGGTCAACCGGGGTGTAAATTTTTACCCCAACATATCCTAGACCAGGGTAATCTGTACATTGAGTTTTTCTTTGGTCATGAAAATTTTGCGCTTCACTTCCACACTTTAAAAAAAGAAAAATAAAGAAAAATAGAAAAATAGAAAAATGTTCACTAATTTTTTTTTAAGTCTTTCTTGTAAATATTCACAAAATAAAAAGTGAAATGAACATGCCGTTTTGCATTGTTTTCAAAACACAACACATACCGTACATTGAGTTCGCATGATCCGTTTGACCCGTTAATCAGAGATTTTTTCGCTCCACAAGCGAGAGGTAATTAACGGCGGTTTTGTCCGCGGCTGTCGGAAATTTTGGATCTCCAGAATCAATAAACCCAGTCTACCCTAAACCGGGGTAATCTGTACATACCTGACAAGCGCATGCATTTCTATTTCAATAGGGTGACGAAAAATACTCTACAAGTGATCCCACCAAAGGGAAGGGCCTTTAGGCTTCTTCCTTGGGGCCACCCTAGCCCATTGAGTGCTCTACCTCGGGGGATTTCATCCGTATTTCACCAACATACACGGGAAAACATAGACTTTGTTATATGTTTCTCCCAAATAAACGATAAAACGAAGAAATCTAGCTGTTATGCCGTCGAAATTTTTTCGGAATCCATACACTTAGCCTCTTTAGAAAACAAATTAAAAGATAAATAAACAAATAAAAAATATAATAGCAAAATAAATAAAGAATGCCGTCAGGTTTGCCTGACCCGGACCAAACCCTCGCCGTGTGTCTCCCTAAGAGGAGGGGCACCCTGATACCAGGAACCCTACTGGCACCCAGGCCCCCGCCCTCCAAGGGAACCCCCCCACAAAGCGGGAGCCGGCCCCAGGAGAGCCGACCCCTAGGGGTGCCGGCTCCAAGGGAGCCCGGCCCTAGTGGAGCCGACACCCTCCCCCGAAGGGGGGGGGGGGCGGTCCTACGAAAGCCGAACCCCCTAGTGGGGGAGCTGGCCTTCCCCCCACGGAAAGCCATCCCCGGTTTCCCCTTCGGGGTATCCAAGCCATGGATTTCTTTTCACCTTATAACAAAAATAATTATATATATATATAGTTAAACAAAAAAATGAGTGAACAAACTTGTATTTCTTTTCGGACACAAATAAATTTCACATTGAGTTCGCATGATTGCACGGCCCATTAATCGGAGGTTCACTCGTTTGAAGGTAGGCGGTAATTAACGGCAGCTTTGTTTGCGTTTGCCGATGATTAAGATCCCCATAATCAATAAATCCCCGCCGATCATCGGGTGTGGGGATTCTATACAATGCCTGACAAACGAGCGCATCCATCCCAATGAATGATGAAAAACACTCTACACTCTGCTCCTCGTAGAGCCGCCAACTTGATGGCCTCCGTCTTTTAGGTCCAGTCTGCTTACGCCCAAACATTGTGTGATTCCGAAATTTCCACCATATCCAAATCGGAATAGAGCAGGTATGTACAACATTCTCATCCAATTCCGAAATCTGTCATTGGTTTCTCCCGTCATTTTTATGTTTATTAGATGCATGAACTTTGCAGTTTTGCAATCAACACATGAATTAGGATCGAACCCTGCAATATGTCAAGGAGGGGAAGTGTCACGTGCTTCCCTAACTATTTATATGGTTGTGGAGAATAAAAAATTCACTTCATGTTCTTTTTGAAGATTAAAAAATTACCTCATGTTTGTACATGTTTGTAGAGAATGAAAAATTCACCTCATGTTCTATTTATATTTATGTGGAGGCAAGAATCCAAATTTCTCCCTACAAACTTCTGATATGATTATTGATGCGTAGGGGTGTAAACGAGCCGAACTCGAGCCAGACAAGCTCGGCTCGAGTTCGGCTCGTGGTTCTTTTTGTCGGCCCAAGTCCGGCTCGTTTAGTTAATCGAGCTAGAGATGCTCGGCTCGAGTCCGGCTCGATTAAACATGCCCAGCTCGTGTTCGGTTCATTTGTGGCCCATTAACTAAACGAGCCGAGTTCACGAGCCGAGCTCAACTGAGCTCGTTTAGAGCTCGTTTGTGAGCTCGGCTCGTTTTCAGCTCATTTACTCATATTAAGAGTATCTTCCAAGAAAAAAACATAATTAACAATAATGCTTAAAACTCAGGGTTTTGAGATATGGAAAAATTAAAAAACATTAACATCTAGGGTATTGAATGGGTCTAAGTGCTGGGTTTTATATTTATCTCAGTACACTTTATATACTGTCATTTAATTGAATTAAGTGTTCTGAGAGTTGTATAGAATCTGCTATATATTACATATTACTGTTTTTTTTTCAAACCATGTAACCCAGCCGAACCCGAGTCAATACCGAACGAGCCTGGCTGAGCTCGAGTCCGGCTCGTTTAATAAACGAGCCAGGCTTTCTGGCTCGTATCCGGCTCATTAATAAATGAACCGAATTTGAACGAGCTGATACCGAGCTGAACCTTAATCGAACCCGAGCTGGCTCGTTCAATTACCACCCCTATTGATGCGGGAACATCTCCCTGCAAGAAGAATTCCCCTCTCTTCCTTCTGGCAAAAAATCGTGATGCATCGATGGATAGTCAATAAAACAGAGGGAAATGGTGACCGTCCTTTAACAGAAGACTATCGTGACGAGAGCTTCAAGAGAGAAAGAGGTTGATTGACCACCTAGAGAACTGGAAGCCAATGGAGAAAACCAAAGATGTCTAGAAATGGAAATAGTCCTCAATACATAAATTCACAGTCCGATCTATGTATAGGATCTTACACTATGGAGGAGTGGAGGATAACTGCCTATACCCGTTTTGAAAAGTCCAAATTCCACTTAAAATTAAGATATTTAACTGGTTGTTAATTATGAACTCGATTCTCATAAAAGATAATTTACTGAACGTAAGTGGATTGGTCCAATGAAATGTGGGCTGTGTGGTAACCTTGTTGAAACAGTCGACTACTTGCTTCTCAGATGTGAGGTGACGTCATAGATATGAGACAATTATAGCCCAGTCACAAGAATGTGTGATCCATTCAGGGCTTATGGGGGACTTGGAGGCTCAGAAACTTCGGAAGAGAGGATCTTCAGGCTTGGGACATTATAGTTAGCACCATATGTTGGATTGTTTGGATGAAAAATAATAATAAGATCTTCAATACAAAAACCAAATCAATAACAAGCATAATATATAGCACTGATATAGTCATATTGATATGAGCAGGGGTTGCAGCAGATAGGATCCGCAAGAGAGCCTGACTATGGGAGAGGACGTCGTGTTGGATGGAGTTGCGGTCCGAGAACACACCACAATGCTCATTGTATGAGAGGCAATGGATATGGGGTACATGAGGAGAGGAGCTGTGAACGAGGTGGAGGGTGGATAGCTGCAAATTCCAGAGACGTATATGATGCTGCTGGACTGGGACATGATTTTGGCATACCCTCATCTACTTCAGTGTACATGTCCTGGTTCTGATACCGTCTCTGTCGTTGGATTATTCCCCAATTTTGGATTTGGCTTGTATGAGAATTGTTTCCCCACCTTATATTTGGGTTTACCTTTGTACCTTTATGGCTTTATGGTTTTTCTGTTGTTTCGTTAAAATTTCTTTAATGAAACGCGGGGCTCTCTTTTTACTCAAAAAAAGAAGAAGAAGTCCAAATTTCTCCATCTGTATCCTAATCAATCTCAAGAAGAATCAATCAAAGAAAGAAAAGAGAAGTTGCTCCATCTCAAATCTCTCTAAGGTGTTTAGATCTTTAATATCTATTCTCGATCTACTTCTATTGCATATTTTCTCTTGCTCCCACTTTATATGGTTGGTTCATATATATTGATTCTAGGTTTTTCTATTAATCAAAGCCATAACCTCTCAAACTTCTTTCTTTTCCAATGATAACAGGCAAGGCTGACAATCTTGATGCCAAATGATTGAGGATGTCTTGGATGAGCTAAATACATCGGAATGGGAGGTTTTGGAAAATGAAGTCTCCTATAGTAACAAATTCGCGATTCGGCAATAATTCGGCGAGGTCGAAAATTCGGATTCGGAAAACTATTCGGAAAAAATCGGCAGGTATTCGGAAAAGATTCGGTAAGTGTTCGGGAAGGATTTCGAGCAAAAAATTAATATAAAATTAATATATGAGACGCTAGATTTTGATTTCGTGAATTATTTGCTGTTTTTTGAATAATTCGCGAATAATTCGGGAATAATTCGCGAATAATTCGGGAATAATTCGCGAATAATTCGGGAATTATTCGCGAATTATTCGGCAATAATTCGCGAATAATTCGGCAATAATTCGGCGCGTTCGGTGATAGCGAATAATTCGCAGATTTAATCGGAAGTCACATAATTCGTGAATTATTCGCGAATTCGCCGAATAATTCGCGAATTATGTGACTATGGTCCCCCAGTGTCGGATAACTGATATGTTCCAGCCTCCGAAAGTCTTGCACCAGAATCTGAGTTAATTTGAGATAATATGCATGTCAAATTAATTAATTTTCTATTATTAATCTGAATCTTTATGTCAGTGAGCAGGAAAATAACACAGAAATATCTCATTTATTCTAAATATACGAACATGTTAAATTAAAAAACCATTTGGTTGTGAATTTAAGTGCCATGAAGTTATATCCACACTGCATGATGATGCTCATAAGTGGGAACTCTTCAGATCATGACACGTGGCAGATGACGTGTCCCGGGGCTCACGCAAACAGGACAAGCACTATGCGTTGAAAACTCTCTCCGGGCTATCTTCCCGAGGTTTGCCACGACCTCCTGTGGGTCCCTGAACGCTCTTATACACACCTTACAAATGACCGTGGGCTCGTATCCGAGCCCCTCTGCGCGCTGAGCTTCCTCAGCCTTCCCAGCTCGTTTATGAGCTATCACAGAATCGAGCTTCCTCGGCCTCCCGTCTTCTTTAGGCCCCCACCGAGCTAAGTCTTCCCGGTTCTGCCGAGCAACCTAGAACGCAGATCACATGCCTCTCCATCACGGCTCCGCGTATCTCGCCAGACGCGAGATACCAGCCGCCCCACGATCCCGCGTTCCACACCGCCGTATCCCCCCATTAACGAACGCATCTCGTCATTAATGAGGGATCCCGTCATTCGCGCAGGCATAATACCAGGGGCGTAACGACCGGTAAAGATCTCCCGCCAGCTAGCTCATGGCGACCGCTATAAAAACTCCTCTCCCAGACGACTCAGGTAAGGCAATTTTACTCCAACAAGCTGCTACTTTGCCCAAATATATCGGCTAACTTGATCGTCGGAGGGTCCATGGTGGTACAATCACCCCGGAACTTCTTTGCAGGTAGCTCGGCTTCACTCCAAATCAAGCCCACCGAGATCTACATGCTCAGGGAGACAACCCTCAATATCAATCTCAGCCGTCCATCAACGCTCGCGACAGATCGACGGAGGACAACATCTGAAGGAGATACTGACCTCCATCAGTTGGCGCCGTCTGTGGGAACCCTGAAAATTCCACTCATCGAAAGTTGATCTTCCAATCTCGAATTCATGGCGAGTAAACACCGCGACGATACAAGCACCAGCTGCCACCCTCCCCACAACGGAGGCGCGGACGGATCCACTCCTTCCCCTAACGCTGTTCACGCCTTCTCTGCACGGATAGACAGGCCCGCATCCATAGTGGATGCCCTCGTCCACGTCCAAACGGCAGGACAAGCCCCCCAGGTCACCGTTCCCCCACCCCGGGATCACGACTTCCGCATAGGAGGAGATGACGCTGCCCGCGCTGGCACCACTGAACAACGTCTTGCTATCTCCGGCGGCCACAGGTCCCCCGCGGCGACCGATTCAATGACCCGTTGGGCGCCTCACAGCTCCATGCCGAGGTCTCGTGAAAGAGCTCCCCGCCTCGAGGCCCATCGCGCTCCCGTCCCTCCCTAGGAGGTGTCGGTCAGCTCGCCTGCTCCCAGGCATGGCCGGCACCCTCTCCCTCGACGGGGTCGCACGGGCGGCACTCGCTGCGATGACTCGAGAATGACCTCGCCAGGGGACCTGAGGAACCTGATAGAATGGAACCGAAGCCGCAGTCAGGCGCAGGCCGCCAGTGGGAAGGGCTATAACTCCGACTACGCCGAATCCTCGGGGTACCATGACCGTCTTGACGCCCTCGAAAAGAAAATCGAGGGTATACATCGGGAGGGTCATCCTTCAAATGAGGGGACCAGGTATGCCGCCGACTCGCTTACGAAGCCCTTCACTGAAGAGCTGCTCGCTGTCCGCGTCTCATCCAGAAACAATCCTCCAAAAGTGGCACTCTTTGACGGGAAGTCCGACCCGAAAGACCATTTGGACGCGTTTACTGCGGGCATGAGCTTCCAGGACAACTCCGACGCCGCACAATGCCGAGCGTTCCCCGCCACTCTCATCCGAGCGGGACGAGATTGGTTCCGAGGACTCACGCCACGCTCCATCTCTACCTTTGATGAGCTGGCAGCCCAGTTCTTCGGACATTTCGTCGGGAACAAACGACAGAAGCGGACTGTCGATTACCTCTTCACTATAAAGTGCGGGGACAAAGAATCCTTTAAAAGATATGTCACTCGCTTCTACAACGCTCTTTTTGAAGTCCCCGAGCACCGGGACGAGACTGTAATCATAGCTCTGAGGTCAGGTCTTAGGCACAAGGAGTGGCTCCGCTCCTTTGCATTGGCGCAACCTAGGACCATGGCCGAGGTAAAAGCTTGGACCGAGCGGGAAATCCAGCTCGATTCCGAAGTAAACGCAAACCTCCCCCGGGACGACCAGGCCAACCAAAAGAAGAGGGGCAGAAAAGAGAAGAAGAAGGTCGACCGGCCAAAACCATACTCCCCGATGTTCCAGGAGTATACTCCACTCAACATCTCTCAGACTGAGCTATTGGAGGAGGCGAAGAGCGAGCGATTCTTCAAGCTCCCTCCGGTCACCAATAGAGCGGCTAAACGGACTCGAGGCCCATACTGCGCCTTCCATAAGTCGCAGTGACACCCTACCGAGAACTGTAAACAACTCCGCGACTACATCGAGGAGTTGATTCGCTCGGGCCACCTGGCAAAGTACCTGCGGGAAAAGAGACAGGCAGACCGGGACCAAGAGAACCATCCCCCTCCCGGCGAATTGACGATCGACCAAATCATGGTCGTATCGTCGGGGGGTGCGCCTGGAGCCGGCGAGATTCGCCGCCTCCTGCCGGTCGAGGGAACTAGCGACCAGCCCCGGAAGAAAAACAAAGCAGCCGAGCCCATCACCTTCACTGGCGAAGACCTCCACGGAATATCATTGTCTCACAACGACCCCCTCGTGATTACAACACGGGTCCACCGCTACGAGGTCCAAAGGATACTGGTCGACTCGAGAAGCTCGGCGGACATCCTTTTCTATGACTGCTTCCTGTGTATGGGGCTCGGCCCGTCAGACCTGAGGCCAATGATTAAGAGATGTTTTGTCGATCAAAAAAATATTTACCGCAATCAAGAACGGCGTCGCATGAAGCTAGCCGTTGAATACGGGTCGGTCCACAGGGATGTGTAAATCTCCTTTAAGTTCTTACGAGTTAATTCCAAATGATGTTGGGTCTTATAATTAAACCTAAAAATTGAAGTTGTATGATACTAGGATTAGAAACTTGCTAGGATTAGGTTTAGGGAAAATTTGGTAAACAAAGATCTACATCTCTTTCCATTGCCTTTAATTAAAGATATCATATTAGTGTTATGGTAAATCTTAACAAAGGGGATTAGGATGATTGGGAAGATTGACTCTTCCTCTAGATTCTTGTCCTTCCTTTCTTAATCTTTACCCTAACCTCCATGGAAAACCTTAAAATCCGGGCCTTTAGACTACGGAATCACCGTTACCTCGAGGGTAGAGTGCCGTAGGGAGCGGAATAAGAAGGTATGCATGGAGTTCTAATTTTCATAAAAGATTGGCAAAGAAAAGAGATGGGAGATCTTCATCTCTCAAATCCTTCCCTATTCCTAACCCTAACAAGCGAGGAAACTACTCGCTCAGTGAGGGGATGAAGAAAGACATGATTTTATTAAAGAGAAGAAACATCTATTGCAAGTTAATAAAATTCTAAACTAAATTAAACTAAGGCAAGAAAATAATTTACCTAAGGCAGAGATATAAAAAACTATAACTAGGGCAAGAAAAATAACCTACTTACGATTGATGCGCTCTAACTTCAAGAAAACAGAATTTTATTCATGAATAGAGGCATAAGAAAATACAAGGATTTGGGTTCTATTTATAGGACATAGAAACCCTAGGGCAACAGTTGATACGCATGTCTAAAATTACAAATATACCCTCAGAAAATCTTTTCAGCGCCGCAAACGAGTTTTTGTAAAATTTTCTCCGTGCACGGGCACTAAACGGCCGCGGAACCGCGGCATGGGCGCGCTTGGGCCGCGGTTCCGCGGCCCTTTAGTGAGGTCTCCTGATGACTTTTCCTGGGCTGCTTTAAAGTTCTCTGGGCTTTTCATTTATTTAGTCTTTTCTCCATTTGGGCTTCTACAGTGATTCCGGATCTTCAGTGAACACTTTGCAATGGATTTTTAACCGTTTGCCTTAACAATTTGGACCTTGCGTTGCCTTGTTGACTGTGAACTGTTCTTCGTCTCGGCTTGACTCAGATCCTTCTATTTGTTGGTCAAAAGTCCCTTTTTGTGTCGTCTTTTGTCTTTTTCACTGTTTTCGTTCCAAGAACCTGTAACCTGTAACATGTAGCAGAGATGGGTCAAAAGCACCTGTTTTTATTGTAAAATGCGTAAGAATGGGGATTGTAAAATGCAATATTATGATATGAACAAATACCCCCAAACTTATCTTTTGCTCGTCCTCGAGCAAACTTATTTTTTATTCTCGATAAAAATCTAACTTAGCCGCACTTTTGCAGGGAAACACGATTGCACTGAGCTCGTGCAACAAGCCGTTAAACCTCTAGGTGTCCCTGGTAGGAGGAGTGTTGTCTCCTGAGGGTTTTCAGCGGATTACACCCACAAAATCCTATCAATTTGGCTTTTCGACTTTTGTTTTCCAATTAGGTTTTCTAACAAGGAATTCTATTACCGTCGACCCGCAAATTATCCACCCTTAGTCTTCACACTTCCTCATCATTTAAGTTAAGATTATATATGTTCTATAGACTTACTTAGCTTTCGGTATTTCCTAAGTTTTCCTTCTAAAGTTCCATCTCCACTTAGGAATTTCTATCAACTTTACTAAAGATACAAGTTCTATTCTTCATTCCTTTCTCTTATCTAAACTCTAATCACATATCCCCACGTGTGTGTAAATATCACCCCTACACTTGGAAATTCAAATCAAGTAATCGTACTCTCGTCCATTGTCCAAAGCACTTATTAATTGGTGAATTTTCACTTACACATCCTTCATGCGACCGTTAATACTTCTTGAGGTACCAACAACCGATTACAAGATGCGTTAGCACTTTAAAGCGTACTTCCTAGTCTTGTAACACCCAAGGCTTTAGCAGTGACTCCCAAACCAGTTGGTCTAAGGCACTAGGTGATAAGGCACCCTCGCTAAATATTTTTCATTTTCACAGCCTTAAGTAATCACAAAAACCAGTGTCCATTTTTTTTTTCTTTATTCACTTTTTTTTCTTTTATTTTCATTGTACTAAGGACTTTAGACAAGAGCATTTCAAGGTCTCTTCTACTATTCCAAGTTTCAAGGTGCGTGATTGTGCATTTTGTAGGGTACACGTTTTCAGAATCTAGACTTAAGCTAGGAATTATTTTTCAAACTTATACTCTAATAAAAGTTTTAATACTTTTCCTTCGTTTCGACTTAGCCCAAGAAGTGAACCCAAAATTTGCTTATTTCCAAATAATCTACAAAGACATATATTTTCTACCGTTAAACTCTAAGGAAGGTTATTTTTAGGGTTTTTAATTTGCTAAGTCTAAGATCTAGTTTTTCCTAGCCAGTTAACCTATTTATCAAACTCAAGTCAATTAACCAGAATTGAATACATTAATTTTTATAATTTTTGAATTTTTTCAATTTTTATGGGTTTTTCTTTTTCTAAATTTTTTTTTCTTTCAAATTTTTCAAATTTTTATGATTTTTATATAAAGATGCAATGCAGAAATTAAATATGCAAAAAGAAAAGAAAAATATATACAAAATGAAAATATGCCATGCAAAAGATAACTATATACACCACCATCTCCCCCAAACTTAAGCAAAGCAGTGCCCTCACTGCCCGGTCCCACGTCGCGCCCTTGAGCGTGAACGTGATCGCTCCCCTCTAGTCAATAGGGTTTGAATACCCCTCTCAATCTCCGTCAGCCTATGGTCATGCTCTCGTGCCGTTGCCCTAAACTCGTCCCTTAAAGAATCAATTCCCCTCATCGTTCTCCTCATTAAGCGTGCATGCTCTTGAGGGGTCATCTCGCCCTCGCTCGATGTTGAGCTAGAACTAGGGGTCTGTACAGGAACATTCTCGGCCGGTTCGGTCCGTGACCAAATCTCAGTCAGTCTAGAATAGGATGAAGTAACGCCCTCTACAAGTGGTCGAACCGGAACTCCTCCTATCATGTAATAGTCAAATTCTTCTGCGGGGAGGAAATAACGGCAGAGTTGGGTGACTAGCATAGGACATGGGTAGATGGTACCCCTTTTTCCCGCACCTAAAGAATGGAGCAAAACAGTGCACATGTCGAACCGTGGATTCTTCGTCATTAGTGTGTGTACGACATGTAAGGAGGCGGTGAAAAAGGTAGTGTTGTGAGAGCTGCCAAAGATGTTGTTTTGTGCCCACCGACACACAGTAAAAACGTTCGCGAAAAGGGTGCGAGCTTGGATACCCTTTCGCAGCTCTCTCGCGCAGTCATTGCCCATCAAGGGCATATAATCCTCAAAGTGTAAGGGGTGGTCATGTGCGGGCACACGAGGTATGAGTGTGACCTCGTGGATCATATCCCTATCAATGTGAATTACGTGATCTTCCCAATTTAATTTAATGTAGCCTAAGTCATCGAGACTTCTATCCTCCATAGATTCATAAAACAGGGTAACTAGTTCAGGTATAGCAAACGCAGAGGGGTGATTGTAGGTTAGGAAATTCCAGCCCCTCTGCTCTATTTCGTGTGCAAAATAGCTACCGTACAATTCGTGCATGAAAACTGGGGGAAAATCCCTCTCAAATTGCATTTTGTGTGCCATAATGATTTTACAGAAAAAAGTATGCAAGAAACAGAGAGGAAAAGTTCAGAATTACCTCCCCTGAAAATTTCAGGGGGCGAGGACTCAAGACGGCGGCGGAAGGGCGGCAATAGGAGGCTCCTGCGGCGGGATCGCGGCGATCTAGCGGCGGCACGGCGAGATTTTTCGGCAGAGGGTAGGTGGCGGCGCTAGGGTTTGGTTTAGATGAAGAAATTTTAGGGTAGAGAAGACAGGGGCTCGGGTCTCTTTAAATAGGGGATGAGAGAATGGTTATTTGTAGAAAACACCCTCCACAATGAGGGTTTTATTTGTAATTAAAAGAATGTCAGCTATTAATTCTGAAAATTTTCAATTAGATCCAAAAAATATATTTTTTTTTTCAAAATTTTTATGTTTTTATGGTATTTTGGGATTATATATTTACAAATTATATACACCCTCCCAAACTTATTTGAAATAATGAGTTGGAAAAATTGATTGGAAATTCGGGGGTGAAAGTGGAGGAAAATTAACCAGTGTAGATCGGCTCCTGCAAAAACAGGAGCTCCTCCGATGGGTCCGCTGTGAAGAACGGTTTCAATCGATGCCCATTCACTTTGAATAGCGTACCGTCCTCCGGATTTTCAAGATCAACCGCACCGTGCGGATAAACGGTGCGGACTACAAAAGGTCCTCTCCATTTAGAACGGAGCTTGCCGGGGTGATAATGTAACCGAGTATCATAGAGTAAAACCTGTTGACCAGGTTTAAATGTTTTACGCAAAAGATGTTTATCGTGGAACACCTTAGCTCGGTTTTTAGCAATTATGGCATTATCATATGCCTCATCCCGCAGCTCTTCTAGTTCATTCAACTGCAGCTTTCGGTTGCTGCCTGCATCTCCTAAAGATAAATTCAGCTCCTTGATAGCCCAAAATGCCTTGTGCTCAATTTCTACTGGGAGGTGGCAAGCCTTCCCGTAAACAAGCCGGTATGGAGACATGCCAAGATCGGTCTTGTATGCAGTACGGAAAGCCCATAGTGCATCGATCAATTTGAGTGACCAATCTTTACGGTTTTTGGAAATCGTTTTCTCCAAGATTTGCTTAATTTGCCGATTAGAGACATCGGCTTGCCCATATGTTTGGGGGTGGTATGGCGTTGACAGCCTATGGGTGATAGAATATTTGCGCATTAAGAACTCAAAAGTCCTATTGCAAAAGTGAGAACCATTATCACTTATTATCGCGCGAGGGTGCCCAAATCGAGAAAAGATGTGTTCTTTGAGAAATCGAACGACAACCTTGTTGTCGTTGGTTCGACTAGGCACAGCCTCGACCCATTTTGAAACGTAGTCAACAGCCAAAAGAATATACACATTTCCAAAAGAGTTAGGAAATGGTCCCATGAAGTCTATACCCTAAACATCAAAAATATCTACAACCAAAATTGGTTGGAGCGGCATTTCATTTCTCCGCGATATCCAGCCCAAGTGTTGGCACCGGGAGCAAGTCTTGCAATATTCATATGCATCATTGAAGAGTCGTGGCCAATAGAAACCACACTGCAGAACTTTCTCGGCTGTTTTCTTTGGGCCAAAGTGCCCGCCACATGCTTGATCGTGGCAAAAAGACAACACACTCTTAACCTCATTTTCTGGTACACACCGACGAATGATTTGGTCGGAACAGTATTTAAAAAGATAAGGTTCATCCCAGTAAAAATGCTTTACTTGGGACAAGAATCGAAGTTTATCTTGTTTCGACCAATCTCTAGGTATCAAGACGGTGGCTAAGTAGTTTACAATATCGGCGAACCATGGTTCGCAAGAAATGGTCAAGAGTTGCTCATCGGGAAAAACATCAGTTATTGGAAGTTCAAGTGTAGGCGAAGAAGGAAGTCGTGAAAGGTGATCGGCCACTACGTTTTCACATCCCTTTTTGTCTCTTATGACAAGGTCAAATTCTTGCAGCAAAAGGATCCAACGTATTAGCCTCGATTTAGCATCCTTCTTCGCAAAAAGGTGGCGAAGAGCTGAATGATCCGTGTACACTATAACTGGAGAGCCGATCAAATAAGGCCGAAATTTTTCAAGTGCAAACACAACTGCTAAAAACTCTTTTTCTGTTGTTGTGTAGTTTAGTTGGGCCTCATTTAATGTTCGGCTAGCGTAGTAAATTACGTGCGGCATCTTGTTAATGTGCTGTCCAAGAACAGCACCAATGGCAAAATCTGATGCGTCGCACATAATTTCGAAAGGGTGCGTCCAGTCTGGAGATGAAAGAATGGGCGCAGAAATGAGAGAGTGTTTCAAAGACTCGAACGCTTCCATGCAAGTTGAGTCGAAAAAAAATGTATTGTCCTTGGCCAATAAGAGAGTCAAGGGTCTAGCAATCTTGCTAAAATCCTTGATGAACCGTCTATAAAAACCGGCATGGCCAAGGAAAGCTCGGAAGATATATCTTTGACGCATTTAGGAGGAGGAAGATTAGAAATGACTTCAATTTTAGCTCTATCAACCTCTATGCCGTTTTGCGAGATGACATGTCTTAAGACAATGCCTTCTCGTACCATAAAGTGGCATTTCTCCCAATTCAAAGTTAGGTTCTTCTCCCTACAGCGGGTAAGAACTGCGTCAAGATGTCGTAAACACTCGTCGAAGGAGTCACCGAAAATGGAGAAATCGTCCATAAAGATTTCCAAAAACTTCTCCACCATGTCCGAAAAGATCCCCATCATACACCGCTGAAATGTAGCGGGTGCATTGCATAACCCAAAGGGCATGCGACGATAAGCAAAAGTACCAAAGGGACAAGTAAATGTGGTCTTGTCTTGATCCTCTTTGGCTATGGGGACTTGGTTATAACCGGAATAGCCATCTAAAAAGAAGTAGAACTCGTGCCCCGCCAATCGTTCTAGCATTTGGTCAATGAAAGGTAAAGGAAAGTGGTCCTTCCTTGTCGCGGTATTGAGTTTTCGGTAGTCGATGCAAACTCGCCACCCTGTTTGGGTGCGAGTGGGAATTAACTCATTTGCCTCATTGGTAATGACCGTGATGCCCGATTTCTTTGGCACGACATGAATGGGGCTAACCCATTGGCTATCCGAGATAGGGTAAATGATACCACTATCAAGACATTTAACAATCTCCTTCTTGACTGCCTCTTTCATAATGGGGTTGAGGCGTCTTTGTGGATCCCTTGCCGGCTTGGCATCATCCATCAAGTGTATATGATGCTCGACTATGAGGGGACTAATCCCCTTGATGTCCGCCATAGACCAGCCGAAAGCTTGCCGATTATTGTGTAAGACCATTAAAATAGCCTTCTCTTGCTCGAGAGCTAGAGAGGCAGATATGATAACGGGTAAGGTCTCATTCTCACTTAGATAAGCATATTTTAGGTGCGACGGCAAAAGCTTTAGTTCGAGTTTAGGTGGTGAAACAATAGATGGTAACAATGGAGTAACTGTTTCAAACTCGAAGGATTCCATCAAAGGTTCAAATCGAGTGTACGCTACCAAGTCGGATGGTTCAACTAACTCATCCGAAAAAACAAAAGACTCAAACTCGGGTGGAGAGTCTTCAAGATCGTCAACAAAGGTGAAACACTCATAATCTTTGTCCGTCGTGAAAGCTATGTCGGATTCTAGGAGGAACGCACTAGTGGCGTCAACATTGCTGTGATCAAACATAAAATTTTCGAACTCACAGTCCTCCTCCGCGATCTCATTGATCGAGCAAACATCAAGTACGCTAGAATTAGGCTCACAAGGCTGACTTCCTAACTTGAAAATGTTGAGTTCGACTGTCATATTGCCAAAAGATAGATTCATTGAACCGTTACGACAGTTGATTACCGCGTTAGAAGTCGCGAGGAACGGTCGACCAAGTATCACCGGAATTTGATTACGGGGGTTAGCGACAGGTTGTGTATCCATAACAATAAAGTCAACGGGGAAAATGAAATCCCCTACTCTAATTAACACATCCTCCAACTCTCCCCTAGGGTGGGTGATTGATCGGTCGGCCATTTGGAGAGTACAATGAGTGGGTTTAAGCTCTCCAACGCCTAATTGTTCGTATACCGAATAAGGTAACAAATTGACACTAGCACCAAGATCTAATAGTGCTCTATTGATGGTCTTGTTCCCAATTGTGATCGAAATAGTAGGACAACCGGGGTCCTTGTGCTTTGGGGGTAAAGAATTGACAAGAGCATCACTAACAGCACTAGCCACAAAAACTTTCTTTGATACTTGTGACTTCCTCTTTTTGGTGCATAAGTCCTTTAAGATTTTTGCATATGAAGGAACTTATTGGATTGCATCTAAAAGAGGGATATTTATGCTAACCTGTTTGAACAACTCTACAATCTTTTCCATCTGTGGAGTTGGTTTATTGGATCTCAACCTATTTGGAAAAGGAACATTTTGAAAGGTTGTTGAGTCCAAATTCCGCGGATTAGATTGTTGAGTTGGAATGGAACCCCGTGTAGATGTGTTCATGTTGTGAGAAGTGGGTCCGTTCGAGCTAGAAGACGTGGAGCCATGTGAGGGATGGAGAATAGGCTCCAACGAAGAAGAAGAAGAAGAACCACCGGCAGGGGTGTCATGGTTAATACCCACATTGTTTTGCAGCACTTTTCCGGATCTCAACGTGGTCACAGTATTTACGTTATGATTCTGCTGTTCATGTGCAACATGTGCGTGACCGGGATTTGGGAGTGGTTGAGACAGAAGCTTTCCTTTCTCTCGCTCTTTCAATGCTGCGTTGAGTTGTGCAATTTGTGCCTCAATGGCTTTGATGCTTTGATCGTATGAGGCACTGTTTTGCACCAAAGATTGAACAGAAGTCTCTATCCTCGCTGTGGACTGTGCAGATTGCTTTAGGAATGCTTCTAGACTTCTTTCGAGCGAGCTAACAGCATTTTGAGGGGGAACAAAATTGTTGGGTACAAAATTGTTCATTTGATTAGGGTACGGTTGTTGTTGGAGAGGTTGCTGAAATTGAGTTTGTGGAGGTGCTTGTTGTTGTGGAGGAGGAGCCCTTTGAAAATTGTTGTTTCCTTGGGATTGTTGATTTTGGTTCCAAGCGAAATTTGGGTGGCTCTTCCAACCCGGATTGTATGTTGAAGAGTATGGATCGTTTCTTTGTCGTTGCTGAAAGGCAGCATTGACTTGATCCTGTCCTTGAGTAGATGCAGTGTAAGGACACTCTTCTGTGAGATGTGATGGATCCGAACAACAAGCACAAACAGTTCGTGGAGGCACAACAGGGGCAGGAGAAGGCGTTGAGATTTTGGTCTCAAGTGCTTCTAGCTTTTTCGTAAGAGCGGCTACCTCGGCCTTCATAGCAATCGACATCTCTACTTGATGTATGCCTGCCCTAGGTTGACCAATAGAAGAAGATGATGATGTGGTCTTGGTGCTCTCCCACTGAATTGTTTGTTCACTAAGATCCTCAAGAAACTGCCACGCTTCCTCACTAGACTTGGATAGAAAGTGACCTTGACAAATAGTTTCTAGCAACTGCTTTGTTGCCGGGTTCAATCCCTCGTATAATGTTTGGCAAAGTTGCCAACTTTCGATCCCATGATGAGGGCATTGAACGAGTAGGTCTTTGAATCTTTCAAAACACTTCCAAAATGGTTCGGAAGGAAGCTGTGAAAATTGTATAATCTCATTACGGATTTTAGCAGTTTTGTGATGAGAATAGAACTTTTTAAGAAAAGCTTTCACAAACTCGTCCCAATTCCTAATTGAATGTGATGCGGTGC
The DNA here is from genome assembly GCA_030015575.1 of Agapanthus africanus. Lineage (NCBI taxonomy): Eukaryota > Viridiplantae > Streptophyta > Magnoliopsida > Asparagales > Amaryllidaceae > Agapanthus > Agapanthus africanus. Next base: position 672,104,557 of record JASDDO010000014.1, read on the forward strand.
TGTATAGCCACTTCTCGGCTAAGTCACATAAGGTGAAATGAATGACCCTTAGCCTTATAGCGTCATCACTTAATTGGGTCGTTTTCATCATAGCGCAAATGTTTTGGAATTTATTGATAAAGATATATGCATCTTCGGATTCCAAACCATGAAACTTAGGCAGCATATTGATGAAGTGGGGTTTGATCTCAAAATTGTCCCCATTAGCCGTTGGGAGGGAAAGACAAGTAGGAAGGGCGGTGCGGACGGGGTAGAAAAGATCCTGGAGCGCGACTCGTGCGGGCGCTTCAACAGGCGGGTGATTCGGGTTGTTCGCACCTAACGGAGGTGGAATCATTCCCGTCGGTAAGGTGTTGTTAGGATTGTATCCCGACATACCTTCGGAAGAAGAATGTGATGGTGAAAGTGAAGAAGTGGACAGGATTTCGACTTCGGAGTCGAAAGGCTCGTCGGTCGGCACCAACGAAACACGGACTAATCGGGCGCTAGGGTCCCTAGTCCAACCGGACATACAATAAGAGGGTTAGTGCAGTCGAAAAGATGAAAGACAGAAGGTGGAGGTAAGAAAACGTCAATGAGAAGAAGTGGTGTAAGTGAGTGCAAAGATTTCTTTAGCGACAAGTTGCAAGTTTTGAAAAGATTTTTTCCTTTTTCTTTTTCTTTTTCTTTTATGTGAGCTTTTGCAAAAAGATTTTTGAAGAGACTTGTGACACAAATGCAATTAACCACAAATGCACAATCAGGCCTAGGTCTAGGGTCACCTAAGTCAGCTAGACAGCTCCTAACTGTTCCAAAGGGCTAGAGATAGGACCTCAAACCGCCTCTTCACCGTCATTTGCGGCTAGGTAAGTGCCAGGTAAGTGGGAAGGAACCACACTGTGGGCCTAATTAAAAACCACTAGCCTTGACACACTTTCCTAGGCACCGCAAAGACAGGTTAGGATAAATGGCCGATGCCTATACTAGTCCTCTGTCCTATTGAGCGCGACGTCCTTAGGGCTGAGTCTAATATTTTTTTAATTAAAAGTGGTCAATGCAAATGCTTTTAAGTGATTTCTGGGGTCCTGGGAAGGGTAATGAAATCCCCACCCAATCTGAATTGGTCAATAGCCCCTTAAAGTCAGATTAAAATATGCAAAGCAGTAAATCACTTGCAATCAATTTGCTATTTAGCGCGGCGCAAAGAATCCTGCAGAAAATCAATTATTGGAAGGGGGAAGAAGATTTTTAGCGCAAAGAATCCTGCAGAAGATTTCACAGAAGATATATGGGGATTTGCAGAGGGGAGAATGAGGAAGCAAACCGAGCAAATTTCGCGCAACGAAGGGTTAGGACGACCGCGGAACCGCGGTTTTGACCGTGTTGGGGCCGCGGAAACGCGGTTGGATGGGAGCTTCAGGTCTCCAAAAAGTTGCTGCAGTTCTGTGTTTCCAATCCTTCTCTGTTTTGATGTATCGTTTTCTGTTTCCCCTTCTGTGTTGTTTCAGATCCGTCAATCCTGCAAAAATTCACAAAGAAAACCCTTCAAACAATAAAAGATGATAGAATTTTTATATTTTTGATTTTTTTCAAATTTTTATGCTTTTTTATATTTTATATTAACCCGAAATTACAAAAAGGAAATTTTACGCCATCCCCGGCAACGACGCCATTTGATTAAGAGATATTTTGTCGATCAAAAAAATATTTACCATAATCAAGAACGGCGTCGCATGAAGCTAGCCGGTGAATACGGGTCGGTCCACAGGGATGTGTAAATCTTCTTTAAGTTCTTATGAGTTAATTCCAAATGATATTGGGTCTTATAATTAAACCTAAAAATTGAAGTTGTATGATAGTAGGATTAGAAACTTGCTAGGATTAGGTTTAGGGAAAATTTGGTAAACAAAGATCTACATCTCTTTCAATTGCCTTTAATTAAAGATATCATATTAGTGTTATGGTAAATCTTAACAAAGGGGATTAGGATGATTGGGAAGATTGACTCTTCCTCTAGATCCTTGTCCTTCCTTTCTTAATCTTTACCCTAACCTCCATGGAAAACCATAAAATCCGGTCCTTTAGACTACGGAATCACCGTTACCTCGAGGGTAGAGTGCCGTAGGGAGCGGAATAAGAAGGTATGCATGGAGTTCTAATTTTCATAAAAGATTGGCAAAGAAAAGAGATGAGAGATCTTCATCTCTCAAATCCTTCCCTATTCCTAACCCTAACAAGCGAGGAAACTACTCGCTCATTGAGGGGATGAAGAAAGACATGATTTTATTAAAGAGAAGAAACATCTATTGCAAGTTAATAAAATTCTAAACTAAATTAAACTAAGGCAAGAAAATAATTTACCTAAGGCAGAGATATAAAAAACTATAACTAGGGCAAGAAAAATAACCTACTTACGATTGATGCGCTCTAACTTCAAGAAAACAGAATTTTATTCATGAATAGAGGCATAAGAAAATACAAGGGTTTGGGTTCTATTTATAGGACATAGAAACCCTAGGGCAACAGTTGATACGCATGTCTAAAATTACAAATATACCCTCAGAAAATCTTTTCAGCGCCCCAAACGAGTTTTGGTAAAATTTTCTCCGCGCACGGGCACTAGACGGCCGCGGAACCGCGGCATGGGCGTGCTTGGGCCGCGGTTCCGCGGCCCTTTAGTGAGGTCTCCTGATGACTTTTCCTAGGCTGCTTTAAGGTTCTCTGGGCTTTTCATTTATTTAGTCTTTTCTCCATTTGGGCTTCTACAGTGATTCCAGATCTTCAGTGAACACTTTGCAATGGATTTTTAACCGTTTGCCTTAACAATTTGGACCTTGCGTTGCCTTGTTGACTGTGAACTGTTCTTCGTCTCGGCTTGACTCAGATCCTTCTATTTGTTGGTCAAAAGTCCCTTTTTGTGTCGTCTTTTGTCTTTTTCACTGTTTTCGTTCCAAGAACCTGTAACCTATAACATGTAGCAGACATGGGTCAAATGCACCTGTTTTTATTGTAAAATGCGTAAGAATGGGGATTGTAAAATGCAATATTATGATATGAACAGCCAACCACCCACATTCTGTCCGGGTTTACTAACCACTTCATCCCGGCAGAGGGAGTAGTTACCCTCTTCCTTAGCATTTGGGGGGCGGGCCGTACGAGAACCGTACCAGTGGAGTTTACCGTCGCCAGGATTCCCTCGTCCTACAATATCCTCCTGGGACGCCCGACGCTAAACTCCCATCGGGCCCAAATTTCGATCTAGCACCTCGCGATCAAGTTTCCATTGGATCAAGGGGGAATAGGCCGGGCCTATGGGAACCAGAAAATCGCCAAAATTTGCTTCACGGAGACATCCACCTCCGAGGAGCGAATCGATGACCTTGGAAGCGCGAGCGATTTCCAGGGGTCCTTGGATACCCGTGACGAACAAAAAGAAATCAGAGGGGTCTCGATGGAGGCGCTAACAGAGGTCCCCTCGTCGAGGGGAACAATGAACGAACTGTCCAGATCGGATCTCTATTAACAGGATCCCGGCGCGAAGACTTGATCCACTTTCTCCAAGGAAACACGGATGTGTTCTCCTGGACGCTTGCCGACATGCTCGGGATCAACCCCAAAGTAATCTCACATAAGCTCGGGGTCGACCTGACGGCCCGACCCGTTAGGCAAAATAAACGAAGCTTCGCTCCGATCAAACAAAAGGCGATCGAGGACGAGGTCGATAAGTTACTTGTTGCCAACCTCATTCAAAATGTGGCCTACTCCGAATGGCTAGCGAATGTGGTTATGGTTAAAAAGGTAAGCGGAAGTGGCGCATGTGCGTCGACTTCACAGATCTCAACAAAGCATGCCCCAAAGACAATTATCCCCTCCCTCGGATAGATCAGCTTGTCGACAGCTCGATAGGCCACGAGTTGCTCAGCTTCATAGATGCTTTCTCCGGTTACAACCAGATCTGTATGAACCCGGCTGATGAAGAGCTTACCACATTCACAACGGACCGGAGGGTATACCGCTATAAAGTGATGCCCTTCGGCCTCAAAAACACCAGAGCTACGTACCAGCGCCTGGTCAACAGAATGTTCAAACCTCAGATTGGGAGGAACAAGGAATTTTACGTTGACGACATGCTCGTAAAATCGACCTCGTCGGACGAGCACACCAAAGATCTTTGTGAGACATTCGACATCCTCCGCAAGTACAAAATGAACGTGAATCCCACCAAGTGCGCGTTCGGGGTCACTAGCGGGAAATTCCTCGGGTTCATGGTTACTCACCGAGGAATTGAGGCTAACCCAGAGAAGATCAGCGTCATCCTCAATATGGCCATGCCAAAAAGCAACGTGGAGATCATGCGACTCACGGGGAGAGTAGCTGCCCTTAACCGCTTCATGTCGAGGTCCGGGGAAAAGTGTCTCCCGTTCTTCAAAGCCCTGAGGAAAATCCCAAGGTTCGAATGGTCGGAAGAGTGTCAGAACGCTTTCAAGCAACTCAAGGTGCACCTGGCAACTCCCCCGCTGCTCACCCGGCCTGCCGAAGGAGACGAACTGCTGTTGTACCCCGCAGTGTCCGATAATGCTGCCGGCTCGGTGCTCGTCCGAGAAGTCGAAAGGGTACAGAAGCCGGTCAACTACGTGAGCCATGTCTTTAAGGACGTGGAAACAAGGTACCCGACTATAGAAAAGATTGTCTTGGCGCTTATCGTGACCTCAAGGAAGCTACGACACTACTTCTAGGAACACACCATCCTTGTCCTCACCGAGCGTCCCTTAGGGGCTATTCTTGCCTCCCCCGAGTTATCTGGTCGTTTGGAGAAATGGAGGTGCGAGTTATCTCAATTCGACATCAAATACTGCCCGAGGCAAGCTATCAAAGCACAAGTCCTGGCAGACTTCGTTGTCGAATGTACTATCCCTAACAAGGAGGCAGTGCCGGCGCCCGTACACGGGTCCCAACCCTCGGTCGAGGAAGGGCCCTACTCCATCCCCGATTGGGTCCTCTACGTCGACGGATCCTCTACCGAGGAGGGGAGTGGTGTCACGACCCAAAATATTAGCTCGCGACCAGCACTTAAATCACGCGACGTCTACAGGAGTAACGCAATTCAAGTAAGCTGAAACACAGAAATCTAAACCTTTTTAAGAGATAAAGATACAATAAATCATGTTTTGTTTTTTGAAAATTTGGGCAACACCTCCTTTGTAAAAACTAACCCCGAAAACGGGTACAACACAAAATATATATAAAGCATCCCCAAACGGGAGCAAATTACGCCCAACGGCGGAAACAACCACCATAAGTATAAATAACAAGTATACGATGCCCAATGGCGAAGATCCACATAAGGAAAAGTAATGCAAGACATCAACCCCAAAAGCGAACACAAAACCCATCGCTCAAGTCTCACAACTACAAGTCCTCTAAGTCTGCAACATATACAATTTCTAGTTTCTGATTTGATAGAGTGACTAGATACAATATGAATAATGAGTACAAGAGGGGCATGATCCAACATGTACCACCTACCACAAGCAAGTCACCCGAAAACAACTGTGTGCCAACGATGCCGCAACTGATCCAAGCGGTCTACCTGCAAGAACTGTGGCACAACGGGGGTGAGTTGCCAACTCGTGAATAGAAAACATCATCAGGTAGAAATCGAAATAAACAACGATTCCTAAGTCAACTATATCATAAAGGTAATACGATGATATCTAGGGTGACCGTATCTGCATATGTTCCAACATATAAATAACTGCCCATCAGCAAGTAGATATCATCCAACAATAAAATCAATGCATGAATGCAGTGGATCTCATCCACAATATAATCAATGCATGTATGCAGTGGATCTCGTCCACGTGTCAACCACTGACACAACAACTCCTGCATGTAAATATCATAAAAGCATATGCAGGTAAAAATGAGGATATGAAATAACGTGTGTCCCTCATGACACAAAAAAATCATGGAACCAGAGTGTCCATATCGACACTCGAAACATCATGAAACCCGTGTCTAGCATCGACACGTAAATCCTCATCTGCCAGGCGCCATCGCCATGACCGACCCTGATGTCAGTACATCTCATGGAACCTGAGTGTCCACATCGACACCCGAAATCCACGTAGCATGTCTGAACATGACTCCGGTCGGTATCCTCCAGATATCCGCCGAGTCCAAATAATATCACCGGTAGGTAGTGGTCTCTCTGCCAGGCTCATCGTCTACACCACGATATCATCTCTCGCCCCGGGGTACCATACCGGGTCCACCATGTACCCGCAGACGGTGCCTCCCGCTGCTCGAATCGGGTTTCACATGCCAATCTCAGAACCGAGAAATCACATGGTGGACGCACTGAAATATCATATCAAGAGAAACCGGGTTTTCAAACAATACATAGTTTTCTTGAAATACCCCCACGGTTCTCAAATCCATAAATCATATGAAATCCATATCTCAATGCGTAAATCCATGAAAACTGATATATGCAACATAAAACAACAATATGAGCATATTAAGGGAAAGCCGCTCTTTAAAAATGAATCCAACTTTAAAATATATCTTGCGGTTCCCAAATCTTCCGAAAACAAGTGCAGCATCATATGAAATGTACATGTAACTGTAGCAAGGTATAAGTATCTACATGTAATCAAGTATGTATGATGCATTTCATAAGTTCAATGGCACAATAGTCAACGTCTCAATATCACATGTCAATGCAATACCACCTAGGGGTATATGCAACTGTAGCGAAATATGTGGGTGTACATGTCAGTATGTATGCATGATGTCTGTAGCAAAGTATGTGGGTGTACATGTCAATATATCATGTAATCTAGTATAGTGATATGAACATGGTAGTATATTATAGCATGATATAGCAATTCTACTGTGTAAGTGACATGGCAATTATGGATGAAGAAGTGTGTGAGCCGGCAAATCTGTGTATGTGTAACATACGCATCATCGATAATGGTGTAGGTGTACTAGTACAGGTATAAGAAATGCAATGAGAACAGCATGAATGCAGAACAATACATATAGTGAATCAAATGCTATAAGGTATACATGTCAACAAGACCGAGTCAGTGAGTCTATCAATCAGCATACAGCCTCACAATAACATGTATAGTACAATCCATCGTACGGCATCCTCTAATCAGGGGTATGGATAAATCAACAAGTAAAAGTCATCGCGTACGGTAATCTAACGTGCATCGGCATTTACAAATAGGGATTCTATCAACCTATACAACATCGGGGTACGGATCTATATCTCGTACGACATATCACTCATTATGCAATCATTATCCATATAAATATATATACCTATCTCTCAGGTCACATCCATGTCAAACTCGTATCAGGGGACCTACAAAGGTATCAACAATCTCATATCGACTCAAATCCATAAAATGACATATCACACTATGTCCTAATATCACATCATATACTCGTTCATCACATTGATAAACGTCACACTAGTTCTCTTTTAAATAGTACTTATCATGATTTACTTATCATATCGTTTTCTCCTAAGTCAATTGTTTATTATCATCAACTTCAATCATATTATCGTTTGTAAATCCTACAATCATGTCCGTAGCATATCATTTATCAGGATAACAGAAACAAACGATATTCCATATCAATAGTTGCGGGGGTGCTATATGCCATCCACCCGACTTCCCCCATAGATATAAATCTACTCACCTGCTAAAATCCTCGTTTAGCTGTAGTCGATGCGCTTCGTCATCTCGGAATCCACACGAAGGTACCTACAATATTAACACGTATCTCAATACCATTAATAACGAGTTCCGAAATCCAAAACGGCACGCGGTGCGCTCATAGGTTAGAACCTATAGCCTACGCATGCAAAAACCACCAAACCACCCTTTTTGTTGACGTACAAACGCGCAACAACCAAATACAATACCAATTACAAAAACCAAGAATTCTAAAATACGGAAAACCATAACTAAAAACCACTCACAATAGCTCCCAGATTTTGGTTCAGGTAAAATGGAACTACACAAACAAGTATAGGGTGTAGTATAAGAAGTATAAGAGCTACTGGTCCAAAACAAGCACCTACCATCACTAAGTGGCCGGCCACCTATACCCAAATTCCGGCGAGGCCGACCCCTTCTTCTCCATTTGGGTTCGTGCTTGCAGGGTGGTCTCCTAGTGCTCTAATTTGGTCCCTAGTATTGTTTGCTTATCTCATAAACACTCAAGGTCATCCCAGATTTCCTGTAGGTCATAAGGTTTCACAAAACACATAAACATATCCAAAACTCAGAAATCGACCAAAATAACGTAAAACTACGTTTTAAACGACGCATCAACACTAAACTAACTCACGAGTGTCCGTCTAGTGGCTAACGTGCGTGGCGATATTACGAAACCAACTCAAATGCAGCAGCTGCACAAGATCACGATCCGTGTCGGATAACGTAACACGCGGACTCAAAACACTAGATTATAGGAAAACGATCCCAAATTTTGCATACTGTAAATTCTAAAAAAGTAAACAGTACCAAACACCCCTAAACCACAACAGACAGCTACCACTAAAAAAACCAACACCCAACTCCCTTCCAAAACCGACGTCGCCGGATTTCCTGCTTGGGTCGCCGGCCAAAGCCGGTGGGGTGGGTCTCATGTCTCAAGTGGGATCTTAGGTTCACTAGTACATCACTACAATCTTGTTTGATTACTCAGTAAAATTTCCACGTCGCAGCAGATCACAGAGGTTCTAAAAAGACATTAAAAACACGATATTACACTAATCGATACTTTAAGTGTTCTACACAATAACCAACGAGCTAAACATCATAAAAACTCCTATTTAACAGTGTAGGGATTATACCTATCAACCTTTGCTCATAAGATCCAAGCTTTCCAAGCTCCAAGTGATCAAAGAAGCAAAACTCAAGACTTGAAGTATTTTGTGATTTATTTTTGGAAATTTTGGAGATTTATTGATTTGGAATTGTTGAAAATGGAAAAGAAATGATCAAAGGCAGGAGAAGGAAGGAGAGGCTCGGCCAAATGAGGAGGTGGGGTTTTTGTGAAGGCTTGTGTGGATGTTCTAGCTAAATCTTGTAATGAATGCTCATAAATGCTCATTCATGCACATGCCACCTCTCCAATTCTTTTCTTTTCTTTAGACTTAATTCCATTTCACACAAAAGATCTAGATATTATGTGGGGCTTTGTTTAACTCAAGTTTGATTTATTTTGAAAAGATACAACTTTGGAGAAATATTCCGAGACCCAAAATGTAAATATCACATTAAAATAATATTAAAATAGGGAAAAATTCTTTTTGAACCAAAACGTCCCATATACCCCCAAAGCTTGCGCACTAGCTTTATTTTAGCTAAATTAGGCGCCGTCAAGTTTATATGGACGTTTGATCACAGTCGGGTTAAAACGGAAAATACCGAAAATTTTACCCTAAAGCGGAAAAATTCGCATAACGATTTCTAAAACGTTACAAGCGGTGCTGGCCTTATCATTCGAGGCCCGAACGAGGCAGAGATGGCATACTCTTTGAAAGTCGGGTTTAGAGCTTCAAACAACACCGCGGAGTACGAGGCCTTACTAGCTGGACTATGAATCGCCTCCGGAGTGGGGCTGAAGACGATCTGAATTCGCAGCGACTCCGCCCTAGTCATAGGCCAAGTGACCGGCCGTTTCAAGGCCTGGGAGACGCTAATGGTGAAGTACTTATCCGAGGTAAAGAGACTACGAAAATACTTCAACGAAGTTCAAGTGGAGCAGATTCCACGGCACCTAAACGCCCAGGCCGACGTTCTGAGCAAGCTAGCCTCCTCCTATACGGTTAACAATAAGAGGAATATCCTCTTCGAAGTCTTGCCACGGCCCAACGTGGAAGACAGGGAGGCGGCACTTCAAGTATACACTACTCAGGAGGAAAGCCGGGAATGGTGGAAGCCCCTTGTAGAGTTCCTGAAGGAAGGTACTCTCCCAAAAGATCGATGGGAAGCACACCGCCTTCGAGCCAAAGCCCGCCATTTCGTCTGGAGCAATGAAAACCTCTACAAGAAGTCATACACGCAATCTCTGCTTCGGTGCGTTGACCCTCACGAAGCCGATTACGTCCTGCGTGAGATTCACGAAGGGGTCAATGGAGCACATCAAGGGGCCTACACCTTAGTCCAGAAGATGCTACTCCAAGGATACTATTGGCCGACGATTCATGAAGACGCTCAGAAGATACAAAAGTTGTCAACTCTACGACAGCATACCCCGTCTTCCAGCTACCGAGCTAATGGCCCTGACCTCCCCCTGGCCATTTGCCCAGTGGAGAATGGACATGGTAAGCCAACTCCCAACTGGCAAGGGCGGGCACAAGTACATCCTCGTCGCGGTAGACTATTTTACGAAGTGGATCGATGCCGTCCCCATCAGAAAACTATACGCCACCACGACCATCAAGTTCCTGCAGAACAACATAATATCCCGGTTCGGGATCCCGAGGTGTATTGTTATCGACCATGGGACGAACTTTGAAAACGACAAAGTCAAAGGATTCTGCAACGAGTACCGCATACTAATGAAGTTTGCCGTGGTAGCGCATCCTCAATGCAACGGGAAGACCGAGGTCGCTAACCGAGACGCCATTCGAGGTCTTAGAACTCGTTTGGAAGGAAGACAGGGCAGCTGGGTCGAGAAATTGCCCCGGGTTTTATGGGCCCTACGCACATCGAAGAAGATCCCCACTGGAGAGACCCCCTTCAGTATCTACTACGGCACCGAGGCGATGGTCCCAGCTGAGATTGGACTGCCCAGTTATAGAATCGAGCATTTCGACGATGAAGCAAACACTTCGGCACTCCGAACTAATTTGGACATCTTGCTAGAGAAGCAGGACCGAGCACATATGAAAGCCGCCGCTTATCAACAGCAAACTGCCCGCTACTATAACGCACGAGTCAAGTATCGCACCTTCAAGACTGGAGATTTAGTCCTAAGGCGAAACGAATTTGTAGACCAAGGAAAACTGCATAAGTTTTCTCTAAAGTGGGACGGCCCATTCCTCGTCTCCGAGGTATTGCCCGGCGGAGCCTATCGCTTGCAAGACGCGGCGGGTCGTAAGTTTCTGCGACCTTACAACGCCGAAAAGCTCAAATTGTACAAGTGAATTCGAAATTTGTATATGTGAATATATATTTCTTCTTTGCCAAAGCGATGTAAAATTTTCTTTTAAGTCTTCTAAATTAGAAGAAACTCCTTCAATATGTTTCCTTCTTTCTCGGTTCAAAGATCGCTGATCTCATTTTATGAACATACTCAAAGACGCAAAGAGGATAAAAATGAGACAATATCACGTCGCAAAAGAGGGATTTTATTCATCAAAGGTATTATGGGCTCCCCAGCCTTACACAAAAAAAATTTAAAATTACAACAGAGGGGGAAGGGGGTCGAGAAAGTACTGCTGATGGTACTCTGAGGAGATCTCCGCCAGACGAGCCCTAGCCTCCTCAGCCCGCTCCCTCTGATGCTTCCCACATACCTGGGACGCCACGGAAGCACCCGAACTCCCACCCTCCGGGCAAGAGTCCGCGATCTGTCTCTTTTGGAAACACTCCTAAAGAAGGGCCGCCGATCGATCATGCATATTCTTTGAGATGAGTCCACGGACATAGAGCGTGCACAGCTTATCGAGCGCCTCGTCCTGCAGCTGCAGAGACAGGGAGTTGAACAAACCCGGGGACTGTTCCCTTCCGAAAGACGGCCGAGACTGAACGTCTTGCCTGAGATTCGGGGCAGATGCTATTTGGTTTTATCCGTCCACCTCTCCGAAGATGCCAAGTTGATTTATGGCACCGTGTATCGAAGGTTTAGACGGATGCAGCCGATGTAGTAGACTTCGTCAGATTCCCCCTCGTTTGAGGGGTTTTTGATTGTGGGGACGCTCTTCACTGCATGCACAAGCCCCTGCAGTTAATTACGCTACCGCATCATGGTAACAACTTTCTCCTTCTCCAGAATTTCACTTCGTGTCGTGTGTGTTTGTTTTGTTTGTGGTTGCCCATGGATTGTATACGGAGACTAAGTTATGCCGTCGCCCGTAGGACGTGGATTAGTCCAAATCCGTATTTACTTAGATTTGGGTTTGGGGTTTTGGTTTGAGGATACGTTAGCCATATTTGAGGCTAAGATCAACTCAAACGTTTGTTAAGGATACGTTAGTCCTATTTGAGACTAAGGTCAACTTAACGGGATCGTTTAGATCCATTCCAGTTTAGGGACATGGTGGTCCATTTAATATATGGCCGTCGGGACCCGTCACTTCTCTGACGACGTTGAAGGATTACAATGACAGTTGTCAGAGGAGTTCAGAGATGTACCCTTGAACCAAAGTTGATTAGGGGTCTTATAGTCCAAATTGGGACTAAAATCTGTTTGAAGGTTGAAGGATACGTTAGCCATATTTGAGGCTAAGATCAACTTAAACGGGATCATTTAGATCCGACAGAAGAGCATTTGGGGGCTCTATTGTTCCAGTTTAGGGACATAGTGGTCCATTGCCAGTTTAGGGACACGGTGGTCCATGTTCTAGTTTAGGGACATGGTGGTCCATTGTTCCTGTTTGGGAATGGATATTAGTTTAAGGACGCATTAGTCCGTAAGTTTAAGGACGCTTGAGTCCATGGGTTTAAGGACCCTATAGTCCGTATCTTGGTTTAAGGACGCTTAAGTCCATGAGTTTAAGGACCCCACAGTCCGTATCGATGTGTGGTTGTCGGGACCCGTCACCTCTCTGACGTCGTTGAAGGATTACAACGATAGGTGTCAGAGGAGTTCGGAGATGTACCCTTGAACCGGATGTAAATTGATTTAGGAGAGCAGTCTTGCTCAGTCAATTTAATTTGAGGACTTACGGCCATGATTGGGCTAAGTCCAGTTGAGAATATTCAACGTTTTTATTTTTGGCCTATTAGGCCTGTGCTAGGGCTTGGCCCCTGTTTAATAATGCACTGCATTTTCTTTCGGCCTGGTAGGCCTTTTTGATTTGGGCTCTGTCCCTTTTAAATGATGCAGATCATCTGTTTTTATTTGGGCTCTGCCCTTTTAAAAGTAATGCATTGCATTTTATTTGGCCTGTCATGCCCTTTTTTAATTGGGCTTGGCCCTTCTGTAAATAATGCAGTGCATTAATTATCTGACAGTGGCTTGTCAGGCGCTTTGCGCCAATTATTGAGCGCAAGCGCATGTAGAGGTGACACGTGTCATACTTTGGTGAGCGCAAGCGCAACAGCGCAGTGCGCTGTGCTGTTGCGCTGCGGACACATGGCGCGCTCTGGTGAGTTGCGCCGATTTCAGAGAGCAATGCTCTATCTTAAAAGCGCATAGCGCAAGTTGATATGGTACTGACACGTGGCGCTCTCTGGTAGCTTGCGCCAACCCAAGAGCGCAACAGTGTAGATTTGCAAGTGCAAGGCACTATTTTAATATCTTGATCCAATTTTGGATTCAAGAGAAGAATCTTTAAGATTCCAGAACCAATGGTTCATAAAAAAACAATGCTTTTGTTATTTTTTATATTTTTTATTGAAGATCCTTGATCTTGTTCTTAGATCAATGGTCTATTCAGAAGAAATTCTTCTTTTTCTAAAGGTTTTACCTTTTTCTTTCTTCTGAGTTCTTTCTCAAAGTTTTCAGAAGACTTCTATGAGTTCTCTCTCTGTTTCTTGAGTTTCTCTATTCTCTGTGTTTTTTTTTTGGAATTGGGGTCTAGGGGCCTTTATATAGTGCCCATTAATTTGTTAAATTTGTTAAAGAGATCATTCTCTGAGTGATTTGGGGAATTTTCCCCACCGTTGGATCTTTGATCCAAGGGCTTTTGTTTTACAGAAGACAATCTTCTTGTTTTAATAAGAACAGAAAGATCTTACTGGAATTTTAATTCTGTTTGGCGCAAACGTATCAGCGCTTGACACGTGTCGTGCAGCGCACAGCGCAGCGCAACTGCGCTGACACGTGTCGCGCAGCGCAGAGCGCAGCGTAACTGAAGCGTTGCTTCCTTTAATTTTGTTTTAAATAGAGCCTTACTCTGATTAGGTGCGCTACTTTGGGTGCTGCGCTGACGTATCAGCTTTTGACACGTGGCGCGTTGCGCAAGGAATTTGAAGCGTTGCTTCAATTTTTGAATTTTTGAAATTCAAACCGAGCGTTGCAATGATTGGGGGAAACAAATGCCCCCCCACCGCTGCGCTCACGTAGCGCACACATGAGTGCAGCGGTGGCAAGATCCTGGCCATTGGATCAACTGATAAGTTGAAGGGGCGCAAGCGCCTATAAATAGGACCCTTGGTCCTCAGTAAATGATTTACCATTTTCAAGAACTTGAGTTTTCAGAGCCTTGCTCTTGTTTTAAAGAATTTTAGAGCCTTGCTCTCGTTTCTCTTCAAGAACTTCAGAGTTCAAAATCTAGAATCATCTTAGGTAAAATTTAACTTAAATTAAATTAAATTAAATTAAATTTAATTAACAGAGCCTTGCTCTCATAGATCTTAGATCTAAAGAAAACCCCTTTGGGGTTTCATCAACAGAGCCTTGCTCTCAAGAATCCATAGATCTACAGAGATCTTGTTTCATGGGTGTTGCCCTCCGAATGGTAGCCAAGACATGGACGTCTTGCCTGAAATTCGGGGCAGATACTAATAGGTGCTATCCGTCCATCTCTCCGATGATGCCAAGTTGATTTATGGCACCGTGTATCGAAGGTTTAGACGGATGCGGCCGATGTAGCAGACTTCGTAAGATTCCCCCTCGTTTGAGAGGTTTTTGATTATGGGGAGACTCTTCCCTGCAGGCGCAAGCCCCTGCAGTTAATTACGCCACCGCATCGCTGTAACAACTTTCTCCTTCTCCAGCTGGTCACTTCGTGTCGTGGGTGTTTGTTTTGTTTGTGGTTGCCCGTGGATTGTATACGGAGACTAATTTATGTCGTCACCCGTAGGACGTGGATTAGTCCAAATCTGTATTTTCTTAGATTTGGTTTTAGGGTTTTGGTTTGAGGATACGTTAGCCATATTTGAGGCCAAGATCAACTCAAACGTTTGTTAAGGATACGTTAGTCTAGTTTAAGACTAAGATCAACTTAACGGGATCGTTTAGATCCGACAAAAGAACGTTTGGGTTCTATTGTTCCAGTTTAGGGACATAGTGGTCCATTGCATGTATGGCCATCAGGACCCGTCACCTCTCTGACGACGTTGAAGGATTACAACGACAGATGTCAGAGGAGTTCAGAGATGTACCCTTGAACCAAAGTTGATTGGGGAATCTATAGTCCAATTTGGGACTAAAGTCTGTTTGAAGGTTTAAGGATACGTTAGCCATATTTGAGGCTAAGATCAACTTAAACGGGATCGTTTAGATCCGACAAAAGAGCATTTGTGGCTTTATTATTCCAGTTTAGGGACATAGTGGTCCATTGCCAGTTTAGGGACATGGTGGTCCATCTCCAGTTTAGGGACATGGTGGTCCATCATTCCCGTTTTGGGGACAAATGTTAGTTTAAGGACGCATTAGTCCATGAGTTTAAGGACCCCACAGTCCGTATTAATGTGTGGTTGTCGGGACCCGTCACCTCTCTGAAGACGTTGAAGGATTACAACGACAAATATCAGAGGAGTTCAGAGATGTACCCTTGAACCAAGATAGATTAAGTGATTTATAGTCCAATTTGGAATCCAGACCAATTAATTATATTATGAGCCCATTGGCCCAGTTAAGTTTGAATTGAGGACTTATGGTCTTCTTGGGCTAAGTCCAATCATGTTTGAAACATTGACCCTCTGTTGGTCCATTGAAGGAGAGGCTTTGCCTCTGAAACTTAGCCAATTGGGCTAAAGCTAGTGTTAAACACTAGAAACCAACAGTGTTGAACACTGGGAATAAGATTAGCAAGTTAGTGTTAAACAATAAAAGATAATCAGTATTAAACACTGGGAACAGAGTTTTCAAATTAGTGTTAAACACTAAGCAAATCAGTGTTAAACACTGCAAATAGAGTTTTCCAAATTAGTGTTAAACACTAAGAAAATCAGTGTTAAAAACTGCAAATAGAGTTTTCCAAATTAGTGTTAAACACTAAGAAAATCAGTGCTAAACACTGCAAATAGAGTTTTCCAATTAGCGTTAAACACTAAGAAAATCAGTGTTAAACACTGAGGACAAAGTCTTCAGATTAGTGTTAAACACTAAGGAGAGAGGGGTCACGTGTGGACACGTGAGAGCGCCCTGATTCCCCTTATTTTATTCTGCAGGTAAGTGTTTAACACTTTAGTTCTGACGGCCATCACGTGTGAGCACGTGATGAAAACCCATGCTCTGTCCGTTATAATGCTCACTAGGGGTCACGTGGTGACACGTGAGGGCGCCCTAGAGCCCTTTTCTATTCCTTGTGCTTCAGAGGTCACGTGGGGCACGTGAGGCATTGCCTCAAAGTTCTTTTCTATGGGTCTTTGCAGGAGTCACGTGGTAACACGTGAGGTGATGCTTCAAAGTTCTTTGCAGGGGATCTTTTCAACGGTCACGTGGGGGCACGTGACCCTAGTTCTTTTTATGAACATAGATCTTTTAAGAATTGAATTCTCTGTAGGGTTAAACCCTAATTATGATTTTGGAGGAATTAAATTCCTATCGTGAAAGAATTAAATTCTTATTTAGGATAAAACCCTGATTTCTTTTCAAAGGAATTAAATTCCCAGATATGTAAAAGAATTAAATTCTTGATTAGGGTTAAACCCTACTTTTGTTTTAGGAGAATTAAATTCTCAAAACTCAATTCCCCTTCTAAGTTTAGGATCTGCATGGCAGGATCTCGACCCGATGAGAATTAAATTCTCAACTTATGGGGAGATGTGCTCTGTGCAGATCTTCAACCAGAAGAAGAACTAAGTTCTTTTTTGTACAAGAGTTAAACTCTTGGATTTTGAGAATTAAATTCTCTCTTTGAAGTTTTGATTCCCTTTCTTTTCTCACCTAGAGTTTTCTTTGTTGAGAATTAAATTCTCCTTTCTTTTCTTCCCTCTTGAGAATTAAATTCTCCTCTCTCTGTTTCTCTCTCCCAAAAAAGTAGTTTCCTTCTCTTCTTTTCTTGGCTCCTATTTATAGGAGAAGGAAAAGAATCAATTTGTTTAGCAAAGCTCTCATTGAAAGATTTGATTTGTTTTCATATTTAATATGAGCATTTAGATCATTCAGTGAATTTTATTCACCGTCGGATTTTAAATCCAAAAGATATTCTGTTTGTTATTTTGGTGAGATTTGGGGAAATCTTTCCTTGTCTAGGATTTTTCCATAAATTGGTGATATTTAATCACCCTTGGATCTTTAATCCGACGGTCCCCATAATCCTTTTCCATTTGGAAAGATTTAGAAGCTTTTAAAATTTAATTCTATTAACTGTAAGGCTTTCGAAGCCAGTCACGTGCTGACACGTGACCCTTGGTCACGTGTGAGCACGTGACCCCCAATTGAGTTCTTTAACGGCCGCTTGTTTATGCTTCAGTTTTAACCATCACGTGACCATTGATCACGTGTGAGCACGTGATACCTCATTGAGGTAACTTCTGATTTTTAATCAGAGAACAGATTTTAGAATTTAATTATATTCATTATTTTAGAAGCCTTAAGAGCCCATCACGTGTCTGCACGTGACCCATGGTCACGTGTGGGCACGTGATGCCCCATTGGTGGTCTTTTTTGAGTGTTTATTATATCTTTTAACTCCTTCAGCGGGTTCTTAAAGGTCCATCACGTGTGGACACGTGATGCCTTATAACTTTTGATCCCGGATGAATTATGAGGCCCATAATATATCAAATCGAAGGGTATTTTGAGATGCTTCCAATATCATCAGAATTTAGCTGTTTCTCTTTCGGAAGTTTATCAAAATACAGGCCGGAAGATACTGGTTCGCATTTCCTTAAGCGTATCGCTGCCATTTGATACCTTGGACTCTTTTGCGCAGAAATTTTTGGCGGGAACAAATGCCCCCCACTACTTTGCCCACGTAAGTATGTACGTGGGTGAAGTAGTGCAGAGTTATGCATAGCGTATGACCAGTTTCGGGTTGGTATATAACTTTCAGAATCTTGATCTGAGAAGATAACGAGCGGACACAAGCGTCGTCATTTATCATTGACTCAAATCTCGACTCTTAAGAGATATAGTTCCAAACTCTCAACTCCATGAGCCGCACCCTTCTATTTCTTTATGTCTTACTCTGGCGTGAAGTAGTTTATACGCTAATGAGTAACTTCTCCATTTCAATGGCATGTAGCTTTGGCAAGTGTGGCTCATAGATGGTCCATCTTGACCTCTTTGCAGGGCGGTGATGGCTTAGGAGACAGGGTTAGGATCTGCCATCTAAGACTTTTCAACTTTATGAGCCGTGAGGGTCTCATAAAGACTTTTCTCCCTACGAGTCGTGAGGATCTCGTAGGTGTATTTTCTCCGTAAGAGTCGTAAGGATTCCTAAGTGTGTTTTCTCTTATAAGTCGTAAGGATCCTATAAGAGGGTTTTCCCTCTTACGAGTCGAGAGGACCCGTAAGCGGTTGTTTCCCTCCTTGTCGAGATTCGACTTTGGAGAGTGTGACCCGTGGATAGTATGCAAGAGACCGTTTTGGGCCGACTTGCAGGGTCCCAGTGCTTAGAAAACAGGTTTTTTAATCCCTACTGCCTAAGGCTTTATCTCACGAGTCGAGACGAATTGAGAAGTTCTCGCAAAGACATCAATTTCCTCACGAGTCGAAACGGATCGAGCAGATCTCGCAAGAATATCCTAACGTCACAGTTAACCTCTGATCTTTACGACAGAAGTCCGTTAGGGTCTGTGGTACTTAGGGTTTTGGTCGTCGTACCGTCGCATGAGCTGATATATTCCTCGATAGGCAATCGTGCTGTTCGAGTAGCCCTGTGACTGCCGTGTCTCTGATCCCTTCAGGGGCTGGACAAGACGTCTTCAAGCAATCCTCCTTGGCAGTTTGACCGTCGGAAGAGCAAGCGTTAGGAATTTTCCATGCCGCTTTTTACTTGAGGTTAGGCTCATTTTGGAGAGCCCCGATGAGTCATAACCACTCTGCACTGGTGTGGGATGATCTCCGATAGTCTTTCAGGCTTTATATGACTTGCCGTTAAGACCCTGAAGCTAGGAATTTGGCCTTTGCTTCGTTTGTTGGCATTGCGTCTGCTGTATCGAGATGAATGTCGTGGTTGTCTCTAGGTTGCCGGTGAACCGTCGAGGTTTGGAACTAGGGATTTTGTCGTGGCTCCTTTTGGTGATGTTGCGTCTTCTGTATCGAGACGAACGTCGAGGTAGTGACCACTCCGCGCTGGTGCGAGATGATCTCCAATCGTCTTTCTGGCTTTATATGACTTGCCGTTAAGACCCTGAAGCTAGGAATTTGGCCTTTGCTTCGTTTTCTTGCATTGCGTCTGCTGTATTGAGACGAATGTCGTGGTTGTCTCTACGTTGCTGGTAAACCGTCAAGGTCTGGAACTAGGGATTTTGCCGTGGCTCCTTTTGGTGATGTCGCGTCTGCTGTATCGAGACGAACGTCGAGGTGGTGACCACTCCGCGCTGGTGCGAGATGATCTCCAATTGTCTTTCAGGCTTTATATGACTTGCCGTTAAGACCCTGAAGCTAGGAATTTGGCCTACGCTTCGTTTGCTGGCATCGCGTCTGCTGTATCGAGACGAATGTCGCGGTTGTCTCTAGGTTGCTGGTGAACCGTCAAGGTCTGGAACTAGGGATTTTGCCGTGGCTCCTTTTGGTGATGTCGCGTCTGCTGTATCGAGACGAACGTCGAGGTGGTTACCACTCCGCGCTGGTGCGAGATGATCTCCAATTATCTTTCAGGCTTTATATGACTTGCCGTTAAGACCCTGAAGCTAGGAATTTGGCCTTCGCTTCGTTTGCTGGCATCGCGTCTGCTGTATCGAGACGAATGTCGCGGTTGTCTCTAGGTTGCTGGTGAACCGTCAAGGTTTGGAACTAGAGATTTTGCCGTGACTCCTTTTGGTGATGTCGCGTCTGCTGTATCGAGACGAACGTCGAGGTGGTGACCACTCCGCGCTGGTGTGAGATGATCTCCAATTGTCTTTCAGGCTTTATATGACTTTCCGTTAAGACCCTGAAGCTAGGAATTTGGCCTTCGCTTCGTTTGCTTTGGCGCGTCCGAATCCTGCTGGGGGAAGAACGCTGGGGTGACATTTCATCTGCTGTATCGAGACGATCGTCGAGGTGGTGATCACTCCGCGCTGGTGCAAGATGATCTCCGAGTGTCTTTCAGGCTTTACATGACTTGCCGTCAAGACGCATGAAGCTAGGAATTTGGCCTTCGCTTCGTTTGCTTGCATTGCATCCGCTGTATTGAGACGAATGTCCCTGCTGTGTCGAGACGAACGTTGAGGTGGTGACCACTCCGCACTGGTGTGAGATAATCTCCGATTGTCTTTCAGGCTTTATATGACTTGCCGTTAAGACGAATGAAGCTAGGAATTTGGCCTTTGCTTCGTTTGCTTTGGCGCGTCCGAATCCTGCTGGTGGAAGAACGCCGGGGTGATATTTCATCTGCTGTATCGAGACGACCGTCGAGGTGGTGATCACTCCGCGCTGGTGTGAGATGATCTCTAAATGTCTTTCAGGCTTTATATGACTTGCTGTCAAGACCCTGAAGCTAGGAATTTGGCCTTTGCTTCATTTGCTTTGGCGCGTCCGAATCCTGCTGTGGAAGAACGCTGGGGCGACATTTCATCTGTTGTATCGAGACGATCGTCGAGGTGGTGACCACTCCGCGCTAGTGCGAGATGATCTCCGAATGTCTTTCAGGCTTTATATGACTTGCCGTCAAGACCTTGAAGCTAGGAATTTGGCCTTCGCTTCATTTGCTTTGTCACATCCGAGTCCTGTTGGAGGAAGAACACTGGGGTGACATCTCGTCTGCTGTATCGAGACGAACGTCGAGGTGGTGACCACTCCGCACTGGTGCAAGATGATCTCCGATTGTCTTTCAGACTTTATATGACTTGCCGTTAAGATCTTGAAGCTAGGAATTTGGGCTTCGCTTCATTTGCTTTAGCGCGTCCGAATCCTGCTGGGGGAAGAACGCTGGGGCTACATCTCATCTGTTGTATCGAGACGATCGTCGAGGTGGTGACCACTCCGCGCTGGTGCGAGATGATCTCCGATTGTCTTTCAGGCTTTATATGAGTTGCCGTCAAGACCTTGAAGCTAGGAATTTGGCCTTTTGCTTCATTTTCTTTGGCGCGTCTGAATCCTGCTGGGGGAAGAACGCTGGGGAGACATTTCATCCGCTGTATCGAGACGATCGTCGAGGTAGTGACCACTCCGCGCTGGTGCGAGATGATCTCCGATTGTCTTTCAGGCTTTATATGAGTTGCCGTCAAGACCCTGAAGCTAGGAATTTGGCCTTTTGCTTCATTTGTTTTTGTCGCGTCCGAACCCTGCTGGAGGAAGGACGATGCAGTGACATCGCGTCTGCTGTATCGAAACGAATGTCAAGGTGGAGCTGGGATTTTTCCATCATTCCGCTTTGTTTCGACCATGGGGTCTTTTGTTGATGTTGCTTCTGCATCCTGTTGGACTGCGAAGGAACGCCGTTGTTGGCATTGCGTCTGCTGTAACGAGACGAATGCTGAGGTGGAGCTGGGATTTCGCCGTCACTCCGCTTTATTTCGACCATGAGGTCTTCTGTTGACGTTGCATCTGCATCCTGATGAACCACGAAGGAACGCCATTGTTGACATTGCATCTGCTGTATCGAGACGAATGCTGAGGTGGAGCTGGGATTTTGCCGTCACTCCGCTTTGTTTCGACCATGGGGTCTTTCGTTGACGTTGCATCTGCATCCTGCTGGACTGCGGAGGAACGCCGTCGTTGACATCTCGTCTGCTGTAACGAGATGAATGCTGAGATGGAGCTGGGATTTTGCCATCGCTCCGCTTGATGGTGTAACATCTGTGTCCTGTTGGAATGAGGAGGCACACCGTTGTTGGTCTCTAGGCTGTAGATGTGGCCATTGAGATTTGGAACTAGGGACTTTGCCATGGTTCCATTTCATTGCGACTCTGGGGTCGGTTGTTGACGTCACGTCTGCATCTGGTTGGAATGAGGAAAAATGCCGTTGGTGATCTCTAAGTTGTCGATATTGACGTCGAGTCCCTGAAGCTAGGGACCTTTCTTTGCTTCGTTTGTTGATATTGTGTCTGCAATATTGCGACAAATGTCGAGGTTGTCTCTAGGTTTTCTATGAACCGTCGAGATTTTTCTTCGCTTTCTGATGGAGCCTAGGAGAGGAGGAGTGTGATTCCTTCTTTGTTTGCGCCCCTGGATTGTATACAGGGATAGATGCAACATCACCTGTAGGGCGTAAATTTCATTTTTATTTTATTTCTTTTTCCGCGATGCTCTATCATTTCAGCTTTTATATCGCGACGGTCGTGATTGCCCCACCATTTCGGCTATTTTGCATGCATACACATTTTTTTTACTTGCTGATTTTTATTTGCAAGTTGCCCCATCATTTCGGCTATTTCGTATGCATGTATGGCTCGCTGGTTTTTCTATCGTGAGTGTGGAACTTGGAATCTGATGCCAATCGTAGTATCAGCATCTCTACGACTGGAATATTACCAGGAGCGAATCATCATTTGCCATGAAAGGACTTGGAATTTGATACCGGTTTAGGCATCAACATCGCTACAACTGGGATATTGCCAGGAGCGAATCATCATTTGCCGTGAAAGGGCTTGGAATTTGATACCAATTTAGGCATCAGCATCGCAACAACTGGGATATTGCCAGGAGCGAATCATCATTTGCCTCTGTCGATGTCGAACAAAGGTGGCTTAGTAAACAGGGTTAGGATTCTGTCAACTAAGGCTTTTGACTTCATGAGCCGTAAGGGTCTCACAAAGGTATTTCTCCCTGCGAGTCGTGAGGATCTCGTAGGTGTGTTTTCTCCTTAGGAATCGTGAGGATTTCTAAGTGTATGTTCCCCTGTAAGCCGTAAGGATCTTACAAAAGGGTTTTCTCCTTATAAGTCGAGAGGACTTACAAGGGTTGTTCACCGTATGGATATATCCCTAGTCACGGGTGGGACATGTTAGGGAAATGTTTATTCGCGCCCGTGGATTGTATACAAGGGTCAGTATTGAGCCGCTTGTAGGGCAATATCGAAGGTTGTGGGGGGTTGCTTAAGAACAGGTTCAGGTCTCTGTAACTTAAGACTTTCAAATCTTATGAGCCGTGAGGGTCCCATAAGAGAGTTCTCCTTACGAGTCTTGAGGATCTCGCAAATGTAATTTCTCCTTAGGAATCGTGAGGATTCCTAAGTGTGTTGCTTCCCTGTGAGTCGTAGGGATCTCACGCGGGTGGTTTCTCCTTACAGGGTCGAGAGGACCCAGTAAGCGTCCTTTAACGAGGTTGCGCCCTTTCGGGTTTTCACAAACACTCGCCGGCAGTCCTGCTGTTTTTACTCACGGAGCCCTTTCGGGTTTTCATCCGTGTCCATTTTGCTTATGTACATACCGTTTTTTTTTGTTTTTTTCCTTTTCTTTATGAGTCTGCGCCCTTTCAGGTTTTCACAAACATCGCCGGTAGCCCTGCTGTTTTTACTCACGGAGCCCTCTCGGGTTTTCATCCGTGCCCATTTTGCTTATGAACATACCGTTTTTTTATACGAGTCTGCGCCCTTTCGGGTTTTCACAAACATCGCCAGTAGTCCTGCTGTTTTTACTCACGGCGCCCTTTCGGGTTTTCATCCGTGCCCATTTTGCTTATCAAACATACCGTTTTTTTTATACGAGTCTGCGCCCTTTCGGGTTTTCACAAACATCGCCGGTAGTCCTGCTGTTTTTACTCACGGCGCCCTTTCGGGTTTTCATCCGTGCCCATTTTGCTTATGAACATACCGTTTTTTTTTATCCTTTTTATTCTTCTCTTTTTTTTAACGAGGTTGCACCCTTTCGGGTTTTCACAAGACTCGCCGGTAGTCCTGCTGTTTTTACTCACGGCGCCCTTTCGGGTTTTCATCCGTGCCCATCTCGCTTGTGGACGTACCTTTTTTTTACCACGTCAGCCTGAAGATGCCGCGGGTTGGGAGTAGTTTAACGACGTTTCGGTCGTTTGCAAGTTTTAGGACATTGCGGTCCACCGTTGCCATATTTGAGGCGAATTTCTCGTTTAGGGACTTTTCGGTCCATTATCCAGTTTTAGGACGTAGTGGTCCATTGTTAGTTTAACGATGTTTCGGTCTATTATCCAGTTTTAGGACGTAGTGGTCCGTTGGGCTTTCGCTATGAATGAGCATGATGCCCCCGGCATATCCATCTTTTTTGGAGCATGTGGTTGTGGCGGGCTCATCTTCCAGTTTTCGGAGATAACGAACTTGCCTTGTTGGTATTGGTCTTCAACCCAGTTTTTGAAGACGTAGCAATTCTCGATCAGGTGACCTACCATTTGGTAGTAAGGGCAATAATCGAGATCGTTAACATCGCCTGGCCGCAACGGACGTTTTGGACTCGGCAGATTGATGAGTCTGTCGCGCACTGCCAGCTCGAACAGTCTCCTTATTTTATCTTGAGGAAATGAGTAAGGACATTTCAAATTTTCCTGGAGGGGTTGCTGCTTGTTATTTCGGCAAACAACCGGTCTAGAGCCACTCAATTGCTGTTGAGTATTGGCTACGAGGGCTGTTTTTTCCTTCTCTTTATCCTTTTTGCTCGATCCTTTGTTTGCGAGGCCGAGATTTTTTCCGAGTAGCGTGCGATTGCACGGCTGAACGTTCTCGCAACTCCTCAATTCTTTCATTTTTGAAATGGATTCCTTGAGGAGAGGGTTGAGGGCAGCTTCTTCGTCAGAGTTGCTTCCGAAGGTGATAATTTGCGATCCCTTGGAGTCGGCTATGTGACGGTCGGCGGCGGCTCTTTTGCGCTCCTCTATCGCATTTTTCTGATGTCTACGAGCTTCACGCTTTGTCCTGTTGAAGTGTTGCTTTTGAGCAACATACCCTTGCCACCAACACTTAAAGGAATCACAATCTTCGGTAGGATGTATGATCTTCTGATGATATAAGCAGAAGTTAGGATGCATCTCTACTCCTCCGAGAGTATTTTCTTCAGAGGGCGGTAGCTTCATTCCCACTGATAGGGCTTTGGCGAACCTTTTCCTCGTCTTGAATTTGTTTTATGTTAGCAACTTGTTCCGCTACCTCTTTGTCCTTCTTTTCGAGGATTCTCTGAAAAAAAACTCGGCATCAGTTTCTTGCTCACGGCGCTGCTCCGAGGATGTCTTCGGGCTTGCTTTCGGTCCCGTAAGTGCGGCCATGGCTGTCAGCATTTCTTGGAGCTTTTGTTGTTGTTGCCCCTGAGCCTTAGTCATTGATCGCGTAAGCGGTCTATGACCTGTGAAGACATGGCTATACTCTTTTCCGGATGCCATATAGACGGTATGTACCATCATGCCCCCAGACTTGGGGTGTTTGGGTTCAGTGGTCTTGCAGTTCGTCGCAGACCCAGGGATTTTCTCCGGCCTTCTCCTCTTTCGTGGGCGGTCGAGGTTGAGGGAGCCGTTGCAGCGGGCACCCAAGTAGCTATCGCTTTTTGTGACTTGATAGGATGGTCCTCTTCCCGCTGAACTTTCACCTTTTTCTGTCGGCGGGGATAATCTTGATCAATTACCGAGTTTTGGACTTGACGCCAGACCTTGTAGATTTTAGAGGACAGTCGTTGAGGGGGCTTTTCCGGCTTCACCTTTGTAGCGCTCTCCATAGGTGGAGGAGATCTTTTCAGCACAGCGGTCGGAGAGTTCTTGTGGACCTTCCTAAGTGGTTCAAAGCTGTTTCCAGTTGGAACAGACGCATCAATTTCCGTCGTTGGAGTCGGCGGAGTCAGTCCAGAAGGAGAGTTGCTCCCGATCTTCTTTACTCGGCGCCAGTGGTATATCCCTAGTAGGAGGGGTGTTATCTCCTGAGGGTTTTCAGCGGATTACACCCACAAAATCGTATAATAAAAGAGATATGGTGAAAGTTATATAAAGATAAGAACCATAAAAGAAAGAACTTGAAAATAAGAGTTTTCAACTCTACCAGCTTTTCAGTTGCTATGAGCCCTATCTTAATAGTCATGAAAAGATGTTAGAAATCACATCATCCCTCAATAAAACATCGCCTTTAGTTTTCATTCCTACCTTTCTTCCAAACATTGATCATATACCCCTACGTGTGTGAACTGGACATCCCTACACTCAGAGAATTCAATTCAAGCAATCATACTCTTGTCCATCTACCTCAGTACTTTTTAATAGATATTTAGATGGAATTTGCTCACACATTCTTCATGCGACCGTTAATACTTCTTGAGGTACTAACCAATCGATTACTCATGTGCTTGCTAATTAGGTGTTTTTCCTCGTCTTGCAACACCTAAGGCTTAGCAGTGACTCCCAAACCAGTTGGTCTAAGGCACTAGGTGATAAAGCACCCTTGCTATATTTTTTTTATTGCTGCCTCGATGATAACAAAACCAATGTTCATTTTTCTTTTCACCATTTTATCTTTTATTCTCCACTTTTATTTTCTTCATACTTTAGCTTCTAGACAAGAGCATTTCAAGGTATCTTCTACTATCCTGAGTTTCAAGATGTGTGTACGTGCGTATAGTAGGGTTTCAACGTTCAAATGTTTGGCTTCCAGAATAGGAACTATTTTTCAGGCTTATTTTTATCCTCAGATTAGTAATTTCCTTCATCTTACTAACCTTTGGGACAACAGCTCATAACTACTTATTACTAGTTTCATTTAAGAAAACATCTAACTTTCTTGTTTTTCTTAAACTATTCCTATCTTTTAAATATAATTTTTCACTTTCTACTCTTTTATTATCACAATTTTTTTTGTGTGCTTATATATAGTATAATGCAAAGTAAGGCGTAAATAAGCATAGGAGCGCTGAAAAACGACTTCTTGGGAGCTTCTTGCGATGGTACAGGAGCGCTGAAGCTCGTTGGCGGGAGCATGGTCCCGAAGAAGAGCCCAGTGGTGGCTTGAGTTACCTGCTCCACTGGCATAGTGAAAAGGGAGGCCGCTTGGGGCCTGTAGGTTACTCCTCCAGATGGGACAGAGCGAGAGTTGCTGTTGCAGTTAGTGCAATTTGAAGCCATTGATTTCTTGAATAGCTTGAATATTCTGCCCCCTGCGTCGACTTTGGTCTTTGGCATGTGCCAGCTGTTTGAGGACCGATTCCGTCGACAAGGCTGCTGCTTGGGGAGCCTGCCTGTGGGCGACAGACATCCTCTGGGCTTCCTCCATCGGCGTTGAGGCACCGAGGGTGGGAGGCGGGAGCATCGACCTAAAAAGAAGCCCGTTAATTTCTTGAAAAGCCGGATTACAGAGATTTGAGGCTGCAAGTGACCCATACTTGACTCCGCCGGGTACGACAAAGCCTGAGTTGCTAGGGTGGGAGCAAATGCCATTCTTCAGAGAGACGAAATGCCGGCTTCAATATCCACTCCTCTAAGGGCAACCAAAAACATATACACCGCGATTATTTGATTGCGGGAAAAACACGACACACGAAGTGTGGAGTGGAAAGAGGAAAAGGTCCCACCGGGTGTGCCAGAATCTGTTCCCCTCCGAATGGCGGCCAAGACATGGACGTCTTGCCTGAAATTCGGGGCAGATGCTAATAGGTGCTATCCGTCCATCTCTCCGAAGATGCCAAGTTGATTTATGGCACCGTGTATCGAAGGTTTAGACGGATGCGGCCGATGTAGCAGACTTCGTCAGATTCCCCCTCGTTTGAGGGGTTTTTGATTGTGGGGACACTCTTCCCTGCAGGCGCAAGCCCCTGCAGTTAATTACGCTACCGCATCGCGGTAACAACTTTCTCCTTCTCCAGCTAGTCACTTCGTGTCGTGGGTGTTTGTTTTGTTTGTGGTTGCCCGTGGTTTGTATACGGAGACTAATTTATGTCGTCGCCCTTAGGACGTGGATTAGTCCAAATCCGTATTTTCTTAGATTTGGTTTTGGGGTTTTGGTTTGAGGATACGTTAGCCATATTAGAGGCCAAGATCAACTCAAATGTTTGTTAAGGATACGTTAGTCTAGTTTGAGACTAAGATCAACTTAACGGGATCGTTTAGATCCGAAAAAAGAACGTTTGGGTTCTATTGTTCCAGTTTAGGGACATAGTGGTCCATTGCATGTATGGCCATCGGGACCCGTCACCTCTCTGACGACGTTGAAGGATTACAACGACAGATGTCAGAGGAGTTCAGAGATGTACCCTTGAACCAAAGTTGATTGGGGAATCTATAGTCCAATTTGGGACTAAAGTCTGTTTGAAGGTTTAAGAATACGTTAGCCATATTTGAGGCTAAGATCAACTTAAACGGGATCGTTTAGATCCGAAAAAAGAGCATTTGGGGCTCTATTATTCCAGTTTAGGGACATAGTGGTCCATTGCCAGTTTAGGGACATGGTGGTCCATCTCCAGTTTAGGGACATGGTGGTCCATCATTCCCGTTTTGGGGACAAATGTTAGTTTAAGGACGCATTAGTCCATGAGTTTAAGGACCCCACAGTCCGTATTAATGTGTGGTTGTCGGGACCCGTCACCTCTCTGAAGACGTTGAAGGATTACAACGACAAATATCAGAGGAGTTCAGAGATGTACCCTTGAACCAAGATAGATTAAGTGATTTGTAGTCCAATTTGGAATCCAGACCAATTAATTATATTATGAGCCCATTGGCCCAGTTAAGTTTGAATTGAGGACTTATGGTCTTCTTGGGCTAAGTCCAATCATGTTTGAAACATTGACCCTCTGTTGGTCCATTGAAGGAGAGGCTTTGCCTCTGAAACTTAGCCAATTGGGCTAAAACTAGTGTTAAACACTAGAAACCAACAGTGTTGAACACTGAGAATAAGATTAGCAAGTTAGTGTTAAACACTAAAAGATAATCAGTGTTAAACACTGGGAAAAGAGTTTTCAAATTAGTGTTAAACACTAAGCAAATCAGTGTTAAACACTGCAAATAGAGTTTTCCAAATTAGTGTTAAACACTAAGAAAATCAGTGTTAAACACTGCAAATAGAGTTTTACAAATTAGTGTTAAACACTAAGAAAATCTGTGTTAAACACTGCAAATAGAGTTTTCCAATTAGCGTTAAACACTAAGAAAATCAGTGTTAAACACTGAGGACAAAGTCTTCAGATTAGTGTTAAACACTAAGGAGAGAGGGGTCACGTGTGGACATGTGAGAGCACCCTGATTCCCCTTATTTTATTCTGCAGGTAAGTGTTTAACACTTTAGTTCTGACGGCCATCACGTGTGAGCACGTGATGAAAACCCATGCTCTGTCAGTTATAATGCTCACTAGGGGTCACGTGGTGACACGTGAGGGCGCCCTAGAGCTCTTTTCTATTCCTTGTGCTTCAGAGGTCATGTGGGGCACGTGAGGCATTGCCTCAAAGTTCTTTTCTATGGGTCTTTGCAGGAGTCACGTGGCAATACGTGAGGTGATGCTTCAAAGTTCTTTGCAGGGGATCTTTTCAAGGGTCACGTGGGGGCACGTGACCCTAGTTCTTTTCATGAACAGAGATCTTTTAAGAATTGAATTCTCTGTAGGGTTAAACCCTAATTATGATTTTGGATGAATTAAATTCCTATCGTGAAAGAATTAAATTCTTATTTAGGATAAAACCCTGATTTCTTTTCAAAGGAATTAAATTCCCAGATATGTAAAAGAATAAAATTCTTGATTAGGGTTAAACCCTACTTTTTTTTTAGGAGAATTAAATTCTCAAAACTCAATTCCCCTTCTAAGTTTAGGATCTGCATGGCAGGATCTCGACCCGATGAGAATTAAATTCTCAACTTATGGGGAGATGTGCTCTGTGCAGATCTTCAACCAGAAGAAGAACTAAGTTCTTTTTTGTGTAAGAGTTAAACTCTTGGATTTTGAGAATTAAATTCTCTCTTTGAAGTTTTGATTCCCTTTCTTTTCTCACCTAGAGTTTTCTTTGTTGAGAATTAAATTCTCCTTTCTTTTCTTTCCTCTTGAGAATTAAATTCTCCTCTCTCTGTTTCTCTCTCCCAAAAAAGTAGTTTCCTTCTCTTCTTTTCTTGGCTCCTATTTATAGGAGAAGGAAAAGAATCAATTTGTTTAGCAAAGCTCTCATTGAAAGATTTGATTTGTTTTCATATTTAATATGAGCATTTAGATCATTCAGTGAATTTTATTCACCGTCGGATTTTAAATCCAAAAGATATTCTGTTTGTTATTTTGGTGAGATTTGGGGAAATCTTTCCTTGTCTAGGATTTTTCCATAAATTGGTGATATTTAATCACCCTTGGATCTTTAATCCGACGGTCCCCATAATCCTTTTCCATTTGGAAAGATTTAGAAGCTTTTAAAATTTAATTCTATTAACTGTAAGGCTTTCGAAGCCAGTCACGTGCTGACACGTGACCCTTGGTCACGTGTGAGCACGTGACCCCCAATTGAGTTCTTTAACGGCCGCTTGTTTATGCTTCAGTTTTAACCATCACGTGACCATTGATCACGTGTGAGCACGTGATACCTCATTGAGGTAACTTCTGATTTTTAATCAGAGAACAGATTTTAGAATTTAATTATATTCATTATTTTAGAAGCCTTAAGAGCCCATCACGTGTCTGCACGTGACCCATGGTCACGTGTGAGCACGTGATGCCCCATTGGGGGTCTTTTTTGAGTTTTTATTATATCTTTTAACTCCTTCAGCGGGTTCTTAAAGGTCCATCACGTGTGGACACGTGATGCCTTATAACTTTTGATCCCGGATGAATTATGAGGCCCATAATATATCAAATCGAAGGGTTTTTCGAGATGCTTCCAATATCATCAGAATTTAGCTGTTTCTCATTCGAAAGTTTATCAAAATACAGTCCGGAAGATACTGGTTCGCATTTCCTTAAGCGTATCGCTGCCATTTGATACCTTGGACTCTTTTGCGCAGAAATTTTTGGCGGGAACAATGGGTTTTAACCCATGAACAGAGCTTTGCTCATGGATCAAATGTAGATCTTTTTGATCTGAAAAATGAAGAACTCCTAAGAGTTTTCATGGATCTTTAAGATCCCAAAATTTTTAATTCTTTCAAGGGTTAAGTTTTTCTTTTGATGGATCTTTCCATCATTATTACAGAGCAAGACTATTTAGGAAATTTTATTCCCTTAAGACCAGAGTTTGACAAATGTTACTCTGTGACAGAGTTTTGCTCTGAAAGAGGAGATTTTCTCCTTGTCTCTGTTTCCTGATTTAAAATCAGGAAAGCTTCTGGGAAAAGCTTCAAAAAGGGGCCACGTGCTTACACGTGACCAGCAGTCACGTGTTGACACGTGACATATAAAAGCAGCGGAAAAGGGCACATTGGTTCCCTGATCAAGTCAAGGAAAAGGCTTCAGAAGAGGTCACGTGCTCCCACGTGACCAGGGTCACGTGTTGGCACGTGACGTTCAAAGCAGCAGACTCGCTCTCCAGTTGAACCAAGGAAAGAGGCGCCAGACAAGGGTCACGTGCTCACACGTGACCAGGGGTCACGTGGTAGCACGTGACGGCTAAGCAGCAGAAGAAGGCAGAGTGCAAAAGAAGGAAAGGGCTCGTTACGAGGGAGTCACATGTCCACACGTGACCATGGGTCACGTGGTCACACGTGACCGGCTTTCAAAGCCCATTTTGCTAACAGAATTAAATTCTGAAAGAGATTCAAATCTTTCCAAAGGAAAGCAATTATCTGGAACCGATCAAATTAAAGATTCAGAGATGATTAAATATCATCTATCTATGGAAAATCTCGAGTTTGGAAAGATTTCCCCTTTAAATCTAACAGAAATAACAAAGGAGAATCCCTGGATTTGAAATCCAATGGTGAATAAAATTCACCTAATAATCCAAGGGTCAAAAACAAATGATGGATACAAATCAAATCTCTTAATAAAGATTCATCAAAAAATTAATTGATTCGGCTGCTTCTCCTATAAATAGGAGCCAAGAGACAAAAAAAAGATAGATACACGCAGAGGGAGAAAAAAGGAGAGAGCCTTGATACTTTGAGGAATTGGGAGCTTCTGCAAAAAGAAAACCCTAGGTAAGAAAGGGAAGGCTTCCTGAAAAAAGGAGAATTTAATTCTCAACAGAGTTTAACTCTGACAAAATAAAAACCAGAAGAACATATTTCTTCTCTCTTTTATAGAGGATCTGCAAAGTGCACAACTCCCCTTTAGGTTGAGAATTTAATTCTCAATGGGTTGAGACCCTGCCATGCAGATCCAAAACATGGAGAGGGAACGGAAAAACGAGAATTTAATTCTCACAGAACTATAGGAATTTAATTCCTCTAAGATAAAAGTAGGGCTTGACCCTGTGTTATGGGAATTTAATTCCTTCAGAACAGAGAGAAACAGGGTTTAACCCTAATTAAGAACTTAGTTCTGTTGAAACAACGGGAATTCAATTCCCTTAATCATAATTTAACAGGGACTGGAAGTTTAATTCCTTAAAAAGCTTTTATTAGGGTTTAACCCTATTCAGTTCTTCATATAAACGAGGAATTTAATTCCTACAGAAGATTCAGGGTTCAATTCTACTCCAGAATATAAGTCTTCAAAAGGAAGTAGGAATTTAATTCCTTTGAAAATTAAAGTTCGAGGAATTTAATTCCTGGAAAAGGATCAACAGATTCTCCAAACAATATACATGGAGGCAGGGTCACGTGCCACCACGTGACCCCCTCAAAAGATCTACAGAAAGCCCTTTGAGGCAGTCCCCCACGTGACCCACGTGACCCTTGACAGAAGCTCTAACACATAGGCATATGAATGCCCGTCACGTGATGGCACGTGATGCTCTGAAAGATGCAGTAATCTCAGCAGAATAAATGAAGGGAGGGCGCTCTCACGTGTCGCCACGTGACCCCTCTTGCTTTAGTGTTTAACACTAAGTTGGAATTCCTGAATCCAGTGTTAAAACACTGTTGGGCCGTAGTGTTCAACACTAATCAAAGAACTTTATTTGCAGTGTTCAACACTGACTACCTTAGTGTTTAACACTAATTTGAGAGCTCTGTTGCCGATACCTGATGCTGATCTGTTTTAGTGTTTAACACTAATCTGAAAGCCTTGTTGCTGGTGTTTAACACCAATTATCTTTTAGTGTTAAACATTAACTTGTCAACCTCATTCCCAGTGTTCAACACTGATTGCTCTGAAGTGTTTAACACTAGGCTTTGGCCCAATTGGCTAAAGGGATAGAGGCAAAGCCTCTCCCTCAATGGACCCACAAGAAGTCAATATTCCAGACATGATAGGACTTAGCCCAAGCTGGCCATAAGTCCTCAATTCGCAATTAACTGGGCCAATGGGCTCATAATATAATTAATGGGTCTTGATCCCAAATTGGGCCAAGGACTATTTAATCCATTCCGGTTCTAGGGTACATCTCTTCACTCCTTTGATACTTGGCATTGTAATCCCTCAATGTCTTCAAAGAGGTGACGGGTCCTGATGACCACCCATGATATGGACTGTGGGGTCCTTAAACCCATGTCTAATGCAAAATTCCTGGTCACGTGGAACGCGGATAACGTCACTCTTTAACCCCGCGGAAAACGCCCAGAGCGGAGCCTAGTCCTCGCCGAGCACGGCCGTGAACCCGTGTGAAGCATCTAGTGCAAAATTCCTGGTTACGTGGAACGTGGATAACGTCACTCTTTGACCCCGCGGAAAACGTCCAGAGCGGAGCCTGGTCCTCGCCAAGCACGGCAGTGAACCCGTGTGAAGCATCCAGAGCACATACCGGACTGTGGAGTCCTTAAACCCATGGACTATGACGTCCTTAACCTTGACCGAGATGTCTTAAAACTAACAATGGACCGCAATGTCCTTAAACTACCCATGGACCGCAATGTCCTTAAACTACCCATGGACCGCAATGTCCTTAAACTAGAACAATAGAGCCCAGCATGCTCTTTTGTCGGATCTAAACGGTCCCGTTTAAGTTGATCTTAGCCTCAAAGATGGTTAACGTATCCTTAAACCTTCAAACAGACTGGACTATGAATCCCCCAAATTAACTCTGGCTCGAGGGTACATCTCTGAACTCCTCTGACATCCGTCATTGTAATCCTTCAACGTCGTCAGAGAGGTGACGGGTCCCGACGGCCACATATACGATGGACCACTATGTCCCTAAACTGGAACAATGGAGCCCAAACGCTCTTTTGTCGGATCTAAACGATCCTGTTAAGTTGATCTTAGTCTCAAATCGGACTAACGTATCCTTAACAAACGTTTGAGTTGATCTTAGCCTCAAATATGGCTGACGTATCCTCAAACCAAACCCCCAAACCCAAATCTAAGATAAACACGGATTTGGACTAGTCCACGCCCTACGGGCGACGACATAACTCAGTCTCCGTAAACAATCCACGGGCAATAAAAACAAAATAAACACCCACGACACGAAGTGACCATCTGGAGAAGGAGAAAGTTGTTACCGCGATGCGGTAGCATAATTAACTGCAGGGGCTTGCGCCTGCAGGGAAGAGCATCCCCACAATCAAAAACCCCTCAAACGAGGGGGAATCTGACGAAGTCTGCTACATCGGCCGCATCTGTCTAAACCTTCGATACACGGTGCCATAGATCGACTTGGCATCTTCGGAGAGGTGGACGGATAGCACCAATTAGCATCTGCCCCGAACCTCAGGCCCGGACGCCCGAGCCCAGGCCGCCGTTCGGAGGGAAACAGATTCTGGCACGCCCGGTGGGACCTTTTCCTCTTTCCACTCCACACTTCGTGTGTCGTGATTCGCGAACCAATCGCGGTTCGCTAATGGTTGCCCTTGGGTTTCAAGATACTAAGAATTGGCGTCTTGCCTATTGCAGAAAACAAAGGATCGATGGCTTCTACTTCCGCGAAGTCCTCCAACTGCTCAAACTGCAATTGCGACCAACGCTCTACCTCGCCAGGAGGTATAGCCTATGGACCCCAAGCTGCTTCGTTGTTCACAATGCCTGTGGACCAAGTGACTCAAGCCACTACCAGATTGTTCTTCGGGACTATACTCCCATCGTCAAGCTTCGCGGCGCCGGTACTGACAAAGGAAACTCCCAAGAAGTCAGTCTTTGATCGTCTTACCCCTGCCGCGGCTCCTCTCAACGAGTCGCCCAACGTCAGCGCCTCGGTCTTCTCTAGATTGGGCCGGAAATCCTGCGAACTCATCATAGGGCCTACAATCTCAGAGAAGGCTGCTTCGAAGAAAGTGACTGGTCCTTCTCCTGAAGACATCAAAGCGACTTCCCCTGCCACAAAGTCGGTCTTTTCAAGATTGACGGCTCCAGCTCCCGCTCCTGCTATCCAAAAGACGTCGGTCTTTGACAGGCTAACACCAACAACAACCCCCCACCCACACAGGGGGCAAGACAAGACCATTCTTACCGCTGACCCAACGCCATCTGCTCGACACGCTCGACGTCGCCATTGGCGCCGAGTAAGGAAGGCTGGGGGCAACTCCCCCTCTGGGTTGACTCCATCAGCCCCGGTGGCAGAAGTTAATGCTGCTGTTCCAACTGGGAACAGCTTCGAAATGCTAAATAAGGTGCGAAGAAATTCTCCTACTGCAGTGCTAAAGAGGTCTCCTCCCCCGTTAAAAAAGATTGTGGAAATGGAATCAGAACAGCCACAATCTCCTCAACGGCTGTCTTCCAAAATCTATAAGGTTTGGCGGCAGGCCCGAGACTCGACCATCGATCCAAACTCCTCCCGCCAGCACAAGAAGCTGAAAATCCAACCGGAAGCTGGTCACCAGGCTGAACCCCGAAAGGCTGTCGGGACGCCCACCTCAACGGCCCCCTCAACCTCCATGGCTCATAAAAAGAGGAAGCCAGAGAAGACCCCCCAGCGTGCAGCAACGGCTAAAAGCATTGAGCCCAGACGCCCTAAGTCTGGGGGCACGGTGGTGCACACTGTTTACATGGCCTCTGGAAAGGAGGAAAGCCGCACTTCTACAGGCCACCGACCGCTTACCCGATCCATGACGAAAGCCCAGGAGCAGCAACAAAAGCTTCAGGAAATGATGAATGCTATGGCCGCACTTACCAGGCCAAAAGAAAGCCCAGAAACGTCCTCAGACGCACGCCAGGAGGAAGAAACCGACGCTGAATTTCTTCGCCGGATACTGAAGAAAAAGGACAAAGAGGCTGCTGAACAAGCAGCCAACATACAATGTATGGGCCTTCTTTTCCAAGATATGATAGGCATGATGATCCAGCAGGACTTACCCGCCGAGGATCCCCCAATCGTTCTTGAAGACGACCGAGGGGAGACGTCGAATCCACCACCAGCCCTATCAACGGCCAAGGAGGAGGCAATCTCTAAGGCTGACTTGGTTGACTACATAGCTCAGCAAATCCGGGTTCACCATGCGATTGAGGCAGCTGGTCAAGTCGTAAAAACGGGGCGGCCGTATCCGAGCTGGTACGACCAAATCAAATACCCGCAAGGCTATACGATACCAAAATTCCACGTGTATAAGGGGACCGGCAACCCCCATCAACATGTCGCCCAGTTCCGGGCCCTCTGCGGTAACACCGGCGGCGATGATAAACTGTTGCTCCGCCAGTTCGTGGGCAGCTTATCAAAAACGGCGTTCGAATGGTATTCGGAACTCCCGAACTATTCTATCAAAACGTTCGCTGAAATGGAGCTGTTGTTCACTCAGCGATTCGCAAGTGCCAGCGAACGCACTCCAATAACTGCATTGATTAACGCCCGGGTAAAACCAGGCGAAATCTGGGTCCAGTATGCTATACGCTGGCGAAATTTGTGGTCGAGATGCGAGCAACGCATTGAAGAGGCACCCGCAGTGGGCATGTTCGTGGGAACCCTAGACCCCCACGCAACTATCTCCCAGTTTATGATGTTCTTTAAGCCAACCACATTCCAGGCTTTAATCGATAAGTTGGCTCAGATGGACCAGATGGGTCATAGACCACCTCCCCCGAAGTCGTAACCTCGGAATGACAAGGGTAAAGGAAGGGCGACCTTCGTCGCAAATGCCCAACAACAACCTAACGCCTCGAAACCGGCAGATCAATTGGAAGAAAGACGCCGGTATTATAATGAGAAGATGAAACGTCCCTACTCGTTCCCATGAGACAAGACGAAATGGTTATTCGAGCTGGCAATACGCAACAGACTTATAAACCTACCGAATCCAAGACGACCGCCACAACCCACCGAGGTGAATAACCCTAGCTATTGCCCTTACCATTAAACGGTAAGTCATCCGATTGAAGATTGCTTCGTCTTCAAAGGATGGATTGAAGATCAATACCTCCAGGGGAAGTTTGTACTGTCCGAGAAGTGGAAGGTGAGCCCACCACAGCCGCATACTCCTAAGAAAACAGATACATTAGGGGCAACCTGCTCCTTTATTGAAGAAGCTCCATGGGAGGTCGTGCTATCAACGAAAACCAAAAGAATGCTGAGAGACCTTCACGCGTGCCCTGCGATCGAATGGAAAGACCCTCTTGAACCTCAAATTA
This sequence comes from Agapanthus africanus, assembly GCA_030015575.1. Classification (NCBI taxonomy): domain Eukaryota; kingdom Viridiplantae; phylum Streptophyta; class Magnoliopsida; order Asparagales; family Amaryllidaceae; genus Agapanthus; species Agapanthus africanus. Next base: position 672,142,212 of record JASDDO010000014.1, read on the forward strand.
TCGAGGGGATGTTGAAGCCCCGCACAACTACGAAGGCTCATGATAAGGGCCCAAATACTCACGCCCAACCGTTAAAATCTTCGAAGAAAAAGAAGAAGAAATCCAAGAAGCCCGCGAAGCTTGGAGACGAGCACACGAACTTGCAGAAGCAAATCGACGCGCAGGAAGAGTATAATCAAAAAGCGCGAACTCCTGTCACATTGCAAGAGTTCCTCAACCACATCTTTCAAGAGGGAGATCATGAAGAGAGCTCATCGGATGAATCCGAAGAGTATGTGGCGAGTTGTAACGTAATCTCCCACTCGTTTACCGATGATGAGAAAACTCCTAGCACTAAGAAGCTGGAGGCAGAACCTGAGCGTGCATGGCTGACAAATGAAATGATCAATGCCTTTCTAGACGAGATTCGTCTAAAAAGTAAAGCGATCAGGAGCGTGAGATGGCAACGTCAGAAGGAACCAAATGCAGGCGACTGAATGAAAGAGTTGAACTACCCCCGCCAGATCAAAAGGCATCCGAAGTAGACAAGAAGATATTCAAGACGAAGAAAAGGTTTGCCAAAGCCATGTCAATGGGAATGAAGCTACCACCCTCGGAAGGGAATACACACGATGGGGCGGAGAGGCACCCTAATTATTGCGCATATCATCGGAGAATCTCACACCCCACGGAGGAGTGCGACGCCTTTAAAATATGGTGGCAAGGATATGTTACTCGTCAGCAACATTTTAAGCACATGAAACGCAAGAGCCGTCGGGAGCGAAGAAGTACTGTCGAAGGGCACAACAGAACTACTGGCAACTGTTACATGGTCAACGCCGGGGGGTCACAAGTTCTCACCTTTGGGAGCGACTCTGATGAAGAAATGGCTCTGGGCCCTCTCTTTAAAGAATCCGTCTTAGAGAAAGAGGAGAAACTAGAAGCCTGCGAAAACATTCAGCTGCGCAATCGCACACTCCCAGAAAAGAATCTCGGGCCCGTGAGTAGAAAAGATAAGGGAAAGGAAAAGGTCACTGAAGATATCACTTTAGATGACCAAGTTATGAAAGAACTGGCTGCCAAAGACCCTCCCAGGAGGAGTAAAGTGGACTATAACATCCTTGCGCACCTAAGGAAGCTACCTTCTCAGCTTAGCATTCTCGACGCCCTCCTATTATCAAAAGAAGCGCGAGACTCACTAATTAAGGCATTACAAGAACCTGAACAATTCCAAGCCTTCCTCGCCACTGAAAAGATGAAGGATGAACTGGAGGAAGTGCATACAGCCGATATTACTTTCGGTGATGAAGACCTCCTTCTCGGGACGTGCGACCATAACCGTCCCCTATATGTCTCCGGATACTGCCATGATATCAAGATAGGCAAGATCCTGGTGGATAATGGATCCTCCGTCAATCTCCTTAATGTTCGGGTGTTGAAGGAAATCTGCATGAGTGTGCAACATCTCGCTCGTGACAAAATTACTATCTCCGGTTTCGATTCACAATCGTCACGGACTCTCGGATCTGTGATACTAACATTACGCTTTGGACTTCTCGTCACAGACATCAAATTCCATGTCATTGACGCCAAGACCTGCTACAACGCCTTGCTCGGCCGTCCTTGGCTACACGAGTACAACATCATCCCTTCTACACAACATCAGTGTATGAAGTACTTTAAAGATGGTTTCGAGTATACTGTAACAGGCGAGTTGAACGCATTTTCCGTGAACGAAGTCCGCAAATACGAGGATGCGAAATACTTTTTGCCAGATTTCGAGGATACAGAAAGGTGTCGCAACCCGGAGAACAAAGCCGCCGCCACCATCCCTGTTTTCGGGAGCGATACCGAAGAAGAGGAAGAGATAGTTTATGCAGGGCCATCTCGACGCAGCAACCCGGGAACGTCCGCCCCCATGTTAGTCTTCGGAAGTGACTCGGAAGATGAGGTTAATGCCGTGTTCTCCTATCGGCTGCCGATACAAGCACCCCTTTGCGATGACCATAGTTTGCAAATCACCATGGTACCGCGAGAACACTACAAGGATCTCGACACGCTTCAAGCTCACAATGTGCAGGACCTGCAAACATTTTACATCCCTCCCAGGCAAAGGGGTGAGAAGGTGATCCTATTCTACCGATCCTCAGAGTCGAAAATAGAGAAAGAGATCTGGCATGGCGCGGATGCTACATGCGACAGACTCCAACCCATCCGTCTGCCCAGATACTATACAAATGGATTAAAGAAGCTATTGAAGCGCCAAGGAGTACCCTTAAAACAGACTGTTCGGCAGGCTCGGTTCTACAACAAGATTTGGGATGTCCCTGGGACTCAGCGCAAATTGCCCAACGGGAAAATGGAAACACCCGGGCTTGGATACGCGAGAGCGGGAAAACGGGAACGGGTCCACAGTAACTACGCCATATACACCTTTGATGAAGAAGAGGACGCCCTGTCAGGAGATGCCAACCCCTCGTCAAAATTACACCCCGCGATCGAAACGCCGAGTCCGTCGTTTGGAGAACGAACGGACAAGCCTATCAGGAAAATGGGTCCGAAAGCTCAGGAAAACCACAACCGCGAAATGGCCATCTACGAGAAGGCCAGGACGCAACGCCTATTTCAACAGGCTCCAAAAGACAAAGATGCTCATCTTTGTCAACCCGTTGTGCGAAAGGCCCGATGCGGAGACGGAAATAAATTAAGAAGCGGGAAGAGGAGCCGACAACAACGACGCAGGATTAGAGGGTTACGGGTACTGCGCGGCCCGGATCCGTCCCTCATGCAAAAGATGAGTCGAGCGTATTCCTTCCCCCGAGACAAGACGGAGAAGTTACTCAAGCTCGCTTTAAAACATCAAATGATCGCGCTTCCAGAGTCTAGACACCCTGAGCAAGCTAACAAGGCTTCTCGTTTGAGCTATTGCTCTTATCACCGAGCCATAGGACATCCTACCGAAGACTGCTTCACCTTCAAGAACTGGGTCGAGGACCAGTATCAACGGGGCAGATTCGCTTTATCCAACGGCTGGAGGGTAACGCCGCCACAAAAGCATGAACCCAAGGCCGCAAGAGCAAAACCGGATCCACCTCAGTCCTGGGAGCGGATTCGCACATGTTATACGATTACGATATTAAAAGAAGAGCGCGAGAACATGGATGACTTTCCCCAGTGCTTTGAGAACAGCGACGACCAGGTGATCTCAGAATTTCCGCCAGCTCCGAGAGAACTGGAAGATGGTATACATACTACGGCGGATAACCTCAGGAAGATTGAGTTGGGATCGGTAGATGACCCGCGACCGACATTTGTCAGCGAGCTACTCTCTGAAGAAAAGGTGGCCGCGTTAAAGAACGTGCTTCTACGGCATAAAGACTGCTTCGCATGGAACTACTCTGAGATGCCAGGATTAGACCCGGAGGTTGCCGTGCATAAATTAGCAATATCCCCGGATATCAAGCAGTCAAGCAAGCGCCAAGAAGGATGCGACTTGAGCTTGAGATGAGCATCAACGCCGAAGTCAAGAAGCTGATCGATTCTGGATTTATTCAAGAAGTCCAATATCCCGATTGGATCGCCAATATCGTCCCGGTAATGAAAAAGAATGGGACAGTACGCATATGTGTGGATTTCAGGGATCTCAATAAAGCCTGTCCAAAGGATGATTTCCCAGTACCGGTAACCGAGCTGATGATAGATAACACGTCCACTCACGAGGTTTTCTCCTTTATGGACGGTTCGTCAGGATACAATCAGATAAAGATGCATCCCGAAGACCAGAAGCACACCGCTTTCCGGACCCCTTTGGGTATATTCTGCTACAGGGTTATGCCCTTTGGTCTAAAGGACGCGGGCGCTACCTATCAAAGGGCCATGACAAAGATCTTCGACGACCTCATACATGACATCGTCGAGTGCTATATCGATGACCTCGTAGTAAAGAGCATGTCATACGAAGATCATTTAAAGCATCTGGAGACTGTATTTCAACGCCTTCGGCAATACAATTTGAAAATGAATCCCCTCAAATGCGCGTTTGGAGTCTCCTCGGGCAAATTCCTGGGATTCATCGTTCGACACCGAGGAATTGAAATAGATCCATCAAAGATTAAAGCGATCATGGAAATGCCTCCGCCAAGAACTCTCAAACAGTTGCGGTCTCTCCAAGGGAAGCTCGCATACATCCGGCGATTTATCGCCAATCTTTCCGGCAAATGCCGTCCTTACAGCCACCTGATGAAAAAGGGAACTCCGTTCGTTTGGGATCACAAATGCCAAGGTGCACTAGACGAGATCAAGCAATACCTGCAGAACCCTCCGGTGTTGGCCGCGCCGGTCAAAGGAAAACCCCTCATTCTTTATACAACCGCCCTCGAAGGTTCCTTGGGCGCATTATGGGCGCAAGAGAACGATCAGGGAAAAGAGAGAGCACTCTACTACTTAAGTCGAGTTCTGCTGGGGGCAGAAAACAACTACTCTCCCATTGAAAAACATTGCTTGGCATTGATCTTCGCGATAACAAAGCTCAGGCACTATGCGTTGGCGCATGAAGTCCGTCTCATTTCAAAGGTGGACCCCCTTAAATACTTGATGTCGAAAGCCATATTGACGGGACGACTCGCTAAATGGGCCCTACTTTTGATGGAGTTCTCGGTAACGTATTAACCTCTCAAGGCAGTAAAAGGCCAAGCCATTGCCGATTTCCTCGCCGAGCACCCGATACCGGCCGATTCTCCCCTGAACTGTGATTTGCCGGACGAGCATGCATTTGATGCGATTGGCAGCGGTAGCACCCGATGGGAACTCTATTTCGATGGAGCGTCCTCCGTAAAGAAACAGAAACAGGGTATCCCAATGATCAAATCGGGGATAGGCCTCATCTTTGCAACTCCACAAGGAGGGATAATGCGCTTCGCCTTCTCCTTAACAGAGCCGAGGACAAACAATGAAGCTGAATACGAAGCTCTGATAGCGGGCCTCGAAATCGCCATCGACTTGGGAATTGAAGACCTCCTTATATACGGGGATTCTCAACTGGTTGTTAGTCAAGTAAATGGTGATTACCAAACGTGCAAACCGGAGTTGGTGAGGTACGGCGAAAAGGTGCAACAACTATTGATCCAAATTCCCTCCTATACTTTGGAGAATATACCGCGCGCGGAAAACAGTAAAGCAGACGCGTTAGCCAAACTTGCTAAAGAACTGGCGGACGAAAACCTCGATGATGTAAGAATCGTGGTACAAAGCCGTCGAGTGCTTGCCCCGGCAGAAATACCCCCGGAATTATATAAAGAGAAGGGAGCGACTGAGCAGACGACCCTACAAATAAAAGACCATGAGAAGGCCGAGGACTGGAGGGAAGTCCTCATAGACTACTTTAAATCCCACCGAATGCCCAAAGATACATCCTCCAGGCATCAGCTCATGAAGCGAGCTCTATCTTTCGCCTACGTCAACGATACTCCATACAAGAGGTCGTTTGATTCTCTATGGCTGAGATGCCTAGGACCTGACGAAGCGGAAAGAGTCATTCAGGAAGTTCATGACGGACTCTGCGGTTCCCACCAAGCAGGCCCTAAGATGAAGTTGAAGATAAAACGGATGGGTTACTACTGGCCCACGATGATCCAGGACTGCCTCGAGTATGCGAAGCAATGCCACTCGTGCCAGATCCATGGAGACTTTATCCACCAACATCCGAATCCACTACATCCAACGGTGGCTAGTTGGCCATTCGAAATGTGGGGGACTGACATAGTCGGCCCCATCGAGCCAGCATCATCCCGGGGACATCGTTTTATCCTGGCGACAACTGATTACTTCTCCAAATGGGCAGAAGCAGTACCACTGAGGGAAGTGAAGACGGAGAATATCCTCCATTTCTTCAAGACGCACGTCACCTATCGGTTCGGAACCCCACGGCGGATTATCTCCGATAACGGGCCAGCCTACAGAAGCCATAAGATTAGCCGCTTCGCGCAGCAGCACAATATAGACTGGAGATATTCTTCAGTTTACAACCCACGAGCTAACTGTTTGGCCGAGGCCTTCAATAAGACCTTGACAAAGATCATAAAAAAGACCGTTTCCCGGAATAAGAGAGACTGGCACGAGAGGCTGCAAGAAGCCCTTTGGGCTTATCGAACTACATTCAAGACGGCCACGAACACAACGCCGTACGCGTTGGTATTTGGGATGGAAGCGGTACTCCCCCTCGAGATAGAGTTACCCTCTCTGCGAGTGGCAGTCCACCACGAGCTGACGGACGAAGAAAATGCCCACCTTCGGCTTGAGGAGCTTGATGCCCTCGACGAAACTCGGCTCATAGCGCAACAACATCTAGAAGCCTACAAAGCAAAGATGACGCGCTCGTACGAGAGATTGACTAGGCCGAGAACATTCCGCCAAGGCGAACTCGTGCTAGTGGTCAAGAGACCTATGATCCCCAATCGTGCCAAACGGGGGAAATTTGAGCCAAACTACGAAGGCCCCTACATCATAGACAAGGTCTATCAGGGTGGAGCCTATCTACTCATGGACATGCACGGTGAAAGGCCTTTCAGGCCAATAAACGGCCGCTTCTTAAAGAAATACTATGCTTGATGAGCCATAGCCTGGGTCAATAACAGATGACGACGACTATGTCCGCTCGCTATCTTCCTAGGCTCAGACTTTGCAAGCAGTGGCTGGCCCTCCCATATCGACGGACCGAAACGTCCTTAAACTAACGACGGACCGAAACGTCCTTAAACTATCGACGGACCGAAACGTCCTTAAACTATCGACGGACCGAAACGTCCTTAAACTATCGACGGACCGAAATGTCTTTAAACTAACGATAGACCGAAAAGTCCCTAAACTACTACCGCAGCATCCTTAGGCTGACGAGATAAAAAAAAATAAAAAAATAAAAAAAATAAAAAAACAGTGCGTCCACAAGCAAAACAGGCACGGATGAAAACCCGAAAGGGCTCCGTGAGTAAAAACAGCAGGACTACCGGCGAGTGTTTGTGAAAACCCGAAAGGGCGTAACCTCGTTAAAAGACACTTATAGGGTCCTCTCGACCTTGTAAGGAGAAACCACCTGCGTGATATCCTTACGACTCGCAAAGGAGTAACACACTTAGGGATCCTCACGATTTCTAAGGAGAAAATACACTTGCGAGATCCTCACGACTCGTAAGGAGAATTCTCTCATGAGACCCTCACGGCTCACGAGATTTAAAAGTCTTAAGTTACAGAAACCTAAACCTGTTCTTAAGCAAATCACCCACAACCTTTGATATTGCCCTACAGGAGGCTCAATACTGACCCTTGTATACAATCCACGGGCGCGAATAAACATTTCCCCAGCAAAGTCCAACCCTTGTAGGTCCTCTCGACCCATAAGGAGAAAGCCCTTTTGTAGGATCCTTATGACTTACAGAGGAGCGCACACTTAGGACTCCTCACGATCCCTAAGGAGAAAATACACCTGCAAGATCCTCACGACTTATAGGGAGAAATACCTTTGTGAGACCCTTACGGCTCATGAAGTCAAAAGCCTTGGTCGACAGGACCCTTAACCCTGTTTGCCAAGCCACCTTTGTTCAACATCGACAGAGGCGAATGATGATTCGCTCCTGGCAATATTCCAGTTGTAGCGGTGCTGATGCCGAAATCGGTGCCTAAAATCCAGGCTTGCAGCGAAAAAGCTAGCAAGCCACACATGCCTACAAAATAGCCGAAATGATGGGGCAACTTGCAATAAAAAAACAGCAAGTAAAAATGAAGGCATGAAAAATAGCCGAAATGATGGGGCAACTCGCAATAAAAAGCAGCGAGCAGAAAATAAATAAATAGCCGAAATGATTGGGCACCGCGAAAAATAGCCGAAATGATGGGGCAATCGCGACCTTCGCGATATAAAAGCTGAAATGATAGAGCATCGCGGAAAAAGAAATAAAATAAAAGTGAAATCCTCGCCCTACAGGTGATGTTACATCTACCACTGTATACAATCCAGGGGCGCAAACAAAGAAGGGATCATACTCCTTCCCCAGGTTTCATCATAAGGAGAAGCCAAATCTCGACGGTTCACAGATAGCCTAGAGATCATCTCGACGTCCGTCTCATGGCAGCAGACACAACATCAAGCGAAACGGAACAACGGCAACCCCCAGTTCCATGGCTCGGAGATACATATCACTAAGAGTCAAACCTCCATCCCGTGAAATGCGGATACAATCAACAAAATTCCTGGTCACGTGGAACACGGATAATGTCACTCTTTGACCCCGTGGAAAACGTCCAGAACGGATCCTGGTCCTCGCAGAGCACGGCAGTGAACCCGTGCGAAGCATCCAGAGCGGAGCCTAGTCCTCGCCTAACGCGGCAGTGAACCCGTGTGAAGCATCTAGTGCAAAATTCCTGGTTACGTGGAACGCGGATAATGTCACTCTTTGACCCCGTGGAAAACGTCCAGAGCGGATCCTGGTCCTCGCAGAGCACGGTAGTGAACCCGTATGAAGCATCCAGAGCGGAGCCTAATCCTCGCCTAATGCGGCAGTGAACCCGTGTGAAGCATCTAGTGCAAAATTCCTGGTTACGTGGAACGCTGATAATGTCACTCTTTGACCCCGTGGAAAACGTCCAGAGCGGATCCTGGTCCGCGCAGAGCACGGCAGTGAACCCGTGTGAAGCATCCAGAGCGGAGCCTAGTCCCCGCCTAACGCGGCCGTGAACCCGTGTGAAGCATCTAGCGCAAAATTCCTGGTTATGTGGAACGCGGATAATGTCACTCTTTGACCCCGTGGAAAACGTCTAGAGCGGATCCTGGTCCTCACCAAGCACGGCAGCGAACCCGTGTGAAGCATCCAGAGCGGAGCCTAGTCCTCGCCGAGCACGGCAGTGAACCCGTGTGAAGCATCTAGTGCAAAATTCCTGGTCACGTAGAACGCGGATAATGTCACTCTTTGACCCCGTGGAAAACGTCCAGAGCGGAGCCTAGTCCTCGCCGAGCACGGCAGTGAACCCGTGTGAAGCATCTAGTGCAAAATTCCTGGTTACGTGGAACGCGGATAATGTCACTCTTTGACCCCGTGGAAAACGTCCAGAGCGGATCCTGGTCCTCGCAGAGCACGGCAGTGAACCCGTGTGAAGCATCCAGAGCGGAGCCTGGTCCTCGCCAAGCACGGCAGTGAACCCGTGTGAAGCATCCAGAGCAAATACCGGACTGTGGAGTCCTTAAAATCCACGGACTATGACGTCCTTAACCTCGACCGTGATGTCTTAAAACTAACGATCAACCCCCCCGATTCCCTACGGATTCTACCTAGGCTTAAGGGTACATCTCTTCACTCCTTTGATACCTGGCGTTGTAATTCCTCAACGTCTTCAAAGAGGTGACGGGTCCCTGCAACCAAACAACGGACTGTGGAGTCCCTAAATCCACGGACTATGAGGTCCTTAACCTTGACCGTGATGTCTTAAAACTAACATCGGACTGTGGAGTCCCTAAATCCACGGACTATGAGGTCCTTAACCTTGACCGCGATGTCTTAAAACTAACATCGGACTGTGGAGTCCTTAAATCCACGGACTATGAGGTCCTTAACCTTGACCGCGACGTCTTTAAACTACAATACCTGGAGAAACCCCTGACTCCGTAAAACACGGACAAGGGCGACCACACCCAGCACTTACAAGTCTTCACGACCTGTAAGGAAGAAAAATTTCTCTTGTGAGATCCTTGCGACTCTCAAGGGAAAACCCGCTTAAGAATCTTCACGACTCTTAAGATGAACTTACACCTATGGGATCATCTCGACCTGTAGGGAGAAAAACTCTTTATGAGACCCTCGTGGCTCATAAAATGCAAAAGCCTTAGGAAGCAGATCCTAACCCTGAATCCTAAGCCATCGCTGTCCTGCAAAGAGATCAAGATAGAATATCCGCAGAATACATTCAATAAAAAGGGGACACACCATTGAGAGGGAAGATGTATCTTTTATTCATAAACCAAAATAGATACAAAGTACAATTTATGAAAGAAACAGAAAAAAAGAGATACTCTCATTCATGAGTATGTACAAAAAAGGGAGAAAAGATACAAGTCCTCAAGCCGGCGGGCGGTGTAGTAATTTTACCAGCTCATCGTTCTGTTGCTGAGCCACGGCTTCATGACGCAAGATCTCCAGAAGGCGAGCCTCCGCCTGAGCTTGTTGGGCCTGATATGAAGCAAGCCGGGCTTCAAGCTCTTTCTCAGTGGCCTTATGAGCCTCAACCCTCTCGCGAGTGAACGTGGTAGCTTTATCGAGAGCCACCACCTCTTTTATGGACTCCCGAAGCACCCGCCAGAGTTCGTATGCTTTGTCGGCCTTGGCTGTGAGGCTGGCATGAAGCTCGCTCAGCGCCTTAGAAGCCAACTCCCTCTCCGAAAATTTACGGCCGAGCCCTCTTCTCGCACAACAATATGTTCGCTACGTGTCGCTCTATCTGGCCACGTAAGCTCGCCTTCGTGACCGCAACCTTGGAAACAAGACATCTACAAGACCGTATAAATGGGCTTCCAGTCTATGGGGATAATCGATCTTAAACGCGCTCACATCACCTGACGTGAAAGGCAGCAAGAAAGATTTCCGACATATTTCAAGCATGCATTCGCAATCATATGAGTATTCAAAAAAAAATATAATAGCATTTCCAATCGCATGAACATTCATAATGCCCAAAAAGGTCTGATGCGCAGGAAAGTGATGATAGCATTTGCAATTAAAGAAAGTTCTCATGAGAAGAATACAAAGTTTATTTATACAAGTGGAAACATACATACGAGTACCAAGCCTACATGGAAGTTCAACATAAAGCATACAAAAAGGAGAGACTAATTTAAAAATGCTACGCTAATGGAAAAAGGTCACCAAACACGGGATCGACGGCACAAGGGTTAACAAAACAAAGGACAAGGTTCTCCATCTCTCTCTCCGCTCTCTCCAGCACGTCAAAGCGACGGTTCTCACGAGGAGTCGCTCCCCATCGATTGGCGCCGTGTTCGTCTGCGAAAGCAGACATAACAGCTCGCCGGGCCTTTATCTCGCTCAGCAGATGAATTGAGCAGTCCTTCAAAGCCTGAGTGATCAGGCACGCTTCATGAAAGCCCTCGAGCTTTTCTTCCGCCGCGTCGAGCATCGCCAGGGTCATCTCCGCCGGGTGAGGAGGGATATCGGTAAGCACGACCGTGAGAATCATCCGGAGCCAGAGGGAACCCATCGGGAGGGGAGACCCTCTACGGATCGAGAGCTCATGCATAGCTAGGTCACATTCGTTGTCGAAAAGGAGGGGGTCCACCAACCGAGCAGCAAAACGGGGGATCATCTCCTCAAGAGGAACTTCCCATGGCTGTCGACGAGCATGAGGGCGATTGCAGGCCATAGCGCTCGTTTGTTTCTCAAGACAAGTTACTCCAAGATAAAAAAAATAATATAAATCTCTTTGTGAAGGGAAAAGAAAGCTATAGCCTCATATATAAAGAAATGCATTAAGTGCTGTGCGCGGAAAATCTTGCATGGTGAAGCTATTTCCAAGGCCCAAAAAAGGAAAGGCATCGAAAATCAAGAAGATGGAACTATTTCCAAGGCCCTCTTTCTGCATCTAATATTGTGCACTGAAAATATGGCATGGGGTAAATTCTGTGGACAGCCCCATCAAGGGACCCCACGTGCAGAACACGTGAGGCCTAAACCTGATGTGCACTTAAAGGGAAATATATGGAGCAGTACCCTGCATATTAAAAGCACAAACAACAATAGTAGCAAAATGATAAAATCCCAGAGAAAAGGGCATGCAAACATGGGAAAACATAATAAAACTTGTCACTCATACTTCAAGAGGTTCATACAAAAATATAGAGGACACATTTACAATGGTAAAACTTCAGATGCGGGCATGGGTTGAGAAACTCAAAATCAACTTTATTCAAGATCTTCCAAGCATTTCGAACCTCCCGAGTATGCTTTCTCTCACGGTCACAAGCGTCGGGGTCCCCGCGGATGTCCTCTACCCTCCGGTAGGCGGCAAGTATGGCTGATTGCTGAAAAATCTGATGCAGGAGATCAATGAGATTATCCCGCCTTCTCTTTGAAATCAAGTGCATCAGGTACACCGAGTGTACTTTATCCTCGGCGGCGTCCAATGACCCAAGCGGCACACCAGCACAAAATAAAGGGAGAGCCTCCCTGATCGCCAGCACGATCAGCCTCAGAAGAGAAGAGCGACGGGGGAGTAGCCGATGGTTGTACTCATCAAAGCGGTTCATAATCTCGGCACACTGAGCATCGGTGAACTCTTGGTTCTGACTGCGGCCCAGCGCACGAATATTCCCGTAGGAAATGATCTCGTCAAGACCATACAGATGGGCATCCATGATACCTGAAATAAAAGTCACGAGAAATCATTACAAAGCCCCCATTGCAGTAATGGCAGGAAGAACAACCTAGGGCCAAGAGACCCCGGGAAGCCTCCGTGTGAAGAAATCAAGTCCTTCTTTGGAATTAAATTCCTTATTAAGAAAAGGGAATTAAATTCCCAGAAATATTTTTGATGGAATTAAATTCCATAGGGTTGAAACGCCATCATCATCTCCCCAAAGATCATCTAAACCCTAAGAGATCTACAGTTTGAAGGTTAAGCGGTTTCATGTTCTTATGGAAAATATGAAAGAAAAAGGGTAAAAACCCTTGTTCTGGATTTAAAATCCAGAGAAATGTGAAGGTCCATCGTTATCCAAGAACATTACCTGAGGAAAAAAGGGTTCTTTTCGAACAGAGTTAAACTCTGAAGATTGTTTCAAGATAGAGAACTAAGCTCTGAAAGCGAGAATTAAATTCTCAAAGAAGAAATTCTCGGAAGAAGAAGATGAGCAAAATGAAGGCTCCTATGAAGAGACAGAGGTATTTATAGAAGGCAGTGGAAACGTTTCATCTCCCCAGATCCCTAGAGGAATCCAACGGTCACAAGAGGTGACAGCGTTGCACTCACGTGTAGACACGTGAGAACAACGCTGTGTGGGCATTTGTTTCCTGATTTAAAATCAGGAAAGCTTCTGGGAAAAGCTTCAAAAAGGGGCCACGTGCTTACACGTGACCAGCAGTCACGTGTTGACACGTGACATATAAAAGCAGCGGAAAAGGGCACATTGGTTCCCTGATCAAGTCAAGGAAAAGGCTTCAGAAGAGGTCACGTGCTCCCACGTGACCAGGGTCACGTGTTGGCACGTGACGTTCAAAGCAGCAGACTCGCTCTCCAGTTGAACCAAGGAAAGAGGCGCCAGACAAGGGTCACGTGCTCACACGTGACCAGGGGTCACGTGGTAGCACGTGACGGCTAAGCAGCAGAAGAAGGCAGAGTGCAAAAGAAGGAAAGGGCTCCTTACGAGGGAGTCACGTGTCCACACGTGACCATGGGTCACGTGGTCACACGTGACCGGCTTTCAAAGCCCATTTTGCTAACAGAATTAAATTCTGAAAGAGATTCAAATCTTTCCAAAGGAAAGCAATTATCTGGAACCGATCAAATTAAAGATTCAGAGATGATTAAATATCATCTATCTATGGAAAATCTCAAGTTTGGAAAGATTTCCCCTTTAAATCTAACAGAAATAACAAAGGAGAATCCCTGGATTTGAAATCCAATGGTGAATAAAATTCACCTAATAATCCAAGGGTCAAAAACAAATGATGGATACAAATCAAATCTCTTAATAAAGATTCATCAAAAAACTAATTGATTCGGCTGCTTCTCTTATAAATAGGAGCCAAGAGACAAAAAAAGATAGATACACGCAGAGGGAGAAAAAAGGAGAGAGCCTTGATACTTTGAGGAATTGGGAGCTTCTGCAAAAAGAAAACCCTAGGTAAGAAAGGGAAGGCTTCCTGAAAGAAGGAGAATTTAATTCTCAACAGAGTTTAACTCTGACAAAATAAAAACCAGAAGAACATATTTCTTCTCTCTTTGATAGAGGATCTGCAAAGTGCACAACTCCCCTTTAGGTTGAGAATTTAATTCTCAATGGGTTGAGACCCTGCCATGCAGATCCAAAACATGGAGAGGGAACGGAAAAACGAGAATTTAATTCTCACAGAACTATAGGAATTTAATTCCTCTAAGATAAAAGTAGGGCTTGACCCTGTGTTATGGGAATTTAATTCCTTCAGAACAGAGAGAACAGGGTTTAACCCTAATTAAGAACTTAGTTCTGTTGAAACAACGGGAATTCAATTCCCTTAATCATAATTTAACAGGGACTGGAAGTTTAATTCCTTAAAAAGCTTTTATTAGGGTTTAACCCTATTCAGTTCTTCACATAAACGAGGAATTTAATTCCTACAGAAGATTCAGGGTTCAATTCTACTCCAGAATATAAGTCTTCAAAAGGAAGTAGGAATTTAATTCCTTTGAAAATTAAAGTTCGAGGAATTTAATTCCTGGAAAAGGATCAACAGATTCTCCAAACAATATACATGGAGGCAGGGTCACGTGCCACCACGTGAGCCCCTCAAAAGATTTACAGAAAGCCCTTTGAGGCAGTCCCCCACGTGACCCACGTGACCCTTGACAGAAGCTCTAACACATAGGCATATGAATGCCCGTCACGTGATGGCACGTGATGCTCTGAAAGATGCAGTAATCTCAGCAGAATAAATGAAGGGAGGGTGCTCTCATGTGTCGCCACGTGACCCCTCTTGCTTCAGTGTTTAACACTAAGTTGGAATTCCTGAATCCAGTGTTAAAACACTGTTGGGCCGTAGTGTTCAACACTAATCAAAGAACTTTATTTGCAGTGTTCAATACTGACTACCTTAGTGTTTAACACTAATTTGAGAGCTCTGTTGCCGATACCTGATGCTGATCTGTTTTAGTGTTTAACACTAATCTGAAAGCCTTGTTGCTGGTGTTTAACACCAATTATCTTTTAGTGTTAAACATTAACTTGTCAACCTCATTCCCAGTGTTCAACACTGATTGCTCTGAAGTGTTTAACACTAGGCTTTGGCCCAATTGGCTAAAGGGATAGAGACAAAGCCTCTCCCTCAATGGACCCACAAGAAGTCAATATTCCAGACATGATAGGACTTAGCCCAAGCTGGCCATAAGTCCTCAATTCGCAATTAACTGGGCCAATGGGCTCATAATATAATTAATGGGTCTTGATCCCAAATTGGGCCAAGGACTATTTAATCCATTCTGGTTCTAGGGTACATCTCTTCACTCCTTTGATACTTGGCATTGTAATCCCTCAATGTCTTCAAAGAGGTGACGGGTCCCGATGACCACCCATGATATGGACTGTGGGGTCCTTAAACCCATGTCTAATGCAAAATTCCTGGTCACGTGGAACGCGGATAACGTCACTCTTTGACCCCGCGGAAAACGCCCAGAGCGGAGCCTAGTCCTCGTCGAGCACGGCCGTGAACCCGTGTGAAGCATCTAGTGCAAAATTCCTGGTTACGTGGAACGTGGATAACGTCACTCTTTGACCCCGCGGAAAACGTCCAGAGCGGAGCCTGGTCCTCGCCAAGCACGGCAGTGAACCCGTGTGAAGCATCCAGAGCACATACCGGACTGTGGAGTCCTTAAACCCATGGACTATGACGTCCTTAACCTTGACCGAGATGTCTTAAAACTAACAATGGACCGCAATGTCCTTAAACTACCCATGGACCGCAATGTCCTTAAACTACCCATGGACCGCAATGTCCTTAAACTAGAACAATAGAGCCCAGCATGCTCTTTTGTCGGATCTAAACGGTCCCGTTTAAGTTGATCTTAGCCTCAAAGATGGTTAACATATCCTTAAACCTTCAAACAGACTGGACTATGAATCCCCCAAATTAACTCTGGCTCGAGGGTACATCTCTGAACTCCTCTGACATCCGTCGTTGTAATCCTTCAATGTCGTCAGAGAGGTGACGGGTCCCGACGGCCACATATACGATGGACCACTATGTCCCTAAACTGGAACAATGGAGCCCAAACGCTCTTTTGTCGGATCTAAACGATCCTGTTAAGTTGATCTTAGTCTCAAATCGGACTAACGTATCCTTAACAAACGTTTGAGTTGATCTTAGCCTCAAATATGGCTGACGTATCCTCAAACCAAACCCCCAAACCCAAATCTAAGATAAACACGGATTTGGACTAGTCCACGCCCTACGTGCGACGACATAACTCAGTCTCCGTAAACAATCCACGGGCAATAAAAACAAAATAAACACCCACGACACGAAGTGACCATCTGGAGAAGGAGAAAGTTGTTACCGCGATGCGGTAGCGTAATTAACTGCAGGGGCTTGCGCCTGCAGGGAAGAGCGTCCCCACAATCAAAAACCCCTCAAACGAGGGGGAATCTGACGAAGTCTGCTACATCGGCCGCATCCGTCTAAACCTTCGATACACAGTGCCATAGATCGACTTGGCATCTTCGGAGAGGTGGACGGATAGCACCAATTAGCATCTGCCCCGAACCTCAGGCCCGGACGCCCGAGCCCAGGCCGCCGTTCGGAGGGGAACAGTCTCTAGGAATTTCCCATTAATGAGAATATTCTCTTGGGGATCTCTTCGTTAATTGACAGTCTCATCCCATGATGGGGCTGTCTTATTAACTGATGCACTGTTATCCAGATTTTGTGGGTCCCCATTTGGTCCCCTACCCACTTCATTGCAATGTGGTATAAATTTTAAAATGCCAAGCGTTGGAATTACAACACTGACGGCTAATTTTTGTCCCTCCACAGGAAACATGCCTGCTGACCTATCATTCCCGTTTGTTCGCTCGGAGGGAGGATTTTCCCAGACACCAGTGGACCGAGAGGTGCTCACTCTCATCAAGGATCATGACCCCGAGCACAAGAACCTTCACCTGTGGGGTAGGTGATATAATGAGATCATCCAGGGTCGCCGAAGCTTTGGTTCCGCTACGCCGTCTGAGCCCATATTTTCGATCCCCTATGCGGATGAACCCCCGGTGAAGTATGCCGTGGAGGTCAAAAATTGGAATTCGGATGACCTCCTCCAGCCTGCAATTGGTGCTATTCCCGTGCAGCCGCCGCCGGCAATAGACATTTTGGGGAGGCGAATCTGTCAGGATGAAGCACGCCCTTGGGGAAAGGCCTATAACATTAGATTGATCCCGCGACCACCCGCCGGATATTTGCAGTGGGCCCGGTACATCCTATCGGCGAAGAGGAATCATCTGATGAAGATTGGTTTGTATTCGGCAATCTACGTCTCGCTCTTTGAGTATCCCTCTCCTCCAACGTGGTGGATTAAGGCTTTTATTGAACAATGGAATATCCCCACCCACACCTTCCTGAAGACGGACAGGAAAGTCTCTATCTCCTTGGAAGAGTTTGCTGAAATCTCGGGTCTGCCGATGAGGGGGGAGCATTACGAGGAGCTGCTTCCTCCTGACGAATACGTCTTTGCCACTAAGCCGCTGTTGTTTGATCTGACGCTGGAGAATGCTATTCAGCACCAGTTTTCGGGCTTGGTGAAGGTGCTGGACATATATGAAGGGCTCTATCTGGAATTGGGCATCCGGGGAGTCAGTTTCACAGATTTTATCGCCCGCTTCATTCGACCGGAGTTTCTATCGGAGCGGAGCGAGAAGTTCGCCAAGCTTGATGACCCTTTCGGCTTCGGCTTGGACCATCGACCAACATCGGAAGACGATCAAAATGACTTTTATCTCCCCGGCTCCGCCGTCATGCCCTTGTCAGAAATCGCCGTCCCGGACATGGATGAGGAGACCTTTTTTGTAGGGTTCCTGGGATTGTGGCTGTGCAGCTTCGTGCTCCCCATGCACCCGCGCTACATGCGGCCGTCCGTTTTCTACCCAGCGCATCGGATGGTGGCCGGCCTGCAGTTGATAGTAGGAATCGCCGGGTTGGCTCACCTATATAATGGTCTTAGCGTGGCGGCGGACGCTAATGAACCTGGGGTGCAGCCTGCTAATTTCCCGATGCACTACTTCACCTCTTGGATGGAAATGCATGTGCACGGGGTGTTCGGCGTCCATAAGATCCTTTCGTTTTTCGAGAGGTGCAGACTCCCAAGAGTCATGCGGCTGTTCGACGCCTCGATCGTGGTTGCGCCTCCGCGGGAGGCTAGGGGGTTGCTCCTTCGTCCACACCTGGTCGGAACGAAGGTTTCTTTTTTGGATAAAGTTGTAACCATAGGCTCAGAAACCTCCAAGTCGGTGGTGGCGCTGCGCGACGACTTCAAGGACGGGGCCTCCGTGCTGAAACCCCGGGAGATTCTTCACCTCTACTCCATTCGGCCGGGCTACCTGGTGTTCAGGCAGAATGAGATGGCGCTCTTCATGAGGTACAACCCTCACCGGTTCGCCCAACAATCCAGCTATAACCAGGGGATCCCGCTGGAGGCGTTTTTGGAAGAGCCCGTGGCCAGCAGGGAGGGGATACGGAGCGCGATGCACCATTTCATGCGACTGAACACGGGCTCCTACTTCTTCATCAGTGAGCCAAGCCGCGTTCCTAAGATCCTCAACGCGTACGTGGCTTGGTATGCACACGCAATGGGTCCAGTTATCAATATGGAGAAGCGCATGCTGGTTGACCGCAAGGGTACGCCTCCCGGTGGCGACCGTAAGGCTCCCCTGAAGCCAAGGACCCCGGTCATTCCTTCGCTGAAAGATGCCGGAGCTGGGCCACCGCATGTGCTGAGCCCTCCGCGCGGATTGCCCCGTACTACCGCGGACGTGCCCCCACCGCCCCGTGCTCCAGTGGAGACGGTGAATGTAGTTTCGCCGGAGTCTGGTGTGGGCGTGGATATCGGGACCCGTCGCCCTAAGGTGCCTGCAAAGCGCAAGTCGATATCGGGTGCACCCAGGGCTGGCGAGCAGAAGAGGTAGAAGAAATCGCTCTTCTCAGCTGACGTTGCTTTCGGTCAGGAACCTCATGCTCCCTATAGCGAGGGCTTGGGCGAGTATGGGACTAATAAAGGATTGGTTATGCCGCCAGATGACACTGATCTGGCGGCCGCCATCGCAGCTTCAGAGCGATTGGCGAGGCGCAACGCATGGCTAGCTAAGTTTGCACAATCGGGTAATTACTAGTCGCATTTTTTTTATTGCATCGTACTTTTATTATTGTCTTTGACTAATGCTTTTCCCTTCTTTTCTTCAAACAGGCATCACCACTGAAGAAGCCATCGCTGCTTCCCTCAAAACTTTTTAGGAGGAAGAACGACTCAGAGCATCCTTAGGCCTCGGTACATTTCGATTCATTAAGTCTTTATTCTCCTTTTATTATGGTTGATCTAACCCTTTCTTTTTCTCATCACAGGAACCACAATGCCGGTCCTGCAAAGTGACGCAGAGACTCTTCCCGGGCCAGCCACTGATGTTTCGGCCTCTTCGGGGCTACCGCGAGAGACCCGACTTGAAGAGCCGATGAGAGATGGCTTGAAGGCTCTGGAGGCAACTCTAAACGAGGACGACGACACCTTGATGAAGGAAGCGTCGAAGAGGTCCGTCGCGACGGCCCGGGAGGAGAGGAAGCGGTTGAGGCACGAGGCGAAGGAGCGCAGAGCTGCTTTGGCCGTGGGAGCGGGCCCAAGAACCATTATTCCTGCCGCTTCTCCTTCCGAAGAGCCCCCGGTCGCTTTGTCTACCGCTCACAGACGGGCGGTGCGTGCAGCTCATGAGGCTAGTGATCAGTCCACCTCAGGTAACGTGTCTTTCAAGATTTTGATGTATGAATTGTGAACCTGTCGGTTCTTATATATCTTGTCCTGCAGGGCCAAGTCCAACCGAAGGGGAGGCGGAAACCGTCGAACCTAAGGGGACAGAGGAAGAGGCACCGGCTGAACCCGAGCCGACGGTGGGCGACGTTGCCGGGGTTGCTGGACTGAGTCGGGGCCTGAGGGAACTGCATCAGAGAAGGTCGTTGATGCCGAGCCTGAGGTAGCGGCAAATGAGACGACTGCTACAACCGAGCTTGGGGCAGCGGCGGACAGGGCACCTGAGACTGGTGACCCCATGGTAACGGCGGACGAGACAACGGCGACCGCCGAACCCGAAGGAGTAGCGGGTGAGATGGGCATGACTCCCGGGGAAAAGCCAGCCGCTCTTTCTCAAGAGTCTGGCAATGCTCCAATTATTGCTCTCCCCGTCTATAGTCCTCCGCCGTCTCCTGGCAACGCGAGCACGACGACAGCCCCTGTCGAGTCGGGTGATGAGGCCACGGGCGGTGGACTCATATCGATGGAGGAGGGAGACGCCTCCGTTTCGGCTGGCGGCTCATCAGGTAAATTTCGAGTTACTGTCCCTTTTTTTTTTATCTTGCAATCCCTCCTGAAAAGTTTATCTTTGTTTTTAACGCAGGTGCGGCCAGTGCCGATGCTCCATTGCTCGAGGGAGCGCCGTCAACTACTGCTTTGGCGGTGTCCACCTCTCAGCCTTCCCTTGTACCATCGCAGATGTTGGAAGGTATGGATTTGCAACCCATTAGTTTTATCTTTCAGCCGCATAATTTATGTACTAATGTCGTACTATTGCGTCTTTTCAGGAGTGTTTTTTGATCATCTCTATCAGGTGTTGCACCCGCACTTCTCCTTCCCATCTGAACTCGCTTCTTCCTCCAGTGGCGCTGGTGAGTATCGTTTCCAATTGATGCCTTTCTTTTTTCAATAATGGAATTATTTCTGACTCTTCCTTGTCCTGATTGCAGTGCTACAAATCGAAGGAGGAGATGAAAGATCGGTCGCGCCGCCGGCCCTCCTGGCCTTGCCGCCTGCCGCAGCTGGTATAGTAAACTATCACATCGATGACTTGTTCATATTTCTTGAACCGTCATCTAATCGTATTTTGTTTTTTCAGCTGTCGTTCCGATCCCGGCGCCCTTTGAGTCTCGCGTTATAATGCCGGCAGGCCCCTTCCTAAGACGTCCGTCTTCAAAGGGTGCCATAATGAGCTTAGGCATGCTGAGCGGATACGTCGAAGAGCTTGACACAGACGTTCCCCCATCTGCTGCAGATTTCGCTGCGGAGGTTAACCCGATGTTGGCGGTGTTGGAGATAGTGCCCTCATAGTCAATTATTGGATCGCAGGTACGTGATTGCAATGATTGCGGAGGACCTATTCCGGTAGGACAATATTACTCGAGATGATAGTATGCTATCTGGTTTGCCTTTATCAGTCGTGTACATGTTCAGGTGACAGATTACATGTTACACTTTGATAGAGCCCTTAGGATCTTGCTTTACCACCAACAGTATGATGGCGATCATATACGTGAGAGTTGGGTGGTTTATACGCATATCCTTAATTGTGGTCCCTAGTCGTGGGAGTTTCGAGACAGGGCATCGATACTCCGGAGAAGACTAGTGTATACAGTCGAGACCTCGACGAGGGGCGGTGGCCGGTCTCACAAGCCACTGGTGTCAGTTGGATCACCTAAGATGTATACAGGTGCTCATTGGGTTATGAGTATACCGGACAGGACTCGCCGGGAACCTGCTAGTTGGTATTATACATATCGTCAGATAGCAGTTCCCTGGTGACATGTGTACAGGTTAGTTCATCGACCTGAGGTCGTCTTTTGTCTCGTGTGAGTTCCCACTGTGCTTTGATTTCTACCCTACCACGGCTCAAAGGAGTCGTGCAAACAGGTAGTTTTTGGGTACAATCCCGAGCCATATGGAGGCACGTGAGCGGATCGGCAGGGGATTCGTCTCTCCCGGTATTGGGGGCGAGATCGTGCTGTGTCTAGGAGAGCCATTACACAAAGCCCACGGCCGTGGCAGGAGATTTACTGGTAGGTACTCCAGTAGTATCTCAGGGTGTTATTGGGCTTCACTCCGACACGACTTATACTGCTATTGGGGGTCTGACGTTACTAGCCCCCTAAGCAGATATGAGATACTCATAGACGAACGGACCGGACTGTATATACATTGTCACTGTTAGGCTCAGTAGGGTTTCTGGATGAGTTCGCTCATCAGCCTCCCTTGAGGTCAGTCCATGGGCAGCCGTTACGCATTGCTAGTGCCGCTGACGGTTTGTGGTTAAACCCACTGCCAGGGTACTGACGAGTCATTAGAGTCCTCCACAGACAGTTTCCCAAGTTCGGGCGAAACGTTGTAGAGGCCGTATGGTTTTATGGCAGGGTTCGGAAAATGCACGTGCGTTTACGCACGTGTTATTTTTCGGGCAGATGATACTGGTCGGCTTTGTTTTAAGCCGGATCTGAGTATTATATTGAGTAGGTATAATATCTTTGTCTCAGTTGCATTTGTATTCGGTCGTAATACAATTGCGGGTATATTTATACAGATACGGGGTTATCCTGAAAGTTGTTTCAGGATCACTTTTGGAAGTTGCCAGTTTCCAGTTTTCTATCAGCCGTCTTTTAACATTCGGTTAAAGACGGATTTATCTTTTCTTGGATGAGGGTGAGTCATGCTTCTAGTAGGTTCTAGAAGGTGGTGACTAGGTTAATTGGTGTTGTGTTCTAATTGGTTGCTTTTAATGAAATGATGACTAAGGATATGAGTCATTGTTTTCATTATGGTTTTTTGTTAAGCTTAAGATATTTTCTCTTGATCTTTTATCCTATGGTTACCTCCCCCTCCTCCTACACTCACCCCCACTCCAATAAGTGGCCGGCCCCCTCCTCTCTCTCATTCACTTGGTCTTTTGATTTGTAGAAAAGATTATGATAGTATTTGGGGTGCATGGAATTTTACAGTCCATTTCATTCCATCACCCAATTACCTCGGCAACTTCATTAACCGATCGTCCACGGATTTGGACGAAGTGAGACAAAGTCATCTACTCATTCTCTACATCATTCTTGGTCGTCTCTTTTAGCAAACTTGACGATCGAGTTGCCTCAAGTCAGAGGCGGGAGCCCGTTTAAAGAATCGTCGACGTGGTGCCACCTCGACGAAGATATCGGAGATCGACGAGATCGGAGCAGCCGCAACGGAGCGTGGGATGATGGTTAAAGAACGAAGGACTCGGATCGTTCGGTATAACCTTTCTACACTCTTTACAGTTTGTTAGTTTAGCAATAATGGTAGATCCGGGTTAAAGTATACGATAGCGCCAGTTAAAAGTTTTTTGTTCCGCATTTGGCGTCTGTAGACTGCCGGGGCGCTAGCGTAGACTTACAGTGGTATCAGAGCCTCACCATTTTGCTATGCTAACTTGTGTTAACGCGTTTAAAACATCGATCGAACCGGAAATCAAAAATCGCAATTTTTCCACTTGACAGTTTCTGTTAATTTTAAAACTGGTCCAAATGTCATTTTGACCATACCAGAAAATCGAGCAGGCTTTTTTAGGAATACTTCAGAAATTCGACAAAGTGAGTCGACTGTTCCGCCGCGGATCCGCGGCCCAAGCATGGGTTTGGCCGCGGATCCGCCGCAGGAAAGTCACATCACTCTGCCAACTTTCTACAGTGCATTCTCTATTGGAAATTGGGATTTTTGGTATATATATTTTGGGCCCAGGTTTTGTTACTGTTCACCAGTAAGTCATGGGGCCCACTTCTTGATATTTGGTCGATCGAAATTTAAACATGTTAGTTTACAGTGCTTACATTATATCTCCGACCGGGAATGTCATTTGATCGGTAAACCGCGTTTGATTACTATAGTTCTTTTAGACGGGTTTGCGAACGTGACATTCGCGTTGATGTTCTGTGTTGTGCTGTGATGTTGCGGATTTGTCGTGGTGGATAGCAGTGTGCAATGGTAGTACAGTTTGAGTTTATTTGTACATTTGATATTGCGGGGCGAGCGTCCAACTTGTGGTCAGCCGTCACTGCCTGTTGTATAATATTCTTTCGGGGCACGACCAGGTTGCGGTCGATGTACCTATTGTACTATTTTTCATTACTGTACTAGGTTTTGCCCCGAGACGGAGTGCACGGATAGCCGGGTTCTGAGAAGCAACGGGTCCGCATCTCATGGCTTTAAGAGGCAGAGGGGCCCCACTCTAGAATTGGCAGACTATTCGCCGCACTCCTAGGGGGTACAGGTTGACCCAAGGAGGGGTGCCGAAGATTACCGGATTCCGTGAAGTGCTGGGTGGTCCATTCACTATGCTGTAAGGGGCTGCCTCGCTTCAGGTTTTGGCGGGTAACTTGCCGCACCCGTAGGGGTCTAGGTTTCATTGCACAGGCTAGCCACACGACAAGGGAACGTCGGGTTTCAGCAGCGGCTCTGTGAAACCCGGGGATCCCAGATTATCTGTATTGTTCTGTGATGCTTATTACTTTTCTGTAATGTTGCATATTATCACGCCTGGAGCGATTATTGTATATTGGTTTATATACTATTAGATGTTGTATATGTTTTACACCCGCGCTAGTCCAGTCCCCGCTCTGTCGTTAGTTAAGTAAGCTAACGAGTGATGACGGGACCCAGTGACGAATGCGGATGGCATATACGTACATTTTATTTTCGTTCTTTTCTGGTGTGATTAAATGATGGGACTGTGTTGATTCTGATCAATGC
Organism: Agapanthus africanus; assembly: GCA_030015575.1. Taxonomy (NCBI): domain Eukaryota; kingdom Viridiplantae; phylum Streptophyta; class Magnoliopsida; order Asparagales; family Amaryllidaceae; genus Agapanthus; species Agapanthus africanus. The sequence continues at coordinate 672,166,719 of JASDDO010000014.1, forward strand.
AAAGTAAAACAAACCTGTTTGGATGTTGTTGGAACAAATTTAAAAAGTGTTATTGCAAAGACGTTTTCTTTTGTTATGCATAGCGGTATTCAGTGGAATATCCTGCACCTCATTCGACGGGGCAAGGGCCGATATCCCTTCACCGGGACTGACCCCTTGGGCAGAAGTTTGCGTCAGCGTAATAACTTCACTATAGTCGATTACAAGTTGCTTTGCATAGCGGTATTCAGTGGAATATCCTGCACCTCATTCCATGAGGAAAGAGCCGAGATCCCTTTACCGGGAGTGACCTCTTTAGCAAAAGGTTTTCGCCACTATATTTTAAAAAACTATCAGGTTCCTTCAGCGATATCAAGTTCACTACGTTAAAGGTTTTTCGCCAAAAACCATCCGTAGCCCTCCGTTGTTTCTTATGGATAGTCAGTAATATTCAAGCTATGTTTGTTGGCTTTCGTCAAGGCATAGTGTTTGGTAGTTGCTGGGGTATTCATTTGTTGCATAGATAGATGTGTTGGTTTGGGACAGTCGTATTACCTTGTTGGCTTTCGTCAAGGGTATGTACGGGTGGGTTCGAATTAACAAGATAATGACGGGCAGAACTTGACATGTGACTTATGATTTGTTGGCTTTCGTCAAGGTCATAAGAACATGGGGTAAAAATCATATCGGGAGTTTCTAAAGAAACTGAAACTTGCCAGGCTTGCGCATACCTTCTGGAGTGTGATAACGCGAGTGGATTCCGTCACGTTATCATGCGATGAGAGTTGGATCCCGATTCCCACTGATGAGTTGGTTTACTCTTCGGGTGATCCCGATTGATTCTTCTTTCTGGTTTGGAGGAGAATTTGACAGGACAGTGGGAGGTTTCCGGATTAGATAAAGTGATAACCATTCTGATCTAGGTTAGAGTGCACGCAGAGTGTTTCTTTTCTCTCTCTCTTTGGCAGCGACCTTTGACCGACCCTAGACTATGACTCAGTGAACAGGTTGACCGAACCTTCTTAAAATACTGGCTTTTGGATTGTCTAAGTTGCATAAGTCATTGCCACTCCTTCTTTTACCCTTTGAATTTCTCAGAACACCCGTATTACTACGGATATCCACTTCCATTGGATAGATCCATCGTATGGTTATATACGAACTCGAAGGGACTTCTTCGAGGATGGATCCAGGTTCAGGAGAAATAGAATTGGTTTATTCAGTTGTCTTTTATTATCACCTTCTCTCAGGTTGCGAGAGCTCCTTGGTTTAGGAGAGTACACCTATTGCGCTTATTGGATAGTCTTATTCCAAACCATAGGCTGGTGCCGAAAGGTAGGGAATGAAGAAAACCAATTAGCCTAAGTAGGGTGTGCAGAAGGTAATATGTAAAGACAAAATAAAGGGATTAGAAAGAGGGCAAAGTAAATTGCGACTGTTATCATTCACGACCAAACCGCGTACTTCATCGCCACTCCTATTTCACCTTTAAAAGAATAAGGTATTATTCAGATGTCTTTTATCATCACCTTCTCTCGAGATGCGAGTACTCCTTGGTTTAGGAGGGTACACCTATTATGCTTACTGGATAGTCTTCTTCCAAACCATAGGCTGGTGCCGAACGGTAGGGAAGGAAGAAAACCATTTAGCCTAACGATGGTGTACAGAAGGTAACGACTAAAGACAAATAAAGGGATTTGGAGAGATGGCAATAAAATATACGGTTAAAGTCATGAATTGGATTATGGAAGAGGCATTACTATGAATACCAGGATACCCCTACGAAACATTTTCATGTTTCAGTGCATTGTTAAAGGAAAAACTGTTTTCCCGATTAGATACTTACTCCAAGGGTATGTATTTACCAGGTTTCATTCTCATATCTGTATGGTTTTACAGATGATGAGTGGGAGTAAGTTATTGGGAATTAGGTGATCATCCTCATTATATCGGAATTCGTTGTAATTGGTGATATTTGAGGAAATCGCCAGGGTACAGTTTTCCACCTACAACGCACAGGTTATGAGTTGTTCAACTCAGCGGACTTATACAGAGTATTGTATGTTGTCCAGTGTCCATCAGGACAAAGGGGTAGGTCCTCGTACTATGTTCTGTTTACTTATAACTTCTCTAGTATTTAGACAAGTGTTTCGTAGAAATACATGGTCTAAGTTTTGAGAAGTTGTGGGTATAAGAATAAAGTAGAGAACAAGGTATCACAAGTATCGGGATTCTTCAAAGAGATCGAAGATGTAGATTCTTGTGATTGGTATTCAGATGATAGTGATGGTTTTGAGAAACATGTTTCTTTTTCAGGTTACTCATAATTGGATGGATTCCTAAGTTGAGTAATGCTGATTAGCCTCTTTCCATTAAGTTGATATGCACCGGAGACAGCTGCATGGTTTGAATATGGTTCCAATTAAATTAGTGCCAAAGTTTCTATATTGGATATAGAATAGTTCGTACCTTAGAAGATATTGAGGTACGGGGAGTTGTCCAGCTTATGCTTAAAACCAGACTCTGGATAATTCAGGGCACGTTTCTGTAATGGCTGTTTGTGGGTTGACCCTGGCTATGACGAGGGTTGATATTCTACCATTTGGAAGATCAATAGTGATATTGTTCTTGACTCGCCACAGTTTTAGTAAAATGGATCTTTTTCAGAAAACAGTAGTGGGAGTATGGTAGAACTGGAAGTGATTCCAGAACCGCAAACGGTTACGGAAAATTTAATAGGACCAATAGATTCAATCAGGTTTGACATTTCAATAGCCACTCCGCAGATTTGGTGGGTAACCTCAGACACCCGAGAGGTACTCCAGTAGCCTCAAGGACGGTGACAGGGAGGTTCTTATCTACCCAGACTTGACACTACTGTTGTTCCAGGCTATGAGACCCGGTAGGAGGGTTGTCGTAGTCAGTGGGAGCATCGGAAGCATAGTGGGCAAGTAGCTTATGTCTATTTATAAACTAGAGCAGTTATAGCGGAGATAGATCATCTAATTTTGATATGACAGTCATGGGTTTGACTTCAATCAGAATAGGGGATGGATCTGTTAAGGAGGTAGTAGGGTGTGATGTCAAGGTATCTGGATGACATACACAGAGTAGGAAGTAAAATTCCTATACTACGATCGGTTGTACTGTGGTCGTCACACAGTTGTTTCTCCAGACAGGATATGGATATAATATTTGACATTCTGGTTTCTAGATCTATGGTTTTAGATCTGGATTTGGGTAGTTTCCCAATGTGGGTACTTTGACAGATATTCTAATGGTTTTTGGAATAGTTGACTCCTAGCATGGTGGTGTACCTGCAGGTGATGGAGTCACCCTCTCTAAAGGTGTCTTACAGACTAAAGGGGAGAGGGATGGGCATGATTGGCAGATCACTTGCTTAGGCAATTGAGTCAATCATGAGATGTCAAGTACCACACCAGATGTTGTTTTTCCACTAGATGCGATGAGTTTATATTAATCCAATCCTGGAGAAACATAAGGAAGCAGTTTTAGAACATAAGTACATGTTCTACGGATTTGATGACGGCAGCCTCTTTCGGGAGACGGTTATCATTCCAGGCTTCAAAGGTGACATGGTTGACAGAGTGATTGTCAGAGTTATAGTTTATCCCTCTGACGAAGAGGGACAGTATTATGGACAGATGGTTCAAGAGGATACTGTGGGTGGCATGGTGCCGGATACTGATTAGGTTCAGTGATCGATACAGTCTAAGAAGTTTGGATTTGGAGTTCATTTATGAACTAGGTCCCATCAGATATCCAGACATATTCTAAGACAGGTATTACTCGATTCAGGAGATGGCTTTCTCCGTGAATTTGAGATTAAGAGAGATATAGAAAGAAACTTCTAGGCGGATCCACTCACTAAGGCTATTTCTCGAACACAATAGTTTTACAAACGGGCTTTGTGATACTGATTAGTAGAGGAGTTGGATGTTCGGTTTCACACGGGCTGTGAGTAGTCGACATCGCAATAATTAGCCTTGAGTGCAAGTGGGAGATTGTTGGAGATAGTGCCCTCAATAGTCAATTATTGGATCGCAGGTACGTGATTGCAATGATTGCGGAGGACCTATTCCGGTAGGACAATCTTACTCGAGATGATAGTATGCTATCTGGTTTGCCTTTATCAGTCGTGTACATGTTCAGGTAACTGATTACATGTTACACTTTGATAGAGCCCTTAGGATCTTGCTTTACCACCAACAGTATGATGGCGATCATATACGTGAGAGTTGGGTGGTTTATACGCGTATCCTTAATTGTGGTCCCTAGTCGTGGGAGTTTCGAGACAGGGCATCGATACTCCGGAGAAGACTAGTGTATACAGTCGAGACCCCGACGAGGGGCGGTGGCTGGTCTCACAAGCCACTGGTGTCAGTTGGATCACCTAAGATGTATACAGGTGCTCATTGGGTTATGAGTACACCGGACAGGACTCGCCGGGAACCTGCTAGTTGGTATTATACATATCGTCAGATAGCAGTTCCCTGGTGACATGTGTACAGGTTAGTTCATCGACCTGAGGTCGTCATTTGTCTCGTGTGAGTTCCCACTGTGCTTTGATTTCTACCCTACCACGGCTCAAAGGAGTCGTGCAAACAGGTAGTTTTTGGGTACAGTCCCGAACCATATGGAGGCACGTGAGCGGATCGGCAGGGGATTCGTCTCTCCCGGTATTGGGGGCGAGATCGTGCTGTGTCTAGGAGAGCCATTACACAAAGCCCACGGCCGTGGCAGGAGATTTACTGGTAGGTACTCCAGTAGTATCTCAGGGTGTTATTGGGCTTCACTCCGACACGACTTATACTGCTATTGGGGGTCTGACGTTACTAGCCCCCTAAGCAGATATGAGATACTCATAGACGAACGGACCGGACTGTATATACATTGTCACTGTTAGGCTCAGTAGGGTTTCTGGATGAGTTCGCTCATCAGCCTCCCTTGAGGTCAGTCCATGGGCAGCCGTTACGCATTGCTAGTGCCGCTGACGGTTTGTGGTTAAACCCACTGCCAGGGTACTGACGAGTCATTAGAGTCCCCCACAGACAGTTTCCCAAGTTCGGGCGAAACGTTGTAGAGGCCGTATGGTTTTATGGCAGGGTTCGGAAAATGCACGTGCGTTTACGCACGTGTTATTTTTCGGGCAGATGATACTGGTCGGCTTTGTTTTAAGCCGGATCTGAGTATTATATTGAGTAGGTATAATATCTTTGTCTCAGTTGCATTTGTATTCGGTCGTAATACAATTGCGGGTATATTTATACAGATACGGGGTTATCCTGAAAGTTGTTTCAGGATCACTTTTGGAAGTTGCCAGTTTCCAGTTTTCTATCAGCCGTCTTTTAACATTCGGTTAAAGACGGATTTATCTTTTCTTGGATGAGGGTGAGTCATGCTTCTAGTAGGTTCTAGAAGGTGGTGACTAGGTTAATTGGTGTTGTGTTCTAATTGGTTGCTTTTAATGAAATGATGACTAAGGATATGAGTCATTGTTTTCATTAAGGTTTTTTGTTAAGCTTAAGATATTTTCTCTTGATCTTTTATCCTATGGTTACCTCCCCCTCCTCCTACACTCACCCCCACTCCAATAAGTGGCCGGCCCCCTCCTCTCTCTCATTCACTTGGTCTTTTGATTTGTAGAAAAGATTATGATAGTATTTGGGGTGCATGGAATTTTACAGTCCATTTCATTCCATCACCCAATTCCCTCGGCAACTTCATTAACCGATCGTCCACGGATTTGGACGAAGTGAGACAAAGTCATCTACTCATTCTCTACATCATTCTTGGTCGTCTCTTTTAGCAAACTTGACGACCGAGTTGCCTCAAGTCAGAGGCGGGAGCCCGTTTAAAGAATCGTCGACGTGGTGCCACCTCGACGAAGATATCGGAGATCGACGAGATCGGAGCAGCCGCAACGGAGCGTGGGATGATGGTTAAAGAACGAAGGACTCGGATCGTTCGGTATAACCTTTCTACACTCTTTACAGTTTGTTAGTTTAGCAATAATGGTAGATCCGGGTTAAAGTATACGATAGCGGTGGTGGCCAATCAGGAGAAGGCATGGAAGGAAGTGCACGAACAACTGATAGAGCTATTTAAGACGCTTCCTTCCCAGTAGCTGCCCTTGTATTAATATACTTGTAAAAATTTTCTTTTTCGAATAAGATGTATTCATTTTTTATTCTTTTGTACGATTTGTAAGTCCACGTTGCGACCCCCGGTTCTTACGGGGAGGCGGAAACGGTATAAAAATCAAATTTTTAGCGCATGGGGCAACATGGGCTAACAAAGTCGAGATCTTTTCTAAACTAAACTAGCAAACAAGCTAAAGAGAGTTAGCTACTCGGAAAGATGGTTATACCTAACTTGAACTCCTTCGTCTTCAAACTTTTGTAGAGGTTGATGGTTCTTCCTCGTTACCTTCTTCCGTCAAAGATGGATCCACCTGAGGGTTCAACCTTCGGGCTCTTTCTCGAACTTGGAGAGAACTAGAATCTTCGGCTTGCTAAACCTTTGATCCTAGAGTGAGTAAAGAGTGACTAAGGGGTGTTTATCTTTCAAGGAGAGGGATTCTCAACACATGAGAAGGATTCTCCTTGAGCTAGAGGAAGAAGAAGATGAAGTGAGGAGAGAGAAGCTAAATGATAGAATGAGCTATCTTTTTCTTTCTTGCAACCATATCACAAAAGAAAAAGATTTATCAAATTAATAATAATAATGAAAATGAAATATTTGATGGAAGGTTTAGGAATGACCATTATCATTTCATGCATTAAATGAAATTTGCTAGAATCAAAGAGCATCTTTGCAAAGTAATGATGATGGTCAAACATTCAACTATGGTCAACTAGTCAACCATGGTCAACAAGTCAACATAAAAACCAACCATGACACAATTTCATTTTATTAATATTATTAATTGATATAACATAAATCCATTAGGGTTTGGAAAAAGACAACTGTCAACTGTGCATACGCACCCGTTTCGAAACCCTAATGAAAGTCCTCTTCCTCCTCCTCAAAAAACTGTGCATACACACCTGCATTCTTGTTCCGAGGAACATGAATACTGAGAGATAAAAGCAACCCCAAAACATATACCAGTATCTGACTCAAACCAGAGCCAGCCAGTAATATCCGTCCGGACTCCAAACGTGCACAAGTGCGCGGATGAGAACGAACCCTGTCGCAAAACCATGCGACCTCTACTCTGTTTTGCCTAGAGGCGAATACCCTCTGTGTGGGACTCTAAAGACTCGACACTACGCTGGCAGTGGGTTTAACCACAGACCGCAAGCGGCACTAGCTGTGCGTAACGGTCCCCAGGTAGATGCCGACAAGAAGGCTGACGAGGTGAACCCCATCTGAACTCCTACTGAGTCTGAATGTGACAGTCTCCGTACAGTCCGGTCTGTTCGTCTGATACATCGCATGGCGGGCCTAGGGGGCGGTAAACGTCAGTCCCCTAATAGCGGTACAAGTCGTGTCGGAGTGAAGCCCAAAACACCCTGAGATAACACTGGAAGCCTACCAGTATATCTCGCTTGCCCTGGCCAGGGACTACTCGTGTAATGGCTCTCCTTGACACAGCGCGATGTCAACCCCCAATACCGGCAGAGACGAATCCTGTCTAACCGTCACTGCCTCCAAGTGCTTCGGGACTGTACCCAACTACTACCCGTTTGCACGACTCCTTTGAGCCGTGGTAGGGTAGTAATCAAAGTACAGTGGGAACACACTCGAGGCAAAGTGACAGTGTCAAGTCAGCGGACTAAGCTGTACTCATGTCACCTGGGAACTGATAACTGACGATAGGTATAATACCAACCTGTCAGTTCCCGACGGGTCCTGTCCAGTGTACTCGTAACCCAACGAGCACCCGTATACTATCTCCAGTACGACGTACTGATGGCTGTAGGACAGACCATCTCCCACACTGGGATGAGAAGCGCATACGCTAGTCTACTCCGGAGTATCGATGCCCTGTCTCGATAGTCCTGCGACTAGGGACCTGTATAAGGATGTGCTTATAGATTACCCAGCCCCCACTAGTGTGACTGCCATCACAACGCTGGTAATCAAGCAAAGATCCTAAGGGCTTCACTAATGCGTATAAGTGATATACTAAAATAAGCACAAGTACACATTGAAGTAGAAACAAAACCAAGTAGCATACTACTATAATGAGCAAGATTGTTTATACAAGGTGAATATCCCAAGCTTCCATTAAGTAATATACAAACTAGTATGATACAGTAATGGCCTCCAGGGCATATACACTAACAATCTCCCACTTGCACTAAGGCCATGTACTGGCGTATCGAAGACCTATCATCTCGATCAGCCGCTCGAACTGAGTCTGGGGTAAGGCCTTGGTGAATGGATCTGCAGTGTTTTCTTCTGAAGCAACCCTCCGAACCTCGATCTCCTTGCGATCCACGATCTCCCTGATCAGGTGATACCGCCTCAAGATGTGCCTGGATCTCTGATGGGACCTGGGTTCCTTCGCTAAAGCTATAGCCCCGTTGTTGTCGCAATACAGAGGTATTGGGTCAACAATGGACGGAACCACCTGAAGTTCTTTCAAGAACTTCCTCATCCAGACAGCTTCTTTTGCGGCATCAGATGCAGCGATATATTCCGCTTCCATAGTCGAGTCTGCAACGGTTTCCTGTTTGGAGCTCTTCCAACACACCGCCCCTCCATTGAGGGTAAAGACGAAACCCGACATGGACTTGGAATCATCCTTGTCACTCTGGAAGCTGGAGTCAGCAAAGGCCTCGATCTGGAGGTCTTTTCCGCCATACACCAAGAACATCTCCTTAGTCCTTCTCAAGTACTTGAGAATGTTCTTTACCGCTATCCAGTGTTTCTCCCCAGGGTTTGACTGATACCGGCTTACTACATTCAGTGCATAAGCTACATCCGGTCTGGTACACAACATCGCATACATTATAGAGCCTACCGCAGAAGCGTAGGGTATAATAGACATGCGATCCCTCTCCAAATCAGTCTTGGGAGACATCTCTTTAGAGAGGGTGATCCCGTGACAAGCCGGTAGGTTACCGCGCTTGGAATCTTCCATACCGAATCTTTTCACTATGGTGTCGATGTACCTGGACTGAGAAAGTCCTAATATCCTCTTGGATCTATCACGATGGATCCGGATCCCCAGGATGTATGAGGCATCACCCAGGTCTTTCATGGAGAACCTGTGCGATAAGAACCCCTTGATAGATTGTAGCATAGGAATGTCATTTCCTATTAAGAGAATGTCATCCACGTATAAAATGAGGAATACTACAGTTCTCGCTACAAATCTACTATAGATGCATGGTTCATCTGGATTTTTGATAAAGCCAAATTCCTTGACTGTCTCATCAAAACAGATGTTCCAACTCCGCGATACCTGCTTTAGTCCATAGATGGACTTAAGCAACTTGCACACCTTTCCGCTGCTCCCACTCTGAATGAAACCCTCTGGCTGGTCCATATAGACACATTCCTCTAAATTTCCATTTAGAAAAGCGGTTTTTACGTCCATTTGCCAAATCTCATAATCGTGGAAGGCAGCAATGGAAAGAAGGATCCGAATGGATTTCAGCATAGCCACTGGAGAAAAGGTTTCGTCATAGTCCAAGCCAGGTCTTTGACGAAAACCCTTTGCTACAAGTCTAGCTTTATAGGTCTCAACCTGTCCATCTACACCAATCTTCCTTTTGAAGATCCACTTGCATCCTACGGGTTTTACCCCGTCTGGAGCAATGTCCAACGTCCATACTTTGTTGGTGTACATGGACTCCATTTCGGACCGCATTGCATCCAGCCATTTTACCGAGTCAACGCTCTGAACGGCCTGCTGGAAGCTAGTAGGCTCATCATAATCTATGATGCAATCCTCTCTATCCCCGTCTATGAGAAAACCGTAGTATCTTTCGGGCGGATGAGACTGCCTACTACTTCTGCGGAGCGGCATAGGAATGTCCTGTTCTTTTGAACCTACTGGCTCTTCCAAGCTTTCAGTAATAGCTTGTGGTTCTGGAATTTCTTCCAGTTCTATTGCGATCCCACTTATCTGGGTTTCTAAAAACTCAGTTTCCAAGAAGCGGGCATGTTGAGAAACAAGAACTTTTTGTTCCTCTGCGGAATAGAACAGATACCCCCTGAAGTTCTTTGGGTATCCCACAAACTTACAATGTACTGAACGTGCCTCGAGCTTGTCCGCATGCTGCTTTTTTACAAAAGCTGGACATCCCCATATCTTAAGATACTTAAGACAGGGTTTCTTCCCACTCCACATTTGATATGGGGTGGTAGGCACAGTCTTGGTTGGAGCCTTGTTCAAGAGATATGCAGCTGCTTCTAGTGCATAACCCCAGAAAGATCGCGGTAACTCAGCCTTACTCATCATGGAACGAACCATATCCAATAGGGTTCGATTCCTCCTTTCCGATACACCGTTATGTTGCGGAGTGTATGGAGGAGTACGCTGAGAGAGAATTCCATTCTCTTTTAAATAGTCCAGGAACTCGGCACTCAAGTACTCTCCACCTCGATCCGATCTTAGAATCTTGATACTTTTGCATGTTTGTTTTTCAACTTCATTCTTGTAATCCCGAAATTTCTCAAAGGCCTCGGATTTGTGCTTCATTAAGAAGACATGTCCATACCTAGAGAAATCATCTGTGAAAGTAATGAAGTATGAATAACCGCTTCGCGCATGTGTAGACATTGGACCACACACGTCACTGTGTATGAGTCCCAAGAGCTCGCTCGCTCTTTCTCCGTGTCCAGTGAACGGAGTCTTTGTCATCTTTCCCATGAGACAAGATTCACAAGTGGCATAAGACTGATACTCGAACGGATCTAAGTATCCTTCTTTATGTAACTTAGTCAACCGTGTCTCATTGATGTGACCCAGTCTACAATGCCATAAGAAAGCCTGATTTATATCTGGAGACTTTCTTTTGTGTGTATTCTGGACATTGAAAATCTGTGGTTGGTTTAATACGTATATACCATTGCTTAATGTACCTGACCCAATCAGAACTTGATTAAGGTGAATGTTTACAACATTACTTACAAACGCAAATTCATAACCTTCTTTAGAAACCAAAGATACAGAAATGATATTACAAGTTGCGTTGGGTACAAAAAAGCAATTACGCAAAACCAAAACATGCCCATCTGACATTCCCAAGTGATAGTCCCCCATGGCTTTAGCATCCATGCTAGCTCCGTTTGCAACTCTGAGGGTCATGTCACCTGCCTTCAAAACCCTACGGTTTCTCAACGCCTGCAAAGAATTACAGATATGAGATCCTGATCCGGTATCCAATACCCAGGAAGTAGAGTTTATTGAAAGACAGTTTTCAATAACATACACACCTGAAGCTGAAGCCGCAACCTGCTTCAGTTCCTGTGTCCTGGCTTTCCAAGCCCTGCAATCTTTCTTCCAGTGTCCACTCTTATGACAATAGAAGCATTCCTCTTTACCTATAAGCTTCCCCGCTATCATTGTTGCCTTTGCCTTTCCCTTCGTATCCACTTTACTAACACCGCCCCTTGGTTTGGCGGGGGCTTTCCTTTTCTTTCCCTTGGCTTTCGCCTTGGACCTAGAAGAAGAAGATCCTCCTACAAACAAAGTGGATGTTTCCCTACTTTTCTGTAGGGTGCCCTCTGCGCTCCTCAGCATGTTGAGGAGTTCTGAAAGTTCAACCTCTTTTTCTTGTAAGTTGAAGTTCAATATAAACTGGGCATAAGTGGAAGGAAGGGACTGAAGAATCAAGTCCGTATAGAGCTCATTCTCCAACGTGGTCCCAAGTTCAGCGAGCTCCTCAATGTAGCCAATCATCTTAAGCACGTGTTCCGCTACCGATGATCCGACGGCCAATCTTGCCGAAAACAACTTCTTCGACACTTCGTATCTTGCGATACGAGATTGCTCCCCATACAGTTCTTTTGTATGGAGAAATATGGATTCAAGGTCCATATTCTCGTGCCTCCTCTGATGTTCATTGTCCATCGAGGCAAGTACGAGGCACTTGGCCTTCGCGCTATCAATCTCCCAGGTCTTACGGATTTCCTTATCCGCGACGCTGGAGGTGGGACTTGGGACGGGGGGGGGGAGCTTTGGTGGTAAGAAGATACCCCAGCTTGTCGTAAGTGATTGCCATTTTGACATTCCTGAGCCAATCTTTGTAGTTTGGCCCTGTCAGTATGTTTTTATCTAGAAGTAACTTAAGTCTAGTCATGTCGATTGGTCGCTGCAATTAGGAGAGAGAGAAGAAACACTTTAGCACGATGCTCTTGCAAGTTTAGAATGGTTTTTAGTTTTTCTAAACAGGATGGCTCCCACTGTCTCTCGAATCCCTCCTCAAACCATAAAGGAAGAACTAGTCGGGATCAATCCCACCGCACAATACTTGCTTAACCGTTCAGCCAGGCCAGTGTCGGTACTTCGAGGGAGGTTTTCCAACGCTTTCGCGAAGTTCCTTAATTAAATAACCTCTTTTCCCTGGGGGCGTAGCCCTGCTAACACCTTTCTAGGCATCTACTAGGTTTATAGCATTGATCGTTTAGTGAGAAATTTCCCGAGGAGTAGCATATACTCACAGTAGGATCGGGATCCAAATATCATTGCGTGACGAAACTAAAGGAATCCTACCAGAATCACCACACTCCAAATGGTATGCAAATCTAGCAAGTTTCAGTACTTATGAAACTCCCTATGTGGATTTTTGCCCCATGCTCTTATGACCTTGGCGTGAGGTCAAAATGTCATAAGTCACATGTCAAGTTCTTCCCATCATTATCCCGGTTGATTTGAACCCAGTCGTACCTACCCTTGACGTAGGCCAAAATGGTGATACGGTTGTCCCAAAACAACGCATTCTATCTATGCAACAGATAAATATCCGGTAGCTACCAATCACTATGCCTTGGCGTGAGGTCAAAATACATAGCTTGAATACTACCGTACATTTAACTGAAATGATGGAGGGCTACGAATGGTTTTGGCGAAACCGTGAACGTAGTGAACTTGATATAATCGATTGGAACGAGATAGCTTTTAAAAGGAGTGGCTCAAGTTCCGCATTTAAAAGTTGGTTTTGAAAAGAACCGAGTGGTTTTTCGAAAGTGTTCCAACGACTTTAGCTTGGTTTATTATCTTGCATTAGTTCTTTTAATGCGTGATATTCTTGCATTAGTTCTTTTAATGCGTCCCATCATTTAAATCCTACCATTGCAGAAAACAACCAAATTATGACGTACGCTTATGCCATTCGCATTCGCCACGGGGCCCCGTCATCACCCGTTAGGTTACTTAACTAACGACAGAGCGGGGGCTGGGTTAGCGCGGCTGTAAAACATAAGCAACGCCAAAATAGTTATAAATATAGCAATGATAGACATTACAGATCACAGATGAATACATTGGATATACTAGGAATCCACAATCCGTTCGAGCCTGCAACGAAAAGCGGATTACACGGCCGCGGTGAATAGCCAATACCCCACCCAAGACCCCTACGGGTGCGGCAAACTACCCGCCAAGTACTCGGCAGTTTGTGCACCCCTCCATGGGTCTATCCTAGGAGCAAAAAACAGTAAAAAGAATTATACAATGACGGCTACAACCCCGACCCGGTTGTGCGGCCAACAAATAATAATATTACATCAATTTACATGTTACAAATGAATGAAAGAAAAACAAAAGCTCATCTCACATCCACCCCGGCTATTCACCCGCGACAGTCCAACACATTCATATACACATTCCAATATCAAACACAGATCACAGAGATGTATAACCCCGACTAATCGACTTATAGCGATTAGCCGACGTTCAATACATACAAACATCACAGATATAACCATCATAGTCAAAGTGTAGTGAAGTTCGGAAAAAAAATACGGAATTATAGGCCCCCAAAAACAAATTTCTATTCTGGAAAATCTGGGCACATATAATATATCTTAAAAATCCTAAAACCAACACAGAGATACACTGCACCAAAATCGAGGCAGAGAGGAGACAAGACGGCCGCGGATCCGCGGCGACATAGCTTGCTGTAGCCGCGGAAACGCGGTCGTTTGGTCAGATCTCTGGCTCGTTTTTGGTGGTTATCTTTAAAAAACCCTGAGATAATTTTTGGTATATAACAAATTTTGTTTTGACCAGAAAATTTTTTAACAGAAACTAGGGTTTGTGAAAAGTTTGGTTTTTGGATTTTTCCGGTTCCGAACTTCGTTACACTTCACTACCTAGCTAGTTTAAGTTTAGTTAGGCTCTTATACCACTGTAAGTCCACGTTGCGACCCCCGGTTCTTACGGGGAGGCGGAAACGGTATAAAAATCAAATTTTTAGCGCATGGGGCAACATGGACTAACAAAGTCGGGATCTTTTCTAAACTAAACTAGCAAACAAGCTAAAGAGAGTTAGCTACTCGGAAAGATGGTTATACCTAACTTGAACTCCTTCGTCTTCAAACTTTTGTAGAGGTTGATGGTTCTTCCTCGTTACCTTCTTCCGTCAAAGATGGATCCACCTGAGGGTTCAACCTTCGGGCTCTTTCTCGAACTTGGAGAGAACTAGAATCTTCGGCTTGCTAAACCTTTGATCCTAGAGTGAGTAAAGAGTGACTAAGGGGTGTTTATCTTTCAAGGAGAGGGATTCTCAACACATGAGAAGGATTCTCCTTGAGCTAGAGGAAGAAGAAGATGAAGTGAAGAGAGAGAAGTTAAATGATAGAATGAGCTATCTTTTTCTTTCTTGCAACCATATCACAAAAGAAAAAGATTTATCAAATTAATAATAATAATGAAAATGAAATAGTTGATGGAAGGTTTAGGAATGACCATTATCATTTCATGCATTAAATGAAATTTGCTAGAATCAAAGAGCATCTTTGCAAAGTAATGATGATGGTCAAACATTCAACTATGGTCAACTAGTCAACCATGGTCAACAAGTCAACATAAAAACCAACCATGACACAATTTCATTTTATTAATATTATTAATTGATATAACATAAATCCATTAGAGTTTGGAAAAAGACAACTGTCAACTGTGCATACGCACCCGTTCCGAAACCCTAATGAAAGTCCTCTTCCTCCTCCTCAAAAAACTGTGCATACACACCTGCATTCTTGTTCCGAGGAACATGAATACTGAGAGAGAAAAGCAACCCCAAAACATATACCAGTATCTGACTCAAACCAGAGCCAGCCAGTAATATCCGTCCGGACTCCAAACGTGCACAAGTGCGCGGATGAGAACGAACCCTGTCGCAAAACCATGCGACCTCTACTCTGTTTTGCCCAGAGGCGAATACCCTCTGTGTGGGACTCTAAAGACTCGACACTACGCTGGCAGTGGGTTTAACCACAGACCGCAAGCGGCACTAGCTGTGCGTAACGGTCCCCAGGTAGATGCCGACAAGAAGGCTGACGAGGTGAACCCCATCTGAACTCCTACTGAGTCTGAATGTGACAGTCTCCGTACAGTCCGGTCTATTCGTCTGATACATCGCATGGCGGGCCTAGGGGGCGGTAAACGTCAGTCCCCTAATAGCGGTACAAGTCGTGTCGGAGTGAAGCCCAAAACACCCTGAGATAACACTGGAAGCCTACCAGTATATCTCGCTTGCCCTGGCCAGGGACTACTCGTGTAATGGCTCTCCTAGACACAGCGCGATGTCAACCCCCAATACCGGGAGAGACGAATCCTGTCTAACCGTCACTGCCTCCAAGTGCTTCGGGACTGTACCCAACTACTACCCGTTTGCACGACTCCTTTGAGCCGTGGTAGGGTAGTAATCAAAGTACAGTGGGAACACACTCGAGGCGAAGTGACAGTGTCAAGTCAGCGGACTAAGCTGTACTCATGTCACCTGGGAACTGATAACTGACGATAGGTATAATACCAACCTGTCAGTTCCCGACGGGTCCTGTCCAGTGTACTCGTAACCCAACGAGCACCCGTATACTATCTCCAGTACGACGTACTGATGGCTGTGGGACAGACCATCTCCCACACTGGGATGAGAAGCGCATACGCTAGTCTACTCCGGAGTATCGATGCCCTGTCTCGATAGTCCTGCGACTAGGGACCTGTATAAGGATGTGCTTATAGATTACCCAGCCCCCACTAGTGTGACTGCCATCACAACGCTGGTAATCAAGCAAAGATCCTAAGGGCTCCACTAATGCGTATAAGTGATATACTAAAATAAGCACAAGTACACATTGAAGTAGAAACAAACCAAGTAGCATACTACTATAATGAGCAAGATTGTTTATACAAGGTGAATATCCCAAGCTTCCATTAAGTAATATACAAACTAGTATGATACAGTAATGGCCTCTAGGGCATATACACTAACACGATTCACCTTGTACTTGATTGAATTAATAAATAAAGATACACATTTTCTCTTTGCAATGTCTTGTATCATTTCTTTGCTTTCTCCCTTCTCTTATTATCAGCATGCTGTCTTGATAAACATGGTTGCCAGATAATAGAGTAAGCATCTGGGTTTCTTCAAGAGATAGCGATGGCTTAGGCCGCAGGTTCAGATCTGCTGCCTAAGACTTTTCAACTCTATGAGCCGTGAGGGTCTCATAGAGACTTTTCTCCCTACGGATCGAGAGGATCTCGTAGGTGGATTTTCTCCTTAGGAATCGTGAGGATTCCTAAGTGCGTTTTCTCTTATAATTCGTAAGGTTCTTATAAGAGAATTTTCCCTCTTACGAGTCGAGAGGACTCGTAAGCGGTTGTTTCCCTCCTTGTCGAGATTTGACTTTGGAGAGCGAGACCCGTGAATAGTATACAAGAGACCATTTTAGGCCGACTTGCAGGGTCCCAGTGCTTAGGAAACATGTTTTTTTTTAATCCCTGCTGCCTAAGGCTTTATCTTGCAAGTTGAGACGAATCAGAAAGTCCTCGCGAAGACACTAGTTTCCTCATGAGTCGAGACGAATCGAGCAGCTCTCATCAAGGACACTTATTTCTCTGAGTTGAAGTATTTTGCTGAGGACACTGGTTTCCTCGCGGTTGAAACGAATCGAAGTGCTCCCGCAAAGACACTGGTTTCTCTGCGGGTCAACGCGGATCAGGAAGCTCTCATCAAGGACGCTAGTTTCCCTGAGTTGAGGGGGTTGCCAAGGACACTGATTTCACTGGAGTTGAAACGAATCGATGTATTCCTGCAAAGACGCTAGTTTCTCTGCAGGTCGACACGAATCGAGGGGTTCTCATCAAGGACACTGGTTTCCTTGAGTCGAAGTATTTTGCCGAGGACACTGGTTTCCTCGGGGTTGAAACGAGTCGAGGTGTTCCTGCAAAGACGCTAGTTTCTCCGCGGGTCGACGCGAATCAGGGGGCTCTCATCAAGGACGCTAGTTTCCCTGAATTGAGGTATTTGCCAAGGACACTGATTTCCCTGGGGTTGAAATGAGTCGAGGTGTTCCTGCAAAGACGCTAGTTTCTCTGCGGGTCGACGCGAATCATGATGTTCTCGTCAAGAACACTGGTTTCCCTGAGTTGAAGTATTTTGCCGAAGACACTGGTTTCTTCGGGGTTGAAACGAGTCGGAATATTCCTGCGGAGACACTGGTTTCTCTGCGGGCCGACGCGAATCAGGGGGCTCTCATCAAGGACGCTAGTTTCCCTGAATTGAGGTATTTGCCAAGGACACTGATTTCCCTGGGGTTGAAACGAATCGGGGTATTCCTGCAAAGACGCCAGTTTCTCTGCGGGCCGACGCGAATCAAGATGTTCTCGTCAAGGACACTGGTTTCCCTGAGTCAAAGTATTTTGCCGAGGACACTGGTTTCCTCGAGGTTGAAACGAATCGAAGTGCTCCTGCAAAGACGCTGGTTTCTCTGCGGGTCGACGTGAATCAAGAAAATGTGTCTTTCGGGTTTTATATGAGTTACTGTCAAGACCGTGAAGCTAGGAATTTGGTCTTCGCTTCGTTTGCTGGCACTGCGTCTGCTGTATCGAGACGAATGTTGCGGTTGTCTCTAGGTTGTTAGTGGACCGTTGAGATTTGGCTTCGCTTCCTGGCGGAGCCTGTTGGGAAGGTATGGTTCCCTCCTTGTTTGTGCCCTTGGATTGTATGCAGGGATCGAAGTGATCTCATCTGTAGGGCAAAATTTCCATCATATTTTTTTTATTATTGTTTTATTTCCGCGATGCTCTATCATTTCAGCTTTTATATCGCGAAGGTCGCTATTGTCCAATCATTTCGGCTATTTTTCGCGGTGCCCAATCATTTCGGCTGTTTATTTTATTTTTACTCGCTGCTTTTTATTGCGAGTTGCCCAATCATTTCGGCTATTTTGTGTACATACGTTTTTACTTGCTGCTTTTTATTGCAAGTTGCCCCATCATTTCGGCTATTTCGTATGCATGTGCGGCTTGCTGGCTTTTCGCCATAAGCCTGGAGTTAGACACCGATTTCGGCATCAGCACCACTACAACTGGGATATTGCCAGGAGCGAATCATCGTTTGCCTCTGTCGATGTCGAACAAAGGTGGCTTAGTAAACAGGGTTAAGGTCCTGTCGACTAAGGCTTTTGACTTCATGAGCCGTAAGGGTCTCATAAAGGTATTTCTCCCTACAAGTCGTGAGGATCTTGTAGGTGTGTTTTCTCCTTAGGAATCGTGATGACTCCTAAGTGCGTGTCCCTTTGTAAGTCGTAAGGATCTTACAAAAGGGTTTTCTCCTTGTAAGTCGAGAGGACTTACAAGGGTTGTTCATCATGCGAACATATCCCTAGTCACGGGTGGGACTTCGTTAGGGAAATATTTATTCGCGCCCGTGGATTGTATACAAGGGTCAGTATTGAACCACTTGTAGGGCAATATCGAAGGTTGTGGGGGTTGCATAAGCACAAGTTTAGGTCTCTGTAACTTAAAACTTTCAAATCTTATGAGCCGTGAGGGTCCCATAAGAGAGTTCTCCTTACGAGTCGTGAGGATCTCGCAAGTGTATTTTCTCTTTAGGAATCGTGAGGATACCTAAGTGTGTTGCTCCCTTGTGAGTCGTAAGGATCTCACGCGGTTGGTTTCTCCTTACAAGGTCGAGAGGATCCTGTAAGTGTCCTTTAACGAGGTTGCGCCCTTTCGGGTTTTCACAAACACTCGCCGGTAGTCCTGCTGTTTTTACTCATGGAGCCCTTTCGGGTTTCATCCGTACCCATTTTGCTTATGGACATACCGTTTTTTTTATTCTTTTTATTTTTTTTTACGATGTCGCGCCCTTTCGGGTTTTCACGAACACTCGCCGGTAGCTCTGCTGTTTTTACTCACGGAGCCCTTTCGGGTTTTCATCCGTGTCCATTTTGCTTATGGACATACCGTTTTTTTTATTTTTATTATTTTTTTGTTTGTTTTTGTTTTTTTATCGGCTTTGTGATGTTTCAATTCATCGTAGTCTATCGACATCTCGGTCAACAACTAGTTTTAAGACGAGTGGTCCGTCATTAGTTTAAGGACGTTTCGGTCCGTCATTAGTTTAAGGACGTTTCGGTCCGCTGAGAAGAAGGCCGGCTACTACTTATAGAGTTTGGGCTTAGGAAGATAGCGAGCGGACATAGTCGTCGTCATCTATCATTGACCTAAGCTGTGGCTCATTAAGCGTAATATTTCTTTAGGAAGCGACCGTTTATTGGTCTGAAAGGTCTTTCACCGTGCATATCCATGAGTAGATAGGCTCCACCCTGGTAGAACTTGTCTATTATGTATGGGCCTTCATAGTTCGGCTCGAATTTTCCCTGCTTGGCGAGATTGGGGATCATAGGCCTTTTGACCACTTGCACGAGTTCGCCTTGGCGGAATGTCCTCGGTCGGGTCAATCTTTCATATGAGCGCGTCATCTTTGCTTTATAAGCTTCTAGATTTTGTTGCGCTATGAGCCGGGTTTCATCAAGGGCATCAAGCTCCTCAAGCCGAAGGTGAGCATTTTCTTCTCCAGTCAGCTCGTAGTGGACTGCCACTCGCAGAGAGGGTAACTCTATCTCGAGGGGGAGTACTGCTTCTGTACCGAATACAACGCGTACGGCGTTGTGTTCGTGGCCGTCTTGAACGTAGTTCGATACGCCCACAGAGCCTCTTGCAGTCTCTCATGCCAGTCCTTCTTATTTCGGGACACCGTCTTCTTCACAATCTTCATCAAGCTTTTGTTGAAAGCCTCAGCCAGACCGTTAGCTCGCGGACGGGAGGGGACCGACCTTCTTGCACTTAGCGATTAACTGGCTTACACTCGATGGGCGATCGACATCTAAGAGACCGGTCATCGACCTACGGCTTGACTCTTGAGACGAGGAAAACACTAACAAGCTCACGTTAACGAGCACAAGAAAACGTCGCCACGAAGAAAAATCAAAAACAACTTTATTCACGATCTGAAAGTCTTTACAAGGTACTATGGGATCCTCAGCCTTCCAAAAATTGCCCGAAGGCTTACAAAATTCAAAAAGAAAAAGAAGAAGGCAGGAAGGCTCAGGCCTTGGGACCGGGGAAGATCTCGACCTGCTCTGCGCCGGCGTCGGGAGCCGGGGTGACGGCTTTAGGGTCGGTGCTCCAACCAGGAGCCTTGGCGCCGGGATCCGAGGTGACTGATTTTGGGTCAGCACTCCCACCAGGAGCCTTATCTCCAGCACTCCCACTTGCATCCTCTCCCCCGGCGGCACCCCCGGCGGTCTCCCCCTGCGGCTCATCCTCGGAGAGGGGATACTGGAGTCGAATCTCGCCATCAGCAAACCCCGGCATCAACGCCTTGACAGCGTCGAGGGCCTGGTGCCAAATGATGGCCGAGGCGTCAGCAAGGTCGGCGTAAAACTGGTCCGACGTCTTGTACCTCTCCACCGAATTCATAGCCCGGAGGTCGACGAGCTTCACCGCTTCCTTCACCGCCTCGGTTTCCCTCTTGCAGGCATCCCGCGACTTCTTCATTATGGCATTAAGCACCTTAGCCTTCTCCAATTTAGTCTGGACGACCTTGTTGGATTCACTCAGAAGTCGAATGGACTCCTTGCATTTGGAGTTCGTCACCTCCTCGGTGACCACCCGGGTCTCGAGGGCGGCTATCTTCTCCTTCGCCTGCTGCAGCTCCAGGCATAGGTCCTCCTCCCGTGAGGACGACTCGCCCGCCTTCCGCATCACCGGGGCAATCTCCTCGTGCTCCATGTTGGTGATGAGGGCGTAGTGCTGGAGGACCTGAGGAAAGTAAAGGAAAGGGTTAAAAAGCGTCCGATCCGAGGAAAAAAAGCTTGACGAAAACTTCAACAGAAAGCAGATACTGACCTGTACGGCCTCCTGAGCGATGGCGGCAACTTGGGTCTTCAGGGTCCCCCGGATAATTCTTCCCCTGGCTGATCGTTCCAACTCCGAAAGCAGGCTATCGGCAACAGAAAGCCCCGAGGGCACCTTGAAACAGACATCCCCTCCTGCACGAGGATTGAGGAGGCCGGAGATCAGGATACTGTCCTCTTGTACCTCTTGAGGGGGACCTGGGGGGTCGGCCTCATCCCCCACCTCCCTCGCCCGGGGCTTCGGTCCCCGAGCATGCTTATGGCTCTCCCCGCAGCTGGTTTCCGAAGCTCGGGCCGTGGAGGAGGGCTTAGCCGGTGCGGATACCTTCGGGGCCAAGCTCAAACCGGGGCGGGATGAGCTAGCACCCCCGGTCTTCCTCCCCTTCTTCGCGGCTATGGCAGCCAGGAATTTGGATCGATCCATTTGCTATGCAAAAAGGAAAATACACAAAGGGAGTTAGTGACGCTGAAAAGGGCAAAAGAAAAATATTCAAGTCTAGACGGATCGTCCAAGCTCCTAACTTACCCACGAATCGAGCGGGGCTGAGCCCGGCCCAGCTAAGGGCCTGCTCGGAAAGAAAAACGTCGGCCCGTTGGATCGACTCCCAAATGGACATCGCCCTCGCCTCGGAAGAGGACGACCGCTTCACCTGCGGGTAGTCGGCCCTGTGCCACTGTGCAGGCACAGGCCAATCCTCGTCCTCGGGTGGCCCAAGGAATACGAACTTCTCATTCCATTCGTCAATGGAAGAAGGAACTACTACTACCCCTGTAGGGTGTTTTTCGTCACCCCATTGAGATGGGAATACGCGCACGCTTGTCAGGCGTACTACAGATTCCCCCTGCCTAGGGTAGGCGGGGGTTTAATGATTGTGAGGATCCGAATCTCCGGCAGTCGCGGACTAAGCTGCCGTTAATTACCCATCGCCTTTGGAGCGAGAGAACCTCTGATTGACGGGTTAAACTGGTCATGCGAACTCAATGTGCAGCGTGCGTGTGTTGTGTTTTGAAAGGTGGGTATGGATATATCGGGAGCCACACAGAGTTTTTACGGGGATCCCGCTACCCGGATAGCGGGCTGGGGGTCAAAGGGGCTAGCAGCCCCCTTGCGGGGTGCGGGGCAGCGCCCGGCCCAAAATTTTTTTTAGGAGGGACAGTGGTGTAGAGTATGTGTGTGTGTGTGTGTGTGTGTGTATAAAAGAAAGGGAAAGGGCATCCAAAGGATGCGTGGGAAAAAGCGCCAGCGCTCTACGTGGGCGCTCGGGCGCTAGCGCTCTGGATGCTAGCGCTCTGAGCGCAAGAGCGCTAGCGCAAGACGTGTCAACACGTGGACGCTCGGGCGCTAGCGCTCTGAGCGGAAGAGCGCTAGCGCTCCACGTGTCAGCACATGGGCGCTCGGGTGCTTGCGCTTTGGGCGCTAGCGCTCTGGGCGTAAGAGCGCTAGCGCTCCACGTGTCAGCACGTGGGCGCTTGTGCGCTAAAAGGGACTTGGTCCCTGCAATGGGAGTTGTACTCCCAGAAAGGAGCACTTATTATTTTGTATGTATGTATGTATATATATATATATATATATATGAGGAGTTAAACTCCTAGGATGTTTTGAAGCTGATGATAAGTTTCTCCCCTTGAGCCCTAGTTCTTCCCCAAAGTGGGGTTTCTGGAGATGGGTCTCCTTCTTCTTCCTTTGTTGGCTGGATCTTGAAGATCAAGAAATATGAGATTTTAAAAATATCTTCTTTTTGAGATCTGATAGCAGATCTGAGTTCCCCTTTGTGGGTTTTATGGTGAAAAACTATCTAGTTTTGGAAAAGAAAGAGTAAAACTCTTGATTTAATTCAAAAAGAAAGAAGAAGGTTTGAAACCTTCAGAAAGGGGGAAGAGGCACAAACCTTAGGTTTTTTTTTTGGGGAAATGAAAAGTGTTACTTTATTCATCATCATGTTGCCTTATATAGGCTTACATATTTACATATAGCCCCTTGGGCTTTGCAAAATGGCATTTTGCCCATCCCATGTCTCATGTGCTATTTCTTTTTGCACATAAGCCACGGGCTTACAAAAATTTGGCTTTATGCCCATTTTGTTTACATTCATGCATAAAAAATTACATAAAAATCATTTATTACATGATTTCATTTTGGCATGGGGGAGGGCCGGCCGTTTCATGTTCGGACTCGACCTGGGCATGGGCCCACTTGGCTTGGGGTTGACTTTGACTTTGACTTGGTCAACCGGGGTGCAATTTTCGACTTCAACACCCCTGACCCGGCTGCCCCTCCGTTGCGTTTTTTGAAGGAAATGTACACCCAGATCGGCTCATCCTTACGGGTGTCGGCATGATTTTTATAATAAAGGAAGGAAGTGAGAAGGGTCAGCTTGAAAGGGATTTCTTCAAGTCTCAACCGGACCAGGAACTGGAGAAGAATTCTCCATAGGTTCGACACTAGTTGGCCCGGGGCAAGTTGGAAGCAACGTAATACCTTGCATACTTCGGGGGGGAAAGGGCAGATGCATTCCATCCCAGAATGCATCCAAGTACAAGGCAATCTCCTTGCCCTGCACCTGATCCGCCCGTTCTTCCTCCCTAGCCAAACGAAGCGAATAGCTAGGGGGAATGTGGAAACGAGCCCGGATCGCGGTGAGCTTGTCCACATTCCTTAGGAGGGAGGGTGCATCGCGAGCGTTCTCGATGCGTGCTTTAGGGACCCTTACCGTCGCCTGACGACGAGCGGCGCGGGTAGCCCTAACTCTATGAGGGGAATCCGACTCGGATGGGGCAGAGGAGAAAGCAGAAAAAGACACCCTGGACTCGGCTCCAACAATTGGGACCTCATCGCCCGACAATTTCCACAGACTCCTCCGAGGAAGACATCTAACCTGATTCAAAGATGGGGTCCTCCGAGGAAAGAGCGCGAGAAATTCGATCTAAAAGATGGGGCGCTGTTCAGTCGATAAAACTGCACATTTGTAGTACATTTTTCCTACCATTTTTATATTAAAAAAGGACTATATTATAATATATTATACATATGAGGGTTTATGTGTAAAAACATTATTTTCCATGTGTTAATATATGTTAATTATCATTTGGTAGGAAAATGTATGCAAATAATATTATTGATCTAATCCTAGTAGAACAAAGTCTACTAAAATCTTATTTGAGTTGTTGTGCAGAATATTTCCAAGTTGTTATGAAGGATTTAACAAACAAATCAATTTGTTGAAGAAAACTTGCCAAATTAAGAAGCAAAACTTGGAGACCAAGTCTGGAAGCAACCGAGAGAAGATTTCTGAATTCTAAAGATTCCTAGGATTGCCACATGTCACCAGATGAAAGCCCAAGAAAAAGAATCAAATGATCCCTACCCTTGAGCGCGGATCCGCGGCCAAACCCACCATTGGGCCGCGGATCCGCCGCAATTTAAGGGAGATAGAGTGCAAGATTTTGGGAGATTGATAACTGATGAATTTTACCAACTTTTCAACAATAATATTCTGGGTTTGCACTATAAAAAGGCACCGAGAGCCTCTTGGAAAAGCCATCAAGTCGACGAGATCACGAAGTCCAAGACGGCTCACGCATCCAGGCTGATCATCAACGATTCATCTACCTCCTTAGAAGAGATCGAGAAGCAAACTAGGTTTTTGTAATCATTTTCTAAGGAATCAAAGTGTATTTGATATTGTTGATTAATAAAGGTAGCTTTCTTCTTCTTATTCTATTTCTTCGTAGTTTAATTATGCATTTTCTCTCCATCTCTTTTTCTCCCAACATGCGCGAGTAATTCTCCGCTTGTTAGGGTTCGTAGGATTAGGGTAGGCTAATGGACGATGAAAATAATTAAACCCTTTTTAAGTCCTATAAAGTTTAGGAACTTTATCAAAATAATCATTAACATCCTAATCGGGCGCGCTAGCAATTCCTTGCTAGTTCCGACCGCGATTAGAGATTAGATTAATGATTGTTTTGGTAAAGGCTAGATATGAACGGAGTTCCGTGTCGAGATAAGGGTTACGAGTGGGATTCCTTTTCCCTCCAGAAACCCTAATCTACACGCATCACCGTCGTTCTAGTTCTAAATCTATTAATGGATAAAAATGGTAACTTTTAATTAATCTTCCATAACTACTAAATCCTAACGAACCCTACAAGCCCTATTATTATATTATTTAAATCTCTAAAACAATCTAGATCTATATTTTACATTAAAGTAGATCTAGAAACTTTTCACAAAATTCTTTATTCCTCCTCTCTTTCTCAACACATCTAAGGTAAAAGTAAAAGGTTCCACGTTTCCCTGAGGACGACCCGTACTCACCTCGGTCTAGCTACGCGCGACACCGTTCTGATTGCGGTTAAACTACAAACACACTCTTTCGAGACCATCAAATGGCGCCGTTGCCGGGGATACGTGCGTAATTTTTTATTTTTACTTTTTGTGTTGGATTCTTAGACGAGTCATATCATTATTAACATAAAACTGCAAATTGCATATTTAACGATTTGTGTGTGAATTTTGCGAGGGAATCTGGAGTCGCGGACTTGAGGAAGCAGGAGATCTAGGGTTTCGAACTTCTCTGGTATATTTCTTAACTCCTTCTCTCTCCTCTAAATCCAATAAAATCTATTTTCTGCAGGATTCTTTGCAAAATCGCGTCGCAAAAAAAAAATCTTTTTGCAATAGTTTTGTGATTGGTTTTGTTTTGCATATTTAATACGGACTTTAAGGGGCAAAGACCAAATCAAGATTAGGTGGGGATTTCATCACCCTTCCTAAGCCCCACAAATCACAAACTGAGCATATAGATCAACCCTTCATTAAATTAAAAAATATCTAGACCAGACTCTAAGGACTGTCGCGCTCAATAAGCACAGAGGAAGGTCGTGGGTAATCTATCGTTTATCCGCATTACTTTTGTAGTGCCTAGGCAAGTGTGACAAAGGCTAGTGGTTTTTAATTAGGCCCACGACGTGGTTCCTTCCCACTTACCTGGCACTTATCTGGCTACGAGGGTAGTACGGAGGCGGTAGAGGATTGATCCTGCGGCTTGTCCTTTGGAAGTCTAGGAGCGGTCTAGAGACTGACCTAGGTAACCTTAGTTCTAGGGTTGCTTGTGCATATTAGGGAGATTTGTCTTGAGTCCCACTTTTTCAAAACAAGCCAATTTTAAAATCACACACGCTGCCACTTGCACTAAACCCGCTTAGTGCATGCTCGGCTGGACACGGGATCCTAGTGCCCGTCTTGTCCGCGTTCCTGCTATCGACGCCGAAGTCGGTACTTCTTCATCTTCTTTTCCCCCACCACACACCACATCGACCGTGATGGACGGCACTCCATCTAATTATAACACCACGCTGCCACCGCCCGCAGGTGAGCAGAATCCACCGCGCATCTCTCTCCAAGAGAGATGCTATCCTATTCGTGGTCCTCTTCCTACTTGTCTATCTTTTCCACCACCTAACGGGGATAATTTCGAAATTAAACCCCACTACATCAATCTGCTGCCCAAATTTCACGGGCTTGAGTCGGAAGACGCGTACGTTTTCATTACCAAATTCGAAAACGTATGCGCAATGATGGGTACTTCACAATTGACCTTAGATGCTATGCGCTTACGTCTTCTCCCATTCACACTGTGCGACTTGGCAGAAAAATGGCTTTATAATACTGCCGCACACTCTATCGCTAATTGGGATGAATTCGTCGTAGCATTTCTTAAGAAGTTTTACCCAAATCATAAGACTGCACATGTTAGGAGCGAGATCAACCAGTTCACCCAGCTTCCCAATGAACCATTTTGGAAGTGTTTTGAACGTTTCAAAGATCTGCTTGTCCAATGCCCCCATCACGGAATACAAAGATGGGATTTATGTCGGATTATATATGAGGGCATTAATCCAGCGACAAAGCAGATGCTTGAAACAATGTGTCAATGCAATTTCATGTCTAAAGATGACGGTGAAGCATGGAAATATCTGGAAGACCTTGCTGAACACACGTTGCAGTGGGAAAGCGTAAGACCACCTTCAACTAAGGGAGGTATTCACCAGCTCGATATTTCTATCGCAGTGAAAGCCGAAATGGCAGCGATACAGAAGAAACTCGATGCTATTGAAAACAAGTTCTCAACATTCTCCCTAAATCAGGTCACGCTTCCTAAGACTGTCTGTGGTTGCTGTTCGGATCCTTCACACTTAACGGAAGAATGTCCTATGAATGCATCGTTTCAAGCTAATGCTGCTTTTCAGCAGCGACCTAGAAACGACCCTTATTCTTCCACATACAATCAAGGATGGAGGAATCATCCTAACTTTGTTTGGAATCAAAACCAACAAAGCAATTATCAAAGACCTCCTCCACAGCAACCACAACCACAGAATCAGCCCCCCTTTCAGTCACAAAATTTCCAAAATCCGGCCAACATTTCTACACCACAAGTGGCCGGTACTGACAACTCACTTGCACAAACTTTGGATATGTTCATGAAACAATCCATGCAAAATTCGGCTGAGATAAGGTCTTCTATTGATACCCTAACGAAAAACTCCTCCTCCCATGGTGAGAGTATTAAATCAATAGAAAACCAAATCGCACAGTTAAACGCCGCAATGAGTGCGAGAGAGAAAGGGAAACTCCCATCTCAACCCCTACCGAATCCTGGCCATTCACAAAGTCATAATGTGAATGCCATTACTACGTTGAGATCGGGGAGAGTGCTGAATAACCAAGTGGGTGAGCAATTTGATGATAGTGACACATTTGATACCCCTTCTTCTTCTTCTTCTTCCCCTAATTCGTCTAGTCTTCCACCTTCATCCGAGCCTATTCTCCGTTTTCCCCAAGGCTCGAACATTTCGCCAAATCTATCTAAGTCGATTCCCACTCCAATTTTGGGATCGAATCCATCCCCACAGTCTTCTCCACAAACGTTGAACCCAAAACTTATTGATCAAGCACCTTATCCAAACAGGTTAAGGGGCAACAGACCAAGTCCACAAATGGAGAAGATCGTGGAAATTTTTAAGCAAGTTAACATAAACATTCCTCTCCTAGATGCTATTCAGCAAGTTCCGTCATATGCGAAAATCCTAAAGGACTTGTGCACTAGGAAGAGAAAAGTTCAAGTACCTAAAAAAGTTTTCCTTACGAGTAATGTGAGCACAGCTTTTACACAACAACTTCCCAAGAAACGAAAGGACCCCGGAAGTCCTACAATTTCAATTTCTATTGGGGGTAAAAATATCAATCGTGCTCTACTCGATTTAGGTGCTAGTGTTAACTTGCTTCCGTATTCTGTTTATGAGCAATTAGGGATCGGAGAGTTAAAACCTGCGCATTGCACCCTTCAGATGGCCGATCGATCTATCACCCAACCTAGGGGTGAGCTAGAGGATGTGTTAATCAAAGTCGGGGAATTCATATTCCCTGTGGACTTTATCGTTATAGATACACAACCTGTAGCGAACCCACGCAATCAAATCCCGGTGATACTCGGTCGACCCTTTTTGGCCACTTCCAACGCAGTAATTAATTGTAGAAACGGCTCTATGACCCTATCCTTTGGAAAGAAGTCAATTGAGCTTAACATTTACAAGTTGGGAAGTGAACCCTCCGAACCCTATGCTCATGTGTGTTCTGTCGAATTAATGGATGTCGACAGCAGCGAATTTGATCAACCTCATGATACAGACTCTTTTCATATGTTGTTGTTTGACCCAGCCATTTACTCTTCCACCGAGTTGTCCGGGTCAACATCTAATGAGGAACTTTATATTGAGTCTGACGATCACCCCATTTTTTCTGATGACATTATTTTTCGGGGTATCGATGAAAACTTTGAGGAAATTTTCGCTGATGAACTCGCATTTTTACAAGACACGGGTGTTGAGATGAATCAACTCCAAGATGAAGAAATTGGACCTCCACCCCCTCTTTTGGACAATCATGACAATGCGAGTAATCTATCATTACTATCACTGTGTCGTCTCTCCAAATTGAGACGCAATTCTTTTCCAATACACCTCTTGTCACCTCCCCACTTCTTCATGTCAATAGGTGACATGTTCTTCCACCAACCTTGGTGCTTCATCGATAAAATTTTTGAATGGTTGGTGTTGACCTTCGGTCTTTGCAAAGCTTGGCATTGACCAATAACCTTGACCCCCTCATGTGATTTTAAAAGATTAAAAATGTTTAACTCAAGTTTGGGGGAGGGGTGGTATATTTTGGCTCTAGAAAGAAAATGATTTTTACAAAATTGTGAGCCTAAAATAAGTTTGGGGGAGGATTTTCACTTTCATATATTCTTGCCCCCATCAATAATTTCCTCCCAAGTCTACAGGTTTTTTTAGCTTAACGGATGACATCAGTGAGGACACTGCTGTAAACAGGTTTGGGGGAGGTTTGTGCTTATTTACACATCAATTTGCATCATATTTTGCATAAGCACAACATTTCAAAAAATTTTAAAAAAAATTCTTTTATAACAAAAGAATAGAAAGTGAAAAATTACATCCAAAAGATAGGAATAATTTAAGAAAACCAAGAAAATTAGAAGTTTTCTTACACGAACTGGTAATAAGTAGTTATGAGCTGTTGTCCCAAGGGTTAGTAAAATGAAGGAAGTCACTAATCTGAGGATAAAAATAGGTCTGAAAAATAGTTTCTATTCTGGAAGCCAAACATTTGAATGTTGATACCCTACTATATGCACTTACACACGTCTTGAAACTCGGGATAGTAGAGGATACCTTGAAATGCTCTTGTCTAAAAGCCAAAGTATGAAGGAAATGAAAAAAAAATGAAGAAAATATAAAAATGGTGAAAAGAAAAAAAAATGAACACTGGTTTTGTTATCGCCAAGGCAGCAATAAAAAAAAATATAGCGAGGGTGCCTCTTCACCTAGTGCCCTAAGGCCAACTGGTCTGGGAGTCACTGCTAAGCCTTAGGTGGTGCAAGACGAGGAAAATATTATCACCTAATCAGCAAGCACAGGAGTAATCGGTTGGTTAGTACCTCAAGAAGTATTAACGGTCGCATGAAAATGTGTGAGCGAATCTTAATATTCATCAAATTAAAAAGTACTAAGGTAGATGGACAAGAGTATGATAGCTTGAATTGAATTCTCCGAGTGTAGGGATGTCCATTTCACACACGTGGGGTTATATGATCAATGTTTGGATGAAAGGTAGGAATGAAGAATAAAGACGATGTTTTATTGAGGGATAATGTGATTTCTAACATCTTTTCATGACTATTAAGATAGGGCTCATGACAACTGAAAAGCTAGCATAGTTGGAAACTCTTCTTTTCAAAGTATTTCTTTTATGGTTCTTGTCTTTATATGTAAATTTCACCATCTCTCTTTTGTTATAGGATTTTGTGGGTGTAATCCGCTGAAAACCCTCAGGAGACAACACTCCTCCTACTAGGGACACCTAGAGGTTTAACGGCTTGTTGCACGTGCTCAGTGCAATCGTGTCTGCCTACGAAAGTGTGCTTAGTTTTCTCCTTTCTTTTTCTCCTCTTGAATAAACTAGTTTGCTCGGGACGATCAAAGATAAGTTTGGGGTATTTGTTCAGTCGATAAAACTGCATATTTGTAGTACATTTTTCCTACCATTTTTATATTAAAAAAGGACTATATTATAATATATTATACATATGAGGGTTTATGTGTAAAAACATTATTTTCCATGTGTTAATATATGTTAATTATCATTTGGTAGGAAAATGTATGCAAATAATATTATTGATCTAATCCTAGTAGAACAAAGTCTACTAAAATCTTATTTGAGTTGTTGTGCAGAATATTTCCAAGTTGTTATGAAGGATTTAACAAACAAATCAATTTATTGAAGAAAACTTGCCAAATTAAGAAGCAAAACTTGGAGACCAAGTCTGGAAGCAACCGAGAGAAGATTTCTGAATTCTAAAGATTCCTAGGATTGCCACATGTCACCAGATGAAAGCCCAAGAAAAAGAATCAAATGATCCCTACCCTTGAGCGCGGATCCGCGGCCAAACCCACCATTGGGCCGCGGATCCGCCGCAATTTAAGGGAGATAGAGTGCAAGATTTTGGGAGATTGATAACTGATGAATTTTACCAACTTTTCAACAATAATATTCTGGGTTTGCACTATAAAATGGCACCGAGAGCCTCTTGGAAAAGCCATCAAGTCGACGAGATCACGAAGTCCAAGACGGCTCACGCATCCAGGCTGATCATCAACGATTCATCTACCTCCTTAGAAGAGATCGAGAAGCAAACTAGGTTTTTGTAATCATTTTCTAAGGAATCAAAGTGTATTTGATATTGTTGATTAATAAAGGTAGCTTTCTTCTTCTTATTCTATTTCTTCGTAGTTTAATTATGCATTTTCTCTCCATCTCTTTTTCTCCCAACATGAGCGAGTAATTCTCCGCTTGTTAGGGTTCGTAGGATTAGGGTAGGCTAATGGACGATGAAAATAATTAAACCCTTTTTAAGTCCTATAAAGTTTAGAAACTTTATCAAAATAATCATTAACATCCTAATCGGGCGCGCTAGCAATTCCTTGCTAGTTCCGACCGCGATTAGAGATTAGATTAATGATTGTTTTGGTAAAGGCTAGATATGAACGGAGTTCCGTGTCGAGATAAGGGTTACGAGTGGGATTCCTTTTCCCTCCAGAAACCCTAATCTACACGCATCACCGTCGTTCTAGTTCTAAATCTATTAATGGATAAAAATGGTAACTTTTAATTAATCTTCCATAACTACTAAATCCTAACGAACCCTACAAGCCCTATTATTATATTATTTAAATCTCTAAAACAATCTAGATCTATATTTTACATTAAAGTAGATCTAGAAACTTTTCACAAAATTCTTTATTCCTCCCCTCTTTCTCAACACATCTAAGGTAAAAGTAAAAGGTTCCACGTTTTCCTGAGGACGACCCGTACTCACCTCGGTCTAGCTACGCGCGACACCGTTCTGATTGCGGTTAAACTACAAACACACTTTTTCGTATCAATCAGGCGCCGAGCTATCTCTCACAGCGAATGGAAAATGATGGCGAAAGTGTGAACCCTGGGGGGATCCCACCCCTATTTATAGTGCTTGGGCGATGCATCTGATGGCTCAGACCGTTTCCCGTCTAAACGAAGCTTCGTGCCCGCCAGCCGTCGACGTTCCACGTGTCAAACGACCATTGGAGACGTCCCTTCGGGCGCAGGCGACAACGACAGCCCGTCATGTCCTCCAATCTGCGTCGGACACGTGACCTGCGCCTCAACGGAAGTACAAGCGAATCGGCGCTCCCTCTTTAATGCACGATCTCCTCCCTGATCCGCTGACGTCATCGAAGATACGCCTAACCGCCCCGGAGATCCGCGCTGGTAGGTTCTTGACTACAAGCTGAGCCCGGGGGACCGATCAGACCACTCTCGACCCGACCCATAAATAGGTCGGGACGAGAGTGGGGGGCTAATGATGATGCTCATAAGTGGGAACTCCCGAGATCATGACACGTGGAAGATGACGTGTACCGGGGCTTACGCAAACAGAGCAAGCACTATGCGTTGGAAACTCTCTCCGGGCTATCTCCCCGAGGTTTGCCCCGACCTCCTATGGGTTCCTGAACGCTCTTATGCACACCTTACAAATGACCGTGGGCTTGTCTCCGAGCCCCTCTACGCGCTGAGCTTCCTCAGCCCTCCCATCTGGTTTATGAGCTATCACAGAATCGAGCTTTCTCGGCCTCCCGCCTGCTTTGGGCTCCCGCCGAGCTAAGCATTCCCGGTTCTGCCGAGCAACCTAGAACGCAGATCACAGGCGCCTCCGCCACGGCTCCGCGTATCTCACCAGACGCGAGATACCCGCCGCCCCACGATCCCGCGTTCCACGTCGCCGTATCCCCCCATTAACGAGCGTATCTCGTCATTAATGGGGGATCCCGTCTTTCATACAGGCGTAACGCCAGGGGCGTAACGGCCGGCGAAGATCTCGCGCCAGCTAGCTCATAGCGACCGCTATAAAAAACCC